>CM060887.1:84773652-87381001 GCA_030762935.1 Hymenopus coronatus
TTTGCTTAAAATATTTTTAGTGTCTTGCCAATTTAGTACTTTTCTCTGATTGAGTATCAGCATACATTTATATATTAAATACTCTAATCGCTATTTCTTTTTAGATTTATGAGCTATAAAAGTAATTAGATTTTTACAAATAGAGATCCATTCGCAGATTTGAAGAAAGCTTTAGGAAATATTTTGGCTTCTTATGTGGTTCTTCTTCTTCTCTCTATTTGAAGTTATTACTTCTTTATTAGTAAATTATTATTGTTTAACCATAGGATTTTTGAACTTCAACAAAGAAAATAAAAGCAATCTAAGCGTACACTTTGTCGATGCCATTTAATGGAAGTTTAATCAAAATAAATTTGGGGTTAAACTATCCTTGAGAGTTTACTGTATAGCCGTGTCTCATTAAGGAAGTATTTTCCTAAATTTCAACTTTCATTAACAAAGGTGCGGGGGGGGGGTGAAGAGAATAAAATAATTCGTTTCAAACTTCATACAATGTTTGCCTGATCTTCATGTAAAGGTTTCGTTATTCTTATAAGGAAAAATAATTTTCTTATGGTATCAGGTTGGTTCTTGGCGTCATAAATGAGTTGGTTCATTCAGTCATTACAGTATGAGATAGGGATTGTGTAATTTTACAATTGTTATCTTGTGTTTGATAATAACTACCCCAGTCTGATTGTAAAATTTATAATAATTCAATTACTCTATTCTAAATAAATTTATTTCGGAGCTGGTAATTGGTTGCTCACTGTAACTTAACCCTTTATCCAGTAACGTTCCCATTTCGTCAGGTTCTTCTATACTTTGAGTGTAGTGTTTGTGTGTGTGTGTGTGTGTGTGTGTGTGTGTGTGTGTGTGTGTGTGTGTGTGTGTGTGTACAGCGATCGTTGCGGCTCAATTTTTATCTTCAACCTCTTACGTTTTCATAGGAATCTCATTCATCTAAATCCTCTAATTTAATAGGATTCCATTAAATTGAGGATGAAGAGATAATATGCTTTCATTTTTTTTTTATATAGCAATTCAGTTGAGTTTTGTCATTAAATTCCTCCACCTGATTGCAAAACCTTGGAAGAGAAGCGGTTTTAACGCGTTTCTTTTTAATAAGCAATTTAATATATCTTTCGTTGGTCATACTCAAACTTATAATAAGCATTGCTTTAGGAAAATGGAATGAAATCAAGGACTGTAGGATGGGAATGTCTTTGTTAACTCATCTGTTAACCAGTTCCCGCGCAGGACGTCAGCACTACGATGACTGCCATTAAAACCACGCCTTGGAGGAAAGTCGAATCCTGGACGGCTTGAGGTCCTCAGCTGCGTTCTGGAACATCGTCGGTTGTAGATTATAAAGAAGCGTATACCCTTAACTTGTATTACGCTGAAAACAGTTGCTTATTTACCCGCCTCACAACAATGGGTGACTTTCACCGACTACATGGCGAGAGAAAGCCATTTCGTGAAAGTTAACTGTCACTCATTTAAAACACGCACGCAATTCAGCTACAAGTTACGAGGACAGAGTAAGCCATACCTCATCCAATGGATATGTTATGAAAGTATGTTCTGTTTTTTTACCCAAAACTAGTGTGTTCAACAATAAAAAAGTTCTTCCTGTAACCGAGAAAGTGTGATTTTGTATGGGAAGTACGTCTAACCTAAGAGAAGTGTGTTTTGTGCCCAATCCAAGCCGAGTCGGGCAAATTGAAAACTTCAAGTTGAACTCCTAACCTCAGGAAACAACAACGAATACTAAATCTAAGTATTAAGTGTTTCAGCGATGACACAAAGTGGACCTAGTAAGGATCAGGCAAATGTTAATTCAGCTCATGATGGCAATCCTATCAAAGATTATGTTTACCATATAGCTAAACTTAGCGAACAAACTAATATAAGTTCGTCTCACGAATCTCAAATAGCCATGTATGCATGTACCTCTCTAACAAAAGAATAGCGGTATATATAGCACCAAACCATCCCCAGATTATTATCAATGATATTGTACTAGATTTGCGACCCCTATTGACTAAACTTCAGAGAGCCATACTGTCAAACGTCTGTCCCGTCATTTCCAATAGTACCCTAGAAAATTATCTGGCATCTCAAGGAATATATCCGACCGCTGCAATATCACACGTCAGGGCCGTAATGAGCGCTGTTGTTTTCTCTCATATTTTAAGTTTTCGCCGATGTTCTACGTTAAGCCAGAGGATGGCGATCGATTTCCCAACAGTTTACAAATCTGTCATGATTAAAAAGCTACTGGGTCTATGTGTCAACTGACACGCCTAATTGTTTTATTTGTAAATAAGAAGGACATTTGGTTAGCCAATGCAAAGCACCAGAAGTGCAACAGATCACCACAACGCCCATTACCACAAATTCAAGGGATTATCCCTTCATGCCTATCACAACGGTAACTTCTATGTGTCCAGTTACCTCAAAAAAGGATACTCATCATGTCAATGACGACCAGGTAAAACCTTTAAAATTGAAATATCGAAAAATTCTTCTTCTCATCCAGTAAACAATACAATGCTTATCACCGCTTCTCGCGATACTACACGTTACTGAAGAAGCCACTCCTTTTGACAGTCTACCACAACGCATGAAACGCCCTATTTCTTCAACCAATAGTGATTCAGAACATCCAAATGATTCAAAACTTGAGTAGGATAATTCTGAACGGTATTCCAAATAACAGGATGAATCATCTGAGGATGACAACATTGTAAAGACCACTGCTAAACCAATGCTTAAATAAACAAAATCATCAACGTCAGTACAATCCCTACGTGAACTGCTGCTGCCGCTTCAAAGTCACATGGAGGCTAACGCGCACAACTTCGTTTTGAATTTACTTGTCAGTTTCTATGAAAATTCAGTGAGGTTCTCCGATGTCGCCCACTTAGCCACAGATCATCATGCGTTAGCACATATGCTTGAAAGATATATTCTATTTTAACAAACAATAAAATAAAAAATAGAACCACACAGCTTGAAAAGTAACTAATGTAGGGCACTACTAAACCAGAGAACAACTTGGGCACCGTCTCCACAGATGTTTCTGGTGATAGAGCTCATGAGTCTCAGCAATGAACTCTGATACGTTGCTATTATAATGGAGCATCAATAGTTACAGACCACAACTAGAATATTTGCAATTATTTCTATCTACTCATACTCCCGCTATTATTCGCCTACACGAAAATTATTTTCATACTGACTAAATAGTACCAATTCGCGAGTATACTGGATACCATAAAAATCGTCTCAACCCTCACCATGCCAGAGGTGGTGTTGCAACATACGTGCTTGAGAACATTCCACAGAAAGAAAGTCTCCTCAAACCTGTCTGGAGGCTGTGGCTATCTATTTTTCTCACAATTGAGATATGCATTTGCAACCTCTATCTACCAAACAGTGCTAATATTGACCTGCAGATACTCACAGATCTAATCCAACAATTAGTCGCACCTTTCATTTCACTGGGAAACTTTAATAGCCATAACATTATGTGGGGAAGACAGGGAACTGCTCGGCGTGCGAAAGTAATTGATTAAAATCTAAATACATTTCCCTTAGGGATACTCAATTCGCCTTTACCTACCCGTTACGATATAGCCCATAACTCCACAAGCAGTACTGACGTTACCTTGCGCTCCTCGAACATTCTTCCTTTGTTTCATTGGTCCATTGAGCACACTCTCTACTGTAGTGACCATTATCCCATTATTCTGAAGTCTACATTCAATGCGCCCAAATACGCTCGACATCCTACTTGGCAACTGCACAAAGCTATCCGGCCCCTGTTCAAAGATCTTGCGCAGAACGCCATTGCAGATGTTCCATAGCCGGATATTTCCCCACAAATGGACGTAGATGGCCTTATTAATATATTCTCTACAACCATACTTCAACAAGGACATCTCAGCATTTCTTTAACGGAGAGTGTTTCAGGTAAACGTCTCGTACCATGGTGGAATGCTCAGTGCGTCAAAGCTATCAGGAACAAAAACTATTCTTACTACAAATACAATCGTCAACCTACACACGAAAACAAGTGCGCTTTCAAGTATCTCCGAGCTGTAGCCTATCGGGAGGTGAAAGAACGCAAACAGCGGTCCTGGCTTCAGTTTTTATCTACTCTAAGTACTAATGCTCCTCAATCCTAATTATGGCATAAACTTCAGACTATCTCTCCTCTCAGCTGATATCTCATCTTAGAACACCTACTTCCTACCGCCTCTCTGGTAATAGCTAATACCTTCGCAACCACATTTTCTGATTTTTCCAGTGACTCCCAATGTAATCCTGAATATCTACGCACTAAATATAAGTCTCCAACATTAGATCTGCAGATGATATTCACAAATAGCCGTCAAGTGTTCAACGAAGAACTCATGATGAACGAACTACAGTATGCATTAAGCTGTTGCACCAGCAAAATTCAAGGACCAAATAGTATCCCTTATGCATTCCTTTAACGTGTGCCAACAACTGGTCTATCCTACATATTAGATATCTATTGATTAACCTATGTGTTAATCAACTTTTTTCCAATCAATGGCGTAGCTCCATCTTGGTACCTATTCCTAAACCCAATAAAGATCACTTTCTTCCCTTCAATTACCGTCCAATTTCACTTACTTGTACCTTATGAAAGCTTCTGGAAAAGGTTATCCATCGACGCTTACGTTGGTATTTAGAATGCAAAAAATTCTTTGCAGACATTCAATATGGTTTCAGAAAATGCCGTTCCACAACTGATGCATTCCTGCTGCTAGAATCCTACATTCGCGAAGCCTTCTTGAGCAGACAACATACCATTCTTGTCAGCTTGGATATCGAAAGGGCTTATGATACTCTCTGGCGTGGTCACACCATTCGCACATTTGTGAAACATGACATCACAGGAAATATGCTTGCATTGATTTAAAATGTTCTACAAAATCGAAAAATCAGCGTACGTGCTAACGGTGTTCTCTCCCAAAGCGTCAACATTGAAAACGGAATACCACAAGGATCTGTTCTTAGTGTGACACTCTTCTTAGTAGTCATAAATTATTTGAATTCCTGCCTCCAGCGGATCTAGCTATATTTTGCATTGGAAAGAATGTACAGACTACCCAGGAACTATTACAGAATACACTCTACAAATTACAGCAATGGAGTAATAGCACCGGATTCAAATTCTCTTCCACTAAGAGCTGATGCATTCTGTTTACTCGTTCTCGTGGAAAATCATCGCAACCTCTGCTATGGAACCAGACGATTCTTATAGTATTCCTATAGTATCCACTGTCCGCATTTTAGGGATACATTTTTACCACCGCCTAAACTGGATCACACACTTGAAGCTTTTGAGAGCAGAATGTTTTCAACGTTTAAATGTCGTGAAAGCAATGAAAGCTAAAACAAGGGAAGCTGACTTCACAGTACTACTTTGCACTTATACAACGATTATAGGGCCCAAAGTGGATTATGGCTGCATTATATATCATTCAGCCAATCCAACAAGCCTGAAAATGCTCGATAGTATTCAATTTTTGGCGCTGAGTACCTGCTTAGGTGCTTTTTACACCAGTCCCATAAGCAGTCTCCAAATTGAAGCAAATGAGCCTACTTGGATATGGGGAGGAAGGTCTTAAGTCTCATGCACGTTACACGAACACCCTCCAGGAGTCTTTCAAACATTTTCAATCATGGTCTTCCTGCCAAGTCCCACAGCGTGTATGCTAAAAGTCAACGTCGTTTTGTACCCTTCTTCCAGAGAATTCTACTTTTTATGCAAGAGTTTCAATTGAATTATCCACCAATGATCTCCTACTCCTTCACCCTTGACATTGTTCCTTGGAAGCTACAACTACCTAACATAGATATTTTCATGGCGCGTTTCAACAAAGACAGTACAGATACTTCAATCTATCTCCGTTTATTCAGAGCCCTTTGTACCTCACATTACAAAAATGTACACCAATGGTTCCAAATAAGAAAATCACTGCGGTTGTGCTGTGATTTTACCAAAATGCTAGGTATTTCCCGCAGGGAAGTATACATGTTATACATTTTATTTGTTACTTAAATATCTTTAATACACAGTATTTTAATCAAAATCATTAGATCTTTTTTAATAAATTAAAAATTTTCGAAATGTTCAACATGTAAATGGAAGTTTAGAGGTGGGGATATTTTTCTCAGAATCTTCGGGTCGCATCCTTGGAAGGTCATTGACCTAAATACCAAATTTGGTATTTACCGGTTTTTCGGTTTTGAGTTTCTTGTTAAGAGACACACGGAGCTTTCTCTATACATGCTTTCTTGTGTTACAGGGACCCTAAACCGTGTATTTCTGGTGAAATCTCGGTATCAAAATTTTGGATGCATTGAAATACCAGCTCTTTACACTATGTATATGGTACGCGTGAAGAAAGTAAAAAAAGTAAAAAAAAAAAAAAAAAAAAAAAAAAAAAAACCTGATGTGCTCCCTCTACGTCTCTGTAAGAAATTATTGTTAATGAGCTTATTCCTCAATCTAATTCATGCTAATCGAGATAAACAGTAACAGAAATAGCCTTATTACTTTGTTCCTTAAAACAGGGGGGATAGGATTAGCATTAGGCTAAATCAACAGCCAAATATTTTAAAATATGGCTGCTATTGGATACAAACTCGTTTCTTTGCGTGACCAGGTGTTAGAAGTTCTCGTATGAAAAACCTCTCTGTATTTTATAACTGAAACAAATAACAAAGAATATCTCGAAAATGTTAACTGCAAGAAAAAAATTTGATGTGTTCTATTCACATGAGCTTCTCTACATCTCTCCAACAAATTATTGTTAAAAAGTTTATGCTTCTTTTTGCTTCATGCTAATGGATAAAAATAGCAGAAATAGCCTTATTACATGCTTCCATGCAAGTAGAAGGGAAATAGGGAAATAGCATAGGCTAAATTATTACTCAAGATCTGGTGGCTACGTGACTGAAGAGGACGAGATATTTGAAATAATTTAAATAAAATTCAATTTTATTAATTTGACTATTTTGGCAGAACAGAGTGTAACAGATTTCTCCTTTGTTGCTATGGATAGGAGTTGACCAGTTCCCAAATAAGAAAAGTATGTTTTTTAAAGCTGAAACAAATAACAAGGAATATTAAAAAAAAACTGCTTACTGCACGAAAAAAATATATGTAACATAAATTGTGTTATAACGTGCTCTACATTTTCTGTTACGTAAGTTTCTGTCTATCGCTTACGGTTTGCCAGCTATACAAAATTCAGTAAAACTCATCCAGCATAAGGTAGTCTTCAGTAGCTATTCTCAGAAAATTCAAGATATACATTCTTTGTCAGGCAAATATCTTAAATATAAGATATTGTAATCAAGATCACTATAGACATTTTTGAGAAAATCAAAGCTTTCGAAATTTTTTCCATGTAAAGGGTAGTTGGGGAGGGGGGATTTTCTTGAAAATCTTCGTGTCGTATCCTTGCAAGATACGAAACTTAAATAACAATTTTGATATATAATGAATGGTCTTTTCGTTTTCAACTATGTTGTCTACAGGCCCGCACACACGAACTTTTTTCTGAAAATAGTTTTTTTAGATTCAGGCTCATCCAAAACGTGTACTTCCGTGAAATCTCGGTATCGAATTTTTGGGTGGAATGCAGTACCTTCTCTATACAATGTACATAGTACGTGTAGAGAAGTAAAAAGGGAGTGTTGTTGATTTATATGGAATGTCGAACTATCGGATATTTACTATATGGGTAGTAATAATAACAATAATAATAGTGGTAATAGTAATAATAATAGTAGTAGTAGTATTAGTAGTAGTAATAGTGGTGGTAGTAGTAGTCGTATTAGTCGTCGTGGGCGTAGCAGCAGCAGTATTAGTAGTGTTAGTAGTAGCAGTAGTAGTATTAATAGTGTTAGTAGTAGCAGTAGTACTATTAGTAGTGTTAGTAGTAGCAGTAGTAGTATTAATAGTGTTAGTAGTAGCAGTAGTAGTATTAGTAGTGTTAGTAGTAGCAGTAGTAGTATTAGTAGTGTTAGTAGTAGCAGTCGTAGTATTAGTAGTATTAGTAGTAGCAGTAGCAGTATTAGTAGTGTTAGTAGTAGCAGTAGTAGTATTAGTAGTGTTAGTATTAGCAGTAGTAGTATTAGTAGTAGTGGTAGTAGTAGTATTAGTAGTGTTAGTAGTAGTGGTATTAGTAGTAGTGGTAGTAGTAGTATTAGTAGTAGTGGTAGTAGTAGTAGTATTAGTAGTAGTGGTAGTAGTAGTAGTAGTAGTAGTAGTAGTAGTAGTAGTAGTAGTAGTAGCAGTAGTATTAGTAGTGTTAGTAGAAGCAGTAGTGGTATTAGTAGTGTTAGTATTAGCAGTAGTAGTATTAGTAGTGTTAGTAGTAGCAGCAGCAGCAGAATTAGTAGTGTTAGTAGTAGCAGTAGTAGTATTAGTAGTGTTAGTAGTAGTCGTAATAGTCGTCGTGGTCGTAGCAGCAGCAGTATTAGTAGTGTTAGTAGTAGCAGTAGTAGTATTAGTAGTGTTAGTAGTAGCAGTAGTAGTATTAGTAGTAGTGGTAGTATTAGTAGTAGTGGTAGCAGTATTAGTAGTAGTAGTGGTAGTAGTATTAGTAGCAGTAGTAGTATTAGTAGTAGTGGTAGCAGTATTAGTAGTAGTGGTGGTAGTAGTATTAGTAGGAGTAGTGGTAGTAGTATTAGTAGTAGTAGTGTTAGTAGTATTAGTAGGAGAAGTGGTAGTAGTATTATTATTAGTAGTAGTGGTAGTAGTATTAGTAGTAGTAGTGGTAGTAGTAGCATTAGTAGTATTAGTGGTGTTAGTAGTAGCAGTTGTAGTATTAATAGTGTTAGTAGTAGCAGTAGTAGTATTAGTAGTGTTAGTAGTAGCAGTAGTAGTATTAGTAGTGTTAGTAGTAGCAGTAGTAGTATTAGTAGTGTTAGTAGTAGCAGTAGTAGTATTAGTAGTGTTAGTAGTAGCAGTAGTAGTATTAGTAGTAGTGGTAGTAGTATTAGTAGCAGTAGTAGTATTAGTAGTAGTGGTAGTAGTAGTATTAGTAGTAGCAGTAGTAGTATTAGTAGTGTTAGTAGTAGCAGTAGTATTAGTAGTAGTGGTAGTAGTTGTATTAGTAGTAGCAGTATTAGTATTAGTAGTAGTGGTAGTGGTATTAGTAGTGTTAGTAGTAGCAGTAGTAGTATTAGTAGTGTTAGTAGTAGTCGTAATAGTTATCGTGGTCGTAACAGCAGCAGTATTAATAGTGTTAGTAGTAGCAGTAGTATTAGTAGTGTTAGTAGTAGCAGTAGTAGTATTAGTAGTGTTAGTAGTAGCAGTAGTAATATTAGTAGTGTTAGTAATAGCAGTAGTAATATTAATAGTTAGTAGTAGCAGTAGTAGTAGTAGCATTAGTAGTAGTAGCAGTAGTATTAGTAGTGTTAGTAGAAGCAGTAGTGGTATTAGTAGTGTTAGTGCTAGTAGTGGTCGTAGCAGCAGCAGTATTAATAGTGTTAGTAGTAGCAGTAGTAGTATTGGTAGTGTTAGTAGTAGCAGTAGTAGTATTGGTAGTGTTAGTAGTAGCAGCAGTAGTATTAGTAGTGTTAGTAGTAGTATTAGTATTATTATTAGTAGTAGTGGTAGTAGTAGTCGTAGCAGCAGCAGTATTAATAGTGTTAGTAGTAGCAGTAGCAGTATTAGTAGTGTTAGTAGTTGCAGTAGTAGTATTAGTAGTGTTAGTAGTAGTCGTAATAGTCGTCGTGGTCGCAGCAGCAGTATTAATAGTGTTAGTAGTAGCAGCAGCAGTATTAGTAGTGTTAGTAGTAGCAGTAGCAGTACTAGTAGTGTTAGTAGTGGCAGTAGTAGTATTAGTAGTGTTAGTAGTTGTCGTAATAGTCGTCGTGGTCGTAGCCACAGCAGTATTAGTAGTGTTAGTAGTAGCAGTAGCAGTATTAGTAGTGTTAGTAGTGGCAGTAGTAGTAGTCGTAATAGTGGTCGTAGCAGCAGCAGTATTAGTAGTGTTAGTAGTAGCAGCAGCAGAATTAGTAGTGTTAGTAGTAGCAGTAGTAGTATTAGTAGTGTTAGTAGTAGCAGGAGCAGTATTAGTAGTGTTAGTAGTAGCAGCAGCAGTATTAGTAGTGTTAGTAGTAGCAGTAGTAGTATTAATACTGGTAGTAGTAGTCGTAATAGTCGTCTTGGTCGTAGCAGCAGCATTATTAGTAGTGTTAGTAGTAGCAGTAGTAGTATTAGAGTAGTGGTAGTAGTAGTATTAGTAGTGATAGTAGTATTAGTAGTAGTAATAGTATTAATAGTAGTAGTAGTGGTAGTAGTAGTATTAGTAGTGGTAGTAGTAGTAGTAGTAGTAGTAGTAGTAGTAGTAGTAGTAGTAGTAGTAGTAAAAGTGGAAGTGTGTTTTTAGCAGGGGGGAAAATCTTACGACGCCTTAGGCGAGTTGATTCGCACCAACTAAAAAACCTCTGGAAGAATCAATGTAAAATTCTGCTCGGAAATTCCCAAGATCGTTACTTCAGGGGGAAGCGATTCAAGGTGGAAAGCATTATTTACCTATATCATCGATGGAAATGTGGACTAGTTTCAGTTGTCATTCATCTCCAATCGTTTATTGCACAAAATGTCAGGGCCAATCTGCAAATAATGCTCCAATTCCTTGCAAAGGTAAGCACCTTAGCCAGAAGTTTGTCGGGCGTCAAAAGTCCTCAATGGCTTTCGGCCTAATGTCACTGAACACAATGAAGGTAGGTGTGTTTAGCTGTGTCATTCTTAACGCAGCAATAGCATCCGGACGTAGCACTTCAACCAAAATGATGTACATAGGCGATAAAACAGCCATGTCCCGTCAAAAATTGTGTAAGGTAGAAATTCACATCCCCATGTTTACGATTATACCAGATGGTGACATCTCTAATCAAATGCTTTGTCCAATGGACAGTCCCATCATTAACATCCCAAAATTCCTGCCACTTGGCAAGCAATAGGGTGCGAGCCTCCAGTCTTCCAATGGTACGCGCCTCCAGCAAAAGTCGTACTTCAGCTAGCAGAACAATCGGAGGAGACCTAGTGATAAGCAGCAGTGCCTTAGTGGATGTGGTCCTGTAGGCAGTAGTGAAGCGAATAGCCACCTTCCGCTGGACGCTCAGGAGCTTAAAGGTATATATGTTACCTTATCCCATATACGCACTCCCTATGAAAGAATAGATTGTACCACGGAGAAGAGAATGCGCCGTGTGTGCTCCCTTGGGATATATGTATATAGTGATTAGCACACACAATCGCCGTTTGCCACGAAACACTAATTTCGCTTCTTCCGCAAGTTCCTACTTTCTCGGTAGGGCAGTCATGGAGGACCGGCCATCTCTAAAGTCATGCTGGGCAATGGAAAAACCACCATTGTGTTCAATAGCCTTTTTCACTCAGGCGAATATTAAAGGTACCAGGAGCTTTTTCAAGACATCAAGTAAGCTAATAGGACGATAGGATACAATTCCGTCAGCGGGCTTCGGCTTCTCCAGCAGAATTAGTCGAGCAGTCTTCCACTCAGTTGGAAAGACGCCTTATTTCAGGCACCACTTGAACACAACCAGACTGGTTTCTGAGTATGTACTAACAACCATCCTAATGTATACGAGCAGCAGACCAGGTGATCGTTTATCTTTAATTTTGGCCAAAGCGGCGTGCAGTGCTGCAAGGGCAAAGCAATGCAGCTCACCAAGGGACCAATTTCGCTTTGCTCATGTAATCGGGACGTGGTCAAGAAACAAAGTAGTAGCAATCTCCAGCATTCGTGCGTCTGATAGGTTGAGTAGCAAAGATGAATAAAGTTTCTTAGTCACAAGCTGGTAGGTAACCCGAGCCTCACATGTCAAAACAACTTCTTTAAGAAGTGCTTGCCAAGCAGAGCGCTTAGCATTCATTATGTCCAATTTAAGCAGAGTTCTGCTGTTCTGATACTGCTCAAGGCACTGGTTGACCTGCTCCTCAATCCCGTCCGCCTACATTTAATAAATATTTTCTGGTTATCGCAACAGCACTGGTCCACCAATATGCCGGTTTGTGAGGGTATCGTTTCACTTTTTAGTTAAAGTATTATCATAGGTGGTCCAAAGGACCTGTGACTGCTGGGACAAGATACATGGTGTGTCCAGGAGGTGAAGAATACGCCCTCCCTCCGCCGATAACTGGAACAGCTTCTCGGGGCACATGCTACAGCCCCGCGGAAGTGGAGTGTCGTGAAGGAGTCTCTGTCAGGAAATCATAAAATAAATACCGATGAAAGCTATGAAATTTACTCCAAGACCTGGTAGTTTACCACATGTGGGGCTAAAGGAGCCGTACTAAATATAACATCGCTATATGAAGCGCTTTCTTGGCGGACAAACGTCGGCGCTGTTCCAAAATGATGTATCACTAGTTCATCTTCCGCCAGCCACTCGGCCATCAGTTTTCCTCTAGCGTCTTCAAGATCCCCAAAGGTGAGACTTAGCATTAAAATCTCCTCCCACAAGTACTTCAGTTGCATGGCATCGCATAGACCACAAAGGTGGAGAAATCCACATTTGGGGATCTATAGCAGCCATATATAGTCCCTAAATTAGTCTTTAACCAGACGAATCCGGCCTCGGCTCCGGTAATGAAGATCGGCGGTAATGACTTTAAGAGCCACATCTGTGTTCTGATATACAAGCCACTGTTCCTAATGAATCCTAGCGTCAGTAGGTTCAGCCATTATAACCACATCAACTAGATGTTCCATGGTCTTTTGGTAAGAGATATCCATTGCGACTCTCCCTCTATCAACATTACTTTGAAGTATCCTAATGACAAACGGTCGGCGCAAGTTTAAATGGGAGACTGCCATTGAGAGTGATTCGGGCGTTGGGTTTTAGTTCAACTGACCATTTAAGATAACGACGGCAACGGTTAGTGCCATGTTTATGGCCCAGAGCTTTACACGTCAGACAATAGGATTCACTAGTGCAGTTCACCGCCAGCTGCCCGTCTTTGCCACAGTTCAGACAATCATGTCTTCTATAGGGTCCGCAATGCAATACCTGTGGCAAATGTCCATATTCAACCCTACACCGTTATTTGCACCCGCAGACAAACTTCACGATGAATTAAAAATGCACACAACCGAAGAATTCAGTAAGAAGCTTGCCTCCGACCTCTATGACAAACTACAAAATCACCACAATCCCCTGGCACAACTAGGAACTTACGACACCGACAATGACAAATACAAGAAACCACTACATCTATTCAACCGACACCTCTCCAACCCCAACAGAGCCAGAGATGTAGCAGTACACCTGTATAACATACTAAAAACACACTAAACATTCTTTCTCAGCTGCAGCACCGACGTCACAACACCAAACCACCAAATCCAGCACCAATACTCTAACACCGCCCGATAGACCGGCACTACCCCAGTACAGCAGAACCCGGAACCACAGAGAACCTAAAGGTATCATGTAACCAACGACGAACTCGGTACAAACAAAAGCGACGAAACACAACCAACACCCACCCCCATCCTGGCATTCCGAAACTACACAACATGTCCTGCATTGTCGTCTGTCAGTCTGTCCACAAACTTATAATAGCTCTAGTACTAATGCATCTTACTGCACGTAACCTAATGTCATGCATGCAATTTATCATTACACTCAAGTCCGTCAGTCTGTCCTCACGCCAACTAACACTACCTTAACATGCCCAAACCAAAATAACAAACCTTACACTACCTGGGTGCTGCTCAGACTTCGGTATGTGCAGTACCCAGAACATCTTGCACTCTCCTGCGTGCGCTGCGCGCAGGAAAGCCACGTCCGTCCGTTACACTAACCGGGGTGCTCAGCGGAACCCGAACACCAACGCATGCACTTCACTAACAAGCACCCCTTGCCCTTGCATGTTTTGCATGGTTAGCCTAACAGCATGTGCATGGGAAGACGATGTAGCCTTTGAGGATGATCGTCACCGGGGCGTAGGGTGTGGTGCCGCCCCTATAAAAAAAATAAAAAAAGCCCTAACATAGATATCTCCTTCGAATCCAATACTTCCCTTCGCAACCCCGCACTTCACCCAATGGCGAGATAAGTCATTCTTTCTACCTCGTAACTCTCTTACAGTCTCCCCTTTCCAAAAAAAAGAAGAAAAAAAAAAAACAGTAGTAGTAGTAGAAGTAGTAGCAGCAGCAGGAGGAGGAGCAGTAGCAGTAGAAGATAGGGAAGTTTTAAGTATTAAAGGTAATTTTTAAACATGTCAAAGGTCTATTTTACTTGTGAAACTTCGTTATACTTAGTTGGTTGCCGTGGTTGTCATTTTAAAATTTAAATTAAGTTCGTAACACGATATGGAGAGAAGTCTGTAAGTTAGCGGATGTTAAATATTTATAGAAATAAAACAGTTGTTCGTCTGTGAATCAGAACTGCAGTACCGCTATGGAACACACAGTATCCTGGAAAACTTACTTCATTGCTGCAGGATTATATGACGGACTGGAAGATGGATACCTTGGGTAATTTTTCACATCTAAAGAATATGTGAATTAAGTTTGTGGCTTATATTGTCCGGACCAGTACATACATTACCCTAAGTAATGGGCAACAATTATGATCTGTAATAGTAAATGATAGGAGAATGTTTTATTCATCTGCATAATAAGTTTATACATCTGATATTGCTGCTAGCAGACAAAAAGGCAAATAGAAACATGGTTGCAAGCTTTGCGTTTGTTAATTGGGATGGTACTAAATATATTGAAGGAAAGAAGAAAGGAACGGCGGCAGTTGTGTTCTATCCATGTATGAACTTGGTTGAAATACGGGTTAAAAAAAACAATGCAAACTTGCATTTTTAAGTACATACATTGAACGTAACCAAACCTCGCCGAAATCTCGACACCAGAGGAACCTGTCGTTCACAGCGACTCGCTACGCTTGAGGGTCTCGGCTCACATACTAGTTTTAAACCAAACATGCTGTTAGTCGTTATTTCGACACAGTTCATGTGCATACACTAAACCTAACCTAATCTCGAAACCAGAGGACCCTGTCGCTTGCTGGGGCCTACGACACCTGTTTGCGTCAGACTCATTTTCGAAAGTACTTGGAGAACTCAATTAACATGCCTTAATATTTTGGCGAATATAAAGCCACAGATTCAAAGATACATTCCTTTGGTTCATCTTTATATTTGAGCACACACTTCTAAATATCCATGTATATATCTGTGTGTAACAAATTGTTCAATTTGCTATGAGGAAAGTTCCGTACACCAAAAATAACTTGGTTTGCATTTACTTTCAATGTACACAACATCATAGTGCACTACTGGTTTCTTTTATAGTTCAAAGCTGATAACCAACTCAAAATATCTTATTAGCATAACATGTGATCAAATACTCATTGGCCACATTAGTAGCTCATACCGTTGGACAGAACAATTAATCAGTGAGATCATACCCTCTGAAACATTGGCTTTACTTTGTAAAACATAAAGATTTTGTAAGTTGAGAAATTAATTACCCAGGATCAACACACTTTCAAAACGTAATCTAAAAATAGTTATGGCTCAAAATTAATGGTAAGTACATCCTATGTTTAAAAATGATTCATAAATTGGTTGAATCATTTTTACTTTCTCTAGCCCCGTATGTACAATGTACATAGGGATAGAGAAGTATTGCATTCCACCCAAAAATTCGATGTCGAGATTTCACTGGAAATACATGTTTTAGGACCCCCTGTATCCATAAAAAGCATTTTCAGGAAAAGGTCCGTGTGTCTGTGAACATGATAACTCAAAAACGAATAGTAGCTAAAATACCAAACCTGGTATTTAAGTTTAGTATCTTCCAGGGGTGCGACACAAAGATTTTGAGAAAAATCCCCCCACCCTAAACTACCCTGTACATGGAACTTTTTTCAAAAAATTTGATTTTCTTAAAAATGGCTGTAATGATTTTGATTAAAATATCGTATATTAAAGATATTTATCTGACAAATAAAATGTATATCTTGAATTTTCTGGGAATAGCTTCTGAAGGCTTGTTTATTCTGGATGAATTTTGCTTAATTTGCCATTACTAGTAAACCGTAAGAGATAGACAAAATCTTACTGTACAAAAAATGTACGTGTTTTTAAAATACATAACTTATGTCATATACATTTTTCCCGTGGAGCTTACCGTTTTCGAGGTACTCATTATTAGTTTCAGTTGTGACGGGAGTGTCCGTTTTTCTTTTGTTCTTCTCCTGGCCAAGAAAAGAAGCGATTTGTAATGACAATCACCTAACGACAGTTTTTAAAACATTTGACTATTGGTTTAGCCTAGTGTATTCCCTTATTTTCCTCTTACTTCTAAGAACTAACTAATAAGAACATTGTGCTAATGAGTACCACGATTAGCAAGGTGCAGAGAGAAGAAGAATCTTATGTATGAAGTTTGTAGAACAGCTAGAGAAAGTCATGTGAGTGTAACACATCAGATTTTTAAACATAGGATTATAACATACAAATGATTAATAAATTGGTTGAAGTAAACTTTTATCCAAATTTATTTTAAATGATTGAATCAAGGAAAGGATAGTTTGCAGTGCTTTATGCTTTAGTTTATTTAATTTAAGGGAATGAAAGACAATATTTGTCAGGGATTGGAAACTACCTGGAAGTCTAATAAATTTATGGATTACCTTTATTAGGAGCCAGGAGTAGTTATTGACACTTTGGAAACCTTGAACCCACCCCAAATAGACCCACAATTTTTATAGGAAAACATGCCATATAGTTTTTAAGTGTGTGTGCGAATTCATTAAGTTGAGAAAATTGGTTTTAGCTTCACAGATCCTTTATTGCTCTGCAAGGCTGCAACTCTCCCAATGCCTATCTCTCAGGTATTCTTTGCAGCTTAGGCTCTCAATCCCGGGTTGCGCTTTTTGGCCTAGGGCCCAATGTGTTTGCAGCACTTTACATGACATAAACAGCAGAGCCAATGTACCTTCCATTTAATTGTGCGCATCATCCCTGATAAAGGAGGAAATTTGTTGGAATAGGGCACGCAAAGGATAGTTTGCATTTAAAAGTGTACATATTAATCATTTTATTT
The DNA here is from genome assembly GCA_030762935.1 of Hymenopus coronatus. Lineage (NCBI taxonomy): Eukaryota > Metazoa > Arthropoda > Insecta > Mantodea > Hymenopodidae > Hymenopus > Hymenopus coronatus. The sequence continues at coordinate 84,790,797 of CM060887.1, forward strand.
TAAAGGAATAAGGCAAGAAAAGGATAGTAAGTAAAAGAAATATATTTTAAGATCATTTATTTAAAAACAATTTTAAAGAAAAAGTATATTGGAACAGTGATATGCATGAATAGAATATTTTTGAGTTGGGTTTGTAACACTTTAAGTATCACTTATATATAATTTTTCCAGACCGGTCTACCATTTTTGGTCTACTAACCATGAAATAGTACCTCACTTACACCTTGTAAAACCCACCAGATATGCGGCAGAGCTCGATGTCTGGGGAAAAAATCCATACCATTAAAAACCAACACCATGTATTCAACTTTGAATTGCCGCCACAAAATAGATTGTGGAAGTTCGTCACCCAGCCACCAGGGCCGTCGGACCTCAACATAGAACACAACATGGAAATTCAGTTGGAAACCATCGACAATGATGCCCACTTGGTATCAAAACCGGTCTGGAAAAATTATACTTAAGTGTTACAAACCCAACTCAAAAATATTCTATCATTTATTTATTTTAAAGGAATGGGGGAAATAGTTTGGGGGGGGGTAAGGATTATCATATGTCGAGCGAAAATGTGGTGTAGCTTCTAGTATTGCAAAAGATTTCTGGATGCAGTCCCTTGATCAGAGAGGAAATGATGGGGGCAATCTTGTAGTCAGGGAATAGGCTAAAAATAACTGCAAATGGCAGAAGTGGTGGGATGGGACTACTGTTGCAAGGAGAACTCCCTGGTTCGTGACATGAATTAGAAAGTGGGGCTGTATTCCAGTGATGCGGATTTCAGCTTATCAATGCAGAACCCTAGTAAGCATAATGCAATTTTTGCTTGAATGAGAATTGTTTCCTAACCTCCACAGATACTGACCATACACCTGCTTTTTCCAGGACACATCCTATTGTCTATTGCAAAATGAATGAATTAGAATTTCAGCAAAGTTCTCATTTTTCTAGAAATAAAATTTGGATTTGACTTCCTCGATGGTCGAGTGGTCAGCGAGCTGACTTCTCACCCGGAGGTCCCGGGTTTGATTCCCGGCTGGGGTAGGCAATATTTCTTTAGCCAAAATTATTCCCTATCCCCTACAGTGTCTGGAAATATATATGTGGGAGTGAATGTGTGTGTTTGTTTGAGGAAAATAAAATAATTTAAAGCAAACGTAAAAAAAACCTACAGGCGAGTTGTTTCAAGTGCAAAATCCCCAAAATGACTTTAGACGTTAAAGGGGCTATATAAATGAAAAAAAAAAAAAAAAATGGATTTAAATTTCATGATCTTTGTTTCTAGTATTGAGATATTGAATATTAACAAGATAGAAACCAAAGCTAAGTCTATACATCATATTACAGCTGTAGTATTTTTCATTATGCCCTTTAGTCATAGCACACTTCTTGACTAGTAGTGTGTTTGCTAAATAATGCTTTTATTCTATGCTTTCTGTGATAAGTTTCCTATCTCTGACTTTCTGTTTTGAGCTACTAAAAATAGCGGTGTTTTTTTTACTATACCCAACCACAATGCAAATATGGAAAAGTTTCTTTGATTAATTATCAATTGATCAAAGGCAGGCAGTTTGAAGTTCAAGTAACAACTGTTCAATACAATTTCAGACACTGAAATGTCTAAAATTTTATTCCTATTTGTCCAGGAAAAATAAATTACTTAATAATGAAGCGTTCCTCATATTAAAATGCATTCACATTGCATTCTCTACCCTCAATGATTTATTAATAAGTATAAAAGCTACTCTTACAACATTTTTTTTTTTTTTTTTTAAGTTTAACGTCCTTTAACCTGGTTTGGTCATATCGGACGATGAATAAAATTGATGATATGATGCTCAAATGATCTCGGGGTCCATGGAGCTTAAAGTTACTCGACATTCATTTTATCAGGATAAGGGAAAACCCCGAAAAAACCTTACCCGGGTAACTCACCCTAAGCGAGATTCGAACTCACGACCTTTCGAACGTGAGGCAGACATGCTACCACCACGCTACCCAGGCAGGCTATAACATTTGTTCCTTTTTCTGCTTCATTTCAATTGAGATACACCATTGGAGGAATAGCCACATCACACATTTTGTTATAGATACAAAGGGAATAGCAATAGTCAAATGTTTAAGAACTGGGTGCTATATGGTTGCCTTCAACTTCCTTGCTTTTGCCAAGCAATCAGGAGAAACAACTGAATGTCAAAAAGACTTTACAAGAATGACAAAGAGTTGAACAATTCAAACTGTTAATAATGGATATCTTGAAAACAACTTATGCCATAAAAGGTTATTTGAAATAAATTGTGTGTTTTAAAGAGATCTATATTTTTTATGTAGTGCATTTTGTCTATCACTAAACACATATCTGTTAAACAAGATTATATAAAATACCTTATGAATGAAGAGAACATCACAAATCATAATCACAGAAAATTCAAGATACACTTCTTATTTATAATGTAAGACCAAGTTTATGACTGACAGAGCTCTAATAAGCATTAATGATGTACCCCTTATCACTGATACATCATGTATTCCTTGGAACAGTACACCACACACAGTGGACTAAACATTTGACCAATTTAATACATATGCAGTGGAACTGTATGATAAATATACTCCTTAAAAACTAAATATGAGACTAAACCACCAGCACTATGGTTGGCTACTGATATTCATACTTTAATGTACGAGACCATGCATATAAAATCATTTAAAAGACATAAAAACAATGCCAAGTTTGAGAACTGCAGATGCAGAAATGTCAAAATGAGACATGCATAAATTATTGAGCCGAAAGCTAGTGCAGCTGATATATGACAAAGCATTTAAACAGTGGGCCTGGGAAATACTCATTGCAGGTACTTCTGTCTCACTTAATGCCCATTTCATTAAGTTACCTTTAAACTAAATAACAATGACAAGAACCATATTATTCAAAGAGTGTTGCATGAGATACATGGAAGTTATGCAAACACTGAGATGCATAAAGACAATGAATGTCTCAAGGACCTGATCACAATATAATTGTAATAAACACATTTTGGAATTTTTGAATGTAGTATTGATTGTGATGCAATCTTCAACACCTCCCTTATAACGTTGATCCTGCATAATGGAAATGGGCATAGGTAACACCTCTGTCTGAAGCTAAAGCATTTGAAACCATGACTTCAAACTAATTGGCATTCTTCCAAAACTTTCCAAAGCGCTTGAATGTATTGTAACAAATGCCTTAATTTCATAAGCTGTGCTGCTTCCTCTTCTGCTGACCATTGATTATGAGTGGCTACAGCGGCAAACTGTCAGTTAAAGGTTGATGTCTGTACTACTTGGGTGCAGATGTGTCGCTTCCTGGCATGTTGATCTTCAAGTCTTTCATCTTTCCATCGAGTATCTTAAATTCACTGCTCAAATAATTCACTCAGCATTTTGGTGCATAGACAGTTGATGGCTGCATGCCATCCATGGCTTGCACACCACTACATGCTAAGATTCCAGTTGAAGTCTGACTCCCGGCACACAACTCACTACACACCTCGGCTTGTAATTCTGCTTCCTTTTATAGCTAGAAAATGATGAGACATTAATATATGGAAGCCAAACGTTTTCATATCAAGTGTTTATTTTATGTTAATGGAAGGAAATTGATGCCATATTGATTATCTGGTAAAGAAAAAATTAATTACTGAAAATAATTAGCCTGTAAGTGTTCTGTGAATATCAGAATATTGAATTTAATGTGTATTTTAAGTATAATTTCATTTATGATCAAAAATAATTATTTGAAAAAATTAAACAATGATAATTGCATTACTACGTGCATGAAAAAGGAAGTTGTTCATTCTAGTATACTGCATCCCAAAGCATTGTATACCCATATTAAATATTCACTAAGTGCAAATAGCCTGTGAAATAAATATTATATGTACCAAAAGTAATTTATTTATAAATAAAAGGAAGTCTGTATTATGTATTCCTGAAAGGATGTTTAATAAGGAGAAACATGTAAAATAAGTTTCGAGCCTATGTAAGAGCTGAATAGATGCTCAACTGTGTGCATTCGTTATTGATCAGTCTTCATGTGATTATCATTGCTCGGCACAAGGGTAGCGTCCTATGGGAACGCGTGCTGTAGAATTCAATCTTAATTTATCTGTGCTATCCTACAATGTTAATAATTATTGTATCCAGTGATATTGAAGAATATACAAGAACATCTTACCAGTGAAATGAGTGTATTATTTACAAGTATTATATTACCTGTAATACATTATCTCCCTCAAGGCCATGACCCTGAGACGTAATAATAAAATTATTACAGAGAATCAGCAATTAGCTCACATATTCACTGATTTATTAATAATTTGTAATAATGACATCACAGAACTTTTGGAAGCTTGTGGAAACTAAGATGTGTTGTGTTCCTAAGTAACTGGTTACTAGCATGCCACATTTCCTGTGTTACACGTTCCAAGGTCCACCCGATTTAGATACCAAGCGAATATGAGAGCATCCTGAGATGTCACTGTCACTGTATCGTGCATAAGCAGCTGACTAGAACCACTATCAATCTGGTTTTAGAACAGGACATAGTACTAGCAGATCATTATTAAATATTAATTTAATAGTCGCCCTCCATGGTGTAATGGTTACCATGTTAACTTTGTATACCCAAGGTTGCGGGGTCAAATCCGGTGGACAATGATGGATTTTTTTGGGTGTAAAAATCCATAGTATGGCTTCCTTCGGAAGTAGAGCTGTTGGTGCCGTGTCATAAATGTAATGCACGTAAAAGAACCTCAGGCCTAATAGAGAGGCCTCTGAGCAAAATTAAGGAATTTTCACACCCAATATGGAATGGGATGCTGAGAACCACAGTAGTTAAAGAGCGTCCATAAATAACACGCCATTTCCATTTTATAGACTTCTACCCCGTTGCACCATTTTCGACCAAACTTGGCACAGAGGCACAAGGCAAAAATTGTCTAGCATAGAATTTGAAATTCCATCCCATTTCACAAGATTAATTATTTCATTTCATGTAATGCCTACAAAAGCTCACAAGAACATCTTATCTTGAACATTGCCAGTGTAAGAAAAATAATTCCCTTCTTAGGCTTTCTTAGCTCCACAAAGTAACGAGTTCACATATTATTTGATAATCTATTATCTGACATTGATGATTGAGTAATAAAATGTCAGATAATTACAACAGCTATTATGTTTACACTAATGCAAATGTGAAATAATAACAAGGTTAAAAAATGTTTAAACATTTGAACAACATTATATTAGACTGCAATAACAGCAACGCCAAACCAGGCAAAATAGTTCTTCATTATCATTTATCATGATTATTTGTGTATTGATATTAAATAACACAAAAGGATTCAGTATAATTGCATTGATTACAGCATTTCTATGGCACTAAGACATTACTAATAAAGAGAAATAAGCAAATGTTTAAATCCTTACATTCTGTAACAATGCTCTGATGTTTGGACACTCGCCCATCGTAATTTGTAATGTCTCAATTTTTGTAACAAGCTGATTTCTTTCTCTATGGGAAGTTAGGGGTGTTTTAAAAGCAGACGAACTGACAAACATTAGTAGGTATGGATAACAGCAATAGTATCAAACCAGACAAAAGTACCTTTTCTTCTTCCTCTTCTTTTTTATGTGTTCATTTTGCTTGTTTTTTTCTTTCTTGCATTTTGTTAGCATTTTATATATGTTGGTCACTGAGAATAAACATGGATATTTTAAACTGTTATTACTTCCCAACCAAGGTTTTCTTTGTATATATTGACAAGTCAGCCCAAATGTAACACCACAACATTTCAGAGCTGCATTCACAAGAAACTATCATTGTGATATATGTGATTTTTGAACCATGTTTTTGTACATTGTTTTGTCAGCTATTTTTCTTTATTTATAGTATCCTGAATTTAATTAACTATTTGTTTGAGTATGTTGTTTAATATCTAAATATGTCTGAAGAAATGCACTGCTATTGGACAAGGCTAAATGTGGTGAGGATACACATTCAAGCTATGAGCAAGGCCAGGTATTGCAGTTAGTTGAAGATACATGTAAAGCTTGTGAAGAATGGAAACTGACTCTTTTGGCACTGTTAGATGTGACTAAAGTTTGTGACTTTATAGACACAGATGTATTGCTCGCTAAACTTATCCTCCAGAATCTAAAATCCAAACCAGTAATATATCCCAAAGCAGATAAAAGCAACACAATAGTAATATTACCAGTATTGAAAACATGTTGCAAGATAATATTTTCACAGAAATCAAAACAGATCCTTTGAAGCAATGCATGAAAGCAACCAAAACAGCCCAAAAAACTGACTGAAACCAAACCACCCAATTTTACCCAGACTTTATGCCCTTCCAAAAATCCATAAAACTGGCAACGCCATGCGACCAATTGTCAACAATATAGATTCTCCTACATACAGCCTCTCAAAATGGTTAGTGCAGAAGTTCACATCATTACCAAAATATCCCAGCTTAAGCATAAAGAACTCGCAGGATCTAATTAACAAAATCTCCACCCTGGAAATAAAACCTGAAGACACCTTTAGTATCCTTTGACATTACAGCAATGTACCCAAACATACCCATTCCTCAGATGTTAAAACACCTTGAAAGCTGGCTAACCCACAATAAAATAGAAAAAGAAGAATTAGATGACTACCTAAACTATGCCAAGATCAGAATTACTTCACCTTCAACAACAAAATATACCAACAAACTTCAGGCCTTACAATGGGTAACCCAATTTCAGACCTTCACATTAGCCACCTTGAAACACACACAACCTCAGCATTCCCACACATCTTCAAGACTTGGCATAGATATGTTGATGACATCTTTGCCAGTCTCCAAACGTTTCATACAGGACTCTCTCAAATTACTCAACATACAACAGAAAACAATACAGTTCACAATAGAAATAGAAAAAGATAACTTATTTCCATTTCTTGATATGAAAATAATCAGAGAAAGCAACAAACTGTCCTTTGCTATCTACCACAAACCTACACACTCTGACAACTATATTAAGAATTATGGCCACAATCCTATAGCTCACAAACTGCAGTATTCAATAGCCTCACCCATAGCCTTGTCTTCACACCATTAAAAGATGAAGAATACAACACAGAATACAAACACACATTATCTACTGCTAGAAACAATGGCTTCAACCAAAAATTAATAGAAAAAAAATTTAAACAACGGAAATTAATCACAGAAACCACAAAATTGAGCCCAGCAATAGATAAACCTTGCTTCAAAAAGTTTACTTATCACCCAAAACTACATCACAAGTTTAAAAAAATATACAAAAAACATAAAATCACACTTGCCCCCCAGAATAAGTTCAGCCTACAAAAATTGCTGTGCAACAACCAAAGAGACCAAATCCCAGAACATAAAAAATCAGGAATCTACAGAATAAATTGTGCAGATTGCAACAAATTTTACATTGATAAAAAAGATACCTTGAAACAAGACTTAAAGAACACATGAGAGCAGTAAAATACAAACAAACTGACAAATCAGTCATTGCACTACTAACCATGAAATAGTACCCAACATACACCTTATAAAACCCGGCAGATATGCCACAGAGCTCGACGCCTGAGAAAAAATCAATGCCATGTATTCAGCTTTGAACTGCCACCACAAAATATATTGTGGAAGTTCATCACCCAGCCACCAGGGACCGTCACACCTCAACATAGAATTTCCAATGTGGAAATTGAGTTGGAAACCGTCGACAATGATGCCCACATGGCATCGAAACCGGTCTGGAAAAATTATATGTAAGTGATAGTTATGTGTTACAAACCCAACTCAAAAATATTCTATTAAGACACTTCATTTGTTGACACAACTAACAGGTGATTTGATTCCCATCTCTGCCAAAAGCAGCAGTGTGCCATTCATAATGACATCTTGTAAAAGCAGGAGTTCCATAGGTAGTGTCTTGGGGCCCTTATTATTTGCATTTTATATACATTACTGCTCATTAATTTCAGTACACCCAATAATTTACATCTAATTCCCTGTAAATACGATATAATACCAAAGGTTATGGTTGAGTAAGCAAAGGAATAGTACAACTTGTAAACATGTCAGGTTTGTGTTCACTAGACGCAATAGTACCCAAAATGAATATTTTGTACATAAACAATAGTGACCTCTCTGGTATGTTTGTTTACCTATTTGATGACTGAAGGCCCTTTTCATGCACCTCTATTGTTCCCTGTAGTGTTGTGATGTCCACAGTGAACCTCAAGCATTGCTAAGTATTTCAGTTCCTGAGAGACAGTTGAAGTGCGCTTATCGTTGGTATGGCTCCAAGGGTGGAGATTTCCATAGAAAATCATGCTGCTGTTGTAGCACTCAGACAAGTAGGTTTCTCACTTTGCCAAATTGCAATACACCCTTCACCGCCAGATGACAACAGGTAGGAAAGAGGACATGCCACGACCAGGACAATCTCATAAAACAACTGAGAGTGATGATACATTTATCAGAATTACGAGTAAGCGAAATAGATTCAAAACAGCATGACAAATTCATGCAGAATTGGTATAAATTAATAGGACAAAAATATCTCTTGCAACAATAAAAATCTGATGTGTTCCATTCAAAGGACTTTCTCTACATCTCTGCAACAAATTATTGTTAAAAAACTTATTCTTCTATTTACTTCATACTAATCAAAAAAAAAAAAAAAATAGCAGAAATGGTCTTATTACTTGTATCCATGTAAGTATAAGGGAAGTAAGGGAGTATCATAGGCTAAAGTGATAGTCAAATCTTTTAAAAAGGTGGTTGTTCTGTGATTGAAGTTCCTTTGTTTGTATGGCCAGAAGTTGACAAATTCTGTATGAGAAAAGTATTTTAAAACTGAAACTAGTAACAAGGAATAGCTCAAAAATGGTTCATGAAAAAAAAAAAAAAGAATATATATATATATATATATATATATATATATATATATATATATATAAATTGTGTGTTTTAACAAGCTCTACATGTTTTATTAAGTAAGTTTGTCTATCTCTTACAGTTTACTAGTTATACAAAGTTCATCCAGAATAAAGATATATTCAGAGATTATTCCCAGAAAATTCAAAATACGAGGGTCAGTTGATAAGTTCTGGGCCTCGCACAGATTTGGTGCCACTAGGCCAGTTAGATGGTAACATTGTATAGTTTAAGTCTAGTCAAGCTTTTATCTATAGTTACAAGCCAATAGCTTGTTGTAGTTTTCGAATAACAGCATTTTAAAGAAGACAACCTTAGAGTTTTTATGAAAATGGAGGATTTGGAAAAACGAGCAATGATTAAATACTTCCATTTAAGAGGCTTAATGCCTAAAGAAATCAAGGAGGAAATGGACAGTACATTGAAAGACTCTGCCCCTTCATATTCAATGATTAAAAGGTGGGTTGCAGAGTTTAAAATGGTACATACGAACACTAGTGATGAGCCTTGCTCTGGACACTCTGTAGAAGTGACGACTCCAGAGATGATTGAAAAAAATTCATCATTTAGTACTGGAAGGCCACAGATTAAAGTTGTTTGAGATAGCAGAGGCTATAAACATGTCAAAAGAATGTGCAGGTAATATTTTAAGTAATGTTTTGGACTTTTACAAGGTCTGTGCAAGATGGATGCGTTTTTTGACACCTGATCAAAAGTTACAAAGAAAAACTGTTTCTGTTAAGAATGTGGATCTCTACCGCCAAAATAATCCCAGTGAATTTTTGAGACTGCTTGTTACCAAGGATGAAACTTGGATACATCACTACCCTCCAGAAAGTAAATCACAGTCAAAACAGTGGATTGTGCCAGGTGAACCAACTCCAAAAAATCTGATGTGTACCATTCGCATGACTTTCTGTACATCTCTGCAACAAATTATTCTATTTACTTCATGCTAATCAGAAACAATTAGCAGAAATAGTCTTATTACTTGCTTCCTTGTAAGTAGAACCGAAATAAGGGAGTACCATAGGTTAAAGTGACAGTCAAAAGCTGGTTGCTATGTGACTGAAGTTCCTTTGTTTGTATTGACAGCAGTTGACAAATTCCTGTATGAGAAAAGTATAAGTTTTTCAAAGCTGAAACCAAAAAATGTCTCAAATGTCTCAAACGATGAACTCCACAAAAAAAAAAAGTATATAACATAAATTGTGTGTATTAACATGCTCTACATTTTTCGTGTAGTAAGTTTTTGTTCATCTCCTACGGTTTAGCAGTTATTCAAAATTCTGTAAAATTCATCCAGAATGAAGTACCCTTCAGAGGCTATTCCCAGAAAATTCAAGCTATATGCACCATGCACGCTACTCTGGCGGTAAGTTTGGTTACTAACAAGAGGATAACAGAGACAGTGGAGTAAGAAAGAATATTAGCATATGCTAAGATGTCAAGTATCAAACCTCCTGAAAATGTAAATACTACAAGATGGAAAGGGAACAATAACTCTGTGTTGTGGGATGTAATAATACCTACAAGAATATTTTGCCAGCTATTACCTTTTATTCTTTTTCCATACCGAAAACTGAAGCGCAAAGAAGAAATCTATGGATTCAAGTTGTACATCAAAAGATGTAAGTACACTAATTTTATATTGTACCTCAAAGCAGTAACATATGCTTAAAAATTAATTTCAGCATTGATAATCTTGTTTAGAAATTAATGCCAAAGCTTTTTAATAAATAGAAACTCTAAATAATGTTAGTATTAGATTAAACGACACATTATGGGAATAGTCTGTCAATTATTATTATTATGATTGCTTTTATTTTTATTATTATTAATATTTATGTACATATTGTTATGTGCATATTACTTTACATACTTTATATTTTATTTTCAGTCCTGAGGGATCATCGTGAGAACCAAAGCTCGCAACAAAAATTTGTAGCATTCACTTCATCAGAAATAAAAGGTTCAGAACATCTCCACAGTTCAGCATTTGTTCCCGGTGTATTTCCAGATGTGTACAAAAAGATTTTGACCTTTTGAAACAAAACTCTGTCAAATATATGCACTTTATAGGGAAAAAAACACAAATAATATCTACATTGCACATGGCTTCCGCTTCTAACTGTCCTAATAAGTACAAAACATGACACGGAGTGGCGCCACCAGTATGATTTTCTGGTCCATGCACGGTGCCTATATATTTTATTTGTCAGGTAAATAGCTTCAATATACAATATTTTAATCAAAATCGTTAAGAGCCATTTTTGAGAGAGTCAAAATTTTCGAAAAAAATTCCATGTAAAGGATAGTTTGAGGTGGGGGGATTTTTCTCAAAATCTTTGTGTCACATCCCTGGAAGATACTAAACTGAAATACCAAGTTTGGTATTTTACCAACTTTTTGTTTTTGAGTTATCGTGTTCACAGACACACACACACACACACACACACACACACACACACACACACACACACACAGACTTTTTTCCAAAAACGCTTCTTTTAGATAAAGGGGGCCCTAAAACATATATTTCCTGTGAAATCTTGGTATCAAATTTTTGGGTGGAGTGCAATATCTTCTCTATACACTATGTAACATAGCACGTATAGGGAAAGTAAAAAGCAAAGTCAATTTTGTCAGCTAACAAGGTTATGGCGAGTGTTTTCTGGGATGCTCGGGGAATTATTTTTATTCATTACTTGGAAAAAGGTAAAAGTATCACTGATGACTACTCTGCAAGCTTACTGCAACGTTTGAGTGATGAGGTGAAAAGAAAAAGACCTCATTTGGCAAAAAAAAAAAAAAAATCTTGTTTCATCATGACTATGTTCCGGCCCATCGTTCAGTCATTGCAATGGGAAAAATGTGTGAATTAAAGTTTGAATCGCTTGAACATCCATCCTAATTGCAGATCTAGCATCCACCTGTTCCTAAAACTCAAAAAATTTCTTGGAGTACAAAGATTTCACAGCAATGAGGTCATTGATGTGGTAAACAGCTATTTGACGACCTTGATTAAATCACACTACAGAGATGGTTTAATTAAATTAGAGCGCCGATATGACAAAATGAGATTATGTTGAGAAATAAAGCAAAAGAGAAAAAGTTTTTTTAATGCTGTTTTCATTGAGAGGCACACGACTTATCAGCTGACCCTCATATATAATTTGTCATCTAAATTTCATTAATATGCAAAAATCGCCATTCTTGAGAAAATAAAAATTGAAAATCTTTGTGTCGCATCCTTGGAAGATACTGTACTTAAATATCAACTTTGGTATTTAACAGACTTTTCGTTTTTGAGCTATGCTGCCGACCCCCCCCCCCCCCTCCCCACACACACACACGCACGCATGCACATATATTTCTGGTGAAATGTCAGTATCAAATTTTTGGATACATTACAATACCTTCTCTATACACTGTGTACATAATTTGTGTAGAGAAAGTAAGAATCAGAAGTGTTCCATTCACATTACTTTTTCTACATCTCTGCAGCAAATTATTGTTAAGAAGTTTATACTTATATTTACTTCATACTAATCGAGAAAAAATTAGCAGAAATAGTCAACGCTGAATTTCATAAACAAAATGTATATAATGTAAATTGTGTGTGTTAATGTCCTCTATATTTTTTGCGTAGTAAGTTTTTGTCCATCTCTTATGGTTTAACAGTTATGCAAAATTCCGTAAAATTCATCCAGAATAAAGTAGTCTTCAGAGGCTATTCCCATAAAATTTAAAATAAACATTTTATTTGTCAGATAAATATCTTTAATATACAAAATTGTAATCAAAATTGTTTGAACTATTCTTGAGAAAATCAACATTTTCGAAATTTTTTTCATGTAAAGGGTAGTTTAGGGTGGGGGGATTTTTCTGAAAATCTTTGTGTCGCATCCCTGGAAGATACTTAACTTGAATACCAAGTTTGGTATTTTACCGACTTTTTGTTTTTGAGTTATGTTCACGGACACGCACACACACAAACGGACCTATTTCTGAAAAGACCTTTTTTTTTTATACAGGGGACCCTAAAACATATATTTCCGGTGAAATCTTGGTATCAAATTTTGGGTGGAGTGCAATACCTTTTCTATACACTATGTACATAGTATGTGTAGAGAAAGTAAAAAGGAAACTGATTGAAGCTGGCTTGAAAGGATGTGTGGCAAAAAGGAAACCCCTTCTGGGGCCCATAAATAAAATGAAGAGACTTGAACGAGGTAGAAAACATCTGGCCATCTGAAAAGTGGAAGGTGTTATTCACCAATGAATTGGAATTGGAGATTTTTGGAACCATTCGCTGATTTGAAGGAGAAAGGTTAGCCCATTAGTGTGTTCTATCTACAGTTAAAGAGGGTGGGGGTTCTATTATGGTTGGGGAATGTCTTGCTGGAGATAGAATTGGAGACATTGTGAAAATAGAAGGGTATAAGGATCAGAAGCACTACCACCACATACTGCAGTGTCATATAATATCAAATGGAGCAAGGGTTCGCCTTACAACAGGATAATGACCCTAAACATCTGTCAGAGTTCTGTAAGAAGTATGTTGCATCAAAGGTAAAACAAAAAGTACTGAACGATATGGTCTGGCTGTCCCATTGAAATGGTCGGGATGAAGTGGACAGACATATCAGGGAAGTTCATATGTTAAGGATGTGTGGAATCATATAGATTCAGAATACTTACAAAGCATTGGTATTGGAAAGCATTCTGTAGGTTCGTTTAGGCCAGGAAGCCACTGAACATATTATATATGTGTGTGTATGTGATTATATTTTTGGAGAAATAAAGTTTGATTTGCGTTCATAACTGAAATACCAAATAAGAGTCATGGGGTATTGAATGAGCGGTAATGTAAGCAATACAGTCTATTCCCTTCAGTAAATTTCATCTTTATGCTGATGACCTACAACATTCATGGACTGACAATATTCATAATTAGGTATATGGTTTAGATCTTGGTATCAATCCTTCAAAATCACAGGCATTGCTGGTGGAACATTGATTATTGGGCGGCATAGACCTGTGTCATATTCTATTAATTGAAATTAATTATTCTATTTTATCTCCGACACAGTCAAAAAAATTTAGGTGTTATTGTTGACAGTACACTTAGTTGGGCCAATCATGCAAATAAGATTTGTTTGTAAGTAGATTTTTTAATATATTCTTTCAAGCTTTTAAATAAACTGCTGCCTAGAAACCTATGAAGGACAATGCTGCAAGCAATTTGATTATAGTGATTCCCTCCTTACAATCTAAGATCTGATCCGTTATGTATACTCCAGCTAGCTCATAAGTGTATACCTACATTTAGATGTACCTAGTTATGATCATATAACATGTCTCTCCACAAGTAGTCATGGTTCCATCTTGTTGAATGTAGTAACACTCTTTGTCTTATATTTCTATACTACTAATAATTATATTCTCTATTTCAACAGAAATAGAGTGGGTGGGAGATAAATGATGGTTTCAGAATTGGAAGAAAGGGACCAAGACCAAGACCAATAATCATGAGAATGACTACATGAAATTTAAAAGGGAAGTGTTGAGAAACAGCAAGCAGCTACAAGGCTCACAAATATTTAACAGGATTTTGGCAAAGGCAGTGGGAATTGAACAGTAGCAATAATGGAGCCTTTGTAAAAGGAGTTGATTTTATATTGAGGGAGTGAAGCAGGAAATTCATCTGCATTATGCACGAACACAAGAGAATCATCTTACATATTGGCTGACCGTAGAAGAAATGGGCGTGTCGCAGACTTTCAGGGAGAGGCAGGACATGCTTCACCAAGGTCAAAGCAAATGTTACCAGAAGCTCAGCTGTGGAGGGAGGAGGGAAGTACATCATCAGTAGTGTCACCAAGATGGTTGCAACTGATTGAAGATACATGGGAGGTACAGCTGGTCTGGATGTGTGGAACCAAGAGGGTCTAAGCATAGTGTCAGCGCTTTGTGTTTTGGAAATGAAAGATTGCTTGCATACCAGAGGCAGGTGAATTTAGAGAAATTTGCATTTGAGAGGAAAGGCTTGGTATAGGGACTCAAAGGAAAATATGATGCTAAGATGTGGCACTTTGGTAATGGTAGTGGAGACATGGTAAGATAACAGATTCAGATACAAGTACCAGAGTTTGATTCCTATAGTGTTAATGGTGAGAAAAACCAGATCATAGACAGTATGAAACTGGTCTAGGGAGTTTTGTGAGTAAAAATAAGGGGTTCAAAGAGAAAGAAGAAAAAGAGCTGTGGAATAAATCAGTGTTGTGGCTTTCATTAAGTGGCATTTACCAAATAGGTGGCCCTGTTTGTATTGCTATTGTGTATAATCCCCCCACCACATCAGAGTACTATGACACTAATATATTTAGAAAAGTAAGAGTTGAAAAGTAAATATGATAAAGTGGAAATAATAATTGCAGTGACCTAAATGCAAGGATAGGGTAGCAGCAGATTAAGGTGAGCAACCCTACTGATGATTATGATAAGGAGTTTGAAATAGAAAATGGGTACACTAAAGACAAGGTTATCAACAACAAAAGGAGAAAATTTATAGTTTTGTGAAGGACATAATCTCATATGTAATGGGTGAGAGGGGTCAGATTTAGAAGGAGAATACACATTTGCTAATAAGAATGGTCAAAGTGTGGTGAATTATGTTATGGGCTCAGAGATATTGAGAATTGGATTTTGGAATTTGAGGTTATGAATACGGTAACATCAAATTGCGATTTCTCACAGACTAAAATTAGGGGAAGTAAGCAGGGTTGAAAAGGAAATGCACAGAGGGCATGTAGAGCTGTGGAAGTGTATAAATGGAGGGAAGATAAGCAAGACATATTTTATAAGAAATTAAGTTCAGAAAATGTGAAAATATTACAAGTGAGGATAGAAAGCTTATTAAATTTTGATAAAATTGAGGAAGTGATAGAATCCCTAGCATACAGTGTAAAAAGGGCAGTAGATGGGCTTACACGTGTTTCATAGAAGACAAGAAGCAAGAATGGAGTATAAAAATAAATAGAACATTAAAAGAATATTTTTGAGTTGGGTTTGTAACACTTAGTGTCACTTATGTATAATTTGTCCAGACTGGTTTTGAAGCCATGTGGGCATCATTAATCATCAAAAATGATATGTAAGTGATACTTAAATGTTACAAACCCAACTCAAAAATATTCTACTCATGTGTATCACTGTTCCAAAACACCCTTTCATTAAAATTGTTCTTAAGAACATTATTCATTCATGATACAAAAAAAAATATGGTCAATAGTAAAAGGATTGGGGCAAGAGATGGTATAAACATAGTTAAACACTACTAGGTCAGGATAACATAGTGGATACTGTATGGGGGACTGCAAGCAATAAATGAATTAGAGCAATTACGGATCATGAATTTTATGAGCAGGTCAAGAGGCTAAAAGCCAACAAAGCAGCGGGTATAGATGGTATTCCAGGTGAATGTTAGAAGGTTTTGGTTGTTGGATCGCAATAGGAGGAAAATAGTGATAAAACTGTTCAATAGAATATACAAGATGAGAGATCCTCGAGAACAGGCGAATAAGCATGATAATGCCATTGTATTAAGGCAAGCATGACAGAAACAATCTCGGAAATTATAGAGGCATAAGTCTTCTTCGTATCTTAGGCAAGATCTTTACATGCATTCTAATTAAGAGGCTACAGAACTGCATTGAGAAGAAGAAGAAGAAGAAGAAGAAGAAGAAGTTATCTGAGTTTCAAGCAGGATTTATAGTAGGTAAAAGAGCA
Source organism: Hymenopus coronatus (assembly GCA_030762935.1). Taxonomy (NCBI): domain Eukaryota; kingdom Metazoa; phylum Arthropoda; class Insecta; order Mantodea; family Hymenopodidae; genus Hymenopus; species Hymenopus coronatus. The sequence goes on from CM060887.1 coordinate 84,807,599, forward strand.
GCAGATAACATTTTTGTAATCAAGACAATTGTGGATAAATACTTGAGTAACAAAAGGGGCAGGGTATATTGTATTCTTTGATTTGCAGAAAGCATTTGATACCATAAATAGAGAAGTTTTGTGGGTAAAATTAAAAAGCAAAGGGATAAGTCATACTTTTACAGCAATAATACATAAAATATATCAGGAGAATGAGTACTGTATAAAACAATGTGGTAACTGAATGTTTACAGAGTAACAGGGGTGCAGCAGGGTTGTAAACTTAGTCCAACGCTATTTAACCTTTATATTGACGATATACTAGAGAGTCATCAAGAATAAAGAAATTCAGGGTTACTGTTTATGAATGACTTGGTATTTGGGTCCACATCATTTGGAGGGTTGAGGAAGGCAATCGAGGCAGTAAATAATTTTTGTGGAAAAATGAGAAGAAAACCAAGATTAGGTTTTTAAAAAGGGATACAGATTATGTAAGGACGAGAAACGGCAGATTAATGGAAGAGAAGTAGAGGTACAGAGATTCAATTACTTGGGGATTAGACTAAGTTCCCATGGAACCTGGAGTGAGCACAAAAAAAAAAAAAAAAAAAAAAAAAAAAAAAAAAAAAAAAAAAAAAAAAAAAAAGATGTGTGTAGCAAAAGGAAAAATCAATGAGTTCCATTCACAGCTTATTCTTCAATCTACTTTATGATAATCAAGATAAACATTAGCAGAAATTTGCTCAATTACTTGCTTCATTGTAAGCAGAAGGAAAATAAGGGAATATACTATGCTAAAACAAATGTTAAATCTCTTAAAAACTGGTTGCCATGATGGTTAAAATCTGTTTCTATGCAGGGCCTGGAGTTACAACTTTCCGTGTGAGAAAAGTTTTAAGTATTTCAAATCTGAAACGAATAACGAGGAATATCTCAGAAATGATCAATTCCACAAAAAAATGTATATGACATAAATTGTATGTTTTAACGTGATCTTCATTTTTTGTGTAGTAAGTTTCTGTTTATATCTTACGTTTTACCAGTTATGCAAAATTCGTTCAGAATAAAGAGGTCTTTAGAGATTATTTCCCGAAAATTCAAAATATACATTTTATTTGCCTTACAAATATATTGAATTTATGGTATTTTAAACAAAATTGCTAAAGCCATTTTTGAGAAAATCAAAATTTTCATAATTTTTCCATGTAAAGGGTAGTTAGGGGTATGGGGATTTTTCTCAAAATTTTTGTGTTGCATCCCTGGGAGATACTAAGTTTAAGTATCTAGTTTGGTATTTTATTGACTTTTCATTTTTGAGTTATCGTGTTCACTCATACACACAAACACACACGTGCACTCATGAATCTTTTTCCAGAAATGCTTTTTGATACAGGGAACACTATAAAGTATATTTCCAATGAAATCTCGGTATCAAATTACCTTCTCTTTACACTGTACATGTAAAGAAAGTAAAAATGGTCATGAGTATTATAAGATCATATATAAGAGAACTGCCAGTCATAAATGTTAAATGGCTTGACAGAATTTCTATGGCCATAATGGAAAACAAAATGATATATGGGTCAAAGGTATGGAGAGTAAATGAGGCTTGGAGAGAAGTTGATAAAATTAATATATATTTTTGTGAATATACATTAGGTCTACTAATAACATAACCAAATGGGGCAGCTCAGTAAGAACCAGGGAGACATTCTACTTAGATTAAAATTATAACAAGAGCTATGAAATATCTGTGCTGAATTTTCAATCTAGAGGATAGGGGTATTATTAAAGAATGCTTTAGCATTCAGGAGAAAAGTAAGTGGGAAGGGTCATCATTAGTAAAAATGTAGGAAATTATGGAGAAGTTCTTGATTAAATGCAGAATATAACAAACAAGGCTTTTGGAAAGTAGTAAAATCAAGGCTAGAGTATATTGATAAACAAGATATTTTTAGCAGTATAAGAGAGAAAATATCCTTGAGAATATATAGAGAAATAAAAATAGTCTGGGAGGGGGAAGTACATAGAGATATGCAATAAACTAAGGGAAGAAGGATTTGCTTGGGCGAGAATAGGGGTTAAAACTTGAAAGGCATGAGACATAATGAAGATGTAAGAAAATGTCCAATGTGCGGAGAAATTGACAAAGATTTCCATTATGTACTATATTGTAACCAAACAAAGATATGGAGATCAAATTTGGCAACAAAAATAGAATAGATTGGATGGGGAAATAGTAGTCAGAAGGGAGAAAAAAATATATAAGGTATAGGAAACTTCTTAGGCAAGGTTAAAGAGAAATGGCCAAGAATGTGTAACAAGAAGATGGTGGAGGAAAGAAATTAGAAGATGAATAAAAGGAATAGTTACATGATGTAGGTAAAGGTCCATTATGTGGTTATAAGGTGTATGGTGGACCAAGGGAAAAATAAAAATAGCAAGAAAGGTATAAAAAATGTAAGAATATATGTGCAGTAGTATGGTTAATAAAGACATTCATTCATACTTCTATTTAAACTAATTCGTGCCTCTTTCCCTACATACCTAACTTCTTACTCCTTACCTCACATCCGTCACACACTTGAAAAATATCATATACTCTCAATACTACTTCACCAAACTTCTCTATACTCACCATGTTTCACTGTGAAAATTGTTATGCTCTGGAATTAATTACCACAGGATGTCGGGAGCTGTCAAAAGCTTTTAATCCAGGATATCTACCAGTTCTGAAAAAGTGACAAATTTGGCAATTGGATACCTAAAGCTCTGAAAAGTAACAAAACTGAAAGCTTTGGAGAATATAAGGTAATTATTTCATATTCAAACTTGATCACATAGCTCTTGACTAAGAGCAAAATAGCAGCTATCAACATTTACTTCAGAAGAACTCTCAAAAACTAATAGAAATGCAAAATTACAATTCCTCTCCTGCCTTTGTGTTACTTATGTTATTGTGCACATTTGCTCTCACATATTGGCTTCATTGCTAAGAGAAGGAAACAACATTGGAAGCGGTTGAAAATTAATTTATAATTTTGTTCATCGCAATGCAATTGGTGTTTATTGTATGACTATTCGTGTGGGGAAATAAGTTAATTATGAAGATTAGCTAGGTCTTTTAAATCAATGTGCATAATAATAATAATAATAATAATAATAATAATAATAATGGAGTTAATGAAAAACACTTGTAGGTACCTATTTCATTGCTTAGCTAAATCTAGCAGAAATACTTGGGAAAAACTGGCATCATGATAAGTTGTTGGCAAGCAAAGAATTTAAATTCTGATCGAGACCAGTTGATGGGCATTGTGCTTACTGTTTGTTTTGCATTTATAAGGTATAAAAGGTATATGCACATGGCAGTTTTGGGATCTCAATTCTGGAATACAGTGGAAGGTGGTGTTACCAGATACATCAAAAATTGAATCAAACATGATTGTATTGTCATCAAAGGGCAACCCAATTCCCCATCAGGCATAACTTTTACACAAGTGCACCCCCCCCCATCTTATTATGAGATTAGACTCTATGTCCATACTCTAGGATGTACATCATGGCAATTAATACATTTATTTACAAATAATAGCTATGAATTTTCAGAGGTGTCAGATTTGCATTTTCAATTACATGTCTGTTTGCAAAAGCCTACTTGTACACTTGCATTGTTAGAATATTCATGTTTATTATATTTACAATGTTACATGCGTTTTTGATTGAATGAAATCCTCTGTAAAGAAGGTGTGAGTAATAAGTAATATTTTTAATTCTGATCTAAACTTGTTTTTGTTCATTTGCAATTCTTTTATAGAAGAGGGAAGTGAATTAAACAAAACTATTCCTTTGCAGTAAACTCCTTTTTGGAATAACTGCAAATTATTTGTTGGTCTATGTAAGTCCTGCCTATATCTGGTGTCTCTATTATGAATGTCAGTATTTTTTGTGAACTTTTTTGGGTTATTTATTACAAATAACAATATGGCTAGAATATATTTGCAGAAAACATTTTGAAAAGTGGTTTGCAGTGAGTAGATCGTCTTTCCCATGCTATTATTCTTATTATCTTTTTTAGCATTTACTGAATTTCCCCAAAATATTATTCCATAGGTCATCAATGAATGAAAATATGCATAATAAGATGTTTTAGTATGCTGTTATTTATGAGCTGAATTAAAGATCAGATTGCAAAACACGCAGATCTCAGTTTTGGTAAGATATAATCAATGTGGTGTTTCCAATTCATGTTACGATCAATCATAAGACCTAGGAATTTTGTATTACAGGCTTCTGCAATCTGGTTATTTTCATTGCAATATGATGTTTAGTGGCTGAAATTATTTGGTCAGTACACAGCTTAATGAATAATATTTTTTTTATTTTATTTATTTATTTATGCTAAGCTTTATACAGGTGAATATGACCGGTGTTCAGCCCTGGCTCTTTACCGGTCATACTCATATTTTACAATAGTTTATTAATTCTAGTTTATTACACCATTTTGTCTATTTACTATCCATATCCATTTATTTTTCACTTTGCATAAGAATTGTCCAATCTTCTTACTATCTTTTTGAAACATTTCAACTACTACTACATTTCTATCTATTTTAAACCATTTCTTATTAATATACTTTTTTCTCCAAATTTCAGTTCCTTTACATTTAAATAAAATGTGTTCTATATCTTCATTTCCGCCACATATAGGACATTGATTTTGTGGAATACCTTTCCTTAGACCTTTTAATCTCCATACTCCTGCTTTCAGCCATGCAATACCTTCTCGCTCCTCTTTATTTGTCACATCAATGTACTTTTCCCTTCCCCATGAGACTTTCATTGGTATATAGAAAACTAAAGATCTCTTTTCAGTTCAACCCATGTTTGTATCCTGCTTGCCATAATACCAGTAAAAATTTTTCCTACATTTGATAATAATGCAATGCCTCTATAGTTGTTTGGTTTGTCAACACTACCCTTGCCTTTGTATATTGGATGTATGATTGCTTTCCTCCACTTATCTGGTATATACCCCTTCACCTTAATTGTGTTAAATAAGTCTACTAAAACCTTAACTCTGTTTATTTCAGTGCACCATTCCTTAAGGAACTCTGGAGGGATTCAATCTATTCCCGTTGCTTTATTTCTCTTCATTATTTTCACCTGTTGGATTATTTCTTCACTTCTTATTATATCATCGAGTATATCTACATAGTTATTACCTATTTCCCAATTTCCTATCTCATTTTTACTCTTTTTTTCCCCATACAAATTTTTAAAATATTCCATCCATTCTCCTGGTTTTATACTTGGTTTTGTTACATATTTATTATACATTGATTTCATAACCTTCCATATCTCATTTGCATTATTTTCATTTAGAATTCGTATCAAATTACTTTCATATTTTTTCATCCAGCTTGTTTTCTTTTGTTCCAGTAATGAATTATATAAATCCCTCCCTTGCATATACTCTTTCTTTAATTCTATGTTTCCTAATTCCCTCCACTTTATGAGCAGCTGTTTGACTTGTCTTTTAGTTACTCTACATTCTTCATCAAACCAGCCCTCATCTCTTTTGTAAACCTTCTTTCTCATTTTCATTTCCTCCCCAGCCCTTAGCATAATGATATTTAAGATATCCATAGCACTTTCAATTTCTTGTTCCTTTATCATAAAACTTATTCCACACTGACATATCTGGCCATAATTAGAGTTTAGTGTCTGCCTAAATTTATTGCAATACTCTTCCTTCCATTTGTATCTACTGTATTCTTCTATGTTGCACTTTTCCTCCCTTAAATTATAGACTATTTGCTCTGTGCATGTTTTTATGTCTACTATCAATGGAAAATGCCCACTGTTGGCGCTTAAATTTAGTATCTTAAAATTACTTAAAATATACCCCATATTAATTGGCCATAATACATAATCAATCACACTTTGACCATTATTACTAACATACGTATATTCTCCATTCACATCTTCTCCATATTTCCCATTCAAAATATCAAAGGCATTCAATTCACAGAATTCTATAAATTTCATATAGCCTTTGTCAACTATCTTATCTTTGCTGTATCTAATTTTCTCAGGTTTCTCTAATGTATCATTACTCATCCACCTATTCCCTCCAATAACATCATTTTCGCCAATCCTAATGTTAAAGTCTCCCATTAATATAATCTCAGAATTACCATATCTCTCCTTTAAATGTTCTATTTCTATCTCTAGGTGTTTAAGGAGGTCCGGATTATGAAAGCGCGAAGGAAGAGGAGGATTGTATACTATGCCTATACATATAACATTTTCAACTATTTGTTTCTCCTCTAATACAATCCATAGTATTTCTTTTCTCCTTGACCAAGTTTCTTTAACTCCTTTACTTAACGTCTTCTTTACAAAAAAGCCTATGCCTCCAGATGCCCTCCCCTTTCTTGCTACCTTATCTCCTTTTATCCCTACAAAATCAAAATCCTTTACGTAAACCTGGTCCTCTTTTAGCCATGTTTCAGCTACCGCGAGATAATCAAGTTTTGTCAATAATTGATTTAAACTCCCCGCATATATTTTGTTTTTAACTCCCTCACAATTCCAGAATCCAAGCCTCCTTATATTCTCCCTTCCCTATTGTGAGCCTAATCTAAATCTAAATGTTTCTAGAGTTCTTTTACTCCTTAATTGTATCCCTTCTCCGGAAGGAATAGTTTTATTTCTGTCTACAACTAGAATGCTGCCATGTTCAGATGATATGATGCTGTCTTCTTCCCCTTCTGTATTCTCCCCGCTACTCTGTTGCCACGCCTTCTTTCCCTTCGAAGCCAAATTACGTGCGGCTATTACTTCCCCTCTTCTCGGTGACACTATTTTCTTGGGTGACGTCACTCTGGTGGCTCCTCCTCCTGTTGCTTCCTCTGTTGACGTCATTTCTTCGTCAGATGTTATTTCTCTCGTAGGGAAGTTGGATGACGTCCTATCTGCATATGCCGTTCTCATATCCATGCTGACAGGCAGATTTCGGTTCAAACACACACTTTCACTGTCTTCACCCACATCCATTCCTTTTTGCTTGGACTTTGATCTTCCTGTTGTGCTTCCTAAAGTTGGCGTTGACATTTGCTGAGTAATTTCCTCTGTGCCTGATTGAGGTTCTCTTAGCTCCTTCTTGTCCAGATGCGATGTCTTTTCTCCGTCAATCCACAATTGGAAATTTCTAATATAAGCTCTTCTTCCCTGGGCTCTTGCTTCTTTCATTTTTTGTACCAAATTTCTTTGCAGAGCTCTCTTCTTAGGTGATAAATCTTTATTAATAAAAATGTCTGTTCCTTTTAATTTCTTGGCTCTTTTAAGTACTTCATGTACTAATTGGGCTGTTGCAAATTTCACTATAATTGTTCTCTTGCCAAGTTGTCTTCCAACTCGATAAGCTTCAATAATTTCCCATCTATACAATTCCAAATTCAGCTTTTCCTTCGTTATTTCTAATATTTCTTCTGCTGGCCATTTATACCTTCTTTCCTTAACTCCTATGAACACTAAATTAAATCTTCTCTCCCTTTCTTCCAATCTTTCCATTCTTTCCTTAACCATTTCAACTTCCCTTCTTGCTTCCTGCACCTCAACTCTAACATCTTCTTTGATATCTGTTGCCATCTTTTCCAATTGTTTACCTATTCGTTGTTCCATACCTTCTATTTTGTTCATTTTCTCAGTCAGGTTTTCCAGCATTGTTATTATATCTGCAGGGCCGGGGTTTACCTCAATTCCTCCAATCACTAGCAACAAAGTTATAACACTTGCTAAAACCAATATGTTTGTCATCTTCTCTCCAAAACTGTGTTTACTATTCACCAATTTTACTTTTCTAAACTGTCCAATTCTTGCTCTATACACTGTAATGTCCACTCCCATCGTGACTTAGATCCTTCTTCCTTCACCGCAGGAGCACCTCTCAAAACACAACCTTCCTCTATCACTGCTGGCTTAGCACTCTCCATGAATAATATATCATTGCATACAGAGTGTCTTGCTGTAGATTTATTTCTACAACTGTTCCTGTATAGCTTCATTGAAAAAAAAATCTGATGTGTTCCATTCACATGACTTTCTCTACATGTCTGCAACATATTATTATTAAAAAGCTTATGTTTCTATTTACTTAATGCTAATCGAGAGAAAAAAAATAGCAGAAATAGTCTTATTACTTACTTCCTTGTAATTAGAAGCAAAAGAGGGAGTACCATAGGTTAAAGTGACAGTCAAAAGCTGGTTGCTATGCGACTGAAGTTCCTTTGTTTGTATGGACAGGAGTTGACTAAGTCCTGTGGGAGAAAAGTATAAGTTTTTAAAACTGAAACCAAAAACAAGAAATATCTAAAAAACGATCAACTCCATGAAAAAAATGCATGTAACATGAATTATGTGTTTTAAAGTGCTCTACATTTTTTGTGTGGTAGGTTTTTTTCCATCTCTTAAGGTTTAGCAGTTATGCAAAATGCCATAAAATTTGTCCAGAATAAAGTAAGTCTTCAGAGGCTATTCCCAGAAAATTCAAGATATACATTTTATTTGTCAGGCAAATATCCTTAATATATGATATTTTAATCAAGATCGTTAGAGCCATTTTTTAGAAAATCAAAATTTTCGAAAAAGGTTCCATGTAAAGGGTAGTTTGGGGTGGGGGGGATTTTTCTAAAAATCTTCGTGTCGCATCGCTGGAAGATATTAAACTTAAATACCAAGTTTGGTATTTCACCGACTTTTCATTTTTGAGTTATCGTGTTCACAGACACATGGACACACACGGACCTTTTTGTGAAAATGCTTTTTTTGGATACAGGGGATCCTAAATCATATATTTCCGGTGAAATCTCGGTATCAAATTTTTGGTTGGAGTGCAATACCTTCTCTATACACTATGTACATAATACGTATAGAGAAAGTAAAAAATGCAGCTTCAGAAAGATAAAATTGCATATGGTGCAACAGCACACATTTTCACAATGTGTTCTTGGAAAATGTTTGGTCTTTCCATTGACAAATGTCTTAATAGCATTCATTACCTATAAGAATTAAAATAGATGTCACAATCAACTGTGGTGGTGTTAATTCAGGTTTGGTAAGCAAGTATAATGAATTGTCTGAAAGGCTTTCTATCATTAAACTTTCACTTGAAAAACTCGATCACAGATGGCCATAATGTAAATCTCAAATAATTGTCTGATCTAAGGAGTTATATCAAAAATACTTCGGCATCAGAAAAACAAATGGTTGATGTTGGGACATGTTTCCTTCACACCATAAAAGGAACATACAAAACTACTTTGAAAAATACAGGATGGGGTATTGAAAAGGTTTTTTTAAGACTGGTGTTTCTAAGGAGTCTCATAGCTGCTGAACTGCGTTGATTGCTGTAATTGTATTTACAGAAATTCCAAAAAGGTTCTGTGCCATTAGATGCATTAAAACCTCCTCTGTTGACAGAAGCCTTGAAAAAGGTTTTGAATCCCACTACTTCTCCAGTGACATGTTATGCTTCCATTTAAAACTTCACTATTCTGTGATGATATCTAAAGATTTTGAAACTTTTCAAACTGGCCTAAGCTTCACTATTTTGTGATAATATATAAGGTTTAGAAACTTTTCAAACCAACTGGCCACTTCTTTCACTTCTTCATTTCAAAATTCTGTTGCTTATGAAACACCTTGCAGAAAGAGTAATAAAAAAGAGCATAAAAGACACAGTGTCTTCTTTTAAGAAGTTTGGTGAAATTTACTTCCAGTAAAAGGATGTTTTCAAAAAGACAGCAGGTTACTTTTGGTGCAATTGTTTTGAAGCAGCTGTAAGGAGTAGTACTTAGCATTTTAAAGAAGATTACAGAAGTTCATGAAAAGCACTTTGAAGGAAAGAGTTGTCTTAGGTGCATCATGTTTATTTCCTGTTATGTTTTCACCTGAACTAAGACGAGTGTCAAAAGTACAGAAGAACAGTTAATTTATCTCAAACTACTGTCTCCCTCTGAGGGTGATGCAATTGTTATTGATTATAAGACATGTGACAATGAGGTACAGTTTCTGGGATTTACTGCAGAAGTACAACTGGAAGATGGACATGCTGGATGATTTTCTGAAAGAAAATGCTGAATGAACTACAACACAACTCGTTGATAACTTTGTTAAAATAGTGGTGATCCGCTTTCGTGGAAATGAGTCTTTCATTCAACAAGAAAAGAGAACTCTCTGGTAGCTCTAATTCATGATTCTGTTGTACAATTATACATACATTTTATTTATTTATTTAGTGAATGACTGTGTAAAGTAGGACTTTGATGACTTTTACTGCTGAGCACCATTAAACAATAGTGTACTGTTTAAATGCTCATTTGCATTTATCTCTTTCATCATTTGGGGTGTGTTCCAATAAGTAGGCATTTATCCCAAAATAATCACTTCAGCTAAAAATTTGTCTCTATCAGGGGAACAAAATAGATGTAAACTAAGCCACCTGACTCCTGAACGCAGTGCATTGCCTCCAGGCTTGTGTAACATTTTCACACTCTAAATAGTTCTTTGGAAAATACCACAACTGTTCTCTGAAACTCACTTCTTTTAACATGTTGTGTTAACAAAACCTAACTTAAGGTAACTGAACCTAACCCATTCCAGTATAACTTAACAGAAACTAATCATCCCATTTGCATGGCCTTTTCTTAGTGTCAGCCATCAGCTGTTTGGTTAAGTTGGTAGTAGGCTTCCCCTAAGACTGTGAATGCATTTACCAAATGTAATTAGCCTGTCTTGCTTTGATAATTTAAGGGTGTAACTGGGTAAACTGCAGGATTAGCTAGAGTTTAACAAAGATTTGATTATTTCTTTGTATGACGCATCATTTGGTTAATACCATCACCTTTTTAACATATTGCATCATAGCTTAATTTTAACAGTGTGGTCCTTTACACTTACTTGCCTAGCATTTAAGAAAGCAATAATAAGCGTTCAACTCTCTTTGTGTTGTTTTAGAAGGATTTGTGATATGAACATGGATATGAAATGAACTTCAGAAGAATAGAGGACTTGACACTTATAGAAAATCAGAAGAATCTATGAGGGGGGAAGAAAAAAGACAAGATACATTTGAAAGTGCTGCTATTGAAAAAAGAGAATCTTACATATCAAAGAGAAAGGCCAAGAGCTGTCAAAAATTGATAAACAGATGAAAGTACAGAGAAAATGTGTTGACCTCAATGTATGTCCTTTTTATTCTAACATTCTCTGCTCTCTGTGGCTTTTAATATTCTTCTGCAATGTTGCCTTGTTCTTAATTATTTTGCAAAGAGTGGTAAATTATTATTGATCACAGCTAATTGCATGCAATTTGCCACAGTCAAGAACTCTTTTATGTATGCTACCTAAAAGGTACCAAATTTTTACTTTCTCAACTTCTTATATAGTACATAGGTAGAGAAGGTATTGTATTCTACCCAGAAATCACTGAAAACACAGGTTTTAGGGTCACCTAAAAAAAAAGAAAGAAAAAAAAAAGTGTGTGTAGAAAAAGGTGTGTGGATGGGGTGGGGGACGGGGTGAGTGTGTATGTGTTTTTACTTTTTTCCCCCCACCACAAACGAAAAGTCCATTAAGTAATAAACTTGATGTTTAACTTCAGCATCTTCTAATTATGTGGCACGAAGATTTCCAGGAAAATACCCCCAACCCAAACTACCCTTTACATGGACAATTTTTAGATTTTATCAATTTTTTGAAAAATGGCTATAACAATTTTGGTTGAAATACTGTATATTGAAGGTATGTACATGACAAAATGTATATCCCGAATTTCTTGGGAATAGCTCTGAAGTCCTTTTCATTCTGAATGACTTTTGCATAACTGATAAACCATGAGACAGACAAAAAGTTACTGCACAAAATGTGTAGATCTCATTAAGAGACACAATCCATATACATTTTTTTTTCTTCTTTACAATTAATTTCTAAGATATTCCTTGTTATATGTTTAAATTTTAAATTACTTATAAATTTTCTCAAACGGGAAGTTGCCATCAATTTCAAAAACCTTTTGTTTTACTCCTAGCCATGCAAAGAGAGCCAAACTTCAATTGCATCACATAATGACTGGCTTTTAAAATAGTTGACTATTGCTTTAGTCTAGTGTATTCCTTTATAATATTTCTACTTACGGGAAGGAAGTAATAGGCATTGGATGCTAATGTGTATCTTGATTAGCATGAAGACAAGATGAATGTTTTATAAGAATATCTAGTTTGTAGAACAGGTAGAGAAAGTCATGTGAACACTTATTTTTACTACACATTCTCAAACACAATGGTCAAAGATTGCACATTTTAGTTAATAATTATTCTTAATTTAGAGCCAATACCATTGTCATTGTACACAAAATATATATATATAGAGAGAGAGAGAGAGAGAGAGAGAGAGAGAGAGAGAGAGAGAGAGCAAGAGGGAGGGGGAGAGAGAGCGGTGTATTTATATTTTTATAAACTTATTATTCTTAATTTAGTTTCTTTATATTTCCACTTAATTATTATTCTGTTATTGTGCTGTTGGTTAGCTGCCCGCCCCGACGGGTGGTGTACCTAATGAAATAAACTCAAGACAAAATCTTCGGTTTACAGTATGACCATGCAATGAAATAAAATTACAATTAAATAACTTGACAATACCTTATTGTAATGCCTTGTAATGTACACTTTTCCTTCTGCAGAGAAAACAAATAGTGCCAATGGTTTGTTGACTCTCGAGCATGCAACGTACCACTGCCCATGCGAAATACACAACAATTCAAAGTATATTCCTCACACTTCTAACGATTGACCTTGGGATTTATTGTCATTCCAAATTCAAGGCACGCCAGAAACTGAACCCGCTTAAATTCAAAAGGAAAGTCAGTTGACAGAGCTATTCTTGGAATAAGCACATTCTCGCCTTTGAACTTTCCTATATTATAGTAGCTTAAAATTTATTATGATTTTTTAACAGCAAGTTTTGTTTTGCTGCATAATTTTGGCTGATTGAGATTGCATAGCATTATCATCACCAAGTCAACCTTGAGCTGTAAATTGTGTGGCAGTAATCCTGGCAAATCCAAAGAATTTAGGAATTCAGTTAAATAATTGATGGCTGCATTGGTAATGGAGTTGATCAACTTAAATGAATGCATTTGACCCTCAATTTTACTCTGAATTTTTATATTCAAATCATCTACATTCTTATTAGTTGCTGCTAAAATGGCTCGTTCGCTCAACCAAGTATGGTTTTTTTAATTTTCACCAATTTTTGGAAACACTTTCGATATTCTTCCTTTGATGTTGTGAAGTGAAAAATATTCAATTGAAATGAAATGAGGCCAGTATAAGTGTCAACAGGAATTTGCCCATTACCAATGTCTAATAATGGCTTTGCATCTGAAAAGCTTAATGATCTGCGCTATGTAGCATATATAGTTATTCAATGTAGCATATATAGTTGGTTTTGCAAATAGGATGAAGTCAGGCACCCGTAAGGTATTGTGGAAAGGATGACATATATGGTTAACAGCGTGGGTAATCAAGGATGTCATTGGCATAATAACAGTTATGGCAGCACTTCCATAGTGTGGCGGGTAGACACTGAAATAGGAAATGAATTACATTAAGGAGAGTCACAAACTAACACTCTTCTTCCAAATCTCTTTCTTTCCTTTACTCCTAATGTTTTCCACCTCTTTCTTTATTTTCTCCTATGTTAAAACAGCCATTTTAACGCTAACAGTGACATAACTAAAGAGCATGTATATCTGGCTGAGAAATTGATAAATCTTTTATTTGATGATAGCTTTGTGTATTAAATTTCCCCATTCAACCCAAAATATCACTTGATCAAATGTATTAAGAGCACCACAATTGCTGTATGATGATGACACGGGTATCTTCATGTTCTTTGGCTAGCTCATGTATCACATAACGTCAAACAACCAACATCTGCAATAGGAAGTTAACATAAAATGGATCCTGTCTTTTCTCCGCCAGTTTCAGATTCCAAGAAGGATTAATGGTTATGTGCATAGTTTATAACTTGTTCATTTTAAAGAATTACAACAAAAATATACTTATTTCTTTATTTAAACGATTTGACCAAGGAAACGATAGCTAATACATAAGAAATGTATTTGATTTTCACTGTTATCTTGTGTCATTGTCCCCATAACTGGGTGCATTCCCTCAGCTTTGAATGGGGAAGAAAATAGAGCAGTAGGTACTACAGCCACCTGGTGGCAAATAAATAAGCACATATTTTAGGTGTTCGTCGCAATGAAAGCTTCTTTGCTTCTTTATTTTAAACGATAGGAGTAAGGAAAGGACAGTTAATACATAAAAATGTATTTGAATTTCAGTGCTGTGTTGTGTCATCTCGAAAACTGTTGCATTACCTTCACATTGGTGGGAAGAAAAAATACTACTACAATCATCTAGTGGGAAATAAATAAGTGCTTAATCTAGGAGTTCGTAGCCATGAAAGCTTCTTTATTTTAAATAATAGGAGTAAGTAATATGTAAAAATGTATTTGAATTTCACTGCTGCACTGTGTCATTATCTCAAACTGTTGCATTACCTTACATTTAATGTGAAGGAATAATACTACTTTGGCCATCTAACGGCAAATAAATAAGGAAAGTTTTTTGCTTTATTTTGAATAATAGGACAAAGGAAAGCACAGCTAATATGTAAAAATGTATTTGAATTTCACTGCTGTGTTGCACCATTGTGTCGATAAACTGGTGCGTTACCTTAACATTGAATGGGGAGGGGAAAATAAAGCAGTACTATGACCATTTAGCAGTGAATAACTGTGGTACCACTGCCATCTTGCAGCTATAAATTGAAATGCGTTCCATTGGCACTATTTTTATTCATATTATGAGATTTTAAAAACTTTCCTGTACTATTTTTATACATTTTCTTTTCCATAAACCTTGTCGTGACAATAACAAAAAAAAAAGAATTGTTCAGTTTGGTACAGTTGTTCAGAAGTGATGCCCATACATACATTTCGGTGATTCATTTTATATATAAACAACTTATAAAATACATATTTGTTATTTTGATTGTTATCATTATTAGTATTAGTACCTGGCCTTAAAACGAAGTGTAAGTGAGATTAGTAAGTTGCAATTGCCATTTTTTTCAAGTGTTTACTGTATCTGGTACCTTTTGTGTACACGATGGCAACTAGATATGTACGTCAAAATATGTTAAAGGTGACATTTAAAAAGGAAGACCAACGTCCATCTGCAATAGATATCCATCGTTGGATTGATGAAGTATTGAGTGTAAAGGATTCTGAATTAATAGCTATTCAATTGGTAGCGAAACAAAATTTGATCTATATTAAGTTTACGATCGAAGCAGTTTATAACAGCTACCTCCAACGTTCTTTGGGTGAGTCTAAAATTGAATTGTCAAATGGGGAAACTACAATTGTAAACATTACACCTGCAGAAGAACTAACTATTATATGCATTCTGAATATTCCACTTGAAATACCCAATGACTGGGTACATAATGTGTATATTGGAAAGTGAGGTCAGTGGAAAGGGAGAATTGGTCAAATCAATTTCTTATGGAAACTGGAATCAGGATTGCTTATATGCAGATACACAAAACGATACCCGCCAATATATATTTTGTTGGTCACGAGGCTTATGTGACTTACCCCGGGCAAGAACAGGTGTGCTACTCGTGTGGCAGTTCTTCTCATCTCCGGCATGCGTGTCCTAATAAAGGTATTCGGCAGCGTGTAAATGTGCAACCCCGGCAGCGCCTCCTGCTTAGTGACCTGTTTAAGCAGCCCAGCTCTTCGCCTGATCTGTATGTTGACATCGTTCCAGTAGAACAACATGCTACCTTGCCTGTTGTGGACATCCCAATCATTGTTCATCCCACGGATGAAGCGACACAAATGGACATCAAGTCTCCTGTGCCTATCTCTTCATTGCTGAGTCGTTGGTACAGGAGCAGCATGCTCGCATTGCACAGCCTACTGGAGTGATGGAGGACATATGCAGTCTTACCACAGTAGAACAACACATGGCTCTTTTGGACTCAGAAACCGACTCACTGACAAACACCCTGAAGAACATTCTGAGTTGCCTGGTCAGTTTGCCGAGTACCACAATCTGCTGGTGAAGCTACTACGACTGCTGAAACGAGTGGTTTGCTGGTACATAAGGGAAATGACACTGCCCCTCTTGGTATTGGAGGGACAGACACCGCCAATTCCTCAAGCTCAGATGTCACATTGGGTGATGGCAATTGAATTGATGCAATGGAAGCAGAATCTCTTTCAGCAAACGGATCTGTAAGGCAACCATGGGAAGAGACATGTACTGAAGTCTCGGTGGTTGGTTCTGCGTATAAACGGAATAAGTGTCGGAAACAGAATCTGGGTAGTAAACTTAAGTTTCCTCTTCTTCGTAAGCGGGAGTATGGGTAACACTGTATCGCTCTTTCAGTTCACGAGGATCAGAAAGTTTACTGTCAGTTTCATTTTATGAGTAGTACCTTACTTGTTGCCACAGCAAACTTCATTGACAGTTCTTCACCAGGCAAACTATATGCATTACATCGCTTTTTTTATGACTATGATGTTGAGATTTTGTTTTTGCAAGAAGTTATCTTTACCGACTTTTTTTTTTGCTTTTGCCATTATGCAGTGCATGTTAACATGGGGACAGAACGCCGGGATACGGGACTTCTCACAAAACCTGGAATTGCTCTTCAGTCCATTGAAAGTCTTCCCTTGGGACATGATATCAGTGGTATCTATCAGGATTATGGCTTCATTAATATCTATGCTCCTTCAGGAAAGGGAAGATTTTTTTCAACTTGACTTACCATATTTATTTCATAGACTGGCTATCACTACATTTTAGGTGGAGACTTCAACTGTGTCCTTTGACCGGAAGATTGTACTGGGGTCTACTGACCTAGCGCCAGTTTGCTGCAGTTCTATCCACCTGAGGAACTTGCTGGAAATGTTAGTTCTCTTGCTCATGTGCCACTATCCTTTCCAGACCATTTAGCGGTCCTACTCAGCATTGACTTACGTCTCTCATTTCTACCTCTTGGACGCTCCTATTGGAAATTTAACACCACTGCTCGTAGGCTCAATGCTCTGATGGAAGAATTAACAGCCTTATGGAAGTGCTGGTCCCAAAAGAAGTCTCACTACAGCGATATTGCCGATTGGTGGGACCTGTATGTCAAGCCTTGTTTGTGACGTTTCTTTAAAGGTAACTCTTATGTAAATATGAAGGATGAAGAACACACCTTGCAGTTTTTCTTTCGGTGTCTGCAGGATCTTCAGGAATTGCCCATGGACAGCGGTGTCTTTCATGCATGTTCCAACTTCTACAAGGCCAAAATCTTAAGTATGTATAGGAAGTGCAAGGAAGGCTTACAGGTTAGAAGTCGTCTCAATAACTCGATGGAGGAGGAAAATATCAACCTTTATCATCTTATACAGACGTACAAACAGTCATTCCAGTCTCATACTCAAGGTGCAGGATGAAGATGAACAACTGTACATGACGCAGCCTTCAATTAGTTATACCTTTAGCTCTCATTTTGAAAGACTTTTTAAGCGGGAGACAAATGAATTCCACTCCCTCACTCTCTTCAATGCCTGTAAACCTTTCCCTCGGCGAGTTGCAAAACTGAAGTGTATAGTGCTCTTCTTCAGGGAAAGACCTCCAGCCATCTAGACCAGGCGTTTTGCCTGGTCTAGATGGCTTACCCATGGATTTTTACCATCAATTTTGGGGTCTGTTGGGTGACAACTTAACTGCAGGACTCCATCCGTCTTAAGGCACTGACATCTCTGTGCTTCTCAAAAACGAGGTGTAATAGTTCTTGTTAAGAAGAAACCCCGCTCTTCCTCTGTTGATGACTTTCGACCCATTACACTGTTTAATTATGATTACAACATTTGGCTTGTGTTCTGGCAAACAGAATTTGCCCTCTTCTTGGGTAGCTTATTCATCCTTCCCAACATTGTGGTATTCCGGAATGCAACATTTTCGATGTTTTGTGTGCCTTACATGATTCCATTGCCCACAGTGCTCAGGGCTACAAACACGTATTATTGTCAGTAGATTTCAGACGAACTTTTGATAGTGTCAGTCATGCTTTTTTATTCAAATGTTTAGCATGGCATGGCTTCAGTGATGCCTTTATCTCCTACATCCAATGTTTGTATAGGGTATCTCTAGCTGTGTGCAGGTTTATGGCTTTCTCTCTCGTGAGTTTCCCATTGGTCGTTCTATTTGGCAAGGATGTTCAGTACCTATGTTATTATTTGCGCTAGCATTGAATTCATTTCTTTGTCACCTACACACTAAGATTGTTGGAATTTCCTTACATACTCATAGACTGAGTGCCCTGATATAAGCGTTGTCCTTGCAGATGACTCAATCTTCGCTCCCTCTGGAGTATCTTGCAAAGCTGTAGTTATTTTCTGGTCTTGAGATCAATGAGCAGAAGTCTAAGGCACTTATTCTCGGACATTGGGCTACGCCTCTAGCACCACTGCAGATTGTTTCCCAGCTCAAGGTTTTAGATGTTACCTTCACAGC
The DNA here is from genome assembly GCA_030762935.1 of Hymenopus coronatus. NCBI lineage: Eukaryota > Metazoa > Arthropoda > Insecta > Mantodea > Hymenopodidae > Hymenopus > Hymenopus coronatus. The sequence goes on from CM060887.1 coordinate 84,826,231, forward strand.
TTCTTTGGGAGAACTACAGCATCTGAATTGGAAACCCGTTGTTGGCAGGATAAAGAACTCTGCCAAGGACCTGTACCATAGTGATTTGTGTCTATATCAGTGAGGATGGGTGGTACACATGTACTTATGTTCCTAGTGTTGGTTTGTTGCTCAGGTTTTGCCGCTGCCCAAGCTCTATGCAAGACAAATCATATGTGTGATTTCCTGGTTCTTGTGGCAGGGCCGTATTTTTCGAGTGCCAATGTCTACAATGTATTTATCTCTGCAAAAAGGTGGGATTGGGCTGAAAATGTTGGCTTCAAGTGCCTAGTATTGCTTCTTAGTCGTGGGAGGCATATACAAGACACAAATACCAGTTTATCTACCTCGTGGTTGCAGTCTTGGTTCACTACTGTTGACCTACATAGTCCTGTGGATCTTTACTCCATCCCAGCTACATTATGATACCTACATACATATTTCTTGGTGTTACTTAAGTCCATCTTGTTCACAACCTGGTGGAGGGCATCTAGTATGACGCATCTATCAGGAACTGCTTCAAGCATGCGGAGGCCCGTGAATGCATCTTGAACAAGCCGCGCCACTGCATCTGAATTATCAACAACTCTGAAAGAATTTCAGCATCCTTCCGTACGCAATTCGCTACCTTTGGTATCAAGCAATTCATATCATACCAACATGACAATGTCTGGCAGCTATTCACCTGAGTGACTCCCAAATTTGCCCTCATTTTCATCAAATGGATACTGTACTATATCGTGTTGCTACTTGCTCCACTGTGTCTGCTGTGTATACCTTCAGTATAACCTTTTTTTGGAAAGTTAGGTGTTCCAAATTGTGCTCCAGAAGCCTTTCTTTATCCGAAATTTCCCCACCCGCTTAGGAGGCAGAAAACTTTGCTATGTATCATTGGGCACATGAATTTTTATGTATTTTTGTACTTCTACAGTGGTGTGGATCCGATGCAGTACATGGACTACATGAGGAAGATTAGCACCAGGAGCACTTTGGCAGTTGCTTGCGAGTTCTTGGTACTTAAAAACTGATCCTTAAAAAAAAAAAAAAAAAAAAAGTGGGCCACTGTTTGGCCAGAAACGTAAAAACAAACAAAGTGGACAAAAAATAATAATATTAATACTATTAGTACTGTATTGCTGTTGTTATTATTATTATTATTATTATTATTATCATTTATTATATATATATATATATTATTACTATTATCAATATTATTATTATTATTATTATTATTATTATTATTATTATTATTATTATTATTATTATTATTATTATTATGTGTTATTATCATTTAGATAATTTTTACATGTACTTATGAGATGGTTATAGGAAATTAAACTGGTATTAAGAAAATTAGTTGTATAAAGCACTTCACTTTGACATTCAGAAAATAATCAACTCATTTAACAAGATATTATTTAACAATGTTGTTTAAATAAATATATATAGAATTTTAGAAATTGCTTTCCAGCAAAGGTGAAAGGCATAACTGTTATATTTACAAATGACGAAAGTCTTAAATACTTTTTAGCATATGTAATTGTTTTCTACACAAGCACAAACAGTTTAAATATTAAAAAATAGAACATAATTTACAGTAACAGAATATCACTTAAAGCGTTATGTGTTTCAGCATGACTTTGATCTGAAATTTACCCCTTTCAGCAAAGCATTAGAAAGTATACTAAATTTAAATGTTTATCAGAATCTTACATGTGAGAGAGAGCTTGACACAAAAGTTAAGAATTTTGCCCAATATACAAATGTATATAAATGTTGAAACTCCTGAAAGTTTCTCACTCTCTAACAGCCATGCTAACTCGAGTGCTCTAATGGTCCTCTCTACAGTGATTCTCTCAGGAACTGACTCTGTTGCTTGATGCACTTACTTGCTGAGGGCATTATACCATTGTGTATTCACGTTGTACAATTCTCACTCCACATCTACTCCGAGGACATTTTTTTGGAAGTAGCATACAGTAGATGGTTCTACCAATAAAGGGACTGGCAGATTGCCTGGAGACACAATCTTCTGAAAGCAATACATTATAACTGCCATTGTGTTCAGGATGTTGTATTTAGGATTTTTGTATTTGGTTAAGCAGAAGAGAATGCCAAATAGCCTTTACTCTTCCAAAATAAATAATAATAATAATAATAATAATAATATAAATAAATATCTTTAATATAATATGGTAGTTTTATCAAAATTATTAGAGCCATTTTAGAGAGAATAAATTTCCAAAAATGTTTCACATAAAGGATAGTTTGGGGTGAAAGGATTTTCTTGAAAATGTTCTCGTCCTATCTTTGGAAAATGCCGAACTTAATATCAAGTTTGGTATTTATTCTACTTCTTGCTTTTGAGTTGCATGCTGTTCTCACCACTCACTCACTCACTCACTCACTCACTCACTCACTCCCTTTTCTAGAAATGTTTTTCTTTTTTATTCAGGAGGCCCCAAAAGTATGTTTCCAATGAAATCTCAATATCAAATTTTGGGAGGAATACAATACTTCTTTTATTTTGGTAGAGGTAGAGAGAGAAATATCTTTTGTAATGATGAAACATGTGAAGCTGAGGCACGCTAATACTGTTGAATGATGCTATATTTAAACTAAAAGAACAGAACTATGTAGTAGTGATACTTGTGAAAGTCAAAGTTGTGCCAGGATTTTGAGTAGCAATGTATCACAAGATAAGAATAATTTTAATTGGAATACAATAAACTCATTTGTTTTCTTCTAAACCACTGTTTTTTTAACATACAAGTTATTTTTTAATACCATGCATTAGTAGGCACATAAAATTTGCAAATTGTTTGCACAAGTCTGAAGATATCCTTGGTATCATTTGAATAGACTTATTAGTGAAAGTATCAATCTTTTTCTACCCATGAGATATAGTCACCCTATTTAAAGAGTCATGGCAAAATGATTGAATCCAATTTTAAGTGTATATACCATTCAGAGGATGCTATACTCAGAGATAGGGTTGCCAGAATGTATTCAAGGCAGGCCTGGAGACCAACCAACAGGCAGCGGATAGTTGAGTAAATGGGGACAGAAATTGTTGAACAGATTTTTATTTTCTCTACACGTGCTATGTACATAGTGTATAGAGAAGGTATTGTATTCCACCCAAAAATTTCATACCGAAATTTCACCATAAATACACTTTTTGGGTCACCCTGAATCCAAAAAAAGCATTTTTGGAAACAGAACTGCATGTGTGTGTATGTGGCTCAAAAACGAAAAGACCGTTAAATATCAAATTTGGTATTTAAGTTTGTTATCTTCAAGAAAATCTGCCCACCACAAACTACCCTTTACATGGAAAAAATTTAGAACATTTTGATTTTCTCAAAAATGGCTCCAACGATTTTGATTTAAATCTCTTATATTTAAGATATTTACATGACAAATAAAATGTATATCTTCAATTTTCTGGGAACAGCCTCCAAAGATCTCTTTATTCTGGATGATTGTTATTGAATTTTGCATAACTGGTAAACTGTAAGAGATAAAACAAAAACTTACTGCACAAAAAATTGACATCACGATAAAACACTCAATTTATATCATAATCATTTTTTTTGTGTAGTTGATCATTTTTGAGATATTCCTTGTTATTGCTTTATAAAGCGTATGCTTTTCTCTTATAGGAATTAGTCAACTTCTGTCCATACAAACAAAAGAACTTAGTCACGTAGCAACTAGCTTTTGACTATCACTTTAGCCTATAGTACTCCCTTATTTCGCTTCTACTTACAAGGAAGCAAGTAATAAGACTATTCCTGTTAATTTTTCTCAATTAGCATTAAGTAAATAGCATAAGCTTTTTAACAATAATTTGTTGCAGAGATGTAGAGAAAGTAATATTAATGGGACACATTAGATTTTTAGAAAAAGGTCTATGTGTGTGTGTGTGTGTGTGTGTGTGTGTGTATCCGTGTGTCTTAACATGAGAACTCAAAAACGAAAAGTCTGTGAAATACCAAACTTGGTATTTAAGTTTAGTATCTTCCAGGGATGTGACACAAAGATTTTGAAAAAAAACTCCCCCCTCCCCAAACTACCCTTGACATGGAACTTTTTTTGAAAATGTTGATTTTTCTCAAAAATGGCTCTTAACAATTTTGATTAACATATCATATATTAAAAATATTTACCTGACAAATAAAATGTATATCTTGAATTTTCTGGGAATAGGCTCTGAAGACTACTTTATTCTGGAAGAATTTTACGGAATTTTGTGTAACTGCTAAACCATAAGAGATGGACAAAAACTTACCACACAAAAAATGTAGAGCACATTAAAACACACAATTTATGTTATATACTTTTTTTTGCGGAGTTGTACGTTTTTGAGATATTCCTTGTTTTTGGTTTCACCTTTGAAAAACTTACTTTTCTCATACAGGAATTTGTCAACTCCTGTCCATTACAAACGAAGACACTTCAGTCACATAGCAACCAGCTTTTGACTATCACTTCAACTTATGGTACTCCCTTATTTCGCTTCTACTTGCAAGGAAGCAAAAGACTATTTCTGTTAATGTTTCCCCGATTAGCATGAAGTAAATAGAAGCATAAGCTTTTTAACAATTTGTTGCAGAGATGTAGAAAAAGTCATGTGAACGGAACACAAGATATTTTTGTATTTTTTTTGTTTGGTAGTTAACGTCCTTTAACCTGGCTTGGTCATATCGGACGATGAATGAAATTGGTGAAATGATGCTCAAATGATCTCGGGGTCCATGGAGCTTAAAGTTACTCAACATTTGTGTTCTCAGGATAAGGGAAAACCCCGAAAAAAACCTTATCCGGGTAACTCACCCTAAGCGAGATTCGAACTCACGACCTTTTGAATGTGAGGCAGACACGCTACCACCACACTACCCAGGCGGGCTAATTTTTTTTTTTTTTTTTTTATTACGGTCACAATTTTTACATAAAAATTTACTCACTACTACTAATCATACCTATATAAACTAAATAAAAATAATAATAAAAATTACTGTTATAAAAGCATATCTTATTCATATTTTTTGAGGATCTCGCTGCATTCAGAAGTGTGTAGTTTTTAAGAACCTCACTGTATAAATCTTTACATGTTACTTTCAAATTCATCTGAACACAAATCTTGGCTTTCACAATGAACATTCTGTTTCTAGCATCCGATCATAATGCACTCATTACACTAAACACTTATTCAACATGTGCATTACTGACAGGAATTGCAAGGACATTCTGCAGTTGATTTGATGCATCTGCTTTTTTGAAAAACACACTCCACATTTTACAACAATTATTATTCTTCATATCAAGATTTGATGCTACCGATTTCAAAACAGAAAGCTCATGATACAATTCATTTCCATCGAAACTAATTTTCAGCTTCTTTACCACTTTGGCCAAGTCATTAAATGAATAATTTTGGTTAACATAAATCTAGTACGAACACAATTGTATACACATCATTCCCATTTGTTAAGATAGTTCAATAATCTGTCATAAACACGTGTGCACTCTTTTATTAGAAAATTATTTTTTTGTGTTCTGTAAGGTGTTCTAGAGACTTCAAATCCATAAAATTTGTCTTCCTTAAGACCCTCTATTTGTTTCTTCACTTCCAACATAACCTCATGAACATCTGGGGAAAATTTGTTCTCTTTTTCCAAAAGTCTAATTGCTTTAGGAAATACAGTTAGAGTTACATTTAAGAAATACAGAAAACACTCTGGTAGTGTAAGTGAATACTCATTTATTTCATCTTGTTGTGAACTAATACATTTCCAAATTAGGGGTGCATTTTTTCTTCACCCCATGCTACATAATACATTTTTAAAACTTGCCACATCATAACAAGACGCTCTACAGCTGGTCGCAAAGACAACCAATGCACGACAATGTGTTACAATATTTCACTTCAGTCATGGTGTGCAAACTCCAGAATGTTTTTAGTTCCTCGGAATTTTTTGATATTGAGGAAAAGTCTGAATAAGAACTAGACTTTCTACATCATATTTTAGAAGCTTGAAACCAAATTTAGCACAATTGCATAATATAGCATATGACAACAACAATTGGGTTTGATTAATTTTGCATTTTCTTCTTTTAATCTAGCAAAGACAGAATCATGTTTACTGAAATTAACTGAAGCATTGTCGACTGAATAAGAAACTGCATTGTTTAGTTAAACCATTTTCCAATAAAATAGATTTTAGTTTATTTGAAATGGCTTCTGCTGATTCTTTTACATCTTCATAGAAATCAAGAACTTTGTTACATTTTCCTTTATCTTTGGAAAAGTATGATACAACATTGGGTAATGTTTTTTATTGCCCTTATTCGAAGTGTCTCAATCTAATGAAAATGGAACACTTCGCTTTAATTCACTTAGTGACTTCTCTTTAGTATAAGGCAGAAGCACATTTTTTCTAAGACCACACTTTTAGTTTGGCCACATCTTATTTTCGTTGCTATGGAAGAGTCTCTGAGAACATTTGGATATAATTTATTGCCACAATCTTGAGAATTGTAAGAATGGTGGTGTTTCACACCTTGATAAGTCAAAGTTAATTCTGTTGTAGTGATTTTGTCATCTGCAGAAAATTGTTTTGGTAAGAATTTAAGAGGAGAATGATTTTGCTTTTGTGTGATAATATTCGCTTTGTGTCTTTCTAATTGTAAATGTTTATTCACGGCCTTCATGCCATCATATTTAATAGTAAATGAGATACTGCATATTCTGCATTTACACATACACTCATCACTATCAACCTTTTGTAACCACTCTTTATAATTTTTGTCCTGCAACCATTTTCACAGAACGAACTTAGATATCGCCTCTTCATTTCACTGTTATTACTCACTATTACAGAACAACAAACTATAACTATTCTGAATTATGAACGGTAGTGTTAGTCTATCCCCTCAAGATGCGAGAGTTCCAATAATTGCTGGTAAACTGCTGACAAGTGACAATGAACGAGCCGTGACTTGCCAGTGTTTCTTTAATAATGTGAGCCGAACAATATAGATGCAACAATGTAAAGTTGCCAGAATGAGAATAGAAACATAGTGTTTTGTTACTGTTAGAAATTAACATTTAAACCAAATTATTAGAAATTATTCATTAGTATGTTAAGATTCAAGCCCGTAGATTAAAGTCATTGACCTGTATACCCGGAGAATTCATTTCAAACCTGGGCACTCCGGACAGCGCCCAGAGATCTGGCAACCCTACACGGAGGGTAACTGAGACCATCAGTCTTTTTCTCAAAAGTCTGCAATAAAAGTATTGAAGTTATAGAAGGCTATACTGAGACACTTTTTACTTTCTCTACATGTACTATGTGCATAGCGTATAGAGAAGGTAGTTTAATGCACCTAAAAATTCCATACCGAGATTTCACCGGAAATATGTTTTGGGTCCCCCTTAATCCAGAAAATGCATTTTTAGAAAAAGGTCCATGTGTGCACGCGCACATGTGTGCGTGTGGACAGCATAGCTTAGAAACGAAAAGACGGTTAAATACCAAACTTGGTATTTAAGTTTGATATCTCCCCTCACCCCAAGTTACCCTTTACATGGAACATTTTTGAAATTTTTTATTTTCTCTAAAATGGCTCAAACGATTTTGATTAAAATAGCACATGTTTAAGATATTTTTATGCCAAATGAATTGTATATCTTGAATTTTTGGGGAATAGCCTCTGAACACCTCTTCATTCTGGTTGAGTTTTGTATAACTGGCAAACCGTAAGAAATATAAATAAACTTACTACACAAAAAATGTAGATCTCATTAAAATATACAATTTATATCTTTTTTGTTTTTTTTTTGAAGCGTTAACCCTTTTCAAGATATCCCGGATTATTGATTTCAATTTTAGTCCACTTAAACTTTTCTCAAATGGGAACACATCTTTCTTCTAGTTTCTCATTTGTTTACTGAACCTCGGCTGTTTCACATAGCAACCGGCTTTTAAAGGAAGAGACTCACTTTAGCCTGTGCATTTTCTTATTTCCGTTCTAATTACATGGAAGCTAGTAATAAGACTAATTCTGCCAATGTTTATCTTGATTAGCATGATGTGTAAGAAATTAATCTTTTGAATAAAAGTTTTGTTTGTGGAACAGCTAGAGGACATTATGTGAATGGAACACCTTAGATTTGTACTCTTATGCTTACGGGGAACCAAGCAATAAGGGCAATTTCTGCTAATGTTTATATCGATTAGCATGATGTAGATAAAAGAATAAGCTTTTCAACAATAATTTGTTACAGAGATGTAAAAGTAGTCATGTGAATGGAACACATCAGATTTTTTTGTTTTAGAATAGTTTTGAACACATATTTTGTCATATACATTTTAAGGGGATCTCAAAATGAAAGTTAAATAAATTTGTACTTGAATACATATTTTATGATCTAATCACAGGTTTCTATTTGTTTTTCCACAGTCAGCTATTAGTTCTGTTGAAAAGTGCAAATGCAGATCCTAATTTTATCCTGCCAAGGAAAGGCATAGCACCTATCCATTTTGCTGTTGGAATTGAGCAGTTGAACTTTGCAGAAGAAGCAACAAAGCTATTTTTAAGTTATGGTGCAGATCCAAATGCAAGGTAATTACTTACATACTAATCCCAAGAATTTCTGTTATGAAGTTAGAGCTCAGATAGGTCTTGATAATGCTTTTACCAATTTTCAAAGTCATTGCTGAGTTCAACTGGGAAATATTTCTGATTATTTAGCTCCATGGTTTACATGTAATATATGTACTTAATTTTACCTCATCTGTACAACACTTTATACTAAAATAGAAATTGAGAAAAATTTTCAGGTAAAAATCCTTAAATGAAGATAAACCTGTCAGAATCATTCACCGAATGGCAGCATGCCCTGACTGGGTCTTTGGCAGATAGTATTAAGTGTGTTGGTCGTATTAAATAATAATGTGGCATAAACATTGGCAAATACATATCTATGATTCCCTTGTAAAAATTTAGAGTGGCATTTATGCTTTAAGATTCTATTTCCAGAGAAAAATGTTGCATTAAATCTCAGATTTTAAACATTGTTTACTGATGTCAGTTTGCACCAAGGAACAAGTTTCAAATACAAGTGTTGCTTATAATCAACACATAATTTCAACTATTTCTGCCTTGCATATTCTTTGATTGTTTAAATAATTTTACGGTCTGTAATCTTATTAGTTACTAGGAACATAATTATATAACCTACTGAGGTTACGATTATAGTAGTAATAAATATTGAATGATCATGAAAATATGTAACTTCTTCTATTAATGGCAAAGCACTAACTTGTAAACCTAAACTTACTTGTGTAGACATAGTCTAAAAATTGGTTTTATGCTACTAATTGTGCAACTGGACTACATCTTTTGTTCATTCTTGCAAGTCAATGAAAGATGTAATAGTTCCATAGATATTGTTTCTTCCACACTAGCCATGCGTAGGACAGAATTGGAAAGGTAGAGTCAGACTGAAAAATTCAGTACCATAACAGCAGAGTTCAAATCCCAGTTATGGCATTAAATTTTTGTGTCTGACTCTACCTTTTCAGTACCATGTATACCTTGCACTTGAACACTAAAGAAAAATAGGATTTAAGGAACTAAATATATATATATATTAGTGGTATTAAGAGGCAATGTGAACACTTGATACTAAATTCAGTGCAAAATATCCACAGGGTATTCCCATTTTGAAATATTATGCAATCACACTAATCTAAACCTAAAGTAAATCTTGAAATCAGAGGACCAATTTCTTGTGTGTTTTTTTGTTCAGATATTGGCAGCTCTTCTAAATGAACTTCATAGCCACAAAGCGTCTTGTTCTAGACAGAGTGTGAAGTAATTAACCAAGGTAGATTAGAACAAGATCTAAAGTGACATAAATGCAAAAAACGATTAATAAAATATTCCCATTATATCCAAAAGTTTCATTGTTCACAATATTAAACTGTGTTATGTGGTATAATGCCCAGTGCTTTCAGGGCGATAATGTGCTCCTGGTTCAGAGGGAATGTGTTAGTTTCCTTATCCAGGATGTGACAAGGTTTAACATGAAATAAAAGAGTAACTTTATATATATTTATTTAACAAAGTATTGATTAAATATGAAATGTAATAATTAACATTGCTGGTCATCATCAATTTATCCCTAATTGAATCTCACTTACTAGAGGTCAATATAAGCTAAAAGCAGATGTATTTATAAATAGGTTGAGACTTAGTTCTCCCCTTGTAGCGTTTGCATATAGTCCTCTCTCTAAGGGCTATTTATAATAAACATCTACTTCTCATATATCATGAATTAAGTAATTAATACATTTGGGTTTTCCCCCTCTCCTGTTTAGAGAAATTACTGTATTCGAGTTTAAAATAATTACTCACTGAAATATACAAATACATATTGTTACTGAACATTTCTACTTTCAAATCGATTATGGAAAATAAATAATATAATAATATACAGAATTCCCATAAAGTTATCGACAATAGTTCTCACATAAAAACCCCACTCTGGGGCATCATCTTAGGCTAATTGCTGTTACTCACACATAGTAGCTGCTGCCACAAAGACAATGCCCAGCATGGCTGCGTGTAGCACAGGCTCCTCCCACTGACACTTATGATGCTTCTGGCAAAAGGCCTTAATATATAAGCATTAGTAATCATCCACTTATTACGAATAGTTGTGGTCACTATATTGGTGTATTAAAATTTGCATTTTCCTATGAAATAATAGTTATCAAAACTTCTGAAGAAATATTTTTATTTAATATATAAGATTAATTTATTAGATCATTTAGCATTAAATCAATAAAAATAAATGTGAAAACTTGTAAATATGCAAAGAGGCTTGTGAATGATGAGATTAAATTAAAAACAAAAGAATTGGAGTCATTTTGTGTAACACAAACATCACTTATTTTTACTTTTTGGGAACACTTGTTCCCATTTTCAACCCTTAATTCTGACTAAATCTTGCTTTGTTGGCATCAACAATGGAAGTGATAGTGTATCACTTGTGGAGGCATCTGTTGCTGGATCTATGAACTTCCAAAGGTTGCTGTATGGTAGTAAATCAAAATTCATGATATGGCTCTTTTTCTTCATGATCTAGATCTTCTCCCAGACATCTAATTCTGTGTGTTTATATGCTGGTTTTAACAGTGTCCTGATGCCTAAAAATGATAGGCAACTGCTGATTTTTCTGTTTGCTTGTATTTTTGTTTTCTCATGTGTTCCTTTAATCTGGTTTCCAAACCTCTCTTTGTCCTTCCTATATATACTAGATTACAGTCTAAGCATTTAATTTCATAAATTCCCGGATAGTGTATGTGTTGTGTCTGTCTGTCTCTCTCCCTCCCTCTCACTCTCAAATGAAAAGTTTGTTAAACACCAAATTTGGTATTTAAGTTTAGTATATTCCAAGGATACGACACAAAGCTTTTCTAGCTTTTACCCTTTTCATGGAAGAATTTTTGAAAATTTTGATTTATTCACAAATGGCTCTTAACAATTTTGATTAAACTATTGTACATTAAAGATATTTACTTGACAGATAAAATGTACATCTTGAATTTTCTGGGAATAGCCTCTGAAGACATCTTTATTCTGAATGAATTTTGAGGAATTTTACATAACTGATAAACTGTAATAGGTAGACAAAAACTAACTCAACCAAAAATGTAGAACTCGTTAAAATGCACAATTTATATTATATATACAGTACCTGCCATATTATTAAGACACACCTTGTTTTTCGCTATAATACAAGATTAGAGGGCAAAAATGAAACTAATATTATTTTTATTTTCTTTTTATGCTAGGTACATTGAAACATTACATTTTCTTAAAACACTGATGAAGAATTTCAACTATAATATGCATGCTTATGGTGATAATTGGATGTATTTCTGAATTCTCAGATGCTTGAAATTTTATGAAATTTTTAGTACTTGAGCCACTTTCGGCAGCTATCAATACTTTAATTTGCCTTGACATGCTTGAACTGTCTCTTGTATATGTGGATGATGATTCCAGACCATTTCTATTAGCCTAGTTTTCGTAGTAATCACTTTGTCACTTCTTTCTTCACTATCTTCCAGACTTTTTAATTGGCTTCATATCTGTTGAATTCCCAAGCCATGGCAACAAAGATATATTTTGCTCTCTCAGCAAAAGCTATCATTGATTTTGTAGTGGCATCGTGCCCCATCTTGCTTAAATATGAATGATTCTCCATTTGGGAACCAGTTCCTTACTTAAAGCATCAGCACTTCTTTATACTGATCCTGCTGCATTGTCTCTTGAACAACATATAGAAGTCCAGTGCCTTTGCCACTGATGACTGACCGTATCGTGACTTTGTTGGGATGTTTTATAGTCTGCACAACACTATCTGGATGATACATTTCACCAGGCTGCCTTCGCACAAACTGAGTTTGTTAGCAAGAATTTCAAAAGTGTTATCATCGCTAAAGCCAACCTGAGACAAAAGCAGCCAATGTGAATTGTTTCAAATGTGACCTTTAGTTCTGGATAATCCATTTCAAATGTGAAGCTTAAGTAATTTAAGAATTTTTATAATGAAGATTTTCATATTTACTGATTTCCAGAAGTTTTGGTCTTTATCCTGGAGCTCCTTTGCCCTGCAGAGTTGTTTAGCAACCATAGCAGGGGTTAATTTTGGTTTCTTGGTAGGTCTGCAGCCTTTTATTTTCATTTCTAAAAGCTTGCGCCTAATAGTTCTTTTAGATGAAGCAATTTCACTCTCTTCAAGCTTGAATTTAATTTCTTTTGCACTAGAAACCTGTTTCTTTCATATGTTTTAAAAGCAACATACACCTCTTGGTGTGAGAATCTGTTTTTGCCCACATTTATTCTACCATTGTGGGGCTAGGTCCATACCAAATTCAATTTTCTTTTTAATTTGTTTCAAAAATTATTCAGACACCCCAAATCCTTGAGAAATCTCTCAATTTGAAAACAAGTCACTTTTAATCAAGGTTTTTACCTCAAAGTTTTCGATGTGTCAGATCACATGATTTGCCCTTTATTATTTTGTGAATAGAAAACACAAAATCATAAAGATCAACTTTCAAACCAGAAATAAACTGACACATTTAAGTTTTAATAGCCACAAGCTTATAATGCACCTTCTCCTTTTGTTTGCATTACTGCAACTAATACTTGTGAAGCAACAATTTTGACTTTTACAACACAGAAACAACACAACACACATTCATTGTAGACAACAATAGTCCCCTAACATTGTCCAATGAGGCTCACAGTGATGGGCATTGTTGTATGCTAGTCCTCAGAATACAGTGACCTGTGAAATAGCCTAGGTGTGTCTAATAATATGGCCAGGTACAGTAGTTTTTCATGGAGTTGACCATTTTTGAAATATTCTTTGTTATTGGTTTCAGTTTTAAAATACTTGTGTGTGCCAGAGGGAGAGAGAGAAGGAGCGAGCGAGTGTGCATGCACGCACGCACGCACGCACTTGGTATTTAAATTCAGTGTCTTCCAAAGAAGCGACACAAAGATTTTCAAGAAAATCCCCTCACCATCAAACTACGCTTTATTTGGAAAAATTTTCGAAAATTTTGATTTTCTCAAAAATGGCTAACGATTTTGGTTAAAATATTGTATATTAAACATGTTTATATGACAAATAAAATGTATATCTTCAATTTTCTGGGAAGATATATTTATTCTGAATGAATTTTGCTGAATTTTGTATAACTGGTAAACCTTAAGAGAAAGACAAAAGCTTAGAGCACATTAAAACACACAGTTTATGTTATAATATATATTCTCGTGGAGTTGATCATTTTTGAGATATTCCTTGTTTTTGGTTCAACTTTAAAAAACTTATACTTTTCTCATATAGGAATTTGCCAATTCTGTCCATACAAAGGAACTTCAAACACATAGCAACCAGCTTTTGAATATTATGGTGCTCCCTTGTTCCTTGTTTTGTTTCTATTTACAAGGAACCAAGTAATAGGAGTATGTCTGCTAATTTTTTGTAGATTAGCATGAAGCAAATAGAAGCATAAGCTTTTTAACAATAATTTGTTGCAGAGATGTAGAGAAAATCATGTGAATGGAACACATCAGATTTTTCATTTGAATAATGAAAGAGGTAGTTGCAGATTTTACATGTATTTAAGTAAAATGATGAAAAAATACCTTTGATTATAATTTACAGAAGAAGAAAAATATATCCTTGCATGTTACAGGACAATTGATGGACAGACTCCTGTTCACATAGCTGCAGCATGGGGACGGATAAACATTCTTTGTCATTTGCTGGAAAATGGTGGAGATCCATGGCTTAAAGATAGTGACAGTAAGAATGCCTTTGATTATGCCTATGAGGAAGAGCATTGGGATGCCATAGCTCTTCTCCAACAGTTTGAAAATGGTGACACATGCAGCAAAGTTGAATGCAGTAGAACATATCTCACATTTGGTAAGTAGTCCGGGAATCTCCTCCCCATCACGTTATATTGGCTTTAAAAAAAAACTGATATGTTCCATTCACATTACTTTCTCTAGCTTACACAAAAGACTTTCTTACAAAATATTATTTTTTTGTCTACAAAATGCTAATAAAGATAACTGCAAGAATTGGTCTTATTACTTGTTTCCTTATCAGTATAAGGGAATACACCAGGCTAGATTGATAGGCAAATCTTTTAAAAGATGGTCCTATATGAAATAACTGAAGTTTAGTTCACTTTACATGCTTCAGGGACTATTCCCAGAAAATTCAAAATATACATTTAATTTGATGGCTTGCCATCTGTTTAAAAATTTCACCATTATTGCACAAATTGTTATAAGCTGTATTTTTACTTTCTCTAGCACATATGTACAAACAATGTATGTATCAGCTAGAGAAGGTGTTTGTTGTATTCCATCCAAAAATTTGATGTTGAGATGTTCCCAGAAATACATGTTTTAAGGTCCTTTGAGTCTGAGAAAAGCAGTTTTAGAAACAGGTCTGTGTTTGTACATGGACAGCATAGCTGAAAAACGAAAAGACTGTTAGAAACCAAAATTGGTATTTATGTATCTTCCAAGGATGTGAAACAAAGGTTTTCAAAAGAATCCCCATACCACAAACTACCCTTGCATGGAACATTTTTTGATGATTTTGTTTTTCTCAAAAATGACTTAACGATTTTGATTAAAATACAATATACAGTAAAACCTGAGTTTAACATACCCCTTATTAAAGGAAAATCTGCCTTAAACGGAAATATTTCATGGCACCATGAAATTATGGGTGAAAAACATGCTAAATTTCATTTATTGATGGAAACTGTCTAATGTGGACAACAGAAATTTCAGCATGCCTTTTAATGGAACATTTCCAGTTCCAGAATGTAGGGTTTAGAAAATTTCCAGGCACCCGGTGAAAGTCTATATTGTGTGCTCTACAGATGTGATGTTTATGTTGAAACATGACCATTTTGCTGCTACCTAACCAGCCTATGAGGGAGGAGGTGCACTAGTTAAGTTAACCACTGATGTTAAGATAAGCATGGCTAATCGCCTTTTTATTGTTGTCTGTGCCATATACAATTTGTGCTATAATGACCTGTCAAACAGCACTTGAAGGTTCACTTCTAAACTTATGTCTGTGATGATTTAGTGTGGCAGTAGTCACCATGACTTTAAAAACAAGGGTTGTGCTACATATTAACATGAGAGTAAAAGTGAACATGATAAACTGAGTGTCAATCAGATCATGAAGTGTTCAATGTAGACAAAATTGAAGTTTACAAAATTCTAAAGAAGAAATCGGAAATTTTGAAATGATAGAAAAACTGCTATTAAAAAATGAAGAGAGCTTAACACATTGAAGCCCAGGCGTTTCTTTAGTTGAAGGGCCAAGAAACCCAGGGTTTTTATGCCTACTTTGAGTTATTATTTACGGTACATCAATTAAATCTGCCAAAAAGTATTGGGACAATCTAAAAGTATGGTATTCAAGGACTTCTTAATAAGTAAGAAAATAATCATAACTTCCCTATTAATATTTTATTTTAAATTTACAACAAGTATCAAAGTTTGAAAATAAACTGTGTAAAGCTGCTTACACTCCATTTATTGAAAGTTCAAAAAACTCTCTTTCGGAATCAGAATTTTCCACAGCTTCATTTGTATCCTGAATTTCAGCTTCAGTTCACAGAAATCGAGGAAAATACAGCATTTTAACATTTAAGAGCACAAACTTAACAAACAGATCACCACCTTCAAAGAGCAGTCAATATTACTAAATCTCCTAAAATTCCTAATAGTTGACTAAAGCAAGGGCAGATGGTAGCACAAATCAGACAACTAAATGATAACTGATGTACCTATGTTCTTTGCTGCATAGCCTAAGACCGAGTTAAGGTCGTGGAATTGCATTAAAAGCATTAGAAATACTTGCCCGAGCATGCCTCGTGAACATTTTGCATGGCCCGAGCTATAGTCGGGCTTGGGCTCCAATGTGTTAAGAAAACTGAAAACCAAGACATTAATAAAATAGTGTGGAAGTGGTTTGTGAGTTTCAGGGCAAAAATCACCATATATCGAGTCCTATGCTACAGGAATATGCTAAAAAGGTGGCTGAGAAACTGGACAAGATGATTTCAAAGCAACTAATGGATAGCTAGAGTGTTTTCCGCAAAAGACATACTTTGACTACTAGAAAAAATGAAAATTTGGTGTACAGGTATTTTTCATTCATTAAAAGTGTTTCCACAAAAGACACCAGATACTTTGACTACTGGAAAAAATAAACAATTTGTGTACAGCTATTTTTCATTCATTAAAAGTTTGTATAGCAGAAATACATAAATATACAACTAAATAAGTTACACATATTTTTTATCCTAATATGTCTATGAATGATCATTATTTTTGTTACATCTTCGTCCATAAGGAAAACTCTTGAGAGTCCTGTTCATTACCGCTGAAGACAGATTGTATTGTGTTAAAGATAATATCAAAAATAAAAATGAACATTTTGAATTTTCTGTGAATAGCCTCTTAAGTTTTACAGAATTGTGCATAACAGTTACATTGTAAGAAATAGAAAAAAATGTAATACACAGAAAGTATACATCTCATTAAAATACATAATTTATGATACACATTTTTTTTAGAATTTACCATTTTTGAGATATTCCTTGTTATTAGTTTGTTTTAAACTACCTTTCCTGAAATGGGGCCATGCATGAACTGAACCTCAATTGTTTCACATAGCGACCAGCTTTTAAAAGATTTGACTATAGCTTTGGCATAATGTGTTCCCTTATTTCCCTTTTACTTAAAATGAAGCAAGTAATAAGACCAAATCTGCTAATGTTTAATGTGATTAGCAGATAAAAGATTAATCTTTTGTAAGGATAGTTTGTATTTGGAACAATCTTTATATATATATATATATAAAACCTATAATAAAAAAAATTTGATACTGAGGTTTTATCACAAATACATGCTTTGAGTCTTCCCAAATCCATGAATCCAAAAAAAGGCATTTTCAGTAAAACATTTTTTTGTGCAAGATGTGTGCACGTGTTCAGCATAACCCAAAAACAAAGGATATAATATGAAGATTTTCAAGAATCTGTCATCCCAAACTACCCTTTACATGGAAATGTTTCCATTCCTTCTGTTTTTCTCAAAATTGCTAACCATATTGATTACATTATAATATATTTAAGAACTCCATGAGATAGAATTTTATCCATATGGCTCTGTAGACTTATTTCTAATTGACCTTTGGTATCATAAAATGGGTAACCAAAAGAGATAAACAAAATCTTAAAATACAAAACTGTAAATGCCATTAAAGCACAGATATGTGTCTAATAAAATTTTCTGTGGCATTAGGCCTTTCTGAGATATTTTTTATTATTGCTTTAAATGTTTAAGTACTTGAATCTTTTTCACCTAAAAATTGGATACAGAGATTTCACGATAAATACATGTTTTGAGAACCCCAAAATAAAACAAATGGTAAATGTTGCGTGTATGCGCACACGCACGTGCCTGTTTGTGTGTCACCTTATAACCCAAAAACTTTGTATTTATTTTAGTATCTTCAAAGGATGAGACATGAAGATTTTCGGGAAAATCTCCCCACCCCAAATTACCCTTTACATTGAACATTTTTCAAAATTTTTGATTTTCTTAAAAAATAACAGTTTTTATTAAACTACTATGAATGACAAAAATATATATCATGAATTTTTGGGAATAGCCTCTAAAGTTCTCTTCATTGTGGAAGACTTTTGTGTAACCAGTAAACTGTAAGAGGTAGACAAAATCCTATTACCCAAAAAATCTTGTTAAAACACGATTTACGACAGATACTTTTTTTTTTTTTCCCCTCATGGTTAACCGTTTCCGAGATATTCCTTATTGTTTGTTTCAATTTTAAAATACATGCACTATCTTCAAATAGGCTGTCATTTGTTTCTCATGCTCAAGCAAAGAGTAAAACCTACCAAGTAGTGACCATCTATTAAAAGATTTACTGTCACTTTAGGTCAGTGTATTCCCATATTCTTTTGTATGTACAACAAAATATGTGATTAAAGCATTCATGCAAATGTTTATCCGGATTAATATGAAGTAATTAGACAAAAACACTTTTTTAAGAATAGTTATTTGCAGAATAGATCGAGAAAGTCATGCGAGTCTGACTCATCAGATTTTTTTCAGGTGTAAGTAACTATTTGTTTTTTCTAGTCAGTCTACAAGGAGCAAGGAGGTGCAAACCCATCATAATCTGCTTTTTTAATTCTACTTTTGTTAATTCCTTTACCATACCACATCTTATATTTGCAACAAAATGCGGAAATGTCTAATGAAAGTCTGTCTCAAGAGGTGGAAAAAAGATTTATAGGAATATTAATGGAAGAGTAAATAGAGAAAGTTATGTAAATGTAACATAACAAATGTTTTAATAATAGAACTTTGGATTGTTTTCCATTTGCTTTTGAAGTATACAGGTTTAGCTTAGGAATCAAAGCCTTATATCTTGCAAAAGTAATTTAGCTATAAAGGTGGACATTTTTCATAGCAGAATAGGTCAAATGTTTGTGCTTGTATACAATGAATGAATTGATTATAAAACATTGTTTTTATTCCATTTTCAGAGGTTATGACTTTTGAACAGCTTCTGCTGTTTCATTTTTATAAATTGATAATTTTATCAAGTAAATTAAAGATGTTAGTGTGATTGGTGTATAATGGTCCTTAATTGACTCAAATTCTTCCCAAGTTACTAATCTAGTATTTACATATTTGTCAAACTTAGTATCCCATAGAGCTAATTCACTCAGGTGATATAGACATATTGCTTTGTGTTTCAGAAAAATTGGTTATTCATAATGGAAATATAGTATTGGAATATGGAGCAAATGCAAAACATATCTCTGACAAGTATCACAAATCTGTTGCAACACAGACTGACTTACCCAATCAGCTATATGAAACCTTTATCAATAATAAGAAAGTTGACCAACAAGAACACTGTTTTTATAAGAGAAGTGGCTTCAGTAATAAGATGAAGACAACTGATTGCTTTTCATCATTGAAGTCTGAGATGCTTTCAAATGAATCTTGTAAACCAGGAGGTAGAAACTCTGAGTCTTTGAAACAACCAAAAGACAAACTGCTTAGCTTGAAAAGCAATCTAATATCGGAGTTGAAATCTTTACATTTAATTAATCAATGTCATAAAACTGCAGAGAAAAAAAATGAAACTGAGAATCAAAGAAAGCTTTTCACAAGAAATAACCAACAAGAAAACAGTAAAAGAGTATTGAACAATGACAAATACGGAAAAGCCAATCAAATGAAATGTAAGAAAAAATCAGAAAACATTAAGAAGACACTTGACAAAGGTGTCATGCTTGAATCACTTAAATGCCATCCAGTAAAAGGCAGTGTAGAAGAGCTAATCAAAGAGGAAGACAAAATACAGAATTTGAAACTGGAATTAGATCGGAGTGATATTTTACTTCCTTCAGATGAAGAACAGATTGCTAGTCATTCATGCTTTGCCTATGCTGAAGATAAAAATCCTATTCAAATGCAGTTGACTGGATGTAAATCTTGTGACTGTGTTACTGAACATCTAAATTGCAACCATAAAACATGTACTTGCATTTCATTTATATATAACAACAATCCAAGTTGTAAAAAGCTAAACTTTGGAGAAGACGGCGACAAAGAGTTCCACAGATCATCTGCAAGTGAAACAGATTTCTTCTCTCAGCATAGCTGTTATGAAACTGCTCCGGAGTGTGAAGCAGAAGTTCAGACTTCTCTAAGTGTCGCAGAGGAGTATACCTATACTGATGAAGAAAAAAGGGTGACTTTGTTGGAGAGAAGATTGCTGGTACCAACTTTCAGGTATAGCTTTTTTTTATTAAAATTACTACACATTATAGCTTTAATTACCTTTTCAGAACTTATATTGAAAGATCTTTGTTACAATTCAAATATATCATGACATGAAGATTGTGTCTAACAAACACTGTATTACTCACATAATAGCATCACAGTTATCGAAAAACAATTCAGGCATTTTAAAAAAAAAACAGTGGGAAATGCATGCAGCTTTAAAGAAGATGTATACAGATACAGAATGTCCCAGAATTCAACTGCACAAATTGGGCAGATTGTAGAGGGAACCTGGAGATAGGGAACCATATCATAACTTTGCCAAGTTTTAAAGTTATGACAGGTGTTCTGGATTGCACATAAGTAGCCTAAATTCAAAAGAATGTGGATGTGTTTGTACTTCGAGGGTTGGCTGATAAGTCCTGGGTCTCTCAATGAAAACAGTATTTAAAATATATATATATATTTTTTTTTTGCTTTATTTCTCAACATAATCTCCAGAAAGGCTAATACATTTGTCATATCGGTGTTCCAATTTAACTAAACCATCTCTGTAGTGTGATTTATAAAGGTCCTCAAAATAGCTGTTTACTGCATCAATGACCTCGTTGTTGTGAAATCTTCATTCTCCAAGAAATTTTTAAGGTTTGGGAATAGATGGCAGTCACTGGGTGCTAGAACTGGCGAATAGGGTGGATGTTCCAGCAATTCCCACATTTTTCCCATTGCAATGTCTAAAGGAAGGGTGCAGAGCATTGTTATGATGAAACAATATTTTTTTTTTGCCAAATAAGGTCTTTTTCTTTTCACTCGTCACTCAAATGTTGCAGTAATCTTGCATAGTAGTCACCAATGATACTTTTACCATTTTCCAAGTAATCAATACAAATGTTGCAGTAACCTGGCATAGTAGTCACCAATGATACTTTTACCATTTTCTAAGTAATCAATACAAATGTTGCAGTAAGCTTGCATAGTAGTCACCAATGATATTTTTACCATTTTCTAAGTAATCAATACAAATAATTCCCTGTGCATCCCAGAAAATACTTGCCATAACCTTATTAGCTGACAAAATTTACTTTGCCTTTTTTGGAGTTGGTTCACCTGGTGCAATCCGCTCTTACTTTCTGGAGTGTAGTGATGTATCCAAGTTTCATCCAAGTAATAAGCCGTCTCAAAAATTCACTGGGAGTTTTACGGTAGAGCTCTGCATTCTTAATAGAAAAAGTATTTCTTTACAACTTTTGATTAGGTGTCAATAAATGCAGCACGCATCTTGCACAGACCTTGTGAAAGCCCAAAACATTACTTAAAATATTACCTGCACGCGTCTTTTGATATGTTTACAGCCTCTGTTATCTCAAACAACTTTAATCTGCAGTCTTCCAGTACTAAACGATGAATTTTTTCAATGATCTCTGTAGTTGTCACTTCTACAGGGCCTCCAGAGTGAGGCTCATCACTAGTGCTCCTACTTCCCACTTTAAACTCTGCATTTTTGGCAAAGCTCAAAAAAAAAATGTAAATGGCATGTTATTTATGGACACACTGCTGTGGTTCTCGGCGTCCCATTCTAAATTGGGCATGAAAAACCGCTTAATTTTGCTCAGAGGCCCCTCTATCAAGCTTGAAGTTTTTCTACGTGCCGTAAATCTACAAGGGACCAACTTCTCTTCCGAAGGAAGCCATGCTAAGGATTTTTACACCCAAAAAAAAATCCACCATCCTCCGCCGGGTTTGAACATTACACCACGGAGGGTGACATCAAAGCTCATTTATTGAGCCTATGGATCATAGAGATACTCATTATCTACACGTGGAAAAGACAAAGGCATTATTACATTTTCTATTATATGTATTCTGAACCTTTTTTTTTTTTTTTGTCTTCTTTTATATTTTACTTGGGCGATTTGTATGCACCTTTTCTTAATTGGGATTACTCGTGCTTATACACTTTCCATTATACGGCCATGGCACTTTCAAACTTGGAGTTATTACGTAAAACAAGCCTCGTTATCTCTTTCAAATTAAACACATTACATGGGAGGGATCACAACCGGTTGCAGCCTTAATATTAATTGTTAAACAAAATATGGAAGCTAAAATTGAAGTAATTTATTTAGCTCCCTCTGAACTTGATGACTATTTTGTGGAAACTAAATTTTTGTGTTATGAATTATCTGAACTGCTCATTGACACTTCTAGGCAAATTTCTTCGGCCGTAATTCGCTGCATTAAGGCAAGATTACAGTATCAGTTATTAGAGTTGTCTAAATTTGTGGTAACCATGAAAGACGACATTTTGTTGTATTTAACTAAAATTCAGTTGTCATTATCTCCGACATTTTGTATAAAGCACCTATCACGCAAGATTTCCAGTTTCGGAACT
The DNA here is from genome assembly GCA_030762935.1 of Hymenopus coronatus. Taxonomy (NCBI): domain Eukaryota; kingdom Metazoa; phylum Arthropoda; class Insecta; order Mantodea; family Hymenopodidae; genus Hymenopus; species Hymenopus coronatus. The sequence goes on from CM060887.1 coordinate 84,849,110, forward strand.
ACAGTCTAAAGATCAAAATTTAAATTGTGTTTCGATTAAATATGATCCATTACATATTTTACATCTGGCACAGAAATTGCTAACTGAGGTTAATTTTGTAGCTAATACCTTAGATCAAGCTCATTCATTTTTGCACTTTTTCATTCTTTTACGCGTGGCTTTGGCTTTTGCCACTTTTGACTAGGAACATTGCTATCTTTTGTTACTTAGCGTTGTCGAGGGTTCATTAACTCATTTAATTAGTAATGCCTTACAAGAAAACTTAAATTAGGCAACATTTCAGGCCAAAATTCTTGATTTATATTTTCCTTCTCGTGCTTTGATGCAGTATTTGATAAAATATTATTACACTTCTCAGCTTAGTACAGAATCTTTCTTGGATTTTATTACGGGAAGTAAGCAGCATGCCCAAATTTTTATGGTTAAGGGCAGTGAACAAATTTGCACATTAATTGCTTTGGATTTACATTCTTCAATTTGCTCTCAATTGAGTTTTTTCCCCAAGCCAAAATCATAAATTGGTTTAAATCATATTGCCATATGGCTTCAACAATTACCGGAAACTTTGCTTCCGATTGCATCTAATACGCTTTCACAAGTTACAAAAGCTACTTCAACTTCCATGTGCACAATTTGTTATCCTCTTCTTTGGCAAGGAATTATAATAGGAACTGTTGCTTTTGTGGGCAAGTAGACCATTCATTTAATAATTGTTTTTGACAAGCCAAATGTGCCACGAGGGGATACAACTCCCAGATGACTAGCAAGTAATAATTATCAAATGGTAGTGGCAACCTCTTCGTCTATTTCAGCCAACCCCATATTCCATTACAGGTAGTGCAGGGACATATTTCTGGGAGACAAGTAGAGTTCCTTTTAAATGCCAGTTCCTCTATCAATTTATTAAGCCTTGTGTTTGGAATGATTTGGTAACAAAATTTCGGGGTAAAATGCAGCACAGTGTTTGATATTACTTAGTTACATTTGCATGTTAAATTGGGCCAGTTTTCATGGGATTTTCCATTGTATATTGTTTGCAAGCTCGTGTAATGCTAGGCATGCCTTTTTTTTTTTTTTTTTTTTTGTTCCCTTTGTTTATTACAAAAACAGGTTTACGCCTCAATTTTCCAAATTTCATTTTAACTTTTACATTTCTCGGTTCATTTTGCTTTACCGGGTGTCTTTTCAAATAATATTTGCAAATTGCCGTTCTCTTTTGATGCTTTTGTACATCTTTCATTGGATCGGCAAAACCAACCACAGGGATTGTTGATAAATTTTGGCCAATTATTTTCAGAGGAATTGGGTACCCTTTCCAATTTCAAATATAGTATTCAGTTATTGGACACACCTCCTGTTCGATCTCCTCCATTTAAAGTTACACCTCTGAAAATGGAATTCTTACGTAAAAAGATTGATGAAATGCTTCGAGTGCGATATATTGTCCCTTCAGATAGTCCTTACTCAAATGAGTGCTTTCTTGTACCTAAGCCAAATGGAGTTAGTCACCTAATGGTTGACTATAGATCATATCAGCAGGATGCCACTCAATTCCAGATTTGCATGGCGCGGTTTATTATTTTTGTAATGCTAAATTTTTCACCGACTTGAGACTTAAATCAAACATATAACCAAATTCTGTTGGAAGAGGCATCTCGACCATTAGTAATATTTGCATCGCCATGAGGATTATTTAGTTATACTCAAGTCCCCTTCGGAATTTTTACCCGGATTTTTAATGAGATTTTGGGTCCATATAAATTTATATTTATTTACAATTATTTAGACAATTTGGTTAGTTTTTTGTCGGACTGGTAATCCCATTTTCGTCAGCTTTGGTTTACTTTTCGAGCTTTGGTACTTTCAGTTAGTCCCCATAAGGTTAAATTTGCGGTTTCACAGATATCCTTTTTGGAACATTTAATTTCACCACGAGGGGATTCATTGATCTGGATAAGACATTGACAGTTCGTAGACTTCCAGTCCCTCGTAACAGGAAACAATTAGCTTGGACATGGCAAATTTCTTTAATAAATTTATTTATACCTCATTTTTCTGACATTGCCAAACCCTTATTTGCCTTGAAACATAAGAATATGTCCTTTGTCTGAGGCTCAACACAGCAAAAACCTTTCAACTCTTTAAAAGAGGCTATTATGAATCCACCAGTTTTGGTCATGCCGGATTTCAATAAGGAGTTTATTTTGCAAACCGACTTTTCTAAATCAGCTGTCATAAGTTGTCTTTTGCAGCAATTTCCGGAGGGCTGTCGAACTATTGCTTATGAGTCACGTGTCTTATCTCAGGCAGCCCCCAGGGACCTACTACCGTAGGTACGGGTTTGGCGTACCCAGGGTTCTGAGCCAACCGGTTAGTTGAGGTGTGCACATCTAAACCTGGGCTTTTGAATTTCAGTAACTGGAGAGGGTGTGCAACCTAATACTCCACTATGGGAATAGTGGAAATATTTTTGCTCATATAAACATTATTGTCTAACATTGGAATCAATTCCTCCACTGAAATACAACTGCCCTACTGTGTACTATGAGCACAATTGTAGTATAACTTTCTGAAACGAGATAACAGAGCTACAGCGGAAATCTGCTACCTTAACAACCCTAATTTTTGATACACCTGATTATATTGGTTTTAATGCAAAGAATTGAATATATTATATAGCCTTTTTCTAGCAGCTGATGATAACATATTGCACTGAGCATTTTGCACATTGTAATTTTACGTTATTGCAAAATCAACACATTTTGCGAGAAAAGACAAGCTTTACTGCTTTTATTTTAAGAAATTTGACAAATAAGATTTCACCTGTGATAGCACCCACGTAATGGCTTGGCTGTCACATTCTAATTGGAAGGGTTGATGTTTCAAAAATGGACAAAATTTATTGCAGGCCAATAAGACTGCCCATATACATATAAACAGTATAATTTCTCTCTGCTGAGCTCAAACAATGGGAAAACATAGGCTATCAACCGACGAGCATTCTCCAGACCGTGTAATAAAATGACTGCACTTCCTGATCTACAAATATTGGACTGAACAATAAACTTTTGGGAGAAATTGGGCATAGCCAAAATGGGAGGATTTATGACTGCAGATTTTAAAGTGTCAAAGGCTGATTGTTAATGGGAAGTCCAAGAAAATGTTACATTTTTACAGCGCAATTTGTTAAGGGTTTCAGCTAGTATAGCAAAATGGGGAATAAATTTGGTAAAAAAGGTAACTATCCAAGAAAGGAGGCCAACTGCTTGAGATTCTTAGGAACCAGGACCTAAAGTACATTCAGGGTTATTGTATATCCCCGATGTAGAAATGATATGACCCAAAAAGGAAATTTAAGAAGCTGCAAATTTAATCTTAGAGGGACTGATAGTAATACCAATGTAAATGTTGAAAAACTTGTTGCAAATATGTCAAATGGGTCTCAAGATCAGGCGAATAAAGATCAAATCATCAGGGTATTTAAATTCAAATTTAAATTTGTGTAATAATTTATCCAAATAAAGAGAAACTACCGGAACACCAGTCACCAAACCAAAAGGGACTCTAAAAATTGGTATAAATTGTAGAGTACAAAAAGCTGGTAGTGGTCCAGAGGAATGTGACAATATGCCTGATTAAGGTCTAAAGTGGTAAAAACTTTGGCATCGCGAAAATAATGTCCGCATAATGAATTTGCGAAAGTGGCATAGCATCTAAAGATATGTTCTTGTTTAATTTACAGTAATCTATAACCAACCAAGAATCACCATTAGGCTTGGGCACCAAAAAACATGGGCCAGAATAAGAACTATTTCATGCTTGAATAACTCCGTCTCGACTGCCTCCGTGGTCGAGTGGTCAGCAAGCTGACTTCTCACCCAGAGGTCCGGGGTTCGATTCTCGGCTCAGGCAGTAGAGTCTGGAAGTGTGTATATGAGAGTGAATGTGTATGAGTTTGAGGAAAATAATATGATTTAAACCTACAGACAAGTTGTTTCAAGTGCAAAGCCCCCGATATAAACTTTGATGTTAAAGGGGCTATATAAATGAAATAAAAAAAAAAAAAAAAAAAAAAAACTCTACTTCATAACAGTTTATCAATCTTTTTATGTAATATCTGTAGTTTAGGGGGGGAAAGATGGTAAGGGACAAAGATGCTGGTGTATCATTCGTCAATCGAATCATAAAAGTCAAATCACAGATAGTCCCCAAGTCATCCATGATAACAGATGGAAATTCATGAATTACCTCCAATGATGCCCAATAGTGTAATGGAGGTAAATGCAGAAGTGAAAATGGAAATCCTTTAAGTGTGATCTAGCTATTACAGATAGAGAGTTCAACTTACCCAGTAAGGAACAGTAAACGGATATTGCAAACAAAAGGTATCAAAATCCAACTGAAGCCTCGATTTAATCAAAACAGGAATGCCCAATGATACTTCAGATGGTAAAAACTGAAAGATATAAAGTCAATATCCCATGAAAAGTTTTACATATTGATATGTAATATCACCTGACCTAGTAAAGGTAAAGTGACTCTAGAAATCGTATGACAGCCAACAGAGGGAGATCACATTTTACCCCTGGAGGTAGCAAATTCCAAAAGGTTGCATCAACAAAATTAAGAGGGGCTTCCAAATCATATAAAGCAATCGAAGATTTCTTGCGACATAATATAGCAACAAAAGGCAAAGAAAGAAAAGAAATTCCCTTAAGAGCTGATTGCTGAAATTGATGTTGAGATTTCATAATCAGCCAGGAGAGTGAGGATGAAAGAAAATTGTTACTGGATTCGTAAAAACAATAAGAAATGGTATGACCTGAATGATTACAAAATGTACACCAACTAGGAGCATTTGACTGGTTGGCATTAAGAAACCCAATGTGTGAGCCCCTGTGGTGTAACTGGATCAGTAGTGCAGTAGTAGCTACTGGTAACAAACTATCTAATGTGTGAGCCCCTGTGGTGTAACTGGATCAGTAGTGCAGTAGTAGCTACTGGTAACAAACTATCTAATGTGTGAGCCCCTGTGGTGTAACTGGATCAGTAGTGCAGTAGTAGCTACTGGTAACAAACTATCTAATGTGTGAGCCCCTGTGGTGTAACTGGATCAGTAGTGCAGTAGTAGCTACTGGTAACAAACTATCTAATGTGTGAGCCCCTGTGGTGTAACTGGATCAGTAGTGCAGTAGTAGCTACTGGTAACAAACTATCTAATGTGTGAGCCCCTGTGGTGTAACTGGATCAGTAGTGTAGTAGTAGCTACTGGTAACAAACTATCTAATGGGTAAATTTGAGTTGAAGTGGCAATCAAATTATCTATTTCCTGAAATGTAATTGGAGGCGAAGAAAGGGCACATAAAGTCCTTATAGAAGTATGTAAACCAAAAATAATAAGCTTACAAAGTTGAGCTTCCGTTTCAGGTAATTGAAAAATGCTAGCATATAGCTTAATATGATCAACAAAGGTGGCCAAATCTTCTGTAGCATTTTGCAGAGGATAAAAATTTGACGCCACATGTTGCATTTGTAATCCAGAAGAGAAGAAAACAATCTGAGACTAAATGCTGAAAGTCGTATAAATCGTAATTATTTGATACTGCAGCATTAAGCAAAATATGCATTTTACCCTCAGTAAGAAATAATAACAAAGTATAAAATTCACCATACTGTAATGGCAGATACACACCAGAATCTATCAGTTTAAACACAAATTGAAAAAAGTGTATAACTTGATCAGGGTTATGCATGTGTAAAAATGTAGTATCAGTAGAAGGAGAAACATATCAAATGCCCCCCAAAAGAAAATATTAAAGTTAGAACTTTTATATTCAGTTGCCTTTCTTCAATAAGAATTTTTGTAACCACATTTTTGAGCTGCTTTAAAACTGGCAAGATATATGAAAGATACCATAAATACATCCTTGCTCATTCAAAAAAGACTAAAAAGGAGAAAATTGAAAAAATGAGGCACTTCAAAACTTACATTGTGCATCACAAAATTTAAATATGAATTTGAATTTGTAGGTACTGAAATATGCACCATATTTTCACACATAATTTTGGAACATGTGGCACAAATATAATGTAAAATTTTAATTATTGTATAAATTAATTGACACTATAATCAAAAGCAAGAAAATGCTTAGGTTAGGTGAATGCCATATGAGCATATATAAGAATTATAAAGCTTTATAAAAGAAATGTAAAATTGTTCAATACACAAAGCACTTGTAAACAATTGCAAAAATAAAATACAAACATTATGTGAAAGCACATAATCACAAAATAATTAAATAATTGTTATAAAGCAATGCGTGAATGCAATGTGAATATTCAGAATAAGCTGATGGTTCTCCAAAAGGATAACATAGGAAAACATTCTATAATTGATTGTACTATATCTTATTTATTAAATATTATTTCATATCAATATATTTGTACAAAATGCTAAATTTATTGTAATCCAAAATATATGAAAGAAATACAGAATTTCATATTAATCAGAATTATCACTCACAAGAAGTAACATGCTAGAGAGAAAGAGAAAAGAAAAGTTATGTTTCAGGGCATACTGAATATAGTGCAACATTTGGGAATGTAAAAATTAGGAACAGAAACCTGATTTCTTTTTTTTTTTTTTTTTTTTTTTTTTTTTTTTTTGTGGGGAAAATTACTTTTATGCCTCTTTTATGTCATTTATATATATGCTGTGTCCATAAAAATAGTCATACTCCAAACTGACACTATGTTGCTTTGGATAATCATATTTAAATGAAATTGGTGACATTCAAAGCAAAAACTCAAACATTTTTGTGCATGACACCATGGACAGTGGATAATGGGAATCAAACATAGAAACTAAATTCACTCACATTTCTAATTAGTCAATATAGGTTCATTGTTGGATATTTAGTAGGCAGGTTACGTGTGAATATTTGCTTTTAAAACTGTTATTAAAGAAGTTTTAAGGAGCTATGGCTTGGTGTATTTTGGAATGCAGTCTGGTGCAGGTAAAGGTTTCAACATTAAGCTCCTATACACACACACACACACACACACACACACACACACACACACACACACACACGCACGCACGCACCCCCCCGCTCTCTCTCTCCCCCTCTCTCTCTCCCCTCTCTCTCTCTCTCTCTCTCTCTCCCTCTCCCTCTCAAGAACTCTGTCTGTAGAGCTAGTTAGCAGTTAAATATTTCTAAATCCTGCATACGCAACTGAAGTTTCACCCCTACAATCTGCAATTAGTGCATATGCTGGAACTTGATGCCTAGGACACTAAAAGCATAATAATGCAACAAATGTCTTTATTGGCTCAATAATTTTTCATAAATACAATCTCTGATTCACTACTGCAAATAATTCACTCGATGTACACTGCATGCTAACGCTCTAGTCACGACTCAGTACAATTCACGACAGAGCAATCCTTCCTCCTTTTATGACGTCACAAACTTTCTGGAAACTTAACTAAGATACTGGAAGCCGGCGCTTGGGAAACATCTCGAATATCCAGAAGAGACATGATGTCGCTAGAAGAGTCTCGCGTTCCGAAGGATTCTGTTACGTCACTCTTTCTGTTGTTTATGCATCTAACTGTTGTGTCTCACATTCCAGCTCCACCTCAGGGCTGGTCATCGTAGCAGGCTAGACGATCCAAATGCTCTACTCGCCTCTTCCAGTCCGATGTGGCCGAATATCTCGTTGACCTCCACCACATGAACGGTTCTGCCCATGTTTATTGGAACCTGGACCTACGCCCCTTTGTCCGGGTTCGGCGATACAACCGCCTGAACTGTTTGTCGTAACAAGTCTCCACCTTGCTCACACCCAGGGTGTGTTGGCGAATCGGACGGTTCACGAGGCCCTTCGATAGCCGCGCTCCAGCAGTCACCACATCCTCCTTCAGGGTCACCCTGTGGACTCCAGGATATCCGTCGGAACTCCAGAGCACCACCTCGTCTTCGCCGAGATGTAGGACCCTCCTTCCGGTAGGGCATCGTGGATTCTGAGTATATAACACACACCTCTCTCTCTCTCTCTCTCTCTCTCTCTCCAGCCACCCTCGCAGCGAACACCCTCAGACATATGCGCTCTGTCCCAGGGTCCACCCCAGCAAGACGACCTCCAATGGCAAGGTTTCGCCCGATGCCATCATTATCTCATAGGGTCGAATCGGTTTCCTTGTCGGCAAACCCTTTATCACGTTTGGTCGGATTATGGTCACGGCTGTACCGGCCTCCCTCATAACCGCATGAGGCTGTCTTCCATCCCTCTGTGTAAGGCATATAGCGTCAAGTAAGGAGTCGGCAATGACGACTCAGGTGTGCCCCTCGCCACATCGGGTGTTCTTCTTGCACCACCCGCCGGTCGCCTAGATTGCGGACAGCGTTTCACCGGGCGACCGCATCCCGAACTTACACTGTCTGATGCTCGTCGCCTCGGCTGCCTTCACCAGATGCTTGAGTCGGCCACATCCCCAGCACACTCCACTTGAAGGTTGTCGGCGTCCTTGTGTTGGTTCCCTTTCGACGTTGAGTACTCCTGATCTCGGTAACTCGGGCATCGACTGCTCCCTCCTCAGACATGCGCTTTCCTGTCTATATGCAGGCGCCGCCGGTCGTGTGTTGGTGAGGACAATTCCGTGCTAGTCGCACCCCCAAAACAAACCACTGAAAGATCTTCGCCGACGTCCTTTGTCTAAGTCTTTGTTCCCACTATAATACCGAAAACTCTTAATTCTCCAGTTAGGGACTGCTGTAACCTTGGCCGCCTCCATTCTAAATGCTACTGATACCGCTTCGTATATCGTGTTATAAGTGCTGAGCATCAGGCGCTGTCGTATCTCGGCGTTACGCACCCCGTCGACATAGGAATAGGCAGCTTCCTGGAATATGTAGCTAGGTGGTAGGTTCACCAGGGCTTTGTTTGCAAGATGTTTGGTGCCTAGGGTGAACTCCTACATCATCTCACCTGGGTATTGCAGCCTCCCCTTAAGCTGACTGCGATAGGCTGCAGCCAAGTAATGGTTTCCGAAGCGTTTCTCGAGGGCCTCCCAGATCACCCCGGACTTTGTCCATGGCACCCATCCCTGAAGGCTTGCCATCTATTGATCATCGGATGTGGGTGGCGATGGTGGCAAACAGTCAGCGGAGGACTTCAGAAGTTGGTGTCCCATCATACCTAGGAGGCTTAATGTGCGTGAATGTTGTGCCGCATCTGGTCATCTCGACCTTCAAGTCTTTCAATTTCTGTTGAGCATCTTTTCCATCGTGGCGATTAGTTCTTTGATGCTGCTGTTGACTCTTCCCTCCATGGCATTTAGTCAATCCCCGATGGTTTCCAGGCATTGGTCATGGTTTTTCACCATTTCACTAAGCCCCGAACTGTTTCATGTTCTTTGCGCTGGCCAGTTGATCATTGATTCTGGTAGAAAGTTTTATTTTCAGGTTCTCCATCACTGACTCAATTCTTTTCAACTGTTGTTTCCATTCTGGTTTTCATTTCTTCTTTTATACCCTTCAGTTCAATCTTCATTTCTGTATTCCTGTTGGTATTTTGTCCCTCATTTGTTCCATGCCAGTGTTCAATGTTGCTATTTCACTTCCCATCCTGTCCATCTTCTCCAGCAGCTTTTGAATCATCTCTTCCATCTTAGCTTTTTATCTCACTTTTGACACCAGTGTAACAATTGTCTATTGGCGCCTTTGATTCACTGCTGCAAATAATTCACTCAACGTTTCAATGCATAAGCAGTTTACAACTGCAAATTGTAAATGGCGTGTTATTTATGGACACTCTTTAACTGCTGTGGTTCTCAGCATCCCATTCTATACTATGCGTGAAAGACCACTTAATTTTGCTCAGAGGCCTCTCTATCAGGCTTGAGATTCTTTTACATGCTGTAAATCTACGACACGGGACTAACGGCTTTACTGCTCTTCCGAATGAAGTCATGCTAAGGATTTTTACGCCCGAAAAAATAAATCAGCCTCCGCCGGGCTTGAACTTGCGACCTTGGGTATAAGAAGTTACTTACAACTGCATGCTATCTATGGCCTGCACAGCACAATAACACTGCACTGCAATCCTTCCTCTTTTTATAGCTAGAAAATGAAATCACAAATTTTCTGGAAAAATGCCAAAGATACTGACAGCCGAAGCTTGGAGAAACTTCTTGAATAACGAGTTGCCTGAAGAGCCTCGCATTAGCATTCTGAAGGATCCTGTTACATCACTCTTTCTATTGTCTATGAATCTAACTGTGATGTCCCACATTCCAGCTCCATTCCGCACATACCAGAGTGAACATACATAGACAGCATTGTCACAATAAGCATAAAAAGTATAACAGGACTTTAGATATAAGGTTGCTACCCAAATATAAATTTGGCAGACTAAGGGTCTGGATGGAACTAATTTTAAAAGGACAATAACACATAATTTTTAAAAATAAAGTATAAAGCACAATTCTTAGAAAATGATTATGGCCCACTTTTTTTCGAGAGAAAGAAAACTTGTTAATGGTCCAATTTATCTTGACATGCTCACTGAATGGTTATTTCCACAATTAGAAGAACAAAAAGGCAACAAATTTGTTTTCCTACAAGATGGAGTACCAACTTCGACTCCCTCGACATCTCAACCCAATGTCCACACGCTAACATAAATAATATATCTAGCAACTCCAAATCCAGGTGTTCATGTAATGGTCCACTGATGTTTGATCAGTGGCGTACCAACCCTTAATGCACGTTATTCTGTAGCAAGTAATTTAAAACCTGTAGCCCATAGGTTCCCTATCTTAAACTGTTTATTTTGAACCCCTATACAATCCTGTCTTGTGCAATCTAATTTGGGATACCTGAATATATATAAAATATATGCCCAGGCATCAGTACTGAGAGGGAATATGCCAGTTCAAAATATCATGGTAGCAAGTAATTTGATTTGTATGGCCCCCTTAAAGTTCTATGGTCATATAGGGAGCTTTGACTTGTGAAATAACTCATTACTATAAGCTATTAACATTAGGTTATAATTTCTTTCTTGAAACACTTGCACATTCACTCTTGCATACATGCTATCAGACTATGAGAGACAGGGAAGATTCTGGTTATAGAAAATTTCTCTGCCCTCCTCTGCCAGGAATCAAACCTGGGGTCTCCAGGAAAAAAGTCAGCTTGCTGACCACACGACAATGGAGGGAGTTGGTAAAAAGTTGATTTAAAAAGTAACTATGCATATTCTTGATTCTAATAAAGAATGATAATTTGTTAATAATAGTTCCTGATAAGTAAACTGATTTTAATGCATTTGCTTTTAGTAGCTAAAGTATGCAAATGAAAGCAACATTCTCCTTGTTATGTTAGGTTTAGATTAATGTGTAAATTATTTTATTATTCTTTTTTTGTAGTTAATTTTTGGCATTTCCAGTAGTAGTTTTTTTTCCAAAGCATATGAGCAATACATGCTTAACAGAACAGAAGACTCTCGGATTTTGTGAAAAGAATAGATTGGCTGCAATTATAAAGTGGAGTATGTTGTTTACATTTTGTGACAAGTTTTCTATAGAAGAAAATAATCTTGATTAGGGCAGATGGGTGAGACACAGCAACTCAAAGTGATCTCATTTATTATAAGACACACGTTCCATGTGCATTTTGATTACTTAGGTTAGTATTTTCAACATTTTCAAATTGGACATCCTGCAGAACCTTTTCCCAGGGAACTTGAAATACTTAGTGCTAAAAGCAATATTTTATGTACAAGGTGTTTGTTCAGAAATTTGTTCTCTGTATGGCTTGATTAGGATATTTGTATATCTTTAATCATTTCTTAAAAACAAAAATAAAGTCAAGAGTTAAAGAAGAGCATTGGACAGCATGAGAATGACAAAGGTTGCCAAAAAATTACACTTATATTTTGTATTTTAAAATATCTGTTAATTAAAAACTGACAGGAATCTGCAAATTATGCCTGAAATAGTATGCATGATTGGTCATAGAAAATTTCTTACTCGAGTCAGGAAAATGAATATAAAAATTCAGGGAAAATCATGGAAATTGATATAAACATTTTTGTATGAACCCTGGTAATAAAAGAGTAAGTGAATATTGTATATGCCAAATTAGATTCTAAGTGTTTATTAACCTCAGCTTCATGGTTAAAATATTGAAAATAAATTGATAATATTATAATTCCTTAAGCTAGCAAATTGAAATAGTTCTTAAAAATTTAGTAACATGAACTTCAAACAAAATGGTTCTTGGCCAACGAGACTTGCTTGCTTCAGCTTTTTGCACTTTCATCAAATGCTGTACACGTCACTTATCCCTCAAACAGAATTTATAGGATGTGCCATACCTCTGCTCTGTCATTATTAATTGCAGATTCCTTTTCGCAATTTGACAGCTAATATAGTATCAATTCTGTGATGGCAGTTTATTAAACAATGCATTCCTTCATTGTTTTCCAAATAATGCCTCAATTAACTCAGTTAATGTGTGGAAATGATATTCAGTTTACTGTACCTTTATGGGAAGGATTGAAGGGTAAACTACAAATTATCATACATCACCACATTATTGATTTGCTATATTCTGGGTAAACATATATTCTCTATTGCATAATTCAGTTCAGTAAACATAATGCTGCCAGAGTTTTTGTTTTTATGCTCTAATGCAGCATACATCTGATACATTCCGAGGCCTTAGTTAATGTTCTATATCTATGCTTATCTGATTTAATTGTTCCAGCTTTTCAGATTTCGTGCAGATGGGGCATGAAGAAGATTGTGAAAATTTAAACAAACAGGACTTATGTTCATTAGGTAAGTGTAACTGACCAAAAAGCAGTATTACCATTTCTCTTACCAGTTGAAATGTTTTTGCTAAATATTAGATCAATATGTTTAATTAAAATGTAAAGAACCCATGCTAAACATATCTCACACACCATCCTGTATGCTAACAACACAACTTTTTTTAACATGAATAAAGATCTACAGACGCTTAAATCAACAGCAGAAATCACACTGAATAAAGCTGATAAATGGTTCAAAGTCAATGACTTTTTACTTAATGATCAAAAGACACAAAACATGCTTTTTAATTGTAGAGAATGTTATATAACTAATGACTCGGTTAAGGTAAAATTCTTAGGCATTATATTAGACAATAAACTATCCTGGGCATCTCATGTAGATTATATAGCATGCAAACTATCAAGAGTTATCCATTTGGTTAGAAAACTGAAAATGCAGGTACCAGAGGTATATATTAGATCTGCGTAGCTTGCGTTTTTTCACAGTATTATAACATATGGCATTTTACTTTGGGGTAACAGTACTCATGTTAATGAAATTCTTGTATTGCAAAAAAAAGTTATCCGAACAATGTCTGATGAATCAAAACTAGCTCATTGTAAGCTATTATTTGTGAAATTAGGAATTTTGACTGTAATTAATCTATACATCTACACAATGTTCTTGTTTATTAAAGGACAAGTATCCGAATTACAAAACAGACAAGGCATTCACTCCTAATAATACCAGAATATGTAAACAGATTGATGTTCCATATTGCAGATTGACAAAAACTCAGAAGAGTTATGAAGTACTTGGTTACAAGTTATATAATAAGCTACCAGCAGAGTTAAGACAAAGTCCCATTCTTAGCTTTAAGAATAAGTTGTATGACTGGCTTGTCGCCAATCCTGTTTATTCACTACAAGAATTTTTTGATAAACGAGTAGGTACATAAATGTAAAAAGAAGCAAGTAACAGTGAAGAATAACACAAATATTAATATAAAAATTATTGCTATGGTATTATCACTTTTGATGTCTCAAATATTGATATTGACCTATTCTTGGGCATCTGTTTTCTCATAACACATAAGAATAATGTTTTATGCTAAACCTATTTATTTTAAACCAAAAGTACAAGTTAATGATACAGATTTCCAATCATTTAACAGCAACAGCTCTCTTGTTAGAATTATAAAAGTGGAATTTGCTAGGATAGTCTTACATATACTAACAATGTGTGCATTCCATGCTTCTTGGTAGTGTACCTTATTTTTTACTCATCTCTTAAATTTGAAAAAATCTCCAGGACTCAACAATATACATGAAGTATCTAGATACAACTCCAATATTTCCACTTTTGGTAATTTTCACAAAATGAAAAGAAGAAGAAAAAAAAAGAGAGAAAAAGCATATTTAATATACACTATTTAGAAGACAAATTAACGTTAATGCCACTTCCATATGCACTAGATATACACTAGTTTTGCAAAGTGTTAGCGCTAGAAAAATGCATTTAAAATTTTGAAATGTCTGTATTTATATTTTCCCAATAACATAGTATTAAGTTATATGTAGAATCTACTGAAATAATTGCAGTGAAAGATATAAGTAATTTAGTTTCATATGTTATAATCATTAGTAATTATTTATCACATTTAGCAATAATATTTCACATTTAGTTGTATATTTTCATGTCTTATCTAATGTGTTCATTAATGTTTGTAACAATATTATGAATTTGTTTTCTTGTGATACATTTGCTTTTATGTAGACTGATTTAAATATAAATAAAACAAAAATCATTATTTTGATTTGATATTAAGGATTATATTTAAAGCATTATTGTTTAAATACAATACAGAACACACTCCATTAACCACAGCAAAAGAGCTTAGAAGTTTCGCTGATAAATCAAAATAGAAAAAATAAAAAAATACTTTAAAAGCATTCTCCATGATCTAATCATGCTTCCCCTACCAACTTCAGATCATGCTGATTAATTTAGAATGGTTTGTATTGAAATTTATTTCATGGTTTATGAATTTAAACCTTCCCCCCCCCCCCCCAAACTAATGAAATACATTACGGTACCTGCATTTCTTTTTGAGTACTATATTTTTCCAAGATAATCAGTTCCGATTCTAACAAGGTCTTGAGGTTATGAGGCAAAAGGATCAGTATGAATCCTGTGCAACGTAGGCAAGGGTACGTTTTCCACTTAAATACATATCATTGGTGTAAACATGCACACCTACATGTAAGCGTTTTCTGTCAATCACTTTTTGGATTTCTCAGTTTCTTCTTCTCTCATCCTGCTGTAGCTAGGACAACAGCAGTTTCCATTATAATTATTAGTTTTCCTATGTTTTCATTGTTGCTGCATATGCAAACATGAAGCACTGACTTCACTCAAATGAAGCATTGGTCTTCGGTGCTTGCTCACATGATAATTGCATCATTCCTGTCTGCTTGTTGATTAGCTGCAAGAAAACATTGAAAAATGGATCTTATAATGCTGAATGCTTAATAATTTTGGGTAACATGGAGGTTTATTATAAATTTGTATATCAACATAGCAGCACCCTTTTTAAAACAGTTTAACACTATTTGCTGGTCTATGCAAATCACCTGCATATTGTGTTCATGTACATGAAAGTTTGTTGCGAAGTTGCTGTTAAGTATTTGCAAGATAGCTTGAGAGAATATATGTATTCACTAGCAAAAGTAGGAATTTTTTGGGGTTTTAAATAAGGACCAACATGAATGATGGGGTCAAATGCCACTGGTAATCCGTATGGCCTTTTGTGTAGCATACAAACTTTATTGCTATTGGCATATACCCATCGAAAAAATTAACAACAAACAAATTTTTTTTTGGCTGTTCTTCTAGACGTGGGCTCAGACTACCATTTTACGCTATGTGGACAAATCAGGGGAAGTTGATGGGCTTTACAGACATCAGTGCAGACAGGTCTGCTGACCCACTTTACACCATATACTTACAACAGTTAAAGAATTTAATATTTATAAGAAACTTGTCACTCAGACACATGATGGTGCGACCGTAATGTTTGGTCAATTAGGTGGTCTGCAATCTAAAGTAAAAGTGGCATTTCCACAGGGGTATTATTTGTTCACAGTTACTGTCATATCCTGAATTTGGTTCTGCACAGGCAGAATTTTTCAAACTCTATCAGGGCTCCCTAATTTCTCATTCCACTAAAAGAACAGAAACTTTGCATGCCTTTTTGAATAAAAAGTTACCAATAGCGGATCCAACGTGCTGGAACTTCAATTCACACCTTGTCAACACTGTACAAGAGCAATGAGATAACCTGATTTTATTCTTTGAATTCATGACAGAACCAGAAAACAATGTTGATTGGGAACCTGATACATTGGTTAACACATAAGGTTTCCTTATTTTTTAATTCGTTTGGATACTGCCTTCCTCCTCAAAACATTTTTGGCAATATTTGCTCATACCGACATTATCTTCAACATATTACAAGACAGATCTATGGATAGTGCATATTGCCATTCAAAAGTAATCCAGACTAAAACACTTCAGAAGAGCTAAGAAGTGAAGGGTTCTAAAATATTTGGAGAAGCATTTCTACTGAAGTGATAAATGAATATGCACAAAAGAAAAGGAAGAACAATGAACCAAATGAAGTTACTGAAGTTATGTTCAGGAGGATATTCTATGAAATTTTAGATAATGTGCCCTATCAAATACAAAATAGGTTTTCAGACTACAAAAGTTTTCATTTCTTTGCTCTCCTGATTCCTCAAAATTCAAGAATTACAAAACGTCTTTTCCCTGATCACCATTGCTCAAAATTGTTTGACACATATGACTCAAATTTTGATTCGGTAGTCTGAAAAATGAACTTAGTGTTGTGGACTCTTCTGGAAATAAAGATTTTGAAGGAAAGTAAGTTGGTGAAATAGTAAAAATTATGAACGAAAGAGAAGAGTGGGCTATGCCTGATGTTTACAAATTAGCTTGTCTAATTCTGTTCCAGCAACTACAGCTTCTGTTGAATGCTCATTTTGCACTTCAAATTGAGTAAAAATCTCACTATATGTCTACAATGGGCCAAGAAAGATTATCCTCTCTGTCAAAGATGACCATAGAAAAACATTTACTTTGTACGCTTTGGAAGGATGCTCATGAAAATTTCATACAAGCTGTTATGGAACTATTTCTAAAGATATCTCATCGGTTGGACCTAACATGCCAGTAAACTGGCAAATATTACTACTAAAATAAACAATAATTTACGTATACAGGCGTCCCTTGCATTGCACAAGTAATTGGTTCTCATAAATAATCACATAACACAAAAAACTCGTAAAGTAAATGTGATAATGATATGAACATTTCAATGTAAACTTTAAATAAAAATTAGTTTTAAACAGATGCATTTATTTATGTCATTTGTACAGTGTTAAAATCAACATTTTTAAATCGCTTTAAGCGAAAACTCATTAAATGAGATCGTGTATAATGAGGGATGTGTATATTTTACAGACTAAGAAAAATGACAATAAAAGGACCGTGTACCTAAATTACGACCATGAATCGCCCCTGAATGAGAGTTAAATACATGCCTGGCCAATCACACTTAAGTTGCCAAAATCTTATCAAAGCAAGTTTCTTAAACATTCCAGCTCAACACAAAGTCCAGCCTTCAGTTCAACTTTTGTAATCAGTAAATGAAACATACATTACACTATGCTAATTAAATGTTCTTGGCCAGAAATCCGATATTTGCATTGCCATACACACACTCACAAGGGCAAGGCTCACTTTCTTGCCTTTCATGCTATACACAAATACTTAGTTATGTAGATTAACAAATACCATGTAATGCTATCTCAGTAAAGGTAACATGATCTTTAGGATGAAGGCAAAATACACATAACACTCAAAATATCTAGGAGTTATATATAAATTCACTTCCCACCCAAAAAAAAAAAGCATTGGGGGGAAAAAATACGACAAGCTTACTAAACTTTGCTTCCCACCTTTAACTCTCACTCCCAAATTTTAGTGTTAGTTTGTAACTTAGCATAAGCCCCATTATAATCCAGGGACCTTTCCCATTTGCTGTAAATTATATAACCCAAAACAAAAATCATGTATTATTCTCCCCACATGACTTAACAATAATCTTCCTGCATTCTTCCAGCTAAACACAAACTTTTCCTACCAACAAAAACAAATATATCACCCAATTAACTTGAGTGAAGGCATGATTTTAAAACCAGAAAATTTATTTCTCTTTCAGAGGAAACTCGTAAGCTAAGCCATATTGCAAATTTTATAATTAAAAAAAAGAAAAAAAAAAAACAAAAAAAAAAAAAAAAACAAAAAAAAAGTGACATGAATAACTCACCTCACATCCTGTTCACATATCTGTCAACAAAAGCTTTCGAGCCCATGCTGCTCCCACACATGGCGGAAGTCTTTTCACTGGCCACCTCCACACTCTCCCATGTTCCAACTCCCTTCCTGCTCTCTCGCCACCTTCAAACCATGGACCACAAGCTTACCCATCTGCGAGAATGATATGGTGCAGCACACAGGAACTGTTTGTGACTTGGCACAGCTCAATTCCAACCAAGCAACTCTTCTGTTGAAAGCAATTGACATTTAGGCTGCTGAAATTAAAGTGTCATCTTCTCTTCTAACTGAATCTGCCTGCTTTCTTTTTATTGCCAAGGAAGATTTGTACAGCAGGAAGAACATCAGTTCCAGTCCTGAAACTGCTAAAGATGGACCACTACTTAACATGCTATGTGACTTGTGCTCAATAAAAAATGTCTACCTTCAGTTATTCAATAATACCAGGTTCCTTGGATCCTAAGCATCCAAAATACAAACTGCCTGTCTTCAGAACATTGCAGGGTTAGCTTAGTATGCAAGTGGTAGAACAATTTTATATTGTGCTAACAAAAATATGTTTGACTGCATTAGTTTCTTTGCTCACAAAATAGTTTCTGTGAAATGCAATAAGTAATAGTATCTTGTATTACATATGTTTTGCTTATAAAATTATAATTGAGAATAAACAGACATTTAAACTATGTTAACTGGTGTAAAAATATTACAAACAGGCTAACATAAGAACGGATCAAAAAAACTAGTCTTTTGTCCTAACAGAATCATGAAATATATAAAATGTTACTTATTTAAAATTGGTAAACTCCAAACAAACAAGAAAGTCTGCTGGGATATTTTGAAGTAGAAGGCATATTTTCAAATACAAATTAAAATCATATAAATTTAGCTGTATATGAAGAAGTATAGTCGCCCTCCGTGGTGTAATGGTTACCATGCTAACTTCATATACCCAAGGTCGCGGGTTCAAACCCGGCGGAGGACGATGGATTTTTTCGGGCGTAAAAACCCTTAGCATAGCTTCCTTCGGAAGGGAAGTAAAGCTGTGGGTCCCATGTCGTAGATTTACGGCACGTAAAAGAACCTCAAGCCTGATAAGAGAGGCCTCTGAGCAAAATTAAGCAATCTTTCACGCCCAATATAGAATGGGACGCTGAGAACCAAAGCACTTAAAGAGCGTCCATAAATAACAGGCCATTTCATTTTTCATTTGAAGAAGTATAACTGTTTGAGGTTTATCTGGTACCTTAATAATACCAGAAACATATTCTAAAAACCAAAAACTCAATATAAGATGTTACTTTTTATATGAATGTGTATTTTTCTGTACACTAGTTGTCTGTTACATGTTAAAAACTAATTATTCTGTATCTGATGCAGATGAGACAGAGTCAGATGTATCAATACCATCAAGTTTGGAATATGCTACTGATTTACTTAGAAAGAAGCTGGTGGAAAAGGGATACATTCCAGGTCCCATTACTACTACAACCAAGAAAATTTATCTAAAAAAGTTGATTAAACTTGAAAAGTATAAGAGTGCAACACATCACAAAAGTGCTACTTCTTCTATTAAAAATAATGAAAAAGGTTAGTTATATTTGTAATACATTTATCTGTACAGAACAGATTACTTTTATTTCAGTAATAATGTGCTTTCTTAGCTTTTTGTGTAGTGAAATGTTTTATGCTCGTGCATAACTTATGTCAACTTTTCTCAAATTCCTTCCTTTCTTCAAATGATCAACAGTCTTTATATTGATATTGCTTGATGGAGATCAGCTTTTCAATGCAAGAATAAATGCAATATTCATTGAGGTAAATTAGATGTTGAGATATAATAGAAACAGTTAACTGAAACAAATATAAAATAAGAACTAAAGCTTTCCTGGCGACGTGTTAATTCAAAATCTTCTCGGGCTTCTAGCCAGGTAAAAACTTGGCTAGAAGCCCGAGAAGATTTTGAATTGAAACAAATATTTCTACAAGTAAGACAATAGTTGAATCATAAAAATAAGTCGCAAAAATCCAGGGTGGTCTTAACCCTTTTAGTGCCAGCCAGAATAGCAAAATGCTGTCTGAAAAGTGCCAAGCAATTTTAGAGGAGAATGCAGGGTTTTAAATTATGTAATAAAATGAGTATCAAGTGACATAGAGAGCCAAATCTTTTTTTAACTTTTAGGAAACCCTTTTATCTACTGTATGATATGCATTATGTCACTTCAATACTTCTAAAAAATTTAAAACAAAAGACATTTTTGAAAATAAAATTAAAAATCCCACAATAATCAATTAGGCATACAAAACCTCACTTCACAGAAAGTTAAGGCTAATTAAATTAAAATATGGATATTTATTTACTAAAACAGCATCCTGTTTTGGTCTGGTATTTTGTTTTTTAAAATACAAAAAAATGAATTCACATAACCTGAAACTGAAAAAGTCACCAAAAACACACATACATAGGCATGTTGCCACTATTAATGAAAACTGCATATAGCAATAGGATAAAAATGTAACTGTACAATTTAGCACTTATGTTGTTGCATATCTGAATAGTTGATTCACGTTGTATTCGTCGTCTGGTTACATCTCCGTAAATCCATTTTGATAAGTACACTGATTATTTGCATGCATACAAGGGCCATTGTTATCGGAAGCATTATCACCGCTGAAGCTAGAATATATATCTTCCTCTCTTATGTCAATGTCGGAAACTCTTTCAACAAGGTCTGAAAATTCAAAATAACTCACTTTCTTCTAATACATTGCAAGCTGAAGCTCTTATTTCCTCTTCGGTTCATAGCCTTTGGCTACACAATGCCATGTTTCAGCCAGATAAACACTGACAAGAGAAATAAAATTTGTAGCTAATTTAATGCTTTGGAGTGAATGTAAGGTCCGGAAACCTTTCTCTATGGCTATGATGTAGAAAGTACATATACTTTTCTGCTGGAAAGAGTTAAAACGTATGAAAACAGCATCACAATTAGATCATGGTTGGCACTTTACACAGAATTTTTGGGTGACGATTAGATCGTGATTGGCACTAAAAGGTCTAAACAACAGATAACAAAATTGGAATGTACATAAATTAATACCATTATACATTTTAAAAAGTCACTCATTAATATATTTAAAATCTTCACATATCAATTATCTAAGGAAAACAACTCCTCAAATACAACCTCACTTTCATCCTTTGCTGCAGCACAGTTGTTCAAATCTTTAGCCCAGGTCCTATCAAGGTGCAAATTGTAAAATACAACTTGGCTAGGTTGACGAAGGTGCAAACCCCAACTCCTTGATTTATAGCAGTAGAAATATCTCTTTTTCCTTATACTTTTTGCACTAGCTCCATCAGTCTCCACCATCTCCTGTTCTTCCTCTCTGTGAATTTTCCCAAGCCAAGCCAAGTTAGACTGATGCACGGTTTGGTTTGCACCTATGCATTTTGATGCATTTGGGAGGTTCTTTTTTAGCCTGTTTTATGACTTTTAACTTAAAGCATGCTTCATTCATATTTCCTTCTTTTCCATGGTTCGGCTCACATTTTACACTAATTGCACTTATAATACAAATTGTTTGAACATAGTCACTATGTACAACAAAACTTGTTTGATATACCTACATGTGAGTTGGCAATTTCCACATGCTTCTATAAGCAAAAACATGACAATGCATGCAGCTGTAATTAATTACAACTTATTGTGAATGTGAAACAGTGCTGCCAGATGCAAGAAAAAATCAGAAAATTGAAAAAAATTAGAAATAGGACATAATTCTGTATATGCTACACAGCATTATTATACAGATGATGATTATCATTGTTCTAAGTAAACTAGATTTAAGGGCCATTGATAGTTTGGGGCATATCTTATTGGACAGATATATACTAAAACTTAGAATTTTGAAGGAAATTTATAAATCTGAGGATCATCTTATCTGGGAAATTTACATAGACTCGCATTTTTTGCTATTCTAAGTGACTTCTCCCCGCCCCTTTTGTATGTAATTGTAATTCATACTAATTGCAGAGAGTGATTTCTTCAGTAATATATCTAACATTAATTCTGTTGTATGATGAGAACTTTTAGTGTGTGTCTACAGTCAGAAAGAGTAGCAAAAATATATCTGCCAGCTTGAAATGTCATTGCTCATTATTATCATAAGTTATTAAATACTACTACTACACCAACGACCAACTTAACTCACACTATCAGGGAACAAGGGCACATATTTGAACCAAATACCAGGATGCACACATTTACTTAATCAAGAATGGCAAGTATGTACATGTAATAATGCAAGTAACAAATAAGTGTTCAATAAAAGTCATAATATAATTAAGAGAACAAAATCTTCCCTGAATCGCAATTAACCAACAGTGTGTGTGTATTCAGGGAACTAAAGGTGCAGACTACAAACATAAAACTGGCTCCAATACCCAGACCACTGAAGTAAACGGCACAAATACACTTTAAAAATACACATACAACTTTTGTCCTAGATTTCCAAAATATCCTTGCGAAAGCTAGGCCAAGACATGAACTCCTACTTAACATAATCAAATAATCAAGTGTCACAAGCGACACTGTTAGTAGAGAAACTACTTCCAAAAGAGAAACTACTCTACCATGAACTCGCAAACTCCAAATTCCAGGCCACTTTGGACTGTTAAGTAACATTTAAACGTCCACTGCAACTACAGATTGGATGATAATACAACACTTATGGCAAGGACACAAATATTACTTACTATCAGAAAATAATCATCCTGATCCAACCAGCACATGTAATTTCAAATAAAGCTACAAACAGTGATTGGAAAGCATCTAGCTACCAAGGCTAACATTATTGTCCTGCTAATTCAGCTTTCTTAACTCTCTGCATCAGTGTTGCCAGAAGCATTTCTCAAAATTTCGTCCAAATCATTAAAAAAATCACAAAGTTTCAGTTGAAGTCACCCAATATTTTTATTAAAATATGTAATTTATTTTACTATTTTATACACACACACACATACTTCTGGAATATTTTCAAAAGATTCTTATTACCGGTATCTCTGTAAGTATAGCACAATCATAACAAATGGCATAATGTTGGAATACTAATTAGTGAGAGTTGCGCTTACACAGATTCAGGAAAGAGTATGAAAATACAAGGCATTTGCACCGATAATTATATTGAAATATTACTTAAGTATTTATTTTATTAATTACTTCCCTCGGTTGAGGGTTGCCTTATAGACATAACCATACAATCTTATTAACAGAACGATAAATGTTACATTTTAGGAGCCAATTCTCTGATGTGTTGCTATGGGGACATACTTTTTATTTGTATGGTTTTACTTCCCACACTAATACTTTTGATCATGATTAAATTTAATTGTTAAAATATCGATAAAACCAAACCAACAATTCTAATATATAAGAAGTGTAATGAAACATTAAGTACCAGCACTGAAATTTCTTTTGCTTTCATTGAAACCATATTGCAAGTGAGAATGCCAACTTATGATCCATCCATAGCAACAATATTAATAAGTACCGCAAATTAACTGTATCGCGCAAAAAAAGTAATTATTGCCAGGCATAAAATAATGTATAAATAAGTTTCTCACATCAGAGAGAATTTTGTATTTGTCCTTCATCAGTTTAGATTTAGAGCTCTCTTCCCTACAAAACGGCACATAAAGTTAAAAATAGACGTTAATAAAAGTTATATGTATTTTGCAAAAATATTTTAGTAGCCCAAAAATTTGCAAATCGCCTTCATCAAAATTTGGTTGTAAAAAGCAGATTTTAGTAGCCCAATCGGCAACTTTTCATCCAATCTGGCAACACTGATCTGCATATCAATAAATTCAATCACATTGCACTTGCCAGTGTATAAATTATTATTTATACCCTTACTGGAGTGGCACATATATATGTGTGTGTGAAAAATTATTAGCACCTTGAGCAGCACAAGTAGATATTATTTAGTTTGATTAATTAAACCCAAATATCAGATTAAGTTGTAGGCAAGATTTCCATTAGGTGTTTTTGCCACAAGAAAATAAGCCAATAATACATCTACAGGGCTTATTTGTTAACATTCATACCCTAGCTGAAATAACAATAATTTTTATTGAAAATGAACAAAATACTTGTTTTGCCCAAACCCATACATACAAGTTACTGTAAGTAGCTCATCAATTGAATCCAAAAATAAAACTTGAGTTTTATTTATGGGTGCTCTTTAACCTGGTTCACACTTGTATTTGAATTGAATTTATCATCATAAATCTTGATACTAACATATGTTACATTTCATACAATAATATACCTTTCTTCCTTTGTTTCCTTAGATACATTCAGCTAAGTTTCTATCCTTGTGAATTGCTTGTTCCTTTGGACCTTATATGCACTAACACCCAGGTTATCGGTGTATAAGAATTCTGTTTAACTAATTCTTGATAATCCCCATTCTCTCCTATACTCATTTCCTCCTTGCACTGACTCACAATTCTATACCATTTCTCACGCACCTTTCCTAAATATTTTCCACATAATATAATAAATTCTCTTATATTATTGTTAAACATTCTTTTGCTAATTCCTCTATTCCTAATTTATTTTAATTATCAAACCTCAATTCATTTCTCCATTTTACCCTTTCTTTTATCATATAAAGGGTGGTCTGAAAAGTTCTCACCTCACCCAGAGACCACAGCACTACTTGCATGATTTTTTTTTTCCTTATGTTGGTACACATGTTAATAGACCCTATGTAAAATTACAAGTCATTCCAGGCAATGGTGACTGTAGGCAGTTGTTTGAAGAAGTGGAAGTGCGCATTGTTTTGAAAATGAAGAAATTTGAGTATCGTGCTGTAATAAAATTCTTTGTAAAAGAATGTTTATCTACAGAAACTCATTTGCAGATTGTAAATGTGTATGGTGACCTTCAGTTACCACTGTGAAGAAATGGGCAGCCAATTTTAAACATGGTCGTGAAAGCGTCCAAGACGATCCTCGCGAAGGACTTCCAAAAACTGTAACTACACCAGAAATATTGAAAAAATGCATGACATGATTTTGGAAGATCAGTGTTCAAAGGTGCGTGAAATTGCTAATGCTCTTGGAATTTCAAAGGAACATATTGGTCACATCTTGTATCAGGAATTAAACATTAAAAAACTTTCAGTTACTGTGTCCCAGATACACTTAACATGGACCTTTTTCTAAAAATGCTTTTTCTGGATACAGGGGACTCTAAAGCATGTATTTCTGGTGAAGTCTTGGTAATGAATTTTTTGGTGGAATGCAATACCTTCTCTATATACTAATTACATAATAAATGTATTGAAAGTAAAAATCTGATGTGTTCCATTCACATAACTTTCTCTAGCTGTTGCAAATACAAACTATTCTTACAAAGGATTATTTTTTTATCTACATCATGCTAATCAAGATAAATATTAGCAGAATTGGTCTTATTATTTGCTTCATTGTAAGTAGAAGAGAAATAAGGGAATACATTATTCTAAAGTGATAGTCAAATCTTTTAAAAGCTAGTTATTTTTTTTTATTTATTTAGATATGCTAAGCTATATACATGTAAATATGACCGGTGTTCAGCCCCGGAAAAGCTAGTTACTATTGGAAAAAATTGAGGCTTGATTTGCTTTGCATGGTCCCATTTTGAGAAAAATTAGGTAGTTTAAAATTGAAATCAATAACAAGGAGTATCTCAAAAATCTCTACAGGAAAAGCGTATATGACATAAATTATGTGTATTAACGAGATCCACAACTTTTGTGTTTTAACTTTTTGTCCATCCTTTACACTTGAAGCGTTATGCAAAATTCTACAAAACTCGTGCAGAATAAAGAGACACTATTCCCAGAAAATCCAAGATACACATTTCATTTGTCATAAAAATATCTTAAACATAAGATATTTTAATCAAAATCATTAGCCATTTTTGAGAAAATCAAAATTTTTGAAAAGTGTTCCATGTAAAGAGTAGTTTAGGGTGGGGGGATTTTCTTGAAATCTTCATGTCGCATCCTTGGTAATTTAGATCTTTTCTTTTTTGAGCTATGCTGCACACACGCACACACACACACACACACACACACACACACATTCATGTTTCTAAAAATGCTTTTTTTGGACTCAGGGGTCTCAAAAAATGTATTTTCAGTGAAATCCCAGTATCAAATTTTGGTTGGTTGGTTGGTTGGTTGCTAATGCTGAGCGTTTTGGAGTTCTTCCATGCACCTTCTTGCTTCCCAGTATCTTAATGCTAGATCAGTCTCTTTCAGGTTTCTGCAGTTCTGAAGATGTGTATCAAACTTTTGGGTGCAATACAATACCTTCTCTATGCACTATGTACATAGTACTTGTAGAGAAAGTAATAAAAATAGCAATTCTAGGAAAGGTATAAGAAAAATGTAAGAAAATATGTATGGTAATAAAGACATTCATTCTAGAGTCTTGATGTACCACTCAACCATGCTGTCTAGCTGTGGGTGGAGAGGTGTTGTGCACATCTTGTATACTCACTTATCAGGCTGGATTCAAAGTTGCTGCCCTGATCGCTGTGCAGTTCCAACAGTATCCCATAATGACAAAATAGTTCATCTACGAGGCAGTTCACAATAGTCTTGGCCTCCTGGTTGGGATGACTTACACCTGCAGCCATTTGGTGAAGTAATCCATGGTAACCAGCAGATACTTGTTGCCATCTGACACAGGGAATGGCCCAGCACTCAAAAGGTGCTCCCACATTACACTGCTATATTCGACCCTGGCTGCTGGACTGAGCTGCAACCTGCCGCAGCAGTTGAACACCCTTAAACCCAATCATCATCATCATCATCATCATCATCATCATCATCATCATCCAACTTGCCACACACAAAACATTGGTGGCACCACCTCTCAGTGTTTGTCCAGTAGTACCATTGTTGGAGCATGTCAATAGTTCAGTTGGATCCCAAATGTCCTCCCAAACTCTCACCATTTACTTCCTCCAGGACTTCCATGACCTTACTCTGCAAGAGGATCAGCTGTTTTTTCTGGGTCTTTACATCAGGTCACTCCCATACCTGGAACAGTAGTCCTTCCTTTGTCTTCAGTGAGTCCCATGGGGCTCAATAGGACTTGTACACACTACTACTGCTTTCAAAGTCCTCCCAGCTTGATCTGGTCCTACCTCCATTTCTCTCAGCAGTGACCTTCTGCCAGGTGCTCTCTCCTCAGACCTGCACTATACCATCCAGTAGTAGTTACTGGCAAATTGACACACAGAGCTGCAGCAAAGTGTTCCTCCTCAACCTTAGTGCAGTGGCCGCACTCCTCTAGACAGGATTGTCTGGACATAGCATCTGCATTGTTGTGGCTCCTTCCTTTCCGTTGTTCTGATGTGAAGTTTGTACTCTTGGAGCCTCTGGATACAAAGGGCTGTCTGGCCGCTCCAGACTCATGAATCTCAACAGACAGGTGAAGGAGGAGTGGTTAGTTTACGGGTGGAATGGTTGACCATGCAGATACCTGTAGAAGTGCTCCAGCACCTTTGCTATTGGCAGGAACTTCAACATGTAACACAGTAGTGTTGTAGTAGGCTCTAACATGTTCCTGCCCATTCTGGAGCTGGGATAGAATGCCTCCAGCACCAGTGTCACTGACATCAGTGTCCACAAAAATGTCACTAACAGGTTGTGGAAATTGTAAAATAGGCATCATGCAGAGTGCTGACTTAAGCGCCTGGAATACAATTTCTGCCTCTCTTTCTTTATAGTGTTTTAATGTCTGCTTTTACTACTTGTGGCACTGCAGGTGATTTTCTGCCTCCTCTGACCTCACATAAAACCAGTGCTCTTCGTTCAGAGGAGCAAGGGGTTTTGTAATGTTGGAGAAACTTCTGACAATCCTGCCATAGTAGCTGCATAGGTCCAGAAAACTTTGCAGTTCTTGTTTGTCTTTTGGGCAAGGTCAGTCTTGCACTGCTCAAGTCTTCTCCAGGTCCGTGGTCATCTCAGATGGTGACTTTATGTGGCCCAAATAGATCACCTTCTTGCAGAAGAGTTGGTACTTCTTTGCTTTCAACTTCAAGTTGCTGCCTGCAGCCTTTGCAATAACTTAGTCAGGTTCTTGAGATGGTCTTTGGAGTTGAGGCTACAATGATAATATCAATCCTCTTATCACTGACCACATGAAGCACTGGAAGGTGAGTGGCAAATTGCAGAAGCCAAAGGTAATAACTATAAATTGCCAAAGCCCTTGGTCAAACCCAGCAGAGGACGATGGTGTAAAAATCCTTTTAAAGCCGTTGGTCCCGTGTCGTAGATTTACTGCACATAAAAGACCCTCAAGCCTGATAAGAGAGGCCTCTGAGCAAAATTGATCGGTCTTTCACGCCCAATATAGAATGGGACACTGAGAACCACAGCAGTTAAAGAACGTCCATAAATAACATACCATTTACATTTTATTTTTCAATAAAATATGCGGTCTTTCCCCTATCTCTGCCAATATCCTGATTTCAAGTCCAATGTCGAGATCTGCTGGAGAATAGCGAGAGTGTCCAGGTGTTGTCAATCCAGGGTAAGGGGAAACAGTCTCCTTACTGATGATGGTATTCAGCTTCTTGTAGTCTATGCAGAATCATAACTCACTTTTCTTTTTCAACAAGACTACATGGGAGTGCCAAGGGCTGGTAGCCACATGGGCTCTTCTGCAGACAAAGCAACAATGCCCTGGCAACATACCCATTAAATGTTTTTTATCTAGCACAAGGTTCCGTGACTGTCGACCCTCGGAGTGCAGCTTCATCTTTTTGTATGCACAACTACATTGTCTCCCAGGATCACCTTGCACATCTCTGGAAGTTTGTGGGGGCTGTGGAGCAACACCATGTCTCAGCCAAGTCATAAGATCATAAGAGAGGCCTCTGAGCAAAATTGATCGGTCTTTCACGCCCAATATAGAATGGGACACTGAGAACCACAGCAGTTAAAGAACGTCCATAAATAACATACCATTTACATTTTATTTTTCAATAAAATATGCGGTCTTTCCCCTATCTCTGCCAATATCCTGATTTCAAGTCCAATGTCGAGATCTGCTGGAGAATAGCGAGAGTGTCCAGGTGTTGTCAATCCAGGGTAAGGGGAAACAGTCTCCTTACTGATGATGGTATTCAGCTTCTTGTAGTCTATGCAGAATCATAACTCACTTTTCTTTTTCAACAAGACTACATGGGAGTGCCAAGGGCTGGTAGCCACATGGGCTCTTCTGCAGACAAAGCAACAATGCCCTGGCAACATACCCATTAAATGTTTTTTATCTAGCACAAGGTTCCGTGACTGTCGACCCTCGGAGTGCAGCTTCATCTTTTTGTATGCACAACTACATTGTCTCCCAGGATCACCTTGCACATCTCTGGAAGTTTGTGGGGGCTGTGGAGCAACACCATGTCTCAGCCAAGTCATAAGATCTTTTGGCCGCCGACGTACATTGTCTCATGGCTCTTGAAGGCATCCAGTCCCAGTAAAAAAATCCTTGGCCACCCTCATGACAAATACCCACAGGCTTACAGTGCTCTGTCCCAATGTCGACTCCATCTTAACCTCTTCTCCGCAAATAAGATGTCGTCCGATGCCATTACTAGTTTTTAGGGTCAACTAGGTTTTTGTGATGGTAAGCCGTTTGCCATGTCAGGTCTGATTACTGTCACTAGTATTTGGCACATTTTCCCTTTTACCCAGCCATATGCAATGAAGCTGCTATTCACTCTTCTACCTAAGGCACATAGCATTTCTCAAGATGTTTGCCAATAGGCCCCAACATGCTCCTCATTGTCTTTTACCTGCTGGTCAGCTTGGTCTGGACAGTCTCTCTTGGTAGGTGTCCTGATTGGCCATATCCCCAGCACACATCACTTGAATGTTATCATCATCTCTGGGCTGTCTCTCTGTCTCTGTCACAAAAAATTCTCATTTTCAAGGTTCGCATAGCTGCTGTCTTGGCCACCTCAATCCTTAGTGTTGCCATTAATGCATTGTGGATGGTCTTGCAGTTGCCAAGCTTATGGTGATGTCGTATCTCAGCATCATGTACAACATCAACAAAGGAGTAGGCTGTTTCCTGGGACACACGACTAAGTGTTACGTTCACCAGGACTTTATCACCAGCTGTTCAAACACCAGGGTGAACTTGTGCATTGTCTTCTCTGGCTGTTGCAGCCTCAATATAAGCTGACTGGAGTTGGCTGGAGCCAGGCAATGGTTCCTGAAGAGTTTCTCAAGGGCCTCTCAGGTCTCTCCAGAAATCACCGATGTTGGAATCTCATTCAGTATTTCTTTCACCCATCCCTGGAGTCTCGCTATCAGTTAAGGGGCTTCCTCTTCTGCTGACCATCCGTTATGAGTGTCGATGGTGGCAAACTGTAGGAAAACTTATAAGTTGGATGTTTTGTTGAACTTGGGTGGCTTATGCATATGTTGTTTCATATGCTGTCATCTCGACCTTCAAGTCTAGCATCTTTTCCATCATCTTAGTCAGTTCTTTTTCTCTTTGGTCAACTCTTCCCTTCAAGTATTAAATCGTTCTCCGAGGTCTTCCAGAGGCGTGAACACATTGGTCTAAGTTCTTCTCCTTCCGCTCAGTTCTTGTTTTTTATCTTCACCTTCAGGTTCTCCACTCCACATTTCATTTTCTCTTCCATCTTTTCCATTCATCCTTTCATTTCTTCTTTTATCCTTTCCATTCTTGACTTCATTTGCTCTTCTATCTTGTCCATTGAATTCCATTTTTTTCCTCCATTGTGCAATTCATAATCTTAATATCGCTTCTCATCTTTTATCATCTTCTCCATTCCTAATTTCAATTCATCCATTCTGAGGTTTCATTTCTGTTTTCATATCCTTGATTTCGGCAAGTAAAGTTTTCATCATGTCTCCATTATGTTAAGTTCCACTCCTTACACTAGTGTAACAAAAACTCTGTTTTAATTCTTCAACGATGTACTCTGATTAGAAATTAAAATTTGTTTACAAATGAATATCTTTCTTTGATGCACTTGCAACAGTTGTACCATACAATTTCCTTTAATATTTGTTGCGGTGGCAGGTATTACTCCATGCTACAAATTTCCCATTTGAAATCCACTCAATCTTATGTCACCAAAAAGCAAAAAAAAAAAAAAAAATAACATCTTTTCCTATAGTGTTAGTGCACCTCCTTGTGATTCTGTGCTGTCTTCCAAGAAATGATGCAAAAAGAAACTCAACACTTTATTCATAAAATTTATATAAATACTTAAGTATACTCTCTCTGCATTGTTACTTAGCTTGATATATTTGACAGTTATTCTTGAATTGTGTCATATAGTGCAACAAAACAATTTTAACACTTTTCTACTCAGGAACTACAGGCTACACAAGAACTGGTGTGAGGAAACTGAACATTTATTCAATTGTAAAGAGAGAAAAGATCATCTTTCAGAAAAATGGTCAAAATTAGCAGGAAAAATGCCATAAGTGTATTGTTTAGCAAAGATAGTAAGAAATTAGGTCAGTTTTTAAATAAGGTGAAAAGGAAGTTGCATTGAACAATGAAAAGAGGCAACACAAATACACTATCTACCAAAAAGTAATTGGGTACTGGTCTGAAATGTTTGTGTGGCTATTTTTGCCCATTCAGAACCTCATGGAACCATCTGCTATAACAGCAGCCACCCTATCAGGCATGCTCTCCACTAGTTTGTGTAAGACTTCCACTGGGATGCGTCACCATTCCTCATGCAACATGTCAGTCAGTTGTCTACCAGTCTCAGCATAATTTTATCCGATGATGCCATTGCACGTCTAATTTTATTCCTCCTCGAAAGCAGACTTTATAGTTTTATCTGATTTCACATTGCCTTGTCTTTAGTTTCCCCCAACTGCTGATCATTTCCTCATGAGGTAGTTATAGTTTTTATCTGTTTTTTAATGCACTTCTATTCATGGGTGCCAATAACCGCAGCAGTTAATGCACCCTAAAACTGCTACTCTACTACTACTCAACTCAGTTGGCCGCATCTCCCAAGTCCTCACTCGCCAGTCCAATTCATCCCAAAGGTGCTCAGTGGGATTGACATCAGGACTCTGTACAGGACAGTCCTACTATTGAACATTATTGTGTGCATACCACTGCGCAGTAGCCGCTGAAACATGGCACCTAGCATTGTCACCCTGGAAGTAACAAGGATCCATTTCATAAAATCACCACATTGTAGGAAGTATTTCGTTATCCATAATTGTACAGTATACTTCTAATGTGCCATGAACAACCACCAGTGGTCCCACACCATAGTACAAGAAACACTACCATACCATCACTCCACCACTACCAAATTTCCTGGTAGACATTATACACTCTGGCAAAAGTCGTTCCCCAGGTAGCTGTCACACCCATATACATCCATCAGACCGAAATAATATCTATCTAGATCGTCACTCCATAGAACCAATTTCCACTGCAGATAGTCAAAACAGCACTTGAGTCTGAGCTTTATTCGTCTTCATGATATGTGGCTAATGTGCTACAGCTCTTCTGGAATATCCTGTTTGCAATGTTCCAATGGAAACAGACACGTTTTGTCGCTGCTTGAAACTTCTGTTTGATAGTAGTCATCAGTTGTGCCGTGTTCATTACAATTAGTTGTCTCCGGAGATCTATCAGGGACGGACGTATTTTCTACCTGCTCGTGATGGGGTGTGACCTTCAGACGCACTGGGCAAGGATCGGTATATGGACAGATAGAGGGAGGATGAGCAGGACAAAAGTTACACCGGGAAAGCTACGAAGATGCACCAAGACATATGCACTTCTATGCATTGGTGTTATCTGTGTTATTGGTATAGGTGGTGCAGAAATAAACCCAGGACCAGTGCAAGAGGCGGTGAAATGCCAGACATGCAAGAAGAATGTACGGACTCTCTGCAGTCTCTGTATGAGCTGGTTTCATTTCAGTTGCCAAAAAATAAAGAAAACACAGCAATTTGAAGACAGTTGGAGGTGTATTCAGTGCAAGAAAATCCACATGGAAATGAAAAAAGAAAGGGAAGAAATTAAAATGATGGATGAGATTCGGTGGCTGAGATTAAAGTTGCAGTGAGCCAAAGAACAAAATACGTCAATTGAAAGAAGAAATGAAAATGTTAAAAACTCCAGAGGTGCATACAAAGCAGGAACAATGTCTATTGGTGGGAGACTCAATAATAAAGCATGTTGGACATCACAGTGCAGAGTTGACTGTAGAGTGCTTCCCTGGAATAAGAATGGAGCAGATGAGGCACGTTGTAGAGCAACAGGAACAAAGAAATCCTGAAACGGAAATTGTGCATGTAGGACCAAATGACCTGAGGGGAAGCATAGACCACATCATGGATCATGGGGAACATATACGATTTGGCTACAACAATGAAGAGTAAATTTCCCGCTGCTAAAATAATTTTAAATGGAGTGGTACGATGCAAAGACTTAAACTGGCGCAAGGTTGGTAGAGTAAATGACTCTTTTCAATGGGTGGCAGAGCAACTGGGACTTCTCTTCGTTGACCCAAACTCCTGGTTGGGTGATATAATGATTTAGGGCATGACGGTGTGCACCTAAATAGGAGAGGAGCAGCGTCATTTGGGTCACTTTTCACTAGAGTGGCTCCATCGTTCGGCGGAGAATGGGAAGAGGATGCCGCTGGATGAGATGAGGACGGTGATGAACATGACGGTGGCGTATCTGGCGAGGGGGGGGCTGCTGACGAGACGAGGAAGGTGACGGACGAGACAAGGTCGGTGGCGGACGGGATGAGGCCGGTGACAACTGACAATGGAACTGTGGGAACGTCGATGAAAAACCTAATAGTAAAGGTGATTCTAGTGATTTTGCAGGTAA
The DNA here is from genome assembly GCA_030762935.1 of Hymenopus coronatus. Classification (NCBI taxonomy): domain Eukaryota; kingdom Metazoa; phylum Arthropoda; class Insecta; order Mantodea; family Hymenopodidae; genus Hymenopus; species Hymenopus coronatus. The sequence continues at coordinate 84,883,282 of CM060887.1, forward strand.
ATTGTCGAAGTATCTTAAACAAAAAATTAGAATTCTCAAACTTAATAGATGCTAATGATCCAGACACACTAATAGGTACCAAATCATGGCTTAATCTAGATATTACAAAATGCTGAAGTATTATGAAATAACCTCAGGACAATAAGAAGAGATAGGAATGGCAGAGGAGATGGGATATTTATTTGTGTCAAGAATATATACAATACTGTCGAATTATGGAGGAATGAGGAATATGAAATCTTACAAGTAGAAATTTCAGGAAACTATAGTAAAAATAAATGGCAGATAATAGGAACATATAGGCCACCAGGTGATCACTTAGGATCACTAAAATCACTTGCAAAACGAATTTTTAAGAGTGACATGGCGAGTGAGCAGGTAATTGTAGGGGAAGACCTAAATCTTCCATGTGTTAACTGGGTGGGTGACGTGAGGGGTGGGGAATCGCAGGCTATTGTTAATGACCTGGTTTGGGAAGGTGGCCTTGTTCAAACTGTAAAAACCCCAACCAGTGAAGGAGCAGTTTTGGACATATTTCTTGTAAAGCCAGAAGAAGCTGTACTAGAATGCGAGGTTTTTCCAGGTATAAGTGACCATAGCTGCATATTACTTAAAGTAGAAGGAATACGTGCCAAGTTTCACACGGATGAAATGAGACACTTTTACCAATATTACAAAGGAGACATTCCGAGGCTGCGAAAATTCTTAAATGAAAAATATTCGCTGTGGTCCCAATCTGGAAGCTTGGTAGAAGAAATATGGCAAAATTTTAAAAAGATTGCTATGGAAGCAACATATAAATTTATACGCCCTAAAATGCTAACTAAAAACCCTGACCCAGAATACTACAATAAAACAGTAAAATGGCTAAAGAAACAAGTCAGGAGAGCATATAGTTCACGAAAAATTAGCAGTTATCACACAAACAAATTACAAGTTTTGTCAAACAAACTTCTATTAGAAAAGATTACAGCAGAAGAACATTTCTTAAAAAGTATTCTCTTGTCTCACAGGAATAATTGGCAGCAATTTTTAAATGTGTGAGAAGGTGCAGGGGAACCGCAGAAATCATTCCAGAAATCAAGAATTCAAATATATTAATATCCGATTCATTGTTAAAAGCTGAAGTGTTTAATCAACATTTTGCTTTAATTTTTCGAGTAAAGAGCAATGCCAATATTAAAATAACGGAAGGGCGCCCTATGACAGTGAAACCAAGCAACATTCGAAGACGGTTAGCTAAATTAGGAAAACATAAATCAGTCGGGCCAAATGGCATTTCAGGCGACTTTCTTAATATTGGGGGGGAGGCAGTCGTGCCATACATACTGAGGCTATTCGAAGTAACAGTAAATAATGGAAGTATACCGCAAGATTAGAAGCAGGCTATAGTTGTGGCTATTTATAAAGCAGGGGATCGAAAAAATGTGGCAAACTATAGGCCAGTTAGTTTGACATCAGTAGTAAGCAAACAAGTTGAGCATCTTATAGCACAATATTTAAGACGAGAATGGGATAAAATGCATTGGCTCTTCGAAGGCCAACATGGTTTCCGGAACGGACATTCTTGTGAGAGTCAACTAGTAGCTATTTGTCAGGATGTAGCCGATACACTTGATGCAGGTGGAAAAGTACATGCAATAGTAATTGATTTTTCTAAAGTGTTTGACCTTGTACCTCATGGATGACTAATAGAAAACTTTGTAATCTGCAAATAGACAACAGAGTGATAACTTGGATTCTTGAGCGAACGAACCCAAAGAGGGAATAAATTATCGTCTCCTACAAATGTAACCTCTGGTATGCCCCAGGGAAGCATAATTGGGCCGTTGCTTGTCTTAGCATATATAAATGATTTACGGGAAGGGATAACATCTCAGATTCGCCTATTTGCAGACTATTGTATAATCTATAGAAATATTAGCGGTAAATGTGACTCAATAGATCTACAAGAAGATTTAAACAAAATTCAACTCTGGGCAAAATATAATAAAATGGAGATAAATCCAAACAAATGTAAAACAATTATATTTTCAAGGGCAAGAATAGTAGAAAATATAATATATAAATTTGACAATAAGAAAATACTCAGAGTAAATACCACCAGGTACTTAGGGATAATACTAAATCAAAGATTGGAGTGGGGGGAACATGTAAACTCGATCACTGGGAAGACGTGGAAAGCGTTACATTTTGTAATGAGGATCTTAAAACTCAGCCATGGGAAGTTGCAAAATTTGGCATATACTTCTTTAGTTTGACCAATATTAGAATATTGTGCTGCATGCTGGGATCCATATCGGGTGGGGCAAAAACTGGCACTAGAGAGAGTTCAAAAAAGAGCAGCTAAATTTGTAGACAGAAGTAAACGATTCAAAAATCATACCAACACTGCTACTTCCTGGGAAACACTAGAAAAACGTAGGATACGAGCAAGGCTAAGTGCAATTTTTAGAGCCTATAAGAGGGAACCTGCATGGAGAGACATATCCAGACGTTATTAAAGCCATTATACTGTGGGAGGAATGATCACTCGAAAAAAATAAGAAATAGGGAACAGAAAACAGACATAGGTAAATTTTCCTTCACAAATAGAGCAATAAATGAATGGAACAAAATACCTGCAGATTTACTGGAGATTTTGCCTCAAAGTGTAAATGGTTTTAAAAAGAGACTACAGAAGAGTGATTTATAGTCAGGATAGTAAATAAAAATAATGCATTATTATTACTGTTTTTACCATTATGTATATATTGGTATACTATTATGTCATTGGCATTTTAACAGGGTATTACCCACATTATTGTTATTTAATTCAATTGTATTGTACATTGTATTATTACATTGATAGCGCTGCCACCGGACCACGCCCCAAGCAGTGAAATAAAGTATCTATCTTTCTATTTCTGCGATCTCTGTAGGTCAGAATTTTCGGTCACCTTGATTTTTCACCATTGTCACAATGCCCATCGACCTTCATTTACTTTGGACGAATGCTTCACATTCAACAAGTCGTGAGTTCGAACCTCCCTTAGGCTGAGTTACCCGAATAAGGTTTTTTTTTTTCCAGGGTGTTCCCTTATCCTGAGAAGACGAATGTCAAGTAACTTTAAGCTCTATGGACCCTGAGATCATTTGAGCATCATTTCATTCATTGTCTGATTCATTCATTCATTAACCAACCAGGTTAAAGGACTTAAACTACAAAAAAAAAAAAAAAAAAATGGATAGCTCTGCATCAAGTGCCATCTCGTATTCAACTAGTTTTCTTCCTCACTGCTTACTGCCTACTGCAACACATAGAGGCCACAACAGTCAAATGACATTAAATGAACTAACCCCATGGGTGCCCAATTACTTTTTAGTGTACACCTTGATAATCATAAAATTGTACAAGACATAATGTAAATAGGATCTGACTGGCAAAGAGCCCTGCCTAAATGCCATGTCATATTCAAATGTAATTAGCTTAGCAATAAATAAATAAACAATTAAATCCAATATCAAATTGAGATATGGGGCAAGATACACATTAGATTTCTTTTGCCATAAGAAAAGTGACTTCTATTATAATGCCTCTACTGGGCTTATAGGATAACATTCATACCATCTGAAATAACCAAGCCATAATTATGCTGTCCAAGACAATGCAAGTAACTCTTCAATTAATACCATTGAGTTATGAGTAGAATGCACATTAGGTTTCTCTTACTGCAAGCAAATGAATAAGTTACTACTTTACTGCATTAATGCCTTTACTGGGCTACTGAGTCAGCACTTATAATTTGAGATGTGAAAATTAAAAAAGTGCTTGTGCTGTACAGCAAAATTATTTAACACATTGAAGCCCAAGCCCGGGTATAGCTCGGGCCATGCGAAATGTTCCACCCCCAAGCATAGCTCGGGCAGGTATTTCTAACGCTTTAAATCAATCCCACGACCTTAACTCAGTCTTGGGCTATGCAGCAAAGAACATAAATCAGTTATCGTTTAGTTGTCTGATTTGTGCTGCCATCTGTCATTGATTTAGTCAATTATTAGGAATTTTAGGAGAGTTAGTAATATTGGCTGTTCTCGGGTAGTTGTGCTATTTTCTTTGAAGGTGGTGATCTGTTTGTTATGTTTGTGCTCTTAAATGTTAAAATGCTGCATTTTCCTCGATTTCTGTGAAGTGAAGCTGAAATTCAGGATTCAAATAAAGCTGTGGAAAATTCTGATTCTGAAGGAGAGCTTTTGAACTTTGAATAAATGGAGTATAAGCAGCTTTACACAGTTTTTTTCACACTCATATTTGATACTTGTTGTAAATTTAAAATAAAATATTAATACGGAAGTTATTACTATTTTCTTACTTGTTGAGAAATCCTTGAATGCCATACATTTAGACTGTCCCAATACTTTTCGGCAGATTTAATTGTGTACTGTAATAATAACTCAAATTAGGTGTAAAAACCCTGTGTTTTGTGGCACTTCAACTACCAAAACGCCCGGGCTTCAATGTGTTAAAGTAAGTAATGAATTACATACAATATCACAATTAAGTTGTGAGTGAGATGCACACTAGGCTTCTCTTACTCCAAGAAAATGATTAACTTTTATATATTGTCTCTATTGGGCTTCTAAGTTAACATTTACACCCTAGCTGTAATAACTGATGTGAAATTGATGACGGTACTGGTGCTGGATGCGCAAATATCATTTACTTTAAAGATCCAGGTTTCACTATTAAGTTGCAACTGAACTTTAGTTTTCTTCACTGGGAGCAGATATATTACTTCTATTATACATCCACAACTGGGCTAAAAGTTTACATTAACACCCAGGCAGGAAAGACACAAGAATGTAAGATTCTCAACCCACATGCATTATGTAAAATATTATTATTTAATATAAAGTTGATCAATTTGCTTCAAAATTGCAATTCTATTATGAATGAGTCACCCATTGATTTGCTCACTCCTACTAGTGAGTAAATGGCCTTGAGTACAACACCACTACTAATGTATTAATTAACATATATAAGCCCGTTCTGGAGGCTCAGATATAAAATTGTACCTGTGCTTGTCATGTGAATATTATTCACTAAGAGAAACTCACCCATATTATTCAAATCTCAGGAATGGGTTGTAAGTTAAATGTACATTTGCTATTCTTGATAGTTGAGTGGAATGCAACCAAGTTATCCTTCACAGCAAATCCATACATTACTTCCACTATAATACCAATAACATAGTGCAAGCTAAATTTTAATTGAAATATGCAATCTTAGCTAAATCTTTAGCTTGTCATGCCACATATTACTAGATATAAGAAAAGAAGCTAATCTAGACCCAACACCAGCTAACACAAAGTATGGCTAGGCTTTGGCCCATTCATCAACACAATGCAACTCCAAATTTACATGTTACGTCCAAGACCTACAGATGAGGCTTCTTAGCCTGCAGATTTACAAGTTACGCAGTCCCAGCATTTTACAGGCTATGCCACAAATACTGTGACTTGCTCTCATAGTACAACAGTATGTGTGTTGGCCTTCAGTGCTGAAGGTCCCAAGTTCAAATACTGCCACTTGAAGGTACCTTTTATGTTTTGTAAATTTAACAAGAACTGATAGTTTGGCATGGAACTTTCATTTCACTTACCTAATTAGATTAATTATGTGAATTTCATTAAAACACAAATTTTTACTTGTTAGGATATACTTGAATGATCATCATAAATAAATGCATATAACATTGCAATTATAACTTACAAACATAAGGCTCATTAAATAATATTTTACTTCAAAATCTTTTCGGGCTTCTAGCCAGGTAGGTTACCTGGCTAGAAGCCCGAGAAGATTTTGAATTAACACGTCGCCAGGAAAGCTTCAGTTCTTATTTTAATATTTTACTGTTTATAGCTATTGTTTCATACAAAATAAAGCCAATAAGTTGTCTTGGGAGTTTGCAAAATGTGGTATTACATGCTAACTACATAATGTTTTCAAGCCCATATTTTGATCATTGTGAACCTGTCAGGTTCCCTGGAGTGCACCTAACTGTGACTATGACATCATGCCGGACCACCACACAAATAAACCTTCATGATTTACCCATTTCCATATTTGTTTGAAATGGCCACCATGCTAGCAAATGCAAGATCTCAGCCCAACCAAGTGTAACATGGTTGTAGTGATGTCACAGGAAGCTAAGAGATGTTGAGGGGATCGTTGGCTGCTCCGGGTAACAACATTTTTAAGATAGCCCCATAAGAAAAACTCAAATGGGGTTAGATCTGGTGAATATGCTGGCCACCCTATTGGTCCATTCTGTCTATTCCATCACTCAGGATAGGTGGCATCAAGATAAGCCATTATACGAGCCAAATGAGTTGGTGCCCCATCATGTTGGTACCACATATTGGGTTCTGTAATGACTTTTCATCCAGTAAAGTAGGCAGCTGGTGTTGTAGGAAGTGAATATAGTGATTCCCAGTGAGTTGGCCATCATAACTTAGATGATCACCAAATAAATTTACCAGCCCAAATGTTGAAACCCTGTCCGACTTGTCTGTATCTGGTCTGAGCTCCAGTAATGCATGATGTGGCGATTTACAAGGAAACTTGCTTCATCTATAAATAACACAGTTGCTAAAAAGTATGGATCTTGTTCAGTTTGTTATATGATCCACCTAGTGAATGCCACTCTCTGTCCAGTGCAACTCCTGGTGTAGTTGAAGATGATAAGGGTGAAGCTGTGTACAATGTATAATATTCTCCACATGGAACATTGACTAATATTGAAATGCATGTGAATGCCCTTTCTACTACAATGCAGATGCTGAATGACATAGTCACTTAATCAATTGTTTGATCATAGACAGGGTGATCTCTTCCTGGATATGCATTGTTCCTGATTCCAGAAGGCTGTTTGCAACCTGCAAAAAGTGCGATCTGTAGGAAGTGTTCTCTGCAGAAACCTTTGTTAGTATAGATCCTCCATTGCATTCTTCTGCACTTCCCCATATACTAACAGCATGTACAGATACTTTCTATTCGAAAACATTGTTCCACAGTGAGCACAAACAGCTGGAACTTCATTTTCATAGGCAAATCCACTTTCTAGTGCATTCAGAAAAAAATCATGATGTACTACAACGTTCTCAAAACAAGAACAGAAATCAATAAAAACTCTTTTATTTGCAGGCATGATTTGAACTTCTGAACAGTTTGAGATAGGGAACCTATGGGCTATGGATTCTAAATTCTTTGCTATAGCATAATATGTATTAAGGGTTAGCATGCCATTCCACTGATCAAACTGCAATGGACCATGACATGAACACCCAGATTTCAGAGAGTGCATAGTAACATTTTAGCGCTAAGGTTAGCATGAAGGGTCAAGCCTCCGTGTGCACTTTATTGGTGTGTTGTTTGCTTTGTTTGCATTTTATAATGAAATGTTTACAATTTACTGTGTTCTCAATGTGATTTATTGATGACAAATAAAACGTAATGTATGATTAGCATATAGATGCAACAGAGAATGTTTCAGTAACAATTGCATTAAATACCTGAAGGAGTACAATTCTCCATTCCCCTCGAAAGAAATTCCAAAATAAAGTGTATCCCACATTAACCTATTATGTATGTACGTACATATTTCAATTGTAGGCACAGTTCACAATTTACAAAACAATGTTATCATTGTGTCAAATGAACTTCAAATGAAATACAAAATGAACAACCTTCTTCGCAGTAAAACAAGGCTACCTGGTAAATTCTAAGGATCAAAGTCCTCTGGACCCAAAGCCTATGTCTTAAGAAGGAGCAGCATTAGATGTACTTTAAACTTACTGTCATTCATTGCCCTTGCTATTGCAAGGTGCTGGAGTATAGAGTCTGCATCTGGTCTGTGTACCATTAGAGATCCAGTTTCTCACAAATGCTGATGTAATTCTGTAAGGAAATATATCCCAATACCAATGTTCAGCTACCGATCTATTATCTTTTACTTCTCCTTAAACCAAATGTATTTCAGCAAGCTCAGCAAATGAAAATACATTTTCAATGGTTCAGAGTAGCTGGAAGTAACATGCAGTTATACAGGAATACAGAAAGCAGTTATACAGGCCCTTAATCGCTCGGTTGATACCTATTGGTATCTTATGTATGTGCAATAGTACACATGTGATCTCAGAAGTAGTGTCTTAAGATGTGGTAAACAGATTAGATAAGGAGTTAAAAAAAATTATTCAATTTAATACTCTTCCCACCGAAACTGAAAATACTATTAACCTTAATCCTAATACTATTAATCATCAATAGTCCTGCGATCTCCATTTTGCACTTTTGAAACAATTTATTTCCTTACAAATAAAAAATTTCCTTCTCATATTTTACAATATGAACAACAACATTTTTAGCAATTCATGGTTCTCACAGTAATCACGTGTAGTCATTAGGCAAGATTTTCAGAAGGACCACAGAACAACACAATAGCTAGACAAAACCTAAGTACCACTGTTCAAAACGTAGCATTAACAGAATTTTTTTTGATTCCACCACTAAAATTATAATTCAATTTCTGCATTTCAAAGCACACATTACATAAATGTTTTCAACAAATGTAATTGTTTTATTACATTAATCTATGCAAGTTCATTGACAAACAGTTTCTACATTCAATATTCAACACTGCTAGATTTCATTCAGTCTTCTGGAAGTAATTTGTAGGAAAATTTATTGTTCTGTCTTAAAAAATGTAAACTAAGCATATTAGTGCAGGTCAAATTGTGAAGCTCTGTGAGAAAAACAAGACAATTAAAAAACTAAACAAGTGAAACCTTCAGAGACTGTTGTGATTTTATACTGTGTGGTTCAAAGGCTAGGGCTATACCAACTCGCCCACCAGAATGCTTAAGCTTCTTACATATGATTTGAAATCAAGCAAACGGTTATCACTGGCATGCACATCCTCAAGGAACAGGACATTTTGCCAAAATTGCAAGTTCAATCATTTAAAATATTGAATTGATTGTGTGCCAATACTGCACTCCTTTGATTATTGGTACACAAATGAGGCATTCTGAATGAAAATGGAACACACACATCCACGTGTTTTTTGATTTACCATAACTTTGACATTTGGCAAATGGATAGTAGGTTCCCTATCCCTGTTTATCTAGACTCCTCTACAATCCTGTCAATTTGTGCTTGAAATCTGGAACATTCTGTATATATGCCAATGGACTTGTGTATACACAAGCGGTTCTCAGTGAAATGCCACTTCTTGCTGTCCCCCTTCACCAAGCTCCTAAAGTAGGTCAGTGCCATGTCACACAGTCTAGCTAACCTCAACTTGACCAAGTAAGGGCCAGTTGTACGAACTCGGAATAAACCTCTGTTAGGCGTTATTCCATGGTTATGTGCTAAATTGTGTTGTACGACAATGGAATAGAGACTATCAAGGAAATAAACCTGGAATAACTTATTCCGTGATTTTCTTGCGGGGATAAGCCGCTATTCCGAGAATAGAGTATAAGAAGGAAAATGGCTGCTTGGGTACGCGACACAATTTTGACCCATATTTGACAGATATAGACGATTAATTTCTTTATAATATGTTTTTTTAGGACATATACCTAAATACAATATGCTGTAGAGATAATCCGGCTATAGTGAGATTAAAATTGAGAAAGAATATCACACAGACACTTGGTGGTTATAAGATAAATATTACAAGAAGATAGTTAAAATAAGGTTTCATTTATAAAAGAGTAAAGTCTACCTACAATATTATCATCAAAATACCTCTATTTTTATGGAAACGATTAAATTTAATCCAACCCAAGCAGCAATTCACCAGCACAATGCATAGCGTTGTAAAGAGTGAGGTTATGTTTTATTGATGAAATACAAAGGATAGGTTACTTCTAGGGCAATATACTTCAAAACGTAAGATAACCACAAGTATTAATTTTAAAATGTTAAAAAAGCCATTACATACAGTGAAGCTGTCAATTTTATTAAAATCTGGACATCTATTACCAACACGTGCTTCACTTGGTCATGGTGTAGATGGAGTAATAAATGGAGTGTTGGTAATAGATGTCCAGATTTTAATAAAAACAAGTATTAATGTTGGCGACATACTGTACTACATTCAGATTTTGGAAATTATGTGCAAGTTTAAAAACGATAACACTACAAGCTTTGTGATTTAGGAAGGAGATGCCCAGATTAGAAGACGCCTTCAGAGCTCGTAAATCTAGCTATATTATTTTACAATAAATTCATAATTTTTTGTATTATATGCTGTAGGTTTAGTACATTAGAGACAAGTTTGATTGAATAGAGAATACCTTTCCATAAAATATAATGTTCTCGGTTTTATTGGTTTGGTTGACAATTTCTGGCTGCTGTATTAAATATTGCCATCATCAAAGTGCCAACTGTAATGGGAACGGTTTAATGTACTATTCGACATAACTACTAATATTTCTGTTGGTTAATAATACCTGTATAGCAAATTGTTTTTGTGCTTATCTTGGTGCAACGATTCAATTATGCATATCTTAAGTTGATAGTGGCATTGGCAAAACTAAAATGTAATTTTTAAAATTCGCTTATTAAGTATTTTAATGAATAAAATGCAGAAATCAGGCTAAGTACGTTAGATGTTTTGAGTACAGAAACGGAAATATGACATATATCAGCACAAGATACAACTTTGCACATACGGTAAGGTTTCACTCCCATATTCCTAACCTATCGCAAGAAGTCGCAGTATATATGTGTGATTATGTTTTGTAAAGTGTATAGCAATTCTACATCCGAACACGCTTGTGAACATTCATAATTATTTCATAGTATCGTAAGTAGTTAAAATAAGAAATAATACATAGTTTAGGAACAGCTGATTGTGAAAACAATGCAAATTTTCAGCAAAATAAAGCAGTAATTAGGTATCAAGTTGGCCATGAATGATTCGCAATATAGCCAACATTAGTTTTAAATCTGCAAACAGTGGAATAGATATCTAAGGAATGAAAGTGCATCATACAACCCGGCACCACATTTATACCGTGAATAGTGTATTCCAAGAATAACTATTCCAGGATTTATTCCGAGTTCGTACAACCGGCCCTAAATAGCACAGCTGGCCATCGTGATCTTATTGACAAATATCTTAGATTAGAGCAGTGCTTTATAGTGTACTGTAATGTTTTATATTGGTACTCCCAAAATCTAATTAAAGGAAAAATTTTCTTCTGAAAAGTCCTTAAAGCTGCAGCAAATATTAAAGCTTGTGATAAGAAAAGTCATGACCATTCCTCTTGTTTACACAACAGAAAGAACAAGCTGGGATATATAGTTGGATAATTAAAATGTTAGACATGAATAATGCACTATGAGTCGTTTACACAGTAATGTACAATGAGTCGTTTGCACAGTAATGTACTATGAGTCATTTACACAGGAATGTACTATGAGTCATTTACACAGTAATGTACTATGAGTAATTTACACAGTAATGTACTATGAGTCATTTACACAGTAATGTACAATGAGTCGTTTGCACAGTAATGTACTATGAGTCATTTACACAGTAATGTACTATGAGTCATTTACACAGCAATGTACTATGAGTCATTTATACAGTAATGTACTATGAGTCATTAGAACAGTAATGTACTATGAGTCATTTGTACAGTAATGTACTATGAGTCATTCACACAGTAATGTACTATGAGTCGTTTACACAGTAATGCAGTATGAGTCGTTTACACAGTAATCTACTATGAGTCATTTACACAGTTATGTACTCTGAGTCGTTTACACAAGGCTTCATCAAAATTCTTACTTACACAGAAGAACCGGTATCATAGGATCTGTCATACATCATCAGCTGCATACAACTATGGGATGCTGGTGAGATATTTGTGGTGGTCGTCGTCTTCTCCTTTGGTAGGACATTCACAAACTTAAACAGCAAATTTTCTTCTAGTGAGAGATCAAAGTTCATAAGTCTGTCTTTGAATTTTTTAATATATATTTTTTTCCAATTATGGAAATTTTGATCTCCTGCTAGAAAAAAATGTGCTGTTGAAGTTTGTCAATCCCCACCAAAGGAGAAGACTGCAACCACCACAAATATCTCATCTGTATCTACTAGTTGTATGCAGCTGTTGATGTAGAACAGATTCTATGATACAACAGTGCATTACTATTAATTGAGCTTCACAGTCATATACCCAAGATCGCAGGTTCAAAAACAGCGGAGGACGATGGATTCTTTTCAGGCGTAAAAATCCTTAGCATGGCTTCCTTTGGAAAGGAAGGAAAGATGTTGGTCCCTCAAGCCTCATAAAAGAGGCCTCTGAGCAAAATTAATTGGTCTTTCACACCCAATATAGAATGGTACGTTGAGAATCACACCAAAATGAAATGGCCTGTTATTTATGGACGCTCTTTAACTGCTTTGGTTCTCAGCGTCCCATTCTATATTGGGCGTGATAGATCGCTTAATTTTGCTCAGAGGCCTCTCTATTAGGCTTGAGGTTCTTTTACGTGCTGTAAATCTACGACACGGGACCCACAGCTTTACTTCCCTTCCGAAGGAAGCCATGCTAAGGATTTTTCCTCCGCTGGGTTTGAACCCGCGACCTTGGGTATATGAAGTTAGCATGGTAACCATTACACCACGGAGGGCGACTAGAATCACAGCAGTTAAAGAGCGTCCATAAATAAAAAAAATAAATAAATGAACTTCACAGTGTGTTACTTCCAGTTCATTATTATTTTTAAGCAAGAATTTAACTACTAAGGAAGAAAAGATTCCTTTGTTGGCATTCAATATGCCAGTGATCCCAAAGTGTAAGCTTATATCATGTTAACCCATTGATAAGGATTCACATTAGATTTATACTTCTCTGTACTTCAAAATGCTTTGCATTCACACTTCCAGTCTTTGTGAGGGTGGTGAATGATTTTATTTCAAAAAAAAATATGTCGCCTATGCAAAGAATGGAAAATGGGACCTCTGACCTAATTAGAGGAAAATGAAGTAAGAATTTGTATTTTTCCAAACTGTAGGTACTAATCAATCTTGAAATTAATATTTTCATCATTGGTAGGGCTTTTTATTTATTTCTGCAGCAATTCTATTGGTAATCTGTTTTTTTATGCTCTGCACAGAATAACATCTATTGGTCTGATGTGTATAAATATTATTTATTTATTTAGTGTGCAGACCACATATATTTTTGAGGCACTCCAGAAGGGTAAAAAATCTTGAAATTTTTTTTTAACATGATCTATGGTATTTTAGCTTTCAAATAATATAATTTATGTGGTTTACTCAAATTTAAACCTATTTAACATAGGCTTTAAGTTAATGTTAAGTGGGCGTGACATGTCATAATGAAAACTCTCAAAACATTGTAATTTATTGTGATAAAACAATTAAATTTTGCACTACTGAGGAATAGTTAAAAGTTCAGAAGGGTCATTTTAGATCTCACCAGCCTGCTGGGCCCATTAGTTCAGTGGTTTCAGCACAGATAGCACCAAATTATTGTTTTTCAGTATAATACTGCTTTTGCGTGTGCTTTTTGGGTTTCAACTAATTAGTACACTTTTATCTTGTGTTTGTATTATACAAGTGTTAAAATGGGTAGAAGCAGCAATTTAAAGGTGTATAAAAAAAGGAAGAATGTTGCAAAGTCTAAAATAGCTGCCTCAACAACTAATCCCAACCTCCAATCTACATCAACTTGGGTAGGCCCTATTCCAGCTAACATAAGCAGCTCTGCTAAGAAAGCTCAAGACAATGAAGAGCAATACAGTAATTTATTAAAAGAAATAAATGAGAATGATGTGAAAGGAATAATTGATGTGGAAATTTTATCCCAAACATTTTTAAACAATGTGTTGTATAAAAGTTTTGAGCAAAGTGATTCAGAAATGTTGACAAAGGACCATCGGAATTGTAGCAACAGTGAATTTATTGAAGTGTGCATCATCCCATATGAAAGAGAATTTAATCGTACCAAGACAATACAATTTACAAATAAAAGTGGCAAAACTTCTGAACTTTTCTCAAATATTAAGTACATACAATGCTTGATTAGTAGTATAGAAAATGTTAGGAATACTATGAGAACTGCAATTGAAGAAGCTATACCTCTGTGATGTAATGGTTACCATGCTAACTTCGTATACCCAAGGTTGCAGATTCAAACCCGGTGGAGGACGATGGATTTTTTCGGGTGTAAAAATCCTTCAGAAGGGAAGTAAAGCCTTGGTCTCATATTGTAGATTCACGGCACGTAAAAGAACCTCAAGCCTGATAAAAGAGGCCTCTAAGCAAAATTAAGCAGTCTTTCGCGCCCAGTATAGTATGGGATGCTGAGAACCATAAAAGTTAAGGAGCGTCCATAAATAAAACTCCATTTCATTTTATAACTGAAAATGTTGGTAGTCATGACTTGTCAGTTGCTATAGATGGAACATGGCAGAAATGTCACTAAATGGTGTTGATACTGGAAAAATGGTAGATGGTTGTGCTTTCAAAACACTGTGAAAAAATAAAAGTGTATAGCAACATGAAAAAAACTAAGAAAACCATCAGTGGAGGGATGGAGGTATAAGGGGCAAAGACCAAATTTGAGAATTATCTTCCTATGTACAATGTAAAATATATAAACCATTTTGGAAATTGGGATTCTAAAACATTTAAAGAAGTATTGACTGCAAAACCTTATGAAGATGGTATAAATATTCAGAAATTAGAATGCATCCAAAAATAATGGGCACCAGACTAAGAAGGTGAAAAACAAATCACAAAGGACAGAAGTTGAGTGATGGTATAAACAGATTTTCTGTAGTACCAAAGACAGAATTCAGAATAATTATGGTTTGGCCATCAGGCAAAATACTGCAATGTGGAAGACAGGAAAGCTGTCACTTGGCTTCATCTGATGACAATCCTCAGCATGCTTTGTGTCCCTCTGGAAATGACAGCTGCTGCAAATAAACAGAGGAAAGGAAAATATTACCATAAACATTCTTTTCCAGACACAATATTAGAAATTACAAAGTCTATAAACAGGGATCTGGTAGATAAAGATTTATTGCAAAAGTGTGTTCATGGTTGAACTCAGAACCCCAATGAATTTGTCACAGCATTATATGGTCTAGATGCCCCAAGACAGAGTTTGTATTTATGGACACACTTCATTTGGGAATATATGATGCTGTAGCAACATTTAATAATGGCAATACAAGATGTCATGCGCCAAAAAATATGGGCATTTCAATTGGCTGTAATAGAATAAAAGCAATGTCCAAATTGAACAGAGAAAGGATTAGGGCTTCTAATAAAACATTTAGTGGAGTAAAGTGGAGCAGAGAGCAAGGAGCACAGAAGAGGATGCAAGAGGAAACTGGAGGATGACCTAGCATACGGATCAGGAATGCACTGAAAATTTCAGAGGCCATTTCTGTAAGTTACAATTTTTTAATATATAATGTAGCTTTTCTCAACTTCCAGAAGAGATATTGCTTTGAAACTTTCAGAACATGTTTATTACAATATTGTGCATATTTTAAATAAGGATTTTAAAATACATAAACTATTACCTGGATTGCTTCAAAAAACATATTAAAAATGTAGGGAAAAAGGTACACATTAATAAAAAAATTATGTTTAATTAGAAAAATACAATTACCCCAAAGCCCCATGTTAAAGTGATTCCAAAAATTTCAACAATTTTAACATTAAGAGAAAAGCTACGTTCAATGACTTATTTAACATTGCAAGGATAGGGCCTTCTAGAGTGCTTTAATAGATGAATAAGCTTTGTTGTATATTAGATATTGAGCTGCAGTGTAACTCACTATGGCTGCTGAATAACCCCTAAGTTAATTCTCATCAATGGAGAAAATTAAAATCCTGATGTCAAAAACTTTTAATAAAGGTGTAATTAAATTTCTGATCTGTGTTTCAGTTTACAGCCCAGAACTTCAAAAAACTTTAAAGAACTTTGATTGGCAGAGTCAAATGGCAGAGTATATGTCATTGGAAAAATCAGTTGTGCAGCAGTTTGCTGAGAAAAACAATGAAAAGAGTTGGCGTGAAGGTGTCATTAAATCATCATTTGCATATATTCTTCTTGATCCTCGTATTACAAACAATTTACCGAACTGGGCTTCATCTTGTGCTCATTCAGAGGCATGGACTAAGTTTCTCTCAGCAGTGTTTTATATAGGTAAAGGGAAACGTTCTCGCCCATATTCACACTTGTATGAAGCTTTTGCGTATTGGAAAAAGAACTGCTACAGCAGCATTGATGATAAGGTGCAGTATATACTAGACATATGGAAAGATGAATTGGGAGTTATCTGTCTACATGTGTTTCAACATGTGATACCAGTTGAAGCATACACACGGGAAGCTGCCATGATTGATGCTGTTGGCTTAAGAAATCTAAAAAACAATCGTTCAGGTGAGTACTATGGTATTGTGGCTGCATGGACATCTCGCCAGAAAAGAAAATGGGGAACCTATCTGCTATATCGTGCATTTTGTATATTTCTCCTGGAAGGTGAAAGGCAATTAAGACCATCGGACATTGCCAGTTAGAATTCAACAAGTCTATTTCTGAGTCATGATTAAAAGTGCTCAGCAAAGTGGCACTAATGTAACTTTGATTATTGAATTGTAAATGAGAGACAAAAAGATAACATCACTGACAATTTATGTGTCATAATTTATTCCCAATAAGACTATGTTTATAATTTTTGTAACATGTTAACTTTCAATAAACAGTTCAAAGAACTAGTATGTTAGGTCTTGTTTGAATGCAATCTTTGCAAGATAGCTTTATTTGGAGAAGTTTCTCTAACAAACATTTCACATTTAAACCCAAGGCTAAATGTATTGAGGAAAACGTAGGTTCCAAAGTTGGAGCAGACTGCAGCTTTTATGATTCACAACATCAAAACTTAGATTTTCTTGCATATACAAAGTTGCTCTAATATTGTCTCCAATTGCAGAGCGATTTGCTGATTCATCTTTGTGCACCTTTTAATGTAGATATTACTTGCAAATTATAATATTAGAACACAGAGAGGACAGTGAAGAGTAAAATGAATTAGGATCTGGGATTGGACAGCATGGTTCAATTTTGTCACATCTTTTTAAAATATACAATAATCTGCAGATGGTGCAAATTTTCAAATGTGTGAATATTTTTGTCTTTTGAAGACAATTCCATGTTTTAAAATGCTGGTCATGAAAACTACAATTAGATTTTGTTTTAGAATTTCATTAATGATATAACAGAAATGGGAGTGCTAAGCTTGCTGCTGAAGAGGGAGGTTGTGTATGGGAGTGAATATTGGTACATAGATCTAGAATATGCTCTTTTGGAAACAAGAAATTGAGTGGAGTAATATAAAATGTAGGAAACATTAATATCTCTGTAATGATAATTATCATAATAACATTGTTAACAATTGGAACCATAGATATGAATACTGGACCAGTTTGGGAACAATTAGTTTTAGAACAGCTTGTTAGAAAGATAGAAGTGATGGAGATGCAGGTAAGTAATAAAATGAATGGAGTTATGAAAGAAATTAAGAAATAAAGCAGGAAATTCAAGGAAATAATAGAGAAATAGATAATGTCAAGATAGGGTAAACAAAATAGAAGAGAAATTTCAAAATTAAATGTGATTTTACAGAAAAGAATGAAGAATAGGGATTTAGCCTATTCAAGAAGTGCTAGAAATTTTAGAAAGAATGGGATTGAAATGATGTGAATGGGAAATTACAGATGCTTACAGGATAGGAAAGCAGGGTGAAAAGAGATCACCACCACCAGATTTACATTATCTCAAATGGTGTACAAAATGTTAAGTCAAACTAAAGTGCTAAAAAGAAATCACTTATGATTATTAAGAGATTTGTCGGTTGAGCAGCAAGTTAAAGTTATTACAAGTCAAGAAGGAAGGCAAGCATGTATACTAAACTTCCAGCTTTGGTTAGGTGGAAGAGCAGTAGCTGCGAATGAATGGAGTTGAGGAACAAAAATGAGAGAGAAGAGAAGAATTGACAAAAATTAATGTTAAAAGAATGAGAAGGAAGGGCAGCTAGGTGAAGGAACAGTGCTACAGATTCAGAAAGTGAGCGTATCACCATCGAAAGAAGCAGAGGGATGCCAAACTCATCCATTAGGAAAGCTACTGAGATGACCAGTGGACAGAAGCTAGCATAGCAGCCAAGACAGCGTGACTCCAGCAGATTGTCTCATCTCATCTAAATGCCCTAAGAGAGTTTAATTGAAATTGAGTAGATTACTTGGACAAAGTGAGAATAGACAGAGATTGTAAAATCCTTAATGGAGACAAATCCAGAGAAGTTTGCATTGAATTTCCTCCAACTTCAGAGTCTTTACGAAAGGACAACCGGTAACGCAGATGTCGTTGCGGTAGCCCTTGAATACACTGAAGATATACAGTCTCTTATAGATACATTCAGGCTGCTATATCTGCATTATACCAATAGGAACATAAAGAATAAGACCACCCGCTTGGAAAAAAGTTGCGTGCCGTAATTAATGAAAATATGGATTACAACAGCGCATCAACAGATACTGATTAATTTAAAAAAAAAAAAAAAAAAAAAAAAAGATCCTACGTGTGCAACAATTGAATGAGTATGCCTTCAATAATTCAATGGAACCTCCGTGGTTTTTATATGCAGCTTGAATACCTTAAGCTGTTACTAAAGAAACACAATCCCATAGCAATTTGGATTCAAGAAACAAACTTCCGAGATGGACAGGCAGCTCAATTAAATCACTATTCTGTCTACAACAAAACCGTACGCAAGCACATCATGCTAGCGGAGGAGTAGCCACATATATTAAAAATACTTTTCCACATAAACATATTCCCTTAAACACTACACTAGAAGCAGTAGCAGTATTTCTAACTCTATCTATTTCTCTGTGTATCTGCAACATCTACGTCAACTACCACAACCATTCTTATTAGTAGGTGATTTTAATAGTCACAATACTCTCTGGGGTTGCACCAACACAAATACCAGAGGTAAAACCATAGAAAACATGATGCTTCAAAATAATTTAACCATCCTAAATACGTTACAACCCACACACTTCAATACTGCTATATCAACCTCCAGCAGTATAGACTTAACCATATCATCTCCCTCAATTAGGCCTAAGCTCACTTGGTCAGTATATTCTACTCCCCAGGGTAGTGACAATTTTCATATTATTGTCAACCTCGATAGTCCTACAGCCTCCTATATAATTCATTCCAAATGGAAATTCGATAATGCCAATTGGACACAATACAAAAATCTCATTTCAGAAGGCATCCAGAAGTTACCCCCTCTCGGAAATAGAGATCCTATTGACATAGATATTATGATCAAATAAATAACAGATCTTATTATCTCATCAGCAGACCTAAGCATACTAAAAGTAATTATTCCACCCAATAAACGAACAGTACCCTAGTGGAATCAATTATGCAAAGAGGCCATCAAAAAAAAGAATAGGGCATTTTATCAATACAAAAGAAATCCATCCCTGGAAAACAAAACAAATTTTAAAAAGTATCGTTCGTAAGCTCGCAAAATCATCAAAGAGAGTAAACGGCAGAGTTGGTCGTCCTTTGCTTCCTCTCTAAACCAAAATACCCCTGTTTCTACTGTCTGGAACAGAATTAAGAAAATTAGTGGTTCATTTAGACCAAAACAAATAATCTGCTTACGAAAAGAAAATGAAAACACAATCATAACGACCACCGAAGACATAGCAGCCACATTTGCAAATACTTTTGCAGATATTTCAAACTGCTCTACTGATGACAAAACGTTTCACCTACCTTCAACTTCAACCCCAAATACTGACATCACAAAACTTAACGACAACTGCGAAGAATGCTACAATGAAGAACTAACAATGAACGAAATCCTGGAAGTGTTAAAAACATGTTCCTCACGTGCACCTGGACCTGATAATATACCCTATGAGTTCATAAAACAACTTCCACAGGACAGACTAATTTACCTCGCTGAGCTCTATAACTTTATTTGGACTATGAAAGTTCTCCCTAATCAATGACGTCAAGCCATCGTAGTCCCAATTCCGAAACCGAACAAAGATCAGTCACTCCCTCAAAACTTTCGCCCAATTTCCCTGATCTGCACAATGTGTAAAATTTTGGAGAAGAATGTCAACAAAAGGCTTAAATGGTTCCTAGAGACGCAAACATTTTTTTACTTATGCTCAAAATTGCTTCCGAAATCATCATTCAACCCTTGATTCATTAGTGACCCTTGAAACAGAAATAGCAAATGCATTTACATCATCACAGCATTTATCTTTAATCAGCCTGGATATTGAAAAAGCTTATGACACAGCGTCGAAACGTCACATAATACAAACGCTTCTTGATTCCAACATTAGAGGAAATATGATCCACTTCGTATACAATTTTCTACAAAATCGTAGCATTAGAGTAAAAGTCAATGGTGTAATGTCCAAACAAACTAGGGTGAAGAATGGAATCCCCCAAGGATCGGCACTAAGTGTAACTTTATTCCTTGTTGCCATTAATAATGTCACTAATTATCTAAGTCCAGCCATCAAGTCTTGTCTGTACGCTGATGATCTAACAATATTTTGTAAAGGTAAAAATTTAACCTCTACACAAGCATTACTCCAAACAGCTCTTCAACAACTTCAGCAATGGTCGTTGGACACTGGCTTTAAGTTTTCCGTCTCTAAAACAAAATGTATTACTTTCTCCAGAAAAAGGATCCCAATGACAGAATTAGAATTGTACTTAAATCAGAACAAACTTGAGAACGTTAAAACTATCAAAATTCTTGGACTGGTATTTGACAGCAAACTTTCATGGATGCCACACGTGAAACAGTTAAAAACTGACTGCATAAAACGCCTAAATATTATTATGAGCCTGGCAGCGAAAGGTTGGGGCGCTGACTTCACCGTTTTGCTAAATGCTTACAAGGCTGTTGTTAGATCTAAACTTGACTATGGAACAGCAATTTATACCTCTGCATCCCCTACAACTCTCAAGATGCTCGATAAAATACAGTCCACCGCCCTAAGACTAGTTCTGGGTGCATATATTACTAGTCCAGTGGCAAGTCTCCAGATGGAAGATAATGAAGCTCCTCTCTCAATACGCAGAAAGATGTTAAGTATGTCCTATGCAATTAAGATAGCTGCAATTCCATCTAATGCAGTACATAGATACATCTTCCCAATGAGCTCGTCACCAAGATCTTCTAAACAACGCCGCATACGTCCTTTCCATGCCAGAATTATAGAGTACAGCAAAGAAGTAGGCTTTAAAATGCCAAATATTCATCCCCAACTTCATGAAACGAACACGCCCCCCCTGGCACCTTCTGCGACCAACAATCAACATTCAACTTCATTGTTACACAAAAACTAAAACACCGAATTTCATCTGCAAGCAAATGTACAACGCTCTATGAGACAGTCATAGAGATGTTATGGAAATCTTCACAGATGGATCAGCAACAAATGATGGACATCGTGGTTGTGCAGTTATATATCCTACACACACCATGCTCTACGCACTACCGAAATATTTCTCCATTTTCTCCTGTGAAGCTTTTGCAGTTAAGGAAGCATTGCAGCACATCATTCAAAATGCCAATCAGACAGAATATGTAATTTACACTGATTCACCAAGCACAATTCTTGCCACTCAGAATCTAAGTCCTACGCATCCTTTAATAAATGACATACTTCACCTATATTCTATCACTCAGCGCTCTGGAAAACAAGTAATCCTCACTTGGGTACCGTCACATTCAAATATCGATGGAAATGAAAATGCTGATAAAGCTGCAAAGGAAGCCACCCGACATCCTGTCATTGACCACAGAATAACTTCTGCACATCAAGATGTCATTAGATACACCAAACAGCTGTTTATAGAAAACTGGAAAACGACATGGTCAACATCCCACAGCAAACTGCATGATGCCCGAGCCGGATCTACCAATTTCTTTGAACACCTCCGAAAATTAGAACGTCGTGAACAGACAATAATTACCCGCCTCAGAATTGGACACTGCAAACTGACACATTCCTTCATCATTAATAAAGACCCAGAAACAAAATGTGAGACCTGCAACACACCACTTACTGTCCTACACATCCTGCTGTAGTGCCCGAGATACGCCAAACAGAGACTCCAGGCCGGCTTCAATGACTTACCAAGTGCTCTACATAACCACCAGACAATCAAAAAGACAATAATATTTATAAGACAGTGTAAACTTTTTTAATTATTGTAAAGTATAAATGTAATCATTTTGTAATTTACCAATGTGAAAAAAACTATTTTATGTACAATTTGTAAGGTCGCAATATGACCATGGTGTTAAAGTGACCCAAAATAAATTATATTGCAAAAAAAAGTTTGCTCAGAGGTCTCTTTATCAGGCTTGAGGTACTTTTACATGATGTAAATATATGACATAGGACCAGAACTTTACTTCCTTTCCAAATAAAGCCCTACTAAGGATTTTTACGCATGTAAAAAGATCCTTACGCCCTCTACAACCTACAACCTTGAGAACCAAAGCTTAGCACAGGGGAGACCACAGAGCCAACAGAGAGACTGAGGGTGTCATCCATAGAAGTCAGAGATGGCTAATGGAATACACATTCTGGGCAGGTTCACAAAGAGGAAGGGGAGTAAAGTAGGAGGGAAGGGAGTTGTACAAGGGTAGTCATAAAGTTTTAATTATCACCTCGACAAAGACAGGCTGATTTTTTCCTGTAGCTTCTGTAATAGTTTCGTATCTGTACCATGAATATTTGAAAAAGTAGGGTTTTATGTACAAAGTACAACATCATAGCAGCACACTCTTATTGGTAGGTTGGTAGTAATACTCTATTTTGTAGACCCTACATGCATTTCACATACCAAAAATTGAGTTAATGCAAGAGGCACATGATCATCTTCATGTGACCCGTGTTTATATAGGGTGGGGGTCATGTCTGTTGACTCCCAAAAAAATGACTGTGCAAATGGACAAGCCGTGAGGTTTTGTCTCTCTTTATGGACAGATTGATACATTTCTGGAATTAATCATCAGTGATGAATCATGGTTGCATCATTATGATCCTAAAGAAAAATGAGCTGGCACAGTATAGAAATTACCAGGTTCTCCAACACCAAAAAATGCAAAAGTTGTTCGATCTGCAGGAAAATAGCAACATTTTTTGACTGTCTGGAATGATTTACCAGAACGCAGTTCCCCCTCGCACTACTATTACAAAAGTATACTAGCATTAGTATTGGCTAAACTGAGGAAGCACATTGCAAAGAAACAACCAGAACTTTCTTGGACCGGTGGCGATTTTATCATGACAATGCGCAACCTCATGTCATAAATCAAGTCATGGAGTTTGTGGCTCTTTTCAGGATTACCTGTATACCACATCTGCCTATATCCCTGATTTTGCACCCTGATTTGTTTTTATTCCGATTATTAAAGGCAAAGCTTTGGGGCATTCAATTTGAGAGCTCTGAAGCAGTGCTCAAGAAAAATGAGGCAATTCTCAACGATCTGAAAGAATGGCTTGCACGTCGTAAGCTGGAATAAGGGCCAAGAGGTGTCACCAAAGCAGCAGATGCAACAGCAGCAAACACAAGAACCATGTTTGCAACCACAAGAGTACAGAAGAAAAATTAGAGTATTTTTGGAGACAGAAGAAGAGGAAGGTGGTCACATAATGGAACATTCAACACTTCAGGAATCAGATGTTGGCAGTACAATACCTCGATCTACAAGACAGAAGAAGCCTAAGGATGTTGGAGAAGATTTTTTATAAATACAAAATGCAGTGCAGGTATTCCTAAGTTTAAAGGTTGACCAATTAAAATATTTCATCAAAATCTTATGAGTTTAAGGAATAAAAAAGCTAATCTAGAAACATTAGTGCATGACCACAGGGATTTAGATATAATCTGCATTTCTGAGCATTGGTTAAATGAAAACAAAGTTGAATTTTTCACAATACCTAATTTTTACTTAACAACCAAATTCTGTAGGAAAAGTATAAAGCATGGAGGTCCAGGTATATGTAAATTCCAATATAGCAGCTAAACCTTGCACATATTTTTCAGACTTAAATATTGAAGGAAAATCTGAATCATGCACAGTAGAAATAATGCAATTCAATTTATTAATAACTTATACATATATATATATATATAAACCCCCTTGCAGTAGCACTGCTCTGCTCATTGACTGCTTGGAAATAATAAATCAGAGAGCATCAAACAAAGAAAAGGACCATATAATTATAGGTGATTTAAATGTTAATTTTTTAGATAAAATGCCATCAGAGCTAATGTGTATGCTAAATTCATTTGGAATGGAGCCAGTGGTATTTGTCCCCACCAGAGTAACACCAACCAGTCAATCAGCTGTAGACCTAATTATAAATAAAACATTATGGGAGTATAGCTTACCAGTAATTGAAACAGGATTTTCAAATCACTTAGCCCAGATTATATGTATTCAAAACAAAATTAGATGTAAGTTATGAAACAAAAGGTCTGGTTACAAAAACATGAGGGTGATCAATGAAAGCAGCTTAGATCAGTTAAATCATTTACTGCAAAATCAGTCATGGGATTTAGTACATCAACATCAGTCTGTAGATGATGCATATAATAAGTTTTTTAAAATCCTCAATTTTTGCTTTCAAGTAACCTTAACAAAAATTAAGAGTGCCAATCCGGCAACCAAAAATTAAAAGGATAACTCCTGGCATCATAAATTCAGGTAACAATGAAATTTCTGAGCAGAATAAAAAAAGTTGGAAATGTTACAGAACAATTTAAAACCTACTATAAAAATACAAAACATATATAGTAAAGTGTTGATTGAAGCGAAAAAAACAACACAAATCGCAAAATAAATCAAAAGCCACGTGGACCTTAATTAAACAAGATGATAATATCCCAAAGAATATACAGCTTAGCCATAAGGGAGCTAATATACGAGGTACGTCCAGAAAGTAAGTTCCGTTTGGTAATAACATTAAATTGTGTACAGAAACAGAATAATTATTTATTGCACAAAATTCTACAACTACTACTTTTCCACATAACTGCCAAAATTTTGCAGGCATTTGTCATAGTGTGGCACAAGTTTTTGTATACCTTCTTCATAGAAGTTTGCCGCCTGTGTCTTCAAAAAATTGGAAACATTTTCTTTCAGCTCTTCGTCATTGTTGAGTGTTGACCGCCAAGGAAAGACTTGAGATGTAAGAAAAGATGGAAGTCGCTAGGAGCGAAGTCAGGGCTGTACGGAGGATGGTCAAACACGTCCCAGCCAAATCCCTGTAGGAGGTTTTTCGTCACATTTGCAATGTGTGGTGCGTTGTCAAGAAGAAAAACAACACCTTTTGACAGCAAACCTCGGCGCTTATTCTATATTGCGCGGCGCAATTTCCTAAGTGTCTCGCAATAAACATCTGCTTCGATTGTTTGACCACGCTGTAAGAAATCAATGAATAAGATGCCTTTCCAGTCCCAGAACACTGTGCACATCATTTTTCGAGGTGTCAAGATTTGTTGACTGGGGATGAAGTGTGCCTCCATTCCATTGATAGCCGCTTACTTTCAGGGGTGTCGCAAGAAACCCAAGTGTCATCTCCTGTGACTGTGTCAGAAATTCTTCGCCGTCTTCATCATAACGGGTTAAAAACTGAAGTGCACTACCCATCAGTTTTGTTTTGTATTGCTCAGTAAGAATCTTTGGTACCCAACGTGAGCAAAGTTTACGAAATTTCAGTTTTTCGGTAACAATTTCATGAATTAGTGATCGTGAGCTTTGGGGAAATTCCATAGCGAGAGCACTAATTGTAAACTTGCGGTTTTCCTGGATCTTGTGATCAGTCGAGTGAATCAGTTCTTCTGTAACCAAAGATGGACGCCCACGTCGTTCTTCATCGTGCACTTCACTACGTCCTTCATTGAACTGTTGGACACATCTCACCATTGAATCACTCATCGCATTTTGTCCGTAAACTTCGCAAATTTGCCGATAAATTTCAATTGGTTTCACTTTCCTAGCATTCAGAAAACGAATCACAGATCTGATTTCACAAGCGGCGGGATTTTCACTCAACACCGACATTGTAAACAAGCCCAACAAAGCGTATGTGGCTGACAGCGATCTTAAAATGGTGCACGTTTCTTCTCCTTGATACAGAGCAGCTGCAGCGGAGATAAATTGAAACGGAACTTACTTTCTGGACGTACCTCGCAAGTGAACCAAAACAAGTAGCTAACTTTTTTTGATAACTACTGCACAAATATAGCTCAAAACAGCTTAAATAATAGCCTACAGAAAAGGTTCTTACAGACAAATAGATATTCAAACCAATGCAATAGTATGTATTTAACCCCAGTTACAGAAATGGAATTGATAAGCAAAATTAAAAGAATGAAATGTAAGACATCTTGTGGCATCGATGAGATTCCCGACAGCGTTATAAAGAACTGCTATCAGTATGTAGTAAAACCCCTATGCCACATGATAAAACCTTTCATTTTTAACAGATGAATTTCCAGAAAAATTGAAGGTGGCTAAGGTTAAACTCCTCTTTAAAAAGGGAGTAGAATCTGATGTAGGTAACTATAGACCTGTATCATTACTATCATTTTTTTCAAAAATAATAAAGTAATGTATACAAGGCTCACATCATTCCTTACTAAACACAATTTAATAACAAGTAAACAACATGGTTTTCATAAAGACAAGTCTATAAATACAGCAATAGCAGATTTTGTTGAACGTGTATATGAATCTATGAATAAAAAGGAAGAAAATATTGGTATATTTTTAGACTTGTCAAAGGCATTTGACCTAGTAGAACATAACACTTTATTGGAAAAATTAACTATTATTGGTATACGTTGAGTGGTGAACAAGTGGTTTAAAGAATACTTAACTTCCTGGCAGCAGATGGTTGAAATCACCTATGCCCATACAAACAAAAGTGAAGCTAGAACATATTTATCATCTAAGGCAGAGGTGCAATATGGTGTACCTCAAGGTTCAATTCTAGGTCCTATTTTGTTTTTGATATATATAAATGATTTAGAGCACTCTTTAAAAAATCTGTGTTCCATTCACATGACTTTCTCTCCATCTCTGTAACAAATTTTAGTTAAAAAGCTTATGCTTCTATTTACTTCATGCTAATCAAAAAACATTAGCAGAAATAGACTTATTATTTGCTTCCTTGTAAGTAGAAGCAAAATGAGGGAGTACCATAGGTTAAAGTGATATTCAAAAGCTGGTTGCTCTGTAACTGAAGTTCCTTTGTTTGCATGGACAGGAGTTAACAAATTCTTATATGAAAAAAGTATGTTTTTCAAAGCAGAAACAAAAAACTAAGAATATCTTAAAAATGTTCAACTCCACGAAAAAAATGAATATGACATAAATTGTGAGTCTTAAGGTGCTCCACATTTTTTGTGCAATAAGTTTTTATCTAACTCTGGCGGTTTCGATTTTATGCACAATTCCCTAAAATTCATCCAGAATAAAGTAGTCTTCAGAGGCTATTCCCAGAAAATTGAAGGTATAAATTTTATTTGTCAGGTAAATATCTTTATTATACGATATTTAATCAAAATCGTTAGAGACATTTTTAATAAAATCAAAATTTTCGAAATTGTTTCCATGTAAAGGGTAGTTTGGTGTGGGAGGAGATTGTCTTGAAAAACTTTGTGTCGCATCCTTAGAAGATGCAAAGTTTGGGCTTTAATGGTCCTTTCGTTTTTGCACTATGCTGCCCACAGACGGACAGAAACGCACACGGTAATTTTTCTAAAAATGCTTTTTTTAGATCCAGGTAGTCTCAAAACATGTATTTCCAGTGAAATCTCTGTATCCAATTTTTGGGTGCAATACAATACCTTCTCTATACACTATGTACATAGTTTGTATAGAGAAAGTGAAAAGAGTCGAGTGGTCAGCGAGCTGACTTCTCACCTGGAGGTCACGGGTTCGATTCCCGGTTGGGGTGAGGAAATTTTCTTTAAGCAGAATTACTCCCTATCCCCCACAGAGTTTGGAAGTGTGCATGTGAGACTGAATGCGTGTGTTTGAGGAAAATAGAAAACTATTTAAACCCAACTTAAAGAACCTGCAGATAGTTCTTTCTAAGGCAAAGCCCCCGATATGACCATAAATGTTAATATATATATATATGTGTGTGTGAAAAACATAATTTACCATATAAAAATAATTAAGAAATAACCAGAGCAGTGAAGAATACCGCAGAAGTTTATAAATGACATTTGTGTATCTTCCCCACTTTTTACTGTAAACTAATGCTGCAGAAGTATGCGTTATGCACACAGCGATTCCAAGCGACTCACATGCTATAACAGTTGCAATTTTTATGTACATATTTTTTAAAAAATTGGATGTTTCATTCACATGGCTTTCTCTACCAATTCTGTAACAAAATATTTTTACAAAAGCTTATTCCGAGGGCCATAATTTTCGAATAATTTGACGCTCGGTAGCACTAGTATCTGTAGATACTATGTCATTACATGTATCTACATGTACCTGGAATGTTTCACATTGTTGACCGTAACCTATTTCAGATATTTTATCAATAGAGCGTTATTTGTGCGCTTTACAGTGACTTTAAAATTATGTCTCAGCGAAAAGATGTAATTAACTCTCGAAAGTGTTCGTGCGATAATTTATTATGATTTTTGACGTGGATTATCAAGACAAGAGTGCATTGAACAACTTACTATTACATTTGGCGATGAAGCTTGAGTAGTCAGGTTCCTGGTGTTCTTAAGTTGAGCATCTACCAAGGATGGAACACGAAGATTTTCAACAAAATCTCCATCTCCAACTACTCTTTACATGGAACATTTTTCGAAAATTTTGATTTTCTCAAAAATGGCTCTTAACGATTTTTGTTAAAATGTCATATTTTAAAGATATTTTCAGACAAATGAAATGTATATCTTGGACTTTCTGGGAGTACCTCTGAAGACCACCTCATTCTGGATGATTTTTATACAACAGGTAAACTGTAACAGACAGAGAAACAATTACTACACAAAAAATCTGATGTGTTCCATTCACATGACTCTCTCTACTTCTGTGTAACAAATTATTGTTAATAAGCTTATTCTTCTATTTACTTCATGCTAATCGAAAACAAATTAGCATAAATAGTCTTATTACTTGTTTCCTTGTAAGTAGAAGCTAAATATAGGAGTATCAAAGGTTAAAGTGAAGTCAAAAGGTGTTACTAGGTGACTAAAGTTCCTTTGTTTGTATGGATATGAGTTGACAAATTCCTGTATGAGAAAAGTACAAGTTTTTCAAAGCTGAAACCAAAAACAAGTAATATTTCAAAAATGATCAACTCCTTGAAAAAAAATTATATAACATAAATTGTGTGTTTTAATGTGCTCTACATTTTTTGTGAGGTAAGTTTTTGTCCATTTCTGACGGTTTAGCAGTTATGCAAAATTGCTCCAGAATAAAGTAATCTTCAGAGGCCATTACCAGAAAATTAAAGATATACATATTATTTGTTAGGTAAATATCTTTAATATACAATATTTTAATCAAAATCGTTAAAGCCATTTTTGAGAAAATCAACATTTTCTTGAAAATCTTCGTGTCGCATCCTTGCAAGATACGAAACTTGAACCAAGTTTGGTATTTAAGGGTATTTTCGGTTTTGAGCTATGCTGTCCACAGACACACATAAATGACGGTTTTATTTATGGACGCACTTTAACTGCTGTGGTCCTCAGCGCCCCATTCTAAATTGGGCGTGAAAGACTGCTTGATTTTGCACAGAAGCCTCTCTATCACTCTTCTACGTGACAAATCTACGAAACGGGACCACTGGCTTTCCTTCCGATCCGAAGGAAGCCATTCTAGGTTTGAGCACGCGACCTCTGGTATATTCCTGCCACCCCCCCCCACACACACACACATGGCCATTTCTCCAAAAATGCTTTTTGAGATTCATGGGTTCCAAAACATGTATTTGCGGAGAAATCTTTGTATCAAACTTTTGGGTGGAATACAACATCTCTATACACTGTACATAGTACATGTAAAGGAAGTAAAAAATCTGATGTTCCATTCTCATGACTTTCTCTACATCTCTGCAACAAATTATTGTTAAAAAGCTTATGCTTCTATTTACTTAATGCTAATCGAGAAAAAATTAGCAGAAATAGTCTTATTACTTGCTTCCTTGTAAGTAGAAGCGAAATAAGGGAGTACCATAGGTTAAAGTGAACGCCAAAAGCTGGTTGCTATGTGACTGACGTTCCTTTGTTTGTATGTATGGACAGGAGTTGACAAATTCCTGTATGAGAATGTATGAGTTTTTCAAAGCTGAAACCAAGAAAACATTTTGTGTTTGATAAGTTTTTGTTCATCTCTTACGGTTTAGCAGTTATGCAAAATTCCTTAAAATTCAAATAAAATTTGAAGAAAAAAGATTGAAAATAAAACTTCAAATTCCTTAAAATACCAAACTTGACACGACACGAAGATTTTCAAGAAAAACCCCAACTACCCTTCACATGGAAAAAATGTGGAAATTTTGATTCTCTAAAAAATGGCTCTAACGATTTTGATTAAAATATCATATGTTAAAGATATGTACTTGACAAATAATATGTATATCTTGAATTTTCTGGGAAAAACCTCTGAAGAATACTTTATTCTGGATGAATTTTACGGAATTTTGTGTAATTGGTAAACCTAAGAGATAGACAAAAAACTACCACACAAAAAAATGTAGATCACATTAAAACCACAACTTATGTTATATACATTTTTTTCGTGCAGTTGATAGTTTTTGAGATACTCCTTGTTTTTGGTTTCAGCTTTAAAACTTATAATTTTCTCTTACAGGAATTTAACAATTGCTGTCCATACAAACAAAGGAACTGCAGTCACATAGCAACCATCTTTTGCTATCAGTTTAACCTATGTTACTCCTTTATTTCACTTCTACTTACAGGGAAGCAAGTAATAAGACTCTTTCTGCTAATTTTTTCTCACTTAGCATGGAGTAAATAGAAGCATAAACCTTTTAACAAAAAATTGTTGCAGAGATATAGAGAAAGTCATGTGAATGGATTACATCAGATTTTTTTTTTTTTTTTTTTTTTGGAATCTGTTCGTGCACGATTACTTTTACGTACTTAACCTCGTTCAAATCCGAACGCTCTTAGGCGTGTGGGAAAGACTGCATGTAAAGCTCTCTAATGCTGTATATGAAAGAATTGAATTGCTTACTACTAAAAGTGGATACCTCCCCAAAAAATGTGAAATGCGTGTTGTGAAATTTTGGGCTTCTTTGGAGATAAACCCATCGATAGGTACTAAAACCAGACGTTTTCTATATCTGGATGCTTCTAGAGAGGGGTTTCGAAATAAGTGTTTATTGCTAGGATGCGACAACTCCAGGAGTTACCACGTTTTAACAATAAATGTTTGACAGGTGTGGAGTCGAACGGAAACGATAGTTATTGGTTTGTTTTTCTGGTATGGTAAGACTGAACATTAGATACTTACGTTACAAAATTGAGCTGTTCAGAATAGAGTTGGGTTATCCGATTCATTTTCATTAATCGATTCATGCGATTCGTGCATGCAACATAAATTGATTCATACTATTCGTTTTTGATTCATTGTCTTTGTTTGACATATTTTACACGACGATAGTAGCCATATAGTAGCTCCTTTAGCACAAAAACAGTAATTTATATAAAAACGCTCTTTCCCATTTATTGCAAACTTTTTTGGTGAAATTTCCTCCATTATTTGAAGAAAAAAAAAACAACAACATAAAAAGTTTGTATGAATTTTACACCTAAACTTCAATTGCATGCTTGCATTTGTGTAATGTTAATACACAGTGTAATTATTAATTGCGCGCCACTAAGGCATGTAATTTTTATAAATACAAAATAAATAAGACAACCCTAGTATCCAGAATATTATTTTTTTCTGGACCGTTCGAGGTAATTTTAATGTATTGGAATAGTATGTTCCTATACCTATTATGTTGGAAGCATAATTGTATTTGTTGTAACATTTTGTTTCTGAAGTTATTATATCTTGCTTATAAGTGGTTATTTAGCTGTGCATATGTTATATTTAAGGTACCGCAAAAAAACAGTTGTAAATTCTAGCGCTTGCTTTCACGTGTACAATAACTCATCCCTAAACAATATAAAGGCGTTCGTGGTAGTTTCGGCAGTGTTCGTCTTCTTATGTATATTGTATATCATATATAAATATATTTATTTTATGTATACGTATTAATATATATATTTTTTTATTTTATATTTTTTTTTTATATTCTAATGTTTAACTTCATGGCCTCAGCACTATTTATTTTCTCACACTGAAATAAATGGTTATAAATCTCTGAGCATATCATCGTGCGCACTCGGCAGTTTTCGCAAAGCTCGGCATGGTACTTCGAAAGGTGGAAGCAAAAGAAAAACAAGCCCCAATACCTGATCACGATCTTCAAATCTGCGCTTCTTTTTGAACGACCATACCTGCTATATTTGACATGATTCATGCTATTCTTTTCGATCACTGCCTCCTACAGTTAGCAAGCCATGTTCATAGATGTTGCAACACTGTATGGCTGTCAAGTGGTAGGTTTAGAGCAGGCGACAATCTCAAGCAAGAAACAAATTATTAATTGTCATAACATTAAATTTATTTACGTTGTTATTTCGTATACATGTTTAATGTATTCTGAACAAAATAAATCATATTTATAATATGTAAATGATACATTAATTCAAATATGTGTCAGAGTTACTGCATTTTAAGTTAACAACCTAAAGGTTGAAGTTTTCTATTCTTGCTGCTCTGGCAATTGTGTTGTGGTTTCTTTGACCTTTTGGCCACAGATGCACTCATCATTGTCGCCATAAACACTGTTGATCTCTAAGCTCTGCATACCTAGCATAGCTTCTTTGATTACCTACTGTAAAGACTTTACTTGCTAAGTGTGAAGAGTTCATTATATATTGAAATATGTCAGCAACATAAAAGACGATACCCACAATTAAATCACTGGGTACTGAAAGTTCTCCTCGTAAATAGTCAAAATATGCATCACTGATGTCTGTTCCCTTTCCCTCTCTTAATATACCAATACACAGCTCACATCTCAAAAATTTGCAGACAATATGAGACACACAATCACAAGCGTACAACACTTCTGAGCTACTTGATGCTTCATAATCTTCTAAGTAACTAGAAGAAATAATGGATGAAAATACTGTACTTAAGCAGTACAGCATACATTTCCATTCCAATCACAACCTATGTTTTTAAAGCTCTCTTTAAGTTTTCCCAATCATTTTAAGTAAACATTTTTCTGATTTTTTTTCTGACTCAATTACTTGCCTACAGGATACATTATAATTGCTACTAGACATGATACGATATTTACCAAACCTTTTTTTCTAGAAGATCAGTTTGTAATTTTACGGGCAAAACATACTCGACTTACAATTTGTTTAGGGAAATTTTAACAAATAAGACAATAACTTTTGTACATCTCTGCAAAGATTTAAAAGTATCGTTTGGCAATCTTGAGTGACCTAGGTTTTCCTTTTCCGATTCTCTAACCACAGCAAAAATTGATCAAGACGTTTAACTTTACCATAATTTAAACTTGTAATAGGAGTTGCCCAAACATTTCAGTAGTAGAAATATGAGGGTTTAACCTCAATCAAATATGTGATTGAAAGCCCTTACATTTGTAATATGACGGTATATTGCAGAGAGTGTATTATGACGTCACGTGACGGGGCGGGGCGCGGGCGTGATTTAAATTCAGAAGTGGGAATGGATAAAAAAGAAGAAGCATGTAGGTAGGAGAGAAAATAGGAGATGCATAAAAGAAATAAAAAGATTGAAAAAAGTGTTAAAATACCGTACGCTGTTGAGTATAACACAATTACAGAGAGAGAGAGAGAGAGAGAGAGAGAGAGAGAGAGAGAGAGAGAGAGAATAACGTGAGACGGTTCTATAATAATCTACAAAGAATGAAGTAGAATATAAAATAATAAAAAAAGATGTTAAGCACGATTTGTTGTTAAAGAAAATAGGAGATGCATAAAAAAATAAAAAGATTGAAAAAATGTTAAAATACCGTACGCTGTTGAGTATAACGCAATTACAGAAAGAGAGAAAATAACGTGAGACGGTTCAATAATAATCTACAAAGAATGAAGTAGAATAAAGAATAACAAAAAAGATGTTAAGCACGATTTGTTGTTAAGTAGGTATGTAATGACTAAACAGAGAGATACTTCGAGAGGTTATTATAATATAGGTAGAATGAAAAATAATCAAAAAAAAGTGTTAAGCACTGAACATGACAAAGCAGAAAAAAAATCATAACAATATATGAGGAAGCGTAAGTCATTATTTCTTACAAGCAAGACGTGAGAGCCCTGCGGCTAATTTAAATGAAAGTCGTGACCGTATTATCTTGACCATGAAGGTAAAGTCTTCTGGTGAGGAATGCATGGTAAGAGTCATGAAGGTAATTTAAAACGAAAAAAGTCGTGACCTTAGTATCCTAACGCACAAAGTTAAAGACTTCCGGCTAACGGGCTAATTGGAAAAAAAAATAAATAAACTTACATACACAGCTGACTAGGAGAAGGCTCTGCCCCCGCCATACGGTAAAAAGGTTGAACGATGCCGTTAAATTTAACCAATCACGAAACATATGCGTGCGCAGCATGTGTATGTCTCCCACCAACAAATCTTTGAACGAAAACAGGTGCTATATAAGCTAGTGTTAATATTTAAAATCTTTAGTATTCAAAAACTGTGTTATAATGTATTGAATAATGTGAGAAGGAATTGTGTGGGAGGGGAGGGGGGTTGTATGACGGTGGGAGGAAGATGAAACCAGGTCATCAGTCACCAACATTATAAAAACCGTGGAGAATAGCACAGCAGTGCAGCTTACGACATGTCACAGCAGGAGAAAAGTACTACAGACAAAATGATGGGTATGTTATAAGTTTAACTTAATACAATTGCATTGATTTTTTTTCAGTAATATAAACATGATTAATGTCAATACTGAATCTGTATTTCAGTAATAACACGACATAATTTAATAAGAAAATTATATAAGCTGCATGAATTATTCTGTTTTCAGAGACACGAGTCGTAGCAGAGTTAAATGACATAGCTGCTGGAACAAAAATCCTACCCACAAAGGCATTGGCTGATATGGAACAAGAAATTGCCCACAACATAAAATCGTTAAAGACGATAAAAACCAAATATGGGCCAAAGGTGGTCCTATCTATGGAAGAATATCAAGTATTTCTCCCTGACCGTTTTAGCAGGATGTCCGACGAGCAGAAGGCCGCCATCAACGCCGGAGGATTTCAGATGATATACAAAGGACAGGATACATTGAGCGGAGGATTCAAAAGACATAACATCTCTTTTTTACAGCTACAGCTAAAAATATATCCCTGGGGGGGGGAGGATTAGTATTTTAATTTACAACCGTACAGCATCGGTTATTTTGTTCTAACTTGTAAAAACTCATATATTTGATTCTTTCTATATGAAGAACTATATCAATATTTTTCATATGATACTTTTTGCGAAGAATTATAATTGTTGTTGATTTTAAAAAAATTGATTTTCAAAAAATATATTTAAAAATGATATTTCAATTCAAATCTTCTAAAACATATGATTCTTGATTCTCATCATAAGAAAAAATTAATTTACTCACTAATTACACACTTGATACCAGGAAGCAAACTGATTTTAATATTCTGCTAAAGTAACTGAATTCTTTTTTCCAGAAACAATAAATCCAGATGGTACGATGTCCCACAAAGCAGATACTGAACTGACAAAAATTACAGGTAATATAAGCAATATTTTACAGATAGCAGTTCACTTTAAAAAAAAAACAACAAAAAACTTGTTTTTAACGGATTTTGTTTTCGTGGGTAGTAATTGTATTATTAATAAAAAAAGTATTTTACTTTACCATAAGTATAAAAAAGCAGGTGAAAAAATATGACCTTTTAACTGTAGAAATCGTTTGAGAGAAACAAATAGATTTTAGTATTGTTATTATTGGTATAATCACATTATTTTTTTCAGTATTACAATAAATTATTAGTAGTATTGTTAATAATAATATTATTATCAGTATTATTTGTAGTACTACTTTTTACAGAAAATCGTCTGCGACAATTAGACATACGTTTTTTAATATTCAAAATGTTTATTTTTTTAAAACATAAACTAACATTTTTCTTTCTTCAGGATTTGAAATTACAGTTATTATCTATAAAAATAATAATATTTTTGCTAGTACTATTTTAATACATACATATGTCTAATATTTTTCTGAAATAACAGTTATTATCTACAAAAAAAATAATGTTATTTTGTTAGTACCATGATTATTATTATTATTATTATTATTATTATGGTAATAACATCACTAGCTGGACTATTATTAATTATTATTATTAAAAAAGGGTCTATAGAACAAAGTGCCTGTTAACTGCTCACAGGAGACAAATAAAAAGTGTTGAAAGAAATGAATTTACTGATATATCATATTTCCAGGTGAACACATCCAGACCGTTCAAAGTAAAGCTGGCAAGAGACGAATCGAGTGTGAATCTACCGAAGAGAACATCCTTCCCACAAAAAGGAATAGAGGAGAGTTCGACAAAAGTGTTGAGGATACCTCTGGGACTGAAATTCGGTGAATTGTGCTCAGATAAACCGTCAGGAACTGGCATGTAAAACAATAGATTCAGCTTTCAAAAACAGAATTTATACAAAGCAAATTGAAAATACTGTTGAAATAATAGCTCCCACATTATTCCTAGACGAATGTAAACTCTTGGTTTGCGACGAAATTCGGAATAATTTGATTCAATCCAAATCAGATATTAAATTAAACGGTACATTGATATGCAAATATATAATACAGTCTCCTGAAAATGAAAGAATTGAGACGTTTAATTTCAATAGCAAAATGGATTCAATTATTCAGGCTACAAACCTTGCTGAATGGTGTGAGAATAAAATGAAAGATCCTATACTTGCATGTATCGATAGTTTCGAATCGAAATGCAGTTCAAAATCTCTATATCAAATATGTGGTTTAATTTTAAATGCTTGTCAGTATGATGTGTTAAATGCAAGATGCTATATGGAGCTCCCCAATTTCATAAAGAACAAACATGCTGTAACTAATATAAGAAATTCAGATAGTAAATGTTTTGCATATTGTCTGTTAGCGTCAAAATATCCGGTGAACACAAACACAAGTCGAATGAGTTCATATACAAAACGCGACATGTTTCAAGAATTTGATATTAGAGTGATAAGCTTTCCCGTTTCACTCGGCCAAATAGAACAATTTGAAAATCAGAATGAAAGTATATCAGTTACGGTATATGGCATAGATCACGAATCAATTATTCTGTTATATCAAACTTCTGAACGTAAAGAGCATCATGTGAATCTGTTACGTGTCACAAAGGGAAATAGATCACACTATTCTCTAATAAATAATCTATCCAGGCTATCGGTCAAACAGATCACTAGGTGCAAGAGAAAAATCACATTTTGTAAAACGTGTTTAAAGCACTTTTCATCTAAAATGGATTAGAAAAACGTAAGGTCAAGTGTTCAAAACACAGATTGTAACAATGCCCGAAGTTGGTGTAAATGATACAATCGAATTTAATGCATATAGCAAGTGTACTCCTGTCCCGTATGTCATTTATGCAGATATAGAATCTGTACTTACCAAAGTTCACTCGTGTCAACCATCCGTGGAAAGCAGTTGGACACGTCAAATACAAAAACATGAGGCTATGTCAATTGCATTACAACTTGTCTCTCATTATGACAATTCATTGCCAGAATTCAAAATCTTTAGAGGTCCAAATGCTATTCAGGATTTTTTCAAAGAATTGCAGCTAATCGGTGACCGAGTAATTGATATATATTCAAAGATTGCGGAGATAAAAATGACTGATGAAGATAATATAAATTTTACAAATGCCAAACGCTGCTATCTATGTGAAAAAGATTTCAATATTGACAAGTCACGAGTGAGGGATCATTGTCCCATTTCAGGCCAGTACTTGGGTTTAAGTCACAACTCGTGTAATTTAAATACGAAATTACCAAATTTCATACCAATTTTTTTCATTGCTTATCAAGCTATGATGCGCATTTCCTTGTAAAAGGTCTTGCTTATGACAGTGAAGTCATAAATTGTGTTTCACAGACACCTGAAAAGTATTTATCTTTTAGTAAGAGATATGCATCCAATGGAAAGAGTATATATTTCAGATTCTTAGACAGTTATCGATTTCTAGACGATAAATTAAGTAATTTAGCTGATATGCTGAATCCTGAGGACTTTAAAATCATAAGCATGGAGTGTCAAAAACATGAACTCCAGCAATTAATGAGACGCAAAGGCGTTTTCCCCTATACATATCTAGACAGTATAGACAAATTAGAAGAACGTAAATTGCCTGATATAGCAGAGTTTGATGATATAACACAAGAAGATTATTTGCATGCGCAAACTGTATGGAAAGCTTTCAGTATTAGAAGTCTGGGTGAATACAGTGATTTGTATCTTAAAACGGATACTTTGTAATTGACCGATATATTTGAAAAATTCAGAGAGTTATATATGAATTTATATAAATTAGATAGGTGTCATTATTACCAATATCGGGTTTAGCATTCGATGCAATGCTAAGAACTACACAAGCAAAAATATCTTTAATCACTGACAAGGAAATGCTTGAATTTTTTTAATCTGGAATCGGAGGTGAACTTTGCACTGTATCTAATCGATACGCGAAGGCGAATAATAAAGATATGCATGATTTTAATGAGTAATTACCCTTTAAGTACTTATCATATTAAGATTGTAATATGTTATATGGTTTTGTTCAATCTGTTTATATGCCTTATGGAGATCTTCGATGGTTAACCAGAGATGAAATTAACGCAATTGATTTCCTAAATATTCCGCCAGAAGCAGAAATAGGTTATGCGATCGAGGCAGATCTTGAGTATCCCGCAGACCTGCATGATTCACATAATGACTTCCCGCTATGTCCAAAGAGTGAAACCCCCCCTAATGACAAGTTTAAAAAGCTGCTAAATAAGCAAAAGTATGTACTGCATTACCGTAACCTTCAACAATGTATTAATT
Source organism: Hymenopus coronatus (assembly GCA_030762935.1). Taxonomy (NCBI): domain Eukaryota; kingdom Metazoa; phylum Arthropoda; class Insecta; order Mantodea; family Hymenopodidae; genus Hymenopus; species Hymenopus coronatus. Next base: position 84,922,704 of record CM060887.1, read on the forward strand.
TAGGAATGAAATTGAAACATGTTCATAGAGTTCTAAGTTTCAGACAATCGCAATGGTCAAAACCGTATATAGACCTGAATGCAAAAAAACGTTCTCAAGAGAAATCGAAATTCGGACAGAATCTATGGAAAATATTTAATAATTCAGTTTATGGGAAATTTATAGAGAATGTACGTAAATATGATGACTTTCGGCTTTGTACAAATTGGAAGCAAGCACGGAAATTAATATCGCGACACACGTTCAAACGTGTTGTAATATTTGAAGAAAATCTTGTTGGAATTGAATTGACAAGAGAAGAAATTAAGACGAATAAACCCATTTACATAGGACAGGCAATCCTTGATCTTTCCAAATTTGTAATGTATGGTTTTTATTATAATATTCTGAAAAAGAATCTTAAAGAAATAACTTTAAATTATACTGATACAGATGCATTTCTCTTTGAAACCAGTACCGATATTAACGAATTTGTGAAAGCTAACATACAGTACTTCGACACTTGCAATTATCCTTCAGACAACAAATATGGAATACCATTGTTGAATGGCAAAAAATGGGTGTTTATAAGGATGAATTATCTGGGTGGGTAATGACAGAATATGCGGGGTTGCGTTCCAAATTATATGCTTATCGATACGACGGTCAGGTAGTTAAGAAATCGAAAGGCGTTGCAAAGTGTGCAATGCGTTCAATAACTTTTGACGATTTCTTATCATGCCTCAGGGATGTGAATGCATTGCATTATAATAAACAGACAACTTTCAGGAGCTATAAACATAACGTTCACACAGTGAAAATTAACAAACTTTCTTTAATTGGTGTTGATACAAAACGTTATATTTCAGAGAAATCACACTCAACTCTTGCTTGGGGTCATTATGCAGCACCTGACATCTCTGAGCACAACTCTTGAAAAAAGTTTATGTCTTATGCTCTTTGTGCAGATTATGATTTTAAAAGTATGTATGCTTAAAACGATTTCATGCTGAATATGTTATAAAATGCTACTACAGGTTAAAATCATGTTTCAACTCATTTTTTCAAGTAATAAAAAATATTTGAGGCGCTGTATAGCAGCTTATGATTTTTAAACTATGCGTGCTTAAAATGAAACATGTCAGATTTCATGCTGAATATATTATAAATTAAAAAATATTTGAGGCTATATATAGCAGCTTATAATTTTAAAACTATGTATGCTTAAAATGAAACATGTAAGATTTCATGCTGAATATGTTATAAATTAAAAAAATATTTGAGGCTATATACAGCAGTTTATGATTTTTAAACTATGTATGCTTAAAATGAAACATTTGAGATTTCATGCTGAATATGTTCTAAATTAAAACAAATATTTGAGGCTATATACAGCAGCTTATGATTTTTTAAACTATGTGTGCTTAAAATGAAACATGTAAGATTTCATGCTGAGTATATTATAAATTAAAAAAAAAGAAACATGTGAGATTTCATGCTGAATATGTTATAAATTAAAAATATTTATATAATATATATAGAGCAGCTTAAGCTTTTTAAACTATATATGCTTAAAATGAAACATTTGAGATTACGTGCCAAATACATTATAAATGCGATGTTTTCAGCTCATTATGTTTAAGTGAAAAAAAATAATTGAGGCCATTTATATAACATAGCTATGACATGGTTTTAGGATAAAAAATATCTGAAATTATTTGTGTAAAATGTAACTTGCAGCTATTCTCAACGTTATTTTATTCATTGTTACATTTTTGTTTAAAAAAATTAACTTGCATTATTCATTATATTATGAGTTCACTGTTTTTGATTACTCAATGGCGATGGAAAGTGAGAAAAATGATTGAATAAATAAAAAACAATTTTTTTGTGAAATGTAACGAACTAATTTTTTCAGTGTGATCTCACCCATTGTTACATTTTTGTTTAAAAAACTATATCTGAAAAGGTAATTTGCATTATTCATAGCAGCTTGTGATTTTTTAAACTATGTGTGCTTAAAATGAAACATGTGAGATTTCATGCTATGCATTATTCGTTATATTATAAGTTCAATGTTTTTATATACTCAATGATGGTGGAAAATGAGAAAACCTGAGTGAATAAAATAAAAGAAACAAATGTGTGTAAAATGTAACTTGCACTATTCATAAGTTCACTGTTTTTTAATTGTTCAATGATGGTGGAAAGTGAGAAAAAATGACTGAATTATTCATTATATTATAAGTTCACGGTTTTTGTATATTCGATGATGGTAAAAAGTGAAAAAAATTAGTGAATAAAATAAAAGAAACAAGTTTGTGTAAAATGTAACTTGCACTATTCATAAGTTCACTGTTTTTTAAATGCTCAATGGTGGTGGAAAGTGAGAAAAAATGACTGAATAAATAAAAAAAACATTTTTTTCATTGGAATCCCTTCTGTTTCGTTTATTACGCTCACCCCCTCCAAAGAAAACACATCCTTTATCCTTTGACTGAGGCTAGGAGAGAATTTGTTAAAACAGTTGTAAAAAATATTATTAATAAAATAAAAAATAAATAAACAAAATAGAAATAAGAAAACAGAAAACATTTGATAATTCAATGGTGGAGGACAAATTTTTAACAAAAAAATGTTTGGTTAAATCTTAACTTACTTTGATCTTTATCTTACACAATTATCCTCCAGTGAATCCTTGAATCTTTTTCCCCTTCTTTTTTTGGAAGGACCTGAGGTAAATTTTAAACAAATGATAAAAAAAATAATCATTTTAATGACATTTATTTTTATTTATGATTCGGAAAAAAAATGCATTATGAATCCGTACTTTTTTTTTATATTATATAATTTTTTACACTATAGCGTCTAATGGTATCCATTCACTCTTCGGGAAACCTAGCCACTTCACAAGGGCTTTATCACCTCTACGACGCAGCACTTTTTCCAAAAGGTAAGTATCTGGATATTGTGTTTTCAATAGCTCGTGACCATAAAATCCTCCTTGTATATCACGTCCTTCAACATCTTGCAGATGGTATGTAGGTGGAAATGTAGCTCTCACAGTGACGATGCGAAATATCTCAGTCCCCCAGTTTGGTGTGAATCCCTTTTCAAGTATGCTTTTATGTCTAGAGACTCTCACAAAGTCTCCAACACTAAATCTCCTGGCATTCCTCTTTTCCCTGCCATGACGATCTCGGCTGTAGACGGAAAGTAGCAAAGAATTGTCACTGACATCACTAGGTTTCATACGAATGCAACAAAATGTTTAACAATTTTTTTTTTCTTGCTGCATCGCTATCGTCTACGGGATCTGCTATCTCCTTTATTCTTTTTCGAAAAGAAACGTTTCCGTTTGAATCATGAAGTGGTGTCCGTGCATTAACGTAATCTAATATATATTTTTTATTCGGAACGTCGTGATCGTGAACTGGAGGCAATAATACCTTCAGTCTTATCGTTTCCAGAAGAACATTATTTTCCGCATCACGCTTGAAGGCATATTTACTTAGATATGTCTTTAAATTCTCGTATTGTGTATCAAGTGATGTTTGCACATGATTCCTAAGCAATGCTTCAAAGTCACCCATGTGCTGATATGAAGTCTTTTCGGCCAACGTTTGCATTCGATTCTCAACGACGGTCGTAAGCGTATCAATATAACGTTTATTTGTTTCATCATTCTCCTCTTCAGGATCCTGAACATTACACAGACGCTTCTTCCTGAATTGATAATTTCCCGTGCCATCTCGATTTATAATATAACGGTCAATCACAGCTCTGGAGGGGGCGATTCTCCTGGACCCGAACCTATCGATACTCATAGTTGAAGTGAATAATGTCATCTAGTTATTCACTCTGATAAAGGTATCGAAACAGTTTCTGTATCGTCCTTCATTCAGAGGGAATTCAGGTGCTATGACAACAAAAGGGTCTCGGGTTCGATTCTTCATTGCTCTCCCACACTTGCTTACACAACTCCTTGAATTCTGCATAATGCATATCCGTATATACATAATCGTCGTATATATGTTTTAAGTTTAGGTTATCTTGCCTGAACAGTACAATCATATTTGCATTATCTCTAATTAAATATTTCGGTACTTTTGCATACGTCTGTGCTAAGTATACTGCATCAACGTTACGGTGTCTACCCATGCTATAATACGATGCTATTTTTCCTTGCTTCTCATTAATGACGTCATCAAAGATGAATATTGAATTTTCTCTTGCTTCGTCGGGTTGCATCACCTTTTCATCATCTTCAAACGTATACACTCCTATATCAGGTATAGTTTTTAATACGTTAAGTAGATATTGGTATTTTTGCTGATATAACGATTTTGAATAAATGTACAAATTCTCAAACCTCAGACCGTTCTCGTGTATTAGTAGGTTGAGTAGTACGATTGTCTTCCCAGCATTCGAGCTGCCCAGAATGAGAGCTCTGACATTACTCGGGAAAGGAGATCCGTGTCTTCCTTCACGAATATCATTATCAAATTCTAGCACTTGTATCAGTAGAGAACACTTTTGCTTCACTACTTCCATCTCGTGACTAAGGTTATAAGGTAAATGTTTTTTCTTTTTATTTCCTAGTGTGCCATGTGCTCTGGAAGCGTTCGGAAGTCTTCCAAGAAGGAATCTGGATTTATTGATTCTTTAATTAATTCTCTTCCGCTTGAGGCTCATCTGCCGGGTAACAGATTTTGTGGACCTGGAACGAAACTGCATAAACGTCTGCAAAGAGGAGACTTGCCTATAAACGAATTGGACCGTGCGTGTCGAGATCACGATATTGCCTACGCTACGCATCAGGACACTGCTTCGAGACATTTGGCTGACAGGGTTCTCGTGGAAAAGGCTTGGAATAGGGTACAGTCTGCCCACGCTGCTTTTGGTGAAAAGCTTGCTGCTACACTTGTAACTGCTCTCATGAAGGGGAAGCCCGCCGTAGGTGCTGGTTTGCGCAAGAGGCGTACAACAGCCAAGAGGAGGATCCTGCCGCCTGCTGCGAGGAGAGATTTCTTACATTTGATACCACTGTTGGCTGCATTGGGTGCAGGTAGCTGCTCAGATTGCTACTTCAGTGAATAGGAAGCATGCTGCCGAACGACAATTGAAGGAGCTGGCTCATCACAATCAACATATGGAAGCCTTAGCTGCTGGCAAAGGTCTTGGAGGGAAGCGCAGGAAGCGAAAGGGTAAAGGTTTATATCTACGTCCAAAAAACTTGGGGCGAGGCCTGTATATATCCCGGAAAAAGCCTTAAACGGTATCGAGATCGAAACGTATGCTAGACGGTTACATATACCTAAATTTAGAGGTGTGTACATGCTCGACAAACTACCTCGAAAACCTAGACGTGTCGAGAGGATTGTAATAAACTTGGATAGTTCTCACAATCCTGGAACCCATTGGGTTGCTATACACAAGGATGAAAATGTAGCCTTTTATTTTGATAGTTTTGGCAATTTGAAACCTCCAGGAGAAATTGAGTCTTACCTTTCGGGCGTTAAAATTCTGTATAACAAACACAGGTATCAGAACTTTGATTCTGTAATTTGCGGTCACTTGTGCTTGCAGTTTCTGTTATAAAACAGTTTCATTGATCAGTTTGAATCGTCAAAATGACTTACACTATCACCGTGAGCGGGTCTGATTCCAGCTTCTCTAATCATCTGAATCCGCCACTCCATCTGGATCCTAATGGATTTTACGAGATTGCTTTATTGAATTTCGAGACATTTTATTCAATACCCAATGTTGATCATAGCAATAACCTTTTCCATTACATTCGCGATGGAAGGCTTGAAACAAATATGATTCCATCCGGCACTTATGAAATTGACGATATAAACAATTTCATAAAGAATAGACTCGACGTTTTTTCTACGACCTAATAATAACACGATGAAGGCCGATATCCTGTATCCCTATGTCATCGATTTTACTCAAGAAAGATCGGTTGGTTCTCTTCTCGGTTTCACAGGCAAGTGGACAGTGAAGTCTAATGAACTGACAAAGTCTGACGAACTGGTGAATATCTTTAAAGTGAGCATTATACGCATCGAGTGTAGCCTTGCAACGGGATCCTTCGTAAACGTTAAGAGCAGTCATTCTCTTTACGAATTTTTTCCATCGGTTCCTCCTGGCTATCACATCTCTCAGGAACCAACCAGTCCTATATATCTACCAATCATCGACACGAATCTCATAGAACAGCTTAGCATTCGGGTGGTGGACCAGAACGGAGAAACGCTTGACTTCAGAAACGAAGTTATCACTGTGAGGCTACACGTACGATGAAATGGGGATAAGTTTTAAAAGACGTTACTATAATAAATCACTATAAAATAATCACATTACACCGGATACCTTGCAGGTTTATATTTAAGTTTAAGAGAGCATATCCCGACCACCTACTTCGCGCTTTCTTCATAGTTGTTGGGAAGCTTTATGCTCATCAGGCATTAAGGGTAAGACTAACGCACATAGTATCTTCATTTACGGAAATTATGCACTTTATTATCCACGATGTACAAGCTTAATCACTATCCCCTCCCCAACCCCCAAGGAATTACCCTAAGTATTTAGTGCAGTGATTAATCACAGTAACATCAGTTCATACATTAAACCTATGTCTAACCTCATGTTTAATCTAGAAAATGCAGAACCCTTGGCTTCACTGCGGGTCGCTACGCCCTAACGGTCACCGCTCGGCTCCTACTCGTTTTAAGACCAAAGTTTCTTAATTTGCGTAAATTCTGGACTTTATTATCCATGTTATGCAATCGCTACTCGTCTCAAACAATTGCTCTATATACGAATAAAATGCAGTATGTACATCAGTAATATACATTCATATACATAAACAACACCAAAGGCTAATATGCGTTTAATCTAGAAAATCTTAATCTCGCTACGTTCTTGTCGGCCTTAACTCGTCTTCTACTTTTTTATAGCAGGAAAAAAGGTGCTTAAACACGGTGCATATTGATGGCAACATGTTCCAAAATTAAAGAACACCATACATAGAATTGTAATGCTAGCCACAGTACAACATCGAAAATTAAAGAAAAAAGGGGGGAAGCCATGCTTAAGGTAACGTAATTATCCTTTTTAATCTCTAACATGAATTCTTAACATTGAACTGCTTTGACTGAATAGCTGGTATCTATGTGAATCATACAGCACAGCGGCTAACGAAATATGCCGTTATTGAATAGGATAACGCTGATCGTCTTCCACCGACAACGAAACCCTGGTTTTAGGCTTTTAACATGCAATATTATTATATATTTACATTGCAAGTACAATATTCGCAAATAAGGGTTGGTACCTGCATATAATAAATTAGCGTCTAACTTCATTACGGAGTTTTTAGGACAAAAAAAAAATGATGAAAGCGTAATCGGTATAAACCAATGTATCAGTTAAACCACAATTTGTTTAATTTCTAGAGCAGTCGTTCTGCATAATAACCGAAAAATTATAATGCATAAATATATAATATGGTGATTGGAGAAAAAAAAAAATGTATGCGTGGTTGATAACTTAGTGGTAGTGGTCACAACTGTCATATGACATGAATTTATAAAATTGGTTTTCTGTATATCGTGCTCAATTAGTGGCGGCTCATGGCCAAATTATCTGTTGCGGCACAATTTTAAGATTGACTAAAATTACATTCAGTGTTATTCATGGATGCTCTTTAACTTCTGCGGTTCTAAGTGTCCCATTCTATTTTAGGCGTCAAAGACCCCTTAATATTCTTCAAAAGCCAACACAGTGTCAACGGTTTTACGTCTGAAAAAGCTCAGCCGGGTTTGGACCCATGACCTTGTGAATTAGCATTTTACCCCAACACTACGGAGGACGACAGATTAAAATTGGTGGTTACTAAAAGCTAGCAGTGGAAATCAAATGCTAGTTTGTTAGTTAGACACTAACGTTTGTGTTTATAGACGAAGTCCATCCTTCTATCCATTGCTTGAGCAAATATTTCGACGGTTCTTTGGTTGAAGTCAGGACCTGAAAGCGACTTATTCCGAACAATTTGAACACGAACTGTCACCTTCACATGTTTACCATATGTAACTAGCATTATCAGAGGGGTGATCCTGTTACAAATTAATGCTTAGCTCGTCTTTACAGCTGATGTAGCTGAAGATTCCAGTCTTCAGTACTACCCTACACAACTTGTGTAGCTTATGTATGTTTCAATTACATTGTTCACAATGTTTCTTTTTCACACACGAAGCTTCCCTTCCTCTCAGTAAATTATGGAAACTACCCTTAAAGTAGTGATCTTGATAGTAATGTCTTATGCATTTCTTTACAAATGCAGTTTACAAGCCACTGCCTACCTTGCATAACAGAGTATAAGATTTTCCCTCTTAAGGCAAGTTTTAACATAGCCGCTTCATTGAACGCTAGCAACTGAGAAATTTGCATATTATTCTGCAGTTAACGTCCTCAAATCATTCGCCAGCAAATTTGGTTTATATTTCATTAACACATGAAATATATTCATGGCACTGTTTTCACCATTTATCAGTTTCCTCTTAATTCTCAGCATTCATTTTCGCAGCATGCGTCACTATTCACCTCTCGCATGTAACGCCGGATATTATTGTTAACTCATCCATCATTTCAATAATACTCAATTATCGGTTATTCGGCCTTTTCCTGTTTTCAGATGAAGCTTAAAGGTATCGTGAATCTATTTCGTCCGTAAACTTAGGGTAGTCACAAAACACACCGCTTGTACCCACTGAGCGATGGTGAGAGTGCGTACATTGTCTTCTCCTTGGTACTAAGTACTAACATTGTAACTTTTTACCACATAAGCTTCTTTTCTATATTTGGTTCAAGAGGTTTATAGAATAACTTTGTTTTAAAATAAAAAGACATTGAAACTTAAGAATTGTTTCTTAGTATTTAATATTACACGCGAAGAGATTTTTTACTATTTTTGTCACACATTTGATTCAAAGGTTAAGTTTTGCTTGTTGGCGGCACTTATTTTCTCTTTGCGCATGCGCAGCAAATGATCACAAATGCTCTCGTGCCTTAAGAGAATCTTCCCTTCTCAGCCTCTCGTATCCCGCACCCACAAATTAACTACATCTGAAAGTACTGAAATGTTCTGTGCATCCGCACAGGATGACCACAAAATCACTATGTCCGAGAAATGCGGCCGGTTACTATTTTCGACAGCCGACTTCACTACAACTGTGCAGTGCGCAAATAATTCTCTGCAGGTTTAAATTTATACAAAATGGGTAATAGATTATAGCATTTTACTTCATAAAATAATGGAAAAATTGTCTGACATTTTTGTAGGAAGTGCGCGAGTCCCTGTGTCCCTTAAAGTCGGCCGCGACTGTGTTCAATGTCACCGAGCCCTTCTCAATAATGGAACTACGAACAGAACAAATAAAAGATGAAAAAAAAAAGTTTTCTCTGTTATGATTTATAATGGATGCAATAATTGACATATTTGAAGGTTAAAATAAATTGTAAACTTTGTTAATGAATTGTATGCAGAACGTGAAAGCTATGCAGAAATAAGTTTATATCGAAGTAATTTTAACATAATTACTCGTGTTCGAAAATTATGGCATCAGTAGCATTTAGATGCTTCTTATAATTTTATAATTACGAATTGCAGCACCTGCGCCAATAAAATTACATTTATTCAAAATCGTGGTTCGTACTTATTAACATACTCTCCTTGGATTGGAAGAAAAACAATAATGTTGATGTTAATTCACAAAATGTCCCTTTGATACATCAACTCGGGCTGTAAAGAAGAATGATTAGTTTAAGTGAATTTAACATTTCATATTCTTTAGTCCAATTTAAGTTCATACATTTTCTGCGAATTGGTTTTTTAATTATTTTTATTACCATGTTTATGTGCTATATTTCGTCCTTTTGTATGCTAGTAAGTAGTAGTCTAAAGTTTTGTTATAGGAATACTGGACACTTTCTGATCATTGCAAATGATACACTTCTTTGAGGAATCTTCTTTTTGCAGTTGTTGTAAAACTGTTTAAAATGTATGCACTAAAGTGTCATAGAAGGCTTCATAAACTTTCTTCCGAACTTGTAGGCAATGGTCAATAAGTAGGCACAACTAAGCGTAGCATTAATATACAACATTATAGGAATTCGAACGGCTTTGCAGATTGGAGCACATAAACCCAGATCAGTAGTGGCTGAACATGCTCTCCAAAGCGGCCATGGAATTATTTTTAGAGACACGGAGGTTATCAGGTTTTCAGAGAAATTTCACGCTAAATTTTATCTGAAGGCAAATGAAATTTACAAACATAAAGAAAATTGCAATCGTAAAGAGAAAATGAGAGAATAAAGAAGAATAGAAAGAAGGAAAGAGAAATAGAGAGAGAAAGAAAGAAAGAAAGGAAACAGAGACGGAACGAGAGAATGAAAGAAAGAGAGAAGGAGGGAGGAAAGAAAGAAGTAATGGGATAAGGAAAGAAAACTGAGAGAGAAAGAAGGAAGGAAAGAAAGGACGAGAGGAGGAAGGAAAGAAAGAGAGAAAGAGAAAAGTGAGTAGTAAAGTAAGAAGGAAGTAGGTGTTTTTTTTTTTGTTTTTTTTTTGTATTTGTTAGTCTCTTTTAGTTAGCATAATAGCATAAAACTGCGGTAGCACATGATAATTCTTCATGGGCATCTCAAATTCAAGTTGTAGTTAATGGACGAAGTCGTTTTAAATTGCTGGAATATAGTTGCCCCATAAATGGTGGCAGGTTTGGAATTTATTTTAATTTTGAATGTTTTGGTCAGGAATTTTGATTTTGGAAAACATTTGTAGCTCCTCATATTCAATTATGATTAGAAAAAATAGTATGGTATCAGATTTTTTTCTATAAATGAATTACCTATCTTCATTTCTCATAATTTTGTTCTTTGCGAAGCATTTATCATTTTCTTTTTCCTTTCTGGATTTTCGAAATGAGATAATCGTTTAGCAGTTTTAGTATGGTGATGCCTAGAGCAAAGATCATGAATGGACATTGCTACACTTAACAGAAGCCAAATAATTGGGCAAGCTAATCATATCTTTAATAATTCATTACCAAAAAAAAAAAAAAAAAAAAAAGAAAAAGAAAAGGTAAATGCATCAAATGAAAAGAACAGTGTATCGAATTAAAAATTAATTTTGTTTTGTCTAACACTGCCTCATATAAGGATTTTTATTCCTAAGTAAGGAATAGATTTTATTGATTGTTAGTAATGGTATGGGAAAGCAAAATGCAGTGAGTTCATTTGTATAACCACTAAATATCTAGCACTCAAAAGTTCGTTAACTATACATGAGAGTGAGAATAAAAGTAATTATATTTCTTCCCGTAAAACTTGTAAATTTTCTTACACGAAAGGAGTGTCAATTATTTAGTGTGTTTTCGTAAACTTCCACGGCCAATATTAAAATTATCTTGGTCCAAAGTTTCCGGTGTAGACCGCGTCTTAAGGCTAAAATCTGCCGACGTTTCGCCCATCGCCCTGAGGAAGCCTTATCATAAGATGGGCGAAACGTCGGCAGATTTTAGCCTTAAGACGCGGTCTACACCGGAAACTTTGGACCAAGATAATTATTTAGTGGTTAGTGCTAATATTAGGTTCAGATTAAATAAAGTATCTATCATAAATGTCAGACTCTATAAAGCAGGCCAAAAGAAAACTTGCCCTCCGTGCTGCACTGTTTACCATGCTGACTTCTTATATCCAAGGTCGCGGGTTCAAACCCGGCGGAGGACGATGGATTTTTTTTCGGGCGTAAAAATCCTTAGCATGGCTTCCTTCGGAAGGGAAGTGATGCCGTTGGTCCCATGTCGTCGATTTACGGCACGTAAAAGAACCTTAAGCCTGTTAGAGAGACCTCTGGGCAAAATTAAGTGGTCTTTCACGCTCAATATAGAATGGGACGCTGAGAACCACAGCAGTTAAAGAGCGTCCATAAATAACTCTCCATTTACATTTCGGATACGCTTTCTATCTAGTGCTCCTCCACAGTTAATGAACCACCATTTGTTGTGAAATTTGCATGCAATTTTCCTCCATTCTTCTTTACTAGTTGGAAACTGAAAGTAAATAGAAATTTAATTTTTAACGAGATTAAAATCAAAATAACACTTTTATATCTCAGATTCTATTTGCATCTCTCAGGTCGAGAAGACATCCCCCTCTCCAGTACAACCAAGGGAAAGAAAATGTTCCGATTCTCAGGCCCAGTTCCTGCAAGTGTGCACCGCTGCCTTGAAGTCTAATAACCAGCCACTGAGGGAATATAACACAATCGCTATAAACATTTCCCTGATTAGTGCCTTAATTCGTAAAGTGTTACCTAATACACTCCACAGAAAACAATGATTAGCCAAAAATCTAAGTAAATGCAAAGTAGGAATTAGTATACTTACTTCGATTTTTGGCTAAAGGGCGTTTGAAGACTTAAAAATTTCTCCAGGAATATACGCTGTTTCTTTAAGCGCACTTATACCGGAAACATGTAAAGCTTTATATGATGCTCTCAGAACTGAGTACATAAAGGTAGGTACAATTGTTGCTCAATATTCAATTGGTGAATAATAGTTCGTGAATCATTTGACATACCAGTTGAGTGCTAAAAAATATGATTAATAATTTATTTAATAACTTTTTATTGTTATCATCCATTTACACCGATTAAATGGTACAGTCTCTTGCTAATTACGCATATAATCATAACTAGACTCAGAAAACGAGCATACGATTTTACTCGTAGTTTGTCTATCCACGGGTTGTAGCAAGTCAGGTGATTCACTGGAGGTTCTTGAATAAGGAGTGTCTCTTCTTAAACGGTTGCAAACTTCACAGATATCAGCGCTATCTGTGAGTGTATTAAGTAACACTTTACGAATTATGACACTAATCAGGGACTCTGCATACGCTGCTTGCCTTGGGTCCACCCTGGCCAACTTTTTAGAAATGTTTAAAGCGATCGTGTTATATTCCCTCAGTGGCTGGTTATTTGACTTCAAGGCAGCGGTGCAGACTTGTAGGAACTGGGCCTGAGAATCGGCAATTTTTCTTTCCCTTGGTCGTACTGTGGAGGGGGTGTCTTCTCGACCTGAGGGACGAAAGCAGAAGCTGAGTTTTAAAAGTGTTATTTTGATTTTAATCTTGTTAAAATTAAAATTCTATTTTCTTTCAGTTTCCAACTAGTAAAGAAGAATGGAGGAATATTGCATGCAAATTTCACAACAAATGATGCTTCATTAACTGCGGAGGAGCACTAAATGGAAAGCATGTCCGAATGGTTCCGCCTGCATATTCTGGAGCAACATACTACAACTATAAGAATTTGAATAGCATCGTTCTGCTGACATTGCTAGGCCCCAGCTATGAGCTTTTATACGTTGTCGTTGGAAAAAATAGAAGACTGTCGGATGGAGGTGTGTTAGGATACCCTGAATTTGACAGAAAATTGTTATCTGGACATCCTAATTTATCTCACAATAGCGAAACTGGCAGTAATTTAAAGTTTGTGTTCCTTGGGGATGAAGCATTTGGTTTGAATTACCATGTTCTTAAATCTTGTGCTCAAAGAGAACTGGATAGAGGCAAGAGAGTTTTCAACTACAGATTGTCGCGTGCTAGGAATGTAGTTGAAAATGCGAAAGGGGTTATATCATCCAGATTTAGAGTACTACACACAGTCATGAATATGAAATCTAAAAATATTTGCTCAGTTGTCTTGGCAATTTGTGTTTTACATAATTTTTGCGCATTTCTAGCACATCATGCCTGTCTCCTTCCACAGTTGATAGAGAACATACAGACTCGGGTGCAGTGCAACCAGGATACTGGCGCTCTAATTCAGTACAGTTGTTTTACCTACAGGGTTTCAACAACAGGTGTATTATACGAGAAGCAAAGCATAACAGAGATCTATTAGAATTACTTCGTTTCTGAAGGCAGAGTGGAATAGCTAGATGCGACCATATGATAAGGAAGAGCTTAGGGTTTTTCTGAGCTTGAGCAATTAAAATATTAACCGAGCAATTAACCTAATAAAAAGCAGATCTATTGTTGCTTACTTACTACTATTGTGCACAGTGTGGTATTTGTATCTCCTCTTTCTCCAGTAAACCGTGCTCTTCATCTGCTACGTCCTTGTCGTGTTGGCTTGTCTCCTGTTCCGGATCGTCTAGGTTTGACAAACTTTCCGTGGTCAGTTCTCGATCTTTGGTGAACACCATTAGCTCTTAGTAGCATAGTGCTAGTGTGTATATATCATCACTCCCACATCGACTACGTTGACTTTCGTGTAGCTTTTCAGTTCTTTTCTGAAAGATTCTCGTAGCCTGTATTTTTAACGACAAAGTCCCTATTTGTGTCGGGAAAACTATGTTGCTAACAAACTCAATCATTTTATTGTACGCTACATGACATAAGTTCTTGTATTTTTTTTATTCCTAGTTCTTCACTCTACACAAATATGGCAACGCTTTATACAGACTAATAAGTGATCAGTTCCTTCGACCATAAGTGGACATCCATTTTTTTCTATGCGTGTGGAATGTGCATGGAAAGCCACAGCTAGCGAAGTAAAGTGCGCGAGAAGGGTACGTGACTGTCCACACGCTTTCCTTACCCCTGCTCTTCCTCTACATGTGCATTCTTTCTTGCGCGAAAGCGCGTACACCTATTACTTCCGAACGAAAGGGTGTAGGTGTAATGGCAGCCATTATCAATACAGAAACTCCCTCAATTTAACATGGTAAGGACTTGCGACATGCGATGGTTTTACCATCTATTCTAGGGGTCTGGAGTACATACATTAGCTGTTCTAAATCAATGGAAGTAATGCTGCTACAAGCGTCGCAATTTCCATTAAAATCAGAATAAATGCGCCAATTTATGCACTTTCTATTCAATGTAGGTCACAAAAAAGGTGACAAGGTTTGATATATTTCAAGTGTGGGTTGAGTAAACCTTTACAGGTCACACCATAAAATTGTTTATTTAACCTTCATTTATGCGTACAGTACCGGGAGGAATATGAACGCTAATAACTTAAAATATATGCTCTGAAGCTAATTTTGAAATCATCATCGTCATCATCATCTCTTCATGGATTAGGAGAATTCTCCTGTTCCTGCCTCATATTTCTTCCCATCTTTTCCTGGTCCTCCTATTGTTCTGTAACCTAGATTGTTACATTTTGTATGACTAAAACGTAATGCAAGAGTTATCCATTCTTTGTAAATGACTTTTCCGTTTTTCTCTATATATTTATACCTTTTCTTTTATGGAAAACATGTCTAATTCTTTCCTTATGTCTATGTTCTTAATATGATATTTTACTGGTCGGAGATATTTCATTTCTGCCGCTTGTATTTGGTTCCAATCTTTCTTTTTAAGTGTCCATGTCTCCGAACCATATAGTAAAACTGGAACAGCCATTGTCTCATAGAATTTTAGGTTTGTATCTTTTCGGGGTTTGTTTTCAATGTACGAGCTTGTACTCTACAAATATATCGTAACTTACTCACTTTATTATTTATTTCTTCATTGTTTTTTTAAAGTTTACATTATGACCCAAGAAATTAAAATTTCCTACCTGTTCAAACACTTTATTGTTTAAAGCTATCTTCGATCTCTTTATATGTTTTCCTATAAATGACATAATCTTGAATTTTTCTACTGATATGCTTAAACCATAATCCTGGATGAATTTTTGTAACTTGTACATACTTATTTGCAGCTTATCTTCTCTGTCTTGTACTAACACCATGTCGTCAGCAAAGAGCGGCACATTTAAAGTACTAATTTTGTCTATTTTTATTCCTAAAGGTTTTCATCTTTTAATTTTCTGAGAATATCGTCCATATAGATATTAAATAAACGCGGAGATAAACTACATCGTTGTCTTAAACCATTATTAATTATCATATCTTGTGATAATCGTCCATTTCCTAAAACTTTTTTTATTTTTGTTGCTTGATATACATTCCTGAGTACATCTATTGGGGCGGAAAGAAAAATGTCCTCTGTAGTCTCGTGGGTCTCAGGGCTGCGTGTTGCTGTGCTGTGGTATTTTAAAACTTTTTCGGGTTTAAATTTGCCGCTGTATATAAAGTTGGTAACTTTTGAATTTGGCGAAACTGGAATTACTATTTGTGCCACACTTAGTTGTTGGAGTGGTTGCAAAGTTATTATCGGCGGCGAATTACTTATAGTGAACAGCTCAGCCACGTTTTCTGTTAGTTCTGCTAGCTTCAATCGGTGAGTACGAGAATCTTAACCTCCATGCTTGGATGGTAGGATGTAATAATAAATGAATTTAATTTAAAAGATTTTTTGTTATTTATGAACTTTTATTTCTTAACTTGTCGAAACAATGTGATGGATTATGGCATGCTATCTGAACAGAATCCCTTTTCTAGGAAACTGTGCCACATATATACATTATAATGTGTACTTACAATACGTCTTTTGATGACAACTAATACAATACTATATTGCACACTAAATATCCGTATAAGAGGTCTCGATTTGCGAGATTATCTCTTTGCGTCAGTCTCCCTGGCGTCTATCTTATTGACTGCGTCCCGGAAGCTTCTTACATTTTTCACATATATACAAAAGTTGAAGATCAATGGTTTTTACCATTGTAATCTGTCCGTCACTATGGGAACGACAGATTTCCTTATTTACATTTCGTGAGATACGAAATGAAATGAAATGGCGTTTTACTTATGGACACTCTTTAATTGCTGTGGTTCTCAGTGTCCCATTCTATACTGGGCGTGAAATACGCTTAATTTTGCTCAGAGGCCTCTCTATCAGGCTTGAGGTTCTTTTACGTGCCGTAAATCTACGACACGGACCCACAGCTTTACTTCTCTTCCGAAGGAAGCCATGCTAAGGATTTTCGCGCCCGAAAAAATCAATCGTCCTCCACCGAGTTTGATCTTGCGACCTTGGGTATACGAAGTCAGCATGGTAACCATTACACCATGGAGGGCGACAAATAATACTAATTTATAATACATTTGTATACATTCAATATAATTAAAATCGATGCATTTGTTTAATTTACATGGAAATGTTCTTAAACCATATTTATTTAGCTTTATTCTTATGCTTTGTTACCGGTATAAACAATTTATAGCATCCGGTATCTCGTTCACCTTTGTTATTCTTCTTGTATCATATTATTGTGTTTAATTATGTTTTATTATAAATTTGCTTTTCTAAATACCATTTCTTTTCTATACATTATAATATGTTGCATCCGTTACATAACCAGGGCTATATTGTTTTCGTAAAAGCACGCCATTTCAGGCTATATTCGTGCGTATTGTGAGGCGATGACGTCACGCTGCCATATTTTATATATACAATTCTTTGGCTTACGTTGAAATAATATGTTTTATCATTTTATAGCATTATTTCAGGGCAGTATTATTCCATTTTCTCTTGACTTGATTTACTTAGCATTAAATCTTGCCCCACTATTAATTGTTTTGGACATCCTTTTTTGTCTAATATATGCAAGAGTTTAGTTCTGCTTACTTTATCGAAAGCTTTTTCTAAACCTACAAAGGCTATATATGTTTATAAATTTTATTCTCTTCTCTTTTCAATCATTTGGTTAGTAGGAAATATATGTGCAGGATAATATATTATCTTCCTTTTCTAAATCCCATTTGGTTTTCTAATAATAATAATGGTTCTATAATTATACTTAGTCGTTTGTTTTTGATTTTTGTATACAACTTATAGCCTGTGTTCAGGAGACTTATACCTCTGTAATTATTGCATACTTTTCTTTTTTACTTTTTTAATATATTTATAACGTGTGCATCGTACCAGCTTTTAGGAATTCTAATAGTTTTCCAACATTTGAATATAAAATTAACTGGTGTTACCTTTAATTTATCTCCTTCGTACTTGGTTAATTCTACATTTATTCCATCTGGTCCTGGAGCGTTTCTATTTTTCATGTTTTGTGAAGATAATTGTAATTTTTTTTTATTTATTTACTTTATGTAGCTTTAACTTACAAAGTAGTCATATCGCGACAATTTTAATTCTTCTTCGGTGATTAAATCTCTGAATGTTTTAAGTATTACTTTATCCTCTATTGACTTTCCATTTTCTTCTAATTTATACCATAATTATTCCTTATGGTATTTCAACAATTGTTCTTCAGATATATTGTTTATTCTCACTTTGTCTTTCTCTCGTTTTGTTAACGTCTTTATCACTTTACAGGCAAATTGAGATCTACCAAGTATGTCGTTTTCTAACTGAATAATAAAATTCTCCCATGCATCTTATGTCCTCTTCTTATAATTGCCTTTGCGATGTTTCTTTTTGCTTTATAATTTTGTCTTAACTCTTCTCTTTTATTTTGTAGAAACCTTTTATATGCTGCTTTTTTACTGTCAATAGCGTGTTTAATTTCTTCATTCCATATTTTTAATCCAATTTTTCTTCTACATTTATTTCTTCTTCCGATTGCTTGTTCTGCTGCTCCTTTGAATGCTTTAATTATATTGGATCATTATTTATCGTTATGATCTTCTTTTGTATATTCTAGGCAAATCTTTAATCTTTCTTGATAAAGTCTCCTAATACTAGGTTCTTGAAATAAGTTTATTTTGAAAACATTTTTATTTTGTTCCTCGTTTGTCCTTATTTTTTATTTTTTCCATTTTGTCCATAATTCCATTTTCGACAACACTAAATAGTGGTCGGAGGTTATAGCACAGCCCCTGTAGACTCTAGTATGTGTAATCTGTGATATTATTTTTTTATTTGCCATAATATAATCAATTAATGATCTTTGACCACGTGCATTCCATGTATATTTATGAACATCTTTTGTTCTAAAAAATGTATTTGCTATCTTAAGTTCATTAGAAGTTGCAAACTGTCGTAATGGTTTACATTTCCATTAATGTGGTCTTCTCCAAATTTTCCTACAATTTCAGGTGTAAGTTTCCCAATTCTTGCGTTTAAATTTTCAGCAATGATTATGTATTGTTTTGCTTTTTTTTTTTACTTCTTCTTGAAATTGTTCATAGAATTCTAAAACTTCTTCCTCCCCCTCCCCCTTCAGGACTATACACTCCCACAATTAGATGTCCTCTGGGGATCTTAAACATTACTTGTATTATTTGTTCATTAATAAAAGTATAATATTCCATTATCTTTGTCCATTTGTCATTAATTAATGTTGCTACTCTTTTCGATAGCCCACTATATACTAAAGTGTATTTTCCTATTTTTTCTGTAACTTTTAATTTCTTTTTAGTATCAGTAAGTACCGTTATATTTACCTTCATTGTTATGGTTTTTTTTTTTTTTTTTTTTTTTTTTTTTTTTTTTTTACGAATTTTTCTTCTTTTGTGGACATTCCTCTCACGTTCTATGTTCCTAATTTTAATGGTTCTGCAATTCCAAATCGTGCATCCTTTTTTTTATCTATGGACGAAATCCGATGTTATCAATTTGGATATTATTTTGAGGCTGTTCAGTATGTAAGAATTTCACTCTGGCCGCGGTGTGAACGCTGCGCAAAGCTTGTTCAGTGGTGGGGATGCCACTTCTCTGCTCCTGAACTCGCAGATGCTTTTTGGCATTTACCCTAGATGTGTTGTCTACACCTCTACTTTCGAGTCACATCTACCCGCTATGCCAGTTTTGTTCCACCCAGCGTATTTTATTTCCTCGGTACCACCTGTATCTAGGAAGTATTCACCGATACGTCCCGCCCGATGGGGGATTGGCACGGAACCCTCACAATAATTTTTAAATTATTTATATATTTTCGGTGCTGCGAATAAAACCTAATTCTAACACAATTGTTTTGTGCCAAAATACGAATATCAGGAACTCCTATGTATATTTTGGAGAAAAGCCGCTTTCCACCCACAGAATCCGCCAAAGCTCAGCGTGTACCTTTCAAATCGATACCTAAATCCCTAAATCTATAGAATGTGCTTTACTCTACTCCTCAGCAGCATGAAGAGTTAATAGATTGGTCATTTTGGAATGTAACGTGCAAAAAGGTTGTAACTTGCATTTTTGAGGTTCCTTCTAGGCTAAAATATATAATTGAGACCTAACTCAAACCAAAATTTCCTTTATTTACCAATTTATATATTCAAGTGTATTAAACCCCACTTACCTCCACACGCCTTCTTTATTTGGTTATTCTGCCATTACAATTGTTTTGCAATAACAATAATAAATATTTAGGGCTCTATGACGAATAGGTGGATATAGCGGATTTCTAATGTGGATATGTTAAACTTATCAACGCTTCTTTTAAGTTTCGCCTTCAGAGTGTCTTAACGAAACATTGTCTGTAAGATAAAACAAGCCTCAACCTACGTATTTAGCCATAACTAGTACACATTACATATGTATTACTACTGCAATAGTTATTATGATTGTACAATTTTGAGTATTTTCTTTATACGCCTTTATATTTATGACTTTAACGAAATGTAGCCACGAGGAGAATCTCAAATCTTGTGCAATATAACAGTGCTTACATGGCTTTATCTTGAGGAAATCTAAAGAGACGGCATTATTTTGCCAGGAATATTTATGGCATTAACAGTTTTGCAAGTATTTATTTATTCGCAGATGACACTAATGTTCTAGTAACAAGTAAAGATTTCAACGAATGTGTAGTTAAATTAAACTATGTTCTAAATTGTATGTCAAATTGGTTCAAAGCAAACAAACTCTCAGTAAACCTTGAAAAACAAATACAATTAAATTTGTAACTACTCGCTCACCACAAACGCACATAGAAATAGGAATTAATGATACATTGTTAGAACATCTAAATGAAGTCAAATTTCTTGGGCTTCAGGTAGATAAATTTAAAAAATTGGGCATCCTCACCTTACCTTGTGTTTATATATTATCCATTTTAAAATTCTATGCAGTTAATCGACATAGTTTTATAACAAACATGGACATGGAAATTCATAACATTAATACTAGACAAAAGGGATTGATTCATCATCCCAATGCCAATCTTTGTTGCTTTCAGAAAGGTGTATATTATGAAACAATCAAGATATTTAATGCTCTCCCCAGTAATCTCAAAGAAAATGTTGGGAATTTCAGGGCTTTTAAGGCCTCTCTTAAGGAGTACCTTTGCAATAAATCATTTTACTCAATAGATGAATTATTAAGTGACAAATCTGTCGGACAATGCCGTTAATAGTCATTGTATTTATAAATAATACAATGTATTGTATTTTGTGTATATGAGTGTGTGTGTTTTATATTAAAATTAAACTGATTTATACTTTGACTTGCACGAATGTGTCAAATGAATTTTTTTAGTATTTCGCAATGACACAAGGTCTGTAAAGCCTGATGTTTTGATATTTTACACTATAGTACATAATCGTAAATCTTTGCATTGGAAATTCTATAACATATTTGTAAATATGTACTCCAATTTGTTGACATTTATGAAGAGTACATAATACAATAATCATGTTTTAGTTTATATAATTACTACTAGTAACTGTTATATCGATAATTTGAAAACTATCATCTGACATAACATTAGTTTTACATATAATGAAATTATATTTATTTATTTATTTATACACTTTAACACTATATTTTGATACCCTTTGTTTTTAAGGACATGCAAAAAAATATTCTGTTGTTTTTGTAACCTATGCTTTTAGCACTAGAGGTTTATACATTTTTTTTCAAAGTATATAAGCATATGTATACATGTATATGCTTTGACAAGTTCTATGTTCAGTGGCTTTCTGGCCTAAACGAACATACAGATGCTTTCTAATCTAATCTAATCTATAAAATCCTGCACACACACTCTCCCGTCCTTGAAGGATTCCATTGCTTAAAATTAGATAAAGTAATCCTAAACACTTCTTTCACCACGCTATAAAAATACGTCACAACAATGCCCCAAATTGCTACACTAGTATCGGTGGTTTACCTTGTCGCCATGTGTTCGCTACCTTTTTGGCCAACTTCCCTGTATTAATAATAAAAGGTAATTGTAGCCAGCTAGTAGGTTGGGTTGGTGTTCTGGTGAACTCCCGTGGCAGCAGCGTTTGAAAATGGCAGCTCTGGAGGACGAGTCACTCGTTCCAGCTGCGAAAATAACAAGCGATGAGAGATTAGAGTGGATTCCATTATCTTTAACATTGGTAGAATATCCACAAGGTAAACTTCTGCCGAATTTTTATTATAGCGGTAAAGATCGTCAAATAATTATTAACATTGGCAGTTTATAATGGAGCTAGTGACATCAGTAGTGCTTGGAATTTTGACTTTTAATCACAATAACAGTCATCATTGGTCTAGCCAGGAGATGAGCTACATATAGTATTAGTCATTTTTCATTTAATGTAAATTTTAGTTTTTAAGTGCATGAATACTGTGTTAGCTCATTATTAGGTTAGGGATCATCTATCATTTTTACATATTCTTGCTCATTCTTAAATCTACAAAGGCCCATCTGCTAAATTGCTCTAAGCGAAATAGCCTGCTAAATAAGTTGCCTAAACAAGAAAGAAAAAAAAAATCTGATTTTGAAAGTCTGTACCTGTATTTTTTGTTTCAATGTCACTTTCTGTGTGAGCGTCACTATTTTATTTGCTGATTTCCATATTGATCACACAGATATAAGTAGTAATTCAGATTTGGTTGATGTTTCTTCTAATCATCCTCTTATCATTTGTGAAATGCAAGTGTACCAGAAATATTAGATACAATAACCTATTTACCTGCCCTGAGCCTTTGTCAGCAATATCAGGTCATTGTTGGTTTGTTGTATACTGTAAAATAAAAAATTATTAATAAGGTGATTGAAATGTTGGTATAGTGAGTGCTTTTATCAGATTTCACGAAGCCAGCATAATATAGAAAAGTTTTAAATGCTTAGAAAATGTACTGTTGTAATGAAAGAGGTAAAAGTTCCACAGACATCTGGATTTAAAATTATTGGAAAATATCAAAATATCCACTAGACTGTCATGGTTTTGACTTGTTCTTAGGATTGGTAGGATTTTAGTTTCATAGATTCCTAGACTGTGTCCTGTTGTCGCTCTGCAGCTATATTTATTTAAACTCAATTTAGTTACATTTATCATCGCAGAGATCACAGGTGCAAGTCTGCACTGGTTCACAGTGTGTTTTATTATTAGAGGGCAAAAGTATATGCACTAAAACTAGTGAATATATGTATGCATGTTTTCTGTAAAACATTAAAATTGTGCTCCAAAAATTGAGAAATAAGACACTAAAAGGTATTCATACGGTAAGAAATTCATAATTCTCTCAAATTTATTTCTTTTTAAATTAATAAAATTTCAAAAGTGAAGCAATATTCTTTCATTGAATTTTAATTTAGATAGGCCTACTTACATGATTTCCGTTAATCCATTATGAGTTACTGAAGTATTATTTATGAATCACTTTACAGTAATTTAATGAATTGTCTTTGTTGCAAATGCACAAATAAATTTTCTGGTAGAATATATTTTATTCTGTTACTTAAAATGCTTTTGTATGAAGAAAAAACCTCTCCATATCACATGAAGACACAGGACAGTATCACAAGGAACGCACCATGGGTGTCATGAAAATTTAGTCTTGGATTCATGATGTCAATTCCTACAAATTTGCAACGAAGCATCTTTCCAATTTCTAGAGGTACTTTATTGATGTTTGTGGTTTCATAAACCTGTAGGACTGAAGTTAGTGGTATTCCATTTTCATTTAGACATGTGCATGTTTCTGATAGTTGCTAAAATAGGTTTTAATGAACACTAGTTTGGAGGTTCTTCTCATTGCAAACATTTACTGCGGTCATTCTTGTCTAAAGTTTCTGGCAGCATTTGCACATGTTTTCTAGGTAGTCATATCCATGTATCTTCTCACCTTGTAAGGATAGGTTGTGGGAGTACCGGCTATCTGGCAGCAATTCACTCTTGAAGGAGTCTTCACAGAGGATAACAAAGCACTCACTTCAAGAAAGTTTGCTTAAATTTTCTCTGCCGGTCTGTGAAGACTATTTGCTAGACATGTCACATGCACTGCCTCTATGTAAAACACCTATAAAGCTTTAACTGCCTTAGTTATGAATACTACTGTGTATGTAACTCTTAGTGGTAGTTTTCCTTCATATTCTTGGGCAGGCTACAGGATATGCATCATGAATAATCTGAGCAATTGTTGAGTAGTTTGTGTTTTCCAGTACCTTAGAGTTGATAAGATGGGGTGTTCTTTTTCATTTTCCATAAGTTTTCCCATAATGACTTTTGACAAACTTTCTACTTGAATGTGTGGTTTCATTTACAGACAACCAATTATTTGAACCACCAATGTTGTCTCGGATTTTCTGGAGCACCTTGAACAACAAAATATAAAATCAAATATCTGAATTTTAGTATATTGAGTAAATACTTATTTACTGTAAATTAAATTCCATAGGGTTTGTAATTTTTACAATTTTCTGAATTAAATAAACTTACCTGTTCAATAGGGGCAATGTAATTCTCCTCAATGTAGACTGATCAGGAATTTTACTTTGCATTATTTTTCCAGGTATCCTCGAAATTCCATATTTTTTAATTTTTTCAGAATGTTAGCTGACAATAATGTCTTGAACATATTTGTTGAGAAAACATCATTTCCACTGTTCCTTGCAGAAAATGCTGACGTTAAGGTTAACCGAACCTTCAAACTGGTTTGTGTACCAACATTATTTTTATGAGCTTTGTTTGCAAATGTTTTGTAATTTTAAGTTTTTGTTGCAGGGTGTTTAAAAAAAAGTAATGTAAAAGAATTTTTACAGCAAAGATACTGATACTCTGCATAATTTATAATAAAATTAAACTCATATCTTTGTCATAGATTTAGCATAGGACAAGCACATTCTTGACTTTCTATTGTTGACAAACATTTTGATGCTGCTCACTGACAAGCACAT
This sequence comes from Hymenopus coronatus, assembly GCA_030762935.1. Lineage (NCBI taxonomy): Eukaryota > Metazoa > Arthropoda > Insecta > Mantodea > Hymenopodidae > Hymenopus > Hymenopus coronatus. Next base: position 84,947,716 of record CM060887.1, read on the forward strand.
TCTTTGGTGCTCAATGACCTACTATTGTTGACCAGCATATCGTTGGTACCTGTTGACTTGTAAAGGTTTCAAAATTTCAATGACCCTTGTGAAAAAAAAGTGTGAAATATACATCAATATAGTAATATTTGCAAAATATGGCTTTATATGCACTATTAGATTCCCATTGTAAGTCTCCCACAGCATGAAACTTATTTATTTTTATGTTGATATGTTTATCTCTTAAGGAGCAAAACATGCAAATATGCTGGAATCCCTACTTTATTATAAGATATTTTCATACCAAAGGACTGAATATCTTAATAGGTATTATCATTTGCTATTATTGCTTTTGCTGTCCTGTAGTAATTTGTCAATCATATGTTGTTGGCTTGGAGAGTAACCTAGGGTATTTGTACCAGTTTGTAATCACTGAATGTGAGGATTAGTGTCCCTTGGATATTCTTCTCCATGCCATTCATATTATGTCATATCTATATTCAGTCAGTTATCTATATTTATACTTAAGGAATAAAAATTAATTTTCATTTTGGGGTATTTTGGCTGCATTTAATGTATAACCAGTAAGAGGTCAAATCTGTAATTGTGGATAATGCAATAAATAATCCCAGTATTTAATTGCCTGCAAATATAGTAAAAGCCAAAAATAAGAAATTAAGACAGACAAAAGAGCATAAAATGATGTACTGTGATGTTAGTTATGAATGCACTATTTAGGTTTTAGAAGTAGAAAGTGTAATGAAGAGAATTATTAGGATGTGCTTTACGTGGCTAGTAAGGTATATGTTTTAAACATCATTGTTATTGCCGAGAAGTATTCATGATCTTTGAAAAATGGTAGAATGAACAGTGGGTTGATAGTTCAGAAAATGTGGTGTGCCATGTTGATAAATCTGATCAAGCCATCCAACATAATCCATGATTAGGTCCATTTAAATAAACATAATTATATGGCATAAATCAAAATATAATAAGCTTATTGGTCAAAAACATAGGCATTTTGAGCCAATGGGATTTATCATATATCAGGCAACTAGAGTTCGTTACACATTGTAAGTAATATATATCGTTACACACAAAGAAATTGGGAAAATGAAAAGGATTGGAGAACCAAGTTGGTTTCGTATAACCCAACGGTTCCCAACCAGTGTGCCCCGGCACCCTAGGGTGTCGTGTGATTGGCTAAGGGGTGCCGCGAGATATTGAGATAAACAAAAAAAATACCTTCTACTGAAGCCTTAAGTCTTGTAAGGTCTTGAAATAAAATAAGTCAAATCAATTACTCTCATGCACGGCAGATGGTGATAGTGGTCGATTCATTTCAATAATTCAGTTATACTAGTATCCCACAGATGGCATTACAGATATACCCTGCCGAACATTCCTGAGACTGCTCGCTTCCTCACGATAATTCCCGAGACTTCGACAGATGAATATATAAAAGTGTACGCTGCTTGGCGCTTTCAGTTGTCTTCCTCGCGTTGATTCACAGTGTTTAGCTATGGATAAGTTCATTGTTAAACGTAAACACCAGGACAGTGAAAGTGAACAGTCGGCTCCTACTGTTTGCTTTCAGAAGCCAAATCTTAACAGTTTCTCCCGGACGGTCGAATTCACCACATAAAGAAGACAAACGAAAGAAAAGAACATACCAGGACAGTTACTTAGCGTATAGATTTAAGGGGAATAACTACGAGGAAAACCCTATCCCTGTGTGTTTAGTTTGTGGCGAAACACTTAGCAACGAGGCCATGGTACCTAGCAAACTGAAGCGGCATCTTACATCAAAGCATTCTAGTGTGTCACAGAAAAGTGTAATGTATTTTTCACATATATTAGAAGGGGAGAAGAAAACAGCTGTGCGAATGGTAAAGAGAATGACCATAGGTGATACTGCTCTTGAAGCCTCATTTAAAGTAGCAGAACTGATAGCTAAAAGAAAGAAACCTCATACTCTTGGAGAGGAAATCATTGGCCCTGCATGTCAAGTTATAGTTTCAACAATACTTGGCGAAGGAGCAGCTAATCAAATTTCGAAAGTTCCTCTGTCCAACAACACAATCAGCCGCAGGATACCTGAAATGTCATGCAATATCAACGAACAAGTCACGGAGAAAATAAAAACTTATAGAACATTTGCTTTGCAAGTAAATGAGAGTCTCGATATTGGTGACAAACCGCTACTCTTTGGTTTTATCAGATATATTGATGAAAAAGATATTAGTGAACAGTTTCTGTTCTGGAGACCGCTGGAGACTACAACCACAGGCCATGATATTTTCGTTTCTATTAATTCCTATCTCAATGACCATGATCTTTCATGGAAAGACTTGTGGTATATGTACAGATGGTGCACCATCTATGTTTGGGAGAATTAAAGGTTTTACTGCCAGAGCTCTCAATGAAAATCCATCCATTATTATAACTCACTGTTTTCTGCATAGAGAGGCATTAGTCGTGAAAGCGTGTAATGAAGATTTTGCTGAAGTGTTTAACCAAGTTGTGAAAATGGTGAACTATATGAAGTCTTGACCTTTAAAGTGCAGAATTTTTTAACAGTTATGTTGCGCAACGGATGCAGCTCATACCTCTTTGTTACTTCACACAGAAGTAAGGTGGTTGTCGCGGGGTCGTGTATTGAACCGGTTTCTCGAACTTAAAGAACAGCTAAAAACTTTTTTTTAAGGATGAAAATCAAGACACATTTCATGAGCTCTTACTAAGTGATTCTTGGTGTTTTGAGCTGTCGTATCTGGCAGATATTTTTCATAAGCTGAATGAACTGAATGTTTCGATGCAGGGTCGACATGAAACAATAATCTCCTCAACCAATAAAATGAAAGGTTTTAAAAGAAAACTTAGTTCTTGGCAGTCTGCAGTTCAAAAAGGAGATTTGTCGAACTTTCCATCTCTTCTTAATGTGGCAGGAGATAAAGATCTGGGTAAACTGAAAGACCGCATTTGTGATCACTTATCAAGATTGCAAGATGCAATAGATGCGTACTTTCCAACTATTTTCACTACGAATCTCGACTGGGTTGTCTCACCATTTGATTTCGTAGAAGTGCAGAGGAAATAGATTTCACTGCTTGTGAACGAGATGAATTTATGATCTTTGCACTGATTCCACACTCAAAGTTAAGTTCACCAAGAGTGAGGCGTCGGTGGCTAGTTTTTGGCTTCAACGGAGAGAGGAGTACCCTAACCTAATGAAGAAAGCAATTAACGCACTTTTGCCCTTTTCAACATCCTATCTATGCGAGCAAGCCTTCTCTGCTATGGTGACAATAAAATGCAAAACAAGAAATAGACTGAATAACCTTGAGGATGATTTGCGTGTTTCACTGTCAACTGTAAGACCCGACATCACATATCTGTGCTCTAGGCATCAATCACAAGTTTCACATTAATCGAACAAAATTTATTGATGTATTTTTACTCAGTGATTGTAGTAAAGTTTACTGTATTATGTTATGGTGTACGTTGTTATTATTATTATTATATAATATTTCAATAAATTAACATATTAAGCTTAATTTTCTTTTAATTCAAGGAAGGGTGCCCCTGGTGTTTAATGTTATTCCCAAGGGTGCCGTGAACTTCAAAAGGTTGGGAAACACTGGTATAATCCATTCCTATGTTTTAATGTTCCTGTTGTACAACAGTGTTTTGTGAACCAATCTCGTACCAAGGGAATGTTTGAATTTGTTTCATAAACATAAGAAATGTGTATTTTAAACATAGCATTGTTTTTTCAGGTATCTAAATGTCATTACATATTTTTTAAAGCTAGAAACAGCTACTGAATATTATGATGAACTTAACAAAGCCATATTAACCATAAAGATAGTTGGATGGGTAGAGTCAGACTGAAAACTTCAATGATATAGTCAGAATTTGCACCATGAATCTCTTGTTCTCTAGGCAGTTACTCTTAACACTGAGCTAGTATAGCAACATTCCAGCGCAGCATTAAACTTCCCAATTGATTTGCATGTTTCCCGGTTTCTCAAATTAATTTGAGATGACAAATCCCAATGGCAGCTTAAAATGTCGTTGCACAAGCAATTTTTATTAAAAGGGGAGTTAATTAAGACATTTCAGGTTCTGTTCTTCATAAAATAAAATTTCAATAGAGATTATTTATTAAAAGGATTAAGAATAAGTCCCAGACTTCATAGTTTAATAACTATTAGGTCACATGGCTTGTTTGAAGAAAACTTAACAATAATATAAAGATAGTGTTTAAATATTATATAATTCTAGGTGAAAATTCTGGATGCATGTGTATGGCAGCTCTGGATGCATGTATATATTTGGCAATTTCAAAATTGATTTTTACGGGGATACTTGTTGTGGAGTACGTTATCAGTTCTTTAATCATCTTCTGGATTCTATAAATATTTTTGCAAGATATTCTATTGAAATGGGGTGCTAATTTAGAAACTTTGGGATTTATTAGGGAAACTTTGGCATACAGAGAAATACAACACACCTATATAGGTGCTTAAATTAACTGGAAGTGTGTAAAATATAATTGTATATATATAATATTGAGTAAACTTTGTTAGCTACTTGGGTAACCAATGCCATGGTATGCTGAACCATTATGAGGAGGCCCCTGCTATGACCTGGTGAACACCTTTACTACTCTCTCACTCTCTGCTACCCTTGTTTCTTTGAGACTGTGAGTAGTTGTAATATTGGACAAAGTGAAAATACTGTATGATATTTAAAACAACATTTAGTGACTGTTCTGCTATCTGCAACAAATTATTTTTAAAATGTTGCATAAGTGCAACAAGTGAAATCACAAGAGAGAAAACTAAATCGGCAGAGAGCAGAGTTCACTAATTAGAGGGGCTACCATTTATTTTGAAAAGCTGTTATAAGTTGAAGATGAATCTAAACGAATCAATGGACATGGACATGGTGAATGTAGTTCATGTTAAGAATTAAAGTGATGCATGCTGTAAATATACTATATTTTGTTACATAAGCTATTTCTATCAGAGAAACAATGTTTCTTATCAACATGGCTATCTGTTTCGCATAATCTATAAATCATAGTTCAACCTGTAACTTGAACATCCCAAAATCTTTTCTTATACTTGCTCGCAGATTCTATACAGATTTTGATAATAAAAAAAATCCAATAAAGAATATCTTCTAATCAAAAAAATAAATGATAGTAAAATTAAGGCTAATCTTACTTCACAAATGAATCATAAATTAATTCATTTTGGGGAACAGTATTTATACCCAAAATGAGTCATTTCACTTAATATATACTATGTTGTATTAACTAATAATTATGTACCATATCCAATAGTTCTGCTCAAACTAAGCCTCGCGGTCTTAAAAGCCATAAAACCTGTTCTCCTCAAAGCTGATTACTAGCATTGTGATTTGAATGCAAAATAAAATAGTAAAAGTGCATGCAAATATGCACCGTAATATGCATAAATAAAAGACCACTCGCCTCTCACCTAGATGGCCCAGGTTCGATCCCAAGTGACCGCATGTAAATTTGTGATGGACAAAGTGGCGCAGGGGCAGGTTTTCTCTGGGTTCTCCGGTTTCCCTCAACATCGCATTCCACCGGTGCTGCATCTTCATTCATGTATCACCAGTGTCACCGCCTGCGGTGCCGTAAGTAGTTAAAGCGGGTGTTGAACACTATAAAAATAAAAGTAAAAAAATCAAATAAGCCAAATTTTTGGGGGGAGGGGAGTAATCTTGCTTTATTCGTGGCTGTTACGTTAGATAAGGAAAGTTTTCCTGAGTTCAGCTCCTGCATCTGTCCTTTCTACATCTCCTGATCACAGGTGCATGTGATAAACATCACAATTGTTTTTCAGTGAATTCCTCTTCTAGTTCCTCACCATCACCAGACAACACTTTGCGATTGTTTTGTAATCAGGATTTTTATTTAATAACTGAACAAGATTATTGAATGCAAACTGTGAGTTTCTACAGACAGTGTATGTGGAATTTAGTCTGTCAAATTCAATAATCTAAAGAATTATTTTGAGCCTCTAACTGTGCTATAATTTCTGGTAATTTTGAGAATTCTGGGTCTTTTTCTCAGTGCAATCTTCAGAAAAGCACTCTGCATTAAAGGAATCTCTTATTGCCTTCACTTCACTGAAATGTTCCTCACAGTATGACACAGCCTGTAAACACATGTTCCAGTGAGCTAAAACTGGCTTGGAGTGAGAAAAATTTGGAAATAGTTCACAATATTTTTTAACTCTTATTGGCGCTTTCATAAACACCTTTTACTTTCTCTACTCGTACTATGTATATAGTGTATAGAGAAGGTATTGCACTCCACCCAAAAATTTGATACCGAGATTTCACTGGAAATATGTTTTAGGGTCCCCTGTATCCAAAAAAAAAAAAAAAACATTTTCAGAAAAGGGTCTGCGGTGTGTCTGTGAACACAATAACTCAAAAACAAAAAGTTGATAAAATAACAAACTTGGTATTTAAGTTTAGTATCTTCCAGGGATGCGACACAAAGATTTTGAGAAAAACCCCTGCAGCTCAAATTACCCTTTACATGAAATTTTTTTTCAAAAATTTTGGTTTTCTCAAAAATGGCTCTAATGATTTTGATTAAAATATTGTATATTAAAGATATTTACTTCACAAATAAAATGTGTATCTTGAATTTTCTGGGAATTGCCTACTGTATTCTGGATGAATTTTACAGAATTTTGCATAACTACTAAACCTTAAGAGGTGGACAAAAACTTATAACACAAAAAATGTAGATCATGTTAAAACACGCAAAAAATGTTACATGCATTTTTTTTCTGGAGTTGTTCGTCGTTTTTGAGATATTCCTTGTTTTTGGTTTCAGCTTTGAAAAACTTATACTTTTCTCATACAGGATTTGTCAACTCCTGTCCATACAAACAAAGCAACTTCAGTCACATAGCAACCAGCTTTTGACTGTCACTTTAACCTGTGGTACTCCCTTATTTCGTTTCTACGTAACAAGGAAGCAAGTAATAAGACTATTCCTGCTAGCAGAAAGTAAATAGAAGCATAAGCTTTTTAACATTTTTGTTGCAGAGATGTAGAGAAAGTCATGTGAATGGAACATATCAGATTTCTTAACACTGGAGACAAGCAAGTCCACTTCTTTATATTTGATTCTAATGTTTCAGCAACACGATGTGAACCTTGAGCAAGGCAAGTTGGATGAATTAATTTGGAATAAAGAACGTTCAATCCAGCTCCCCTTTTACCATATATGGAGCACCATCAGTGAAAACTAAAAATACTTTCTCATGCTGTATTCCAGCTGGCCCCAAGAAATCAAACAAGTCATTGAAAAATGTTGCAATTGTGCTGTGATTTATCAGTCAAGTACTTGAGTGTTGAAGAGGAATGATTTGCTACCTGCACCAACTATAACACTAGCAACACACTGTGCTGCAGCTTCTGTTGAAATTCAGATTTTTTTCCTGTTCCAGTATATCCTGTATTTTAGAAATTACAGCCTGCGATACATAGTTTTTGCGCAATGCAGACTCTTCCGGGACCCTTTTGCTTTTCTAAGAAACTCCAAAGCTGCACATTTTTCAGTTCCCAGAATGGAATGTTGGCATTCACTAAAGCTAAGCACAAGTCTTAAGAGAAATTGTCTCTCAAACTTGATTGTCCATCTACTTTGCTTGTAATTGTTGCTTTAAAGCAGACTTCTTCTTAACCTGGCCCTTATGATATGCATACTTGTGTGTTGTACAACTGCAAACTTTTTATTCAGGTACTCTTTTTTCACATACCAAGCAAAACAATATCTTAACCAATTTCACTAAAAAATATCACTTCCAAACTCATTTAAATATTTATGTGATATGGCAGATGGTGATGCTTTTGTGCGTGGCATTTCTCAACCAAAGTGCTTCTCTAATAGCTTCCTCAATTAAGTATCGACACTCAACTGAGCTCTGAGCCAGTTACAAAACGGGGAAGCACCAAATTACTGAAGACATGCCTGATAATAATTGGCTATGCTTTGGCTTTATGACTGCACATAGGGGATTACTCAGTTTCATTCTTAGTTTTAATTGCATATTATTTCATATCTTCATACTTTACTGAGTTTGGTTTTCTCCAGGCATTCCATGTTATGCTAGAAAGTACTTAATACACCACACATCCATTTATAAATATATGCATGCACTTATATATTTTAAAATATATCTTGCTTGTTGTTAGCAGAGACTTTATTAAGTACTAAAAATGATTAACTAAAGGGGAAAATTATAATTTAGTACCATGTTCTAGAGTAAAACATGCAATTTTTTCATTTAAAACTTAAAATATATATTTTTCCGTGAAATATACATTTATATGCATTAACAAATTGTCAGGAAAAGAGTGTAACAAAATATATGATTTGAGCATACTTTTAAAATATATAAAAAAGAACATGCATTTTGCATACAAATCTGAACTTTACTGATTACCCATTAGTATGCCAGGAATTCTTGGTCAAGAACCAACTTGAACTTTTGCCCCCTACTGTTAGTTAATGCATGTTCACAGCAGAAAATATTGTGAAAGCAACAAAGGCTAAGAAAATAGGCTAGAAAGAATTATATTGGTGGTATACAGTGACAATTTTACCCATTTGTAGGTGACAAGTCTGCCCTGCTTTTAGATTTGTGGACTGTGTTTCAAGATCCTATTCGTTTAGGTGGTTTAACTCTTGGTAAAAGCATTGAACTTATTCAAATTCTTTCCAGGACTATAGGTAAAATCAAGCCCCATGAACAGATTTTTCTTCCATAATTGAAAATCTTTCTACCAGCATATGAGTGAGCTAATAATTGCAAGTGAAAATTTAAATTTTGACCTCTTCAAGAGGGACATTATTTTAAAATGCAATTCTTCACTCCATTTAAGTTTTCTTCTCCCAGATTTCTTAATATCAAATATTCATGGTTTCATGAGAGACCACTACAGGTTTTTTTTTAACACCAAAACTATTTTGTTTATTCCAAAAATCAACAGTATCAAGAGAGTTAATGCAACATGAATGGTTTGGTTCTCTGTGCATGGTGTAAAAATAAATGTGATTTAACCATGCAATCAAATGCTTCCGCTTGTGCTACAAATATGGTAGTAATTCATTCTGCAGTGTTTAAATTATATCATTAACATACTAATCATGAAATATGTGCTCGCAGAAATGGAAGTGCATCAGATAGAAATAACCGCTGACATTTTTCTGCTCCTCACCAGGTTCTGTATTTGACGCTCCTCATCTGATTGCAACAAATTCCCAACTTCATTTTTAAATGCAGCAGTTTATGTTGTTTTCCATGTACCAAAGTTAATTTAAGCAGCTAATGATTTGTGTGCATCTAATTAATGTGATTTTGTACCTCTGTGTGAAAGACAGAGAAAAATTTCTCAGGGCAGCTTTCGTATGCACTCACATACAGTTCCCTTGTCAGTAGACAAAAATATATACAAGCAATCCAATCTGTGTTGCACAAAACTAGCGAAATATATTATCTTGCCTAAAGTACTGAGAATTTTGTTGTTTACAGTAAAGAAAATCAAAGCTCATACAATATTGCTAGTATTCAACTCAATTGGATCATCTCACCTTCATATTACTAAATTTCCTATTTGCACTGTGGATCCTCCATATTGCCTCCCATAGACTATTACCAATCCATTTCCCATATTGGCGGCTTTTTGCATATAAAGGAAAGAAGAGAGCAACATTATATCCTTAATCAAGAAAACTTCCGTTTATGGTGAATATCCTAAAAATGGCCCTCATTTTTACCATTCCTAAAAAAATAAAGGGGACAGTATTTATATTTTTATTTCAAAAAGTGTGGCAAAAGAAAAATTCAACATTGCTTCACCTGAACACTTTCCATTCCCTTTTCCAGAAGGGTGTTGTTTTTTTGGTGATAGTATCTACTCCACAGTATTTTTATTTTTTCTACAAAAATATATGTTAAATTTCCCATTCCTTTGGAAAACCATTCATAGTGTCTTCTGTTAAACAATTTTCAAATCTATCTTCCATTAGAGGTTTTTTGAAGCAAGCAATATTTATATTTTTATTCAATAATTCCATATATGCTGTGAGACCTCCAAAATGGTCTACATTTGAATATTTTCCACTCCATCTTCAATTACAGATGGATTTTTACTTTCTCTACATGAACTATGTACATAGCATATAGAGAAGGTATTGTATTGCACCCAAAAATTCCATACCTATATTTCACCAGAAATACATGTTTTGGGCCCCTCCCCCAAATCCAAATAAAGCATTTTTATAAAACTGCCAGTGTGTGTCTCTGTGGGCAGCATAGCTAAAAAATGAAGTATTTAAGTTCAGTATATTCCAAAGATGCAACACAAAAGATTTTTAACACAATACCCCCACCCCCAACTACCCTTAACATGGAAAAGATTTCAAAAATTTTGGTTTTCTCAAAAATGCCTAATGATTTTGTTAAAATCTCTTACATCTAAGATATTTTCATGGCAAATAAAATGATATCTTGAATTTTCTGGGTTATAGCCTCTGAAGACCTCTTTATTCTGGATGAATTTTTATGAATTTTGCATACTTCTAAACCATAACAGACAGACAAAATCTTACTGCACAAAAAATTTAGACCACCTTAAAAGAACCATTTCATGTCATATACATTTTTCATGTAGTTAACTGTTTTCAAGATATTCCTTGTTATTGGTTTCAGTTTTAAAATACTTATAACTTTTCTCATATATGGGAACTTGTGAACTCCTGGCTGCTTAAGAAACAGATTTCAATCCCATAGCAACCATATTTTAAAACTTTTGATTGTCAGTTTAGCCTAGTGTATTCCCTCATTTCCATTCAACTTGCACCTAAAGAACTAAGTAATAAGACTGTTTCTGCTAATATTTATCTTAATTAGCTTGGTGCAGGTAGAAGAATATGGTTATTAACAATAATGTGTTACAAGATACAGAGAAAGTCATGTGAAAAGAACACATCAGATTTTTATGATAACACCCCTAGAATTTTAATTTTTGCTCTAAGTAATGTATGCTTTAAATTTCCAGTTTATGCTGAAAAATTTGCTTAGCATCAAACAGTTTTTAGTCCATTTTTCAATTAGTTTTTCTTCTTTTTTTGCTTTACTACCCCTAAAAAATGAAAGAAGCACTATTTATTTTTTTATTCAGCAGAAGTTTTCATACAAAAATCCTCCAAATCCCTTTAGAGAGGGATTTACCCATTACTAGTCAGAATGAAGAGAGCAATATAAGAAAGTAGAAAGAATATTGGAGATCAAAAATGCTAATGGCTTCATTGCCAAGCACAGTATTGGATAACAATATCAACTACCCTAGAATGAGGAGCGCAAAATTTAAGCCTTTATTATTAAGAAAACAGGTCCATTTATACTGAATATCCTCAGAATTGCACCAGCTAAATATTTTTCACCCCTCCATTTGGGAGTAGGTTTTGCTATACCACCTCAGAAGAAAATATTGTTACACAAAAGTGTTGAGAAAATGGTGTATTCACTGAAAAATCTAAAAATTACTTTCCATCAAACTTTTCCCACCCCATCTTTTGTAAGGGTAGTTTTTATTTTCTGTACTACATTGTGAGAAGGGGAAGTATTGCATTATACCAATAGTATAGATAGATTTATCATCAGCCTGAAGAAATACAGATTTTATGGCATCATCAAAAAACAATGAAATTTTGTTACATTTGAGTTTGAATATATACAGAATTTGTAAAAAGAAAAATCCAAAATAGTTTTCTGCCAGCCCCAGGCTCCTTCCTACTTCTGCAGAATGGGACCTGTAATGACACAAAAAGCAGTTGTATCTGCACAAGAGAAATATGGTTGCACAAAGATGATGATGATGATGATGATGATGATGATAATAATGATTTATAGTTATTTAATTTGTATTCTGTGGAACAAGTTAGAGTTTCTGATTAAAGTATTCGTTAGTAGTGACTTTTGAGATGGTTCTCAATGGCCATTCTAAATATTTTGTGATTAAGCTCTTTAACACTGTTTGGAAGATGGTTGTATAAATTTATACCCTGGTGTGATATGACTTAAGATACCTGGTGAGCCTATGAGTGTTGAGATGTATATTACTGCAGGCTCTTGTATTGTGGTCATGTAGGGCTGAGTTTCTTTTAATGAGATCCAAAATTTGATGTATAAAAGAGACTGACTCTAAAATATATATACAAGGTAAGGCTAATATAGATAGTTCTTTGAATACTATCTTACTACCTGATCGTATTGGTACCTGTTTTATGATTTTTACTAATCTTTTCTGAAGCTCAAGTATCTGCAAACTTTTTGAAGATGCCCCCATACTATTATTCCATATGAGAGCAGTGAATGGACATATCCATAGTAGGCTGACTTTAAGCCCTCCAAGGGCAATACTTTTGAGAGGACTCTAAATGCTTAGCATAGACAGCTGAGTTTCCTGCTTAGATGTATGTGGGTTTCCCATGTCAGGTTTGCTTTTACCCATATGCCCAAGAATTTTGTGGATTCTACTTCGGTAATTTGTACATCATTGAAAGAAACTTGCATTGGGTCTTGCTCATAATTATGGAACTGTATATACACAGTTTTTTCGATGTTAAGCTTGAGCTTATTGGTCAATAGCCAGTTTTCTATTTGTTTTAAAACCTTGCTGGTTTTATCCTGCAACTTATTTTTGGCAGGGTTACTAATTGTAATACTCGTGACATCAGCAAATAACACACTTTTTGCTTGAGTAATATTAGGGAGATCGTTTATGTAGATAAGAAAGAGTAGTGGACCTAATACTGAGCCTTGTGGGACTCCATGCTTTATAATAACATTATTTGATTTAGCTGAAAGTACTTCAATAGACTGATATCTATTATTTAAATATGAACTAAACCATTCTTCAGCTAATCCCCTCACTCTGCATTTGTTAAGTTTGTGAATCAATATTTTATGGTTAAGCATGTCGAAAGCTTTGCTAAGGTCTAGAAAGAGCCCAACAGTCTTTTCTTTGTCATCCTGAACTTTGAATATTGATTATAAGAATGACAATATAGCATTTCCAATGTTTATACCTTTATGAAATCCAAACTGAACCTTACTTAAAATGCTGCATGCCTCTAGGAAAGGCATTAACTTGTTGTACATTATGCTTTCAAGTATTTTTGCAAATGCTGATAGAGCTATTGGGCGATAATTTTGTACAAAGTCTTTTTCATCCTTTTTTAAAAATTGGGCGAACCTTTGCTGTTTTTAGAAGTTCCGGAAATATCCCCAAAGCCAATGATGAATTTGCAATATCCACCAAAGGAGTTAGTAGGTGGAATGCTGTTTGTTTTACAATTTTATATGGGATATCATTTCCACTTGAGTGCTTGTTTTTTAAGCCTTTAGTTATTGTGATCATTTCTTCTGATGTTACTGGAGTTAGAAATATAGCTTGGCTGTTTGTCATTTGTGGAAGTAACGGGGGATGAGTATTTGGTGCTGTTTGAAAGCCCTCATTGACCTGACTAAAGTATTCATTAAACATCTCAGCTATTTCTTTGGGATTTTCAATCTTTTCCCCATTTTTGTTTAGTATGATTTTTTCCTTAGCATTTGTCTTATTTTTTCCAGTTTCATCTTTTACTATCTTCCATATAGCTTTTGCTTTGTTTTTAACATTTGCAATATAGCCCTCATTTGATTTCAACTTTGCTATGTGTATGACCTGGTTTAGGATCTTGCAGTAAGATTTGTAGTATTTTTAGAGATGCTCATCATTATTTATTTTACACAGGTTGTATAACTGCCTCTTTCTTTTGCAAGAAATTATTATACCTTTTGTGAGCCATTTTGGTTCTTTCCTGTTTTGATTATTTGAAATGATGATCTTTTTGAGTGGGAATGCTACATTAAAATAGTGCTTGATAGTAGTTAGAAAAACTGATGTTTTGTCATTTGTATCAGTTTTGGTAATTACATCTGTCCAAGTTTCTTTTTCTAGCAAATATTGAAAGTAATGTATGTTGTCTTCGCTGAAAGATCTTTTATAGCTAATTGATTTAGCAGATTTTGAAGGTATATTTCCATTTATTTGCATATGTAGGGGCACAGTATTGTGGTCAGAAATTCCCAAGTTTACATTTTCTATTGCTAATGGGGGAGAGTTACAATTAACTATAATTTGATCCAAACAAGTTTGAGAACTGGAGGTTATAAGCATTGGAGTATTCATAGTCTCCATTAGATTGTATGAAAGAAGTAGCAATCAAAATTCACTTACGCTGCTTTCGGCAGATACAAAGTTTATATTGAGGTCCCCACACAAAATCAGCTGCCTATTTTTGCTCACTAGATCATTTAACAAGATTTCAAAATGTTCAAAAAAGGTTTTTATGCAACCACTAGTGGATCTGTAGATGCAAATGACTGTGAATGTAAAATTTGAGTCAAATATGTCAGTGACTGCACGTTCAAAGGTCTTTTCTATATTTAGGTAGTATGCTTCTTTGTTTTCTTTACATTTCAATTTGTCTGTTGCATATATTGCTACACCTTCATTTCTGAGAGTCGATCGACAGAAAGAACCCATAAGTTTATAGTTAATAATGTGATGGGATGTTATTTCATCAGGTTTGAGTCTGTGTTCTGTACAGCAAAATATATCTATATCATGCATTTTAGAATTTAATAATACTTCTATTTCGTGCTTTTTATTTCTAAGACATTGGACATTTTGGTGCATTAATGCAAACTTTCTATATTTTGTTGCTTTACCAGGTGTCTTAGTTTTAAAATGTATAGAATTTGCTGAACTACTCACCCGGTTGACTGTATTGGGCCATCCTTGGTCCCTCATTTGTCCCTGTGCTGGTTCTGCAGTGTGATGCTCCTTGGAGGGATCTGTCCTGAGTCTGATTCCTATTTCTCTGCATGACTTGTTGAATTCATATTTACTATGGTCACTATTTTCAGGCACACAGTGTTCTAGATTTGACAATCCTGTCATTCCTACAGCTACGTCATCCACCACATAGCTTATTAGTTTCCCCGTCCCTACTGATGTCCTCACATAAGAACTGTCTGAATATAATTGCTCCCCTTCTATTTAGATGGACTCCATCTCTGGCTCGATCCTTGTCCCTAATGCACCAGTTGCCATCCAACATCACACACTTCCGAGTATTACACAACCAATCTAGCTCTGCATTTATTCTTCTTACTTTTTGTTTGCTCACATCTCGCCTGCATAGTACTCTGCTGATTACAATTATAATGTAGAGGTTTCGCTGGTAATATATGTTTTGAGGAACCCTGAAAAATCAAAACTATATTTTTACTTTATCTACATAAGTAGAGAACATGTTGCATTCCAACCAAAAATTTGATACCAAGATTTCACTGGAAATACATGTTTTAGGACCCGCTGAATTCAAAAAACACTTTTTTAGAAAAAATATTAATGTGTCTATGAACAGCATAACTCAAAATTGATTAAATACCAAACGTATATTTAAGTTCAGCAACTTCTAAGGGTGTGACATGAAGATTTTCAGGAAAATCCCTCCTCCCCAAACTACACTATTGATGGAAAGTTTTGATTTTCTCAAAAATGACTTACAATTTTGATTAAAATATCATATATTAAAGATATTTACGTGACAAAGAAAATGTTATATTGAATTTCCTGGGATTAACCTTTGAAGTCCATTTCATCCTGAATGACTTTCATAAGAATCAACATGTCGCCCTCCGTGGTGTAGTGGTTACCATGCTAACTTCATATACCCAAGGTCGCAGGTTCAAACCCGGCGGAGGATGATGGATTTTTTCGGGTATAAAAATCCTTAGCATGGCTTCCTTCGGAAGGGAGCTGCTGGTCCCATGTCGTAGATTTACGGCACATAAAAGAACCTCAAGCCTGATAGAGAAGCCTCTGAGCAAAATTAAGTGGCCTTTCACGCCCAATTTAGAATGGGACGCTGAGAACCACAGCAGTTAAAGAGCTCCATAAATAACACACAATTTACATTTATAAAAATCAACAGAGACTTACTTCACAACAAATGTAGATCTCTTCAAACAAATTGGGTCAAGTACATTTTTGTCATTGAGCTAATGCTTCCTAGATATTTCTTGTTATACTTTTAAATTTTCCTATACTTAGAAGATTAAATTTAAATTTTACAAATTTTGATGTTAAAATTTTAAGAGTCATTTTCAGGTTACAAAATCTTATACATTTTTTAAATAATAAGTCATTCATTTTTTCGTCTGACAAGCAAAGACTAATAGTTTCACTACCATTACATAGTGACCAGCTTCTTAAAGATGTGACTATTGCTTTAGCCTATTGGTTTTTCCTTACTCCCTTATACAAACAAATCATATTGTTATAAAAATGTTTCTGCTAATGTTTACTTGATAAGCACAAAGCAGATAGAATAATCAGCTTTTGTAAGAACAGTTTGCTGTAGCATAAGTAGGGAAAGTTGCCTGAATGTAGCACATCAGATTATAGAAAAAGGTCTGTGTGTCTCCATGTGACAGCAAAACTCAAAAACAAAAAAGTTGGTTAAACAACAAGCTTGATATTAAAGTTCTGCATCTTCCATGGATGCAACATAGATTTTCAAGAAAATCCCCCAACTGTAAAATACCCTTTACTTGGTGGAACGTTTTCTGAAAATTTAAATATTCTCAAAAATGGCTAACAATTTTGATTAAAATGACTTTTAATATATTTTAACAATGTATATCTTGAATTTTCTGGAAATAGCCTCTGAAGTCATCTTGAATGATATTTGCATAACTAATAAAGCTTACTGAACAAAAGATGTAAAGCAGACAATTTGTTGGATACACTTTTTTTTGATGAAGTTAACCTATTTCTTGTAATGGTTTAAATTTTACAATACTTTTTTTCAAATGAGAAACTATTTGTATTTTCATTGTTTTGACATATAGGCAAAGCTTGGCATTTGCCTATTTTGTTCCATTGTTTATAATATGCCTCTGTTTTGTACTGAGAACTTTTGGCAAATATTTTGCCTATGGTAATTTCATTGTTTTTGCTATTGACTGTTAATTATTATATGATGTTAACCTTAGTGCTGTAATCCATGCTCTGAGCCAGTGAGCCATTGTTACCCTGCCTGAGGAGATTTTGATACTAAGACTCCTTTTCTAATGTCAGCAGTTGGATTATTTCATATAATAATAATAACGAGTGCTAAGCCAGCAGTGATAGAGGAAGGTTGTGTTTTGAGAGGTGCTCCTGCGGTGAAGGAAGAAGGATCTAAGTCACGATGGGAGTGGACATTACAGTGTATAGAGCAAGAATTGGACAGTTTAGAAAAGTAAAATTGGTGAATAGTAAACACAGTTTTGGAGAGAAGATGACAAACATATTGGTTTTAGCAAGTGTTATAACTTTGTTGCTAGTGATTGGAGGAATTGAGGTAAACCCCGGCCCTGCAGATATAATAACAATGCTGGAAAACCTGACTGAGAAAATGAACAAAATAGAAGGTATGGAACAACGAATAGGTAAACAATTGGAAAAGATGGCAACAGATATCAAAGAAGATGTTAGAGTTGAGGTGCAGGAAGCAAGAAGGGAAGTTGAAATGGTTAAGGAAAGAATGGAAAGATTGGAAGAAAGGGAGAGAAGATTTAATTTAGTGTTCACAGGAGTTAAGGAAAGAAGGTATAAATGGCCAGCAGAAGAAATATTAGAAATAACGAAGGAAAAGCTGAATTTGGAATTGTACAGATGGGAAATTATTGAAGCTTATCGAGTTGGAAGACAACTTGGCAAGAGAACAATTATAGTGAAATTTGCAACAGCCCAATTAGTACATGAAGTACTTAAAAGAGCCAAGAAATTAAAAGGAACAGACATTTTTATTAATAAAGATTTATCACCTAAGAAGAGAGCTCTGCAAAGAAATTTGGTACAAAAAATGAAAGAAGCAAGAGCCCAGGGAAGAAGAGCTTATATTAGAAATTTCCAATTGTGGATTGACGGAGAAAAGACATCGCATCTGGACAAGAAGGAGCTAAGAGAACCCCAATCAGGCACAGAGGAAATTACTCAGCAAATGTCAACGCCAACTTTAGGAAGCACAACAGGAAGATCAAAGTCCAAACAAAAAGGAATGGATGTGGGTGAAGACAGTGAAAGTGTGTGTTGGAACCGAAATCTGCCTGTCAGCATGGATATGAGGACGGCATATGCAGATAGGACGTCATCCAACTTGCCTACGAGAGAAATAACAGCTGACGAAGAAATGACGTCAACAGAGGAAGCAACAGGAGGAGGAGCCACCAGAGTGACGTCACCTAGGAAAATAGTGTCACCGAGAAGAGGGGAAGTAATAGCCGCACGTAATTTGGCTGCGAAGGGAAAGAAGGCGTGGCAACAGAGTAGCGGGGAAAATACAGAAGGGGAAGAAGACAACATCATATCATCTGAACATGGCAGCGTGCTAGTTTTAGATAGAAATAAAACTATTTCTTCCCGAGAAGGGATACAATTAAGGAGTAAAAGAACTCTAGAAACATTTAGATTTAGATTAGGCTCACAATAGGGAAGGGAGAATATAAGGAGGCTTGGATTCTGGAATTGTGAGGGAGTTAAAAACAAAATATATGCGGGGAGTTTAAATCAATTATTGACAAAACTTGATTATCTCGCGGTAGCTGAAACATGGCTAAAAGAGGACCAGGTTTACGTAAAGGATTTTGATTTTGTAGGGATAAAAGGAGATAAGGTAGCAAGAAAGGGGAGGGCATCTGGAGGCATAGGCTTTTTTGTAAAGAAAACGTTAAGTAAAGGAGTTAAAGAAACTTGGTCAAGGAGAAAAGAAATACTATGGATTGTATTAGAGGAGAAACAAATAGTTGAAAATGTTATATGTATAGGCATAGTATACAATCCTCCTCTTCCTTCGCGCTTTCATAATCCGGACCTCCTTAAACACCTAGAGATAGAAATAGAACATTTAAAGGAGAGATATGGTAATTCTGAGATTATATTAATGGGAGACTTTAATATTAGGATTGGCGAAAATGATGTTATTGGAGGGAATAGGTGGATGAGCAATGATACATTAGAGAAACCTGAGAAAATTAGATACAGCAAAGATAAGATAGTTGACAAAGGCTATATGAAATTTATAGAATTCTGTGAATTGAATGCCTTTGATATTTTGAATGGGAAATATGGAGAAGATGTGAATGGAGAATATACGTATGTTAGTAATAATGGTCAAAGTGTGATTGATTATGTATTATGGCCAATTAATATGGGGTATATTTTAAGTAATTTTAAGATACTAAATTTAAGTTCCAACAGTGGGCATTTTCCATTGATAGTAGACATAAAAACATGCACAGAGCAAATAGTCTATAATTTAAGGGAGGAAAAGTGCAACATAGAAGAATACAGTAGATACAAATGGAAGGAAGAGTATTGCAATAAATTTAGGCAGACACTAAACTCTAATTATGGCCAGATATGTCAGTGTGGAATAAGTTTTATGATAAAGGAACAAGAAATTGAAAGTGCTATGGATATCTTAAATATCATTATGCTAAGGGCTGGGGAGGAAATGAAAATGAGAAAGAAGGTTTACAAAAGAGATGAGGGCTGGTTTGATGAAGAATGTAGAGTAACTAAAAGACAAGTCAAACAGCTGCTCATAAAGTGGAGGGAATTAGGAAACATAGAATTAAAGAAAGAGTATATGCAAGGGAGGGATTTATATAATTTATTACTGGAACAAAAGAAAACAAGCTGGATGAAAAAATATGAAAGTAATTTGATACGAATTCTAAATGAAAATAATGCAAATGAGATATGGAAGGTTATGAAATCAATGTATAATAAATATGTAACAAAACCAAGTATAAAACCAGGAGAATGGATGGAATATTTTAAAAATTTGTATGGGGAAAAAAAGAGTAAAAATGAGATAGGAAATTGGGAAATAGGTAATAACTATGTAGATATACTCGATGATATAATAAGAAGTGAAGAAATAATCCAACAGGTGAAAATAATGAAAAGAAATAAAGCAACGGGAATAGATGGAATCCCTCCAGAGTTCCTTAAGGAATGGTGCACTGAAATAAACAGAGTTAAGGTTTTAGTAGACTTATTTAACACAATTAAGGTGAAGGGGTATATACCAGATAAGTGGAGGAAAGCAATCATACATCCACTATACAAAGGCAAGGGTAGTGTTGACAAACCAAACAACTATAGAGGCATTGCATTATTATCAAATGTAGGAAAAATTTTTACTGGTATTATGGCAAGCAGGATACAAACATGGGTTGAAGAAAATGATATCCTCTCGGAACTTCAGATGGGCTTTAGAAAAGGGAGGAGGACAGTTGATAACTTATTTATTATAAAAACACTGGTAGATAAATACTTGAAAGACAAAAGAGGAAAGTTATATATGGCTTTTGTGGATTTAGAGAAAGCATACGATAGGATAGAGCTTCAATTGCTGTGGCATAAGTTGTTGACTAAAGGAGTGAGTAAACAAATGGTGGACACCCTTAGAGCATTATATAAGGAAAATACTTTTTGTATAAGAGTGGAGGAAGGGGTTGTAACAAGAGAAATCCAACAAGAGAAAGGCCTTAGACAGGGATGTAAGTTAAGTCCAGTCCTATTCAATTTATATATAGATGATGTATTAACAGAAATTGGGAGAAATAATAACTCGATGCCAGTAATTAATAATATTCAGATTCCAGGATTACTGTTTGCAGATGATCTAGTTATAGGTGCAATTACAGTGAATGGCTTGAAACAATCCTTGCAAACATTAAATAATTACTGTAAAGAGTGGAGTTTAAAAGTGAACCAGGACAAGACGCAGATTGTAGTGTTCAAAAAAGGGGGAAAATTGAGCAAATATGAAAAATGGAAGAATGAGAATGAAAAGGAGTACAGGGTAGTGAGAGAATGTATTTATCTAGGAGTTAAAATTGATAGTGGTGGCAATTGGGAAAAGCAAAAGAAATTTGCATTGGCAAAAGGAAAAGGAGCTTTATCAGCTATTAGAAGTTGCAAATACAAAGCACCTAATATAAATATTAGATGGTTAGAAAAAGTGTACAATATGGTGGTTGAGGCAAAAATGCTATATGGGATAGAAGTATGGGGATTAGAAGGAGGATGGGAAGGCATAGATGAGGTGCATAGGAAATTTTGCAAAGAAATACTGGGGTTACCAAATGCAACTGTTAGGCAGGTAGCACAAATAGAGCTGGGTAGAGTGGCAAGTAAGGGAAAGATTATGGAAAGGGCATTGAAATTTTGGCATAGGATATTGAAATTGGAAGAAAGGAATTTGTTAAAACAGTGTTTAGTATATCAAGAGAAAAGTTTAAAGAACAAGGGATGGGTAGACTGTCTTCGAAATAACCTGGAAAGTAGTGGGTTAGGGGAAATGTGGAGAAGAAGAGAAAATAATGTGAATAACTTCTGGAAGTTGGCAAGGAAAAGATTTGAGGATATAGAAATACAAAAAATATTTAGTGAAATAACTGAAAAGAGATCTTTAGTTTTCTATATACCAATGAAAGTCTCATGGGGAAGGGAAAAGTACATTGATGTGACAAATAAAGAGGAGCGAGAAGGTATTGCATGGCTGAAAGCAGGAGTATGGAGATTAAAAGGTCTAAGGAAAGGTATTCCACAAAATCAATGTCCTATATGTGGCGGAAATGAAGATATAGAACACATTTTATTTAAATGTAAAGGAACTGAAATTTGGAGAAAAAAGTATATTAATAAGAAATGGTTTAAAATAGATAGAAATGTAGTAGTAGTTGAAATGTTTCAAAAAGATAGTAAGAAGATTGGACAATTCTTATGCAAAGTGAAAAATAAATGGATATGGACAGTAAATAGACAAAATGGTGTAATAAACTAGAATTAATAAACTATTGTAAAATATGAGTATGACCGGTAAAGAGCCAGGGCTGAATACCGATCATATTCACCTGTATAATGCTTAGCATAAATAAATAAATAAATAATAATAAAATTGTGCCTATTTATCACAATAAAGTATAGCTAAATGATAAAACTACTATAAACTATTGGTTTACAACTATTAAATTAACTTTAACTTCTTCATTTATTCCTTCATTGGCTTTATTTTCTATTTTCCATATGAATGAAAAGCTAGACTACTCCTCTAAAAATACTAGGTTAGCTTCATTGCAAGCACTACATTCGCCTGTTAAGCAATAATACATAACAGACTCAACAATAATTACAAAGAAATATGAGAGCAAAAAATTTATTCCAGAGAGAAATTACATATAAATTGATTAAAGGGTTTGCCATGAAAAATAGCAACTGAAGAGTGTAATTAAAAAAATCTGATACACTCACATGACTCTCTCTAACTGTTCTACAAACTTCTTAGAAAAGATTATTCTCTTTCTACACAATGCTAATCGAGATAAACATTAGCAGAACATACTTAATACTTAGTTCTGTATAAGTAGAACGGTGAAAGTCAAATGTTTTAAAAGCTATTGTTATGCGATTGTCATTGCAAATTGCTTCTTTGCTTGACCAGGGGTAGAACAAAAGAAAAATGGATACCTCCTGCCTAGAAAAGTAGAAGTACTTTACAATTGAAAAAAATGACAAGGAATATTTCAGAAACGGTTACTTCCACAACAGAAATGTAAACAAATAAATTGGTGTTTTGACGAGATATACATTTTTTGTGTTGTAAGCTTTTGTCTATCTCTTATGATTTGGCAGTTAAATGAAATTTGGCAATTTCCCTCCAGAATAAAGTAATCTTCAGAGGCTATACCCAGAAAATTCAAGATATACATTTTATTTGGGATGTAAATATCTTTAATATACAGAATATTAATTAAAATCGTAAAGCCATTTTTGAGAAAATCAAAATATTTGAAAATTTTTCCATATAAATGTTAGTTTGTGGTGGAGTAATTTTTTTTTATAAAATCTGCGTGTCGCAACCTTGGAAGATACTAAACCTAAATACCAAGTTCGGTATTTAATGGTCTTTTTGTTTTTGAGCTATGCTGTCTATACACATGCACGCGAAATCTTAACATCAAATTTTTGGGTGGAATACAATACCTTCTCTAGCCATATGCAGGCTAGAGAAAATAAAGAAAGAATTGTTTACATTCTATTACGAGAGAGGTAGAGTTTACTAAATTTAATATTTGATAAATGGAATGAGGTTATTTGAGGCTTGGTTTGTCTATGCTGTTCTGTCATGTCAAAAAGTGTTTTTAAACATAAATGATTGAATTGTTATGCCTAGTTCATTGTTTATCATTTCTGATGGTGTCTATTTTGAACATGTAGTGCCCATTTGCCTGCAGATTTTAAGAATTTTAGCACCTATTACATGGAGCTCTACTAGTAAATCTATTTTTACTTTCTCTACATGTACTATGTACATAGTGTATAGAGAAGGTATTGTTATGCACCTAAAAATTTGATACTGAGATTTCACCTGAAATATATGTTTTAGGATCCCTTTTCTCTAAAAAAAAAAAAAAAAAAAAAAAAAAAAAGCATTTTTGGGAAAAGGTCCGTGTGTGTGTGTGTGTGTCTGTCTGTGAGCACGATAACTCAAAAACGAAAAGTCTGTAAAATACCAAACTGGTGTTTAAGATTAGTATCTTCCAGGGATGCAACACGAAGATTTTGAGAAAAATCCCACCAACCCCAACTACCCTTTACATGGAACTTTTTTCGAAAATTTTGATTTTCTCAAAAATGGCTCTAAGGATTTTGATTAAAATTTCGTATATTAAACATATTTACCTGACAAATAAAATGTATATCTTGAATTTTCTGGGAATAGCCTCTGAAGAGTAGTTTATTCTGGATGAATTTTATTGAATTTTGAATAACTGCTAAACCGTAAGAGATGGATAAAAATTTACTACACAAAAAATGTAGAGCACATTAAAACACACAATTTATGTTATATACATTTTTTCGTGGAGTTCGTCGTTTTTGTGACATTCCTTATTTTTGGTTTCTGCTATGAAAAATGTATACTTTTCTCATACAGGAACTTGTCAACTCCTATCCTTATAGACAAAGGAACTTCATTGACATAGCAACCAGCTTTTGACTATCACTTTAACCTACGGTTGTCCCTTATTTCGCTTCTACTTACAAGGAAACGAGTAATTAGACTATTTCTGCTATTTTTGTCTGATTAGCATAAAGTAAATAGAAGTATAAGCTTGTTAAGAATTATTTGTTGCAGGGATATGGAGAAAGTCATGTGAATGGTACACATCAGATTTTTGTGACATTAATTTCACCTAACCATTAATGATTGGGACATGTGACCTCATTACAGCTATAAGAACATAACATAAATCTGGGCCTACACAACATGTACAGTTTAAACACCCTACCGAATGTGTCTCCTAAGACCAAATACAACATTAAAAATCTGATGTTTTGTTTTCACATGACTTTCTCTACCTGATCTGCAAACAAAATATTCTTACAAAATATTCTTCTATCTGCAACATGCCAAATGAGATAACATTAACATTGGTCTTGGTACTTAGTTCCTTATAAGCAGAAGGGAAATACAGGAGTATACCAACAAGAGTCAATAACATATAAAGCAATAGTCAAATCTTTTAAATGCAGATCGATGTGTGAACTCTTGAAATTCAGTTCGCTTTGCATTTCCAGAAAAACAAAAGAGAAGAAATGAGATGTGTAGTTCACCATTGAAATCAATAAGAAGCAATATCTTGGAAATGGTCAACTCTACAACAAAAATGTATATGACATAAATTGTGTGTTTTAATGAGATCTGCATTTAAAGCTAGAAGAAAAGCAGAAATTTCTCAAGGAAAAGAAAAAGCCTGATAAACTGGAAGAAATGTGCAATTTTTGAATAAAAGAGAAAAACATACTGTCAAACTTGATTAATTTCAAATTGTGAATAATTCGAGCTTTAAGCATGGTCCCATTCCTATACAAAGCAATGTTAAAAAGTCTTCTGTAAATCAATATATTTTGGATAATTCAATATAACATTCATGAGAGTGAGTGAAAAAATTATAGGTTAGTCAAACTTGCTGGATAAATTCCAGGAATTGTGCTGCACTGTGGTCCCATTCCCTTCTCTTGCTAAATTCCAGGAAATGGAGTTCCAATTCACTCTCCTGCTGGTAAGGAATGTTGGTTACTAAAGTTTTTTGTGCAATTCTAGGAACTTGTTGCCAGCCAAGGCACTTGTTGTCATTCTGAATACTGCACCCCTTACATTCTGTCTACCTACGATCATATGTCAGCAAATACAAACTTCCCATGCAGCAAAGTGAGCATTTTTAAACAGTGAACACAGTTACATCAAAATCATCAGTGTGTGTTTAAGTAGAGAACTGGGCCGATAATAGCTCTCTCCAAACCTAAAGGTGTAAATTACAAAACTCTTACTTTAGCTGAAAAGGCAGCAGCCATTTGCAAAGTGGAAAAAAGTTAAAAAAAAAAAAAAGAAAAGAAAAAAGACATCGCAAGAGACTTTTTAATCCCCCAAAATACGCTGTCAATGTACCTCAAAAATAAGAATAAAATTTTGAATACAAATAGTGAGGGAAGTAAAAATAGAGCAAAAGGGCCTGAAAATTCTGACGTCGATGAGTGTGTTAAAAGGTGGTTTAAGCAGGCACAGGATAAAAAGTTCCAGTAAGTGGACCCCTTATCACAGCAAAAGTAGCGGAATTTTCACAGCAATTGGGAAAAACTAATTTTAAGGCAAGCAGTGGATGGCTGGATGGTTTTAAAAAGCAAAACAGCATTTCCTTTAAAACTGTTTGTGGAGAAAGTGGAGGTGTTGACCAGCAAGCAGTCAGTGATTGGAAAAGGAGATTATTAAAGTGGATTCAAGACAAAAATGCAAAAGATATTTACAATGTTGGCAAGACAGGGCTGTTTTATAAATGTACACCAGATAAAACACTTCCATTTAAAGGAGAATGATGTAGTGGGGGAAAACTTAGCAAGGAATGCATCACACTCCTGATTGGTGTTGATATGAATGGCACTGAAAAGATTCCATTGCTAACGATTGGAAAGTCAGTCAATCCCTGTTGCTTTAAAAA
Organism: Hymenopus coronatus; assembly: GCA_030762935.1. Taxonomy (NCBI): domain Eukaryota; kingdom Metazoa; phylum Arthropoda; class Insecta; order Mantodea; family Hymenopodidae; genus Hymenopus; species Hymenopus coronatus. Next base: position 84,973,932 of record CM060887.1, read on the forward strand.
TGTTATATCAAGCCAGTAGAATATGAAACTAATAAAAAAGCTTGGATGATGAGTGACATTTTCGGAAGATGGCTCGCAAAGCTAAACAAAAAGTTTTGTAAATTGTTTTGTTGACAATTGTACAGCCTATAGCGGTATTTCAGTGTTAGGGAATATCAAAGTTTTGTTTTTCCCCCCTAATATGATGTCAGGATCAGGGATCAGGGAGTAACAAAAATTTGAAGAATTCTACAGGTGTCTGGTGGTCCAGAATCTTCTGTTAGAAGCGAATTTGGACAAAAGTGACAAATTCAAAATAAATATGCTTGAAGCAGCTCGTATGTGTAGTAGTGCATGGGACCAAGTGAAACCAAACACTATAGCCAACTGTTTTCTAAAGGTTTCTGTTATATTGGACTAGAAGCTCTTGAAGAAAACAAAACGATTGCTCCTACACTGAATACTGAGAAGATGTAAATTCTGAAAATGGTGTTCTCTATGAGGATTTTGTACACATGGATGATGAATTGGTAGTTTGTGGGGAGCTAACCAATGCAGACATTTTGGATGACACCATGAACACACAAACTGCCGCCTTATCTTCAGATGAAGAAGGACCAGAACAACCTGTGGAAACAATTCCTAAAATTGCTGAGGCCCGGGACCACTTGCAACAATTAAGGTGCTATGTTGAGGGGCAACAAAATGTGAGTGAAACAATGTTCCAATCACTCAATAAACTAGAAGTGTTTTGTGTCAATCAAAGGTTAAATGCTAAAAACAAACAAAGATATCAAGTTTCTTTAACAAACTTGGAATCTGAACTGAACCTGAGTTTTAACATTACAAAACTGTAAGTACACACTCTAATGTTGTCCTTCCTATAATTTCATTTATTTTAGACCTGTTTTAATTAAAAACATTTTTAAAAAAATCAAAGTTCTGTAATTAAAATCCTGAACAATTTGAATCTTTTTCTTGGTCCCTTCAACTTCGGATTAACCAAGTTCGACTGTAATAATTTTGAGAACAGCTTGATTATAGAAACGAACGAAATAAAACATAGATTATATTTCAGGTCTACAGAAAAAGGATAGTAAGAAACATCTCATTATCCACAACAATAAAAAGTCACAGATTACAAAATAGAATCACTTTTTGATACGCAATATTCAGCATCAAAAGTTCCAAATATGTATAAAAAATACAAAAAACAATTAAATCAAGTATAAAAGTTCTAAATCAAACTGAAAAATCTTTGCCAAAATCAACAGAAGATATCTTCTCTAAAGTTTTCAATTCAACAGAACTCGATGCAGCACTTAAACATCTTAAAGCAAGGAAAACATCTGGACTTGATAAAATTCACCCTGAATCATTATGGCCCCAAAGCTAAAGAATATTATTAAACTTCTGTAATCATGTTTGGAAAATTTCTGTCCCCACAGACTGGAAAAAAGTGATTATCATTCCTATTCTAAAACCAAGAAAAAGTGCTGCAGTTACTATAAACTATAGTCTAGCCAGTCATATAGAGGAGGTCATGGAACAAATGATATTAGCAAGGCTCAACAGTTACTTAGAATCCAATAATCTCCTCTCTTCATCTCAGGCTTGCTGTACAAAAAATTACTTTAGAATGAACAAGTGATTTTTATTAAGCCAAGAGAAAAGAAGCATTTAATAAAATACGTCATACACTTGAAATATTCATAGGCTTTAAATCAGCATATGATTCCATTTGGAGATACAACCTAATTAAAAATTACAAAACATTGGAGTAAAATGTAACATGCTATGCTGCATCTCTGAGTTTTTAATACAAAGATTCTGTGCCACATCCAATGTACAGCAACATCTAAATTTAAACAAACACATTTAGGAATACCGGCATGAAAACTGCCATATTTGCAGCACTACCACAAAACACAAAATATTACAGAACTAGAAATGACAGCTCAATCATCTCCAGAAATTTTGAAAACATGGCGCTCAACAAATCTCATGACAGTAAATACAGAGAAAACTAAATATCAATTATTCTCACTAGCCAGAGGAGGAGCAGCTTTATTAAACCGGGAGGGATTCTGAAGAACTAAATTATAACAAGCTTCAACATTAAAACAAAATGTGCAGTGGCTTATAAAATATTTTCATCGCAAGGCAACAGGAACAAGAGGTGAAGCTTTATGCAAAGGAGCAAAAATTATAATATTGTTGTCATTTTTTTTAAAATTTATATAGCCCCCTTTAATTTCTGTGGTCATATCTGCATTACTTTAGAAACAACTGCTCGTGACTTCTCACTTAACTGTAAGGTTTCTTAATGTCATTTTTTTCAATTTTATACTATTAAACACTCACAAGCATACTTAGAGACTCTGTGGGAATAGAAGATGATTCTAGTTAAAAAAAGAATTCCCTGCCCCAGCCAAAAATCAAACCCGGGATCTTTGGGTGAGAAGCCAGTATGCTGACCATTCGACCGCAGGTAGTGAAACCCTGGGTTTCCTCGTAGAATCACAGAAGAAACAGAGGCCTCTCAGAATTCAGTATTCAAAACTTTCTGGAAAGTTGGTCTGTTGTAACTACATAAGGGTACAAGTGTTTCATAGGTTCAAATTTCTGGCAAATGCTGCTGCATTTCAAAAACCTAAAGCAACGGCAACAGTATATCAACTGATGCAACTGGAGCATTGATTATAACCATATCATAATCAAGAAACCGAAATTTCATATAGACAAAATCTTCTATGGCTCATGAGAGATGATACTTCTTATAAGTACTTCAAAAATAGGCTTTAGCACTCCTGAACACAGTGGAACTTTTATGTAAGCATTTCTATTTAAAAGTAACTAAATAGCAAATAGATATGTAAGATAATACATGTTTAATATTTTATTCTTAATCTTCACTGTTTTCAGAGGATTTGTTTCTCCTTTCAGGTCCAAGGAATTTCTTTTCTATTCTTACGTGTGTATAGGCTTTTTGTCCTTTTTAAAGCATTTGCTTTTTACTTTCAAGCACATACATAGTAGCTAGAGAAGGTATTGTATTCCACCCAAAAATTGATGTCCAGATTTCACCAGAAATATATTTTATGGATCCCTGAGTCCTGAAAAAGGAGTTTTAGAAAAAAAATCTGTGTGTATCAGTCGGCAGCATAGCTCAAAAGCCGTTAAATACCAAACTTGTTAATTATGTTTAGATCTTCCAAAGATGAGATACAAAGATTTTCAAGAAAGCTCCAAACTACCCTTTACATGGAAGATATTTTTGAAAATTTTGTTTTTGGCTCTAACGATTTTGATTAAAATACCATAGTCAAAGATATTTACATCAAAAATAAAATGTATACCTTGAATTTAAATTTTCTGGGAACAACCTCTGAAGACCTCTTCATTCCGGATGAATTTTGCAAAACTGGTAAACATAATAGAAATGTAAATCTTGTTTAAACACATAATGTATGTCATATGTTTTTCTTGTAAAGTTGATCATTTTCAAGTCATTCCTTGATATTAGTTTCGATTTTAAATTATGTTCTCAAACAGGAAGCCTACTTTCGTTTTGTATTACTAGTTTTTCTGTTGGCTATGCAAGCAGCACCGTACTTCTGTTTCACATGGTGATCAGCTTTTAAAATATTTAACTATCACTTTAGCATAGTATATTCCCTTATTCTCATTCTACAAACAAAGAAGCAAGTAATTAGAACAATTCTACTAATGGATGTATAGATTAGTATGATGTAGATAAAATATCAATGTTTTGCAAGAATAGTTTGTATGTGGAATGGCTAGAAAAAGTCATGTGAGTAGAACACATCAGATTTTTGTTTTATTCTGCTCTTAACATTGCTTATTTTTCCAAACAAATAAATTTCATTTTCATTCCTATTTAGAACTTTTCCTAAATCTTATTTCATTTCGGTCTATTATTCTAATTTTATGAGGATTATGATTTTATTAAATTGCTTTTTAAAACCTCCGCAAAACGTGATTAAAATGTAATGTTTCCTTCTCCATTTTTGATGTTATAAATTGTATAAATTGATTCATAAATGCTGAAAAAAAAAACCTTTCCATTCATACAACAATACATTGTTGACCTGTTAACACACAGATAGTGAACGAGATGCAGGCTGCGCATCTCACTTCGGAAGGGAAATTTTTTTTTATACAAAATTAACGAGACACGTCTCAAGACTAGCTGCGTCTCACATTTTCTACTAGCAGTGTCTCATAAGATGTGTCTCACTTTTATTTATACCACCCAATGGATTCCATCTCATTGTGGAATGGATGGTAATGTAAAAGCAGATTTTTTGGCAAAGAAAGGAACCCAAATTAAACAAAAAACTACTTTAAAATTTCCTTATGAATCACATTGTAAAAAGAAAAACATGTGCAAATTATGTAAATAAAATAGCACAAAATAAAATTTCCAAGTGGCTACAAATTGTACAAAATCCTAATTTAATTTCAAAATTGCCAAGGAAATCAGTTGTTGCCAACTTTTCGTCTCATAACTGGACATGATTGAATGACCATCTTTAAAAGATTGGCCTTTCAACCTCGCCAAAATGCCTATTATGTACCAAAGAAGAAATTATGAATATGGAACATTTAGAATCATGCCAAGCTTTGTAGATGTATCCTACCATAGTTGCTAAATACTGGGAAGCTAAAAGGAGAATGACTTCATTGTCAATTCCGTGTATTAATCTCACACACATTTTTTTGTGTAATAAGTTTTTACTACCGGTTATGAAGTCTTCAGAAGGTATTCCCAGAAAATTCAAGATGAAAATTTTATTTATGATTTGCTTTAATATATAGACACGCTTGCAGGTGCGCGCTCTCTCTCTCTCTTTCCAGTGTATCTCAAAATATATATTTCCAGTGCAATCTTGGTATCAATTTTTGGGTGGAATACAATACTTCCACTATACAGTATGTACATAGTTTGTGTAGAGAAGGTAAACATCTGGCATCTCTCATATAACTGCTCAGATTGCAACCAAATATATTGGAAACCAAAAGAAATGTGTGCACATTTTTGGACATATAATCATGAGAATATATGATTATTAAAACCCCTCCAAAATGCAGCAAAATTCAATCTGCATAAAAATCAAGGTATATTATAAAACACCAATGAATTTTGGCATTTCAACACTAATTGACCTCGGCTAATTTATTTGTTTAATTTAATTATCAGTGACATAAAGTGGACTATCAGGTGGCAATGCAATGGATCATTAATGACAGTACAGATACATTAGCTGTGTTGATTTAGTTTATGTTTACTAGATGAGAGAACTGCGAATGTCCACTATGAATGTTTAAAACAAAATATTAGTAATCCTGTGGAGTAATATTTGTTGTTTTGAACAATGTTTTGTCATATATGTATATAACTCAGTTTTCTCAATTTGCATGCAAGGAATATGATGAGCTAGCTTTTTGATGTTATCCTTTCAGCTGCTTGAACTGTATTCGGATTTTAAAATTATTTTGCAAACCAAACACACTAAGTAGTCTCATTATACCAATATATTATGTATATTTTAAATCTAAACATAGTTTGGAAATGAATAAGATTTAAATTATAAACTTACTGTACATTCAGTGAAGTTTCTTATAATGCATAAAGCATTACCCATAAATTGACAAAGCCCAAAATGTATAATTATTTGCCAAAAGCTCCACTGCAACTGTGATAGTTACATAAACAAAAAACCTGTGTGTAGTACAAATCATTGGTAATAGACATTTTTAAAAAATATGGCATAAATATCTTTTATTTCTTCATATTCTTTATTCTGTTGAACAGCAATGGCTTTTTGAAAAATAAAGATAACTAAAGGGAGGGAAAAGTATGAGATAACTTTGTAAGTTTTGTCTATGGTATTTTTGACTTAATATTTAATACTAGTATACAAACCTGCTAATGATTGTCTCACTCCTTCATCCCTGTCAAAAATTATGATGTGCAGCTGGCACATAGTTGTACACCTGTGATTAATATTCTGCCGAAAGTATTGTGATAACTGACTGCAGCTGGCAGATAGTTATACTATATATTGTTTTGTTCTTTAGCATACCTATGAATAATATTCTTGTACCACAGAAAACTGTAGCAGTTTTTCAGAAATATGTCAATGTTTTTCTTTTGCTTTGCTTCAGCTGACATGATCATGAAAATTCATCACATTAAAACTATAAGTTAATAGATAATTTCATTATAATGAACAGTATTAGCTGTTACCAAGACACACTTTCCATTGCTCTAACAGCCTAACCATAGAAACTTCTCTTGGTTACTCAAAATTGCTTAAAATAACACAAACATATCGGAACATTGTTCACAAACTATAGGAAATTATGCAATCCTCTCTTAACTGCAATATATATAGTAAACTCAAACAAGTATTTTGACCTCCATACAAGCATGGTGAAAGGAATATATAGTACTTGAAAGTAATGACTGCCAGGTTAATTTTACTCTAGATTTGCTATTTTAGACCTAAATCTTATTTGGTGAAACTGCCCCAAAGTAGAAAAAGAAGCAGAGTCATTAGTAAAATACAGTTGATTCATCAACTTATTAATTGCATAGTAAGTAAATAAACATGAAGAGAAAAATATTCTTATTTTTTTAGGTTAATCATTATAGTGTTCTGTTATTGCTTTTAGAGTATAATCTAGTACTTTCTTTTACAGGTGACTGGCTAGGGAAGTTTCTTGCACTTGCAAGTTTATTCCCTTTTGGTATTCTCTCAGGTTTTGTTGCGCTTATTTTATTCCGAAGAGACTTGCACACAGTAAGTGTAACATAATCAATATTTTTCTATGTAAAAACTCTATAGTATCATAGCTGGTTATTGTAAAAACATGTTTCAACTAAGGTGAAATAAAAATGTAAAAACAGAAGTTAACTTTAAGCTTTAAGGCTGCAACTAATAATTAGAAAATGAACTACAAGGATCTGTTAGTGTACTTGTTTTGTTGATTTTTAAGTTTTTAAGGCTAAACTAGCTGGAAAAGGAACCACAAATATCTGTTAGTATACTATTTAATGAGTTGTAGAACTAAATGTTAGCTAAATCAATGCAACTTATTCAATTCTTGTAGTATTAGTTTGCAGATAATAATGATTGACCAGCTTATCTTTATGTGAAACTATTACAGTTTACCAAATTAAAACAAGGAAAGCTGAAGTAGCATTTCGAGTACACACTGCTTACTCCTTCCAGTATAAAATGTTATTGTTATTAACTCTTCCCTATTATTGGAGTGTCCCAACATAGCAAGGTACATTACCATTAATAGTATCCCTTTTGCCAATATGTATGTCAAGTGATGTCTATTTTAAAATACAGGTAAAATGATATGGACATCTGTTGTACTGTGCATACATGTAATTAATAGTTCTGACTAAACTAACCTCTGTGGCACACCATCCCAAAGTTGGGCCAAAGAATACTGCACAACCGATGCATCTTCTACTTCTGCGCTTTAATGCATAATTACTCCTAATTATTTCAATTTTTCTCTTTTGAAATAAATGTAAATAAAGTCTCTAAGAGATGAAGGCTTACCTCTAAAAGTTGCTCTTGAATGGTGGATCAATACACAAGGACACATTTCCATGTTGACAGCAAATCATGTTAGTTTCCCTGCAAATTCCTTTTTTGCATCATACTAGACACTTTTGAAATGGGCATAACCTTCTTGCTGAGGGGGTATCATTTTAGGTAAGTGTTTTCCTTCTTGCTGAGGGGGTATCATTTTAGGTAAGTGTTTTCCATCAGTCTGAGCAGTGCAGGTGTTTTGGATTTCTTATCCCCAGTGCATTTTAATGCTCAATAACACAACTATTGACATGCAAAAATTCAAATAGATTATCTTCCATGGGTATACGAAACAGTTGTATATGGCTATATCCAGCTGGTGCAGAAATACTTATACCATTTAAGTGTATTTTGTAAAGTGATGTGTGCTTGCAATATCTGAATCTACCAGATTGAACTGCCCATATGCATATTGTATTCTTAGATAACTTCAGGCTTGAAAATTAAAATTTTGAAATGGATATCTACCTTTCCAGTGTCAGTCGTTAAAATCTTAAGAGTTGTAGTTGGATAATGCCTTAACTATCCTCTTGTCTTTGCTAAGCAAGGTAGGTCAAAGAAGGGAGCTGACTCACCTCCATTTCCTCTCTCCTTAGAACCAAATTGATTTAAACATACTGTAACAAATGAAAAAGACCAGTTTTGTTAAATTCACTTTATTGGTCACTAGAGCACTATGTGTAATACAGTACTTACACTTTTGGCACACAAATAACTGAGCCACTGTGTTCACATCACTTTCTTAGCAAGTGTCATTCACTAGATTGACTTTTAACTCATATCACTTCAGTTCACTTCACCACTTGGCCCCTTATATGGTCTGCTCCTGCTTTGAAACTTCCAGTCTTAGAAATTACAGGAACATTAGAAAGAGATTTTTATGAAAAATGTTCTCGGCCTGGGGAGAAAAAAGGTCCAAAAAGTCTTGCAGGGAAACACACAAAGGCCTTTGTTTGTCCAGCTGTTTGTCTGTTCGCTCTATTATTAGGGTGGGCCAAGCAGCTGTGCGTTTGGGTACTCAGCTGTCATTACACTGATCCCTCCTCAGAGTTGGTCATCCCGATTAGCATCATAGCAGGCTAGTCGATCTAGGTTCACTACCAGCATCTCCCCATGGGGCAGTCTCTGGATGCGGCAGATCACATGGTTAATCCTCTTTACCATGCAGTATGGTCCTTGCTACTGTTGTTGAAGTTCGGGGCAATGCTCCTTGGTCCTCATAGGGCAATACAACCACACAAGGTTCCTGGCTGGTACCCATGACTGTTGGCCTGGCGGTCGTAATGGGACTTCATCGGGATGTGCCGATGGGCCATCTCATGTGCATGTTGAAGACAGTCCATGAGGTCCTTGACATAGTCAATTGCCAGTTGTACCACACCAGGGGGCCCCAAATATTAGGTCACATGGGAGATGTAGCTCCCTGCCAAAGACCAAGCTGACTGGTATCAACCCTGTAGCATCATGCATATTCGAGAGGTAGGTCATCAAGAAAAGCGGCACCCTGACATCCCAGTCCCTCTGGTGATCAGCTACGAGGGCTGTCCCAGAAGTACCTGACCTGACAAAGAAAGCACAAAAATTTTGGGGAAAAACATCTTTATTTCTCTACATAGTCTCCTTTCAGCTCGATGTGTAATGATTACCATGCTACTTCATATACCCAAGGTTGCGGTTCAAACCCGGCAGAGGACGATGGATTTTTTCGGGTGTAAAAATGCTTACCATGGCTTCCTTTGGAACGTAAGTAAAGCTGTTGGTGCCGTGTCATTGATTTACGGCACGTAAAAGAACCTCAAGCCTGATAGAGAGGCCTCTGAGCAAAATTAAGCGGTCTTTCATGCCCAGTATAGAATGGGACTCTGCGAACCACAGCAGTTAAAGAGTGTCCATAAATAAAACACCATTTATTTTTTTTAGCTCAATACATTTTTCCTAGCAATGTACAATAGCTTCGAAAACCTGTTTATAGTGAGAACTATCGAGGTCTGCAAAATGTACATCAATTGCAGATTCCACCTCTTTATTGTTGGCAAATCTTCTACCATGAAGCCATTTCTTCAAGTCTGGAAACAGAAAATAATCAGTGGGGACTAAAACTGGCGAATAAGATGCATTAGGAAATAATTTAAATGTCAATTCATTGATTTTGGCCTTGGAGATAATGGACTTCTGGACTGATGCATTGTGTTGATGAAACAAAACTTTCATTTTCACTAAATGCAGCCATTTTTGCTAGATTTCATCACTCAATGCTGTAACAAGTTTGCATAATATTCGCCATTGATTACTTTTCCGTTTTTTGAGATAATCAGTGAAAATTATCCTGCATGCGTCCCAGAAAAGTGATTTCCATGACCGTGCCGGTAGATGGAACTGTCTTTGCCTTCTCTTCTGTGGAGATGATTCTCCCCTACCAATCCACTGTTTTGATTCTTCCTTTGTCTCAAGTGTGAAGTGATGGACCTGGCTTTCATCCATTGTTATGAATCAACACAAAAACTCAGCTTTATTGCAGCGAAACAGCCTAACACTCGACTGAAACATCCTCACGACTCTGTTTTTGTTCTATTGTGAACAAATGCGGCACCCACCTTCCACACAACTTTCTCATATCCAAATGTCAGTATGTGATGTACGGGAGTTTTTGAAATGCCTGCAATGTCTGCTAGGTCGCGCACTTTCAGTCGACGGTCATCTAATACCATTTTGTGGATTTTCTTTACAATTTCTGGACTGGCAACCTCATTCGGTCAACCACTACAATGTTCATCTTGGCAACTCATGTGGCCATGTTAAAGTCTGCCTCCCAATATTTCACTGTTGCGTAGAATCTAGCTCAGCTTTAATATTAGTTGGACTAACCTTTCAAATAAAAATATTGTATCACATAACGATGACAAGTTTTATCCATATTTACAAATTTGCTGAGAGCATTCACTAATGATGGCAACTAGACAAATGTTAATGTAAAATCATGAAACTTGAAACAGAAGCTTTCTAAGTTTGGTACTTTTTACCATTGTTGTTTGAAACAACAACCGCTATCTACACGTCAGGTCAGGTACTTCTGGGACAGCTACTGTACCACCTTCCTTAGGTGTTCCTCCAGGTCCTTGATGTACCACCGTGCTATGTGGTGAAGAGGCGTTGTGTGCATCATGCATACCCCAAGCCGCTCAAGGGCCTTCATCATCAGCTTCAACCCGAAGTTGGTACCCTGGTCGCTGTGCAGCTCGAGCGGTACTCCAAAGCAACAGAAGAGCTCTTCCATGAGACAGTCTGTAACCATCTTAGCCTCTGGCCTAAACTTTTGGTCACTTGGTGAAGTAATCCATGACCACTAACAGATACATGTACCCCCGTCAGATACAGGAAACAGTCCAGCTATGTCGATGGCGATGCATTCGAAGGACAGGTCTCTGTGCCTGAAGTAAATATTTTGCATCCAACAGCCTCTTCTTCTGAACCAGTGTCCACCAGCAGCAAGAAATTATCCCTGTAAAATGATATACTAGAAGACCAAGCTCAAGACAGTGAACATATTTCATATATGTTAGTACATGCTAGCGTTTGGAAAGAAATCTTCTAGGGTTGTGTATGTACAGAATGTGGATCAAGTGCAATTCAGATTGAAATAGAAAAATCAAATTGCTTTGCACACAAGCTTGTGAGTATGTGTATATATGTAATACAGTTTTAAATGAAATATATACAAGTCCTAGAGCACAATCTCCAGAATCATCTAGACCACCATTTGAGGTGAATAGGAAAGCAGTAAGTGCATTTATGCAAATTGGTAGGAGGTTTTCATCAATTAAACAATTTTCAATGGTTTACCAGCATTAGTTCCTCATCGTGTAGTCTTCATGTAAAATATTTGGCAGAACAAAATTAAAGCAGAAGTGTTGAAGATGTCGTGAAGCCCATGCTCAATTAAATACAGGTTTTTGTAAAAGCAATGTCATAAATATTTCAGTCTCCTATGATGGGACGTGGTACAAACATGGTCATACTTCACATTATGATATGGATATTATCATTGATTGTTAACAGTTGTGGATTATCACATTCTTTCAAGATATTGCAGTATCTGTGACCAAAATAAAAAGAAATTAGGGGACTAAACTAAAGAATACAAAGAATGGCAAGAAAAGCATTGTGCAAGTGGGGAGTGTGAAAGTAATTTTACAGGCTCCTCAAATTCAATGGAGATGGCTGCACCGAAGTCTTGTGGAAACGTTCCACTACAGAACATAAAAATCTGATGTGTTTCATTCACATGATTTTCTCTACATCTCTGCAGCAAACTATTGTTAAAAAGCTAATGCTTCTATTTACTTCATGCTAACCGACAAACAAATTAGCAAAAATAGTCTTAAGGAAGTAAGTAGAAGGGAAATAAATGAGTACCATAGGTTGTGATAGTCAAAAGCTGGTTGCTATATGACTGAAGTTCCTTTGTTTGTATGGACAGGAGTTGACAAATTCCTGTAAAGCTGAAACCAAAACCAAGAAATATCTCTAAAAGGATCAACTCCACAAAAATAATGTATATAATATAAATTGTGTGTTTTAATGTGCTCTACATTTTTTGTGTGGTAAGTTTTTATTTATCTCTTACGTATACCAGTTATACAAAATTCCGTAAAATTCATCCAGAATAAAGTAGTCTTCAGAGGCTATTCCCAGAAAATTGAAGATATACATATTATTTGTCAGGTAAATATCTTTAATATTCAATATTTTAATCAAAATTGTTAGCCATTTTTATGAAAATCAAAATTTTCAAAAAAAGTTCCATGTTAAGGGTAGCTAGGAGTGGGGGGGGGGATTTTCTTAAAAATCTTCTTGTTCCATCCTTGGAAGATATCAGACCTAAATACCAAGTTTGGTTTTTAACAGACTTTTCGTTTTTGAGCTATGTTGCCCCCACACACTCACACACTCACACTCTCACACACTCACACTCTCACACACACTCACACACACTCTCACTCTCACACACTCACACACACTCTCACTCTCACACACTCACACTCACACACACTCTCACTCTCACACACTCACACTCACACACACTCTCACTCTCACACACTCACACTCACACACACTCTCACTCTCACACACTCACACACACTCTCACTCTCACACACTCACACTCACACACACTCTCACTCTCACACACTCACACTCACACACACTCTCACTCTCACACACTCACACACACTCTCACACACTCACACACACTCTCACTCTCACACACTCACACTCACACACACTCTCACTCACTCTCACTCTCACACACTCTCACTCACACTCTCACTCACTCATGGACATTTTTCTGGAAATGCTTTTTCTGGATTCAGGGTGAATTTCAGTGAAATCTTGACGTCAAATTTTTGGATGCAATACAATACCTTCTCTTACACTATGTACATAGTACGTGTAGAGAAAGTAAAAATTCAGGTACATTTCAGTGTTATCAGATGGAGATGCTAAAACTGATAACCACCTTCAGAAGCTCAATGTTTATGGTTCAGATGTTACAACTGAAAAACAAGAATCATATTTCCAAGAGACTGAAGAATATTGTAAATGATTGGAGAATTAAAGGTGTGACATTGGGTGGAGAAAACCAGGAAATTTGAAAGAAGAAAAACAATTGTGAAATTAAAATAAGAACCATCAAGCTCAAACCATCAGTTCACCCTGAAGACGAGGAAGATGCACTTCTTCGAAACGTTGGTGTCAAGCCAAGTTTTTACCTGGCTAGAAGCCCGAGAAGATTTTGAATTGTGAAATTGGTCATAAAAATAATGCACCCGATGCTCAGGAGATGAAATCAGCTGTTTCTGCTACTCTGTATCACTGTGTGTCAACAGATGAAAGACCACAGCATTTCAAATGCCCATTTATAGAAGACTCTTGTTGTTTTTTATAACAGCCCTTGCTGCCGTAAAACAATTACAATGGAACAACAATGAAAACATTGTCCCGAAAGATGTTGGGTAAAATAATGCCTGTGTATCAGAGGTTAGCATCTGATGAGATATTGAGGCGCTGCAGTATTGGAAAAACCCAAAATGCAACAACTGTTCACACAGTGTCATTTAGGCTAAATACCCAAAGGAAATTTTTGTTAAAAAAAAAACTTGAAATTGCTGTCATGTCAGAGTTTAGCATGGGATGTGAAGCAAGCCAAAAAGTTAAAACTGTTGTTGCTGGTGCAAAACTGAAAATTAGTGCAAAAAGAGAGAAACATCAACTGGAGAACAATGAGTTTTCAGCACGACGACTATGCAAAACTGCCAGGAGAAGACTGAAACTTTCAAAAACTACTGCAGAGTCCAGGAAGAAGATAACAGAGGTGCTGGGGAATTTTATGTTAAACTTTAAAATCCAATTTCTGAAAACTTTTTTCCAACAGTTTTCACTATTCAAAATGCTTCTTGGACCTTATTTATTAACTTATTGGAATGAAATTTTAGGAGAGCTTGAGGGATTAAGGAGAAAATTATTGCTTAAAATTTGTTGTGCACAAATTAGACTAACAAAAGACTAAACAGAAATTAAATATTTTCCATAACTTAACTTAAAATACTCAAAAATTTACTGTCACACAGCATTTTTTTCTCTTAAACTAATTAAAATTAAGCAATTTGTGCCAACAATTTTGTTATATTTATGTACTAAGCTCAAATTAAAAATTTGAGAGAGATACATTAAAATCTAGGGTCCAAGGAGCATTTTATATAGGTCTATCAAAAAGTGGTTAATTATGAATAAAACAATTAATATAATGAAAACGGTTTGACATAGAACATTGAAAATTGTGTGCTTTCTTTGTTCCATGTTCTTAGTGTGTGGAAAAAAAATCAACAAAATTGGAAGAAAACTGTGGATTTTTCAATTTTCATAGATACATTGCCTTAATAGTTCAGTCATATCAAAATAGTGATTAAATGCTTTCAGAAAACCTTCAAAAATTTTATTAGGCTCATATGCATAATACACTTGCTGACATGTTTCTCTTTAGGCATAATCTACATTATAGTAATTGAATATTCTAGTTATCTTTGTTTTTTATTTTCTCTACACGTACTATGTACACAGTGTATAGAGAAGTGTAATTGTATTGCACCCAAAATTTGATATCAAGGTTTCACCAGAAACCATTATCCAAAGAAAGCATTATTAGAAAAAAGTCCATGTGTCTGTGTGTGGGTGCTTGAGTGTGTGTGTGCAGCATTGTTCCAAAACAAAAAAGTCTGTTACATACCAAACTTGATATTTAAGTTCAGTATCTTCCAAGGATGTGACATGAAGATTTTCAAGAAAATCCCTCACCCCAGACTACCCTTTATATGGAAATAATTTTGAAAATTTTGATTTTCTCAAAAATGACCCTAACAATTTTGACTAAAATCTCTTATATTTAAGATATTTACATGACAAATAAAATATATATCTTGAATTTTCTAGGAATATCCTCTGAAGACCTCTTTATTCGGGATGATTTTTATTGAGTTTTGCATGAGTGGTAAACCGTAAGAGTTAGACAAAAACTTACTACACAAAAATGTAGATGTCTATAAAACACACAATTTATGTCATATACATTTTTTTCGTGGAATTAGCCGATTTCGAGATATTCCTTGTTATTGATTTTGGTTTTAAAATATTTAAACTTTTCTTATATGGGAACCTGTCAACACTTGGCCACACAAAGAAACTGATGTCAATCCCATAGCAACCACATTTTAAAACATTTGGTTGTCGGTTTAGCCTAGTGAATTCCCTTATTTCCCTTCAACTTATAAGGAACTAAGTAATAACATTTTTGCTAATGTTTATCTTGATTAGTATGAAGAGATATAAGAATAAGCTTACTAACAATAATTTGTTATAGAGATGTAGAGAAAGTCGTGTGAATGGATATTTTAAGTTTAAGAGTGTACATCATTTTGTGATGATAGATATCAATTGAGCATTGTGATCACTGAAACCCCACTGTGTTGACATCTTTTGATGGAATGTTCTTAATTCTGAAGGCTTAGGAGTTCTGTGACTGCCCACTTGGAGTTTGTCAGCTGGCATCCACATTTACTGCTAACAGCAATTGGATGTCCTGGTCTTGGTTTTTTCTGGTTATCCATTTGAAGTTCAAAAGTTATTTTGGAATTGCTTAGAAATGCATTAATAGTTTTCCGTAACTGTGTAGTTATTACGTTTTTACCCGTAAAGTTAAGATGTAGGCCATGTCTTGTGTGATGTTCTCTGGGAAGTTTAATTACATCTGTCAGTGTTGTGTTTGGCAGTCTTGCAAAGAGAAGTTTCAGATGGGCATTTGTTCTCAGATTTTCTTAA
The DNA here is from genome assembly GCA_030762935.1 of Hymenopus coronatus. Lineage (NCBI taxonomy): Eukaryota > Metazoa > Arthropoda > Insecta > Mantodea > Hymenopodidae > Hymenopus > Hymenopus coronatus. Next base: position 84,989,921 of record CM060887.1, read on the forward strand.
TTGAATCTTGAATTTGGCTGTAAGTTGTAATGATGTGTAATGTTTGTTATGATTACTGGTTTGTCCTTGAGATCATAGCTCAGAGGTTTGTACATTCTTTGCATAGTATCTTATGCTCTGTTTTCATATTCATTGTTAGCACCACCTATAATAACGGTTCATTGAGAAGTCGCTCCGCACCTCCCATGTAGCCAAGATTCCCCATGAGTCGGGAATTCTGGTGGCAGCACTGGCTGGCGCGAGCATATGGTGAAAACGTTTCACTGGTTAAAAAAACTGTTAGGTTGATTATATTCATGTATGAAAGGTAATGTAGAAAAATAATATGCAACTAATCTGTTTAAAGATGATGTTGAAAATGTTTACCATTTTCTTGAAGACACAAATTCACTTGTTTTAATTTTATTTTCGAACACTGTAATTAATGTTTCCTTTGTTATTGCCGTTTTCAGCTCATGGATCGGTTTTGGATTGTACTTATAGATCGAAGCTTTAGCGGCTCCCCAGAGAAAATAACCCAGAGGAGTAAGATCAGGAGACCGCGGAGGCCACAGACCTTCAGAAATTAGTCTTTCCCCAAAAAATTCCACTAACAGTCCCATGGATTTATGTGATGTATGAGCAGTAGCGTCATCTTGTTGAAAAAATGCACCGTTCACTTCATCTTCATTTAGCTGTGAAATAAATGGAAAAAGAATATCCAAGCAATAAACATCTGAATTAATTGAGTTAAGGAAAAAAAATTGAACCAATAATTCGAGAGCGAGAGATTGCACATCATACAATTTTCTCTGAATGTAAAGGGATTTCTTGAATTGCAATAGGATTTTCAGTAGACCTACTCGCATATTTTGTGCATTTACACATCCTGAATAGTGGAACTAAGCTTCATCAGTAAAAAATGGCCCTCTGTAACCATTCACAATACCGAAGGGTATTGTGAATGGTTTTAATTTGTGGACAACTGATACTTTATATGGCTACAAACCAAGTTCTTTTTTGATTGCTTTGTACGCAGAACCGTAAGAAATATCACATTGTTGGGCCAATTTGTTTATTGATTTCTGTGGACTTTTAAGCTTTCTATCCGATATATCCGATAGTTTTTCTTCTGTTAGCACACTGGGTCTTCTACTTCTAACATCATCATGCATGGAACCTGACTTCTAAAATTTATTAATTAAACCACGCACAGTATCTCGACGCGGTAGTTTCGAGTTAGGGAACCTGACAACGAAATTTTGTTTCACTTTCTCAGTATAATTTCCATGTTCATTAAAAACTTTTTCCACTAGAAACTCACGTTCCTCTGTAGAATACATTGATTTCGCTTCAGGCACACGTCAGAACTCACAGTGTAGTACACCATACTAACCAGTAAAATAAACAACTCATGCGCTCGCAGCCGCTGATAACACAATAATCATAACATCCCATCGGAATCGAATGATATAAACCTAGGGATGCCAACCTTTTATCGAGGGGTGGCCAGCAGGTGAGGAGGAAGTTCTTGATGACCCATTACTATGTACATTTAAAATATCATTAATCACATATCAGAGTTTAGCACCGTTCATGTGTGTTTGTGAGAAGTGGTAGTCTTTTGTGTGTTCATACACCTTTGGGGCTATGCCTCATGCATGGCTATAGCCATGAATTACTACTTTCTTTCTGTGTAATGTTTATTCAGTTTTCAACTGTTTGCTATTTCCAACCTAATATAGATCTGGTTCACCTGTTGCCTCTTCGTTTAGCACAGAAAATGAATTGCATGTTTCTACTGTGTATGTGTTCATTTTCGTAACTTTAGCCAGATTCTTTGGCCTGTGTCATTTGTCCTCTTCTTTATTTTCGTACTGTTCAATCCAATTGTTAACATGCTATTTTTTACTTTTGAATCTCGTAGTTGATTGTGTGCATCTGAGCTTTTTGTTCATGAAGAGATGCTATCATCTATTGATCGTTTTTCAACATATGCAGCTGCATAGCTTGGGGATGCTACTAAATTCTTCATGCTTCTTCTTATTTTCAGCACCTATTCTGTATTTTCATTTCCTGAGGAAGCATATTCACTTCTGGTGTTATTCAGTTGGTTCTCATTAACATTTGCAGAGTTAGTTACTGCTGTAGAAAATGCTCTTGCTGCTTGGAGATGCTACTGTTTAATTCTTCATGTTTATTTGTAATTTCGGCATATGTTTTGTAATTTTCATTTTCTAGGGAAACATGTTCATTTCTAGTATTATTCAGCTGGTTTAATTTCAGTGTAGTTTATCGCTGTGTGCAAAGTCTCTTGCAGTCTGCTTCAAAACAGATGCAAATAAGGAACTCTAAGACTGACTAGGATGGTCCACACCACCCTGATTATCATACTCTTCAGTAATCTAGCCTAGTAGCCACTGCCTAAGTCTCTGAGGTGGATCAAGCCATTGCCACGTGTGTTACTCATGTTCAAATGACAGGTGTATAAGCCATTTGACCACTTTTGGTCACAGGGCCCACCTCAGACCAATAGCTCTCCTGCATTACATTTTGGACCTTATTTGCTTTATATTCCACATATTTTTCCAGCTCAGTCCAGCATCTAGGATCACTCCCAGGTACTTGACCGAGCTGGATAGCTTTAACCCCCCCCCCCCCCAAAAAAAAACACTACTCCACAAACCTGTGTAGAGCCCTTCTCCTTGTGAAGACCATACAAGGTTAACTAACAAATAAACTTCCCCACACCACTCCTCTAAAGTGTGTAAGGAGCCTTGAATTAGCTCCAAAACAGGTAATCAAGAATTTTCCATATTTGACTAGGCAAATGTTATCCACATAGACCTGTGCATGGATCCCACCCTGATGATAATACCCCTTCTTGTGGGTAATCACCAGGCACTGATAGCCTAAGAGTATCGTTCCCCAAACTAGATAGAGTATACCACCCTTCCAAGGAGGTCATCCAGTCAAACACTGGACTGATACCCCTATTATCCATTCTCCAATCATCCCAAAAGTCATGTGACTAAAGGGTCCTTTGATGTGTAAAAAGATTATTATGGCCAATTATACAGTCTCCAGTCCTGCCACAAACTGGTGAGTCGCCCTCCATGGTGTAGCTTCATATACCCAAGGTCATGGTTCAAACCTGGTGGAAGACGATAGATTTTTTTCGGATGTAAAAATCCATAGTATGGCTTCCTTCAGAAGGGAAGTAAAGCCACTGGTCCCTTGTTGTAGATTTAAGCCAGCTAAAGAGGCTTCTGAGCAAAATTAAACTGTCTTTCATGCCCAATATAGAATGGGATGCTGAGAACCACAGTAGTTAAAAGCATCTATTTCCATTTTACATGCTGGTGAAGTGCATATTCCCTGGATCTCCATGACCAATTGACATGCTGTTGAAGATGAATTGGTATCTCAAATATTATGGATAAGCCTTTTCAACAAGAAGGATGTGAGATTGATAGATCAAAAATCCTTAAGTCTGCAGTACAATTGCAGGTTTAGGTATAAAGGTTAACTTGGCCTGTCTCTAGAGGTGTAAGACATACCTCATAACGAGGCTGACCCTGAAATTCCCTACAAGCAATAATCTCACAGCCCTCCTGAAGAAGAGTCAAGAAGACCTCATCTATCCTTAAGCGTTTTAGGGCTGGAAACAACAAAAAAATACCTTTGTCAGTCACAATCTCAGAGACTAAACATCAGTCCTCCCATGATGGCCTGCTTGTCTCTCCCAAGGCTACCTTCTGATTCACTGCATTAGCTACTGGAAATTGAGTCTCCAGCAACAGCTTCAGGAATCCTCCAGTAAGGCCAGCCTGGCTCAACCCCCAGAAACCAGCAACTTGTGAATCCAAGTAGTGCTCAGTTGTTTTTGAATATTGCTACAGAAGTGCCTCCAGACTATTTGGAAGTCCTCCTGATCTCTTTTATGCTTTCTGTGAGCTTGCTTATAGGCTTCCCAGATTTCTGGCCACACAAGTATTAAAGAGCATAGTGTCTCAGTTCCGTCATCTGCTGGGCCAGTGGCCTTACATTTCTTCTCCTTTTTTCAGATCCAGAAACCAACTCTTCTTTAGTTTTATGGTACTGACCATCTTAGACATTTCCCCCAAATTGTTCATAGTATCCTCAGCATAAGTATGCTTAATCCATGTGTCCAAATCTCTGGGAGTTGCAGGCCCCACCTTCATGCTTCCCACTTTAGAGAGCCCAGCTTCCATTATTACATTGAATGATCTCTTGGGGTCCCCAATTGGACCTCTTTATTATTTGGAATGAACAGTATCTGTTATTCCCATGACTAGCTAAGATTAATTTGGTCTGCCCATACAGTGCCCCATATGTCAGGATAAGACTAAATTCTCTCGGAGGTCATCAGGCACATCCCCCATACGCCATGCATCCCATTAGTTAACATTGCCTAACACCTTATGGTTGGGGATTTTGTTTGTAGTCTCCTATTGGTTAGAGGCAGGCCTGGTCAGTGATCAGCTGTGAGATGATATGAGTGGAAGATAACTGGATGGGTCATGAACCGTTTTATTGTCAGAGGCATCACACATTGTGTCACTCCAAGTGTGCCCTGTGACACAAGTAAAAGATTTAATCTTCTCAAGAGACCCAGGGGGGCATGCTTCCACAAGCCATTGGGCTTCTCAAGTCATGTGCTCTACCATTACCAGCCATTTTTCTGACCAACAATACTGAGATGTTGCAGTTGGCAGTCATGCGTACTTCATTAGAATGTGGTTTCATAGCCAAAAATTTAGTGACTCATACAAAATGCACTCATAATATAATAACTTAATAGTATATATTTATTTTATTTATATTTAGATCTTATCAAGCAAGATTTATTTAACATTCTTAGTATAAATTAACACCTTTATTTATACAAAGTATAATAGCTTTCACGAGAAATAGAAAAGGGTCAGAATAACAGGTGCATGCAGGCATAAACATTATGTTGTGATTTAAGAGATACCTTACTGATTTAAAAGATCAGTAAATGATATTATTAGAATTAACTTCTCTCTTGTTTATTTTCAGATAATCTTCTTTTTTGGAACAGGATTAAATGAACTACTAAATCTTCTATTAAAGCACACATTTTGTGAAGCAAGACCAATTCATAGAAGCTCTCTTTACACAGAATATGGGATGCCATCATCACATTCACAGTTTATGTGGTTTTTTGCTACATATATGTTATATTTCATTTTTATACGGTGAGTACTGTAAGTTAATTAGGTTTAATTTAATAAATGTAACTCTTTTTATTGCAGCTTAATGTTCTTTAAGCTGATTGGTCACTGTGGTTGATGAATGAAATTGGTGAATAATCTCGAGGTCCTTGACACTTGTCTTCTCAGGTTAAGGGAAAACACCTTATCCAGATAACTAACTATACCTAAGTGAGGTTTGAAACATGCTACCAATGTGGGCTGTAGCATTTTGATTAAGCAGTTATTCCTGAAGAATAACAACACAATTTAGATGGCTGCTCACCTGAAGGTTCCAGGTTGGGGCTGGGAATTTTTCTTCAACTGGAATTATTCCCTGTTCCCTGCAGTATCTGGAAGTATGAATGTAAGAGTGAATGTGTATGCATTTAGTGATACAAAATGATTAATCTACAGTTAATGTAGAGATAACCATAACACATAAAGGGGGCTTTTCAAATGAGACAGTAAAAAATGAAAACACAATATGTAGATTTAAGCTGGTATCAGCTAGCCCAAGTGCATTATCAAAAGCATGAGAGATGAAAAGTGTAATAGAATAACAGAAACATTTAAAATACAGTGTTCAAGGAAACATTAAAACCTACATCAAAATTGCAAAAATGGTCAAATAAAAATTTATGTAAAAGATTCTTAAACCTATTTAAAATATTAAGGCACTTTGCTAAGCATATCATAGTAAGCAAAACGATTAAAGCATGTACCATGTACCTAGTAGATAAGCTGAATTGTTGCATACTTGCCAGCGTTTATGATATGCCCATGAAATGTATGGTAGTGGAGCTCTCTCTACTAATTTATTTTTGTGGCTTTGAGGGCAGATTCCAGATATTATATATTTTCATTACAGACATGACAAAGCAGTAAATTATATTGCATTATATTATAATTTGTTGGTGATAATTTTCTCACTGACTTAAGATTACAACCAAAATTTATCATGCTAATTGGTATATAGTGCTTTGGTGTGCCAGATCTTAGTTGAGCATCTGCTCATTACGATCATGACCCTCCTTCGCTGAGCTGCGGCAAAATGCATAACATGCAGCCTTTTAGGTTTATTTTTTTAGCTTAATGTCCTTTAACCTGGTTGGTGATATTGGCAATGAATGAAATTGGTGAATTGATGTTTAAATGATCTCAAGGTCAATGGAGCTTAATGTTACTCAATTTTCTTGTGAGTATAGGGGAAAACCCTGAAAGAAAACCTTATCTGGGTAACTTACCCTAAGTGAGATTCAATCTCATGACCTCTTGAATGTGAGGCAGACACACTACCCCAACACTACCGAGGCAGGTCCTAAGGATTTGATTGTGCCACTAATGACCAGTAATAACTGAGTAGTAAATGGTTACGAACATTCAATAATGCAGTAAAATAAGTTTTCAACTGTTTATAAGGATCAATTTAGCTCAAATTACTTCCTAGTTAGAGTGAAATAAAAGCCAGCAGTAATTGTCAGTGATTCTTTTGTAAATAAAATAGTCTAAATTACTAATCTATTAGAATAATTATTCTCATGGTGATATTCTCTTTGTCAGGAGAAGAGGAGGACAAACTGCAATTTATGTACTCGTCTAATTTTTTTCCCTCATTGTTCTTTGACAAGTCTCTTGCTCTGTGATATCATGTTGCCCAGTTATCTGATGTCCTTCCAATGCTTAGCTGCTATTTTTAAAAATTGCAACAATTACAGAGGAATTAGCTTATTAAACACTGATAATAACATTTACGTAAATATAGAAAAATAAATACATTACTAATCTGATGTTGGACTAAACTTTGATAAAATGGGTTAAGTGAAAAGATAAGTAAAAGATTAATTCTCCCATAGACTGACTCACCGCAGGAGTTTTTACATGAACTGCCCTATCTAAAGTAAGAGGCTAATGCCCTGAAGGGATGTAAATCTATTTTATAACAACATTTTTGGAAAAGAAAAGAAGAGACCGATATTGTAATGGGTATTTTTCAATGAAACTGCTAAAGAAAAACACAGAGAATTTACTGTAGCACCTCATCTGGCTCTCATTTTAAAAAAAACATTCAATAGGGTAAATTGAAGCAAATTATTAGAAACTTTATTGCAGGACAATTTAGCACAACAATTGATAAACAGCATTCATAATATAAATATTGCACTTAAGATTCATAATAAGACTTCTGATTGGCTATAATTAATACAGGAGTAAGGCAGAGAGTGGCCTCTCACCTGGTCTGTTCGAGATATATATATATATATATATGAATCAAATTATTAGACAATGGAGACAAAGACCGCATAGTCTTTTCTAAGGCAACAGAAATTTAAAAATGATAAATTGGTATTTGCAGATTTAGTGTAATAACATGAGCTGAAAACAAATTACAGAACTGTATAATCCAAACATCATGGAGAAAAATTATAACATGAAAACAGAGAAAACAAAACTAATGACCTTTTGCGGGAAATACCCTGTCCCCAGTAAAATATGTTTAAAAACAAAATTTGAGAAAGAGTCAATGTTTTGCAATTACATTTAAGATGTAAAAATAAAAAATTAAATTGTAAAATATTCTAAAACTTTGAGAATAATCAGCAGAGTAATGAAACCTTTCCTAGTTCAAAAAAGTACAAGAAAATGCCTATGTAAGAGACGTGCAAGGCTCATTTGTGTTACAGAAGTGAGGCATGAACTCTAAAATGAGATGAAAGTAGAGTGACAGCTAATGAAATGTGCTTTATGAGAAGAACAGTAGGATATACAGAATGGGACCATAAAAGGAATGAAGAAATAATGGAAAGCTTGGTTTGGAACCTGTTCTCCTGATTATATACACATACCAGAAAACTGGCTGAGTCACTAGCTCCCATAGAATTGCTAAAGCTATGCTTCTCTACCAAACACATTCAGGAGATCTTTGGGGCATCCCAAGAAGCATTGAAATAAAAATTCTTCCTTTGTGAGAAAGTAACAGCTATAAGGCCCAACACTTGTTGGGATGATTGGTGCTCTCATTATCTTTTTGTTCCATCCTCTACCAGTTTGTTTCAAAGTATATGGTGTTGTGTGTCAAATGGTTATAACTGCCTTACTGACCAGAATAATAGGGGGGGGGGAGACCCCGCCATGAAAACATACATCTTTAAGAAGTGGCAGAAGTCTCATTTTATTCTACCATAATAGGTGTTCATCTGTGGCACCAGGAACAAGTTCAGCGTGTGTGACAGACAGAACCAGTACTACCATATACTGCCAGATCTTTAAGAATTCCTATTAGACAGAATTCCCTTTTATTTTAAAATCAGATAAAGCTGTAAATTTCTGATCATTTTGTTGGATGAAGTAAGGATGCTTGAGTTGAGAAGCAGAGGAGGATTTCAGCACCTCAACTGAGACTAGTTCTATTGCATTTACTAAACCTTAGGAGGGGATTAGGTGAGAGATTACAAAAGGTATTGCAGTGCATTGTTGTCTATTGTTTCCAGAGAGAACATCTCTGAATACCCCTTTGATGGCAGAATAAGTGACATGTTTTGATAGAAGGCTCCATGACGGTAAAGAAGTGGTTCTCATCTTAAAGCACATGCACTACAGCATGACACCCATTGTGTCACCCATGAATCAGAGAAAGGAAGTGGACAGTAAAACATGTGGTAGTATAAAATTCACTTTGGCATTGTCTACCAAGCTGGAAAAATTACCAAAAATCCTAAAGTGGCTGGTCCAGTGGAAATTGAACTTGGGACATTCCAATTGCAAGCTTTAGATGCTACCTACCACCTGAGCCATGCCAATCAGTGGGGAAATGAAAATAGTTTTACTTATGACGCTCTTTAACTGCTGTGGTTCTCAGCGTCCCATTCTATATTGAGGGTGAAAGACTGCTTAATTTTGCTCAGAGGCCTCTTTATCAGGCTTGAGGTTCTTTTACATGACAATCCTATGACATGGGACCAATGGCTTTACCTCTCTTCCGAAAGGAAGGCTTGGGTATATGAAGGTGACCCTACACCACGAAGGGCAACATCAGTGGGGAAGGCAGTAAGTGGGCAAACTTAGCTTGTATTCGAGGGTTAGATGGAATCTATATATATAAAAAGGAATCCCCAAAATGTATGTATGCGCATTACTTCTGAACGACTGCAGCAAATTGAACAATTTTTTGTTTGGTTGTGTTTGTAATTGTCACGACAAGGTATGTGAAAAAGAAAATGTTTAAAAATAATACAGCAAAGTTTTTAAAGTATTATAATATGAATAATAATAATAGTGCCAAGGTTAATAGCTGCCAGATGGCAGTGGTACCACTGTTATTTGTAGCTAAATGGCTGTAGTACTGCTATAGTTTCCTTCCCCATTCAATGTTAAGGTAATGCACCAATTTATCAGACAATGATGCAATGCAACAGGGAAATTCAAGTTCATTTTTATGTATTAACTGTAATTTCCTTACTCCTATCATTCAAAATAAAGGAGCAAAGAAGCTTTCCTGGTAATGATCACCTAGAGTAAATATTTATTTGCTGCTAGATGGCCAAAGTAGTATTTTTCCTTCCCATTCAATGTTATGGTAACACACCAGTTTATTGAGACAATGATGCAATGCAGCAGTGAAATTCAAATACATTTTTATGTACTAACTATCCTTTCCTTACTCCTATTGTTTAAAATAAAGAAGCAAAGAAGCTTTCCTGGCAACAATCGCCTAGAGGAAGTACCTATTTATTTGCTGCTAGATGGCTGTAGTAGTGCTCAGTGTTTCCTCCCCATTCAATGTTAAGGTAACACACCAGTTTATCAGACAATGATGCAATGCAGCAGTGAAATTCAAATACATTTTTATGTACTAACTATCCTTTCCTTACTCCTATTGTTTAAAATAAAGAAGCAAGGAAGCTTTCCTGGCAACAATCGCCTAGAGGAAGTACCTATTTATTTGCTGCTAGATGGCTGTAGTAGTGCTCAGTGTTTCCTCCCCATTCAATGTTAAGGTAACACACCAGTTTATCAGACAATGATGCAATGCAGCAGTGAAATTCAAATACATTTTTATGTACTAACTATCCTTTCCTTACTCCTATTGTTTAAAATAAAGAAGCTTTCCTGGCAACAATCGCCTAGAGGAAGTACCTATTTATTTGCTGCTAGATGGCTGTAGTAGTGCTCAGTGTTTCCTCCCCATTCAATGTTAAGGTAACACACCAGTTTATCAGACAATGATGCAATGCAGCAGTGAAATTCAAATACATTTTTATGTTATAACTGTCCTTTCCTTACTCCTATTGTTTAAAATAAAGAAGCAAAGAAGCTTTCCTGGCAATTAACACCTAGAGCAAGTACTTATTTATTTGCCGCTAGATGGCCATAGTACTGCTCAATTTTCCTTTCCCATTCAACACTAAGAGAATGCACCCAGTTATGGAGTCAATAACGCAAGATAACAGTCAAAATCAAATATATTTCTTATGTACTAAATATCATTTCCTTGGTCACATCGTTTAAATAAAGAAATACATATTTTTGTTGTAATTTTTAAAATGAACAAGTTATAAACTATGCATGTAACCAATAACTCTTCTTGGAATCTGAAACTGGCAGATAAATGACAGAACCTGGATAGTAAACCATTTTAGGTGAACTTTTAATTGCAGATGTTGGTTATTTGAGGTTATGTGGTACATGAGCTAGCTAAAGGTGATTTCATCAGAATATGAAGATACCCCCGTCGCTGTCACACTGCAATTGTGGTGCTCTTAATACATTTGATCAAATAATATTTTGGGTTAAATGGATAAATTTTATACACATAAAAGTCATCAAATAAAAATTATCTCTTGCCCAACCAGATGTACTTCCTCTTTAGTTATGTCATTGTTAGCCTTAAAAATGGTTATTTTGAAATAGAAGAAAATAAAGAAAGAGGTGCAAAGCATTAGGAGTAAAGGAAAGAGAGAGATTCGAAAGAAACATGAATGTTACTTTATGACTTTCTCCTTAATATAATTCATTACCTATTTCAGCATTTACCTGCCAAACTATGAAAGTGCTGCCATTATTGTTATTATGCCAATGACATCCTTGCTTACTCATTGCATATGTCATCCTTTCCACAATACTGTATGGGTGAGCTGACTTTGTCCTTTTTGCAATACCAACAATATATGCTACATTTAGCAGATCATTGCGCTTTGCAGATGCAAAGTCATTATTACACATTGGCAATAGGAAAATTCCTGTTGATACTTTTACTGGCCTCATTTCGTTTTCACTACATTTTTGTCACTTCACGTCAAAGAAAGAATTAACATCGAAAGTATTCCCAAATATTGGTGTAAATTACAAAAACTGTGCTTGGTTGAGCAAATGAGCCATTTAAGCAATAACTAATAAGAATGTAGATGATTTGAATGTAAAAAAATCAGAGTAAGTTTTATGGACAAATGCATTCATTTAAGTCGATCGATTCCATTACCAATCCAAATGAAGTCGTCAATTATCTATCTGGATTCCTAAATTCATTGGATTTGCCAGGATCCCACCACACAATTCACAGCTCAAGGTTGACTCGGGTAATAATTATGCTTCGCAATCTCAGTCAGCCAAATTGTTCAACGGAACAAAACTCGCTGTTAAAAAAATTATGAAAAATTTGATTTAAGCTAGTATAGTCATAGCAAAGTTCAAAGGTGAGGATGTGCTTATTCCAAGTATACCACCAATGCTAACTGACTTTCCTTTTGAATTTAAGCATGTTCAGTTTCCCGAGCGCCTTGCATTCACAATGACAATAAATTCCAAGGTCAGTCGTTAGAAATGTGTGAAATATACCTTGAATTGCAGTGTTTTTCACTGAGTTTGCAAACCATTGACACTGTTTATTTTCTCTCTGGAAGGAAAATTGTACATTACAAGGCATTACAATAAAGTATTGTAAAATTATTTAATTGTAATTTTATTTCATTGTATGGTCGTATTGTAAATGGAAGATTTTGTCTCAGTTTTTCATTAGGTACACCACCTGTGCGAAGCCAGGGTGGGCAACTAGTATTATATAATAAAATGACATCAATTATACTAGAAATTTTAACTATGCCTCATTAATGTACTTTGGGAACAAGTTTTCAATCTTGTGAGAAAGAGTAGAACCAACTTCAGGTTGATGTCTGCTATGCTGAAATGAGATAACAGAGCTACAGCAGAAATCTGAAAAGGTTTTGCATCCACTGTTGCACCATTGAATGTAGCTCTATGTGCCATGGTATAGGGTGCTGCAGATTACTACTTAGTTGTAGTTATGGGAATAGTGCTATCTTAACAGACCTAATGTCCATAAACTAAATTGTATTATGTACTAATGTTATCATCAGCTGCTAGAAAAAGGCTATTTAATATGTTCAATTCTTTGCATTAAAACCAATAGATTTTTGATATGCATATTGCATTTAGCATTTTTCACATTGTTATTTCATGTCATTGCAAAATTAAAACATTTTGCAAGGATAGACAAGTTTTACTGCTTTTATTTTAAGAAAGTTGACAGTTAAGATATTGTATTCAACCCAAAAATTCTATGTAAAGATTTCACAGAAAATACATGTATTGAGGTCCCTCTTTAACAAAGGGTTCAAATGTCAGAGAGAGGAAGACAGAAACAATTTTATCAAAAATGTCTCTTCTAATGATTTTGATTAAAATGCCAAATATTTAAATTACTTACATCACAAATAAAAGGTATATGTTGAATATTTTGGGAATATTGTTTAAAGTCCTCTTCATTCAGAATGAATGCTGTATAAATATGGACAAGCAGGGTCAGGATTTAACAATGAAGCTGTCTTCCATCATGCTTGCCAGTGTTTGGTTGTGAGATTCACAACAGACTTAAGTTTGATTTACCATGTCCACTTCTTTTTAGCATAACAAACATTTAGGGGAATTCATTAATCCAATTCTAAAGTATGTTTACCAAGGCAGATGGGATCATTATGAATCTGAATTTATTTGTATAACCTTAAGATTTACAGCATTATACAGTATTTTCTGTAGAACTAACTTAAACCATGTGCAGTTTATCTGGATATGTAAGCATATGTTGTGAACTCAGCTTACTGGTTCCCTGGCCTTGTAGTTTACTGAGTAGACCTTTACCAATTTAGTTCCCTGCACTCCTTTTTTTTTCCTATTCTTTGTTATCCTTCCTTTTTGTGTTTCATATTATCTGATCCATTTTTCTTTTACTTTCTGTAAAAACTTCATGTCCCTGATTTTTGTTTCTTCTTTTCCTGTTAGCATTTCTTATACTATTTTCCATCACTTCATGTTACCCATGACACTTCCATTGTTCTTGCTTAGTTCCATTATCTTCATATAGCATGCTAAATCGGTTTGTGGTTGTTAATGTATTATCATGTAGTCTACCTTTTGCGTTCACCATTTTGCTAGATTTCCTTCTTAAAGCTGTGGCGTATGTTTCCATTTTGGCCTGACACTGAATCTCTTGACTCAGCTTTATGTTTTCCGGTTTTAAAGATGAAATTTGTTCATGTTTTTGGTTTCGATCTTGCTTCAATGATGCAATTTCTTTGTACGCTTTCTGTAGGTCTTTATTTAGCATGTCCACAATTTTTTGAAGCAATGCTATCCTCTCGGTATGGCACGTTGTGGTGTACACTGACCGCGACATAGTTTTACTTTGGCTTTTCTCCTCCACATGATTTCCGTTAATTTTACCTTCATTTACACAACTTCTTATCACATTAACTGATGCACTACTCATTTCATTTAATACTTGGTTGTAATTTTTAGCTCTGTATGCACTCAATTTATGTGCCTTGCTCCAGGTTACTACATTACACGCCGCCATGTTTCACAATTTGTTACACATTTTTTGTTGAGTCAACCATTTCTGAGATATTCAGTGTTTATTGTTTAAATTTCCCAGTACTTACAATTTTCTCATATGGTCAGACTACATTGATGTTTCTTTCTTATCCTGGTCTTGAATTTCACTGGAATTACATAGTAACCAGTTCGTAAAATATTCATTGTTTTAACCTAATGTATCCCATATTTCCCCTATACCTACAAGATAATATGTAATAGTCCATTTCTGCTAATGTTTATCTCGATAAGCATTAACGAGGTAGAAGAATAAGCCTCTGTAAGAATAGGCAAAGTAGGCAGAGAAAGTTGTGTGAATATAGTACATCAGATTTTGTATTGTGGTGCCAACCATTTCAGAAGTATTCATTTTTATTTGTTTAAATGCTCCAATGCTTATATTCTTTTCAAATGGATAATCATTTGTTTTTCTTTTGTTTTACTACTGGTCATGCAAAGAGAACAGAATTCAGTATCATTAGACCTCGGATTTTAGATTATAGCCTATTTTTTCATGAAGCAATAAACAAAACCAATTATGTATGTTCATTTCATGACAAATTGCACCTGCTGTAGAAGTTTTGTTGTACCTAAAAGTGCATATTTTACACCAATATACCTATTTTATGGGTTTTAAGTCTAAAAATCCCTATATAATTTTATTATAAGGTATATACTTCTTTTCCTTTAAAATCATTTTAAAGAAAATGTTAAAATCCTTCATAGCTTGGCTAATATATTGAAATACATTTCAAACGCTACATTCATGAAGCTGAGAAGACTGTCCAACATGTTACTGACCAGACATAACTTAAATGAGAAGGGATGGGTTAATGGCCTAGAGTGCCTGCTGTGAAAGAAATTTTGCTCTCAACAAACTCATGATTTCTACCAACCCTACTTGTAACATAAAAGCATCACCTTGGAATACTAAAGGAGGAATTCCTAACACCCCTCTAGAAAGTGGTCCTTGTTGCAGTGAAGCAATGGTGCAAACGTTGAGGTGAAAAACAAACAGAAACTCAGATAAAACATAGAACTTTGCATTAAATTACATTACAGAAGAAAATTATTCATCTTTGTAGACATTATTTTGTTGGTATACTTTATATCCTTATCCAGTAGTTGGTTTTTAATTAATATAACAACTAAGATATTAATGTGTTATAAGGTTATGTTAGTTTAATTAAAGGCCAAGTGTTTATTGTTGGTTTCTAGTGCAAATTCTTTTTTTTTTTTTTTTGTAGTTTTATATACACAATAGGCCTATACATTTTTTCTTATTCCTTATTTGAAGTATTGATAAAATTAAAAAGCCTAAAACGATATATTAAGAACCTATTTTAATATTTTTAAACCCTGTTTTAGGTGTCTAAAGGTTCGTTTTTAGACCCTAAAAATCTGAGGTCTAGAGATCATATAGCGACCAGCTTTTAAAAGATATGACTATCCCTTTAGTCTAGTGCATTCCCATATTCCTCTTGTACCTACAAGAAATTAAGTAATAACAAGTTTTCTGTTAATGTTTGTTTTGATTAGCATGAAGTAGAAGAATAAGCCTTCTATTTGTTGCCGAACAGGTAGACAAAGTCATGTGAATGTAATACTTTGATATTTAAATGAGAATTTTTAGTTTATTTAAGTGTTAATTTTGTTCCGTTTTTGACATCAGCTTTTTCATTAAGTCCACAATGGGGTGAACCATTGGAACAATATGTTCTTTTAAAAATTTGTGAATTTGTTCCTTCATGCAGCACATTTTAAATTTTTAGTCTCTTTACATGCACTATGTATATAGTGTATAGAGAACGTGCATGCGCCCAGGTGTGTGTGGGTGCGTGTGTGTGTGTTTAAGTTTGGTATCTTTCAAGGATGTAACATGAAGATTTTCAAGAAAATCCCCCCCATCCCAAACTATCCTTTACATGGAACATTTTTCGAAAATTTTGATTTTCTCAAAAATGGCTCTTACGATTTTGATTAAAATACCTTAATGTTTAAGATATCTTTTATAAAAAACGAAATGTCTATCTTGAGTTTTCTGGGAATAGCCTCTTCATTCTGGATGACTTTAGTATAACTAGCAAACTGTAAGAGATGTACAAAACCGAAGGGGAAAAAAAAAAAAAAAAAAGAAGCATTTCTAGGAATAGGTGTGTGTGGGTGGGTGGGTGGGTTAAAGATTTTGATCTTCTAAAAAATGGCTTTGATTAATTTCTATTATATTTAAGATATTTATGTGACAAATAAGATGTATAGCTTCAATTTTCTAGAAATAGCCTCTGAAGACATGTTTATTCTGGATGAATTTTGCAGTTTTGTATAACTGGTAAACTGCAAGAAACAACTTGCCATACAAAAAGTGTAGAACTCATTAAACATACAATTTATGTTATATACATTTTTTGTGGTGTTTACAGTTTTTGAGATATTCCTTGTTATTAGTTTGTGTTAAAATACTTATATTTTTCTGATAAGGGAACTTGTCAAACCTGACCATGCAAAGAATCTGATTTCTATACCATAGCAACCACATTTTAAAGCATTTGACTGTTTAGCGTAGTGTATCCCTTTATTTCCTTTTTACCTATAAGGAATTAAGCAGTAAAACTGTTTCTGCTAATGTTTATCTCGTTTAGCATGAAATAGTCAGAAGAATAAGGCTTATTAACAATAATTTGTTAAAGAGATGTAGACAAAGTCATGTAAATGGAGCACATCAGTTCCCCCCCCCCCCAAGAGTTAACCATTTTCGAGGTATTCCCGGATTATTGGTTTCAATTTTAGCCACTTAAACTTTTCTTAAACATGAAGATATCTTTCTTCTCATTTCTCGTTTGTTCACCCTGGCAGGACAAGAGATTGAAATTTCAATTGTTTCACATAGCGACCAGATTTTAAAGGATGAGACTATCTCTTTAGCTTGTGCATTTTCTTATTTCCCTTCTATGTACAAGGAAGCTAGTAATAAGACTAATTCTGTTTATGTTTACCTTGATTAGCATCATGAACAGATTAATGTTTTGAATAAAAGGTTTGTTTACCGCATAGCTAGAGAATATCATGTAAATGGAGCACTTTAGATTTTTTTCCCCTTCTACTTACAAGGAACCAAATAATGAGAATTTCTGCTAATGTTTATCTTGATTATCATGAAGTAGATAGAAGAATACGCTTTTAACAATAATTCGTTACAGAAAAATAGAGAAAGTCATGTGAGTGGAACACGTCAGATTTTTTTATTTCATTTTCTCCATTTTAAGAAATGTATTTGAACTTGTTGCATGGACTGCAGATTTAGAATCAGACAAAATAAAATGCTCTTACATTTATCTGGCCAAGAATATGTATTTGGAGTGATTTGTAGATAGCTTCAGTTCTACCATCAATGTTTGTTATACATTTCCATCATTTTTACTTTCTCTACACGTACTCTGTACATAGTCTATAGAGAAGGTATTGTATTCCACCCAAAAATTTGATACTGAGGCTTCACCAGAAATGTATATTTCGAGACCCCCTGAAACCAAAAAAAGCAATATTAGAAAAATGTCCGTGTGTGTGTGTGTGTGTGTGTGGGTGGGTGGGTGGGTGGGTGGGTGGGTGGGTGTGTGTGTGTGTGGGTGTGTGTGTGTGTGTGTGTGTGTGTGTGTGTGTGTGTGGGTGGGTGTGTGTGTGGGTGGGTGGGTGGGTGGGTGGGTGGGTGGGGGTGGGTGGGTGTGTGTGTGTGTGTGTGTGTGTGTGTGTGTGTGTGTGAGAGAAATAAACGAATAGTCCATTAAGTATCAACATTTTCAGAAAATTCCCCCACCCCCAACTATCCTTTACATGGAAAAATTTTTGGAAATTCTGATTTTCTCAAAAATGGCTCTAACAATTTTGATTAAAGTATTGTATATTAAAATATTTACGTGACATAAAATGTATATCTTGAATTTTCTGGGAATAGCCTTAAAAGACATCTTTATTCTGGATGAATTTTGCAGAATTTTGCATACCTGTTAAACCGTAAGAGATAGACAAAAACTTACTTTATAGAAAATGTAGAGCTTGTTAAAACACACAATTTATGTTATATACATTTTTTTTATGGTGTTGATTGGTTTTGAGATATTACTTGATAGAAAATGTAGAGCTTGTTAAACACGCTATTTATGTTATATACATTTCTTTATGGTATTGATTGTTTTTGAGATATTCATTGTTATTGATTTCAGCTTTAAAATAATTATGCTTTTCTTATATAATTTCAATCACATAGCAACTTTAGCCTATGGTACTCCCTTTTTTCCTCTCTTTCTTACATGGAAGCAAGTAATAAGACCATTTCTGCTAATTTTTTCTTGATTAGCATGAAGTAAACAGAAGAAGCAGTTTTCTTACAATATTTTACTGCAGAGATTTAGAGAAAGTCAAGTCAACGAACCACATCAGATTTTTATGAAAGGAAAACTATGTGCAAATATCATCTGCTTCCATTATCTTCGTTTATGTAGGAAATGTGTATAAATGTGTACTTGTCTGTTTGTGGATTTTTCTGTTAATTGTTTCAAGTCTGTGACTTTTGCTTTCACTGGATTTCTGTCTTTTCTATATTTCATCATCAAGGCAACAGTTTACTTTGGGAATATTTACCGCCTAAGTTAAGGTAACAGGTTTGTCAATGAGTAGTTCTCTGTATCTTAAGTTTTATTACCTCTTATATGAATCCATTCTAGGTTTTTAGCATATGCCTAAATATGTTTCTATTTCTCATCAATTTATTTACATTTTGGACCCTTCTTAATTTTTTTTGTAGGTTAAGAGAATTTGTGCTTCAGCATCTGCCATGTTGTTGGTAGTGGTTATATGCTTGGTGTTGATTGGGGTAGGTTGGACTGTACCAATGATGAATCATGGTTTTGTATATGTTTCATGGTTTGTTTATTAGTAATTGACAAGCTATTAGAACTTTACTACACTATTTTAAAATAGGTTTTATGTATACATTGTAGGGTTCAGTAGGTTGATCTGCCACAGTTTGTTCTTACAAGACCTTTTACTTTCTCTAGATGTATGTACACAGTGATAGCAAAGGTGTTATATTCCACCCAAAAATTCAATATCGAGATTTGTTTGGAAATACATATTTTGAGATCCCTGAATCCAAAAAGGGAATGTGTGGGAGGGCGCATTTGCAGCATAACTCCAAAATGAAAAGTCTGTTGAATTCCAAATTTGGTACTTAAGTTCATTGTCCTTCAAGGATGCGACATGACTTTCAGGGATATCCCCTCACCCCCAACTATCCTTTACATGGAACATTTTTTGAAAATGTTGATACTCTCAAAAATGGCTCTAATGATTTTGATTAAAATGCAAGGTATTTTCATGACAAATGAAGTGTATGTTTTGAATTTTCTGGGAATAGCCTCTGAAGACCTCTTCATTGTGGATGACTTTTATATAACTGGTAAACCGTAAGAGACAGATATAAATTTGCTACACAAAAAATGTAGATCTCATTCAAACAAAATTTGTCATATACATTTTTTGTTTGAAGAGTAACCCATTTCTGAGATATTCCTTATTGGTTTCAATTTTTAAACTGCTTTTAACTTTTCTCAATTGGGAAGTCAACTTTCATTTCACCTCTTTTGTTTTACTCCCATGAATGCAAAAGAGAACCAGATTTCAATTGTTTTGCATAGCGATAGCGTTTAAATGATTTCATTAGCCTATTATACACCCTTATTTCTCTTTTACTTACAAGGAAGCAAGTAATAAGACAATTTCTGCCAATGTTTATCTCGATTATCATGATGATAAAAGAATAACCTTTTCTAAGGGAATTTTTTGTGGACCAGCTAGAGAAAGTTGTGTGAATGGAACACATCAAATTTTTAAGAATTAATTGTATTGACTGCTATTGTGGCTTTTCCAAATGAACCTGTTATCAAAAGTGCTCCTAGGTATTGTGCACTATCTGTTCTTCACATTTTAGCATTTCTATTATTTAATTTAACTGACTTTTTTTCGTAGGGTAAATAATTGAATTATTTTTTTACCATGTTTACTGACATATCCTCACACCAGTTTTTAAATGCTTTTATTAATGGCAGGATGGCATTTTGTAAATTTTTTGTGTGATCTTTGAGAGATCCAATTTAGTGATGGGCAGAAGTAACATAGTGGTTACATTGTAATGGTTTCAGAAGTAATAGAGACTGATAGTAGCTAGATAGATAGATAGATTATTTGCCAGAACAATACAAAGTTTGTGTAGCAACATCAATAAATGTATAAATAACAAATCAAGTTACAAAAACATACTACTTTTACAATTATAAAACTCAGAAACAGTGTACAATGGATTGGAGAGTAGAACAGGCTTAACTTTTCTTTTGAATAATGATAAACACAAGGTTTTTACATTATTGGGAGGGCTATTAAATAGGTTTAAAGATATGGCTTCAAATGAGTTTTGAACTTTGCTATACTCACATTTTATGATATAGATGTTTGCAGTATTTCTTGTGGAATAATTGTGAACAGAGGAACACAATATATATGAATTTATATTCATCTTGACAAATAGTAAACAATTTAGAACAAAAAATACCATGGTCAATATACTCCATGTAATAAAAAAAGATTTGAGATGTGTCCTGGGGGATACACCACTCATAAGCCTAATGGCCTTCTTTGAAGCACAAAAACTTTATTGGCAGAAACATGGCTGCCCCAGAATAAAATACCATAATTCATATGGCTATTTATGCACCCATAATATATGGTTTTCAAGGCATTCAAAGATAAGTTTTTTTTTTTTTTTAAATTCTTAATAAAAAGAGTCCTCTGCTTATTTTACTAGCAACACTGTTGATATGAGTATGCCAACCTAAACACAGTTGGATATTAATTCCCAAAATTTAACAGAATTAACAACAGAATCTGAACTAGATAAATTAACATTAAAAGCTAAATCAACAGTTTTACTATAATTAACAATAGGACTATTGTGTGTACAACAGTTTTCAATTTTACTGGATAGCATTATAATTTTAGGGTCCATAAGAGTTCTATCTTTGAGAGAGATATTGATTGCCAAATCATCAGCATAGAGGTAAGTCTTTAAACATTTGTCTTGTACATTATATGGAAGACCGTAGACATAAATGATAAAAAACAGGGGTTCAAATATGGAGCCCTGTAAACATCATATTCTAGCAATTTGAATTGTGAATATTTATCATTTACATAAACAGACTGATACCTATTTAATAAATATGATTAACAAGTTTCAAACTGTTATCATCAAAACCATAACATTTAAGTTAGCTAACTATTAACAGTTACCACAGTAACAAATGCAAAGCAACCAGTTACCCAATAAAGGTTACCAAACTAATGAATACAAAGTAATTAGTTACCATGTAATGGTCACTAAAGCAACGCGATGGTTACCGTTCTGGACGACTTCATTGGCATGTGCATGTGTCTGACTGTTAACTCATTTACAACTTGAGCCATCCTCACATGGAGTTGTAAGAGCTTATTATAACAAATCACTTTTATTTATTACTTCAAAACTGGTTACAAATTGTCTTGAATTCCAATCGTGTAGTACAAGATTTCTCTCTCATTGCTTTGATGCGCATAGACAGTTAACGTAACTGCATGGTCTGGACTCCGATTCAAAAACTTCCAAAAGTAGTGGTCATCACTACACGAGTCAATCACATACAAATGTTACAAAGTGACACATTGGTACAATAGTGTAAAGCAGCCAGCAACTGTACACGTTCACTCTTGCAGGTGTAGTGGAACTATGAAAGGAAACCGACCATTCACATGCAACAATCAGCCATGATGTTCGAAAGCAAACTGTTCATGCACATATGGCGATAACAGGATGGCAAGTCACAGTTTGCAGTCACTAGTTATTTTTTTTACAATGCATTGCTGTCACATTGAATATATGACACAGGCAAGCTGACAAATCAACACTCATGCATGGAATGTATTGCATAAGGTAGTTATTCTCATATATTTATAGGTGTACAAGTTTTTATACATTGTGGCTAGATGGGTATGAAGCAATTAATGCTGATTCGTACCAGAATGTGTGCTTACTGTTTAACTCAAACAAAGATACATACATTTTAACAAGTGCAACATTTCAGCAAGTTTACTGTTTAATATTGCTTAAAGAAATGTGAAATGTTTTCAATTTTTGAATTTGAAAAACTTGTGTGAAGGTGTGGGCCTACAGTTTTAGATTTATCATCATGGATATTTACACCTTTAATTTTGTATGATAAAAAGCTTCATATATCCAAGGTCATGAGTTCAAACCTGGCAGAGGATGATGGATTTTTTTGGTCGTAAAAATCATTAGTATGGTTTCCTTCGGAAGGGAAGTAAAGCCGTTGGTTCCTTGTTGTATATTAACAGCACATAAAAGAACCTCAAGCCTAATAAAGATTCCTCTGAGCAAAATTAAGCAATCTTTGATGCCCAGTATAGAATGGGACGCTGAGAATCACAGTAGTTAAAGAGCATCCATAAATAAAACTCAATTTCCATTTGTTTGCATGACAAAGAACAATTAAAGAGCAACAGATACACGCAAGATAAAAGTATTAGTGTTTCGAATTTGAAAAGCTTGTGTGAAGGTGTGTGTCTACAGTTTTGGATTTATCATCATGATATTAACACCTTTAACTTTGCATGACAAAAAAATTTGTATACCGAAGGTCACAGGTTCAAACCTGGCAGAGAATGATAGATTTTTTTCAGGCATAAAAAATCATTAGTATGGCTTCTTTCGGAAGGGAAGTAACTTCATTGGTCGTGTTGTAGATTTACACCACATAAAAGAACCTCAAGCCTAATAAAGAGTCCTCTGAGCAAAATTAAGCAGTCTTTCACGCCCAGTATAGAATGGGATGCTGAGAACCATAGTAGTTAGAAAGCATCCAGAAATAAAACTCCATTTCCATTTTTTTTCATGACAAAGAACAATTAAAGAGCAACAGATATACACAAGGTAAAATTAGTATTTCCCAAATCAAATCTCAAAGTTGAAAGGACTGTCCCATTACCAAACTGTAAGATGAATATTGTTTATCAGTATTGCTTCAGACTTTTATTTGCATGAATGTAATGGTTTTTTTTTTTTTTTTTTTTTTTTTTTTTTTTTTTTTTTTTTTTTCATTTACTCATTGTTGTTCCAATCTGAGCATGCTAAGAAATAGCATGAATGAGGAATATTATGTCCAAAAGGAAAATGCCAAAAATAAATTACACTTTTAACTATGGAAGGCATTTCCGAACTAACAGTCACAAATC
The DNA here is from genome assembly GCA_030762935.1 of Hymenopus coronatus. Classification (NCBI taxonomy): domain Eukaryota; kingdom Metazoa; phylum Arthropoda; class Insecta; order Mantodea; family Hymenopodidae; genus Hymenopus; species Hymenopus coronatus. Next base: position 85,013,356 of record CM060887.1, read on the forward strand.
TTGTTTTTACATGTCCCAAATGGAGTTCTATTACAAAATATTTTTTCAAAATTCAAGCTTTTGAAATTGGATATTAAATATTGAGCCTTAAATGGATTGGTACCATCATCTACAGACTTGTAAATAAAGATAGCAAACTAAAAACTGAAAAATGTTATATAATTTATATATTTAACATTTATATATATATATATATATATATATATATATATATATATAACATGGTATAGTTACTCTTGAATAGAAATAAGTTAAATTCATGTTTATCTTTGAGTAATAACATATTTTACTGCATAAAAAGTATGTATTTTTTGTAAAAAGTTTTAGTTGCTTGCAGTAATTATAAACAAGAGATTTGCTTAACTCAAACAACCTTCTAATATTTGGAAGACATTGAAATTAATAAAAAGAATAAATAATGAGAACCTGGTTTGACGTGTGGGTTCTTTTCTGCTCTCCCCTAGGTTTACGCCTTTTTGGAGTGAATACATAAATAGCAAGGAAAATCAACAATCTTTTTCTGCTTTGTTTTTTATTTCAGACACTTCTTTTTGGCCTTGAGAAGAAAAGATTTAGCTATGCTGCAACAATGGAAGTGACCCTCTTTATGCTGGCATATAGCTTTAAATTTAGTCAAGTCCTAGTCTTTGTCAAAAGAAGCAGAATGGGACACTCTGTGGAGTGGTCAGGTGATTGGGTGTCATTTGTGTCAGAAGTGTGTATGCAAGATTTCCACACCCCTAAACATCCCAAGGTCCACTGTTTCTAATGTGATAGTGAAATGGAAACGTGAAGGGACATGTACAGCACAAAAGCATACAGGCCGACCTCGTCTGTTGACTGACAGAGACTGCTGACATTTGAAGAGGGTCGTTAAGAGTAATAGGCAGACATCTATCCAGACCATCACACAGGAATTCCAAACTGCATCTGGATCCATTCCAAGTACTATGACAGTTAGGCGTGAGGTGAGAAACCTTGGATTCCATGGTTTAGCGGCTACTCATAAGCCACACATCACACAGGAATTCCAAACTGCATCTGGATCCAGTTAGGCGTGAGGTGAGAAACCTTGGATTCCATGGTCTAGCGGCTACTCAGAAGCCACACATTACACAGGAAAATGCCAAACAACGCTTCATTTGGTGTAAGGAGTGTCAACATTTCATGATTGAACAGTGGCAAAACATGTGGAGTGATGAATCACGGTACACAATGTGGCAATCCGATGGCAGGGTGTGGGTATGGCAAATGCCTAGTGAACATCATCTGCCAGCGTGTATAGTGCCAACAGTGAAATTTGGAGGTGATGGTATTATGGTGTGGTCGTGTTTTTTCTGGAGGGGGCTTGTACCCCTTGTTTTCCGTGGCATGATCACAACGCAGACCTACATTGATATGTTAAGCACCTTCTCGCTTCCCACTGTTGAATAGCAATTCGGGAATGACAATTGTATCTTTCAACACAATCGAGCAGTTGTTCATACTGCACAATAACATCCTTGTAATAGACTGGCCTCCACAGAGTCCTGACTTGAACCCTATAGAACACCTTTGGAATGCTGACTTTGTGCCAAGCCTCACTGTCCTACATGGATAATTCTCCTCAGTTCTGCACTCTTTGAAGAATGGGCTGCCATTCCCCAAGAAACCTTCCAGCACCTGATTGGAAGTATGCCTGCAAGAGTGAATGCTGTCATCAAGGCTAAGGGTGGGCCAACACCATATTGACTTCCAGCATTACTGATGGAGGGCGCCATGAACTTGTACGTCATTTTGCCCAGGTGTCTGGATACTTTTGATCACATGAGGCATAGGGTACAAAGTTAAACATATTGAAAGAGTATGTGGCGCAAAGGCAAAGTATATTTCCCACCTACGAAAATTAAAGCTTAACCCCACACAAGAAATAAAGTCAACACTCAAAATTAGCTTGTACAGCAAATCTGGTAGAAAGTCTAACCAATGTTTCAAGTAAATTATGGAAAACATTAGTGTAAGCAATATTCTGGTTTTAACCTGAAAATGAGGCTCATATGGTTGTATTCAGCAAAAATGTTTGTAGAACCTTGCAAAAAAATTCATGTACCAAAGAGCAGGAAGCATCTTAATCTAATAAGTTCATAAGAGGTACTGTCCCACTGTGATTTGAACTAGCAGTTTAGTGTTGGAAGGAGGCCCTATAAACCAATGCGAAACTGCAAGACGGCTTCTGACATTCTTGCTGCAACAAATGGTTACAATTAGGTGAGACAGCTGGGGTGGATGGATGAGAGACATCGCTACATCAAGACACCACCTTTTGTTCCATTAAAAATGTAGCAACAAATATATTAAGTGAAGGTGGTAGGCTGAGACAATACACATCAGGGGTCAATCCCAACAAAAAAAGAAAAATCACATACCTTACTTCATTATCAGGTAAACATAGTAGAGCAAATAACTTCACTCTACTTACATATTCAGCAAATACTTTAAATACTTTTCATTCATGAGTATAGTAAAATGCTTGCCATGGAATGACTGCAAGATACCGCTTCCGATGTTGTAATGGATGTAATTTATGGTTAGTTCTGAACAAAATATTCACTATGACTCATTTTTGACATAGCAGCTGTCGCTTCCAAAAGAAATGGCATAAAAACATTACATACCTGGGAATATTCCTCTGTTCACATGACAAATTTAAGAAATGCTAAAGTGTATTAGACATCCACTATCACGAAATCTGGCAAAGGTTCCACATACAAGTGTGCAAGTTTTAATGATTGAAGCCAAAATTAATATAGAATTTGAAGGTGTCACCACATTGTGCTCTGATAAAATCTACTCATTTTTCTGTTTGGGTGCCTTCGTCAAGAATCTCTCGTACAAACGTGGCAAAGGCAAATTAAAGATATCGGGAAAATTTTTGAAAATAATAGACTCTGAGTACGTAATAGTTAAGATGCACAGATACCCTCCTAAGTGGTGCTTAGACAGCTGAACTTAATTCACAACATGCAAGAAAGTAATTATTGAACTCAAATAAAGCCCTGTTGCTTACCACCAATAATTCCAAAAGTAACGCATGGTCATGTAATGTAATCACATTATTGTCCTTTACCTGCCAAAACACAGGACGGCTGATGAAAGCAATGCAGCTCCACATCTAGCAAGTTCAAACAGCAGTTCTTGCCTATTCAGCAAAGTCATATCCACAACAGCAAGTACTATATAAAACCAGAAGTAACTATTGTACCAATAGGTGCTAGTAACTTGCACACAATGTATGTTTCTTATTCTCATTATTAAAATGGAGGTGCCCCTAAACTAGGTAGCAATTGGACCTAGGATATGAGTGATGGCAAGACTATGTAAATGGGCTGTCCCCCCCCTCAAACATTTATACACAATTGAGTTTGAGTGTACTAGATTCAATTAACAAATATTTGCTATAAGGCAGGATACATTGTATTAAATGAATGCATATTTCCATATTCATAAATTTTCAGAAGCCCAGTATTATTAATGAACTTCATAAGATAAATAGTACAAAGGAAAGAAGCATAATCATGAGCAAATCAACGAATGTTTTGGACACCATGTTTTTTCGGCTTGACAGTTGCATTATCAGTACTCAACCTGCAAATGTTTGGAGGACCACACTTGTGTTTGGTCAGTAGGTCCATCAGACTTAGCTCTGAAGGTTTATGATTATAACTCTACAAACTTTATCTCCAAGTTATTTATCACCATTACAGGTGATTTTAAGAAAAGAAAGTAAGAGTTCAGAAAGAAGCAATCCCTTACGCTGTGAATGCTCTAATACTATAAGGGTCTGAAACCAACATGATAGGATAGAAAAGTGTAAAGAGGGATTTTGGTGAGGAAGAGGAAGAATGCCAGATTTGGTCATGAGGCTGACCAATTCAGTTTGATGAGGATCCCCTCCCTGTAGTTCAATGGGCATGAGCATGCACACTGCAACAGGAAGGTGGGAGATGGGGCCTTAGGTAATTGTGCAAGTCTCTGTTTATAGAGCAATTAAGGGCTTTCCTTTTTGTTAGATAACAACTACTTTTTTGCAGCCTGCATCTTGGCACAACAGTATACAATTTGAAGATGTAAGTAGATACTTTCCAAGGCCATCAATCCCTGTGGTAAGTCACACTAGGAATTGCAGATTTTCGTGATAAATCCGGAAAAGTATGTAATTACTAGTATAAACTTCCCTTCACATGACAAATTTAAGAAAGGTAGTAAAGCCATTGGTCCTGTATCATAGATTTATGGCATATAAAAGAACCTCAAGCTTGGTAAAGAGGCCTTTGAGCAAAATTAACTGGCCTTTCACACTCTATAGAATGGGTCACTGAGAAGCTCAGCCGTTAGAGTCCATTTAAAAAAAATCTGATGTGTTCCATTCACATGACTTTCTCTACATTCTTGCAAAAAATAATATTAAAAAGCTTATGCTTCTATTTATCGAAGCTAATCAAAAATAAATTAGCAAAAATAGTCTTATTACTTGTTTTCTTGTAAGTAGGAGCAAAATAAGGAAGTACCATAGGTTAAAGTGATAGTCAAAAACTGGTTGCTATGTGACTGAAGTTCCTTTGTTTGTATGGACAGGAGTTGACATATTCCCATGTGAGAAAAGTATAAGCTTTTCAAAGCTGAAACCAATAACAAGGAATATCTCAAAAACCATCAACGCCATGAAAAAAGTTTTATATAACATAAATTGTATGTTTTAATGTACTCTACATTTTTTGTGTGGTAAGTTTTTGTTCATCTCTTATGGTTAAGCAGTTATGCAAAATTCTGTAAAATTCATCCAGAATAAAGTAGTCTTCAGAGGCTATTCCCAGAAAATTCAAGACATACATTTTATTTGTCAGGTAACTATCTTTAATACACAATATTTTAATCAAAATCATTAGAGCCATTTTAGAGAAAATCAAAATTTTCGGAAAAAAGTTCCATGTAAAGGGTAGTTTGGAGTGGGGTGTTTTTCTTCAAAATCTTTGTGTCACAACCTTGGAAAATACCAAACCTAAATACCAAGTTTGGTTTTTAACGGACTTTTCGTTTTTGAGCTATGCTGCCCACACACACACTCACATTCACTTTTCTAAAAATGCTTTTTTTTAATTCAGGGTGTCTCAAAACATGTATTTCCGGCGAAATCTTGGTATCAAATTTTTGGGTGCATTACAATACCTTCTCTATATACTACATAGTATATGTGTAGAGAAAGTATTAAAACAAAAAATAAAAAAATAAAAATCTACTGCAGTATAGCAGAGTAGGAGAGTAGCTAGTTAACCAATAACAGTTACAAACATAATGATTACAAATTGTATGTGTATTGGTATTGCTTATCTGGAATAAATAGTTATCCTGTCAGTCATTATAAATAAGCTCCGCAAGAGATTGTGGCTGAATGTTGCTCTACTATACCATCTGGCGAGAAAAAAGCCTACTAGCTATCAGTTTTGTTACATATGAATTGAGATAATCTGCATCTTTTCTAATATGATGTTAGACAATGTTTATATGAGCATTAATATTTCTCTTCTCAAGCAACATTGCCTTCCAAAATGTATAAACAATATTAACTAATTTCTAGCACCATGCCTGAATAAGAAAATAACATGCTCAGAGGGGTAGGGTTTTTGACAAAGAGACATACTTTGCATGCATGCATACATACATATAGGAATAGTAACTTTATGCAATAATAAACTAAATTAATATTTTAATAATGAAGCAGTAAGATATTAACTTAATTTTAAGTAATAGAAGTAAATTTTATTTTACAAATTGGTACTGACGATTCATGAAGGCTGATAAACAACTGAGACTGATTTTTATTGGTTTGTTTTTCCATGGATATTTGTTATTCCATTGCATTGTTTATATGCTTTAATGTAGGTACCTCCCACTTGAATGGCACTCTTTATATTGTTTCTGCCAGTCCTCAAACACAAATTGCAAACCATTGTCAGTCCTTGAAAATCACCTCTATTTTCTTGAGCACCGCTTCTGAGTTCTCAATTTAAATGCTGCAGAACTTTGCTATAGTGAGGAAAAAAAAAAAAAGAAATTATGGCTATCAGACAGATGCAGTACACAGCTAACATTAAATTTAACCAAAAATTCCATGACTTGATTCACGATCTGACGCCATGTATTGTGATGAACTCATGAAGCTGTGGGCATTGCTTTGTGATGTGCTTGCTCATCTAGCTGATATGATATGTAATGTTATGCTGTAACAGTAGTGTGAGGAGGAACTGCAAGTGTAAATCATTCCATCATAGTCTCTTTCCCTGCAGATGAAAAACTGAGGCCATTTTTGATGTTTGAAAACTGGCAATTTTTAGACTGTGCTGGCTTGTTTTCCTTCAGGAACACAATGATGACCAAGACATATCACCAGTGCATCCCTGACATTGCAAAGAGGTGCAGCACTTGATGACATGTCTGCATTTGCACAGCCTTTTATTCAGCACCCAATATAGACAAACCTGAGTCAAATGCAGATGATGATGCTTAATCTAAAGGCAATGCCATGTGAAATTGCAATCTTTTTACTGAGTTTACTTAATGTTATTTGCCAATTCTCTCAAACAATTGTAGCAGTTGCATTGGTGTTGACTTGCTTAACACAAAGAACTCTACCTTCTTTGAAGTTCTTGAACACTGTTGCACAAGGTAACATCTTCATTGTGCACTTGCTGCAGCTTTTCATGGGTTTCAGAGATTTTATGCTTTAGCAAAAACAGAATTTCACTTTACCACTCCTCTCGCATCACCTCCAGTTTTGCTATGCAAAATGCAAGTAGGGTCTGCAATTACTAAATACTAAACTACTGATACAAGTGCTGCCACCTATGAACATTACATATAAAATCTATCTCTTCAAATGTTTATGCTATAGATAACTATCATGGAAGCCCCAGAAAAATATCAGTCTTCAGTTTGTTGATTAGCCCTTGTAATATCATTTAATTGTAATTTAATTGAATTATTCTCAATGTATGAGGATATAATAATTTTAATTCTAAATAATTTTGAGGAAAATCTTGCACATATTACAAAAAAGGTACCATAAAATGAAGAAAAAAACAAAACAAAACATGAATTTATAAAACCTGCTGATAAAATTATTTTCATATAGCTTGAAAATTATTACATTTTACCTGTTGATTTGTAAGCATACAGAAACAGCCACCAAAAACAATTATGCAAATAATTAGTTATTGAAAGTGAGTGTGAGAGAGAGCAGGTGGGACAGGATTTGTATTTATTTAGTTCTAAAAGAACAGTTTTGCTCTCTTCCCTCATTTTCTTGTTACTTCTTTCTTAAAAAATTAGTTGCATAAAAAGTGGTAAGAGTATAGTTATTGTATATTATAAAATATGTAATTATTAATTATCCTATGTGCAAATAAATACAAAGTATTTCTTTTTGAATATTGTGTTAGAGAATTAGTGTAGCACATTATTTGTGCATCTCCAACCAAATGATTTACTACTAATGTAAAGTGATAGAAGTTTTTCTTTTATATGATTAATAATACACCAAACAGCAGAACATTTTTTATATTCACAGGTTGCAACACATGAATAACAATACATTACTTGAAATCGTGTGGAAGATGGCTATAACACTTTCCTGTGTTTCAATGGCAGCAATAGTAACCATGAGTCGGTAAGTCTTTATTTGAAGAGGGAAGATGATTATACATTCTCTTGGTTTAAAGATTTAATATGATATATTGGATCATATATCATGTGGGATATGTCGGAACCAACAGATATGTTTCAGTGCAGTGAAGTTATAAATAAAAAGTTTCTTTTTTATAAATTGTACAATTATTATTATTATTATTTTTTTTTTTTTTTTTTTTTGGCATACCAGAATTATTAACATCATTTATGTTGTGCCAGTTCCTAGTTTTCAAAATATCAACAAAGGAAAGTTTCAAAATAGCAACTTTTTCTTCCTTTTTACCTTTGCAGACATCATATTCTAAAGGAGCTTAAAGTTAGTCTTGTGTTCTTATAAAATTCATAGTTTATTTAGAAGATAATAGGACTGTTTGGCAGTATGCAGAAACTGCTTCTTACTAAGTGAAATTTACATGATAATGTTGGTAGGTGATATGAATAAAGTGGAGAAAGGTTAGTTTTCTCCATATGTTAAAGAATTGTCATGCCTTTGTGTGAATCACCAGGAGCTAACGCCAACAGTTCAGTCCCACAGTCCATTTGAGAAAAGTTAGCTGGTTGAAATTGAAGTCAATAACAAGGAACATCTCGGACACAGTTAACTCTACAAAACATGTATATGACAAATTGTGTTTTTTAATAAGATCTTCAGTTTTGTGTGGTAAGTTTTGTCTCTCTTATGGTTTACCAGTTATGAAATTCCTCCGGAATGAAGAGATCTTCAGAGGCTGTTCCTAGAAAATTCAATACATATACATTTCATTTGCCATGTAAATATTTTAATATGTAGTATATGTATTTTAATCAAAGTCATTAGTACCATTTTTGAGGAAATCAAAAATGTTGAACATTTTTCAGTTTGGTATGGGAGGAATTTTGGAAAATCTTTGTGTTTCATCCATGGAAGATGCTGAACTTAAATATCAATTTTGATATTCAACAGACTTTTCTTTTTGAATTATGTTCATGAACACACACACACATGGCTATTCCCCCCCTCCAATTTTTAGGGGACTTCAGAACATATTTCCAGGGAAATTTCAACATAAAATTTTGGATAGAATGCAATACCTTCTCTACCTACTATGTACACCCGTTGCCAAAAAAAAATTAGTCATGTCTGGAACACCAAATTCGTCTTAAGTCCTACATGGTACAGCACTTTGTTTACACCATTTGCAAGTACAGTTGTGTAGCAGCAGCAACAAGTTACAAATCTTAATATTACTAGCCCATATGATCAATAATTATAATCCAATACATAACTAAAGCTTCTTAAACAACAAACTATCAATATTAACTAAAAATATTAATGACATAAAATATGGCACTGTATTGCACAGCATTATTAAACCTGGCACCTTTCATATATATTCACTGTAGCGCTGTGGCAAAATGTAGGTTACTCCTCTAGTGAGGGCACATGTTTGCTTCTCGCATGCAGTAAACCATTTATTTTATCCTTCTTTTAATGATGCTGAATCAACACATAGCAGCTATTTATTTTATAAATACTTATTTCTTAACCAACATTTGATACAGTTACAGGATAGTGATTTTGATGCTTCTTTAAGGATGTATCCTCCAAACAACAATATGCTGCATGCACAGAATGGTATGCAAATGCGAGTCAGGCACAAAAAGGTCTCTCTCAGTGAATTAAAAAAGAATGGAATCTGTATGGTATGAAAAAAATACTAAGTAAACCAATGTTTTGAAATATTTTTTGGAATCTAATTTTGGGTAAATTTGATTTTTTGGGAGGTAGGAACTTTGTTGTTATTTTTGCTTTGTTAGTTTTTTTAATAATCACACTCCCTTCACAAACCAATCCAATTGCCAATTGCAATTGGAATAATGTGATATTCTCAGACAAGGTAACATTTTCTTCCACACATAAGGGAAAGGTGATTGTCTATCATCCAAAGGGGTCGCAATATGATGCAAAATACTTCACAATATTCCATTATGATTGCATATCTGTATTGTGTTGGGTGATGGATATCAAGGGATGGTCTAAGTGTGTAGTGACAGCTTGACGATACATTGAACGGTGCAATGCTTGATAATATTTTTATTCCCGTGAGAAAGAACCTTATGGAATTGTTGAATTTGAACAGGATAATCATCCTGTCCACACATCTTGAGAGGATTCAAGTTGGTTTACAGAGAGGCAGAATACCAGAGGGTAAAATGTGAGAATGTGTGGGTTGAGATAAACATGGAGCTGCACTCCAAATTACCTGTAGATGGGCAAAGGACAAAAGATGGCTTCTAGGACAAATTCAAGAAGGATCTTGTAGCTTCTCGTCCACATTACTGCAGACATTTAATTTTGTCTATGCCCCAAAGATTGAGAGCAATTATACAGGCTGAGGACTATACATACACATGATATTATGTTTATTTTTTGTGTTTTAATTTGAGAAGATAATAGTTTATTTACAGTTTGTTTTTTAGTTATTTAACATGAGATTAGTAGAATTTATGTTCTTGTGTGCATAGATACTTCAAATGCCAAATATATATTAATGTAATATTATGTTCTGCATATCCAGTCATAAAATTAACAACAAAAAATGATAAGCAGTGCAAGATTTGAAGCTAGGAACTTATGAGTGAAAGCAAGGGCTTCTTAAAATCTCGGCCGCATTGTTTTGTAACCTGTTTTCAATACTCTTTAAGTTAAGTATTACACTGCAGTCACAGAGCATTGTATAGATTTTTCATATGCATTGTGAACACAGCTTTTATGAAGATACACAAAGCTCTTTAATTGACTCCTGGAATTTGCGGATGACTCATTTTTTGTGTCCAGAGTTGTGCACAGTACATATAGTGAAGGTAAAAACCTCTCCTCTGTTGCGATTTTTCTATCACTTACCAAGTTATTCTTGGTGTATTTCACCTCTCACATCAGCTGAATAAACAAACACTCCTTTCTTCTGTCAGTAGGTGATTTAAATCTTAATATTCATGTTAAGCATGCTCTAATTTAATAAACCTAATAGATATACACATTTTAAATAACATAAATGTAATTGAAGATTTGAAAAATGTAATAGAAAAAGAGATTTTCCTGGCTTTCCCTGTTTTCCTTAATTTGACAACATTACAGTAAAACCCGTCTTCTGCGGAATTGAGCAGGACTCTCCGTTTTGGAAGATATAACAAAGTTAAATCATGATCATACATAGACATATTGCGATAAAAAATATATGTAACTTATTTATATTTCTGCTATACATAATACACACCAAAACTTTTAATGAATGAAAAATAGCTGTACTCCAAATCTTTATTTTTTCCAGTATAAATATCATGCGTCTTTTGCGGAAATACTCCAACCATTCATTAGTTGCTCTGGAATTGGTCCTGCCCAGTTTTTCAGTTACCTTTTTAACATATTCCTATAACATAGGCCCTGATATGCAGTGATTTTTTGCCCTGATACAAACAAACCACTCCCACACTATTTTATTGATGTCTTGGTTTTTAGTTTTCTGAAGCTGTCTCTTCAGTTTTCTATTAGCACAATTTTCCATCGCTTCAAAATTTCTGATTTCTTCTTTAGAATTTTGTAAACTTGAGTTTTGTCAATATTAAATACCTTCAGGTTGTTCTTGACACTCAATTTATCACATTCCTAGCATAAATCTCTACTCTTATGTTAAGATCTACCACAACCCTTGTTTTCGAGTGATGGTGACTACTGCCACACTAAATCATCACATACATAATTTTAGAGGTGAATTTTAAAGTGCTGTTTGACAGCACAAATTGTATAGGGCTACAGACAACAACAAAAGCCATGCTTATCTTAACATCAGTGGCTAACTAAACTAAGCAGTGAAGGATGACTATGATAAGATTTCTTGGTATCCATTAGGGCAGCAAAATTGTCATGTTTCACATAAACATCACATCTGTAGAGCACCCTGTGAAGTCTGCACAGGGTGCCTGAAATGTTCTAGACGCCACTTTCTGGAACTGGAAATTTTCTGTTAAAAGGCATTTTTTGATTTCCGTTGTCCACGTTAGACAGTTTCGTTTAATAAAGGAAATTTAGCACTTTTTCATCCATAAATTCATGGGGACATGAAATATTTCCGTTTAAGGCAGATTTTCCTTTGTAAGGGGTTTGTTAAACTCAGGTTTTACTGTACTTACTAATGGATCTAATGAAAGCAATATTTGTGCTTGTGTTTTGCACCATTATTATATCCTCTAAATCTATAAAAAATATTATGTTAAGTACTTCCAAGGTTTTATAAGGTATTATCATGAAGTTGAAATTTAGATCAGTTTTATTTGTTATAATATGATTTTTATTGTATGAGCATACTGCTCTAGGTATGTGTACCATTTGTACATCACTTTATGTTATCAATCTTCTGCAGATCATTGTGACCCTAATCGCATTCTATTTATAGTGTTATTATACCCTTGCAAATTGAAAACAGCTCAGGATCTTTTCAGCATTGTTGTAGGTCCACTGCATGTTACATTTGCTTCTGGAAAGTGTTTTGCAAGCTAGTCTTACATTTTCACTTTTCAAACTGTATAAATATCTACTCATGAGTCGCTGCATCTTGTATCAATTTTAAGTTTCTAAGAGTAAGAAAAGTATTTCATTCTACCCAAAAATTTCTAATCAAAATTTATCAGAATAAATAAAACAAAAAGAAATGCATGCATTTGAACAGCAAAAGCCAAAAGAATGTTATATTAACCAAATTTGGTATTTATATTGGGTGTCCTTCCGAATGTGACTCGGTTTTCTAAAACATTTCCCTTCCCAAGACGAGTTTCTCAAAATTAGATCCAACAATTTTGATTAAAATGTATATATTTAAGATATTCTCATGACAAATGTCTGTCTTGAATTTTTTGTGATTAGCCTTTCATTCTGAATAACTGGTAAACCGTAGGAGATATACATATTTGTTACCCAAAAAATGTAGATATGCATCTTTGAACAGCATAACTCAAAAACTAAATACCAAACTTGGTATTTAAGTTCAGTAACTTCAAATGACATGACATGAAGATTTTGAAGAAAGTCCCTCACTCCAAAATACTCTTTCTATAAAAATTGTTTTGAAAATGCTTTTCAAATATGGCTCTTAGCATTTTCACTTCAAATGAATATCTTGGACTTCCTGGGAATAGCCTTTGAAGTTTTCTTCATTCTGAATGACTTTTGCGTAACTGGTAAACCAAAATATGTAGACAAAAGACAAAGACAAAAAATGAATATCTTCGTAAAGCACATCATTTATGTTTTTTGAAGTTAACCATTTTCGAGATAATTCATTGTTATTGGCTTTAATTTTCAAATAATTGTATTTTTCTCAAATGGGAAGTGGTTGTTTGTTTTTTGCAAAGAGCAGAGTTTCAAAGGCATCACATAGTGACATGTTCTTTAAAAATCTGATTCGTTTACCTACTGCATCATGCAAAAAATTGTATAATTATAAATTGAATGTTTTATCTGGATGTACAATAAATAGTAATTAGACTATTAAGCCTTTGAAAGAATAGTTTGTTGAAAAGTGAGAAGAGAAAGCCATGTGAATGTAACACATTAAATTGTTTATTTCTTTTGTAATCATAGGAATTTTAAAGCCTTCAAATAATGACCCCACTTGTAAAAGATTTTATTATCCATTTAGTTTGCTGCATTCCTCTTATGCTTTCAGTGAAATGTGTATATGCATAATAAATATTGTGACTTCACCTAATCAGATTTTCATTTGTAATCAGTGGAAGAAATATAGAGCTTTTTATTGGATCAATAAAAAGAACTTTTGTTACAGTATCTCATTTAAGAAGAGATAAATCCCAAAGAAAGACCATTTATAAGAATGAAAGAAAGCAGATTTTCATGGCCAGAGTGAAGTCATATCCAGGCTGTGTTGCTATGATCTCCTGGAAGTAGATGTTCCAAGCATTTAGTCCACAACCTCTGCAATACTTTCTCTAAGGAGACTGTGCCACTGAAGATGTCCATTGCAGTTGTGGACGAAACATCTGGAATGTCTACCTCCAGCAAAGTATGGCACAGCCGCCCAGAAATGAATGCTATGTAAGAAGAATTTTTAGTGAAGAGCAATTAGAGGAAATCAAGTGAATTCAACAAATCACATTTTTACGTTCCCCATAGGATCCACCATAATGAACTTTGTCATGGTATTAAAAATATGTTGAACAACCTGAGATACTTGAGTATTAGCTGAGCAACCAAGATCAGCAAGCTTTAGCAGATGAGGTTGAAGAGAAAAAATTGTATATGAACCCAAACAATTGTTTAAAATTAGAATTGAGCTAATGATTGGTTTTATTTATACTGCACATTAGCATAAATTCCTTCAAGATTGCTGCAGCCTGTTTTGAACAAGCATCATGGAAGCATTATCTGATTATAATTCCTCTTAATTGCGTAAGTGCATTGTATTTTGGAATGGCTTAATCAAAAGTTATTTTTATTCAAGTTTACTTCTTCAGTGCCTAAAGAAATGCTGTAAGTAAGAGTCCAAGTCAAATCAAATGACCTCAACTCACCCCATGCATTGTGCAGCATCTGCTATATGCTGCTTCTACAAAGTTTTAGTTCCAGGAAAATAGCTACTGCTATTATAAATAGGTACCTTGGGTACTGCTTTAGAAGCAGAAGTTCAAGATCAAATAACCAGTAGATTATCATTTATCAAGTGAAATAAAAACCAGATAGCATGTCATTTGCATTTGTTATTTAAGTGCTTAAAAAGTGCATGGTTAATTTTAATCAACATAAACTGAATTAAGTATTTCTTACGTATTTCTGTTATTACGTATTTCTTTTCTCAGATTAATTTTTTCTCTATCATCCTGTTATTGCAGGTATCTAGCAATAAGCAATTTAAAATAATATAACAAATTCAGCTGTCCACACCTGTGAAATGTTCCAAAAATAATCGCAAATAAAGGGTTATATAATAAGCAGGTTTAATCCTAGTGTATCTTCTTATGCCCAAATTACTCTTCTCCAAGTTTCCTTGTTCCCAATGTTTGTGTTTTAATTCTTCCTGTTTCATTTCTTTGACTTCTTTGATCCATGCAACCCCTATCTTCATCTCTTTCATCTTCCTGCTGGTATCCATTCCAAATCCTGTTGTGATAGTTTTTCACCCTCCATTCATTAGACATTTCCATATCATTTTAATTGTTGACATGAATAAAATTAATTACTGAATTATAATAATATATCCTTCCTGCTAGTTCATTAATAAATAATCAAATAATACAGATTAAAAACAGAAGATAAAAAGTTTATCTTATTTAAAGCATGTGTTGTGGGCAACTGAATAAGTTATTGAGAATTTAGTAACTTGTAAATTTTTGCCTCTGTACCTTTAAACAGAGCAGAAAACTTTGAAAATGTAACTAAAAGAACTTATTAGACCGCAAATCAATATGAAATAATCAACTAACATGAATTTGGTTATTTACATGCAAAATTAGGTACAGTAAATAAAATTATTAGTGACTTTTATGATGGCAGATCGAAGAGTAACGTACAATAATTTTTTTCTACTTTGGTATTGCAGTGAAGTTTACTCTGCAGAGGGTATTTTTTGTTTCATGTGCAGCTCTAGCAAGAGAAGCATGAACTATATAACAAAGATGGCACTCATGCTACTGTTATCTATGTGTGAAGAGCAATATTTGTGGACCAAGGGCATAAATGGAGTGAAATTCACAGAGACATGCATGGCTCCATGTGGTGTGCATTCTTCCAAGAAGGCTGTGGCAACCTTAGTGATTCGCCATGCTCTGGGAGGCCGGTAACAGCTGCAACCCTACAGAATGTCAGAGACATTGAGGTGGCAATTTTGAACGATCAGCGTGTGCAACTGTGAATCTAGCACAACTGCTCAACATTTCTTATGGTGCAGTGTAGTGTCTATGACATGTGGAAATTGTGTAAATTTATTGGTTGCTGGGAGCCTAAGAACCTGACAAGACAACCACAAGGGCCAGCGAATGATGACGAGCTTGAATCACTTAACGCGATACACTGTAGAAGTGCATGACTTTCTGAAAGGAATTGCCACTAGTAATGAGTCTTGGTACAGACCATACACGCCCGAAACCAAGCAGGCAAGTATGGAGTGGAAACATGCTGGTTCCCCAGTAAAGACTGAATCTGCTAGGAAAGTGCATGTGACAATGCTTGGTGTTTTATTGGTGGACTTCACTGAACACGGGACCATTGTGAATGCTGCAGACTATATTAAAACTTTGGTGAAGTTGCATCATGCCCTTTGTGACAAACACCACAACATTAATGCTGATGTTGTCAAACTTCTTCACGATATTGCTCACCCCCATGTTGCTGCTGCTGTTCGTCAGAAAATCACCAAAATTGATTGGGAGGTGCTCCAGCATCTGTCATACAGTCTGGACCTGTTTTTTAGCTATTAAACATTTTGTCAAATATTATTGTTCATTATTTTTCAATCTGCCATCATACTTTCTCTCCTTTCTTTCTTTTTTTCTTACTGGCTTTTTTCTTTCTTTATTTCCCTTTTTCTTTCAGTTTACATTTTTAGAGTTTTATTGCTGATAAATCATTTCTTATAATTTATACCATTATATTAAAAGGTTTTGGTATCTTCCATCCTGTTGTTAACTACATTGGTGGCACTTTCCATTAAGTTGTATAGCTTTACTTCCCAGATATTTGGCTAGTAAGTTTGTACTCTACTTTCTTCAAACCCAAACCATTTTTATCTGGTTTTAGTACCTCCTAACATTTTTAATAGCTACCCTATCACTATATCATTTTCTAATTGCAATATTAAACTTTATTTTGCTTTAATTACCCTGGTAGCTACAACCTCTCAAGAATGTTAGGACAATTCTTGCTAATGTCCACAAATGCTGATAAATTGTCATACTTTTCTAAACTTTTGAGAGGTTATCAGGGTAAGTAAAAAGGAGAAATTAAATTTGCAATAGTTTATTAGGAAAAGGTGTACGTGCATACTCTGAACCTAATAGGAATTAACCTGTTAACTGGTTTGTGGTGACAGTAAGCTCCGAGAGTCAACTCTTCATTTTTTCAGCATGCATGCACCAGTTTTTATTACTAAAATGTGAACTTTTTCCCCCGTAGAAAAGCATGATTTCTTGAATGTGAGCAGACTGGTGTCTCCTTTTTATTCACACCAAATGCTATCAATAGAGATTCTGATTTCAGTGCTTGTTTGAAAATCTAATCCTACTTAAGCATATTCACAGGTCTTTGCAACATTGTTTCTTTCTGCAGTTCTGCCTGTGAAAGCTTAATTAAAAGTATTCCCTAAAATAATTACTCTATTTTCTGTAACTAATTTTAATGTCATTCTGAGGGGTTGGCCCTGCATTTGGAAAGAGAAGACTGCTTGCTACATTTTGGTTTATTTTCAAATCACCAAGACAACACTAGTACAAGCACTGTTTAATAAGTCCGTAGAAAAATGTGGAAAAACAAATTATTTTTGATAGTCCCCCCCCTAACATAATCTCCTTTTAGCTGTTTTAAGCCTTCCAAAAAGTAGAGTTTTGGAAAGTTCTCAAATTAGGCATCTGTTTGGGAAATGACCATTTGTTATATGTGAATCATTTTCTGCCGAACCACTTTTTCAAGTTTAAAAAAAAAAAAAAAGTCACTGGGGGCCAAATTTAGTGAATGCAGTAGATGTTGTAATTCAAAAGTTAATTCTCAATTTTCACCATTGAAACTTCATAGGTGTGCACGCTTGCATTGTCTTGATGGAAGAGAATCTTTTTCTTTGCAGATGAGGGTGTTTTTTCTTGATTTCTCCATTCAACTAATGCAATAACGATGCATAATATTCTCTATTTATCATTCTTCCTTTTTGCAAATAATCAGTGCAGATGATTCCGCATGCATCCCAAAAAGCCGAGGCCATTGCTTTATCTGCAGGTTTCACCACCTTTGTCGTCTTCAGAGCCCATTTGCTTTTAAAAACCCACTGTTTTGACTGTACTTTTTTCTCTGGAGTGTAGTAGTGTATCCATATTTCATCACAGTTATGTATCGTTAGGATTGCAATGGAAAAGTGCCAAACCAGCTTCTGAATCAATCTCACAATAACACGTATTCTCAGTTGCGAAAAAACGTGGCACCCATCTTGCTGAGACCTTTGTCAGACTTAATTTTTGGTGCAAAATTGAGAAAACTGTACCTTGTGATATGCCTGTGGTCTCTACTACTTAGCAAACTTTGATTTGTTGATCATTCAAAACTATGTCCTAGATTTTGTCAATCATTTCCGAGGAAGTCACTTCTACTGGATGTCCAGAAACAGAAACTTTAACTGCCATCTAGCAAAAGACAACGGTTACTAAATACAAACTTTTTCGATGCTACAAGAGTAATTTCTTGAATTTTCTTATACTTACTGAATGCACCTTGTATTATAATTTATCCCCTGAAATAGATGTTGTGTAATAGAATGTTTCTATGATAAGGGTCATTCTGAAAAATAAGACAAAAATTCCTGGTGCCAAAGGTACAAAGGGTAGGGAGAAGCAATCTGCACAGAATCTCTCATGTTTAAATCGACCCCCCTTCCCCAAATGTAATAGGATTGAATTATAATTAAGGATTGCGGCTGCAATAGAAATATTACTAGAATTTTCTGGAGAACTGTATTTCTTGTTTGCAATTATGGCATTGAGAACTAACTGTATATGGGGTACATATTAATAATTATATTTATTAATAGTTGATACATTAAAAGCATTTGTATGAAATCAACCAATTGCTTTAAAGAAAGAAAGGGGCAAGAACTAGAAAGGAATTTTCAGGTCTTAAAGATGGTGAACTGAATTCAATACATCATAATTTGCCCAATTAGACAAACAGTAGATACAGAAGGTATTGAATTCCACCCAAAAATTTAATTTGGAGTTTTCACTGGAAATACACAGTTTGGAATGCCCTGAATGTAAAAAAAAAATTTTTTGTGTGTGCGCACATGCGTCTGTGAGTAGCATAACCGTAAACTTGGTATTTAAAGTTCAGCAGCTTCCAAGGATACGACATTGAGATTTTCAAGAAAATCTTCAAAAATGGCTCTAATGATTTTGATTTAGGTTTAATATATTTTTATGATAATTTTAAAAGCTTATCTTGAATTGTTTGAGAATACCCTATAAAGCCCTCTTCATTCTGGAGAAAGTTGATATAACCAGTGAACTGTAAGAGAGAGAGACAATTTATGTCTTATAATTTTCTTCTGTGGAGTTAATCATTTCTGAGACATTCCAGTTTATTGGTTACAATTTTAAAATACTTACACTCTTCTCAATTTGAGAAATCTCATTCGTTTCATATTTCATTAAAAGATTTTACTATCACTTTAAGCTAGTGTATTCCCCCATTTCCCTTCTACTTATAAGGAAAAAGTAATAAACTACTTTTGCTAAGATTTATCTCACTTAGTATGAAGCGAATAAAAGAATAAGTTTTTGTAAGAATAATTTGTTGTCTAAATGGTGATTTGAATGGAAAACATCAGATTTTTAACAAGCAGTGCACAACAGTTATATGCTTTTTGTTGTGCACTAGTGTCATTTTTAACTGTGTAATTCTTTCTTATTCTAGAAAGATTATTTAATTGAATCATCATAGCTAACAAGTAATGTACAGCCAGTAAGTTTTGGCTGGACAGTAAACTGTTAACAGAATTAAAGGTTGGCTGGACATGATAGATAATACAACTTCAGCATATTGTAAAGTGTGTTATAAATCTTTCCAAGTTAACTACATGGGTAAACAAGCAATCATAACTCATGCTGAAGGACCTACTAATGTAAAACACATGAAGGCTAGGACTTCTCAGCGAACAATTAGTTTTTTTAAAGAAATACGCTGCTATTTCACATCCAACACCTAATACTTCAACTACAACTACAAAAGAATTCATCACAAAAACAAGTCAAATGAGTTTGAAAATCTTCGGTGTGAATGAAGATGGTGTTACATTAGCCAAAGCAATATGGTCCAAATCATAAGATGCTGCTGAACTCTTGTGAGGAAAAGTTTGCAGCATTCCAAAGTATGTTCCCAGACAATAAAATTGCAGAGTTTTGCTATTTATGAATGAATGAATAAATTGTTTATCTCCTCATTTTTATTACAAATTACAGAATGCTTTACTGTTCCTGAAATACTTGTTTTTTTAGGATACTATACAACTAACATCCTCTACAGTAGATCCTTCTTCATTCTAATTTTATTAATAGTAGTCACTGCTATTTGGTTTTCCCAAGTAAGATCATCTTTTTTCCCTGTTAAAGTAAGATTGCTTCTTTTGCCTTCACTTTGCTCCACAGCTTTTCATTACTTTCCCTGATGATGCAGAAAACTTGGAATGATTTATAATTTTTATTTTTTTTATTTGGTAGTATTTAATGCTCACTTTTATTACTTAAGCACCACAGGCATTGATTTATAATTCTGACATAGAGAACAACTTTGATGAAGATTGTATACATTTTAAAAACTATCTATTGTCTATGCAGAAAGAAGTTGGTGTCAAGTTGTCCTCTCTTCCATTTGTTTGTTGAATTAAAAAAAAAATCTGATGTGTTCCATTCACATGACTTTCTGTAGCTGTTCCGCAATAAATCTTTTATTCAAAATTAATCTGTCTACATCATGCTAATCAAGATAAACAATATTAAAGTGTTACTTAGTTAACCCCCATGGATACTTATCTGATGTTTACTATAACCTCTGGCAGTATCCCATAAAATGTTTTTTAAAACATTTTTGGTTTTATCCATAAAATTGTTCTAAGCACTATAATGCTGTTGAAAATATTTTCTAAACAAAAATTCTTAGTTTCACATCTTAATGTTATATGTGCCAAAAATACCAACATGAATTTCAAATCTTCACATATTTGTAGAAGGTTGTTTCTCTTTCTTATCTGGACAGTATTAAATCAAGCAACCTTATGACAAACCTTATTTTATGTCAGCTTATTCTAAATTCTAATACCATAAGTACATACTACTTCTTGCATTTGTGAAGTTGGCTGACATGTCTTGCTGTGCGTGATGCCTTAAAATTGCATTAGCAGCACATTTTTACTACTGATATATATACGTTTATATAACCTGGACATCTGAACCTATTCACTAAGGAACTGATTTGACTGCAGAGGTCGCATTTTCTCTGTACTTATTTGCTAATAGCTGTGTTAGCATTTCTTGCGTACATTGCTGAATGCTTATTCAAAGCGGACACATTAGACGAGCTGAAAGAGAATCAACAAGCCACCCAGCCTAATCTACTTCATGACAGTAACAAGGGGTGATGGTAGGTATGTGGTAGATTATAGAGGAGAGGAGCAAAGAATTTTGGCAAATTGAGGGGTGTTTAATCCTCACCTGCATCCTACAAGAAATGCCTCTTGGCATCTGCCAGTTGTAGGTGGTTTTGCACCTTCCTTGCTCCTATGGGAACATTCGGGTGTAACGTATCCAGTGTGGGGTAGGAGTTACCATATTGTTAGGAGGTTGTAGGTATAGGGTCAAGCTAAGTCTCACATCCATAGAGGGAGGTAGGGACCTCATAGATAGGGTGGTCAAGGGAAAAGAGTTTGGGGAGCTATAAATAAGTACACCAAGGGGTGTGAGGAGAGACAGTACATCTCTACCACTCCGAGGAATTAATGAGAATATGTGGCTGAGGAGCTATGGGAAGAACCCAATGGATTACTAGTGAGTAATATATATATATATATTTTATATAAAACTCACCTGATACATTCTACTATGCTGAAAGTTACACTTTAACAATAACACTTTGTTTACTCAGTTTCGATCAAGAATGATCTGTGGTTCAGATTTAAGGGCCCATCATGATCTACTTCTAGGATCTTTATAGCTAAAAACCATACTTATTCCAGTATTTCTTTATGAGATCCGACTGTGTTATCGTTAGCAGTCTAAGCTTTCATGGTTGGAGTCCAAATTATAACCAGAAGAATTTTCTGGGCTGAGGAGCTGTGGTCTGCTGTAGTTTTCAGGCACAGATGTTTTCTTTCATGACTGCGGTGAACATCTTCTGTGGCATGGTCTAAGTCTTCTCGGTGAAGGTTTGGTCACAACTGACTCGGCTGAAATAGCGCAATATTTATACTCGGGCTGCTCTCATGCGATTGGTCCGGCTGGAGCTGCGGGGATGGTAGAGGGAGGGGTTTAGCCACTCCGGTGCTTTTGATTCCTGATTGGTTTTCGGATGATCTTGTTGGGTTTGTGTCTGTTTGATGTTCTCCAGTAGCGGATGCCAGTTATTGCTTAGTTTTTGAGTCTCTTCTTTCCTATTCAAGTTATTGGGATGTTTATACATTTCTATTGCTTCACATTCTAATCTAGCATGGTAATAAGACATAGATGAGAGAGCAGCTGTTTAATGATATTGAATAATGTGTTCCCCTTCTGCCCAAAATGCATGTTCAGTACCGCTGACTTCTCAGGTTGACCTAGACGGCAGCATCTCTTATGTTCCGTAAGCCGGGTGTTCACGCTACGTTACGTGTACGTATGTACACTGTACCACTAGAGCAGGGGATCTGATAGATGCCAGCTGAAGTAAGCAGGTTCCTGGGGTCTTTGGCGGAGCGTAATAATGTGTTTATCTGTGTCATGAATGAAACATCTGGACCTGAAAACTCCAGCAGACCACGGCTTCTAGTTATAATGTGTTATCGTCTACAACATCCTACACCCAATATTGATTGCTCAAACTAATGCAACATTACCTCTTGCTAATTAAGTACTGGTTTACCCAAAATGAACATCAGGTACCCTAAATTTTACAAATTTGGAAATATTGCTGTAGAGGTCAACATATCATGACACATGCTCACATTCTATCAATGTGTAATGGCAGGTACCAACTGTTGAGCAGAAAAACTGTGGTTATTTCTATACAGTAGTAGTTGGTACAGTTGCAACATGTGATTCATTGCATCACTAGAAAAGCACAAAAGAGTAAATAAAAGCAAAGAAAGCATAAGAAACCCAAAGGAAATATAATAGAAGTGAATAACCACTGCAAAGCAATGAACAAATGTAAATAATCACTGAAAAACAGTGAACAAATATAACACAAATAAATAATAATAAGCATGTAATAAAAAGGAAATGTAACACAAGTAATATAATCACTGCGAAGCAGTAAAGAAATATAAATATCACCATGAAGCTGTAAACAAGCAAAACACAAAAGAATAATAATAGGCATGAAGCACAAAACAAAGGAAATGTTGCTAGCTCAGCTCCAAAGCTTTCTGTCTATTTCTTTCATCACTTCATTATCCAAAATGTCTTGGCTCGCAATGTCAAGGTTTAGTGCTGACAAATTCTCGCAACAAGAAATATCTGTGTTAAGTAAATCATGCCAGAATACATAACAGGAAGTGATGCAATAACTTATTACTGTTTAAAAGGCATAGCAATGTACATTAGCAGATTTTTAATAAGTTTTATTTCTACAGAGTAGCCAACCTGTGTTTCGCAACACCTACCATGACACATGTCTTCCGTGGCAGCATTACCAAAAGGTCTTGTATGTAATGGGTCTTTAGAGTGGTTTTTCATCCATGAATTACATGCACATTTTTGAAAATGTGTTTAAAAACTTGTACCTTCATTCACAAAAATAGGTAACATTTTCCAAAAAAATTATGTTCATTATGCTGCTGCAATTTTTAATGCACAGAGATTCTAATACTATTGCAGATACACTACATAAACACCAAGCAGATGAGAACATCACCTCTGCTCAAGTAGGAAATTTTGCTGGCAGCATCCATTTATTTTTTTATTTATTTTTAACAATATGGGCAGACTGAAAAATGTAGCCATAACCATTTTCCTGGTTTCTGTCCAGTTGCTCTAATCACTGTTCTACTAATGCAACATGCTGACATGACATTAAATTCTCCAACCGACTCAAGATTTTCTTGGTGAACCTCAAAGATATTCCAACTTATTTTTGAGATGGCATACTACAATGGTGACCTTATTCAAGACATTTGGGGAATTTAATGTTGTGTGGGCAGCATGTTACCATGATAGCTCAGTGGTTATAGCAGTTACAGTCCAGGAGATCCGTGGTTCAAATCCCAGCTATGTTATTGCATTTTTCAGTGTGAGGTTTCCTTTGTAACTCGTGTCCTATACAAGGATAGTATGGAAAAAACAATTATTTTACTTATTTTATTTTGCTGAACAAGCTCACATAGTTTAATAAAAATTACTACATTTTGCATTTACCTTCCATTTTCAACAGGTTTTGCTGGAACAGGGTGTACAAGAAGCTTTTAACTGCTTGTATATAATTGTGATATATATAATTTAAGTGCCTAAATAGCACAATTAATTTCTATTAAGACCAATACTTAAATATGTGTCACTGCAGGTAAATAAAGAAATATTTTTTGTTATAGCAGTAATAGCCTAAAGCTAGTTTAACAAATAAGCAAGTGAAGCCTTTAACTATGCTACGTAAAAATAAAAAAATAAAATAAAGCTATAATAGTGGAGGCAGTGGTTTACTTTCAGTATTTCACTTTGGCTGTTCCAAGAGTTTCAGGAGAATTTATATGCAAATTTGCCAGATCTCTGAGTATAAATAAAATTCTTTATTGGCTTTCTGCATGTTTGAGAACCATTGTTAAACTACGAATACAAGTATATGCCTACTATTAGCAACATTTTTAACTGTGGTCCCAAAGCAGTGTTCAGAACTTAGCAGTAACAAA
Source organism: Hymenopus coronatus (assembly GCA_030762935.1). Lineage (NCBI taxonomy): Eukaryota > Metazoa > Arthropoda > Insecta > Mantodea > Hymenopodidae > Hymenopus > Hymenopus coronatus. The sequence continues at coordinate 85,037,913 of CM060887.1, forward strand.
TTCACCTACATGCATAACTATATTTCCTTTCTTTCTTAAAAATATGGTTAAGTAGTTATGATAATAGGGAAATATTGGCTGAATGGTACCTATTGTTTTCCCATACCTTTTCTTATATTGAAGGTTTGGTAAAACCTGAAAATGCTGCAACAAATCCTGTCCTATTAACAGTGTTTTCTCATGCAGCTATTACTCTCCTCTGATTAGCCACTCCCCTCCCCCCCTCCCTTCATAAATAATGCGATGGTTTAATGAGCAGAATATTAACATATTTATGAATTGAAAGTTCAGAGTCAACTTGTATTATGCAAGCTGTCATGTTCATGTATGTGTGTTTACAGAGTGTACCTGCAATACCACACTTGGAAGCAAGTTCTGAGTGGAGCATTGGTTGGTTTCCTTTTTGGATCATTTTGGTTTGCTTTAACACATTTGATCCTCACACCATTATTTCCACTTATAGCTTCATGGTAAGCATCTATCTTGTTTAAATTGTTTTAAGTAGGTAGTTGCAAAAATGTGTTGGTATTTGGAATAGTGCATTGCTAGAATTTCTATAATTTTCCATTGGAATATACTTGCAAAATCTTATGCAGTAAGACAAATAAAGAATATCAAGGTAGAAAAAAAGCAAGTTATTCTCAGTTTAATGTATTATTTAAGGCAGAAAAATGGCTTAACACCAAAAACATAGTTTTGAGAAAAATGAGTTTAAAGTGAGTTTACTTGATTTTATCACATACAACTTGAAAGTAATGTTTCTCAAAACATTGTTTTTAAATCATTTTTCACCTAATATCTTACTTATGACACTTAGTGAAAATGAGTGGCTGTATCACAAGGAAAAATAGCCAAGGTAATACCATCCTAAGTGTTATCACAATCTTCAGAACTAACAATCCCATGAGGTTTGCAACACTAAGATATTCTTATCTTCACTTCTATTTCTGCCTTTTTTTCTAGCTTCCATTTTAATTTCAGTTTTTTTAAAATTTTCCAAGGGGTATTTATTAGTGCTTACACTAACACTCCTTCAGTTTTGAATTTTAACTACTCTAGCTAGGAGTTATTTCATTAATATTAGTTTGTATGGGTAATCTTTGAAGTTTAATGCACAGGATGATCCTGACTTTCCATGAGAGTGTATTTTTGAAACTTGGAAAGCCTTGCAGCATGCAAGAATGGCTATTGTTGCTTGAAAACAAGAGAATGATTCATTGATAAAAGAAGAAATATTAAAGATTTTTGCTAAATGTTTTGGTTAACATTAGTAGTGATGCCTTCAGAGTCAATGGAGATTTCCAACGTGATGATTAACATTCTTTTATGGCAGTGAACATCCTAGGACAATGGAAAATATTGTTTGCATCTTATTTTTTGTTGCATGTTTGGGCACAAAAGATGTACTTTTTGTAATGCAAATGGATTAACACATTGAAGCCCAAGCCCGAGTATAGCTCGGGCCATGCAAAATGTTCATGCAGCCCACGCTTGAGTATAGCTCAGGCAGGTATTTCTAACACTTTTAATGCAAACCTTAACTCGGTCTTGGGCTATGTGGCAAACAACATATATCAGTTATCATTTAGTGGTCTGATTTGTGCTACCATCTGTCCTCGCTTTAGTCAACTATTAGGAAATTTAGGAGAGAGAATAATATAGGCTGCTCTCAGGTAGTCGCACCATTTTCCTTGAAGATTTTTTTGTTACGTTTCGTGTTCTTAAATGTTAAAATGGTGCATTTTCCTCGACTTCTGTGAACTGAAGCTGAAATTCACTATACAAATGAAGCTCTGGAAAATTCCGATTCTAAGGGAGAGTTTTTCGAACTTTCAATAAGTAGAGTGTAAGCTGTTTTGCGCAGATTTTTTCAAACTCATATTTGATACTTGTTATAAATTTAAAATATAATATTAATACAAAAGTTATGACTATTTTCGTACTTGTTGAGAAATCCTTGAATATCATACTTTTTGGCAGATTTGATTGATGTACTGTAAATAATTATTCAAAGTAGGCGTAAAAACCCTGAGTTTCTTGGCCATTCAACTAAAACACCTGGGCTTCAATGTGTTAAATGCATAGGGTGGATTATTTTTTTTTTTAATTAGTAATTCTACAGTGTTGCTGTCCAACTAAGTTGGATTAAATACATTGGGTGTTTATTTTTTATTTTTTTATATTAATAGTGGCAATATGCTGAAGTGGTAATGTGCAATCAATTGCTTACCTAATTCCCTTCCCTGACAACATAAACTCCCCTTCTCTTCCAAGTCCATTCACAGTGGCAACAAGAAGAGGAGCAAGCAATTGAGAGATAGCCAGTGTTTTCAAAATATGAACAGAAGAGAAGTTTGTTATAAATCCAGTGTGCTAGAGGTTGAACAGCACAACAGTGTTATCATAAACTGCAACAGACTTGGGGTGCAGCTGCGTTACCTTACAGAATGGTAGCAAGGTAGTTGCAGCCGTGAAAGTGTGATAGACATGCCTCATATCTAGTCACCTACCAGTAAATGATGAAGTTGTACATACTGAATCTACATTAGTGGATTGAAAGATAACAGTTTGTGAATTAGTGCAAGACACAGGATTGGCACCTTCAGTTGTGCTTCACATCATAAAAGACCCACTAAAATTGCAGAAAATTGTATCAAAATGTGTTCCACATGAGTAAATGGACTTGCAGATATGATGCTTCTTGTATGCACTTAAGCGCTACGAGTTTAAAGCAGAGAATTTCTTACTGCTTATCATTACTGCTGATGATACCAGGCCAAATCTATAGATACAAATCAGACAAATGGTGTCATCATGGTGCACAACAAAAACACACTTCAGCAGACCTCCACCAATGTGAAGCTAATACTGATTCTTGCCTATGATTGGGATAGTGAGATCTTAAAGCATTCCATTCCTCTATGGCAGAAACTTAATGTGGAGCACTACTGATCTTTTTTGTAAAACAGTCTGCTACCAGCTTTGAGAAAAAATCTGATGTGTTCCATTTATATAACTTTCTCTACCTCTCTGTAACAAAGTATCTTGAAAAGCTTTTTCTGCTATTAACTTCATAGTAATCAAGATAAGTCTTAGTAGAAATTAACTTATTATTTTGCTTATAAGTAGAAGGGAAATAAGGGAATACACTAGACCATAGCAATAGTCAAATCCTTCAAAAGCTGGATGCTATATGATTTAAACTTGGTTCTTTTGCATGGCCAGGTATTGACAAATTTCTGTAAAAAAGTATTTTAAACCAATAATAAGGGATATCTCGGAAAAGGTTACCTCCACAAAAAAGTATGTGAATAATTTTGAGTTTTAACAAGATCTGCATTTTTTAGTTTTTATCTAAATCTTATGGTTTACTAGTTATGCAAAAGACATTGAATGACTTTAGAGGCCTATTCCCAGAAAATTCAAGGTATACATTTTGTGTGTCATATAAGTATCTTAAATATATGGCATTTTAATCAAAATCATAACAGTCCTTTTTGAGAAAATCACAATTTTCTTAATTTTCTCCATGTAAAAGGCAGTTTGGGATGGGGGATTTTCTTGAAAATCTTTATAGCGCTTCCTCGGAGGATGCTGAACTTAAATATCCAGTTTGGTATTTAACTGAGTGAGTTATCATGTTCACACTCCCGCACACATGCATGCGCAACACACACTCTCTCTCTCTCTCTCTCTCTCTCTCTCTCTCTCTCTCTCTCTCTCTCTCACTCACTGCTTTCTGTTTTAGTACGTGGAACCCCAAAAACATGTGCTCATGTTCTTCCAAAGAAACCATGGTATAACTTTTTGGGTGGAATGCAATACCTTCTCTACTTTGTACCATAAATAGAGAAAGTAAAAATGATAACACTTCATGGATAATCCACCCATTGTTTTGTATGACAATGCCAGATTGGTAGAGCAGGAGTTGTGTCTGAATTGTTAAATTGTTGGAGGTGGGAGATGCTCAGGCGCCCTCAATACTCTCAGGATTTAAATTCTTGCGACTATGATCTCATCCCTAAGATGATGGAGCTACTTTCCAGGATTTGCTTCTGTGCTGTTGAAGATGTTTTACAGACAACTAATTGCTCTCTTCGCACCATCAAGTGACTAGGCAGTGCTCACAGGTACCAACGGTTTTTGCATTGCTGGGAACAGATTGTGTGCAACACTGGTGACTATATCGAAGACCTATAAAACTTAGAATTATGCATTATGTTATGGAAAAATAAAATAGTTGCCAGAACTTAAAAATTACCACTTGTATAAATTTATTGACATGCTTTGTTGTGGCTTCAAACCCAGCGGAGGGTGTTGGATTTTTTTGGCCATAAAAATCCGTAGCATGGCTTCGTTTAGAAATGAAGTAAAGCTGTTTGTCCCATGTAATGTTTATTTACATGTAAAAAAACCCTAGACTTGAAAGGGCCCCTGGATTAAATTCACCATGTTTCCTGTCCGTTAGTCATGATTTTGTATGGTCAATGAGTTGATCCCTCATCACTATGTGCACATAGTTGCGAACCAGAAATTCCTTGATCAAGAATCCACTGTTAAAGTGGCCCAGTATATGCCAATATGCTGTGATGGAAATTGAATTGAAATAGCATATTTTAAAAATTTTATTAACATGTAGTTAAGAAAATACCAATACATATGTTCAGTTATCAAGTGCTTAAAATTATTCAGTTTCTAGCATATATGTGCATTTAAGAGATTAAATTGTGTCTGTGATTGATAACAGTGAGAGAAGGTTTTCATGTAATATTTCAATTGAGGTATTTTTCTTTCAATGTAAAAATAACCTGCTTTTTAAGTAAATCATTTTTTTTTTAATTTTGACAGGAGGATATCAGAGTTCCTGCTCTTAAGGGATACTACCTTGATTCCTAATGTTCTCTGGTTTGAATACACCAACAGCAGAGCAGAAGCTCGTGCACGAAGTCGCAAACTTGTCTCCATGAAGTCCCAATGACAGCTACTAGGGTTCCCAGGAGGAGCTAATATGGTTGGTGAAGGAGGCCTACTAAACAGCCTCCTACATTTTTATTGGACTCGCAAGCGGTAGTGACTTCCTTCACGTGCAGCTCACTTGTATGCAGCAGCTTAAAGCACAAACCTTATATCATGGATTGACCCATTTGTCTTAAAATGTATGAACTCTACATCACTCTGCATTTATGATGATATCTGGATAACATTATCCAATATATATTTAATTTAGGAACCAGTTAATAATTAACTGGAAAGAGTAAAGAGGTTTACAAATAAACTGTCGTGATGAACAAATGTTTTGACAAGAATAGATTGGTTTCACTTTTCTTTGTATTTAGTTTGTACAAGTACTTTGTGGTGATAATTTTAGTACTTTTGGATAATTTATTGCTGAATAGCAGTGTGCAAACTTAGGGTTAAGGTTTGTGTGTTTTATTATTGGGCTCAGAGTGTACATGTTTGAATATTAAGCTGTGAAATGTTTTAACGTCAGTTTGTACAAAACCATGTGATTATGGAATTTAACTTTTCAACTCTTGATAAAAAATAAGTCTGCAAATAAAGCTTTATCACATGACAATCTTTTCACATTAGCATTTTTCTAATACCATATTATGGTCCTTTGCATCCCTGTATAAAGAAAGTTTTCAGCTTTTTCATTCATGCTTGCTACATACTTGCCCTGTGAAGTAAATGTTCTAGTAGTAAGTGAAAATACTTCTCCTGTTTTATCTATTTATTTATTTTTTTTTTTTTTTTTTTTTTTTTTCTTTTGCAAAATATTGAATTTTGTCATTGTGGCAAATGATTCCTTTTCAACTTTTGATTAATAAGGTACATCTGAATACCTAAATTATTTGATACCCTTCAGGCAAGGAATAAACTGTAACTTTAAACAAATAATTACAACTGATATTTCAAAACTAAAACAGTTAAAATGTAAAATAGAAGGGACATTCACAAATGGCATAAGGGAGTGGTCGAGTCAAATTGCATATCGGTATTGCTATTCAGAAAATGAAGCTGCATTTTTTCCAAATTGTAGATGTAAACCTCTAAATCAACTTATGAAATCAGATTTAGCAAACCTCAGTTCATGCTATAATTGCACAGTACTGTCAGTGCTTTCAATTCATATACTATTAAATAAATCTCTGCAAATCCATTAATATACATATATTCTGAAAGAATACAAAAAATGCTACAAAATGAACATATTCTCATTTGAAATGACTGTCAAGTATGACGTCACATCAGCGATGACGTTGAGGCCACTCATCAGTAGCTGGACGAACTGTGTCCAGTGGGGTTTTCTTGACAGCTGACATGGTTGATTTTTTAGCATCTCAAGCTTTTGCTACAGAGAATAATCCAATGGATTGAGGTCCAGACTTCTGCTAGGCCAGTCAGCAGCAGCAATGAACTGTGAGACATTGGTTGCCAACCACTGCTGTGTGTTTTATGTATTTGCTCTCTCCATATGTCGTTAATAAAGCCTGGGATCGGACCTGGTCTATCTCCTTTAATTTTTCAGTTAGCAAATGCCTTGTTTGTCTTACATATGCACTGACATGTAAGTCATCCTTCAAAGTATATGAAGAGATGTTCATTTCCCGAGACAAAATTGTATATGCAAAGGATTGTGTCTTGAGTCATCCTTGCACGAACAGCGTTCACAATTTCTTTTGTGTGTACACAACTAGGATGGGCAGTTCTGATGCGATCAACAGTTGCACCTGTTTCTTTAAATCATGCTATTCTCCAAAACACAAATCGTTCATTGATGTCAAGAGATTTCAGCATTGAAAAAGTTTCCTTAGCTCGCTTTCCACAATGAAGTAATGCCAATTTAGTGATACACTCCCCACTCCACCTTTCTCTCTTGCCTGGTATTGGCACACTGAAGTGAAGCTGATTACTCGTGGAGTAGTAAAGGTGACCTTGTGGATGACCATATACAATGTTAACACATTTCTTCATACACAATTTCCATACTACAGCACATTTAAATTTTACTGACAGAACTTATGCCAGCACTGTATAGAGACAACCACATTTTTTTTTTTTTTTTTTTTTTTTCCCCACGTACTATGTACATAATGTATAGAAGTGGTTTGTATTGCACACAAAATTTTGATACTGAGATTTCACTAGAAATATATGTTTTGAGACCCCTGAATCAAAAAAAAATGTTTAGAAAAATGTCCATTGTGTGTGTGTGTGTGTGTGTGTCTGTAGGCAGCATAGCTCAAAATTGAATAGTCCATTAAATACCAAACTTGGTATTTAAGTTCAGTATCATCCAAGGATGCAACATGAAGATTTTCAAGAAAATCCCCCCATCCACAGCTACTCTTTACTTAGAACAACTTTTGAAAATTTTGATTTTCTCAAAAATGGCTCTAACGATTTTGGTTAAAATGTCATATATTAAAGATATTTACATCACAAATAAAAAGTATATTTTGAATTTTATCGGAATAGCCTCTGAAGACATCTTTATTCTGGATAAATTTTGCAGAATTTTGCATAACTGGTAAACCGTAAGAGATAGACAAAAATTAACTTAATAGACACTGTAGATCTCATTAAAACACACAATTTATGCTACATACATTTTTTTCGTAGAGTTGATCATTTTTGAGACACTCCTTTTGTTGGTTTCAGCTTTAAAATACTTATACTTTTCTCATACGGGAATTTGTCAACTCGTATCCATACAAACAAAGGAACTTCAGGTACATAGCAACCAGCTTTTGACTATGGTTTTCCCTTGTTTCTCTTCTACTGAAATGGAAACAGGTAATAAGACTATTTCTGTTATTTTTTTTTAATTAGCATGAAGTAAATAGAAGAATGCATTTTTTAACAATTTGTAGCGGAGATGTAGAGAAATTCAAATGAACGAAACACATCAATTTTTTTTTTTTTTTTTTTTTTTTTTAAACCTGCCCAAAATTGTGGACATTAGTTGAAGCAATACTCGATACATATGCTTGACTCCTTATTTGAAATATACACAAGGTCAAGTGCAAATGTGTTTGAGTGTAGTATAAGGTTTTAAAAAGAACATTTTCCAGTGTTGTGATATTCCAGTTGCTGTGTCCCTATAAGAGAGTTCCCAAGGCCTGAGGATGCATGAAGCAAAATATGAATGCTTGCATCTTTGGACTTTATCTTGGTTCTTAAATTGTAAAATGTAAAGCATATAAAATAAGTGTATGGTCATGTTTTCCACTTAATAATATATTGCACTGACATAACATTTATATCTGAAACTTTGTTAGAGATAAGTACTATAGGTTTTGTCTCTCACTTGTGTGTGTGTATAAATGATCACAGCGGGTGAATATGGTGCAGGAAAAAATAGTAGAAAAATAAACAGCTAAAGAGAAGAATCCTTTTATAGTTTAGCATAAGACAAGAGAGCATGAATCAAACATAAAATGTTCTCATGGCGTAGCAGACTTTTCATGCAATCCAAAATCTAAAAGAAGTCGGCAGTGTAAAGTGGTAGAGTTTAACATATAAAGATAGTGTTTTTTGCAATAAGTTTAAACAAATTAATATAATAACACATTTGGGAAATATCTTATACTTCATGTTTCGTCAATTTAGTCGATTACAAACTACATTTCTTACAATTTATCTGCAGAGGTAACATTCTTTACAATCTAAGGAATACTGTTAAACTCTTGTATATTATAAAAACATATTGGTCATCCTAAATTGGGTTGGGTGTTTGTCAGTTGTTACATTGATGATTTAAGTTATATATGTGAATGCTAGCGTGCAATATTGAGATGATCTTTTTAGTTTTACTAGCTGCTTGTAGGTGAATTTTGTAAGTAGATCTGGTACTCTGATTGTGATTTTGTTCTATTTGAGAAAAACTTGGTAAATGTTATTGTTTATGAAACATACTTTTCTAGTATATAGGGCGTAAATGAATAACACTGTACAAATGTTACTAGATTGTTCCTAGTTGATCAATTTCAGATAAGAAACCAATAGTCTACGAGGTCAAGTTAACAAGTTATATGTAATCGAAGTAATTAGAGATTGGGATCAATAAACCATAATCAGAAAGAAATATGCATTATGCATGCAAATAGAGCAGTGAAGTTATGCAGTTCAAGGATTGGGGGAAGAGGCGAGTCCCCAACACATGAAGATATCGGCTGCCGGCCATCTGCAGCAATCAGATCCTGCCACTGTGCATTGTGCAATAAATAGTCAGCATTTGAAACACAACTAGACCTTATTATGCACTTAGCAAAGCCCGTCTTTTATGTCTCGGAAGAAACATTTCTAAACTTTAACATTTCAAAATCACTGATATTGCAGATCGAATATGGGGCTGCATAGTGCTGCAATGGATAATAGGCTGTGACAAATGGCTAAAAAAATGAATGGGAATTCTGATAGTTGTACTTCAATCACAGGGTAGGCAGATTGACTGTGAACCTGAATAAACCAGAGGAATCAAGTTCAAACTTGTAAATGGGCAATTTTTTTTGTTGTTGTTTCTTTTCCATCTTGTGAGCTTATTATGCTTATGCCTTAAAATCATAAACTACCATCATTTATAATGCACAGGGTATTGCTTACTGTTGTTTCCTCTCATCTCTGATGACTAAGACTGGAGGATTGTATTGACATTGCCCTGAAGTTGTTGGATGGTAACAAGCAATAGCACAAAGTACTATAGCTCCCCAAAAGAGGTTCTGAGTACCTATGTTGTAGCTTGACAAATGCCTAATCCTGCAATCTTAGCAGACACTAACACCACCATATGATAATTGTTTCTTACTTAAGTATTCAATAATCAAGTTTCCCACATTTCATTTCCTAATTGACTTCCATACACAACACTACGTTGAAACAGTTAAGTAAGTGCTCAGGGGACATGGAGCAAAATTACAGTTTTGCTGAACTTACTGATGTGCATCTTGTTTATGGCAAAGCAATTGTTCTACAATAGCTGCACAGATTTACAGCAAAAGGTACCCAAATAAATGGCAGCCCCATTGGAGTACTTTCGAATTTGTAAATCTGCGTTTCCGAGAAAGTGGTTCTGTAGTGCCGAATAGAGGAGATAGTGGTGCAAGATGTACTCATCGCACTCTGGAGTTTGAAAAAAACATTGTTTAGACTGGAAGAGGAACCGTCAATTAGCACCTGTGGTATTCCATATGTAATGAGAATGGGCACCAACCACACAACTGTAATTTACGCCTTTTGCAGATAAGCCTTAAGGCAACCACCAGATTTGTTTTCATTGGTGGTGTTCACTGGTGAGGCCGCACCGTGGCCAAGTGGTTAGATCACTTGCCTCTCACCTAGACGGCCCAGATTCAATCCCAAGAAACCACATGTGAGATTTGGGGTGGACAAAGCGGCATTGGGTTCTCCAGTTTCCCCCGCCATTGCTCCATTTCCATTCATGTATTATCTTGTCATCACCTGCGGTGCCACAAGTAGCTGAAGCAGGCGTCTAACACCATCCAAAAAAATTCAATGGTGAGGCCACGTTTACCAAGGATTGTGTGATTCTTAATTACAAGAATAGTCATATATGGGCATATGAAAACCCTCTGTTGAGAAGAGCCACTAACAGCAGTTTATGGTGAACACATGGGCTGGCATTGTTTCTGACGACATCACTTCTTCCTTCTCGACTGTGTGATGACATTTATGAAACATTTCTGAAGTATATGTACTGCCAGGCCTGTTGGAAGAACTGCCACTTTATTTTCAGGCTCAACTGGATTTGGCACTCCTGTGCATTATGCGATAAAGGTACAGGAGCTTCCCAAATCGCTGGAGGGGAAGAAGCAGTCCTACCATGCCCTGGCTAACTCATTCACCAGATCTCAATCCCATGGACTGTTTTCCTGAGTTCAGCTTCAGACTATGTGCATTCATCACCGATTGATTCTGACGAGGCATCAATTGCCCACATTACTGCAGACAGTGATAAGATTTGTGATGCACCAGGAATGCTGAACAGGGTTCAGGAATCATTTGTGTCAATATCGCCAATGCATCAATGCATGTCACTATTTTGAGCAATTCCTTTGAAACCTGTGCATACTCTTAATTTGTTTGCTTACTTTTGTTCTGCCTGTATCTTCTATAGTATTGGAATGTTCATACCAATGCAACTTAATTTTGTAATAATCAGTAACATTTACCTCTTTCGTGTACTTATCACTTGTTTACATTCTGTATGTGGTTAGTTGAGCTTGAACTAGTAATTTAAATGTACATTAAGTTTCCACTATGTACCTACTACTAGGTCATAAAATGTAAATGATAGTTAAAAGAATTTGAAATAAAAAGCTTAAGCATTGGTTAAATGGAAAGTTACAGCATGATACAATGTTTCCTGTAAATCACATTCTCAACTAAGTGAAGAAAGAAAAGAAAAAAATAGTTACAGTGGTTCAAACCTGCAATTTTTATTTCTGTGCTGTTTTATATTCTCTCACCAGGGCCATTCACACAGGAGGCTCCCACTTGCTTGCTAAACATGCCTTACGGTTGAATTCGACTGATCAGAGTTGTGCATACAACTAGCAATTTTAAGGCAAAACTCTGTAATTTGTATTTGTAGATCAAAGGTTTCCTATCTCAAATTGATTGAAATTTGTGTGTGATGTTCATTTACAGCCTGTATATAGATAGTATAAGGCGAGAATGTTATTTTGTGTAAAGTGAGCTTTTAACATGTTACATATTTTCTTTAGTGTTACAAACAGCGAACTAGCATCTACTGAATTACCCAACAAAATGATGCTATATATAAGTACAGTCTGAACATATGCAAAATATATTATTTTTAGTGTACTGTGGTTGCATATATTCTTTAGTACAGAGATTATATAAGAAGTTCTATTAATTTTTCTTGTAAATGTGCGGCTTCCAGTTTATGAATTTATCATCATTCCTAAAAATTCTGCTCCAGAGGTATACTGAATTAGTTTATTATTGTAGGCAAATACTGGATCAGCATTCACAGTCTTTTAATTAGAGAGAGCAAAGCTCGTGTATTGGGATTTATTAGTATTAACCTCTTCAGTGATATGATGTCTTGTACATGATTGTAAAACAATCCATAAATGGATAATTCTGTTAAATAATACAAACCTCTTTATCTAGATTTATGGCCATGCAGTCTAAGGCATAATAGACCTGGCTAATCTATCAAACAAGAATTGCAGGATTGAATCCGGTCAAAATGTATGTTCTGCATTCAAGAGAAACTGCAGAAGAGAATGAGAGGGCCCAGCTAAAGCAAATAGTGTAATGGAATTATTGGGTGCTGACAGGTTTCGATTGAATGTAGATACATACTTTTTACCTTTTTTTTTTATACAGCATTATAATGTTATAAGGCAGATAGTCCACAGCTATCATGTGTTTAAATGACCATCCAGTGTAAGGTCAATTATATGTTTTGTTTTACTTTAATATCTTAATATCTCCCCCCCCCATTTTTGGGTATCCTCAAATGGGTTAAGTAATAAATTATTAAACCATTTCACTGAATTATTAGGTATTAATGTAAACAGAGCCATGTGTACAAAAGTGAATCAAGTTCATTGGCTGATGCCATGTATTACAAGGTGCATCAGTTTCAAAGTAATTTGCTGAGTGCTAACAAAATGTATTGAATCCCCTCTGTTCTACGTAACAACAGTATGTTTAACATATTATACAGAACTGCAGCAAAATGAATCTTAATTTAAAAAAGGGGAAAACAGGATGCTCATACTGCCTTCTGCTAGTGAACTTTGGAAGCAGAAAGGCAGGTGAGACCATCATGGCTGAACAAATGAAGTTTGTAAAACATTGCAGAGGTAAGCCTTTTTACAAGTGGTGAGAAAGTTGGAATTTTAAATTGTTTCACAAACTATGTGAGAAATATTCCATGTTGACCATCAAGGATATTGTTAATGTGACAATGGGGTTTGTAAGTCAGTCTGCATTAAGTATAAATTCCACGTACAGTGAAAGGTTAAAGAAATGCAAGTTAACCATAAAAAGCCAGTGCTAGAAGTTCAGTTTGATAAATTTCTTAGGAGTGCTCTATGTCAAAAAGTTAATCATTTCTTCCACATTAACAAGAAACTACTTGCATTTGTGAACAGTGACTCCAGCCTTCCCAAGTTCAAGCAAACATCTTTTTATAAGATGTTAGTTATCAGTGGTTTCAATTTTCAAAAAAGATTACAAGAGTACCATTGTTAACTGTGAGGGTTAATGCATACAGAAGGGTGGAAACTGTATTTTCTCAACGGAACATGGGTAAATGAAAGCCACACAACTTCCTAGGTATGGGTAGATGCCACCATGTAAATTAAAATTGTAAAATAAAAGAAAATGAAGGGAGAGGGGAGGAGCAGAACTCTGATCTAAGAGGAATACAACTTCTTTTGGATTCAGATTAGTTACAGTTTTTTGTATTTATTTTCATATAGTGATTTTTATGTTTCATACTTATATTTTTAGTTTGGAGCGCTACACGTGACTTATCTAATCAGTAGCATGTTTCTAAGCTATCCTGCAAAGAGATTAACAGGAAGAAGGAAAGCCGTGATAGTTTCAAGAGCATCCAGCCACTCCATTAAGCTTGTATCATCAGCATGTAGTGTTGTTGCACCATGCACGATGATTAGTGCCAGACTTTTAATATAGACTAAAAACAAAAATGTACAAGATTTGACTCCTGAGGAGCCCCACATTTTATCACTGTTATATCAGAGATTACTTACCCACTATTTATTTCATTGCTTATGGATGTTACCCATTACCTATCATTTAGGTATGATTCAAACCACATGTGTTCTATACCACATATATCCAACAATTCCATAATAAGATCCTGTGGTCAATAGATCAAAAGTTTTACTTTCATCTCTAAATACACCATTTGTGTCAAGCCCCTCTATTGTTTGTTTTATGAAGGGATAAAGGGCATTGGCTACAGCTTTGTTTCTTCTAAAGCCATTGTGGTGGTCACTGAACATACTTTTCTGAAAAAATATACAACTCAATTGTACTATCTTTCACAAAAGTAAATACCGACCGTGCAATGGGTCATCTAATTCTCAGACATTCTTGCAGAATAAAATTTGCCATATGTTTCCCTTCCCTTTGTTTCAAACTGTTGTGGCAGTCATTTGCTCACCTTGCAGTTTTGGATACCAATATTTCAGCAATCATGGTAAACTAATGGGAAATTAGAAAAAACACTTCCAACACACTTGCAGAAAATGTGTTATTGTGTTTCTATTAAGTGGTGAAGCTGAAATAAAACATTCCTAGTGTTGGGCGCTTTGCTTACAAAGATAAGTTTAATCAGCAATGATTGTATCTGCAACTAGAATAACCGATATGTGGTTAAAGCATGCTTCTACTGAAAAACAGAAGTCCGGAGGTGGATCGAATCCCTTGTTATGCAGATCTTAATTATTTTTTTGAAAAGGTTTATTTCGTGACCTGTGCAAAATATAAATCTGACAGATTAATGAAATCTTTTTTTGATCAAAATCCTTGCAAAGAGTAGCAAATTACATGTTTAATTTTATTTTGCATAGCGTTATAATGTTTGCTGCCATCTTTTGAATGCTGCAATAACACTACAATGCTTTATAATTACAACTAAATGCTTTATAAAATATAAATAGGGAATTACTCCTAAATCAACTGCCAGAAGTTACTCCCAAAATCAAATTTTCATTTAAACACCCACATTCAAAGGCATCTTTCTATAATTCTCAAATACTATTATCAAGTTAAAGAATTTATTTTGGTCAACCATTGCTAATGTTTATATTAGTTTACAGTAGATATAAGGAAGCATTTGAATCTCCTTCATGTTGGAATGTCTCGCTAGATCGAAAGGAAATTAAAATGTTACAGGCTCCAAAAATAAAAATAATTTCTTTAAAATTATTGCTTCAACTCGACATAATTACATTCTTTTATAGTTAATTATGTAGTATTGTGACACAAATCTATAAGAATAGGTGTCAAAAGTATCAAAAGCAAATGAATATAATATATTATATACTAAAGGAAGGCATTTAATAGTATAAAATTGTATTAATGGTCGCAAAATGCATTCTAAAAATAGTAAATGTCAGTGAATAAATTAATGATATATTAAACAATACAATACAGTCATGGATCCCTTGAATGTGAAGCAACTTTTGCACCTAAAAGCGCTGCCATCTGGTTTATTTCCTGCAGTATACAATGTTGCCGTGTCCCCATTAACTGGCTGTCTA
The DNA here is from genome assembly GCA_030762935.1 of Hymenopus coronatus. NCBI lineage: Eukaryota > Metazoa > Arthropoda > Insecta > Mantodea > Hymenopodidae > Hymenopus > Hymenopus coronatus. Next base: position 85,053,209 of record CM060887.1, read on the forward strand.
GAAGTGTGTCTTTATCCTGATTCTCCATTCCTGATAACAATAAATAATCTTGAGGAATTAAAGATGTTTGTGAACATTCCGTTTAAGAAAATAAACAGCACATGGGAGGTGAGGATCGAATCACCACCTGCTGACCCTTTTGAATTCATGGATAACGACACTGCAACCTCGACTATTTTTCAGTTGGGAAGTTGTGCTCTATTCACCCAATATAAACTTTGCAATAAATTTCCTTGCAAGGTTTTAAGTTATTAGTACCCTGAGAAAAGGTAAATATTTTGCTTTTGTTTTTATGTTCATTACATTTATTTCAAGGATTAACATAGATTATCTAAAACAAACATTATTATCGCAGTTTTCAGAGTGGGGTTTAAGTCTCTTTTCTTGCATTTGTTAATGACAGTAAAAAAATGAAGAAATCATTAAACAAATGTTTTGTTTATTTGAAACTAAGAACATTCAAATTACATAATTCATTATGTTAATTTTTTTCCTTTATCATAAAGTGTCAAATTAGCATGTGTAAAACATCACTCCTGCTATTCTCTGACTCTTCATTCTTAGACATTTGTTGGGGCCTTGTCCATGTGGTTGCTAAGGGTGAAATCATAATGTGATTCTCACAATGTGAGTGCTTCCCGGATTTCTAGAGAACTTGCATGTATTCGAGACTTAGCATATACTTCTACTTTTTTATATTAACACTCCTATTGAATGTAATAATACCAATAATGTTATTTTACAATTCTCTGACAATAATTTTGGCTCATTGTGAGTCAACTATTCCACTGAATTGGCAATATTCTACTCTGTATGCGAGTCCCTCAGAACCATTGATAAAGATCATATCTTGGGTATATTTTTAAATTTATCAAAAGCTTTTGATACAATTGACCACCAAAAATTATTAGTAAAGTTAGAAAGACATGGAGTTAGGGGACTACCTCACCAGTGAATAAATTCATATCTGAGGAATAAGAAGCAATTTGTAGAAATTAAACACAAAGATAAATTAGAATTCGAAAGCTACAGATCTAGTCCTCTAGTGATTCATTATGGAGTTCCTCAGGGTTTCATACTAGGCCCTATCCTATTCCTACTCTTCATCAATGACTTCAGTTCAGATGATCCTCATGCTAAGTCACTTCTCTTTGCTGATGATACAAATGTTACATTACAAATATACAACATTATTTGCTAACCTCTAAGTCAAATATGTAATATATCCATCGTAACAGGGATATTCCCAGGCAGATTAAAATATTCAGTCGTTAAGCCATTATACAAGAAAGGGCAAATCTCAGAAATGTCAAACTATAGACCAGTATCCTTACTTAGTGTTTTCAAAATTGTTTGAAAAAATTATGTTTAAAAGAACTTATCACCATCAAGAAAAGTGTCATATTTTAGCAAAAAAGCAGTTTGGATTCAGGAAGAGCAATTAACTAGTGATGCCATTTTCAACTTAATGAAGTTCTCAAGTCATTGGATGATAAACTTAACACACTAGGAATATTCTGCGATCTAGCAAAGGCATTTGACTACGTTAATCATGAAATACTTCTATCAAAATTATTACACAATGGTATTAGGGGCAAAGGGTATCAATGGATTACATCTTACTTATCGAAAAGAAAGCAAAAGGTTATAATAAAAATTTCAAATAATAGCAATGCATATTCTGAATGGTCTGAAATAAAGCATTGTCTCTCAAGGTTCTATTCTGGGTCCCTTATTATTTTTAGTGTATATAAATGGTCTACCTGCAGTAATAAACACCACCACCTCTCCAGTACTTTTTGCGTTTGACACAAGTATTATAATTAAAGAACACAATGTCAGTCAGCTCCCAGATTCATCTAATAAAATTTTCAACACACTAATAATTGGTTTGAAAGTAACAAAATTCACAAAAACTTTGAAAAAGCTAACCACATTAAGTTTTGCACAAAGCATAAAAACATCACAGACCTAAGGATAGAATATGAAAATAACCAGAAGCCTGTAATACAAAACTCCTAGGTCTTATGATTGATCGTAACATGAATTGGAAACACCATATTGATTATATCTTACCCAAACTGAGCTCTGCATGCTTTGTAATCTGATCTTCAATTCAGCTTATAAATAAGGGCACACTAAAAACAGCTTATTATCGATATTTTCATTCATTAATGACCTGTGGAATAACATTTTGGGAAATTCAGTAAATGTTAAAAAAGTGTTCATTATGCAAAAAAGGTAATAAGAATAATGGCAGGGGAAAGACAAACAACTCGACTAATTAATTTCAATTCCCTGAACTAATTGGATTATTGCATATATCAAATATGGGATCTATAATATGATTCAGGGATTGTTTAATTAAACATTTTGGCAGGGTATCTGGACCAGCAGAAAAAAAACATTCATTTCAGAATAATAATTCGGAATATTTCCTCTTGTATTACTGGATCTTATTATTATTATTTAATTTAAAATTTTTGGTATTAATAGTGTAGTACTATTTGCACTAGTTTGCAATGGTAACCTTCTATCTACTATTGTGATTATTACATTTATTAGTAACATATATTGGATTTTTAAGTTTATATTATTTACAGTTAAAAGTTATATTTCTGTGTGCGTGAGTGTGTCACTTTATGACTGGCAATTTCACTCCTAATTATATTTCATATAGTCTTACTTTTATTTGGCAAGTTGATCTACTCATCAATGTGTTGTTTTTTAGCTTTCTTTTATTACTTGGTATAGATTTGCCTGTATTGTTTGAAATATTTTACGAATCACTCATTTTTGTTAATGTTACATATATTAAGAAGGTGTTGCATCTGTTTGCAATCTTTTGTGATTGATTTTTTTACTTTTGTTGATATGAAGTTTCTTTATTGATTTATATGGAAAGGCAGTGTTAAAATGATGCATAAAGAATTTAGATTTACAGTTTCTTCAGAATGTACATCAGTCCAATCTGCTTTTTCCAAAAGAGAATGAAATTACTGTATATTTTCATTAGAGTAGAAAATGTTTTGTGTATTACTTGAGGAATTTTTTACTGTTTCTCTTGTATGACTCAGCTAGGGTTAAAATTATTGCATTATAGTCAGAAAAGCAAGTTTTAACATTTGAAAGTTTGAACTTTCTAGCTGGATGGTCCAGTATCTTTACATTAATTGATGTACTTCGAGGAGCAGGTCACTCTTGCAGTATGTGTACAACATTTTCCTCGTTAAAAGAGAGAAGTAAATATTTCAACTTTGTGAGGAAAGAAAGTTTGTATTGAAATCTTCTATACTTATAATACCTTTTTCATGTCTTTTTAATTTTATCCTGTTTCTAGTTTTTCCAAAAACAGCAATTTCCTGTCAGGGCCAGTAGATACACATGATGAATAGTTATGAATCTTTAATTTCAATTCAATTTAAATGTTCATATATCTGCTGTAATTGATACTATTCTCAATAACTATCATACCTCCCGCATGTATGCAATTTTCTCAGCAGTAGATATCAGCAATAACTTAGTGAAAACAACCTCATCTAACCTTAATTGATTACTCTTGATCCAGTGTTGCATAAACAGCCATGCATGAATGTTTTTTTCTGAGTTTTTAAGAATATTTCTACTTCTAAGAACTTTTGAATAAACTCTGTACAATTTGATGCATTAATTCAAATTTGCTATTATTTATGATACAATTTTGTGCAATTTACTGATTGCTGTTTGCCACAGTTTTTGAACAGCAAGACAATGCTTCATGTTTCACTCACATCCACCTGTGTTACATTTTAATCACTGATTATTATCCTAATATTTTCTTCTGGATGATATTGTATCTTCATAGTACTCCACTGATTATGATATGGAATTTTCCTCCCTTAAAATATTACCAAATTCTATATGTTTTGCATTACGTTCTCAACATACACTGTATTTATTATATTGGTTCCAGCATCACATCTGGCTTATCTTTTGTAACAATCTGCTCCACCTTATTATTTAGTTCACTAACCTTGAGCTCCGGAAAACAGTGTACATTTTACCCACTCTTTCTACAAAGGTCCACAGAAAATTTCAGTCATGAGTCCCATATCGTATTCATTTGTTGCCAACTTTTACAACTCTTGGACCTTTAATTGAGTGGATTATTTGTTGAGTGCTATTATCACAACCACTTCTGAATCATTGCAACATCTTGTTAGAACCTCAAACATGTTTTGTAACTGTTGTTGCATATTTGCACTGTTCATCCTCTGTAAAATAGATCAGGAGATTACTTTTGAAGTGCATGACCAATAAATTAGCAAAGTGTAGGATGGTGATTGCAGATTCTTCAAAGAGACACTCTTCGTATTTCATGTTGTGATATGCAGTAATAATTCATATATCACATTTTCAGAAGAATAGAATCACCATGAGTGTTAGTGATTACTACAAGATAGTAGAGAATCATGGCACAGTCAAGATGCTCAACAAGGAGTGGAACATATTGGAAATGCTGAAACGGTTGTATGATTAATATTGCCTTTCAAGATGGCAGTGTGTGATCACTAGGGCCTGGAAATTTGCAGGTTTTTTCCCCTCATTTATACTTACAATTCTGATAAATGATGTGTATGAATTATCAAGCTTATTAAACCCTATTTGATGTTGCATATACATGCATATTTTGGCTTTTCTGATAAAAACATCATATTTCTATCATTTTAGAGCTTTTATGCTATAATTAACATTAAAATGTTGCAACTCTGAACTGAGCCGCTTGTAAACATGTTAGGGAAGTCCCGAGCTGTTATCCTGAGAGAGTGCAGCTGTGTAATTTATTACATAACCTGCGCCAGCATCTCTTCACAGTCAGCTTAGTATAGTTTGTTCCTTGTGCAGTATAAATACTTGTATAGGCGACTTTTTCATGTGTTTTGCCAATAATTGCACGTTTTGCTGAATTTACATATTGGGTAACTTGAGAGCGTTTTCCACTTCCCACATTTTTTCACTTTCTCCAAAAAAATATTGTGATGTCTGTATAAATCAGATCAGTTGCAAATTCATTTTGAAAATTATTAGGTTTGTATCACATTTATTATTGCTCGTAAAAAAAAAATTGTTGCAGTGGTATAGCAAAGTGAAGGAAAATGCAGTAAAGGAAGAATATCTTCAAGTTTGCAATAGAAATAGGAGATTGGAGGCGGCATGGTTCCTTCCAAACTGAAATGTTTGAGAGAAGTGAGGCAGGGACTATGTCTAATTTGTGGGAAGGAGGAGGAGGAGGATGAACTGCACATAACATTTATGGAGAGTGGAACCGATTAAATGGAAGTGGTTAGGGAGAAATTGAGGTAGAAAGAATATCTTCAAGGACCAAGGGCAGCTAAGAGATTTAGTGGAATTCTTGTGGAAAGTTAAAATGAAATGGACAAGGCAACTAGATAAGGTTTAATTGATGAGAGCACATTGGGAACTAATTTTTATTTTGTGATAGTGTTTAACACTCTCTTTTACTACAATTGGCACTACAGACATTGACACTGGTGAAACATGGAATGAAGATGAAGCACCAGTAGAATATGATGGAGGAACCAAGAAAACCTGCCCCTGTTTGTGTGCCATAAATCTCACATTTGGTTGCCTGACATTTAATCTCAACTGCTTAGGTGAGAAGCAAGTGATCTAATGGAGCGGCCATGTGAACTAATATTATTACAGATAATGTAGTGATTAAATATGCATGTCAAATAGAGGTTGGTGGCATATTCAGAAATTGACCAGAAACAGGAATTAACATCACGATTGAGGAGATAATAAAAACTGCCCAAAAACAAGAAAATGAAGACAGAAAAAATCTGGAACAGCAAAAATTAATAAAATGGAACTCGGAATGGATGAAATGAAATCTGGAATGGAGAAAATTGACATGGAAATGAAATCAGGAATGGAAAAAATGAACTTGAAGATGATGAAAGAGAGGATGGAATCTGGAAGGGAGAAGATGAGAACTGAGATTATGACTACGAATTGCACAATGGAAAAGGTGGAGCAAAAATGGAATCCAGCATGGACAAGATGGAAAAGAAAATGGAAATGGAGAACCACAGAAGGAGATGTCAAACAACTAGTCTGTATGGAAAAGGAAGTGGAAAATCTTGGAGAAAAGAAGGAAGAATTTGATGTAATGATGAAAGTCAATGACCAATAACTTAATATCCCAGAGGGTAGATGTGACACACGAGCCAAAAAAAAAAATGAACATTATGATGGAAATTATGACAGACAGAAGGCTGAAAGACTTGAAGGTTAAGACTACAAGATGCAAAACAACATCTGCACAAAAGATACTATCCCTCCAGCGATGGGCAACAGAAGTACTGAATACAATTCTGGCATCAGTGATATCCAGAGATCTGGATATCCGTTTTGGGTATAACTTTTATCACCAAAATGTGCAATATATGAGTAGCAAAAGATCACTGTTAGAATTAACTATAAAAGATCTAGAGCCGAATGTTTTAGTTTTCACGGAACATGCTTTAAAAATGGAAGAAATATTAGCAAACAACTATCAGCAATATAATTCAGGAGCATGCTATTGTAGGCAAGAACATGATAGTGGCGGGGTAGCAGTATACACAGATAGGACACTAAAGTATAAATAAATAGACTGTAGTAAATTTCAGTAGAAATGGTATGTGAAATAGCAGCAGTAGAGTTTATGCTAAAAGAAAAAAAATATATTATTAATTGGTGTATATAGATCTTCAGCAGCAAATAAGATATAATTTATAAAGTGCTTAGAAAACTTTCTGAATACAATAACTCCATGACACGACAGCTCACGGGGAACCTTGGCCTACCGCCCAGCCGCTGCGTCCCCCATCTCGGTCCACTACAGACGTCATGGATGGGGTGCAGTATTGGAGGGTGTGACGTGGTCAGCGCCTCGAGTCCCCCCCGACCGGTTAATGCGGTCCTCAGGACCTGGAGCCGCAACTTCTCCAAGTAGCTCCTCAATTGGCCCCCCAGAGACCTCACGAGGCTGAGTGCACCCCGGGCCAGGTCTCCTAGCGGGGAAAAATCCCCACGCTGGTACTGGGGATCGAACCCAGGTCTCCCGCTTGGTAAGTAGCAACGCTACCACCACGCTAAGGAGACGATCACTTTCTGAATACACTGCAAAAAAATAGAATAAAAATTCTTCTAGTGTAAATATAGATGTTCTAAAAGACACTGTAGCAAAATGCTCTTTGGAGCAAAAACTCTTTAGGTATGATCTAAAAATAGGTGTTAGGGAACCCACCAAAGTAACAAATACTACTAAAACATGTACTCACAAATTTAGTGTGAAATAAATGGGAGACAACAATAATTGAGGCAGGCATTGGCGATCATTATGGGCAGTTATTAAGAGTAAATGTAAAAAGAGAGAAACTACTCAATACTTTTGAATATGAAAGACAAATGAATAACAAGACTTTAGTTAAATTAAAGAAATACTGTAAGGAGATAAGCTGGAAGGAAGTTTATGAAGCCCAAAATGTAAATAATGAATATGAAATTTTTATTCACATATTACAAAATGGTCTGAACATTGCAATGCCCTTACGGAAAGTTAAACTGAAATCACATAAAAAGTGGGAAGAGCAGGAAAAATGGTTGACAAAGGGAATTTTAATATCATGGCGAAGGATGAAATTTCTGAATTCAAAAAGCATCCAAATATAGGAGAAAAATCATTAAGATACATAGAGAATTACAATCAAACTTTTAGAAATGTTATACAACATGCTAAAACAATACCAACAAGGGCCTAGTGCTAAAAACTGAAAATAAGACAAAAGCAATTTGGAGCATGGTAAACAATATAAATAAGCAAAAAAACAAAGGCAGAAAATATTGTAATTAAGAAGGCAAGGAGGTCAGTAACCCAAAGGAAATATGCAGTGTTTTTAACAATTATTATATTAATATAGTAAATCAATTGAATCCAAACAAGGGAACACAAAATATAAATAATAAATTAATAAAACCAAAGAATCAGAAACAATCTATGGGAATAGTAGAAATTGTAGAAGATGATATAGTACAGGAAATAAGCAAGCTAAAAACTAAAAAAATCAAATGGATTGGATGAAATATGAAGTAAAATTTTAAAGTTCCTCAAAAATGAGGTGGTGGAGATTTTAAAGCACATAGTAAATGCAGTATTAAATCAAGGAATGTATCCAAATGCACTGAAAAAGGTAATAATTGTTAGGCCATTATTTAAACAAAATGGATGTTGAAAATTATAGACTGATAACAGTATGTTCTACTGTTTCAAAAGTAATAGAGAGAATATACTTAAAAAAATTACAAACATATTTAAAAAAAACTGAATATAATATCAAAATGGCAATATGGCTTTCAAGAGCAGAAACCAACAACTAACGCAATTAATAAAGTATATAATTTTAAAGTAAATGTATTAAATAGAGAAAGGGTAGTTGCAATATTTTTAGGCCTCACAAAGGCCTTTGACTGTGTAAATATAAATATTTTGTTAAAGAAAGAAAACCACAGAGTAAGAGGGTTGGCATTAGAATGGATCACCTCATACTTAAGAAGCAGGGATCAGTGTGTGGAGGTAAACTATACAAATGGTATAGCAGTAAAATTAAAATCAGATTTTCAGATGATTAGGCAAGAGGTTCAAAATTGGGTCCATTTTTGTTTTTATTATATGTGAATGATATTTTTGAAATAGTCCAAAAAAATGGAGGTACAGCAATAGCATATGCAGACGATATGACTATTATGATTAAAGCTAAAACTGAGGCAGAAGTGGAAAAGAAAGCAAATGCTATATTAACCATCATAAAACAATACTACTCCAATTTAGATATGATAAAAAAAAACAGCATGGATAAATTTTGAACTTAGCTGTTTTACAAATAGTATTAAATAAGAAATAGATGGAGTAAGTATCCCAGAAACTGAATGTGCAAATTCTCTGGGTGTAATAATCAAAAAACACCTAAACTGGAAACCAACATAAAGCATATCATGAAAAACCTAAATAAAAGCATCAATATTATGAGGCAGCTTAAGAAAACAATGGACGATGATACAATAAAACAGGTTTATTATCCATTTACATACACTCACATTAAATATGGTATGACACTGTGGGGGAATATTACAGCAGCAGAAATGAAAACAGATTTTAAACTCAAAAAAAAAATGCAGTTAGAATATTAGTAGTTATAGATAGAAGTCACAGTTGTAGGAATGCTTTTAAAAGTTCAAATATCTTAAACTGTCCCATGCATATATATTTATGAGAGTGTAAAGCACATTTTACAACATCTAGATGTATTCAAAAATAGTGTACACACACACGCACGCACACACACCACACACACGCACACACCCACACACACGCACGCACACACGTTTTGAAAAACAATGACGACTATTACATTAAATAATAGACTTGGATAGCATGGGAAAAGAATTATATAACGGATTACCAAAAGAAATAAAAGGAACTCCTAACACTATAGTGACTCTAAGCACAATAAAAATATTTAATTGAGAATGCATATTACAACATGGAAGAGTACTAATGTAAATTTTAAATACATATTGTAATCATATATGTAGATTTAAAAATTGGCGTGTCCTTTATGTACATTTTAAAGGATCATAAAATGGCTTATACCAGACAAACATGACAGAGGTCACACACACAGACAGCATTGTCACAATATCAACACAAAGGGAAAATTCCAATGAGAAATATTTGTGACATTTATGAAACTGGATACGAAGATTGCAAAGAAGTATATGTAGGGAAGACAAAGAGGAACATACAAGCTTTAAAGAACACATGAGAAATGTGAAGGATAAACATTGAATTAGCAGATGCAGAACACCTTTTCAGGCCATCAGCTGAAAGAGAAACAAACCTTTAAAGGATGGTGGTGGCAGCAGCAGCGGTGAATGACTTGTGAAACATTTTGGTGCTGCATCTATGAACCTTCAAAGGATGCTGTAGGACAATAAATCAAAGTTCATATGGTTCTTGTTTATTATGTGGATTTTTCCCAGGAATCTGTATACTGATAAGCAGGTTTTTAACAGTTCTATATTTGGTGTAATTTAATGTCCTTATGACCAGGAGTGGTAAATAACTGCTGATTTTTCTGTTTGTTTTTAAGTGATGCATGTGTTGTAGTCTAGTTTCTGGGCCCTCTTGTCCCTCCTATGCACACACTATTAGATGACAGTCTAAGGATGTTATTTCATAAATTCCTGATGTTTTGTTGGAATTGGAGTGACTCCTGAAGATCTGAAATTTGATGTGTCCCTAAGGATGATATTTTAATTTTGTGAACTGATGTTGGTCATGGTGGCAGTGACCCTCTTTGCCTCATATCGTAGTAAAGCATAGTGGTATTAAATGCAGCCTACACTACATAATGTAGTAAAACATAGTTGAGCTTTTTAGTCATATGAGGGCCATATCACAACAGAATTTCAAGTTTTAAGGCATTGATGGATGTGTACTCTGTAACCCATGTGTTGAGAAATACCAGGCAGCTGTTATGAACATAAATTACGAGGATAAGATTTATGGACACTTGTGTTTGACACTTTGCCTTGGATTTTCAGTCTATTGTGAGCCCTGAATTGTAAGACACTTCCAGACATAGCTACAAACAAGTAAATACTCATCACATTTGAGGAAGAATCAACTTCGAAAGCAATAGTTCTGGTATTGTTGTGACTAGTTGACTCCATGCAAAACAGTGATGTAGAACATGGTGGTTAGAACAGTGATGCTAGTTTGGCCGGGAGTGATACTATTGTTCTGCACAAATACAGGAGAACTGACAATACAACAGAATTGCCCTTCAAATGCTAATTTCATTTCACTTTTGGACAAATACAATCATTTGTTTCACCTATAGGAGTCTGCCATGATTTAGATGTGAGAAGTGAGGAACTCAAAATATTTAGGCTGTTCATGGACAACACACTTTGTGAACTCATTGCAACCGAGACATAAATATGCAAGTCTGTGCCATCTTCTAAGTCCCGATTCTCTATCAGAGGAAATCAACATGAGTGAGTGAGGGTATATATAATTCTGGTTTAAAAGGGAATGTTAGGTATTCCAGAAACCAGGAATTACTTCATATGAAAATTTTGCCCCTCTCCCATCATGGAAAAGTCCATGACATTGCAACATTTTGAGAAGCTACCACAATATTAAACATATATGATGAAGAGTTGAGGCCAAAACAGGGAGAAGAAAGTGTTGATTATTTGTTTCAGGTTTGATCTGCACTGAACATTGTAAAAGAATGTCAAACTTATTAGAAACCAGGTCAGGATCTCACAGTAAATGAGGCTCTGATAGAACTCAAAGACCAGTTTAAAAAGTACATGCCAGAAAACCCACAAAATGGGGAATAGTAGATAGTAAAAGTGGATATTTGCTAAATTGTAAAATATACCTTGGCAAAAAAGATGAAGCAAGGAGTGATATACTTCTTGGAGAGCAGGTAGTCGTGAAAATGTGCAAGGAATATGCAGGGCCGTGACATCATGTCTATTTCAACAATTTCTCCACTAAACTAATAAAAATGCTCCTACACAATAAATTCTACACTTGTGCTGGGAAGAAAAACTGGCCAAAAGAGTTCTGCAAAGCTAAACAGTTGAAGCTTCAAAATGAAAATGTGACTGCCATTATGTGGCATGATGATGGAGATTTATTATTACTTTCTACTAAGACTCTGTGGTAGAGAGAATGAGAGGCAAGGCAAGAAGAAAACTTTGATGAGTTCCATTCACATGACTTTCTCTAGCTGTTTTGCTAACAAATTTTTCTTACAAAAGATTATTCTTTTATCTACATCATGTTAAGACAAACATTAGCAGAATTGGTCATTTTCTTGCTTCTTTGTAAGTGCAATGGAAATAAGAGAATGTACTAGGCTAAAGCAATAGACAAATCTTTTAAAAGCCAGTTGCTATGTGAAACTATTGAAAGATGTCTTCCTATGTGAGGAAAGTTTAAGTAGCTTAAAATTGAAACCTATAACACAGAATATCTCAAATGGTTAACTCTACAAAAAAATGTATGACATAAATTTTGTATTTTAACAAGATCTATATTTTTTGTGCAGGAGGTATTTGTCTATTTCATAGTTTACCAGTTGTACAAAACTTATACAAAAGTTATCCAGAATGGAGAGGTCCTCAGAGGCTATTCCCAGAAGTTTCAGAATATACATTTTATTTGTCATATAAATATGTGTAACATACAATATTTAATCAAAATCATTAGAGGTATTTTTAAGAAAATCAAAATTTTCAAAAAAATTTTCCATGTGAAACTGTACTTATGGCGTGGAGGAATTTCTTGAAAATGTTTGTGTCACACCCTTGGAAGATACTAAACTTAAATACTAAGTTTGGTATTTAATAGACTTTTTGTGTTTGAGTAATAAAGTCCACATTCACGCACGCACACACATACACATGCTGACCTTTTTCCAAAAATGCTTTTTTTGGGTTCAGGGGGTCCTCAAAACATATATTTCTGGTGAAATTCGGTATAAAATTTTTGGTTGGAATACAAGTCTTCTCTGTCTACTACGTTTGTTGTACACATACACTAGAGAAAGTAAAAATATACATCCCTGCCCCAATGCAGTCATAAAATATTTCATAGGTATGTGGGTGTTGACATGGCAGACCAAAGAAGGGAATACTACAGCATAGGAAGTTAAGCAAAGAAATTGTGGAAATATATTTCCCATTTCATAATAAATGTAGCTATTGTAAATCAATAGACCTATGTAATGTACACAAACCTACTAAGAGCACCCATGGAAACAGGTTGTTGCAATTCAGGAAAAAAACAGGTGTATCAGCTAATTGGTGAGTTTACATCACAAAAACACCTGGGGTGGCATAGGAGCCTGCCACTGCTACTTCATCTCAATCATTCTATTCTACCGAGAAGATATTGGGTCATGTGAAAACTGCATACAACATTCTGCAAAAACACAAAAACAAAAGACTATATTGGGTTGTGGTATTTTTATTTTCTATTTTAATTGCTCCCGTAAAGGGGACATAGAGGTGGCCCCCCCTCTGCCATCCCCGGTGGAGATCATCCGAAAGGGATCTAGATCGCCTCCCCTACCATGCACTAGAACTACTGCCTAGGGGATGGGTCAGAAAGCAGGTAAAGATTAAGTCAGGTACTGCTATAGCAACCTGAGATTTGTGGGCGACTACATAAAGATGTCCTCAACACAAGGACCTGAACTTGGCATCTCACACTAGGACTAAGAGCTGTGGTGACAAGGTGAGGGTCTCATTCAAAAAGAAGTGGCACTGTCAGCCATAGTTGTTGTGCCCTGGCTGCCAGCTGGAGTGGGGGCCGATCTGTCTGAAACATAGAAACACAGTGTGTTTAGTGCTTGAATAGTTAATATTAATACTGTAGGGAATTTTTTGACAAAGTTAAAGGTGTCACTCCACTCCAAGTTAATTGAGTCATACACACATTAAACACTTGCACATTCATACTAATATATTGTAAACTCCTGTCTCGTGATTATTAGCTATGGTTATTTCCTATATTTTTTAATGCTAAACTCTGCTACTGTGGCTTTGGATTTATAGCTTGATCAGTTACCTTTTTTGTTGCTGGTGTCATGTAAATCAGCACAGATCAACAGATTATGCAATCACAGTACAGTTGCGCTAGTGTGCCACTCAGCAGGGGTAGATTTACGGCACATAAAAGAACCTCAAGCCTGATAGAGATACCTCTGAGCAAAAGAAAGCGGTCTTTCACGCCCAGTATAGAATGGGACACTGAGAACCACAGCAGTTAAAGAGCATCCATAAATAAAACACCATTTTCACTCAGCAGGGCCCCCCTTTTTGTTTCTCTTTGTTCGGTCCACCTTGGCGTGTTGGCACAAGGGCTACTGTGGGACTTTGATGGAGATCGATGGGCGTGTTTTGTTGTTCTGTAGTTGCTGTATTAGTGTTGCTAGTGTTCTCTAATGTCAAGTTATGCTGATGTTTGTTGAGAGGAATCGTTCTGTCAAACAGCAACCATGGCCTCTTGTGCTTACCGATATTGGTATATTGGTATTGTACTATCCCAGGTGCAGGATCAAGGGATTCTAGTGTCTCTCGACTGTTTGTAAATATTGAACGCCAACCATTCGATAAATTGTTGGACTAGTTGCATTTTAAGGTTTTTGTGTAGGATGTCCACTGGCATGCTTCTTGTTACTTTAGTGATGATTCTCAGGATTTGGACTGCAGTATCTGGAGAGTTTTTATGTGCAATTTTGCACAGTGTCCCCTAGTCTAATTAACATTTTGTAAGTGTTAGCCCTAATGTTTTGCTTATTAGTGTTTCACGGTTTAGCAATGGGTAGAGGTGGTAAAGTTTGTAGTTAGGTTTGTGTCTTTCGTTTTTCACGTGGGCAGAAAAGGTGAGTTTACTATCTAGCATTACTCCTATGTATTTGGCAGCGTTTGTCCATGGAATATCTTCGTTAAATAAATTGAGTGGTGCTAGCAGGACTGGATGTGATGTTCTCTGGGTAAACAACACCAATTGCGATTTCGCTGCATTAACCTTTATTACCCATTTCTTGACCCTATTGTACAGCAGATCCGAGATTGCCTTCACTCCCTTTCAGCAGCAGGTTTCAGGGTGATGTTGATTGGGTGCCTGGTCACATGGGAGTAGTGGGGAAGGAGGAGCTGATTCTGCTGCCAATAGAGCCATTTCTTCTTCCATTCCTGCAGTGTTACAAGGTATCATTCTTTCTCATTGGGCAGCTGAATAGCTGAACTAGTGGGGACAAATTGCAGGTAATTAAAGCACTCCCCGATTCCTGAAAAACCTCTTGTTGTGCCTCCTACTGAGAAGAGGTCATTTGATGTCACGTGTGTATTGGACATGGTTATTTACTGCATGGAGAGCTAGCTCCAGTTTGTCGTGGCACGACCTGACGGTGAGACACACTTTAACCGAGTGTCAGTTTTCAGCTCCAGTATATATGTCATCAAGTTTGCAGCATGGCATGCATGCCATGTTTGTAGACAACCTGGTTGCTGTAGAATGTGTTTTATCTTTTACTCGACAGTGCCCCAGGATTGGTTGTATATAGTTTTAATTGCATTCTACAGCTTTGGCGCTTTATAGTTGTTTTTTTTTTTTTTTATTCTTTTAACCCACCTTGGGATATTTCATATTTTATTTTCAAAGAGCTATCTCTTATGTTTTAATACTCATTTAATGTGTGTTTTTTAGCGTGACCTTTTAACCTGAAATTTTATTTTATGCTTTGTTCTCTTTCATTTTCTAGGGTGCTAATATCATAGGTTGGGCACCCTAAAACATCTTACTTCTCTCTCTCTCTCTGTCTTTCTCCTCCCCCCCCCCCATGGTGGGAAATCATCTAGCGCGGTCTGAGGCCTTTTGGCTACCATCTATGGTTTCCACGATTGGGAAGTTAAGGCAGTATTGTCTGCATAGACATGTTTTTGGAATGTTGTGTTTATACAAATTAAATAGAACAGGTCCAAGAAGACTTCCTTGTGGGACTCCTGCCCATATTTCTCACCTTGTTGAGCAATCATTGCGTAGATAAACTTCAAATGTTTGCCTATTCAGGTAGTGTGCTATCAGTTTCACTAATGTATCAGGAAAGTTTAACATTAGTAGCTTGTACAGTAGTCCCAGGTGATATACTGTGTCAAAAGCTCTGTATATGTCTAGGAAGGCAGCTGCTGCAAATTTCTTTGTGTTATATCAGAGTGTTGTTTTCAACAAAGCAATTCAGTTACAGTGTGAAGGAATGATTTGTTGTAAAGCTGAACTATTCATCAATAATTATGGTGTGTCTTATGTGCTCGTTAAGTATTTCAGGATAACCTTTTCTACAACTTTATTGTTGCTTTTGAGAAGGCTGATAGTTTTTAGAGTTTTTGGGGTCCTTTTCTGGTCCACTTACATGTTTCCAGCCTTTGAGGAAGTGTCCACGTTGCAGGCAATAGTTGCATATATCTATCAGTGCTTCGTAGGCCTTGTCACTTAAGTTCTTCAGAACCTCATTTGGTATTTGATCTAGTCCAGGTGCTTTGTTATTTTGCAGGTTCTTTATTATCCATTTTATTTCTCTTTTGTTAGTTTTCCTCACTCTGTTAAGGGTTCTAGTAAAAATGATGGTGGCCACCACGTGCTGTTCTACATGTTCGCTAAATGCTGGATTGTCATGTTCTTCATTAGGTCAACAGACTTCTTTGAATACATCTGCAAGAGCTTTGTCCTGAGACATTTTGGTATACGTGTTAGTGGTATTGGCTAGCAGTATGGGCAAGACTCTGAGGCGGTTCTGTGATGAGCCTCTTAATAACCTGCCAAATATGGCCTGTATTTGGTGGTTTGTCCTCTATGGTTTGCTCCAATTGTTTGGGGAGTACGTCATTGATGCGAGTTTTGCTTGGCTTGGGTGGCTTGATTGACTTTATGTATAAGGTTTTGTGTGCATTGTCATTTTTAGTATTGATCACTATCATGCATTAGCTGTAATACATCTGGCAGGTATACAATATTGCATTGCAGGAGGACTTTCAATGGGACAGTAGCAACTGTGACGCCTGTATTGCTGTTTCTAGTTTTTCTGTCAGGTCAACTACTGCTTCTGGGTTCTATAGGGGATCTCTGTTTTGCAGTTGTCAGTCTATAGTGGCCCTGAATAATTCCTAGTTTGCCCTGCTGTAATCCCTCCTATCTCGATCGGTACAGCATAGTGGTCAGAAGACAAGAAGTCTATCACTTGTAGGTTGAATCTAAACATGTATGTGTGTGTGTTTGTGTTTCCCGCCTCCCTAAAGGTGCGCTGCCTTTGCTTCATTTCCCGTCTTCCTAATTTCTCCTTAACGTGTATCCACAGAACAGAAGGTATACAGAAAGGAAACTCGACTGTGCGCCAAAATTCAGTGCGCATGTGCGAATTCTGCCATGTTGGGACTGAATAAACAGATGTTTTGTAGAAGTTACACACTTCATAATGTATATTTTCTTAATGTTATTGTGTATTTTAGCTGCTGGGCTTATATTCTACTCAACATTTATACATTGTACTTGTTATAATATTAGTTAGTCTCATAAGTAATGTCGGTTTTTTGATTTTGATGTTTTGAAAATTTATTGGGTTTCCTTGGTTTGGAAATGCTATTTACAGCTAGTGGCTAGAGTTGTGTACATTGCAAGCATGTATCAGTCTTCAGTTGTTAATAAACAATTACAAACTTACAAGATAACAAAATTTGAACTTAGAGTCCTTCTAAAGCACTACCGGAAACACGAATATAAATCCACTGCCGCAGCTCCAAGAATATGTGAAGTGGAAGGAGAAGGTGTCATTAGTGAGCGTGTGGACACAACGATGGTTCCGACGTTTCAACAATGCAGACGAAAACACAAGGTTTACCACGTTCTGGAAGACCTAAGGTATGGAATATTGAGGATACATGCCAAGTTTTGCGATAAACTCAAAAAAATCCCTAGGCTTTCAGAAGAACTTGGTGCATCAAAAGATACTATACATCGCCACATTAGGACACTTGGAAAATCATACAGAAGCTGTAGATCTGTACCTCATGAACTGATGCCTCAATTTAGAGTGGATATCTGTCGTCAGCTTATCCGTAATCCCATGGATGATAGATTTGTCAGGAGAATTGTCACTTGTGATGAAAAATGAGTATACTACCAAAATCTTGATGTCTCGAAACAGTAGCTTAATTTCCGCCAACCTGCTAAAGTCATCGTTAAAAAAAATTGGTTCAGTTCGAAGTAATGCTATGGATCTGGTGAAAAAAAATGGAAATGGCGAGTTATTTATGGATGCTCTTTAACTGCTGTGATTCTCAGCGTCCCATTCCAAATTGGGCGTGAAAGACCGCTTAATTTTGCTCACAGGCCTCTATCAGGCTTGAGGTTCTTTTTCGTGCCCCAAATCTACGACACGGGACCAACGGCTTTACTTCCCTTCCGAAGGAAACCATGTTAAGGATTTTTACAATCGAAAAAATCCATCGTCCTCCACAGGGTTTGAACCCGCGATCTTGGGTATATGAAGTTAGTATGGTTAGATCTGGTGGAATTTTGAAGGTGTGATTCACTGGGATTTTGTTCCAAACAAGCGGGCAATTAATGCAGATGTTTATTCTCAACAACTGGAACGAGTTCATGAAATTTTGAGATTGATTCATTCTGATTCATATTTACTACCCATTCTGATTCAGTGTCTGAAACTTTTTTTAATACTTTATTAAATAAAACTTGGCAACCCAGTGAATCACTTGATTATTTACTCCTACTTGCATATTGACCTAACCATCAGTGCACGCTGCTAGGGTTGTTTTGTGGATATGAGCAGCAAACAAAATAGTCTCAAAAATCTGATTTATTCCATTCACATGACTTTCTCTAGCTGCTCCACAAACTTTTCTTACAAAAGAATATTCTTTTATCCTCATCGTGCTAATCAAGATAAACATCATCAGAATTAGTCTTATTACTTTGATTCTTTGCAAGTAGAAGGAAAGTACGAGTGCTAGTAAAATTTTTTAAAAGTCAGTTGCTATGTGAAAAATTCGGTTCTCTTTGCTTGCTAAGAATGACTTTAGCAGTACTTTAAACTGAAACCAACAACTAGAAATACCTCTAAGACAGTCAACTATATTTAAAAAAAAAAATGCTTACGGCATAAATTGTGTGTTTTGATGAGATTACATTTGTGTGTATTAAGTTGTATCCATTATGATTTACCAGTTATATAAAGTCATCCAGAGTAAAGAAGTCTTCAGAGGCTATTCTCAGAAAGTTCAAGGTATACATTTCATTATCATAAAAATATCTTATACATATGACATTTTAATCAAAATTGCTAGTCATTTTTGAGAAAATCAAAATGTTCGAAAAATGTTCCATTTACAGAGTAGTTGGGGTGGGGGGATTCCCTTGGAAATCTTTGGATCCTTGGAAGTACCTTAAGTACCAAGTTTGATGTTTAACGGACTTTTCGTTTTTGAAATATGCTGTTCACAGACACACATACATACTCTCCCACACACGCGGACCTTTTTCTAAAAGTATTTTTTTCGGACTCAGGAATCCTAATTTCATATATTTCCGGTGAAATACGGTATCGAATTTTGGGTGAAATAAAATACCTTCTCTATCCACTACGTACATTGTAGATATGGGCTATAGAAAGTAAAATGTTCTCTAACCATTTTTATTACAATGCCATGTTTAGAGCTTTTAGTTGGCAAATACATGTATATCTTGAATAGATTTATTATTGATTAAAATGTTCAAAACATACACATTTTCTTAAGTGGAAATTACCATTCAGACTTCCTTTCGTTTTTCAAGGTTATGCAAATAGAATGGGATTTCAAAGCATCATATAGCGGCTGGCATTGCAAAAAAAAATTTTTTTGACTATCGTTTATACCTACAACGAAATGCGTAATTAAAGTGTATCTTTATTAACAAGAAACAGAAGAATTAGAAGCCGTATAAATAGTTTGTAGGAGAGCAAGCAGAGAAAGTCATGTGTATACCACGCATAATATTTTTATTACATATGTTGGTGTTTTATTATTTTAAAGTTTTAATTTACTTAAAACCGTGTGTAATACAGAGATTTCGCTTTGCGTATATTAGTTTTCAATATGGCGTCCAGCGCAGTGCTTAGCTTCACGTACATCAAAGGTGTCGCCCTCAAGTTTCATTTCTGTATACTCTCTGTTCTGTGGTATATCCACAGATATATAGAGAAAGATAGGTACTGACCTTAATTATACATTGCGGTTTGTGAAGCACGTATTTGCCAAGCCGCCTTGTTTAGACACTTTTAAGATAAGAACGCCTTATGTACGTTAAATGAGCACCAAAAGTAAGATTTTGTGGTGTTAGATGTACAATTAGGCTGTAAATTTAGAGTGTTAAGCTTTAAACCAGTATATTGGTCAATACGTGTGTTGTGTTTGGTTGTGATTTCTTGAATAACAGAAGCACAAACAAGGAAAGGCAAATGGGTTTCAATACATATGTCAGGTTATTTTTTTGTTGTTGTATATTTAATTAAATGTTTCAATACACCGATTAGTGTGCTTATTTAAGTGATTTTTCAGGGTATACTTAGTGAAATTTGTTGTACATTATCAACAGAACGAGTCTGTAGTGTTTGCTAGATTTTAGATTTCCAACTCGGAAAGACCGTTGAGAAGCAGACAAAATTGACAACTTATTCCGGTTTACTCCCATTTAGCAGCTCTCGCGAGAAATAATCCCTATCAAATTATGTGCTTACGATACCAGAACCGTGAGAATAGGAGGCGTGGACTCGGATTCGGAATGCAATACATGCAGTCCACAGAAGTCATTGTAAATTTTGGGATAAGTTCTGATGCTTGTCATCGCCTGTGGTGCCACAAGTAGTAAAAGTAGGCGCTAGACACTACAAAATATATATATGATACTTGTCATCCAGGGTTTGGTGTGCACTTAAAATGATTCCAAGTTTTTCCCAAACGTACGTACGTGCGTGCGTGTGTGTGTGTGTTTACGTACATGCATTTTATACATGACTGCATCATACATGTATTCAGGATCGTTTAATTAGTGCACTCAATAGAGGAATTAGAGTAGCAAACTTTGATACCTTCTCTAGTGGAATTAATCACCATAGGCATGAAAGACAAACAATAAGGTTTGGTCAAAATCTGATATTTTTCCCTCCTTTAGTTTTAGACTAAGAAATGGGAACAAAATTAAGTTATGACCTTGCCGGGATGTTTACTGCAATAATATCAATTTACAAATCGTAACTTCTGACAGAACAAAATATGTGATTGTATTAAACATTCCTTTAACTAGAGATCTCCCCTCTTTTGTTGTGCTTTGGTTTTTACTTCAAATATTTGGAAAAACAATTAATTTGACAGATATTGCATATGGTGTTTATGGTAGAATCTACATCACAAGATGGCGGCTGGGCACAAAACCTGCTTCAGCTTAGCTTTCTCGTCCTGTACGTATATCATTGCATAGTTCAGCGTTTCCTCGCCTCATTATGCGTGCACTGACATTAGTGTTATTTTGCCAACAGCGTTTTTCCCACTACTCTATAGATGCGCTACCTTCCCTCCTTTTTTCCAATACCAACTCTATATGTTCCATAACGCAGATCATTGCGTGTTTCAGCACCTTTCTAATGCAAAGGCTGTCAGCCTGACGTTACGCAGCAAACAGACCCTTATACAGCAATATAAGCGTTGTTAGAATGATTTTGAATTAATTTTATGCTTCTAAAATTCGAAGTATAGTTTGACTGAAGATTGACAATAGCAACTGATTTTGCATATTATACAGAGTGATATACTTAAAAACATTAAAGTAACTATTATGAAAAGGGAGAGGTATATCATTTGAAAGTCCATGTAGGTAGTCAAGGATACATAACACGGGCATTATAGTAAAGAGGCTAACAATCTGGTTTAAATAATCAATATGGAGATACCACATAAATAAGATGTAAGGGAAAGGGTTGAAATACGGAAATCAATATACATAGGTTGTCAAGGCAACAAAAACAGGTATTAAAGGAAAATCTTACCATTAGTTACTATTGAATAAGAAAGCAAATAAGGGCAGCAAAGTTTTTGCTACATTATTCCCATCAGAAAATAAATGGAAGAATGCAAGGTAATATAAATATTTTAGGTTGCACATTAAACTTTTTAATTGCTGAACTGTTCCAGATAATATTTGATGATTATGTGTACCTGAAGTTAATAAGCAGTTGAGGGCAATTCTTATTTATATAGATTTTAATTTGAGGAAAATTACATTTTTGTCACACATTACTTGAGCACATTATGTATTTTCTCTCTTCATTTTTCTCCTAGTTCTTACATTTTTAAATATTGTCATAGGTACTTATCTATAAATCTTTGGAGTTGGAATTGTTATTCAGAGTTAACATTTTCAGGAAGACATGAATACTCACCACTCTAAGCAGCAACATTTTAGATGATAAAACACAACTGAACAAATATTTCAGCTTTGTGCAGTGTAACCAATGTTACTTTACAGGAAAAATAAAACAATAAACACTGAAATCAGAAATATTAATTTTTCTTGAATATGCTCTCACTTTTTCTTTTTGAATAATATACTTTATTTTTTAACTTTTGCATACCTAAGGAGTCACTTTACTATGAAGTGTAAACTATATGTCATATCTCCATCTTGTCCTATCCTTAAACATTTCTTTAGTTTTTAATGTTACAATTAATTTAACACATTGGTAGCAACATTTAATTGTTTTGCACTCATATATTTGTTGCAATTACAATTTTGCAAATAATATATAAATAAAATTAAAAAATTATTACTATTGCAAATAAAGTACCTATTAGCAATTTTATTCCATCTGTAACTCTGTAATAGCTCTGTTTTGTAAAGAACCTTTATGTGTTTTTCTTAATTACCTAATTAATTTAATTAATATCAGCTGACTGCAAATATGTTTTTGGAAATTTCTCTTAACTCCAAACATGTTAATAATTCTAGATGAACACTGAAGAAGACTTGGAGAGAACACATCTTATGTTAAAATCTGTAGATCCCCAAATGCGGATACTTGCTCGCCAGTTGAGAAGAAATAAACGTATCCAAAGGGCAGATGCAAAAAAAGAAAAAGGTAATAAATATAACATTTTAGAGCTAGAATTTCCAGAAGATATTTTACTTTTAAAAGAAATTCCTGTGAGTGCAGAAGTCTGCACTGAGATAGAAGATTCAGAAAGTAAACTGAAAACTCAATTGCACCAAAGTACACTACAGCTCCTAAAACTGTTAAGTAATGGTACACAAATAGTTACTAATGTTCAGGTTGCAAATGATGCACGTGAACTTGCACGAAAAGAAAATGAAATGCAGAAAAGAAACAATCAACTTAAAAAATTGGAAGCAGCAGCCACAGTTAGCTTAGAAAAATTCAACAGAATTGCAGATAAATGGAAAAATATTGTAGCCTCAAATGATCCACTGGACTTACACTATAGTTTGCTAGAACAGACAAAAGAGTGTAGTGAGCTCATTGAACAGAAAAATCTTTTAGCAGAAGAATTAAGGCACGAGTTAGTGATTGCAGATAAACAATTCATTAAAGACAATGTAATTCAGAAGGAAGATCTTAGAATATTGACAGAGCGAATTAATAACCAGATTTTGGTGATGAAAAGGGCCTATGAGCAAGAGTTGAAACTCATAGAGGGTGCAATAGGAATGGAACATAAGAAGCTGCAAGAGCTGCAAAATAAAAAGTGGAATTTCCTGTATAAGCAACAAGACAGAACAGAAAGAACAAATCTAGATCAGAAACTTGAAACCATGGAGAAACAAGAAGAAGATGTAGAGACAATTTATAAGGTATATGAAGAAACCTTTAGAGCTACCAAAATTCAGCTTGAAACAGATGTACAAATATTGCAGCAAGAGCTTTCATGCACAAGACCAATGTGCATCTATAGCAGTGAAAAACTTGTGTATAATTATCAGGTATTGAAAAAGCGATCTGAAGAAAGCATAATCATGCAAGCTGAACAGAAACGCATGCTGACTAAGCTTCATGATATGGCAAACAATCTTACAAAAACAACAGTGGCTATGGAAAGAGCAATGGATGTTCAAATCATGCAGCTTCAAGAAGAATTATTAAAACTACAGAAGAAAACCTCTGCTACGGAACTAAAAGCTGATCATTTTATGAAATGTAATGATAGACAGTACAGGCAGATTTGGAGTTTAAATGAAAATAACGCAAAGAAAATGTTGAAAAAATTGCTACATATTGACAGAATTATCCATGAACAGCAATTAGGACTGGAATGGGTTCCACCAGAAAAGCAGCTCATGCCACTACCAGAGTTCTTATCTTGTTATTACTCAAGTATCTTTCTAAAAGAGCAGGTCTTAGAGAAAGAAAAATTAAGTAATAATATCAGAGAGTCACAACCTGAAACTGAAAAGAGTGTTAGTCTTTCCAGGAGAATCCTTAACCAAATCCTTGCTCTCTTAGCTGATAGCTCAGGTTTTCTTATGTCTAATCGTCTAAAGGATATTCTCAAGCCATATACAAAGTCAGATGAATCACTCATAAAGATTCAGAACATCTTTACTGCTTTAGGACTTCAGAAGGAAGAGGATATTCAGTTATTACAGAACTTTTTCATTCCATATGCTGTATGCCAGATATGTGATGAAAAACAAACCATTTCAGAATATGAAGATCAACAAAATGTGATGGACACAGAGGCAGACACATTAGCATTTAGTAAGACAAAAAATTGTCTAGACGCTCATGCTCTATCAATTAATCCTGCATATGTTTTTATAGCACTTAACAGGTTTGTAAATTCATTTGCTACTTTGCAAACAGGTAAATCTACAACTGTACTACCTCAGAAATCAAAAACACTTTCACAGACTTTAAATGCAAAAGATGTAGTGAAGTCTTGGGCCAAATTTCAAGATATTTTTCCTTTAGAATGCGATAAATTGTGGGATGGGATAATTCAGGGATTACAAAAGTACTTGCATATTTTACAAAATAGGCATGAGATGAATAAAGAAGTGGAAAAACTTCAGATTCAGAATAATGAACTGAAAAAACTCTTGCAAAATTATATTCACCTTGGAAGCAGTGAGAATCTTCAGTCAAAAATGGTTTCATACCTACAAAGAGAGAAATTTCACAGTTAATGAAGCTATAGAATGCAGTAGAATAATAATCTCACAGAATGGTGTTGCTCAGGTGACAGTTTTTGAGGCTTGCATTCAGCCCTGGTTTTCAATTTGTATTGGACCACCCACCCTGACTTTAATTCTCTTTGGGTTTTTCTAGGTCCATGCAAATGTTGGGGTGGGTGCTACGCTAATGTTTCTGTCCCTCATTTCTTTTCATCTTTGAGGGTTGTAGGTCCCGGTATAAGGTTGGTGGTAGCTTAGTCCATAGTGCCGAAATCCTTTTCAGTTATATCCTAATCCTAAGCCTAAAAATGTGAATGTCTTTTTAGTGAGTGTGCCCATACACCATGCTACAGCTTTTGTTGATCTATTGGGTTCTTCCAGCAGTTGATTACAGTAGGATAATCCCTAGCATGTGCTGCCTTGTGCCCACTGTTAGGGCAGGGACATATTTATTTATTTGTTTGATTCATGCTGCAAACTGGGTATAACACCTTTTTTAATAAGCCAAAACTATAAATAATATGATGTACAGTCCTTACAGTCTGCCAAATGCTTATTAATTGTCCAAGTCCATTTATGCAGGAGCATAGGTAAAGCTATAAGTTACTATTCTAAAATGCAGGACTTGCCGTGAACATTTTTTTAGGTAAACAAATTGGCATTTAGTAATGAAAACATTAAAAAACATTCTGAAAATCTATCTTTAGGTAACTTCTATATATTGTGAATACTAAAAATTAGATGACACATGAAAATATTAAATAATAATAATTATAATAATTTATTGATCTATAGACATTAACACGCATGTACTAGTCTTCGTCATGCTTCATTTTAATATATAAGAAACATTGAATTTTCAATTAAATTCTTTTAAACATAAGCATAATAAATGTCAAATATTTACAATTTATGCAAGAATTCATTTCCTTTCACTTAATACATAAAATTACAACATAATATTTTACAGATTGACATACCACTGATATTAAGTACTACATAAATTTATACATAATATTAAAATTCATGAAATACATAATGCATTTCTATATATTTATAATGAATTGTGCATGATTCTCATCAGAAACAATCCATGTGTACTGCAACTGTATCCTACAATCTTGTGCAAAATCATTGATAACCTTATTGTAGAAGTCTGTAAAAAAAAAAAAAAAAATTATATATATATGAATATTTTATTTAGAGTATTGTAGTATTTTATTACAGCACAAAATAGTAGCTATTTTTCAATTGATATGAAAGCCAAATTTGAGAGTTTGTCTTAAGCTAAAAATGTCTGACATATTCAGACATATCATATTCTTTTCAGAGCTGAGAAACTTTACTATACATGTAGCTGGAATAGTAATCATTCAATGGTTTCACTACTTCACAGTAAGCATTCTGAAGAATACAAGATTTTATGAACACAAGAATCTCAAGAAATCTTTTTTCACAGATTTCTAAAATGTATATTACAACAAGTGATATGTCGCCCTCCGTGGTTACCATGCTAATTTCATACACCCAAAGTCATGGGTTCAAACCCGGAGGAGGATGATGGATTTTTTCAGCATGGCTTACTTCGAAAAGTAAGTAAAGCTGTTGCACCCGTGTAATAGATTTACGGCACATAAAAGAACTTCAAACCTGATAGAGAGGCCTCTGAGTAAAATTAAGTGGTCTTTCACGCCCAATATAGAATGGGACTCTGAGAACCACAGCAGTTAAACAGCATCCATAAATAGCACAACATTTCCATTTACAACAAGCTCTGATCTTAAGGATACAAAGACTTATTTCTGTAAGAAAGTTTTAGCTCTGGAAGCTCAGGGAAACTTCTCTTGTGTGGTCACAATTTTTCTGCTCCAGAAGTTATATCAAAGTGTGTCCAAGTTTTAACTATACGTCCATAGTTTCACAGTAAAAATGCAAGACATTTTTAGATCTTATTATTCAGGCATTTTCTACCATTTTTAGGCTAGTTCATAGCACTCCAGTTCCTATATTCCTGAAAATTCCTTGCACTTCTCTTTGATGCAGTCTTGAAATTCTGTGACTTTGACAATAGTTTATATCATTACTTTTAGTTTGCAGAATATAAAATAATTTAGCAGAGTGAGATTTCAAAGAAAATTAAAATGTAAGACTGCAGTGATACACTAAAGCCACGAACAGCGTTATTATAACTGTCTTTTCTTTTCATTGTTTCTCTGGAAAAATATCATAAGACTGTTTCACATAGTTAGACTACTGTAATTCTAGCACAAATCGGTACAACATTTGGGAGTCTTGTATTACACTGTCAAATGTCTTGGTTCATTTTGTACATTTATTAAAAAAAGGTACAAAACCCATTCAACATTATAAAGAAAACATGGCTGAGAAAGCACTAACACTGAAATAGCCTGAGATAATATTACATTTAATCTGTAAATATACCAAGGCACGAATGTAGCATGTGGGAGAGCTCCTTTCACGTTTTTCTGAATTCCATTTAGAAGGCCTGAAAATACAGCAGCACCATCATGAGTCTTGAGACAGTATTTTGTTTCCACAGTTGAATTCACAAAGCAATTGTACAGCAATATTGTATAGTGCTTCTGCTGAGCAATTTTTTTTTTGTCGTCCTCCGTGATGTAATGGTTACCATGCTAACTTCGTATACCCAAGGTCATGGGTTCAAACCCAGCGGAGGACAATGGATTTTTTTTCAGGTGTAAAAATCCTTAGCATGGCTTCCTTCGGAAGGGAAGTAAAGCCGTGGGTCCCATGTCGTAGATTTACGGCACGTAAAAGAACCTCAAGTCTGTTAGAGAGGCCTCTGAGCTAAATTAAGCGGTCTTTCACGCCCAACATAGAATGGGAAGCTGAGAACCACAGTAGTTAAAGAGCATCCATAAATAACATGCCATTTACATTTTCTTTCTTTTTTTTTTTTTTCTTTTTTTTAAGCAATCTTCTGAAATAAAAGTCTAATCATCTCTCTCTGACTTTGGCTTCTCAGTCAACAAATGGAAATACAGGTGACAGTTGATAAAAATAGATTACATCATCATCTGATCCATCTGAATAGCAACGAAATTGGTTTCATTTCTTTCTTTTCTTATTTCTTTCTTTTTTTATTTATTAAATAATTTTGAATTGAGTCTGAGGGATGCTTTAACTAATGAAATCAAGTAATTTAACATCATTTCTGGGACAATTGTGTTCAAATGCCAGCTGTGATATTGCATTTTTCAGCTGGTTCTAACAGTAAAAAAAAAAAAAATTAATAATAATCCTCCATTTGTTGATTTCTTTGTTTCATCATGGTTTTTTGAACATTAACTTCTGCTTCCCATACAACATCACTAAACCACTTCAGAATGTCTATTCTTTTTACCTTGTCAATTAGGGTAATGTTAAAAATTCTTTTCAGCTTGTCTGTCATACAGTCAGTTCTAGTAATGTTTAATCTTTTCTGCAGAGATTTCACTTGAAATACAAGTTTTGAGGTTCCCAGAATAACAAATAATAAAAACAAGCAAACCTTTTTATAGAAAGTCCATGTGTCTTTGTGTTGCATAACTCAAGAATGAAAAGTTTGTTAAATTCCAAACTAAATTGTAAGTTAATGATTTCCAAATCTCCCCATCCAAAACTATTCTATACAGAAATTTTTAGAACAGTTTTATTTTGTCAAATATGGCTCTTAATGTTTTTTATTCCCTATCTCAGATTCCATCTTCTTCTCCATCATCTTCTCCATTCCGAATTTCATTTGTTCCATTCAGGTTTTCATTTTTCTCTCCATCTTCTCTAGGGTGGATTCCATTTTTTGTCTATTTTCTCACTGCGGTTTCTAATTTTATGTTTGTCTTCTTCATTTCGGCCAACAAATTTTTCATAATCTCCTCCATCATGGTGTAGCAATCCCACTTCTGACACCAGTGTAACAAATGTCTTTATTGACTCAACAATTAGTTACAAATACAATCTTTGATTCACTTAACATTTCAGCACGTGGATAGTTAATGGCTTCACACCATCCAAGGCTCATGCACCACTGCTTGCTAACACTCCAGTTACTCACAACTCAGTACAGTTCACAACAACATATGCACTGCAATTTCCTGGAAACTTCTGGAAGCCAAAGCTTGGATAAACATATCAGATATTGAGAAGAATCATGATGTTCTCACATTGTGAATGTTCCTGTTACCGCCATGTCGCTCTTCCTGTTGTTTATACATCCCATGTGATGGTGAATGTAAGAGCGGTCAAATACACGGACGACATTGTTACAATATCAAATAAATGGCATCATCCTATCCTTAATACCCTTAATGTATCCCATAGTAATGTTTACTATGAGGAGTGCTGTGGCACTTTTCATTGGTGAAACTGAAATATTTAAATTTTGAAATAAAGGTTCTTTAAATGAGAATTGTAGCTTTCCATTTGTCACAAAAATTGTTCCAAAATTTAGTAAAGTTGATTTTGCTATATTTATATTTTACATGTTCTATAATAGTTATCGAAAATTCATCTACCAAAGATCCACTTTTTTGAGAACTGTGGGTAATATTCCTTGTATTACAAAACAAATGGCAATAAAGCCTTCTTGACCAGCAGTGGCAGCTTGTGGCCAAATTATCTTGTGAGGCACATTTAAATATTTGCTAAATGAGTGAATACTAAAAACTATAAGTGGAAATTCAGTGTTAATTTGTGAGTAATTACACTGACCTTTCTGTTTGAGGATGAAGTCCATCCTTTGCTTGAACAAATACTTCAATAACTTGCTGTTTGAAGTCAGGAATTGAACGCAACTTGACCCTAATCATCACTTTCATATATGTTTCATATGTCAAACAACATTAACAGTGAGGTGGTCCTGCTGCACATTAATGCATAATCTGAGGTACCTACTTCAGCTTAAAAGACTCTAGCCTTCAATATTGCTCCACATGGTCTCTATAGCTTATGTGCATATGTAATGTAAATTTCAACATTTACGATAGTTTCCCTTTTTTTCATCAAATTCTCCCATTTCTCTCAACAAATTATGGAAATTATCCTTAAAGTAAGGTTTATCATGATCACTATTAACTATTTTAACATTTTATTTATAGCCAACTATACACTTTACAAGCCAAATCTTTCTTGACATTGTTGAGGATTTTCCTGTTAAAGCAAGTTGTAACACTACCATTTCTATGAATGCTATAAAAAGCTCTGACATATTTTTTGGCAGTTAATTTCACCAAATTATATGCAGGTACATTCTGGTTTTTCATTAATACATGAATTATATTCAAGGTAATTCTTTTCACCACTTTTTAGGGCCCTATTTGTAATTCTCAGCACACATTTTCACAATGCTCCCTTATCATTTCTCGCAAGAAAATGCCTGTTTACTTCTTGTTGATGTACATAATTTCAATACATACTCACTTATTGGCTGTGATTTTCCTATTTTCAAATGAAACTGAAAATGTAGAATGTTAGGAGGAATGTTAATCATAACTATTACTTTTAAATAATAGAAAGATTAAAAAGGCATGAATCTATTTTATTTCTAGATTTACAGTACTTACAAAACACTTGTGTTTGCCACACTGGTCACACTGCATTGTGGCGTTGATGCGTGGGCTAATACATTTGTTTTCTGCTAGGTTTACCGATTACCAACATTATAAGTTTTGACAACATAAGCTTCTTTTATATATTTAATTCGGGAGGTTTAAACATCAACTTTGTTTTCAAGTGAAGAAGAGATTGGGAACTATAGGCCCATTTCTTATTATTCAATCTTATATATGAAGAGCATATTTTTGTCAGGAATTTGACTCAAACTTTAATTTTTACTTGTCAGTTCTTATTTTCCCTTTGCACATGCACGGTAAATGACTGCATGCTCGAAGAGAAGCTTCTCCTCTCAACCTCACATACCCCACACCCACAAACTAACTACATCCAAAAGTAATGATTTCTTCTGCATTTGCACACGATGGCCACAAAATTGTTTGTGTCTGAAAAATACATCTGCTTAATTCTGACCAGTAGTGGCTACCTTCACTACAATTGTGCAGTGCTCAAAAAATTCACAGTAGGTTTAAATTTGTACAAAAATTCATTATAAAGTATAGCAATATACTGAATAATTTAATGGAAAAATATTTTCTGAAGTGTCTGTAGAGAAGATATGTGCCCCTGTGTCCCTTACGGTTGGCCACCACTGCAAAGTACTTGCAATTCCCTCAGTTTAATCTTTACCTAAAGGGAGTTTTGTGGACCTGAAATGCTCTAATATTATAAAAGCTATTTACACTGTGAAGAAACTATATTAAATGAGATTTAATGTTTAATAGATAAGTGCTGTTTTCAATAATCCAACCAATAAGCCTGTGTATTACCTGCCTGAGGAATGAATGCAAATGACCACAGGTGAAAGCTTATGTAAACACAAACAGGTAATCCCTCTGCACACAGTTCAGCAATACTGGAATGCAGCAGTTCAATCTCCTAATGTGGACGGGTTCAAATCAAGTCAAAATGCAAACACTGCCATGCGTAGTCATATGCCTCACAAAATAGAAAATTAATATTCATTAGTGATAAAGAAAACAGCAAGTTTAGGCTGTTGTGGATTGTTTAGTTTATTCCTATTTACATATGCTGTGCTGATGTTTTGATGGCCAGACTGTACTGCACTATATTCCAGCCTTCTATGACCTCTCTAAGCTGTGCCATGCTACACCAGCACCTCCCATGACAACTGCACTCTTTTGTCAGACAGGTAGTACCTTTGACCTACTTTTCTAAATGAGAATAATGCTAAGCCTATGCAATTTGAGCTAAATCATATACTAGCCAACAACCACTCTTAATTAGGTTGAATTTATGTAATTAACCATAATTTGTTTTTCTTTGAATGCTAAATAATTTACAGTGGTAATGAAACAACTATTGTCTCATTTGAACTTAGTTTGGGATTTATCCAGAACATATTTCATGAAACATAGTTAGTGAAAATGTCACTCTCTGTTTAAAGTTATAATAAGAATTTATTTATTATTATTATTATTATTATTATTATTATTATTATTAAATGGTGGACACTTCATATTTCTTAATGTTGTACTACCTTTGTTTTATAAAGCAATTAACACAATCAAAGAAAATATTAATTCATTGGAATAAATACAGATACATGTTTCAATTTAAATTATCTAGGTTCAAAGTCATAAATTCATTAATTAAAGAATCTTAATTTTTTCCAGCATATCAGATTTTAATCCATAAAATACATAAATATCATGGCATAGGCATCTCTCTCCCTCTTTACCCCACCATCCCTTTGGTCATGCACTTGTACTCGGTATACTAGGTACTGGTTTGTTAACAGAATCTGCTTCTAATTCAGGCATATTTGCTGTTCAACTTTATGGAAAACATTGCACTTTGTAGAATTAAACAAAAGGGTAACAAGATACAAGAAAATGTTATAATTGACTGTAGTCACATTGTAATCCAATTTTCTTATTTATTTAGCTTCTCATCAATATTTCAAGACCTCAGAAATTAGTACATGAACCTAATACAGTTTTCCCTAAACAACCCTGGATTAATATGCATGTAACGTATAAAAGTATGGTATTAGAGCATCATTCAAAACCACCCAAATCCAAAAGTAATGTTAACCAAATAAGCTGCTACCTCATTAGCATAATGTTTTTTTTACACAATCCCATGTGCATCTCTATGTGAATATTTTGTAATGTTCAGTTTTCCATAAATTATACTTTTGTCCTATTTATATACAAACTCAATTCTTCTATTTTTAATCAAAGAAGTTTTCCATCTCTTTCATCAAATACTGATTTTCACTGATTATGTCATTATTTACTGACAAAATTGCAAAAGCATTGGATTTGTTGTTTGTCATTATATTTCTTAAAAAAATCTTATCCTCTTTAGAGTGGAAAGAGCATATTTCAAAGTTTTGTGGCTTCATGGGACACTGATGAAATTTATTTTTGTATGAACTGAAAAGTTTCAGTATTAAGACCATTTCATTTGTAAATTAGCTCCAACTCTGTATACAGCTTTCCCTGCAGCGGAAAAGGATAGTATTGCACTACTCATGTGTAAAGGGAAACTTCCATGCCAATCCTTAAATAACACATTATACAGTAAAGATGCAGCAGCTTCTAGATGCCCATTATAGCCAAATTTATCTGTAACAATAGTTACAATGATGTCATACACCTCCTTGGCATCTCCACCTTGCACATTTCATACTTTTTCTTTTCTTAGTGGTTACAGAAAATGTTCACATAACTGTTTGTGTATTTCATCAGTATTCAACTTTTCCTTTTCATTTGTTATTTAAACACAAGGATCATTCTTTAATGTCACATTTTATCTTTGCTCATCTTTTTTTAAGTTGCTGGTGCAAAATGTCTGCATGAGGTAGGATTTTATGGAAAACTCTTATCCAAAAAATAAAATTTGGGTCTTCAAGAGCTCTTCTATAGCTCTGACTTCATTTATTGTGGTTGTATTGGATAGGTTGGAAAATATAACAACATGCAGTCTTAACAATCTATTTTAAACTGTTTGAAGTTCTTTTGAATACTGTGGTTGTTTGTAAATGTTTCTCCATGGCTGAATTCAGTTCCGCTCTATAATTAATGAAGCCTCAGAGCAACCTGATACAAAGATGTGACAGGCTCATCATAGCTTCATAGTGCCAGTTCAAACAATCGCAAAACTTAACACATGAAATCAACCTTTTTTAAAACATGTCTATGTTTATTTACTTGAATGTTGCACTTTTAATTGATATGGAATCTTTATGCTTTTTTATGTTAAATGCTTTACATTATTTATTCCTTTAACTATTCACAAATAATTACCTTATTTAAGAACAAACAAAACACGCAGGTCATAGAAAAAGGACTTGCGATGTTTGAAATCACAGTCATTTACGAGGTGCATACTGAAAGTCATGAGCAACACTGTTTTACAATCTTAATATTTATTTTTAAGCCAAACCAAATACATCATCATAATCTACAGACTTTCTTTCACTTTTTGACATAGTCTCCATTGTTTTGCATACATTTTCCCCATCGTTCTACAAGTTTGAAAATGCCCTTGTGATAGAACTCCGTTCCAGCTGCCCGCAGACCCTGACGCACTGCTTTCCAAATATCCTCCAGCGTCTCATAGCATTGGCCACGCATCTGCTCCTTCACAGAACTGAAAAGATGGTAATGGAGGGTGCCAAGTCAGGACTGTAGGGAGGATGTGGAAGAGTTTCCCACCCTAATGCCCTGATCTTCTCCATAGTGGCACGGGCAGTATGTGGACACACATTATCCTGTTGAAGGATGATCCTCTTTCCAGGGCGTTTATCACGCAAAGCCCGATGGAGCTTCAGAAGTGTCTTGATGTAGCAGGCAGAATTTATGGTTTGTCCAGGTTCAAGAAAGTCAACCAGAATACAACCTTGTGCATCCCAACTTTTCCTACAGACTGCACTGTCTTCGCTTTCTTCTTCGATGGTGAGTTCAAGTGGTGCCATTCCATACTCTGACGTTTCGTTTCTGGCTCATAGTGATGGAACCAGCTCCCATCTCCAGTCACAATACACGTCAAAAATTCATCACCTTCATTATGAAATCTCTGAAGAAGGTTTTGTGCAATGGTTCTTCTCTGAAGTATGTGGTCTTCAGTCAATAAACGGGGGACCCAACGGGCACAGAGCTTTTGATAACCCAAGCTGTGGATCATTTCTTGCACTGCACTATGTCCTATTCCAAGTTGCACAGCAATTTCATTCACAGTGAAATGCCTTATCTCCTGTAATAAGCTCATCAACTCTTTCCTTGTTGCGTTCTGTAGAGGCACTTCGAGGACGCCTGCTAGGAGGCGCATTTTGCAGACTCGTGTTTCCATCTTTGAAATGTTTCACTCATCTTCTAACACTGCTGG
Source organism: Hymenopus coronatus (assembly GCA_030762935.1). Classification (NCBI taxonomy): domain Eukaryota; kingdom Metazoa; phylum Arthropoda; class Insecta; order Mantodea; family Hymenopodidae; genus Hymenopus; species Hymenopus coronatus. Next base: position 85,088,061 of record CM060887.1, read on the forward strand.
CACCCATGCCGACACCTCCATACGCACTTTGAAGTCTGAGATGAATTTCAGGAGCAGATTTTCCTTCTTTCACAAGGAATTCAATGACAGCACGCTGTCGAAACGAAACATCAATGTCAGCCATTTTTCAAACACTGTCTGTGGCCACGTGATAGAAGCTAATGACATCACAATATGTCAACATGTGGCTTAAAGTCTGTAGATTACGATCCTGCAATTTGTTTCGTTACATTGTTGAAATTTAAATTTTTACAATGGGTTGCTCGTGACTTTCAGTATGCCCCTCGTACTTTGTATATGTTTTAATTCACAAAGCATTCTGGAAGCTGCATGTATAAGGCACCAACAGGATTACACACAATGTGAAAATTGCTTTCGAGCCTTCGCTTTTACATACCAATTTGTCAAGTGGAACAAACCCGCCATGCTGGGACTGTAGGTCTAAAAGCATCACTTTTACCACCATATGATGTTTTCTCATAGCTTAAAAATAAACTGATCTTAATAGTCAGGAGGCTAAGGTTAATTTAATGCCTTCAACTTTTTTAAAGGGATGTATGCTTTCCGCCTTTATAAGGAATGCATGCTGTTTGTAGCTGTGCTTTGAATTTAAAATAGATTAGGGATCAAATTAGATCATACAGCATTCCCAGAAATAAATATTATCTGAGCAATACTATAAAAGAGCAAGGGTGGAACAGTTTTATGTAAACAAGCAAGGGAGACAACTGTTCACTTGACTTGATTCCTGATGTCACGATGCTGGAAATTATCCAATAGTGAAATAAATATATATAATACTGGAGGACACCCACTAAGTATGTCACTGCTTATAAGGTTCAGAACGGGAAGCTCCTGCAGAAAATGTTCAGCAAAATGACCCCCACCTCTGTCCTCAAGTACCAAGCTCTATTGTGATAGTGTTTCAATTACTTTTCATTTCATTTACAATATTTGGTTCACAATGAAATGAAAAATAAGAGGTATATAAAATTATTAGTGCCCTACAGCTCAGTAGCTCTAAAGGAGTCTATTGCAGTCTATTCCATAATGTCGGACGGGTTAATTTTCCTTACAATAGCTCACTATTTATAATGCAGAAAAGAACCTGAAAATAATGGAAAGATCAGTTTAAGTTTTTTATCCAAATCTGTATTAATAAATCTGATGTATTCCATTCACATGACTTTCTCTACACCTCTGTAACAAATTATTGTTAAAAAGTTTATGCTTCTATTTGCTTAATGTTAATCGAGAAAAAATTAGCAGAAATAGTCTTATTACTTGCGTCCTTGTATGTAGAAGCGAAATAAGGGAGTACCATAGATTAAAGTGATAATCAAAAGGTGGTTGCTATGTGACTGAAGTTCCTTTGTTTGTATGGACAGGAATTGACAAATTCCTGTACGAGAAAAATACAATTCTTTCAAAGCTGAAATCAAAAACAAGGAATATCTAAAAAACAATCAACTCCACGAAAAAAATATATATAACATGGATTGTGTGTTTTAATGTGGTCTACGTTTTTTGTGTGGTAAGTTTTTGTCCATCTCTTACAGTTTAGCAGTTATGCAAAATTCCGTAAAATTTATCCAGAATAAAGTAGTCTTCACAGGCTATACCCAGAAAATTCATGATAAACATTTTATTTGTCAGGTAAATATCTTTTATATACAATATTTTAATCAAAATCGTTAGAGCCATTTTCAAGAAAATCAAAATTTTCGAAAAAAGTTCCATGTAAAGGTTAGTTGGGGTGGGGGGATTTTCTTGAAAATCTTCATGTCGCATCCTTGGAAGATACCAAACTTAAATACCAAGTTTGGTATTCAAGCATTTTTGAGCTATGCTGTCCACAGACACACATGCACACGCACACACACACACACACACACACACAGGGACCTGTTTCTAAAAATACTTTTTTCAGACTCAGGGCACCCCAAAACATATATTTCTGGTGAAATCTCGACATCAAATTTTTGGGTGGAAAACAGTACCTTCTCTATCCAATATGTACATTGTGCATGTGGGCTAAAGCAATTAAAAATGTGTATAAGATATATTGTTTGTTTTAACAAGATCTTCATTTTCTGTTGTATATTTTTGTCTATCTCTTAAAGTTTACCAGTTATGCAAAATTTTGTGTGTGTGTGTGCGTGTGGGTGTGTGTGTGTGTGGAGGGGGAGGTGGTGCGTGCGTGCGTTGTGTGTTGTGCGTGCATGTGTGTGTGTGGGGGGGTGCGTGCGTTGTGTGTGGTGTGTGTGTTTGTGTAGGGGGTGGGGGGTGCGTGCATGTGGGGGTGGGGGTGGGGTGCGTGCGCGCGTGGGTGTGGGCATGTGCTTGTGCGCAATACCAAACTTAGTATTTAGGATTGGTATCTCTCTTCCAATTAAATTGCAAATAAAATGTGTATGTTGATTTTTCTGGGAATAGCCTCTTAAGACCTCTTTATTTGGGATGAATTTTGCTTAACTTTTAAATTGTAAGAGATAGACAAAAACTTACGCACAAGAAATGTAGGTCTCTTCAAAACACACAATTTATGTCCTTTACGTTTTGTTATGGAGCCAACCTTTCCAAGATATTCCTGTTATTGTTTTCAATTGTAAAGTACTTATACTTTTCTCAGACTGGAAGTGTCAATTTTTCTTTTGTTCTACTCCTGGTTAAGCAAAGAAGTTATTTGCAGTGACAATCGTATAACAACAGCTTTTAAAACATTTGACTATCACATTAGCATAGGCATTCCTTTAGTTCCCTTCTACTTATAAGGAACTAGTAATAAGAACATTCTGCTAATGTTATTCTCGATTAGCATTGTGTAGAAAGAAGAATAATCTTTTGTAAGAAGCTTGTAGAATAGCTACAGAAAGTTATGTGGGTGTAACACATCATATTTTTTTTTTGGAGCTCACCATTTATGACATATTCCTTGTTATTAGATTCAGCTTTAAAATAATTATACTTTTCTCATACAGTAATTTTTCAACTCCCATCCACACAAACTTCAATCTCATAGCAACCAGCTTATAAAAGATTTAACTATCACTTTAACCTATGGTACTCCCTTATTTCCCTTTTACTTACAAGGATGCAAGTAATAAGACTATTTCTGCTAATTTTTTCTGATTAGCATGAAGTAAATAGAAGAATAGGTTTTTAACAATAATTTATTGTAATGATGTAGAGAAAGTCATGTGAATGGAACACATCAGATTTTTAGAAAAAAGTCTGTGTGTGTGTGTCCATCTGTTGGTAACTCAAAAATAAAAGGTCAGTAAAATATCAAACTTGCTATTTAAGTTTAGTATCTTCCAGGGATGTGACACAAAGATTTTGAGTAAAATCCCCCCACCCCAAACTACGCTTTACATGGAAAAAAATTGGAACACTTTCATGTTCTAAAAATGGCTCTTTTGATTAAAATACCATATATTAAAAATATTTATAAGGCAAATAAAATGTATATTTTAAATATTCTGGGAATAGCCTCTAAAGACTTCTTTATTCTGGATGAATTTTGCATAACTGGTAAACTGTAAGAGATAGAAAGAAACTTACTGCACAAAAAATGAAGATCACATTAAGGCACACTATTTATGTCATATATGTTTTTTTCGTGGAATTAACCATTCTACGATATTCCTTGTTATTTGTTTCAGATTTAAAAAACTTAAAACTATTCTTTCAGAGGATGTTGTAAACTCCTGGCCCTGCATAAAAATGGATTTCAACCACATGGCAACCACATGTTAAAAGATTTGACTATCACTTTAGCCTGGTGTATTTTCTTATTTTCCTTCTACTTACAAGGAAGCAAGTAATTAAGACAATTTCTGCTAATATTTATCTTGATTATCATAAAGTAGATAGAAGAATTTGTTACAGCGATGTAGAGAAAATCATGTCAATGGAACACATCAAATTTGTATGACAAAATGACATCATGAGTATGTGTGTCCTTTCAATATATGCCAAATACCAATATGTTTTCTTTCCTGAAAACTTCTAAGTTTAGAAGGGGAACATATTAGTTAATTCCTTTTTAAATCTAGAATTAAAATACCTTCTCTGCTAATTTATTTGAAATTAAGTAAAATTATATCAGTCAGGCAATAAGCTGAAGCCATATTATTCACACAAACAGAACAAAGGATATAAACATCTAAATAGTAACAACCAGAAATTTGTAATGTCTTACAGTCTTTCCACCTTCTCCAGAGCAGGTAAGTAGAGGAAGAATTCCATACCAAAACTTCATTTCAGTGTTAAGATTTCAACACAAATACTCATTTGGATGCCTTCCTGAATATTTAAAGAAATATTTTAGAAAAATGTCCATGCATATACACTTGTGCAAGTGTAACAGGAAGAGAGAATTTTCAATAACATGGACATTTTGAAAGAAGGACAAAACCTATTACAGGAAAAGCACAGAGCTCATGTCATATATTTTCATAGTGTTGACCATATCCAAAATATTCTGTGTTTTTAAATATTTACCTTATGAATGGAAACACTTAAAAGGTTTGAAATTCTTGATCCTTTTCTGGTTTTACCATTGCAAGAGTCTTATTATGATAAAATATTTCAATGCTGTTTGTGCATGTTGAAGCCTTTTTGTTTTATTTGAAACAATTCCTAGATAAAAATATATCACAAAAAATGTTTTTTGTACTATAATATACAATGAATATATGTGAATTTTCCTTTGTTAGATGCTTTTAAATAACAGGAAACTCTGCATATTTCTGAATACTCTTGGCTGGTGTTGTGCAGAGTTATAGATTTGTATAATATACCCTTAATTCTGTATGTTGTATTTATTCATTAAATGGGTATTTACTAGATCTTCTGGTATGGTAACTATAAACATCCTTGTCAGTATGCATACAGTGTTCTATTTCTGTTTCTTTTCCAGTTTGAAGTATACATTATGTCAGGGAATATTTTAGGAATTCTTAAATTGAAAAGGTGTTTACTTGTTTATACAAATGTCTAGTACAATGTAAATACAGATTTAATGTTTGTATTGAGCAATTTTGTTTATTCTATGTATGAAATATGTGAGTGAATGAATACAAAATATACTATTCTTAAGCAGCTGCAGTGGATATTTTAATTTTGTAATCTATATAAAATAGGAACTGGAGAATTTATAACTTTCTAATCTAAGTGTAGTTTACTTTGTAATGCCAATGCTCAAAACTTGTAATTGAGTCTAAGGGAAATAAATGAAGGTAAGTGAATTATTTATTAATTAATTAAATAACAAAATAACAATGATGATTGATGATGTGCTGTGAATGATTTACTCACATTGAGGTGGAGCCTATTTTAATACCAACATAAGATAATTATATTTTATTTTTTATAGATTTTTCTGTTTGACATTATCAATGACTCCCGTCTGGAATAACACTCCCACAAAAAATTACCGAACCTTTCTAAATATTACGCTATTTTGACCACTATTCCTTCCTTTAGAATTGACACATTCATTGAAATTCTTCATCATAAACAGCTTTCTGCTATACCACAGAAATAAAGGAATATATTTAACTTAATATAAACAAGATTATAAAAGAAGAGTATTTGTGGCTTTTAAGTGGGTTTATCGCATACTCTTTGGACTCTAAAGCAGCAATCCCTGATGGCTTAGGGTCCATTCCTCAACTACCTGTTGGTTCAGTGCTACTTATAGCATACCTGTAATGTGTATCATGGTACACAATGGTGAATGGTGATTTGTGCTCTTTTCCTCTGGTTTTGTTGATTCTTTACACTAATTACTTTACCTACTTTGCTTGTTCATTTTTCAATTTATTGACATGGAAAAAACATGGTAGTGATTGTAAGAAGTGGCCAATCCAGTACATTGACACGTAAAATTCCAACCAATCAGAACTCATTATCTCTGCATTTCAATCTTTTTTTTTTTATCACACCCACGTTCAATTGTTTTTCTAAATTTTTTGCACCCATGTGCATTTGTTTTCTCTCTGAATATCAGTGTGCAGTGATAGTCCTGTACATAATGGCATAAGTTTCAATAGGCATATTAATCACAATCATGCTTTACTAAGCCAAAATAATAGAATGTAGCAACACAAAGAGATCTGTGTTTATTTTACCCTACAGTAATATAATATAATGTAGCAACACAAATAGATCTGAAATTTATGATATGGACATCAAATTGCAGTGATTACAGCAAGACAAGTGGGATTTTAGGAATATTATTCTTTGTGTCCATATAGGCTAGTCATTGTTATTTAATTCATGAAATAGTCTTTATTAAATACACTTGAGCAGGAAGTTGCTTGCAAATTTATCCATAAAAGTTGGAGCTCTCATTATATTACTTATGAAGACAAGTAGATCAACTTGATCAACACAGAAAGTGCCAAAGACATTGAAACTGACCAATTCAGTATCAAAGAGTTTTCCAGGAGTAATGCTTTGGCGTCTTCAGTTCATTCCCAACCAAAACATAATCTCATTTCATCAATCCTAATGACATTGGGTGTATATAGATGGACAGGTACGGGTAAAGAACAGTATTTCATTAGTTACTTTCAGATTTGCGTAGCTATATTTGATTTTTTTATTTTTGCCCAGAGATATTATACAATATGTTTGAGGCCTTGTGAAGCTACAAGTATGGTAAAAGGAAACAGCAGGAATTGTCACGATCAATCTTAAGTGATAACAATAATTATAAAATATTACAAAATTACGACTCGTCTTTACAATTAAACATTTTTCTATTAGGTATTTCCTTAATTCTTTTTTTAAGCTTATACCTTAATTAGCTCTTATGGTATGTGGCAATTTGTTTCTTTCCACTTATAAATGGTTCACTTTCACCTGTTCTTTTATTAACATCAATCTTATGTGTATTATTAATACCACATGTATTATAATATTGATTATTACAACATGTAATATGTACATTTTTATTTTCAATATTACTTATACACATACAGAGAGATCAGAGTAAACAAGCTTTTTCTCTAAATACACTACCACAATAAATCCTATTACTTAGCTTATATACAGTTCTTATACAATTCTTCTGTAAAATTAATAAGCTATTTAAATTATGCACTCCCCCAAATCTTGAATCTGTATTGAAGGTAATGATATATTACACCAAAATATACAATTTTTAAAGTAGCAGTATCTAGATATTTACATAATCTCCTTAAAAGATATAACCCTGCTCTTACTCTACTACAGATGAAGTCAATATGGCTGTCAAAAAACAAAATTTTATCTTACATTAATCCCAGGAATTTAATCTGCTTTATATGTTCAAGTATTGTATTTTGCACACTTACAATTAGAGAATTATTTGTGTTTGATTATGGTACTGAAAATAAAGGAATTTTGTCTTTCCTATATTCATATTTATATTGTTTTCTTTTAAATATTCCAATATAAGCTTTAATGAATCCACCATTGAGTTTTCTAAGATGTTTAGTGATTTATTCCAATACAGACATGTGGTATCATCAGCATAAGGTACATTTTTGTAATTTCCAAATTCAGGCATATCATTAATATACAATAAAAACAAGAGGGGTCCCAGTTCTGATCCTTGTGGCATTCCAAAATTTACAGGGTCATATGTTGATGTAAAACATTAATTGAACTATTGAATTTACTTATCCCAGTACATTGCTTTTGATTTGTTAAGTAAGATCTTATTGAATTATGCATTTTGCCCCTTATCCCATAATTTTCTAGTATATTCAATAACACATTTAGTGATATACTATTGAACGCTTTAGAAAGGTCAAAGAAAAGTGCTACAGCATGATTGCCTTTATCTAATTGTGTATACATGTATTTCATGCAATAGTTCCACAGTTGCTCTACTTGTAGAATAGTTTTTCCTAAATACACATGGAGTATTAACTACAATGTTGTGTTTATTTAGGAAGGTGACCAATCTTGAATTTAAAACTTTTTTAAATTCCTTACTAAAAACAGAAGTAAGAGTTATGGGTCTATAATTTTCTCTAAAACATTCATCACCTTTTTAAATACTGGTCTAATTATACTGTTCTTTAAACACTCTGTACTATAGGCATATTTATTAAATGAGCAGTTATATCAACCAGTTCATTTTTACAACATTTTAGAACTCTTGAGAAGATACCATCTCAGCCACAAGAATTTTGATTTTTTGATTCTCTGATTATTTTACAGGTCATTAGCAGGTGTGAGATATATTGATTTTTCTACTGCACTGATTTTTCTATATTTTGTACTGGATTGATCACAGTTGTAAAGTAATGATTAAATATATTACATAATATATCTTTAGGATTTGATACCCTTTGTCTATTGATTTGTAAGGTTATATTATGATCTTCTCTTTTGGTTTTTCTTTGATTATTTACTATGTTCCATGTGTTTTTGTTTTATTTGTTGATTAACTGAGAAATGTGCTAAAGTTTGATGATAAAAGTCTTGCAAGAGACTTAGTATATTCCTTTTTTAATGATTTGTAACATTCATTATATAATGCAAAGTTTGTCATACAGTAAAATTCATAAATGGATTCCATTCTCTCCCTGAGGATTTTTATTGCATTACTCAGATATACTTTTTGTTTAGCTTCTTTTTTAAGTTACTTTATTTTTAGAGGGCAGGCAAGATTGAAATATTCTAATAAGATTTTGAAAAAGGTATCCCATTTTCCATTGGCATAGTTTCTGATTGCACAGAATCCCAGTTTTCATCTTTTAACATTTCTTGTAAAATACCAATATTATGGTCATTCAATACCCTTTTATGTGCCCACATCACATTTTTTACTTCAAATTACAGTTGAATACATCTATAATTTCTGCACAATGGTCAGATATATGAAAATCTAGGGTAATACAGCCAATAGGGTAAGTTCTATATTTGTAGGATGTCAGCTGCTACCAACATTATCTTTAACAACATCGATAGATATGACTATACCTTGCGGTGCCTATAGTGGGAAACAAAAGTGAAATGTGTGGATTGTGGCAAAAATACAGAAAGTAATTCCCTGGAGTGCTATATGTGTAATATGGGAGGAAATATAGAAACTTAGGTTTGTTTTGCTTTAATAAACTGTATTTTGCATGGAGGTGTATTTTTGATTCCCAATTGAAGTGGGTAGTTTTTATTTAACCACAATTACTGCATTTACCCACTGGTCTGGAAATATGCATGTGAGTGTGTGATTTTATTAGAACTGTCACTGCAGATCAATAAGCTATTTTGAAATGTATTTAAAATAATTAATGATTATCATAATAATAACAATAATAACAGTGATAGCAAATATAATAATAGGAATAACATAATATTTATAAATCATTAGCATATGTGAGTGAATGCACATGTGTTTAAAAATGGAAGTCATTAAAAACCCTACAGACAATGTATATGTACACATACCGTATTTATCCAAATACAAGACAATAATCCCCCCTTCCCCCCCAAATATTAATGTTCAGAACTAGGGGCCATCTTGCATTCGCAATATATGTTTTCCGAATATCATAGTAAGTTTCAAACTTCGCGGGTGAGGCAGTGGCGAAGCCTGAGGGAAATGGTATAGATTTTCGCCAAGAAGGGTTGCCAATTTAAGGGATTCTCTTTCAAAGTTGATGGATTTTTAGATTATATGATGGGAAAAATCAAACCCGTACACACACAGTTCAAGAGCTGTGGAATGAAAAATTGGACTGGAGGGCAAGAGACCCCCAAGGTTATATGGTTATACTTCGGTTGTAATGAGGAAACAGTGAAATTTAACAGTTATCACGTCATATGAATACCTGAGTAGGAAATAATTGCAACAACATGTTCCTTATGATCCTCAGCATCTATGCACAGGGATTAGACCTTGAATGTCCTGTTGGGAGTTAAATAAAATCACTTTCATCTTACAACTGAACAAAACAGAAGTCAATATTATAGTTGAACTTGAATATCACATACCTAAACAATAATAAGAATAATAAGAACAAAAACAATTAATAATAATAATTAATAATAAGCATAATCATCATAATAATAATCATCATAATAATAATGATGGTAATGTTGATGGAGATGATAAATAATGATGATGATAATAAATAATAAAGCCTGCCTGGGTAGCGTGGTGGTAGCATGTCTGCTTCATGTTCAAAAGGTTGTGAGTTCGAATCTCGCTTAGAGTGAGTTACTTGGGTAAGGTTTTTTTTCGGGGTTTTCCCTTATCCTGAGAAGATGAATGTCGAGTAACTTTAAGCTCCATGGGCCCCGAGATCATTTGAGCATCATATCATCAATTACATTCATCGTCCGATATGACCAAACCAGGTTAAAGGACGTTAAATTAGTAGTAATAATAATAGTAGTAATAATAGTAAATAGTAATAATAGTAATAATAATCATAATAATTGTAATCATGATGATGATAAATAATAGATGATGATTTATGATAGGTGATGATAAATGATAGATGATGATTTATGATAGATGATGATACTAATAATGATGATGATACTAATAATGATGATAATAATGAAGATGGTGATTATGATAATAATGATGATAATAATGATAATGGCATGTCTGCCTCACGTTCAAAAGGTCGTGAGTTCGAATCTCGCTTAGGGTGAGTTACCCGGGTAAGGTTTTTTTCGGGGTTTTCCCTTACCCTGAGAAGACGAATGTCGAGTAACTTTAAGCTCCATGAACTCCGAGATCATTTGAGCATCATATCATCAATTACATTCATCGTCCGATATGACCAAACCAGGTTAAAGGACGTTAAATTAAAAAAATAATGATAATGATGATGGTGATAATAATGATGATGATAATAGTAATAATGATAATAATAATGATGATGATAATAATTATGATAATAATGATGATAAATAATAATAATAACAATTATAGAATATTCCTAAATCACCATCAGCATATGTGAATGAATGTGCGTGCGTTTGAAAATGGAAGGCATTAAAAGCCAGGAGCAGGAACTAGTCGCCTGAATGTGCTCGGGCGGGCGCAAATCGCCACGGCACCTATCCGCTTTTCTTGCGGATTTACCGGTGCGATATAATAGCTGTAGTCAGTTGCAAGCGTGTATGTCTTTGTAATTTATGCTGGGGGCTGGGTGTTTCCCTTTATGCTGCCAGCGCGAGCTGGTTTACCTCCCGAGGTGGTCACCCATCCAGGAAGGGACCGGGCCCGATGCTGCTTGACTTGGCTAGCCGCTTGCGGGCTGACAAGGAAAGCAGTGCCAGCTAGCGGGGAAAACAAATGATGGTGGTAAGCCAGTTGTGCAGCTGGTCGGAGAACAACTCGGTGGTCACCCAACCGAGTTGAGACCGGGCCCAATGCTGCTTAACTTGGCGGGGGCGTGTGTATTGAAGGGAGAAACAGCTGAAAACTACCATCCCAAGGCATCCTTGGGAAGCCGGTAGCTGACGCGTCTCATGGGCAGCATGTGGTCGTAGCGACCGAGAGTGTTCACCAGGGGATTGGGGTGAGGAGCAAGTTTAGTGTAAATTGTGCGAGCTCTTTCTCGCACAACATCCACTATATAGGGAATTCCGGAGTGGGAATGGAGTATGTGGGATGGGAATCTACGGCCTGTGCCATATATCACCCTCAGTGCCCTGTTCTGTACGGTCTGCAGCCTACGGATGGTGGAACGAGCCACCGAACCCCAGACCTCGCAGCCGTACAGCATCAGGGGCGGGATGACAGCCGTAGTTTTAGGTGTGAGGGCATGGTGGAGCGTAAGATGGGAAACAACTGCCGAAGGGCAGCGTGCCCCAACCTGACCTTCTACCTGACATGTGGAGCGAATGAAAGGCCGCGGTCGAGGAGGACTCCGAGGTATTTGGCGGTGCGGGCCCAGGGGATCCGCCGCCGCCGCAACCTCAGCGACCTCTCCGGCCGCCAGCCACGGACTTTTGCCAGCTCTTCTGCGGGCTGATGGCATCCGCCACTGTTCACTCCATCTGCCTATGGCCTGGAGCTGTCTCTGTAGTGGGAGGAAGCAATAACGGGCGTTCTTGTTACATGCCATTATGAGGACATCGTCGGCATACTGGCACGTAACAGTACTGGGTTCTGTGGGGAAGTCTGACATGTAGGCGGCAAAGAGTAACGGCGACAGCACGCTGCCCCCCGGCACTCCCGCCGCTATTGGTCGGACTGTTGAATGCCTCCCCTCCACCCTCACCCTGAAAGTGCGGTCCCGAAGGAAGCTACTAAGCAGGTGAAGGTAGGGGAGAAGGATCTCTGCGTTTTTGAGTTTGTACAATAACCCCTGGTGCCTCGTGGTGGCGAAGGCCTTTTCCACGTCCAACAGTACCGCGACTGTTTTGAAGTTGTCCTGGAATCCCAGGGCAGCCTTCTCGGCCAGTCGCAGCAGTTGCATGGTCGTGGAATGTCCAGTACTCCAGATAGTCTGCGAAATCCGTAGCTTTATCCTGGGGCTCAAAGGAGAGTCTCCCACGGGTGCCATGGATGGGATGCTGGAATTGACTTTTGTCCTTCCTGTGTTGACCGGACGATCCTCCAGGGTTGCTTCTCTTCCAGGTTTACATTTGCCATTATATGTTCCCAGGCCGCTTTGCGGTGCGCGCGGAGCAGGCGCCTTGCCAGGCATTTGAACCTCTGGTACACTGCTTGGATCCTGGGATGGCGGAAACGCTGCCATAGCTTCCGAACAGTTGCCTTGGCTTTTAGCAGCTGTCGGAGTTCATTGGGTATGGCTCTCGGGTTGGGTTTGTCAGATGGGATGCAGTAGGTATGCGCGCGTACCACATTCAGGATTTGTTGGGAGAAAGCCGTGACTGCCGCTTCCAGGGCGTTGATAGAATCGATGCGAGGTCGCGGGTCCACGGTTTGGTTTAAGTCTAGATGCTTTCGCGATATGTGTTTTCCCAATACCATTCGGTAAGTTTCAAACTTCAAGGGTACGGCAGTGGCGAAGCCTAAAGGAAATGGTATAGATTATCACCAAGAAGGGTTGCCAACTTAAGGGATTCTCCGTCACAGTTGACGGATTTTTAGATTATTATGATTGGCAAAATCTAGCTCCTACACGCCTAGCTGCGGCGACCAGTTAAATAAAGTGCTGTGAAATGAAGAACGGGACTGGAGGGCAAGAGACACCCAAGGTCGTGCGCAATACATTGGTTGTAATGGAGAATTGGTGAAATTTAACACAGCTATAATTACGTCATAAGGATACCTGAGTAGGAAATAATTGCGACAACACATTCTTTATGATCATCATCATCTACGCACAGGGATTACACCTTGAATGTCCTGTTGGGAGTTGAATAAAATCACTTCATTGACTGGACGGAATTTCATCTTACAACTGAATAAAACAGAAGTAAATATTATCATTGAACTTGAACATTGCATACCTGCATTTAAAGTATAGATGGGCTCACTTGAAGCCCGGAGTCGAGACTGTCGAATCCATCAACTTAGAACACAAGGGTTGACTCTCTTGCGAAGTCTTACTTTCGTTCTGAGGTCATAGAATGCACAGCCCCAGCCTACTACACAAAAGGCATGAACGCTGATTTCAATATAGCGGCAGTCGTTCAAATTTGAATAATGCTCAAAATGGTAGTTGGATCTTAAGAGTAAGTTATCTGATATTCATCGTCTCAGGATAAGGCAACAGCCTGAGAAAGTACATATCCAGATAAATCACCTTAACTGAGATTCGTACCCGGAACCTCTCGAATTTGAGGCTTACGTACTTCTGATTAATAGAGTTAAACATTCAGTATACACAGACATACACTTCGCTGTGGGTATCAGAAGATGCACAGGCTAAAGTGATATGCTAAAAGAGAACGCGGCTCTGAACTCCCAGCTATTTAAATGACTACGAGGAGTGAAACAAATGAAAGCCGATTTCCAGTTAAATTCAATACGTATTGAAATCTGTGCACCAATAACTGAGGATATAACAGAAACGGTTAACCCTATCTTTAAAAAAATGTACATATATGCCATAAATTGCTTGTTTTTTTTTTTTTTTTGTTTTTTTTGTGTAGTAAGAATTTGCCTATCTCTTACGGTTTAACAGTTATGCAAACATCATCTAGAGTGAAGAGGCTTTCAAAGGCTATTCTCAGGAATTTTAATATATACATTTTATTTTCCATAAAATATCTTAAGTATGTGTAATTTTCACACAATCGTTAGAGCCAGTTTTGAGAAAACCACAATTAAGGGATTCTCCGTCACAGTTGACGGATTTTTAGATTATTATGATTGGCAAAATCTAGCTCCTACACGCCTAGCTGCGGCGACCAGTTAAATAAAGTGCTGTGAAATGAAGAACGGGACTGGAGGGCAAGAGACACCCAAGGTCGTGCGCAATACATTGGTTGTAATGGAGAATTGGTGAAATTTAACACAGCTATAATTACGTCATAAGGATACCTGAGTAGGAAATAATTGCGACAACACATTCTTTATGATCATCATCATCTACGCACAGGGATTACACCTTGAATGTCCTGTTGGGAGTTGAATAAAATCACTTCATTGACTGGACGGAATTTCATCTTACAACTGAATAAAACAGAAGTAAATATTATCATTGAACTTGAACATTGCATACCTGCATTTAAAGTATAGATGGGCTCACTTGAAGCCCGGAGTCGAGACTGTCGAATCCATCAACTTAGAACACAAGGGTTGACTCTCTTGCGAAGTCTTACTTTCGTTCTGAGGTCATAGAATGCACAGCCCCAGCCTACTACACAAAAGGCATGAACGCTGATTTCAATATAGCGGCAGTCGTTCAAATTTGAATAATGCTCAAAATGGTAGTTGGATCTTAAGAGTAAGTTATCTGATATTCATCGTCTCAGGATAAGGCAACAGCCTGAGAAAGTACATATCCAGATAAATCACCTTAACTGAGATTCGTACCCGGAACCTCTCGAATTTGAGGCTTACGTACTTCTGATTAATAGAGTTAAACATTCAGTATACACAGACATACACTTCGCTGTGGGTATCAGAAGATGCACAGGCTAAAGTGATATGCTAAAAGAGAACGCGGCTCTGAACTCCCAGCTATTTAAATGACTACGAGGAGTGAAACAAATGAAAGCCGATTTCCAGTTAAATTCAATACGTATTGAAATCTGTGCACCAATAACTGAGGATATAACAGAAACGGTTAACCCTATCTTTAAAAAAATGTACATATATGCCATAAATTGCTTGTTTTTTTTTTTTTTTGTTTTTTTTGTGTAGTAAGAATTTGCCTATCTCTTACGGTTTAACAGTTATGCAAACATCATCTAGAGTGAAGAGGCTTTCAAAGGCTATTCTCAGGAATTTTAATATATACATTTTATTTTCCATAAAATATCTTAAGTATGTGTAATTTTCACACAATCGTTAGAGCCAGTTTTGAGAAAACCACAATTTTCGTAATATTATGTTCCATTTGTAGGATAACTGGGTGTGGGGGAGTTTTTTGAAACTCTTAATGTTGCATCTCTGTGGGCTACTGATCTTAACTACCAAGTTTGGCATTAAACGGCTTTGTGTTTATGAGTTTTGCTGCTCACACATACACACAGACCTTTTTTCTAACAATGCTTGTTTCTCTAGCAAGCGTGTAAATACAATGTACATAGTACCTAGAGAATCAATGTCGAGATTTCACCGGAAAGAAGCTTTGAGATCCCCTGAGTCCAAAAAAGCTTTTTTAGAAAAAGGTTCATGTGTGTGAGAAGGTATTGTAATGCACCCAAAAATTTGATACCGAAATTTCACCGGAAATATATGTTTTGGGGTCCCCTGAGTCCAAAAAAAAAAAAGCATTTTACTTTCTCTAGCCCCATATGTACAATGTAATAGGGATAGAAAAGGTATTGTAATGCATCCAAAAAGTCAATACCGAGATTTCGCCGGAAATATTGAAGTCCCCTGAGTCAGAAAAAAAAAAGCATTTTTAAAAAAAGGTCCTTGTGTGTGTCTGTGTGTATGTCTGTGGACAGCATAGCCTCAAAACAAAACAAAAAAAAACGTTAAATACCAAACTTCCAAGGATGCAACACGAAGATTTTCAAAAAAAATCCCCCCACCACAAACTACCCTTCACATTGAAGAAATTTCGAAAGTTTTGATTTTCTTAAAAATGGCTCTAACGATTTTGATAAAATACCGTATATTAAAACTGTTTATGTCCGAAATAAAATGTATATCTCGAATTTTTTTGGGAATAGCCTCTAAAGACCTCTTTATTCTGGATGAATTTTGCTGAATTTTGCTTAACTGCTAAACGGAAAGAGATAGGAAAAAAACGTAATATACAAAAAATGTACCTCATGACAAAAACTCACAATTTTTGTCCTTTACATTTTTGTTGTGGAGGTAACCTTTTCGAGATATTCCTTGTTATAGGTTTCAATTGTGAAATACTTAAACTTTTCTCACACAGGAAGTGTCTGTTTTTCTTTTTTTCTACTCCTGGCCAAGCAAAGAAGTGATTTGCAATGACAATCTCATAACGATAGCTTTTAAAACATTTGACAATCAATTTAGCATAGTGCATTCCCTTATTCCCTTCTACTTATAAGGAACTAAGTAATAACATTTTGCTAACATTTATCTTGATTAGCATTGTGTACAAAGAAGAATAATCTTTTGTAGGAGTTTTGTAGAGCAGCTAGAGAAAGTCATGTGAGTGTAACATAAGATTTTTTATCTATATGTTGTAACAGCAGATGGCGTGCGGAAAAGTGAGTGGAACTCCAGAGTATCGGTTCCCGGGCGTTAAAGTATTCGATTCTTCGCGACACCATTCGCTGAATATCTCTAATTTAAAGTGCTTTGCTAACAGGATGTAAGCATCGCAGAGAGCATTAATTCCGTTTTCGTAGTTTCTTCGTAGTGATTCCATGTATTCTTTCTGCTTTTTACTTTAATGTACAGAGACGTCAACAAGAGTTATAAAGAAGGGCTTGCTAAGAGTGTTTCTGCAGTAAAGTGAAAAATGATGAATTAAAAATGAAAAATATGCTGGATTCAATTCTAGGTTGATGAAGCTATTCTTATTCCCCTCAAGAGCCTGAAAATATGAATGCGATACTGAATTGTGTTAAATTAATCGAGAAGTACATTTTTAATGTACACCTCAAGAAATTAAGCAGTTGCTATAGAAGAATAAAGTGGTAATACGACGGTATTACTTATAGCAGTATGTAAGTAAATAAAAAGAAACAAATAAATAAACTGATATATCAGAAGAAGAAAAAAACATACGATACTGGATTTTCAGAGATGGTATGTACAGTATAAAAATAAAATAAACGTGAAATTGGGTACCGGTATTCCACTTCAGTAAACTATATTCAGGACCTTAAGTTAACATTTTCTATCAGTATTTGAATTAAATAGATAAATATATTAATATGTGCTGTACAGGAAAGTACCTCCTGAAATAATGTTTAAGCAAATCTAAAATTTGAATCGATTATTATTTCATATTTTTTTATGTTCTAACACTTTTGCAAAATTCCTTTTTGCACCCTGTGGGATTGTGTTTCAGGCTGAAATTACTGTTTTGAAAAATTAACTCAATCGAGATTTCGGGCAATTTTTTTTTTTTTAATTTAGGACAAATTATAATATTGAATATAATATTTTTGCATGCCTTCTAATGTTAATGTAACATATACAAAATCGTTATTGGAATGGAATTAGCGTTCTCATTGCCTTGACAGATGAGAAGGGAAACTAAATACTGAAGGAACTGTGTCAGGGTTTAAGATCATCTTGCCTTTATTCTCATGGAAACACTTTTTTGCAAAATGCGTTGTAGTCTACGATATTTGATGGCACAAAATTGTTGCGTTCAGAGCAACTGACGACTTACTCAATAATCCTAATTTATGTATTGGGAACTTAAAATAAAGTATCATTCGTTTAGTAACCAAAGAAACCCACGAGAATAAATCGGAATGAATTTGGAACACAAATGTTATACTTTATTCTTACTAATGGAAAGTGGTTTCGGAACCATTTTTACGATGGTTAGTACAATTATGCAGCATAGAAGTGCACCATGTTAATTATTAAACCCTAATACCCTTAAACCACCTCACTTTTAAAGCCTTTTAAGCGCACTGAACATACGGCAAAAAGCACGTTTGCTCTCCACCCGCCTATGCGTGAGAGGTTTCAATTAACCACAGCAGAGGGTAGGATGTTATGTTCAAAAGGTCGCCAACATTCCTCATCGTCTGAAACTGGTCCGGTCATGCTTCGCTGTTGTAAGAGTATGCCTCAGTTTCCCTTGTCGTATATGTTAGCCAAGAGGTGAGCAGCCATGCGTAGTTTTTATTCATAGCGATTGTGAAAAGCGGTACTAAATATTCCCCATTATATGAACATTTTTAGTTATGCACAATAGTCAAGTTATGTAATGAGTGCTCCAGGTTACTTATATTTCAGTGTGAAATTAGAGAATACTTCTGAGGCAGTTGTAGGCTGTCTAAGTATTTTCAAGCAATGTTAACTCAGGTTTTTGGTATGGTATTTCTTTTTGAAGATATTTATTTATGCATAATCGTCAAGTTATGTGATGACTGCTTCAAGTTATAGCTTATACTTCAGTGTTGAAATTAGAGAATGCTACTAAGTCAGTTGTATGCTGTCTAAGTGATTTCAAGCAATCTTAGCTGTGCTTGTTGAAAATGTTCATGTGATGAGCACTTCAAGTGCTGAAATTATAGGATCCTGCTGAGTCAGTATGTCTAAATGATTTCAAGCAAATGTTAACAGTTGTTTTTGGTGTGGTATTCCCTTGTTGAAAATGTTCATGTGACGAGTGCTTCAAGTTATAGCTTATACTTCAGTGCTGAAATTAGAGTATAATGTAGAGTGAAGTTGTAGGAATGGTTAGGTGATTTCAAAGCATTGTTAACCGCCATCTTTAGTATGGCACTGACATTTGCGCAAATAAAAGCATTTTATATGTCTTGTGATAGTTATAAGAGTAATGCGTTATGCACTAAGCGTATAATCATAGTATGTAATAGGCATGTAGATGTAATTTCTTGACGAATTTGTATCCCCATTTCGCTATATCATTGAAAATGGAGTTGTTATTTGCATTTTAATTAAAGAAATGGATGTAATGGTAATTAAAATGTATTGAATTAATCGCGAATCTATTACTCGTGCTGATTAGGGGATGGTAAAGAATTGAGAAAAGTCTAATAGCGTTTTATTGTAACTTCAATTCTCTAAGCGTTATTTTAATTAGCGTAATTTAGTTAAAATTTCTTGAATTAACCAATCGCGAATCTTATACTTGTGCTGGGTAGGGTATGATAAAGGAATAAGAAAAGTGTTATGGCGTTTTATTGTAACCTCAATTCTTTAGTCGTTATTGTAATTTTAATTGGCGTAATTGTATTTAAAATGTCTTAAATTAACCAATCGTGAATCTTATACTTGTGCTGGATAGGGGCTGATAAAGGAATAAGAAAAGTATAATAGCGTTTTATTGTAACTTCAATTCTTTAAGCGTTGTCATTTTAATTGGCGTTATTGTAATTAAAATGTCTTAAATTTACCAATCGTGAATCTTATGCTTGTGCTCAGAGGCGGCTCTTCCATTTGCGCACAGTTGCACGTGAACCCCGCAGTCAAACAAGATTTTTTTAACAATTACTTTTTGATAAAATGCATAAAAACTAAGAATTCATTTCAAGATACTTACAAACAATATATTCATTAATGACGCAAAAATAAAACCATACATTCCAACGGAATCTTGGAATAAGTCCCGCATACTTGATTCCATTCCTGCATTTCACCTGCCGCTCGCACGTGCGAGTGAACAAGCATTGTGACTGCTGGTATGGACAGTAAGAAGTGCGGTGGTGGGGGTACCTTCCTCATAAGACCTGGCATCGCACAATTTAGTTGTGCTCCAAGCGAGCTCTGGAACGTGTGAGTTGCGTTTCTTTGTTGCAGTTTTTTCTCTCTGCTCTTTTTACGTGTTTGTACACGTCTTACAAATACAAGATATATATTTTATTTCTGATGCAAATACCTTTAATATACGGTATTTTTAATCAAAATTGTTAGAGCCATTTTTGAGAAAAACAAAATTTTCACACATTTTCCCATGTAAACTGTAGTTTGGGGTGGGGGGATTTACATCGAAAACTTCGTTTCCCACCATTGGAAGATACAAAACATAAATACAAAGTTTGGTATTTGCAATTTTTACTTTAATCTATTTAATAATTAATAGATAAAAAATTCATTCCAATGAATAAAAATTGCCTTTGAGCTCCTCTGCCTTCCCCCTCTCCGACACACACCGAAATATTTCTATTTTTTTTAATCAGGGTAGCTCAAAACATATTACCGGTGAAATCTCAACATCGAATTTTTGGGTGGACTATAATACCCTCTCCATTTATTATGTACTTTATATGTAGATATATATGCTAGCGAAACTAAAAAGCAAATGCTTTACAAAGAACAAGCCGGTACACACGAAAGAATAGAAAAGAAGGTTCTTGAGCTTGATAGGAGAAACAAATCCTCTGAAAATAGTGAAAGTTAAGAATAAGACATTTAAAGAGTATTATTTTACATATCTATTATTTATTTAGTTACTTTGTAATAGACATTATTCTATAAAAATTTCACTGTGTTACGGAGTGAAAAAAAAACCTATTTTTGTAGGCATAATAACAAGTATCAAATCTCACGTGCCATAAAAGGCAAATATGATGAACTTGAGCGGTAATTTTATATATATTAATTTGTAACTGTGTCAATGAAACCAATAATTTAATAACCCTCGTAATAACTTAATTGATATAACTAAAGAAATTGTACTTATTATTTATAATACCTTTAGTTCCTGTTAAATATATTATTGTAATATTGCTTTAGTTATAAGCGCCTACTCGTGCAATCACTTTTTATTGTTGCTATTTGGGTTCTAATATACCTGTTTCCTCTCTATCATCACCGTAACCAACCTCATGTTCATGATCAACATTATAAGGTGATCTTCCTGCTATTACTCCTCTCCACAGTCTTGTAAAAGAATCTCGTAATCATGTTCCTGCAAATGTTTATTATGGAGAACCATACAATATGCATAAACGAAGGTACTCTGTAGATAACGTTACTTGTTATTAAATTATTTTAAAACTCTTTTCCTGGCCAAAATATTTGTGTATTATAACACGTTACTTCTCAACTTTGAAGCGAATAAAGACATTTTTGAGAAACACAATGGTAGAGGACAGTTTGAGTGAATTGGCAATGTTATCAATAGAAAAGAACATGGTAAGTGACATGCCAAATTTCAACGTAAAAGTGATTGATCTGTTTGCAGCATCAAAAAAGGAAAGACGAATGAATTGTGTTTATAAGAACTGCACGTAATTATATGTAGGTTCCTCATTATCATTGTAATCAGCATCATTATGTAATTATCATTGAATTCGTGACTATATAGCTACTGTTTCTTCATTGCTATTAATTTAATTACTTATAATTAATTTCCCTTATATATACGATTCCAGCAATACTTTTTTATATATGCATTTTACAAAATAAAAAACTTCGAGAAGTATTTGAAATCAAAGTTTATTTTATGTGTTAATTAGTAGCATCCCTTTATATTAAATCTGCTTTCGATAATTATGAATATATATATAAAATGCTATTATCATTCAATATTTAAATTCTTCCCATGTTTTTTTTTTGTTTTTTTGTTTTTTTTTTTTGCGGGGGGTAATACAAGTGTGAAATTCCATATTCATGACTGACGAGCCGCCAATACTTGTGTTGGGTAGGGGATGTTAAAGGAATAGAAAAAATCTAATAGGGTTTTATTGTAATTTCAATTCTTTAAGCGATATTGCTATTTTAATTTGCGTAATTGTAATTAAACTTTCTTGAATATGGGATAGCGCGAATCTTATACTTGTGCTGGGTAAGGGGATGATAAATGAGTAAGAAAAGTCTTCTAGCGTGTTATTGTAAACTCAACTTTTTAAGCGTTATTGGCATTTTAATTAGCGTAAATGTAATTAAACTTTCTTGCAAGCGGGATAGCTCGAATCTAATATTCGTACTGGATGAGGGGTGATAAATGAAGAAAGGTCTTACAATGCTTTATTGTAACCCCAATTCTTTAAGCGTTATTTCTATTTTAATTAGTGTAATTGTAATTAAACTTTCTTAAATGTGGGATAACGCGAATCTAATATTCGTCCTGGATGAGGGGTGATAAATGAACAAGAAAAGCCATATAGCCCTTTATTGTAACCCTAATTCTTTAAGCGTTATTTCTATTTTATTTTGTGTAATTATTATTGTAATTAAATTTTCTTAAATGTGGGATAATACGCCTCTTATACTTGTGCCGGATGAATGGTGGTAAATGAACAAGTAAAGTCTTCTAGCGTGTTATTGTAACCTCAATGCTTTAAGCGCTATTTCCATTTTAATTAGTGTAATTGTGATTAAAGTTTCTTGATTATTCGCAAAGTTAATTCTTGTACTGGATAGGGGATTATAAGAGAATAAGAACGGATTTTATTTATAGCGAGTGTTATAAATGTGTTCTACATTCAATCCTTTTTTGCAGTTGTTTAATTATACATGGCCGTAAAGTCACGTGATTGCAATCTCACTGAAAATTGATTGGAGGTTTCCATGCAAGAGCCGATATTAAGATTTATAAATGTTTGGAGTTGTAATGATGTTTGCATTCTCAGTGTTTGAGAGGTCTCAGGTTCAATTCTGTGTTGGGTACATTCTGCTCGTTTCATCATTAGCGAAATTTTGACTTAGTTTGTTTAGGGCATATAATTATGTGAAATAAGCTCTAAGTTCTTTTCCTTTCTTGCGCATGTATTCTATTTTAAGTACTGAAACAATCACGTCTTCAGCTCTGGATACAGCGTTTGAAAGTCCTACACTTGGAAACTCACTTCGCCGCCATACTGGTTTTGATACGATGAATTAGTAGTTTTTATAAAAGAAATTCTCTCTAAACGCGTGCTATTTTCATTTTATGTGTCACTATGGCATAATAAAGCCTTTTACAAGTTCAATCGTGTATGTTACAATTCCTTGCGAAAATATTACCGCAAACGCATATTCAAGCGATATCAAACAATTTATATCAAATATTCTACTCAGTAATTATATCGAGTTTTTTTTTTATTTCACTATGACATTCCTTGAGAAAAATTAGACCGATTTGTCAGGCAAATGAGCCTTGTAGCTCTTAAATTGCCAGAAATAGAGAAATTTGGTAGATTTTTATTTAAAAGAGGCTATCAAATTGAAATCATATAGAATTTTGCATTTACGATTAGATATTCATATTCCCCATGAAAAACTAGATCAATTTGATATGCAGATGAACCTTGTAGCTCGAAATTAGCAAGTCGCGTTTTTCGCGTGGGCGTGGTCAATCGATTAAATTGGATTTGGAAATGTAAAAGATGATTGTTAAAATGATTGACAGCCTGGCAAGAGAAACCTTTTAGACAGTAGGCTTGGCAAAGGGGGAGGCCCAGCCCCTGTTTGATTGCCAGGTACATGGAAAACTTGTAGACAGGTGTCTTGGCAAAGAGGGAGGGGTTTGCACTCTAGGTGGTCTGTCGGCAGATGTTATCTTAAGTGATACATTTTGTAAACACATGTTTTACAATAGGCGTCATTCCTTTGTCATCACATTCTGAGTTTATCACTACTAGTGTTTAACGCCCGCTTTTACTATTATGGCACAGGAGGCGATGACACTGACGATACATGGGAGAACGATGGAGCACCGGTGGAAACCAGTAACCCCGCCCCTGCGCTTTGTCACCAAAATTCCCACATGCGGTCGCCTGGGATCGAACCGGGGCGCTTTAGTGAGTGATGAGTTGTCTGACCACTCGGCCACGGTGCGGCCTCAATTTTTGAGTTAATTATTAGATGTTCACCAATGTGCTTTATTAAGACTATCAATATTATAGTTATTATACCCAACAGAATATTTTAGCACTGTTTAAATTAGCGGAGCAAGAGTTGTCGCGAGTACTTACCACGCGGTTGTTGAAAGTATGACAGCATTTCTGGCGCGAAAGGTGGAAGGCTACATTATAACGGTGCACTGGTCCCCTGGATTTTGTTTTGGCGAGAATTAACTTAAAGCTGAATAGATAATAAGCTATTATGGATGGTAGAACGTGATGGTGGCGACGGCGAGAGCGTACTGTAACAATGCGAATCCTATCTTCTATTAAGACAACATACTTAATATATTGTAGACGATTTACCTAATTCGAATCTACGCGTAAATTCACATTGCGGGCGGCGAGAGAAATTTTTGGCGCGAAATGAAACATATCTGTTGCATTCATTACGACCTTTCCGGTAATATCAAGCCCCTACACGCCTAGCTGCGCAGACCAGATAAAATGTCGTAACATGAAGTCTGGTGAAGGGCAAGATACTCCCTAGGTCGCGTGCAATACATTGGTTGTAATGGTAAAACAGTGAAATTTAAAACAGCTATGATTACATCATAAGGATACCTGAGTAGGAAATAATGCGACAACACGTGCTTTATGATCGTCAGAATCTATGCACAGGGATTAGACATTGAATGTCCTGTTGGAAGTTGAATAAAATATTTCATTGACTAGACGGAATTTTATTCCACAACTGAACAAAACAGAAGTAAATATTATCATTGAACTTGAATATTGCATACCTGCATTTAAAGTGTTTTACGAAGCTGTAAGCATCACAGGGAACATAATCCAGCTTTAATCACCGTTTTCTCAGTGATTCCATGTGTACTTTCTCATGTTTGCTTTAATGCACAAGGTCATCAACAAGATTTATAAAGAGGGTTTGTTAAGAGTGTCTCTGCAGTAAAGTGATCAAAATGCTGAATTAAAAATGTAAAATATGCTGGGTTGGACTTTAGGCTGATGAAGCTATTGTTATTCCCCACACTCAAGAGTCTGGAAATATGAATGCGATACTGAATGTGTGTTAAGTTAATCGAAAACTACAGCTTTAATGTATACCTCAAATTTAAGTAGTCGTTATAGAAGGTCAAAGTACAGTATTACCTAAGGCGGCATTTAAGTAAATAAAAACAAATAAATAAAATAATAAGGCACAAAGAAACATGAGAATTTAGATTTTCAGAGATGGCATGTACAGTATAAAAATAAAATAAACGTGAAATTAGGTACCTTATTCCTCTTCAGTAAACTATATTCAAGACATTAAGTAACATTTTATAACAGTATTTCAGTTATGTAAGATAGGTATATTAATATGTGCACAACAGGAGAGTATGGTCTGTGCTTCCTGAAATAATTTATAAGCAACCCTAAACTTAGAATCGATTATTACTTAACATTCTTTATGTTCTAACACTTTTGCAAAATTCGTGTTTGCACTCTGTGGGGTCGTTTCAATCTGAAATTACAGATTTGAAAAATTAACTTAATTGACATTAGGGTGCTTAATATTTCAAGATTGGACATCCCTGGCTGCACCGGCACTGCCTCTCCATATGCTTACAAAAGGAAAGAGAAGAAACCCAAAAGCATACACTTTACAAAGCTTACATGTCAACCCCTCCTAAACCTGCAACTGTGAAACATGAAGAGGAGAAATAGAATGAGAGGAAATAAGATACCAAAAATATTGTAATAGTATATGTGCTAACCAGATTACCCACAGCCAAGTGGTTAAATTGCTCGTCTCTCACCAAACCAGTTCAAGTTCAAATTCCAGGGAACTGCATGTAGTAGTGGTGGATAAAGCAGCATCTGGGCAGGTTTTCTCTGCATTCTCTGATTTCCCCTGCCATTCATTCTACCAGATTACAATTAATTTGCTTCTTACTTAATTTCAACTAAACTGCTCCATTATCGCCTTTCCTGTCATATGGGCTGGTTCTTTGTTTGGGTTCTTCATTCTATTATTAAATGTTGTTGGCTCTTGACAGGCTTCTCTGACCATAGGTGCTGACAAAGTCCTCCATATTGGGAAGGTATATATGATATCCTATCAATTGCCTACAGATCTGAGAAAATCATAAAAAGAAGCCCAAGATCAGGGTGGCCTTAACAATAGGCCTTGAATCTGGGACCTCGCTACTACCAGCCATTCTGCTCATTCATCTTATACATAAGAAATCTTTAGTTACTCTTCAACTTTCACTGTTTTGGTAAATTGAAACAGCAGCTTAAAATGTTGGTTTCTGAAATAAAATATTACTACTTAGCATCATCAGTGTACTCAAGAGTAGTTTTAATTTATCTAATAGAACAAGAACTTTCGGAAAGCAGACTATTACTGTTTGCTGGAACTATAAACTAAACTTTCTGCACAAAGATTAAAATTCTTTAACATACAAGAATACTTGCTGAACCAGAAGTAATATGTTCCTGTGTAGACATGTTTATATGTAGCACTATTGTAGCAGATATTATGCAACTTACAAAACTCCTTAGCAATTCTGGTTACATCACTCTAGGAGAATACAGATAACAGAAAAAAACTGCATTATCTTTCAACACTTTATTTACAATAATTTATGAAAAGAATATAATCTCCTAGGAAAGTACAGCGTTTCTTGCATACTCTAGTCTTTTCAGCATTTCTTTCCTTTACAACTAATCTTCACATATTTATCACTATACCTTGGAAGTTCAAGCAAATACATGCATTTGTTTAAAATGCATATTTAAGAAATGTGACCGTTTTCATATTTCTACAGTAAAAATCAAAGCAAAAATTTAAACTGCATATTTTACTGACTTCAGACAATGACCTCAAAAATAATATCCTGATATTATCATTGTAAACTGCAAACATAATAGTCCTTTCATTAAACAAGAATACCATGCCAAATTTTTTTTTTTTGGGATTACCCTAAAACACCTTAGGTGCAAAACTTTCAAGGAAGATGAACTGCAAACAGACTAAATGTGAGATATGCACCTTTAATAAGCATTGACACACCAACATTAAGCAATTCTTTTCTCCATAAATAGTTTGCTTTTGCTTGTAATAAATTTAGATGGAAATGTACTTGTGTGTTCATAATAAAATATAACCTTGCTGAAGTGTTAGGTTTGCAGTAAATGAGAAATGCTTGTAGTGGTACATGTACTTTGTCTCTTACCTAATATTTTTGTTGTTGTTCTATTTATATAGCTCCCTTTAACAGCTAAGCTTTGCACTTGAAACAACTCATCTGTAGGTTCTTTTACATTTGGTTTAAATCATTTCCTTTTCCTTCAACACACACACTAGCGCACGCACACACATACTTCCAGACCCAATGGGTGATAGGGAATAATTCTCGCTAAAGAAACATTCCCCGCCCCAGCCAGGAATCGAACCTGGGACCTCTGGGTGAGAAGTCGGCTCACGGACCACAACACAAAGTTTGCCGCTCACGTACAAGAGTTTTGTTTCTCAGCTAAGCAAGCAACATCTCAAACAAACGTTTCCCAGTTGCACAGTGGTTTGCTCCTTGGTCATTCCATATGGTAGTTCACATATTTATGCTGTTCTTAAAGTACCTTTGTTTTGCAGCAGTACCACGCTCTGCATCAGAATCCCTTCTTTCGCTAAAATGAACACAGCTGACTCTACAGCAACACATTTTTATGTGTAAATGTTCTTTTAAATAAGACTTTGCAAAATATAAAATTTTAAGCTTCCCCGTTGAAGTGCCCAAATCCAAAACTGCAATCCACAAAGTTGCAAAACATTTTATTCTACTAATTCAAAACAAAATAAAAACATGAATGTAGTTGCACAATTTTATGGGAGAAAAACTTAAGATTATACTGGCACATACTTGAATGGTTACCCCCAAAATCACTTCAATGAGAGTCAGCGGCTTCCAGTGGCTTATCTAGAATTTGGCCAAGAATACTTTTTATTTTTGAAGTTTCCAGGAGTTTGGAATAATCCTCGCTCCCATCATGCCAACATTTAAAAGAAAACTTCAACATCAATTGTTCTCCGTGATTAAGGGGTAACATGCTAGTCTCTAGTTCCCAAGATTGCAGGTTCAAATCCAGCGAATGCAATGGATTGCTTTGGGTGTAAAAATCTTTAGCATAGCTTCCTTCAGAAGAGAAGTAAAGACATTGGTCCCATGTCGTAGATTTACAGCACATAAAAGAACCTCAAAACTGATAAGAGGACTCTGAGCAAAATTAATCAATGAATTTCTCAATTTTAGCACAATTTAAGCAAAACTATTGATATGAGGGTCACTCCAAAAGTTTTGAGAATGGGTGCAATAAAATATTACAAATTTAGATTTTTTCAAACATTTTCCATTGTATTCTGTGCACCGCCCTCATCTTTTGAAACCATTTTTCAAATGCTAAATGCTATTCAAATTATTCTTTGTAAGCAGCTACTGCGGTTTCAGGCGACTAAAATCACTGACCTCAAATTTAATCTTTCATTTTAGGGAGTAGAAAAAAGTTGCATAAAGCCAAATCTGAACTGTAACAAAATTCCACACAGACCAGTCTTAGGATACTTTTTTTCAGTTCATTGAACACTTGTGGTAGACATCTTGTGGTGCACCATATGGAAGTAACAATCTTTTGTCCCTCTAGCAGAAGCAGCACAATGTGGCCACTTGTTGAGAAAAAGGAACAGATCACTTCTGGCCAATGCTTCTCATTTGTTGGGGAACATTCTCCAGAGAAGACCCAGATGATGATTGTTGTTTAGTTTCTGGTAAATCTAGCTTTCATCATCTGGTAACAATGTTAAATATAGTTTTGGATCTCCCTTCTTTGAATTTTTCAATCATTTCCTCACACCATTGTACATGTGCTTGTTTCTGCTTACTGGTGCGGTGGTGGGTGATCCAGCAACTGCAGAGCTTCCTGCCATGAAGCTTTTCTTTCAGAATTGTTTTCACAGCTGCTAATCCAATATCTTGAACCTAACCCCAGGTGCAATCACATATAAAAGAGCAACCCTCGCTCTGTTTTCACCATATTTTCATCCTTTGTTGCTTCCTGCTAAGTCTTCAGTTTCGAGGGAATCCCTTTTCTAAAATCTATATACCATTGATAATGATAGAAGGGAATATCTCCCCCATCCACACACACACACACACACACACACACACACTGTTGGAGAATGCCCAGTCTTGCTTATGTTGCTGTCCGAACTTCAACCTTAAGTTAGGGAAAAAAAACTGCTTTGGCTTACAACTTAAAGTTGTTCACTCCCAAACATTTTGGACTGACCCCTCGTGTTATATGATTCAATTCAGTTTAAATTCCATTACATCATATTGGGCCACCATTACAGTGGTTTCTTGGTCAGGGAATTTCTAGTTCGTGAGTTTGCCTCTATGTCCACAAGGTAAGGCAAGGGATCAACTCATCACCCATTAATGGCACTATAGGACAAAATCATGACTTACGGATGTGAAATATGGTGAATATGTGAAATATGGTAAATATGTGCAAATAAACATTACAGGGGACAAATGGCTTTACTTCCCTTCTGAGGCAAGCCATGGTAAAGATTGTTACATCCAAAGGAATTAATGATTACCTACTGGAGCAGCCTTCTGGCTTGAGACACATATCAAGGTGGCTTACAGAATCATATGCAATGGCTGCTAAAACAAATCCAAAATCCATTCTATTAATATCATTATGATAGCTGTTAGGAAGGGTTGAGTCACTGAAAGGAAAAACGGGCAAAACCTGAGACAGTGGGTTTTATTCATGTAAATGTGAGCTGTACCTCAGGAATAGCTGCTTCTTAGCCATAGCTTACTTTCATCAACACTACCCACCAGATAACTTTCTTAAACCACTGCATGTATACCTACAAGGTACACATCAGCATCACTAAACATAACAAATCAATTTCCATTTTATTCAGCATACCAATGATTGGGTTCAACTCTCTGCCAATGTGGAAAGAAACAGCAACTAATGGTTTCAGAACTCGGAAAATAAGATTTGACTATACATCATTAAAGACTACATTTTAGCTACAAGATCTAAGGGGAAATATAAAATAAATTGGCTGAACTTATACAGCAACAGCATGTAAAAATGTATTTCAATAATAGATGCAGAATTAAGGGAAGTTTCTTTGTTGAGAAGAGGTACAAAAACACCTTTTCTGAAGCTAGAGAAATGAGATGGACGTTGAAGCATTCTATACAAAAGAAAGATAACATTTTTTTTCACCTGTTGCCTTTAAATCATATATTTCATAATTTCTATAAGTCATTGAACATAAACCACCACCATTACAGCATCTATCCTCATTCCATCAAAGCAGAAGAACTTTCAAGACTATCAATATGCCTTGATAAACAATTAAATATAAGAATTTTTGTATTTTGTGTCTAATTGTACCAGCTCAAATATAATAAATTCATTGTATCATAGTAACATTCCAATATATGTATTTTTTTGCATTATTGTATGCTAATAACAAGTATAAAAGCAGTGAAAACTAATACCTCTGAGCTAACTTTACTACCTATCAAGAAAAAACTTGCAGTCATTTCTAACCATTAGTATACATTGCCTAATGATATATTCATGTGCAATTTATTTGTTAGTCTATTTATTACTTTCTCTACACATACATTGTGTATAGAGAAGTATTGTAATGCACCCAAAAATTTGATACAGAGATTTCACCGGTAATACATGTTTTGAGATCCTCTGAATCCAATTTTTTTAAGAAAAATGTCTATGTGTGTGCAACACAAAGATTTTCAAGAAAATCTACCCTTACATCCAACTACCCTTTAAATGGAACTTTTTCTGAAAATTTTGATTTTCTCAAAAATGGTTCTAATGTTTTTGATTAAAATATTGTATATTAAAGATATTTACCTCACAAATAAAATGCATATCTTGAATTTTCTGGGAATAGCTTCTGAAGGCTACTTTGGATGAATTTTATGGAATTTTGGATAATTGCTACTTCATAAGAGATGGACAAAAACTTACCACACAAAAAATGTAGAGCACGTTAAAAGACACAATTTATGTAATAAACATTTTTTTCGTGGAGCTAATCGTTTTTGAGATATTCCTAGTTACTGGTTTCAACTTTGAAAAACTTGTACTTTTCTCATACAGGAATTTGTCAGCTCCTGTCCATACAAACAAAGGATCTTCAGTCACATAGCAACCAGCTTTTGTCTATCACTATGGTACTTCCTTATTTCGCTTCTACTTACAAGTAACAACACTATTTCTGCTAATTTTTTCTCAATTAGCATGAAGTAAATAGAAGCATAAGCATTTTAATAATATTTTTTTTGCAGAGATATAGAGAAAGTCATGTGAAGGGAATACATCAGATTTTTAGTATATGTTCTGCAATAAAACTATTAGTATTTCTCTTCTGGTTGGAAAATTGAGAATTGATTTTTCAACTTGCCAATGTTGCCAGTGTTGCAAGATAATGAGAATGTGAAAGAAAAAAAACATTTTGTATCATAGACATTACAATATATTTACTCTCTCTACCACACCATACTAAGTAGAGGTGATTTTTGCCTTCTACTAAAAAATTCTATATTCAGTATTGTATTTCTCAATAATTCTATGCTGAGTAGGCAAGAGAAGTACATGAATCCAAACAAAAAAAATTAGAAAAAGGTCTTTATGCATGTTTTTGTGAACAGTATAACTCAACAACCAATAATCTGTTAAATACCAAACTTGATATTTAGTTTATCTTCATAGGATGTGAACACAAATAGTTTTATGAAAATCCCCTGACCCTAAACTACCCTTTACATGGAAGATTTGTAACTTTTTATTTTCTCAAAAATGGCCCTAATGATTTTGATTATACTATGATAATATAATATAGATATTTATAACATAAATAATATGTATACCTTGAATTTTCTGGGAATATCTCTGAAGCCCAATTTATTCTGTGTATAACTGTAAACCATAAGAGACACCTATATACTAGGTACATCCAGAAAGAAAGTTCCGTTTGGTAATAAAATTAAATTGTGTACAGATGCAGAATAATTATGTATTGCACAAAATTCTACAACTCTTAAACTACTTTTCCACATAACTGCCGAAATTTTGCAGGCATTTGTCATAGCGTGGCGCAAGTTTTTGTATACCTTCTTCATAGAAGTTTGCCGCCTGTGTCTTCAAAAAGTTGGAAACATTTTCCTTCAGCTCTTCGTCATTGTTGAAGTGTTGACCGCCAAGAAAAGACTTGAGATGTAGAACAGATGAAAGTCGCAAGGAGCGAGGTCAGGGCTGTATGGAGGATGGTCAAACACGTCCCAGCCAAATCCCTGTAGGAGGTTTTTCGTCACATTTGCAGTATATGGTCGCGTGTTGTCGTGAAGAAAAACAGCAGCTTTTGACAGCAATCCTCGGCACTTATTCTGTATTGTAAGGCGCAATTTCCTAAGTGTCTCGCAATCAACATCTGCTTTGATTGTTTGACCACGCGGTAGGAAATCAATGAGTAAGATGCCTTTTCAGTCCCAGAACACTGTGCACATCATTTTTCGAGGTGTGAAGATTTGTTTCAGCTTAACCTTTGCTGGGGATGAAGTGTGCCTCCATTTCATTAATTGCCGCTTACTTTCAGGGGTGTCGTAAGAAACCCAAGTCTCATCTCCTGTGACTATCTGTGTCGGGAATTCTTTGCCGTCTTCATCATAACGGGTTAAAAATTGAAGTGCACTACCCATCCGTTTTGTTTTGTGTTGCTCAGTAAGAATCTTTGGTACCCAACATGAGCAAAGTCTACGAAATTTCAGTTTTTCGGTAACAATTTCATGAATTAGTGATCTTGAGCTTTGGGGAAATTCCATAGCGAGAGCACTACACTCTTACGGCTTTCCTAGATCTTGCCATCAATCGTGTGAACCAGTTCTTTTGTAACCAAAGATGGATGCCCACTTCGTTCATCGTGCACTTCACTATGTCTTTCATTGAACTGTCGGGCCCATATTCTCACCATTGAATCACTCATTGCATTCTGTCCGTAAACTTCGCAAATTTGCCGATAAATTTCAATTGGTTTCACTTTCCTAGCATTCAGAAAACGAATCACAGATCTGATTTCACAAGCGGTGGGATTTTCAATCAACACCGACATTGTAAACAAGCACAACAAAGCGTATGTGGCTGACAGCGATCTCAAAATGGCGCACGTTTCTTCTCCTTGATGCAGAGCGTCTACTGCGCATGTGCGGAACTGCAATCGCAGCGCTGCAGCGAAGATAAATTGAAACGGAACTTACTTTCTGGACGTACCTCGTAAAAAGATCTAGATCATGTTAAAATACACGATTTATGGCAAATACATTCTTTGTGGAGTTAACCATCTCAAGAGATATTCCTTGTTTCTTGTTTAAATTTCCCAATATTTGTATTTTTCTTAAAAGGGAAGTTATTAGCATATGTTCCTTTTTTTTCCATCTTGGAGTTGCAAGGAGTATTGTGGCCAGTTCTTCAAATTTATGACTATCCGTTTAGGCTGGTTTATTCCTTTATTCACTTTGTACCTACAAGAAAACCATTTCTGTTGGTGTTTATGTCAATGAGCATGAGATAATTAATGTTTTGCAAAAATAGTTTCTTGCAGATAAGTAGAGAGTCATGTGAATGTAACACATAATATTTTTCTTTTTATGGCTTCCCCCATCTAAAATTTCATTGTGAGCCACTGCTGAGAACTTTAAAAACATAAAACATGAGAACCCACAGAATAAATCAAATAATTTAATCCATTGCAGAAATCACACGTGGTAAAATGACACTAGAAGGGATAGTTTAAGAAAGGGTTGAAAAGAACAAACAAAATTGAAATGAATTGAAAATGTGGAGAAATTTTCTCAATTAATTAAGGCAGATTATTTTACTGGAGTTACAGACAGTTTTGAAAGCAGAAGTAGAATAGAAAAGCCAAGAGGTTCATGAAATGAATTGCCGTTATGAAACCATACACCTTATGTGGTGCTCGAAAGAATCTCATTGGTAGCAGATATTATGGACACACACATGGAAAAGGGCTTGGAATAGAATAGAATAGAATAAAGATATAATTTGCAGAAGTGTTACTTAGAAGAGGGTGTTTCAACAGAATATTTTAGCTTATAAAATATTAATGGAAGATATGAATGATATAATTTTGTATCCATTAGAAGCATAAATAAAAATGGAGGTGAAAGAGTTGAAGTACTGTACAGGTAATGTGACTACACACGTGCTGTAGTGTGGCAATTGTGAATGTAGAAATGTGGCAACACTGTATATTGTTGTTTTACTACTCTGCAAGTAACTGACTTGCAGTGTCCCAGTAACAGGCAAGAGAGAAAGATGGAGTGAGGAGTGTACAAATATTGCATTGCTGTATTGCGTTATTTCACTGTGGAAAACGTGCCAAGGAAGTTTTTTTGATGCTGAAACTTCTTGGCATCAATGAATGATGTGTGTTTCGGACAACGCATTTAAAGAAATGGGTGCAACTGTGGATCACATCAAATATGGCCGTCCTAGGTGTGTATGCACAAAAGAAGTTGTAAATGCTGTTTGTGCAAGGATTCAATGCAAACCTTTGCGTAAACAACAATTTTGTCTCTTCATGAACAATGTCATTTTTACTTTCTCTATGCATACTACATACATAGTGTATAGATAAGGTATTGCATTCCACCCAGAAATTTGATACCAAGATTTCACTGGAAATACCTGTTTTGTGTCCCAAAAAAGCATTTTTACAAAAAGGTCCCCGCGCATGTGTGCATGCGTGCATGCGTGTGCATGCATGTGTGCATGTGAGTGTGTCAATAATTTTCATCTTCTTAAAAATGGCTCAAACAAGTTTTATTAAAATGTCAAATATTAAAGATATTTACCTGACAAATAAAAGGTATATCTTGAATTTTCTGGAAATAGCCTCTGAAGACTACTTTATTCTGGATCAATTTTACGGAAGTTTGCATAACTGCTAAACCGTAGGAGATGGACAAAAACTTAACACACAAAAAAAGTAGAGCTCATCAAAACATACAATTTATGTTATATTCATTTTTTTTGTGGAGTTGATCATTTTTGACATATTTCTTGTTTTTGGTTTCAGCTTTGAAAAACTTATACCTTTCTCATACAGGAATTTGTCAACTCCTGTCTGTACAAAGAAAGAAACTTCAGTCACATAGCAACCAGCTTTTGATTATCAGTTTAGCCCAGTGTTTCTCAAACTTTTGAAGTTCACGGCACCCTTGGGAATAACATTAAACATTAGGGGCACCCTTCCTTGAATTAAAAGAAAATTAAGCTTAATATGTTAATTTATTGAAATTTTATATAATAATAATGTACACCATAACATAATACAGTAAACTTTACTACAATCACTGAGTAAAAATACATCAATAAATTTTGTTCGATTAATGATTAATGTGAAACTTGTGATTGATGCTTAGAGCACAGATATGTGATGTCAGGTCTTACAGTTGACAGTGAAACACACTAATCATCCTCAAGGTTATTCAGTCTATGTCTTGCTTTGCATTTTATTGTCACCATAGCAGAGACGGCTTGCTCGCATAGACAGTATGTTGAAAAAGGGCAAAAATGCGTTAATTGCTTTCTTCATTAGGTTAGGGTACTCCTCTCCGTTGAAGCCAAAAACTAGCCACCGACGCCTCACTCTTGGTGAACTTATCTTTGAGTGTGGAATCAGCGCAAAGATCAATAAATTCATCTCGTTCGCAAGCAGTGAAATCGATTTCCTCTGCACTATCTACGAAATCAAATGGTCTCAACCCAGTCGAGATTCGTAGTGGAAATAGTTGGAAAGTACGCATCTATTGAATCGTGTAATCTTGATAAGTGATCACAAATGCGGTCTTTCAGTTTACCCAGATCTTTATCTCCTGCCACATTAAGAAGAGATGGAAAGTTCGACAAATCACCTTTTTGAACTGCAGACTTCCAAGAACTAGGTTTTCTTTTAAAACCTTTCATTTTATTGGTTGAGGAGATTATTGTTTCCTGTCGACCCTGCATCGAAACATTCAGTTCATTCCGCTTATGAAAAATATCTGCCAGATACGACAGTTCAAAACACCAAGAATCACTTAGTAAGAGCTCATGAAATGTGTGTTGATTTTCATCCTTAAAAAAAGTTTTTAGCTGTTCTATAAGTTCGAGAAACCGGTTCAATACACGACCCCGCGACAACCACCTTACTTCTGTGTGAAGTAACAAAGAAGTATGAGCTGCATCCGTTGCGCGACATAACTGCTAAAAAATTCTGCACTTTAAAGGTCGAGACTTCATATAGTTCACCATTTTCACAACTTGGTTAAACACTTCAGCAAAATCTTCATTACACGCTTTCATGACTAATGCCTCTCTATGCAGAAAACAGTGAGTTATAATAATGGATGGATTTTCATTGAGAGCTCTGGTAGTAAAACCTTTAATTTTCCCAGACATAGATGGTGCACCATCTGTACATATACCACAACAGTCTTTCCATGAAAGATCATGGTCATTGAGATAGGAATTAATAGAAACGAAAATATCATGGCCTGTGGTTGTAGTCTCCAGCGGCCTACAGAACAGAAACTGTTCACTAATATCTTTTTCCTCAATATATCTGATAAAACCAAGGAGTTGCGGTTTGTCACCAATATCGAGACTCTCATCTACTTGCAAAGCAAATGTTCTCTAAGTTTTTATTTTCTCTGTGACTTGTTCGTTGATATTGCATGCCATTTCAGATATCCTGAAGCTGATTGTGTTGTTGGACAAAGGAACTTTCGAAATTTGATTAGCTGCTCCTTCGCCAAGTATTGTTGAAACTATAACTTGACATGCAGGGCCAATGGTTTCCTCTCCAAGAGTATGAGGTTTCTTTTTTTTTTAGCTATCAGTTCTGCTGCTTTAAATCAGGCTTCAAGAGCAGTATCATCTATGGTCATTCTCTTTACCATTCGCACAGCTGTTTTCTTCTCCCCTTCTAATATTATATGTGAAAAATACATTACACTTTTCTGTGACACACTGGGATGCTTTGTTGTAAGATGCTGCTTCAGTTTGCTAGGTACCATGGCTTCGTTGCTAAGTGTTTCGCCACAAACTAAACACTCAGGGAGGTTAGGGTTTTCCTCGTTGTTATTCCACTTAAATCCATATGCTAAGTAACTCCTGGTATGTTCTTTTCTTTCGTTTGTCTTCTTTATGTGGTGAATTCGACGGTCCGGGAGAAACTGTAAGATTTGGCTTCTTAAAGCAAGCAGTAGGAGCCGACTGTTCACTTTCACTGTGCTGGCGTTTACGTTTAACAATGAACTTATCCATAGCTAAACACTGTGAATCAACGCGAGGAAGACAACTGAAAGCGCCAAGTGGCGTACACTTTGATATATTCATCTGTCGAAGTCTCAGGAATGTTCGTGAGGAAGCGAGTAGTCTCGGGAATGTTCGGTAGGGTATAGCTGTAATGCCATCTGTGGGATACTAGTATAACTGAATTATTGAAATGAATCGACCACTATCACCATCTGCCGTGCATGAGAGTAATTGATTTGACTTATTTTATTTAAAGACCTTACAAGACTTAAGGCTTCAGTAGAAGGTATTTTTTTTTATTATCTCGCGGCACCCCTTAGCCAATCACACGGCACCCTAGGGTGCTGGGGCACACCGGTTGGGAACCGTTGGTTTAGCCTATAGAACTCGCTTATTGTCCTTCTACTTACAAGGAAGCAAGTAGTAAGACTATTTCTGCTATTTTTTTCATTAAACTGAAGTAAATAGTAGCATAAGCTTTTTAACAATAATTGATGCAGAGATGTAGAGAAAGTCATGTGAATGGAACACATCAGATTTTTTTAAGGATTATTTATATGTTAGTGCATATAAAAGATATACAAGGTATTTGCTTACTGAAAAATTAAAATTTGATCCCAAGTTTTGTTAATGACATAATGCTAAAGCCACACAGCAATAGTTGGCAACCAATGTCCCATAGTTCATTGCTGCTGCTGCTGCAGTTGCTGACTGGCCTAGCAGAAGCCCGGACCTCAATCCTGTGGCAATAGCATGTCAAAAGATTAGCAATATTGATATGCTAAAATAATCAATCATGTCAGCTGTCAAGAAAATTCCACTGGACACGGTTCGTGCAGCTATTGATGAGTGGCTTCGCTGATGTGTTGCCATACATGGCAATCATTTCGAATGAGAGTATGCCCGTTTTGTAGCATTTTCTGTGTTCTTTCAGAATATATATATATTAATGGATTTTAGTTTTATAAAGTCTATCAGAGGCAAATTTAGAATATGAAATTAGGTTACTTAGGAGGAGTAATCTATTGAACAGAGAATTTAATTTTAAATAGTGTTTCATATGCAAATAACCAAGTGATAAATGGATTTTCCAGATTGGAAAAGAAAATACAAAAATCTGTACATACTTACTACACCAGATTAACAAAGGTGTAGAATTTACACATATCTGTAAATGAAACAAAAATAGCACATTGTGGCTAAAAGCATCTTAGAACCAACTAAGTCAGGAAAGAATTCTTAGAACAAGTTCACTCTTCAATTTTCTTGCTTGTAACATCTCTTATTCACATGCCAATGATCCAGAAATGAAATAACATAAGTTTCAACAAATGGTTGGTATAATAAAAAGATCTTCATTGCAAAAAGTGAGGAAAAAGACCATTTTGAAATTTATAAAGTCTTAGCTGTGCCTATGTTGCTTTAAGGTGCAAAAGCCTGGACTTAACTACTAGAATGGAAAATGGAATTCAGGCAGCAGAGATGTGATTGCTAAGACCATTAGTAGGTTACCGAATGCAAGATCACAAAAGGAACAAAGACATTTGAGAGCACAGAGATGTTAAGGGAATAATAGAGAAAATAGACCAATAGAGAAATGATACAAATGAAGGATGTTCATATTCCCAAAGAACTTTATAAATATAAACTTCAAGTTCAAGGGAGAAGAAACATTGGAGCACATTGTATATGATGATGGATAAAAGCATTCACCATGAATGAATATATAAGATCTAAAATAGCAATCAATAATAAAATTGAATACCTTCCCAGAATAACGTTGCATAATCCGTTTACTCTATTTTACAGGAGACAGTAAAAGCAATAGCTTTCAGTATATAACCATAAATGCAGAACAAGAATTATTTCATGTTATTAAATTACTACTATGTTATTAATACAGCAAGTCAACAGCTCACATAATAAACCAGTATTATTCCTCAAAATGATAAGAATGTTGCATATCCATATCCAGAGTTTAGAGCGTACTTGAACATGAACATTGTGACACTATTTACTTATAATACTAGGTGCGTTTAAGTTATAACACCTTTTTTTTTTTCCAGGACTGGGACCAGATAGGAACTTCTGGTTTGTTTTAAAATACACGTGGACTCTTTGGGAATGCATGACAGAGATGGCAGCACTGTACAGTGCATAGAACTCTAGTGGCAGCGACAAGAGTTAGGACTGTTTTTGATACTTAAAATGGTGACGTTTTCATTGCAAGAACAGCATGTAATTATTTGTTTTCTCCATTTTTGTGATGTGACACCAATTGAAATTCATCGCCAGTTGAGTGAGGCATGTGGTGATGGTACCATGAATGTGTCTAATGTGCGCTCCTGGGTGTGACAGTTCAATGAAGGCAGAACATCATGTGACAACAAACACGGCCTCGCACCAGCCGGTCTGACGATATGATCCAGCAAGTGGAGAACGTTGTTTTGGAGGATCGCTGATTGAGTGTTGCAAACATCACCTCCAAAACTGGCATTGCCGTGGAATCTGTGCACACAATCCTGCATGAATATCTGAAAAGCGAAAAGTGTCTTCCAGGTGCATGCCACGAATGCTGACGGATGATCACAAGGCTGTGCGCTTGGCAAATTGTCATGCAATGTTGACGCATGATGATGGCATGAATGGAACTTTCTTTCAATCGATTGTGACAATGGAAGAGACATGGATGCCCTTTTTGAACCCTGAAATGAAGCGCCAGTCAGCTCAATGGAAGCACACGGACTCACCGCCACCAAAAAAATTTCAGGTAAGCGCCAGTGCTGACAAAATGATGGTGGCCATCTTCTGGGACAGCAGTGGTGTAATCCTTACTCATTGTATTCCAAAAGGCACCTCGGTGACAGCTGCATCCTACCAAAATGTCTTGAAGAATAGACCTCTCCCTGCATTGCTTGAAAAATGGGCAGAAAAGGTTGGACGTGTGCTCTTTCATCAAGACAACGCATTGGGCGAACGCCATGCAGGAGTTTCTTCGTGACAACAACTCTGAAGTGATTGCTCATGCTCCCTACTCATCTGACCTGGCTCCTTGTGACTTTTGGCTGTTTCCCACGATGAAAGACACTCTCCGTGGTCGCAGATTCACTAGTTGTGCCGCTATTGCCTCAGCAATTTTCCAGTGGTCAAAACACACTTCTAAATAAGCGTTCGCAGCAGCCATGGAATCATGGCATTGACATTGTGAAAAATTTGTACAGCTAGAGGGAGATTACGTTGAGAAGTGACACTAGTTTCACATTTTTCTTGTCATTACTTTGTGAGAAAAAAAAATAGGTGGTGTTATAACTTGAACACACCTCGTAATAACATAATATTAAGTTACATAAAATAACTCTGAAAACAATTTACATTTATATTGACTTTTTTTTACTGACATACTTCCAATAAACATTTTATTTTCTTGCAGACATTTCAAGGACCAGAGTTTTGGTAGAAGCTTCTATATTGAGGTTCCAGCCATCAGATCAGCCCTCTCCTCCTTACTGACTGGAACAGCATCTGCATATGCTAGACAGAGTTGCTCGACTGGAATGATTTGAAGTGGTTCATACATACTTATTTTACCTTTGCTCCTTTTACATTTAGTTGCACGCAAAGGCACTCCAGTGCTCTAGTACATTGGGTCCCTTACGAAATTGAAGTACGGTAGGGACGTCAGATGTTTAGAGCCACATAGCTGATGTAATTTTGCAACCTGCATCTTTCTTCAGGTTTTGCTCCAGAACTGAAACATTTAAAAAATGTACTCTATCCATTTCCTTAATGACAAATGGATTACTTGGATGTTCAGGGATATATACAGAGCAAACTCTCTTCCTTTTCTCAAACAATGTAATATTCCTGTCACATGGCAGGAAACTATGTCCACTGCACAGGAACTTCTGATTCACTTCTTTGAAATACGAGGTACGTCCAGAAATTAAGTTGCATTTGGTAATAAAATTAAATTGTGTACAGATACAGAATAATTATTTATTGCACAAAATTCTACAACTCTTAAACTACCTTTCCACATAGTTGTCGAAATTTTGCAGGCATTTGTCATAGCATGGCACAAGTTTTTGTATACCTTCTTCATAGAAGTTTGCCGCCTGTGTATTCAAAAAATAGGAAACATTTTCTTTCAGCTCTTCGTCATTAGTGAAGTGTTGACCGCCAAGGAAAGACTTGCGATGTAAGAACAGATGAAAGTTGCTAGGAGCGAGGTCAGGGCTGTACAGAGGATGGTCAAACACGTCCCAGCCAAATCCCTGTAGGAGGTTTTTCGTCACATTTGCAGTGTGTGGTCGTGCGTTGTCGTGAAGAAAAACAACACCTTTTGACAGCAATCCTCTGCGCTTATTCTGTATTGCGCGGCGCAATTTCTTAAGTGTCTCGCAATAAACATCTCCTTTGATTGTCTGACCACGCGGTAAGAAATCAATGAGTAAGATGCCTTTCCAGTTCCAGAACACTGTGCACATCATTTTTCGAAGTGTCAAGATTTGTTTTGGCTTAATTTTTGCTGGGGATGAAGTGTGCCTCCATTCCATTGATTGCTGCTTACTTTCAGGTGTGTCTCATCTCCTGTGACTATCTGTGTCAGAAATTCTTCGCCGTCTTCATCATAACGGGTTAAAAACTGAAGTGCACTACCCATCCGTTTTGTTTTGTGTTGCTCAGTAAGAACCTTTGGTACCCAAAGTGAGCAAAGTTTATGAAATTTGAGTTTTTTGGTAACAATTTCATGAATCAGTGATCGTGAGCTTTGGGGAAATTCCATAGCGAGAGCACTAATTGTAAACTTGCGGTTTTCCTGGATCTTGTCATCAATCGCGTGAACCAGTTCTTCTATAACCAAAGATGGACGCCCACTTCGTTCTTCAACGTGCACTTCACTACGTCCTTCATTGAACTGTCGGACCCATCTTCTCACCATTGAATCACTCATCGCATTTTCTCCGTAAACTTCGCAAATTTGCCGATACATTTCAATTGGTTTCACTTTCCTAGCATTCACAAAACGAATCACAGTTCTGATTTCACAAGCGGCGGGATTTTCAATCAACACCGACATTGTAAACAAGCACAACAAAGCATATGTGGCTGACAGCGATCTCAAAATGGTGCATGTTTCTTCTCCTTGATACAGAGCGTCTACGCGCATGTGCGGAACTGCGATCGCAGTGCTGCAGCGGAGATAAATTGAAACGGAACTTGCTTTCTGGACGTACCTTGTACTTCAGTTCCACTAAGTACCAATCGGCAGTTCTTGTTTTGTCCCACACAACGGTCATACCAGAGTATGTTTTCTCTCCTACACCAGAATCAATGGTTGGTAATTTTTTACTACTCGTATATTGGATATGCAACATTTATATACGTACATCATTTGTAGGCTTCTTCTCGTACTTTAACGTTCTTTCATGTAGTATATTCCTGCCCACTATTCCTGAGCATTTTGTTTGCCACATTCTTCCAATTCTGCATATTTACAGTCTGATACCTTCCTTTATTTAAATGATTTACAGAGCTCCATGATACAGAAATACTGTTTACGTCCGCCATCTTTCTCAGCATATGCAACATTATTGTAGGGACTGCAGACTTCTGAGCATAACATCCTCAATTCTTAATGTTTTGGTAAATTGCCGCTACAGCTGTGTCAGCAATGGAATATGCAACATTATTCTGCATTAATCTCACTTTCGTAAAAAAATGGATTATGTTACATTATTCTGGGGAGGTATTCAATTATTGAACAAGTCAACACATTTAATGTTTTAGGATAACACATTACACTCAGAGGTAACTCAGATTTAGACATAAAATGAAACAAATACAAACTGATGTGCAACAGCTTAAATAAAAAGAAAAGGAAGGACAGGTAAATGAGTTTGATATAATGATGGCAACATCAATATTTCTATAGGGTTTTGAAGTTTGGACATTGAAATAAAAAAGGAAAATACAATAGAACATGTAGAAACAAAATTCCTAAGAGCTGTTGAGGATATAGCAGAATGGATAGAAATAGAAGTACAAAAAACATTTTTGGTTTAAAGGATAAAATGCAGAAAACAAAAACAAATGGAAAGAACAAGTTCTTGTATGAAATGTAGAAACCATAATTTTCTTCTGTAAGGATAGATAGTTCAATGACTATAGGGACTAAACCATGTAAATGATGAGGAGGATGATAACATATTTTGTTTATTATAACACATAATTGAAATCAAAGCAAAGTTATAGGCAGGATTATATTATGCTAGATTAACATAGTTTTTCATATTTAAACTGTTTTTGCATTATTTTATCCTACATTTTAAGTTATCAATATAATGCAATCTTTCATTGCATACAAGAAATATATCTTTTAAGCTTCTGTTACTTTGAAAAAGCAAGAAATTTAGAAGGATCTATTCAGCTACCAGCTCTTTTTATTTTCTATTGTATTTTGTCTAATTAAATTCATTCAATATCCTAACAGTGAATGGTACATAAGTAACAAATGAGGGGATCAGCAGCAGCATGGAGATCTGCTAGTTGCCAAACATTACACTGTGTCTTTCTTATTTAAGAGCATATTTACCTCTTTGTAATTCATACACACACACACACACACACACACA
Organism: Hymenopus coronatus; assembly: GCA_030762935.1. NCBI lineage: Eukaryota > Metazoa > Arthropoda > Insecta > Mantodea > Hymenopodidae > Hymenopus > Hymenopus coronatus. The sequence continues at coordinate 85,132,145 of CM060887.1, forward strand.
CACACACAGAAGTATTTGGCATTTTAAGTGCATGAACTTCCGAGGTCTATTTATCACACTAGGAAAAAATATAAATTATATAAGTAACATGACATGATTTAACAGCAATAAGAGAGCATATTTTTTTTCTAATTTATGACTGATACAAAAGATATTCTTTGAGCATTTTAGGTAAAGGAAGGGAAGAAACTGCAGTTTTGGTTATATGTTGAAGAATGGCATCTCTGCATGCACTCTGCAATGTTGCCACTGAAAAGAAAGAAAAGTACACATTTAAAGTAATTGTTATAAAACAGCATGCGACATCAATTAAACCAAAAGCTATGTATTAACAACCAAAGATAGGCAAAAATATATACTAGAAGGCTAGAGCGGAAAGGCAAAGTAATATACTGAGAATAGTAATCAGACCATAGATATTTGGATTCTAAAATTAGCTCTTTCAATAATTGCTTTCAGCTAATCTACTTTTGTTTTATTTGCAAAGCTCCACACATATGGTTCTGTTCTTCCAATGGCCATGACTTTCCTGATGCTTGTGATGCAGTAAATAAAAAGTTTGGAAAAATAGAAATATGAAAAGCATTTATCTTTGATGTAGTACCTTTATATAGTATGGATCAAATATGTATTTCTATCTTACACATAAGAGGCACTGCAACCAGAATGTTTAGAATAAATAAGTACAGCAATAGAGCAAATATAATATTACGACTATAATTTGATTTAGTTCAGTTTTCAATACCACTTCATGTCTAAGTGTTGAGCATGATCTAATTGCAGTAATAGCACTTACTATAATCCTACAACCCCCCCCCATGCATGCACGTGCACACACACACACACACACACACACACACACACACACACACACACACAAAGGGAGAATTTTGGGAATGTTTGCAGAATACAGAGGGTAAACACCCCCAGAAATATCTGGTTATCTCTTGATAATACATGGATGAAAGTGTTGCCCTCAATTGACCAAAGGACACCATCCACGCAGCATGGCAATTAAGACAAATCACCATCAGGGTTGAAGCCAAGCATGGCGTAGCTCTTCATTAATGTGGATTATATGGGCCAGCCCATTGTTTTGCAACTTAGGCAACTTATTATGGAACAACAAAGCCATATAAGGTCACCCTCCTGATATTGTTACTGTTCACCATATGGATGGGCATGGTATGCCTTCATCCTTTCATTTGCCAGTGTCAAGCATTCCTCTCAGCCTGTCTGCATGCATTGCTGTTATCACCTCTACTTGTAATAATGATGAATTGGAAGTGATACATGACAGTTTACTATTAACTGAGCTTCACAGTATATCACTTCCAATTCATTATTATTTATATAATAATAATAATAATTATAATAATAATATACAACCTAACAGTCATTGGACAAGACTATTGGATGCACATGGAAATTTTAGGTATGTTTTCTTTAAAAAATCATGAACAAGAACTAAAAATATGTATAAACCGAAAAGAAAAAAGATAAATGTTGGCAGATATTACATTTTTAAAAGCATGTTTGAAAAACAAAACATGTCCAAGATTCATAAGGAAAATGGTGATATCAACTATAATAGCCGGTTGGCAGCTGAAAAAATCTTAATAAAAAAAGAATTAAGAAAACACTGCAGAAAATTTGCTATCTTGATGTACAAACTTATTGTAACAAATGTCTTTAAGTCACTGCTGAAAATAATTCAGTTGACAGTTTATGGCTGTGTGCCACCCCACTAGGTGATAAAACTCCAGTCACTCACAATTCAATGCAATTAACACAAAAAACAAACTCACTGTAATTCTTTCTCCTTTTATAGCGAGAAAATTAATTAACTGAACTTCCTGGAAACTTGGCAAAGATATTGGATCCTTCCAAACAAATTTCAAGTTTACTAGATGTCAATGTGTCTTGTTCCGAAGTCCCCTGTTGCGTTGTGCTATTCTTCCACATTGTTTTCACATGGTCTTATTTCTCAAGGCCTTCAACTGTGATGACTTGCATACCAAGGCACAACCTCCCTCCTCCTGACCAGCACATTCATAGTGGGCTAGACGATCCAAACGTACTACCAGTTTCTTCCCTCAGGGTAGTCTCTGGATGAGGTAGAGGATGTTATTTATTCTCTTCACCAGAGTAGTTGAAGCTTGGGGTAGCATCCATTGGTCTGGGTATGGCAATATAGCCACACTACTTGCTGGAAACCTCAGCTGTTGGCCTGCCGTTGTAACGGGTCTTCATCTGATTATTTTGATGTTTTCATGGGTCATCTCGGGCATGCCACAAAATTAGTCTACGAGATGCTCCATGTAGTCGACCATTGGCCGTTCTGCCCCAGGAGAACTCCTGCACATGGTAGTTGCAGTTCTCTGCCAAAGACCAAACTGGCTAGTGTCATGGGTTTAAGAGCAGTAGGCCAGCAAGAAAAGTGACACCCTCATCACATCCTAGTCTCTTACGTGATTGGCCACAACCTTCCACAAATGTTCTTCTAGGGTCTCTATATACTGCTCAACCATGCCGTCTGACTGTGGGTGAAGAGGTGTTAAGCGCATCTTGTGCACTTTGAGCCGCTCCAGTGTTACCCTCATGAAGTTGGACTCAAAATTGGTGCCCTGATCACTGCTTAGCTCCATTGGTAACCCATATTGACAAACAGTTCCTTCTCGAGGCAGTTCTTGATGGTCTTGGCCTCTAGGTTAGGGATGGCATATGCCTCTAGTCACTTGGTGATGTAATCCATGGCAACCAACAAATACCTGTTGGCCCTGTCGGACACCTGGAATGGCCCAGCTACGTTGATGACTATGCGTTTGAAGGGTGCTCCCGTGTTATACAGCTGCATGTGACACTGGCTCCTTCTGTGAACCACACATATGACATTCACAGCACCATCTCTCAGCATCTGCCCATAGTCTCAGCCAATAGTACCATTGTTGGAGCTTGTTAATGGTTCGGTTGGGTCTCAAATATCCTCCAGAAGTCCCTGCGTGTACTTCCATGATTTTACTCCAAGGGAGGATCAGTTGCTTTCTCTAGGTCTTCCCGTCAGGGACCTCCCATAATCTGAACAACACCCATCCTTGATCTTATAGTGAGTCCCATTGCGCCCAGGAGGACTTGTTTACAGTACTCCTTGGTGCGATGTCCTCCCTGGCTCCACTTCTCTCAAGTCGACATCCTCTAGCTCTTCCTTCTTCAGCCCTGTGCTATCCCATCAAGCTGCAGGTACAGCTGAAATAAAATCTATAGCTGCTGCACGCTCCTTCTTTTCAACCTTAGTGCAACGGGCACACTCTTCTGGACAGTCAGCTGGACATGGCATCTGCATTGCTATGGATCCTTCCTTTCCAATGTTCTGAGGTAAAGTTGTACCTCAGCTTGCAGCCTCTGGACCCAAGGTCCCTCCAGGTTCTTAAAACTTAACAACCAATGAGGGCAGAGTGTCAGTCTTCAGGTGGAATGGCCGACCATACAAGTACTTGTGGAAGTGCTCCTGTGACTTTACTACTGCAGAGAGCTCTTGCCCAGTAACACAGTAGTTCATTTTTGCTTTGGAGAGTATCTTGCTATGGTAAGCAATTACCCACTCCTGGCCATCCTGGATCTGTGATAGAACCCACCAATGCCAGTATCCACAATAAATTTGCTAGCTTTCTGCATAGGCCCAGGTAACTTCGCAGCTCCCATTTGTCTTTCAGGCAAGACCAATCTCTCATCAGCCGAGCATTCCCAGGCCTGTGGCCACTCCAGATGGTGAGACTATGTGGCCTAGGTAGTTCACTTTCTTGCAGAAGAGTTGGCACTTCTTCATGTTCAACTTCAAGTTAACTGTCTGCAGCCTTTGCAGTCATCTTGGTAAGGTTTCCAAGATGTTCTTCAAAGTTACTTTTCATGGTTATGATAAAAAGAGCAAGATGGCATCATAAGTCAACCCTATCAATACTTGATTCCATGAGGCGCTGGAAGGTGCTGGCACATTACAGTAAATTACAGGGCATTACCATAAATTGCCAAAGCCCTTGCCAGTTGAAAATGCACTCTTCCTCTTTTCTCTATGATCTGATTTCAGTTGCCAGTATCCCAATTTCAAATCCAAAGTCAAGAACCACTGAGCAATGGTAAGTGTATCCAGAGTGTCATCAATCCATGATAAGGGTAACAGTCCTTTTTAGTAGCAGCATTCAATTTCCTGCAGTTCATGCAGGAAATGCTTGAAGAAGTGTACCTCACATTCTTCTTTTTCACCAAAATGAAATGAAGGTTGTGGTGTATTCGGTTAGTACAACCGTCATAGCTGTTCCCTTCGCTGAAGACAGACTGGTATCAACTAAGTAGATACCGGGCCTTCTCCAGTTGTGAAGAGGTCAGGTGGTTGGTTGCCCTCTTTCAGCCGGGGTCCCAAGCCCTTCGACAGTGCTGACTGTTCAAATTCATCACAAGGCATTACACTGATAGCTGGCTCACACTTCCCTAACTCTGTCCTGGCCTGGATATCCTGGACAGTATCCATTGGGTCCAGCAGCCTCATGGATACTTCCTCCCAACAGGGCAACAATGCTTGGGTGACACATAATCCATGCAATAATGTCTTTTGGTGCAATACCAGGTTCCTTGTCTGTTGGCCCTACATGTGTACTTTTACCACAACCTAGTTTCTCGTGGACACAATTACATCATCCTTCAAGATCACCCAATAGATCCCTGTATGTCCTGTGGGCTCTGGAGCAACACATCTTGTCTGATTTGCAAAACCCTCCAAACAAAATTGGCCGCCGCCTTGTGGCTCCTGAGAGCACCTAATCCCAGTTTCACATCCTCAGTCATCCTCGCGACCAACATCCACTGGCTCACAGTACTCCATCCCAGTATCAATTCCAGCAGGACCTCCTTCTACGCAGGTAAGTTGATAAGGTCGATGGGGTGTTTGAGTCGCAAGCCCTTCACCATGTGAGGTCAGATTATGGGCACAGCCTCCCTTATATCCAGCCATCTGTGATGAGGTTGTCTTCTAAGCTTCTGCCCAAGGCATGTAGCATCACTCGAGGTGGTAAAGACGGGCTTGACATGCGTATAGTCACGCCGGTCATTACTCGTTTTGCGCCTGCTCGTCATCTTGGTATGGACAGTCCTTCTGTGGGTGACCTGGCTCGCCACATCCCCAGCACCTGAAGGTTGTCGGCGTCTCTGAGTTGTATCTCTCTCCCGGCCATAGCGAATTCTCCTGGTCCTCGAGGTGAGTGCAGCTGTTGTCTTGGCCGCCTCTATTCTGAGTGTTGCCGTTAACGCCTCGTGGGTCGTCTTATGGTCGCAGAGCATCAGGCGCTCTTATCTCAGCGTCACGCACTCCATCGACGAAGTAGGCGGCCGCTTCTTGGGGCACGTAGCTAGGTGGTAGATTCACTAGGGTTTTGTTCGCAAATTGTTTGATGGCTGGGGCGAATCCTGCATCGTCTCGCCTGGCTGTGACAGCCTCGCCTTAAGTTGATTGCGGTAGGCCGCAGCCAAGCGATAGTTCCCGAAGCGTTTCTCGACGGCTTCCCAGATCTCAGACTTCACGTTCAGTACCTCTGCCGCCCAGCCCTGGAGTCTGCTATCAGTTGTGCGGCTTACTCTTCTGCTGACCATCGGCTGTGGGTGGCAACAGGGGTGAACTGTCGGCGGAAGACTTCGAAGGAGGATGTTCCGTCGAACTTGGGTGCTTGACGCGTGTAGTTGTTTCACGTCCTGTAGTTCAGCCTTCATGTTTCTCAGCTTTCCGTCGAACATCTTTTGCACTACGGCATTCAGCTCTTGGACGCTGCCATTCGTTCTTCCTTCCACGGCATTAGGTCGTTCTCCGACACCAATTTAACAAACTCTGCTCACATATAATTGTCTTTCTCCAATGTTTTCTTTTCGACGTTCGCTGCAGCGACGAATTTCCCGTCGAAAATTTCCAAACTGCTGCAAGAGATGTATTCCCGGTGAAAATTGATTCGGAAACCTTTAGAACCAAACGTGCCAATCACCGCAGGTATTCACAACTCACTCGGGTGTAACAATGCGTGCTTCGTCGTCAAAGAGCCTTCCGATAACGCATGTATCCACAATCACAACTTCCCACGCGTATTCACTAAAGCACGCGTAACAATGACTGCAACAATCAGCTATGACTTACGAAGCAAACCACACATTCAGCAATTACGACCGTAGGGTGTGGTCATAATATAGTCAATGACACTTTGATATATTCCCCTACTCCATCTTCACCATAGCTTAGTGTTCTTATTACACTGAAATAAATTCTGCGCTAATTGAAACTATTAAAGTGAAATTAATGTGTGAAGTGTAATTATACATTGAGCATTTTATTACATTGAGTCTGACAGGTAGAGCTGTGATCGCAGTATCAAAATATTCAATGATTTTTTTTTCAGTTAGACCCGGAGTTGGTGCTGTGATTGGATTCAAGGAAATTTCCTGCAAGTTTATTATTTTTTTGCAAATTCGTTGGTATTTTAATGATTTTTTTAACATATATTTTTATCAAAATAGTCCAAATAATTACAACCTATTTACAAAATTTAATAATTTTCAGATTTAAAACTTTTAAACAGGACGTTTATGTGGTCCACTAGTGTGTGTGTGTGTGTGTATTTTTTTGTCACTTGGATAGACCCTCTTTTTAATGAGGATATTCATACTTGGAAAGAATAGCTTGATACTACTTTATCAAGTTAAAAAACAAGCTTGCTTTCCTCCTAGCCCCTCCCAGCAATTGTGAAATCTGGAAAGGGTGAAAATTTACTATTAGGCAGAGGACACTGGTTTATTCATAGTGGGTACCTTATTTTACAATCCATGAAAACTAGTTTTCCAATTGAAGGGTTTGGTGCAAAAACCAGATAAGTCCATTTCTGGACCAAAATGAGTTTGAGTATTCATGGTATATAGTGTATAATTGCGCTTCTTTTGGAGCAAAAACCAGAGATGTGTGGACTTATCTGAATGAGATATGCTTAATTGCCAACAGAGATCGTAGTTGGTTTGGAGCAAGAATCAGACTAGTCCTGGACTTATCTGGTTCTTGCGCCAGCAGATGGCAGCACCAGAGTAGCAGCTGTTTCTTGTTAGTAAAATGGCTGCTTGAACTTGGTTTTCTGTTGTTAAGCCAGTTTATAGTGTTTTAAAGATGCCATCTAGTAATTCAAGCAGTGATAGTGTTGGTGGTAAATATTCAAGGAAAAGAAAACGTGATCCCAGTAAATGGAAAAGAAATACTGACAAACTGAAAAGATTAAGGGGTGAATCATATGTCTCAAGTAGTGGAAAGGATGTTCCAGCTCGTGAAACAGGCCCTGCATGTAACTGTAGGCGAAAGTGCATTGATATTTTGGTCGCAGATGAAAAGCAGGAAACATTTACAAAGTTCAATGCACTTTTAAGTAAAGAAGCACAAGATGCATTTTTATCTGCATCCATTACACCAACACCTGTTCAACGACGGAGGCCTAGAAAAGGTGAAGGGTCAGGGATTCGTAACTTCTCATATAAATACAAGGTACATCTACTTACTTGTAAACTATGTATATTGCAACTGATTAGCTTAACTTGTATAAATTAAATCAGATTTTTGTCTGCAAATTGTGCAGAGATACAAAAAATCGCACAATAGCATTTCCTATCATTAAAGTGCAGTAAAGATTGTAAAAAATTATATATATAAAATAATAAAAATAACATGTGTTGCAATACTAGTAATATGTTTGTTTCAGATTCAGCTCAAAACCAAGGAGCATGTGGTGTGCAAGAAGGCTTTTTGCAGTCTGTATGGAATTAAGAAAGAATAATGGTTCACCTCCAGACAACAGGGGAAAGCATCACAACAGGCCAAACAGGGTGAGTGCTAATGACACTGAAAGTGTATTACGCCACATACAGCAACTTCCAGCCCAAACCTCACCCTACAGTCGGAGAGACAACATCCAAAAGGTTTATCACTGGACCTCAATGTGAAAAAAATGTACGAGTTATACTTGGAGCAATATGAGCCTGAGGTATACAGGGCTTTAACAACAGATGGAAGAGTAAAAAATTGCAGGGTTTCATATGATTATTACTATACATGTTTTAATAATAAATTCAACATTTCTTTTGGAAGCCCAAAAAGTGATACATGAAAAATGTGACTCCTTAAATAAATTAATAGCAGACTATTGATAATCCAGACCAAAAACAGAATACACGAAGCAGAGAAGAAAGTGCACTTGTATAAAGTGAAATATTCTATGACAGGCTTAGAACAGAAACTAAAAGGGCAAAGGAAAACACAAGTGTTACATGTTTAGCATTTGATCTTTAGCAAAACATGCCACTTCCAATGCTTCCTTCAACATATGTATTATATTGCAGGCAAGTTTGGATGTATAACTTTAATATATATTGTTGCTCCAGTGGTAAGGCACATATGTTCATGTATACAGAGTGTGATGGTAAAAAGGCTCCTGATGAAGTTGTTTCCTGCTTGGATTGGTACATAAAAAATGTAGTTTCTCCTAAAACTACTGAACTTGTGCTTTTCTCAGATAACTGTGCTGCACAAAACAAAAATAAAGTACTGGTGCAATATCTGTTCAATCTGACATACTCAAACAGATTTCAGAAAATTTATCATTATTTTCCTGAATGAGGACACTCATTTTTGCCTGCGATAGGGACTTTGGCAGTATTGAAAAGAAAAAAAGGCTTATAACAAGACTGCATAAACCTGAAGAGTGGCATTCACTTGTCAGAAAGGCATCTAAATTATATGCAGTTGTTCCTGTCAATCAAACCTTATTCAAAAATTTTGGTGCCCACTTCAAACCTTTGTTCAAAGGAACCATGAAAACAAGATATAATGAGCCTTTCAAAATTTCAAAATACAAGGTATTTCAATACAGTTCTCAGCACAAACACATACAAAACCAACATACAACTGTTACTTTAGAGTTCAACCCTCTGAAAAAACCAAGCAATGGAGACCTTGGTTTTCCAGACAAACTATTGTACGATGGGCCATTGCCTATTACAAAGGCTAAATATGATGTGTTGAAACTGGCAACAAAATACATTGCCTCAGCAGATATGGTGTTCTATGAGAAACTGTATTATCAGGGTAATACCAATGAAGCCAGTGAGCATGACTCAGATGACAGTGGCTAACAAGTTATTGGCTTAGAATAAATAGTATTAATTAACCTTCACTACCTGTTTTATTTATTTTATTGTTTCATTTTATATTATAATAAATTCTATTCAGTTCAATAGATTTTCTGAAAATATAAACTGTGTTTTGATAGCAATTTTTCATTTCATTAGTACACAAACAGAAATTAAATAGAACTTGTAGCTGCAAAAATATGTACTTTAATAATATCATATGCCTTGTAAAATATATTCTTAAAGTTATTAAGAGTGACTAATAAAAATGATCCAGTATTGTATATATTTATTTCTTTACTTATAATTAATGATTTAACCAAGTAATATGCCATATTAAAATGTTTGGTGCAAAAACCAGATAAGTCCAGATTAACACATGATTATTAATTATTAACTATAAAGCAAACATTAGTAGCTTCATAATTCACATTCATGTATAACACACACAAAACATACAGAAGTCATTCACTACAATTAAAGTTTTGGAATTTCTAAGAATACACCCCTTTAGAGGATGCTAAACTTTGATTTTGCATTTACTCCAAAAGTAGGTTTTGGGACTTGTCTAGTTCTTGCACCAAACTCCTCAATTATGGTTGATGAATACATTGCTACACTTGAATCTAGGAATGCTATTGTCATGGACAATGCCTAAATTATTGTTTTACTTTTCGATCTGCCATGGTATAAAGGCTATGTCACAAGAAACAAAACTTTCAAGCTGAAAGAGGTATGTCAAGTTTAAGATGTAGAGTGACTTGGTGTCAGCAAAAATGTGGGAGTCCGACATTCAAACATGTAATCAAGGAAGAAAAAGATTGAGTAATATGGATCACCTCATGCATAGTACTACATTCTGCAGTTTAGTGATAAACTTAGGTGATGACAATTAACAACAACTTCAGCCTCTGACTTAGAATTCACTGCCTTGAATAACTGCTAACCTTATTAATTTGAGCAGGTCCTGTAAATTTGTGCATTTGTTTGAATGCATATACTTAATGGTGTTCTTTACATTAATGTAACATGTAACTATAGCTGCTAATGCATGAAATTATGATAAATATATGTCAAATCTTGTATAAAATATGGATGACAGCCACATCCTCTTTTTGCCATAGGTTATTAGATATGCAGTAGAACATGTTTTGCATAGTAATACACAAGTTTTGTCGTTTTTTAAGAGGTAATCCAGTAATTTTGATCCAGGTTTATCTGCTGTAAGGGCATCCTATATTTCATTCCACAAAACCCCTTTTGTCTTTCACGTCTTGCATGGCAAATTAACTCATTTTTTTCCATCTCTCCCTCACTCCAATTGGAATCAAATCTGGTGAGCAAGAAGACCAATCAATAATCTTGCCTTTGCCAGAACCAGTTTGAAAACTGCTGACCTGTATGGACCAAATGGTTATCCTTCTGGAATTCAATGATTCCATTGGGAGAACTATTCCTCCCAGGGATTTCCTTATACTGTTCATTCATTCATTTATTATCTGCTTAAAAGTATACAACCATATTCGAAGCACCATCAGGTAAAATAACATATACAATTTAATATACAGGGTGTATATAAATGAATATCAGTGTTTTAAGTCTTTATAATATTTATTACATTCAACTTACAGTTATGAATGATATGTCAAATGAAAAACAACTCAAGCAGTTTTACCAAGAAGCTTATAAATGTTCAATGTGACTACCCTTTGTCACACGGCACACATCAAGTCTATAGCCGAGTTCTTCCCAAACGTTGATAAGTGTGTATTCAGTAATTGTAGCAACAGCTGCTTCAATCCGGTTTCTTAATTCAGGGAGGTCAACTGGTAGTGGAGGCACGTACACACGATCCTTGATGAAGCCCCAAAGGTATAAATCGCATGGTGTTAGGTCAGGAGAATGTGGAGGCCATGCATAGCAAGCCCTGTCATTGGGGCCCTTGCGGCCTATCCAGCGCTCGGGTACAGTGACGTTCAACCAATCGCATACTGCATTATGCCAGTGAGGTGGCGCACAATCCTGCTGGAAAATGAAGTTCTCTGGCTCATTTTCTTCTAACTGAGGGTAGAGCCATTGCTCTAGTGTATCAAGGTAAGAAGTGCCAGTTACAGTAGGTTCACCAAAAACGAAAGGCCCATAAACTTTTCGCCGGGATACGGCACAAAAAACATTCACTTTAGGGGAATCTCGTTGCATTTGTACCACCTTGTGAGGATTTTCTGAGCCCCAGATGCGCACATTATGAGGGTTAATATGTCCACTAAGGTGAAAGGTCGATTCATCACTGTAAACAATACAATCCACAATATCGTCATGAAACAACATGTCGTTTGCGAATTTGGCACCTAATCCGTGGTCTGTCGGCTTTAGAGCCTATAATAACTGTAAATGGTAAGGATAGCTGTAAGCATTTTCTTACAACTTTACAAACAGTCGACACAGGAACTTGTAATTCACGACTAGCCTTCCGGACTGATTTCTTTGGGCTACGAGTGAAAGACTCTCTCACTCGCCCAACAGTCTCTTCACTTACTCCTGGTCGTCCCGTGCTCTTCCCTTTACAAAGGCAGCCAGTATCTTCAAACTGATTATACCATCTATGAATGTTTTTATCACTAGGAGGATCACAACCGAACTTACTACGGAACGCACATTGCACAGTAACTACAGATTCGGTCTTTGCAAACTGCAAAACACAAAACACTTTCTGTTTACTAGTCGTATCTTTGCTACTTCTGCTGTCTAGCGGATTGCAGCAGAAACATTGCATGCACATGCGCACTTGTGCCAACAAACAAAACTGTTTGAGTTGCTTTTTCATTTGACATATCATTTATAACTGTAAGTTGAATGTAATAAATATTCTAAAGAGTTAAAACCCTGATATTCATTTATGTACACCCTGTATACATAAATAGCTTTTAAAATAACATTTTACAATTCACAATTACTTACTGTATTATATAAATACCACTTGTATTATATAAATACTACTTATTTTGTCAGTATTAGTTAAGATATTCGTCAATTAAATAACAACATCCTTCAATACAACATTTCTTTAAATTTTTCTTGAATATCTTAAAATCATTAACATTTTTCAGATAAGTAGAGAGTTTATTATACAGTTCATGCATGAGCTGCAGCAGTAAGTTTGGTTTTATACTTTTCTAATCTATGTGATTGCATATGAAAATTTCCATTTCCTCTAGTGTAATGTTTATGCATTTGTTTGTTTGTTTTACCTATATCTTGCCTGTTGAACAATTGTACTATTACTTCATATATGTACAGTGAATATACTGTTAAAATGTTTAGGTTTCTGAAGGTTTGCCTACATGAACCTATTTGTTTCATCCTCAAAATTAGTCTTATTGCTCTTTTCTGGAGGAGGAATACTCGGTTAGTGTATTTTTAACACAACGTCCCCACACAGTTATCCCATATGAAAGATGCGGGTAGATTAATCCATAATATAACATTATTTGTGTGTTAACATCACTATATTTGTCATTTTCTTCATTATGAATAATCCTGAACTCAATTTGTTACATGTATAGTCAATGTGTTTTTCCCCATGTCAGATTTTTATCCAAGATTACTCCTAGAAAATTTGCACTGTTAACTACATTTACTTCCCTGTTTTCAGTAACTATTTTTGTATTTGATGTTGACCTGTTCTGTGGAGTTTGAAACTGCATGTAATTTGTCTTATTATGTTTATGTGTAAGTTATTAAGCCTAAAATATTATATAACTAGTGTTGTATTACTTATTGTCGTGTTTTCCAGAACCTGTGGCTAATGCCTATATTTACTACTGAAGTATCATCAGCGTACATAAATATTTTCCCTTCTGAGATATTTGGGAGGTCATTGACATAGATTATAAAAAGTAGCAGGCTGAGAACAGAACCTTGTGGTACTCCATATGTCACTAGTTTACTACTTGAGTAGTATTCTGCATTATGTTGATTCTTAGCATGTGTATTTTTTACTTGTTGGGATTGTTTGCTCAGATATGTCCTAATTATTTTGTTCGGTATTCCACATATCCCATAATGATTCAGTTTATCTAGAAGGAGTTTGTGTTCAATGCAATTGAACACTTTGGAAAGATCCAGAAATATACAGCTGTTGTTTTCATTGTTATTCAGCTGGTCGATTATGTGATCAATTATTTCTGATACGACATGTTTTGTTTGACTTATTTTTTCTGAATCCATATTGAAAATTGAACCAGAATTTCATATTTATCTAGAAATGAAATGATTTGATCAGCTATTATTTTTTCTAACAACTTGGAAGTGTCGAGATGATGATATTGGCCTGTCTTCTTTTTTTATATATAGGTATGACAGTTGATTTCTTCAGACCTAATAAAAGATTTGACCAAATTTAATAAAGGCTCTATCATGAGGGGGTGCACTGCTTCAATATAGTATTAGAGATACCATCTAACCCATAAGAACTTGAATTCTTCAGTTGTTTTTTATGGAATCAAGTAATTCTTCTTTTGTTATTTCCCTAAGGTACATAGAATTGCTAAGTAGCTTTGTTTTGCATTGATATGTTTTATTTCTACCTTTATTTAATATTAACTGATTTACACTTTCTGAAAAATAGCGATTAAATGCATTGCTTATTTACATTGGATCCTCAATTGTTAGCTGGTCTTTATTCAAATGAATGTTGTTATATTCACCTTTGTTTTTCCCACATTTATTGTTAATAATGCTCCAAGAGCTTTTTACTATATTATTACTACTGCTCAGCATGCTTTTAATATGGTTTGATTTTGTTTTCTTTAATATATTTTTGTATTCCTTCTTATATCTAAGAAATGCTACCTTCCTTTTTTCATCTTTTGTGGTTTTATATACATTGTAATATTGATTTACAATTTTTTTGGCTCACACAACATCTTGATTTATCCAGGGTTTATTAGTGGGATATCTCACTTCCTTGGTGGTTGTAGGGCATGCAATATTGAAATAGTATTTGAAGATAGCAAAAAATGTTTCTCATTTAGGAACAATGTCAGCCTCCTTTAATACTTTTTCCCATGTTTCATTAAAAAAAAGGGAGCATAGACCATTTACACTCGCTTCATTTATATTTCTAGCTTTTACATAGCATTTCTGACATTTTGGCATGTAGCAGTCAATTTCTATACTCTGAGCATAATGATTAGACAAGTGGCTTTTTATTATATTTGTCTGATACATATTGTCAGGGAGATTTGTCATAATATGGTCTAGTATATGGTGTATCTGTTACCCTAGTTGGTTCATTAATTGTAAGCCTTAATTTAAACATATTTGCTACGTCTAGCAGCTTTTTATAATTGCTGCTATTTTAGTCTTTATTTATAATAATGTCACCAAGTAATATTATGTTCATTCCATCCAGTTTATTTAAAATTTTTATTATTATATCAAAAGTTCATTTGGTGATCGGTAGCATGAGATAATTACCGCTTTTTCTTTATTTAGGGTTATTTTTATACCTGATATTTCACAGACTTTATCTTTACTACTATTTTGTATCCATTTTTTAGGTTTTGCGCTTATTATTTACAACAAAAAGTACAGTGCCATCACCTTTATAGTTATGCCTAAGTAATATACTACATTTTTGTAACCTTCTAATTGATAGAGTTTTAGTCCATGTTCAGAGATGGCAAGAATATCCAGTTTAATTTCATACAGAAATACTGTTAGATCAAACTGCTATTACACACTAGACCATACCTGACATGCAACCCCAACACCACCATGTGTCTCCATGCAAGCCATTTGTTCCAGTTTTGCATTGTTACTTTTTCTATATGTACTATGTACATAATGTATATAGAATATTTTGTAAATTCGATTCTGAGAATTCATCAGAAATACATGGTTATTTTTTTTTTAGAAACATGTCCGTGTGTGTGTCTGTGGGCAGCATGGCTTAAAAATGAAAAGTTGTTTAAATACCAAATTTGGTATTTAAGTATCTTCCAAGGATGCGACACAAAGATTTTCAAAAAAATCCCCCACCCCCAACTATCCTTTACATGGAACATTTTTCGAAAATTTTGATTTAATCAAAAATGGCTCTAAAGATTTCTATTAAAATACTTTATGATTAAGATATTTTTATGACAAATGAAATGTGTGTCTTGAATTTTCTGGGAATAGCCTCTGAAGACCTCTTCATTCTGGATGACTTTTATATAACTGGCAAACCATAAGAGATAGACAAAACCTTACTACACAAAACATGTAGATCGCATTAAAACACCCAATGTTATTTACATTTTTCTGCAGAGTTAACTGTTTTCAAGATATTCCAGGCTATTGGTATCAATTTTAAGTCACTTAAACTTTTCTCGAATGGGCAGACATCCTTCTTCTTGTTTCTTTACTCCTGGCAAGAAAAGAGAATTGAATTTCAATTGTTTCACATAGCGACTGACTTTTAAAGGAGTTAACTAATGCTTTGGCCTGCACATTCCCTTATTTTCCTCCTACTTACAAAGAAACAAGTAGAGGAGAGCAGTGAGACTAGATCCCTAGAGAGATTTGTTCCCTACCCAATTATGGGAAATCTAGCAGTTTTATAATTTCAAAGTTGCTAGCATTGTTTTCTTCCCTCCATTTTTAGTATTCAGACTAACATCACATGGCAATAGAGTTTACTTCTGGCTTTGAAGAACTAATAGAAGATTTTTGCAGTCTCATATCTCTTTTTTGGTAAGTACTTTAAGTGATCTAATCATTTAATATTATACAGAAATATAAGCAAATATATCACAGTAGTCTGTGGTTTTAAGGAGTAAAATGGATGTGTGATATTGATAATATTTTGAGATTAAAGATTACCAGCATATTTTCTTTATTAAATTACATTGCGGGGAGCCATGATCTACTCTAGTAAGTAAGATTTGATTCAGGATCAAATATCCCCAATGTAACCAAAATTTTTCTGATAATGTGCATTCTTTTGTAGATATGAGTTGGGTATACAAGACTAAAGAGGGGTCTAAACCTAGAAACAAAATCAATGGTAGGAGCATGGAACTGGCGGTGAAGAGCTTCTTGAAGGAAATACTTTCAGAGAAGCTGCAAAAGAGTTTCAGGTTCCAGGTTCCTAAAGTGTTATGTTAGGAAACAAAAGGAACAGGAGGATGAAATATCCTACACCCCCCGTGTACAATAAAGTTCAGGAATTTTAATCTTCTGAAGAGCTTAAATTAAGTGAGTACTTAGAGGTAGCTAGCAAATTACATCATGGGTTGTCTTTATGGAATGTTTGCTCACTTGCATTTCAGCATGTCCAAGAAAACAATAAAAAATATCCCAAAGCATGGGAAAAGGATGATATGGCAGTTGTAAACCTGAATGTCTAGCATCAGTAGAGATGTTGTTAAGTTCTTTGACAATCTAAGTACAGTTCTCACAAGAGAAAATATTGGCCCAGAAGGTGTCTGGAATATAGAGGAGACTTGCCCCATCACAGTCCACAAGCCAGCTGAACAGGGAGATAAGCAAGAGTTGGTAAAGTAACTTCAGGAAGGGGGGGAGAGAGAGAGATGAATTGTGCCATAAATGCCATTGCTGGTCACATTCCGCCATTTATGGTATTTTCACTTGTAAACTGACAAGACAGGATGTGGCATGGAGCCCCTCTTGGAACATCTGGTTCAACCCATCCCAGTGGTTGGATGACAGTGCAAAATTTTGTGATTTTCTTAAGCATTTTATGAAATACAGCAAATGCTCAAGAAATAACAAAGCTGTTATTATCATGGGCGACCATGATAGTCATATCAGTATAGATTCACTGAATTATACTTAAGAGAATGGTATTATTCTTTTAACAATACCATAAGCTGCAGCCTCTAGACAGATCAGTTTTGGGCCTTTGAAAACTTTTTATATACAGCAATTTGTGACTGGATGATAGTACATCCTGGCAACACCATTTCTATATATGACATTGCAGAAATTCTCGGCACAGCTTTCCCTCTAACATTTACCCTAAGTAATGTATTATGCAGCATTAGAGTGTTAGGAATTTGGCCTTTAAACAGAAACATTTTCTCTGACGATGAGTATCATTGTATGTTACTGATGGACCAGAGACAGATTCCAACAACTGAAGCAATTGACAAAGGTCCCATGATCCCTTCAAGCCATGTTTCACAATCTTCCATTTCTCCTTCACAGACTGTGTCACCTGAAGAAATCAGACCCCACCCTAAAGCAGCATCTTGCACAACATCTGGTAGAGTAAGAAAGAGAGCATCTACTAATTACAGATACTCCTGCAAAACTTTGATTAGAACAACAATTCAAAGCAGTAATGCTCGTAGGCCTTCAAGTATCAAAAGCAGGCCTACAACTTGAAGAAAGTTGGTATTTCAGAGAAAGCCAAATCAAGTTATTGACAAAGTATCAGATTGATACTATGTCAACTTGTAGTGAATCGTTCAAGTGATGTAGAAAACATTGAACTTGAACAGGTATTGGGAAATGGTTCATTGTAAGTTTTGCAACTAAGAAAAGTTTTAAGCACTATGTTGGGGAAATTATCAGCGCACCTGAGCATAACATCTACACCATTAAAGGTGGAAGAAGAATTGAAAATTGACAATTTAAATGGTCAGAAATGATGACATTTGCGACATAGACAGTGAAAATCATTCCTACTCCAAAGTTCTTTTCTGTAATGACAGGATAACATGCCTTGTGCTTTATAATATTAAGTTAGAAGGGTTTAATTTGCAATAAAATGTTTTTATCATTGTGTGCTCATGCAACTACTTCTCTATGCTCAGCATTACCTTTCTGATAATTTTACTTGGCGACGTTGCTGGTTCACAGAAAACATACGCCAAAGTTATTTCATTTGCTCAATTATCCTGATATATGGTGGACTTTGTGACAGTGATGTGTTTTAACAATTGAAATTTAGTTGAGTCGATTTTGTAACACTACATCACTTACTTTTTATTTCGGAAAACATGTTTCAGAAGCCATGTGCTTCCGTTGTCAATTCCTTTGGTCGACTGCCGGCATCGCTTGCTGTGGTGGTTGTCTCAAATCACCACCCCAGGGACAGAGACAAAGTGGACAGTGGACCAAAGGAATTGACAATGGAAGCACATGGCTTCTGAAACATGTTTTCCGAAATAAAAAGTAAGCGATGTAGTTTTACAAAATCGACTCAACTAAATTTCAATCATTTGCTCAAATTTTAGACATGTTAAGATTTAGGTCTGTATTATTTTTCACACATTTTATGTTTTCAGGAAATAAATATGTAGTGTAGCAGTATTATTTTCATAGATCTAAGTATGTATTCAATCTCTAAATGACGGTTTGAATGGAAAGTAATGCCTCCACCTTCGTAACTCAACAGATGGCAGCATTGGTATGTGGCAGGTACTGGCTTGCTCCGTAGCCTCTTCTCTACAGCTCCAGTTGGGGGAAGCCTTAGCATTGAATGGTTGTGTTGTTACAGTGTAAAGTATGGAACCCTGAGCAAACGGTCGGTCAATGCGATTTAAGCAACGTGCAGTCATTGAATTCTTGACAGCAGAAGGTGTCATCCGAAAGGAGATTCATCAGAGAATGAAAGCGGTTTGTGTTGATGTGAGATCTGTGTGCGTAGGGCGAGTAAGTTTATAGATGTTGAGGTGGGAACATCTGACTTGCGTGACAAACAAAGAGTTGGGCGTCCTGTGACAGCAACCACCGAGTTTCATAAGCAAAATGTTTAGGACAATCATCCTGAATCAATGTGTCAACATTTTGCTTGTCAACTTTAACAATCAGAAATAACAAAGTGAATTATCACATAAAAGAAAAAAAAAATCAATCTATTTTTAAATTCTTGTCAAACAATTTTCTGCAGAAGACAACAGAATCATTGCAAGGGAATTAATTTTGATTCATCATGATGTGAAACATGACCATTCTTACAATTCTCAAGATTGTGGTACTAAGTTATATCCACAGGTTTTCAGAGACTCCTTTGCAGCAGCGAAAGTAAGATGTGGCCAAATTAAAAGTGAGGTGTTAGTAAAAAAAATGTGTTTCTGCTTTATGCTAAAGAGAAGCTACTAAGCGAATTAAAGCAAAATGTTCCAGTTTCATCAAGTTCAGCCACTTCAAATAAGGACAGTAACCATTAGTTGTAACAAGCTTCTCCAAAGACAAGGAAAGTTCTTGATTTCTATGAAGATGTAAATGAATCTGTAGAAGCCATTTCAAATAAATCTATTTTATTGGAAAATGGTTTAACACTAAACAATGTAGTTTGTTGATCAGCTGGCAATGCTTAAGTTAATTTCTGTGAACAATTCTATCTTCACTAGATTAAAAGAGGCAAACTTTTCATGTATTACATAACTGTGCCTCATTTGGATTCAAGCTTATAACATATAATGTAGAATTAAAATATATTCAATTTTTTCATCATCAAAACATTCTGACAAACTAAAAAACATTTTGTAAGTTTGCTCAGCATGATTACAGTGAAAAACTGTGACACATTGTTGTGCAATGGTTGTCTTTGCACTGAGTTGTGGAGCATCTTGATAAGATGTGATGAGTTTTACAGATGTATTATGTAGCATGGGGCAAAGAAAAAATGCACCCCTTAATTTGGAAATTTATTAATTCAAAATAAGTGAGTATTCACTAAAACTTTCAGTGTATTTTTTTTTAATGCAACTTTACATATTTTCTAAAGCAATTACTTTTGAAAAAAGAGGACACACTTTCCATAGATGTTTCTGAGGTTATGTTGGAAGCGAAGAAAATAAAGGTTCATAAGGAGAAAGGATAAGTGTTATGGATTTGAATTTAATTCTTTTAATGACTTGGTTAAAGTGTGAAAGAAACTGAAAATTAGTTTCAATGGAAAGAAACTATCATGAGTTTTCTGTTTTGAAATTGGTAGTCTCAAATCTTGATAGGAAGGATAATAATTGTTAGTGTGGAGTGACTTTTCGAAAAAGTAGATGCACCAAAACTGTTAAAAATAATGCAACATGTACTTGTAACTGTCAGTAATGCACATGCCGTGGCTGAGTGGTTAGACCACCTGCCTCTATCCAAGGCAGCCCAAGTTCAATCCCAGGTGACTGTATGTGGGATTTGTGGTGGAGTTTTCTCCGGGCTTTCCAGTTCCCCCTGCCTTCACATTCTACCGGTGCTCCATTTTCATTCCATGTATCATCAGTGTCATCATCCAACATGCCATATATAGTAAAGGCAGGCGTTAAACACTATAAAAAAAAAAAAATACACACACTGAATGACTGTGCTACAGTTGGAAGCTAGAAACAGAATGTCAAAGGAACTTGTGAAAGCCAGGAGGAGGAAGAGGTGGTTGCAGTTAATTTTATTGTTAGTAAAAACTGTAACAATGATTTGTTTAGTAATTTCTGTCGCCCATTACACACATATCCATGGCCTGTTGGTTGGTCTTTGTACTGGCTTTGAGTTTCTTCAGGCACCCCGTGGTTATTTTGTTAGCAAAAAAACATTACATCATTACCTTTCTCATACACTTCGCAAAAGGTACAACCCTAACTAGATCAGTAATGCGACCTTTCAAAAGTATCTGCAATGCAAGTGTAGCATGTGGATGAGGAAATTCCAGCCAATGAAGTTTCTCCAAGAAATATCACAGACTTATTAACACTACCTGCTTCAGGTAATCTGCATAATGGACTTAGCAGAGTCTGAGTACTGGACTTCAGTCTTCAACCCTACTGAGCATTTTCAGAGTCTGAAACAAAACCTGTTCCAGCTCTGAGTAATGAACAGAAAGAGTTTGAGAACAAGAGAGGTAAACGTTTAAAATGAGTCATTGTTATCTGCATTGAACATTTTGTGCAATTTAGCTTTGTATATAACAGAAATGTATGGCCTTAGAACTGATGAAAAATAAGATTTACAATTTTCCCCTTCAGGCTTTGTAACAAAAATATTTAACAACTCTGTAATAATATTAAAATATATAACATTATATAATATGGTGTGAAATATATAAGTATGCTACAAAACTTGGCCATCAAGTACACAGCCCATCTCCCGGTCATGTACGGTACGCTGGCCTGTCACCTGGCCACACGTGTGTGGACATCAAATAAAATCTCAAATCACATTAACAATTATCAGAGTAAACACAAAACATGCGTTATCAGTGGAAATGTTGGAAATGCCATCCACCTGCAATACATCTACTGCATTTTCTAAAGACATTTTCATTCACACGCATTAGTTCAGCTTCCAAAATAGTGTTAATTTCTATCCTGATATTTTGTTTTAATTCTTCTAATATGTGAGGATTAATTTTGTATAGTTTGCTTTTCAAGTTGCCCCATAAATAAAAATTGCATGCAGCAAGATCAGGGAACTGAGCGGACCATAAACCATTATTAATGATTCTATCCTCAAAATGTTCCACAGTAAACTGTAATTATTCATCAGCTGTATGTGTGGTGGCAGAATCCTGCTAGAAGTGTCCAGACTGACATTCAATGTCCATCAGCCATTCAAAACATGGTGTCAGGATATTATTTCTGTATCTTTCAGCAATTATGGTACACTCATAAAAATAAAGCCAACATTCTGTATCCATTTATTACGCACCATAGCCTATTTTTCTATCATGCAAGGGAGTTTCATGAATTAAATTGGGTTTGCTATAACATAGGTTGTGTTATGATGACACACGACCATGTAAATGAAAGCATGCTTTGTCACTGAACATATTAATCATAGATCGTTTGTTTCATCATTAACATTCCTCCTCAAAATCCAGTTACATAAATTTACCCGGCTCTGGTGATCACATGGTAGCAATTCCTGGACAAGTAACATTGTATGGCTTGAGTTTTAGATGTTTTATTGCTTTCTATGTTGAAACTTTCAAAATGTTAGTTTCTTGTGCAAAACGCCTATAAGATTTTCAAGGTGACATTCTAACCTTTATATTTACCTTTCTCCTCCTATAACAAATTGATCCCATCTCCCTGAATTTATTTACAAACAAATGACCAGCCTCTCTACTCAGAACATACATACACATTAGTTTCAAATTACAACTTCCCTACAAGATGATATAAGCACATAATATATGGTATATAAACACTCTTTGTGGTACTGTATACTGCATTTTGAAAGCACTTCAAGAAAAACTAAACACTTCTAAATATTCCTAATGTTATTCACGTGTGAACTGGTAGAACAGAGCCATCTGTGGTGACAGAGTGGATGTTAGACACGTGCAGTGAAGATCATACGGACCATGCTCCTCATAGTCAAATTTTGTAACAAACCTGATGTACAATGCTTCAAAATATGTACAAATATGTCTTTGGAATAAGTGTTCTATCAGTGTAATTTGTTGATATTTTAATGTTTCTTATGACTAATTATACAGGAACAGAATATGCATTTACATAAAGTCTGGTCTCTAGTTTTTAGCAATTCTTATTCTATAGAATTAACTATTCCAAGTTTTTTGTATCATACGTCAGAGAAAATCATTTCACAATATAGATGTTAAATGCAAATAACTTGTTTAATTAAAAGCTGATTTTGACACACTATGTGACAAAGCTCTTCTTTGACAACTTCCAATACACTAGAACAAGTCTGAATTGGTTCTTAATGAACAGAGATGCCACTTAAAACAAGGTCTTTCAACTCCATCAAGAAGCATAGGCAATGTATATATGTTTACTTTAACTACAGTTTTCATTGAAATAGTCAAATAAAATAACTAATTTTCACAAGCTGAGGCAAATACTTATGTGTATGTTTAGATATTTCAGTGGGAAAGTATATGGAATTCAAAAATTAACATTGAAATTCACTCATATAGAATGGCCCAAATACCAAAAAGTAAGAAATTTGTAGTCATTTTGCCACTACTGCATAGTACAAAGTCATGGCAAAGTAAAATAGAAAGTGAAACCCGCTAGATTGGTGCCTGCATCATTGGGGTTTAGTGTCAGCAACCCTACGACTTAACAGATTCATGAAAACAGCTTTGTATTTTTTTGTCTCATCCATAGAAATTACTCTAAACTACAAGGAAATCAGTTTATTTATACTGCACCACCCTAGACCTACCAGATCACACATGCGCTTTGCTGGCAAGCTCTGGCGTGGGAAAAAAAATCCACACACACATGCATACACACAAACCTTGACCTAATACAACTAGCTTCACTTTTGTGTAATGGTGAAGCCAACACTGGAAATTATTAAAAATTAATTTAAAACATGAAAATTGGTTTATATACGCTACACATTAACCTAGACCTAACCTGTGGTGAATGAGAAAATCAACAGACCCAGTCAACAGTCAATTTACTGACTTATTACAGTCTAACAGCTTACACTTGCCTGCTACTCATTTTAAAGATGTGTATATTCAATAATTGCTGTGCATTAAAAATGTTTAAGCCAAAACAAACTCCAGAGAATTTCTATTGGTGATTTCATGAAGGGAAGCAGTATTAAGAGTATTATTGCATTTTGTATATTAGTTGTATTAATCTTGGCGGCCACTAAGCAACAAAAGCCTTGTATATAACTAAAAATAGGTGGCTGAATAACTACCAAATCAGTGCTTTTTATGTATTTCAATGTCAGTTGCATGTTTTATTGAACCTTAAAGACCAAAAATAGATCTTGAATATTAATAAAGCTTTATAGTAACACATTATGGTAAGTAAAAGTATATGCTAAGCTGGCATGTTTTCTTGGGCACCCAACTCCCTAGTCTTTATTTGGTAGATTTCACAAAATGTTGGAAGAGGAAGGCAACCACATTGAGACATGTGTCACCAACGTTAGCCCTGACATATAGTGTAATGAATATTAAGATTTCATTCTTTCTGTAGATCCCAAAGTTCATGCAAAAGCTTATGTTTTGTTTCTTCTTCTTCATTTGCGAAACAGATTCCTGTCATTTCTCCAGGTGCACTTCAGTCTGAGGCTTATTATGCTATCTGTATCGTTTAGCTTCAGAGCCAAGGAAAGCAACCTTGCAATGGGTATGGATGAAACTTCCCAAAAGCTTTATATCTCCTGCTAGCCAATGCCCTGTGAAGAAAGCAGTAATGTTCTCAACTTAAGTCTGCTACATTTTAGCAGGCGCTCAGCTCTTTCCTTACAGGGTCCATTGATAAATAGTTTCCCTATGTCTGTTTCCTGGGGTTTTAAACCAGATCTTATGATGATGTTCTCTTTTGTATAGTTATTGATAGCTTCTCTAATTAATCACTGAGATGCTGTGTTTTTTTAGTTTTCTACAAATTAGATAACCTATTCACCATAAGAACTGAAAGCTTCAAAGAAACAAACTTTTCTGGTTAACAACACTGTGGAAAGACAAGCATATGCGCCCTCTCTTCTTCTCCCTGGCCCTTGCTTGTCCACCAACCCGTGCCTAAGAATAGGTGTATGTATAATAAATAAGTCATAGACAATTTAAGGTACTTTTAGTGCTGTTGCCACTGTATATAAAATTTATGGACATCTTGTAGGAGAAATTGAGTGTAAAAGAGCATGGCACACACCTACTTTATATTTAAATCTAACATAAAAGGCTTACAAGTGGTAGAAAAAACAGCATAGGAGGAAATTTAATATGAAAGTGTAAAAAATGTAAATGGAGTGTTATTTATGGACGCTCTTTAACTGCTGTGGTTCTCAGCGTCCCATTCTATACTGGGCGTGAAAGACCGCTAAATTTTGCTCAGAGGCCTCTCTATCAGGCTTGAGGTTCTTTTACGTGCCATAAATCTACGACACGGGACCAACGGCTTTACTTCCCTTTCGAAGGAAGCCATGCTAAGGATTTTTACGCCAGAAAAAAATCCATTGTCCTCCGCCGGGTTTGAACCCGCGACCTTGGGTATATGAAGTTAGCATGGTAACCACTACACCACGGAGGGTGATATGAAAGTGTAAGAAAACTGTTTGAAATGCTTGGATTTTTTTTTTTTCCCCGGACTTGGTCATTATTTCAATACACACTTTCACAGCAAGTGGTACTTATGCCATTTACTGAAATAGAGCTGACAACATATGACTATCAAATACCATGGGGCAGTGGCTCAGCCAACAAAAGTGTAGCCAAATGCTGTTGCAAAATGTAGCCATGGGATTTTTGGAAGGACAGCATTGGAGCAGTTGCAGAGTAATGACAGAGCAAAGTCAAAGAAACTGCACAACTGAATCTTTCAGGGACCTTGCAAATAGAGCTGACTTGTATCCCTTATAGAGATTGGAATCCATCAATAACAAGCATACTTTCATCACCTCTAGCAGCCATTTTTTCTATTAAAAAAAAATGTCCTATTTAGGGTGAGCAGTTGTGTCATACTCCCAAGGTGTTAACAACTAGTCTTGACTCAAATACAAACATAATATAATCATTATTATTTTATTTTCTTAACATTTCAAATTTGTGATAATTATGGCATGTCTATTAAGGAAACAGTACTGCATGTGCTGCGAAGTGAAACATTTTGGGTAAGGCGGTATATTTACAAAGAAACATGTAGCATATTAAACACAGTAATATGCTTGAGTTGAGTGCATTCAGCATTGTTTTTCTTTTTAACAACAATGCTGTCAACTGTCCAGATCACATTAGCATCACTAATGTGCTGGAATTTCGTCCCAGGAGTTCTTTTACATACCAGTTAATCTGACATAGGGCTGTCGCTTTTAACCACTCTAAAAAATCATTGGTCTGGGCCAGGTTTGAACCCACAACCTTGGGCTCAGAGGATCAGAAGGCTAGTGCCTAACTTTGTGAGTAACCCAAACCAATAGTGTATAAATGATAATATTGCATTATTATTATTATTATTATTATTATTATTATTATTATTATTATTATTATGCACCAGAAAGCAGCTAGAGTATGAACTTAATTTTTTTGATGTTAAGTACTGTAAAGTGCTTTTGTTTGCTTACATTTTTATCTATTGTAACATATGGATATACATTTTTGCACAAGCCATCACTAGATAAATCTTATTTTATTTGATAATGTTGCTACTCACCACCATATAACTGTACTATCCTCACTTGTTTAGTTGTGCCATAGACATCAATGACAGCATGCAATGGACCATCTTTATATGGGATATCTTTAGTACAAGGACCTTGGTCTTCTCCATTGATTATGAAATGCATTTCTGCCAAATCACTTTCACCATTAGTGGAACTTGGTACATACAAAACACCTATTCTACTTCCCACATCAGTTGGAAGTATATCTTCAGCCGGGCTTGAAGCTGATGGCCGAAGAAGACTACGCGGTATACAACCCCTAGAAGTTCGTATATTATGACCTTCACCTAATACTTTTTTCTCCAGATCAGAAGTTGCAGAATTATCTGGAAGTGCTCCATACTCGTACACATTGTTATGCGATTTAGTAATTGCAAAAATCCATGAAGTTCCCATGTTGGCAAGATCTGGGAGAGCATATTGAGGTAAACCGCCAACTGCTCCTGCAGCTGTTTGTGGATCTAGTTGAGTCAAGCCCAATCTCATGTGGCCGCTCCATCCACGTTCATTCTTCTCAATTTCTAATAGGAATATTTCTCCTGGGAGCAAAGGCTTCTCGCTAAACGTCAGGGCGTTTGCAAAACTTGCTTTTCTATAAGCTACTGTATTATCGTCATACAAAACTATATTTCCACCGTGGTATGGATGGAACCTAGTTATCATTTTGCGACAAGTCTTTTCGCTCATTATTTCTGTATGCTGTGCCTAACTAAAAGTTATACGGCAAATCGCCGAACACGCACAGAACATTCCGGCTTATTTCCTGTACAATTAAACACACCAACTTGGCTAACTTGTGTCAGTTTAGGACTATAGCGAAGCATGATTAGCATTGAATGATTCTTAAGTTTATCAAAAATATCAGAATCCCATTCACAACCCCGTTATTCCTTAACTTCTTTTATTTAACGCCTATTTCATGGCTTATATTCAGCAAAAATTGTTCTGGCTGCTCTTGCTCTATATCATTGAACACTGTCAGGCACATAGCTGCCAAATTTGAAGTAGGAAAATTAGCCAACATTAGCCTAAAAATTAGCGAAATTCTTACAGTGTAACTCAAAATATAGAGCGCTTGAAACGCGTATAAAACATTAAAGTAATATGACACTAACAATAAATTGTCAATACAAATAATGTATAGTTTGAAGAAGAAAAAGAAGAAGATGATGATGCCAGCAACAAAGATTCAAATAAATCTTAAATGATTTCTGCACAACAGCTTTAATGATATTTTCGTCTGTTACGCTGAGTGCCAACATCAAAATACTGTATCCACTGGGTGCCACCTGCTACCAACGTTATTTTTTTTAACAACATCGCTAAACTTAAAGTACGTCGTCGTCTGTAATGGGAAACGAAAGTGAAATGTGCAGATTGTGACGAAAACACAAAAAGTAATTCAGAATTAAGCATGCGTAAGCTGCACAAAGAATATACTCGAACTGATGTGTGTGTGTGTGTGTGTGTGTGTGTGTTTAACGTGACAGAATATGTGGAAACTTAGATTGTTTCGCTTTAATAAAGTATTTCGACTCCAGGTCCCCATTTTGATTCCTGACTGTAACGGTTAGCTTTTCTTTAACCACAATTACTCATTTCTCCACCGGACTGCAAGTATTCATGTGAGTGAATGTGCGAATTTTATTAAAACTATCACTCCAGATTAACCATTTATTTTGAAATGTACTTAAATGATTAATTGGAATAGGAATAAAATATATTCGTCGACCACCATTAGCATGTGAGAATGAATGTGCGTGCGTTTAAAGATGGAAGGCATTAAAAAACCTATATATAGGTATATTGTGTGTGTGTTTACTTTTATTTGGCTTTTGGAAACTATTCCTACGAAAGATTTTTTTTTTATTTTTCTTCTAGCTTCATATTAAATAAACCTTTGCTGAAATAACTTTATTACACTTTTCCTTGTAATAGTAGGTTCGCAGTTAAAATAAATAAAAGTGATGTAGAACTATGAATTTTTTTATTATTATTGTTGTTATTGTTACTACTACTACTACTACTGCTGCTCCTGCTTATACTGTTGTAGTCATCATTATTATTGTTATTATCATCATTATTAGTCTAAAATACATTTCAAAATAAATGGCCTTGTGCTTTATGCAACTAGACGAAGATGCAAGAGGAAATTCACGGCAATTATTTTAAAACTGCAACAACCGGCAACCGTTACTATGTAGACAATATTGCGGAAATCAGGTGACTATGTATTGCATGTTGGGACTAGGAGCTTTGCTTAAGGGTACAAATCGGCGTAAATTTAGCTCTTAGGTATTTGTATAGAATATTATACAATTTAAGAATAAATTCATTCTGTAATTTAGATTGTTAGGATTGTATTATAATCCTGCGTGCACTGTCCACATGGATCCGTTGTCAACCTAAGGGTGAATAGATCTTGACATTGCAGAATCTAGTTCAGTTTTAGATTTGTCTATCATAGATAACTATAAACGAAGATGGTTAACTCAATGTTAAAAAATTGGACTCGCATTCCTCTTCCGGCGATCGACACGCCTCCAACTGTTATCACACGGCCCATATAGGAACTTACACCGAATCCGGTGGCTCAATCGCACAAACACCGTGCCACCATTCCTGATTACGGTACCCTTATATGTAACCCGCCAGTTGTTCCCGCGTTTAGAGCCAAAATCAAAATACTGTGAGTGATTCGGAGCTCTTCATTCATTTTCTGAACCACTCACACTTGATCTGGCTGTAGACGTGGAAACAACTTTATTGTGATACGATATCTGCTTTATTTAAACGTTTCTGCTTTTCATCCTATTTTGGACTAGATAGCAGTGAAGTAATATTCTTAAATTAAAAATTAACATAAATTTTGCTGAGTTTGTTAATGTTGAAGCATTAAATATTTGAGGTATTAAGTTACTTTTAAAGTAATGTGTTTGTAGCTTTAAAGTACCTACATGTAGTACTGTAGTGATGCATTGCTGCAGAAAAAATGTCATTTTTTAATTTTAAGAACATATTGCTTTATTAAACAATTATTAACTGTAAAATTTGAATAATTTTATATATATTCTGTAAGATCTTTTGATAACTGAACTGTGAGTCAAGTATTTAATATTATCCTTTTAGGTGATAAAATAAAATCACAAGCACATTTTATATAATTTTTGTACTAGAACTTCAGAAACGTTTTCATAAAGAAACTTAAAATTTAAAAGATAACAGCAGCACTGCCTATTTTTGTACTTTGTATGAAAAAAATATCGTTATTTTAAGACAATCAAAATCATTATTTTGATTACTGAAATGTAACACAAAGGAACACTGGAAGTAGCATGCACACACTTAGTAATCTCATAATTAGCAGCAGCCAGTGTGAGAATTTAAATAAACAAATTAGCTGATGCATTCAAATTTGTTTACACTCATCAGATAGCTATATAACCAGCACCCTAAGCACTATTGTCAAAAACAGATCCTGTTTAAAGTACATTTTCTTTCATTTGTGCTTATCTCATAGTGGGAAGAGTGATAGGATATGAAAGGAGTGAAAAATAAGCAAAATAATGCAATATTAAATCTGTATATTTATAATTTTAATTTAAAAACTAACAAGCTTCTGTTTTTTATTTCCATTTCATACACATGTAACTAATTTTTCTTCACAGTATTTTAAATATAATAGTGAATAAGTAAGTTGGCACTATATTTCTATAAATAGAGGAACACATGTTATGCAAATTCTGAAACTAAATAAAATAATTTTAATACAATATACATATACTGAAAATATACATTGCAATCTATACTAAATCATAACTGTTTAGAAGAAACAAGGGTTAAACAACTAAGAAGCAGAATGAAATCACCAGCATTACCGATGCAATTTTATTGCATATAATATATGCATATTAAGAAGATAAAAATTATGTTGTTCAACTTTGTAATTGAAACACTTCTCATTCAGAGTGTGAAAATCTGAAATGCTATTTTTTGCTATTGAAAATTTGGTGTATCTGTATTCTGCTGGGTAACTTTGAGCATGTTGTGTGAATACTGAATATAGTAATAGAATTTCCTGAAAGTTCCAAAATAAAATGCTGTAAGGTTAGCATCAAAGGTCTGCATTTATGTGTTATATTCCCAAATCTAAGGCAGGAAGAATACAAATAGTTTCAGTGCTTTAGCATAAGCAGAGTGTACTGTGAATTGGAATTTTGCTCATCGGTTTGTTGCCTTTTAAATACATACTTGATAACATAAGAGGCATTGACTTGCAAATACAAATATGGAAAGAATATTATGTTGCCACTACTTCCAACAACTACCTCCTATTGAAGTATAGGTTGCAGAGGTATACTTAGGGCAGACAGAGCATGACAAAAGCATGCTGAATGCTAAAATTCAATCCTTTCCTGCTGGCCATTTATGTGCCTATGGCATTGAAACAGCTAACCAAAGATATTATTTAAATTAACTTGTCTTTCCAAACTTGGACATTTTAAGAATAATGTGGAAATAATTTTAGCCATATTGCTCATGTAATTTTGTAAAAATGCTGAGACCTGAAGTAATTTTTGGATAAAGTGTGCAACATGGTACATATAATACCAGAAATAACAATGATGTGATACAAGCTTTAAGGTCTCATGCGCATTCACTTACCTCTCTCTCGCTATCTCTCTCTCCAGACATAAAGAATAAGGTACCTATTACAAATTATACATACTGATATATGCAGATAATTGAAACAGGTTCATGTAAAATAAATTATGCTTGCTGCATGCTATGTTAAGGTGCGAATACAAATTCCAAAAATAATGCTTAGAAAGTTATACATATTAAATATATAAAACTAATAAAAACTACTATCTTGCTGTCCCAAAAACATTTTCTAATAACCAATGCTTTATTGACAAAGGGCTCTAAAGAAGTGACTTACATCCACAGAAGACAATTTCTTTCACCTCTGCTTGTTTTGTTTCCGAGCTTGATTGCTAAAATTTCATTGTCATCCTCAAATATAACAGACCATCTTGTGTAGAGAACAGTGCAATATGCTAACAATGTGAAACACTTCATATGAATAAGGAATGTCTTTTTTTTTTTGTTTATTTTACGTGGGTTCTCTTGCTTGGTGCTCCCATACATTGTCTCCTTTTACTCCAAGTGCTTGAAAGGTCAATAATATGATTCTTCAGTAATTCATACATATGAATGATTTTGTTACGCCAATATGTTTTAAAAATGCTACAAAATATGAAGTGCATACTCTCTGAAGTTGTTTTAGAAATACCTGCACTCTGTATTCAGTTTTATGGGTACTTTAGCTTTGCTGCTGGGAAGTAATATTATGAGGTTATAAGGATTGCGATGAAAGGTTGGTGCTATTGGAATGTGGCTATTCCGACATAACAATATCCACATCTGCAGAGAACTTTTGTGTAATTTGCTGACTTAACACCTAAATCCCTAATGTACAACTGTACAACTTTGTTTTTGTAGTATTCTTCTTTACCAATGAATAAAAAGTAGTTGGTACATATATTCCTGGAAGTAATATACACACAAACCACATGCAGCATTTATTTCAGGCCAGGACATGATAAATGCAGTATATGTGACCTTGAACTGTATTTTCAAACTGTTTCTTTACACAAACATTTTCTGTAAAGCTTGCAGATTGCAGATCATTCAATGAATTCTCTTGATCCCCTCCTAGCTTATGCTCACTTAGAATGATACTTTCAGTAGTGACAAAAAAATAAAATATATATTCAGCAATAAAGTTATAGGAAAAAAGTAATTGAGGCAGCATGATGAAGTACTAAACTTACATACTATTCCCATGTATATTACAGATCTGAATACATGTTAATTGCTTCCCTTTCTATACATATATGCATATATTCAAATATGATTTAATACATTTAATTTCCTGATCTTAGGCTGCGATTTTGCTGTTTACAATACCAGGGGATGGAGATAACACATATTGCCTGCGCAATTTCATTGCGCAAGGGGACTGCATGATCCAAACCTTGTTCCCCTAGCCAACTGAAGTCAACAGTTTTTAACATAGCATCTGTAATACGCTTTCCAACATCAGACAAGTGAGCAACATCTGGTAGCATACTTTCTGTAAAAGTAGCTCCTGCTCCAACAGCTCTACATTGCTCCTCAGTAGGATATGTAAGCTGAGGAGTATCAGCGTGCTCTTTCAGAAAAATTCCTAAATGAATATTGCTTACTCCATCTGATATGAGACACGTTTTACAGTTGTTACAGCTGATATGTCGAAGGAGTCTTCTGGCTATATATCCTGAGGCATAGACTGTGGAAAATGATTTTCCTACCTCAACACCCAAACTGTGAACAGGAGGAGGTGCATCAATTTCAAGGCTGGACTCTTGAACATCATGAACCTCTGGATCCCCAAAAATAAACTGCCGTAAATTATTGAGGACTTCTCCAGGTTCTTCCTCAGGTTCACAGTTTGAACCCCTTACATCCTTAAAACACAAACCATTTATTATGGCTGTTTTCAGCGCTGCTTGGAACTGGCTCACCGTAGGATTGTAATTAGAACCACAATGTGATCTAATACAACCAAACAAGTGCTCTAGGGGGTCTTGGTTAAGGCATCTAGTCTGCAGATATTGGAAACCTTCAACCTTCAAAATCTGCCAGAGATGTTATACACCTCTCATCGAGATGATCCAGCCATCCTGTGATGGAGGTCGAAAAATATCTGTGACAAAATTAGCATCAGAGATTTCCTTTATTGTACCTGAACACTGCCTCAAAAACTGCCAACTGTTGACTGTGGCTATCATGCTATCCCAAAATGAAAAGAAATGATCATTTTTACGGCTGAGTTTACTCCTAAGATGCTTTGGTCCTTTTGATTTGCTGCTGCTACCATTGAAGCTATCAGAAGTGTTGTTTAGTGTATCAACGAAATGTGCAGTAGCAACACTGCCCAAAGGTAGATTACCTGAAAGATAATTTAACAGAGTTATCTTACAAGGCAGAGTTGTGATACTTTAAAAGTTAGGTAATTAACCTTAAAAGAAGGAAAAAAGTGAGAAAAGCTGCAGTACTACATTTTAATTATCTCTGCAGTCTTTGCAGTTTTTAAATAAAACTGGTTTTTGAAGTTTATTTCTAAAGTTTCAAAAACTATAGTGTTAAAGCTCAACAATTTTTCACTCTGGAGTTTTTCATAAAACATGAATAATTCTGGCTTACAATTACACCATCTAGGCTTATTAATGTGATTTGCTAATGGAAAAGCTAAGTTTCTCACTTTAAAATATATTATTTCCTATTATATTGCATATATTCAAAGATTTAAAGTTTCAGCTTGACCAGTCCAAAGAGAAAAAGTCCAATGTGTTTCCAAGAAAATTAGGCATTGCTAATCATTTCCTCTACTTGATACTGGAGTTCTTTTTTTGCCCCTTTTCTCTACTGCATGAAAAAAGAGAACTCAGTAATTTACTGTTATACTTACCATTTATATAATGGCAGTGCAATGCCACTGCCATACTGTTGCTAAATATTTGGGATGCAAAAGAAACCTTCATTTTCTGGAAGGCATCTGGACTTAGATGAGTGTCGGTGATTTTGTGTAAACAATGAAATGGCTGGTTCCTATCAAGTTTGACAGCTTCTTTGATGTGAGACCAGGAAGCTGTCAAAACTGCTGAGTTCTCTTCGCCAACCTTTACATTTGGTTGCACATCATGTTTCAGAAGCATGTTTCTTGTGCACTTAAGGAGATGGGGAGGATCATAAACGGTCACCACCTCCTGATCTCTAAATGTAAAGAAAGGCTTACTAATGGAAACACCTAAGCTTTTCAGAGTTTTTACGTTGTTGGTGCACATGTCACAGACAGTGACCAACACACACAGCCCAGCAGCACTGCAAGCTTCAAGCACTTCCATTAATAATCTCTTCAGCTCAATTGCCTTCACACCCCCTCAACTGAAGAAGTATACCACAGGCTGCTTCCACTTTTGTCTCAAACCCTTAGCCATGAACACAAGTACTTGGTTTGCCACTCTGCATGTTGGCCCCAGTATACCCTTGTCTTCAAAGCCAAGGATTTGATCTGTTTTCGGATCATACTGAATGTGTTCTTTGATAGCTATCTCATCAAACATCAAAGAACATATACGGTCAATATCCTTAAGCTCAGAAACAGATTTAGCTAATGTTCTGAAAATGTCTGTTTATTCCAGTACTGAAAGGGACCTGATTAAGGAGATGGATAAGGGTACTCCTATAAGGTAGAGCAAAAATGGAACGAAGAAGGGTGTAACACTTAGGAGAACGTTTGTAGATGGAGAGAGCTTGCAATTTATCTGTTACAGACCATCTTCGTCCTCTAGATGCCTTCTTAGCATTCCCCACTTGTGAAGTGAGAAAGTTTGCTGCCATTGAAGACATGGACTTTGTCAGAGTTTGAACAATTTTGTGACTACGACCTTTCATTCCCTTCATCAACTCTTTCATAGCCAATATCTTCCTTTTGTATTTTTGCTGCAACTTCTTCAGCAGTATCCTCTGGTTTTTCAATATGCCAAAAAGCGTTTTCTTTTTAGGACTTAACTCACTAACACGAGAAACATTAATTTTGGAGAGAACTAAACTTCTTTTCTTACTTTCTGACTTCTGTATATTTGCAGATATAATGTCTTCATTATCATCTGCATGAATATGTTCACAAAGTGAGAAAACATTACTAAGTGACGGAGCTGGGGGGCTAGGTTCTGAAGCAGAAAAATTGCAACATTGGTCACCAGAAGGGAGAACAACTGGAGAGAAACATTTTGGTTCACTAGAAATGGGAGAGCAGGTGTAAGATGGAGGAAGAATAGAAGTACCAGTTTCAACAGCCAAATTATTCAAAACCTCACCACATTCACCTTCAGTTGATATAGGTAGATCTGAGTGTGTTGGCTGTGAAGAGCAACTCATGGATGGAATGGCAGCATGGAGCAGTTTGGATTTATTTTTGTCGCAGAACTGGTTAGGAGCAAAATGTCTTCCACACATATAAGCTGTGGACACTCAGGTTTGGATTCTGGGCTACTTCTGCCCAGATACTGTATCTGAAAAAGACAGGCTCCTATTATACATTCATAATTAATAGCAATAAATTACCTTTCCATTTCTATACTTATGTAAAACTAACAAGACAGTTATACTAAATGATGATGATGATGATAAATAAAATATGAACAAATATAAAAGTAAAATAAATTATAGTCACATGCACTACCAGATAAACCAAAAATGTATGAGTGTATAATCAAAACTTTTGAAAATAAATACTGAGAATATTACCACAGTGAAAACATTTTAGCACAAAAAGTTTTGAATATAGCAGATTTTGTCTCTTAGAAAATCCTCAAATTTGCACTTGCCATTTAACAATCAAATATTCAACTATGTGGCTTGATATCTGAAATATAATTGCTAGAATAAGTAGAGAAATATAAAAAATAAACTCAAATTTGTGCATAGACTAAGTTTATCTCAATTTGAAGCCAAAGAAAGCTTCTTTTCCGTTTTCTGCAAATAAACTAAGAAAACAAGCATCACATAAGCACATGAATTCTTGTGTTACGTATTATAACAGAAAAATCAAAGTTCACATTAATAAATGCATATTTATGTAAGTTGTAAATTAAAGATAATAAGTTGCTTCAATTTTATTTATTTATTTTGTAAACTAGGATCTGTAAGCAATTAAACCTAATCACTGCATATAGTTGCCACATTATTTTTCTTAGCATTTAAATAATGGTATTTTGTCTAAATAAATGTGCAGTATAGGCAAGTTCATTTGAAAGGTGCACACATTTTGGCATGAAATGTATGTTTATGTTGCACATAAAGCCTGTAGGTACTGTGCTGCACATCTTCATTAGATTAAACACAAAATTCCTATACATTGCATATAATTTGTTAACTTTACTAATTTGTAGTGTAGTTATTTTCACCAGAACATTGTATGCAAGTATAAAAGTATACACTATTAAAAAGCTACAAAAGAACAGAGAAATATGGCTATTTATATATGTGTTTAAATAAAATACATAACTGCTCTATGCTGCATACTTTATATCATGTATATTATATTTAAGTTTGAATGTGAGATATGGTCTGTGTTCTAACCCCAATGATCCCAAAAAGAAGTCAAAACCTCGGAAGAATAGGGGATTTCAAATCTGAGTATGTTAATATTTTCAATATCTTCGTATCAGGATTGCTTGTGGAAGTATCACCAAGCACGAACAAATTATACATTTTCTTACACAAACACAGGTATGATTTTGCCTTTTTAAACATTTTTGCGCTGTAGCACATATTTTACTGGCAATTCAGTTTTGGATGCTTTTAACCTGATTCAAATGTCGGCGCTGTATTTATATTTAGATTACTTCGAAACTTGTAGCTGTACCTATCCGCTTGTTTTGTTAGTTTTGCTTACACCTGCTAAATGAAATGCATATTCACTTACCTTCGGCGTTGATCTGCAATATCTTTCCGACCTTTTGTCGGGAATATGAAAAGTTTTATTTCTGTGCTCTTGCCATCGGTATTACAACCCGTTACTGCAAATTTTCTGTAGTTCAAATATCGTAACATTTCTAACCAGTTTACCGAAGAAATTTTTTTAACAGAAACAAAACTGTATAGGACAGAGGAGCAATAATTGCTTCTATTTAAATAACAACAACAAACATAAAACTTCTCAAAATAGCTGAGCTATAAAACTGTATAAATTAATAAAAAGAAATTATAAGTTATAAAATTACAAGTAATAAACCAAAAATGGCCGAGAAAACGATTTAGTAATGCTAGTCTCAGAAACTGAATTTCTAATATGGCGCTTAACCTGAAAACAAACATTGTCTCTCTATATCTGCGCATAGAACGTGCGCGTGTAATTGTGTGACGTTCTCTCATGCACAGTAGCGCCTCCAAGTGTTCTCACACGGCAGCCAACGGAAACGTATACGAGTCCAATTCGGTCAATGGAGTTGGACGGGGATGGTCTCTACCATTGGTCAATTGAAAAACATGGTTGCCCATGCGCAAACAGACAGAACGAAAGGAAAATTGTATTTTTGCATTGGAAAGCAGCACTGACTTTCAGAAAGTCCATTTTTAGCCGTTATTTCGATCCAGTTCATTTACATACACCTAACTTAACGTAGCCTAACCTCGACGAAATCTCGAAACCTGTCGTTCACCTGTCACGTAGCCATATTGTCTCCGCAACCAATAGGAAAGGCTCACGAAGGAGCCTTAGTCTAAAACTGACCGAATCTGCAATCTCACCCGTAACATGGCACACATTCCGCACTCCTTTCTCCGTCTCTCTTCCGCTCGCAATTTCAATTTCTGCCCAGCTTAAAATTAGGTAAAAAAATGCACAATGTGTTATATTAAGTATGTTGTCTAAATAGAAAATCATATCTATCATCGTCATTGCTATGCCGCCGTCTTAAGTCAATCATCGCACACATTCCTTTTCCGCTCCGCCATTTCTTTTCACCGTCTCACAAAAAGAATTTCTGCGCAAATTCAAAGTAGATAAAATAATTTACAATGTAATATAATAAGTATGTTATCTAAATACCGAATCATATTCATCGTCGTCGTTACAGTTACGCTTTACCGTCGCACATTTCCATACTCCCTCATCGTCAATCCCCAAAACATGAATTTTCGCGCAAATTACAATTAAATGTATAATAATAAAAATACAGGGACTTGATCAGCTTTAAATAGCATTTAAACATTAAACTATATCTTCTTTTTATATAGATGATAATACTAAATTCCAAAATTAAGTTCTGAAAAATGGGAGTCGTCTTGTATGCTGATAAACGCAGTACTGGATCAATAAAATAATATATTACTATTATTATTGGTAGTGGTGGTCTATAGGTTTATTAATTGTGAGTGTGCTTAGCAAAATACTGATTGGTATTAAGTGCAGCAAAGATTTGAATTGACTCCTGACGGAACATGCATATTTGTTTAATAATTTACATGTAATTTCTTTAACCCTGCCGTTCTGTTCGGGTCAATATGACCCGATACACCACAGCTGTTCGCGTTATATATATTTCTCGTTTAATCAGCCACTTTTATGAAATTTAACGACTTTGTCAACTATGTATCCTCATTTCTGGTTAAAAATTCGTAACAAAATTTTGAGTAGTATTTTTTTTTAAATAGTATTTGTTACATTTATACTGTTCGGGTCATTATGACCCGATACAAAATTTCTGTAACACCTGACCATTGTTATACACTGTTGCAGTGTTATAATGCATTGTTGAAATAGCATGATATAATTGCCACTGTATGAATTATTGCTATTACAACAATACTTGTTCTTGTTACTTAGTTATATTTTGCATTATTTCGAAGGTTGCTTGTGAGCTTGAGCTTAGAAACTGTGGCAAAAAGAGTATAGAGTGAACCACAGTTAGAAGCTGTTACTAATGCCTCCAAGAGTGAATCCATTTCCGAATTTGAAAATCACACAAGCAATACATCTGAAAGTGATAGTTCTGACGACGATTCCAACAGTGACGAACAAACTATTATTTCTAAAAATAAAACTAACGAATGGAAGTTACACACATATCTACAATGACTCAAATGTCATCAAGAAGACACCAGGAATTACAAAGTATGCAACCAGTAAAATAACTAACATAAAAAGTTCTTTTGAAGCTATATTTCATGAGGCACTGGAAAAGAAAATAATAGAAATGACAAATATAAAGGGACACAAAGTTTATGGTGAGCAGTGGGAAAATATTGATAGAATTATTTTTTAAGCCTATTTAGGACTTCTGTTTTGTTTTTTGCTGGGGTATATCGATCTCATGGGGAGTCAACAAAAGGCCTGTGGAATAAGGAAACTGGCTGGAACATATTTCGGACAACAATGCCCTTGAAAATTTCTGTAACATAACGCGTGTTTTGCGGTTTGATAAGAGGTCTACTAGAGAATAGGTGCGACTTGGTGATACATTTGACCCTATTTGCAATATTTGGAAGGAAAAAAAATGGGTAGAAATATTTCTTAAATTATATAATCCTACAGAAAATGTAACAGTTGATAAACAATTAGTGGGATTTAGAGGACTCTGTCCCTTCTAAACCCA
This sequence comes from Hymenopus coronatus, assembly GCA_030762935.1. NCBI lineage: Eukaryota > Metazoa > Arthropoda > Insecta > Mantodea > Hymenopodidae > Hymenopus > Hymenopus coronatus. The sequence continues at coordinate 85,171,651 of CM060887.1, forward strand.
CAAAATACGGGATAAAGATATGGTCTCTCTGCGACAGCGATACATCGTATCTTCTAAAAGCACAGGCATACACAGGAAAATAACAAGGAGCTGCACCAAAAAAAAAAATCAAGGTATGAGAGAAGTGTGTGATCTTATATATAAGCCAAGTGCTCAAAATATGACTTGTGACAAATTTTTTACTTCATACAGCTTGAGACAACTGCTTCTGAAACAAAAATGACTATGTAGAGAACTGTACATAAAAAGAAGACAGAAATTCCACAACAAATGAATTGAGAGAAAGTACATAGCACTACGTTTTACTTCACAAATGACACTTCAGTAGTCAATTACATTGCAAAGAAGAAGAAAAATGTAGTACTCATGAGTACACTACACCATGATATTCAAATAAGCAGTAGTGACGACAAGAAGCCACAAATGATTTTGGATTGTAATGCTAGTAAAGGAGCAGTACATACACTAGATCAAGCAGTAAGTACATATACCTGCAAAAGGAAAACGAATCGGTGGCCAATGATTTTTTCTATAACATTCTTGATGTTTCACTTTTCAATGCGTATAATTTAGGGAATGCCACAGACCCTAAATTGAATATGAACAAATTAACAAGAAGAAGACTACTTCTAGAAGAACTTCGGAAATCTCTGATAAAGGAAGATATCGCATCCAGAAAATACTTTCCAATGACAGAAGAATTGCTAAAATAGTGAAGAAAATTCAACATTGAAAATGTGGTCAAGGTATGAGACTCTGCGTCAGAAAGAAAAACTCTAAAATGTGCACGGTGTAGATTTTATCTATCCAAAAAATGACAACAAAACAAACATGCTCTGTGGAAAACGTGCAAACACATTTGTAAAGTACATGTTACTTATTTGTGTCCAGATTGTTCTTTCTGAAGAATAATATCTGTCAAATTTGTATTCAGTTATTGCTGTAATATTATATTTAATATTTCTTCAATAGTTCTATCTAATATAAAGTAATTGATGGTTCACAATGGCTCAAGTTGTTTGTAATAAGTAACAATAATAGCATAAAATATAAATATTTTGTCTTGTCTATGATTTATGAATCACTTTATTGGATTATACAGAATTATAATACTTCCGGTCACATTTACCCGAACAGTACATGCGTATAGTAAATTCGAACAGAACAGCAGGTTAAAAAATCAAAATAAACGGTTGTGCTTGCTTCATTTAGCTAGACAGTGTTCAACATATGGCTAGAATAGAATATTTTGAAATTTAGACAATTTGCTTCTCAGCAATAACATTATTAAATCTTTAACGGAATGATATAATGAATGTAGCACATGGAATTATATTTATTTATACACCCCTATTATTTAAATAATGCTTTTGCAAATATTCAATTGGTAATTGGACATAAGCGTAATTAAAATTTGTTAGTGTGTTTACATCTTAAATGAAACACTTTCGTGCGAAGTCTAAAACATGCTGCGATGTGCATCACCACAATTTTAGTTTGCAGTATACATTTCATAGTGACGACTGATGATTCATTATAACCTCTCATATCAGAGATCACTGATAATTTTCTCAAAGCTTTCGCACTTTCGGTCAAACTGCCTTTAATGCAATTTGGTATTTTCTTGAGTCACAAGGGTTCTCAGAACTTTATTTGAAGTATTAGCTGCTCTTACTAGTACTATATATCAAGCCACCAAAATTTCTTTGTTGGTTGCTTGAAATGCTCATACAGCTAATATAGACTCTTGAATATAGCTAATATACACTCTTTGGGCAGTTAATATTTATTTCACTATATTTAAGAATGTCTTTATCTTATACTTTGGCTCCACTTAACACACCAGATAAAGATAGTTTGCTCTATATGAATAGTTCAATTGATTTTAAATGAGCTTCCACTAGGTAAAACCATCTTGAACTGTGCAATACACAAACAAGACAATGGGTGAACAAATTATGACATATCTACAAATCACGGGCTTTACAGTGCACAACAAATGTCAAGATTGGACATGCGTAGGTCACACTGGGGTCAGTACAATATATTTAATACACGAGGCTTAACCACCCCAGTTAAAAAGGAGGAAACACTTCCACAAACATATCCCCATAAATATGTATATAGAGATCATCTCACTAATGTAAGAGAAATCCTAAGCCAAAAATGATAAATTAGACAAGCGTGCAATAAAATCGAAAACGGCCAACAGAAAATACAACTGCGAAGAATTGAAGAAAATGCTGCATGGCTGGGGACATGCATATAAAGCAGAGCCACTCCACAAAACAAAGCAGCAAAAAGTCAGAGAAACAGAGAACAGGCTCTACAAAGATCTTGCCAAGAAGAAAAAAGGAATCACTTGTAAAAGGAGCAAGGGAACACTAATACCATGCATTGTCCTCTATGGTCTAGGGATAATATACTAGCCTCAGGTTTCCAAGGTCACAGGTTCAAACATGGCGGAGGGTAATGGTAATTGCAAAAAGATCATTAGCATGGCTTCCTACAAAAGAAAGGTAAAGCCATTGGTCTTGTACCATAGATTTAAGACACATAAAAGAACCTCAAGCCTGATAAAGTGGTCTCTGAGAAAAATTGATTGATCTTTTACACCCATAATAGAATGGAATGCGGGAAATGGCGTGTTATTTATGGACGCTCTTTAACTGCTGTGGCTCTCAGCGTCCAATTCTATGCTGGGCGTGAAAGACCGTTTTTTAATTCTGCTCAGAAGCCTCTCTTATCACGCTTGAGGTTCTTTTACGTGCCGTAAATCTACGGCTTTACTTCCCTTCCGAAGGAAGCCATGCTAAGGATTTTTACACCTGAAAAAATCTATCGCCCTCCGTCGGGTTTGAACCCGCGACCTTGGGTATATGAAGTCAGCATGGTAACCATTACACCAATGCGGGAATCGCAGCAGTTGAACTTCCATAAATGTTCAATATGTCCGAAAAATACCGGTTCCAAGCCAGTATTCCCATGGTGACATGCATAGAACACCTGGACAAAGTTATCTGCACAAAGGATCGATGAAGACAGCAGTGATATCCCAGTCAAGGGAGATCTGCTCTAAAGAAGAAATTGCCAAAGCCATACAGGAAACCAAGATAACAGAACTACAGGTTCAGGCGGGATTAGAAATGATATTCTAAAGCAGTCAGGTGTTATCCTGAACAAACGTTATTTCAGGATTCAGCGATAAATACCGAACCTGAGCTGCAGAAGGGAAAAAAACAGATAAAGATGAATAAAGAGAAGACCGAAATTGTAGTATTTAGGAAAGGAAGCAGTCTAATCAAATCAGGAAAGGGAAAATTGCGACAGAAAATTGCTTGAGAGTGCCAACAACAACTACAATGCAGTCAATAATGAAGAGCTTCACACTTCACATCCGAATAAAAACAGTGACCACATTTAGAACCATGAATGAAATCAGGAACTTTAGATTGCAATTACACAGTAACGGCCATTTTGAGGTTAAAGATATTGTCTGTATTTGCGTATAGATTCAAAGTGATGTGGGAACATCTCCACACACACACACACACACACACACACACACACACAAACACACACAATTAAAATATAGAAACAAAATACAGACCAGATACTTCAAGAAAGCTTTAGAAGCTACACGAATTCACTAGAGATACCTTCCTAATATAGGATCTGTGAACCACGAACAGCAATGGTATTGCCATATTATCAAGCCTATAATGTATTTTATATAACTTACAAGAAAACAAAAATGACATAACAATGATATTCTATGCTACCTGTACGATGTAAGACAAAGATGGTAGATTGTAAAGTGAGACATGAATATATCTTGATTATAAGGGATGTTGATTTCCTCTCCAAACCCCCCCCCCCTCTCTCTCTCTCTCGACAGCACCTGAGATGGTGATTACAGATGCCAGCTTAGTGCCAAAGGCTAAACACAACCACAACAGTGATTAGCACTAAGCAATTAAGTGTTTGGTGGAATAAGGTCTCAACTCTGAAAAGTAGTTTTTAGAAAACTAACTGGAGGTTATCGCTTTAAACTATGTAAATATACTACATTGTCTTCCTTTATTTGGTATAGTCCATATCACAGAAGGAAAATATATGTACAACGTATGACATTTTGCTTTGGTTTTATTTTACCTAAATATAGTTTACGTATTTTTTCATCTAACGTACAACTTCTTCTATAAATCAACGGCTAGTTTCTTAAAATGATTATTTTAATTCTCAAACACGTGTTTTTACAGGACATTACTAATGTGGATAATAGTTATATCCAAAAATAATAAGTATATTAAAATTCTTTTTGTCAATTTACTGTTTTATACACTTTCACTCTAATATAAAAATTCTTAATTTTTGGTGCATCCTTCTTTTTATTGTTGAACATTCTGAGACAAATTTTCCTCTTACCATGCTCTAACTGGCTCTAGCACAAATCGACAGAGGCTTCCAATGCCAGACAACTTGGCTGTCATCACACTTGGTTTCTCTACCAGAGCCAACAGTAAGTTAATGTCTACAGGAAAGGGTTTCTTGATGAATATGAAAGGGTGTGCAGTGGTAAGCATGACTGTAATGCAAGGTTCATGCCATCAGTAGACCACTGCATCCCTCCATAGACTGAACTTTGGGGAGAGTTTTGTTCTTAGGTTTTGCATAGAAGAAGCCCACGTCATGTTTCCTCCAGTCTTTCAATTCTGGTCTTCCATCAGTGACTTGGAAAGGCTTGCAATTCTTCCTCATAAGACAATACATTCTTTCTTGGATGAGATGTTCTCTCTTCTTTTTAGTATATTACCATAATATCCAACATTTTTGTCACAGTGATTGTGACTATGACCACAAACAGCAAAAATATGTTCTATTATAAAGTTTAGTCTTAGTTACCAAATGTAAATGGAGTTTCATTTATGGGCGCATTTTAACTGTTGTGGTTCTCAGCATGAAACACCGCTTAAGTTAACTCAGAGGCCTCTTTTATCAGGTTTAAGGTTCTTTTATATGCCTTAAATCTACGACACGGGACCAACAACTTCACTTCCCTTCCGAAAGAAGCCATGATAAGGATTTTTACGCCTGAAAAAGTCATCGTTCTTCGTCGTATTTGAACCCGCGTCCTTGGGTAACGGTTCCAATTCTGAAAAAATACAGTGAAATTGCAAATAAGTTATTTAAAATAGGTATATATTATTTAAAGAAGTAAACTTCGAAGAAAGAAAACATTGTACGGACTTATGGTTGCTAACGTTGAGTTCAGAGTAAAAAGATTCGTTGCAGTGTGTCTAAAATGTGGGATTTATTAACCACACACATACATACACAAAGGAGAATTCAGGAGAAACCAAAAGTTCATTAATATTCCAACAAAGAATGCCAATAGCTCAATACTTCAATGGAGTTCTTCTTGCCTTGTTGTCAGCAAACACATTTATCACATTCTCAAAGTCCAGTTTCACAGTCAGATCATTTTCTACTACTAGTATAGCCAGGTGATTCAAATGCTCCTGAGTCTGAGAAGCATGCTGTCGTTCTTAAACCTTCCAAGAACTAAAAATAATCGTTTAAAAGAACAGTTTGTTGCTGCTGTGATCAAACAAATTTAAAGAACAATTTTGATTTTTGAATAAATGTCAAAGAGATACTTCTCTTTTAGCATTTTATTTAAGTCACAATATAAAGGACCGTTCTTATATCCAGAACTCAAAAGGAGGCCTTTAAGATGGACCCATGCTGCTCCAAAAGACTCCTCTATATCCTCCGAGTAAATATGCTGCAACTATTCTGCATCATTAAGAGTTCATCAAAGTCCATTTTCGTCAAATTGGAAAAGATTGAGAAAACCCTTCATAGACACCAAAACTGTTTTTAATATGCTGTCATCAGATTTGCAGTCGCCCTCCGTGGTGTAATGGTTACCATGCTGACTTCATAAACCCAAGATCGTGGGTTCAAACCCGGCGGAGGACGATGGATTTTTTCGGGCGTAAAAATCCTTGGCATGGCTTCCTTCGGAAGGGAAGTAAAGCCGTTGGTCCCGTGTCGTAGATTTACGGCACGTAAAAGAACCTCAAGCCTGATTGAGAGGCCTCTGAGCAAAATTAAGCGGTGTTTCATCACGCCCAATTTAGAATTGGACGCTGAGAAGCACAGCAGTTAAAGAGCGTCCATAAATAACACGACATTGACATTTTTATCAGATTTGCAAACCACAGTTTCATTTTCTTACTCAGAGTCTGAGTTATCAAACCGTTTCTTTCGTTTCATTACACGTTTTTCTTTAGTTTCACTGAATGGTACAAGCTGTGTGGTCTCACATTTTCTCTCCCCCAACATTTTTGTACACTTCAAAAGACTTTTTCATCTCATCTATGAAAGTTAGAAATGAAGAATGAGGTTTCACTACTGCAGATATTATCAACTTATGCTGTAGTGCTGTACTCACAGCAGTGAACTGTTTCAAAATACTCCCTCACACTGTAGCCACGAATGCAATTTCTTTAGATTTAAGATTTTGCAATATTTCTGTTGCTTCTGATTCAATCGCAGCTTTCAGAAATGTATTTAGGAGCTTTATTGACTACATCCCAATTAGCATTTATGATTTTGCAGGTATCTTCTCAAGCTGACCATCTTGTAATGCAGAGAAACCTTAAAATCAAATTTCCACCTGCAAAATTTGACTGTAGATGCAAAAAAATAAATAAATAAATAAAGTAAATAAATAAATTGTAAATTGACTGTAACAAGTCAAAAATGTTGTAGCCATTTTACAGCATGGCTGCACTGGATGTACAAAATTCACGGAATGGGTGGAGCAAGGGATGAAAAGTGACAAATGACTTAACTCGGGTTGATAGACCAGAGTAGGTTCCCGCCATATTTGCAGCATTATCATAACTTTAGCCACGGCAGTTCTTTATATCTAACCCGTGGGAGTTGAGAAACTTATGCACTGCGTCTGCCAATTCCTTCCCGGTGTGCCTAGCATTTCTCGTAAACTCTATACACAGCTCTTGGAGTACACCATCTTTATCCACATAACTTATAATGAAACCTAACTGATCACAGTGTGAAAGATCAAGTGTAGAAACCACAATAATTGAGAAATTACTTTGCATCATCTATCTCGTTTATGATCTCTTTTATGACGGTCTTCCCCACAACACTTATAATTTCTTCATAAATGCTACATGATAAATATGGGGTGCTTCCTTTAGCGGGTTTCCATATTTAACTATATGACCTGCTAAGAACGGATCAAATTCAGCTATCAGCTCTAAACACATCATAAAATTACAACTCCTTAAAGAACCAAACTGTTTTTCGTCTCCACGAAAGGCAATCCCCTTGAAGAAAGTTTTTCACTACAGACACTACCATATGTAGTGCATTTCTCCAATAATTTACTTCTTCTTTTGACATAAATTGTTTATTAGCTTTATATAGAGTATTTCCCCTTTCTTTGAAACCTGCATCACAGCCACGATGTACACTGGAATTTTCATGTTCCGTTTCGTTTTGAATAGTATGTTTCCACTAAAGCCACTTGTACCGAATTGAGAACAACTCCCAAATAGTTTGCATGGGGCATAGTAAAGTGACCCCAGACGGGAGAGTAAATCAAGTAATCTCTTTGCACGATATCTCCATTCAACAATTCCTTTTCAAACGAATCCTTGGACATAAATCTTCGTTTATCAGGATATGCCTAGAGCAGTTTTTATACTAATTTCATTACAACCAAGTAATCTCGTGTTTTTTTTTCCACTGATTCCCCAAAAGAAAGAGCCTTTATCATTACAAAGTCTGACGAAATTCTCCTAGGCCTAACTATGGTTCACTTGCTGTGGAATTGTTCGTATGCTGGTTATCAATTCCACATTCACTGTCGTTGAGCTTTTCACCACGCTGTACTGTGAATCATTTGTAGGTTTCAAGTTTTCAGGAGAGGAAGAACTTGCAGCTAACGAATCTAGTCGTTTGTTGACGAAAAACGTGTATAGCTTTGGCGTTTCATCTAACACTTCCTTTTCCCCTCCTCTTTTTTTCAACAAATTTTCTGTAGCCTGCGTCACTCATACCTACCCTACCGATCATATTAACGCTTACTTTGTATCAGAACTTTAACATATCCACACGAACAATAAGATAAGTGCTAATTCCACGCTACTCAAAGTCTCTGTTTCTACACCAGCCCTGCAAAAACATTGCAGAAACAGTGTTGTCAGTTGTATGATGCGCACACCACTAACCGTCTATCTAGGACTTAGCTATCACCAACAAAAATTCCCGCAATCATCGCTGATGTTTCTTTTTCTTCTTTTTCCTTTGTTTGTCTCATTTTGTTCCTAAGCAGTTGGTACCCACCCTAGCCCCGGGCCCATGTGGACCTTGCGTAAATACGGGGTTTAATGAGTATTTTATTTTTATATTTCTGCCAGTATTAGAATAGTAGTATTCATTAAGAGGTTCAAACAAAACATTTACAGTCAAATTAGGGTGGTTAAAATAGAGTGTATTTGACATTGTACTGAGATTTTGGATCAGGGATACTTCCTAAATGCTCTTTAACAAAATCGCACACTCCAGTGTATATATATATATATATATATATATATATATATATATATATATATATATATGTATATATATATTATTGTTTCACTTATATAGCCCCCTTTAACATTTAAGGTCATGTCGGGGGCTTTTGCATTTGAAACAAATCATTGTCGGTAGGTTCTTTACGTTGGTTTAAATCATTTTATTTTTCTCAAATACACACATTCACTCTCACATACATACTTCCAGACTCTGTGTAAATCTGGCTAAAGAAAAATTCCCCACCCCGGCCGGGAATCTAACCCGGGACCTCCGGGTGAGAAGTCAGCTCGCTGACCACTCATCCACGGAGGCAGCCTAAGAATATATTGTGTGTAGTCTATTGGCATGTTTACCTCTCTTTTCCCGCAAATTTTATCCAATAATTATTTTCTTCTGAACTGTTCTTAAGCCTTTTTCTGTGATTTGCAAGACCGTGAGGAAGAAATGCCTACATGCATAAATGTTAGTTCCATTACAAGGAAGTAAATATAACCAAACATTTTCTCTATTCTTAGTTTTAGGCTTTCTTACTGTCTTTTGAAATTTTTCCCAACATCCTGATATAAATGTGCATCTTGTGTTTTTGTGGCCATTGAAAAATGAGAGTAATGTTTTTGTTTGTTTGTTTTTTTTATCTCAACAGTAACTGATGTAACACATTCTTTAGAACAGCACCCAATTACTGGATGAAAGGATTTTAGTGGTACTGTAACATTTCTTCGCTGTCCCTTCTATTTCTTGCCACTATTTCTTCTCTTATTCCTTTTCTAGCTTCCATCTTCTGACTCAGAACTATTTAACTCGCTCATATTTTAGTATTTAAGAAAGCACGCAATTTCACGTTTAGTTTGGAGGGAAGCAAATTGCTTCATGAAACTTACTAATAAATGAAAACTGATGTTTTTAATGACCTCTTTTCAGCAGTTGTCACACTTCATTACAATAGCTGACCTGACCTATACACTAATGATATTGAGTTGGAACTTACACATAGGGAAATTCAAACATGGGAGAAATGATTTATGCATTTCATGGGAAAAAGATCGTAACCTCCTTGGCGCCTGTACTCCATCAAACTCTTCAGTAGCAATTCAGATGAAAGTAATTGTTGGCACATACCCATAACTATAACGAAATAATTTTGTTCGATATGAAACAAATTTTTTACATTGCAACATATTACAATATATAGAGCGCGAGATGGAATATTTTGTTTTAAGAAATGTCAATGTCTATTTTTAGTTGCATTCCTACTTATCATACACAGAGTTGGCAACCATGAACTTAACCAAACAATAAGCATTATTACTGTACTTACTGTACTGTACTGCTGCTCCTCAATCCCACTCATTGTACTTTCATCTTGGTCATCATAATCGGTATCACTTTGATATCATCGACATCACTGTCTTCTTTCAAGTTAACAATAATCTGATATTTGCATAAACACTAAAGTTTTGCCCGATTAATACTAGTGCTAGCCTATTTCCACTCCTTCGTGGACAGAAACATTACAACTTTTGTGCATACATGTTGGCACAGCTCGTCCCCACCATCGGCCCTTCAAATAAAGAGTTTCCACTTCCAGATTTGCCCTTGTCTTGCCAGCCAGCTATAAAGGCAAACCAAGGAATGTGTGATGTCACCAAAATATTGGCAAGTGGTGAGTCGAAGGAAATTAAAATGTTTTAAAAGAACGCTTCAGAACTATAAAGTATTCATCCCACTACTCAAAACTGGCAGATCTTTTGGTTCGTACTTCGCCGGCGTGCTTCCAACTATGTTGGAGTTTAGTTCCTGCATTATACTTCCTACTCCCTTGGAGTATTTCCAAGACATTTACTTCCAACTCCGGCAGATACTTCCAGTTCCATACTTCCAATTTCATAATTTCACTAATACCATATCTGCCTTTCAACATATAACCTGTTCTGTATTGTGTTATGCCTATTACGTGTTTGTCGCCATAGCAAATTATTTCAAACATATGCTGCGTGATGAAAATATGTTGGCACCCATGAACATTTCTAGGATTACAAACGACAACCTCAAAATAAACTTTAGAAAAAATATGAAATGTATTAGAAAAGAAAAAATTAAAGCTTAAGTCACACAATCAGGGTAATGTTATTAGAAAATAACATTTAATGGAGCCCATGGTTTCATTATAAACATAATCACAGGAATAAAACAACGAACACGGCCGTTGTCCATGGTTACCGAGCAAGTTTCCGGGCTTTTTGGCCGTGATCTGATGCAATCTGATGTGGGGCAATGGCGGCTCTCTTCTAGCCGTGTTCCAAGAACATTTAAACAGTATTAACCCACGTATACAATTTACTATGGAGAGAGAAAATGAGGGCCAATTTTCGTTTCTGGATGCGTTGGTGACCAAGAAGGACGATGGTACCTTGGGACATTCCGTTTACCGCAGGCCCCCCCCCCACACACACACACACAAACACAGAGAGAGATATATATCTACATGAAAACACAAACCAACATCCGGGTCAGAAACGTGCAATGATTAAAAACCTTTTAGACCGCGCTACTCACGTATGTGAACCGCAGCGTCTTTCTAGAGAAATTAAACACTTAACCAAGACCTTACAAGCTAATGGTTACACTACCAAAGAAGTCAAGAGAGCTCTACATACTAATAAGAAACCCGTGCGCAACAGCAATAATAAACCTATGAAGAAGGTACCGCATTCCTGCCCTACATTAGAGGTGTGACTGACCGAATCGGCAAATTACTCAACCCCACAACATTGAAATTATTTATAAGCCGACCAAGCAAGTACGCAATATGCTCCGTTCTACTACAGATCCAGTTGAGCCATTGTCATCAGCCGGTGTTTACAGAATACCCTGTTCGTGTGGCGCGGTGTACATTGGCACTACTCATCGTAGTGTTAACACTCGCATCAAAGAACACAGAAGATGCTGCCGACTAGGCCAACCTAAAAAATCCGCGGTGGCTGAGCATGCCTTACACGAAGAGGGAGAACACAAATTACAATACCAGGCCACTAAACTACTTTCATCCAGTCTGCATTATCATACCCGCCTAAGCAGGGAAGCAATAGAGATCCACAAGCACAAAAACAACTTCATATGAAAGGAAGAGGCTTTAAGATTAAACAGCACAAGACCAGCCCCTTCCGGCCAAATAAGAAGCAACAAGAGGCTGACGCGCTCCAGTAAGAGACAGACCCCGCCCACGCCAGGAGATATAAGAAGGGAGTCAACGGCAGGCCCTGAATTATAATGATGAATTTTGATAGACCTTTCCCAATGGGAGGAGGGGAGTGCTTTGTTCAGCTATTACGCTGTTGGCTGGTTTAAAGCCTTTATTACCGGGGGTGCCCACAAGCCAAGCGGGGATCCCGGAACCGCCTCTTTCGGCGTTCAGTGGGTAAGTACTCCCCCAGTGATCTGACAAGTGCGTTTTTCATGGTCGCCCAATCTGGCGTATAATTTCTGAGCCCGGCGCCTAATAACATCTTCCACATATGGGAGAGCCGAGGCTTCATGTAGTAGTCTCAAAGGGAAACGTCGACATACAGAATATATGGACCGGAGTCCTCTATTCTGTACTCGCTGTAAACAGAGAAGCCAGGAGTCTGCTGCCATACCCATACTTCGCAGGCATAGAGCATCCTAGCGCTACTTCCTTACCACCACCACCACTCGAAACCTCAAAACTTAAACCTCAACCTTCACCTCATTCCTGTGGTTAAACCCTTACCAGGGTAGATACACAGCAACAACACCTAGGCTCACCGCGAGCCTACCAGACTCGCACGCACGCACGCCCTGAATCGGTCGCAGCTGGGAGCTCAAAGCCAACACCACGGCAGCACCACTGAAGATGTTCGACGCAGATTCGAACGAAACGTATGGAAGTTCGAAGATGGATTCCATTGGACCACGGCCAACAAGCCCGGAAGCTTGCTCAGTAATCATAATCACAGGAATCAGATACTAAATGTAGATGGATGAATGGATGTATCTCTAAATGAAGAAAGGAATTAAACAAACTCTCCTGAACCGCGAGTGGGAGTCCATGCTCTTGATAATATATGGTAACTTGAGTTAAACCTTGTGCACTAATCTTTATCAAATCCTTGTTAAGCGATCACTGAGACATGATCAAAATTTGATTGTGATTAATTTGTCTTTGCAGTGCATTATTGTTATTTCTCGTTCAACATACCGTTATTAGCTGCTATGCGCTAGGCTGCTGAACGGTCCTTATTCTACTAGGCCTTCTCAAAGGAAGAAATCCAAGTCTATTGCCAAAAAGGCTGTAATGTAATCTCCTTGTCTATACTGCGTGTCTCTCTCCATCTCCCTCTCTCTCTCTCTCTCTCTCTCTCTCTCAATCTTTCTCCCTCTCTCTCTCTCTCTCTGAAATATTGTTGATTTGCCATTCTTTCGGTGGTAAACCAAAATTGAACAAAATATGGGTCCCCAACGTTCTTTTTCGCAATAGCTAGACCAGTAGTCACATATTCCAATGAATTGAAAACTAAAAGGACTGATTTGTCGCATTTGACGGAGAAGCAGGAGGCATGGATATGACACCTGGCGAGTTCTAATAACCAAATAAATACGCTTGTTATTTTTTACAGTAACGTGAGTTATGATGCGTAAACTTAGGAAGGATTATCCGTATAATAGTCACTCCTGGTTAAATCTTAAGAAATCAGGGAAGGTAGGTATGGAAGTGGATGAAAACATTCTTTGCACAGAATATTAAGCTTATAATTTTCGCAATAATAACATATTAGTAGGTTTTCTTTTATCGTGATAATAATTAATGTGACAAATTGTAGTTTAACAAACAACATTTGAACTAACTCTAAATTTTCTATAGCCAGCGTTAAGAGGATGTGCAATATCTTCGTTCTTAGGGTAAGCTGATGAATTGAAAGTCTATAATGACATATTTATAATGCTGGAATGAAGTATCTGATGGGTTCTCATGATTTTTTTTTTTTTTTTTTTTTTTTAAGGGGAGACAGAATTAGAGTCGGTGAAGAATAGAATGGTTTACCTTATCAATGTGACATTAGTCGGTAATTTAGGGAGGAAGTATTTAGAAGACCAACCAATGTGACGAAGTTCCGCTAAGTATCGTTAGTGTAGAGGTAATTTGCTACCGACCTACGAAGCGACGGCAGAGTAAGGAGTTTTGGCGGGTGATAGCCATAGCCTAGGCACTGATTGCGAAGCTGGGAGTGACCGGAGTTGTGACGGAAATTAGGTTGTACTTAACCATTCAGTTTGTTGCTGTATGGGTAGCCTCAAGAGATGTCGAGGGGGTTCCTGGTTACTGTGTCAATCCTGCCTCAGGGATGGGACGTTCAGATCGAGTTCTGAAGACGGATGGAGTTGGTTGGCATTGATCGGTTGTCGTGAACTTGGAATAGTTTAGTAAGTGTCGGTGAGATGATGGGTGAAAATGTCAGTGCTGTCTGGATTGCTGCTGAAGCATCGGCGAGAATGTCAGGTCTGTGCACTTGTGGTCGTCTCTTGCATGGTGTTGGGTCGTTGGAAGTCCTCTTTCAGAGAGCGATGAACGTTGTGGGTCTGGTCCCTGGTTTCAGTGGTGTAGTTCCTAATAGCTGTGATAATTGCGTCGAACCTTTCGAAGCAGGTCGTGTTTATGTATTGAAGAGACAATGGAGTGGTGATGATGGTGATGGTGTTTGTGACGGCGACGTTGGCTTGGAGTTCGGGGTGCTGAGGTGTGATGGTGTTCAACTGGCAGAGTTTTTCCAGTTCGCCACGAAAGGCTGGTTTGATGATAGTGTTTCTTCTAGACATGTTGGTCGAGTGCTGATGATTAGGATCTGCACATGGAGGTCCTGGACTGCATCCCGGAGGGAAGAATCCGTGGGAGTGAATGGAGTTGTGGCCGCCAGTCAACGTCGCTGAAACTGGTAATGGTCTCGGGGTGGTGGCTGGCTGCTGTTGACTGCGCGGAAAGCGAGGGACTGCGCCTGACACCTGCTAATGGTCGAAGCCATCGCAGGTGGCAGTGAGCCGGCGACGATGGCGGAGGTTGGGGCCTCTGCATTCGGAAGTGAGGCGGTGCCTGCCACAATAGTGGCACCGTGGAACAACTGAGCATAATGTGTCGGAATGGCCGCATACACAGCAGCGGTGGCATGGTGTATGGCTGGCCTCAATGGGCAGGCGCCGCCATATGCGCCTTCCTCAGAACCGCCTCATAATCTCTGAGGTCAGCAAGCTTCAGTCGGACGAGCGATGTCGGTCCTCTGTAAGTTTATACCGGCTTGGCAACTCCCGAGCAACTCCTAGAGCCGCACTGTACCTCTTGAAATGAAACGGAGTTTTATTCATGGATGCTCTTTAACTGCTGTGGTTCTCAGTGTCCCATTCTATGCGGACGTGAAGGGCCACTTAATTTTGCTCAGATACCTCTTTTATCACGCTCGAAGTTCTTTTACGTGTCATAAATCTACGAAACGGGACCAGTGGTTTTATTTCCTTTCCTTTTTACGCCTGAAACATACCATCGTCCTCTGCCGAGCTTGAACCCGCAACCTTGAGGTAACCACTACATCACACAGTGCGTCTCTATGTCTTTAGGGTACGGTCGGCACATTCTGCGGTAGTGGAAGAGATCATGTCGTAGCGGCTGTCATTGAAGTGACCGACTCTATATGCAGCGGCCCAAGTTCGCTGCTACGTCGATCACGGTGGTAGACCCCTGCCCAATTTTGCGTTGGCATTTCCCCGTATTTGAAATATGTGGTATTTTCATGTTAATCCCGTTTTGAGAGCTAGCTAATTTTTCATTTTTCGCCAAATATGATAACTGCTGTCCTAGAAATCTGTGAATGTTCTTTTGGTAATTATAAGAGCTTGTGTTTTTGCATTTACTTTGATGCGTCATTTTGTAAGCCATTACGAATCTGTGGTGTCTGAAAATGGCGGTAAGTGGCAGTTTGGGAATCTGTGATTGTTGTATTTGGGAAATATAATCGCTTGTTTTCCTTGCATTCAATTTCATGCGCCATTTCGTTAGTCATTCCTCAAGATTACTGAGGACGGTATGTAGTCTTCATTATGGCAGTATCATCTGCATAAAATACAAGTAAGTGTTCTCGGTTTTTGGAATGTCGGTTATGAATATATTGAAAAGATGCGGACCGAGTAGGTTGCCTTGAGGCACTCCTGCTTTGATTGGGCACTGGTTTGAGCGGTGGTCGTTCACCTTCGATTGAAATTTGCGCTCTTGTAGGTAGTTAGCTAATAGTTTGATTAGTGTGTCTTATGTATTTAGAGATTTTAGTTTCTTTAGTAGTAAAGCGAGCCATACTCTGTGAAATGCTCGTTCTTCGTCGAGAAAAGAGTATGTAAGTTAATTTGTTTAAACTGAAACCGTACGTAATGATTTCAATAACTCTGAGTAATTGTAAGGTAGTTGAGTGTTTAGCTCGAAACACAAAACTGCTCCGGAATTAGAGCCTTTTGTTTAATTAATGGGGCATTAGTCGTTTTACTTACTTTTTCGGGTGGTTTTCGTACTATACAGGATAGACTGATGGCCTGTGATTTAGCGGGTTTGACAGGCTTTTCTTTTAACCTTCTTGTGGAGCTGTGACACTGTGGCTAGTTTCCACCTGTCTGAGTAATACACGCTAGTAAGAATGTAACTGAAGGTCTTCGTTAGTAAATTGATTGCATTATCCGGCAGATGCATAAGGGCAACTGTGGGAATGCAGTTTGACCCTAGGGCCTTTCTCTTTTGTACATGCCTATTAAGCCTTTTGATTTCCCTTGGGCTAGTTTTTCGCAGTAGGTTGTGAGTTTGTAATTCCTTTTAATGTTCTGTGGCCGTTTCCATTTAACCGCAAATTGTAGGAAGGAAGGGCTGGGATTCTTCACGAGTGTTTGTTGTAATGCATACGCTAGTGTATCCACTTTTTGTTGATCAGATGACGAAACTGCTTGATTAAAGTGTAGCGGTGGAACTTGCGTTATGCATAGAGTCAATTTTGCATCTAGAATTCAAAATTCCAAAACGGCTACTGACAACAATTTTGTAGAAATGTCTAAAAATGAGTACCATGAAATCCTATCCTTTGTTAATGGACCTTCAGACCATGATGGACAAATCATAGTGTATTAATAGTGTGAAGGAAATTTAAAAGATTATCATATAATTAATTAATGGTCATTTTGTTAATTGTATCTTGAAAGTTATTATTATACTCCCAACCCCCTCCCAAAACTCGTAACCTGCTTTAGATTTATAAACAAAGAAAACATAGGGTGTTTTAAAACCAAATGTTCGAGAAATCCTGGGAAGAAATATAAAACTAAATAATGTAAATGACAAGTTTAACGCCTTCTTACGTAAGAATTTTACAACACCACGTAAAAAAATTAATAACAGTTCTATAAATGACTGGCTAACACAAGGTATAAAAATCTGATGTGTGCCATTCACATGACTTTCTCTATATCTCAGTAAATTATGATTGTTAATAAAATTATCTTTTATTTATTTCATGCTAATCGAGAAAAAATAGCAGAAATAGGCTTATTTCTTGCTTTATTGTAAGTAGAAGCGAAATAACGGAGTAGCATAGGTTAAAGTGAAAGCCAAAAGTTGGTTGCTATGTAACTGGCCATTATATCCTTCCGATGTTTGTATGGACAGGAGTTAACAAATTCCTGTATGAGAAAAGTATAAGTTTTTCAAAGCTGAAACCAAGAAAAATGAATATCTCAGAAACGATCAACTCCACGAAAAAAATGTATATAATATAAATTGTGTGTTTTAACGTGCTCTACATTTTTTGTGTGCCAAGAATTTGTCCATCCCTTACGGTTTAGTAGTTATGCAAAATTCATCCAGAATAAAGTAGTCTTCAGAGGCTATTCCCAGAAAATTCAAGATATACATTTTATTTGCCAGGTAAATATCTTTAATATACGATCTTTTAATCAAAATCGTTAGAGCCATTTTTAAGAAAATCAAAATTTTCGAAAACAGTTCCATGTAAAGGGTAGTTTGGGGTGGGGGATTTTTCTCAAAATCTTCGTGTCGCATCCCTGGAAGATACTAAACTTAAATACCAAGCTTGGTATTTTACCGACTTTTCGTTTTTGACTTATCGTGTTCACAGACACACGGACCTTTTTTTGAAAATACTTTTTTTGGATACAGGGGATCCTAAAACATATATTTCCGGTGAAATCTCGGTATCGAATTTTTTGGTGGAGTGCAATACATTCTCTATACACTGTGTACATAGTGCATATAGAGAAAGTAAAAATATCATGTAGACATAACGGAGAACTTTATGTAGCAAATAGGGAAGGGTAGTGTGGTAGATGTAAAAAACAAACAAACAAAAAACAAAAAAACAAACAAAAACAAAACCACTACAAAATGTCCTGCAGAATTTTAAAAGAGATTACAAATGCAAGTATAAAACTTTGTTATGAAAAACAAATACAGTCGCCTCACAATAAGCATAGCATTGAACATTATTGAAAAGAAACTGGTATATGTCACTCGAAAAATGGTATAAAAGAAATTAAAGTAAACCAAGTGACCACAAATGATCCCCAGGAGATAGCAAATGCAATTAATGAATATTTCATTCAGGTGGCAGGAAACTGACTGACAAAGAAACAGCCTAAGAGAGATCCAATATGGTACCTCCAGGAATTCTCAATGGAAAATTTTATATCCTTAGATATAGTACCCACAAGTGCAACCGAAATAAAAAAAAAGTAATACAATCCCTCAGAAGCAAGAATTCAAAAGAATACGATGAAATAAGCACAAAAACATTAAATATACGTGCTGACATCTGCAAACCTTTAAGTCATATATGCAATATATGTAACATATCCATATTAACAGGGTCATTCCCAGACAGATTAAAATATTCAATCATTATACAAGAAAGGGTAAATCTCAGAAATGTCATATAAACCAGTATCTTTACTCTAAGCGTTTTCTAAAACCTTTGAAAATATACATATAAAAAGAATATATCACCATCTAGGTAAGTATAATATTTTAGCAAAGCGCATTTTGAGTTCAGGAGAAGTACATCAATTTGTGATAATATTTTCAAGTTAACTAATGAAGCTCTCAAGTCATTCGATGGCAAAATTAATACACTATGAATATTCTGTGATCTATCAAAGGTATTTGACTGTGTTAATCGTGAAATACTTCTATGAAAATTATTACATTATGGTATTAGGGGCAAAGGGCAACAACTAATTACACCTTACTTGTCGAAAACAACCAAAAGATTGTAATGAATACTTCAAATAATAGCAATGTATATTCTGAATGGTCTGAAATAAAGCATGGTGTCCCATAAGATTCTATTCTGGGTCCCTTATTATTTTTAAGGTATATAAATTATCTCCATGTAGTAATTGACAACAATGCCTATCCAGTTCTTTTTGCAGATGACACAAGTATTATAATTAAAGAACACAATGTCATTCAGCTCCCAGATTCATCCAATAAAATCTTCAACAATCTACATAATTGATTTGAAAGAAACAAAATTCACATAAACTTTGAAAAAAACACTAACTACATTACTTTTTGCACAAAGCATAAAAATATGGCAGAACTAAGGATAGAATTGCAAAAGCCTGTAATACAAAATTCCTAGGTCTTATGATTGATCGTAACATCAGTTGAAAAGACCATATTGATTATATCTTACCCAAACTGAGCCTCTAGAGGCCTCTGAGCGAAATTAATCGGTCCTTGACGCCCAATATAGAATGGGACGCTGAGAATCACAGCAGTTAACCCTTTATGATGTCGGGACTTGAAAGTTCCACGTTTTAGAACTGGCCATTATATCCTTCTGATAGTTTATAGCCTGGCGGGGTTTGCATGTCCCCACAGGTAGATGACAGGACGTGCTTCTTCCCTGCATGTTTGGAATTGTCCGTCAGTAACGCTATAGCAGCGAAGCAAGACAGTTGCAAAGGTTTAGTCTCCCTCAGATTCTTACGAAAAGGTATGTTTGCTGTATTTTTATTTTGCTTTATTAATATGCATACATGCTATCAACAAGTTTAAATATAAACTAATTATATTTGGTCCTCTATGACAAAAAATATATTTCGGACTTGCAAGTCCCGTCAGACTTCTGGTATTAATCTAGCTGTGCAATACAATCTGTTCTCAAACCTACACATAAACCTCACATGGCAATAGTTTCATATTTTATTTAGTAAAATGGAAGAAAAAAATCTCTCGGAAGAGGAAATGCTCCATACATTTATGGATTTTCCTTCTAATGTGGAAACACCTTTTCAAGATACCAGTGAAGAATCAGATGATGGTGCCGGTGATATCAAACCAAGCTGTTGCAGTCCCGTGTACTTCTGGAACACAAATTGCTTTAGCTGAAGATAGTAATGATTATGATTTTGAAAATGAGTATGTAAGCCCTCAAGTTGTGAGAAAGAATTTTTTTTTTGCTTTCTGAGTCTCTCCAGTTTCTTTTTGGATACCATCGCTTCCTTATAATAATTACTACTAATGCACCGATAGTGATCTAGCGGCTCCCATTGTACCATCCACAATGACAAGGGGTAGATTAAAAAAAATCCTCTCTAATTTGCATGCAAATGGCAATATTGCAATTCCAAAAGAAAAAAGACAAGTTATACAAGCTACCTCCACTTCTCATTAACCTAACTGAAAATTCCCAGAAAGTTTGACTACATAATCAGTTCCAGTGTATAGATGAAAGCATGGTACGTTTCAAAGGGGGTTCTTCATTGAAACGGTACAACCCAATGAGATCCGTTTATCATGGGTATAAAGCTATAGTGTCGAGCTGATATGTCCGGATATATCTATGAGTTTGATTTTTATCAAAGAAAACTGTGTACTGACGAGAGTAAGGAACGGTTTGGTTTAGAAAAGTTGACATATTCTCTGCCCAATGGTAATTATATTATAATTATGGACAACTATTTCACTTCTTTGGAATTCTACTAATATCTGCAGGCACAAAATATATAACCATGTGGGACAATTTGTCCTAATCGTTTGGGACTACCAAAACTAGCCAATGACAAGGAATTAAAAAGGGGAGAGTTTTATTACCGTGTATCTGATCAAAGGATGACTTATTTCAAGTGAGAGGACAATCGTTGTGATCACTTGCTGTCAAACTAGCATGGTACGGAGACCACGCTTGTAAAGCGTACCCAAAAGAATGGAACCAAAATAGATGTGGAGGCACCTACGATTGTCATGGGTTACAAGAAACACATGGGAGGGGTGGATAAGACTGACATGCTTCGCGCTGTGTATGTCTGCAATAAGAACTCAATAAAGTGGTGGCACCGGTTGTGCTTTACCACTGCAGAAATTACATTACTAAATTCCTTTATAATTGTCACAATTCTCTTTGGTAGCATACCATTCGTTGAGTTCAAGAGCAAAATCATTCAAGGGCTGTTAAACATGGGCAGAACTCAAACAAAAAACGAGGAACACCGAATCATTAGTCGTCACCTACAACTTTTCAGCTCGTAAAGAGAAGAAAGACCACGTTCTCCGTCAGCAATGATATTAGGCTACAAAATCGAGGGGACATTGACCAGAAATTGTCAACAATAGAGCTAGGTGCGATTTATATGCAACAAAAAAGGGGGAGTCAGACCACAAGATGTACATTATGTAAAGTGTTTCTGTGTGTCAATGAAAAGATTTTTTTTTTTTTTTTTTTTTAGTTTCATCATAAACAGCGTTACTGTTATGCATTATTGTGTCTTCTTTAGTAAGTATTATTTCCAGTTTTGCATTGCCACATAAGCAAATGCACTAATAAATTCTACAAAAAATTTTAAATGGTGTGTTATTTATAGACGCCCTTTAACTGCTATGGTCCTCAGCGTCCCATTCTATACTGGGCGTGAAAGACCGTTTAATTTTACTCGGAGGCCTCTCTATCAGGCTTGATGTTCTTTTACGTGTCGTAAATCTACGGCACGGGACCAACGGCTTTACTTCCCTTCCGAAGGAAGCCATGCTAAGGATTTTTACGCCCGAAAAAATCCATCGTCCTCCGCCGGGTTTGAACCCGCGACCTTGGGTATATGAAGTTAGCATGGTAACCACTGCACCACGAAGGGCGACTATAATAAATTATACAATAATACTGAATGATGAAAATTAAATTTTCACTATTTCATGTTATAACATGAATTGCTTTATAACTTAAGCTATCTTTCCTTGAAACATTAAATTCAGTCCAAAAAGGGTTAAAGAGCGTCCATAAATGAAACTCCATTTACATTTATTTAAACTTAGCCTCTGTATGCTTGGCAATCCGATGTTTAGTTCAGCTTATAAATAAGAGCTTACCAGAAAAAGCTTATTATGAATTTTTTTCATTTATTGAAGACCTATGGAATAATATTTTGGGGATATACAGTAAATGCTAAAAAAGCGTCCCTTATGCAAAAAAAGCATAATACGTAGGCGAAAACTAATGGCAGGCGAAAGAAGAGAAACTCACAGTAGACCACTTTTCAAAATGTTTGGAATTTTACCATTAGCCTGTAATGAAGTGGAGCTTTATTCATGGACGCTCTTTAACTACTGTGGTTCTGTACTGGGCGTTAAAGACCTCTCTATCAGGCTTGAGGTTGTTTTGCGTGCCGTAAATCTAAATCTATTTCCCTTCCGAAGGAAGCTGTTGTGAAAAGGACAGAAATGTTTTAAGTTGGCTAACTTGTTAAAAGAGAAAAAAAAAAAAAAAAAAACAGATGTCATTGTTGTTGTAAGCCAAATGCGTATGTAATTTTCTCCACAAATAAAGATGTATTTGTGCTTATGTAAATCATTTAATTCATCTGGTTAACACTATATCGGTGATTTAGTGCCTTAACGCGACAAAAATCACGTCGACGTTTATACGCGGTAAGCAACAAGAAATGGAGACAATGCAAAATAACGGAAGCCGATACGAATATTATTTACGAAAACCTACGATGAATTGCTTGAGAATTTGCCAAGCGAGCAATTGGAAAGTGAATCTGTACCAAAGATGCATATTAAAATGGAAAGGCTAATTACGGAGCAGTCAACTTTGGACGGGAAAATCCTTGATATAATGTTAGGATAAGATCATGATGTTGCATATAACCGTGAGTACAATGCCATTGAGAATTACAGAGATAAGTTGGACGAGATTAGGTTAAAAATGTCAAATATTTCCAATGATAGACAAATGATCGCGGATAAAGATTCCGTAGTCTCCTCAACTTAACCAAAGAAGAGTTTGAAGCTGGAGCTAAACCAATATGGAGGCGACGTCAAAGATCGGTTGGGATTCTGGAGTATATTTAAAAGAATTCACGAAGATAACGAAAGTGAAGCAGATGACAAATTTCAATATTTAATTCAAAGTAGAAAGCTAGATACTAGAGCCAGAGAATTGAACAACAACTTCCCAGCCACATCAGAGAATTATCCAAAGGTAATAGAAGCATTAAAGAACAGAGTTGGACGTGACGATCTGTTTTGAGTATTATACTAGTGAGCTTATAAATTCAGTGTTACAGAATACAACTCGTAAAAATGACAAGTCAGGAATTTCTGTATTATATGATAAGCTAGAATGTCAGTTAAAAGCTTTGGAATCCATAGGTGTAACACGAGTTAAACATAGATCTATATTATTTCCCTTGGTAAAAAAAATAAAAATGTAAATGGCGTGTTATTTATGGACGCTCTTTAACTGCTGTGGTTCTCAGCGTCCCATTCTATATTGGGCGTGAAAGACCGCTTAATTTTGCTCAGAGGCCTCTCTATCAGGCTTGAGGTTCTTTTACGTGCCGTAAATCTACCACACGGGACCAACGGCTTTACTTCCCTTCCGAAGGAAGCCATGCTAAGGATTTTTACACCCGAAAAAATCCATCGTCCTCCGCCGGGTTTCCCTTGGTAGAACCATGTATGCCAGAAGTTTTAAGAGTGTGGCTTAGGAATCAATCATTCACGAATTCTGATCCAGATAACGAAGGGAATGATCGACTGGAAGCTATTCTTGATTTCCTTTGGAAGGAAGTACAGGAAAGAGAAAGACCAATCCAAGAGAAGAGCTTTTGAAAGTGAAAATGTAGCAACTTCTCTCTTTGTTGGGAAGTCTGAAGGGAAAAAAATCTGATGTGTATCATTCACATTACTTTCTCTACATCTCTGCAGAAAATTATTCTTAAAAAGCTTATACTTCTAGTTACTTCATGGTAATCAGTAAAAAATTAGCAGAAGTAGCCATATTACTTGCTTCCTTGTAAGTAGAAGCGAAATAAGGGAGTTTTAATAGGTTAAAGTGATAATTAAAAGCTGGTTGCTATGTCACTTAAGTTCCTTTGTTTGTATGGACAGCAGTTGACAAATTCCTGTATGAGAAAAGTATGTTTTTCATAGCAGAAACCAAAAATAAGGAATGTCTCAAAAACGACGAACTCCACGAAAAAATATATAAAACACAAATTGTGTGTTTTAACGTGCTCTACATTTTTTGTGTAGTAAATTTTTGTCCATTTCTTACGGTTTAGCAGTTATTCAAAATGCAGTAAAATTCAACCAGAATAAACTACTCTTCAGAGACTATTCCCAGAAAATACATTATATACATTTTATTTGTCAAGTAAATATCTTGAATATACGAAATTTTAATCAAAATCGTTAGAGCCATTTTTAGAAAATCAAAATTGTCGAAAAAATGTCCATGTAAAGGGTAGTTCGGGGTGGGGAAATTCTTCTCAAATACTACGTGTCGCATCCCTGGAAGATGCTAAATATAATACCAAGTTTTGTATTTTACCTACTTTTCGTTTTTGAGTTATCGTGTTTACAGACACACGGACACATACACGGACCTTTTTCCGAAAATGCTTTTTTTTTTTAGATAAAGGGGCCCTAAAACATATATTTCCGGTGAAATCACGGTATCGAATTTTTGGTTGGAGTGCAATACTTTCTCTATACACAATGTATATAGTGCCTATAGAGAGAGTAAAAACAGTGTATTTTGTAACAAATTACATGACAGAAAGGAGTGTCATTCCGCTCAGCAGATGAGCTTAGAAGAAAAGCGCAACAAGGTGGCAAAAGAAAAGTGCTACTTCTCAAGCTTGAGGCTAGGTCATCGAGTAAAGAATTGTAAAGCAAACATGAAATACCACGTTTGCAAAAGACAGCATACTGTTATTATGTGCCCACAGCTAAATGCATAAGAAGTATCAGAACCCAAGACCCAAGAGAAAACGATAGTAGTACATCCATGAACATTCACTGTGCTATAAAAGAAGTTTTGTTACAAACCTTATGTGTAAAATTGAAACAAAATGGAAAAGAAAAAATTGTCCAAGCATTGATCGACAGCGGTTCTCAAAGATCATACAGTCTACAACAGACAGCAAAGAAAATGGGGTATACTCCCCTAAAAACAGAAACAATGATCCACAATTTGTTGGAAGAACTGAAACTTGTGAAGAACATAATTTGTACGAAGTAAGAGCAAGAAATTGTGATGGCTCTCGAACGACTACTCTGATGCTGATAGGACAAAAAATGATTTGTGAAAACGATCTAAGTTGAAGTTTGGACCCTGGATGAAAGAACTGAAGGAGAAGATATAGCTTTCAGTCGAGGGTTCAGATCCATCTGAAGTGGAGATGCTGTTAGGAGATGATTCTGCTGCCTGCATTCTGATGGGTGAAGTGCATAAACTAACATGTGGATTGGTTGCTGTGAAAACAGAGCTTGGTTGGACAGTGACAGGAAAAATGGAAAAGAAGAATGACTCATTAGCAAGCGTATCTACTTTTCTGTTAATTCAGTCTGCTTCTGTAGCTGATCTGTGGAGTTTAAAAACAATAGGTATATTTGATTCATCAGAGCTGAAGTTAAGAGAAGAGATGGAGAATACTTTACGTGGCTACTTCTTGGAAACAGTGAATGTTGCTGATAATGGCAGATATGAAGGGGCACTACCATGGTTGAAAAGCAAACAATTTCTACAGAATAATAAAGAGATGGCTGAAAGAAGATTAGTTTCCACCACAAACCGACTGGTGAAAGAGAAAAAATTTGAAGAACATGGAAATGTTTTCAAGGATTGGGAAAATGAAGACATAATTGAGGAAGTAGCAGAAGAAAAGGAGGAGGAATTTTGTTATTACTTACCTTACCAAGGGATCTTTTTAGAAAAGTCATCCACTAATGTGAGGCCAGTATTTAATGGATCGTCAAAGCCAAAGCACAGCCCTTCATTAAACGAGTGTTTGCACAAGGGGCCTAACTTATTGCTACAAATTCCAACATTGCTTTTAATGTTTAGAAGAAACAAGATAGGAGTCAACTCAGACATAAGAAAAGCATTTCTACAAATATCTGTCAGAGAAGAAGACAAGAATTATATGCGGTTCCTCTGGTGGAAAGATGAAGAAAGAAGTCAGATGAAGACTTTGCGTCATTGTCGAGTGGTATTTGGTTTGCACTGCAGCCCATTTCTGCTTGAAAGTGTACTGGAACTTCACTTACAACGATGTAAAGACTACCAAGAAGTTGAGAAGTTGAGGCGCTCCTTTTATCTGAACAACTGTGTCACTTCAGTGAGTACTGGGGAAGAATTATACACCTTCATAGAGGAAGCCACTGCATTATTAGAAAAGGCACAGTTGGAACTGCGTAAATGGGAATATACAGGACAAACTTCTTTTGATAGTAATTTATCAGAGACGACATTGGTATTAGGACTTAGTTGGAATAAGACAGAAGATGTAATTTCATGTTAGAAATTCAATCTCACTGAAAAGGGTGATAAAGTCACCAGGAGAAATGTCTTGGCAGCTGCCCAGAAAATTTTCGACTCTAAAGATTTTACCTGTCCTGTTTCCTTCCAAAATTGCTGATACAGGAGAGCTGGAGAAAAAAGAATGAGCTGGTACGAGGCCATGCAGAAGGATATGAAAGAAAAATTCGAAAGAGGGCGAGAAGAAATCTGAGTCTTAAGCACAATAAAGACTTCAAAAAAAAAACTCGCCAAGTAATAGCGAAGAATCCTTGTGCCTTCACACATTTTGTGATGCCAGTCATTCAGCATATGCAGCTGTAGTATTTCTTCGTTCACAAGAGGGTCAGAATATACATGTGACACTTCTTCAAGCAAAGTCCCGTGTGGCACC
Source organism: Hymenopus coronatus (assembly GCA_030762935.1). Classification (NCBI taxonomy): domain Eukaryota; kingdom Metazoa; phylum Arthropoda; class Insecta; order Mantodea; family Hymenopodidae; genus Hymenopus; species Hymenopus coronatus. Next base: position 85,198,522 of record CM060887.1, read on the forward strand.
TATCAAGAACACAACTATCCCCAAGGCTGGAACTTCTTGCTTGTGTAATAGGATAGGAACTAGATTGGCTCATTCAGTAAAGGAGCATTTAGGAGTTGAGAACATACGGTCCTTTTATTGATCTGAGTCAATGACTGCTCTAAGTTGGATCAAAGGGAAAGATGTTTTGGGGAACATTCGTGCAAAATAGATTGAAAGAAATTAAGCAGTTATCAGATGCTAGCAAATTTAACCACGTACCAGGATTTTGTAATCCAGCTGACTTACCTTCTAGAGAATGTTCTGCAATAAAAATTCTGTCATCAAAATGGTGGGAAGGACCACCGTGGCTCTGACTCCAAGAATCTCAATGGCCTAAAGAAAATGTTGAAGTTGACGAAGAAGAAATTAACCAAGAGAGAAATAAAGGGATTCCCATGGTTTGGTTTCTACTACAACAAGAAAAATTGTACCTGAAATATTTTTCGAAGTACAATAAAAATGCTCAGGATGGTAGTCTGGATTTTAAGGTTCATGCACAATGCTAAAGCTGCAGGAGAGAAAATTAACATAAAGGAACTAAATGTTAAAGAACTTCATAAAGCTGACACAACTGTTGTGAAAATTGTCAAGCATGAGAGCTTCGATGGAAAAGAGCACACATTTAAATCTCTAAATGTCTTTGAAGAAAAAATGGATTGCTTCGATTGCCTACCAGAATAATACTAAGAAAGGAAGAAGTAGAAGAAGAAGAAGAAGAAGAAGAAGAATTCCTTACACCGATTCTGCTTCCCTCTGATCATAAGTTAGTACACATAATGATTATGGAGGGACATGTAGAATCATCACTTTCCATGATAAGGGAAATATTTTGGATCATAAATGGAAGCAAAACCATAAGAAAAGTTATTTCTGGTTGCATCAGGTGTAGAAGACATCATTCAAAAGGAATTACCACAAAGATTGCACCTTTGCCTGAAGACAGAGTGCGTGACGCTTCAGTTTTTGAAATAACAGGAGTGGACCTGGCTGGCCCATTGTATCTGTTCGGAGGTGAAAAGACAAGGATTGTGATATATACATGTGCAGAGTTCGGAGCCGTGCACTTTGAGCTGGTTAAGACATTGTCAACATCAGGATTTCTTCAAGCATTGAGAAGATTAATTGCTCGAAGAGGAAGACCGGCCACAGTATACAGCGACAATTGTGCTAATTTTGTAGGTACAGCTAATTTATTTTGTCAGATAGTTTGGCCAACACTGAATAAGGAAACAGCTAATATGAGAATTGTTTGGAAATTCAATCCCCCTGCAGCAGCTTGGTGGGGTAGATTTTGGGAACGCACAGCCCAAATGTTGAAGAAGTTATTGCGACGACTACTTGGGAATGCATCTTTGGATTATGGAGAGATGCTTACAGTATTGGCTGGCTGTGAGGCAACTATAAACTCGCGACCATTGACATACCTGTATGAACATCCAGAAGTCATGTTAGCATTAACACCAGCTATGTTCTTACAGGAAAGCCCCAGGTTGGGAGTACCAGGTATCGACTTTGTAGATAAAGCAATGTTAGGAATAAGATTTCGACACATGCAACTACTTAGAGAATGGTTGCGAAAAAGATTCAGGTCAGTATATCTTGGGATACTGAAATCTGGAAAAACCAGGAAAACTTTACAAAAGGAGTTGAAGGTTGGAGATATGGTTCTTGTTGGAAGCAGTAATACTCGGAGGATCGAGTGGTCTTTGGTAAATGCGATTGACGTATATCCAGGAAAAGACAGCATCATCCGAGTGGTCTAGGGGAAGTCATACTCTGGTGAACTCTGTCCAGAATATATATACCTTAGAGGTGGATCCTGTTCCTGAAGAACAGCATGATGCGGTGGGAAAATCCTCTGGTGTAAATGTTCTACGAATGGTTACCACCAAATCTGGAAGGAAGATAAGGCTTATATCCCGCCTTAACCTGTAATGTTTATTTAATGTAAACCTGTAATGTTTATTTAATGTAAATTGTAATGTTTCAATTAGAAGTTAATTGATAGGTGGGAGAATGTCGTGATAAGGACAGAAATGTTTTAAGTTGGCTAACTGTTAAAAGAAAACATAGAAATCATTGTTCTTGTAAGGCAAATGTGTATGTAATTTTCTCCACAAATAAAAAGGTTGTATTTGTGCTTACCTAAATCATTTAATTGATCTGATTAATACTAAATCGGTGATTTAGTCCCTTAACGCGACAGAAGTCATGCTAAGATTTTTACGCCCGAAAAAGTATCCCTTATCCTCTGCCTGATTTGAACTCGCGACCTTGGGTATATGAAGTTAGCTTGGTAACCATTACACCACGGACGACGACTACCATTATCCTGTGAATATATTCTAGCCATATTGTCATTTGTAATAATTAACCCAAAAACGTTTGCAAAAAAATACAGATATTCATAATAAGGAGACCAGACACAGGCAGGTCTTACATAGACTAACAAATAATTTGTAGTTATTCCAAAATGGGATATACACTCTAGGATAATTTTGTTTAATTCACTTCCCTCTTCTATAACAGAATTAGAAATGACCAAACACAAGTTCAGGTCAGAATTAAAGGGATATCTTATTACTCACACTTTTTACACAGATGAGGATTTCCTTCAATCAAAAAATACTGATAATGTAACATTGTAAATATAATAAACATGAATATTCTAAGAATGCATGTTTACAAATAGGTTTTCGGAAACAGACATGCACTTGAAGATTATGCAAAACTACTACCTCTGCTCATAGTTGTTATTTGTAAATAAATGTATTAATTCTTGACATGATCTACTGATCTCATAATAAGATATACAGATTGCAATGTTATGGATGGATGGATGGATGGATGGCCGGATGAATGAATGAATGAATGGATGGATCGATGGATGGATGTTTTGAAGAAAAGTTTTGTATATCGAACAGCTAGAGAACATCATGTGAAAGGAACGCATGAGATATGTTTCCTTCTACTTACAAGGAACCAAGTAATAAGGATAAGTTTTGCTAATGTTTATCTTGATTATCGTGAAATAGAAGAATGTTTATTTTTAACAATAATTTGTTTTAGGGATGTGGAGAGTCATGTGAATGGAACACATCAGATTTCATGTGAGAAATTTGTAAATAATCATCACTGGGTTTATTTTCTGTGGTGGTTCTATACGAAGGTCTTTGTTATGAAATTTGGTGCTATTCAATATTTTTGCTACATCATCTTAAGGGTCTCTTTCGACAATTGCATTTTTCTGCACTTCTCATGGTATGAATTTTTATTTTCTTCTGCGTGGACTTCAAAATTTGGGCATAACCTGCAGTAGTATAACGTACTGAGAATCTTTGGAACACATAGCATCGATGTTGATGGGGGATTCTCTGTGTCACACAGGTACAAAAATTATCTTTGAGTTTCCATAGATTACTTCATCAAGTGACCAGGGTGTACAGCATCCCTAACTAGACGGCCAATACCACCACAATCTGCCTCGTTTCAAAAATTGTTCTGCCGTTTTGAGATCCGTTGGAGCTACAAAACGGCCAGGGTACCAACTTCGAGTCCAACCTGATAAGGTAACCACTGGAGTGATATGGCACAATATCCGCACAGAACCTAACCCCAGAGTCAGATGACTTGGCTGAGCGGTACTACAAGGCTCTAGAAGAACATTTGATGAAAGTTGTAGCAAATCACCAGAGAGACTGGAATGCCAGGTGCTTCTTTTCTTGGTCGTTTGTTGCTCTTCAGCCACGACACCACCGGGCTGTTATTAGCCAATTTGATCTTTGGCAACATGCTACTCTGCCATCCGATCTGGTGTTTGGGAGTCCCCTTGGGACGGAACAGCTAGCAGTCGACTACGTGGGGCATCTCATAAATCGAATTTCATAACATTCATAAGAAGGCCCGTCAGCACATCCAAATAGCGAGCGACTGGATGAAGACACGTTGCAACCGGCAGCCCAACAGCCAAAGTTTCCAGCAGAATGATCCCAGGCCAAGGGACACTGCCCAAGATTTCAGCAGCCATTCCAAGGACAATTTCTTGTGGTGCAGAATCTAATTATGTCGTCTATCGCATCCAAAGGCTGTCCCGAGGGATCGTCTAGCACGGTAAGATGGTGCCAGCCAGGATGACCAAATATGAGGAAGCAGCAGTGTGACTACGCGCTGAATGTTCCCGTCTGTGTTTTACCTGCCCGTAATCCCCACACATGTGAGCGGCTAGCAGTCGATTATCATAGCTAACTGTTCCCGGCTGTTTCCTTTCCATTTTGAATTCACTGTCACAGTTCGTGACTAAATACGTGTGCAGTCAGCGAGTGCATTATACAAAGACTCCTGTTTTCGCACCTGGATAAGGTCACTTGAGTTGCATGCATTCGCGCAATAATGACTTCTAGTTCTGGAAGTTTCTCGCCACGTCATCAACAGCTTTAATAGGGAGAGCTGCAAATCAATCGAATCAGTGGTGAGTTGGAGAGAAGCAGATGCGGGATACGAATGGGATAAGGGCTAACTCTTCAGGGGAGGATGTGGTCTGATCGTGTTCATCAAATTATACTTTTAGTTGAGACCTCAGGAAATAAGTGGACTTGAACGCGCGGTTGCTACTGGTTGTGATTATATATTTCCAGGTTGAGTAGTTTTTTGAATGTTTGGACAACATCGTCGGAGTGTTTATGTGTGCCTATCGCGAATGATTCATGTAGACATAAACCTGTAAATATTAAACTGAAATACTTGTGAATATGTGAAAGTGAAACCAGTGTTTATAGTGTATGTTCTGCTTTAGTGAATAAATTGGCGTTGGTGTTTTTTCTTTCGGTGAAGTGGGTCGTGCTCAGTGTATATATAACTGTTATAACAATATCCTTCAACAGAGGGACGCGCTGCCGTGTGCCGCTGTTGCACGCACTCTGCGCGCCCCCATGCCAAGGCAGCGGTCCCAGCAGGCCTTGCAGCTGTGGAGCGTTGACCGCTACGAAGCATCATGGCGACTGCTGAGACACCAGCTTTTGCCACAGCACTGGCACAGGCCGGCCCAGAAAATACTGAAGACGACGGACCGCCGCCCTCTCTTATAGCGGCTGCGGCCGCCAACTATAGCCAGATGCCGCCGCCGCCGCCCAAATTAGCCAGCCAGCAACCAGCTGAAATGGATACGATCGAGAAGGAAGAAAGAGCAAGGGAGCGTGAATTCAAACGACTACAACGAGAGGTTGCAGCTATTCAGGAACAAATCAAGTTCTAACAGAATAGTCTCATGATTATGGAACCTGGAATTCAAATCAAACACGTTACCAATGCCCTGGCGCTGTGTTACTTAAACCACGCACAGAGGAAACGCGAGCTTGTGCAGATGGACGGGGGGGGGGGGGTGCACTGCCACTGCGCGCAAGTGCTCTCTCCATGGCAGTGACACCCACAGCAGTGCCTCCGAATCCGAGCTCCCCGGGACATCGTTGGGCAAAAAGAAAAATAAGACTAAACATGTCCATCACACCCCAATGTCCACCAGCAACCGCTTCTCCGCGCTTGCAACAGCAAAGGACACAGAGGACGATGGAACAGAAAGCCCAAAGCAACCTCCACAGCCACGACGGAGGCCACACCCAGCTGACCCGAGACGCCAACGTCAAAATCCGGCGCTCTCTACCTCCAAATCTTTCCCCCGTCCACCACAAAAACTCTTTCATCTCCACCTCCAGAACCAAGGCACTCTCCACCTCCAAAACAATTGATCCTTCCTCCTCCTCCTCCTCCTCCCCCTCAGCAACTGCTGCTGCTCCCTCCTCCAATGATCCCCCTTCCATATCCGCCATCTGCTCAGCGGGAGCTGAGAAGCCATCGAGGATAATCATCCCGCACAGCCGGCACACAACGAAAGCTCTTCACATACTCCGGATCTCCCTCCCGGCGGGTTCTTTCAAATTACAGACCACAGCCTCTGCCTCAAGCTCTTCCTCCAGAGGAAACAAGACGCCATCCCCACGATGAACCGCCTGAAGGACGCAGGGATTGACAATTTCAGCTTCACCCCCCGGAACGAGCAACCGCTCCGGTTCGTCATCAAGCGGCTCCCCGAGGACCTGGAGGAGGACTTCGTCCGGGAAAATCTCGTTGTGAAAGGCTACACCGGCGTCCAGGTACTTCAAATGCAGTCCCGTGGCCGACCTCTGCCAAATTTCCAGGTGAGTCTTGACAGGACCACCAAAAATCAAATGCTATTGCAGGAAAGCGAGATGTACCATATGATGGTCACCGTGGAGGTCCTCAAAACCAATAACAATATCACACAATGCTATAATTGCCAACAGCTAGGGCACACTTTTAAAATGAGTAACATGACCTCCCGGTGCGGCCTCTGCAGTGGCGTCCACCGTCTGGCTGACTGCCCAAAAAAGGCACAAGATGCCGTTGAACACCGGTGTGCAAACTGCGGGGAAATACATCCTGCCAGTTACAGAGGGTGTGAGACGTTTAGAAACGAACGCCACCGCCGTCAACTGACAGCCATGGCCAGAACAACTTGCAGTGCCCCTCCAGGGCCAACCCCCATTCTGAACGCGGCCCTGGTTAAAGCGGGCGTCTCATTCGCAGGCGCCACAGGAGGTCAAACGGCACCCATGCCGCCACACAATGGCCCGCCTCCAGATATCACCCCCACTCAGGCGCCCTCTGGCACCGCTATTTTATTAAAAGAAAACAATTGCTCATGCTCCTGTTACGTTTCCACCATTGGCAGCATCAGAGTGTACGGCTCTCAAAACTCGTATTAACAAACGCACGGTGATGCTGGTAGCACTCTATCGGCCCCCCGACTCCCCGAATTTTATACAAAATCTCGAGAAAATCCTCAAGCTGGAGGAGCACGTTATAATTGCAGAAGATTTCAATGCTGGGCACCCATGGTGGCATTCACGTCGAGCAAACGCGGCTGGAAATCTCCTGGTTGAACTTATAACTCACAATGATGACATCGAGGCCCACTTCCCCCCAGAACCCACTTTTTGGCACAGATCAGGGCACTTCGACCCCGAGATTTTGGATTTCGTGGTTTCAAAAATTGCGGCACTTTCACAACATTTCACAGTGTATCACAGTTTGGACTCCGACCATCTGCCCGTGCATTTTGACATATGCGGCGCTATCACAGCGGTCGCAACCGGCCCACAAAAACGGGCGGAGACAGGCTGGGATGTCTTCTCCACACAAATGCACCAGATGGCGCAACTCAAACTATCATACTACAGCGAAACACACATTGACGCCGCCATTGAAAACTTTACTGCTTCGCTGCGCACGGCCAAAACGAATGCTACCACGCACACGAGTAGTCCACCCAGTTTTTGCACGTACCCCGAGGTGGAGCTTCTCATTGCTAGTAGGTGCCGCTTGACGAGACTTTGGTGGTACACCGGTCAGCCTGAATACAAAATGCTAGCAAAATGGCTACGCAACGTCATTCGGCATCAAATTCAACTTAACAAAATTGAGCAGTGGGAAAACAGAATGCTGAATACCACACATCTGGACCATTCTTTGTGGAAATAATTAAGGGCATTTAAAGTCTCTTCTAGTGTCAACGCCGGCTCTGAGGTGTTGCACACTCAACTCGGCCTGCACTTTCCTCAGAGCGGAAAGCCGAGGTGTTTGCCGACTGTCTCAAAGACAGGTTCACAGAAAACCTCACGACAAACCCCATCCAGGAAGAGGAGGTGGAGACTTGGGTACAAAGCTGGGTGGTGCAAAAGCATGAGTAAAACATAAAACACATTACACCGCAGGAAGTGTACAAGCTCATTAGGCAATTGCCTAATGGGAATGCCGCCGGCCCGGACAAAGTGACTAATGAGGAACTCAAATATCTCCCGAGAAAAGCCCTGGTGCAGCTAACCAAGATATTTAACACTGCTTGAGGGTAAACCATTTCCCCGCAACTTGGAAACTAGCCAAGATAATTATGCTCCCAAAGCAAGGGAAAAGCACTAGGCAACCTCAAAATTATCGCCCCATTAGTCTCTAGGCTACTATTGGAAAATTGCTCGAAAAAGTTATTCTTTGTCGACTCCAAAAGCAAGTTTCGGAGATGGATGTATTGTCAAAATCTCAGTTTGGTTTTAGAAAAAGTCATTCCGCAGAATTGCAATTGCTTAGATTAGCTGATGACGTCACCGAGCAATTTAACAATGGGTCTTCGACGTTGGCGCTATTTCTGGACGTAAAAGCCGCTTTCGACCGGTGCTGACACAATGGCCTCATCTATAAATTGCTCCACAACTTTCCCGGCCTCCAAAATTTCATGTTTTTACTACTCAGTTTTCTAGAAAACCGCCGCTTCTATGTCCAAATCCAGTCTGGCTGCAGCTAGCGGACCGAGAGGTTGTTTGTCCGCTGTGTTGCGCGTAATCGAGCGGCGTTAAGGAACGTCAAATAGATTGTTCTGTGTGAGTCTATAGTTCTACAAGGAAAGAATTTCTAATGATGGACGCAGTACGCCGGCAAAATACTCTGCAAATCTCCTTTCGAGGAGCTGAACGTCGACCCAGCTCGATGGAAGTGCATGACTAGATTCACGACTACATGAAAATACCACCTGATCAGGTAGATACACTACAGTTTCATTCTAGAGAAAAATCAGTTTTTATAAAATGTATATCTGTAACACACTATGAAAGATATTTACTGCAATTTCAAGGGGCGGCAAAGTTTAGTTATGAAAATGGTGAAATACTAACTGTAAATATTGGGCCCGCTGACTGCCGCATTGTAAATGTCCGGGTTTTCAATTTAGTGCCTAAGATCACTCACACGTTTCTGGAACAGAAACTTACAATATGGGAAGAGGTTAAAGATGCACAATGGAACGCAGGTTTTAAGTACCCCGTCAAGTCTGGTGTTCGGTCTGTAAGAATGGAATTAAAAAAGGAAATTCCATCTACAGTAGTAGTGCGTGGGTTTTCTGTTGGTGTGACCTATCTAGGACAGCCGCAAACTTGCTATGTGTGTGGGGAAGCTTCTCATTTTCGCTCACACTTTCCATACAAAAAGTCTGTACTGCCTGTCTCTGTCTTGCTCAGGGCTGTGTTACTCAGCGATGTAGTGAGAGGTCAAGTTAGCGCTTGGGCGGAAGAGGAATGTAAACAAACATTAGGTGCGTCAAATGGATCCACTACTGAAGCTAGTGAAATAGAGCCTGTTTGTAACGTCAAACCTACAGAGGAAGTCTACCCGAATACCAGCTGTATGCGTGACGATGTGACGCTGCAGGAGACATCTGTGTCCGCACCGGTAGCTGTCAATACTCCCTCAGAAGTAGCAGAAATGGGTGTCTCATCCCCTACACGATCTTCTGTTGTTGTGGTGCCTAATAGTGGTGACCAGAACATGGTTGGCCCCTGCGATCCACCAGACACTGTAATAATTGAACACCAGAAATGGAGTGAGATGGATTCCGACGAACCTGCGCCGGTTAGGAGAGAACGCCCGCTGTCTGTTAGTGAGGAGGAGGGCACCGAAGGAACGGAGTCTAACATCGCGTGGTAGACCGTGAGAGACCATCGACTCAGGAAGCACTTGCCTTCTCGGCGTGGAAGCCTACCGAAAAAATTTCCACGGGTATCACGAACACATATTCATGCCGTTGAAAATGACTAGATACATCTTGGACGGTGGCCTGCTCTGGTTTACTTCTGGCCTTGTTTTAATGGTTGTCTTACGTACCTTTGCCACTGTTAACATCAACTCCCTACGCTGCACTGCCAAACAGCCTCTTTTACGTGATTTTGTGCGGACTCATGATTTAGATATAGTTTTCCTCCAAGAAGTTAGCATAACCGACTTTGGCTTTATGGGTCCACAGTACGGTTGTGTGGTGAATGTTGGAGAACATATGCGTAGTACTGCTATTTTGTACAGAGCAGGTTTGACGTTTGCCGAGATAGAGATGCATCCTAGTGGTCGTGTTATAAGTGCTAGAATGGACAACATGCTGCTACTTAACCTATACCTGCCTTCAGGGAGTGATAGGCGCCATGAGCGAGAAGAATTTATAACAAACATTCTACCCTATTATTTGAGATGAAATTATGCCCTGCTTTTAGTAGGTGGCGACTTCAATTGCGTGCTACATACTAAGGATCAGCGTCCTGGTTATAACAAGTCTTTGGCATTGGATCAGCTGGTAACCGGGCTACGTCTTTGTGACTTTTTTGGGAACATATGAACGCTACGTCTGTAGAATTTACTTACTGTCGAGCGAACTGTGCCTCAAGGATAGATCGTTTCTATTTAAGCGCTCAGTTCAACCCTCTGATTCACACAGTGCGAGTTTTACCTGTTGCCTTTACTGACCACCATGCTGTCAAACTGCAATTAATCGCTGAGAGTCGCATTCCGCTATATGGCAGAGGTTATTGGAAATTAAACGAAGCTTTATTACATGACAACATTATTGCTGCTGATTTTGCCAAGTTGTAAAGCTCGACGCTCCCCGCTGTCGGTGGTGGAGAAATGGCGACGTATATTTAAGCCCGGTATTACACCTTCTTCAAGACCAAAGGTCGTGAGAGGGCAATTGAACGACGTCACACCTTCGACTTTTACTAAGAAACATTAATGGGTCTTCTCTCTAGACAACAGAGTGGTCAAGACGCATCCCAATGCCTACAAGCTGTGAAGCGGAAGCTCGTGGAAATACAGCAACATGTTTTGGCGGGAACTATGACCCGTTCGCGAACTCATGACTCCGTCGTGGCACAGGAGAAATCTTCATTATTTCAAACCATTAAGGAGAAATGTGCTGGTAGTAGTCGTTACATCCATGCTCTTCTGACACCGGTAGGCGCCAAGGTCACCTCTGTGCCTGAAATCCTACAGACTATCCATACATCTTATAGCACCATGTTTGACACCACTGACCTACGCAATGACGCCATGGATGAGCTCTTCCAATATGTTGACACCGGTATAACTGTCGAGGAACAGCGTTCCTTGGAGCAGCGATATTCAGCCACCGAGATTCTGCAAACCATTAATTCCGCTAGCCTACATTCCTGCCCAGGAGAAGATTGCCTGACATGTTCATTCTACAAGACCTTTTGGAATATAATCAAATCAGAAGTTGTAGAGTTGGTAAATGAGATCCTTATTGGATCGAACTGTTGCCCTGGATTCGCAGATGACATCGTCATCTTAATCCCAAAGAAAAGATCTCCAATGAGTGTCTGGGACTATACACCCATAACACTTTTAAACAGCGACTACAAAATTGTGATGAAAGTACTTGCCTCCAGATTAAGGGTTACTCTACCTACAATTATAACCTCCGGACAAACATGTGGCATCCCGGCAGGACCATAATTGACAACCTTCTGATCCTCCGAGATACAATTTTCCATTATGAACGGAATCCGTTAGAGGCTGCTGCGTTGGTCAGTCTGGATTTTGATAAAGCCTTTGATAGAGTTGGTCATGCTCATATGTTTAAAGTGCTTCAGAAATTCAATCTTCCACCGTTGCTAATATCTGCAATCAGAACCGTCTACAGTGGGATGTCTTCGAAGGTGCAAGTCAATGGATACTTCAGTAAACCTATAAAGCTTACTAACTCTACACGCCAGGGTTGTCCACTATCAATGATTCTCTTCTCCCTTTCTTTAGAACCCTTTCTTCGCTATCTTCAGGCTAAGTTGACTGGGACTGTCACTCCAGCTCGATTATTTTGTGCCAGAACTTATGCTGATGACGTCAAGCTGCTCATCCGTAGGCGTGAGGCCTTACCCTTGGTACATACCGCCATCACACTTTATGAGGAAGCTTCTAATGCCAAAATGAACACCGCGAAGTCGCAACTGCTCCCTCTTGGATCGTGGCCGACTGATCACACATTTCCCGATATCTCGATACAATATAGTGTCAAGATTCTCGGCATCATCTTCTCCAAGCCGTTTACATCGATGATTGCTCGCAACTGGGATCACAAAATAAATTTGATTAGGTTGAATACCACTGCACATCTTGGCCGGAACTTGAATCTTCTACAGAAAGTGTGGCACATCAATCAGTATGTTTTGGCAAAATTATGGTATATGGCGCAGATACTACCAATGCCTGGAAAACACGTCTCCCGAATTGAGCTACTTATTGGATACTATTTATGGAGAGCACAGCCCTTTCGTGTAGCTAAAACCCAATTGTGAGGAAAACGTAACGAAGGCGGCTTAGGTTTAATTGCAGTGGGACCTAAGAGTAAAGCGCTTCTTGTTAAATATATTATACTTGCCACTAGGGGATATGGAGAGGAACAAGAAATAGCATTTTGGGAACCCTTCAAGAATTCTCTTGGAACTCCAGTTCGGGCAGCTCCTGCGGGTTTTAAGAAAGCACTCTATGTGGATGGCATTGATGTCGATGTCGTACCTCAACAACCTAGAGGACTATCAACTGAGCTCTACAATCTTTTCCTACAGCGGCTGCTTGCACCAATTCATGTGGTGGATAGGATGCCCAACAGACCCTGGTGTCAGGTATGACGGAACATCCATTTGCGCATCATATCTACGGAGTGGACTACATGCGCATATTTGGTCTTCAATGATGTTGTGGCTACAGAAGATAAAAAATTCCGATACAACATGGTGAGGACCCCCACATGCAACATTTGCGGTGTGCGGGATACTCTACGCCATCGTTTTGTTACCTGCACAACAACACGACAGATCTGGCACTGGGTTGTTTCGCAATTGCACCGTCTTGCTCCTTCGCAAAATCCCAACGATTATGCTCGCACATTACTACAACTAGAGACTCGAAGTGCTACTGACCGCTTCGCACAGGTGTGGCTCGCACTTGGCTTTCAGCATTATATGCTGTCTGAAACGCATCCCAGCGGCAACGGTTTACGTTGTCATCTTAGAGCAGCAAGAGAAGATCTGCAAAAACATAGGCGGCTTTCACTGCAATCGGCAACAGCTTTTGCCTTGCTCATTCTATAGCGATTACAAAACCTTCTCGTTTTGTTACCATCTTCCTGCACATGTTTAATTTAAACGCACAGACAACATTGTTCATAACTATATATAACAAATTGTGAACTAATATACTGTATTTATAATATAACATACCTTTTGTAATTAACAAAATGAATAAATAAATTAAATTAAAAAAAAAAAGTGGGTCGCGCTTCCTCTCGGGAGCGTGTTATGCAGGCTGGCGTGCCACAAGGGGCACTAAAGTCTCCTCTTTTGTATATACTATTCACCAATGATTTCCCCATGGACGCCAGATGCAAGGTGGCCATGTATGCTGAGAACACTGCCATCTACAATCACCACAAAAATCCTCGTTTTGGTATTTTAGAAATACAGCGGTATGTTGACCGCTTCCTGTCATGGCTCCACGACTGGAAAGTAGAAATTAACGCAACCAAATGCCAGCTAATCTATTTTTCCCAGCGGCTCAAATCTCCGGCAATGGACCTAACGGTCGGTGGTCAAAGACTGTACTGTCGTCAGCAAATGAAATACCTAGGCGTCACCATGGACCGCAAAATGCGCTGGACCACCCACATTAAAAATACCGCCAACAAAGGGCGACAGCATTTCAAGTTATTCGCCCCCATTTTTCATAGTAAAAAACTGCATGTAAAATCAAAACTTATATTGTACAAAGCATTCATACTGTCAGTGGTCGTGTACGCTTGCGTGGCCTGGGCCAACGCTTCCAAAACCGCCTTACGCCACCTCCAAACCATGCAAAACCTCTCCCTCAGAAAGAACCTTCGCGCCCCTATCCTAACACCCAACACCATGATCCACCAAGAAAGCCTAATGCCCACCATCCTTGAATCCATACACAAACGTGGTACAGCAGTCTGTGCACGCATTAGAAACCACAAAAACGAGCTCATCTTGCACATAGGCACCAGCGAACCAAACCACTGGAAACATTCCAGGATCCGGATGTTTTAACTTAAACACCTCACACGGCGCCCAGCCCATTCCAACGGTCCCAGGCCAACCACAAGTACGACAGTGGCCGCCAAATATGGCGTTAAACAAAACCGAATTTCCTAGCTGCCGCTCAGCGGAAATGTACATAGTGTAAATAGTGAAGTGTATATTTGTATAGTATCGTGGGTGCGTGTGCGTATGTATGTGAGTGTGAGTGAGCGTGCCTAATGGGACGTGCTTCACATGACCATGTGCACATATGTTTATAAATAGGAAAAAAAAATCTGTTGGTCAATCAAAACAACAATAAAACATACTAAACTCAACTGTTCTCGGTGACCTAAAGCCGGTCACTGAATGGGATGTAGCAAGCCCAAAAGGCTATCTGTATGAATACATAAATTATAATTTCATGGCATTTTAAGCCTGTAAGCCGGGTCCAAATGTACCGACACCAGGCCACATTTCAAATAAAGAAATCTGAAAATCGAATCTCTCTCTGCTGTGATTTCTCAGCGTGCAGCAGTTCTTGGAGAGAGCAACTAACTCTTTATGGACGTCGAAGCGACTACAGTGAAGAATTATTGTGCTGGCAACGGAATGTGTATTTGTAATCAAATTCTTTTGGTAATAATGAAATTTTTGTTACAATAATTACGCAATACAAAATAGATGCGTGCTGGAATTGCAATATGATACTGATGGAATTATGTAATTGGAAGTGAAACTGGAAGTATCTTCCTCGGAGTTGGAAGTAAATATCTTGAAACTTCTTTGAGGGAACAGTGATTATAAATGGTTGGAAGTAATTCCAATGGAGTAGGAAGTAAATGTGTTGGAAGCACTCCGCAGAGTAGGAAGTAAATGTCATGGAACGAACTTCAAAGAACTTTCCAATTCCAAATAGTAGAATGTTTACTTCACAGTTCCGATGGAGCAAGCATTCTTTTGGAACGATTCCAGTTCTTTCGACCAACACGAATTTCCATTACCACTTTGGAACGGATCGATAGTTCGAGCAGTGGCGGAAGTAAATATGTTGGGTGCTCCTTTGGGTACTAAGTCGACCCACGATCGCCATACTAAGTGCGCCTATTGTACTTTTTGTCTTACTGATTCAGTTATATAGCCCCCTTTAACACCTAAGTCATATCGGGGGCTTTATATTAGAAGCAACTCGTCTATATGTTCTTTACGTTGAGCTTAAATATTTTTAGTTTCCTCAAACACACACTAATTCACTTTCATATACATACTTCCAGACTCTGTGGGGGTTCGGGAATAATTCTGGTTAAAGAAAAATTCCCCGCCCCAATCGGTAATCGAACCCGAAACGTCCGGGTGAGAAGTCAGTCCATTGTATGTACTTTTAACTCCAGCATTTACAGTGCATATGTGAAATACAGTGAAATGCAGTTCTTAAAAGGCTAATAGAAGACAGAAGGGATGGATGATAGAAAGAAAGTGTGGATAAATAAAAAGAAAGAAAGGACACGATTTCACGATAACTATTATTCTTAGAGGTTTCCCAGAGTCTACATTCAATTAAGTTGACAAACCATGGTTGGATATATACCTTATGCGTGTGAGGTATATTCCATCTCATGGCAATTCTTTAGAAGTTTTTACAAAAAGATAATAAATTAGATGACGGACAATCTCCGACACTTGTAGTACCGAGCCGCTTTCTCATTTTGCGGTTATTCCATTCACAAATAACTCAATAAATATTCCGGAACCATAGGATTCGGGGCCCCAAACTGCAAATGTAGCCCAGTGTTGAGGGCTCTTAGATAACATCAAACAGCCTTCTAGTTACTTAATTATGTTTATTGCCAAGGTTGTTTTGAAATCCTTGTACTGGAGATTATCATCCACGCATTTTCCCCCTATTTGTACGATTGTCCGCCGCCCATAGAGCAGTACATACCTCCGTTGTGCTGGTGTATTGGATGACTCTATGGGAAATTTGTGTGACTAGTTTGACGTTTTATGATACATTACTGTAAGCATAGGAAGAAGGGGAAGTTGTAATAAGTTAACATTTTGGAGAGTTTTTTTCATGAATTTGCTCTTGAACTACGAAGTACTTTATATGTGTTAATTCAGACAATGGAAATGTTGAGGTAAATGGAATAAGCTGACCCAGTTACCCTCTTATGTTGCGAGTCCTTGGCCTGCAGCAGTTAGGTATATGTTTTGTGTTTTTTGCAAAATGTATATGATACTTTCGATGTGTTTAATTAATATAATCATGCAATTGTTATGCCTGGCGGATCCCCCCCCCCCCCATGTTAAGTCGGAATGTTAAACATCTACCTCCTTAAAAGTAAAGTGTATCTCCGGTAATTGGGAATATAATGAATTAAATCTGGGATTGTTTGCAGTTCATTAAACGGATCTATGCCACTAAGCAGTTGTTATAAAAGGAGAAAAAAATTGAAGCATGTAGTAGGTAGAACACAACTAGGATGTGTACAAAAACATTATTTGGATTTATTGAAGGGGGAAAAATAAAGTTGCAGTTTTTTTTTTTTATTATATTATGACATTGTTTTAACGTTGTATAACCTGTGCTCACTGAAATTGAATTGAAATGTATACCTCTGCTATAAAGCAAAATTTATTAAACCTATTATTAAGTTAATTTAGAACATCCATTTTCTGAAAGTTATAACTATAACTAAGCAGTAAAATAGTTATAATACATAGTATCATCCCATCACTAAGGTAAGTGCAATAACTAAAGGTGGGCCATACCGAAAACTCCAGTGAATTGTATATTTGCACTTCCTACCAGCTTTGCTAAATGTACACACATCTTATATTCATCTTCGTTAATTGTGCACCAATAAACATTTTAAAAAGATAGCTGCCAATGTTAATAGACATGATTTTAGTTTCTGGTCTGCCTGTATAAAATATTGTGATACGTAGAAGATGAGCTACATATATTCCTTTTATCTTCATATGATTATTGTTACTTAACATTCATTCAACAGTGAAAAGATTGAAAAACACAAAGATTCGTTCCTCACTATGCTTATTTAATATAAATGTAAATAGTATATAGCATATAATGAAAATACAAGTACCACACAGCTTGAAAAGGAATGAGTTAATTTTAGTTCATTTTCAGAGTACTGGTATATTATTTTATTGTTAATGACTGGATGTATGTTAAGTCGTGTTTAAAACTCAAGCTGAAATATTGTTAATATCTAGGTATATAAATTAAATTATTATAATTATCTTTTCTGTTGTGATACAAATGTGTTAAAATGTCCATCAAATCTGAAGCAAGTGATTTTTGCTCAGCGCAGATAGGTCGTTTTTAATGTATGGGAGCAGTTCTATTAACCCATTTAGAAATGAAATTGGCCTTTGTTTCAATTACAAATTATTTAGTTTTCAATGTGTTCCCTTTTAAGGCTATACTCCTTCCAACATTCCTGTCATTTTTTTAACCCCACCAAAAATGTCAAGCATTGTGAAATATGTCTCAGGCATTCCATTTCAAAGTGAGCCTTAGGGTGGTCAGAAATCAAAAATATTTATTCAATAGTTTACATTATGCCTAATATTAGTAAAAGTATCACTTTTTGCATAATTATCCAGTTTTTGAGTTTAGCATGCTCCCCATGTTTTCATTACTTTGTTTTACACGGTTTGGCAACAGATGTTTTTATTCAACGGCAGCTGCTGTGTGTTATGCTGTTATTTGATCAGCAGTGAAGATAATTATTATGTACTGCAATATAGCTGCTTTTGGTTCTGTATTTTTCTCTAACAGTCCTTACCAAAAACATTATTAAGTTTATATCACAATCAAGCTTGCACTCCTGTTTTTTCTGATTTTCTAGAAAAATGAGGTTATATGTAAATCAGAAATGCTCTAAGAAATTAAAGCAAATTTACATTAAGTTTGAGTAAATGAGGTAACAAGTATAAAAAAATGTTGTAAAACTAGATTTCAGATATTTGTTTTATTATAAGTTACTGTACTAATCATCAATGAGTTGTGTACTTTCTGGAAAAGACAGTCTAGGCTCTAGTTTAAGAGGTTTATTTCCAATAAACTAACTCTTTTATTTGTTTTTATTTTAGGTAATTATACAGACTTTACACTACATGTGCTAAAAATACAAAATTTCTTAATGTAGGTTAACATCCTGCTAACATTTTCTTTTTTTATTTGGCAGATGTTAACTAAAATTTAGTGTTCAATGTTTTAGGGCTTAAAAGATTTCTCATTAAAATTTACATTTAACCTCTCTCTTTTTTTTGAGAGTGACAGGCATTGACAAAAAGATTTTGATGAAAGCTTATTGGGAAAGACTGGTGGCCAACATCCAAGAGACAAGCAGCATTACAAGCAGAGAAGAGAATACATAAAATAAAAATGTAACAGGTTCTAGAAGTAAAATGGAAGCTAATTTTGAAGTGGTGATGAAGTGGAACTTTTATTTGTCAAGTCATGGCAGAGGTATTGTTGGGTAATGGTGGACTAAAGAGTCATGTATGGATGGCAGTGAAAGAAAATATAAACATTCACTTAGAATCAGCCAAAATCCTCCACAATTATGTTGTGAATGAAGTTCATGGTGTGCCATGTTGACAAAAGTGAAGTTTTAGAAAAATGAGTCAGGTTACTAAACCTGTTGGGAAAATATATGACACTCAGATATTCAGTCAAGTCGTCATGTTAGAGTCTGTGACTAATCATTTCCTGTTTGCTAGAACTTGAACCTCTTTGATAACAGTGAACTGCATACTTCTAAATCAGATACAGACTATTGTACTTGTGAAGAAGATGTGTTTCAATCAGAAAAGACATCAGTGAGTGGTTTTCAAAATCGAAGACATGTGTATATATGAGTGTATGTACTAGTGGAAGTTCCTTATGAAGAGGTGAAAGTTTAAAAGAGAGAAAAAAAAAATTATTGTTAAGCCGTAATTTATAAGGAAATGTGGATGATAATTGAGGAGGTGACATGCAAACATGAACATGTCCAACATTTTAAAAAAATGAGTTACAATATTGAATGGTAATTAGAGGATAAGTGGAATGTACATCATGGTATTTAAGCAAACCTGAACACATTCCGTGATACAAGCCTGTGAAATGGTGTGGTTCAAAGCAAACGCGAACATGTCCAGGTATAAATTTCCTGCAAAGAAGAACTAGTCCATACAACCAATAGGAGGCCTTGGTTTAAGTCACATGATTTCCACTCCATTCAAGGACAGGCATTCCCGCACAGAACAGCTGGTATCATTACTGTCACGCTTCTGAGTTCTCACATAATAATATTATGTTCTAATATCTAGTAACTGCAATTATTATTATTATTATTATTATTATTATTATTATTATTATTATTATTATTATTATTAGGTCAGCATTGTGGTTGGTGAGTGAAATGAATGAAGAAAGTGTACTAGTGAAGATTGCAACCAGGGTGGCAGAAAGAAGAACAGTTATGAATTGCAACGTGAAAAGGATAAAAGGAAACGGTATGTTGCATCCAGAGGCTTTCGTTCTTTTCATGCAAGTTCACACCAAAATAAGTAGTTCTCTTGTCGGGAAATACACCCACAAGACACCTGAGGCAATTAATTTATAATGTTCAAGATGAAGCAGTTCAAGAAAGGATGATTGTGCAGATGATGTCGCTGAAAAATGTTCAAAGAAAGCAACCTCAAAACAATGAAGGCGAAAGTAAGCCTCTCAAATTTAATGTTAATGTTTTCACACAAAATGGAAACATAATATACCAAGTGTGCAAGAAATTTTTTATATATTTAACCGTGATGAAACCTACTCGGCTGAATAGTATAGCAAACAAAATAAAAGAAGGAAAAGCAATAAAGGAATACAGAGGTGGAGATCGCGTCAGTCACAAATCTGAGAGCAAGAAGAAAAGTGTTAGACAATTTATAGACAATCTGCATTGTACTGAAAGTCATTATAACTGACAAAAATTACAATGTCTGTACCTGCACAGTGAATTAAGTATAAAGAAAGTCAGTGCACTGTATAACAAATCTGTGGCTAATGACAGCAAAGTGTCCACATTTATGTTCTGTAGAATATTTGTGAATAAATATAACATTGGGTTTAGAAGACCTGCTTCAGATATCTGTAGTTGCTGTGCAAGAGTTGACAAGCAAATGAAGGTGACTTCAAAAAAGGAAAAGGTACAGCTCATCACACAGAAAAGAGTCCATAAAAAAGGGCAAATGCCTTCTAAGAACTTTTATGGGAAGAGAATGAACAGTCAGGGGGTGAAGTAAGAAACCTTGGTGAAGATTGGAGAGTGATGGACATGAAATCACTATCTAAAGTCCTACGAAATTTAGATCACAATAATGAAATGAAACAAATTTTCATTGAAAAGTATCAAGCTATGGGAAACACTCATATTGATGTGGATGCAACTGCATTCTACAAGTCCCAGCAAGAGCTACCAGAGCGAAATCTCTTCTGAAACGCGGGTGGACCATGAGGAAGCACTTCTGCCAACCAATACCTGAATACCCCTCAGTCATCCAATCCCAGATGCTAAGAAGAAAGATGTTGATGATTTATTGAAAACTATTTAGAGAAGACTGGCGAAATCACCATGATTTAAGAAGGTGTGCATCCATCATTGACTTTATTCCCACATCGTGAAACACAGAGACAGATGAAATGTCTTGTGGCTGTTTAGAAGATGATTGTGGTTTGTTTGCTTGAGTGTGTGAGCTCAAGAACATTTCCAATAATAGCAATGTCATTGTTGACTTCGTTCCATTTTGCTCATGGTGCTTTAATTTATGCAATTAAATGATTCTAAGAAAACAAATATCACAATTTGTTCAAATTTCTAAACAAAGCCAAAGGTGCTGTAGTGAGTTTATAGTTTTTTTTAATGATATGATATATTAAAATGTTACAGATAAGTAATCTGATATACTATAAGAAGCATTACTCAATAAAATGTAAGGCATTATGAAACAATGAGATATTGACTTTCGAAAGTCATTCAAAGGTGAACATGTCAACATGGAATCATGCAAACAAGAGCAGGTCCATATTTAAATGTACTTTTTAAAGGAAAATTTTCAGTTCAGATTTATTTCACACACATGAATAACTTTTTGTATACAAAATAAAGGTGTTTCCTTATAAATATGTTGTTTCCATTCATATGCATAGTTGAGATAAGTTTTATGTGGATTGTGAAAAACTGTATTTAGTGGACATGTTTGCCTTTGCATGCCACCTCCTCAATTATGTTGTCATGTTTTTAAAATCCCATGGCTCCAATGACAGTATTTTCAGGATGATAATGATATTTTGGATAATATGTCAAACCCTTCAGTAAAGTCTTCTTATAATTTTATGTTCAGCAGTAAAATTGACATATTACAAAAATAATAAAATTCTTTTGCCAGGCAAAATATATAAGCCTATAGAGTAAAATTATAGCCTGTTAAAGTCATAGTTATTCTTAATGTACACTGTACATTGAGCATAAACTTTTTTTTTATCTTTAGTGGCTGTCTTTAGTTTCAATTTGAGGCAATATTCTTTATAATTTTAAGATTATAATAATAGTTTTGGTTGTTTGATACACAATAAACTATAGAATATATGTCTTGTATTATTATTGCATGCCTTTCTTCCTTTATTTTGGTTATAAAGTATAGGTAATCTGTAACACCCATTATTGTTACATGTAACACCTGTTACTTGCTTTAAAAGAACAAAATTATAGGAATATTATTTTGCTCATTATTATTTCATCTAACAGATATATATATATTTTTCAAAATGTTGGGCAATTTTAACTCGTAGAATTTTAAGCAAAATTATGCAAACTTCAGGTACTATGTCTACTTTGTCTAACACCATTACTGCTGTAATATGCATTTTTAGGAGGAATTTTAATACATTTATTAGAATAAAATTAGACACTGTTGTATTGTTTTAGTTCTACCCAGTGATTTCATATTTGAGGTTTCAATTAAATTTATTTTGGATTATTTGGAATTTTATGTATCTGAATATAACACCAGTTAATATGGAATGCCTGGCCTCTGTTTCGGTGATGAACTCATTTGATCTAAATTTTTTTCCTGTAAGGCACATTTTCATGTTTGGAAATGAGAAGAAGTAGCAAGGAATCAGGTCAGGTAAATATGGAGGGCAATTTATAACTCTGGTTAAATGTGCTGGTGCATTGCTGTGGTTAAACACCACTTTCTTCTTTGCCAAATGGGGCCATTCTCCTTTAGTTCCTTGTCAAATCTGTCCAATAACTCACTGTGCTGTTGTCCAGAAATCCTTTTTTTACCCTGTTCTAAGAAGTCAATGAGTATGACATCCTGTACATCTCAAAAAAAAAAAAAAAAAAAAAAAAAAATACTGTCATTTTTCCAACTGTTGGGACCATCTTTGCCTTGTTTAGAGCAGATTCAGTAGAAGCAGCCCATTGATTTGATTGTTCCTTGGTTTGCATAATAATAAATGATAAATCCAGATCTCAAAGCAGTGACAATTCAACACAAAAAGTTTTTCAGATTTTGCTTAAACAGTTCCAACACACAGCTCAAAGTTGAAAGCTGCACCTGCTTGTTGTCTACTGTGACAAATCGGGCCGATAACTTTTTCCTCCCCAACTTATCATGCAAAGTATGAATTTCTGCACCAATGACCTCTGTACCACTTCGTCAACTTTTGTTTGATGATCAGTGAGAATCATATTCTGAACTTCTTCAATGATTTCTTTGGTAGCCACATTTGTCGGGTGTTCTAGCTGCTCTTCATCAAAAGCTGATGTTTGACCATGTTAAAGTAGTTTAACGTATATTTAACTATTGTCATAAATGGCAAAAAGTTCCCATAAACAGCATCCAATTTCAGCTTTATTGCTTTGCACGTTTTCCCATCCAAAAGGAGTAGTGAATCACTGAATGTGATACTGAACTTTTTTTATATTAACTATAATACATTGAACACCTAATTGAAATGCCTGCCAATTCAAAGTAATGTATGAATCAATACCAAATTTGTTTTAACGATGTTAACAAATGAAAATACATGATGGTAACACCAACATGCCTTAACACACCATCTGTTTTGAAACCCTAATACTTGTTGAACTGCTTTCTTGTTTAATTTTTAATTCTCTTCAATCCAGAATATAGAACTACATTTTACAAAAGCATAGGAAGCTTGCAGTATAGGTGGTGCACACACATTGCCAGATTTGTACTGAAACAGTTCCATCCAAACAAAAAGGTGTGATGTGTCTTCTTAGCTTCCGGAGAAGGCCGTGTTATCTTGCATGGGAATGCCAACGTTTCGCTCATCTTGCCGTGAGCTTCTTCTGAGCTCTTGTGCCTTGGAATGATCCCTGCAGTGTTTCAAGAATGCTAGTTGACAGAGAAGTATGTTTTTCTTCTGGCAAAGTTTAGTGAACTGCTGAGTTTCTTTGTAAGTAAGCTCCCCGTAGAGGTTTATTAAATGGATGTGTAGGCTTCCACGACCTGTGTCTTGATGTGTCTTCTTAGCTTCCGGAGAAGGCCGCGTTATCTTGCATGCGATTGTCGACGTTTCGCTCAACTTGCCGTGAGCTTCTTCACAAGAGCTCAGAAGCAGCTCACGGCAAGATGAGCGAAACATCAGCATTCCCATGCAAGATAAGGCGGCCTTCTCCGTAAGCTAAGAAGACACGTCAAGACACAACAGGTCGTGGAAGCCTATGCATCCAAAAAGGTAGTGTATCTGGGAAAACTACTTGCTGTTTCATTGATGTAATGAGTCTCTTGGGTTTACATCACCAGGTTGACATTTTAGTGTTTTAAGGATATTTAGTGTTCTCTGATGTGCAGATTTACTGCCAGTACATGCGAACTATACTTGGGAACAGTGCTCAGTATGAATATTGCCCACTGTTCATATGTCTTTAACCTTTGCACTTTGTATAATTTTATGCATAGGTGGATTAGAAAACATCTGATCACTTTTTCCACCCTGTATCAATGGATAAAAAGCATGTCTTATGAAAGCTGATTTTTCTATTTCATTTTAATGGTGATAAATCTTCATAGGAAAGCTAAGGGTTGTTCCACATATGTTTGTCCTGTATTTCTTAATGGTCACATGAACTAATCACTTTTCATTGTTTGCAACTGTGGAATAGGCAGTTGTGAAGTACAAATTAATTAACACGCTCATTTATATCAATATATTCAAAGAGAATAATCATATACACATTCTTATTACCCAATAAATGAAATATATCACATAAGAATTATGCTTATGGAATGCATGTAGTACATAGGAAGGCTCTTTGCTTCAAGGATGGCAATAGTATGCGCATCTGTCACAGCAGTGTGTTTTTATCACTTTTATTGCCTATGCTGCATGGCATAGGGCTTTTTTGCCACCATAAGAAATAAGGATTACATTACACATTTTGTTGTAAATACAAAGCGAATAGCCATAGTCAAATGTTTGAGAATGGGACGCTATATGCTAGGCTTGTAATTTTATGCTTCCTTACAATCACAAGAAATAACTTAATGATGACAAGGCTTTAAAAGAATGACAACATATTTAGCAATTTAAGCCATTAATAACCCATATCTCAGAAATATCTAATGCCACATAAAAAGGTTTTTTGAAATAAATTGTGTGTTTAAAAGAGATTTATATTTTCTTTTTCTGTAGTGCATTTTTTTTTTTTTTTTTTTTTTTTTTTTTTTTTTTTTTTTTGTCTACTGCTTAATGTTTATCATTATTATAATATTACACAAAATTCCTTGGGCATGAAATAGACTTCACAGCCTATTCACAGAAAATTCAAGGTACACGTTTTTTATTTGTCATTTAATATCTTAAGCTCTTAACTGCCAGAATTATTTTGCTACATATGCTGCTCTTCCTCTTAATTTCATATATCTTCTAAAGACACTGCAACCAAAACAATTCAAATGCCCATGAGCATTAAGGCAAAAGATAAAGAATGCATTCATTCAAAGTAGTGAGTTTGAATCCCAGCTACTGTAGCCAAATGTGCCTGTGGTAAAGGACGTAGAGGGCCCAGTAAAATAACCGGTGTAATGATATGCTTGGATGCTATGTCTGCAATTGCAAAGATTTTGCTTCTTTAAAAAACAACTACAAATTTATGAAAAAAAATAATATTTTCATAATACGAGGTACGTCCAAAAAGTGAGTTCCGTTTCAATTTATCTCAGCTGCGATCATAGTTCCGCACATGCTCGGTAGACGCTCTGTATCAAGGAGAAGAAACGTGCGCCATTTTGAGATCGCTGTCAGCTACATATGCTTTGTTGTGCTTGTTTACAATGTCGGTGTTGATTAAAAATCCCGCCGCTTGTGAAATCAGATCTGTGATTCGTTTTCTGAATGCTAGGAAAGTGAAACCAATTGAAATTTATCGGCAAATTTGCGAAGTTTACGGACAAAATGCGATGAATGATTCAATGGTGAGAAAATGGGTCCGACAGTTCAATGAAGGACGTAATGAAGAGCACGATGAAGAACAAAGTGAGCGTCCATCTTTGGTTACAGAAGAACTGGTTCACGCGATTGATGACAAAATGCAGGAAAACCGCAAGTTTACAATTAGTGCTCTCGCTATGGAATTTCCCCAAAGCTCACGATCACTAATTCATGAAATTGTTACCGAAAAACTGAAATTTCGTAAACTTTGCTCACGTTGGGTACCAAAGATTCTTACTGAGTAACACAAAACAAAACGGATGGGTAGTGCACTTCAGTTTTTAACCCGTTATGATGAAGACGGTGAAGAATTTCTGACACAGATAGTCACAGGAGATGAGACTTGGGTTTCTTACGACACCCCTGAAAGTAAGCGGCAATCAATGGAATGGAGGCACACTTCATCCCCAGCAAAGGTTAAGCAGAAACAAATCTTGACACCTCGAAAAATGATGTGCACAGTGTTCTGACACTGGAAAGGCATCTTACTCATTGATATCTTACTGCATGGTCAAACAATCAAAGCAGATGTTTATTCCGAGACACTTAGGAAATTGTGCTGCGCAATACAGAATAAATGCCAAGGATTGCTGTCAAAAGGTGTTGTTTTTCTTCACGACAACGCACGACCACACACTGCAAATGTGACAAAAAACCTCCTACAGGGATTTGGCTGGGATGTGTTTGACCATCCTCCGTACAGCCCTGACCTCGCTCCTAGCGACTTTCATCTGTTCTTACATCTCAAGTCTTTCCTTGGCAGTCAACACTTCAGCAATGACGAAGAGCTGAAAGAATATGTTTCCAACTTTTTGAGGACACAGATGGCAAACTTCTATGAAGAAGGTATACAAAAACTTGTGCCACACTATGACAAATGCCTGCAAAATTTCGGCAGTTATGTGGAAAAGTAGAATTTTGTGCAATAAATAATTATTCTGTATCTGTACACAATTTAATTTTATTACCAAACGGAACTTACTTTCTGGATGTACCTCGTATAACGCAGCAGCTTGTAATTTATAGTGAAGGTTAGTATAATATAACACTACATAAAAGGTCAGTGTAAAAAAAACTGAAACCTTAAATAATAGTGGAAAATATGCGTGTTGAACATTAATGTATAGATTAGTCTTTGTTGAAGTGTGTTAGTGTTTTGTTCCCTTCTTACACTCTACAATGTAGATGATGCCGATAGAATACCAGCAAGAGGGGCTAAATTCTTCATAAAGGGAAAAGTACAAGATATAGAACATATAGCCAAAGATCAAAACCTTTATAAATATTTGATACCAAATTTTTTTTTCAAATACAAATTTTTTAATTCTCAATTTAGTTCCTGCATTTTTAACCCTTCCAAAAAATAAGAATTGTTAAGCTCTGCAAAATATGACTGTGTCTTGATGATGAACTAATCTGATGTAAATTTGGTTCTTCTGAGCCATTACTTCACATTTGGGAGCGACAGGGAGTAAGTTCGGGTGAATATGGATAGTGCGGCAGCAATTCAGCTTTCCTCTTGAAATTGTGTGTCTGAATTTTGTTGTTATTGGTTTTACATCGTATGTAGGTACTGTTGTTTGTGTGTCTTATGCTTGATCCTGTTCATGTTTGTTTATTATCTTTGAGAAATGCTTTTCCCATGCCTTCCTGTGTATTTTTCCTGTTGCAGGTGCGACTCTCTTCTTCAGAGAATGATTGCATCAGATTTTGAATCTTCTGCTGGATGTCATGCTTCTGCCTGTATGCATTCTGCTCTTTTCTTTCTAATTGATGCTTTGTATTTCCTTCTTTCTTCTGCATAGAAGAAAGAACTGTCTGCCATTTTTGTGTTCTTGCTCTGTATAATGCCTGCAGAGATTTTTCTTTCCTTATAGCACTGTTGATTGAACATATTTGTATCTGTCTTCTTCCTTTTCTTTTCTTCGAGGCTTTTCTTATAGTGTATGGTGATTTTGAGAGCTCCTTCCAGTTTGCCTTTCCCTATTAGCTCCCTTGTTTTCCTGCTGTTCTTTTCTTCTTTTCTCTTTTTATGTTGTGTTCTTCTGATGTGCATATTTGTTCCCTTATTTATTTTTTATTTTCTCTACACGTACTATGTACATAGTGTATAGAGAAGATATTGCCCTCCACCCAAAAATTTGATACCGAGATTTCGCCGGAAATATATATTTTAGGGTCCCCTGTATCCAAAAAAGCATTTTTACAAAAAGTTCCATGTGTGCGTGTGCCTGTGAACACAATAACTCAAAAACGAAAACTGGGTAAAATACCAAACTTGGTATTTAAGTTTAGTATCTTCTAGAGATGCGACATGATTTTGAGAAAAATCCTCCCACCGCAAACTACCCTTTACATGGAATTTTTATTTCGAACATTTTGATTTTCGCAAAAATGGCTCTAACAATTTTGATTAAAATATCATATATTAAAGATATTGACCTGACAAATAAAATGTATACCTTGAATTTCCTGGGAATAGCCTCTGAAGACTATCTTATTCTGGACAAATTTTATGGAATTTTGCATAACTGCTAAACCATAAGAGATGGAAAAAAACTTACCACAAAAAATGTAGAGCACTTTAAAACACACAGTTTGTGTTACATGCATTTTTTTCATGGAGTTTATCATTTTTTAGATATTCCTTGTTTTTGGTTTCAGCTTAAAAAAAGCATACTTTTCTCACACAGCACTTTGTCAACTTCTGTCCATACAAACAAAGGAACTTCAGTGGCATAGCAACCAGTTTTTGACTATCACTTTAACCTATGGTACTCCCTTATTTCGCTTCTACTTTACAAGGAAGCAAGTAATAAAATTATTTCTGCTATTTTTTTTTTTTTTTCGATTAGCATTAAGTAAAGGGAACAGTAAGCTTTTTAACAATAATTTGTTACAAAGATGTAGAGAAAGTCATGCGAATGGAACACATCAGATTTTTCATTGTTTCCATTCTGAAGCTTCTCATTATTGTGACGTGTTTCCATATGGGGCTACTGCTGTGTGTGCTTGCTTGGTTGGCTTCAGGATTTTCCTTTTTAGAATACTAGAACTCTTATACCGGATCCGTTTTGTGCAAAATAGGTAGACGAATCATTTTTGTTTGCTAGTCTGAAACCCTCTTCTTCTAGGACCTCTCATAGGTTGAGTTTTGCGTGTTGAGCCTGCAGTTGAGGTCTACTGCGAATATTACTTTTTCTCTGTTCTGTGGCTATTGGTATTTTGCTGATTACAGTTTCGATGCTGTTCGGATGTACAGTGCCTTATTTCTGACTCCTGGCCAGCTGCTTTATGGCCTTCTGTGCTGGCCAAGTTGAACATTCACCTGAACTCAAGTGCATAGCATGCTGGCAATTCAAGCACATTTATATGCATCCATACATACCAAGAATAACCACTACATACATTAGAGGAACTGAAAGGCCATGTCAGAAGAGAAATTGCTGCAATTTCAGAAGAAGAATTAATGTGCATTATTGGAAATTTTCATAAAAGGTGTGAGAGATGTGTCACTGCACAAGGGGCATAATTTCCAATACATTCTGTGATAATGGTATGTGGTTATTTGAGTTCAGGGGCTGTGAATACTCCACGTGGCCAGAAGCAGCCTGCGATCCTGCAGCAGCAGCAGCAGCAGCAGAGTACAAAACAGCTGGCCAGGAACCTGTGCATGCCTTTTATCTTTACTGCAACCATTTTAACTATTATAAAGGTTTTGATCTTTGGCTATTTGTTCTATATCTTTTACTTTTCCCTTTATGAAAAATTTAGCACCTCTTGCTAAGTATTCTGTCAGTATCGCTAGTGCATACATGGCATAGTAGATTTGCAGTTTTATGGATTTGGCGAAGGTGTCTGTGCATATTCATTACATCTGTTTTTTCCCAGTGTTTCCAGTGATAGGTGAGGTAATGCAGTTCCTGTTCCTTCCTGTTCCTTCTATATTTCATAAAAATCTGACGTGTTAAATTCACATGCCTTTCTCAATTTACTGTACAACAAACTATTGCCTGCCTGGGTAGTGTGATGGTAGCGTTGTCTGCCTCATATTCAACAGGTCCCGAGTTCGAATCTCGCTTATGGGGAGTTTTTCGGATAAGGTTTTTTGGGGGGCTTTTCCCTTATCCTGAGAAGACGAATGTCGAGTAACTTTAAGCTCCATAGACCCTGAGATCATTTGAGTATCATTTCACCAATTTTGTTCATTGTCCGATATGACCAACCAGATTAAAGGACGCTAAGCTACACACACAAAGAAAGCAAACTATTCTTACAAAAGCTTATTCTTCTATCTATTTTACGTTAATCGTGATAAACAGCAGAAATGAGCTTATTATGATTTCTTATTAGGCACTTAAGGAATACTCTAGACTAAAGTGATAGTCAAATCTTTGAAGAGATGATCACTAGGTGATGGAGTTCCATTCACTTTGTATGCCTTGGAGTAAATTAAAAGAAAGATGAATAATGACTTCCCATTCGAAAACAGTATACGAATTGAAAAATTTAAATCAATAACTAGGAATAATCTCAGAAATTAATTCCCCCCCCCCCAAATAAATATATGTATATATGCTTTAATAAGACCTAAATTTCTTGTGTGGTAAGACTTTTTCTATCTCTTACAGTTTATCAGATTAGCAAAAATCATCCAAATGAAGAGTTCTTCAGAAGCTATTCCTAAAAAAATGCAGAAATACACTTCATTTGTCATGAAAATATCTCAAACATATAGTACTTTAATCAAAATCCTTAGAGGCTTTTTAGAGAAAATATACTTTTTTTTGTAAATGTTTCCATGTGATAAAAGGAGTGGGAGGGAGTGGACCAGCAAGGTCAAGAATGCCCATAAGCAATGACATTAAGCTAAATATGAATAAACATTACATTGAAACCAAAAGTGTATCACATAAAACCTAATCAATAGGCTCAGAGACTTATTTGGAGTTCAGAGAGGTGATGCTTGGAAAAGCATGTAAGAAATCATACACTAAATCTAAGATTCATTGCATATCGGTAGGGGTATGTCCCTCCTATTTATCTCCCTGTCAAATATCTAATTCAGTCTATTATAATCAAATCCATCATTCCAGCGAAGTTAGAATCCCTGTAGGGCAAGGGCCTCTTAGCTGGCAATCCCGCATAGCCAGTTCTGGAAAGGTTCTAATTCTTTTAATGCTGCCTCTATCAGTAGTCTTCATTCTCTGCAATCCTTGGCTGCTGTTGTCCAGTTGTGTCCGAAGTGAAGTTTCAGTTGTCTGCCCATCTTTTTTTCTGCTGGCGTATGCTTCTTTGGCTGGTTCTTGGATCCCAAGCTGTCATCTTGTGTGCCCATCTGTTACGGTCCATCCTCATGATGTGGCCCACCCACTTCCATTTGATGAAGGTGGCTGATGTTGTTGCCTCTTTGATGCCTGTTTTCTTCCTCAGTTCTTAGATTCTGTCATGGAGGTTGACGCCTCGAATCTTTGGCATGTTTCCAACATTTTTCTTTCTCTGTTTGTTAGGGCGCAGATTTGGTCTCCATACAGTAAGAGAGGAAGGATACAGCTGTCCAGTACATCTTTTTTCATTCTTATACAATATTCTTTGCTTGTGAGGATAAATTTCAGGCTCCAGAATTTTTCCAGCTGCCAAGGTGCATCGCTGGACTTCTTTCCAGGTAGCGTTGTTTAATGTCACTATTTGTCCTACGTACGTGTATTTGGTGATATACTGTAGTTCTCTGTTGTTTATTTGGATAATTTCTTTGATTATGTTGGTCATTAGTGATGTTTTTTTGAGATTTAGTTCCAGTCCAGCTTTATTACTCTGCTGGGCTAATTCTTATATTCCGTGATTTAATTCTTCCGCAGAAGTTGCACACTTGATGGTGTCATTTGTGAACCTTAGGTCGCAGAGTTTCTGTCCATCTATCTGGATTCCCCAGTTCATCCTCATTTTCCGAAAGATGTCTTCTAGCAGACTAATAATTGTCTGACTCATCTCTTCAGCTGGAAGGTGTCTTCTCTCTCCAGTTGGAGTTTAACTTTCATGCTTGAGTATATCTTGGTGTTTTACCTGATGTAATTTTCATCTATACCTTGGTTTTGTACTGCCGTCAGGATTGGGATATGCTTTACAGTCAATACTTTCATGAAATCTATGAATGATAAGTATAGTTCCAAGTTGAATTCCTGAGCTTTTTTCATTACTAGAGTTATTGCTTGAATGTGATGTGTTAACCGCTCGAAACGCTGTTTGTTCAATGAGAGTTGATTCTTGTTCAGATCTTGGTTTATTCTTCTTGTTATAATGGTCGAAAATAGTTTGTACAGTGTTGACATTAAGCTAATTGGATGGTGATTGCTTATGTCATCTTTTGGTCCCTTCTTGTGCAGTAGGATGATGCTGTTGGATTGCCATGATTCATGGATGTCTTTCTGTTAGAATAATTTTGTTGAAGCAGTCTGCTAGTTCTTCTACTAGTTCCTCTTCTCTGGCTTTATGATTCCATCTTCACTTGGTGATTTCTGGTTCTTCAAGTCTTTTCGCTTTCCTGACTTCGCTTCTTAATATTGGTGATGAGATAGGTGGGACTTCTTCTTTTGGTTTTGCTGTAAACTGAGCCATGGAGTCTTCCAGGGTTTGTGAGGTTCTTTTGTAGAGGTTGCTGTAGAAGTCTGTTGCTGTTTGTGCAATGTCCTTTCTTGCTGTTAAAGTTTGGCCTGAGCTTTTATCCAGTTTTGCCGTGGCTTAGTTGTCTAATCTTGATGAGATATTTTGTGCTTTGTATGATTTGTGTCACTGTTTCTTCTTTATGTCAGCATAGGTCTCACCTTATCATTCTTTTCATTGTCTTGTTGATCTTTGTGTATTGAATTTGGGAGGCAGTATTGATGTCTTGTGTTTCTTTGGCTTCTGCTCTTAGCTCTAACCATTTTCGTATTTCTTCGCCAAGTTTGGTTTTCCATTTCTCTTTTTTGTTTTTTGTTATGGCCTGTGATGCCGTGGCTTTTATGCCTTTTAATATTCCTGTGTATAAGGTTTGAGCAGCTAAGGGTGCAATACCTGTTAGTTTCTCTATGTGCTGGGAAAGCGCATCCTTAAATGTTTTCTGTTGGAATGAGGCAGCTCTCGGGAGTTTGTGCTGAAATCTCTTACTTCTGAGGTGATGCTTGTTTACTTCTAGTGTTGTGTAGACTGTTCTGTGCTTGTTGTTTTGTCTCTGTAGGACATCCACGTCATGTACAAGAGTATAAAGTCGATCTCGTTTTTGTTTCTCCATTTGATGATCTCCAGGTCTATTTTCTTTTTTTGAAAAAGGTGTTTGTGATTTTTAGCTGTCCTTGAGCGAACTGAATCAGTTGGTTGCCCCTGCTATTCCTGACTCCCAGACCATATGGTTCTATTCTATTTTCCTAATTAGGGTCCGTTTTTCTGCCTATTTTGCTGTTAAAGTCTCTAATGACTAAATTCAGACTTAATTTGTGGACGTTGACGGTGCTGTCCAGATTTTCATGGAAATCTTTCATTTCCTCCTCCATGTGGGTAGATGTTGGGGTTTGCTTGGAATATGGTGACCAGAGAGTCATTAACATTTATTTTTGCTATTGCTATTCTGTCTGAAATTCCTATTATTTCTCATACTTTCCCTTTTATTCTTGGAGAGAACAGGAACCCTACTCCTTTGATTGTGTTTATTGTTCCCATGTAGCTGAAAGTTGTCCTGTGTTGTTTCCAGTAGAGCTCTTCCTCACCTTTTTACTTTGCTGATACCCAGGATATATATTTTTGTGTGCTCTATTGCATCTACTAGTTCCATCAATCTTCCTTTAATAGAGAAAATTACATAGAAACATTGGATTTACTCAGTACATATGATCAACTTTTAAATGTTCATTTAAAAAATGCTACAGTTTTCTGGGGCACTTTGTCATCCATTCAGAATGATTTAATTGAAGCTGTTAGAGGTGTTTTGGTTAACTGTATAACAAAAGAACTTGCATTCGCTAATTTTGTGGCTATTCTTCTAGACAAGTGCTCGTAGTGAACAAATCCCAACTCTCTACCATTTTACGCTATGCAGACAAATCAAGGGAAGTTTAAGAAAGGTTCATGGCTTTACAGCCGTCAGTGCAGACAGATATGCTGAGGCACTTTACTACCAAGTACTTACAACAGTTAAAGATGTTAATATTTGTAAGATAGTTGTCGCTCAGTTATGAGGTAAAAGTGGCATTTCCAATGACATTATTTGTTCAGCTACTGTCATGTTCATTAGTTCTGCAACAGGCAGCGATGTGTATTGATAAGGCAGATTTTTTTTTTATAAACTTTATCAGGGCTCTTTAATTTCTTTTCTCATTCCACTAAAAGAATGGAAACTTTGCATGCTTTTATGAATAAAAAGCGGCTCCAATGTGCTAGCTTCAATTCAGCTATGTTCAAGAGCAATGAGATAACCTGATTTTATTCTTTGAATTCAGGACAGAACTAGAAAACGATGTGGATTGGAAACCTGATACATTGGTTAAAGCACAAGGTTTTATTTATCTTTTGACTCAGTTGGACACTGGCTTCCTCCTCAAAACATTTTTGGCAATATTTGCTCATACCGATATATTACAAGACAGGTCTATGAATATTGCATATTGCCATTCAAAAGTAATCCAAACTAAAAAAAAAAAAAGAAAAAAAAAAAAAAAAACTTTAGAAGAGCTAAGAAGAGAAGGGTTCCAAAATATTTGATGAATCACTTCTACTGAGGTGATAAATGAACATGCACAAAAGAAAAGGAAGAACAATGAACCAAGTGAAGTTACCGAAGTTATGTTCAGTAGGATATTCTATGACATTTTGGATAATATGCTCTTACACATACAAAATAGGTGTTCCGACTACACAAATTTTTATTTCTTTACTCTCCTTGATTCCTCAAAATTCAAGAATTACAGGTCTTTCCCTGATATTATTATTCAAAATGGTTGGACACCTATTGCTCAAATTTTGATTTGGTACGTCTGAAAGATGAACTTAGTGTTGTATACTCTTCTGGAGATAAAGGTTTTGAAGGAAAGTCAGTTGGTGAAATAGTGAAAATTATGTACGAAAGCAGTGGCATGTGGTGGTTGTGTAGCCGAAGCACTTCACATTACGTTTTTAGATAAATGTAAATTGAAAATGTGATTCCCCTTCATAAGATGAGAATTGGGATTTGTAATTAATTAAATTAATTATTGTTAAGAAAGCATAATAAATTATAGAGTAAACATTGGTTAAAATAACAATCTTTTAACTTTGACTCACTTATGGCACAAATGCAGAAAAATCAACGGAATAGAAACTCCATTCTTCGGTTCTGAGATAAAAACTTGGCTACCACTTCCTAAAAGAACTGCTCCTTTTTACTTTCTCTTGACATACTATGTACATAGTGTTACACAGAAAATATTGCATTCCACCCAAAAATGCAATATGGAGAATTCATTGGAAATACACATTTTAGGGTATCCTGTATCCAAAAAGAGCATTTTTAGAAAAAGGTTTGTTTGTGCTTGATCATGATAACTTGAAAACGAAAAGTCGGTAAAATACCAAATTGGTAAAGTTCAGTATCTTCCTAGGTTACAACACAAAGATTTTCAAGAAAATTCCCCCACCCCCAACTACCCTTTACATGGAAAAATTTTCAAAAATTTTGATTTTCTAAAAAATGGCTCTAACAATTTTGATTAAAATATTGTAAATTAAAGATATATACCTGACAAATAATATGTTTATCTTGAATTTTCTGGGAATAGCCTCTGAAGACTACTTTATTGTGGATGAATTGTACAGAATTTTGTATAAGTGGTAAACCATAAGAGGTAGACAAAAACTTGCCACACAAAAATATAGAGCACATTAAGACACACAATTTATGTCATATACATTTTTTTCGTGGAGTTGATCATTTTCAGATATCCTTTGTTTTTGGTTTCAGCCTTGAAAAACTTATACTTTTCTCATATAGGAACTTGTCAACTCGTGTCCATACAAACAAAGGAACTTCAGTCATATAGCAACCAGCTTTTGACTATCACTTTAACCTATGCTACTCCCTTTTTTTTTGCTTCTACTTTCAAGGAAGCAAGTAATAAGATTATTTCTTTTAATTTTTTCTCGATGAGCATAAATTAAATAGAAGCATAAGCTTTTTAACAATAATTTGTTGCAGAAATGTAGAGAAAGTCATGTGAATGGAAGACATCAGATTTTTCCTTTAAGAGTTAATAAGGTATACAGAGAGTTTGAAACAGTTCTATTAGCATTAGGTAAATTACTCTACTCCAAAGTTTAGATTTATTGGTCCAGGTATGAAAGTTTTTGTCTTTACTCTCAACAAGGAGATTTTTGTCTTTGCTCATTTGTGTGATTGTGAAATGTGTTTTATTTTGCAGTAAGAAGTGTTCTGCATGATATGCTGTGCTAGCGGTGGCTTTGTGTGCTCAACACACAGCCACACAGCAGCCCAGCACTCTGCTTTAACTGATGTTGGCAGCAGGTGAAGACGGTATGGCAGAAAGTGCAATAGCAACAGTCCAAACAACTGTTGATCCCAATACAACAGAACCGTCCATACCCATAGAGGAAGAACACTTCTGCAAACAAATCTTATACATAGAAATAAGCACTTCCAGGTATGTACAAGCCCTGTAATTCATGGAATGATCCTTAGGCTGACTAATGTCAAGTTTTTCAAAGCTATTATTATTTATGATCTTCACCTGCATATCTCTTACTGATAATAAAACTAAAGCCAGATTAATTTTCTGGACTAATAGAAAGAGGAATGCTACTGTGAATACCTTCAAATAATAATTTCCTGTGAAGGAAATTGCTCTGATTTTAAAACAAGGGTGCATTTATCAAGGTTAGTATACTGTTTAATAATATGCTAAGCTGTAACAGTACAAACCTGTTTCCTGAAATAAGGATAATAGGAATACTGGAGAATTGACCCATTTATGATTATTAATGGTTGCTTTATGAATATTGCATATAAGTGTGGGGAAAAAAATCTGTTGAAGAGCCATGTTTCATAAGATTATTCTATCCCTTCAGTTTTGCATTATAATGAATTCTTGCAAAATAATTTTATGGCGTGCGTGCGTGTCTGGTAGGCTCGTGGTGAGCCTGGGCATTGTTGCTGTGTACCTACCCTGGTAAGGGTTTAACCACAGGAATGTGGTGAAGGTTGAGGTTTTATTTTGAGGTTTCGAGTGTTGGTGTTAAGGAGGTAGTGCTGGTAGGCTCCTCGAGCGGTTGCACTTGTTGAACATGCAATAATTTTATGGCATTGCATCACTTTTCCTTTTACCTGTCTACCAGATGATAACCTGTAATGCAGGGAAATCTGCTCACCTTAAAATGTGAATTTTAACTTAATAATTAGAGAGAAAGCGCACTTATTTATTAGATCTTTCCAAATTTTGAAAGCTAGAGCTAGCATATAGCATAAAAAAATTGTATTTGTGATGCTGCTAAAGACTACATTGACATCGTTCATGACAACACCGTCAGAAAATGAAGGCATCGATCACAGGGTTTAATAGTAGGAACAGATTTATAGAATAAAATGTAAATTCCAGTTTTGTAGGACATAGTCCAAAGTATGAAATTCATCTACTGTTTCCACCATGACACAACTGGTAATTTTCATAGATAATTACCCTCTGTGGTGTAATGGTTACCATGCTAACTTCATATACCCAAGGTTGCAGGTTCAAACCTGGTGGAGAATGATGGATTTTTTCAGGTGTAACAATCCTTAGCATGGCTTCCTTCAGAAGGGAAGTAAAGCCTTGGTCCCGTGTTGTTGATTTATGGCACGTAAAAGAACCTCAAGCCTGATAGAGAGGCCTCTGAGCAAAATTAAGCGGTCTTTCGCGCCCAATTTAGAATAGGATGCTGAGAACCACAGCAGTTAAAGAGTGTCCATAAATAACACAACATTTCCATTTTTAGGTAATCAACCTCATCATATACAGGTTGTGGACAGACAAAGTTATTTTAGTGGATATATAAACTAGGACAGATTAATTGCAGCACTGGAGTAATTCTATTTCCTATTGTCAGAAGGAAGGCAATTCAGTATTGCATGTAACTTAAATGTTTCGAGAGTTTGTTTTCTGTGTGAGCAGAATAATACTATAACAAAAACTACTCTTTATTTCTCCAACAACTCTTTATTTTTTCATTATAAATAAAAATCTGCTTTCACATAAATGTCTGTCTTTGTTGCTTTCACAATAATTCTGCCATATAGTTTCCTTTCGATGCTGGTTGTTGCAGCAGCTATTATTGCATGCTTCAAGTTTCCCATCAAAATTGACTCAACTGTTGTTCGCTGTGCATTCCCAGTTGAAAACTGACTCTTGCCAGGGCTTGTTCTCTCCTTTTTATATCTATTGATGAAGTGGCAAGAAACTTCCAGAAGTGGTTGATGGACAAACCACCATAGGTGTCACAAATCACACAAGTGCAACAATTGTAGCTTCAATGTTAAAGAACACATGTGTCTTCTCATGCAGGTTTAGCAATGCACGGCAACAATTAACTATGACCTATGAAGCAAACCGCTCACACATTGCGGCAATTATTGCCACAAGGCATAGTCACACTTCTCCCTCCTCATCCTGACCAGCCTATCATAGTAGGCTAGACACTCCAGGTGTACTACCTATGGATGTGGTAGACATCATTTATCCTCCTCACCACAAGGTTGTTGAATCTTGGGGCAGCATTCCTTGGTCAGGTTAGTGCGATATAACCACACCAAATCATTCTGTTGGAAACCTCGGCTGTTGGCCTGCCAATCATAACAGAACTTCATCCATTTGCTCCCTAATTGGATTTGTTGATGCGCCATCTCATGCATGTCGTGAAGCTGGTCTATGAGATTCTCCACGTAGCGTCTTCTGTCTGCTGTGCCCCGAGAGATCTACCAAACATCAGGTTAAATGGTAGATGCAGCTTCCTGCCAAAGGTCAACCTGGTGATGTGGGTTGAAGAGGGTAGGCCAGCAAGAAAGTGGTACTCTCACATGCCAGTCTCTCTGGTGATTGGTTACAACCTTGATGTACCTCTTAACCATGCCATCTAACCCGTTCCAGTGTTAGGTTTAAAGTTGGTACCATGATCACTGAGCAGGGTTATAGTGACAAAACATCTTTCTGTGAGGCATTCACAATGGTCTTGGCTTCCTGTCAGGGATAGCGTACACCTCTGGCCATTTGTTGAAGTAATCCATGGCAACCAAAAGATACTTGTTGCCCATGACTGACTCAGGGAATGGCCCAGCTACATTAATATCTGTACATTCAATAGGAACACCTACCAGTTTTGCTGTGGAAGTAACAATTTTGATGAAAGCTTATGTAAAACGATTCCTAGCTGATTGTTGGCATCCACTATTCATCTATGAGTTATTGGACAGGTATGCTGGCAGCAAGTTCTTTTGACATCGCAACCATGATTGGTACACCTATGTAAGTGGACATATGTTCTGTCCGAAGGATCTTTGATGTCAGATTGTTACATCTAAGTGAGTTTGCACATGTGACTGTTTCTGGAAATGTTGTATCACTTGATAAACAGGTATAAAAGTGGAACAAAGTGTGTCCAGAGTACAATTTTCATTGGGAATACATCATGTGCAACAGCTGAGCGAATTTTGACGTGAAATTCGTAATAAGTAGGAATTGCCTGCAGCAAACCTTGAAAAGAAACTATATGGTAGAATTGTTACAAAAGCATCGAAGAAGTGAGCAGATTCTGATTGTAATTTGTAGAGTCAGGATGTTTAGGCATTTATTTTGGTTAAAATAGGCAGGCATATAGGCACTAAAAATAGGCATGTATTAATCATGGAAACAGACAAAAATAGACAAATACTTAAAAAATTATTTCGTATGAACTCGCTTTTCTTGGTTACATGCCACAACAGGATTTTTTTTTAAGTTGTCAACTGACATACTGAGTCGTCTGTCAGAGAGGAGGTTTTTTCATCCTGGAAAAACCTTGCACAGATCCTGAGAAAACTAAGATTGTTTCCTAGTTTTTGCAGTTGCTGTTGATATTAAACAGAGCTGCTTCTGCCTGGCCATTTCAGTAATTCCAGTCTTATGCTTCTTGAAGTATATAATACCTTTTCTCATGGTTAATTGTTTTTTCACAAATTTTGCACATCAGAACAGTACCATTGGTAGATAGCGTATCTGAACCAAATTCGCGAACATAACCATGCAGTTTACTACTTAACTGTGCACTCACCTTTGGCATGACAAATATTGCAGATGGAGTTGTTTAATACAAGATCAGTCTCAAAGCAACAGATTCTACTTGCTGAGGCCTGAGTGCGTCTACTTTCTTTCAGAGATCGGGAAAATCTGACTGTGTATTGTCTCAAAAAGAGGGGGTGAGAAGAGGTTAGAGAGTTCGAAGTACACAATAACGGGATCAGGAGAAAAAGGTAACTTTGCTACCTGGCTTGAAAAGGGATGAGTTGACCGTCGGGCAAGGGAGGCAAATAATACAAATCTTATAAAAGACCCTTGCAAACATGCATTCCTTTCTACACCCTCCAAGTAATACTTTCTTTCTCTAGTAAACTGCGAAGTAACCTGTTATACTGTTCAAACACTTCTTGGAAATTATGTATTGCTGGAGAATAAGTTTCTCAGCAAATATGTGTAAGGTGAATACATATTTTTAATTTGTACAACCATTATTTTTGTTTTTTGATACAATCCATGCAAGCTATTTTTTAACTGTATTAAAATAATGAGGTAAAAAGGCTAAAAAAGATGCTTAACTTTAAAATAGGCAATGGGAGCTAAAGTAGGCACAAAAGGCAATTGCGCCTATCGTCCCCAAATGTGTGGAAATGTGTTTATCTCTATTAGGTCTTTCATATATATTTTGCAGTAAAAAAAGGCATTTTGCCTAACATCCAGGCTCTAGTAATCAGTTTGTGGAAGAAATAAGGAGTTGTTGGAGAAAAAGAGTTTTTGTTACAATAACATGTGTAATGCAGCTGTTTCCAAAATGGCTTATCTTGATTTAAATTCAATAGAACAGAAAAACGTCAATAAGAGAATTTTGTACCCAGTAATAAGTGATAGAGGGTAGAGAAAGGCATGAAAATGTAACACATTAAATTTTTAAATTTTTTTTTCTGATACTAAATTAGATGCTAAATTAAATAAAAACAAGAAAAGCTACAGGTTTGACAAAGCTACTATCAATCATCCTTGTTATTGTGAATTTTAACAACTTGAGGTAGTTTGTTATGCTCCACTTATTCACGGGATTTCATGTCACACGACAAGTAATGATGCAATGTGGCATGATCTATTTGAGCATGCATGTATTGTTGGGAATACCAGTTCTACCAACTGATTCCACATTTGGTTTGATAGCTAGTATGGTTCTCTGTATGTTGTACTAATGCTGCAAGTTCTTAACTAAAAAATCTTGTGTTCCACATGCATGACTTTGCCTTCTCTGCAAAAAAATATTCTTATAAAAGCTTATTATTCTATCTTCTTCATTAACAGAAATTGTCTTATTGCTTACTTCCTTGTAGGTAGAAGGGAAATAAGGGAATACACAAGGCTAAAGCCATATAACCTATTTTGTTTTTTTAGCAATGCTGTAAACTGCCACGATCATAACAGCGCTCCAGGTGTGACAGAATTTCATCTTGTAGGAGTTTTTTTACATGCCAGTAACTCTACTGACATGGGCTGCCACTTTTAAACACACTGAAAAAAAATCATTGATATAGGCTGGGTTTGAACCTGCAACCTTAGGATCAGAAGTCCAGATTAGGCTAAGGTTACACTTTTCTTTAAAGAGCTGGTCGCTCTGTGATGACTTGGAAATTCGGTTCACTTTGAATTGCCAGGAGTAAGAAAAAAGAAAGAAAAAAAAAAAAAAACAAAAGGAAAATGAATGATGAGTTCCAAGGCATATCTCAGAAATGGTTTTAACTCCAAAAAAATATTTTTTAACATAAATTATGTACTTTGGACCTTAACTTTTATGTAGTTGTCTATTTCTCGTGGTTAACCAGTTATGCAAAAGTTGTTTAGAAATGAAGAGGATCAGAGATGCTATTCCCAGAAAATTCAAGATATGTTTTTCATTTACCATAAAAATAGCATATGGTCCTATAATCAAAATAGAGCCAATTTTGAAGACATTAAAATGTTTACACATTTTTCCATGTAAAATGTAGTTTTGGTTGGAAATTTTCTTGAAAATCTTTCTTTTTGGAAAATTCTGAGCTTATTATCAAGTTTGGTATTTAATGGACTTTTCATTTTTAGTTAGGCTGTTCTCTCTCTCTCTCTCTCTCTCTCTCTCTCTCTCTCTCTCAGATACACACACCACACCTCGCACCACATTGCACTACACTCTCCCTCATCATACCCATGCACGCACGCACACACACTATCTATCTATCTCTCTCTCTCTCTCTCTCTCTCTCTCTCTCTCTCTCTCTCTCTCTCTCTCTCTCTCTCAGATACACACTCCACACCTCGCACCACATTGCACTGCACTCTACCTCATCACACCCATGCATGCGCACACACTCTCTCTCTCTCTGTCTCTCTCCTCTGCTTTTTTTTTTTTTCTTTTTTTCTTAGTGAAATTTTGGTATCAAATTTTGTATTCCTTATATTTACTTTACATATTAGAGAAGCACTGACTCAACATACTTGCTCACAATGCACATGCATAAATAGAACCCAAATATACCCATGCATATACGAGGGTCAGCTGATTAGTCCCAGGCCTTTCAATAAAAACAGCATTTAAAAAGTTTTTTTTTTTTTATTTTTTTAATTTTTTTTTTTTTTTTTATTTGATTTATCAAGATTCAAAATAGCTGTTTACTGCATCAATGACCTCCTTGTTGCTGTGAAATCTTCATCCTCCACAAAATTTTTTGAGGTTTGGGAACAGGTGTTAGTCACTGGGTGCTAGATCTGGAAAATAGGGTGGATATTCAAGCAATTTGAACTTTTATTCGCAATTTTTCCCATTGCAATGACTGAACAATGGGCCGGAGCATTGTCGGGATGAAACAAGATTTTTTTTTTTGTCAAATGAGGTCCTTTTCTTTTCACCTCATCATTCAAACGTTGCAGTAAACTTGCATAGTAGTCACCTGTAATACTTTTGCCTTTTTCCAAGTAATCATAAAAATAATTCCCTGTGCATCCCAGAAAACATTTGCCATACCTTGTTAGCTGATAAAATTGACTTTGCCTTTTTAGGAGTTGGTTCACTTGACGCAATCCACTGTTTTGACTGTGATTTACTTTCTGGAGTCTAGTGATGTATCCAAGTTTTGTCCATGGTAATAAGCCATCTCAAAAATACACTGGGATTTTTACATTAGAGCTCCACATTCTTAAGAGAAACAGTTTTTCTTTGTAACTTTTGATCAGATGTCAACAAATGTGGCACCCATCTTGCACAGACCTTTTGAAAGCCCAAAATATTACCTGCACATTCTTTTGATATGTTAACAGCCTCTGCTATCTCAAACAACTTTAATCTGTGGTCTTCCAGTACTAAACAATGAATTTTTTTCAATGATTTTTGGAGTTGTCACTTCTACAGGGCATCCAGAGCAAAGCTCATCACTAGTGCTTGTATGTCCCATTTTAAACTCTACAACCCACCTTTTAATCATTGAATATGAAGGTCTCTCAATGTACTGTCCATTTCCTTCTCAATTTCTTTAGGCATTAAGCCTTTCAAATGGAAGTATTTAATCACT
This sequence comes from Hymenopus coronatus, assembly GCA_030762935.1. Lineage (NCBI taxonomy): Eukaryota > Metazoa > Arthropoda > Insecta > Mantodea > Hymenopodidae > Hymenopus > Hymenopus coronatus. Next base: position 85,241,837 of record CM060887.1, read on the forward strand.
GCTCGGTTTTCCAAATCCTCCATTTTCGTGAAACTCTAAATTTATCTTGTTAAAATGCTATCATTCAGAAACTAAACAAGCTATTGACCTGTAACTAGGCCACAGTTAAACTATATGGTGCTACCAACTAATTGGCCTAGTGGTGCCATATCTGTGTGAGACCCTGGACTTATCAGCTGACTCTTGTATGAATGTTTTTCGGTTGCAGCTCAGCTCATGGCTTTGTTCTTATTACAGAGTGCGAATTTGGGATGTGATAATTTTAGTTCCAAACTTCATATTCCTGTTATTTTTGGCCCTGAGGTTCAACAGGGCAAGATTAAAATTGAGAGCCACAAGCAGCCCAATATTTCTGACATTCTATGGCCTGGTAAGATATAGCCTTTTATAAAGTTTATTACTTACAGTGTTTAAACTTAAATGAACCTTTTAATTTAAGTATGTTTTGTTGCAGGTGCTGGTGAATATAGTGATCAGTGTCGTACGTTGCATTGTTTCCATGACAGTCAATGCTTCAGCTGTTGTTGGTGGTTATGTTGACAAAGGCCTTTGGATAACTGTTCGATTTTTTCTTCTTGCAATGGAGCTAAGTGTTGTTATTTTTGGTCTGGCTTTTGGTAAGTACTTTACAGCATTTATTAACAACGTTTATTTGGTTAGATTGAAATGATCATAAAATCACATTAGTTCTTCTAGAAAATTAATTATTATTAATTACAAAATACAAGAATTAAATGAACATCCATTTTAAGGTAGTGATAATCATCAGTATAGCGAGATATTCTTTGTTGATACTTAGAGAAATTTGTATATATAGATATGTGAAAAACAAAATAATAAGCTAACCACTAAGAAAAATTCTTGGCATTAAAATTAATGATAATTTGCTAAAACAATGTTAACTGAAGTATTTTATATACATTAAAAACAAATAAATGGCATAAAACCTCTAATAGGTTAACACATTGAAGCCCGCGCATTTCAGTAGTTGAAATGCCAAGAAACCCAGGGTTTTTACACCTTGAGTTATTTACAGTACATCAATTAAATCTGCCGAAAAGCATTGGGACAATCTAAAAGTATGGCATTCAAGGATTTCTCAACAAGTAAGAAAATAGTCATAACTTCTGTATTAGTATTTTATTTTAAATTTACAAGTATCAAATATGAGTTTGAAGAAAAACTGTGTAAAACTGCTTACACTCCATTTATTCAAAGTTCGAAAAACTCTTCCTCGGAATCAGAATTTTCCACAGCTTCATTTGTATCCTGAATTTCAGGTTCAGTTCACAAAAATCGAGGAAAATGCAGCGTTTTAACATTTAAGAGCACAAACGTAACAAACAGATCACGTTCAAAGAAAATGGCGCGACTGCCCGAGAGCAGCCAATATTACTAAATCTCCTAAAATTCCTAATAGTTGAGTAAAGCAAGGACAGATGGCAGCACAAATCAGACAACTAAACGATAACTGATGTATGTTCTTTGCCGCATAGCCCAAGACCGAGTTAAGGTCGTGGAATTGAATTAAAAGCGTTAGAAAAGCATAGCTCGGGCATGGGTCTCATGAACATTTTGATGGCCCGAGCTTGGGCTCCAATGTGTTAATCAAGTGAGAAGCACCAGTGTGTATTAGTGTATGATTCATATGCTCTGTTTACACAGTTTTGTAGTTCTACAATTTTATGCAGAACATGTCAAAGCATAAAACCTAATAAACAATATTAACTGAAGTGAATATTAAGAATGTCTTCATATATATTCAGTTCTCATAAAAAAATATTATGTGTTTCATTCACATGACTTTCTCTACCTGTTCTGCAACAACCTTTTCTTACAAACGCTTAAACCTCAAGCCTGATAGAAGGCCTCCGAGCAAAATTAAGCAGTCTTTCACGCCCTTATAGAATGGGATGCTGAGAACCACAGCAGTCAAAGAGCGTCCATAAATAAAACTCCATTTCAAAAGCTTATTCAACTTTCTGCTTCATGCTAATTGACATAAACATTAGCTGAAATAGTTTTATTACTTTCCATATTTATCTGAATGCCAGATGACCCTCATTCTTCAGAGCTTAATTTTAGAATTTAGCATATCATCTTCATATAATTAAGAAGACATGATAACTTAATTTTTTAATGAAATTCAATGGTTTGCCATATGTTTTAAACATACTAATGGACACCTAAGGTGATTAAGCCCCTTATGATTATTATTATTATTAATTTACTTAATATGAATTTGAGCAGAAATTCACGTTTTGAGCGGTTGACAGAGAGGAAGTGCGGAAATGCATAGTATGGGTTGATGGTACAACATGACAGCAGTGGTGGCAGCAGTGTAATTATAACGATGATGAAGGATATGATTGTGTACTTAGACAACAGAAGGGAGAACAAAAATGTATGGATGTGCAAGTTGATAAAATGTGATGATGGCGATGGTGGCAGTGCAGTTGTAATGACGATAAGGGCTATGATTTTCTATTTAGAAAGCATACTTGCTAATGCACATTGTACATTTTTGTACCTAATTTGAATTTGCACATAACTTTACATTGCGAGTGGAAGCGAGACTGAGAAGGGAGAACGAAAATGTATTGGTATGTCTGTGTTTGGTGCTGAGGCAGCAGCATAATTGTAATGACAATAGATACAATTTCCAATTAAGACAGTATACTTAATATAATATATTGTAAAACATTTTATCTAATTTTAATTTGTATGTAAATTCATGTTTTGAGCGGGAGATATGGAGAGGGGAGTACAATGGCGGTGATGTCCATATGTATCTGTAACGACAATAATGAATGCTATTTTCTATTAAGACAACATATTAATTTGAATTTGCATGTAAATTCACATTACGGGCAGCACAGAAGGGAAATTGGAAATGTATTGGTATAAGTGCGATCCAAGAAGGAGAAATGCGCTTTCTGTTTGACCATTGGCATCCAATAAAACTGATGTGAAAGGAAGTTCTCTAATTTTATTTAAGTGTTGGAGAGTAATCTTTTTTCCAATAAGAATGCTGATAGTCCCGTTAACAGATACTTTTTGGTGCAAAATGAAATACACAAAATCTACCGCTTTTGTCGCAACCGTGGCAGTAATATATACCTTTCCACTTACTGCCATACCTGAGAAGTTTGAAACCTTACTATAGTATTCAGAAAACATATATCGTGAATGCAAGAGGACCCCCAGTTCTGAACATTAATATTTTGGAAAAAAATATTGTCTTGTATTCGGATAAATACGGTAAGTCCAGATAAATAAAAGGGAAATAAAGGAATAAAGTATGTTAAAGAGATAGTCAAGTCTATTAAAAGTTGTTGCTATGTGTTGCAATTGAAATCCCCTTTTGTTTACATGGCCAGGATGACAAAATTTAAGTTTTAAAATTAATTACAAGGAAAATCTAGAAAATGCCTAACTCTGCATAAAAAAATATGTATAGGGTCATTATACTATATTATATGGTAACCCATTTGCAGCCTTTCTCTCCTTCGCTACTCCCATGCCATCTGTCGGGACTTCATACTGCCAATTCCTGCTCAAAAATGCATTGTTCCCATTTCTGTGTTGCTGAGTCAGGTGCATTTGCAGTCAGTCATTGTCAGTTAGGTGCGTCTGTCGCTGCAGTAAACATGGTGCATCACTTAACTGTAGAAGAATGCATGTTTATTTGTAAAGTTTATTTTAAGCATGAATCTGCTTGCCGTGTGCGCAGAGAGTTTGTTGAAAAGTTTAAAAACTGTACCACCTGCAAGAAAAACTATACATGCAGTTGTCGCCCTCCATGGTGTAATGGTTACTATGCTAACTTCATATACCCGAGGTTGCAGGTTCAAACCCGGCGGAGGACAATGGATTTTTCTTTTATATAAAAATCCTTAGCATGGTTTCCTTCGGAAGGGAAGTAAAACCATTGGTCCCATGTTGTAGATTTACAGCATGTAAAAGAACCTCAAGCCTGATAAAAGAGGCTTCTGAGCAAAATTAAGCGGTCTTTCATGCCCAATATAAAATGGGACGTTGAGAACCACAGCAGTTAAAGAGCATCCATAAATAAAACTATTCCATTTTACATGCAGTCATCAATAAATTTGAAGGTTTGGGTTGAGTGTTGGGCCAGAAGTTCTAGGTATAGGTCAGTACTAACAGAGAACAAACTTAATGAAATTGGTGCCACTTTGGAGCGTTCACCTCAAATATCTCTGAACAAATTTAGCGCAGCAAACAGGTGTACTCCCATCTTCTGCAGTAAATGCTACTCGTCTGTTGAAACTAAAATCTTATCGCTACACACAAATTTAAGCATTAAAAGCAAATGACCTGTTAAACGTGTGAATTATTGTAATTATTTTTTCCAATCTGTAGGAAGATGTTTCATTGACCCACAGCTTTTGTTTTTCTCTCACAAATCATGGTGTGTGAATGCTCACAACAGTCATACTGGGCTTCAGAAAAATTATCTGATTGTAATTCTTGTGTTTCTGGCTCATAAAAAACTGCTGAGCAGTGTTTTACCACTGCGCACACAGAAACATAAGGTCATGGTGCTGATTTGTTTTTCTCTGCTCTGAAAGTGCAGTATTAAGCTGATGGTAATATCATGTGGTTGAGTTATTACCAGTGTGCTTTGTTATTTTGTCCTGTATTTAGTCACAAAGTGTATTATGGCTCAGCATTTGTTTTCTACTGCACAACATGTATTTATTTATAATTCATATGTGTTAACCATTTTGTGAGTGGACTCTCAATAGTGTATGCAATGTGAAACTGACCCACATTTAATATTTTTCACAGATGAGGCTCAGGAATGGCTCCAAGCTGGAGCCACCAGCTGCTCCCTCCTCCCCTCTTCAGGTCTAAACTATACCATCAAGTATAGCAGTCATTGCCTTCACTTCTGAGGCAGGCCACCAAACTAGCACTGCTTAGGTTCTGAATACCTTACAACCAAGCTGTATAGCATTTGCCCTTTTATGGTCAGTTCAATGGCTCTCCTGCACAGTGCATTGTGGGCCTTCTTTACCTTGTATTCAACATCGTTTTTCAGTTCAGCCCAGCATTTAGAATAATGACTAGATTGGCCAAGAAGGATAGCTTCAATTTCTTCCCAAGTGAAAAGGTCTCTACCAAGCCAGGCAGTCCCCTCCTCATTGTGAAGAACAGACAAGTCTATTTCCTTAACCTCCGCATGACTTTCTCCCAGATATTCAAGGTCTGAGGGGATGACCAGATGCCACTACAACTTCAGTGCTCTTCATGTTTCAAACCCTACCTCTCTGCTAGAGGAGGCTATGGAACTAGAATGCTTATGCAGAATACTCTACCTGAAAACCCTGTCAAGAAACAGCATCTCCAGGCCCCTTTGGGTTACTTTGCCTGTATAGATATCACATCCTCAGATGATTTTTAGTCTTTTGACTGCAATAAATTAATAGAAGTAATAGTAGTAGTAAAATAATATAATAATTAATATTGTAAAAATAATAATAATAATAAAAATGTCATTTTCATGCTTGTACAAACTAAAAGGTATATTATACTATCATTGTCTTCCAAAATCTGTTCCTTTAATAAGTTATCTTGACTCCAATGTTAGAGTTGCCTCCCAAATTGTTCCTGGTTGTAAACAGGGCCAATCTCTTCCTTTCCAGTGAAATAGAATATGTGAGGCGGTTTCCTCTTCCTGTTTGCACATTCAACAGATGGATTTATCTTTATATGTGCCCACTCCTGAAGTGACCATGTCTGGTTATCAGAGCAACCATTCTTCTAATCCCCACCTTGCCCAATTTGAGCAATGATTGGGAGAGGGAGTTGTTTGGACCTGAAACCAGTTTCTTGGCTAGTCTTTGTCCAGGATAAGTTTTCCACCTAAATTGGTGTCTATCCTTAATCCATGTCCTGACTGAGGTTTTAGCAGTAGTATACTGATACCAACCACGGGTTCAGGGCCAAAAAGGATGTCTCTGCACCTTTTTTGGCTAACTGATCTGCTTGAATTCGTTGATGTCCCGGCACCCACACCAATTCTAATTTATTGTTGGAGGACAGGGCAATCAGAGCATTCACTCCCAAGTGACCACATGTGAGATTTGTTGGACAAAGTGATGCAGGGGCGGGTTTTCTCCGGGTTCTCCAGTTTCCCCTGCCATCACATTTCACCTGGGCTCCATCTTCATGTATCATCAGTGTCATCACCTGCGGTGGCTGAGCAGTAAAAGCGGGCTACAAAAAAAAAAATTCAGATTTAACCAGGTATAAAGAGAGTGCTTTTAGAGCACTTTGACTGTCTGTAAGGATGAGAATTCGTTTAGCTGGTAACCCTTCTCTAATCCTTTAAGAACACAGTTCAGGATAGCAAAAACTTCTGCCTGAAATACTGCACAATATTTTCCAAGATTTATGCTAGTAAATGTCCTTGGAATCGGCCATAGATGCCTACATCTGCTCAATTCTGGAATGTCTAGGAATTTCAGAATGGATGTGTGTCTTCAGTTGTTAAACAACTGTTCCTCCATATTCCTGTGTGCATTAAATGGTAAGCAGTGATTCTGGCTTTCACTTGTCCACGGGTGGGAGACCTAAGAGAGTCTCCAACGCAATAAGTGATAGGAGATTTCTGAAGGTTCCTGTAATGTGTAGACATGCCAGTCTCTGTAGCTTGCTAAGTTATCTGCTACAGTAGGTTGAAGTGTTTGTTGCCACTATATGATACTAGGCACCCGACGATATAGTCAATGTCTAATGTATGGTTTTAGGTCCCTTTGTAATGGTTACCATGCTAACTTCATATACCCAAAGTCACAGGTTCAAACCCGGCGGAGGACAATGGATTTTTTCGGGTGTAAAAATCCTTAGCATGGCTTTCTTTGGAAGGGAAGTAAAGCCTATGGTCCCATGTCGTAGATTTTAGGCATGTAAAAGAATCTCAAGTCTGATAGGGAGGCCTCTGAGCAAAATTAAGTGGTCTTTCGTGCCCAATTTAGAATGGGATGCTGAGAACCACAGCAGTTAAAGAGCATCCATAAATAACATGCCATTAACATTTTTTTAGGTCCCAGGTTGAAGCCAACCGTTTTCATATCAAGGAAGGAAATTGATGCCATATTAATTTATTGATTATGTGGTAAAGAAAAAATGAATTACTGAAAGTAATTAGCCTGTAAGTGTTCTGTGAATATCAGGATATTGAATGTAATGTGTATTTTAAGTATTTCATTTATGATCAAAAATAATTATTTGAAAAAATTCAACAATGATAATTGTATTGCTACGTGCATAAAAAAGGAAGTTGTTCTTTCTAATATACCGCATCCCCAAGCGTTGTATACCCATAATTAAATTTTCACTAAGCGCAAATAGCTTATGAAATAAATATTATATGTATCAAAAGTAATTTATTTATAAATAAAAGGAAGTCTGTATTATGTAATTCCTTAAAGAATGTTTAGTAAGGAAAAACATATAAAATAAGTTTTGAACCTATATAAGAGCTGAATAGACTCTCAACTGTGTGCATTTGTTATTGGTCACTTTATCTGCTCATCATTGCTTGGCACAAGGGAACGCGTGCTGAAGAATGCAATCTTGATTTATCTGTGCCATCCTACAGTTTTAATAATTATTGTATCAAACAATATTCAAGAATATACAAGAGCATCTTAACAGTGATACCAGTGTATTATTTATAAATATATTACCTGGAATGAATTAACTTGAGGCCACAACAATGAGACGAAATAATACTACATATTACCGTGATAATACTAAAGAAGAAAGAATCTCAAGTAGCTCGCCGACAGGAAGTTGTTATAAATTTACTCCCAACCTAGGGGTAAATATAATTAATTTTTAACAAGGTTGTCCTGATAGTGCGCATGGTAGCTGACAGAGACCTCCTGGCCCTGCAGAGGACATTTTCTAAATGCATATTCAAAGTCAGTTTCCTATCTAGTGTAATGCCCAGATATTTAACTGACTCAGAATACTCCAGGAGTGAGTCACTAAGCCTAAGACTCCTCAGGCCCTATAAATCTCTCCTGTTTGTAAATGGAACTACAACTGTTTACCTAAGATTGACAGATAGTCCCTCCCTGACACATTAGCCCTGTGCCATTCACCCCCTCAGCACGGGTCGCACCACACTTTGGGGTTGGGCTTATGTAGAAGGGTACGAAAGTGGAGTAGTATTGGGTTAGGGTAGGAAATTTGAATTGGGAACAAGGTAAGGAAGGTTTGGGACAGCGGTCAGCTGTTCTGATAGTCGCCTCTTACAATAGCGGGAGATCCCATGGTGCTATTCTACTTAGTAGTCCGGACACCACATGGGGAAAGTAATCTGTTAAATGTTGGATATCTAATGGCACTGTAAACAATGTATGTTCAGCTTTTTGGCAAGCTTTAGCCTTCTATGATATCAATAACATTCAATTCAAATGTTGATTTAAAATTAATTACCTTCCAAGGTATCACATACACATGTTTGAAAGTAGGTGAAAGTAAAAGTTAATCATGAATAAATTGGTATATTTAATGTTATAATTTTTCTCTTGTTAAGATTGAATTTGTATATTTAATGTTATAATTTTTTTTGTTAATTGTGAACTATCTCTCCAGGACATTTGGATAGCAGAAGCAGTATCCGATATGTTCTACTAGCCACATCATTTATTTCACTGGCCTTCACAATAACGCAGGGAGTTCTGGAAATAGTGTCACCAGATGAGAGTTTTCATGTGTATTCCAGACATTATGATCTCTTCGGTCATGGAGGAATGCTGTTTTGGTTCATAAGTTCTGTTGTGTTCACTGTGGTAAGTAACTCAACATAATTAAGTTAATAATAAAATTATTAGTATAGTCAGGTCCTTAAGTGTTGCAATAACCTATCTGGAAGCCCAAGAGCATTTGGGATAAATATTCACCAGCAAAAGCTTAGTTCTTATTTAAATAGAATATGTTTTAATCTTTTACCCAAATTCATTAGCATAGCTTTGAGGTTATTCACATTGACATCTCTTCATGTGAGCCATCTGTCATCAGTCATATCCAGAGCTTGGCACAGTAGGTCCTAACAGATTTTAAATAGGTACTAATTTAGTAATGATAAGCATTGAAATAACACAATCATTTATTCATTTAGCACTTAAAAACACATTTTGACATAATAGTGTGGTATAGAAATATCAAATAGCCACAAACCATATATTAAATGTACTAAATTTCAGTATTCTCTTAAGAAGTGTAAACTGTAAACCTTATTTCCTTATAAAATAGGTAGTCTAATTTTTATGTCAAATCCTATAATGTTTTTAAGCTATTTTCTCTTGAATATGTTTTACACCATTACACATGGTTTGTAATTATTTTTGAGTATTATGTATACTGTTAAACAGGCTGTTATAAAGTTTGGTTATTTCATCCTAGTTATTTTAGGTCAGTATTGTTTTACTGCCTACATAGGAAGTGCAGAACAAAAAAAATCTATCATATTACTGAACGAAACATTTGTTAATACCAAAATACAAATTTTCCATTTGTAAACAAATAAGTTTTCATTGGCTTCACACTGTTTACCCAGTAGGTTTTATATCAGATGATGGAGAATGAAATGGTGAAAAGATGCTCTAAAGCGTCCAAGGTTCATACAGTTTAAAGTTACCCATCATTCACGTTCTCAGAATAAGGAAAAACTCTGGAAAAAACCTTATTGGGGTAACTCATCCTAAACAAGATATTAAAACTCGGTACTTGTTGAATGTGAGGTTGACAACTACCCCCAAACCATAAAGTCAACCAGTAGTTTACTATACTGGAGAGGTAGAGTCAGACTGAAATATTCAATGCATTTTATTAATTTGTTGAGTTGGTTTTTTAACACTACGTCACTTACATTGTTATTATGAGGGACTAGTTTCAAAAGCCTACGCGTTCATTTTCAACCTCACGGGTCCACTGTTACTAAATTCCTCCAAACATCAATATTCAATGCATATTCAGGATTTAAACCACGGATCTCCTGGTTTCTGTCCCGTTGTTCTGACCACTGAGTTCCCATGGCAACATGCTGGCACAGCATTAAATTCTCCAACTGACTTGTGTTTTCCCCGGTAAACCACAAAGCAATCTAAAATTATTTTGAGATGTCATTCTTCATTACAAATCCACAAGTACTTAAGTCCTGAGCCTTATAGTAAACCAACTATTAGATAATTTACCCTAAAGCCCAGGACTAACATTTCTTCTCTTTACATCAGCAAGGGTGTGAGATGAATAAGAATATTTGACAAATTAAATTATTTCAAAATTGAAATCAATAATAAAGAATATCCTGAAAATGGTTAACTCGACAAAAACGAAAGAAACAAAATAGTAGGATGAGTATAGTCAGACTGAAAAATTCAAAGTGCCATGGTTGCCTGAGCTAGAGACCGGGAGATCTAGGGTTCAAACTATGGTTATGGCATTGAATTTTTCAGTCTGAATCAGACTGAAAAATTCAACTCCTGTCTGACACATGGCTTGTGTGAAAAAATTAAATTAAAACAAAAAAGTATTTAACATAAGTTGTGCACTTAAAAGCACTCTACATTTTGGCAGTACGTTTTTATCTCTTATAGTTTAGCTGTATACATAATTCCTTCTGAATGAAGAGGACTTCAGAGGTATTTAAATAAAATGTTAGCCATTCTCTCTCACATGCATGGGCCCCCCCGCGCGCGCCCACACACACACACACACACACCCACACCCACACACACACACACACACACCCCTCTCTCCGAAATCTGTTGATGAGGTAGGCCACATATGCCTTCAAAACATGTCCAGGTAATTAATTACTTAGTGAAGCAAATCAAGTGTAAATTCAACTCATTTTTCCAATGTGTAATTATGCTTCACTGTGTACCACTTCCAGTATATTGATTCTTTTGATAATGACATTCTTATTTAATGGGTGTCTCATGTGCTTCCACTACTTCACTGGTAAATTTATAACTTGAATTTTGATACTGGATATTGTATATTACCCTATTTTTTATATCTATATTCAACCGTTTATATGTGTTCTTGTTAAAGTTTATGTTTGTTAAGCTTTGTCCATGAAGTAACCTTATAATAAGGGAAGCTATGAAAAAAAAAAAAAAAAAGAAAATAAGACTAACACAAATTCCCCAAAAAATTGCACTAACAGTCCCATGGATTTATTTTTGTGATGTATGAGCAGTAGCGATATCTTGTTGAAAAAATGCACCATTCACTTCATCTTCATTTAGCTGTGAAATGGAAAAAGAATATCCAAGCAATAAACATCTGAATTAATGAGTTATGGAAAAAAATTGGCCCAATAATTCGAGAGGGAGAGGTCGCACCCCATACACCAATTTTCTCTGAATGTAAAGGGGTTTCTTGGATTGCATTAGGATTTTCAATAGACCATACTCACATATTTTGTGAATTTACGCATCCTGATAAGTGGAACCAATTTTCATCAGTAAAAAGTGTCCTATCTAACACATCAATTCCATGGTGCAAAATAAACCTCTGAAACCATTCACAATACCGAACTCTTTTTCCGTGATCTGTGGGTTTTAATTCGTGGACGACTGATACCTTATATTGATACAAACCTAGTTCTTTTTTGACTGCTTTGTATGCAGAACTGTAAGAAATATCAAATTGTAGGGCCAATTTGTTTATTGATTTCTATGGACATTCTATCAGATATATCCGATAGTTTTTCTTCTGTTAGCACACAGGGTCTTCCGCTTCTAACAGCATCATGCATGGCATCTGACTCCTGAAATTTATTAATTAAATCACGCACAGTATCTCGGTGTGGAGTTTTGAGTTAGGGAACCTGACAGCACAATTTTGTTTCACTTTCTCAGTATAATTTCCATGTTCGTTAAAAATGTTTTCCACTATAAACACACATTCCTCTGTAGAATACATTGATTTCGCTTCAGGCACACACCAGAACTCACAACATAGTAGACCATGCTAACCAGTACAATAAACAACTCATACGCTCGCAGCTGCTGATAATGCTGATAATCATAACATCCCATCGGAATCGAATGCAATAAACCTAGGGATGCCAACCTTTCTCAAGTGGGGGCCAACAGCAAGGTCTGGAGGAAGTTCTTGATGACCCATTATAATAGATAAAAAGATCAAGAAATTTAAAAGAGCGAAACATATCTGAAAATAACATTATAAAAGCTACACAAACCACAAGCATACAGGAAATTCTCTTATCATCCCAGGGCACACCAGAAATTTCAAAAGACCTTCAGAAAGTATAATGCCATCTTAGTTCCACAAAATCACGACAGTATATAAAAACTGCTTTGCAGTTAAATAAAAGGCCATCTTCCTCATGATAAGATGGCCATAATATACTAAATAGTATGCAGTGACTATAACCATGTGTACATAGGCAGAACCAAGAGAAACCTGGAAACAAGAATTGAGGAGCATATAAGATGTTTATACCAAAAACAAATAGATAAATTAGTGGTGGCACACCATCCCTGATCTTCTATTCGTGACATCACACCCAATATAAAACTTTTAAAACCAATACAGAATTTTTATGTAGTGAACACTTAAAAAAACATATACTGAAACACAAAGATCACATAATGAACTTTGAACTACCACCACCAACACCCGTTGAAGATTCATCAGAGAACACCATTAAAGACACCAATTTGCATCATCCCCCAGACAGAAACTGACAAGAATGGTGGGAAACATGCTGATAATGGGAACAAGTCCATGTTCCTGATACACGTTCAAGTAAGTGTTTATCTGTGATGTACAACTTCCCAACACATTTATTTGAATTATTTCAAATCACAGTTACAAGCTTCTCAGTCTTCAAAAATTAATCTCTTTATATGTCCACCTCTTTTCCTTTTTACTTTCTCTATAGGGACTATGTATGTACATAGTGTATAGAGAATGTATTGCACTCCACCAAAAAATTCGATACCGAGATTTCACCGGAAATATATGTTTTAGGGTCCCCTTTATCTAAAAAAAGCATTTTCGGAAAAAGGTCCATGTGTGGGTGTGTGTGTGTCTGTCTCTGAACACGATAACTCAAAAACGAAAAGTCGGTAAAATACCAAACTTGGTATTTAAGTTTAGTATCTTCCAGGGATGTGACACGAAGATTTTGAGAAAAATCCCCCCACCCCCAACTGCCCTTTACATGGAACTTTTTTCGAAAATTTTGTTTTTCTCAAAAATGGCTCTAACGATTTTGATTAAAATTTCGTATACTAAAGATATTTACCTGACAAATAAAATGTATATCTTGAATTTTCTGGGAATAGCCTCTGAAGAGTAGTTTATTCTGGATGAATTTTACTAAATTTTGAATAACTGCTAAACCATAAGAGATGGACAAAAACTTACTACACAAAAAATGTAGAGCACGTTAAAACACACAATTTATGTTATACACATTTTTTTCGTGGAGTTCGTCATTTTTGTGACATTCCTTATTTTTGGTTTCTGCTATGAAAAACTTGTACATTTCTCATACAGGAATTTGTCAACTGCTGTCCATACAAACAAAGGAACTTCAGTGACATTGCAACCAGCTTTTGATTATCACTTTAACCCATGGTACTCCCTTATTTCACCTCTACTTACAAAGAAGCAAGTAATATGGCTATTTCTGCTAATGTTTTACTGATTAGCATGAAGTTAATAGAAGTATAAGCTTTTTAAGAATAATTTTTTGTAGGGATATAGAGAAAGTCATGTGAATGGTACACATCAGATTTTTTGTGAACATAGTAGCTGCCAAAGATTTTTTTATATTTCATTATTGTGAACATCTTGGAGCCTATATGCTATTAAATAATCAAAGATAAGACAGAAAAGTGTATAATTTTATCTACTGTGTTAATGTAAAATGCCTTACATTTGTTTTGTTTAATCTTCCACCCCTAAAAAGGTTTTGCAAGTTACATATAACTTTGCCTTAATTTGTAATATATTCAGGGGAAGGCTTCACAGTAACACGTTATCTGCTCATATATCATTCCCATTTCTGTAGGCTTTTAATCTATTATTATGAATAGTCTTGGAGCTATATGAAATTACAGTTCTATGACCTATAGGGTAGAATTCAGCCTAAATATTTTCTAGATCTTTGTACAGTTAATTTTTTAAAGATAATGGTGGAGGATAAACTAAATTATTTAATTGTCATTCAAGATATAAAAAACACCCATTTAACATAAAAGTATGGGTGCTAGTAATTAACACAGCTTTGTATATGTGAAACCATATATAACCAGTAAAATTGTTTAGTAGCCATAACAGGATTTGAATATTGCTACATTTTTACCTCAATGTGACTCAATATAATACTGGCATTTTGTCTAAACCTAAACTGGAAAAACAGGGGTGATTTGGAAAGTAAGATTCAGTCATGCGCAGTGAGTGGCACTAGCATTGCCAACTTTGTTGCATTGTTTAGCTTGGTTCAGTATGCTCCCGGCAGCATAACTGTGAGGTTGTATTTGGCCATTTCTCCTATCAGTACCAGTGTTCAAAATTGAAACATTAGAAGATCCCACCAAGTGTGAGGTACATGGAAATAATCCTTAGCATGGCTTCCTTCGGAAGGGAAGTAAAGCCTTTGGTCCCTTGTCGTAGATTTATGGCACGTAAAAGAACCTCAAGCGTGATAGAGAGGCCTCTGAGCAAAATTAAGAATAGAAAGGGACGCTGAGAACCACAGCAGTTAAAGAGCGTCCATAAATAAAACTCCATTTATTTATTTATGGAGTAATACAACTTCTGTGGGGAAAAACAAATAATACCAGCAGTAATTCATCAAAGTAGTGGCACAAAATTTTGTGCTCGTTGGGTGCCAAAACTTCTGTCTGAAGCCCAAAAGAACAGTAGGATGGGAGCATCAGTAATTACTCTTATTGAGGATTTTGAGACAGTACTGTATACTACATATAAGTATTATTTGAGTTGATTATAACACTTTTACATCACTTACATTTTAATATTAAGGACATGTTTTAGAAGCTCTGTTGCTTCCATTATCAACTTTCCCTTGACTGCCTGCGTCATGGTTTGCAGATGTTGTGGTAGATGGGTTTGCCTCTGGTGGTGGATTTAAGAATTTTGGGATGAGGATGTCTCCCGGTGGGATCTCAAAGTTTGTAAAATTGTTTCTATTTTTCCAGATGTGATATTCACCCAGGTTTATAATTCCCAACTTGGACAGTGATAAATTGTACATAGGGAAAACAAAGAGAAATTTGGCATCTAGGAACAAGGAACACTTCAAGAACGTAAAATTAAAACAGGAAGATAAATTGGAAGTGACATGGTATTTTTGGAGAGAACACCACAACAGAGGAAAAAAGCTGAATATAGTAAAACACATAAGAAACAGTTGGGAATTAGAAACCTGGGAGAATATCCACATCTGGAAAAATAGAAACAATTTAATCAACTTCGAGATCCCATCCAGAGACATCTTTGTCCAGAGATTCTTAAATCTATCACCAGAGGCAAACCCATCCACCACAACACCAGCAGTCGAGGGAAAGTTGATAATGGAAGCAACAGAGCTTCTGAAACATGTCCTTAATTATAAAATGTGAGTGATGTAAAAATGTTACAATCAACTCAAATAATACTTATATATAGCATCAATAATGTTTCCTCAGTGCTATCACAATGTCGGTGAGACGTTTCTCAACCAGATTATCATTAGAGATGAAACATAGGTTCCATATGTGAATTCCAAAACAAAACAACAATCCATGGGATGGGGTCACACCAACTCCCCTACAAAACCACAAAAATGTCTCCAAACATTTTCAAAACAAAAGCTCATGACAATTGTCTTTTGGGACAAGAAAGATGTTTTGTTGGAGGATTTCACGGCACAAGGAACAACAATAAATACAGACATACAATGTGACACACTAACCAAACTAAGGAGAGCAACTCAGAACAAGTGATGTGGCATGTTGAGTTCCAGCATTGTTTTTATCCGTGACAATCCTTGGTCACATTCTGTCATATGCACTCAAAACTCCCTTGCAAGGATTCCAATGGGAGGTGTTTCAGCATCCACAATATAGTCCTGACTTGGCTCTTAGCGACTTCCATCTTTTTCCAAACATGAAGAAATGATTTCTATCACATCAGTTTCAAACAGATGAGGAGCCCAAGAAGAGCTTCAGTGGGTGGCTACTCTCACAGGTGGCAGAGTTTTATGCAGAAGGTATTTCAAAGCTTGTCAGCCAGCATGGCAAATGTCTGAATGTGTATGTAAGTTATGTTGAAAAATAGTTGAGTGCACTATTCGTTGGTATATAATAAAAGTCCCCACAATAAAGTGTTTTCTGTAAAAAAAAACAAAAAAAAAAAAACCAAAAAACATCAGAACTTACTTTCTGAATCGAACTTGTATACTGAAATTTTAAACCTTTAAGACAGTAGACATCCGGCTATATTACTCATGTAAGTGAAAATGTGATAAATGAATTTTACTAGCTGGAAGTTAGAGTTATCAGCTTTATTGTTTTAAATGGAACATACCATTAAATATAGGTTTATAATAATCTCTGTGAGATACATTGCACACTGGTTTTGAAATACTCTTGCTCCTTTAATGGTTTGGAAATTACCAGTGAAAACATTTAATAGGGAGAATGTTTTGTGCTTTTCAACTCAATCCACATACCAGGTGCTAAGTCCACCCACAATAAATGTTCAAATGCATGACCATTTACCTGTAAGTGCACTGAAATTGTAGCACACATGTTTCAGAGTTGAAAGTTTATGGAAACAATCACAGGGTTTCATATTTTCCACAATTATCAGTTCAATCTTGTAAACTTGCTCCTTGACGAAGCCCTAAAGAAAATATCCCATTAGTGTCATGTCTAGCAAATGTGGAGGCCACTCCTGAAAATCTCAGAGACTTATTCATCTTTGAGGGAATCTCCTGTCTAAGATCTCCTTAACATGGCGATTGTGGTGAACTGAAGCCTATCTTGTTGAAATCACTTCCTCAAATGTTCAGCAAAAGACACTTCTCCAGCAATCCTCCCTGTTAGTCACTGTACATTTCCATCGTTAAGGTACCATAAAAGAAATAGTGTCTAATTATGGTATCCCCAACTTTTCCATATCAGAATTTATTGATACTAAACTTGGCATAATAGGGGAGATTATATCTAAACTTTGTTCCTGATGCGTTTCACCTTCAGTTGAAGGCATCATCAAGGAGTGGACTGGCTGGAACTACGGTGCACCTGTGGATGTTGCTTCTATTGGGTGGAGACATTGGTAGAGGTTTTATGAGGCTTAGTAGCAAGTTAACTTCTGGAGGAATGTCAAAGTTTGTGAGATAAGCAGCAAGTTTTTTTATATATATATATATATATATATATATAAATTTTTTCCCAGATATTTAATTCTGAATTACAAAGGACCGTTTTTAACAGTTGAGTCTTTTTCTCTTTGTGCTGCCACTGCAGATTTGTTGGTTTCTTTATTCTTGATGTTACTGAAATGTTCCCTATGGTCTTGCCGATATATACATTTTTGCACTCAGAACAATTGATTTTATAAATGTTGGACTTCTTTTCGGGGGTAATTCAATAACTTGTTTGTTTCTTCAGGAGATTTCTGACACTGAATCTATTAATAGGTGCTAGGTGATGTTAAGTTTTTTAAAGACTTTTTTTAAACTTACAGGTTGCCCAGGAGTGATATGTGAATTTGTTATAAACTTTTTTGTCTTTTGAACATGTCAGTGTGGTGATTTGCTTTAAGTGTTTTTGTCTCTTGAGCAGCTTTTTTATTTTGTTGTCTACTAACTTTTTTGTTGAAGCAATTCTTTGTAGCTATTTCTATTATGATTGAGAATTCAGTCAAGTATTCCTGTTCATCCAATGGCACGTTTACCAGTCTTTGAGTTAGGCTACTCATGATTGCATGTTTGTGTGGTGTGTGATCAAAACTATTTGCCTTGATGTAGTTGTTAGTGTGTGTGTCTTTTCTGAAGATTCCAAAGTTTAATTTGCCATTATATCTAACTATTTTTAAATCTAGGAAGGGTAGTGTCTTATTTGATTCCATTTCCATTGTGAATTTGATGGTAAGTTCCTGTAGGTTGAGCAGTTTAAGGGCATCCGTGCTATGTTTTTTGTTGACTATTACAAATATGTGATCCATGTACCTGAACCAGGTTTTAACATGTGCAGGAAAGCTGACCAGCATGAGGATTTATTTGCTCAACACCCAAAACAGATGTTCATTACCTTTAGTCTTTGCTGTTCTCCAAAGATGATGTGTGCATTTTCTCAGGCTTTTGCAGATAATCAGTTATACAAAAAGTTGGAGCAGGAGGATGACTCTTGGATATCATGCTTTCATGGAACATATGACTCAGTAGTTGCATTTCTCCTGCATTCTCCTAAACCTAAAAGTATATCATTATATTTCTATTGTCTCTACCAAGAACTATGTACATAGGTAGAGAACTTAATGTATTCCACCCAAAAATTTGAAAACAGAGATCTCACCATAAATTGTTTTGAGGTCCCCTGAATCCATAAAAAGCATTTTTAGAAATAGGTCCAAGTGTGTGTGCCTGAACTAAAAACAAAAAGTCTGTTAAGTAACAAACTTGGTATTTAAATCCAGCATCTTTCAAGGAAGATTTTCAAGAAATACCAGTACCCCAAACTAACCTTTACATGAAAACTTCTTTGAAAATTGTGATTTAGTCAAAAATGGCTCTTAATGATTTTGATTAAAAATCATATGTTTAAGGTATTTTTATCAGAAATAACATGTATATCTTGAATTCCCTGGGAATAATCTCTGAAGCATTCATTATTCTGGATGACTTTTGCATAACTAGTAAACTTTAATAGGCTGATTCACAACAACCAGTAATGGTAACCAGAACATGAATGACAAAATTGAAACCTTATATTTCAACGGGAACATTCACAATCAACAGGAAGTGCATCAGGGCCTGAGAGTAAGAAGTAAGACTTGGCCAAGTTTTAATTTCTCGTAGTTGGTCATGACATATAAATGCATATTGTGCACATTAGATGCTTTAACTGTAAAGATTATTCTAGGCAACTGTGATATGAGCCACTAGAGCCCACTCTAGTCACAAATCTTTACAATTATGATGTTAGCTAATTGTTAGAAAACAATATCATTGTCTGTTAAATTGAGATTAAATTAAATATTATTTGCAGTTCCTGCGAAAAATTGAGCAGGAAAAGAAGAGGAGGAAATGTTGTATCCTGTATGGCTTTCCATCCTTGTTTTTGGTTTGGTTACTGTTCTGGGTTGTTGGGAGCCAGCCTTGATAGAGAGAGAGAGAGAGAGAGAGAGAGAGAGAGAGAGAGAGAGAGAGAGAGAGAGAGAGAGAGAGAAACATACTACACCAAAAATGTAGATCATATCACATAGCAACCAGTTACATATGCAGCTCTCTAAAAATGTGACTATTGTTTGATCCTAATATATTTCCTTAATCACAGTGTATCTACAAGAAAATATGATTAAACTATATCTAACAATATGTATCTTCATCAAGGTAAAGTAGATAGGAGAATAAGCTTTTTAAAAATAATTTATTCTAGAATAGATAGAGAAAGTCATGTGAATATAACATCAGATTATTAGAAAAAGGTCCATGTTTCTGTGAACAGCCTTAACTCAAAAGACGAAATGTCGGATAAATACCATATTTAAGTTCAGTATCTTCTAAGGACGTGACACAAAGATTTGCAAGAAAATCCCTCATTGCATACTAATCTTTACATGGAACATTTTTCAAAATGTTTAATTTTCTCAAAAATGACTCAAATGACTTTGATTAAAAAACCATATGTTTAAGACATTTTCATAACAAATTAAATCTATATCTTGAATTTGTTGTGAGTAGCCTCTGAAGTCCTCTTAATTTGGAATGATAAATGGTATGAGGTAGACTAAATATTAGTACACAAACAATGTGGATCTTGTTAAAGCACACAACTTATTTAAAATGAATGCTTTTTGTGGAGCCTTGTTATTGGTTCAAATTTTCCAATACTTCCACTGTTGTTAAATGGGAAGTCTTTTTTTTTTTTTTTTTTTTTTATTTATTTTTTTGTTGTTACTCCTGGTCATGCAAAAAAATGGAATTTCAATGTCATTACATAGCGACCAGCTTTTAAAAGATGTAACTATTGCTTGAGCATAATGTGTTGCCTTATTTCCATTGTACCTACAAGCAAATAAGAAAATATCAATTTCTGCTTATGTTTATCTTGATTTCTACGTAGAAGAATAAGCTTTTGTAGGAATAGTTTGTTGAAGAATAGACAGAGAAAGTTCTGTGAATGTAAACATGTTAGATTTTGCAGCCATATGAACACATGAACACTGTTTTGAGAGCCACTCTACGTATCCTTTTACACCAAATTATGCTGTCAAGATATTCATGCCTTCAGCAGTAACCAACACATACTGCACTATTTAAATGTTTACAGTTTGAGTTAGTACATATAATATGTAAGATTTTAAGCTTTTACGATGATTATTGGTTAGAGCTTCTCGTATTACTAGCTATGTGTTGACAAAATTGCTCGAGCTTTTGGCCATGCTGTCTGTTTTCTTCAGGAAGTAATGAGAAGCCCCAGACCGGGCGGTATATATACTCTCCAAGTGGAGGGCGGGGTTAAATGATGCTGGCCAATGGGGACCCGTTGCCCTATGTTTGAACTGGCAGAGAAGTACTGCCAGAATGTCTGCTATTGTTGAATGTCCTAATCCATGCTGAGCTGAGCCGAGCTGAGCCATAGGCTGTTGTCTTTGTTAAAATTATTTGTCTTTAACTTGATTTCAGTCACCCCTTTGATAAGCCTGTGTCATAATATCGGTTACTGTGGTTACTGTGTTACTGTTCACTGTTGTTAATTTTTAATTTATAGTAATGTGCATTTTGTTGTTTATTTCATCATATGAATGTAAGATAGTATTATGAATGATAGTTTCCATTATTTTCTAAATTGAAAGAAAGAAATAGAAAGCAAAATATTAAAGTAATTAGCAAAAACACAGCATCACA
Source organism: Hymenopus coronatus (assembly GCA_030762935.1). NCBI lineage: Eukaryota > Metazoa > Arthropoda > Insecta > Mantodea > Hymenopodidae > Hymenopus > Hymenopus coronatus. The sequence goes on from CM060887.1 coordinate 85,263,000, forward strand.
CTCAAACTTCACTAGTTGAAATAAATAATTTACTTCGGACATGCTTCGGTGGCTATTGTAACCATCCTCAGATGGAGCGGAAATTTACTGATGAAATGGTAGTGTCCTGTAGAGGTCTCTCTGCAGATGAATTTTGAGATGAAACTGTTTGTGGTACACCAAAATTTATGACATTGCTTTTGTGTTTTAGAATTAGTCCACATATTCTTGTAACCCCTGCACACCAAGAGTTTATTGAATACCAAAAATACACAAACCAGGAAACAAACTGCAACTTGTTGTAAACACCATCAATTCCCCTACATACAAACTAGCAAATTGGGTCACAAAATAGTTCCAAACCTCACCACAGTTTTAAGTATAAAACATTCCTTGGAACTAATAGAGCAAATAAAAGAAAAAAAATCTAAGTGATGATGCATCGCTTTTCCCCAGTATCCCAAGAGAAAAACTACATTCTGTACTAAAAAAATTACTGACTACACAGACATTTTTGGTGCAGAGGATTTACTAAAGCACACCCAATTATGCATTGACCAAACAGCTTCACATTCAGAGGCAAATTTTATTCACAAAAGAATGGTTTAGCCAAGGGAAATCCATTATCTTGAATACTTGCAAACATCTATATGAGCAATTTGGAAATCCACATAACTACAGCCTTCTCACAAATATACAAAACCTAATATAAATATGTAGGTGACATATTGGCAATAGTAAACAGAAAAATAGTAGAGGACAGCCTTAAATTGCTAAATCGTCAGGATAATTCCATAAAATTCACAATAGAAAAAGAATCAAATGGCATGCTTCCCTTCTTGGACCTAAAAATAATCAAGAGCCATAACAAACTAGAATTTGGAATCTATAGGAATGAAACACAAATGCTACATAATGCCTTGTATTCAAACTTGTAAACATACCAGTAAATCAGAAGGAATACAAATTAGAACTTAAATAGCTCACAGAAAGTGCACAAAAGAATGGCTAAATAGAAATTTGTTAAAGAAGATGATCAATAAATTTATGAAACAGAACAAAGTAAAAGAAATTAGCACTCGAAGAAGAATAAAATCAGAAACCAGCTTCAAAAAATGGAACATCAAGTTGGCCCCAGTTAATAACACAATTTAAAACTTCTCCTCCATAAGAACACAAAAGATAAAATCCCCTCATTGAAACAATCAGGGATAAATGAAATCAGCTGCAAGGAATGTGAAAAGTTATATATAGGGAAAACAAAAAGAAACATCAGACAGCATTTTAAAGAACACATGAGGAATAAAAACCATAAGCAGACAGATAAGTCAGCTGTAGCACACCATTTTTGGACTCAAAACCATAATTTTCACAGTGAACCAAGTTATTATAGTCAGTGCAGAATCCAATTGGATTAACAGTTTAGGAAAATCTATTAATTCTAAAAAACAAAAATGTTATAAATGTTTATATACTGCAAATAAATGGTCTCATCTCAAAATTCATCTACCCAGAAGAGATACCTCTATCGCTAAGGTCACTAGCATGAGTTCATTGAGTAAATTTCCTTTGCTGCCAAAACATGTCCAAAGTAAATTTTTATTTCAACTAGTGAAGCTAGTTTTGCTGTGTTTTTACTCTTAAATTGTTTAGCTACTTCATTGTGCATGCCAATTAATGTTTTAATTATTAATACAGTATTTTACTAATAGTGATATTTTAAGAAATAACATGTAAATTATGCAGAATATCTATGTATTGTACAAGATAATATATAAGAATTATATACAGGCTGAAAATGAAAATGGAAATTTTATGAATCTTTGTAAACATTGTGGTAGGATGCTAGCCAGGGTGCATTTATGTTTTATGTGAACCATTTGCATTTTTAGACTTATCATTCAGATAAGTTCAGACTCTATATTGTTTCAAAGCACCATTGAATTTTAAGATATCTCTTATTACACATGACTTAGTGTAAATGTAAAGTCTGTGATATGCTGTATTATTTTCCTGTAGTAGTTTTGGTGTGTCATAGTTTGCACATTTGTTGATGAAAGAATAATCATATTTTATTTAATATCTGAATTTAGAAGCAATTTGTATTGTCCTGTATGACTATTATAGAAACCAAAAATATTAATCCTTTGTTCTTCATTTTGCAGGTTTATCTTGTTATATTAATTCTACCATGGACGAGATTGAGAGAGAGGCTAGCCTTACCAAGTAAGATTAATAATACTGCTTTTCATTCAAATAATGAATAGAGAGTAAATCTTTCTGGAATAATAAAACATAAATAGCCTGCCTGGGTGGTGTGGTGGTAGCGTGTCTGCTTCACATTCAACAGGTCGTGAGTTCGAATCTCGCTTAGGGTGAGTTTTCCAGATACTTTTTTTTTTTGAGGTTTTCCCTTATCCTGAGAAGACGAATATCGAGTAACTTTAAGCTCCATGGACCCCGAGATCATTTGAGCATCATTTCACCAATTTCATTTATCATCCAATATGACCAACCAGGTTAAAGGACGTTAAACTAAAAAAAAAAAAAAAATTAAAAAAATAAATAAACAAATGTTAAACAAGAAGGTTACTCCTTAAACAAGAAAGAAAGAAAAAGAAGAAAAAAAAGTCTTGTAAACATTAATTTTAAAATTGATTCTTGTATATAAAAGAGAATTATGTAAAAAAGGGTTTCACAGTTGGAGGAACTCAAACCATGAATCAGTGCCTATACACTGCTATAAAGGATGCAGCATATAAGAGTGCACCTTTAACATTTTCGCACCATTATGGAATAAGTCAGCCGAATTTGGAGATATTCAGGCTGTTAGGTTCTATTCATAACCAGCAACTCAGCCACAAATAGTCTCTTTTTAGCTTTTTATAAATGCAGTTTTAGCCTTTTACTATCTTCTTTTAACCTCTTTAGGTTTATAAACAATTTCCCTAGCTTTTTCTAGGCTTTTAAACAATGCTCCTGCCTTTTTCCTAGCTATTTAAGCAAGCCGATGACAAAAGCCTTTTAAACATAATATAGATAAAAATATGAAAACTATTTTACTTCATGGAAGTGTGTTATTAATGTGTACAGTCATTTAAAACAATGTATTACACAGTAAACGCATGCTAGAACATTGTAATTAACATATCAAGCACATGTTTTTAATATATAGCATTCACATAAAGTAAAGTTCACTTGGCAGCACTATTGCTATACACAACCAGCCACATTTGCAAATTTTCTGTTGTTTTTTAATATATTCCTATAGGCAGAAAAAGATCTTTCAACATCACAAGATGTCATTGGCGCATACTTCATTCACGCAAGAGCATTCTTTCCCTGGATAACTCCACATGTAAACTCAAAACAAAACGAAATGAATTGCTAACAAAAATTGTTAATTCAAATGAACTGAAGAAAAATGATACATTTTCTACTAAGCTTTAAAGAAAGAAAGAAAAGAAAAAAAAAAAAAACAAACAAACAAAAAAAAAAAAAAAAACACCACCTTAAGTTTAGTGAGTTTTATGTCTTAATATCCCATTTAGTATTTTTAGGCTGATTACATAAAAGTACCTTGAAGCTTTCTAATTTACAAGGGGAAAAATAAATTAAAACCTAAAAATCCAGTACCTAGTTATTATGTAACCAATTTTTTTCATGGATCATACGTCAACTACTCCGCCTGCAGTTACGAGAATTCTTGAATCGCCTCGCTCAAGAGCATTAATTCTCAATACATGAGACTCTCATTGCCACACTCTCAATAGTGGCATGGCTTACAAGTAACGAGTGAGAGTGGCATGGGGTTTGACCAGCTCTAATTCATACTTATTAATACATTTATTTACAAATAATAACTCTGACAATGAATTTTCAGAGGTGTCAGTTTTGTATAATTTTCAATTAAATGTCTTGAGTCCAAAAGCCTACTCGTACATTTGCATTCTTAGAATATTCATGTTTATTATATTTATAATGTTACATTATTACCAGTGTGTTTTGATTGAATGAACTCCTCCTCTATATAGAAGGTGTGAGTAAAAAAGTATCTTTTTTAATTCTGATCTAAACTTGCTTTTGTTCGTTTGCAATTCTTTTATAGAAGCAGGAAGTGAATTAAACAAAAATTTTCCTTTGTAGTAAACCCCTTTTTGGAATAACTGCAAATTATTTGTTGGTCTATGGAAGTCCTGCCTATGGCTGGTATTTGTTATGAATATCTGTATTTTTTGTAAACTTTTCTGGATCACTACAAATGACAATATGGCTAGAATATATTTACAGGCTAATGGTAAAATTCCAAATATTTTGAAAAGTGGTTTGCAGTGAGTTGATCGTCTTTCCCCTGCCATTATTCTTATTACCTTTTTTTTGCATAACGAATACTTTTTTAGCATTTACTAAATTTCCCCAAAATATTATTCCATTGGTCATCAATGAATGAAAATATGCCTAGTAAGTTGTTTTAGTATGCTCTTATTTAGAAGCTGAATTAAAGATTGGATTGCAAAGCATACAAAGCTCAGTTTGGGTAAGATATAATCAACATGGTGTTTCCAATTCATGTTATGATCAATAATAAGACGTAGGAATTTTGTATTACAGGCTTCTGCAATCTGATTATTTTCATATTCTATCCTTAGGTCTATGATGTTTTTATGCTTTGTGCAAAACTTAATGTAGTTAGTTTTTTCAAAGTTAATGTGAATTTTGTTACTTTCGAACCAATTATTTAGTGTGTTGAAGATTTTATTATATGAATCTGGGAGCTGACTGACATTGTATTCTTTAATTATAATACTTGTGTCATCCGCAAAAAGAACTGGATAGGTGGTGTTGTTTATTACTTCAGGTAGATCATTTTGTGGCACTGGCTCTCTCTGAGATATCTGCTGTTATTGATTTGAATTTTTACTTTCTCTACACGTACTATGTACGTAGTGTATAGAGAAGGTTTGCACTCCACCCAAAAATTTGATACAGAGATTTCACCAGAAATATATGTTTTAGGGTCCCCTTTATCCAAAAAAAGCATTTTGACAAAAAGGTCCATGTGTCTGTGAAGACGATAACTCTAAAACGAAAAGTCGGTAAAATACCAAACTTGGCATTTAGGTTTAGTATATTCCAGGGATGTGACATGAAGATTCTGAGAAAAACCCCCCCACCCCAAACTACCCTTTAAATGGAACATTTTTCGAAAATTTTCATTTTTTAAAAAATGGCTAATGATTTTGATTAAAATATCATATATTAAAGATATTTACCTGACTAATAAAATGTTTATCTTGAATTTTCTGGGAATAGCCTCTGAAGACTACTTTATTCTGGATGAATTTTACGGAATTTTGCATAACTGCTAAACCATAAGAGATGGACAAAAACTTACAACACAAAAAATGTAGAGCACATTAAAATACACAATTTATGCCATATACATTTTTTTTTTTTTTTTTTTTTTTGTGGAGTTGAGCGTTTTTGAGATATTCCTTGTTTTTGGTTTCAGCTGTTAAAAACATACTTTTTTCATACAGTAATTTGTCAACTGCTGTCCATACAAACAAAGAAACTTCAGTCACATAGCAACTAGGTTTTGACTATCGCTTTAACCTATGCTACTCCCCTATTTTCCTTACATTTACAAAGAAGCATGTAATAAGACCATTTTAGATTTTTTTTGTCAGCATGAAGTAAATAGAACATTAAGCTTTCTAACAATAATTTGTAGTAGAGATGTAGAGAAAGTCATGTGAATGGAACACATCAGACTTTTTGGTTCCGTTTTGAAGTGCATTTACCCATTTAATTATTTCTCATGTCATGGGAAGAATATGAAATATCAAGGCCAGTACAGCTAATCAGTTTATAAAGTTTTAACTCTTGCTTCAGCTATTAGATATCTCTTTGTGCTTACAACAAAATGTGTAATGGCACTATTTTTACAAATGTTGCATCTTACGGAGAAAGTAATGCAAATTAACATCAGAACCTTTGTTTACTACATCCAAATACATCACATATCTGCTTAGTTGTACCATTTATGTATACTGTCATATCATTAAGAGAAATATTGTTAATTATACAGCATTAGTCTTCGGGACAACTAAGTCGCATGTTATTACTTTAAATTATATTCCCTAGTTAAATCAGAAAAATTTGGAATCTTCACTATTGTAACGTATGTGTGCATGCTATGTATGAAAACCAGTTAAATAGTATAGCTTTTTAGGTAATGATTCACAACCTTGGTGTTTATAGAGCTCTTGAAAGCTTTCAATTTATAGGTGACTAATCTTAACCAGGGCCAAATTTTTCATCAACAGATTTGCATTAACTGTCAGAGAATGAATCACAGCCAAAGTCACATAAGTTTAGAATAGGAACAATAAAATAAAGGCACAAAGTACGCAAGTTTTTCAACCAAATGTTTCATTGAGCTATTTTATATGCACATATTCTACTAATTAAATACTTCAAAATGAGCAGCATTTCATTCATAATTTTATGACAATGTAACTCATAGGCAATACATATTAAAACCTTTACATCAAGTTTTTTACATTTATAGCACTTCATGTTCATTGAGAAGAAAACAACTTCTCCGTACTATAACTGCAGACATTTATGGTGCAAATTTTGTTGTTTGTCATCAAAATGAGTCTAAATGTTCATCAGTCATTACAGACCTATATTTTGATTTCAATATTTCATTTTAAATGCCTTTTCACAATATAGATTGATATGAACACTGATATTCATACAAAGTCTTTCAGCAGTCAGTTTAAAAATCAATCAATTAACTTAATTGAATTTGTCTTTGAGTAAATCATTACACATATATCAATTACATCCAATACTCACTTCAACTTCATGTTATATTGGAGTGGATTTTAAGACAAATGATTTCTGCACTGGAACTGAGATCAGAGAAGCAGTTATGGAGCTGCTGCATAACCTGCAAATAAGCAACATAAAATTCTGACATGCTTTACTTACTATGTTTTTCACACCATGAGAAATGAAGGAAGCTTTTTCTCAGAAATTTGGATTAAAAAATCAGAAATTTCTTTTTAAATGCCTTCACAAAAAAGTACAGTTTTGGTAGCAATCCGTTATCTCCTCACAGCTAGCAGCTGAATATTTCATTCAAGAATATTTCTATTTCTTTTCTGAGCTTAAGGATCACAATGCAATCTTTCCCTGCTGCTAAGTATGATAGAAAATATTGGTATTTTTATTTATTTAGTTATTTATTAGTCTATGCATCTCTTAAGGGGCTTCCTACCTGTTGGCAGGGTAGCTCCAAAAGACTCATTAGGGGAGTACATTTCAGTCTTGTCTTACATAGTACAAATTTTACATTAATATGAACACTTTCACATTACTACTTTTACTTTAACACTTTTGGAAGTTCTTCCGCATTACTCCGTTTCTCTCCCCTCTGCCACATATAGTTTATATTAATACTTTAAGAGTACTTTCAACACTTCTCCTACTCATATACACTTCAACCACAAATGTGAATTGCTCCTCTGTGGCGTAATGTTATCATGCTGGCCTCTTGTACCCAAGGTTGCTGGTTCAAACCCAGCAGAGGACGGTGGATTTTTTCAGCTTAAAAATTCTTAATATGGCTTCCTTCAGACAGGAAGTAAAGCTACAGTCCCATATCGTAGATTTATGGCACATAAAAGAACTCAAACCTGTTAAAAGAGGTCTCTGTGCAAAATTAAACAGTCTTTCATTCCCAACATAGAATGGGATGCCGAGAACCACAATAGTTTAAAATATAAAACTCCATTTTGTTTCAGATGTCCACTCTCTGGCCCTCTGCCTGTTGATGCATCATACTTTATTTTTTATCTGGGGCTCGACATGGCTGTACTATAAGTCCATCTGTTGTTACACACCTTGCAGCTTGGTCTCCCCATTTCCATTTGAGATGCTCTGCCATGATAATTGCATCTCCCGCTCTCATTCTCCTAATCTCCTCATTGCATATTCTGTCCCTGAGTGTTTGTATGAGGGTCTGCTGATAAGTCCCGGGCCTCACACAGATATGGCGCCACTAGGCCAGTTAGATGGTAGCATCATAGTTTAACTCTAGACTAGCTTGTATCCATAGTTACAGGTCAATAGTTTGTTTAGTTTTCGAATGGCAGCATTTTAAATAACACAACTTTAGAGTTTTCACGTAAATGGAGGATTTGGAAAAACGAGCAGTGATTAAAAACTTCCATTTGAAAGGCTTAATGCCTAAATAAATCAAGGAGGAAATGGACAGTACATTTAAAGACTCTGCCCCTTCATATTCAATGATTGAAAGGTGGGTTGCAGAGTTTAAAATGGGATGTACGAGCACTAGTGATGAGCCTCACTCTGGATGCCCTGTAGAAGTGACAACTCCAGAGATCATTGAAAAAATTCATTGTTTAGTACTGGAAGACCGCAGATTAAAGTTGTTTGAGATAGCAGAGGCTGTAAATATTTAAAGAAAAGGTGCAGGTAATATTTTAAATAATGATGGGTGCCTCATTTGTTGACACCTGATCAAAAGTTGCAAAGAAAAACTGTTTCTGTTAAGAATGTGGAGCTCCACTGTAAAAATCCCCATGGATGAAACTTGGATACATCAATGCACTCCAGAAAGTAAATCACAGTCAAAACAGTGGATTGTGTCAGGTGAACCAACTCCAAAAAAAGGCAAAGTCAATTTTGTCAGCTAACATGGTTATGGCAAGTGTTTTCTGGGATGCACAGGGAATTATTTTTATTGATTACTTGGAAGAGGGTAAAAGTATCACTGGTGACTACTATGCAAGCTTACTGCAACATTTGAGTGATGAGGTGAAAAGAAAAAGATCTCATTTGGCAAATAAAAACTCTTGTTTCATCACAACAATGCTCCAGCCCGTTGTTCAGTCATTGCAATGGGAAAAATGTGTGAATTAAAGTTAAGTTGTTTGGACATCCACCCTGTTTGCCAGATCTAGCACCTAGTGACTGCCACCTGTTCCCAAACCTTGGAGGACGAGGATTTCACATTGATGCGGTAAAATCACTACAGGGATGCTTTAATTAAATTAGAACACCGATATGACAAATGTATTAGCCTTTCTGGAGATTATGTTGAGAAATAAAGCAAAAACAAATGTTTTTAAATGCTAAGAGGCCTGAGACTTATCAGTGGACACCACAATACTATGTGTTGCTCTCATGCTTTCTTATGTATTCAGTTACGTAGCCAAGATTACTCTAGTTTTAGCCCATATGTCTGCTTTTCCAGTATGAAATTTGATGCAGAAATCCCACCAGAAATATATGCTTTGAGGCCCCCTGAATAAAACATAACATTTTGGAATGCTGTTTGTGTGTAGGGGGGGTGTGAATGTGTGCACGTGTGAAAGAGAGGGGGAGGGGGAATTCTACAAAATCATTCTAGAATTCTCAATATTGTTATCATCTTAAAACATGTGTTTCTTGTGAATGTTCAGAAGATTGTGGCAGAACATATCCCATGCTGATTTTTTCTTCCTAAACATCTAGTTCCTATTGGCAACTTTGACTTCAGAAGAATTTGCTCATCAACAATGATGTTCACCTATTTACTTTTCTGTCAATCTTTTGGTTTGTTTACATGGATTTTCTTTATAAACAGTAATTTGCATACACATTATACTTTCATGCATACTTGCAGACTCTAGGGAGAATGCTGGCTAAAGAAAAATTCACATCTTCCAGTTGGAAATAGAACTCTGGATTTGGCATGCTAAGCACCAGATGACAGAGTCAGTCCTTGGTCCTTGCTGTCTTTTGTGTGCCAAACTTCGGTCTGTGTGTAAGAAAGAGAAGGTAGATGGCTCTGATTCTCACGCAGGCTGATGATCATGAGATGTAGAACGAGAAACAAGTTGTCAGGGATGACATACCGCAGAAGTAATAACAGGATTACGAAGAGGAATTATTCTCTTTATTGCTTCAGAAGTATTTTTCTTTGTATCATTCTTTTGAACATTTTATCATAGATATTGGATCTTTATGACCTCCAATAAGATCTGTATGTGTTGCATAGCTTAAAGTGCTTAGCAAGGGATGTGATTGCATGTATTTACACAAGCCTCAATATTTTAAAAACAATTTTTACCACTATGGCGACACTGGTGATACATAGAATGAAAATGGAGCACCGATGGAATGGGATGATGGGGGAATCTGGAAAAATCTCGCCCCTGTGTTGCTTTGTCCACCACAAATCCCACCTGTGCCACTAGGTGAGTGGTTAAATCACTTGGTCATGGCACTGCCTCATACATGCCTGTCTGCTAATATGTAGATAGTAGGGGATGTAATGACGTGAAATGTTTAAGGAAAGGTTTACTGCTGCCAATTCAACATTCAGAACTTCTTGAATCTGATGATATAGGCAATAATGATCTTCCCACAGCATGCACTCTTGGTTTCATTACATTATCTTTTGTTGCTGTATTCAGCCATCCTGTGCAATCTTTGAGGGAATCCCTTCCTTTTCTATTTTCTGCAAGCCATCAGTAAACTCTGGATTGTGAAGGGCAAAGATCCTCAAACGCCTGATGCAGTCTTTCACACATTCTCTCTCCCATAAACTGATTTTTTAAAGTCATAGAAAATCATAGCATGGAAATGTTCCTGCTCTGTACTAGTGCATGTGTAGACCTGCAAGCATCCACCCACCCCCACACACACATGCACACATGCGCATGCACACAAAATTGCTGGTGCTATACATAGTTGGAGCGCACCAATATGTTGCTATTTGAACTTCAGTCTAAAGCTAGGAAGTCTTGCTTGGTTTACCTCAGTTCATCACATTTTCAAAATTTTCAGTGTGATCCTTATACAACTTAGTCTATTCACCACATTTGAAGAAGGTATAGCTCCTGTTCTTCCATTTGCAAGTTGAAATTTAACCAAATCACAGCTTGTGTTTAGGTAAAGTAGTTCTGCATTTTGTTTTTGGTTGCCCTCCTCCCCTTTTATTCTGTGGTGTGCTCATTAATTCAATTTCTGGCTCATTGCTTTGGATTCATTACTCATTTTATACAGAGTGATTTATATAGAACTGACATATTTCTTTCTTTAATTATTCCGTTGGAAATTCATTCAAAGACCCAATTTTAACACCAAATTAAACAGAATGTTCTGGAGTTTTGATTCCTCGTCACTAGATGCGCAGCTGTTTGTTTTATTCCTAATTGCATTGCTGGCAACTGTTTCAACATTTTGTTCTTGTAGTCAACGTGAAAATGCAGTACACATTAAATCAACGACTTGTGAGCAATAAGCAATACTGGATTAAGAATTCAATTACAGCTACTCAAAGGGCATACCAGAGAGAATTTGGTGTTCGCAATTCTCCCAAAAGAAACACCATACTGGGACTGGTAAACAACTGGATCTCTGGTGAGTGAAAAAGGCAAGCATCGTTCATCTAGGCTTCCCACAGTTGTTGACGTAAGAGCACGACTGGAGCAGTCACCCAAAATATCATTAAGACTTTTGCTGCTGGAGACAGGTTACACCTACTCAATGTGTCAGAGAGCTGCAAAAAGTGCAGGCCTAAAGCCATAATAGGGTTACAGTTGTTCATCAGCTACAGGAACCAGATAAGGATAAAAGACTCAATTATTGGCGTTGGTTTCAGACGTTCACTGTGCAAAATCCTGCCATATTGTCCATCACATGGTTCACAGATGAAGCATGGTTCCATTTATCCGGTTATGTGAACTCATAGAACTCACGCCATTGTGCCATCGAAAATCCACATGTCATCCATGAAGCATCTATGCACCCAGTTAAAATCAGAGTTTGGTGCACAATATCCGCACAGAGAATAGTGGGGCCAATTTTTTTTTTAACCAGCCTGTGAACACTGCAGAGTACTGACTGATTTTCATGGAGTTTGTTCAGTAACTGGACAATGTAGAGCTGAGTCAAGAATATTTTCAGCAAGATGGTTCTACATGCCATACATCAAATGAATCCATGAACCTAATTGCAAGTTTCTTTGACAAACGGATAATTTCCAGGAACCTGTTGCCACCGAGATCTCCGGATTTGACATCGCCGGACTTCTTTCTGGACTACTTAAAAGACAGTTTTTACGCCACATGTCCCCAGACATTGGACAATCTTAAGCACAACATCACTATTGACAACAGAGTTCTCCGAGTGGCCAGTAACATGGAACAATGTGTTGAGTTGTTCCTTATGCAGGATGGAGGACATTTTCAACATTTGATGCAGAGGTAAATAATCTCCCAAAATTCCTCTACAATTTAGGTATAATAAGTTGTTGCTATCACAATTCGTTTTGAAACAATTAAAGAAAGAAATGTATCAGCTGTATATAAATCACCCTGTAGTATATATAACACACTGCACAGCTTCTTTTACTAAAGTTTCTTTCTTATTTTAAAGGCACAATTAAACATTAGTAATGTTTAAACATTAAACATTTCTAGGTAGAGTAGTATGTTTTATCTTAATGGAGGAGTGGAAATTTAAGGATCCCAAATATAATTTGTAAAACATTGTGTAATACATTATTGGAGACACAAAACGCAATTTACACATTTCAGTATTAAAACTTAATTTAATGGTTATGTCCTGAAACAGAATATACAGAGTAGTCATATTTGGTAAAAGAGATACTCTTTTTAAGGAATATTACAAGTCCTTCACTTTTATTCATACAAGTCCCATGTACCATCATATTTTGAAGTTTTTCTAGGTAACATAAAAAAGAAGACTAAATGGAATGAGAAAAAATGTGATGACCTTCTCTGTAACATCTCTGTAACAAATTATTGTTAAAAAGCTTATACTTGTATTTATTTCATGCTGAGATAGACATTTGCAGAAATGGCATTATTACTTGCTTCCTTGTAAGTAGAGGGGAAATACGGGAGTATACTAGGCTAAAGTGATGGCCAAATCTTTTAAAAGCTGGTTGCTATGTGTTTGAAATTTGTTTCTTTGTATAGCCAGGAGTTGACAAATTCATGTATGAGAAAAGTTCAAGTATTGCAACAAATGTCTTAATTGACTTAAAAACTGATTACAAATAAAGTCTTTAATTTCGTGCTGTAAATAATCACTCGACGCTTCAAAATACAGACAGTTAAGGGCTTTCTCCAACCATAGATTATGTACCACTGTGCGCTAACCTCTAGCCCCTGACAATTCAGTGCAGTTCACCAAACCACATGACTCCCATCTTGCACTTTTTCCTTCAGGGATTCTATACAACATGTGACACGAGGGCAAGAAATGTTTGTAAGTCTGATGATACGTAATGCGCATGCGCAAGCAGACAGAACCAACCAAAGACTGAGCATTGCAGCCAACATGCATATCATTTCTAATAATCATAGCCAGCCTCTGCAAATAATTCCCAGATATGTGCACAACAAAGTGTGTAAGTGATTTTTGAAAAGTGCTGACCATACTTTCTCCCAGTTTTATTGCTTCGCAAACACAGAAATACGAATGAGCAGAATTTACTGTAGTGTGAGAAGGGAAGGTTCTATGTTACGGAAAATATTCTTACAGATTATAATAGTTTAAGAAATGGCTCATCTGATTAATAAGGCAAATTTGTCGGTTTACCTCAATGATTTGGAGCCCTGTCTTTAATATTACTTGGCAAGGGTCTGCTGAGAACAAGAATGCTGTGTTCTGAGTACAATGCACCCCATTAAGATATGGGACTATACATATTCCGAGTACCCCTACTCTTGTGGTTTTTGTTATTAATAATATCTAGAAAGTAACTTTATTACTATTATATTTTTTTAGAACTGGACATGAAAAAGTCACCAGGTATTATCCGGACAAATTCTTTTCTTCATATACTGCTTTGCATACCAGCAGTCACACCAGGTGACAATAATGGAGTGCCTGCCTGGGTAGAGTGGTGGTAGCGTGTCTGCTTCACATTCAACAGGTCATGAGTTCGAATCTCACTTAGGGTGAGTTATCCGGATAAGGTACCTGGATTACAAAAGTCCATTTCAAATAGTTCAGACAATACAAAAAAAAATCTGTTGTGTTCCATTCACATGACTCTCTGGCTGTTCTGCAAACAAACTATTCTGACAAAGGATTATTCTTTTATATACATCATGCTGATCGAGTTACATTAACAACAATGATCATTTTACTTACTTCCATACAAGTAGAAGGGAAATGATAACACTATGCTAAAGTGATAGTCAGATCCTTTCAAAGCTTGTCACTATGTAAAACAATTGAAATTTGATTGTCTTTGCAAGGGCAGGAGTAAAACAAAAGAAATGAATGGCAATTTACCATTTGAGAAAGATATGTATTGCAAAATTGAAATGAATAACACAGATTAGCTCAAAAATGGTTAACTCTACAAAAAATGTATCCGCCATAAAGTGTGTGTGTGTGGTAGTAAGTTTTGTTGTGTGTTATGATTTACCAGTTGTGCAGAAATCATCCAGAATGAACATGACTTCAGAAGGCTATTACCAAGAAATTTAAGATGTATATTTTATTTGTCATGTAAATATCTTTAATATATGATATTTTAATCAAAAGAGAGCCATTGTTAGAGCCATTTTTGAGAAAATCAAGCTTCTGAAAAATCTTCTATGTAAAAGATGATTTGCAATGGGAGATTTTCTTGAAAATATCACATTCTGGAAGATACTAAACTTAAAAACCAATTGTGTTATTTAACAGACTTTTCATTTTTCAGTGTGCTGACCTCTCACAACCCCCCCCCTGCCTCCACACACACACACACACACACACACACACACACACACACACACACACACACACACACACACACACCCAGATGCACATCACATGCACACACACACACCCAGATGCACATCACATGTGCATGCACACACACCCAGATGCACATCACATGCACGTGCACACGCGCACACACACACACACACACACACACACACACACACACGAACCTCTTACTAAAAATGGTTTTTTTATATTCAGGGTCCTCAAAAAATGTATTTCTCGTGAAATCTTAGCACCATGTTTTTAAGTGGAATACAATACCTTCTCTACCCATACATAGTACTCTGTAAGAGAAAGTAAAAATGTTAGTATGCTTCTAGGAGTCTGTATACTAGTATATGCATTGATTAAGCGTTCAAAGGAAAGAAAATAATGGACCCCACACACACCTAAACAAATATATATTGTAATAAAAAGGTCTTTTTTTCTTTCAAACTGTTTACAAATGAATGTCATTATTCTGTTGCTGTTGCAATAATTCTGCAATACAGTTTTCTCTCATCGCTTCAAAGTATCTTAATTCTAATCTCACTTTGTAGCATGTCTAAAGAAAACTGCGAAGATTTCATTGATTATGAGCCATCAAGACACATTCACTCTGCTCTCTCCTTATTGCTGCTCGTCTCGACCAGCAGTATTGTACTACCAGCCTCTGAATGCGGTAGATGACATCATTAATTCATTTCAACCTGAGATATAGTCCTTGTTATGGTTGTTGAAGTTTGGACAGCATTTCTTTATCTGGGTAGGGCGATATAGCCAAACCAGATCACCCTGATGTAATCCTCGACTGTTGGCTTGCTGGTTGTAATGGGTCATCTAGTCACTCAGTACCTAAATGTGTTGATGGATTGTCTCTTACATGTCACGAAATCAGTTCATAGTCGACTACTAGCTGTGCTGCCTCAGGAGGACTCCCAAACATCAGGTCTCATGGTGTATGCAGCTCCCTGCCAAAGACCAAACTGGTGTGAGACCAGCAGGGTCGTGGGTTGAAGTGCAATAGGCCAACAACCCAGTCTCTCTGGTGATTGCCACAACCTTGCTCAGATGTTCTTCTATAGTCTTGATGTACTGCTCAACTGTGAACAGAAAGATAATGTATATATCTTGTGTACTCCAAGTTATTCCAATGTTTCATCAGGTTGGATCAAAATTGGTGCCCTGTAACTTCAATGGCAACCCATGCGACAAAATAGTCCTATCAGGCAGTTCTCGATGGTTTGGCCTCCATGTTAGGGATAGCGCACACCTCCACCACTTGTTGAAGTAATCCTTGGTGAATAACACATAATTGTTGCCCCGTCTGACACAGGAAATGGCCTAGCTACATTCAATGGCTATCCATTTGAAAGTTACTCCCATGTTATACTGCTGCATGCAATCCTAGCTCTTGGTGATATTCAGCTCTGAGGACAACCTAACTAAATGGTAGGTTAACCAGGGCTTTGTTTAATCACCAGGGTGGACTCCTGCATCAGGTCCCCTGGCTGTTGCAGCATCAAGGTAGGCTGTACTCAAGCAATGGTTCCCAAAGTAGTTCTCGAGGACCTCCCAAATGTTTCCAGATGTCACTGACATTGAGATCACTTTCATATTTCTGCCATCTGTCCCTGGAGACTTTCTATCAGTTGTGACTTTTTCCTCTGCTGATCATTGGTTGTGGTGGAAGACTTCAAAAATGGTTGTATCTATTGGCCATATCTGTAATGTAGTTTAGCATATTGCCTTTCAACCATTGCTTGAAATGATGAGGATTTTTGGGCAGTGATGTATACAGATATATACATATGTATTGATTTGAGTTGATTGTAACATTTCCATAAAACAATGTAAGTGATGGAAATTGACTGAGATGAATACTTAACAGGAAGATACAGCTTAATTCTTGGTTCAGGTGAGCTGTTTAGATAGTTGTTTGTTTTTTTGTTCCATTATTTTAAAACAGCTCTTTGCTGGGGACTCTTAGGCTTAATGAGCCCCAGGCTCATTTAAGCATTGCTTAACCTTTTTCATCTCTGCAGACCAGAATTATTATAGGGAATTTTAAAAGCACATAAGTATGTGCAAAAATGTGTACATGTTAGCAAATAAAATATAATACATAGCATTGTCATGTGCTGTTTCATGATTTTAATTGGAAAATGAAAGAGAATTTCACAGTCACAACAAGTTTGAAAGTTGACTTAAGTTTATTAGAGCATTGGAGTACTGCAGTCACCAGTTCAGTTCCATAATGTCACAAATTAACAATCCAGGAACCATCCTTACCTCTTATAAAAAAAAGTATTTTGTTTGTATTGAAAAATCTGATTTAGACAAACTTAAAATCATGAACTGCTCCTTTATAAATGTTGTTGTTGAACTCATAATATAGCTTTTTCTGATAGAAAAATAAGGAAGCTAATTATCTCTTATTGTTGCTTTCAGCAAAACGTTCTTTTTACTTATACATTTTCTTCCTGGTGGTCCTGGATTTGGTACAGTCAATAGGCAGTGGCCTTTTAAATTACAGTATTGAAGAAGGACTTTGTGTAGTTGATATCACCACCTGCATATACTTCACTCTGCTTACTCCTCTGGTGTACCATACATTCCTCAGTGAGTTCTTTGGGTAAGTAATACTCTATAGACGGCAAGCACTAAAGTTACTAATTACATCATTAGAATAAGGTACAAATAGAAAATGAGTCATGCTCTTATCAACACTAAACTAAAGTGATAAAAGATGCTAGTTTGATAAGCATGGAGTATTTTATCTCCATTGATGAAACATCGATAGAGTTGACATACATCCTCTTTTTCCCAGACATGTCCTCTTTTGTAGTCCAAAAAAGACATCTGGGTGGATTTTCATAAGTTTCTGCAAATATCCTCTTCTTTGTAGCTAGGAATAAAATTTGATTTTAAATCGCATGATGTTCCTTTCTAATCTTTGAGATCAAATATTGACAAAATACAAACCAAAGCACGGACTGTATAACTGTATCACCAGGGTCTCTATTAATACTGGAAATATACGTGAATTTTTTTACAAACTAGAAATACTGGAATTGGTCGTCTCCTTAGCATGGTGGTAGCACAGCTGCTTGCCAAGCAGGAGACCTGGGTTCGATTCCCTGTACCAGCATGGGGATTTTTCTCCTGCTGGGAGACCTAGTCTGGGGCTGGGGTGCCTGGAAGGCCAATTGAGGAGGAGTAGCGGCTTCAGGTCATGAGGACCGCATTAATCGGCTGAGGGGAGGTGCTGACCACGTCTTGCCCTCCAATACAGCATCCCATTCATGACATCTGTTATGGACCAAGATTGGGAGACGCAATGGCCAGGCAGTAGGCCAAGGTTCCTCATGAGCTGTCGTGCCATGGAGTTATTTATTATTTAGATACTGGAATATATGGTTATATATTATGTTTATGGAAAAATTGGTGGTGTCCCTATAAAATGATTTTATTTTATATAAAACTAGCTGACCCAGCGAACTTTCTTCTGCCTTAGAAGCAATAAATGAGCAGATTTTGGATTTTATTAAGTTCAGTGTTTTATTAGGATAATAAATATAAATACAAAAAATCAAATATTTTAATGATTATTTATTGGCCGTGTATTTCG
Organism: Hymenopus coronatus; assembly: GCA_030762935.1. NCBI lineage: Eukaryota > Metazoa > Arthropoda > Insecta > Mantodea > Hymenopodidae > Hymenopus > Hymenopus coronatus. The sequence goes on from CM060887.1 coordinate 85,281,427, forward strand.
GTGCATGGGTTGCACTCTTCAGTGAAGCATCTTGTGATAGACGACATTTCTTGTTTTATTATCAGGCGCAAGAACAAATAACGCAGATGGTCTTCTGACCCGTGAACATGCCACATATAATTGACCATGGGAAAAACATGGATTTTCTAGATTCAGACCACAAAATTTCAAGGATGGCCTTATGATTTGTTAATGGTCATGGCGAATGCAAGATAGATCGGAAATTGAAGTCGTTTAAACTCAAACGGCAAATCGGTTGAGATCCTTGGAATGAGAACTTCCTCACCTTTTCCTTTGAGTATCGTTGCATAAATCACATTGTCCATCAATTTACATACCAACAAACGCCTTCTGTTGCACAGTTTTGGTTGTTTATGTTTTGAAGCATAATTACTACGGAGCCAACTTTTAGCCATAAATTGTGCGGTGGTAAGCCAGGCACATCCAAGGAGTTTAAAAATTTAATTGAATAGTTGCAATTTCATTCGCAATGTTTTGAATCCTAGTTGCATTACGGCTTTGTCGGGAAAGATTCGATTGTCTTGGTCGCGGCATTGTTAATGATAATATCGGCACAATAAGCTAATAGAAATTCGAAACAAACACTGTAGACAACAATGCATTCAGCTGTCTGTTGCGTTTTGTTATACCACGTTTTATGTTACGTCCCACGAAAATGGGACAAAAAGTATCCTATGTCCTCCTGGTTCTAAGCTTCCCCCCCCCCCACCGATTTTCAGCCAAATCGGTTCAGCCGTTCTTGAGTTATAAATAGTATAACTAACATGACTTTCTTTTATATATATAGATTTTAAGGTGATTGGTTCTTGGAGAATCTTTTAATTAAGTAGATTTTTGTAATATTGTTTTATATAGCTGGTTTTACTTTCTAGATCTTAAATGTACATAGTAGCTAGAGAATGTATTGTATTCCATCCAAAAGTTTGATATTAAGATTTAACCATAAATGCATGTTTTGAGACCCTCCGAATCCATAAAAGGTATTTTTAGAGAAAGATGTGTGCATGCATGTGTGTCTGTGTGTTTCTCTCTCTCACTTGAAATAAAGATGTTCAAGAACATTCCCCACAACCCCAGCTATCCTTTACATGGAACTTTTTTTAGTCAATTTTGATTTTCTCAAAAATGGCTAATGATTTTATTAAAATACCATATATTTAAGATAGTCATTACTAATGAAACATATACCTTGAATAGCCTCTGAAAGTCTCTTCATTCTGAATGAGTTTTGTATAACCAGTGAACCGTAAAAGAGGGATCAGCAGCATTTCCCCGTGGAACATATTGGCAGGTGTTAATTCTAGTTGTCATTGGATTTCTATTTTCTTTAATTTTATTCATTAGATTACTCACACATTCACTTTCTTTCATACTTCCAGACTCTGGAGAGGATAGGTAATAACCTGGGCTAGAGAAAAATTCCCCACCCCCAGCACAGCAGGCAAGGGCTTTACCAACTGAGCTACAGAGCCTGCCTACAAAAGGTTACTATGCAAAAGATGTATATTTCATTAAAACACACAATTTATGTCATCCTTTTTTTTGAATTAGCTGTTTCAGAACCATTCCTTTATTTGTTCAATTTTAAACTGCTTAACACATTGAAGCCCAGGTGTTTCTTTAATTGAAGGGCCAAAAAACCCAGGGTTTTTACGCCTTCTTTGAGTTATTATTTACATTACATCAACCAAATCTGCCAAAAAATATTGGGACAATCTAAAAGTATGGTATTCAAGGATTTTTCAACAAGTAAGAAAAAAGTCATAACTTCCATATAAATATTTTATTTTAAATTTACAAGTATCAAATATGAGTGTGAAAAAATCTGTATAAAGCAGCTTACACTCCATTTATTGAAAGTTCGAAAAACTATACCTCGGAATCGGAATTTTCCAGAGCTTCATTTGTATACTGAATTTCAACTTCAGTTCACAGAAGTCGAGCAAAATGCAGCATTTTAACATTTAAGAACACAAAACATAACAAATAGATCACCACCTTCAAGGAAAATGGCGGGACTAACCATGGGCAACCAGTATTACTAACTCTCCTAAATTTCCTAATAGTTGACTAAAGCAAGGACAGATGATAGCAAAGATCAGACAACCAAACGATAATTGATGTATGTTTTTTGCCACATAGCCCAAGACCGAGTTAAGGTCTTGGAATTGCACTAAAAGTGTTAGAAATACCTTCTCAAGCTATGCTCGGGCGTAGGCCTCATGAACATTTCGCGTGGCCCGAGCTATACTCGGTCTTGGGCTTCAATGTGTTAAACATTTCTCAAATGGAAAGTGGTCTTTCATTTCTTATCTCCTTTATTTTACGGCCATATAAAGAGAACCAAATTTCAGTTGTTTCACATAGTGATCAGCTTTTAAAATCTGATTAGCTTCAGCCTAGCAATTCCCTTATTTCCCATCTACTTACAAGGAAGCAAGTAATAAGACAATTTCTGCTAATGTGTATCTTGATTAGCATGATGTATAGAGAAGAATAATCTTTTGTAGGAATAGCTTGTTTGAAGAACAGTTAGAGAAAGTCATGTGAATGGAACACCTCAGACTTTTACATAATGTTTTGTCAATGAAATTGTCCATTGAGAATATCTGATTTCATAAATGAGTGAGGGTTATAGTTGTACACATTGCTTCTTCATTTTATGTTGCTCTTCCTTTCAGTTTCTGTAATATCCATATACCTCATTTTTGATTTTCTTAAAAATGGCTCTAATGATTTTGATTAAAATATTATATATTAAAGATATTTAACTGACAAATAAAATGTATATCTTGCATTTTCTAGGAATAGCCTCTGAAGACTACTTTATTCTGAATAAATTTTACGGAATTTTGCATAACTGCTAAACCGTAAAACACACCTTATGTTATATATATATATACTTTTTTTTTCGTGGAGTTGATCGTGTTTTAGATATTCCTTGTTTTTGGTTTCAGCTTTGAAAAACTTGCTTTTCTCATACAGGAATTTGTCAATCGTGTCCATAGAAACAAAATAACTTCAGTCACATAGCAACCAGCTTTTGAGTATCACTTTAACCTATGGTACTCCCTTATTTTGCTTCTGCTTGCAAGGAAGCAAGAATTAAGACTATTTCTGCTAATTTTTTCTCGATTAGCATGAAGTAAATAGAAGTATAAGTTTTTTAGCAATAATTTGTTACAGAGATGTTGAGAAAATCATGTGAATGGAACACATCAGATTTTTTGTTCTAAATTTCTTTGCAGAACTCTCTTCTTGGGTAATAGATCTTTATTAATAAAAATATCTGTTCACTTTAATTTCTTAGCCTTTTAAGTACTTCAATTACTAGTTGGGATATTGCAAATTTCACTATGGTTGCTCTCTTTCCAACTTGTCTTCCAACTCGATAAGCTTCAATAATTTCCCATCTATGAGATTCCATTTCCAGCTTTTCTTTCATTATTTCTAATATTTCTTCTGCTGGCCATTTATCCCTTTTTTCCTTAACTCCAAGGAACACTAAATTAAATCTTCTCTTCCTTTCCGCGAATCTTTCCATTCTTTCCTTAACCATTTCAACTTCCCTTCTTGTTTCCTGCACCTCAACTCTAACATCTTTGATATCTATTGCCATCTTTTCCAATTGTTTACCTATTCGTTGTTCCATGCCTTCTATTTTGTTGATTTTCTCAGTTAGCTTTTCCAGGGCCAGGGTTTACCTCAATTCCTCCAATCACTAACAAGAAAGTTGTAACACTTGCTAAAACCAATACAAGTCAACTTCTCTCCAAATTGTTTGTAAAATTCACAAATTTTACTTTTCTAAATTGTCCAATTCTTGCTCTATACACTGTAATGTCCACTCCCATTGTGTCTTAGGTCCTTCTTCCCTCGCCGCAGGAGCACCTCACAAAACACAACCTTCCTTTATCACTGCTGGCTCTCTGTTAGAAAATAAACTTGTGTCAGCTACAGATGTGTAATTGCTTGAGCCATATCAAAGGAAATAATTTCAGAACTAAAGGGAAGAAACAAAGATGTGCATACATAAAGATGACTCAACCATTGGATAACACTGGGCAACAATGATTTCATTGCATGAAACTTCTGAACGTTTCTAGGGTGAAACTTACCCATAGAATCCAGATTTGAACTCAAAAAAATCCTCACATGACATTTCCTCAGAAATTATACGAGGGGCATACTGAAAGTCATGAGCAACACTGTTTTACAATCTTAATATTTATTTTTAAGCCAAACCAAATACATCATCATAATCTACAGACTTTCTTTCACTTTTCGACATAGTCTCCATTGTTTTGCACACATTTTTCCCATCGTTCTACAAGTTTGAAAATGCCCTTGTGATAGAACTCTGTTCCAGCTGCCCGCAAACCCTGACGCACTGCTTTCCGAATATCCTCCAGCATCTCGTAGCGTTGGCCACGCATCTGCTCCTTCACAGAACCGAAAAGATGGTAGTCGGAGGGTGCCAAGTTGGGACTGTAGGGAGGATGTGGAAGAGTTTCCCACCCTAATGCCCTGATCTTCTCCATAGTGGCACGGGCAGTATGCGGACCTGCATTATCCTGTTGAAGGATGATCCTCTTTCCAGGGCGTTTATCACGCAAAGCCCGACGGAGCTTCAGAAGTGTCTTGATGTAGCGGGCAGAATTTATGGTTTGTCCAGGTTCAAGAAAGTCATCCAGAATGCAACCTTGTGCATCCCAAAAGACACTTCCTATAACTTTTCCTACAGACTGCACTGTCTTCGCTTTCTTCTTCGATGGTGAGTTCAAGTGGTGCCATTCCATACTCTGACGTTTCGTTTCTGGCTCATAGTGATGGAACCAGCTCTCATCTCCAGTCACAATACACGTCAAAAATTCATCACCTTCATTATGAAATCTCTGAAGAAGGTTTTGTGCAATGGTTCTTCTCTGAAGTTTGTGGTCTTCAGTCAATAAACGGGGGACCCAACGGGCACAGACTTTTCGATAACCCAAGCTGTGGATCATTTCTTGCACTGCACTATGTCCTATTCCAAGTTGTGCAGCAATTTCATTCACAGTGAAACGCCTATCTCCTGTAATGAGCTCATCAACTCTTTCCTTGTTGCGTTCTATAGAGGCAGTTCGAGGACGCCCGCTACAAGGCGCATTTTGCAGACTCGTGTTTCCATCTTTGAAATGTTTCACCCATCTTCTAACACTGCTGGCACCCATGCAGACACCTCCATACACACGTTGAAGTCTGAGATGAATTTCAGGAGCAGATTTTCCTTCTTTCACAAGGAATTCAATGACAGCACGCTGTCGAAACGAAACATTAATGTCAGCCATTTTTCAAACACCGTCTGTGATAGAAGCTAATGACGTCACAATATATCAACATGTGGCTTAAAGTCTGTAGATTACGATCCTGCAATTCGTTTCGTTACATTGTTGAAATTTAAATTTTTACAATGGGTTGCTCGTGACTTTCAGTACGCCCCTCATAGTTTACGAATTTCCATTATGTGCAATTTTCTGAAAAACCTTGTTTCACAATACCTACAAATTTATGTTTATATTTAAGTCTAATTTTGTGGGTTCTTTTCCCTTAGGCTTTACAACATTGTACTACCTTGAAGCAGTGATTAAAACAAAATGTTGCTTCGAGGGAGCAAAAACAGTTCTGACATTTTCTGTTGTGTGCAGACAGTTTACTCTTACAAAGCAGCAACGAGACATAACTACATTTTTGAAGAAAGCATATTGTGATTAATTTGACATACACTTTGGTGACCAGGACAAATCGTGGGCTTCACATAAAGCATGTAGAGCATGTATCAAACAAATTTGACAATGGATCAATGGAAAAACAAAAGCATTGCCCTTTGGAGTGCCCATGATATGGCACGAATGAAGTAATCACAGTACAGACTGTTATTTTTGCTCCTGCAATCTGACAGGGTATAATGCAAGAAACAGGCACAACATAACATACCCAAACATTCGGTCTGCTATTTTGCCCATGCCGCATGGTCCAGATGTCCCTGTGCCAAAAAAACTAAACAAGTTTTTCTCATCTACATCTGAATCAGAAACATACAGTAGTGAATTTGAATCAAACAATGCTTCAAACATCCCCAGACTTTTAACTCAATGATCTAGCTGGTGATCTTGGACTCTCAAAGAAATCTGCAGAAACACTGGGTTCCAGGCTTCATGAAGAAAATTTGCTCAGTGCAGAGGCTTCATATAGTTGGTACAGAAAACAAGAACTAGAATTTGTTCCTTATTATTCAGAGGAAAATAAAATAATATTTTGTAACAACATTGAGTAGTGATGCTTAGCATGGGACTGCCTAGTTATGACCCTACTAAATAGAGCCTTTATTGATGCATCAAAATGTAGCTTTAAAGGTGTCTCCTATATCATGGAAACTTCCAGTTGGTTACTCAATGATTCATAAAGAGTCTTATAAAAATCTGGAACTGCTGTTGACCAAGACAAAATATGAAGAGCATAAATGGCATGTGTGTGAAGATTTCAAAGTTATCTCTCTCTTGTTGGGTCAACAGTAAGGTTATACCAAATATCTGAGTTTCATTTGTGAGTGGTGCAGTCAGGCAAACATTGGATTAAGAAGAAATGGCCCCGAAGACATTAGAATGTTAGTTAAAAAAACATTAAGAAGAGTGCTATTGAGGCATCTGATGTTCTCTTACCTCCTCTCCATATTAAGTTAGAACTCGAAACAATTTGTCAAACACTTGGACAAGGAAGGGTGTTGCTTTCCTGTACATTAGTGAAAAGTTCCCAGGTTGAAACAATGCAAAAGGTCTCCGGATATCAGGCAGCTGCTTCGTGATGATACTTTTGAAAGAGTTGTTAGCATGGCAATCATTCCAAGACGTGTTACAAAGTTTCTAGGTAATATAAAGACCCAGATTACAAGAAACGTGGTAAACCAAATATTGAATGCACTCAAGGAACTGGATGTAACATGAATCTCAAGGTCCACACGCTACATTCTCACTTGGACTACTTTCTCGAGAATCTTGGGGACTACAGTGAAGAACATCAAGATCTCAAAGAATTAGAAACAAGATACCAGGGCAAGTGGAGCACCACAATGCTTGTCAACTACTGCCGGATGATGAAGAGGGAAACTGCTAGAGGTGTTTATAAAAGGAAGCCAACAAGAAAAAGTTTTCACATTCAAAAAACCAGGATCACATTGAATATTGAAGATTAACTGAACTCTTTATCACTGTATATTAAGTTGACAATTAAATCTACAATATTGCAATATTTTGTATTTCTAACAGTGTCTGCATTATTATTTTACTTAAAACATCATGAAATAAGTTAGTCTTAAAATTACTGAATTTGTGCATTGAGCATTACACTTATCTCTGTTTTGCAAAAAATCCTGATGTGATACAAGGAAACCGTTTGCGGATTCAGTTTCAGCACATCTGATATATATTGGGGCACATCTCAAAGTTTGTGCAATGTTCTAAAAGTGAAAATTTGTTGCCCAGTGTAATCTTTTATTGCTAAAATTTTACAGGCTATGCAATAATTCTAGTATTTGGAAGATTGTTGGTAGAAATACATCATTGGGTAATATGATTCCTTTTTACTTGAATATTGGTGAATCTTTAGCTCATCAATATGAATAGCATTGGGGGCTTTATGAAATTATAGATCTAAGAAGTAAAGGGAGAACTTGGCACAAAAATCTTCTACATCATTGTACAATAATTTCATAAAGATTAATCAGGGTAAATTCAGGGTAAATTAAAGCATTATTTAGGATTTAAAAAGTCACCTGTTCAATTGGGTATGTCACCTATAACACATTCTTATGGTCAAAAGACTCTACAGATTTAAATGGTGTTACTGTTGCCACTTGTACTGCACATATGCTCACATCTTTGGCACCCAATTGCAATAGTGCACTAGTTTAATGTCTTCTTGTGAATGATACTTCACCCACAGTGATTTTTCAACTGCATTTAATTTCTCTTCTGTGTATATTTAGTACTTCAGAATAAGATTTTATAATGATCAAAATATATCATCAATCAAATACAGAGATATAATGGTATAAAAGCATCAAGAAATCATGTTGACTGACTACCTTTGAACTTCATCATTGTCCTCTAATACTGGCACATTTCTGCCATTACCTTGCATGGTCTGGACTCTGGTGACTGAAAGGGCAGTTCTTGTTGAGATGTCAATAATGATAAGTGAATCAGGAAAGGTTATATATAATCTTGGAACTTGTCAACCAACCTATCAGTTTGAGCCTTTTTTTTTAACGTAATTTTTGGATTGTAATCACACCATTCATGGGGTTAAGTTCACAAGGGTACAGTGGCAAGCGAAGAACTTCTTGCCCTACTGTCTTTGCCATTGTTTTCAACATAATTACTAAGCAGATATTTCTTTATGTTAAGACACATAAACAGAAGCATAGCAACTAGTTTCTTTTCAAATAAAAAACTATGTTGTTATTTCAATAAACTTATTTTTTCTGCTGTGATATTTTGCATTGTTGATTACAGTAAGAGCTCCTCAGGACTATTTGGGAGCCATTGCTCAGCCAAACACTTCTCATTTTGTATGTGTTGGCCATATTTCTGTTACACAGAAATGTTAGTCACTTTAATTTGTATTTCTCCACAATTGTTTTAGTGTAAGGCCTATCCATTACTCTTCTGTATAAACATTTATTTCCACAGAACTCTATGCTTTTTTACATGTTTTAGGTATTTATGCTGTCATTTGATAATGTTGTCTGTTTCTATTAGTTTGCCTTTGTTAACCATTCTTTTAAATTTGAATCCCAATTCATATTGAAAATTATTTTATATGAATGTTTATGCATTTAAAACGGCCCTTGAGAAATTTGGGAGGATGTCATCACTGTTTACCTTTAAAAAAAATTACATTCAACATGGGAAACAGTAAAGAATGAAAGATGCACTTTGCTTTGCATTACATTATATTGTATTAATTCAGAATTTCCTTTTTGGTTCCTTACCTTTTCTTTTTTCTCTCTTGAAAGTTCCAAGAGCCAATCAGCTGAAACTTTAATCTAAAAAAAAGCAGTGTTTTAAGGATATTTCTAAGTATTAGTAAAGCAGTAAAAGGAACAACTAAGGTTACCAGGTATTAACAGATAATAAAAGCCGATAGACTGGGCAACTACCTTATGATATCTGCATGGTGCATATACAGTAAGTATGCTACAAAACTTGGCCTTCAGGCACATTGTCCATTTCCCAGTCACATACTGTACACTTGGCTGGCAGTTGCACGGCCCATCACCCAGTCACTCATGCATCAACATCAAATAAACTCTCAAATCACATTAGCAATTATCAGAATAAACACAAAACATACATTATCATAGGAGATGTTGGAAATGCTGTCCATCTGCATCAATACATCTATGGCATCTTCTGAGGAAATTTTCATTCACACGCCTTAGCTCAGCTTCCGAAACAGTGTTAATTTCTGTCCTGATATTTTGTTTTACTTCTTCTAATGTGTAGCGATTAGTTTTTTTATACTTTATTTTATAAGTTGCCCCATAAATAAAATTGCATACCTTAAGATCAGGGAGCCGAGAAGCCATAAAGTTTTACTAACGATTCTATCTTCAAAATTTTCCACAATAAACTGTAATGATTCATCCGCTGTATGTGTGGTGGCAGAATCCTGCTGCAAATATCCAGACTGACATTCAGTGTCTGTCAGCTGTTCAAAACATGGTGCCAGATTATTATTTCTATATCTTTATACATTTATGGTACACTCATAAAAAATAGGCCCTTTTATTCTGTATCCATTTATTGCATACCATAGCCCAATTTTTTGATCGTGCAAGGGAGTTTCATGAATGAAATAGGTTTGTCTGTAGCATAATATTGGTTGTGTTGTGATGACATATGTCCATGTAAATGAAAGCATGCTTCATCACTGAACAGTATTAATCGTGGATTGATTGTCCTATCATTAACATTCTCAAACTCCATTTACAGAAATTTATCCGACTGGTGATCACATTTTAGCAATTCGTGGACAACAGTAACCATGTATGGTTTGAGTTTTAAAAGTTTTGTTGCTTTCCATGTTGAAGCTTTCGAAATGTCAGTTTCTTGTGCAAGGTGCCTAAGAGATTTTCAAGGTGACTGTTCTCCGACTTCCTCTAATTTCTGCTCCATAAACACACACCAGTTTACCTTTCTTTTCCTATCACAAATTGATCCAGTCTCTCTGATTTATTTACAAGCAAACAAACGGCCTCTCTACTCGGAATACGCATGCCAGGAAATTTGTTTCAAATTGCCCAACTTCTCTACAAGATGATGTAAGCACAAACATATCATACATAAACACCTTTTGTGGTACTGTATACAGCATTTTGAAGACTCTTCAAGCCTAACTAAACACCTCTAAACATTCCTAATGTTATTCACGTGCAAACTAATCTGGAACAGAAGTAAGACTGATGCACATGTGATGATATAACTGATTTAGGATGTGCACGCAGGGAGTTGCAGTGAAGGTCACATGGGCCATGCTGCTGGCAGCCAAGTTTTGTAACAAGCGTACTTTAGAAGCAGGGACAAAGTTGCATGGCAGATTTGCCTAGCACTAAGGCCTCTCTGGACACATGACAGAGTAAGATGGTATGCTACAGGGATCGAAACAAGAAGATAAATCGGCAGTAGCATTTCACTTCTGGAAAGAAAACCACAATCTAGATCCAAATCCAAAATTGCCAAAAACCATGTCAGGCCACAATAAACTCACAACCTGGGAAAACGTCCTCATATGGAAAAACAAAGATCACTGAATAAACTTTGAAATCCCGTCAGTAGAAGCTTAGTTAAGAAGTTCATCATTTCACCACCAGAGAAGAGAGCACAAGCAAACGCAACCAGTAACGGCAGTTGGACCTGTGAGGTTGAAAATGAAAGCATAGGCTTTTGAAACTATCCCTCATAATAAAAATGTAAGTGACGTAGTGTTAAAAAAAAAACAACTCAACAAATTAATACCACATATAATTTGACCGTCACTGTCTCTAAATTCCTCCAAACATTAAAAAAAAAAAAAAATTATGGACTTCTGTTTGTATACAGAATGAATGAAGAAATTACAGGATTCCAGTTTCTTTTAAAAACTGTCCTCCCCAGAATTATCTCTTGCTTGTTACCTGCTGTAAACCAATACCAAAAAATGTTGTGTGTTCCATTCACGTGACTTTCTCTATCTGCTCTGCAAACTATTCTTAAAAAAGATGATTCTTTTATCTACATCATGCTAGTCAAGATAAACATATTAGCAGAAATAATCTTAATTGTTTTTTCACATAAGGAAGGACAAGAGTTGGATAAATAGAGTCGGACTGAAAAATTCAATGCCATAGCTGGGATTTGAGCCACAGTGTGTTCTCAAATTATTTTGAGATGGCATACCCCAATGGTAACTTACAATGTCATAAGTACTTTTTTAAGTTCTGAGCTTCACACTATAGCCAACTATTACGGTCAATTAGTGTTAATTTAATTGTTTTTTCACACAAAACCCTTTTTTTTTTAAGAATTAACAGACAGGGAGTATGATTTTGCCTTCTTTCAACAAGAGACTGCAACAGCTCATACAGCCAATCTTTCGATGAGAACAATTGAAATTGTGTTTCAGGACAGAATTATTAGTGGAAATTTGTGGACCCCTCTGTCCCCCGACCTAACCCCCTGCAATTTCTACCTCTGGGGTAACTTTAAGCATAAAGTGTACAAGACAAACCCATACACCCTGGAAGAATTAATACAAAATATCCACTAGGAAATTGCCAGCATTTCCCAACGTGAACTACGGCAAGTGATGTATAGTTTCCTAAAGAGTGCCACAAATGTATGGACAATGATGGTGGCCGGTTTCTATATCTCTTTTAATAACATTGGTAAGTAAACCCTTTAAAAGTAGTTTTAAAAATTTCATCTGCGCCTTTCTACGATAGGGTAGATGGCAACAAGTGCAGAGGGCATGGGCAGTCAAAACGCAGTGCAGCCAGTTGGAATGTTTTTGGATTACCCAGTAGTAATAATTATCCTCCTATATTTATATTACACTGAGTTAATGTTTTTTTTTACTATTAGAATCAGTGGAAAAATTGAATGCCACAGCTGTGATTTGAACATTGTGTGGTTGCTCTAACCATTGAGCAACTGTGACAAGTCGGTATGATATTCAGTTCTCCAATTGATTAGTGTTTTTTACCTGGTCAGCCAACGATGGGGGGGGGGGGAGAGAAAGTTAGAACAGAAGCAAGTGAGAATACATTTTACGATTATAAACCATTGTAATAATCCGTATTGGAGTGCATCAAATTAGAAAGTAAGTCCATCAACACAATCACAGCATAATATAGTTGCAGCTAATCATTCCTTGTAACCATTAATGTAATTAACTGTGAACATTATAACCATGAAAACAAATAACTTAATTGTTAATGGTAACTGTTACATGTAATATAACTGCAAACGCGATGACCTTTAAAACAAAATAATCTAATCGTTACTGGTAACCATACAGCAATGTAACATTACAGCTATAACCAAAATAACTATTATTCACACCCTTATTATGTACCGTAAAAGCGGGTGAATCCGATCAAAATGTGCATATAATTTAATATTTTGAAATGAAATGCTTTGTTAAAAGTGGTGAAGCTGGAAGATATGTTCCTTCATATTTGACAATAATGATACATAAATATCATCATTGACTGACTTGAACAATGGCATATTTATTTAATTGTTTACCGGTCGGTGTCACCCGCATAATGCAGGTGGTTCTGATCACTCATTTATTTTCATTCAATGTCGTTTTATAATTTTAATATGGGTGAATGCGATCACAACTGTGATTTTTAAAAAATAATTTCATAAATTACACAGAAACAATGAACAATGGTATATAAATTGTGCATTTATATTCATATTTATTTTGTAGGACTCCAAATGTTTCAGCACATGTTCGTAACCAAAGGTTGATTACAGAATATGATTACAAAGAAGAAAAACATAGCTCAGTTAATCAATAAATAGGTCTCATCATTGAAACTGTTCATTACTCAATTTTATTAATCGTATAATCTGTGTTTCTGAACACGTAACTTCCTCTTTGAGTTTCACATTGGATTTTCCTAATTATTTCACTTCTCTCTACTTCTGCAATGTCTTCAGTCTCTGGAAAAATGAAATACATGTTCAAGTTATCACTTTCTTTTTTTCTTAAAACCTTAACCTCAAACAAATCTTTATCAACTTCTTTCTCAATCTTTCCAGTAAAGTATCTAACTTTCTTCATTGGGAATTGTACCACAACAAACGATCGGAATTACCTGCCTATATTGAATTCACCCGCTTTTACAGTACATTGCACCTACAAACTAGAGAAAGTAAAAATGCTCTTGCTGCCTAACTTTTCTGCACTATAGGAATATGATTTTTCTAAAATATTTAATTTAAAAGATTCCTTATTTTTATTTATTAAAGATAGAAAATTCAAACCACCTGAGAAAAAATATTCTTGTATAGCCAAGAAAAAATATGTTGTGTTCTAGCCATTAGTTACTGTTGAAGCTTTTACCAAAAACACATTTTATTTACAATTTTGAGCCCACAGAAATCTACTGTAGCACAAAAAATGGTAATCTGATAGAGAAAGATGTTCTATATATGATGTGTTCAAAGCTAAAAATAATAGCAGTGAATAATAACACCATATTAGTAACTTGGCAATGAAGCTAACGACATCAGGGGTCACCAAATGGTTACACTTGAGTAAAGCAAAGAGCAAATTTGCTTGATGTTCTTGTAAATCACCTATCGTACACTGCATGACCAACTGTGCAGAAAGCAAGAACCAATAATTCCTTCAGTGCTGTGGTGTATGTAACATTTTGCCTTTGAAATATATAATCAACCTTTCATAGGTTATTACACGTATTTTAGGTTCATGGTTGGTAGAACAATTGCTCTATTATGTCTTTTGCAATAGTATTTTGCTCTGGATATGAACATGCACATATTTTCATAGGCTGGATGATAATTGGTAGTCGTAACAGAATAATTGCAAAAAATAGTGACAATTATTATAGTATTAATGTAACAAAGTAAGAAACTCCATAACGTGGTTAATAGCATTGTATCGCTAAAGGTATGAGAATTCATTTGTAACTAAAAACTTTCACATGTATAGAGTCATCTTGGTAATTAATTGGGATCAAACACAATGGGAAAAAAACATACTTCTCCTTGGTAACTACCAACCTCATTTAAATGGGTTGGGTAATGATACTGCAAATTGAATTTCCTGAGAGCAGAACAGTGCTTCTTCCGTCGAGACAGTGCATTCTGACGTTTGCAAATGGTACACTTATCCCCACAAACTATTTCCAGTTCCCAAGCTTAAGAGCACAAGATCTATTTTTGGGTTAGTTGATAAAATATGAAATTTGGGATCAAGTGTGTGTACCTGAATGAAGATTGGTTGGAATCTAATTGAAAATGTTTAGAATATTATCTTTAATTGTTTTTCACTGTTCTTATTAAATTACGCTTGATAGTACAGAGATGTATAGTGTGTGAAATGATCTGCTAAGAATGAACCACTATCAAAAACAATACTGACAACCTTATAGGACTTAAGAGTTTTGAAAATAATAAAACTGTATGCATTGTAATAAAACTGTTTTAAGTGCAATGCAGTTAAATCTTGTTTGTTTATTTATTTCCTCTAGCTGTTCTAAGATTTAAGCATATACATAGTAAAAATGTTTTTATTTTTTTCAGAGTGCCTTTAAATATAATTGAGTATTCTATGCATGACTAATGCAGAGTTAATTATCCTTAACCCTGCAGTGGTCGCGTGGCATCTCACAGACGCCAGGCGTTCTTTATTTACACGTTGTATTGAACAGATACTCTGGCTGACTTGTGGTGCCATCTACCTTCCTATTAACTAAATACAAACATATTTTGCTCTTCAACTTCGCATTAGTTTCAATTCAGTGTTCGAAGGAAGAGATTGTTTCCGGAGCCGCGTTGCTGGAGTCTACCAGATGCCACACGACCTTCCACGGAACTGAAGGTGAATATTTTATTTTTTATTTTATACAGTAGTTTACATATGAATACTTATAGTTGTTGCTAAGTAAGTAATTTTGTTAATCTTCAGATCCATTATGACCTCAAAGAAGACCTATAACCTGGAAAATGCACTCCGGCTGTTGCAGGAAGAAGATGAATCTGGTGACGAGTTTGATATTTATAGTGTTGGAAGAAGACGGATTGGAATCGAGAGAAGAAAATACGGACACTGAGCAAGAAGCGGACTCCAAAGATAGTGACAGTGATAACCAAGTCGAATGTTTTTCGGGAAGGAATAAATCTTCAAAATGGTCAAAAGTGTGTCCACCAAAAAATGTTTGCACACGACGACAGAATATTGTCACCCATTTATCAGGAGTGAAAGGTGCCGCGAAAAATGCGAAAACGTCAATGGAATGTTGGGAATACTTTTTCGACAATGAGTTGTTATCTAGTATTGTTGAGTATTCAAATAAAAAGATTTCTGAAGTTCAAAAACAATATTCCAAGGAAAGGGATGCTCACTAGACAGACGTAATTGAAATAAAAGCTCTGTTAGGAATATTGTATATATGTGCGTCTAGGAAAGACAATCATATACACACCCAAGATATATGGGCTTCAAATAAAATGGGAATTGAGTCATGCCGCCTGAAAGTTGATTTAGGTTCCTATTATACTGTTTGAGGTTTGATAACAAGGATACTAGAAAAGAAAGAAAGAAAGCTGATAATTTAGCCCCTATACGTGAAATATTTACTTCTTTTGTGGAAAATTGTAAAAATGCTTATTCAGTTGGGGAGTACTGCACTATTGATGAAAAGCTAGACGCTTTTAGGGGCAATCGGTTTTTCAGGCAGTACATCACTAGCAAACCAAATAAGTATGGACTTAAAATATTTGCTTTGGTGAATGCTAGGACGTATTACACCGTCAACCTAGAAATTTATGCTGGTAAACAACCTGCAGGGCCATTTGAACTTAGCAACAAACCAGCAGATGTTTGAAACGTCTCACTTCTGTGATCTCAGGAACTGGGCATAATATAACCGTGGACAATTGGTTTAGCTCCTTAGATTTAGCTGACTATTTGCTTCAGAATAACCTTACCCTGGTTGGAACCATGAGAAAGAACAAACCAGAAATTCCCCCGGAGTTTACACAAGCAAAAAACCGGGAGGTAGGAACAACATTTTTTGGGTTTCAGAAAAATGCAACCCTAATATCCTATGTCGCCAAGAAAAACAAAGTGGTTCTGGTTCTTTCAACAATACATCATAATAATGCAATTACTGCAATGCCTGGCGATAAGAAAAAACCGGAAATGATAACCTTCTATAATATAACCAAATCGGTCGTTGATACTGTGGATCAATTGTGCAGCACGTAAAATGTATCCAGAAAAACCAACAGATGGCCTATGGTAATCTTTTATAGCATGATGAACATTACAGCTATAAATGCACAAATAATATACCATGCAAATAATTCTGATGTTAGCAGCAGGAGCAGTGAATTTTTGAAACTTTTAGGACATTATCTAGCAGATGATTACTTGCGTTTACGTTTTCAGTGTTCATCATTGCCAAGAAACCTCAAACGAGACATTCAAAGTCTTTTTCCAGATGAACATGCAGTGCAAACTACAGAAGAGGACCGAGGCACAAAAAGGCAGAGGTGCTGTAAATGTGGTCGTTCAAAGAACCGATATACCAAACATAAATGCCGCAGCTGTAACAAATTTTTATGTTTAGAACATGCCCAGCAAGTATGCGCTGATTGCTAATTGTACTGCTCAATGTATAAACTGCATTATGTATATTATGTTAAGAGTACATGAATAGAAACATTTGTTTTTCGATAAGGGATTTTCACCCATAGTTTGTATTGAATGAGAAAAAGTTTCATGCAGCAAACACTTTTGTGGATTATGTGTATAACTAAAAATCACAATAATAATATATATACTAGTGAGAATGTAATCTTCTCTTTAGTTTTATATAAAATAGTTCGTTTACACTCATAAATTTGAACCGACTGAGTTAAAAACACATAGAGAATGCAGAAACCTATTGGCGTCTGTGAGACGCCGCGCGACCTTTAATGTAACTATGAACCACGCGACCACTGCAGGGTTAAATTTGTTGAACAAAATATTCTGAATGTAATAGATAGAACTTAGAAATTTGAGTTTCCAGTATAAGCTAATGTTCTTGCTATTAAAAGTGAAAAAGTGACATAAAAAACCACCTCTGTTTCTTGTTATGTTGCATGCAATGCTTATAATTGTGTTTTTTATTTCAGTATATCTCAACCTAGCATCATGTTTTCATATAAAGCACAGGTGGATGACAATATGGAGGATGACACAGTGTCACTTCCCCATCAGCAGTCTTTCTCTTCACTCAAGACTGATTCAGACTACATTTACCAAGTATGTTGACTTGCTCTCTCATTAATATGCAAGAAATACATTATAAGTAAAAAGTTGCTGTTTTTAATTAACATAAGTTTTTTGGTCTGCCTTTGTGGTCAAGCAGTCAGAGATCTGACTTTTCAACTCTAAGTTTGATTTTTCTGCCAGAAAACAAACCCAAGACTGCAGAATCAAGAAGTATTGTTTTGAAATGAATGCAAGTGTGTTTAACATTTTACCCAATAGCAATTTAAACCCTAGGCAGTCTATGACTGAATATCTAATAGCACAATAAATATAAGTCATTAAATCAGCTAATGATGCTTCATAAATATACCTTGTATCTTCTATATTTATTAAGTTACTTTAGTGAAACAAAAATTGGTTTAAAGTTCACTAGAGGCAGATACACCACAGTATCAGCAAAGAAGAGAGACTATTTAGAAAATGCTGAAAATTCCTTATTTTGTTTCTCTGTAGCTAAGTCATTCTGTGTCACAAATGCACCTCATTTGTGACACAGCCTCAAATGCTACCATGTAATAACATACTTGAATGTATATGTCAGAATATTTTTTCAAATTAAGTTTACATGTTAGCTGTTGTTTATTTTAATGCCTTATGAGTTATTTGCAAATACTGTATTATCTCAATGGAGTTGAATATGTGTTTAACTGTCCGGGGGCTCAGAGAGATTTTGGGGGGGGGGGGGAATTCAAAACCACCTTTGAAAGCTCAATGCTAATGATTTCAACTAGTAATACAGAAAGTTACCTTGCATAGGAAGTGTACAGGCTTCTGAAATTACTTGAGAAAATGTGAAGGACTTTTTGTGTATGACAGGGATTTGGAAATTGATGGCAACTTTTTGCAAATTAACTAAATTGAATTGATGTGATTCCCCCCAGGGGCCTACTAAGGTAGGTATAGGTTTGGTGCACCCAGGGGTTCCCGAGTCACTCACCACCAACTCATCATCCCCATCGCCTTTCCCCTCAGTGGCCTACTATGGTAGATACCTGGCGCACCCAGGGTGCCAAGTCTGCTCACCGCCATCTCATCCTCTCCACCACCACCAACTGGGCCACGTTTTTGTGTTCATGTCTGTGTGTGTGCGCATTTGTTCTTAGTGCTCGTAAGTGTGAGTGCAAGTGTACTCACCTCATCTTCTTCCTCTTCTAAGCATATTCCTTATCTATTTAGCTGTAAGGCTTTAGATTTATTAACTCCTGCCTCATCGACAGGAATCTTGTTTCTATCTCTGTGATTCTTGTTCCTGGCTTCCAGCGTATCTTTTAACATGTGTGCTCCTAGGAGGTCTCAGATGTGAAGGTTGAGTGGACCCTTCCTACTGCCCCTATGTGTGGAGCCCCTCCATACTGGTATGTAAACGCACGAAGTTTCCTTGGTAACCTGGTCCATTTTAATCTCACGATGAACGCTGTTCATTGGGTTAGAATCATGACAGGCTGATGCCAACAGTTCCGGAAGATCCTTTCATCATTTGATCACTTTTTGGCTGTAACCTTGGCCTGCAAGATTTAGTCCCTTCTATATCCAATTAGAAATTGACAAGTCTTGCAGTAAAGTAATCAATGCCACCAGACAAAGAAGCTCCTAAAGGCCATCTTGTTGGGTTGCTCCACACAAGTTGTTGAACACCTGTAGAGGCATGGTGACTATCTCTTGTGTAGATATTCTCTTTCAAAGACAGATATTGTCAAAAATGTATCCAACCAGGGTGTGTAAGTGAGTGTAATGGACAGTCAGTAGCACTGTGTACTGTATTCTTAACTTTCTGGGGTACCACTGTACCTGGGACTGAATTGTGGCTATGAACGCGTATCTGTGTGCCGGATGTGCCAAACCCAATGCACTGTTTTTGGTGTCAAGGTTCGGTCATACATAAACTCAGTGCACATTCGATGCTACCTGTGAATGTTGCAGACAGACAGCCCACGGTGAAGTGTCTGTTCCCGAGACCCTTGTTGCTTCCACTGCTGCGGGAATCATACATCTAGTTAATGACAATGTCCATGGTTTTTGGAGGAAAATGCCATGCAGAACTTCGCATTAAGGAACATCTAACTTTTCCGGAGGCAGCGTTGCTATTAGCAGCTTCAGCCTGTGATCACCTTAGACTATGCCTCTGCGGTTCGCTGCACTCTTGGTCCCTCTGTGGCCCTTCAAACCGTACAAGCTGCAGAGGCTTCCACACAAACAGACCTATCCTTGAGCTCCACCACCTTGCTTGAACGACCCGCACCACAGCCTTCACTGTGGAAAGCTTCCTCTTTAGCTGAACCTCCATCAAAATTGGTACGCCAGCCATCTCCTAGTCCACCACCTGTCACTGCCTCTCAGGAGCGCTCTCGAAAAAAGCACAAGCTGGCTGATAAGCCCTCGAAGTCCCGTGTTCTATGAGCAGTAGAGCCAGGGCTGGATTTAGGTATTTTGCCACCTCTAGGCAGTGCTAAAAATTTCTGCCCTCAGTTTTCCCCAAATAGTACAAGCAGCTATTATACAGGTCATTATGAGTTTAATTAGTTTCAATGAAACAACTTGAAATGAAAGTTACAATTCAGAAAAAAAAAAATAATTACTTGGAATAAAAATACATGCATCTTTTAAATTAAAGTAATTTCTTTCATACTTTCTTCATAAAAAAAGCATTGATGATGTCAAGCTCGATCTGATGATGCAAAGAATTGACATAGCGTTCAGCTTCTCCTGGCATGTTGCTGAATGAGATAATTTTTAACCCTCTTGAGCACTGAAAATGGTCTCTCTGCCGAACAATTTGCTATAGATGTACACAGAAATGTACGTAGTACTACACCAATATTAGGAGAAACATTCAAGAGGCCTTTCTTATGGAGTGTTTTGTCTAGACACCACAATTACATTTCTTTATCCAAATATTCTCACTTATATAGCATCGAAGGTAATGCATTCATAGTCAAATTCATCCTCTATGTCATCCAAGTAAGTCACTCTTAAAGTTTTGAGCCCATTCGAAAATTTGTTTCCAGTCTAACTCACAGAGCTTAGTAAGAAAATGTAAATTGGCAGTGTATGAGTACTGGCAGATTGTGCACTCAAAAATTATGTGGATATTTTGTGTTTTGCCATGTCTTAGTATGCAATCTCGTGTTGCATCATTTATAACCCATTTAGCGAGATCATTACATGGTTTAACAAATTCATTATCTTCATATCTGCTTGAATCACACGCACTGGAATTATTATCATCACCCATACTGGTACTTTCTCCCTATCACTACACTGTCCAAATGTACTTGTTTCCGTTAATTCTTTAATAGTAGAATCTGTATTAACAGCAGCATTATGAGCATCTTAGACTTTTTCTTTTGTTGAGCAATTTTGTAGAAAGAAATTGTCTAACTTTTTACACTTTCCAATTAACACCCATTTTTTTTCTTGCTTTACTTTAGCATTTTTTCTGTGTTGTGAGCCACTTAACTTTTTATGCGATTCAGATTCACTAATTAGGAAGTTGTGATTTACGAAACGAATACTTACAATTTATTATATCCTCTGTGCTTACAACTGTTCAATATCCAAGTACATTGAATACTAAAATATAGTTGTTGACAGTTTGAAACATATGCAAACATTCATTGTTTAAACAAAACTGATTTCTGAAAGGCTGGCTGTGAGAACGATTTAGGCCTATGCTGAAAATGTAATTGAGTTGTATTAATAGTGATAAACAATAAACATACATATGTGTATTAATTTGTTGAGTTGATCTTAATCCTATTTGATTTTCAATAAGGCATTGTTGTTTATACAAACAGTTAAATGTAATAATTTCCTCCCCTCCCCTTCATGTTTTTTTGCAATAAAATTGCACAGCAGTCTTTCCTTTTACTCTTGCCACGACAATACAATAAAACGACAATATTCGACTAAAAGTTCAGAAAAGATTTTCCAACATTTTTTAATGTTGGAAAATGACGTTACCATTCTAAAGTCGACCACATGGTCTCATTATCCACGTATATCATTGATGCCTTTTTACGGAACAGTCTTACGGTTGCAGTGTTTTTTGACCTGGATGATGCTGGAGATATGGTATACTTTGTACCCTTCATAATTGGGGCATTCGTGGTCCTCTGCCATCTTTTATCTGGGAGTTTATGAAGGATAGAGTTTTCAGGGTAAGGCTCAATTTTATCTGGTGTTTTTATTCAGGAGTTGTGAGTACTGCAGGGTTCGGTGCTTAGTGTCACATTGTTTGCTATTGCTATCAATTCTGGTGTCTTGTCTTATTGTTTGTGGTCGATTTTGCCATCTTGGTGGACTTGTCTTCTAGAACTCCCTTTAATGTTTACAGTTTTATTTACACTAAGCTTTCAAGGACACTAGGGGAGTGGGCTGTACTTTTATTCATGACCAACAGAGTTTTACATTTCAACTTTTACCGCAGTGCTCGATTGTTACAGCTGAGTTTTTTAGTATTCACCAGGTTCTTTTATTTATTCAGCAGCAAGCTTTTATTAAGTGGGTTGTGTGCTCTGGTTCTTTGAGTGTTCTGCAGAGTCTTAAGTCGCTGTACAGTCACCAATCCCTCGTACAGCGTGATAAGGATTGTCTGCACTCGCTCGCCAATTCTGGCTTCAGCGTAACTTTTGTGTGGGTTCCTGGCCACACTGGTCTATGTGGCAATGAAGCAGCCATTTCAGCCCCCAAGTATTTTAACTCTTCTGTGACCTCTGAGGATTTCCGCACCTTTTTATGTTTAATCCTTTTGCGCTGGAGTACTGACTGGACTGATCTACAGGGGAATAAACTTTGGGAAGTGAAACCCTTCCCTGTCGACTGTTACTTCCTCTTGCATGTGCCTTCATGAAGAGGTCATTTTAGCTAGACTGCGAATCGAACGCTGTCGCTTTATTCAAAGTCATTTGTCTTCAGACCCTGCACCACTTTGTGCTCATTGTCATGAGCCGTTTTACTGTGAAGCATGTTTTAATCGAGTGTCAGTTTTTAGCTCCATTATGTTTATTTGTTAGTATACCAGCTGATATTTCACAGGCTGCGGATGAACTAACTTTTGTTCTCGGCTTCAGAGACTGAGTTTTCAAAACCAGGCAGAAAAATGTTGCAAGTGATGAAAAGTGTTTCTACTGAAACTTTCTCTTAAATAGCAATATTTCTGTTGAGTACACTAACATTAATTCTGTGAGCATCTTGATGAACTTCCTTTTTTTAGGAGGACCCTAAAGGAAAGCCTGCAAGTGAGCAGTTAGGGAGATAAACGCCAATTCTAAACATAATGCAGTCCACAAAATCCATAATTCCTATACCAGATGGCTTAACCCCAAAATATTTGAGCATGTATGGCTATGTTACAGTATCCATAGGAGCAAGGGTAGCAGTGCTTTCCCAGTTGCTGAAATGGAAAGAGAAAAAATAAACAGAAATATTTTTGATTATGAAGATTGAGCATATTTAACAGTAGCACTCCACGCTCTCCTGCCAAGGCTGATATACATCATCCAGTAACTTCCAGCAAAGAGTTGCAGAGTTCATAGTTGTTTATTTCCATTGGAATTCGGATAATGGGAAGCAAATTGCTTGCTTGCTTCTCGGGTCCCACAGCCTAGGCTTCAACAGGTATATTATTTCCACTTAAAAATAAGTGTTTTTGCAAGTAAATATTACATTAATGCAATATTTTCAGTACATGTTAGGGAAGCAACAATTGGTCTCTTGTACCAGTATCTGGGTCGATCAGCAAGTGCAACCAACTGTATGCTTGAGAGAGGAAAAAATAATTTTGGAGGTGCAGTCACAATTCTGAACAGATCCACAGTTTTAAATATGTTTTGTAAAACTGAAAACATTTTAAATTGTGGATTTGGTTTCTTGGACTTCTCAGAAAATATAGAATAATCAAATGGGGTGACCAATGGGAGAATTGAAACAACTTAAAAAGTACAAACAAAAGCATGTATAAGAAATTTCAATCACGAGCAGTACACAAAAATAGATTGATTGTGGATGATGTTATTTAGGAAAATTGTTACTGACCGTGCCTATTGTTTAATAATGAAAAAAAAATGCAAACAAACTGGTTACAATAATTTAAACATTGAAAAGACAACAAACATCACAGTCAAATTATTTCAACCAAACGTTTGTTGGCGACATTTGGAAAGTCAAGAATTTATTTTAGGCATGGTAATCAAAAGTGTATGTTGGTGTTGCACTATAAGAAGGTGAAAGAAAACAGAGAAATTGTAAAATGGCTCATTGATATTGCTTGTCGTCTAGAAAAGAGCGAACTGGCTCTGTGTGGTGATAATGAAGATGACAGAAGTAACTGCCTAGAGCACAAAATCCTGGCCACAGCCATCCCATTTCTACAGAGTCATATGGCCACATTTCCTGACTTCAGATCCAGTTCACCATGGAAGTGGAGAAGGACGGACGGAGTACTGCCATTCTTGATTCTTCTCATTTCCAAAAACAGCAACGGTACACTTGGACATGTGTACCGAAAACCAACACATGCTGATTTCTATTTAATGCACTCGACTTCCACCACAAATCTTAGCAAATCAGTGTACTCAATACCCTGACCCACAGAGCAGTCTCCATCTGCGATCCATGTCACCTGACACAAGAACTGCAACACTTAAAATACACCTTGTGCCAAAACGGCTACTCTAAATATGACACCACAGCAGCTCTTACCAGAATCAAAAAAGAGTATCCTCTCACACCGAAATCATCAGGAAAGCCTACCACTATAGCCTCAATTCCATGTACTGGCAATTTATCTCACAGAATCAGCAGAATACTGACCAAACATAACATCAGAACTATTCATAAACCACCTCCAAAGATAAAAAACATAGTAAGACCAGCGAAAGACAAACTAGACCTCAATGCATCAGGTATCTATCGCATTCCATGCGAGTGCATAGCCCCAAACATAGGTCAAACTGGCAGGACCATATCCACCAGAGTCAAAGAACATAGAGGACTATCCGTTTGTTACAGCCTGATAAGCCTGATTTGGTAGAGCATTGCTTTCAACAGGACCATAAACCCAACATTCTGCAACACACCATCGTAACCAAATGTGACGGTTATTGGTAACACAGGGTCAAGGAGGCAAAAGCTATCTCCTCTGAGAAAGGTACCCTGAACCGGGATGCTGGATTACAGTTTAGTTCTGCATGGAACCTGGCCATCAACATTGGAATTAACCAACTCAAGAAACACAAAAACACACAATCTAAGCAGCAGCCAGAGTAGGTGAGTTTTCTAACAGGTCCATGCCAGCTGGCATACAGTATACACATATATATATGCCATTTACCCAATTCAGTTATTCATCATCCTGATGATGGGAGAGATGTGCGCTTCCGAAATGTTGATGGCACCATATCACCTCACCTGGCTGAAGTCTGAGAACACCTAGATTATGTTCATCGCCAGGAAAGCTTCAGCTCTTATTTAATGTTCCTTTACAGGAAGAATACCTACCAGAAAATTAAAGAATTTCAAGTTAAAAAGGATAAACTACTCAGCTCTCTGGCCTTTTTCCTGAGATGTAGGTACGAGAAAACTATGCTGAGGTTTGCCAGACTGCACTATCCGCTTAAGAACACATCCACCTCCAAAATACTCAGACATGCCAGCAAATGCTGGTAAGAGAACTCATTCATCATACGCATTAGAAGCTACCATTGACCAACAGCTACCGGATTCCTTCTGGCAGCTTTCTTCTAAACTTTGTCCAATGGATTGGGGCAGGGTAGACCTCTCCACAAGGCCATACTGCACTTCTCTGGAGCACCAAACAGTAGACATGGAAATTTGACTCACTGTGCAGTCCCAATGATGCTGTTCCACTTCTACCATCCCAGTGCATTATAGTGAACCTTACAGACCAGAAGTTACATAAACCCACAACCTCCATGCTGCTCAAGGTTTAAACTTTGCACCTGCATCAAGACAACTTTTAGTGGCTGATATCATCAGCAGAGTAGAATTTGCTACACAGGAGCTCATGCTAGACAGCGCTGAGGTGACCATTCACGGTCACCCGCACCTTGCTTCCCAAGTCTAACACCAGCCAGGTGGAAAGCTTGGCACTTAAGCATTTGCGTGATGACAAAACCCTGATTGTTCTGGCAGCAGATAGGGGTAATGTGACAGTCATACTCTTCATAGCCCAGTATCAAGACAAGATCAAACAGCTTTTAGATGATTCGGCCTACAAGAACCTAACTAAGGACCCCACCATTTTCATAGAACAACCACACCACTCAACTAATCAAGAAATCCAGCCATGCCTCTGAAACTAAGTATTTTCTATCCCCTTTAGGTTCAAGGCCTCCGAGAATGTACAGTATCCCCAAGATCCACAAACCAGATGTTCTGTTGCGACCGATTTTGGATGGCAGAAGCAGCTCCACATACCTAAGAGGGGCATACTGAAAGTCATGAGCAACACTGTTTTACAATCTTAATATTTATTTTTAAGCCAAACCAAATACATCATCATAATCTACAGACTTTCTTTCACTTTTCGACATAGTCTCCATTGTTTTGCACACATTTTTCCCATTGTTCTACAAGTTTGAAAATGCCCTTGTGATAGAACTCCGTTCCAGCTGCCCGCAAACCCTGATGCACTGCTTTCCGAATATCCTCCAGCGTCTCGTAGCGTTGGCCACGCATCTGCTCCTTCACAGAACCGAAAAGATGGTAGTCGGAGGGTGCCAAGTCGGGACTGTAGGGAGGATGTGGAAGAGTTTCCCACCCTAGTGCCCTGATCTTCTCCATAGTGGCACGGGCAGTATGCGGACGCGCATTATCCTGTTGAAGGATGATCCCCTTTCCAGGGCGTTTATCACGCAAAGCCCGACGGAGCTTCAGAAGTGTCTTGATGTAGCAGGCAGAATTTATGGTTTGTCCAGGCTCAAGAAAGTCAACCAGAATGCAACCTTGTGCATCCCAAAAGACACTTCCCATAACTTTTCCTACAGACTGCACTGTCTTCGCTTTCTTCTTCGATGGTGAGTTCAAGTGGTGCCATTCCATACTCTGACGTTTTGTTTCTGGCTCATAGTGATGGAACCAGCTCTCATCTCCAGTCACAATACACGTCAGAAATTCATCACCTTCATTATGAAATCTCTGAAGAAGGTTTTGTGCAATGGTTCTTCTCTGAAGTTCGTGGTCTTCAGTCAATAAACGGGGGACCCAACGGACACAGACCTTTCGATAACCCAAGCTGTGGATCATTTCTTGCACTGCACTATGTCCTATTCCAAGTTGTGCAGCAATTTCATTCACAGTGAAACGCCTATCTCCTGTAATGAGCTCATCAACTCTTTCCTTGTTGCGTTCTATAGAGGCAGTTCGAGGACGCCCGCTACGAGGCACATTTTGCAGACTCGTGTTTCCATCTTTGAAATGTTTCACCCATCTTCTAACACTGCTGGCACCCATGCAGACACCTCCATACGCACGTTGAAGTCTGAGATGAATTTCAGGAGCAGATTTTCCTTCTTTCACAAGGAATTCAATGACAGCACGCTGTCGAAATGAAACATCAATGTCAGCCATTTTTCAAACACCGTCTGTGGTCACGTGATAGAAGCTAATGATGTCACAATATGTGAACATGTGGCTTAAAGTCTGTAGATTACGATCCTGCAATTGGTTTCATTTCATTGTTGAAATTTAAATTTTTACAATGGGTTGCTCGTGACTTTCAGTATGCCCCTCATACTAGCAACCACCTAGGTAACCTGTTGCAGCCTCTAGTAGGGGGACTGCACATACCACGTTAATAATT
The DNA here is from genome assembly GCA_030762935.1 of Hymenopus coronatus. Lineage (NCBI taxonomy): Eukaryota > Metazoa > Arthropoda > Insecta > Mantodea > Hymenopodidae > Hymenopus > Hymenopus coronatus. Next base: position 85,308,866 of record CM060887.1, read on the forward strand.
CCGCACAACTTGTCCAATCACTGAAGAACATCACCATTGCAACCTTCCAATCTCCTCGTCAGCTTTGACATAGTGTCTCTTTTCATCAGGGTCCACTACAAGAACCCATTCAACTACTCTAAGAGCACTTTCCAGCAGATATCACGAACATCTTCAGTCACGCCTTTTCTTCTACTTTCTTTTTGTGCAGTGGCATGTTCTACTAGCAGACAGCGTAGCAGTGGGCTCACCATTGTCATCACCAATAGCAGATAAAATCCTGACCAGAGCTCCACTCAAGTCGTCCCATTTCTACAGATACATAGATGACACATTCGTCATATGGCCACATGGACCAGACACACTGCTGAGCTTCCTCATACATCATGACAGCCCCCAACCTTAGATCCAGTACACCATGGAAGTGGAGAAGGATGGAGCACTGCCATTCCTGGATTTTCTGATGGGGTACACTCGGACACATGGATTATTAAAAACCAACACTTACTGACTGATCTTTATTTGGATGCTACAGCTTACACACAAATCAATGCTCAATACCCAGGCCCACAGGGTAGTCTCCACACCACCTGACACAAGTACTGCAACACTTAGAATACACCTTTCACCAAAACAGCTACCCCAAATAGAATGCCACAGCAGCACTTACTAGAGCAAAAACAGGGAATCCTCTCACACCAAAATCATCAGGAAAGCCTACCACCGCAGCTTCAATTCCATATACTGGCAACTTATCTGGTAGAATCAGTAGAATACTGGCCAAACATAACATTAGGACCATTCATAAACCACCTCCAAAGATAAGAACCTAATAAGACCAGTGAAAGACAACTAGACCTCAATGCACCGGGTGTCTATTGCTTTTCATGCAAGTATGGAGCCCCTTCATAGGTCAAATCAGCAGGACCATAACCACCAAAGCCAAAGAACATGAGAGGGCCATCTGTTTAATACAACCTGATAAGTCTGGTTTGGCAGAACTTTGCTTTGAACAGGACCATAGACCCAACTTCTGCAACACCACATTTTAGCCAAATGTGACTGCTATTGGGAAAGCAGAATCAAGGAGCCATTAGCTATCTCCTTTGAGAAGGGTACCGATAACTAGGGTCTTAGATTACAGTTTAGTTCTGCATGGAAACTGACCATCAACATTGAAATTAACCGGCTCAAGAAACACAAAAACAGCCAGAGATCCATGCCATCCAAAATACAGTATATATACAGGTCATTTGATGGCATCACATCATCTCATTTAATAAGGAAGTATATGACCACATGCTGAATGCTCACTGAAAAGACAGTAAGGACAATACTGTATAATTATTTCTCTGTTTCACTTTAAGTTCATATGAGATGCAAACAAAACCACGTGACAAAGAAACTTCTCATTGGCTAGTAGAGAAATTACAACTTTTTCCACTTGAGATGCTGTCTCATCCTCTGCATAAAACAGGTGAATTCAGATCGTAACTTTTTGTGATTATTGTGTGGAGAAATTTTAAAAAAAAAAAAAATAGTACAATTAATAAAATAAAATCTATTTTATAAAAGGATAAAGCTTTGCTATCGTGTATTATGGAAGAGGAATGGATAAGTTGTTAAAAGGATTTACTATAGGACAATACAAGAGAATGCAGAGTGAACAACAGGAAAAAAGAACAGTAGATATAAAAACATTAGATGAACTGCAAGATGCCATAAAAACAATAAAAAATAGAAATGCTCCAGGTACAGATAAATCACAATAGAAATATTTAAATATAGTGGATTAATATTACAATTACTTTATTTACTGAATATATGTTAGAGAAGGAAAAAAATCCAGAAGAATGGATAGTTGCAAAAACTATATAATTGTTTAAGAAAGGGGGAAAAAAATAGAGGGATATGTTTATTAAATGTTATGTATAAAAGGTAAGCCAGAATTATTAATTCCAGATTGAAAATTTTGAGTAATATGCACATCAGTGAGGAACAGAGTGGTTTTAGACATAGATCAAGCATGAACAAATGTTTTTACAATGAAGCAGATTATAGAACAACATGGGGAGTTTAAGTTAGAAACCCACATGGCTTTTATACACCTAGAAAAGCCTTCAACAAACCACCTTTTATTATGGAAGATAATAAACAAAGTTTATATGAGATACAAAAATAATAATTGAAATAAATGGAAGGCTAAAAAAGAAATTAGAACTAACTGTAGCTTAAAACAGGGGTGCAGCCTTTCCCCAATGCTTTTAAATATATATTTAAACAACATTCTAGATGAATGGAAACAAAGTAGTTTATAAGGGACTAAAAATTGGACCAAATAAAACATTGAATGCATTATGTTTTGCAGATGATATAGTATTAATTTTTTAGAGAGAGGACAGGCTAGAAAAAGCAGTTTATAACGAAATAATGTATGTGAGAAATATAAATGAATAATTTCAAAATCAAAGCTAAAGAAATGGGATTTCATGGAAGGTACCCAGTAAGAACAAAAATAGCGACAGAAGATAAAGACATTGGAATAGGTTTCACACTTCCCGTATTTGGGCTGTGATATAACTTATGAAGAAGAACAAGATATAAGTAGGAAAATGCAGAAATTTCAACATATTTGTGGAGCAATTAAACGAATACTGAGGAACAAATTCAGAAAAGAAACACGGCTAAGATTTCACTCAACAGCACTGCCACAGGCAATGTATGGAAGTGAGGCCTGGATCCTAAAGGAAAAAAGATAAAAAAAAAATTAAAGCAGCAGAAATGAGTTTCCTGCAGGTTGTGAAGGGTTCTACAAGGGAAAAACATATTATTAGAAACGAGAATATGAGAGACAAACTAACAGAACAAATAGAAGAACACAGGAACAATTGGATAGAGCATATGCAAAGAATGACAGGATAGGATTCCATAGATGTATATTCCTGGATGAAGAAGATCGGTAGGAAGACCAAGAAAATGCTGGGCTGAACAGATGTGAGATCCGAATAAGCAAACACCTTATCCATGAAAGAAGAAGATGATGATGAAAATGTATTTGCTCAGAATCACTTATAAGAAACTAACTGTTACAGCAGAGGGGCTGTAGTTCATTTGCAGTTTCCATTGCCATGTGGTTAATGTGTTATGAAAATATTGCGTATGATGTGTCATGGCTCCAAAACATCCTGTCCATTGTCGAGAAACATAAATGCAGAAACCATTAAAAAGTGAAGAGAAGACACTTATGCTAAATGTGTTTAACAAATTCTGTGAAGAGCATCTTCGCTTGCTATAGCAGCTGTGGTGAGGTTAACTTCAGAATTCACAGGTATTTCTGTGTCCAATGTAGGTGGTGTTTGAAACAAGAGTGATAGAACTGGCAAATTTTGTGTTCCTGCTAAAAAAAGATCTTGAGTGTGAAAGTTATCAAATACTCTGATTCATCAGATTCATCAATGAAAATCAATCCTAAATGGGTTCAAGCTTCTTTCAGTTTATAACTGATTACTGGCTCCTTATGTAATTAAAAATGAAATGGAGTTTTTACTTTCTCTATACATACTATGTACATAGTGTATAAAGAGGGTACTGCACTCCACCCAAAAATTTGATACCAAGATTTTACTGGAAATATATGTTTTAGGGTCCCCTGTATCCAAGAAAAGCATTTTCAAAAAAATGTCTGTGTGTCTTTGAACACAATAACAAAAAGTCAGTAAAATACCAAACTTGGTATTTAGGTTTAGTATCTTCCAGGGATAAGACACAAAGATTTTGAGAAAAATCCCCCCACCCCAAACTACCCTTTACATGAAACATTTTTCGAAAACTTGGATTTTTTAAAAAATGGCTAACGACTTTGATTAGAATATTGTATATTAAAGATATTAATTAACCTGATAAATATAATGTATATCTTGAATTTTCTGGGAATAGCCTCTGACGACTACTTTATTCTGGATGAATTTTATGGAATTTTGCATAACTGCTAAACCATAAGAGATGGACAAAAACTTACAACACAAAAAATGTAGAGCAGTTAAAATACACAATTTATGTTATATACATTTTTTTCGTGGAGTTTTTTGAGATATTCTTTGTTTTTGGTTTCAGCTGTGAAAAACTCACACTTTTTTCATACAGGAATTTGTCAACTCCTGTCCATACAAACAAAGGAACTTCATTCACATAGCAACCAGCTTTTGACTATCACTTTAACCTATGGTACTCCCTTATTTTGCTTCTACTTACAAGGAAGAAAGTAATAAGTCTATTTCTGCTAATTTTTCTCGATTAGCATGAAGTAAATTGAAGCATAAGCTTTTTAACAATAATTTGTTGCAGAGATATAGAGAAAGTCATGGAACACATCAATTTTTTATTTATGGATGCTCTTTAACTATTGTAGTTCTCAGCATACCATTCTATACTGGGTGTGAAAGACCGCTTAATTTTGCTCAGAGGCATCTTTATCAGGTTTGATGTTGTTTTACGTGTTATAAGTAATTAATAAATTATCAGAATTCAAAAATTGTTTGCTTGTGGTAATTCAAATGCTCAGCACATCAAACATGTTAATTTATAGTCCTAAATTATCTCCCCTCTCCCAGTGAAAATGCTCTTCGTAATATATACTCATTTTATTTGCTACTACTACTGTAGATATTCACAAACTGTTCTTGTTAAAATGATTCACAATTTACTGTCAAAGTAATGACTAATAAATCAATTCATTGAGTCTGATACAAGCAATTTCTCAGCTTTTTTTTTTTTTTGTCATTAGGTTGCAAGTTGGCCATAGTAGCCATGCAAATTGAAGCTACAATTCTGTCATTACCACCTTTAATTAGACAAGGAATGTATTAACAATGATGCAGAAATTCTGCTGTATTTTCTAACCTATATTGTTCAATATTTTCTTAACTCTTTGACTCATTAATGTTTAAAGTAAAAATGAAACATGATATAGTTATTAAATGAATGATTTATAAAACTTAAAGTTAAGAGCAAAAAAGCATGTTTTAATGAAAGACGGAATAGTAGATAGGTAAGTTTTGCTGCCAAACTATTCAGGTACCACTTTTATCTATTTACTCTACCTATTACATGCCCATTTTTTGTTCTACTCCTGGTCAAGCAAAGAACTGAATTGCAATGATAGTCACTAAATGACAGCTTTTAAAACATTTGCCTATCGCTTTAACCCAGTGAATTACTTAGTTCCCTTCTATTAAAAGGAACTAAGTAATAAGAACATTCTGCTAAAGCTTATCTCTATTAGCATGGTGTAGAAAGAAGAAGAATCTTTTGTAAGAATAGTTTCTTTGTAGAACAGCTATAGAAAATCATGTGAGTGTAACACATCAGATTTTTTAGATAAAGATAAAGAGAGGATAAGAGATAAATACCTAAATATAGAAATCAAAATTATGGGAGATATTAATGTAAGAATAGGGAAAAGTGATGTAAATTCAATGGATGGTAGGGAAAATAACAATGTAACAAGAAAAAATGAGAATATTGGACATAGCAAAGACAAGGTTATAGAGAGAGGAAGTGACAAATTTGTTGATTTTTGTGAATTAAACACTCTTGAGGTATTTAATAGGAAATACGGTGAGAAAGAAGATGGAGAATTTACATTTATAAACAAAAATGGCCAGAGCGTAATTGGCTTTGTATTATGGTCTATAATATTAGCTATATGGTAAATAGTTTTGAAATATCAAATATAAATACTAGTAGTGGGCATTTTCCACTAATAACTGACATAAAAATGTAACAATTGATCAAAAAGAAAATAACACAGGTAAAAGAGAATATGCAAAATTCAAATGGAAGGAAGAATGTAAGGCAAATTTTGAATATCTTCTTGATTCTGATATAGGAAAAATATGGCAATATAGAATAGTTATTAACTTAAAAGATTACAATATTGAAAATGCAATTAATATTCTGAATTTTACAATGTGTTGGGCAGGAGAGGAAATGAAGATTGGTTTGATGATGACTGTAAAATGAAGAAAACAAGTTTAGTAAATGGAGGAAAATAGGAGATATCAAATCTAAAGAAGAATAACTAAAAAATAATTACTATTATAACGAGTTATTAGAAATAAAAAATATCTATGGAGAATAAAAAATACTAACAAACTAATTAACATTATTGCTGAAAATAATGTAACTAAAATATGGAAGGGCATAAAACATTAGATAAACAATGCATACTCAAACCTGGCATAAATCAAGAAGAATGGCTAGTTATGCGTATGAAAGTTTTAAGGATTCAAAGGTAATCCCAGGAATAGAAAACAGCCACATTGAGATTTTGGATAGAGCTATAACCGAGGATGAAGATATAAATTAGATCAAAAAAATCTGAAGTGTTCCATTCACATGACTTTCACTACAACTCTGCAACAAATTATTGTTAAAAAGCTTATGCTCTATTTACTTCATGCTAATCAAGAAAAAGTAGCCAAAATAGTCTTATTACTTGCTTCTTTGTAAGTAGAAACGAAATAAGGGAGTAGCATAGGTTAAAGTGATAGTCAAAAGCTGGTAGCTATGTGACTGAAGTTCCTTTATTTGTATGGACAGGAGTTGACAAATTCCTGAATGAGAAAAGTATGTTTTTCAAGGCTGAAACCAAAAACAAGGTATATCTGTAAAACGATCAACTCCATGTATATAACTTAAATTATGTGTTTTAATGTGCTCTACATTTTTTGTTTGTTAAGTTTTTGTCTATCTCTTACGGTTTACCACTTACACAAAATACCGTAAAATTCATCCAGAATAGTCCTCAGACTATTCCCAGAAAATTCAAGATATACATATTATTTGTCAGGTATATATCTTTAATATACGATATTTTAATCAAAATCGTTTGAGCCATTTTTTAAAAAATCAAAATTTTTCTATGTGAAGGGTAGTTGGGGGTGGGGGGATTTTCTTGAAAATCTTTGTGTCACATGCTTGGAAGATACTGAACTTAAATACCAAGTGTGGTATTTAACGATCTTTTTGTTTTTGAGCTATGCTGCACACACACACACACGCACACGCGCACGCACGCACACACACACACACACACGGACATTTTTCTAAAAATGCTTTTTTTTGATTCAGTTGGCCTCAAAAGATGTATTTCCGGTGAAATCTTGGTACCAAATTTTTAGGTGCAATGCAATACCTTCTCTAAACACTATGTATACAAAGCACCAGGAATAAATGGCATATCTGGGAAATTTATAAAGGAATGGGGTAAAAATCCGAACAGAGTTAATATATTAACATGTTTATTTAATATAATGAGAAGAAAAGGATATACATCAGAAAGCTGGAGAAAAGCTATTATACAGCCCATATACGAGGTGCATCCAGAAAGTAAGTCCTGATCGCATCCAGAGATGGCACCACCAGTCAGATAGGAATGTGCGTGTACAGGAGAAGAGAGGAAGTACATTGTAGTCAAGTTTCAGTTTTGTGATGGCAGTGATTACCACTCTGTGCTAGGAGAAAATGGCTGTTCCGATATTGTCTCCTGCCACATGCGAGGTTCGTGCAGTCATCCGATTTTTGCATGCTCAAAAGCAATCTCCAGCAGAGATCCATCGTCTATTGTGTCAGCAATTGTATGGACAGGACAATATGTGTGACAGTATGTTAAGACAATGGTGCAGGCAATTCACGGAAGGAAGAACCAATATTCACGATGAAGACAGTAATGGCCGACTGTCCCTGGTGACGCCAGAAGTGTTGGAAAGTGTGCAGCAAGCAATTGTACAGAACCGGTGCTTCACAATTTCAGAACTCTCTTGTCAGTTTCTTGTGCACAAAATTGTCTCCCGGTGACTTGGTTTTGAAAGATGGGAGCCTAGACAACTGACAGATGAACACAAAATCAAACGTCTTGCCGCAGCATTGACACTCGTACAGCGATACTCAGCTGAAGGTGACAAGATTCTTGACAACATTGTCACTGGGGATGAAACATGGGTGTCGCATGCCACACCAGAGACAAAACAACAATCAATGCATTGGCAGCATAGTGGTTCCCCTGTGAAGACCAAATTCAAGCAGACAATCTCTGTCAAAAAAATCATGTGCACTGCTTTCTGGGATCAATGTGGTGTCTTTTTGTGCGAATTTTTATTGCGAGGGGAGACCGTAAATGCTGATACATATTGCCAGATGTTGCATAAACTCAGGCAGGCAATCTAGAACAAGAGACGTGGAATATTGACAAGAGGCATTACGCTTGTGCATGACAATGCAAAACCCCATACAGCCAATGCCACACGAAATGTATTGAATAAATTTGGATGGGAGGTCTTCGAACATCCACCCTACAGCCCCGACCTTGCTCCAAGTGACTTTCATCTCTTCCATCTCATGAAGCGTTTTCTGGCAGGATAATGTTTTCACAGTGGCGCTGAGGTGCAGAATGAAGTGACTTCCTGGCTGCAGACATTGGCGGCAGAATCCTATGACTTGGGCATACAATTAATGGTGCACTGTTACGATAAATGCCTCAACATTGGTGGTGACTATGTTGAAAAGTAGCCAGTGAGACCATGTAATTATACCAATAAATATTTCTTACTTAGTGATGTTTTTGTTCTCTTTATTGGTCATTGGGGCTTACTTTCTGGATGCACCTCGTATAAAGGTAAAGGGGATGTGGATAAACCGAATAACTATCAGGGCATAGCTCTACTATCAAATGTGGGAAAAGTTTATACAGGAATTCTGGCAGACAGATTGCAAGCTTGGGTAGAAGAGTATAACATTCTCGCAGAATTTCAAATGGGAGGAGAACTGTTGATAATGTTTTTGTTATAACATGGGTGTAATGCCTGATCAAAACATAGCAAATGCATTGTTGGAAAATAGCCAACCACTTTACAATATCGCTAAATTGTCACTAAATTATATAATTGTGTACTTTTGTGGTAAATTAGACACAAGATGCTTGAAGATAAAAATTACTGTCTTAATTTTCCTAGTGTTTTGAAATAGATTATAACTGCAACATTAGCATGCAACTCAGTCTGAATGAATATGTATAATCCCACTTTTGAGGTACATCAGAACTGAGATTAAAATAATTTTTAATCCTGTACATACTAATTCTTGTACATTTTTTTTAATAAAAAGCAAGAATAATTTATTAGTTCTACCTTTCATTTAATACACATTGGAGCCTACAATTCTGTGTATCTTTAAACATTCTGTTTGAAGAAATGAATTATCAAAACCATAATTATGTATCAAATCAAAACAGTAAATAAATGTAATAAGTTTGAATCAATAATTGATTAACAAATTGTTTTAGTTAGCAACAATTATCTGTTGATACAGTTGTCTATGCTTCAGTATATTTTCAGAAATTAAGTAGAATTGTTGCAGGCAGTCATGCTGGTTAATTCTCACTTCACTGCAATTATTATTGAAGATGATTATGTGTATGAGATTCTGATGTACACCTATTTGTATTACTGTTTCAGTTTTTATTTTTGTACAATTAAAGATTATTTTCAATATTTTCCTTTGTTATAGGTAAATATGTTACTTCTTAATCCTTTTAGTAATGCCACAGCCTATTCCAGAAATGTTAAGATATTTCTCTGAATACAAAAAAAAAAATAAAAGCATTTTTAGAAAAATATTCTTGTATGATGTGTGTATGCGCCTGTGAACTACATAACCCAAGGTTGCGGGTTCAAACCCAGCGGAGGACGATGGATTTTTTCAGGCGTAAAAATCCTTAGCATGGCTTCCTTCTGAAGAGAAGTAAAGCCGTGGGTCCTGTGTCGTAGATTTATGACACGTAAAAGAACTTCAAGCCTGATAGAGAGGCCTCTGAGCAAAATTAAGCGGTCTTTCATGCCCAGTATAGAATGGGGCGCTGAGAACCACAGCAGTTAAAGAGCGCCCATAGATAAAACACCATTTCATTTTTTTTGAACAACATAACAGCAAAATGTGATGTGTTCTATTCACATGACTTTCTCCACTCTTCACATGATACAGTTTTCAACACTGCTGATGATGAATGACTAATTTATTTTTGTATCCAAAATAATATGTTATATTTTTACTAAATAAAGTATTGATCAGCCATATGTTTTGATTTCAATTAAATGAAAATATCAATTCAGAGTAGGTAAATAAGAAGGTGTAATGATATGTCGGAATAAATGGTCTGTGTTGAACATAGCCAATATTTGTGTGAATTGCTTACAAATTCTTATATCAAAGCTGATATTTCTTTAATAATTGTGGAAGTGCAGTAATAGACGTTCATCAAACAAAAAGTCATATGAACATAATACTAAATAAAATAAAATGAGGTTCTATAGCAGCCCAACCCACATATGCAATGTGAAGCCTAAATAATTTGATTTGTTTAATTTGAATACAGTTACTTTTATTGACTAAGTAACAAAAGGAATGATTCATTTCACTACTTTATTAGCTTATAATTAATCCCCTTTTCATGGAATTAAAAATATTATAAATACCTTATTTAATTTTACTTACTTATAATGTTTTGTCAGCAAAGCAATTCCACAGCTAATGAACTTCAATTGTATAAAGTTACAAACACATAATATGCTTATGAGATTGTTCATAGATATATCCATATTTCTTTATATAATTGTGTGAAGCCAATAAAATTTTTCGTCCAGCAATTTATATGCTAATCAGAACTAAGAAAAGAAGCATTGTTAGACACCAGAAGCACAGGTTTAGACAAGGCCATTGTAAATTGTGAGGAAACCGTGAGCATTGCTGACAACAGAATTCACAATTATTTATGTAATAAAGAGTTATGTGAATACAAAACAGGTATTCAAGAGAGTTAAGTGTGAGATTCACATTATGAAAGAAAAGTATTATTTTGTGAAAGATTGAAAGTAGAATTTTTTTTTTTTTTTAATTAATCAATGATTTTATTGTTCATAATAGTAGAACCTCTGACTCTCCACAGTATAAAAGTATATTTAGTTAAAGATTCATCACCCACAACTAATAATAATAATAATAATAATACTACTAATACTCTGGCAACAGCATATAAAATTAGTGTATTCACTTTACGCAAAGAATCACTTTAAATTAAAATTTCTCTTCCGATTCTACATTGTAGCCCAATGGCACTGTCAGTTATAGTTCTGTTGTTATTAATGCTGCAAGAGGTGGCGGGCCATCACTAGGCTTCGTAATCTGCCTGATATCGTTTGCATTGTCCCGCTTCTTTTTAGTTTTAATGTTGTCTCAGGTTTTTTTTAAGCTGAAATAAAGAAAAGCAATTTCATATTGTTACCTTAAATACAGCATTGTTTAATTTGAATCAAATACAACAATGCATAATTAATTAGGATTGTTTCAAGAAGTGAAAATGCATTTAACATATTTTCATGGAGTATTCAAATACAAATGAACATGTGAGGTCGATACTAATTGAAAAGAAGTAAGAAAGTTACAGTTCCTAAAATAGGTTATTGTTGACCAGCAAACAAATGTAATTACTAGCCTATCGAATTAGTTTTCGCAACACATATTTTCGTAAGACCAATCCACATGGAATATCATGTGTACGGATGGATCTGTGAGAAACCGTTTTGTGTCACCTTTGTATAACTATTTCAATATAGTAGGTATTTTTAAATAATACAAATGCTCCTTGAAACTGAACAAATCCGTATGCCAACATTTTTTTTTTTTTTTTTTTTTTTTTTTCCCTTAATTGTTTCATTTAAAAGGCCCCCTTTGACATCTAAAGTCATCGGGGGCTTTGCATTAGAAACCACTCATCTGTAGGTTCTTTACGTTGAGTTTAAATAATTTTATTTTCCTCAAACACATACATTCACTCTCACATTCATAATTCCGGACTCTGTGGGGGGATAGGGAATAATCCTGGTTAAAGAAAAATTCCCCACCCCAGCCTGGAATCGAACCTGGAACCCCCAGGTGAGCAGCCAGCTCACTGACCACTCGACCACGGAGGCAGTCAAATGTTGTTTAATATTTGTAGTTGTAACACAAATATATCCAAATTTTTATTTCCTTACCTTGGACATGGCATCATTACCGTTAAACTGCCATGTTGCCGTTTTCTTCGAAACACTTATCCTCTTTTATCACCTATTATATTGTTTTCTTATATCAACTCAATTAAAATGTCGTTTTCCTTGGGAAAAATATTCTCTGGGTTATTTCTCCTGTCATTTCAACATAATTAATGTTTATGAATGTTTCCTATTGGCTAAAAGTGCCCTTGCAATAGATTATTATGCTCTTTTTTGCTTGTGTGTAGGTTATATCAACACTATTACAAGAATACATTTTACTAAAAATTATGTTGCTTAAATGAGGGAAACTATTTGCTCTACATTCTTCATATTAAACTTAGAGCTAAGAGTGTATGTTTGTTTTTCAGAATAATAGCGTCTATGATAGCACCCAGTTTGACAACGGAGCAACACCAGTGAATCCTTTATATGCTGCCTCATTACAAAGTCCAGATAGCATTACTGGTTATAGCATTGATAGCACTCAGTCTATTGAACCAAGTGCGGGTGGTCAGGGATACCAACAGAATTATGCTATTCAGCAGCAGTGAACTTGCTGTGGAAAACAGTAATTGTGAAGTGTGACTGTTTATGCAGTATGTTTTGCTACATATTGTGTGTCAGAATGCAGAGAGAAGCTTTTGCAAAATACAACAGCAGTATAAAACATACAATGAAAAATGTAGAGTGAAGAGGGTAAGATTGTAAGTGGACAACTTACAGTCCATTGTGCAGTAGTTGTTACATTTTGATATTGATCTACTATTGTGAAACTGCCTAGTCCACCATGCTTGCTGGCATGACCAAAGCAATGGCTCTCCTAGCAAACGTGATGCAACATGAGTAAGACAGATTAGTGAGAGAATTTGGTAAAATGCAGGAGCTACTTAGTGATATATCTTTTTGCACTTTATGTTTGGAAAGTGAAGTCACTAATTTAACAATGTGTTGCTGAATTAGCCTAAGTTCATGGTAGTAGCCAGCATTCCATAACTTTAGATAAGTATAATTGTATATACCTCCATGCAAGTATATCATTTTCCCTTCCACATATTTTTCAGCAATATTTAGACCTAAAAGTGCAATTTATTTGTGATATTTTAAACTTTTTTGTTTTGTTTTGAGTTAATAAAGCTGCTGAAAGTGATATTATTTTTAAAACCTTAACATAAAGACAGAACAAGCAAAGGGTGTCTCAGCAGTGTTAGATACAAAGAAATTGATATTGATCAAGATCTATTAATTTTAATCTAACACTTGATATATTTATATAGAGAAAAAGAGAGAGAGATATTAGTGCTAAAATATGTATATATGCCCTAGTTTTTCTTCTTAAATATAGTCATTCTATCTCACTTTTTATGTATGTCCATCTGTAATGCTCCTCTAGTTGGCAGCCACTAATGAATGATTTGAGCATTGTTATATAAAATTATGATAAACTATTTTCCATTCAATAACTATTTGTTTAGCAATAACTTATCTGGAATATAAACTAGAGAGGTAATTAAGTTATTTTCAATTAAATTAATTGTTTTACACATGAAAATACATAGATTGTGAACTTTTTAATTTTTTTATCTGTTATTCAATCTTATTTATAATTCATGCTTTTTACTGTCATTAGTGTTGAACTTAGTCTGTTCTTGTGGAGTAATTTAAAATTTTGAGTGCTGATTTGATTACCATAACATGAGTTTCTTAAATTAGACGAAAATAAAAGAAAAAAAGTGCGTAGAAAGCTACAACATTTTCAATTACAAAGGATTGTACAAGTTAATTTGTAGATAATATATATCAGGAAAGTGCAAATTATTGATTTTGCATTCTGTGGTAATTTATATAAATAATTTTGTAATCCAGAGAAAATTTTAAAACATGCTGTTCTCCAGTTCATTTTTTACCAGCTAATCAAAATAAATCCCTCCCTACTTCTGAGCTGGATGTGTTTCCATATCCCTCTCTTAACAATTGCACTCATATTGATATGCAACAACATTATTTTTATTTCATTTTTTTGTTTTATACATCCAGAAGAAAATCCATTTTAAAGCAATATATTTGAGTATAATAGCGTGAGTTGGGATACTGACACTCAACTCACTTAAAATGAAATTTATAATACATATGTTTCAAGGGCGTTTGCATGCTTCTTCAGTTGGAGTCCGACTGATGGCTGGAGTGGAGACATCTGGTGTTCTCAGCAGAAGTTCATACTCATGTGGCGGTATTTCAGCAACTTTGTGTTTTGTAATGAAAATATTCTCCCAAACTGTGAGTACTGCCAGGCTTCTTACAGGTTTAAGAACTTTGTCATTTTCTATTTCATGGTGTGATGTCCAAAAATCTGATTTGCTCCATTCACATGACTTTCTCAATTCTCTGCTACAAAGTATTGTTAAAAAACTTATTCTTGTACTTATTTCATGTTAATCGAGAAAAAATAGCAGGAAAGGTTTTATTACTTGTTTCCATATAAGTATAAGAAAAATAAGGGAATACCATAGACTAAAGCCATAGTCAAAAGCTGGTTGCTCTGCACTTGAAGTCCCTTTGTTTGTATGTATGGACAGGAGTTGACAAATTCCTGGATGAGAAAAGGATAAGTATTTTAAAGCTGAAACCAATAACAAGGAATATTTCAAAAATGATCCACTCTCCAAAAACAAGTTATATACATAAATTTGATGTTTGTTTTCAGTGCATTTTTTATGTTGAATTGGTTACTTAAACCTAAATATATGTTGTATTTCTTGAAAGTTTTTTGAAAATTTTATCTGTAGTTGGGTGATGAAGTGAATTTTTTATATGCAACTTTTGGTTTTTGTATGGACAGAGTGGTGATTTATTGTAATTTTAATTTATTCTTATGTTTTTCAAATTTATTTATCCATCATGTTCGGGTGTAAACCGTTGACCAAGGATGTGTGTCTTAATTGAAGGTATTCTGTGTTGTACTCTCTTGGGCCAAGTGGGATGCTGAGGAGTCTCTGTGCTGAGTCGTTGAAAATTGCATTTTGTGAGCTTCCAGTTTGAAACTATTTGTTTTATGTAATTGTCTGTCTGTCTGTGTGTGTGCATGCATGTTTTTTGTTTATTTGTTTGTTTTTTTTCCTTCCTGTAGATGCCATATGTGATCTGTCCTTTTCGTGCCAGCTCTAGGTATGCTAGAATTTAGTCTCTTTCTGTTTCCATTTTGAACTGTATATGCTGTCTTGTAGGTTTAGTAATTTTAGGGAATCCTCTGCTAATTTTTTGGGGACTACTGCAAATAACATCATCCACGTATCTAAACCATTTTTTGAACAGATTAGGAAAACTGGAGTTTGTGCGAACTTCAAGTTGTCCCATATAAAGATTTGCTAAGAAGGGCAAGAGAAATACAACATAAATTTAGCTTCAAGTAAACAATTCAACATAAAAAATGTACTGAAAACATAAAAGACCCCATACCTATGAACCACAGATCAGGCATCTACAAAATTGATTGTAATGACTGCAAATTATGTCACTTTGGTCAAACAAGAAGAAGACTGGAAACAAGGTTAAAAGAATATTTCAGACACATGAAACAAAAATTGGTAGTGGCACACCATTTTTGAACATCATACCATGAAATAGAAAATTACATAAAGTTGCTTAAACTGTAAGCAACCTGGTAGCACTCACAGTTTGGGAGAATATTTTCATCATGAATTTTGAAATACCACCACGTGAGTACAAACTTCTGCTGAAAACCCAGATTTCTACATTATAATGGACCACAGAGCACAACTCCCAGCCATTATTCGGACTTCAACTAAAGAAGAGAGCAAATGCCCTTGAAACATTTGCATTGTTAATTTCATTTTAAGTGAGTTGAGTGTCAGTATCCCGACTCACGCTATTATACTTAACTACCTACTTCACTTGTCTCAAACTTCTGAGTTATTTCATTCAGTGCATTTGAATTTTCTGCATATAAGTATTTAAAGCATTCTGGAAACTTTTGGTGCTTACAGGGATTTTCTGATATATAAATGATTAACAGATCATTAATTCTATTAATATGTGAGCTGCCCACCCGGCTTCGCACAGGTGGTGTACCTAACTAAAAAAACTCGAACAAAATTCTCCATTTACAGTACAACCATGCAATGAAATAAAATTACAATTAAATAATTTGACAACACTTTATTGTAAAGCCTTGTAATGTACAATTTTCCTTCCTGAGAGAAAACAAATAGTATGATGGTTTACAAACGCTCGAGCACACAAAGTACAACATGCAAAAAACACAATTCAAGGTATATTACATACACTTCAAACGATTGACCTTACAAATGCAAGGCACTCTTAAATTCAAAAGGAAAGTCGGTTTACATCAGTGGTATTCTTGGAATAAGTATATCCTCGCCTTTGAACTTTCCTATGTTATAGTAACTTAAATAAAAATTGTCATAATTTTTTTAACAGTGAGTTTTGTTCCGCTGCATAATTTCAGCTGATTGATATGCATAGTCAACCTTGAGCTGTAAATTGTGTGGCAGGAATCCTGGCAAATACAATAAATTTAGGAATTCAGTTAGATAATTGAGGACTTCATTTGGATTGGTAATGGAATTGATTGACTTAAGGAATGCATTTGTTGCATTAAAACGGATCCCGTCATTTCTCCGCCATTTTCAGATTCCAAGAAGGGTTAATGATTATGTGCATTGTTTATAACTTGTACAGTTTAAAGAATTACAACAAAAATACACTTATTTCTTTATTTAAATAATGTGACCAAGGGAATGATAGTTGATACATTAGAAATATATTTGATTAATTTTGCAGTTATCTTGCATCATTGTCTCCATAACCGGGTGCATTCCCCTAGCTTGAATGGGGAAGAAAAATAGAGCAGTAGGTACAATGGGCATCTGGTGGCAAATAATAAGTATGTCTTTTAGGTGTTCATTGCCAGGAAAGCTTCTTTATTTTAAACGATAGGAGTAAAGAAAGGAGAGTTAATACACAAAAATGTATTTGAATTTCACTGCAGCATTGTGTCATCTGGATTGACTGATGTGTTACCTTAACATTGGATGAGGAGGAAAAATACTACTAAGGCTATCTAGCGGCAAATAAATAACTACTTACTCTAGGTATTAGTTGCCTGGAAAGCTTCTTTGCTGCTTTATTTTAACAATAGGAGTAAGGAAAGGACAGTTAATATATAGAAATGTATTTGAATTTCACTGCTGCATTGCATCATTCAGTCGATAAACTGGTGTGTTACTTTAACATTGAATGGGGAGGGAAAATATAGCACTACAACGACAATTTAGCAACAAATAACCATGGTACCACTGCCATCTGGTGGCTATTAATTGAAATGTGCTCGCTTGGCGCGGTTTTTATTCATATGAGATTTTAAATACTTTCCCGTACTATTTTTAAACATTTTCTTTACCACAAACCTTGTCGTGACAATAACAAACACAACAACAAATTAATTGTTTAATTTGATGCAGTCATTCGGAAGTGATATGCGTACATACATTTCAGCAATTCATATATATATATATATATATATATAGATTCTGTTTTATGCATTCTAAGCTATTACCAAAGCCTTTTTTTATTATTCATTCTCCCATTAAACTTGGTGATTTTGTTATGCCACCTCTTGAAATACATTCATCTATGGTGTAGTTGATCAAGACATTAAGTTAGCAAATTGAAGATTTTGCATACAGTAATCAAAAACAATGCTTTACCCTCACATTTTAGCCACCACCCAGTGGCTTGCATACTAACTACCTCAGCTGGGTCTACCTCCAAGAGCTATAATATCAGTGCAGCCACTTCATTTTCCATAATTGTTGTTACAATAACAATGATAAATAAGCCTTATCACAAGAAATGCTGGAAATATTTCCTCCTTTATTCACACATTTCTGGCGTCATCTCTTCCATTCTCACTTGAGAGATATTGGTTTCTCCCCTTAGATTTTGTTTTAGTTCTTCCAATGAATGGGAATTTGTTGCACACACTTTATTTTTTTCAAGTCCTCGTAGATAAAAAATGCATGCAGTTAGGATAGGGGGTTGCAAGGGCCATAATCATTCTTCAGCCATATGCAAAATATTCCATGTGAAATTGAATGGCAACAAACCTTGCATTCTTTGTTTCTGTTGTAATTGTTCCTGTAAATAAGGTATGGAAAGGCAATATATCAATTATTGGCACCTAAAATCCAACAATTGGCATGGTATTAATTCATTTTGTCACATTTTAACTTCTTATAGCTCCAGAACTCTTATTTCTGAATGTTGTACCAAATTCCATTTTGTAGATAAGTCTATTTTATTTAGAGCATATGTATTTTATATTGTATTGTATAGAGTATATTATATTTTTATAATAGCCCAAAAATCTGCCTATATAAAGTTTTTTCTTATTTTTAGGCATTATTGGATTTTACAAAACTGAAATATTAGATTGAGAATAATCCATAGTGTCATTAAGAGAAATCAGTGACATTAATTAAAACAGTAATTTTAGAGCATTCATAGTTATAACAGAAAAAATGAATAAATGTAGGAATTTTCATGGTTTATGCGCAATGCTTAGTCATTGCAGCAGCACAACATATGTGATGTAAGGAAGACAAGCTATTTAGCAATGGGACAATATATATTCATATTTTATGATTACCTCCATTATTTTTATTCTTTCCATACACTAGCAATTATATTTTGTGATACTTTCTTCTTCAAGATAAAATTAAAATTGAAAGAAGCTTTAGTTACTTAAGGTATGGTGTAATATGCACTTGTATATTCATGATGGTACTTCTTGTTTTATGGGTTGCCTAAAATGGAGCTCAAATCTTACATGGGTTGTCATTGCCTCATCCCTTCACTTTTAGTTCAAAAAAATGTTAGAGCTAAAGCCTTCTGTGAGGTATGCCATTCAGATACATGTGTGTGTTCTAGAGCAACATGAAAATAATTAATCAATTTTCCTCATGCAGAATTAAATTAAAGAGACGGAACAAATATAGTTGTGAGGTGCAAATCCACTGAGGCTAGTCTACAGAGCTGCCTTAAACTAAATGCTTAACATGATTTGTTTGAGTTCAGTAAAGAGAAAGAGATTAACTGAAATAAAATAGTTCTGAAAGAAAAACGAAAACCACAGAGAAGTCTCTAAAAGAAAAGGTTTTTCATCTGTTTGATTGAGTGAATCTCTAGATGAAACAGACAATGAAATAATAGAGAATGTTAAATAGGCATTTGAGTTTGCAGGGGACAGCAAACGAAAGTCAGTTCCTAGTATCACCATTCTTCAGATTAAGGGGCAAATAGGTGTGAATCATTGTCGGTAAAAAATCCCTTTTTAATCAAATCAATCAATCTTTACATATTTCCGAAGTTTTGTGGCCCTACATTTTAAACTTAATGAAGTATAACATTTTCAAAAGCCTATACCCTTTAAATACCCTTCACATGTAAACTTTAACTTAATTTTCTCCCATTTCATTTTTTTAACTTTTTTCTGCAATCAAAAGCTATCTCCTCTTATAATGATTATGCAAAGAGGTTGAAAATGACACTGTATATTCAAGAAACCATGCCTAATTGGATTTTTCATATATTGTATGGTTAATGAAATAAAAAATTAAGTATATGATTGAGAGTAAAACATACAAACAAACAAGCAAAAACAAAAATTATCATCAGTACACTAAATATTATTTTATTCTACATAGGAAGCAAATATCAAAAATCTGATACTTAGTTTTATTAATCACAATTTATAGAACATTCAGTAACATTTTCTGCCTCACTGCATTAAAATAACACAAGGAGATAGCTTTTGTAAAGTCATGTTTTTTAATCAAAAACATGAATAACTTAAACTATTAAAGCTACAGAATTGAAACTTGAGTGGATTTATATGTAGGCCATATGGTAGATGTATACAAACACTTAAGTTCCTAGCTTCAAAACTCTAGAAGTTAGATTTGAAACTCATTTGCCCACTTAATGTTGCAGCCACTGGGCATATAATTTGCATAGCAACAAATATGAATGGGAAAGCTGTAATTGTGTCTGCTCTGGACAGAAAGATAAGCCAATAACTAAATAGTTAAATACTTTTATAAATCAAAAGAGCATAGTGGAACTATAGTGGGAAAAAGTATTTTGTTACAGTTGAACATGGCACTGTCACTGAGGTGACTAATCTGCAGGAAGTAGCAAAATTGGTAAGTCCTAAGTGTTTTTTCAATAATGTTAAACAACTGTACCAATGTGAATCCATAAGGAAATACTCAGTACTGAAGACTGCTTAGTAAGCATTCTCATTGTTACCTTGCACACAGCAGCTTGCTTGAGGTTTCTAAAGAAACCTGCAATAGCGACCATGAGCATGTATTTTACTACCTTCGACACATTTAAAATTGCTTCTTTAATTATTTTAGATGAATCCTAATAAGTAACCAATGCAATAAAATATAACAGGTTTGATTGTGTTTAAATTGTGGAATTTTTCCATTTTTATGCAGGTATTTTTCTTAATTCTATACTGCCTACATTTTAAAAAATCAAATTTTTTTCACTTAAATAAAAAGAACATGTTTACATATCAGTATGAAATCAAAGTTCAATGAATCTAAATAAATCTCAATTTAATAATTGGATTTAAAGGTTTTAGAGTTATCAAAGCTTGAAGTTGGGAATTTTAGGAAGATACAAAAGTCCACCTGGGTAGTGTGGTGGTAGCTTGTCTGTCTCACATTCAACAGGTCGCAAGTTTGAATCTCGCTTAGGGCGAGTTATCCTTTTTTTCAGGGCTTTCCCTTATCCTGAGAAGACGAATGTCGAGTGACCTTAAGCTCCATGGACCCCGAGATCATCTGAGCATCATTTACCAATGTCATTCATTATTCGATATGACCAACCAAGTTGAAGGACGTTAAGCTAAAAAAAAAAAATACAATAACTTGAACACTTTTAATTGCAAAATTATGATGTTCTGAATTTTAAGAGTTTGTGTAAAGCAATGTATGAAACTGGTCTCCAAATACTAAAAGTTTTGTTTCATTGAAAAAATACAAAGTTGTTTTCCCGTTTTGGATGATTTTACAGCAAAAATCCATATTCAACAGTTAGCTGTTAAAAATGGTGTAGTATGACATTCCTGTATCTCACTTTTATTGTTGGCTTAAAAAATAAGTTCCTGATATTCTGTAATTCTTTATGCATTTACTGCACATAACATCAATTCTCGTGTCGTACAATGAGACCTATGTGTAAAATTAGGTTTTCTTATGCTCCAATATACGTTATTTTCCAATAAAACATAACCATGCAAATGGAACCAAACTTTTTCAGAGATGGGTCAATTATTCCATCACTGACATTTTGCAAAATCCATTTACAGAAACTTACCTGACCGATGAACACTTGGTATCAGTTCCTGGACCACTGTAAACCTGTAGGATTTCAATTTAAGAGTTTTGGCTCCTCGCATGCTCAGCTTATTGAAATCTATTTCCAGTGCAACCCTCCTTAGGGATTTTCAAGGAAACCACATCATGCAGTTTCTCAGTAAGAACTGGCTTTTTTACTCTTTGCTTTCTATCAGAATAACCTCTTTTTGGTGGTTGAGCAGTTAGACTACTCACCTCTTACCTAGATGGTCTGGGTTTTCAATCTCAAGCGACTGCTTATGAGATTTGTGATGGACAAAGTGACGCAGGGGCAGGTTTTCTCGTTTCCCCCACCATCACATTCCACCGCATCTTCATTTCACGTATCATCAGTGTCATCGCCTGCATTGCCATTTGTAGTAAAAGCATGTCAAACACTATCAAAAAATAAACTGTTCCCTTGTCTTTGCATGGATAAATAAACTGGGAAATTGTGTTTCAAATTGCCTTTTAAATCATCTACATAAGTTTTTTACTTTCTCTACACGTACTATGTACATAGTGTATAGTGAAGGTATTGCATTCCACCCAAAAATTTGATACGAGATTTCACCAGAAATACATGTTTTGGGTCCCCTTGAATCCAAAAAAAGCATTTTCAGAAAAAGGTCTGTGTGTGTATACAGCATAGCTCAAAAACGAAAAGGCCGTTCAATACCAAACGTGGTATTTAAGTTTGGTATCTTCCAAGGATGCGACACAAAGATCTTCAAGAAAATCCCTCCCACCCCCAACTACCTTTACATTGAACTTTTTTTGAAAATTTTGATTTTCTTAAAAATGGCTCTAACAATTTTGATTAAATTATTGTATATTAAAGATATTTACCTGACAAATAAAGTGTATATCTTGAATTTTCTGGGAATAGTCTCTGAAGACTACTTTATTCTGGATCAATTGAACGGAATTTTGCATAAGTGCTAAACCATAAGAGATGGACATAAACTTAATACACAAAAAATGCAGAGTGTGTTAAAACACATAATTTGTGTTACATACATTTTCTTCGTGTACTTGATCGTTTTTGAGATATTTCTTGTTTTTAGTTTCAGCTTTGAAAAATTTATACTTTTCTCATACAGGAATTTGTCAACTCCTGTCCATATAAACAAAGGAACTTAGTCACCTAGCAACCAACTTCTCTCTATCACTTTAACCTATGGTAGTGCCTTATTTCGCTTCTACGTACAAGGAAGAAGCAATAAGCCTATTTCTAAAATAAGAACTGAAGCTTTCCTGACGACGTATTAATTCAAAATCTTCTTGGGCTTCTAGCCAGGTAAAAACTTGGCTTGACACCAACGTTTCGAAGAAGTGCCTCTTCCTCGTCTTCAGGGTGAACTGATGGTTTGAGCTTGCGGAGACTGGTATTTATAAGAGCTGGGATGAAGCTAACATCTGATTGGTTCGCGTGATATTATGGCCTGGTATTTAAAATGACTGAGACATGGGCACGGACTTCGTAGAAAACTATTTATAGCAGTTATTCGGCTAATGTTTTGTGTTTGAGCACGCACCTGCTAGAAAATAAGTCTTGGAAGACTGTAGGTAGAGGATTAGGTATTAAGGCTCTTTAACATTGGTGTCCATGCTGAACTTAATTGTAGGCCAGAATCGCGATTTAGATTATTTGTTTTAGATGAGATGGCTAAAGCTTCTTTTACTCTCCTTTCCCCCAACACCCAGATAGTGGCAAAGTGTTCGAACTACTGGGAAAGGAGAGTAAAAGAAGCTTTAGCCATCTCATCTGAAACAAATAATCTAAATCGCGATTCTGGCCTACAATTAAGTTCAGCATGGACACCAATGTTAAAGAGCCTTAATACCTAATCCTCTACCTGCAGTCTTCCAAGACTTATTTTCTAGCAGGTGCGTGCTCAAACACAAAACATTAGCCGAATAACTGCTATAAATAGTTTTCTACGAAGTCCGTGCCCATGTCTCAGTCATCTTAAATACCAGGCCATAATATCACGCGAACCAATCAGATGTTAGCTTCATCCCAGCTCTTATAAATACCAGTCTCCATAAGCTCAAACCATCAGTTCACCCTGAAGACGAGGAAGATGCACTTCTTCGAAACATTGGTGTCAAGCCAAGTTTTTACCTGGCTAGAAGCCCGAGAAGATTTTGAATTAAGACTATCTCTGTTAATTTTTTCTCGATTAGCATGAAGTAAATAGAAGCATGAGCTTTTTAACAATAATTTGTTGCAGAGAAGTAGAGAAAGTCATGTGAATAGAACACATCAGATTTTCATTACGTGTGTATCTTGCAGAAAAATCCTTTATGGTAATATGTAATCATTTTGAGGCATTTTACAGGTGCAACAGAGTTACAGAGGATTTTACACTATCTGTTCTCTCTTATAACTCAGTGCTAACATGAAAATGTTGCTATGACGATGCCATACAGTGAACTCGGATCAGTGGACAAATCAACAACATGCTTTTGCAGTGAAAAGTTTTTAAAAAAGCAGCAATAGTTGTGAGGTGCTATATGTCAAGTTTGATGTCATTTTAATTTAGGATGATCCTCTCCCATCATCTCATTTTAGAAAAATGTAGATTAAGAACTTTGGAGAAACTGGTTTGGCACTAAAGAAGCAGCCTGTAAGGTAGCAGAAGGACCAACCATAACCAGAGAGTGTTGCTGCACTAAGAGTTGTAAATCCAATGTGCTCAATTATGGAGCATCCTGCTGCAATGAACCTATTGGAGAGACTGTAAGAAGAATATTGCATTTAGATCTTCATTTTCATCTCTAGAAGCTTCAGGTAGTGCACTAAGAAAAGCCTAGTAATTTTCTCTCACAAATAACAATTTTTGAAGAGATATTAAGTCATATGAATGAAGGTGAAAATATTGACAAAGTATGGATATCTGAAGAATTAGAGTTTTAGCTATCTGGCTTTGTAAACAAACAAAATTTCAATATTGGTCTCATGACAGTCTTCAATCACATCTGAAACTACAACACAGTGAGATGTGCTGTGTCATTTCCTGGAATAATTGGTCCTTGCTTTTTTCAAGGTTGATGAGGGAAAACCAATGATCCAACATCAGCCAGGCACATGGATATGATTGAAACCTTGCTTACTAATGAAATTACATGCTTTCCTTATGTTTTATGGTTTCACCAAGATGGAGCCATTTGTCATACTGCTGAATGCTCTATGGAGATTTTTTCCCAAATCAAATCCAATGGAGATGACATCATCTGGCCAGCAAGACCCCCTGATTTGGCCATGTGTAATTTCTTCTCATGAGGATCATTATGAAAACTGAGTGGCTTCTCGCCTCACACGTAGGCTCCTAGAGTCCTTTGTGCCTCATAAACTGGGTTTCAATCAAGTCCAATGTCCCAATAAATTGGACCATGCTCTAGATGTTCTCGGGCTTCAAGCCAGGTGAGGTGATGTGAAGACGTTGACGTTTCGGGAGCGCACATCTCTCCCTTCTTCAGGATGCACGGACCGCATAGAAAATGCGAGGAGGCCTCCGTTGTAGTCAAGTGGCGGACCTCAAAGAGAACACGTTTCCCCGGAGGGCAAGTAATGTGCCGTTTTGTGTTTCCTGTGTTTTTTTTTTTTTTTTTTTTGAGCCTGTCAATTACGATATTAGTGGCCGGTTTCCAGGAGTGACTGACTGAAGACCGGCATCCTGATTGAACTTGACTACAACGGAGGCCTCCTCCATAGGTCCCCACTGCAGATCTTATGGGGATATTTGAAGAGTCTTTAAAGATCTGCAAAATATTGATAGACTAAAGGTCAATAATGGTCATGAAATTGCCATTGTTCTCTGTACATGTTGCGTTGCTGAATAGACAACTTGCAGCCAAGGTTTGATTTGCAGCAAGTAAATGATTGTCATTTGAAATATATTATTTTCAAGAAACAAATGGCATATTATGTTTGTTAACCAAATATTATACTTATGAAAAAAAACTGTATCCTTATTGGAATAAACAAAATTTAAAATTGCATTCCTCTGCTGGATCCTATAGAAACCTTTGCAATCACCACTTGATTATCATTTAAAACTTATTAATTCATAGACACAGGAAAGAAACAAACTAGATACTGATAACATTCCTAACTTAATTAGTACTATTTGAAACTCAAATGTATAAGCATGGAACAGAAGTAAAACAAACTACTCGATGACTTCAGCAAAATGATGTTCACCCACATCATTGTCTTGCGACCCACAAGCATGTAACTGCTGACATGCATTCTGTCGTGAAGTGGCTGTAGTGTAAGGTAAAAGAATTGTAGTAGTGCACAGCCTTTTGTCTCATCCTGCATTCTTAAAAAGCTAGCAGGAACCATGTGAAAACTAAGCAATGCTCGCAAGTGTAAAGGAAACTGGTTACAGAAAAAATGGAGGGGGTGGCAGTGTAATAACATTCTCAAAATCTGGCCATGTTGTTTTACCATTGGTTTTCACATTATGGGAATGAAATTGAGCACTTAAACCCAGTCTGGTATATAGGAAAGAAGCTTTTCTATATTGAAAAATCCTGTATATGTCAGGATTTGAACCTGGCTTCCTGCATGCTAGTCAAGAGGACACCATCACAAAAAGGGAATAGACTAATGTATAATTATCACTGCAAACTTGAATTAACAGTATTCTATATAGGTTGTTCATAATATATATGAAACAGCTGCAGCATGCTCACAGATACCTGTGATATCCTCTCCAAAGCAAAACAATATATAATTGTAATCTTTAAGGTGTTCACAATGCAGTTGTGAACTGACAGCCTGGTTTAATAATGGATAATTATCTGTGTATACTAAACCTAGCAGAATATATTTATTTAATATGGCTTTGTTGATCTTAATTTTGTCCCCTTGTCCTCTTAGCATATTACTTCATTTGCATTTGCTTAGTTTTTAATTTTACTGTATATCCTGAATTTTCTGGGAATAGCCTCTGAAGACTCTTTATTCTGGACGAATTTTATGGAATTTTGCATAACTGCTAAACCGTAAGAGATGGAAAAAAACTTAACACACAAAAAATGTAGAACACTTTAAAACACACAATTTATGTTATATGCATTTTTTTCATGGAGTTGATTGTTTTTGAGATATTCCCTGTTTTTGGTTTCAGCTTTAAAAAAGTATACTTTTCTCACACAGGACTTTGTCACTCCTGTCCGTACAAACAAAGGAACTTCAATTCCAAATCTTCTCGGGCTTCTAGCCAGGTAAAAACTTGGCTTGACACCAACGTTTCGAAGAAGTGCATCTTCCTCGTCTTCAGGGTGAACTATCAAGTTTTTACCTGGCTAGAAGCCCGAGAAGATTTGGAATTAACACGTCGCCAGGAAAGCTTCAGTTCTTATTTTAAAGGAACTTCAGTCACATACCAACCAGCTTTTGACTATCACTTTCAGACTATTTCTGCTAATTTTTTCGATTAGCATTAAGTAAATAGAACAATAAGCTTTTTAACAATAATTTGTTGCAGAGACATAGAGAAAGTCATGTGAATGGAACACATCAGATTTTTTAAGTAAATTACTCATTTAAGGAATCCCTTTTCAGATCTACCCTGATGAGTATTGATAAAAATTTAGGGGACGGAAGCTTAAATACGTTTTAAAAATGCTTTAAACTAGACTTTATTTTATAAATAGTGAAAAAGAGTTTAAAGAAAGACAACAAAAGAAAAAGGAATTTAAATCAACAATACATCAATGAATGAAAACTCATGAGATTTTAAATCTGGATTTTTTAATTTGACACTAATACAAGATCAAAATCATCCATATTATTATTATTATTTTGATTTTCACATTGATATGGGTTGTCATTTTCTGGCAAATAATCCTGCTGATCTTTTGAATGAGAAGCTGTTTCCAACAATGTTTTGTACCACTCCAAATTGATATTCTCCCAAATGAACATGCTTTACCCACTTTGCAAGTAGCAGGGGTATACAAAGTCCCTGTAGCTGTGGGAAGACTTGCTTAAGTGAAACATGCAGCACTGTAGAGGAACATATCTGCCAATGCAATCAAAACAGCAAAAAGTCAGACCTTGTCTTACATACAGCTGACACCAAACACACAATTGTTTTTGATGAAACAAGGGAGGTGGCTGCGGAACATAGATTGCAAATAAACAAAATTAAGGAGGCCCTAGAAATAGAAAGGCATCCTCAAAATCTAGACCTCGACCATGGTGCACATATCAATAAAATCTGGTCAACTTTGCAAGAAGTGACCAAAACACAAAAGAAGGTCATATGGATGAATGCAGGGGAACCAGTAATGCAGTAGCTCCCTCATTGGCCAATATCGGAAGCAAATCAGCAACCAAGAGTAACATGCCAGAAAACACAAGAAAACATAAAATACTGGCTGGTTCTCACGCCTCGAATTGGTGGTGTCAGACAAACCATAATGAGGAATCCCTCAGACCTTCTAATATAAAAAGAGTGACAACTAGGAGAAGACAATGATGCAGCATCAACTAGAAGCCAGAAATATATTAATGACACTAACTGTGGAAGCCTACGAGAATTGTTGCATAAAAATAAAATTATAAAGAACAGAAATATTTAAATCCTGTTTTCTCAAAAATAACAATTTTGAATTTTGCTTGTAACTGACAAAGCCAGAAACTAACTAATCTTATAGTTAATTTTAGCCTATGTTTTCAAAAAATTTATGGCAAATTTTTAAGTCGGCAATAAACAATGTATATTTGAAAGATTATTAATCTTGGGTTGAAATAAGTTTATGACGCATTAAAACTTAGGATCCCTTAACTTTTCAAGTGAAATAGAATAAAGTAAACTGCCACTCATATACAGAAGTGGTCAAATTTTCTTATAATATGTTCATAGAAAACGTATATAATTTATTATAGTTAAAACATTATTAAATGTGTGAAATTATGCTCGAATGAGCACAAGATCCATAGAGCTTAAAGTTAGGCAACATTCTTTTTCTCAGGAAGAGAGGGGAAATCTCAGAAAAAAACCTTACGTTAGGGCGAGTTAACCAAACTTGCTCTAACTGAAATTCAACCTCAGGACCTTTTGAATGTGAAGCAGACACCTACCCCTACACTACAAGGCAGGCAGGCAGGCTTGTAGAATAAACATTTTTTTTTTTCAAAATTACTAAGATGCACACTTATATTTGCTAAACATAAAATAATGTTTCTGTTATAGTGGTATTTGCTAAAAAAGTCAATTTTTAGAAATTTTCTGATATAATAACCCAGTCACGTTAGTGAAATAATTGTTCCAGCCATTAAAATTCGGATAAAAAATCACAATCATTTCAAAAAATTTATGCTTTGATTAAAAACATGCTGTTGTTGCTACTGCCTTCTAGTTATTCAAAGTTATGAAAGATTAAATGTTTAAACAAGTGGCAGGAATGAGTGTGTTTCATTTTAAAATATTCTGATTAATGAAAATGTAAGTTACAAGTTTACTCTTTGACCACGTCTGTAGCATTAGGCAGGTGATATATTGTCATTTTAATTCATGTTCAGCACATTTCAAATTTGTAGTTGGGCATCTGTCATTTGACACAGTTGCATGTACCTGAAGAATGTTATGTAAATTGTCACTAATTTCAATAACACATTGTGCAGAAATATGCAAATATGTATGGTTGTGGATTTAATGTAGTATTCTATACACTACAATTAGGATCCTGGTTCAATAACTTCAAACAGCTCTTACTGCCAAGACAAAATTTACACCTTCCAATATTTCATGCAGCTTAGAAATTGCACCAGATCTGAGGGGCTTTTACAGTTGAGGTATTGACATTTTGGGAGTATATGAGTTGTTGATGTAATTCTAATTTTATATGATTCTGCATCTTGTTAATACTAAAATGGGACTTGTACAGTTCCTCCTTCCCTGTCTTAATCACCATTAGGATTTTGTTTTCTGCCACAGTTGGACTCGGCACAATTAAGCCCCAGTCTTCCATGAGATATACAAGGTCATGAACTTACACTGTACTTAAACAGCTGTTAGGATGTAAAATGGCTTTGGTGAGGGATTCATTGAGTAAATCTGAAGATAGTGTAATTAATTTAGAAGCAAGAAATTTCCCAAATTATGGAAGAAAAATCTGAAATAAACAAAAAAGATTATGTGCCTGAAACTTACTAACTAAAAAGAAAACACTCTTACTGAAAGGCACCATATTAGGATACGTGTTAAATTAAATCACTAAAAATATATTAATTAAGTGTATGGCTGTTATTCTTTTTGCATTTAATGCAGATACTGATATGAGAAGTTCTCCTGTTGCTAAGAAGGAACTATTGTTGACAATTAAAAACATATTAGAACTCCATGTCCAAATTTCATTACTAATTGTACAAGGACAGCAAAAGTTCAAGGTAACTGTCATTTAAGGCATTTTGTTAAGAGCTGTTTAAGGAATTTTAATATGATTACAATATTATAAAATATTGTAAAAAAGTTTTGAAAATGGACAACAATGAGTTGTGGTAAGCCAAAGCAGCTTTTCCTAACTTCAAATTAAAGTTCAGACATCAACATGTGCAAGTTTAGGTGTGCTCCAACAATGTGCATTGCTGGCACCGTTTGTGTCTGTATAGCAGGTGTTGCTTGAGTGAACATTTCCTTGCTAAGGTTTTCTATGACTTTAAAGTCAGTTTAGGAAATAAAGAATGCCTTGAAAGGCTACATCATGCATTTGGGTATTCTTGCCCTTTGCAATCCATCATTTATCAATGGTATGCAGAGTTTAGAAGAGGAAGGAATTCCCTCAAAGATGAAGACCAAGCAGGATGGCCGGCTACAGCAACAATGGTTGAAAATGTGGTGAAAGCAGAGCACATTGTTTTGATAAGATTATTGTTGCACTTATGGCCAGATTCAAGAATCCCTAAATACTGGATTGGTAGCAGTGAAAACAATCCTGAAAGAAAAGCCTGATGTCAGGAAGCTTTTCAGTTGCTAGATCCCCCACTACCTCACAAATGAGCGCAACAGTGCTAGGAAACGATTGAAACATTCAATGGAGGAAGATTCAAAAACATATTTAATATTATAACAGGTGACAAAAGTTGGATTTATCAGTATGATCCAGAAACTAAATGACAGTCATCGAACTGGGTCTTCCCAGGTGAAGATCCCCCAACAAAAGTGAAGCAAACGAGAAGTGTTAACAAGATGATAAGCTGCTCCTCCTCCTCAGCAAGTGTCCACATTGTGACAATTCTGCTTGAGGAACAAAAGACTGACAGGTGGTACAGCACAAAATATCTGCCACAAGTGTTTAAAGAACTGAGAAAAAAAAAAATGCATCCTAACGTTGGTCTGCGTAGAATTTTGTTACACCATGACAGTGCCTCTGCCCACACTGCACAAGAAACAATCCAATTTCTGTAGGAGTCAGATATTTATCCCAGCCTCCCTATAGTCCAGATTTGGCCTTATGCACCTTTTTTCTATTCACCAAAATGAAAAAAAAGAATTTGATGTTGTGATAGACACCAAAAGCATAAAGCTGTACCAGAAAATATTAATGGAATGATGGCAAATATTTTTCCACTAATGGTAGCACATTATTGGCATCAGGTAGAAAGAAGAAATACATAGTCACAATTTTTTTTTTTTGTGCATTGCAATAACATTGTCTTTGCCCGCCTAGGTAGTGTGGTGGTAGCGTGTCTGCTTCACATTCAAAAGCTTGTGAGTTCGAATCTCACTTAGGGTGTGTTACTCAGATAAGGTTGTTTTTCGGAGTTTTCTCTTATACTGAGAAGACGAATGTCGAGTAAGTTTAAGCTCCATGGACCCTGAGATCATTTGAGTATCATTTCACCAATGTCATTCATCATCCGATAGACCAAACAGGTTAAAGGACGTTAAGCTACAAAAAAACATACATTGTCTTTAACATAATATTATGTGAAGTAGTCTTATACTTATGCTTTATGTTTGTAAGAATATATAAACCACTTTTAGATTTTCTAATTCCATTAACTTACAGTCTTAAGGCTAACTTCAGGGTACCTCCTATCTACACAATATTCAATATGCAAGCTTCTGGTATGTTTAGCTTCTAGATTCATATATCGGCTGGACTGTTCCTTGGCGCACCTTCTGCCCGAGTTACATGTAAACGATCAGCAAGTCATGAGTATAGAACATTAACTACTATACTGGCTTACATTAGGCTTACCTGCATAACAATAGATGTTGAAATGGATGACCTTCAATATGAACACATTCTTTATATCTCCAAAAACAATTCTGGTTTACTTGCAAAATTTCATGTTGACTGATTGCTTGTATTTCTCTCATGATGTCCTTCAATTCTTGTAATATGTGCGGATTTGATGCATACACTTTAATCTTTAATTTCTCCATAAATCAAAATTGCATGGAGATAGGCTAGGGCAATGAGGTGGCCACAATTCTTGACTAAGGGTGGCCGTTACCTCCAGGATTACTCAAGGTTTCCTTAGCATTTTCACGAATTTTGTATGCATAGTCGCTAATACTTGAGTAATCCTCGAGGAGCAGAGAAGGTCGCTCGAGTACATCTTTTCCTCTCCTTAATTAATCTTTGCTTGATTTTTCTCACAATGGCAGGCATTCTTAACCATAATTTAATTGAGTCTCTCAATTTCATGGAAAGTGAAGATTTTTCAACATGAACCGCAGTTGCCTAGGAGGTATTTACAAGACAACGAAAATCCTCTAGTGCATTCCTGTGATGCTCAGTTTTTATTAATGCTACAGAGTCACAAAGAATACTGTAGCAGAAGCTGTTTTGCCATTAGTGCATTTTGAAGAACAGAGGACACAATGAAGCCTACCAGTTTCTCCAACTTATCAAACCCTGTGTGCGCTAAGATTTTGTACAACTAGAGATTTCTAGGTAAATATAAATGTAATTAAAAACTTTGTAATTGCTATTTTAGTAATATAAGTGTAATTAACCAAACATTGTGTTTGTTATGTTATTTTGGAATAGTCATGCATTAATGTGCAGCAATTTAATATCTGTGCAATGTGATTTTTATTCCCTCGGATAGTATAGGATATATGTAAGTAATAAAATGGGTAATGTATGAAGAGTGAGGAGAAAGGTAACCCTGAATAGGAGTAACTTCCCATACATCACTCTCAGATAAATTAAGATCTGGGACTAAATTAGACTGGAATGAAATAAAACTGTTAGGTAAAAAGCAAACGAGATTTGGCGTCGCTTAAATTCGACCTACATGCTTGTACGTGCCATGAAATCGGCACCCAATGCCATTCTGTAGGATAAATTGGGCAAAAGATAACAAAAATATTTCCAAGTTAATTCGGGAAAACGGATGGTTAAACGTACTTTTGTCTTGACCTCAAAAGTTTCCCCATTAACAGAAATACATTGAAGGCGACACTTGCACCTTCAGAGACATTTTTCCCCAAACACGCATAAAAAAGTTTTTCATTTACAAGAGAAGCCGAACTCCCCGAATCTATTAATGTCCACGATTACGTGAACTAGTAGTTTAACAGGAGCTTGACGCCCTACCATATGGTGCGAAGGATGGACACTTTGGTTCATATTGTCATAAGGTGCGCCATCGGTTTTTTGTCACCTCGGGCAACGCCATGATTGGCATGTGGTACACGCGGAACGATACAATGTCGAACTCTGTGGTCCAATGGCCCACATCTGAAGCATGCCCAGGTGTACTGAACAACACCTCGATTAGAATATGACATCGTATTGTGGTCAACTAACGGTGGAGGCGAGCGTGTAACATCAACACAACGTATAGTAATCCTCTGCGTTTTGTTCAGAAATGAGAGGTAACGTTTGCTCCAATTCGGCGAAATTAATCGGTTTTGTCACAAAAACAGACGCGAACGTGCACTCGACGTCAAACCCGAAAGTGTGTCAACAATTTGACTTTCTGAATTAGGAACTTTTAGTAGGTACCCAAGCATACAAATAGGGTACCTTTGCATGAAATCCACGAAAGATTTGGTATATCGTTGGGGATGTACCTAATGGGCCTGCATAAGCGATGTTAAGGCAATACGGGGAACAAAAGAATTCAAAACTTCTGCATGAAATGAACTCAAGGGATCGACGTGCGATTTTACTCGGAATAGAATGTTAGATAAAATTCCCTTAGATTTTGCTGCAATAAGCTCATATAATTGAAAATTTGTAATCCCATACTAAGATGCATAATCGGTAACCTTGACCATGAACTTAAAAAATTCAACCGCCGAATTCACCTCAAAATCAGTAAAAGATTTCACAAATCACTGCAAAGGATGGGGTAACCTTAGCGGTTTAAAGACAGAAATTGGGTCTACGGATAAAGAAACTGACACATTAGTCGTGGGTAATGGTCCTACACCACGTGATACATTACGCTCTAACAAGGTCACAAATCATACGAATGTTTAGAAAACCCTGATTCTAACTCCCAATCAGTAAATAACTCGTAAAATTCAGATAAAGCTAGCTCACATATAAAAAAAATTCCGTAACCAACGGGTGCTTATCGGCTAATTTGATCAATGATTTGTCCTTCACTTGCTTAAAGATTTCTAAAATGGCCTCTACGTCGGCGGTAGCCGGAATATCTGCTCCACGAACATATTACTTTGTCAAGAAAGTTCCGGGAATTTGCCAATAAAAAACAAAAAATGAATCATTCGTCCAATTTTATGTTATCGCCTTCAAAGTAGGCCCCTTCAGAAATAATTCATTTATACCAACGAATAATCCAATCATCAAAGCATTTTTGTAGGCACTTTTAGGAATCGATGTCAATTGTCGCCGCGAATTTTCCTTTATGTTTTCTATTGACTGAAAACGGGTGCCTCGAAGTGGCAACTTGAGTTTTGGAAAATGAAAGAAATCAGCAGGAGCCAGAACAGGCGAATACGGTGGTTCGATTAAATTTGTTGAGTTTTTGGCCAGAAATTCGTTCACAATAATAGCCTTGTGAGCTAGTGCGTTATCGTGGTGCAGAATCCATGAGTTGTCGTTCCACAAATCTGGCGTTTTTCGCCGCATTTGTTCTCTCAAATGCCGCATAACGCTCAGATAATAGTCTTTATTTACCATCTGACCTTCTGGCAAGAACTCTGAGTGCACGACACCGCGATAATCGAAAAAAATTGTCAAAATGACCTTCAGTTTTGATCGAGTTTGACGTGCCCTTTTAGGTTTCGGTTCAGTTGGAAGGCGCCATTCGGAAGCTTGTCGACTGGTTTGAGTGTCAAACTCGTAAATCCACGTCCCATCGCCAGTTACAATGCGTTTCATGAATGTGGGATCGGAACTGGCTCGTTCTAGCATGTGTTCAGCAATCCTTACGCGATTGAGTTTTTGTAGAAAATTCAAGACTTTCGGAACTAACCGAGCTGCAACGCGTGTCATGTCCAAACAATCGTTTAAAATGGTATGAATCGATTCGTGAGACACAGAAAGTTCAGCGGCAATCTCTCTCAGACCTAAATGACGATTTTCAGACACCACTTTTTTCACTTAGCGATGTTCAGTTCATATGAAACCGTTGATGGCCGATCAGAGCGAGGAAAAACTTCCACCACATCTTGAGCACTTTTGAATGCACTGTACCACTCATATGCACGTGTTTTTGATAAAGTCGATTCACGTAAGCCCTCTAACATTTTCAGCGATTCGGCACACGAAATACCATTTGCAATGCAAAATTTGAGACAGATTCTTTGTTCAATAGTTGTATCCATCGTAAAATCGCAAATCACCTTTGAGATGAACTAACAAAATGGCGTAGTGAAATCAAATAGATGACAGATGACGCGTGGGTAGAGAGGAAAGTTGTATCAACTTAGCGACAACAATTACTTCGAATCCCATTTTAAACAGGATTTTTAAATTATCAATTCCCGGTACTTTCTTGACAGAAAGTAAACTTTAAACCAATTTTCGTTCTTAACAAAGAGGGATCTCTCACAGCCACCATTATAATAATTACAACAAATTTCTCGTACTAAAGACTATAGGACAATAAACTACTGGATCCCGAAATCCTTGCGACCTGAAATTAAATTAACCACACTCAGGCTACCAATCGTACTCTCTGTCTTTGGGCGATTTCACCCGACAAGAAAAATGGAGAACAGGCCAAATTTGCAATACAGGATCAACACGCTAACAGCAGACACAAATTATATGTGTTACCCCGCTAACTATAATAGACAAAATGGGATCCAGGATAACTTTTATTACAATAACTTATTTCATTAATAAAGTATGAAAACTTTAATAACAATGCATAATAAAATAATAATTTGCGTAATATAGTTACATTCCTATTTAACTTGAAATGTAATTGTAGAGTTCCCCATAATTAAAATTTTAACAAAGAAGAAAAGCAGTGAAATACACCATGGAACGTCGTAATGTGGCATATTTCACGGAACTAGCACCGAAATAACTAAATGAGAAATAATGAATTTAACCTTTTCAATAAACCCAAATGAATTTAAATATTCGTTTTACTAAGTAATCATGTCCAGGTAACACAAAGAAGATCAGTTTAGCCCCTACGATAAAGAATTAACGGCGAATCACGCCATATGAAAGCTCCACTCTGAGAAGACCTGAGACTCACTGACCGACCGCTTCCCCTTTTTAGCCCCCCCCCCCCAAACAAATGCAACTCACGTGGCAAAAGCGTAAGAATAGTGTTGCCACATTATAATATACCAGAATGGTACAACGTTTCATATCTTCTGAGATTGCCACCCAAAGATTTTGGGGGAAATACCACCCCTTTGCACTTCCGAAAACTTTGATTTTCTAAAATGTGACTCAATTTTGATTAAAATACCGTAAAGATATTAAAGATATTTAAACGCAAATAAAATGTATATTTTGAGTTTTCTGGGAATAGCCTCTGAAGAACTCTTCATTCTGGATGAATTTTGCCTAACTGGTAAATTGGAAGAGAGAGTTAAAAACTTACTATACAAAGAATGTAGATCTCATTAAAGCACCATTTGTCATACACTTTTTTTCTTCTTCTGGGGTTGGCCATTTTTGAGAAACCTTATTGATTTCAGTTTTAAAACACTTAAAACTTTTCTCGTATGGGAATTTATCAATTCCTGCAAATGCAAAGAAACAGATTTCAACCAAATGACAACTAGCTTTTAAAATATTTGACTATCGGTTTAGCCTAGTGTATTCCCTTCTACTTACAAGGAAACAAGTAATAAGACCATTTCTACTAATGTTTCAGTTGCGAATTATCCTATACACCACATACACCGCCGGTGTACTAAACTTGAGGGGGTTCAAAACGACTCTCAATAAACATGCAAATAAATCAAAATTTTTGTTTGTCATTTCAACTAAATACGAAACGATCACAAGTCTGTGCTGTTAAACGTACATCTATGTACCTCACCACATTAAAACGATAACCATGCCCCAAGCATCCTCCACTCTGTGTGCGCGTGCATATACTCCATCGCAAGTTGAAGCGATAGCCACTCACTCCCTATTCTCCACGAGAGAAGCGAGGGAGAAGAAGTTTAAAAAATCAGCCGTTAGCTGTCGAAATGCACCACTAAATTTTGCGATTGGCAATCGTTTTTAGTCTGTATTAGTGTTGTTTTGCTTATAAGTTTTTGTGAAAATGACCGCTAAATGTTACTAAAGCTAGTGTTTCTTGTGACTGTGTAGCAGAATGTGTGTTAAAGACTGGACTTCGGGATTTTGAATTTTTTGAAAATTTTAAAATAAAAAACAACGCCAGGCCCACTCCGAACTACAAGGTCTGATTGCAAAACGTCAGGATAGAGAGCGAAGCATAACAGACATTTCTCATTAGCAAGTATTCTAGGTACAAATTTTTAACTGGTTGCCCCAAATTAAACAAACTCTATCGTTGGCCATTTCTTCTTTTTAGTAAATACAAAAGCAGTACCACATGGCCTCAAGAAGGATTCGATAATATAGTTTCTCTAACTGGTTCATTAAGTAAGCATGAAAAAGCAAAAAATCACATATTTTGTGCATTCACTCTTTGTAGTTTTGGCAATACACGACGAGACCTGCAGCTAAATGTTTGGAAAGCATTACAAATTTCAAAGTATAATGAAATTGGTAAAAAGGAACAGAGAAGTATTGAATAGACTCAATGATGTTTTTTGTCACTTAGGAAAGCAGGAATTAGCTTTTAGAGGACACGGCGACTCAGAAAGTTCCTTTAATTACGTAGAAACATTGGATATACTCAGTACGTTTGATCAACTTTTAAATGATCATTTAAAAAATGCTACAATTTTCCAGGGCACTTAAATCGAAGCTTTTAGGAGTGTTTTGGCTAACTGTTTAACAAAAGAACTTGCATTCGCTAATTTTGTGGCTATTCTTCTAGACGAGTGCTCAGACATAGTGAACAAATCCCAACTCTCTACCATTTTACGCTATGTGGATAAATCGGGGGAAGTTCAAGAAAGGATCATGGGCTTTACAGACGTTAGTGCAGACAGATCTGCGGAGGCACTTTACAACCATGTACTTACAACAGTTAAAGAATTTAATATTTGTAAGAAACTTTTGCTCAGACATATGATGGTGCGGCCGTAATGTCTGGCCAATTAGGGGGTCTGCAATCTAAAGTAAAAGAGGCATTATGTGTTCACTGCTACTGTCATATTCTGAATTTGGTTCTGCAACAGGCAGCTATGAGCTGATAAATGCCGATTTTTTTTTTTTTTTTTTTTTTTTTTTCAATCTCTATCAGGGCTCTCTAATTTCTTTACTCGTTCCACTAAAAGAACGGAAACTTTGCGTGCTTTTATGAATAAAAACTTACCAAAAGTGGCTCCAACGCGCTGGAACTTCAATTCACGCCTTGTCAACACTGTACAAGAGCAATGAGATAACCTGATTTTATTCTTTGAATTCATGACAGAACCAGAAAACAATGTTGATTGGGAACCTGATACATTGGTCAAAGCATAAGATTTTCTTTAATTTTTGACTCGGAGATTACAAAACAAGTCTGTGGATGTTGCATATTGTCATTCAAAAGTAATCCAGACGAAAAACATTTAGAAGAGCTAAGAAGAGAAGGGTTCCAAAATATTTGGCGAAGCATTTCTACTGAAGTAATA
The DNA here is from genome assembly GCA_030762935.1 of Hymenopus coronatus. Lineage (NCBI taxonomy): Eukaryota > Metazoa > Arthropoda > Insecta > Mantodea > Hymenopodidae > Hymenopus > Hymenopus coronatus. The sequence continues at coordinate 85,347,560 of CM060887.1, forward strand.
AATGAACATGCACAAAAGAAAAGGAAGAACAATGAGTCAAGTGAAGTTACTGCAGTTATGTTTAGGAGAATATTATATGAAAATGTTAGTAATGTGCTCTATCAAATACAAAATAGGTTTTCCGACTACGAAAGTTTTCATTTCTTTGCTCTCCTTGATTCCTCAAAATTCAAGAATTACAGAACGTCTTTTCCTGATCACCATTACTCAAAATTGTTGGACATCAATGGCTCAAATTTTGATTCATTACGTCTGTAAAATGAACTTAGTGTTGTGTACTCTTCTGGAGATAAAGCTTTTGAAAGAGAGTCAGTTGGTGCAATAGTGAAAATTATGAACGAAAGAGATCTGGTGTGGGCTATTCCTGGAGTTTAAAAATTAGCTTGTCTAATTCTAACTGTACCAGCAACTACAGCTTCTGTTGAACGGCCATTTTGCACGTTAAATCGAACAAAAGCTCACTGTAGGTCTACAATGGGCCAAGAAAGATTATCCTCTCTGTCAATGATGTCCATAGAAAGGCAGTTACTTTGTATGCTTCGGAAGGATGTTCATGAGAATTTCACGCAAGCTGTAATGGAACTACTTCTGAAGAAATCTCGTCGATTGGAGCAAACATTCCAGTAAACTGGTAAGTACTAATTTTACTAAAATTAACAATAATTCACGAATACAGATGTCTCTCGCATTACGCAAGTAATTGGTTCTCATGAATTATCACGGTACACAAAAAACGCGTAAAGTGAATGTGACAATGATATGGGCTATTTCAAGGTAAACATGAAAAAATGTGTTTTGAACAGATTAATTTATTTATGTCATTTGTGCAGTGTTAAAATCAGCATTTTTTAAAATCGCTGTACGCGAAAACGCGTAAAATGAGATCGCGCATAACGAGGCATGATTATATGTTATAGACTAAGCAAAACGATGACAAAGGGAGCGGTGTACCTAAATTACTGACTACGAATCGCCACTGTAATGCTTATCTCGATTGGCATAGATGCACCACACCTCACTAAAGAGAAAGTTAAAAACTTAACAGAAAAGTTATGTTTTGGGATACACAGTGTGGTTCTGGGTGGTTTTTAGAGCAGGGATGCACAATAAATTCTGCCGAACAGATCAACACACCTTCAGTGAGTTCACCCAATAAAAAATGTGGTGGATGTTTTTTTGAAGGACAATGTAAAATCACTCATCCCCCATACAGCCCTGTCCATACTACATCTGTTTGGGGCACTAAAGGAAGCTCATTGTGTGATTAACTTTGAACATGTGGTGCCCATGAAAACATCTGTGTAACAATGGAAACATAAGCAAGACCATGTGTTTTACCACCCTCGAACACGTGCCTTTGTTAAAAGGTGGACCAAAACTATGGAAAAGGACAGGGTTACATTGAAAAGTAACAAATCCAAAATGTTGTTGCTTTCATGCTGCGTGATTTAAGTTTAATTTTCTTGTAAATTAAGATACAAAAGGAAAGGGGAAAAAAAGGAACATTTACCAACATTCTTACATTTGAGAAATTCTGTAGAAATTGTCTGTTAATCATATAAGATTGTAGCTAAACTGCTCTTAGGCAAATTAGAAAGAAATTGCACTGATAACCAACATAAAAATGAAATATCGTTACAATTGTTCTTCTGTCTCTTCTTACACTTGGTATGTGGCACGTTCCTTAGTCGTTACAAAAGAACATATTAATTACCATATAACAATGAAAATGTGTGCTAATTACATTTTTGGTAACAAATTCTTTCTGGATGTATAGTGAGGATTGCATTATGATGCGCACTTAGTTCTAAACATTTAACTTTGGTCACAGCAAAATATTCAAACACTGTACAGATTCACATAGATGTAAATGATGAAGCTAAGAGGTACTTTGTTAAGACAAAATCTTTATGAGCTAGCGGGTTCATTCACCAGATGCCAGGCAGAAAGAAATCGTTCTCCAGTAAATACTACAACAGTTCACATTGACAGAACATAGAATTTGGAGACAATGGTTTTCTCAAACTAAAATGTTTTATTGTAATCAAGGTTGGCTCTTGGGAGAACCGAAATTGCCAGCTTGGAGGTGGTTAACCAAAAATATAGTGTGACATGAAACTAGCTACGCATATTTGAATGCACGCATTTCAATTCATGACGTAAGAAAAACACAGTTGATGCTGGTATGGATTTGAAACTAAAGAAAAGTGGGAGCATATGGAAACAGTCCTTGAATATATTATTAATGTTACGTTAGCACTGCCATACAATAATCCAACTTTTCTTGGACATGGGGGGGGGGGTTGAAAAATCAAACAATGGAAACCTTTTAGCAATCATTGAAGTTCTCGCAAAAGTAAAATCCTGTATCGTGGTCAAATAAATAAACTAAAATATATACCTTAACCCTTCCATTCAAAATGAGCTCATAAATGTCCTATCCCAAGTAAATGAAAAATAAATTACACTAGAGCTGCTCCATTCTTCTCTACAGAAAAATATTAGATACAAGACACATATTACAAAAAGTGCTCCATAACTCAAGATATTTAATGCCTCTGGAAAGCCCTGTGATATGAAGATAAATGAAAGCTTTTTAGGTTTTCGCAAAATAAATTAGATGAGAGTGCAGCTAAATTTCATGTCAAGTTTGGTACTTAACAGAATTTTCGTGTTCAGATATTTCTTTCAAAAATTATTTTGTATGTAAGAGGCTCCAAAACCTGTATTTCCAGTGAAAACTTGCAACAATTTTTGGGTGGAATCAACAACTTCTCTACCCATGTACTAAATAGAGAAAGTTAAAATCATACTGATTAGACATTTATTGCAGTACCACTTTCACATTTCAGACTTAAAATACCCAACTTGTGGTAGCTATATATTGTTCAATTTTATGCAGCATTAACTAACTGCTTTTCCCACGAGTATTCTTGTTACCTATGGTATACTATTATGTGTTCAATTAAGTCAGGTTTTTTGTTCCTTTCATTGCCTAGTACAGCCGTTGGATGTCTCGAAAATATACTCTACTATATAAATCTCTCTTTACAAATAAAGAAGTTTATACCATAATTTTCTGATTGCGTTAGAATGCATTACATCTTGCCCTATCTTTACACGCTACATACTAATATCATAACTTCTTTTCCTCTTCCTAATCAAGTAGACGAATTAAGCAAGTAAAATTATGCCCAAATAAGACCAAGGTTAATAGAGCTTTTAAGGTACACGATATTTGTTTTCTCATAAGGCACATTGGAAGAGATACACAATTATAATACAATTTTCGGAGTACTAAGCAACCACTGGAAGGGACAGGGTGTGTGTATACAGAGCTGGCGTGGGAGGAAAAAGGGAATAAGTAACAATGGGAGTAAGCATTGGAACCTTTAATAAATTAAAATGGAATAACTTTAAAAAGTACTAAGCTGTAGAAGAAATGGCAAACATATTTCTTCTATTATGTGTTGATAATTGATGGAATTGAGACCAACCCTGGACCCAATGGGAATCAAGTTGTCTTGGAGGAAGTCCTGGTTAGAGTGAAGGATATGGACGAGAGAATATCAAACAAGCTTAAAGGGGTGCGAAAAGAACTAATAGAAATTAAAGAGGAAATAAGAAATAATATAAAAATATGAGAACAGAGGTACAGCACGTAAAAAGAAGATTAGAGTTATTGGAAGAGGTATTGCAAGTTCAACTTTGTCATCACAGGAGTGAAAGAAAGGAGTGGAGTATAGCTTATACAAGAAGTCAGAGAGATCCTGGAAAGACAACTTGGAATGGTGCTACAGGGATGGGAGATTGCTGAAGCCTTTAGAGTGGAAAGATTAAGAGGAGCAAGAATGGTAGTGGTGGCATTTACGTCTGTGCAGTTTGTTTATGAAATGGTGAAGAGGACAAAGCAACTAAATGGTACAGATATTTGTTATAAATAGGAATTTATCGGTGGAACAGCGTGCTTTGAAAAAGATATTAATTCAACAAATGAAGACAGCAAGAATGGAAGGGAAATAGGCTTTCATTAGGAATTTACAATTTTGGATTGATGGATGGATGGTGGCTGCACCAGAAAGTGGCATAAAGGATATCAGGTTGCAGCAATAGGATACGACTCAGCTTGGTTTTTTGACGGCCAGAGAGAGAGAGAGAGAGAGAGAGAGAGAGAGAGAGAGAGAGAGAGAGAGAGAGAGAGAGAGAGAGAGAGAGAGAGAGAGAAACAAGTTACACCAGTATAAAGCGGAAGTCCAAAGGGCAATCAGAGACTGAAGAAGATAGGTAGTCATCACAAGAGATAGTTACATAAAAAGTATTACGTCAGAAAAGAGACAGGAATATGACACAGGGCATACAACAGCAATGAATGACGTGAGACAAATCGGTGGAAAGAAGGTTGTATCTCCAAGGAGGAAGGAACTACAATCTGGCTTGGTGGAAGGTGAGGCGAGAGTGTGGTCGGCAAGTAATGTGACAGAAGGGAGAAAAGCAACATCGACATCTAATGGCAGTTGCTGGTGATAGAAAACTAGGCGGGCACAACAACAGATGGGAAGGGAATTGAACTAAGGAGCAAGAGAATTTTACAGAGATTTAGGAATAGAACTGGCTCGCAATAAGGAAGGGAGAAATAGAGGAAGGCAAGGTTCTGGAACTGCGAGGGTTTGAAAAATAAAACGTTTACAAAAATAGTGAAGCAATCAATAAAATGGAGAGAGCAGGCAGAGCAAGAGTTTCTAAAACGTAGGACTCTTTATAGCTTTTTTTTAGAAGATAAGAAACAGGAGTGGAGAAAAAATAATGAGATTTAAGGGTTTTAAATGAAAATATCAGTAAAGTGTGGAAGGCATTAAACGAAACCGAATGTTAAACCAGTAGAATGGTTAAATTGCTTTAAAATATTATTTGAGGAAGACTGTTCTAGCAAGGCAAAAACCATTAGTGAAATTTTGGAATGAATTTCATAGAAATATTGGATAGTGAAATGAGAGATGATGAGGTAGTTAAACAAGCAAAATTGATGAACAAGAATAAGGCAACAGGAATAGATGGGATCCCTTCAGAATTTATTAAGGAATAGTGTAAATAGAGTAAAGCTGCTTACAAGTTTAACACAATTATAGTCAAGAGATACATCCCAGAATATTGGAGGAAACCAATATACACCCCATATATAAAGGCAAGGGGAATGTAGACAAGCCCAATAATTACAGAGATATAGCTCTGCTATCGAATGTGGGAAACGTTTTTACATGCATTTTAACGAATAGGTTACAAAATTGGGTAGAACAATATAATGTTCTCTCTGAATTTCAAATGAGTTTTCGTAGACGGAGTAGAACTGTTGACAATTTATTCAAAATTAAAACATTATTGGACAAATACCTAAAAGAAAAAAGAGGTAAATTGTATATGGCATTTGTAGACTTAAAAAAGCGTACGACTGTATTGACTTAAAACTGTTGTGGTATAAACTATTGAGCAAGGGAGTAAGTCAACATATGTAAATATTCTTAAAGCCCTTTATAAAGAGAATACATTTTGTGTCAGAGTAGGAGCAGGAATGCTAACAAAAGAAATAAATCAAAAGAAGGTATTACGACAAGGGTGTAAGCTAAGTCCTATACTATTCAATCTGTTCATAGATATACTAATTGAGACAGGAAAAAGCAAAAATTGTTTGCCAATAATAAACAATGTCACAATCCCTAGGTTACTCTTTACAGACTATTTAGTCACAGGATCTGTTTCAACAATTGGTCTTAAGCAATTCTCACAACAAATATTCTCACCACAAAACGCCACCGACTAGACAGTCAATCTACGACTGGTATAGAAAATTCGAGACAACGGGATGTTTGTGCAAAGGGAAGAGCTCGGGAAGACCAAGAGTTTCGGAAGAAAACGTTGAACGTGTTCGTTCTGCCTACATAAGAAGCCCACAGAAATCGACATCTAGGGCAAGCATGCAATTACAAATTCCACAGCAAACTGTATGGAAAATCTTGCGGAAGCGACTGCACATGATGTCTTACAGATTACAGATGTTGCAATTTCTGAGTGAAGAAGATAAGGTCATACGGCGTGACTTTTGCATCGACATGTTGCGACATGATGAAGACGATGCTGGTTTTTGTGAGCGCATCATTTCATTTTTGTGGTAACGTGTTCTAAAATGTCGTTGGACAACAGTTGCTGATTGCGTTCTAGCAAATTCCAACACGCAATATGCCTTTTCCACAGGATTTTCCGCCATTTCAGCTTCTGCAACAACAAACAAAACACTACAGCGTTACCAATAGTAACAAACGAAACTTTGAGAGTTTCTGAACATACCTCCGAAGTAATTAGGTTGCTATCTCTAATAGTTTTGTTTTACAGGCTGTTGAATTTGTCTATTTCTTTTGTAGTAACCCTGTATATATATGGTTAGAGGTCAAAATTGGTGGAGGAAAATGGAAGATATAGAAGAAGTTAGCTTTGACAAAAGGAAAAGGAGCACTTGCAGCAATTACAGTTACTCCATGGCACGACAGCTTCCGGGGAACCTTGGCCTACCGCCCGGCCGCTGCGTCCCCCATCTCGGTCCGCTACAGACGCCATGGATGGGGTGCAGTATTGGAGGGTGAGACGTGGTCAGCGCCTCGAATCCCCCCGGCCGGTTAATGCGGTCTTCATGACCTGGAGCCGCTACTTCTCCAACAAGTAGCTCCTCAATTGGCCCCCCAGGGACCTTACGAGGCTGAGTGCACCCCGGGCCAGGTCTCCCAGCGGGGGAAAAATCCCCACGCCGGTACTGGGGATCGAACCCAGGTCTCCCGCTTGGTAAGTAGCAACGCTACCACCGCGCTAAGGAGACGACCCAGCAATTACAGTGTAAATATAAAATAACAGATATAAATGTTAACTGGCTAGCAAGAATGTATAATATGGTAGTTTAAGCAAAAATATTACGTGGAATTGAAATATGGGGACTAGATAATGGTTGGGAAGTTGTAGATACAGTGCACAGGATGTTCTGCAGGGAAGTGTTAGCTCTGCCAGATGCAACAGTAAAGGAATTTGCTCAAATTGAAATGGAACGAGTGGGTAGGAAAGGTGTGATTATGGATAGACCTTTTAAGTATTGGTATAGAATACTAAATTTAGATGAAAACTTGTTTACACAACGCTTAGAATATCAAGAAAAGAGTTTGAGGGTAATTGGGTGGAGTTGTTTAATACAAACTAATTTAGAAAATAGGGATTGGGGGAAATTTAGAGAAAGAGGGAAAACAATGTAAATGATATTTGGAAAGGAGCTAGGAGGAGATTTGAAGCCATTGAAATACAAAAACTGTTCAAGAATATATGAGGAATAAAGAACAGAACAGTTTATACAAAAAGTAAACATGGGAAAGAGAAATTTATTTTGATAAATTAAATAAGGAACAAATGGAGAGTATTGCTTGGGTACAGGCGGGTGTGCGGAGACTAAAGGGTATGAGAAAAGGACTCCAACAGAAACAATGCACAATATGTGGTGATAGTTTTTTACTGAACAGGGACAGAGCTTTGGAGGAAACAACGGTAAATGGCTGAAAAAGGAAAGAAATATAATCTTAAACCTTTTTAATAGGGATAGCAAAGAGGTAGGCAAGTATTTGGCTAAAGTAAAAAAGAAATGGAGAGGTCCGCAAAAACAGTAGACGAAATATAAGTGTATAGGATGTTTTGAGCATGACTGTTGTGCACTATTATCAATACTATTATCATCGTTATCTTTAGAATTAAAATAACTGTGCTAGATAATAAGAAAAACATGGTTACAAGATAACGCCTGGGCTGATGTATAGTCATATTCCTTGTATGGCTGCTTAGGACAGATAAATACATAAATAAACTTTTCCAAAAGTACTGTTGTCTTTAGTCTGACAATATGATTTTATAAGCACAGGAACTCTGCTCAATGTTGGAAGGAGTCAGCATTGCATATTTATACAGAGGGATTGTGATAGGAATAATGTTCTCAGGAGTGTCTACAATTACACCATTAAATAAGCAAGACAAAATAAGATTAGATTATCAAGGGTTCTTATTCAGCACAGATTCAGTTTAGTAGAAACTACACTGTACATTTCACCCGACCTCTTAAACTGTTGCTCCATTACTCCTACAGCTGAAGCTGCAAGGAGCGAAACTGAAAAGAGCGCTTTAGAACTGTTGAATGCTGAGGATTTACTATAGACACATTGCAGGACTAGAACATTTCTCTTTCACTGACTTTACAGCTACGAACTGCTAACTGTAGAAAATCGCAGCTTCAATCCATCACTGACTCTGGAGACAGGTACATCAGGTAGCTGCTGCTTGTAGTCAGTGGCGTGACGTGACAAAAAAAAAAAAAAAAAAAAAAAAATTGGATGGACATAAGCTACATATTGAGAGCAATTAAATGAACTTTCACATGCTTTATCCACTTACTTATATTACCTAATTGTTATTACATACCAAATGGAGAATGTTCGGCGTGTCATCTCAGCAAATATATTAACCACACATTTTACTGCATAAATGACGAGTTCTTTCTAAATTGAAAGTGTTGCACGATTTGACAATCGAAAGTTTGTCATTGAATTAATGAGATAAGTTGTAATTTTTTAAGTGCTAATACGAGGTACGTCCATAAAATAAGTTCCGTTTGGTAATAAAATTAAATTGTGTACAGATACAGAATAATTATTTATTGCACAAAATTCTACAACTATTAAACTACTTTTCCATATAACTGCAGAAATTTTACAGGCATTTGTCATAGCGTGGCACAAGTTTTTGTATGCCTTCTTCATAGAAGTTTGCCGCCTGTGTCTTCAAAAAGTTGGAAACATTTTCTTTCGCTCTTCGTCATTGTTGAAGTTTTGACCGCCAAGGAAAGACTTGAGATGTAAGAACAGATGAAAGTCGCTAGGAGCGAGGTCAGGGCTGTACGGAGGATGGTGAAACACGTCCCAGCCAAATCCCTGTAGGAGGTTTTTCGTCACATTTGCAGTGTGTGGTCGTGCGTTGTCGTGAAGAAAAACATCACCTTTTGATAGCAATCCTCAGCACTTATTCTGTATTGCACGGCGCAATTTCCTAAGTGTCTCGCAATAAATATCTGCTTTGATTGTTTGACCACGCGGTAAGAAATCAATGAGTAAGATGCCTTTCCAGTCCCAGAACACTGTGCACATCATTTTTCGAGGTGTCAAGATTTGTTTCTGCTTAACCTTTGCTGGGGATGAAGTGTGCCTCCATTCCATTGATTGCCGCTTACTTTCAGGGGTGTTGTAAGAAACCCAAGTCTCATCTCCTACGACTATCTGTGTCAGAAATTCTTCGCCGTCTTCATCATGACGGGTTAAAAACCGAAGAGCACTACCCATCCGTTTTGTTTTATGTTGCCCAGTAAGAATCTTTGGTACCCAACGTGAGCAAAGTTTACGAAATTTAAGTTTTTCGGTAACAATTTCATGAATTAGTGATCGTGAGCTTTGGGGAAATTCCAAAGCGAGAGCACTAATTGTAAACTTGCTGTTTTCCTGGAACTTGTCATCAATCGCGTAAACCAGTTCTTCTGTAACCAAAGGTGGAAGCCCACTTCGTCCTTCATCGTGCACTTCACTACGTCCTTCATTGAACTGTCGGACCTATCTTCTCACCATTGAATCACTCATCGCATTTTGTCCGTAAACTTCGCAAATTTGCCGATAAATTTCCAATTGGTTTCACTTTCCTAGCATTCAGAAAACGAATCTCAGAACTGATTTCACAAGCGGGATTTTCAAACACCGACATTGTAAACAAGCACAACAAAGCGCGTGTGGCTGACAGCGATTTCAAAATGGCGCACGTTTCTTCTCCTTGATACAGAGCAACAACCGCGCATGTGCGGAACTGCGATCGCAGCGCTGCAGCGGAAATAAATTGAAACGGAACCTACTTTCGGGGCGTACCTCGTAGAATGTTCAGTAGAGACGATGTAAATTATGATTAACACTAGTTTCAATAATTAGCTGTTTGCTGTCGCAAGCTGATTTTCATAAAGGTAAGCCAATAATTCAGGTAGTCTATCATCGCTACTATAAATATTAATTAACTCGTTTCTGAGTGTAGAAAATACAAATATATTTGGTGGTACCAAACTAAGTGTGAGTTGTGCTTCAGGAAATTGTTTTATATATATGATGAACTTTCCTGGATTAAGTTGAACAAAACAGGCCACCAATATCCCCAAATCTCCTGTCCAGCTGCACAATGACAGAATCCAATATTTAATATGCCAACTTTTTCTGTGTTGAGCTTTAAGGGCCCATGATCACTTCAGGGTGTATTTGGAAATTTTTCTCTTAACATGCTAGTAAAACTTGATGTGTTACGTTTTTCCTTATTGAATCTCAGCAATACATAAATTTACACCACTTTTTGTTTTTGATTGCAGAAGGTTAAATGTTCAGTGTGTATAAAAATAAGATTGTACAAACAAAGCCGGAAAAGAAATAATTGTGATGTCAATATGTTCTATAAAACAATTTACAGAATCTGGATCCCAGTCTTCAGTATCAACAACATAGGACATGTATCTACGTTCCAGATATTGTTCCCTAATGGTGGCCACAGCATGAGAATTATAGTTTTATCTTGCTGCAGGGTGCAACAATTTAAATCCCTTTTGGCTCAAAAGCTTTGAACGCATTAAGGATCGGCTAAAGGTGTGAAAGGCTGTCAATTTGCACCCAAATAGTTTAACTTCTTTAATGGTTTTATCTCCATGAAGCAGTGCTAGATTTAGCCGGTGTGTGTAACACTGAACGGATAATACCATGGGGTAGCGTTCTCTTACAATTGCTTCTACTCCCTTATGACATCCTGCCATAACAGTGGCCCCATCATAGGTCACATTATTTTGCACTCATTAAGCACAGAAATGATACGCGATTTGTGCACTTTTATCTGCAGGTACATCAACAAAACCTTACACAGGCGTTCACGTTGTATAAAAAATGTAGGACCAAATTTTCATCGTGGAACATCGGCTTAATCCTGTTCACAAATGATGACGGTTAGTGTTTAGGGGCGCTCAATTACAAGTTCATCAGCGCCCTTATCAAACAAAATCATGACAAAATAAAGCTCAATAAAAATAATATAAATAAGGAAAGCTAAATCTAAAATTCAAACATAAAAGTTATCACGGCACAAGCCATAGATAGTTGATTTCAGAAAAGTATTTCCAAACTGGTGCAAAAACAAGGATAAAAACAACTAAATCCGAAATTTGGAGGTTATTTTCGATAAAAATTTAAAAATCTTAGCTACCGCTCGATTATCCTCCGCCAGGACTTCTGCATGACTGACCGGCAGTTGCAGTGATTTGTGCTAGATGATCACACTCTAGCAACACATCCCGGGCAGACACATAGGGGACACAAAGAAGCAGAGGAGGAGGAAACTATGTATAAAATTGCTGTGGTCAATGCGCGCACGAGGCAAAATCACTTCTTCCCGTCGAGATTGACGAGAAGTTGCCCAGTTTGTTGGAAAGTCCTTCCCTACCCTATGCTTGTTTCCGCGGAGAAAGAAATGTAAATGGTGTGTTATTTATGGACGCTCTTTTAATACTGTGGTTCTCAGCGTCCCATACTAAATTGGGCGTGAAAGACCGCTTAATTTTGCTCAGAGGCCTCTCTATCAGGCTTGAGGTTCTCTTACGTGCCGTAAATCTACGACACGGGACCAACGGCTTTACTTCCCCTCCGAAGAAAGTCATGCTAAGGATTTCTACTCCCGAAAAAATCCATCGTCCTCAGCCGGGTTTGAACCCGCGACCTTGGGTATATAACGTCAGTATGGTAACCATTACACCACGGAGGGTGACTTTCCGCGGAGTGACCACTCTTCATGCCAGCACGAAAGTATCACTCTGCGCACAAGCTTAAAGTATTGCGATGTTACACAAGAAATGTTTATACTGGTCTCGGTGGTTGCCGTCTCCTCCACAAAATCTGCCAGCTCATTCCCCGGCAAGCCTGTGACAAGGTATCCATGCACACATTAAAGCCGGAAACATGTAAAGCGTGGAGGACATCCTGGATACGCTGCACAATAGGATGGTAGTTGTACAGATCACTAAGGCTCTGAAGTGCACTAACAGAATCACTTAATGTAAGGCAGTCACTAAAATTTTGACTGCCAACGTGCAGAATGGCTCGATATATTGCGTACAGCTCCGCCCTACAAATGGGTGCACCACTATGAAAACCGAATTATATTATTCGGTATCATAAACAAAGGCACACCCAACCCATCGGTGCATTTACTTCCGTCAGTATACATAAAGTTCGGTTATTGTAATTTGACAAAAAGTTTATAGTAATAATAAAAAATCTACGGATACTAGAGACAGGCATTGTAGACTTTCGGTATGCCGTCATCCCAAGGTTTACTTAGGATGTACGTAACCAAGGTGGGTGCACCCTTTCCCCTTTGGAAAATTTTCTAAGCATTACGATATCGTGTTTATGAAGAAGCTCTCGAAAGCGAACACCTAGAGGCCGTGGAGTAATTGAGATATTTCTATAACGTTCGTCGAGCTTGGTGTTAAAAAGGGACTGAACGTTGGATGCGAAGGCATGTACTTTAGTCCAAAGCCATAATTTGTTAATAGGATATCACACTTACACTGCAGTTCCAGCATAAAGGCTGGCTACTGCACTGTTTGTACAGCCACACGAATACCCTGATTATACAGTGGCTAAATTTCTCAGCATAGATGGTCTTGTCGAAGAATAAACTATGCATCCCCAATATAACTTTGCTCGGATCAGTGCGCGATGAAGTCGCAGCAAGACTGACCGATCAGCTCCCGACGATCTGCCACTTTATTTATTTAAGTGCTAAGTTCCATACAATGGTGGCAACCTCTTAGGCCCAGGCCTTATCTGGGTATGCCACTCGACTATTTTTAACATACATACTTAATTATAAATTACCTCTACCGTTTTGTTATTTCCCTGTGAGCTCCCTTTAATAATCCATTTCTGTTTTTTCTTTTCCATTTTATTTTTACTTTCCATAAGAATTTCCCTAAACTTCTTAATTGTCCTTAAAAATCTTTCGTATCCCTAGCTCGTTATTCCTCCTTAGCCACTTCCGTTTGATCAACTCTGTTCTCCATTCATTTGTCGCTTTACATTTGAACATTATGTGCAGTTCGTCCTCATCCTCCCCACAAATTGGACATAGCCCCTGCCTCATACCTCCTCTCAACCCCTTCAGCTACCATATCCCTAGTCGGAACCGTGCCAATCCTGCTCTCTCGTTTCTATTGCACACTTTTGAGATATTCCTCCTTTCCTGCACTATCCTTCATCTCATTGTACCATTGCAACGATTTTTTCTCTTTAATTTGTGCACTTTGATTCTGCCTATCCATATCCTCCAATCTATCCCTCACTTCTTTCCACAACCCCCTATCTAGATTGTTCATTCTATCCCACAAATCTCCTAGCCCATTCTTGATCAACTGCTCCTTGATCTTACTCAACCACGTTTTACATTCCATCTTATTCTCCTGAAACCTTAAACATACTTTCATGATATCTGATTTTAGCAACTGCTGTATACGAAATAAATACTTGAGTACCCTCTCCATTATTTGTCCTCTAGTACTAACTCTCCCTAGTTTTGCCATCACTCCTGCATTACCTGTACACTGTGGTACTCCCAAAATGAGCTTGCAAAATGTTCTCATCACCAAATCCAGCCTTTCCCACCCCTTCTCCAACCCCCAAATTTCAATTCCATATATCCACCTAGACTCCACCAAGGCACAAAATTTATTGCAAAATTGCTCTATTGCACTAATGGCCAATTTTCGACCCCTTACTGTTATTGATCCTACCATTAAGTCAACTGCAAATAATAGACCTGGGATTTCAATGTTACTAACCACTGGCGCATGGGGATTTGCTAACTTAACCTCATCCAAAATATCATCAATAAATAAATTAAATAGCACTGGGCTGTTTACACCCGTCTTAAGCCCCTTTCTTGCTTGACTTCCCTTGTCAATTCATTCCTTCCACATCTTACACAAAATGTATTTTGGTGATACAGCTCTCCTAGCAGTTCTATCACCTTATTGCTCAATCCTTTAGCTTGTATGTATCATAGTGCTTCTCTTATCACCCTATCATAAGCTTTCTCTAAATCTACAAATACCTCATATAATTTACCCGTTTTCCTTGTTACATATTTCTCTACCAATGTGTCAATCACCAGTATGTTGTCAACTGTCCTTCTACCCGTCCTAAAACCTGCCTGAAATGGTGACAGCCTGTTGTTCGTTTCTGCCAATATGCCTGTAAATATTTTCCCCACATTTGAGAGTAGTGATATCCCTCTATAATTGCTAGGATTTGCCCCACTCCCCTTACCTTTATAAATTGGAACTATAATTGCTGTCCTCCAGCTCCTTGGCACTCGGCCCCTGTCCTTTATCAAGTTAATTAGCCTTGTTAAACACTTCAATCTTTCCTGCTCACACCAAACTTTTAAAAATTCTGTGGTAATCGATCAATTCCAGCTGCTTTCTTTCTTTTAAATTTCTGTACCTGCTTCAATACTTCCTGTGCCTCAAATGGCGTGTCTAATTCCTCCACATATGTATTCTGTATTTCCATCCTCCACCCCCTTGTATTGATCTCATGCTTTTCAAACAAACTCTGGAAATATACAACCCAGTCATTTGAACTAATACCCATGCTTACTTGTTTCTTTTTTGTACATTCCCTAATAACTTTCCATGCCTGTTGCATTCCCCCTGATCTAATCCTCTCCTCTATGTCTACAGCCCTTGCCCTGCCCCACTCCTGCTTCTTTAGCTCAAGTAACTCCTTGTATCTCTCCTTTAGACACAACATAACTTCTTTTCTCTTTGCCTTCCCTCCACTTAATCACTGCCCTCCTAACCACCTCTCTCATCTCCCTACATTCACCATCGAACCACGCACTACATACTTCCTTCACCTTCTTGTTACTTAAATGTCGTGTTATTTATGGGCGCTCTTTAACTGCTGTGGTTCTCAGCGTCCCATTCTATATTGGGTGTGAAAGACAGCTTAATTTTGCTCAGAGGCCTCTCTCTCAGGCTTGATTTTCTTTTACGTGCCGTAAATCTATGACACGGGACCAACGTCTTTACTTCCCTTCCGAATGAAGCCATGCTAAGGATTTTTACACCCGAAAAAATCTATTGTCCTCCGCCGGGTTTGAACCCGCGACCTTGGGTGTATGAGGTTAGCATGGTAAGCATTACTCCACGGAGGGCGACTTCTTGTTACTTGCCTCCATATTCCTACCTGCCCATTTCAGTACAAACCCACATATCTCAGTTGTTACCTCACTTCCCCCTTCAATATCATTAACTCTATACCATATATACACAATTTGCCCACTGTTGAATCCAATGACTCACAGAATTCTTCACCTCTCTCAGAGTTCCATTTGTAATTCTCCAATTTATACCTACCATCATCCTTCCTTACATTTAATTCAGTAATATCACTTTCCACTTCCCACTCACATAATGGGAAATGTGCACTTGAACTAAACATGTTTGACACTAAACCTTCTCACTCGATGCAACATTTCCTTAGTACAAATTATGTAATCTTATTACACTTTGCCCTAGAGCACTTGAATAAGTAAATTCCCCTGATATATCATCCCCCCAACATCCATTCAGAATTATTAACTCACCATTTTCACGAAACTCCATCAGTCTTGAACCTCCTTCATTCACCACTTTATCCTTGCTATGCCTTGGCCGGCCTCCATCACTTTCTTCTCCCTTCCCTTCCTCCCACACATTTAATTCTTCTAATTCCAGTTCTCCAATTCTGGCATTTAAGTCCCCTGTTAATACAATCTCCATAGTAGGGTGATCATTTTTTATCTCGTTCAATTCCCAGTCTTAAAAAATCTACATTATGAAATTTAGAGTATCTTGGAGGGTTATATATAATTCCTAAACATACATCCCACTCCCTTATTAACACCCACATTAATCCCCTAACTTCTGATTTCCTCTCCTTAACTTTATTTTTCAATTCATTGCTCACCAATAAACCTATGCTTCCTGATACCCTTCCTCTTTTGTTTACTCTTTCTCCTCCCTTACTTATGAATTCAAAGCCCTGAACCCTAATTAACTCCTCTCCGCCCAGCCATGTTTCAGCTGAACCTTTCATAGTATATCTGCCACTTAGTATCCGTAAAGTATTCCGAGAACGGTTACATCGCGCTTTCAGCTGTGCTATATGTGACCAACAGTTTTCTTTCGAATATCAACTCAAGAAATCCCGTTCCATCCGCGAATGGTAGTAAAACTGTACCAAACCGCAGCGAAGGTGGTAATTGTCTGCTGCGGCGCCAGTAGTTCATGCAGTGACTTCTCAGCAGAGAAGCGGAAGCAGTTTTTAGAGCTCCAATCTGAAAAGTCGACTAAACACCGCTGCAGACGGCATTCCAAAAAAAGGTGCGCACTGAGTACAATAGATGGCAAAGACGTCAACGAATAAGCAGGACGATACTCCTTGGAAAATACATTTCGAGATAAAATTAATTGCTATAGCAATAAGCGTGACGCCGAGTACCGATCCCCGTGGCACACTATTATCTATTTAAAACCGAGCTGACCCTTATTCGGAAAACGCTGTTCCTCAAACTCCTGAATGGATAACGGAAGGCGTCCACGTATGTTTCAGTTGCATATGATACGTATTATGCCTGCTCGCCCACGTGTATCATAAGCCTTTTCGAGGTCAAAGAATACCCAACGGTTTGACAGTTCACTAGTCCATTATCTGCAACGAAATCGAGACAAGGTAGTAGCTGCTGAACGTCGTCGAAAACCGCACTGGGTATTGGTTAGCACGTTTAAGAGTTTCCAGCCACATCAACGTCCCGTTCCCTTGCAAACTCAACTGGTGTGAGAAATAGGACGGTAGCTGGCTGGAAGAAAAAAGGCCCTTTTCAGCTTTCAAAATAGGTACTATGGTAGCCTCTCGTTATTTTTATGGAAAAGTGGCTTCAAACCAAACACAATTATAGATCTCGAGCAGGAAGGCTTTACCTTGAGGAGAGAGATGTTGCAACATTTGGACGTGTATTCCATCAGGACCTGGTGCAGAGTTTCGCGAAGATGACAGTGCATGGTCGAACTCCCTCATGGTGAAGAGACGATTATCATCTTCAAGATTTTTAGAACGAAAGTTGAAACCTTGATATTCCACCTGAGCCGTAAGAGGAAGAAACTTGGGCGAATAATTCTCTGAGCTGGACACTTTAGCGAAAGCACTGCCAAAAGTGTTGGCACGTCAAACTTGTTAATAACATCTACAGCTGTTTTAAGACCGGCGATTTGCGTTCGAGTCGTTTTTCCGTAAACGCGCCGTAACTTATCCCATACAATAGATTAAATGACGCTACAAACTTGCTCCATGATGTCTTTTTGATATCCTTAATAACTTGCCTGAATAGCTTAAGATAAGTCCCATTGTTATTGCTCTGACATCTGCCTTCCTTTCACCACCCTCAAGTGGCTATCTCTAATGTTGCAAAAGCATGTTCGCGACGTGGTTGAGGCACCGGCTCAATCAGGTTATCAAGTGTTGGACATTGGAAAACCCTGAGAGCACGAATAGCATTCCGGCATTCAACCGCTCACCAAGGTACCGGAAATCGACAACAGGTTTGGGTCGTCGACCATGGAATAGGCTGCTCAGCAGCATCAAGAACATTTTTCGCGAGTTGTTCCACAAAAATATTCAGAGTGGATCTCGTAATAAAAAGCAGTCAACCAGGATTAAAGATTCCAGTTGGCTTGACCTATGGGCCATTTACGTTAACATGTGGAACATGTATCTTGTGTCAAGAGACTAACACCACATGTAAAGTGGTCACTAAAACGTAAATCAGAGAGTATAATCCACTGGAAGGAAGATGCTAATTGTAGTGAACTGCTAAATCCAGGTGTGAAAAACTCTTGAAAGCATCAGAAAGAAATGTAGGCTCTGTGGTTTTAGAGGTTAGGTTATAATTGTTCAAGAAATCGGCAATTAGCTTACCTCTCGCGCAACCCGAGGTAAGCCCCAAAATGGATGGTGGGCATTCACATCACCTTCCAAAATAAAAGGTAGTTGAGAAACTAGAACCCCATAATCGACGACCGAGAGGAAGATATATATTACAAATGGTGAATCTGGTATACAGCCACTGACTGGATGTCCGACTAATGATCCTGATTGCTTGAATATATACATCTGATGAACATCCTAGTGCCTCCTTTCAGTGATATCCTGTTCACAGCAGATATAACAACTATATTTCACATAAAAAATATAGTGATGCAGTCAACAGCGTAAAATTATCTGCAAATTTTATTTCTTTAGATTTCAGCCTTCTGAAATTCAAGCAAATGTGGTGTTTAGAAAAATCAAAAGCAATTGATCCAAAACTAATGCAAATTCTGATGCTTTGGAGGAGAACCACATAATATAGGCTCCAAAGATTATTGCTAAATAAAAATACAAAAGTATTTAAAATTACAAAATTCTGTCTTACACAATTTTGAAACACAAGTATAAAATGGAACAAGGCCCAAAAAAAAAAAAAAGTCCAGAGTCTTGCAATAAAGGTGCAGATTAAGACCAAAGTTTTGGGTGACATTGCTAGAACCATTTTAACTTCACTGTGAGATTAAGAGGTATGCAATCAAACTCTGCTTTTCCCTAACAAAATACTGAAAGCCGGTGCCTCAACCACGTCGCGAACATGGTTTTGCAACATTAGAGATAGCCAGCCACTTGAGGGTGATGAAAGGAAGGCAGATGGCAGAGCAATAACAATGGGACTTATCTTAAGCTAATATATTGAGAAAGATTAAATAATTTGTTACTTATGAATGATTTACAAAGGTGGGAGATTGCAAACTATATTATTCCAATTATGGGGATTACTAACACGAAGCCTTACCTTAAGAGATGTGTCTGGGCGAAAGGAGAGATGAAGTGGTCGAGTCTGGAGCTTTGCACCAAGATGCACACACCAGAGCAGAGGTTTCCTGGCTGTCAGGCTCTTAATCCCTTAAATGAGTTTAGCAACCCCCGGTAGGGCTTTCCAACATATTCCTAATATGGAGAACCAATGCCCTGATAGTAGGTAATCTCAGTCAATCAGCAAAGAACGACATGACATCAAAAGTTCCCTGTGACACTGTGCAAATGTGCACGTAGCCCAGCAGAAATTGTATCATCGAAAAGTCCACTGGGAGTGCCATCAGAAAAGACTAGTAACTTCCATCTTATTACAAAGCTTGTATTTTTCCAAGAATACGTACAAATGAAATCCCAATTAAATTCAGAGTATTAAACTGATTAATAAAATATTACTAAATCAATAAAAGTGACACCATTGCACTAACTCAAAAGACAATACCAAAGTATAATACGGCAACTAGTGTGGTTATCCACTTTCTTTATTATCTTCTCTAGATCACCAGCCTGGAATAAACTTTTCAACAGTTTCTTTTACAGAGTTTCATTTACAACTTTGGTGTATATGTATTAAAATCATAGAAAATATTGAGTAATTAACAAAACTTTCTTTTTTCTTTCTTCTTTTTTTTTTTTTTTTAATTTATTTCACATTTATTCAAATGTTAACATTTAAAATTTTTTGAAACTCTTCTTTGTTCCAGTCCCTTTGGATACCTTTAAGACATTGAAGCGGACTGTTTTACTCAGGGGTCGGCATTCACCTACAGTCACCACATCTCCAATCTCTACATCCCTAAAACACAAACGTACAATTTATATATCAATAGTGTGACAATATTCCAGTTTCTAAGAGTAGACAGCAGCACTTACAGGACTATAGTTTATAAGAATTAGTTTGCAAGCTAAAAACTACTATGGAAGTGTTTTCTCTAACCAGCATGAGCTCATATTCCACCAAAAGGGGGCCTAAACAAACTTATGCTCTATTTACAAAACTTTCTCTACTTATTCCACAACCTCTTCTTGCAAAAGCTTATTTACAAAACTTTCTCTACTTATTCCACAACCTCTTCTTGCAAAAGCTTATTCTACTTCATGCTAATCTAGATAATTAACAAAATAGTTTTATTACTTAGGTTCCTCTAAGCAGAAGAGAGTACATTAGGCTAAAATGATAAATATTTAAAAAACTGGTCACTATGTGATGGAATTTAAATCCCCTTGGACAGGATGAAACTAAGTAATGAGTTCCCATTTGAGAAAAGTCTGTGCTTTGGACATTTTAAAATCAATAACCATGAAAATGAAACATATCGGAAATGAATAACTGCATAAGAAATAAGAGATCTGTTCAAAAAGTATCGCAAACTTTGAATTTCGGCCGGTTTGAATGTTCAGTTAATTGTTGACAGCTATATTGCTTGGACGTGTTTTGGCTCATTTTCGATTTTTTCCTATTCCAAAAAATGGAACAAAGAATCTGTATAAAATTTTGTGTGAAAAACAAAATTAAGTGCGCGGATGCATTCCAAATGTTGACTGTGGCATATGGTTAAGCTACCTTGGACCAAAGCAACGTTATTGGTGGTACAAAATGACGTTATACTAAAAAAAAAGAAAAACTAGCTTGGTTAAATATGCTGATTTTACATCTCATCCACCAATAACTTGTATGCACCAAGTAGATATATCAATGATACTGTAAATACAATTATTCTGAACTTTAGCAGCCTAAATTTGTATGTAAAGGTAGTTAAATGTGAATTAATTACTTTTGAATTTAAAAATACTGAGCCATTACTATTTCTGTCTGTAAACCATGATTCAATCAATAGCCAAGATCTTAAAAATCTTTTAGGATTGAATACAGAAAAATCGCTGAGCCATTATTACTGCTGTCTGTAAACCACAATTCAATAGCCTAAATTCTGTAAATCTTTTAGGATTGAATACACGTAAAACCTATGCTGGACACATACAGAAACTGGAATCAGTAGTAAAGATGTATTTGTTCTGAATTGCTTAACAAAGTATCAACAGAAGCAGCAAGAGCTACATATATATATTATTCTCTTATTCACATGTTGCATATGCAATGGGACAGAACATCTAATTTAAATTTTGTCAAAATATTTATTCTACGAAAAGGGAATTTAATGAGCCATGTGGAAACACTGTTTAGTGACTAAATAAAGCTGCCTAGTTTATTGGAATAACATTTTATAACATTCCACCACAGAAATAAAATAATATGGTAAATAATAAATTTTAATAACAGTTTTGAGTAGTACAGCATTGAGAAATACTGAAATAAATAATTTTGTAAGTAGTATTAAATTAAAGCTACAAAACTGTATTGCTTTTAATAAATTAACTGTAATATTATAAGACCCTTTACTTTACCACTTAGTGATTAAGTATTCTGTAAATTAGGTATAAATTGAATTATAAATTGTCTTGTAACAATTCATAATATATTATTCTACTGACTAGATTCAATTGCGTGTAACACCAAATTGAATTACTATTAAAATTGAAATATTATGGTTTTTGTAACACTAGGAAGAGTGCAGTTAAAATCATATGGCTTGTAGTTTTTTACAATAGTTGAACGTGCAGCATTGCTGAGACTAAAACAGAGTTTTGGATAGGATGTTATGTACTCATATATGAGGTACTTCCAGAAAGTAAGTTCCGTTTGGTAATAAAATTAAATTGTGTACAGATACAGAATAATTATTTATTGCACAAAATTCTACAACTATTAAACTACTTTTCCACCGAAATTTTGCAGGCATTTGTCATAGCATGGCACAAGTTTTTGTATACCTTCTTCATAGAAGTTTGCCGCCTGTGTCTTCAAAAAGTTGGAAACATTTTCTTTCAGCTCTTCGTCATTGTTGAAGTGTTGACAACCAAGAAAAGACTTGAGATGTTAGAACAGATGAAAGTCGCTAGGAGCGAGGTCAGGGCTGTACGGAGGATGGTCAAACACGTCCCAGCCAAATCCCTGTAGGAGGTTTTTCGTCACATTTGCAGTGTGTGGTTGTGCGTTGTCGTGAAGAAAAACATCACCTTTTGATAGCAATCCTCAGCACTTATTCTGTATTGCGCGGCACAATTTCCTAAGTGTCTCGCAATAAATATCTGCTTTGATTGTTTGACCACGCGGTAAGATATCAATGAGTAAGATGCCTTTCCAGTCCCAGAACACTGTGCACATCATTTTTCGAGGTGTCAAGATTTGTTTCTGCTTAAACTTTGCTGGGGATGAAGTGTGCCTCCATTCCATTGATTGCCGCTTACTTTCAGGGGTGTCGTAAGAAACCCAAGTCTCATCTCCTGTGATTATCTGTGTCAGAAATTCTTTGCTGTCTTCATCATGATGGGTTAAAAACTGAAGTGCACTAACCATCCATTTTGTTTGTTGCTCAGTGAGAATCTTTGGTACCCAACATGAGCAAAGTTTACGAAATTTCAGTTTTTCGGTAACAATTTCATGAATAAGTGATCGTGAGCTTTGGGGAAATTCCATAGCGAGAGCACTAATTGTAAACTTGCAGTTTTCCTGGATCTTATCATCAATCGCATGAATCAGTTCTTCTGTAACCAAAGATGGACGCCCACTTCGTTCTTCATGCACTTCACTACGTCCTTCATTGAACTGTCGGACCCATCTTCTCACCATTGAATCACTCATCGCATTTCGTCCGTAAACTTCGCAAATTTCCAGTTGGTTTCACTTTCCTAGCATTCAGAAAACAAATCACAGATCTGATTTCACAAGCGATGGGATTTTCAATCAACACCGACATTCTAAACAAGCACAACCAAGCGTATGTGGCTGACAGCAATCTCAAAATGGCGCAAGTTTCTTCTCCTTGATACAGCGCGTCTACCACGCATGTGCGGAACTGCAATCGCAGCGCTGCAGCGGAGATAAATTGAAACAGAACTTACTTTCTGGACGTACCTCGTAAATGGATGTTGGTGCATATGAATCCTCTTTCAAAGCAAGACTTTCAGTGGGAAGAGCTTTGAAATTTAGTCCTACATTGTCAGTAATTGTGACAAGCAATTTTCCGACAAAATCAATTCTACAAATTCTCATAATTATCTGTAACGGCACCATTTTCTCATCACATAGTCAGTTGTGGGATTTTTTTCTTGAGATCCAACCAACCATTGCTAGCACTAAATGCTCAATTACAAACTGTTACAAAATAAAAGTTGATTTCTTGAAAAAGCAAGGGGGAGAGAAAAGTGGATCAGTAAAACTGTTTGGACCCATTAACAATAACGTTTAAAAAGGCAAACTACTTGAAGTTGGGCATTTTCAATTGGACTTAACCCATCATCGGTTATAAAATGAATCAAATTTCCACTTGAATTGCTTCACTAAGTAATAAATTATGACATGTTTCATAGGCGTATGTTGCCTACATTATCAACAGATTTCGTATGGCCTGTTGTTGGTATTTTTTTGTGAGCTCCTCTCCTTTCTCTGGTGGCTAATAAATGAACTTGAAGAGAGCAGGTTGTCATCGGTGAGAATTCCAAAATTAATAAGGCTATGCTTCTGCTTTAAAATAAAGATCTTTTCCCATATGTTTAATTTTCTAGTGGTTGCTGTACTGATTTTTAACAAATGGTCATTTTCTTTGATTCTATGGCTATTGTCCCAAGCATGTGAGGCTACTGCTGATTTCTCCATTTGGTTGTTTCTTAAGTGTCCCAGATGTTCCTTCAAGTGTAAATTTGATTCATTTTATAACCAATGTGTAATAATGCTTCACTGTGTACCACTTCCAGTATTTTGATTCTTTTTATCAGTAACCCATCATGTTGGCAAACAAACATATCCTCTATGATAAAATTTACATTTAAGAATGGACATGATGGGTGTTGTTGCTCAATTACATTCTGCTATCACAATGTTTGTTGTAGTCTCATGGTATGAAATTAACCAGGCACTGTTTTCAGCAATGACTTGCATACTGGGTCAAAATTAAGTTTGGAGATAAACAGAAGCGTTAGTTTGGTGAATACTGTATTAGCATCAAAAGCTGTGGATAACTTTATAAAGATCTTATTTTCTGAAGAAACAAAAGGTTTCTTCTCATTGAAAACCACAATTTCCAACAGAAACAGCTAGATTTTTCCAGTCTTTTGCGTAGCATTCTTGAAGTTTATGATAAATCAAAATTGAGTCGAAATTAAATTGTGGGAATTAAGATAATTTTTGATGGGGAAGTTAAGTCATAATACATCAACTTCTTCCAAACCATCGGAATAAATTAAATCTATCTTAATCCCAAGAGCTTTTACAATGCTACAATAATTTATTTGGAAAAAGCTATAACTCAGTGATAATATTTAAGACACTAAAGGTTGTAGGTTGCAAGGAATTATTTATAATTGAATGAAATTTATGAAGTTTTCTTTACATTAAGATTGAATCGTGTGACAGATTTAAGTACTTGTAATCATAGTTGTAATGTGTACTCAAATAGGTGAACTTTTTTCTCTCTTTAGTTAATGTTCCAAATATACCTTATGTTGGTATCTTATAAGTATCAAATGCATGTTTTGTATTCCCCCCCCCCTTTCCTTTTGTTAATTAGTCTTGTAAGAAGATATGGAAATCCTTTGATGCCACTGGCTATTTTAAAATCAAATATATGCAGTTCTATTGAGCAGCAAACACTTCCAAGCTAGCTTGCAATATGGCATAAATGGGTTAAAAAAACTGTTATGCATTTTTAAGTTCCCTTTCAGAAACTGCTGAACAAATGAAATTTTTAGTCTTTCTTATTACCAATTGGTAACATTTGTAGTCTTTTTTGGGCAATATAAGAGAAATATTGAATCACACTTATTTTAACAGATATCATATTAAGTATGTACTGCAAAGAGTGTCAGAAATGTTATAGCATCTTTCAAATTGAATCAGAAGACCGTCATGAATGTTCCTCATTCACTTCCATGCAGTACCTGTATGCAACCTGATAAAGTACAGATTTAAATTATGGAAATATAAATTTCCAGCCCAACATTAAAAAGAGAATCTTTGTTCACCATCAAATATTTGATTCACAAGTTTTAATATAACCCTATAAAAATAAGTGTTAAGAAAATTCTTGAAACTTTTACTTCACAGGGCATAAATTATGAACTATTGTACAACTAAGGATATATGCCACTGCCCTCAAAAAATGTCCTGTAAAACTGTTAAAGTTTAAGTTAATCTGATGAATTTTCATATTCCCGATCACCATACTGGTAAAGCTTTAAGAACTACATGCTATCTGTGTTCCTTCCTTTTTCTTTACAATAAATTTGTGATAAAACTGCAAAACTTACCTGAAACATGGTGACAGATGAACAGACATATTTCTATGCCTTTTCTCAAAACGATTGTACTTGCGAATGTAATGCAGATAATCACGTCTGATAACAATGGTACGCTGCATCTTCATTTTCTGCACAACTCCAGTAAGAATCCTCCCTCTGATTGACACATTCCCAGTAAAGGGGCATTTCTTATCTATGTATGTGCCATCAATTGCCTAGGAAGGAATAAGGTTACTTGAATATCTTACAAACATGATGTTTAAAAGTGTGTGCTTCTAATCTTATAACTAGAATACAGTTAAACAGTTCATCCATCCTGGATGTGTGCAGTGAAGATATGCAGTTTCTGCAATATAAGCATTAGACATAACATGACAAAATGTGACACTGATACCTTAAGTGCCTGGATATTTTAAAGTTAAGCCTGTCAGCTTGCTTCTAAAATTGTACTCTGCAATTTATCTACAGACTTTTAGGTTTCAGAAATGTTTCCAATGTAAATCATGACAAAATTCCTTTAGTCTAACAGCAGATACACTTTTGAAAAAATGTAACCATTGAAATGTATTGGTATTTTTTGTAACTTTCTGTAAATTTATTATGCTATCTTACTTTAATACTTATTTGAAGTAGTTTTTGAGAACAAATAATACCAAAACTAGTTAAAGCCAATACCAAAAGAATTCAAATAACTATTAAGCAAGGACAATATCTACCTCACTTCTGTACTTTATATACTTCATTTAATTTTTATTTCCTTAAATTCAAATGCATATTTGATTACAACATTTTTATTAGCTTAGCTTCTTCATATGGAAGTAATAGATAGCCAAGGCCATCAAGGTATGAACTTTTGTACAGTAGGTATTGTGATTAAGGACCATTCTCTCCGATTAAAGATTCACCTGGAACATTTACTTCCTAAATTCTTCTATTACCAACTAAATGGCCAGTGGTACCACATGCTGTAAAACTAACCATTAAACTTTATTTTAAAATGTTGCACTATGCAGTTTAGAAATCAGTATTAGTATATATTCTGTTGCAACATTGAGGTTGCTATAATCACTTAAATTTATCCAAAAGGTAACATTTTCTGTGTATTAAAGAGTATACGAGGTGTGTTCAAAAAGTTTCTGGAATGGCTTCACAACAATGCTACCGCTGAGGTATCTTTAATTCTTACCCGTGAAGAGTACCTTCCCGATAAAAATGAGAGGTCACAAGACTTTCTGTGACCTTGCAGTGCAGAGGTAGAAGCTCTGAAGTTAATGCACGTTTTGCACATGTTGGTTCTGTGTAGCAAAACTGCCAGATTACAAAGAACATCTAATTTTGCTTTAAACACTACAAAACTGCAACAGAAGCCTATGAAATATTAGAACAGCTTATGGGGGAGGAAGTAATGGGCAATACTCAAGCATTTCAGTGGTTTTGAAATTTAAAAGTAGCATGACATCAGTTAAATGTGTAGATCATTTGGGGCGACCCTGTTCCAGCAAAACTGATGAAAATATCAATCAGGTGAGGGAAAAGGTCAAATGATAGGCACATTACAATAAGCAAACTTTCTGACTCATTAGGACCTTCCTTTGAAAATATTCAAGCATTTTGAAACTCTCTTTGGACATGAGAATAATTGCCACCAAGTTCATTCCCCGCCTGCTTTCAAATGACCAAAAGGAAAGTCATGTGATTGCCTGCATAGATCTTAAAGAACAGCTTCAAAATGACCCACAATTTATGGAGAAAACATAGATTTATGGGTACATTCCAGAAATGAGGCAACAATCTTCACAATGGAAGAGTCATCTCCACACACCAAAAAGGCCAGACAAGTTCGATCCTATCTGAAGTCAATGATGATTGTGTTTTTTGACAAAATAATAATAGATTTAATTGGCACTAAGCTTGATACAGCAATAGAGGTCAATAGACAACTACTAGTCATGGAAAATATTGACCAGCACATGATATATACAATGAAAAATATAAATGGATATCACATTGATGAGTCTTATAATTATAAATTATATAATGATTAAAAG
Organism: Hymenopus coronatus; assembly: GCA_030762935.1. Lineage (NCBI taxonomy): Eukaryota > Metazoa > Arthropoda > Insecta > Mantodea > Hymenopodidae > Hymenopus > Hymenopus coronatus. The sequence goes on from CM060887.1 coordinate 85,375,044, forward strand.
CATCAATACATGTGATCATTCAGTTATGCAAATGAAAATTGAATATAACTAAAAGCATATGTAACATCTAACTAATAAAATATAACATATAGTATTTCAGTAATCTTAGTATGAAATAATTTGAAATGAAAAAACATCCATTATGGTTAGGATTTGTTTTCCAAGTATTCTTGTACATAGTAATAGGGGTTGGTAATTATGCAGCCTAGATTTAAAGGTTTTATATGGTGAGTTAAATCATTTGGTAGCACAATCTTATACCTAACACTTCAAAGCTATTGTGCCACTTCACAGTCTATGACAAGGTGTATCTGTTTGGTTATTATTCCTCATATTATACTTATGAATATCCTGTCTATATTGGTAGTCACATAAATTACTCTTTATATATGTAAGAATGGTATAAATGTACAACTGCCATCATCTTTAATTTAATAAAAAATGGTTTACAGTTTACAGTGTGCAAGTTTGTCCAAATCTGATAAAACACGAATAACCTTTTTTTGTAATAGAAGGAAACAGCTGTTACGCCAGAGTAGAATATCGTATGCGATACTATGAAAGAAGGTGAAACATACTGATCTAACTTGTGTGTCTGGCACATAGTTTTTTAAAAGAAAATAACCCTTGATAGCCTTGCAGGAATTAGTTGATACAGTTTATTATCCACTGATACACCAAGAAATTGAGTTTGCTTGGTAGTGTTAAATACCCCACTCTCAAACTTGATATATTACATGTTGAGTTTAGTTTTAATTTAGCAGCTGACCATTACCTCTAAACCATATATCCACATTAAGCAAGGTATCTTCAACTATCGTGTTAAGATTTTTATAGTTGGAGCTGGTATTAGGAAAGTTGGTATCATCACCATAAAATAATCTATGTGAATTTACAAAGAAAGGCAAATTACTGATCATTAAAGCGAATAATAATGGCCCAAGAATGGTACCTTGTGGCATGCCAGTTCAATTCCAGCCTTTGTTAACATATGGGGAGAGCAAATGCAGCAGTGGTTGCCAACCAATGTCCCATGATACATCGCTGCTGCTGACTGGCCCAGTGGAAGTCCGGATCTCAATCCATTGGATTATTCTCTATGGCATAAGCTCCAGGCAATAGCATGTCAAAAGAGGCGCCACAATATTGAGATGTTTAAAAAAATCAACCACGTTAGCTGTCAAGAAAATTCTATTGGACACGAGTTGTCCAGCTATTGATGAGTGGCCTCAACTTCTTTGCCACTATGCTGTTGCAAATGGTGATCATTTAGAATGAATGTTCATTTTGTCGCATTTTTTGTGGTCTTTCAGATAATATGTACAAAAACAAATTTGCATAGTTTTTTTTTTGTTTCATTTGTATAGCCCCCTTTAACATCAATAGTCATATCGGGGGCTTTGACTTGTGAAACTGTAGGTTCAGGATGTTAGGTTAATAAACTTTATATTACTAAACACACACACATTCATACTTCCAGACTCTATAGGGGATAGGGAATAATTCTGGTTGGAGAAAAATTCCCCACCCCAGCTGGGAATCGAACCTGGGACCTCTGGGTGAGAAGTCAGCTTGCTGACCACTCGATCACGGAGGGAGTCTGCATAGTTTTATTTGGTAGTATTTGCATTGAAAGTACTCATATAACTTATGGGAGCATTGTGTAACTTGGAACTCTCCAATGGCCACTATTATTGCATTATAGTTGAATAGCATTTAATTTCATGCACAGCAGGGTGCATAATTTAATACATCAATTATAAGCTGCTTTGATGGAAACGCTGTATTTGCATGCGAGTAGATTTCAGGATACTGCAGAAAAAGCAATTGTTCACAAAACAATAAGATGCAGTTAAAAATAGCTAAGCTCTGCCAACTATTTCCTGGGATAGTGAAATCAGATTTTGCAACTTTAAAATTATACATGTTAAATAAAGAAATATTTGCTACTACTCTGTGCACACAAAATTAAAAAGATGTTTTCTATGAAGCACATCAAACTTTACCAGAACTCTATAAAAAGGTCATTTCAGATTGACGTTGGGGTCCATCAACATTAATCAGAAGACCGTCGTCATACTCATCACTAAGACCTTTACACTACACTATGCTAATGAAGCATACCACAAGTAACCTATAAAGCAGTATGCTAGTTAATAAGATAGCAGATTTTCCTCTGAAACCAAAATATGAATGAAATAATTTACTTTGTTTATAAACAATCTGTCATATAATGCAAATTCCTGTCCACATTGCTGTATAGTGGGCATACCTCCTTTTCAATTTTTTAATCCTGTTAATTATGGTTCCTGTGAAATCATTATTTGGTAACACGCTACAAAATGTGGTAACCATAAACCTCTATCTGTTACTCATATCCCATTCCTTGGCATGCAGCTGAGTTTCAGTAAGTTTCTATAGATATGCTCTCCTTTGTAGTTCTAAAATTGTTCTTGCCTCAATTATATAATAGGCTTGGCTTAAGAAGCAACTGTTGGTACTTAGTTTTTTTAAAAAATTTCTCTGGAGTTTAACAATATTCATTCATTAAAGTATTGTGGCTACGTGCCAAATGATCACTTCTATACCCTTCTGCCATGAATGTGTTGCTTCCATCATCCATAACCAATTGTTGCCTGCACTGCCAACTTCCTTCCTTTCCATGGCCACACTTGAGTGCAACTGTTTCATCTTTGCTATGCTGCCCAGACACACACAGGCTTATTTCTAAAAATGCTTAGTTTTTTATTCATAGGGTGTCAAAACATCTCGATATTGAATGTTTGGGTGAAATATATTACTTTCTATATCCACTATGTGCACTGTATATACAAGCTAGAGAGCGAAATTGAAATAGGTACGTTTAGAATCAAATTTGCAGAAAAGAATACTTCCATCAGTAGAAAATACCTCGGACCAAAATTCAGATAAAATATGCTGCAAAAAGAAGTTTTACTACACTTAGTTTTAGGAATGCTCACTTTTACACTCTTAGTGAAACATAAGGTGAATATAAGCTGCTCACTGCTTATTGTTATGATCCTGCTGGTTACAACAGATTTTAGGTGTGAGCAGACACAGCTGCCAAGTCTGCAATTTTATTGCCTAATGTTTTTAGCTCCACTGTTCCTCCAGGTGATATTCGTGTTCACGTGCCCTGGGCCATTCTTTCACGCTGGTTCGTGGAATGGGGCAACAAACTCAGAGAAGTCAAGTCCCTAATTCCTCGCGTACATGTTGCCACAAAGATTATTTTAGCGCGCCTGCGTTGCCGTTTTATGTAGGGAACATGCTCCTCAATGTGCTCCATGTAAATGAGCTTTTGACAGTGCATCATTTTTTATTGGAGTGCCGCCTTTTTACTGCGCTGCATGCGTCCCTGTGTCTGGCCACTGACCTTCACACCTGATGCTTGGGAGGGGCTTTTTAGTTTTCTTTGCTGCTGTGTGATGTACAGTCGGATTTAATTTTATCTCACAGTTTTATCTTTTCAGCGACCTGTCTGTCATGTTACCTTTCCTTTTTTGCCATTCAGCAGCATTCCCCTCACTGTTATTTCAGTCCCTCCTTTTTAGAATGGCCTTGGCAGCCTTTTTATGCTGTCCCTGGTTTTAACACTTGTGCAGTATTCCTTTTTAGTTGTTTAAGCCTTTTAATTTTTAGCTCTTCTATATATCCTAGTGCGCTAATAGCCTAAGCAGTTGTGCACCCTAAAGCCCTACTACTACTATACATTGGAGAGACCAAACTCTGTTGAAGAACCATTAAATGAAACAAGGAACATACACTTTGTTGGGCCTCCTCTTCAGAAATTAGAATATAAAGGATTTTTCCTCCTTATCAGTACGTCATCACTTTTGGAGTGCACTTTATTTACAATGAGTACAGATCAGATACTTGTCTAAAATGAATCTTATCGGCTTGCTTCATCTTGGATTTCTTTATTTCATTATACAACTTCTGCACCAATGTTCATTCCAAACTAAGTACATATTAACTCTAGGCTACTCAGAGACTGCTTTTCTGCAGCTGAAGGTATACAGACTATACTACATTAAAGAGTATTTTAATTTTGTGAATGCTGAGCTAACTATTGGCATTACAAGAAAAGAAAAGGGGGTGGGACCTTAGGAAAATAAAACAATGCATACACAGTACTGCCAATTGTTGTCAAAATTTAAATACACTGTAGTACGGAAACTGTGAATTGAGAAACATGGTAATGCTGTATATTGTCATCCATTGTCACCTTTACCAGCAAGTCACCAACTTGCAGTATGCCAGTAACCGCAAGAGAGAAAGTGCCAAGTGTAAAAAAAATTGTATTGATGTATTGAAGTTATTTCGTTGTGGAAAGCAAACTAAGCAAATCTTTTTGACACTGAAACCTCTTAACAACAACGAATGCTTTGTGTTTCGGACAATAGCACTGTTTAAAGAAACGGGTAACTGTTGATCGCATCAGATCTGACCATTGTAAGTGTACGCACGCACAAAAATTGTAGTGAACATTGTTCATCCAAGGATTCCATGCAATCATTTGCATAAACAAACAATTTTGTCTCCTCAAACTAACATCTGTTTATGACAATGTCACATTTTTTTTGAAGGACGATTTACATGTTAGTGCATAAGGATACCATGCAATCATTTGCATAAACAAACAATTTTGTCTCCTAAAACTAAGATCTGTTTATGACAATGTCACATTTTTTTTGAAGGACGATTTACATGTTAGTGCGTATAAGCCATTTCCTAACTGAAAAATTGAAGGAGATACACTGGGTTCAATTCCAGCCTTTGTTAACATATGGGGGGAGCAAATGCAGCAGTGGTTACCAACCAATGTCCCATGATACATCGCTGCTGCTGACTGGCCCAGTGGAAATCCGGGTCTCAATCCATTGGATTATTCTCTATGGCATAAGCTCCAGGCAATAGCATGTCAAAAGAGGCACCACAATGTTGAGATGTTTAAAAAAAAATCAACCACGTTAGCTGTCGAGAAAATTCCACTGGACACGAGTTGTCCAGCTATTGATGAGTGGCCTCAACTTCTTTGCCACTATGCTGTTGCAAATGGTGTTCATTTAGAATGAATGTTCATTTTGTAGCATTTTTCGTGGTCTTTCAGATAATATGTACACAAACAAATTTGCATAGTTTTATTTGGTAGTATATGCATTGAAAGTACTGATATACACTGCCGGTCAAAAGTTTTTGGACACTTAGCTATTTTTCAGGAAATTAAAATTAAAACTAATTAAATAATAATATAATTAAAATCAATCAACAAAATTAGAAGAAACCATTTATTTTTACATCAGATATATGATTTAACATGGAGCATATAATATATTGCAATAAATACTGAAAGAATTAATTTTGCCATGAAAGATGTCCTACTGTCCTAAATGTTTTTCTCGTCAAAAAATCCACTCTTTATTCCAATCACTTTCTTCACAATTCTGGGCATTCTGCTAACAAGTTTCTCACACACACTGTTCTGTATATTAGTCCAGGATATCTAAAGAATTTCCCATGACCTTTTTATTGATGTAGGACACTCTTTTCGAACTTCTATCAAGTTTCTCTCACAGAAGTTCAATTGGATTCAGATCCGGGGATTGTAGACGTCAATCTATTACCTTCAACACTCCTTGCTCCTGTTTCTTCTGTAGGTAGCTCTTACACAATTTGGAAGTGTGTTTTGGATCATTGTCCTGAACCTTGGACCAATTCCTGATGGAACAGCATATCTGCTCAAAATTGCATGGTAGCCATGTTTCCTTCAATTTTGTAGAGCTGTCCTACTCCACTAAATGAAAAACATCTCCAAACTGTTATCATGTTGCACTGTCAGTGTTATGCAGTCAGGTTGAATCTTTTCAGCAGGAGAGCGACGAACATATACACAGCGACTTTGCCCAAAAACCTTGAATTTGGATTCGTCTGTCCAAAGAATCAGTTTCCAGTCTTCAATGGTCCAGTTTTTATGTACTTTTGCCCATGCCAACCTCTTCTTTTTATTTATAGGCCTAAGAAGTGATTTCCTCACAGCCACCCTACACCACAAATCAGCTGACATCAATCGTCACTTCTCAATGCTGACAGAGATTTCCTGGCTATGACTAGCATTAAAAACTGACAATCTCTGGGGCTGTCAGCTTTCTCTTTTACTCAGCAAAACTAATGCCTGGTCTTCTGCTTTAGAAGTGCACCTTGGTCTTCCACACACACTTTGATTCCTGACCTTTTAGCACCAGAATTCTTTAGCCTTAGAATTGTATAGCAAACAGTAGATTGTGATATTTTTAGTCTTTCTGAAATTTTGCGAATGCTGTAACCCTCATCGTAAAATGTGTTGATTGCTGAATGCTGTTCCAAACTGAGAAATGATTCAAGGCACATTTCCTAAAATAATTTGTAAAAACGTCTAATTTAAAAACAGGTTTCTCTCAAAATACTGATTCAGAATTCAAAGAGTAAACCATAATAACACCAAAACAAAAAAAAACTGTAATAAATATTTATCAAATACTTACCATTTCAGGATGACGATATAGTAAAGTTGGTAAAACTATTCCAATAAGGGTAAAGCACTGCATCAAGTAAGAATACAACAAGAAGCTATATGAGCTCAGAAGGCTGAGAGTAAATGACAAATCCTCTAAGCTTACACCTAGCATTTATCTGTGCCTGGCTATGATGCCACTGAAGCATCTGGGTTTCTTAATATAAACAAGATAACAGAGTGATAATTCCTTGTTATAGTACACTTAGACACATTCTTTGATGATGCAACCACAATATATCTACAAATATATTATCCTGAAGCAAGTGTCCAAAAACTTTTGACCGGAAGTGTAGCTTAAGGGAGCATTGTTTAACTTGGAACTCTCCAATGGCCACTATTATTGCATTATAGTTGAATAGCATTTAATTTCATGCACAGCAGGGTGCATAATTTAATACATCAATTATAAGCTGCTTTGATGGAAACGCTGTATTTGCATGCGAGTAGATTTCAGGGTACTGCAGAAAAAGCAATTGTTCACATAACAATAAGATGCAGTTAAAAATAGCTAAGCTCTGCCAACTATTTCCTGGGATAGTGAAATCAGATTTTGCAACTTTAAAATTATACATGTTAAATAAAGAAATATTTGCTACTACTCTGTGCACACAAAATTAAAAAGATGTTTTCTATGAAGCACATCAAACTTTACCAGAACTCTATAAAAAGGTCATTTCAGATTGACGTTGGGGTCCATCAACATTAATCAGAAGACCGTCGTCATACTCATCACTAAGACCTTTACACTACACTATGCTAATGAAGCATACCACAAGTAACCTATAAAGCAGTATGCTAGTTAATAAGATAGCAGATTTTCCTCTGAAACCAAAATATGAATGAAATAATTTACTTTGTTTATAAACAATCTGTCATATAATGCAAATTCCTGTCCACATTGCTGTATAGTGGGCATACCTCCTTTTCAATTTTTTAATCCTGTTAATTATGGTTCCTGTGAAATCATTATTTGGTAACACGCTACAAAATGTGGTAACCATAAACCTCTATCTGTTACTCATATCCCATTCCTTGGCATGCAGCTGAGTTTCAGTAAGTTTCTATAGATATGCTCTCCTTTGTAGTTCTAAAATTGTTCTTGCCTCAATTATATAATAGGCTTGGCTTAAGAAGCAACTGTTGGTACTTAGTTTTTTTAAAAAATTTCTCTGGAGTTTAACAATATTCATTCATTAAAGTATTGTGGCTACGTGCCAAATGATCACTTCTATACCCTTCTGCCATGAATGTGTTGCTTCCATCATCCATAATCAATTGTTGCCTGCACTGCCAACTTCCTTCCTTTCCATGACTGATGCATTGCCATACTTGAGTGCAACTGTTTCACCTGCATATGATTTGCACATGCAACTATGACCTTCATTTCTGGAAATTTCTTGCCACATCGACAGCTATATGAGCGGAGCTGGTCAGCTTTGGAGAGAGCTAAGAGGGAGTGTTGAAGCAACAAGAGATAAAAAAATGTATTGTAGCATTGCAATACACACATATTTGTAATTAGTTTTGAAGCAATAAAGAGAATTTTGTTAAACTGGTGTCAGGAATGGAACACGTCACAAAGGAAATGAAAAACATTAGTCAAAATGAAGACCATTAAAATATTAAATGGTCATGAAATGAACACAAACAAAATTTGGAATGGAGAAAATGGAAACCTGAATGGAATCCTTGGTGGAGAAGATGCAGACAAAAATGAAATCTCAGATGAAAAGATTCGAAGCAGGAAGACAAAAATGTACCAAAACTGACCAATAATGGCTAGCATAAAGGTCATTGAAGACCTTGGTGAAATATCTTAGCCAACACTGGAGAACATAGGTGAACAGGTCAGTGGCCTAATTCCCAGGAGGAAGAGTTGCCAGCAATCCCAAGGAACTGAGTACCATGGTGCAAAAGATGCTCAGCAGAAAACTTAAGAAATTTAAGGTCAAGATGCCAGGATGCGACAACATTTGTGTGCATCAAGCCACCTTCATATGAAGGTACATCAACCTTTGAACTCTTCTGCTGACAATATGCCACCCACAAGAAAGGGGCAGTAGAGGAGGAAGCTGCAAGCTGATAGTATCCAGGGATGGCCAAAAGAAATACTGATATGACTCAGACGTTGGCAGAGTCCAGAAATTCTGGGAGGCCCTCGAGAACCATTTCAGAAACCATCACTTAGATGCTGCCTAATGGACCCCAATCAAGTCTAGGGAGACAATGCAGTTTGCCCTGGAAATAGAACAGTAATGAATAAAGCTCTGGTGAACCTTCCATCCAGTTACATGTGGCTTGGCCTTCCCCATTGCCAAGATAAGAGGCACCCGATGCTTGGTGACTAGAAGACAATCCATGAGGTATTGACTGCTGAGGGTGAACACACCCAAAGTAGCAAATGCAACCACCTAAAAGACCAAGAATATTCGCTACAAAAGGGAGAAACGACCCAGAGACCTTCAAGTGGTGTGTACTGGGGGTGTGGCAAGATAGGTCACATAGCAAAAGACTATCCATGACAATGCCAACCAGCATGCAGGAAACAAGTAAGGACCAGTGAAGCATGGGGAATGTTGGGAACCCAGTGACCCTACATGCCTTGCACAGAAGTCTGGACAGTCTCAAAATATCTAAAAATGCAATGTAAAAGGTACTCTAGATAAAAAGCTAAAAACCTTATCTGTTGCGCTCACATTGTCAGCAAGGACCTCTGCTAGGCAGCCTGGAAGGTCCACAAGTGACTGAATGTGTGCTAGAGCAGCACACTCTAGCAACACATGACAGTCAATGCTGCTCCACATAGTTGACATAGGAGCCAGTTCGTGCTTAAAAATATAGTGACCGATCTGTAAGCGAGCCAATAGCACCTCTTCTCGACAAGACTTACAAAAGGAGGCTACGCAGTGCACAGGGAAATCCTTCACTTCCCTGAGCTTGTTGCCACAGAGAGCCATTTATACTGCTCTATCGAGCTATTCTTTATGTTCTCTGTCAGAATCTGGATGACTGCCTCATATTGAGTGATTTTCTTAGTGCCCTTCCGAGCGTTTGTGAGTTGTACAACCACCATCCTATTGTACAGCGCATCCAGGACTTCCTCCACATGTTTCACATTTCCAGTGACATTGTGGAGTGTGCACAGATTCCTGGTCACATTGGCCTGCAGGGAAATGAACTGGCAGATTTGGCAGCTAAGACAGCAGCAATGCAACCCAGTATTGCGCTTCCCCCTCTGCACAACAAACCTGAAGTCTGCAGTGGTTACAACAGGAAGTGCAGTACTGTGAAACCACCTGAACTGTCAAGTACAGGGATTCAGTGGCAGCAGTATATGTTCTGGTCCCATTACAAAGGCACATCCAACACCATAGGCGCCTTTACTGCCATCGGACTGCTCTTTAAGGTGGTGGAATGTGCAGATGGTGAAGCCTTTGGTAGCAAACGCACTATGAGAATCTTTTCTGCTATGGTGGCACTGTTTATATTGCAGGTTTCAGTCGTAATTTCCTGACTCTGTGCTGATTTAGCTGTGACTGAGCAATTAGTACTGAGCATGGGACAGAAGGTTGGTAGAGGTGCAGAAGCCTAAGGGAGTTTCCAAGAAGGGCACCTTTTCCCTTACCCATATCTCCTGAATTGCTCTCTCCTCTGTAAAATGGGGGCAATCTCGGGAACTAGATGTGTGTTCACCGCCGTAATTCGCACAAGACGGAGGAGTTGTACAATTCCAATCGTGTGACGTGTCACCACAGATAGCACGGGAAGACCGACCAGTACAAAAATCGCTCGTATACCCAAACCGCTGGCATTTGTAACATCTTAGTGGGTTCGGGATGTAAGGCCTAACCTCAGTGGCTTCGTACCATGCCTTAATCCTTTGCGGGAGAACGACCCTATCGGTGGTAAGGAGCAGGATATGGGTATGCTCAAATTCAAACTGTCCAATGCACAGGTGGTAATAATACCACAAGAGGAGTTCAGAGTTTTGTTTCTCGACCTTAGTGGGGTAGCTGCCTAACATTTTAGCTCCCAGTATTTTCTCTGCCTGGGATACTGAAAGTGCCTCAAACTGGAGTGTACCATTGCGAGCTCTAATACAGGATTTCACTGGACCAGCAATGTTGTCTAGACCCTTTTTAATAGCAATCGTTAATTTACTACCATCCTCAGTTCTGTTTATAACCAAGTAGTGAGGACCACTAACTCGACTACTTTTCCAAGTACTAATGTATTTTCAGTTTTGGCATTTGCCATAAAAATGGTAGTAGATTTTATCCCCAAGTGTTCCCCCCACCACGGAGCACAACAAGGAGTCACCCCACTGGGGTGACAGGGCTACATGAGAGATATAGCAGGCTCGCCATCCCATTCAGCCTGGAGTTCGGTATAATACCTAGTCCTGGCCAATTGACTAGGGGTGGGTTAGTCCCTAGCCTCCCGTGTATTAGGCTGCACACTCTCCCCTGTTACTGAAGATATGAAGCCCAGGCTCAGATGCGCAAACATTGACCAACCAGGATATCCCTTTCCTCCGACACGGGTCTCCACGCACGGGCCTACACATGGATGGCTCACCATTCAGAGGTTGCCCACAGAGGGAGTCAAGGTTGGCTCGGGAACCCCCAGGTGCGCCAAACCCATACCTACCGTAGTATGCCTCTGGTGTAACTTGATCCCGAGGGACTATGAAGTTGTACCTGCAAGTAAGGTGGTGGTGAAAGAGCACCTGGAGAGTCAATGGTCAAATAACCTTGTTTTGGACCACTGAATGGATTATATATTGCACAGGTATTGTTGTCTTGTTTGGAGGAAGCGACTGTTAGGCAACTGAAGATTTGCTGAAGAGGGCAGCCAACTATCTGACTGCTTCACAACTGGAGTGTTCAGCACTGTCTACCGAGATGATTAGTGTCTCTTACACCAAGGTGACAATGATTACAGCCACACTGACCAAGGACTCCATTACAATGACATCAGAGATATCCAACATATTTGGTAACCACCAAGATGTGATCCTCTAGCAAAACAAATGTAAGTATGGGACACAAGATCTATGGGAATCATTGAAAAGAATCTAATAGCCCCCTGTAGTTTTGGTGAAGAGCAGTATGTCTCATCTGCCTAGAAAGCTGAAAGGACCATCTCCCCCTACCCTGAACTGAAGACACACTACACACCCTTGCTGCTGACAGTGGTGACCAATTTTGGATTTGAAATTGGGATACTGGCAAGTGGCCCTAGATCTCAGAAACATAGAGAGGATTACATTCTCGACAGTCCAAGGGCTGTGGCAATTTATGGTTATGCCCTTTGGACTCCATAACATACCGGCCACCTACCAGCACCTAATGGAATCAGTGACACCTACCTGCTTTATCTGGATGACATTATTGCTGGCAGCAACTTCGAAGACCATCTAAAGAATCTCAGAAAGATACAGCACAAGGCTAAAGGTAGCTAACCTGAATCAAAACTCTTCTGCAGGAAGTTAACTACTTGAGCAATATAGTCTCACAAAATCTGCATTTGAATCAATTATCTGGATGCAGATACAGCTTGCTGGCAGATGTTTCCTTTGTCATTTTGCCTTGTTTACTATACACGGAAGGGCTTGGTGTTGGTTAATGATTTCACAGGACAACAAAATATTCCATTTTGCTACTTTCTATAGGAAATCAGAAGGTAAAATCTGTATACAGTAATACTGCAAAATCAATAAACATTAATTGCACACAAATCTACACAAGAATATTAATGGCAAAATCTTACTAACGTATAGCTTTCCCTTTTTTGTTTATATGTAAGGGTAATCTTCTAAACAAAGGCACTTATTAATTTTGGTCACACTAATTTATATAGTACATGTTTATGCGAAACGTACATCATTAATGTTTTAAAATGATTCTTTCTACTGGAAGTACTATATTATTCCTTTCATAATGATTACTAGAATGAAGTTCTGAGACATTCTGTTTATAATAGAAACACGTCATCGAAAAAATAAATTTGAAGAGAGATTAGGAAATGATTCAGGTTAACAAATTACACTATGGTCTTATATTCTAACAATTTATGCATTTCTATTCTAATAATTTCTAGTAGCATTATAATTCTTGTGTCATGCTCTTTTTGTACTGTTTCTTTCCACACCATCAAACACCTGGAATACAATAGTTGTACAGCAGGTAAATTATATCATTCCTGCCCTACTTTAACAGTAATTTGTATGTGTTTGTTAGAATCAAGATAGACCCCAGCCTCCTCTGCTGCCAATATCTTCCTATTCATGCACAACTTATTTTTCGAATTTTTGAGTTTCTGCCATTATCTCTAATCCTTATTTTTTATAAGTTTACCCAAAGTGTAAATATATCCAGCTGCATTTTGTTCTTACTGATTGGCTAAGATTATTCCTGCCATAAATGGAGAGAAAAGATGAAAAATGAAAACATACAAGTGTTGGAAACATGCAACAAATGTATAAAGAATATTTAACTCATAATTATCTGTAATGGAATAACCCCTTCTATATCGGTATCTGATTCTGCGAAGTCAATTTTGCTGTCAGATACACTTTTGGCAACTTTAATGACAATGCTGTCAATAGTATTATCCACACTGTCATCCAGCTCCCATCTTTTGTTTTCTTCCTTAACCTTATGCATAATTGCACCTTTCGAATAATTATCAATCTGCAACAATCCTAACCTCTGGCAGTTTGAACATGGTGTTCTTTCTCATCACGAAGCCCTCCAAATGATTGAGAATATTGACTCCAAATGAGTTCAATAGGATTTAAAAGCAGTTATACGGAGAAAGTCTAAGGATTTCATGGACAGCAGCTTTTGCTGAATCAACAACTTATTAGTCACTATATATTTTTGCATTATTTGGGGCAGTTTGAATTTACAAGTAATCTGTCAACAATTTCATTTTTGTTTAGCTTCTCCAAGAATTGTTTGGTTTTCTTTCTACACGAACACTGTGGTATGGACCACTCTCGGCCATCTCAAAACTACTGTTGAAATACATAATATATGCACAGCACTCTTCATAAACTTGTTAGTCATCACACTTGCCGATTACGGGTTTTCCACCTCATCATTTTTATTTCTCAAGATTTTCTGATACTGCTGATGCTAACGCCTGAAGCTTCGATGTGATCTCCTCTATCTGTCTTACTGAAAGAGGATGTTTTTCCGAGTACATTATAAACATGTACTAATATTTGTTTGTCACTACATACAGGTTTTCCCGAGTTCAGAAGATCCTGCAGGTTCTGCCATTATGCACGATTTACTTACCACTTTTCACTGCGTGAATAACATAAATCTCGAGTAAACTGAAGCTCCACTCAGCTAAGTCAGTGAATACATGGGGTAATTATGCATCTGCTGCCGTTACAAATACTACAGTACAAACCAGATGTAGCCTTTTTTAAATCTTAAAATAACAATCTATAGATGCCTCATTGCAAATACACAAATTTTCTGAATGGTGCTTAAAAGAAAATTATTTGACTGAAGTAATTTGAAAGTGCAGAATAAATCATTTTAAGTATGGAACTATTTTGACAGCAGTACATGAAGCTTATTAGTTGTAGTACCCAGTTATAAGTCAACCAGCCAATAAGAGAGGACCATAGCACATCATAGTGTTGACATGCACAGTAAGGTAAGAAAAAAACAGATAATAGGTGCTATTTGCTGTCAAAGTGAAATGACTTATAAATCTGATTTCAAATGCCATAATATTTATCTATGTGCTAAAGAATTATTCAATTTCAACAGTTGCCCACTACTCAGTCTTTATGTTATCTGCAAACCTTTGAAGAATGCAGCATTTTCAAACATGTACATGTTATGAAATATTAATAATCATTAATGTAATCATGCAGTCCATTCTAACCTTACCTCATGCAACACCACAAAACTGCAACATTAATAAATATTCTGTTAAGAAAGCATTAATGTCTAGATTCTGACAATCCATAGTCTTTACTTGAGGGCAAATCTTGCATTTTACATATGCATGGAATTGATATTAGAAGTAATTTAAACATAAAATCCAAGAAAATTACTACAATATGTTTAACATCAAATGATGCTTGCGATAAAGCATTATACCAGAGACATTAAGAATTGTTGCATAGTCAAAGACTTATCCCTGCAATCCTTCAAAGTGGTCTCCATCTCTCTCCACACAGTGATAGATTTTGCAACCACCTATAAAAAGCACAACAGACTAAGCCTGAGCAAAATTCTGGACTCGTTTAAAAGATTTTCCAGCAATGCAAGATTTCACTTAAAGGAAACAGCAGAAGCCGCAGGGTGTAATGTCAGGACTGTAGGTGGGCCTTAGTTTCCTCAAATTTGCCATTCTGTAAGAAGAGCATTGACATGCAAAAGCAACAGCCTTAAAGTTCGTCTTTAGCCTCAACTCTTCAAAACATAGCAGACGTAGAGTTCATTTCTTCTGTATGCAGTCAACCATACTTTAACACTGGAAACATTCTCATTTAAATGTCAACTTTCATCATCAGCATTTTCCTTTCCCTTCTTCATTGGTTGAAGAATGTCAAAGCCATTTTGTACAGATTTTTTGCAGCTTTAAATGTTCATGGAGCATAAAGTCAATGCTGCCAACACTGATTTCCATACTTAGCATTGCAACAGTAATATGTTCATTTTCCTCCACCAAGTTCCTAAATCTTTGAATTGTTCCTTTGTGCCTAATTTCCCAAGCCAAGAAAGAGGATTGTCTTTCAAAATGTCTTTCTTCAAATGAACACAGCTAAAAAGTCCTCTTGGATTTTTGCTCTTTCTTTTACATCTAGCATGTAGTATAAGAAAATGTAGAATCTGATGTTCTCTTTAAAAGTATTCATTATTTTTCATCACATGTTGACACAGGACTGAACTCAACAGACTTACGACTATGAGGTTTAAACCCACACTTATGCACAATTTGATGGCAACTGTTGCCAGATACGAAAGTTTAAGGAACATTGTAATTAGAATAAGGAAAATCTATCTTACCAAAAGATGATACAGTAACTAAACCATATGATACGATATATATTTGTGCATCACAGTGTTCTGCTGTTCAATTACAGGAGTTAGTAGTAATTTATATGTACATTTTCGTCCAGTTTCAAGAAATTATACTGCATCTTGATCACCTCTCAAGACTTTTATTACATTTTGTTTGCATGTATATTTCTTCTCAGAAGACACCCTTTGCACCATTTCCATTGGGAGCATGATACCCATAAACGCCAATACTTTTGCTGACCAACTTTACCATGCAAGTAAGAGCTATTATGCGATCAATGCTTGATATTATTTACATTTCTTCACCATGGTACAATCTTTTCATGATCAAGCATTTTTGGTATGTGAATTAACAATTTGTGGGAGGTATTTGGTATATTGGTGCATAGAGGAACAACGTACCTTATTTTTAACCTTTCTGTTTCAACATCCAGTCAGAATTCATGCTGATTTCAAAACAAAAAAGGTTTGCCACATAGATATTGCACTTAACTACACCATACAAAAAAAAAAAAAAAACACTACACCATACAACACAAAAAAAAGGGGGGGGGGGGGAATGAACTTAGTATATCTCGGTTGATGTTTAATTGTTTCTGCTCAGAAACTTAATGGTGACATCAAACCAATAAGAATGCATTATTGCCTCTTTGCAGACTAAATGGTTGCTTCTCGATATTTTTAGTTTTTATGTCAAATTTTCAGTCAGAATAAACCATATGCAACTATAACATGTCCCCAATAGTATCAAGCACAAATTCACTTCTGCTGAGAAAATCTTATGATTGTCCAGTATTTTAACAGTGGTACTGTTCTGACCTTTCAGGAACAGAATTTCATGTTTTACATATATACCTGTCTTTCCATTTTTTAAAACACAAAGTTCTTTCAGCTGTAGCTGTAATGCAAACAGAAAGAATTTTTGCAGAACATCTTACATCTAAGGGAAAACAGGACTCTTTTCATTACTTGAAACTAAGGAGTTGAACTGTTTGCTTCCCAGTGCACTATTCTGAATTTAGTCTTTTGCTGATGTCACTTTTCAAGATCTGCTGGAATAAATATATCTTTATACTTTGTTTCTCAACAAGAGCAAAATGTCTGAACGACTGCAGATAGATGCGATTGCTTATAAGAAAATTGTGCTGAATGACTTCAGAAACTCCAAGGAAAATTAGAAATACGTACAAATATATATATATTTTTTTATTTTGCCCTACACAGTTACCACTTAACATATTTAGTCCTTTTGCTCTATAATACCATGATTTGTAAAAGACAAGATGTTATTTCATCACTTCTATTAGCAAAATCTTCATACCATAAAATATATAGGAAGTCTGTCACCTAGATTGATGTTAAGTTAAAAGTGCTCAACTGACAATGATAAAACATCTCAGAATGAAAAGGTAGGTAGAGGCACACAATATTTGCAGCAAATCCATTGATACTTCCACTGCATCAATGTGACAGCTAACATTTTTCTGGAGGCCATTACCGCTGTAGTTAACACCAGTGCTACCTCCTGTCATCAGTTTCAATTTGAAAATGACAAACAAGTACAGGAAAATGGACTTAAACCACCTTGTGAAGAAATCTCTAAATTTTGAAAATATTGTCACTTAACACCTTTGAGAACTCTTGATATACAATTCTCAACTAGGGAAGGAATACATAGGTATAAACAGGGAATCATTCGCAAAGTGTAAAATTTGCAGTAAATAGTTAAAGAAGCTTATAACATAAAACACTAAATATATTCCTCGTGTAAAGATTCCAGAGAAAAATTGGCATTTAAACTTTCTTGGCAAACATTTTAACATCAGAAAATCTTTAACTGTACAAGATACGTTGATCTTTTAAAACACACATTATTTTCATAATTAGTGAAATAGAAATAAAACACTGAATCACTTAACCTTCCATTTAATTAGATTGTCCAACCAAAACCATGTCTTATTTGTAGCAGAGGAGGCTAAACAAGACTGCATTACATCATTAGTTCAGAATGCACCATTTTATACACAGCAGCATATCACCTCAGAAATGGACCATTAATGCACTAGTCACCAATAAAAAAAAGTTACCATTTCTTAATGCCCCACTTTACATGCATAATTTTCCACCATTACAAACCTTTGGAATGCATAACCCAAAACCCAACAATCCACTTCTCCTACAAAAAATATTCATTCATTAGACCATCCTACACCAACACCTTTGTGATTCTGGAAACCATAAGCAACATATTCAATCCCTGTCACCAGCAAAACTCTGAAAACTGCTATGGACAAACCTCTCTGGGAGTCTTAAACCCAAGACCAACATTTCGATATCGGCGAAGAGGTTTCTTCTTTGATCCAATCTTTCTGTTAAGGTTCAAGTGTGGCTGCTTTTGGAAAGCCTTCTCTGTCTGTATGTTGAAAGAAAACAGAACACAATTAATAAATTATTCAATTATTGCTCTTACTGAGCCTCCACCTACCTCTCTTGGCGTCTTAAAACCCAAGCCAACATTACGAATGTAACGAAGAGATTTCCTTTTTTTGGCCCCTAAGCCCTTCTTACGATTTAGAAATATGGTAGGCTGCTTTTGAAATGAGCGTTCATTCTGTAAAATTGAGAGATGCAAATTAAAACATCCAAAAGCATGCTTCACAAATTCAATGTAAAAAACTAGAATTATCTTGATATAAACACTGTAGTGTATTTCCGTAAATGGAAGGCATGACTATGCCAGAACAATAAAAAGTGATTTGTCTTCATATCTACTATCTGTAATGTTTAGTTTATGTAGCAATTAATTTTCTTTAGGATGTTTTCATGCATTTCCAAACCTAGACTTCAGAACATATTTTCATGGAATGAAAATTTGGTCCTTTCTTTTGTAAGGTGCAAGAAATTTTCAGAAATTGTTTTCTCACATTTTTAAAATGGAGTACCCATTCCACACAAAACATTAACAACTTTCTGATTAGTCACAAAGGATGATTATTCCCACAACACTTCAAAATCATTCAATTTTAGAGTTCTAGAAAAAGCAATTTAATTAGTAAAATATTCAATTTATATTATATAGGTTAGCTGATATATAAGTATAAGGAATTAGGCAAACATTTTGCTCGCCTGCTCAATCATCATTTGAGAATTATTGAATTCCTCTAAAACTGCTGAAGCTCAAAAGATCTATCCTATTTCCAGGCCTGCAGTACATGAAACTATATCAAGGGCAGCATTCATAAATCTAAAGTACGCCCCATTTCCATGGCAAACTACCAGTAGAGGCATTAATTCTGGTCTGGTTTTAGTCACATTTGTATTCTTTTTAAATCTTACAAGATATACCAAGATTGTATTTTCCTAAACTTCAAATTATGCTTTTATTTTGTCTGTGACATCGGTATGTCCTTTATTCTGTATAGATATTAGAAACAAGTTGAAGTAACAATTCAGTAACTTCAATAATTTTGCCTTAGTGCAGCAGAAAAATGATTGTCTAAATGTTTTCAACAGCGTATGTGTTCCATTATTGTATTTCCTGAGTATCTAAGGTGAAATGAGACCATCATTGTTGTATACAGTTGGCTGCAAACATTTGAGAGCTTAAAAGTGATCCTGTAATTTGAAGTAATGGCTCCCAAGACAAAAAGAGCTGATTGGTCACCAAGTAACAGGAGTAAAGCGGTAACACTTCGAGAAGGCTATTCATGTGAAGAAATAGTAAAAAGTTTGAGTAGTGGCGCTACAAAATCAGCTGCTAGGAAAGTGTGTAAGCAATGTGAACTAAGAGCACAAGGACGTCTCAAAGAAGTGACACAAAACCAACTGCTTGGGAATCTGCTGCCTTTTTCTACAAGACCGAAGATGTGCAGCAAGACATAAATACCTTCTGGACTTCAAGTTTCAGATCAATCAATCAGACAAAAACTTTGTGAAAATGGTCTACAAGCAAGGGTCCTAAGAAAGAAACCTTAGCTCAACCAAAAGCATATGGAGCGGGGTATAGCACACAGGGAGCAGTCACAAGGAGACTGAGGTAGAGTTGTGATGGCATCAAGTTTGTGTGTTGCCGAACAGGTGAGGACATGTCACCTGAGTGTACCACCGTCAGCATCCTGGTGTGGGGAAGCATGGCAAAGCATGGTGTTGGGTGCCTAGCAGTGTTAGAGGGCAACATTAATGCCAGAAAATATCAAGAAGTCTTACAGTTAAAACTACTGCCTGCTATCCTTGATTTATTTGGAGGTGACATTGAGCAGTGCATCTTTCAGCAGGATGGTGCTGTCATACTGTTTGAATCAATCAGAAATGGGTCAGGGATAATCATGTTATTATCCTTTCTTGGTCAGGGAATAGTCCTGACCTCAACCCAATTGAAAACTTGTGGACAAGGATGACAGTTTTGGTGTCACGTCGGAATCCCAGTAACAAGAGGGAGCTGCTAAAGGCCATCATTCAATCATGGTTTAAAGTGATAATACCAGGAAATCTCCAATGTTTGGTGGACTCAATGCCACGACAAAACGAGGCAGTAATTAAATCAAAAGGATTTCCAACAAAATATTGACTAAACTGTCACAATACCTAATCTATATGAATATGAACAACAGCGACCATTTGCAGTTATTATTTTGATTTGTGACTAACCTGCAATTGTAATTTATTTTGCACTATTTTGAAACCTTGCATATTTAGAAATGTTATACTAGTTTTCTTGTAATTGTGACTAAATAATGCATATTAGAATTTACTCTTACCACTTGGATTGAATAACTCATCTGTCAATTGAAGTATCACACTGTAGCATACTTTTAAGATATTTTGAATTGTGTTCATGAGCTAAGTTCATTAATTACTTAAGATAAAATTGATGTCAACAAAGAAAACAACCAAATGCATTAGAACATAATAGTACAGGAAAGATCAAATGAATGCAGTAGTGCATATAATACAAGTTAGTCAAGATTACGTATGATTCTATAGAATTTGAGAAATGTTTCAGCATTAGGAAAGAATATTTTATACGTGTTTAATTTCTTGGGGGATATTTAGGCTTTAATTCACAACAAATTATGTAAACAAAAATTAATACCAAACTTTCAAGTAAGTCTACACCAAACCTAAGAAACCAGGCAATCACAGAGCATGTTTTATATTTATTCTATCTCAAATTATATTTGTAACTACTTGCTGACTCTCAATCTCTTTTATGAGCAAGATCATGGTTCATCAACGTCTTTTAAGGGGAGTGATGGGAGAAATTTAGGTTTTCCACAATTTCGATCTTAAGAGGCTTCAGTTTGTTGTGCACATCAGGGGTATAAAAATATGTTCTGCTAAGTTTCACTGCTCTGTCGATAGTTTTTGAGTTATTAAAAATTCTGGTTTAAAATATATGAATTTTAAAAACCTATCTTGTCATGCAGTTTTTGAATAAAATGAACATTTTTTATACCATAGAAGCATGTATAAAGCTAGAAGTATCAGATTTTTGATATCTTCATTACAAAGGGATAGTGCTAAACCAATAAGGGGAGAGGAAGGTTGTGTTCTGTGAGATGCTCCAGTGGGTAAAGGAAAAGGGCTCTAAGGCATGATGGGAGTGGACATAACAGCATACAGAGCAAGAATTGGACAGTTAAGAAAGTAAAAAGCTGTGAATACAAAAGATAATTTTGGAGAGATGATTAATTTGCTGGTTTTGGGGTATGTTATCACATTTTTGCTAGGCTTGGCTGATATAAAAGTAATGCTGGAAAATCTAATTGAAAAAAATCTGATGTGTTCCATTCACACGACTTTCGCAAGCTGTTCCAAAACAATTATATTAAAAGATTCTTTCATAAAAAACATTAGCAATTTTGCCTTATTGCTTGCTTCTTTGTAAGCACAATGTGTTCAGGCTTAAGCCAATCACTATGTGAAACAATTAAAATTCAGTTCTCTTTGATTGCTAAGAGTAAACAAAAGAAAGGTGAAAAGATGCTTCCCATTTGAGAAAAGTTATATTACATTAAAATTGAAAGCAATAACTCTGAAATCTCAAAAACAAATAACTCTAAAAAAAAGTGTGACAAATGAGTGCTTTAACGACATCTACATTTTTTGTGTAATAGGTTTTTGACAGTTTACCAGCTATACAAAAATTATACAGAAGTCATCTAGAATGAAGAGGTCTTCAGAGGCTATTCCCAGAAAATTGAAATTATATGTTTCATTAGTCATAAAAATTGCTTAAACATATGGCACTTTATTCAAAAGCGTTAGCCATTTTTGAGAAAATCAAAATTTTCGAAAAATGTTCCATGTAGTAGTTGGGATGGGCCAATTTTCTTGAAAATCTTGTATCGCATCTTTGGAAGATCATAAACTTAAATATCAAGCTTAGTATTTATCTGACTTTTTGAGCTATACTGCCCAAACACACGTTTCTAAAAATGTTGAACAAAAAACTCAACTTTACTGCACAATCACTAGTAATATTTATGAATTGCATGGTTAAGCATTTTTGAAGGTATATAAATATGCTCACAAATGGTTGAGTGCTCTAAAAATTGAAGGCAATTCTCCACTTTTGCAAGTTTCCCAAGCAACGTGGGTGAAATTATTTCCTTGCAAGTTTTCATTTTGTTCCAACCTGGCAAACTTTTCCAAAATTGAAAGAGTTATCAACAGCAAATGATCACAATGCAATTATAACAAAAGACATCCATAATTTTCCAAACTTTTTTCTTTCAATCCAGCTCTATTCACTTTTTTTTTTTTTTTTACTCCAAGTTAATTGTGCAACCAAAACTTCAGGAATTATTATTTCCATAATGGTTACTTAAAAATAAATTGTAGTTCAGCTCTTTTACCTCTGAAATAAACTATCCCCATGGATCAAAGATTTGAAGCGTTCTCTGTGTTGGTTGTTAATCATGATTTTACAGGATAACAACCGAGTTAAATTGGGTTCGTAAAACTCCAAGCATTCGACCAATTTAACATTATGGTCCTTGTCAAGGAACGGGCAAAACTGGAGTAAAAACCAGTATTTTTAGCTTATAGTGCACATGTAGTTGTGCCCAATCCCAACCAATCAGTAATGGCTTCTTGGGACGAGATCTGCTACACGTTAACATGCTTCCCGCTCCAAGGTATGCTTCATCCAAGTGCTGACCATGTCCTTCCTCCCTTTTAGCTTATTCAGTGCTCCACAGGAAAACATGGCAAGGAAGGTTCAATCTGCTGTGGAGAAAGAAAAGAAAACCCAAGGCCTTCATCCCTCATTAAGAAAATCTTTTCAACAAAATTCTTCATGTTTACAACATCTGCACTTAAGATATGTCACGTAGTAAGATGAGAATCAGGATGTGCTCTGTTAAGGATAACCTACGACTCAGGACACAAGGTGTATACGAAATTCCTTGCCAGTGTGGTATCTCATACATAGATCTAAAAGAGATGCCAAGAACATCAATGCTATATTAGGCTGCTTAATCCAGAGAAATCTTCAGGAGCAGGACATTCCATTGAAAATGACCATAGGATCCTCTTCTGGGACGATGTCATCAAGGGCAGCACTGAAATTAGGATCTGTGATAATTTGTTCAACAGAGACTATGAGGCCTGACAACCTGTCCTCAACATGATTAAAAAGATTGAAAGAATCCTCCATCCATCTGTGGCTTCTTGTTGGTTCTCTAAAGTTAAGCAGCACTTGAATGGTGGCTGCATCACAAGACCAGAGGCAGATCACCGAAAAACCGAAGCCAGAAACTACTAGATCTCATACCAGTAGAAGTTAAACAGCACTGTGTGGGGACTGCACTTGGATGGATAACCACTACATAACACCAGATGTGGATTGCAGAGAAAATTACCCAGGAAGCTGCATGCTGACCTGTTACCAGATCTAGTGCTTAGAAAGTTAAGCATTATTGAACATGATCAGTACCTGGATGGGAGACACACACACCAGGAGAACCCTAAAGCAGAAAGCTGCATGTTAATCTATCACAAATCTTGTGCCACGAAGCAATATTGTTTGGTTGGGATTGAGCACAACTATAGGTACACCCAATATTCATTTTTACTCCAGTTTTGCCAGTTCCCTTACAAAAACAATAGTTGAAGTTAAGATATTTGGAAGGTTAGATTTTTATGACAATTTAACTCAGTTGTTATCCTGTGAAGTCAATATTATTCCCACAGTACCATATTTCTATAGTATGGACTTTTTTTTTTTAGTAAATGTTACTTCTGAGGTGACTCAATCCAACTTGATGCATCCTGCCATAGAAGTTCTGTGAATGTTATCAGTGACAAAAAACCAAATACTGTATCAATCTCCTCATGATTTAGCAGGTCAATGTGCATCACTACAGAATAAATGTTGCATCATTCACATAGGTTACCAGGGGTAGAGCGAAGGATGGCTTGCCAAATTGCCTAGCATAGATGTAGATTTGGAGGGTGAGGGCAGCAACATGCATTTTAACAAACTGTCCATAAGGAGCTCTACAGGATTAGTGCACTATCAAGGCTTCCAGCATTGGAATTCCACCGTATGGTACATAATTTCAAACTGTCTCTCATTATAAAAGTTTTAACTTTGGAATAAAGGATACATAGATACTCTTAAACTGCTATATGGGCAGAATAAGTTCCAACGATCATCCTCACAGCATGAAATTCCATAATTATTGTACACCATGGCAATAAACCATGAACAGACATTTACCACATTTCACAGTAATCAATACATTTCTTATTGTATTACACTTTAGAATCCAGCCTATACTAGCCTCACATCTCTTCTGTCACATTTGCAGTCTACTACCATTTAAAAATTTTCCTTTGCTTTGTAGTTTCAAAATTCCTTGTAAATAAATGTTTCTTATTGTTTTGCATATTATGGACTACAGAGAGCACCATCAAATGTCTAGTCTTGTATTATGTAAACTAGGAAAGAGCTCCTTATGCTAACACAAAAATGTGTGTATATTTTAGATTAAAAATCTTACATTCAAGATGCCTTACGTTCTGAAAAATTAAAATGCTACATTTTTAACAAATTGAATGCAGATAGCAGATATACTCACTAAATGTAATTAACATTGAACAAAGAAGTTTATATCAAGATTAATTCTAATGAGAACAATGTTTTATCATAATATGCATATTATTATTACTACTACTGATTGATATGTCCTCTGATTGTTCATGAGATTTCTCAATGAATGAAAAATTATTAAGGCTTTAATTTTTTTGCTTAATGAATTCAACATACCTTTCCCTTATAGCTTACTATAATGGTAGTATTTGGACTTTAAGGCACCCAACCGCAGAGGTCATTTATACCCCATATTATTACAGGTATAATGTCATGTAATTTAGATTTATGGAGTATGTGGTGACTTCCTGTGTTATATCTGCAGCTGCAGTGTGAATGGTGTTACCTAACCTCTACATTTATGCCAAGTTATACTAGCATTACTTAATTTGAATAAGACCTTACAACCATAGCAAGCATGGTAACTCAACTGCAAATGAAACCAGCAAAATTGATTTATCAAAGTGATTTATGATCTTGGTGCGCCATATTTTGAGACATTCAAGATGACAGGGAAGAAATTTTCATTAACATTATGGCTAAGGGGCCTAAATTACTTACTTTTTCATTACCGGTAGACACTATGGTATTGTTTGTTTCATTGGGTCCACAAAATGCTGGCTACAGTATACTGTAAGGTGGGCAGCAAAAACCCCTTTAACTCAGTCAGTGTGCATTATGCTGGGAAATTCCACATGCTCTTCAATTAAGGCAAAGAGGAAAGCATCACCTCTCCCATTATTGGGGGCACACATTTGAGTCATCCTCACGTCATTGATGACTTTAATTTCCCAGCATCCAGTCTCCTTCCACAATGCAGCTGCATTGGCATTTTCTTCACCCAATTTTGCAATCATCAATCTGAACATGACCAGCACTGCTTATTTTCCCCCATTGGTGATTTAGTGTTTATTGCACACTTCACAATGGCTGAACCATTCAGCCAACCACTTACCTGCTACTCATGCAGTGTTTCTAGGAGAACTCTGTGCAATGGTTTATTCTTATGAAAATTTGGCATTACTTCCACATGTGATACGGATTTGGTATGTTTGTTACTTTGCCATTAGTCTCTTAAAGCCGCAATGCATAGCCAAGGTATCCGTGAAGCTAAAACTTCAATGATCCAAAAAAGAAGTCAAACCTTGGCAATCTAGTGGACTTCAAATCTGAAAACCTGGCAGAGGACGATGGATTTTTTCAGGTGTAAAAATCCTTAGTATGGCTTCCTTCGGAAGGAAAGTAAAGCCATTGGTCCTATGTTGTAGATTTACGGCACGTAAAAGAACCTTTAACCTGATAGGCCTCTGAGCAAAATTGAGAGGTCTTTCATGCCCAATTTAGAATGGGATGCTGAGAACCGGAGTAGTTAAGGAGAGTCCATATATAACATGCCAATTTTTTTCAAATCTGAACATGGTTAGGAGCATTTGGACAGGTATTTTTCATTCTTGTCTTTCTTTTAAAGAGTGTTTAGAAGATTTGGTGACCGACAAATTTAGCCAGTAAAAAAATTAGTTGGCTATTACATGGCTGTTTTACTTTTCAAAGTAATTAAATATGCTGCAAATACTAATGAATTATTGACTGATATCTGCATTAGTGATTCTGCAGTATGTTGTAATTGAGAGCTGTTAGCATTTCTGGTCACGAATGACAATATTCATCAGAATAAGAGCAACAGCAAAGCTTTCTTCTTTGCATTAACCCCTTTGCTGCAACGCATAAAAAGAATAAATGTTAGTTTTTTTTGTTTTTTTTTTACTGTATCCCTATTTTCTTTTCCCCCGTAGGTTTTACTGTTTCTTTTACAAACATATACACATTGCACAAACATATTACACCCATGCCCAAGGCGGGACTTGAACCCACGATCCCCTGCCCACGAAGCACCAAAGCAAGAAGCTTTAGCGAGCGTGGCCATGGGGACCGGCTAGTTAATTTGAGTAAATATTGTGAAGTAATTAAGGATTTCAAATCTGTATTAGTGTATATTATTATTAATGTACATATTAGAGGCTTCATAATAACTGTTTATAAACTATCTGGTAATTGACATTAAGTATTGCTATACTGAATAAGTAGTGAGGTATTTAAAAAAGAACAAACATCTACATGTAATATGTTAGATGTATAACTATTCTTAATATAATTTAAGATTATTATTGTAAGTGAATTTGTACATTTAACTCTGCCACCGGACTATACGTGATTGCAGAAAATAAACACATACATAAACATTGATCAGATTGATGATGCTTGACCAGCTTTTAAATAATAGGTTTAAATATGGCAGTACGGGTGAAAAATGCCAGGGTTTTACACTTGAAATACTAGTTATTAAAAACAATGTAATTTAAAAGCTACAATGATTATATAAAAACAATTTCTGTTCAATAATCTACTGTTTAGAAGAATTATTGGGTAATAAATTAATATCAGTACATATTCAGTAACAAAGAAAAATAGTTATATTGCAATTTGAGATGAAATATCACACAGTTCTCTCAAAATAAAAGGAAAAAACGTTTAGCATTATAATGTTATATTCACTTGCAAAGTACAAACATACTTTTTAAATTATGTTGAATTAAAATATGCAAAATATAAATCACCGGAGGCAATGATGTCAGTGTATTTTGCAACAGAATATAAGTGCTCTAGATATGATGGTGGTTTTACTGCACGACCTGATTAAAAAAACAAAACTTATTGTCACACAACAGTCTTAAGTAGTTCAAGTGACTTCTGGCGATCCATATTTAAGTGTTGAAAACATTTAGTTGTTCAGATATGAGCCACGGGATTTCATAAGTTTTAACCTTTTTCTTAGGATCATTGGGGTTTAAGCTTCACAGATCCCTAAACTACACCCTGTTGTTTCCGCTAAACCAAACTTACAAAAATTTCCCTCAGCCACGCTTTGCAGCTTAGGGCACCATGGTTTATAATAGACCAGTAATTACAAAGCTGTAATGACAGAATAACAAAAACCCACGTATTTAAGCAATGCACAGTAGTGATACCAGGTAATGGTGTAGGGTAGATGTAATGGTCTGCTAGTTAAGCCACGCCCTTGGGCTATGTCACATACGCATAGCCAACATAAGATACTCTGAGAATACAACATATGCTAAATATAATGTTGCCAACATTAAAAAAGTTACCGCTATTATTAAAACTGTACAATTTACCTGCAATAAGTTTGTAGTGAATAAAGTAGCTGCATACAAATAATGCAGCATGTTCACATTGTTTTTAAGCCAGGAGACACACATTGTTGAAGCACTTTACCGCAATAAGTCTAGTGAAATCACTGAGCAAGTCATGTAAATTAGGTGAAATATAAGCTGCGTACAAATAATGCAGAAGGTCAGGCAGCAAGTTCATATTGTTTTTGAGCCAGGAGTTACACACAATGTTGAAGCACTTTACGACAGTTAATCTGTAGTGAAGACAATGACGAACTTTAATGTAATGAACATTACAAAATGAAATCTCTGGCTCTGGCTCAAACGTTAATAGCGATGTGCATGCGTGTCACCTTTCCACCTCATTTAAATTGGGTAATGGTCAGCTATGACACCATGCATTACGTTGAACATATCTTCACCACGAAAGCAGTTCCTAATAATAAACTCCTGGAGATATGATGTGAAGAGTGCATCACTTGTGTCATACTGACATCTAATTTTCTTTTTAATCGCATCCACATATTTTCCACATTTTGTGTGTGGATGGAATCGTCTCCGGAGTCAACAAAATAAATAATTACATAATGTATATAGATTCCATTTTGGATGTTTTCTATATTGGCGTAGGAGGCCGATCCATCAGAAATGATTCGTGTCCCTGGCAAGATATGCTCCCGTATCAATGGTTCCAGGGTAACTGCCCTTCTGTCGGGTACTTCCACAAGAAAGCATTTCCCGGTGCCCCTCTCTATGCTGCCGAATACCCAATGACCCTCAGGCAACATTACCCCACATTTGCGGTGAAAAAATGTTTCGTCAATCTCCACGGTTATAGGCTCATTATTGTCATCCAGACCACCAATGTTGTTGGGATTCTCTTCCAGCCACCACTCTGCTTCTTCCCTCATGAAATTACAACAGTCCACCGTAGTGTGCTTATTCGCCACCCGTGCTTCCCTCCTCATCTTATGTTGCGGATCTTCAAATGCCCAGGAATAGATCATAAAAATCAGCTGCTCCAGCATGAGTTTGCTCAACGAAAAGAACGATCCATCCCGGACGGACTTCCTTCTGTTGCAAGAAGTACATGACACTGTTTTCCATCAATGCTGTCATTGTGGTAATGCAGCGCACATAGCTCCTGGCAATTCTCACACACCTTGCTGTTAGAGATTGATCTTCTCTCCGCCAACTATTGCAGCACTCCCATTATCCCAACAAATCTGCGGCCCAGATCTGCCATGCACCAGAACTCTCCAAGAACCTCCTCTCGGTTGAGAATGTCGCCTTCAGGGACAATAGACAAGTTCCTCTGAGCCATTATTCAAGAGAAAAAAATTGGTTTGCACGTCACAAAATAACTTGTAAGAATGAGAATATCTCGAGAAGTATAGTTTAAGAGTAAGGCGCTTCAACCCCTAAGGTTGTGATAGGCTACCATCCTTTGAAGTCACTCAGAAGGGGTAGGTATGAGTTAGGAGGGGTGAATTATAGCATTTAAAGAATAGCAATACAAGGTTGACTTTCCCAAACAGAAGGATTGGAAAAAACAATGAAGAGGGGTGGTGGACACCCCCCCCTCTAGAACACAGTTACCATAAAAATAACACATGTCAATGCGATTCTTCCTCGGTGTTCTTTGAATTTCTCTAATATTTGCTTACTGTAACCAAGGGTATTGCATTCCATCCAGAAATCACATAAAAGGAGTTTATCATATAGGTATACTAATTTTGAGATCTGTGAATAAGAGTTTCACTTTTAGGAAACACGCGCCCCGTGATGTGTGTGTAGATGAACAGTACAAGTGATAAATGAAATTTAGGATGTACTTCAATTGTAATATTTCATTTGCAACGTTCTTACTTTCTCTACCACCTACATATTAGGTACAGAAGGTATTACATTCCATCCAAAAATTGGAAATACAGATTTCACAGGGGACAGATCTTTTGAGGCACCATTAATTAAAAAAGTAAAATAAAAAGAACTCCATGTACGTACACATGAGCCTGTAAACAGCATGAATATTAAATGAAAACTCAGTTAAATACCACAATTGGTATTTAAATTCCCTCATGTTCCAAAAATGGTCATGAAGGTGTTCAAGAAAATTGCCTAGCAAATCAGCAGTTAGTCACTGTGTGGAAAATGTTCCCGAAACTTTGATTTTCTGAAAAATGGCTGTACGGTTTCCAATGAAACAGCATATTTTTTTAATATTGTACAATATGCTAACCAATGCAGTTAAAGCTGTGGTTATAAATGGAATAATAGAAGAACACTGAGAACTAATAACATTATTATTCCTTATTGTCAAGTCAATAACGTTTAGAGTAGCTCTCATAGTTTTCCCTTGCCTCCAGAAGAAGAATGTTGGCGTGGGTAGCTCTATTTGAAGCTCTACAGACTCCTGACTTATTTGAAAACCATTTCTTCCTTTACCGTCCAATATAACTCCTGGCTAAAAATCCTTAAACTTAAGAGTTAGAAAGAGAGAGCGAGAGAGAAAGAGAATATATTAACAGCAGACACTGTCTGTAGAAATAACGATGTGATAGAGAGGGGGGGGAGATAGAATATATTAATAGCAGACACTGTCTGTAGAAATGACGATGTGATAAAGAGGGGGGGGGGGGAATAGAGAGAATATATTAACAGCAGACACAGTCTGTAGAAATGACGATGTGATAAAGAGGGGGGGGGGGGGATAGAGAGAATGTCTCAATGGTAGATAGGGTGACGTGTGAACGTGCACGCGGGTGTATCTGTACACAGAATATCCATAGAATAAAAAGTCTGTCTAATGTCTTACTTGCTATTTAGATACACTAAGAAAAATGTCAAAAAAGTTTATTTTGGTCACTAAGTGCTATGGTTCTTGGAGTCCTATTGTAAAGGTCTCAGAGCATCATTTATCAATCTCGGGTCTTTTACATAGCATAGGTATATAGCACGGACCAATGCTTTACTTCTCTTCCAAACGAAGTGTTAAACATTTTTACGATAAAACAATCCATCGCCCTGCGTCGGATTTAAACCCGTGACCTTGGGAATCAGAGGCTAAAGAATGTCATTAAAGAATGTTCCAGATTGCTACGCTTATCTGCTCTATTTGTTTATAAAGTCATATTATATGCTGTTCTAAAACATAAAAAAATGAAAAAGTGGAGAAAATAAAACACTAATGATTTAATATTTTATGTATACAGTCACTGTTTTACTTTTATACACGGTGATAAAATACTCCTTAACTTCACCTATAAACAACTTTAGGCGATTTCTTAAATTGAACCAGTGGACAATGAAGTTACCTCAATGTGTTGCACACCTACTTAATGAATTAAAAATAACAATAATGATAATAATAACACAAATAATATGTATTAACAATACACAGGTCTACATTATCTCGCGCTACACACTGCGTTTGAGTTGGTAACAACTGAGTAATGGTAGCTTTAAGGCATTACGGTTGGCACCATTCATCCCGCGTTACTTACTGACTTCATGACCTTCCTAGCAGACGACGGCACCTTTCCTACACCATTACCGTGTTACCATATAGTAATACTGGTAAAACTTCCACTCGCGATCCGCATTTGAAAGTGTGAAAAACATTGTTCAGATGTGGAAGTCGCCAGATAGCCGAAGTTGAAACTTCTTGGGATCATTGGGATTTTATATTTACAGAACCCTAGCCTACGCTTTGCACCTTTAGAGTCCTGAAGGTTTAAAACAGACCGACTACAAAGCGGCTCTAATGATAGATTCACGTATGAAGAAATGCCAAGTGGTAACCACGAATAGTAATAAAAAAAAAAAGTAACCAAATATACTAGTTATAGGCAAGTGTATAATTTAACAACAGTATACTGGGTCGACTGTTTTAGTCCTCGTGCTTTTTTGGCACGCACTTCAACGCAGCCTAGCGTTAAAGAACCTACTTCGCAACGCCTAGCCCCGGATTCGGCCCATTTAAAACTCCCACAATCTGCAAGACAAATATAGCAGCAACTCCATATAATCTAATTACACCTTCGCATGCCGATTATATTGCTGCTCTTATGCTCTTAAATACACCACCAACAACTTTTACTCCATCTAGCTGATACGCGCCGAATAATTTCCATACGTCGCTACATAACCATAACCACGTGTTGCAAGCAGATTATCCCGAACATTTAGTTGGTATCAAATTGCTCTCTTATATCAATCAACCCATATAACTTCTAAAGACTATGATTTGAACCTAATATTACATTTAATAATAATTACCTGGTCCGCCATCTTCTACAGTAACAAGAGAGAGAGAACACTTCGAGAACCAATACCGTGACGTCCGGCAAAAAGGGGAAACCATTGAACAGGAAACGAAAACATCCAAATAGCCGTTTCGTGCCGCTAGTGTAGTCCAATTTAGCCAACACCTGAAATTCCCTATTCCCTCCTCCATATCACGTCCACAATGTAGACGAAAAATTTGAACAGAACTCTATCCGTATGCATTGTGTCTGCTTAAAAACGTTTTTGTCAAGCCGTCATATTCAGAAATTCCACTTTAGAGATAAGAACGTCTTGTGTGGGTTAAATGTGCGCGCAAAAATAAGTTTTTGTGGTGTTAATTGTTCAATTAGGAAGTAAATTTAGACTAAGTTTTAAGCCAGTATAATAGGTGTGTGGTGTTTGGATGTAGTTTCCCGAATAGCAGAAGCCAAATCAAGGAAAGCGAAATGTATTTCAATATATAGGTGTGTTTAAATAAGTGATTTTGTGGCGTTAAACGTTCAATTAAACTGTAAATTTATGGTGTACGTTTTAAACCAGAGTAATGGTAAATACATGCTTGGTGTTCGGTTTTAGCTCCTCGAATAGCAGAAGCAACAACAACGAAAGGGAAATGTATTATAATGCATAGGTTAGTGTACTTATTTAAGTGATTATTCGGAAGTATACTTAGTGAAATATTTCAATATACAGGTTAGTGAACTTATTTCGATGATTTTTCGGTGGTATACTTAGTGACATTTACATATTATCAACAAAAAAAAAAAAAAAGATTCTATATTGTTTGTTGGATTTTAGATTTCCAACTCGGAAAGACCGTTTATTCGCTGACAAAATTGGCAACCCACTCCGGTTTATAAGAAATCTCTTGCTACTGCGCTCATTTAGCAGTTATCGTAAGAAATAATTACCAACAAACTATATGCTTACGATACCAGAACCGTGAGAAGAGGCGGGGCGTGTACCTCGGACTAGGAATGATATGGTAATTATCGAAATATTCCCGGTCCGAAGTTCTTCATTAATATCACACATTCAACTAAAGTTTTAAACCAATGCTGTAATATATGGTCATACAACGGCTAACGTCATCGGCCAAAAACTGGCGACAGAGATAAAAGAACTACTAGTAACATTTTTCATGTGATCATTATGGAATAAGTGTAGTTGTATGTAAAAAATATTTCTTAGAAAATTTCCAAATTTCAGATGGTAGACTGACCCGAGCCATAAAAAAGGTACAAAGGTACATCCAGTGAAGACAAACTGGGAAAGAAAGTTCCTGTTATCAAAACAATAGAAGAAATGCTAAAAGTACGGGAACACATTCCTTAATTACCATCTTACCAATCACTTTACACCAGATCTCAAAACCCATATAGACATTATATACCAGAACATTTGATTATTCCACTGCTGTATAATTTGTTCAAAGACTGTATTCAAAGTCAAGAAGAAGAGTCTATTGCAGCGTACATCGAGTTCAATTTGCATTGCCATGTTTCTCATAAGAACACGTGTATAAAATATAAAACTTTTGCTAATAAACTTAAGCATCTGACAGATATGCAAGAAAAAGCATAACTTCAACAGAACCATTAACTACATCTAAGCAAGGCTGAAAAAGCACGATAGTCAATGGGAGAGCGCACTAAAAAGTTAGTGTCTGATACCTCATACTAAGCATTTATTTTTGATTTGGTGAAATATCTATCTTTCTCTAGACTGACATGTCTGATAGCCTACTACAAAAAACGTAAATTGCATTGTATAATTTAGTTTGCCAATAGCTATCATCCTAATTAGGTTTCGGATGAAGTGACTGGATCTCAAGGTTCCCAAAAATGCCTGCCTGTTTGGTAAAATATATAGAAACAAGAGCAAGAGGAGTAAAACCAGTTTGTTGTGTACTCTGATACATGTAAAGGACAGAATAGAAATTGGAACGTCGCTTTGACATTAATGAAAAAGCCTCTTTTAAGTGAAGACAATCAAATAAGAACTATTAACCAAAAGTGGTCATTCCATCTTCCAAATGACTGTAATTTTGCCTCAATTGAAAACGTCTTGTTTTTAGAAAACTTGTTGCAATCTATCACCAAAAGAAAAATTAATGCCGATAAAATCCTTATTAAGGCTGAAGATGAAATAGATCCGATACCAAAAGAGTGAACCCTAGAATCCTTTTTAAGGAAACTCTTTCGCGGACATGCCATTTTACAAGCTCAATTTCAAGCCAGCATCTATGAAAGCACGCCTAGTTTCTCTTGCTCACATAACGCAGAGCAAGTTTTACAGAGGATCACGAGAAGAAAAGGGATATGACAGATCTTTTGCCCTACATACCCCCTGTTCATCACCACTACTTAAAGAGTCCTCGTACTTCTCACAGTGCTGAAGACATCGGGACACTGAATGAATATAAGGATAATGTTGATGGTGTGTAACAAAAATTATGTGAATACAATGGTGTTAACTGTAATGCTCATTTTCTTGTCCCTCATATCCTTTGAAAGTTTATATCACAAGTGGTGTAAGTCCGGTTAGACCCTCATACAATGTCTTAAACTGGCCAACATTTGTTAAATGTATTAATTTGAGGTAAAACAAACATTTTCAAAGACATATGTGAATAAGACACACAAAAAGCTGTATTGCTGATGTTTATATGACATTGAACATGACATATCTCAAAACAAGTATAATGTGAGTTGCACCACTTGGCTTTAGAGGGCTCATTTACCTTCCGAAGAAAGCATGCTAAGGATTTTACGCCCAAATATCCATCGTCTTCTGCCGGGTTTAAACGCGCTACCTAAGAGAGAGAGGTGGGTGTTATGTACATTTTGGAGCGATAGTGCCGACGCGGCATGACAAACATAGATAACTCGAATAGATGGTTAACTCAATGTTAAAAAATTGAACTCGCATTCAACTTCCGGCGATCGACGCGACTCCAAGTGTTCTCACACTGCAGGGCATACAAACTTGTCCGATTACGGTAGCTCAATCACCAAAGTAGCGTCCTGCCCCGCTCACTCGCCAAACCATCTATTGCAGGATTTCGGCCAGTTTTCTCGAGTTGACAGCCAGAATCTTTAGAGCGGTTCTAGCTTTTTCTCAAGAAGTCTATGTACCGCTTAAAGGTTCTGATCTGACTGCAGCCTCGAGAAAAACTTTATTTGCCGTTATTGTTTCATTGTTTACTTGAGTATTGTTGGTTTGTTTGCCAGTTACGTTTTATTTTTATGTGCAATGTATATATACAGCAACTGTCACCAGTGGTGAGTAGAGCCTCTTTAACAAATAGATATTCCTGCGCATTAGTTGTTCTTTTCCTTTCTTTATTTGTTTATCTTTAAAAATGGAGAGTGCATGGAAGGAAAATTTACCAAAATAAATTACACTGTAGTGTAATGATAAAACAATATATTTCGAAAGTTAATGATAGAACTATACAATACTACTTTAAAGCTATGCATGACAAAAACCCAGTGAAAATTATATAACTTTAGGAATTGGCTGTCTCCATGGTCGAGTGGTCAGCGAGCTGACTCCTCACCCAGAGGTCCCACGTTTGATTCCCGGCTGAGGTGGGTAATTTTTCTTTAACCGAAATTATTCCCTATCCACCAGATTTTGAAAGTGTGTGTCAACGAGTTGTTTCATAAGTTAAAGCCCCCGAAATTACCATAGACGTTAAATAGGGCTACATAAATGAGACAATTAATAAAAAAACTTTAGGAATTACAGGTATCGTGTGAAATGTCTAAGCATTCCTCAGAAGGGTATGAACTTGTAAGGCAAATAATTGCGTCATTGAACGGCCTGAACTAAAAAAAAAAAAAAAACTGAGGTCATTAGTGTGTTAAAAATAACAGAGATGCTCACAAACAAAGTTACACCTCATACATGTAATAGTAAATAACTACAGTAAAATACAAGAACGTGGAGTAGTGTGAGAAGGAAATTAATAAAGGTGGCAAATAAGCATTTATGAAAATGCTACATGTTATGAGGTACTAGGTGTTCTAAACTATTCATCTTTCTGCAGTGAAAAATTAAACACTGGTCCATAACTTTTCTTGATTTTATTAAACATTAAATGTTAATGTCAATATGTCCTGAAGATTTGTGCTTCTGAAACCAAAATTGCAAATGTACGGAAAAAAAAAAAGTAAACCACATAAAGGTTCACGCTATCAGTTTTATTTTGATTAAAAACAAATTGCGATACTTGAAATTATATTACTTTGTGATAAAGTTCCAAAGAACCATTGCAGAGAAAAAAGTATATGCTAAGTATGTCATTTTTCATCATGAATATTATGCAGCAGGTTAATGGCATAAATCACATAGAGCCTGAAAATTTAATCATATGATCTTCAAATATATAAAAAGGATAATAATTCAATATTTTCTATGCAACCTTTAAAGGGTTTTAATTAGGTGTTATTCGTTTCTTCCTAACAAAATAAACACACCTAGATTTTAAAGCTATACGAATATGAAGCAGTGATCATGTTACAAACAATAATTTACTAGAAATAGATACATCTATTCAATGTAATATTTAGGTATATACCTCTTTATTTTATAACTTTTACATAATAATTGCCTTCATCAAATAATGCACCATATTGCTAGTGCCGTTCTAATGTTTTTTTCTCTCATACACATGGTAGTAACCAGGGAGGGTTATAGGAATGAAAGCATCCTTTCAAACAAATAAATAATAATAATAATAAATAAAATAATGGCAACTTCCTTATTTTAATTTAAATTATTGCAACAGAATTTGTGAATATAAAACAAGATTTTAAACCATATTTCAGCTCATGATTAGTTCAAATTTAGCATTTGACTTTATACAGTTTAGAAAAATTGCACAATTCTCCTCTTAACATTTTTATGATTTAGCTATTCCATACCATGTAGACTGTCCTATTAATTATTGTTGTAATGACAGAGAAAATTAGTTCATATATAGAAACTGAGGAATTACATTAATATTTTGCATTCTATAAACCATATCATTTAAAATTTCAAAAACCTTACGCTATTTTAGACACTGAGTAATATGTAACCATTTAAATATAAATTATTGTGTGTTCTTATTGATTTACTAAGTAAGTTGGAGTTCTTTCTGTAAAAAAATCTAAATTTTTAAATAAAACATTTTTTTAAAAAATTACTTATTTGTATAATTATAATGGCATAATCTCAAATTGTTTAAAAGTCATTTATCTGATATTATAATAGGTGTACATACAATTAATTTTAAAATAATTGTTGATACTATGATTGCAAGATCCCTAGAACGATCTGTATCTAAAAATGGTGTAAATGTATTTGTAATTTAGCAAATTTGACACCCATGTATGAGAACATTGTCTTAGTCTCCAAAACACAGAACAGAGCTTCTGAAATTCCTTACCTAATACGAAATGTGCTTTTTATAAGGCTTAAGGTTTGATATTTTGTCCTGAGATTTAATATGTTTATTTTCATAACAATAATATTTGAAAATGTGCACGGTGAAGTACCTTTGCATTCTCATGTAAGGCGTAAAAATTACTCTAAATTAATTTCAATTTTCATTACTGTTTTACGAGGTAGAATAGTACTACTTAAGCATTTCACTTGTACCATGTTCTACTGAAGTCCTCCTAATAACAAAGAGTTTTATTTTTAACAACCTCTAGGCACTCCTAAGACCATACTTATCTTCACAAAAAGTAATATATGTGCATCTTCCAACATAGCAGTTCACCATGTGATATTTTCTGGAACCTCATAGTCAGTTCTATACCTGAAACAACTATAATACACTGATAAGTACATAAATAATAATAATAATTAATAAAAAATAATGATAATAAATAATTGCTACTGTCAGATGTAAACTCTGCCAACCAGACTGCTAGAAAGACTGACCTTAGAAAAGGTCTGAAAAATTCAATTTTAGAAGATGAAAACAAGAACAAACTTTTTAAAATATTAATATTAATAATGTAGTCATCCGTGGGTTCCGGGGTAGTTCTTACCTCCACAAAGAAGAGGACAGGTTGTGAAGTGGAAATAGAGGAAAAGCAATGCGTAATGTGCTTAGCAGAAAAGATTGTAGGTAATGCCATTCCATCAGCATCTTAATCATGAATTAGGAATTCATAAGCGCGCTTTAAATATAGGCATTATTATATTAAGAGGCTTATATTTGTATTATAAAGGTATATAATTTTTTCTCAACCACCTGCGGTTATGAAAAATATTTAATTGGCAAGATGCTGTGTGGTAGGCACTTAAATTCAGTTAGCACGAAAAATATTATATAAACAAGTCCTCTTTACACCAGGATTTTGATTTCAGTCTTCTTTTTTTTTTTTTTTTTTTTTTTTTTTTTTTTTTTTTTTTTTGCATATTTTAAGAGCATGTCCTTATTTTAATCAGTTTGCGATATAAAGGAAGACAGTGATGTAGGTTATGTTTGTTCATCTGATATACCACTTTCTGCATCTTTTGTCATTAATTAATGCGTGTAACTTTTTAAATATGTATTGATAAATGGGTATTGCTTACTGAAATGTGTATTCAAAAGATAATGCAGCTTATAAACACTTAAATTGCCTGGCTTTATTTACATTGTTATAACAGCAGCAAAAGTACTCAAATTTTGATGTACCTAATACATAATGGCGAACAAAGCAGGTAGTGTCAGCATCAGCCTATACGGAATGAACGCATTGTGGCTTATACTTTTAATATAAATACGGTTTCATGTGAGCTTTAACAAGTTTAGAGATTGACAGTAATCGTGATTATTTGTGTGGATATATGCACATTTACATTTAATTTACAGTACTTGCACTGTCAGTTTAGCTTTCAAATACGTATTAATGTGCAATTAATGTAAGATTATATTGGTAGTCACTTACCTTAGGGCTAATCTTGATAATATTCCCACATTTCTTTGGTGCTCACAACATCTTTCTTGCCATTTTGCGATACATAGTTGCATTCTCATGTATCGTCATGATTGCGATCGTTCTTGGAGTTTCTGAGCTTTGGGGAACCTAAAACTACTAGAATTATAAACGAAATTGTAATATAACAAAAATAAACTAGAAATGTCAAGAATAAAACGAGGCAGTTCAATAATAAATTGTATATCAAATATAATTTCAAATATGGCGCAGCATCCATAGAATAACAGAAAACAATGACGAAGAAAGATGAGAATGCGCGCGGGTAATTATGGGACGTTCTCTCATGCACACTAGCGCCTCCACCTGTTCACACACGGCAGCCAACGGAAACATATACGAGTCCAATTCGGTCAATGCAGTTGGACAGGGATGATGACAACATTGCTCACAGAAAACTACTATTCACAATAGGACGACGTTATCGTGCGAACCTGGAGCTTCGTACTCATGAATAGAGACACCTTAGTACGTTTTGAAGCAAGATCCAGCATTGCGTATCAATACCCATGTTAACTCCATGTTTTAGTTGTATTTTAGATAGCCTTCTTTGTAAGAGTACGCCTTCTCCCATCATTTTGTATCTTCATGTTATTACTCCTTGATTACTATTTTTGAGAAGATAGAATTTCGTTGCGATTTTGTTTACGTCAGTTGATTTTTCATTTTTGCGACGAGCTGTTTAATTTTGTGTCAATAACCTGTTTTAGCGATAGAAAGTTTTTGCAGTAACCAAGGAAATTTTTGAAAACTTTTACACCTCTCCTTCTGATTTCGTCGGGGAAGGAGGTCCTGCGTCGACTCTCCTCCTATAATTGTATATGGGAAAGAGAATAAGTCTGAGGGATAACATTCCTCGTCAGGCAAGAAGATTAATATTACATCGGAGAATAGATCAGCTATATTTTTCGACGAGATTGTTGTTTTTTGCGGGGAATTGAACAAGTCAATGACCGAACATCTTAGTTCAAGCTAGAAAGGAAGTACAATACATGCTAGGAATCATGATGAATTCAGCTTTTCTAACACGTAGAATCACATAAGCTTCCCTCCTGGGGCGTCCACGTTAGAATGAAAATAATCATAACATGTTTATCAATATTTCACCGAATAAAAACCATCACCACACACAATTATAAAAGTAGTAAAAGTGAGTAAACCAGACCTGTAGGCATTTGAACAATAAGACTAAAATTAAAAGAAAATGGGAAATATAAAGTTGTCCATACTCTCAGGAATTTAAACTGAATGTGCTTCAGTAGCCTTCTAAGCCTATTGACAGTAATGTTGAAGCTATATTAGTAGAGAGCACTTCCTCAATGGAATATGAATATTTCCACATTTGGCCGACATTATTCCATAAATTTCCCTGTCTCGAACACTACACTTTCACTGCCCGTTTTCGGCGAGACTTGGCCAGTGACTTTAAAAGGGAACATTAACTTCCTAACTTGTAATGTGTAGCTGACCGATGCTCGAAACCCTCATCATAATCTCGAAAGCCAATGTCAACCTCCTGGTGATTCCCATCATCGTGGTTACAGAGTATCCAATCAGCTGGCATATCCCCATTCCCGTAACCTTCCCAGGACGCCGCTTATCAAGGAAAAATTATGACGGCCTCCAGATTTACAACGACCACCTCCAACATGGCTAACTGCGCCATCTGTTGCAGGAAACTTATCCTCAAAATTAGTTGCAACTGTGATCCATGACGTCATGAATACGTAGTTTATGCACCCGAGCCAGGTTTTGGCCAACAACGAAATCTGGCAATCAATCGTAAATGTTTGATTATTTTCACGCTGTCAGAATAAATCCACAATGGAACCGCACCATTTTTTTCCATTTTTTTCACGTCATATTTGTTATTTTGGACATTCGCAACTCTCTAAATTATTTATTTGTCGGACAATTCACAACAATGTCGTGAAATAACATAATATATCTGAAAAGGAAATTACATTTCATGTTATAAGCTTTTAAAATTGTGCTTGAGTATTTTAGGAGAGACTACCCTGCAAAACAGCTATTAGTGCCGTTTTGTCTGTCTGTAACAATGAAACAGCACATTAAGTTCATCAGGTACAAAGTTCAGATTTTTAAACTAAAATTTTGAAAAAACATTGAATTCTAATGTGTTTGAAAAATGATACAATAAGTACCGTGTAGATGAATAAGGGCAACGTAGATGAATAATCTTCTATGAAAACGCTATTTTTAGAAATGCTTCCACAAAGTCCACCAAATATTAGAATGCAAAACAAAATGTTGGAACTGCATCTTAATTATAATGATAGGGTTCCTTTGCGATTTTATTTTCTGTTAGCGAGGCATATTAAATTGGTTGGTCCAACAGTGGTAATTTTTGTCTCGGATATGACCACTGGTAACGATTTTCTATTATATTCAGATGAAATACTCGAAATATAGGTTGTAAATAAAATTGCAGCTTTGGATTAAACTGTATATTCTAAAACCTTTATTATCTGAAAAGAAGTGAGTAAAACAAACTTTACACAATACTTAATGATATAATCTAGTAAAATAAAAAGAAATCTAAAGACATTTCTTCACACTGTCAACTTATTGGCCAGCAGCATGTTCTACCAAAGACGAGAGTTTGGCAGGACGGGCAGTACTGGAAAATTCTCATGGGCATAAAAGACCGCAGTTTTAGTGGAGAGTAAGGGATACCAATTTGAGATTTGAGCGGGGTTTCGTGAGAGCTTTGCATACAATTAGTATATTAGAATTTAGTTCATTACATGAGACGGATATTATACATTAAACAGTTATATTTAAATTTCAAACTTATGTATGTGGCGAAATAAATGAATATAACTCTGAATAAAACTTGGATAAATGCTTCAATTTCAATTGCTAAAATAAATTTACCAGAATAATGGGATTAATAATGCAACGTTTCAAAAATTAAATTAGTAATCGTACACAACTCTCCACAAAGTTTCACAGTGAATAGGAATGTATTTTACGATGGGTAGTACACGGTCTGTAGTTAGTTCTCTCATTTTAAGAAAGTCATTTATGTATTTGTGCTCCATAGTTTCACACACAAGGAATGAATGTTTATTGTTTTTGAGGTCGATTGCATAATGGAATTAAGTGAGCCTGAATTACGTGTGAATATTTCAAATGAGCTCAAGGTCTAGGGAGCTTAAATTTATTCCACATTTGTCTTTTCATAAGGAAAAACTCAGCGAGAGAGAGAACTTAACCGCATTACTTACCCTAACAAAGATTCGAACTCGGGACCTCCCGAATGTCAGTCAATCACGCTACTCCCACGTCAAATTAGCGCTCCAACATAACTTTAATATGATACAAAGTATTGAAAAAGTCCTATTAATAACAATGAATATCTCACAAAATGGCTGACCTAGACGGCCCAGGTTCAATCCCAAGCGACCGCATGTGAGATTTGTGATGGACAAAGCGACGTAGGGGCGGGTTTTCTGCGGGTTCTTCGGTTTCCCCGCCATCACAATCCACTGGGGCCCCATCTTCATGTATCATCATTGTCATCGCCTGCGGTGCCATTGCAGTAAAAGCAGGCGTTAAACACTATCAAAAATGGCTGATACCTTAATCAGTTATTTTGTATAAACCGTCTGTTTTAACGAAATACACGCCTTTTAAATAAATATGAACTATGTTTTTTTTTTGTGTCTTTTTCGGTTTATCAGTTATGCAAATAACTTCTGAATAAAGAAGACTTTATAGGTTATTAAAAGAAATCAAGGTGTAGGTACATTTTATTTGTGATGTATACATCCAAACTATCTACGTGGCAATTTATTTCATCTTACTAGAGCTTCTTTGATATTATAAAAAATCTAAAGATAGTATATTCAAAAGATAGTATGAGAAACATTGAATTTAAATACCAATTTTGGTATATATCCAACATTTCATGAGTCAACTAGGAACAGTATGTTAACATAAGCTATAATGCAACAAACGATTAATCAATAATGAATTATGATTTATACTGAAGAATAATATGAAACATTGATTACATCAAAATACTCTCACTTGTTCTATGTGTTCTTAAATGTGTAATTCAGGTTAGATATATTTTTAAAAATGTACATTGTCTAAACGTTTATTTTCGATGCCTTTATCGTTGGTTATTTTTTTATGGGTCAGATACGCAATGCATACCAGTATTTTTAATAATAAACGTTATACCATCTAAGCATAGTCTAAATTTAATGAAATCCTACATTACTTTTGAGAAAACTAGTATATGGAAGTTGCAATCAATAACCCAAACGTTGCATTGTCTTAGTTGCCCTTTAATCTTACCTGGATTCTTATTTTGATTTCTTATATCTCTGGACAGTCCGCATGGGAGTGGTTTTATGCACAAGGCTGTATTGGGCGAATTATAACTTTGATATTTTCTTACCTGTCCTTGGTACCTGGAAATCAGTTTGCACGCGCCTTCTTTTTGCTGCGTTTGCAAGTGCAACAGGAATAAAATTACCGTTTAATTGGACAATCCTGATGCAATTCCATATAAATTCACATAACCTGAGGCATCGTTTCATTTTAGTGAATTTTAGTGTCATTCAGCTGTTTTCAAACAATATTAAGAGCCAAAGAAGAGAAAAATGACATTCCTGGAATGTGTGACTTCTCATATTATTAAGTATATAACCATTCTGATTACCTTATTCCAACGTATTGTGCATTTATAAGAGTTACTGGAACTGCAATCCGTATAACAAAGAAAGAAAGTTAAAGAAGGAAATATAAGAGGACTAGAACAACAGACAACATTAATAACCTTGTGGGGAATTGTGTAAATTTGGCACTATTATAAATAATTCAATGTCTTGAAACGTTATAGTGTGTATTATCGATTCCATTATTTTGGTAAGTTTAAATCCACTATTGAAATTGAAGTATTTGTCCAAGTTTTAATCAGACTTGTTTTCACTTATTTCTGCACATACATTTGAATTTTAAATGTAACTATTTAATGTGCAATATTCGTACCGGTAATGGCATGAACTTACGTTCTAACAGGAGGGGGAAGGTGAAAATGACCTGATAGTAAAGTTATCCACGCAGCTAAATCCTTATGCACTTTCTCCAAATCTGCTCAATTTTTCTAGAAGTTTTCTACCAAGCAATTTTG
The DNA here is from genome assembly GCA_030762935.1 of Hymenopus coronatus. NCBI lineage: Eukaryota > Metazoa > Arthropoda > Insecta > Mantodea > Hymenopodidae > Hymenopus > Hymenopus coronatus. The sequence continues at coordinate 85,419,405 of CM060887.1, forward strand.
CACTTTTGTGGAAACTTCGTAGAGTATACTTTTTAAAAAGAAGTAAAAATTTAAATATCTTTCCTGAAACGACTTGTGCCAAAAAAAAAAAAAAAACTTTATTTTGAAGCACTTGACTCTTATTATTTTTCAAGTGGCGTGAACATTAAGCAGCCCAACACGTAAGTAATTTAATTTAAATACAGAAACACATTCACCACTATCTCTTATTTGCCACACACAAGTACTCACATAATTTCTAATATGCAACTTAATATACGAAAATGTATTTATTAAATCTGCATGCTTGAGAGTCCCTTCATGTGGAATCTCTCTTGCTATTTCTCTGCTTAAAATTTCTGCCTTCATTTGCGCAGGATCTTTTCTTTTAATACTCCCAAGTTTTGTGAAACGTGGATAGCCCTAAAAATACAGTTGGATAGGCATCTGGCAGCAGTTCATTTTGGTGGTAGTCAAATTACACGACTATCAGTAAATGTTTCACATGTTGTAAATCTGTCTTTGGAGAAGTTGTAAAAAGAAGTTACATGACCTTCTTTTTTAGAGTTGTCGTAATTACTCCTACATAGAAACAGAGCACTTCCTTGGCGGGGCAGAAAAAGGATGGAATTAATTATTTCTGCTATAACGTTTTTACAACGGGCCACATAAACGATAAACTTATAAATCGAATGTGCTACTTGTACTTGCCTTGCTGTATAGAGCAGCACGTGGTAAATTCAGATTTATTACAGCAACAAAACGCCTTTAACTGAAATATTAATTATTACATGTACGTGTATAATGATATATCTTATAAAGTATACAAATTTCAAACTGTTTCCACTTTATCACCATTTATAACTAATATTAGTTTTGCCTATAGTAGAAAGTTCACTACCGCAAAAACAGCCTCCACTAGATGTTACCAAACTTACCAGGTTGCGGCTTGTAACTATAGACGGCAATGGAATTGTCCAAGGAAGAGAGAATTGAGAGAACAGCGGAAGCTGTGAATAGGCAATATAACGAATAAAAGGTGAAAAAAGCGCTTCATAGAGGATTTATCCAAAGAGTATGGAAATAATCGAACATTTAATAATGACTCCTATCATTAGCGGATTTGGTGCATAGCATTATCTGGTATTGGTTACATAGCCTATGAATTCATGTTGTCACGGATTGCAGTTATTCGGTGAAGTGAATCCCTCTGATGTTTTAGTCCTCTTGAATGAAGCCATCTGTTGTTTTAGTCATTTTGGTTAGGCATCTATCGGCAAGCGACTGCACCAACATTTTAGGGTATAACCCGTTAGAGTCATAGTGGCATTTTAAGGCAATGTGATTCGCTTTATCTTGAATAAAATGGAAGGTTTAGTAATAATAACGTTTGCATTTTACGCCAACGTACTACTGGGCTAATCCCATTAGAGCCACAGTAATACTTTAAGATAATGTAATTCGCTTTATCTTAAATAAAATGGAAGGTTTAGTTATACAAACATTTGCATTTTACGACAAATGCTTCATCACGAAGTCAAATGTTAATATTATTGAACTTCCATATTAAGACAAATATTTCATCACGAAGTCAAATCTAAAACGACACAAACGTCTTCTTAAGCAGAGTCACTTCCAATTAACCGAGAAGTAGCATGCACAGATATCAAACACTCAGTTAACCAAATTGAGAAAAAGAATATATATCAACATACAAAACGACTTCTAATGTAAAACAACCCTCTTTTTCAGAACTTAATTTTGGAAGAGGTAGCGTTAGCAAAGGCAACGGAGCTTCAACGCCAATGATAAATAGGAGTTTATAGTTAAAAATATATCTAAGATAATACATCATTGTAAACTGTTTTGCATAATTCGAATTTGTGGAGGAATTTTTGTAATAGATAAGAGAGGAAAGAATGGAAATGTACCGCTTTGCTTGCTCTAAGTAACGGCCAGCATACTGAAACCACAATGATGGATATTATTTAGACAGCATACTTAATATATAACATCGTTGTCTCCTCCTGCTGGCATCTGGTTCTCAATGCTGCGGATTCAAACTCTGAATTTTTTTGGAGGTAAAAATCCTTAGCATGTCCTTCCTTATCTTCAATTTGTGACATTCTACCAATGTTTGTTAAATGTCTGATTTATACGTTACAATATCTAGTAGTTTCTGACCTTAGTCTTTGATGATATTGTAGAATTATTTTTAACACCCTGAAAAACTATTGTAACAGGTGTGTTGGCATTTTTACCTAATATCTCTTCTCTTCGGCGGGCAATATACTCTTCTTAATCTACTTAGAAATCCGTACAGTTAATATTATCACAAGCGCTCAATTAATAATTATTATTCTCCCCAATATCTTTAATATTAAAATATTTATCTTTGCTACTTAAATTTATTACTCGACGACTACATGATTAATGCAAAATCCCTAATTCTCTAACTCTTCTCCTTCAACGCCTCTATTTCCTTTATATTTCTTATTGCTCTTGTATCAATGGAATCGTTCCTTATCTCTCAATTCCTTTGATACAAAATATTTGCTTTTCGCAGTCAATTTGGCATTGCCAGTATATCATAATGTCGCAACCCAAGATTATGTTGGTAATCAGTTTAGGTTATTACCGTTGCTATATTCTTGCAGGTGTAATTGCTATTTCCACCTTATTATGACATTCTTTGTTCCTGTCTGTCGTTACAATACAGTAGTCTCCGCGCACAAGTAAGTAATTTATCTCGTGATTCTACTCAATTTCCTGGAAGAATGCTTTAGAGACAAATTTGTGGTGGAACTTTTGTCTAGCATCGCTTCGCGAGGTTGTCACATAACCTCAAATTTCATATGGGGTGGATTTCGTAACTCTATTTGTTCAGATGTACGGTTTTCATTTGGTTTGTCATGCTTCACAATTGTGCTTAGGGAAATGCTATTTTCTAGCTGATTCTGTATCATAGAACTTAACCGGGAGCTGCAGTATGATCCTGGGTTAATTTCCCCCCTGCGCAGACTGGATTTGAGTTCTTTCGTTTGAAATACGAAAGAACTCAAGGGGCAGTAATCCTTCTTCATGTGTTTAATGTGTTGTACTGGTACTTCGGTGATTGGATATTTTCCCAACTTCTTTTGCAACCTTTGCCTATATTCTCCCAAGTATGCCCAGGATTATAGCACCTCCGGTAAGGCTGATACCACTATCTGGTGTCGCTGTTCTGTCCTCCAGTTAGTATGTAGTTTACGTGGGCCTCTCCTCTATGAAGTTTTCCTCGTTGCTCCTACTATTTCTGTGGTCTGTCACGTGGTCATTGCTATTTTGGGATTTGACACCTTGGTTGGCCTGGACAATCCCACCACGAAATTCCTGAATTTCATCTTCTTGTCGGCCAGCGTTACTATATGTTTCTGAGTTCTGACTTTGGTTATTCTATTTAATTGTGTTTGAGTGTGGTGATTGGTCATATTCTGCCAGTTTATATTTTCATTTAGGTGGATGTCATTTCCTTGAGAAGATCCGAAACATCTGCGGAGTTCACAGTTTTAGCAACAATAAATGTTGTCTTACGTAATCAGGAAAGAGCAGAATTACAGCAGTTATTATACTCTGCTGAAGTAAGGGAGGCTCTACAGTTTGCATTTGTTAACTATTTTCAAGAAAGAGTGTGTTATACTTTTATAATAGCCTCGTGACCACCAATGGGCTCTTTAAGTGAAGCCGTCAGCCGTTGCTAGGGTTTTCTAAACAACTGGTTGTGAAGGAGGTTTTTCTGCATATTCGCGTATTGCTTTGCGAGAAAGTTATTTTGCAAAGTCTAGATTAATTATTTATCACTTTCAGATAAATAAAAGGGTTAAGAATCTACTTATATTTATATTCTGTAGCTCCTATTGTTAAGTGTTCATAGTTATTATGAATTATAGTGGTAAATAAAGCCGCTCTAAATAGTAACATGATGCTTTATAAAGGCTGAGTTCAGAGTAATTAAACAGTACTTTTATATTTTATCCTACAAATTAAATAAGTAATGTTATGAGTAAATATTTTACTGCCCATAGACTTCCCAAAAAGTATAGAGCTCATAGCGAACTAACATTTGCCTAATCTGTGAAGCTGCATTACCTAAATGCCTAGGCGACGATTTCTATAGTGTTTAACGCCCGCTTTTACTATTTATGATTCCGTAGGCGATGGCACTGATGATACATGGAATGAAGATGGAGCACCGGTAAAATCTTATGGTGGGGGAAACCGGAGCACCTGGAGAAAACCGACCTCTATGCCGCTTTGTCCATCAGAAATCCCTTGGAATGAAGCACGCCCGTTTAGGTGAGAGGCGAGTGGTCTAACCGCTCGGCCAAGACGCGGCTCCTATGCGGTGATACTTTCGGTTTTGGAGCGCTAATGGATTTTCATCTGAACTTGTTTAAATATATTAAATGCAAGGTTATGGATTTGAAATGTGTTTTGTAAGTCAAAGGCCTAATTGCAACGAAATATATGATATCAGTTTGCACTATTTTTCCGTTTGTGATAATTATCAGAAACGCTTCCACCACGATATTATAATACGTTTTAGAATGCACAGATTTTAAAGAAAAGTGTAAGTTCATTTAATAACATCAGAATGTATACTTCTTTCACCTATCACCACGTATATCACGGCACAGTCATGGGGCATGGCAATCATATACACCATAAAAATCCGACACTAAATGCAAAATTTCATTTGAAACATAGTATACAATGTACAATTTCACAGATAACCTATATACAGAATAAAAATGCATTGTTGAATATTTTATAAAAGCATAATGTTTGAAGGTACAATTATTATAGCAATAATCATCATCATCTGCCTCTATGGATTAGGTAATTTGACCTGTTCTGACCTCAGCCCATTTTCTTCTAGGGCTCCCCACATCACATTCTTCTTTTGACTGCTATTTTAAAATTTGTTTTGGGAGATTTTCTGGTCTCATTTTGTTTAAGTGTTCTTTCCAGTTAGGTCTATACTTCAATATCACATTTTAAATGCAAAATATTTCAAGTTCCTCTCTGATTTCTGTGTTTATTTTCATTTTACTGTACGCAGAAATTTTATCTCTGCTATCGTTATTTTACTCATATTATGTTTTGTTGGTGTCCAGGCTTCTGAGCCATATATTAAACAGGGGACAACTATTGTTTTATGGAATTTTAACTGAGTCTCTAATTTTTTTTTTTTTTTTTTTTACTTAGTGTTGTTTTTATTGTTCCGTAGATGCCTTGGAATTTTGCTAGTTAATTTGTAATATCATGATCGTAGTCAAAGGAAATATTGCAACCTAGGCAACTGAAATGCCTCGCTTGTTAGAGTATGTTATTTTATGTTGTTGTTGTTATTATTATTATTATTATTATTATTATTATATTCATCGGAAAGCCATGACCATTGTCTTTACCGTAAATATTTCTAAATTATATGCTTTGTGCAATTAAAATATGTTCTTTTGGGGTTCATCCTCTGTATTTGATAATATAGATTGGCCATCCGCATATAGTATTGTTTAATATATATATATATATATAAATATATTGTTCCCTAGGTATATTCCATCATTTGTTTGTGACTTCCATTTTTTATCATTTCATTAATGTAGACATTAAATAGTACTGGTATTCCATTTTCTTTACTATTTTCCATAGCTTTGCTCTAGCTACTTTTTCGAAAGTCTTAACAAAGTCTATGAATACTATGTGTGTTTCTTTGTTATATTCTCTTCTTTTATTGATGAGTTCTTTTAATGTAAACACACTGTCCATAAAAGTGGCGGCTCGCGAGTACACACTTTGTGTGTTCACAAAATGTTAGATTCCGATAGCCTCGAAAATGTGAAATATATCTACTGCACAAGTTATGGTTACGAAGAATTGGCACACCTGCAGATGCTATCAACTACAAACAACAACAATAGCTTTAATTGTACATAATTTGTCTGACGAAGAACAACTTGAATTTGTAAATTGGTATTATCTTGTACATATTTAAGTCCATTTTAGGGCAGGAACAAAGAAATATGTAAGTTTTCGCCACTCTCCTCCTTCATTCTTTCGTCAGCCAACTATTAACGTGACTAATTTATTTGCAATTATCAAGTGTCTTTTTCTGAATCAGGAAAACTGCAGTATAGCTTTTTGTGAAATGTCCTTTTCCTCTATATACTACACTTAAAAGTTCATCTGTCTATCTGTCTATCTGTCTCTCTATCTCTCTATTTACCTACCTACCCACCCATCTATTCATTCATCCATCCTTCCATTTATCCATCTACTTATCCCTATCTCTGTCGTTTTATATATTTTTATAGTGCAATAATTAATGTCCTAGCTGAAAATGAAAATTATGTTTCTTACTTTGCACCCTCACAAATTGTTACGTTTAATTTATTTATTTATTGGTATGAGTGCTATGGTAATATTACATATGTGTCTGCCTAATATTGGCCCTAGCAACTCCGGAACGGCGAGAGGGCGTAGGAGAGGGATTTATGAAGCTAAAACCCCAATGATCCCAAGAAGACAACTGAGCCGTGGCCGAGTGGTTATACCACTCACCTCTCACCTAGACAGCCCGGGTTCGCTCCCAAGCGACCGCATATGAGATTTGTGGTGGACAAAGCAGCGCTGGGGCGGGTTTTCCCCGGGTTCTCCGGTTTCCTCCACCATCGCATTACACCGGTGATGCATCTTCATTCCATGTTTCATCAGTGCCATCGCTTGCGGTGCCGCAAGAAGTAAACGCGGCGGGCGTTAAACATTACCAAAAAAGAGGAAAAGAAGTCAAAACCTCGGCAATATTGCATATTTTACATCTGAACAAGCTGTTCTCAACATTGTCAAATGTGGATCGCTTGTTGAAGTTTCACCAACCACTTAAACTACTTCTTAAGGGTGCTGTGTATCCAAGCATAGTATATTTTTACCCGGTTAAGAATTAACCTTTCTTTAGATACGGGTTAATGTTATAATCATTTGTATTATGCCTAATAAAAGGTATGCTGTAAGGGAATTGAGACCGATAATTATGCGCTGAGAGAAATAGTTGGTAAATTGCTCTGGGTTTATTAATAACTCTTGAGTTGGATACAATTCATCCGTTATTAAGAAAGGAAAGAAATTTTCAAATTTGATACTCCTTTGGGGAACGTTTGTGAGGTTCTATATGTCATATGCACTGATGACTAAGAAAAATAAATTTACCAAGAAAACTCACTGATAAATGAAAATGTTAATATCTTGCAATTCCATGTTATCATGAAAACTTTAGGCCAATGAATGTGTGTTGTCATATGCAAAGGATAAAAATACTTAGGTATCTATAATGTTAAGTTAAACGTAATGTATCCTATGATGCGAGTGTAGACTATGTTTATAAGTGACCACATATCAATAAATGACACTGTTTATAAATCTATTTGAGTCAATATTCTTATGGCATTAATTACTGCAACAGCTTTCCATGAATCAAGCAGGCATGCGAAGTATGAATGGTACAATATTGAACCACACACTAGAAGAACTAAATCCATAATCAGTTATTATGAGTATCAAAACATCTGCATGTGTTAGACACCCATTTAAGCAATGTCTTGACTAGGCATTAACCAAGTGAATAGCATAGAAAGCTTACACAATTTACAACTCAGTGTTAAGTTTCCAGAAGTTCAGTTAGCAATTTAAACTGTATTGCATATTACATCTCTAATGGTAATCTCTAATGCATTGAATCCCCACCATTCATTTAAGGTAAAATTGTGACCTCCATACACTATGCAACTTCAGTTACAGTAACAGTTCTCATTCCTAATGATCTGCTTAATGTTATTGCTCATTAGTTATGATAAACCACACAGTTTAACCTCCATGTGTATTTATACATTACATTCTAGAGGAAAACTAAACTCCAACATAACAATAAACAAAACTCCAAAATAAATTAAAATAACTAGAAAGTATACTCTGAATTTGTAATTATAATTAGTGTCATCTTCAGAAATACATTGGACAGCTTCATTTTTACTTTCTCTAGCCCCGTATGTACAATGTACATAGGGATAGAGAAGTATTGTATTCCACCCAAAAATTCGATTCCGAAATTTCACTGGAAATACATGTTTTAGGACCCCCTGTATCCAAAAAAAAAGCATTTTCAGAAAAAGGTCCATGTGTGTGTCCGTGTGACTGTGAACACGATAACTTAAAAACGAAAACTAGTTAAAATACCAAAATTGGTATTTAATTTTAGTATTTCCCAGGGATGCGACACGAAGATTTTGAGAAAAATCTCCCCACCCCAAACTACCCTTTACATGGAACTCTTTTCGAAAATTTTGATTTTCTTAAAAATGGCTCTAACGATTTTGATTAAAATACCGTATATTAAAGATATTTACCTGACGAAATAAAATGTATATCTTGAATTTTGTGTGAATAGCTTCTAAAGACCTGTATATTCTGGATGAACTTTGCTTAATTTTGCATAGCTAATAAACCGTAAGAGATAGAGAAAAACTTACTATACAAAATGTGTCAGTATTGTTAAAATGCACAAGTTATGTCATATACATTTTTTTCGTGCAGCTTACCATTTTCGTGGTATTCATTGCTACTTGTTTCAGTTGTGAAGTACTTATACTTTTCTCAGACGGGAGTGTCCGTTTTTCTCTTATTCTGCTCCATGCCAAGCAAAGAAGCGATTTGTAATGAAAATCGCTTAACGACAGCTTTTAAAATATTTGACTATCGGTTTAGCCTAGTGTATTCCCCTATTTTCTTCCTACTTATAAGGACAAAGTAATAAGAACATTGTGCTACTGAGTACCTCGATTAGCAAGGTGCGGAAAGAAGAATAATCTTATGTAAGAAGTTTGTAGAACAGCTATAGAAAATCATGTGAGTGTAACACATCAAATGTTTTACAATTGCAACTCAAGCATAATTACTGTACTTCCAAAAACTCAGTGCCACAACAAGCAGATTAGTAATTAAATGACCATTTTGTAGAATATTCATATAACTAAATGCATTGAACAGCAAGAACAGCAGGGGTTAATGTAATATGCTAGGTATGAGTGTGGCCTAGTGATAGTTTACTTGTCAATTTTATTTGTACATGGTGAAATTCAAATGGCAGTACAAATGGCACAATAACTGTTCCAAAAGTTGCCAAAATAAAATTATAGAAGTTATACTGAACAATACTAAGTTAGCTATATACCAAGTTTATTCATATTCATACTGACCTACTGAGGTATCTAAATAAGCGCAAACAATTGCTAGATATATTTGTATGGACGACATTTGAGTATTGTTTCGTAAGCCATAACCATTTTGTTTATTTATGCTGCACTCTAAGAGATTTATAGACTTTCTACAATTTGATGTTGCGCAATATATGTAACATCTTAGCATAATGAAAGGTGAGAGTGAGTGTCTTCAGGCATTAAGAGTTTGACAACGGTTGTGGGCTCTATGATGTGTACCAAGTGTTGCTCACCATGGGCTCAAGATCAACAAAATAATAATATACATTCTAACAAAACAAAATTGTATAATAGTCAGCATTTTCCCTTTCAGTTTGCATTTTCAAAGTTTGAAATCTGGTACATACAAATGTAAATTAATATAGCATACATTGATGGCTTGCCTGGTTAAATTCATAAGCATTAGCTATTACATATTTTTAAATTATGCCATTTTAGGGACACCATGCGCTGAACACCTCCATCGAGAAAAGCACTCGACTGAATTAACTTTTCCCTCGTACATTACAAAATACTTAGTGCACACTTTACCTACTCCAAATACAGTGTCACTATAAAAATGAAGACAATATAATAATTAAGGAGCTGCTGTTAAAAATAACTAGGCAAGAAACTTACTAAAAAGGCTGTTTTGAATCTGAACAACAAGGTTTGGTGTCAACTACATTGTACACATAGTCTTACATAGAAGCTTTAAACAACGCCTAAATTCAATATATTTTGCGTCTTATTTTATTTAATTTTTTTTTCCCATATAGATTGAAACTGCAATGCTAAAAATGTTGTATTATATTAAATATGTTAATTTCTTGATATTCTTCTTTATATTTCACAAAGATCCTTCCGTACATTTTTCTGAAACAAAAAATAATAATTATTGACTATGATTAATAAAAAATGATGATGTTAATAATAATAATAAAATATAATAATAATAATAATAATAATAATAATAATAATAATAATAATAATAATAATAATAATAATATGAGCTATGCCTTTAAGACTCATTTTGTTTATACAAAGAAAATCTAAAACTATCATGCTGTAGTGTGTTTATCATTTCACTTATATTTTTGGCAAACATCTAATGGAACAGACAAAATACCAAATATTTAAACAATAATTGATTTCAACATGAATTTTTCTTTCTATGGCATTCCTATATAACAATTGCACAGCTTTAAAAAGTTAGTCCGTCATTAACTAGTTGCCAATAATGAGTCATAAATAGTTGCATAATACATAACTTAATAGAATTCAGTAAGCAAGATGTATGTCAAACCATTTTCTGGGATCTGAATTTTGAAAACAACATTTATGTTCTGTACATGCAACATTCACTGACTGAAAACTTGATAATGTAAGCAAAATCACAAGAAAAACGTTATTACGTAACAGGTATGTTTAACTACTCTAAAGTAGAATTACAGTACTTGTTTTACCCCATGAACGTGCAGATTTGTTTCCATAACCTATGCTAATAATAAAAGGTATGCGACTTCACAACCTGTATTCTAACAAATTTTCACAAATTAAATATGAAAACTATGGTGTGTTAATAAAAATACAGAACTGTACATTGTATATGCAAAAGTATATGATTGGAATAAATTATATTTTACTATGAGTACTAAAAATACTGCTAATGTTTCTGTCCATTATTGTGTATCCTTACCTTAAAACAATCTTAATGTCCCTCTCTCACATCACTAAACCTTGTGCAAATACCCTTCATTACTAATACAAGAAAGTCGTCAAAAAGAGTAGCGACAAGGAACACCAGCGATCCTAGTGTAGCGGTCTGGATTATTGTTGGGAGCTGTAATAAGTAGAATGGTGCAAGAGGTGTTTAGGTTTACTTTTTCTGATTTTAAGCAATGAAAACCTTCAAGGACGGGAAAGTGTGTGCAGTATTTTACTGTCATAACTGTACCTGGCAAAATAATGCCGTCTCTTTCTTTTGATTTCCTCGAGATAAAGTCATGTAAGCACTGTTTAATGCACAAGATCAGTGATTCTCCTCGAAGTTAAATTTCGTTAAAGTCATAAATATAAAGGCGTGTTAAGAAAATACTACAATTTGCACAATTATTGGAGTAATAATACATACGTAAAGTGCAATAGTTAGGGGTAAATGAGTTGGTTGATGCTTGTTTTCTCGTATAAACAATGTTAGGTTAAGATAGCTCTGAAAATGAAATATCACAGGAGATCCGGATTTTAAATAACTGTTATCCAGATTAGAAATCCGCTATACCTACCTATTCGCCATAGAGCCCTAAAAGTTTGCAATAGACCAGTAATTGCAAACCGATTGTGATGGCAGAATAACCAAGTCTGGATCGCGTGCGCAAGTAAGCGGGGGCTAATGCACTTGAATATGTAAATGGATAACTAAAGGAAATATTGGTTTTAGCTCTCAATCATATATCTTAGCTTAGGAACTTCAAAAATGCAAGTTACAATTTTTATTGCATGTTTACATTCCAAAAGACTATTGCTGAAAACCTGACATTATTTAATCTATTAACTCTTCATGCTGCTTAGGAGCTGAGTAAAGCAAATTCTATAGGTTTTGTGATTTAAGTACGATTTGAATGGCACACACGTTCGACCAGATTCTCTGAGGTTTGGCAGATTCAGTGGGTTGAAATCGGCTTTTCTCCAAATTACACTTGGGACAAAACAATAGAGTTAGAATTAGATTTTATTCACAGCTTGAAAATATATACGTGATTTTAAAATTAGTTTCAGAGCACATATTTTAAGTTATTACCGTTCATATTAGTCCCTGTAAAGAACACATAAACGAAGGGTTTTTTTTTTTTTTGTTTTTTTTTTTTTTTTGTGATCTACGTTGAACAGAAAATGCATAAATTGTTGTATTTATTTTTGTTTTAATAGAAATCGCGACGCGTGTAGCAACATTATTTCCATTGATTTAGATCAGCTGATGTGTACACTCCAGACCGCTAGACTAGATGGTAGCACCGTCGCATGTCGCCAGCCGTTCCCATGTTAAATTGAGGGAGTTTCCTGTGTTGGTTAAGAGGGTATTTGCCTTGTGGTACTCACTAGGTCTAATTATAGCTAATGGCGGTATAACTGTAATTTGTTCACAAATGCTAGTTTCTCCCTTTTAACAATTAATATTGGCAATGTTTCTGTCCATTATAATGTAACTTACCTTAAAAAAATAATGTTGATGTCCCACTCTGGCTACTCTAAATTCTCAGCCATGTAAACGCTGTGGTACACTCTAGGCCTATTTTATCTCATGGTGGTATAACTGTAATTTGTTCACAAATGCTAGCTTCTCCGTTCTAACCATTTATCTGAAAAATAAAGATAGAAATAAGACTACTTAACATATCTGGTTTACTTATAAAATTGTTGGGAATGGGCAATGCAAATGTAGGAAGCTCATGCATTTCACTTGGGTTAACCTAAAGGAGTCGCCTTGCATTACTGGAAAATGCACAAACTTGATTCTGCTACAGCGGCGTGTTTAAAATATCCTCGAACACTCAACAAGACCTAAGCAAAAGATGCCCATTCTGCAGAACAGACTATTTTATAGCATTAGTTCCATCCCTTGCAGCACTAAAATTACTTATAAATCTATAAACAAATTATTTCTAGGAATATAATATAGTGCGGTACTACAAGGCTTTAAGAATCATCACAAACACTGAATTTTTAAATATACTAATATTTGTATTTCATTTCCTCGTTGCCACAGGCTAGGTATGGTTTTACATAGCTATTTATTAAACAGTGATTTTAATCATATCTTACCAATTTCGGCGCGTAATATTGATGAATTTACGTCCCACTATTCACAAACGCATCTTGTTTGTTTGCACAATTACTCAACACTTATTGAAACTCCATTGTTTCTTTAGCCTGCTCCTCCGGTGTTGTCAAACGTAAAATCAGAGACAATGCCTGCTCGCTGGACCATGTCCCGTCTTCGTTTTAACAACTCTACACAGTTTCAGTCTCCGATCATGTCCTAAAACCCATAAGCCCAAGTCATGTCTTACGGCATGTTTCAGTAATCGGCCCTTTGTCCCTTTAACACCCTCTTCAAGGTCAAGATCAAGGCCAAAAGGCAACCATTCCCGACTCCACCGCTTCCTTTTTCACTTACTGATATATTCCTGGCTGGGATTTTGGATAGTTGACCATGCAAAGAATTAAACATCTATGCTCAGATTTATCACAACTAAACATAAGTGAAGTGGAGCTTTACTAGCTTACCTGAATAGCCTTTGGAAGGAGGAAGTCGTTACAAAAAACACTTCAGATATTTTCTTGCCATGCGAAGCTTAGCCAGCAAGTCTGTAGGACAGCTGAAGCAGTTATTGATACATCTTGGAAGCGTATAGCCAGTCAAGTAATATTTATTACTGAAGACAACGATTTTTAATTTGTCTAAAGAATAAAAATAAAAAAGTATCTATTACAAAAGTAGATTGAGGTCGTTATTTTTCATTGTTTTCTTTTAAATTTAATGTTCTAGTTAATGAGTAATTATAATTGTTTATTAATAATAATAATAATAATTATTATTATTATTATTATTATTATTATTATTATTATTATTATTATTATTATTATTATTATTATTATTATTATTATTATTATTGTTATTATTATTATTATTATTATTATTATTATTATTATTATTATTATTATTGTGAGTATTACTATTATTAACTTTTGTGTTAATTTCAATGAAAATATGTACATGATTATAGACAACTCATTAAATGCAGAACAAGCATGTAATATAATTTACCAAGTACAGAGAGAGCGAGAGAGAGCCTATAGCTTGGTAACAGCATATGCCTCTGGTCTGTTAAAATGTCAACGAAGTTCATGCTTTTATAACAAACGGCTTTTTTTTTCTTCCATTCGCAAAATAAACAAAGTGTATATCTTAATCACATGAGTGTAACACACCAAGAAATCAATGTTTCAGATTTCATATAACATTTAGTTCAATCATCTTTTAATACTTATAGGGAATTTCTTAGGAGAAATGCGTAGTTTATTTTTGCTTTTGCCGGTGCGTGAGTATCTTATCGCTTTTTTGTTGTTCTTAGCAGCAGTACCAAAATTAATAATATTATTAGAAAGTACACTACAACCAACAATCAGGGTTCGATTCCAGGCGACCGCATGTAAGATTTGTGGTGGACAAAGCGGCGCAGGGGCGGATTTTCTCCGGGTTCTCCGGTTTCCCCCGCCATCATATTCCACTGGAGCTCTACCTTTATTCCATGTATCATCCGTGTCAGCGCGGGCGTTAAACACTATAAAAACACGTAGGTTGGCCAAATTAAACATGTGTCTAAATATTTGTAATGATATCTACTATCCAATTGAAAATGTTCAAAAAGTACCAAAAAAAAAGGTTAAAAATAATTATACATATACAAAATTTGGTAACAAACGTTTGTAATGAAACCACACAATGGAAAGTGTTAAATTTAACTATAAATTAACCAAATTAATTTTTTTTTTTCGTTAAAGTCTATTCCTCTCTCTTATTCTTCGACAAAATTGTTGTAATAATATGCAAAGAGAACGGCATTTTCAGTAGAATACTAAAACAAGAAGTCTTATTTCCTTCAGTGTAATCATTTTTATCCTCTTGGGAGTTCAATATCTATCACACTCTGATGTGGTATTGGGAATGTAACAAATGTTGCGCCGTTATTTGCACTATTCTTAACTTATTTCACTGTAAATGTATACTTACTAACACAATTAATATATTACAGGCTAGTAATACGAGTATTCGAATGTAAAATGTCGATGTTTTCGATTCTTGGGTGTTCTTGAGATATTTCGAAACCTTAATACCGTATTCGAATCCTTCATCCGGATGGGTTCAAGTGCACGGTTCTCGTTTGAAAATGTCCTGAATGCAGTTTTTAATTGCTGCACTCGATAAGTGCAGGTTTACCGAACTGAATCGAGATCTTGTCTTGAGATGGTGCTGGCATAGCTGCATCTAAATCTGACTGATGCTCATACTTAAACCGTATTCCTTTGCTTTGGCACTTGCCCTTGCTGGGAGAGTGTAGAAGTGTGCTACCATAATAAACATCCTGACTCAAGAATATTTTATTTTGTAAAACATTTTTTGATATTGAGGTCCTATACGTTATAATGTTTTACGTTTTTCATTGACAATGCCTCTAAAGCATGTAAGCATATAAAAGATTAATAAAATTAAGTACTACGTGCTTAAATAATACAGCATTTAATTGTTGTCGTATTCTTCGAACATCATTTGAACTGTATGTTTTATTCGAGAACAACCATGAGGAGAACAGAAGAACATCACTGAGTGACGATAATGTAGCTTACGAGAATTTGTATACGAAAACAAGATGATTTCGATTAGCAAAATCATTAACGAATGGTTGTAGTATTCAAGAATAAACATGGTCAGATGATGAGAACTGAGAACATTTCGAATGACGATGGCATCCCAGAATTTGGATTCATATATAGGCTGATTGCGATTAGCGAAACTTTGAAGAGTCGTGGTTATATGCGGGAACTTGTACTCTAACGAAAGTTTCGATTCTTGAAAACGTTCGATTCTGCCCAGCACTAATCGCAGGTGTGAGAATCACAGCTGTTACAGAATTTCGCATGGGCGTGCAAATAAAAACTACTAAGCCCACCTGGGTAGTGTGGTGGTAGCTTGTCTGACTCATGTTCAACAGGTCGTGAGTTCGAAACTCGCTTAGGGTAAGTTACTCGGATAAGGTTTTTTGCAGGGTTTTCCCTTATGCTGAGAAGACGAATGTGGAGTAACTTTAAGATCCATGGACCCCGAGATTAACTGAGCATCATTTCACCAATTTCATTCATCGTCCGCCATGACCAACCAGTTAAAGGACGTTAAGCTAAAAAAAAAAAAAAAAAAAAACTACTAACATAGACTGTAACGGGCGGGGGGACTATTGCATTCTGTTCTGAATCGCTTTAACTATGCAATACTCCACTTTAAATAATTTATTTATTTAAAATATATTCATACAACAGAATTAAATATTAGAGGTGCTGTGCATATTATTTTCATATGATGGGAGTAATGAAATGGTATGGCTCCATAGGAGCAGACCACATTTACAAAGAACTAATAGCAAAGCACCTTAAACCAACTCCTTCATAGTTTAATTTTGACTATGTCAAACTACTATAACCTTTCTGCTCCTCTTGCCTAGAGAAGAAGCATCCCCCTTCACACATCTCACCACTAGTAGTACCAACAAAGACGAACATTCCCGGACAGACTCTAATGTAAACAGAAATAAAATATCCTTTAGTAGCAATACCAGAAATTGGACCAAAAAAAAAAGTGGCGACAAGGAACACCAGCGATCCTAATGCAGCGGTCTAAAATATTGGTAGCAGCTGTATAGATCATTTGGTAGAATCAGTATTTGGGTCAATTTTTTCTGGCTTTAGACAGTGAAAACCGTCAACTGTGTGCAGTATTTCGTTGCCAGAACTATACCTGGCAAAGTAACGTCGTTCGTTGCTTTCTTTCCATTTCCTCGAGATAAAGCATTGAAAGCACTGCTTTAATGCATAAGATCGGTGATTCTCCACAAAGGTTACATACTGTTGAAGTTATAAGTATAACAAGTTATTAACAATTATGGGAGTAATAGTACACACCTAATGTGCAATTGTTGTGCCCAAGTGCATTGATTGAGGCTTGTTTTTAATTTTATTTGAAACTTTGCTCAATGGATTGAAGGGCCAACTCGGACGAAATTTTTAAAATTCATGGACCACTGACGATCTTACATCTGATCATACTCCACTTATAACAACAATAACAACCATCAGTCACATTATAAATAAACTAGTATATGTCAATAACTCTTACAATATAACAAACTGGACACTTTCAGAGATTATATAAATAATTCTCTGTCAGGAATTCCTCAGATTCCATCATGGGATGAGCTTAAAGTAGAAACAGAAATAACTAGACTAATGCAATAACACCTGCAATAAAAACATCTACAGAAGTAACTCCTTTTTTTCAGCATGCACTTCTAAACAGAATTGTGGAAACAATACAGGGAAAGAAGAAAGACAAAAAGATGTGGCAACGGACCACAATGCGGAATTTAAGGAGGAGTTTAACAGGTTAAACAATCAGTTCCACAAAACCATAATTACAAGTTTCCTCGACAAATTAGAGAAAGATATACAGGAAGCTTACATCTCAAACATATTGAACATTACACGCAGACTAACCAAACTGTGAGACATCAGTGTAAGCCAATAAAAACTTCAACAGAACTTGTGAACATTCTGTTGGAAAAATCGACTGTCATAGCTGATTATCTACAAAATCAAATATAGACTACTAAGCAATATCTAAAAGTTTCATGCTTTTACAATGAAATAGATTATGAGTCAAGTTATTTCTTAGCAGAAATCCTACAAGAAAAATACAACTAACATCCCTATTAGAAATAAAAGAAATCTCATTGAACATATCGTCCAGAAAGCCACTTAGAAAGGATGGAATGAGAAACAGAGCAAGGGTGTGTTCCATTCAATTAACTTTCTCCTGGTGTGCCAAATACAAACTAATATTACAAAAGATTATTCTTTTAGCTGTATCATGCTAATCAGGATAAAAATTACCAGAATCGGTCTTATTATTGCTTCATTGTAAGTTGCGACGAAATAGTTGTCTTTGTTTCACGTTAGGACGCCAAGTTTGCATCGTTATGGCGTCAAGTATGCGTCGTCGCCCAATGTGTATATTAAGCGTGTATGTATATACTCCCCTACCAATCACTTACAGTAGCTCACTCCACGTACCTGTTGTGGCGACGTCTGCTATGGCGGCTGCCTCGGTTTTGCTCAATCTCCGCTGACGTCGGCCAGCAAGCATGAAAATTGACTCACTCAGGCTGGAGTGACAATGGGGGTAGTTAGGAGTTATCCGTTTAAATATTATAACACTTTTACTTTGATACCTTAATTTATTCGTGACTAGAATCGTTTAACTGTTCTGACAAGCTCTTGGCTTATTCCGGAGTCTGATCGGGACTCCGGCGTTGTGTACCCTACTTTTTATTTACCTAATTTGTTTACTTTGATTACTGTATAATTACCGAATTTCTGTTTTACTTTTTACACAAACATACAAAACTCATGCCCAAGGCAGAACTCGAACCCACGATCCTCTGCGCTGCGAAACACCAAAGCAAGTCATGGGGACCGATGACATTGAGTGTCCCAACTGCCTTCAAGCAGTAATATATAGTAAAATATGGTGCCTTGGCTGCTTCATTCTACTGGTCAGAAAGACCGTGAACTTGGTGTCTAGGTGTCCCGTAATGCATTATAAACACTACGTGACTTCCTCAATACAATGAAGAAAAACTCACTTTTTTAAACATTTAAGGCTTCTCCGAATCGCTTTCACTTATTACTCTGTTGCACGTACATGCATACAGGAGTACGTGACTTATACCAGCTTTCTACCTCACAAAAGAATCTCCCTTTATGCAGCAACCAAATTTCGTAAACAGCCTAAGCTGTGCTTGCTTCAAGCTAGCTTTCTAATCATATTAAGAGATGTTTTATTAAATAACATTAAATAATAATCAATAATTATTAATAATAATTATTATTATCATTATTATTATTATTATTATTATTATTATTATTATTATTATTATTATTATTATTATAACAACAAGGCCCACTAACGGTCTCATACTGCCCCTATGAAATATTGAACTTTCATGGTTACGTAAAATTTCGGTACTTCATATCTTTCCTCCAATATAACCCTTTCGGTTAAGACTACTACTACCTGAAATCATTCATCACTTCTCCTTGCCCCTAGAGATCATTGATTGTAAACATAGTCTTCCTTCTCTTTCTAAACTTTCACTTGAAAACTTGCTCTCTCCCCTTTCTCATCATCAGTTCTACCGTAGTATACAATTTGCATTTCTTAAAATATCCTGGCGCAGTGCTTGTCTTACTAACTAATTTACATATTTTCAACAAAAGAAATATTACCAAAATACATATCCATAAATATATACACACAAATTACAATACACAGATAATACTTTTTAACCACAGCATTAACATTTTTCAATCCACACACATTCTGCATAATTTTACGATTTTCTTCACCTAATGCATTTAACCTGTGCTGGGATATTTAGATTCATACAAAAAGGATATTACGATATTCTATTACACACTAATTTCCCTCTGTTCAAAATTACTTTTCCTTCTAAATCAACCCAAGTTCTGTCATTCATTTATTTTCTACAGCATCCTCATCTACTTTATAGGGTTTCAGCATCTGCTTGTGATACTGACCAACAATATTCCTTGAATTCAATTCTGACACCTCGTATGTGTCAGTAGAAAATATTTTCGTGACAACATATGGTCCTTTAAAATTGGTCATTAACCTCTGGTTCTCCTTCTTTATCTTATCAGATATGGTCTTGTTTTTCACCTTCATCAAGTCCCCACATTTTAAATCCCATACAATTTCTTTATTTATCCTGTCATGGCTTTTTTCTTCTTCTTCTTCTTCTTCTTCTTCTTCTTCAGAGTGCGGCCTCTCTCATTCGTTCCGTAGCCTGGCGATACATTTCCTCTGCTTCAACAATTTGGATATCTTCCATAGAAATTCTATCCAGAATTGGACAAATAATGGTCTTTAATAGTTTTCTCTTTGCTAATTCCACAGGCTTAATTCTAGTTAAGTTACTCTGGGTTTGACTTAGAATGTTTTCTATCGGTCTCAAATATTTCCTCCACTGAGTATGCTTTTTATTGACCATTAATCTCAGGTACATTCCAAGTTCTTTGATAGCCCGTTCTGCCTGACTGCTTCTAGGTCTATACTTAGAACAAAAATAATGTTTGATATTCTGATTCAAATTTTTGCTGAAATTCTTATCCCTTAAATATAGTCGCGTTGTCCGTCACAATGGCACTCAATTTTCCTTCAGTAGGGAAAAATGCATTACTGAATGTGTTTATGCAGTTCATGCTATTGGCAATCCTTAAAGGATACAATTTAACAACCTTAGAGTGGATGTCATAAAATACCGTGATATTCTTAAATCCCATTGGCGCAGTGGGAAGGGAACCATGGATGTCTAAACAAACAAGACCAAGTGGTCTTTCACGAATAATAGTATGAGTGTCATACCAGTAACTGACATTCCTTTGCTTACATCCTTGACGTAGATCACAACATGATATTAATTTCCTAACCTTTTCTCTTGCCTTATTAATATACATGTTCTCCAATATTGTATTTGTTACTCTATCGTACCTGAATGTAAGAGTTGAATGTGAAACTATCGAATTAAATCATGTTCTAATACCTTTGGAATTAACTTTCCATTCCTCTCTTTCTCGGCCGTGACGCTTATACAGGTGTCCCCTAATTTTGCAGTTTTGACATCTCCACATTCTTCTATACAGGGTGCTGTTTCATAAACATACTTAAGCTTCTCATCTTCCTTTTGCAGATATGCGAGTTTCTTTGTAATATTTCCTGTTTCCTTGCTTAATTTAATATAGAATCCGCATCACCTTCACTTCCCTTCTGGGTGGTAACGAACATTCAGGAATTTCTTTTATAGTTGTTATCCGAGATAGGAGATCAGCAAAAGTGTTTGATTTTCCCGGTATATATACAATGTCAATATCGTAGCTTGCCACAGCATGCACAAACCTAGACCTCTTTGTTGGCATTACTTTACGTTATTTAGTAAAAGCAAGGCTGATATGATCAGAGTATTTGTTAGCATGTTGGTTATAAATATAATTTTTAAATTTAACTAGAGCGAAATATATAGCGCTTAATTCAAGCAGCGTGACTGAGGCGTTGCCTTCGGAACTTGTCAAGCCTCGCGAAGCCTACTTATTACATGAACTTCCCCTCTATCGTCCTGCTGCAATTGTACCATATCCTGTCATGGAATCATCTACATATGTGGCATATCTCCATCCATCGCGTTGTCTCAAGTAAAATCGCCTCGATGAACAAATATTGTACTCGCTCATAACATTTGTGATATCTTTCATCCCGCACCAAATTTTTTTGTTTGTTTGTTGGTTTTTTGTAGGAGTTCCCTGAACGGTGCTACCTCCTGTGCATATTTCTACCGATAGAATCCCAGATCCCAAAAATCCTCCTTAACTGTCCAATATTCTGTGGAGCCCGAATTTGTTGTATGATTTCTATTCTTCCTGGGTCTGGGCGCATTCCATTATCGTCTCGAATAAATCCTAGAAAACAAATTTCTTTGGCAAAAAATTTGGATTTCGATAAATTCATTGTGAAGCCTGCATTTCTCAGTCTGGTTTATACAAAATCAATATGTTTTAAGTGTTCCTTAATCGTCTCAGATATAATAAAAAAGTCGCCTATATAGTTTAGCAGAAAATTACTCTGAGTGTGCTTGAAAACTTCATGTATTACTCGTAGGAAAGAAGCTGAGGCGATCTCAAAATTTTGAAAATCCGTCCATCATAAAAAAAAACTACAATAGTCCTCTATTGGTTTTGCTAACGGAACTTGCCAGTAGCTATTAGTCAAGTCAATAGTTGAAATATAGCGCCCTCTAGATAACTTTGCAATAATTTGGCTAATACTGTCACTTTGGAAATGGTCAGCTCTCGTGAATTGATTAAGTTTTCTTGCATCAAGTGTGGCACGTAACTTTACGGCTGAACCTTTCTTAACTATCCAACACAGCATGGATATATATGGAGAATTACCTTCTGCAATAATCCCGTTCTCTAGCATTTCTTGAATAACCTTATTTGCATTCTTTTTATGCCCTAGTGGTAGATTATTATATTTATAACAAAAAGGTTTTATACTTTCAACGTGGAACATAAATTATGTGTTTTAAGGACATCTACATTTCTTGTCTATTAAGTTTTTGTCTATCTCTTACGGTTTACCCGGTATGCAAAATTGTGGAAATTACATTAAAAATAAAAAAAAAATCATTCAGAGGATATTCCCAGAAAAATCAAAATATACATTTTACTTGTGATGTAAATATGTTAAGTATACAGTATTTTAGGTCATTTGGTGATTGGGAATCAGGCTGATATTCTGTTCTTGTAAACATAAAAGAATCCCTCTTTTAAATACTTATCCTGACAATGAAAAAAGGCTATGTAGTTGCCCGTTTTCTAGAAATTCAGGGTTACTACAAAAGAAATAGACAACTTCAACTGCCAGTAAAACAAAAACTATTAGAGATAGCAACCTAATTATTTTGGAGGTATGTTGAGAAACTCTCAAAGTTTCGTTTGTTACTATTGGTAACGCTATAGTGTTTTGTTTGTTGTTGCAGAAGCTGAAATGGTGGAAAATCCTGTGGAAAAGGCATATTGCGTGTTGGAATTTGCTGGAACACAATCAGCAACTGTTGTCCAACGACATTTTAGAACATGTTACCACAAAAATGAAATGATGCGCTCACAAAAACCAACTTCGTCTTCATCATGTCGCAACATGTCGATGCAAAAGTCACGCCGTATGACCTTATCTTCTTCACTCAGAAACTGCAACATCTGTAATCTGTAAGGCATCATGTGCAGTCGCTTCCGCAAGATTTTCCATACAGTTTGCTGTGGAATTTGTAATTGCATGCTTGCCCTAGATGTTGATTTCTGTGGGCTTCTTATGTAGGCAGAACGAACACATTCAACGTTTTCTTCCGAAACTCTTGGTCTTCCCGAGCTCTTCCCTTTGCACAAACATTCCGTTGTCTCGAATTTTCTATACCAGTCATAGATTGACTGTCTATTCGGTGGCGTTTTGCGGTAACGTGTTCTAAAATGTCGTTGGACAACAGTTGCTGATTGCGTTCTAGCAAATTCCAACACGCAATATGCCTTTTCCACAGGATTTTCCGCTATTTCAGCTTCTGCAACAACAAACAAAACACTACAGCGTTACCAATAGTAACAAACGAAACTTTGAGACTTTCTCAACATACCTCCAAAATAATTAGGTTGCTATCTCTAATAGTTTTTGTTTTACAGGCAGTTGAAGTTGTCTATTTCTTTTGTAGTAAGCTTGTACTTTTACTCTTATAGGTTTGTTAGCCTGTCTATTAACATTATATCCGTTCCAGATCACAGATATAGAGAATAGATAAGAAATGTTCTCTCCTTAAGTACTGTGGTTAGTGAAACACGTTTTTGTCAAGCCATTATACTTTGATTCTACTCTTCTGATATTAGTACGGCTTCTGTGGGTTAATGTGCACCCCAAAACAAGATTTTAGGTGTTAAATGTCAATTAAGCAGTACATTTAGATTGTAGGTTTTAAACCAGTATAATGGTGAATATCTGTGTGGTGTGTGGCGTAGTTTCTCGAATAGCAAAAGCAACGAACGGGAAATGTTTTCCAATACATAGGTTAGGGTACTTAGTTAAGTGATTTTGTGATATAAATGTTCAATTAAACATTAAATTTAGAATGTGCGTTTTAAACCAGTATAATGCTCAATACATGTGTGGTGTTTGGTTATAGTTTCTAGAATAGCAGAAGCATAAATGAACAAAAGTGATTTTTCGGTGGTATGCAAAG
Source organism: Hymenopus coronatus (assembly GCA_030762935.1). NCBI lineage: Eukaryota > Metazoa > Arthropoda > Insecta > Mantodea > Hymenopodidae > Hymenopus > Hymenopus coronatus. The sequence continues at coordinate 85,443,364 of CM060887.1, forward strand.
AGAAATATTTCAATATACAGATTAATTTACTTATTTAAATGTTGTTTTTTGTGGTGGTATACTTAGTGAAATGTTATACATTATCAACAGAACGGTTCTGTATTGTTTGTTAGATTTTAAATTGCCAACTCGGAAAGACCGTTGAAAAGTAACCTAATTATTGGCAACCTACTCCGTTTATCTTTCGCGCATTTAACAGCTATTACGAAAATAATTAGTGTCATAATATGTTCTTATGATACCAGAACCGTGAGAATAGGGGGTGTGTGACTCGGACTGGGAATGTACCAAGTGCAGTCCATAGTGAAAATCATTGTTATCTTTGGAATAATCGCTAATAATTGCCATCCTTTTTGGTGTGCACTTAGTGCAATTAATGGCTATAGCCATGAGAGACAAACAATAAGGATTGATCAAAATCTGATATTTTGCCCTATTTCAGTTTTAGTCCAAGAAATTAGACAAACTAAGTTATGACCTTGCCGCGATGTTTACTGCAATAATACCAATTTATGAATAATAACTTCTGACAGTCCGGAAAAATGTGATTGTATTAAATATTCCTTTAACTAGAGATCTCTGCCCTTCCATTGTCCTTTGTTTTGTTTTATTTCAAAAACTTGGACAAACAATTCATTTGACAGCGTATGGTGTGTATGGTAGTGGTAGATTGCAAGATGGCGGCTGGTCACAAAACGTGCTTCAGCAAAACGATAGGTATATCGGCCCAGTGTTCCGGTTTGATTTCCGTTTTGTCTTTATCCTGCTTATTAACACAGGGTTGCCAACTTGAGGGATTTGCCTCAACATTGACGGATTTGTAAGTTATAGGACAAGTAAAATTTAGTTTTGAATGATGACGATTTTAACAAATTATTAATGTTATATTGGTTTTCTTTAGAAAAACTGTCATGGGTGTATATATAGATATATAGCATTAAATGCATATAGGATGTAAGGGAAATCTGAATTGAACAGAACTCATTTAATTTCCTTCCAGAAGCTACTCTTACATTGTTTGGCATTAATCGCTGTGCAATAATTAGATCCCTTGATCATATATAAGTTATAACCAAGACATTTATCCAAGGTGAAGTTGCAATATAATTTTTATTGTTGAGAGAAAATATGAAAATTTCTAAATTTGAGGAATTTTTGGGTTTTAGTCTGAAGGAAAAGTAATGATGTGTTTAAGTTCTTAAAAAGAGAATTTTTGTTGAATTATTGGGCATTGGAAAAGAGATTAATTCTACATACTGTTCATCCCGTTCCAGCTCCTCTTTCAGCAGTTCTTCTAATAATAAATACTGTATTACATTACATTTATGCACTTAGGGGAGTACATAATACAATAATCATGTTCTAGTTTTATATAATTACTAGTAGTAACTATTATGTCCATAATTACAAAACTATCATCTGACATTACATCAGTTTCACATAATGAAATTATATTCATTTATACACTTTAGCACTAATTTTTTATACTCTTTGTTTATATGTGTATGCAAAAATGGAAATAATATGCTTTTGTGGAGCACATTAAGTATAGTGCAGTGGCATAGAGGCCTCAAAAGCAAATGATGTGATTACATGTCTATTCTGCAGTTTTTGTAACCCGTGCTTTTAGTACTAGAGCATTATGCATTTTTTACGTATATATAAACAAATGTATACATGTATATCCCTTGACAAGTTCTCTATTCAGTGGCTTCCTAGCCTAAACAAGCTACAGAATGCTTTCAAATCCAATCTAACTTCCGTTACGTTTCATCTTCTGGATTCATCCATTTTCACGTAGATACACTCTTCAGTCTCCGTAGAGCGTTATCTAGCTCGTGTGCTATCAGCTGGGTTAAGTGAACGGGGAAACTAGAGGAGGCTAGCTTTGTGTGTGGCGTGTGTATTGCGCGCACGGCTCTAGCTGGACTTCTTTTCTTTCTCAATTTGTGGTTGTGTGTGGTTCTTTTGTTCCTTCTGATTTCTGTGTATCTGTTGGAATTTCAAGTAAGGTGCTATAATTCCTTTCGAGTTTGGCCTCCCCGGTGGGGTTAGACCCACGCGACGGAGTATCTGCGTTGAATATGCAGGAACTGATAGCGATTAATTCTAAATCTCCTACTTGTGACGGTATGTAGACAGAAATTGTAAACCAGTGCCGATATTTCGGTACTGACATCGTAGCTTCACATTCGCAAGCTGATGCAGTATTGGACCCGCAGTCAAATGGGGCTGGGGAATCGGCCGAGCCTACTGGAGTGTCGACTCCACTACCTCTCCGATATATTTCTTCGGGTGTTGGTCCATATATTGTTATTGTTCGAAGCAATAGCCGTAACATCCGGGCGTACCACCCCTTAAAGATAGGAAAATGGCTTTTTCTACACCCGGAAGGAGTAACTCATAGTCAAAAAAATGGTTATAACCAACTGATATTACATTTCTCTTCCTACCTCTATGCCAATACGTTTTTTGATTCTGAATTTGATATTGTACATGATACGCGCTCTAACATACCTTTTTATAACGTTTTTGCTACGGGGGTAGTGCGAGGCACTGACGTCGAGACATTGCTCTGGATGAACTGCGTACCCATTTAAATGTTACGGGGCAATTGCCTGTGCACCATGTGCATTCTTTATGGGGCTCTACCAGGGTCGACAGTTTTCCCCTCATACTCGTGGGGCCAAAATGAACACATGTGATCAAGAAAATACATTTTCAAAAGAAGCTGATCAAGGAGCTCTTGAAGCAGACTTGACAGAACTAAAAATCTCTGAAACATCCGTTGAGGATTTGGCTGCCGGAATGTCAGCACTGCAAACCAAAAGACCTTCAGGTGCAAAAGGAAGAAACTTCTAAGAGAGAAGAAGACGGTTGAGAAACCTGCCAGGAGAACTACTACAGGAAAACAAAGTGCTGGATCTAGTGGGCAAAAGGTCCCACTCAGACTCCATCACTCCAAAATCTGTTGGGCAGGAGACCACAAACACAGGAGCTCCAAGTCGAAACAGATTGTGCCACGACATTTTTGTGATCCGTAGTTGCAGTCAGGATGGCGATAAGTCATCTACATCCTGATACAAAACTAAATCAGCAACAAGCTGATTCAGTCTAAACTGACTGAAGCTGTGGATGAGATTCCCAACGACAGTCCTTCACAATTCATCGGTACCAAATTTGTGCACGGAGTCCTATGCATAACCTGTGCAAATGAACACACCAAAGACTGGCTTAACCAGAAGTTAGCGGACTTGAAAGTCTTTGGAAGGGGGCGGAGTTGAAAATGATCAACTCCAAGGACCTCCCAAAAAGACCCAAGGATACTAGATAACTCTGAGGCAACACTTGTTGCCAAGAGACTCAAGAAACAAAATCCCGAGCTGAAAACAGAGGAATGGTTGGTTATGAATAGGAAAGCGGTCGAGAAGGGACAACTTTGGTCTTTTCGATCGATTCGTGCTCATACAAGGCACTCAGAAATCCAAACTTAAGGCTTATTGGGGACTTCAAATACCTTAAGGACAGGGACACAGTTAATGAGGATACTGCCGATAAATCTTCATCACAGTAGAGCTGTGTGAAGATGAAGTCCTGTGATGTACTCATGCAGGGACCCTGGTCTTATAAAGGGGAAATAACAGGGCTCAAGAAGGCTGACGGAAAATTAGTGCATAATAGAAGCAAAATCGCCCTCGTGGTGTAATCGTTACCATGCTAACTTCATATACCCAAGGTTACGGGTTCAAACCCGGCGAGGAACGATGGATTTTTTGGGGTGTAAAAATCCTTAGCATGGCTTAAGTAAAGTCGTTAGTCCCGTATCGTAGATTTGCGGCACCTAAAAGAACCTCAAGCCTGATAGAGAGGCATTTGAGCACAATTAAGCGGTCTTTCACGCCCAATTTAGAATGGGACGCTGAGAACCACACTAGTTAAAGAGCGTCCATAAATAACACGCCATTTTTTTAATAGAAGCGACAAGGCTCCTAGAAACTGAATTTTAGTAAAAAAATGGCAAATATACTGCCGCTAATGAAACTTTGTTCCAGGGACTTAACATCAGTGAAGATAAAATCAATGGGGGAAAGTGGACCGAGGCAGTTCATACTCGGATCGGTCTACCTCCCCTATGATGACCCCAATTTACCTCCTACGAGGGAACTGGAACAGCTGGCAGACACCTGTAACTCTGAAGGAAGTTGGTAGCTGACTGTGACACTAACTCCCACCACGTTGCGTGGAGAAGTACAGAGGTGAGTCTCTATATAATTTCATTATATCAAATAATTGTTAAATGTTGAGTGTAGGTAACGGACTTGCCTTCCTAACAAGAAGAAGACCGGAAGTTATCGACATGGTTATATCTACCTCTTATGTGGGGAACGTTGTCAAAAATTGACATGTATCTGAGGATGAAAACTTTCAGACCACAGATACATCCAATTTAGGTAATAGATAATGCTTTGGAGTCCAAAATATATTGGGATTCCAAAAGAATTGCTGGGAAACCTATACGGAAGATCTAGCGCGTAATCTTGGTAAGACGGACGAAAAAATTCGTGACTGCATAAATTTGGATATTGCTGCAGAACATCTGCAGGATGTGGTAGTTTCAGCTCGTAAAAATAACTGTCCAACGAAAGCAAGGCACGCCATTAAGAATGTGCTCTGGTGGAATAAAGACCTTGTTAGTAAAAGGAAGAAGCGTCGTAAAACCCTTAACTTTGCAAAATGAACAAAACAGTGGACTGCTTATAGCAGGCTTTAGAAGAATAATTATAATGAAGCTTTGAGGAAGAAACACTCCTGGAGAAAACACTGTGAGGAGATGAAACTGTTTCAGAATGCGCTAGACTCCAGAAAGTTCTTAGGAAAGATCTACAGAGATTTATCAGCAACCTCCAATTGAGAAATAGAGAATACACAAAAACAGAGAAGCAAACGATGGAAGAACTTCTACAAGTGACTTCCCTGGATTAATTATAATTGATGGACCTGAAGGATGGCACAATCTGAACTGGAGTTATCTAGTAAGAAAACATCCAGGACGGATTGGGAAATCGATAAGGAAGCCATCAATTATGAAAAATTAAAATGGGCAGTGTTCTCATTCCAGCCACACATTCCCCACGAACAGATAAAATAATGGTCATCATGCCTCAGAGGGGATTTGAAGAACTCCAAACATCTTGTTAAGAATCCTAAGAGCAAGAGTGCTCTTAGTATACATACCAATGATATGGGGGCATCTTATGGTGGTATGTATACCCATGTGACAAAGCCTGTCAAAGTCCCTATGACCCATGAGCCTAATGAATTGTAATTCTCAAAACTGTTGAGAAATTAATAGACAGACATATAAAAGAATGTGATTTTGAGGTATTTCCTCTGCACCAGAATTAGTATGCCTATCATACAGGAAGATCAGCATAAATTGTCCTTTTCCAGATTGTACATAGACTGGAACAGACCGTACAGGAAAAGGAGGAAACATTAGGCGCCTTCTTTGATAAAGAAGCATGGCATTGACGAAAACGTTATCAGGTAGATTCAACAAAGGCGTATCTAGAATTTGGCCCTGGGAGGGGGGGCATGAATATTTTTTACAGTTGAAGTTTCCAAGGGTCTGGAATAACTCTCCCTCCTCATCATACCAATATTTTAAAAAGCAGCAAGTGATCTGTTTATTAGGATGAGTATCTTTTACCATGTGTCGAGTCTGGCTGGTTTTGATAGTCCTCCGTGGTTTAGGGGTAACATGATAGCCTCTAATTCCCAAGATCACCGGATCAAATCTGGCGGAGGCGATTAATTTTTTTAAAAATCCTTAGCATGCTTCCTTTGGAAGGAAAGTAAAGACATTGGCCCCGTGTTGTGCATTTAAGACACGTAAAACCTGAAAACTGATAAAGCGGCCTCTGAAGAAAATTAAATGGTCTTGCACGCCTAATTGTGATGCTGAGAAATCTAGCATTAAAGAGCTCCATAAATAAAACTCACTTTCTTTTTTACATTTTCAATACAAACTTATTTTTGGACATTTTATTTAATTTTAGACGATATTGCAGATTACCCAAAGCAAATTAAAGGAATGAAAAAGTTTCAGTTGTATATTCATTTGTGATCTAGTCGAGTATATTCCTGTGTTATACCACTTACTGTTCTTGTTTAAAATGTGATTAATTATTCAACCTTTATGTTTTAGTTTCTCTATCACATACAATGTACATAATAGGTAGAGAAGGTATTGCATTCCAGCTAGAAATTCAATGGCGACATTTTATCGAAAATACATGCTTTGAGGACAAATGAATCCCAGAAAAAGCATTTTTAGAATAAGATCCGCATGTGTCTGTGAACAACATAACTATAAAACAAAAGTAGGTTAAGTATAATTTGGTATTTGAGTTTAGCATCTTTCAAACATGTGATGCGAAGGCTTTTAGAAAAATTCCCCATCCATCCCAAACTACTGATTATATAGAATAGTTTTGAAATTTATTTCCCGAAAAATGGCTCTATAGTTTTGGATTAAATACCATATATTAGACATTTAGGGGCTAATAAAATGTATATTTTCAGTTTTATGGGAATAGCCTCTGAAGGCTTCTTCATTCTGTCGGACTTTAGCAAAATCGATAAACCATAACATATAGATAAAAACTCATACTACACAAAACTGTAGATCTCTTAAAAACACAAGTTATGACAATTATCTACATTTTTTGTAGAGTTAACCTAATATATTCCCTTATTTTTCTTATACCTACAAGGAAATAACTAGTGATTACTATTCGTAAAATTTATGTGAAAATCCGCCGAAATTTTGTGATTATAATGCACCTGCTCTAAATCAGCTTTCCTAGTTCCTCAGGGGATAAAGCACCAATCACGGAGTGACTATCACTTTAAAAAAAAAAAACTCATATTTAGGTCAATTCTAAAAATTGTTTCGAAAAATTGGACATATTATATCAACTATTTCAGACACACCGCACAGGCAAAATGTGTCTTTATTAGTTTAAATGCAATCAGTTGTTTACCATTCTTTTTAACTTATAACATGGATTGTTTCAATGCTTTTATTCATGTTTGATACAAGAATGCTTCATTTTTTCTTGCTTAAATCTCCCAGTGTCTGTAGTTCAACTAAGAATGCAATTAGGTTTATCAGCTTGTCGACTTATTCTGTTTTATGATTAATGTACAGTGTTTGATTTGCCTAAATAAGTTGCACTGTACGTAATTTTAACGAAAAATGGTCGATTAAAAAATCGAATAAAGATTCTACAGAATTGCCCACAAAAAAACCGGCTGCAAGTACTAGGCTGCCCATTGTGCCCATGAATTGATACCTATTGTTGCGAAGCTGTTATGGCTACGTTTTGTAAATACAGACCTTTGCATTAACTTATTTCTTTATTATCTAAGTATTACATGTTTACCTATTTTTGTTGTACCTATCTGCTCGTGGCGGGTAACAATTCGTGCGTATTAAAATTGGCTGGCGAGCAGTCTGTACGCGGTGCCAGTTTTCATGCGCTAGCCATGCGGAAAAACGATCAAACTCTCTTTTAATAAAATAATTTAAGAATACAACGCAATTATACAAATCTTAATTAATGCAGTACCTACCACGCTTTACCCTTACTTATACAGGTTTATAGCCCAATGCGTTAGGATTGATAAAATGAGAAGTGTTTTGGCAGGGAATGAACTTAAGACGCCGATACAGTGCGTTGTTTGCCTGGTACTGAATCGGTCAGTTGTTACATTCTCTGAAGTTTATCCAATTTTTTCCTTTTAAAAAGCCATAAATTGTGCTGATACCGATAGAAGCCTAACAGCCCCCCTTACCATTAGAAAAGGTTGTGATTAACTGAAAAATACTTTCTAAAATAGCATTAACATAACATGTCTAATATAGCATTAACATCGAAAATGTCGATTGCTAATTTTACAATGAACTGCAGAATTAAGCTTTGTCTCTTCAAGCACAGGATATCGTGACTGTAAATTGGACAGGAAAATGCATTTCCCTTTAAGCAAATAACTAAGTTCTCGCAAATAAGACAATGCATCAACTGGGCAAACTTCGTTCACGAAACGCGCTAAACAATGACAACAATAAGTGAGATAAGCACCGACTCAGCATTTCTCGCAAGAAATGGCAACAATTCGCCTATTCGCCTCCCAACAAAAATTCTCGGGATGCGAGACATACAAGTTAAAAAGAGGGACTGTCCGGTTTTTACGGGGCGAATGGCAGGCTTATACCGATATTGGCAGATTTAAGCTTTTTTCCCATGTCAATTAAATTGAATAATGAAGAAACAAACGGTAAATTAATTAGCGTAACGGATGAACGAACCAGAGGAAAAGAGCACAAATAGCCATCCGCTATCGTATACTATGATACACATTACACTAACGCCATACATAAGTAGCGCTGAACCAATAGGCACAGAGGCCGTAGGTAGTCGTAAGGATGAACGTCGGGCCGGCAGTACCTGGTAACCCGCACTAAGGCCACAAATAATCTTCTTTTATAATCTTGTTTATATTAAGTTAAATATATTCCTTAATTCTGTGGTATAGCAGAAAGCTGTTTATGACGGAGAATTTCAATGAATGTGTCACTTTTAATTTGAACAGCTTAGCTGCTAAGGTCATGAGTGGGTGTCTACAGGGACGAATGGCAGAGTTTTGTCAGCCATACTTTGGAACCTAGTGATTGATGGGCTACTTAATAAAGTAAACAGCCTAGGCATTGACACCATGGACTATGCTGACGATATTGTCACCATGGTTCATGGAAAATACACAGCAACTGTCAGGAAGCTCATGCAGTTGGCCCTGAACACTGATAAAATGAACTGAGGATGAGGGTTTAGGCATTTGCACTCAGAAAAGTCATAGTACCAATTACCAAGAAGAAAAATATAAAAGGCTTAGGGCCTTTATATCTTCAAGGTAAAGAAGTTAAAATTTCTGATTGGGTCAAATAGCTGGGAATCTATTTAGATACCAGGATGGACTGGAATCAGAAATTTTAAAAAAACAATAAAGATCGGCTTGCATGGCTATTACAGGAGCCATGAAGACACCTCAACCACAGCATGGAGACACTCTTAAACCTGACTCCATTACTTTTAGTTGTGTTTAAAGAGGCAAGAATAGCACTCTATAGACTGCAACTTGGAAAGCAATTGAGAGTTCCTGAAACAGAATCAGGTCTGATGAAAATTAGGAAGTATATATACATCTTTAGAAATGCATTCAGACTATATAGCTCCAATTCAACACTTACACAAAAACTTTGAGATCATTATTGATCCCGGGCATTGGACGAATAAAACTCTGGAAAAGACTTTGATGTGGTTTAAGGATGGATCAGGAACTAGTTTTGGAGTGTATGGCATAAGACCACGGCGTAAAATATCCTTTCCTTTGGTAAATATGCTACTGCATTTGCAACAGAGATTTATGCCATTATTTAATGCTTTCATGATAATATAAGGAGAAGATACATTGGTAAACAGATCGTTATACACTCAGATAGCCAGGCTGCACTTACAGCTCTTAGTAAGGTTACATCAGGACTGGTTCAAAATTGCATAAATATTGCTCCACCTGCTTAGAGGATTATCCAAAATATATTCAGCTATAAGGTCACACAATAAGCCCCCTGTTGTTTTGGAGAAGTTTTTTTTTTCAAATCCATTCGAAGTATATCCCTACCACCTGCAGTCTGTGATCAGCGTGTTCTATTCTCACGTAAAGGAAGAAATAGAAAAATAAGAAAACTCTCTTATTGATGTAAGTGTCCTCTCATCAAATAACTGTACCCTACAAGAACATAATAAAAGTTTCATTTCACTGAAAGATATGCTTAGTTGCTTAGAAGGAGAAGGTCATGTCGCGGAAAACATTTTCATGACAATGTGCAAAATTTATATGAAGATTACCTGGAATCTTAAAATGTGGATTCAGCCACTGAATGAATTCACGTGCTTTAAGTGGCTAAGTTTTGAGAATCTGTCATGGGAAAATGTTGAAAATCAATCAAAATTTTTAATGGCAGAGGAGTAGCAATTGATGATGGTAAGGCATTTGATCAGTTTTGCACCTTAGAAAAAATTGCAACAGCTACGAGAAGCAGGTACCTTTACAAAAGAAATGGATTGACTATATTGAGAGTTGCAAATATTTGCAATCCCTATGCATAATGCTTACGTTGAGACTTTTTTTCCAATTTCAGTCACAGTGATACCAAACAAAGGAACACACTTCTTGTAAGTTCAGTTAAGTCTATAGCACTGGTTAGATTCAATTTTAAGCATTTCACATGCATGGAGTTCTTTAAATATTTACTACAAAATAAAAGCATTCTTAGAAAAATCAGGTTAAATGAAAAATATACATGTGATAATGATCAAAAGAATCAAAATACTGAAAGTGGTAAACAGTGAAGCATAATTACACATTGGTTATAAAATGAGTCGAATTTACATTTGAATTGCTTCACTAAGTAATAAATTACCTGGACATGTATCGCAGGCTCATGTTGTCTACATCGTCAACAGTTTTTGTCTGGCAGGCCTGTTGTTGGTATCTTCTGTGGACTCCTCTCCTTTATCTGTGGCTGTCCAGATAATTTGTTACTTAGTGAAGCAATTCAAGTGTAAATTCGACTCACTTTATAACCAATACATGTGATACTCAGCTGAATGAACAGTGACGTGATGAGGTCAATAAATAAATATATGTGCTCTTATTAGTGGACTAGGATACATATCTAATGGTTAAGAGAAATTTCTGTTTTCAGAAAAGTGTCCTCATTTCAGCAGACGAGAATATGGCAATCCTGCATATGTATCTCCTTCAGGGGATCCTCCACTGTATTTAAGTGTTTAGGCAGGACCACTACCACCATGCTAATGGGATGGACCGTTTTAATATTTAAACAAAATAGTCATTCACATGCAAATTTTTTCTGAAAATAAATTGATTTGTTTCTTAAAATGTAATTTCTTTGGATAGAATGACTTAAGATAAACACCTCATTTATTCTTGTGCCACATATATCATTATTTGTTAGTTGCACTATACTTATTCATTCACTCGCTCAAGGTACATTTGCTGTTTAGTTTTGCATGTGTGGGAAGTTTTGGAAGGATGAGGCAGTCGCCTATAAAATTTGACACTTGGTTTTATAAAACAGTTTTATTAACTTTTTAAATTACTATGTCTTTTTTCAGTATATTAAGAAATATTTTCATAAGCAATTTTATATTTTCTTTGTGTTTTATTTTTCAATTACATAAAATATATAAATAGTACATGATTTAAAATAATAAACTATAGTGCATAACTGTTTCTGTAATATGTTTTTAGAAAACCATTACATGCTTGAAATTCATGACAGTATTTAAAGCTCAAATTAATGCTATAATGCTGTTTCAAGTGTTGTTTTGGGGGATGATTTTGAGGAAGTAATAGCACCCAGGATAGTTCTGGCACTTGGTGCTTGCTGCTGGGAAGAGCACTGACGAGTCCATTGTTTGGATAATAAGGAGCTAATACGAGACGATGGTGCTTGTAATGTGGCTGATTGTGCAGTGTGCTGCAAATTAGTGTTCAAATTTTCTTTTATGTTGGATGACAGTAAAGTAGCAGTGAAATGATTTGCTCGAAGCTTGGATGTTTCACATGGTGATCTATGTTCATGTGGTGTATACTTACTTGAACTAGCAGATGGCATCAAATGAACTGAACTTTGCTGTGAAGTTGATGTACTTAAAGCTTCATCACCCCTAGCTATTTCTTTTTCACAGATCATAGCAGAAAGACTAGTTTCCAATGAAGGATTAGAATGTTTTACTGCCACATTTACAGGAGAATTAGAAGCATTCTCTTCCTCAGCACAATCTTCTACGATTGTGGAAGAGAGAATGTCGGTTCTCGGTGAGGAGAACTTCCATGTTGCATTTGACCTTGGAGACTGAAGCAGCTTGTGGCTTGTGGCACTTGGAGAGTGGGTCTCTCTTATTTCCTGCATATTTCCTAGTTGACGTGTCATTTGCAACTGTTCCACAGCTGACAATCGCTCTGAATTATTACCATATGGAACACTTAGATTTGATTTTGTTCCATATTGAAGGAGCAAGCGTTTAAAGTCATTCCTTGACAACTGTTGGCGTGGACCCAGTCTGTCATATGCCCAGCCCTGCTTTGTTAGATGCTGATCGGAAGCTCTTAAGCCAGTACTAATATCATTTGAACTGGATGACCAGCCCTGTCCTGACACACTTTTTGTCTGAAAAGACCCAGTCTCAGGAGCAGATCTTTTTTCTGGTTCTAGTTTAGAGAGGGATGAAGCTGGAGAGATGGTGTTTAAGGAAGAAGGTGAGGGATATGCATTGCAATCAGTTTTTATATTAAGCTTTTTCTTAGATTTGTGAATAGCAGCAAATATTTCTTCAGATGTCATTTTAGTTTTAGGAATTGAAATAAGATCAGGGGTTACACTTCTTGGGCTTGCTGTTGGTTGATGATCTACTGTGTTATAATGAGGATAAGTATTTGTCTTATGTTTGCTATTGTTTTCATCATATGATTTCGGTTTTGTAATGGGAGAAAGTGTTGAGCTAAAACATAATGAACTACGATCAAGTTCACCCTTTTTGGTTGGAGTAGAGGAGTACAGGTTTCTGCTAGAATAGTTTTGAGAAACTGGGATGTTACTATCATTTAAGGCTTTCCATCTTTCTCTCTCAGGATTGGATAATGGTGAATGGTGTGGTTGTTTGTCCCTTGAATAATTTGGATATAGCCTCTGACTAGAATAAATGGGGGGAGATATAGTTCCCTTAGAAACAGCAATGGTATTGAACTTTGATTGATATGCGAGATATGATTTATCACCATACATGCAGCCTGGTGGTGCAGGCCTTCTGGCTGGCAGAGTCCTGAATTGTGGATAAGCAGTGGAGCTGTTAGCTGAAGACCATTGTGGCTGCGCTGAAGGAGGGCTGACATACCTTGAAGAGGAATGTACATCTGCGGAGTAACCTAGAGGCAGAGAAACAAATATTTATATTACTCAATTAAACTATCAACTGCTCTTTCATCTTTGGTATGGTTTTGCAAAAGCACAACGTGTGTTTATTAATGCAGAGTTAATAGCTACCTCAAGTGCTTTCATTGCTTTCTTGTGATAAATGGACTTTAGAAAAACAGAGCAGTGTTTCAAATATTGCCTGCAATAACTTATTAGTGCATTAAGAAAATAGCTTCTTGTGTTTATACTTTATTCTGTAGCTATAAGTTTAGAGAATTAAGAAATTAAGAGTGAGTCCAGTAATTGCATAGATTTAAACATCAGCTTCGTATGCTGCCCCCTTTTTTTTTGTGCAAAAGGATATTCTTACACTAAAATTGACATTAATGAGGATTTTGTGAATTCAATGATTTTGTATCACTTAGTTTGTGTAATGATTCTGTAAGTAGGCATTCTGCTATCAACATGGACAATTCATCTCTTTCAACTATTATTATCCAGATATTCAGTCAGTTATACATTGTATAGTTATGGGATAAAAGTCCCTTAGCTGTCCATAACAAGAACTTTTCTTTAACCCATTAATGGCTATTGACTATGAGAACAGCTTAATATTTAAATAAGAAAGAAGAAAACAAAACAAAGAGACAATATAACCTTTTTCATTAAAATACAGTATTATTAACTTTATAGTTGTACAGTATAATTTTTGGTATATAATTTTTATTATAAATTAACAATAATAAGTTATAGTTGGTTTCAAAGTAGTTCTCTTATTGTGCTCATGTATAACAATGCAATAAAAATAAAATAATCAGTTTCATAGTTATCAAATTTAAATTACTCTACATTTTGTTAACAAAAGATAAAGAAATGGAATAAACTTAATTTTCAAGAATTTTTCATAATTTTTATGCAAAAAATGAGAATAAAAGAATGTCTTCAAATCATGACATTGGCCTTATGTATTTGTTATTTATACACTTTTATCTCATAAATTTACTATTTATGTCAATTATGTTATTATTTTATCTTTTTATGAGTATCTGTTCTTATTGTTGAGAGTTCAGTTCCAATTATTGTCAGTTAAGCAACATTTCACAAGGGAAGCTTCAAGTATCTATTTTGCATGGTAAAACTGTTGTGATAGAAGCATTTGAAAATCATGTTGGTAACATAAAGATTCGTATGTTGGTAACAGTATAAAAATACATTTTAACAAGAATGGACGCCAATTAAATAAAGCTACCCACTGTGTGCATATTATTAAAAATCTGACTTTCTCTACATCTCTGCAACAAATTATTGTTAAAAAGTTTATGCTTGTATTTACTTCATTCTAATTGAGACAAAATTACCAGAAATAGTCTTATTACTTGCTTCCTTTAAGAAGAAGCAAAATAAGGGAGTACCATAGGTTAAAGTGATAGTCAAAAACTAGTTGTTATGTGACTGAAGTTGCTTTATTTACATGGACAGGAGTTCACAAAATCCTGTGTGAGAAAAGTATAAGTTTTTAAAAGCTGAAACCAAAAACAAGAAATATCTAACAACCAATCAACTCCACAAAAAAAAATGTATATAACATAAATTGTGTTTTAACGTGCTCTACATTTTTTGTATGGTAAGTTTTTGTCTATCTCTTATGGTTTAACAGTTATGTAACATTCTGTAAAATTCATTCAGAATAAAGTAGTCTTCAGAGGCTATTCCCAGAAAAATTAAAATATACATTTTATTTATCAGGTAAATATCTTTAGTATACAATATTTTAATCAAAATTGTTAGAGTCATTTTTAAGAAAATCATAATTTTCGAAAAAAGTTCCATGTAAAGGGTAGTTGGGGGTGGGGAGATTTTTTTTCAAAATCTTTGTGTCACATCCCTGGAAGATACTAAACTTAAATAACAAGTTTGGTATTTTACTGGCTTTATGTTTTTGAGTTATCATGCTCACACAGAAACTCACACACAAATGGACTTTTTTCTGGAAATGCTTGTTTTGGATGCAGGGGACCCTAAAACATATATTTTCGGTGAAATTTCGGTATCGAATTTTATAGGTTATGCATCCAGAATGCAAAAGCTAAGCCTGAGGTGATACATGGGCATAAAAATTGTAAGTATAAAAGTGACTGGATGAAGTGAAGAAGTGAAATCTAAAATAAAAGCTAAAAAGTGAAAACATGGAATTGAATAAAGACAAAGTTATTTTATTTCCAAAATTGAAAAAATGGTGATACCTATCCATTGTGGGAACTAGAAATATCAATTGTGAATGGTGACGATTTGTTATCTGGTCAAGATAATGAAACTGACGTAGAAGAATGGAAGAACAAGGATGCAAAGGCACACTGCATCACAATGTAAAGGCTCATATGCTTTCGTATGAGACATCTAAGGAAATATGGGACAGTTTAAAATCAATATACAAGAAGGAAACCACACAGCAAAAAGTGCAATAGCGAACAGAAGTTTTCAACTATAAATATGAAAGGATATAATGGCTAATATTAGTCATATACAAAACATAGCCTTTAAACTTAACCACTCAAATGAAAATCTGAAATTATCATAACCAAGATTGTGACCATTGTCTCTGAATATTATAAACACTTTACTACTGCTTGGGATTCAACACAGAAGAAGCCAGAACCTTAGATAACCTAAAAGCCAGACTGAGCAAGGAGGAAATTCAACTGAAGAAACAGCTGTAGCATTTAAAGCACTCAGTATCAAAGGTAAATAAAATGCTCTGGATGCAAACATAATGGCCATTAAATCACAGAATGCCCTCAAAAACAAAAGAAGCAATGTGAAATAGGCAAGAAATCTAATCATTTTACAGAATATTGCTACTACAGAAAAGGAAATTGTGTTGACAAGAATAAAAAAAGCATATCAAGCTTGTGGAACTTAAAAAACAAAACAAAAAACCAATCATTCAAAAGAAAAGTGTTATTTTAAGAATAAGAACAGCAGTGATATCAGTAACAAACAGGGTGAAAAAGTTGTTTTTCTGACAACTGGAGAAAGAAGTAAAGAAGAAGTAAACAGATAAAAAATGATACGACCGTTGCTGTGGATAGTGGCTGTAATGGTAACATGACAAATGATGTAAAACTTCTTTCAACTGTGAGGAATACAAGAAGCTTTAAAACAAATCTTGTAAAGGACAGTGAATATCTAATGGAAGGAGAAGTAGAATCAAATAGTGTGATATTAACAAATGTCAGTTATGTACCTGGTTTAACAAAGAGTCTGCTGTCAGTGAAAGCTGTGACAGAAAAAGCTGCATGTGTTCTTTTCAGTGAACATGAAGTGTGGATTGTAAATAATGGATCTATTGTTCTTAACACATTGGAGCCTAAGCATAGCTCGGGCCATCGAAATGCTCACAAGACCCATGCCTGAGCATAGCTTGGGCAGGTATTTCTAACGCTTTTAATGCAATTCCACGACCTTAACTCAGTTTTGGGCTATGTCGCAAAGAACATACATCAGTTATCGTTTAGTTGTCTGATTTTTGCTACCATCTGTCCTTGCTTTAGTCAACTATTAGGAATTTTAGGAGATTTAGTAATATTGGCTGCTCTCGGGTAGCCGCGCTATTTTCTTTGAAGGTGGCTGTTTGTTACATTTGTGCTCTCAAATGTAAAATTCTGCATTTTCCTCAATTTCTGTGAAATGAAACTGAAACTCAAGATACAAATGAAGCTGTAGAAAATTCTGATTCCAAGGGAGAGTTTTTCGAACTTTGAATAAATGGAGTGTAAGCAGCTTTACGCAGTTTTTTTCAAACTCATATTTGATACTTGTAAATTTAAAGTAAAATATTAATACAGAAGTTATGACTATTTTCTTACTTGTTGAGAAATCCTTTAATGCCATATTTTAAATTGTTCCAATACTTTTCGGCAGATTTAATTGATGTACTGTAAATAATAACTCAAAGTAGGCATAAAAACCTTGGGTTTCTAGGCACTTCAACTACCAAAATGCCTAGTCTTCAATGTGTTAAAGGATACAAACAACCAAGTGGATTGTATGTAGTCAACTTCACACTGTGGCACGCTCACGCGGGGCCGACATCTACTCTGGGCAGCAGCTACGGCACCACCTACCGGCGGATCTGGCAGCAGCAGCAGCGGCGGCAGGAGCCACGGCAGCATTCCCCCAGCGGCAACGCAGTGGGCATTCGTCCCTCTACTAGCTTGCAGCTCCGACGCCTGCGGGTGCTCGGCTTCTATACAGCGGCAACGCAGTGGGCTCTGACCCCCTATTAGCTTGCCGTTCCGCCGCCAGTGTGCGAGCGGCCCCACAGACAGCTTGCTGTCATTTTATAAAGAGCAGGAACACCCCTACTTTCCTACTCCTCTTCTACTGTCATCTTTCTTTTCATTGATCTGACTAGACCGACTGACAACGGAAACAGCGGGTCCATAAGGCCAGAGCCAAGGGTGAAGGCCATTGGCCTGAAACCTCGAGCCGATATGGCTCGCACAAGCGCCTCCTCTAAGGAGGTCCGGTCCTCTGCGGACAGCCGTAGGGCAACCGCACCGACCCTGACCAGTGACGACGGGCAACAGCCAAGTACCAGCACCAGTCAACCTACTCCCTCACCGGAGACGGCCGAACCTTCGCGCAAGCGAAGCAGGACGTCTATTGGCGGCAGCAACAGGCGCAAGCCATCTTCGCCTCACCGCCTCGTAGCGGTTGAGAGTGTCCACACCAGGCAGGACCCCACCAGTCCTTACACCATCCCTATGCTCGACTCCGACACCGACGTCGAACCTGACGGGCCGTGGATAACCGTCCACGCAGGGGGCCGCAGAAGCGGTCGTTCCTCCCCCAACCCAACCGCACCACCACAGGGAATTAACCAACCCCCAACCCAAGGGGGGCGCAAAATCCCGCCTATAGTTGCCGACGCTTTCCGCAACCACGTCGTGGTAATGAGAAAGCTGGCAACGAAGCTTAGGGGCCCCTTCGAGGCCCGGCGGAAAGGAAAGTCCACCTCCATACCTCCTCGGAAAGGGATTTCGAGGCAGCGAAGGCTGTATTACGGGACGAACAGATCCCGTTCTACAGCTACTCGCTGCAGCGGCCCTATGTGGATCGTAGGCTAATACGGGGCCTTGACTCCGACTGCACCCCTGAGGATGTCAAGGCGGCCTTTCAGGACGAGTACAACATCACCCCTACCTCCGTGGCACGTCTCAGTAAGACGGTGGCAACAGACGACGGCACTCAGCTAGTGCCTATGCCCTTATTCCTGGTCGTGGCACCAAGGGAACGAGCCCAGACAGTTCAGCCGATAGACGCCGTCCGTCGGCTTATCTTCACCGTCGTGCGTATCGAAAGATACCACGGCAAAGAGGGACCTGTGCAGTGCCATAGGTGCATGGGCTTCAATCACTCTAGTAGTGTGTGCGAGCGCAAGCTCGCATGCCTGCGGTGTGGTGAAGCCCATCTACTGAGGGACTGCACAAAGCCCTATGAAGCTCGCCACTGTGTGAACTGTGGTGAGGCGCACGTGGGCTCATATAAAGGCTGTAAGGTGCGGAAGCGCCTTGTTGAGAGCCGCCGTGAAGGGCCCCAGGAGCCAGCTAATGTGCGCCCTGGGGTGTCCTTCTCCTCGGCACTAAACCGCGCTGAGGGAACGCTGCGCGCCGCTGAGGCAGCAGCAACTCCCACCCCCGCAGTCACTGCAGAGATTGTGCCAGCTCCGTCCTTGACGGAGACCCCAACCCCCCAACCTGGTCCGTCTACGTCAACGGAGGAAGCCGCCCCGACGCCCTCGGCAGAGGGCCCACGCCGGACTTCTCCAAAAAAGAAGTCCAGGAAGAGAGGAAAGAAGAACCGCCAGGCGCCCGGCCAGTCGGGCCAATCAGAGGCTCCCACCTCTGAGAGACCCGAGGCCACACCCCCAGCACTCCAGCAGCTACCAGTGGCGGAAGCTCCAGCAGCTGCCGCCACAGTGCCGACTCCAGCAGCGGAGGCTCCCGCTGCACCTACCACCACAGCGGCTTCCTCGGCCTTTACAGCGGCCATCCCACAGGCGGACCTGGATGAACTTCAGGACCTAGCCCTGTTGTTCGGTGACCTCCTAAAGGTCCTACCTATACTGCGAAACTTCAAGTTGCAGTACAGTGACCCCAGACTCTCCCCCCTCCAGAAACACACCCTGTTCCTCCAAACCTTGGAGCAGTTGTACCCGGGTTCCGCTAAGTAACGGCCTCTAGATTCGTTCGGAGACCACTGCGACTCGCGTACTGGAACGCGAACGGCATCCGGGGACAACGCGTCCTTGAGTTTGTACAATCATACGGAATTGACATCCTGATGGTTTGCGAAACCCATCTGGATGCTGTTACTGACTTCTCGCTGCCTAGTTACGTCACCCATCGGTCCGATCGGGTCGGCCGACAGGGTGGCGGTACAGCTATCTTCATTAAGAACCACATAACCCATACTCCTGTCCAACTCCTAGCACTACAGCACGTGGAGGCCTGTGCAATCCGGCTTGCCGTCGGCGGGCTAGACGCGCTGCTGATAGCTGCATATGACCCACCAAACCACCGCTTCCATGAAGCGGACTACACCACCCTACTCAACCTTCACCCAGTGGTATGCATCGCAGGAGATATCAACGCGAAACATGCCCTCTGGCACAGCCGCACCAACAACCCCCGAGGCCGCGGGCTCTACCGCCTCATCAGCGGTAACCCCGCCCTCGTCGCGCACGGACCGAGAGGACCTACGTGTCATCCGGCTCGCGGCAGACCGGATGTTCTTGACATCATAATCACCAAGAACACACCATTTCATCTAGACCTCTCGGCGGTCAACGAGTTGGACTCCGACCACGACCCTGTCGTGGTGGATACAACCGAGACCGTATCAGCTCTGGTAACACCAGACTGGATAAATGAGATCGACTGGGACGCAGCCGTCCTAGACCTAAACCAAACCGTGGACCCGCGACCGCGCATCGATTCCATCGAAGCGCTGGAAGCGGCAGCCACGGCCTTCTCCCGACAACTCCTGAATGTGGTACGCGCGCATACCTACCGCATCCCATCTAACAAACCTAACCCGAGAACCATACCTAATGAACTCCGTCAGCTGCTAAAAGCCAAGGCAACCGTACGGAAGCTATGGCAGCGCTTCCGCCATCCCAGGATCCAAGCAGTGTACCAGCGGTTCAAATCCCTGGCAAGGCGCCTGCTTCGCGCGCACCGCAAAGCGGTCTGGGAACACACAATGGCAAATGTAAACCTGGAAGAGAAACAACCCTGGAGGATCATCCGATCCCTCAGGAAAGACAAAAGTCAGTTTCAGCATCCCATCCATGGCACCCGTAGGAGACTCTCTTTTGAGCCCCAGGATAAAGCCACGGATTTCGCAGATTATCTGGAGTCTCAATTCGAACCCCGCGAAGACCCCCAGGACGAGGACTTTACTGAGCTCGTGGGAGCGACGGTAGACTACCTTTATGAGGAGCTCCCGCCGCCCCATGAGGAGATCCGCATTCCTTTAGTCACTCCGAAAGAGGTGGCTTCCCAACTCAACCTAAAGCCTAACAAAGCCCCTGGACATGACGGCGTTACGGCGCCTATGCTCCAGCACCTACCCAGAAAGGCCGTAATCCACCTGACACGGATTTACAATGCATGCCTGCATCTACGTCACTTTCCAACGTGTTGGAAGGAGGCGAGGGTAGTGTGCATTTTGAAACCCGGCAAGGACCCGGTCTTCCCGTCAAGCTATAGATCTATTAGCTTACTTCCGATCGTCTCGAAAGTATTCGAGCGGTTACTCCTACCTCGCCTCACCCCTCTCTTTGAAGAGAGACTCCTACTCCCGGATCATCAGTTTGGTTTCCATACTGGACATTCCACAACCCTGCAGTTGCTGCGACTGGCTGAGAAGGCTGCCCTGGGCTTCCAGGACAACTTCAAAACAGTCGCGGTACTCTTGGACGTGGAAAAGGCCTTCGCCACCACGTGGCATCAGGGACTCTTGTACAAGCTCAAGAACGCAGAAATCCCTCCCCCCTACCTTCACCTGCTTAGTAGCTTCCTTCGGGACCGCACTTTCAGGGTGAGGGTGGAGGGGAGGCATTCCACAGTCAGACCCATAGCGGCGGGAGTGCCGGAAGGCAGCGTGCTGTCGCCTTTACTCTTTGCCGCCTACATGTCCGACTTCCCCACAGAACCCAGTACAGTTACGTGCCAGTATGCCGACGATGTCCTCATAATGGCGCGTAACAAGAACGCCCGATATTGCTTCCCCCCGCTACAGAGACAGCTCCAGGCCATAGGCAGATGGAGTGAACAGTGGCGGATGGCCATCAGCCCTCAGAAGAGCTCAGCTCTACTGCTGGCTAAAGTCCGTGGCTGGCGACCGGAGAGGTCCCTGAGGTTGCGGCGGCGGCGGATCCCCTGGACATAGTGGACGTTGTGCGAGAAAGAGCTCGCACAATATACACTAAACTTGCTCCCCACCCAAATCCCCAGGTGAACACTCTCGGTCTTTACGACCACACGCTGCCTAGGAGACGCGTAAGCTACCGCCTTCCCAAGGACGCCTTGGGATGGTAGTTTTCCGGCCGCCTCTCCGTTCTTTACAGTTCTACCCGCCAAGTTAAGCAGCATCGGGCCTGGTCCCGACTCGGACGGGTGACCGTCCAGTTGTACTCCGACCAGATCTGCAACACTGGCTTCCCCCACCCAGTACCTACATCCCTTCAGTTCTCCCCGCTAGCCGGCACTGCTTTCCCTGACAGCCCGCAAGCGGCTGGCCAAGGTAAGCAGCATCAGGCCTGGTCCCTCTCTGGGTGGGTGACCACTCAGGTAGGAAGCCAGCTCGCGCCGGCTGCACAGAGGGAAACACCCTGCCCACATTACTTCGACACAGACATAAACGCTTGCACAAGACTACATCTTTTATATCACACGGGTAAATCCGCGAGAAAAGCGGATAGGTACCGTGGTGATTTGCCCCCGCCCGAGTACACTCGGGCGACTAGTTCCTGCTCCTGGCTCCTGTAGTCAATAAGAAATCAAGAAAAACGGCACATGAATTCTGAGTTGACATCCTTATTGGTGACTTGTGGATCAAGTCACACAATGGCACAAGAAACTTGGGTCACATTAACTTCAATGATCTGAAAAAAATTCCTCATATGTGTGATGGTGTTCCTGATATAACAAAAGTACACAAGGATGTAAACTGTGAAATATGCTGCCAAGCCAAGATGGTAAGAAACCCTTTCAACAGTGAGATTTAAGGCAACAAGACCACTACAGTTAACACTTACTGATAGATATGGAAAGATCAGCCCCCCTACACATGATGGAAAAAACTATTTCATAAGATGTGTTGATGATTGCACACATTTTGTAAAAGCATGCTTGTTGGAAAAAAAAGATGAAGATATATATGAGACAGAATCTTATTTCAACTTGAAAACTTCTAAAATACAGAGAGACAATGGAGGAGAATATTGAAATAATAATTTCAAAGTTTGGTGCAGGAACAGAGGAATAATGCTGAACTACACCATTGCTCATACACCTGAAAATAATGGGACTGCTGAAAAAATGAACAAAACCCTAATAAACAAAGTCAGAACTCTATTATTTGACTCTCATCTGGAAAATGAAATGTGGAGTGGAACTCTGTATCTAATCTTTCGAACCTACAGATTTTGGCTCAACTATGTATACAAAAGTACTTGGTCATCAACATAAGCTGGAACCCAGAAGCAAAAAAGGCATTTTTGTGGGATACTCTGAAAATGGTTATCGAATTTGGGATGAAACTAAACAAGAAATATACATTTCAAGAGATGTGGCCTTCTTAGATATACAGAAGAAAGAAGACAAACTAAGAACCTCTATACATGTTGAAAATGAGCAAACAGTTCCAAGAAATGAAGATGATGAAGGTATTGAAATTGAGAGCAATCAAGAAGATGATCAAAGTGAATATGAAGATGAAAATATAGAAATGAACAATATTCAAGAAAATGTGAATGTGAATCCAAATAACGAAAGACCAAAAAGTAAGATAAGAATGCCGAGAAGATTACAAGACTATTACATTGAAGGTGATGAAAATTATTCTCTGTTAACCTATAACAAATGCATGGAAAGTGAAGATAAAGAGGAATGGCTTGAAACAATCGATGAAGAAAAAAAAAAATCTAGAAGCAAGCAACATATGGGAACTTGTGGATAAAAAAGAAGCAATTGGAAAAGAAGTTGTTGCAAGCCGAAGTATATTCAAAAGAAAAGAAGATGGAAAATACAAGGCATGATTAGTTGCAAGAGGATGTCAACAAAGAAAGGAAAGTCTACATTTTGAAGAAATATACAGCTCAGTTGTTCATCCAAACTCTTTAAGAACACTGTTTGCTGTAGCAGCAATAAAGAAGAAGTGTATATGCATGTACCTCAAGGATATAAGTATCCAAACACAATATGCACACTGCACTATATGGTCTCAAGCGATCTCCACTACAATGGAATAAGAGATTGGCAGTTTTTCAGAAGTCTGAAAATCTAAAACAACTGAAATCTAACAGATATGTATTTCAAAATGCAAAGAATAAAAATGCAATATTTGTAGCAATACATGTTGATAACGAAATAGTCATAGGTGAAAGTGTTGAAGACATGGAAAAACTAATGAAAAACCTGAATGAAAACTTTAAAGCAATGGTCAATACTGAACCACAGAATTATCTAGGAATGGAAATAAATGTGAGTAAAACTGGAATCCTTTTAGCTTTTAGCTCAGACAAAATGTGTAAATCAAGTTGTAAGACATGCAAGGCCAGTAAGCACTCCTATGTGTCATCAAGATAAACCAAGTAAAAAGGAAAAATGACTGAGAAGGAGAAACCAGAAGCAAATATAGAAAAAAGTTGATAGAGAAAGATCATCAAACTACAGCGAAATTTCCATATCGTGAAGCAGTGGGAAGTCTGCTATATTTAGCCTGCAAGACTCGACCTAATCTGAGCTATCATGTAAAGCAGAACATCTCAACCAGATGTAATTAATATCAAGAGAACTCTCATATATCTCAACTGTAACAAGAATCAGAGTGTGAAGATGAAATCCAAGTCGAAGCATACTACGATTCAGATTTTGCAGGGGACATGAAGGATAGAAAAGGCACAGCTGGTTTCATTATGGAGTTCAAGAAAACAAAGCATCATAGCACAATCCTCCACAGAAGCAGAAGATGTTGCTGCCACACACTGCTGCAGCAATTGAAGTTTTTGAAGAATCTTGTTAGTGAGAAGCATAAAATTGCATTGTATTCAGACAATCAAAGCTGCACATGAAAATGATCAAATCTGGTCAAGCATCATGCAACACAAATCACATTGACATAAAGAATAATTTTGCACATGATGAACTAACTAAAAAGTGGCTTAATTTATAATATTGTCCTACTGGTAAGCAAACTGCTAACATTTTAACAAAATTAAATTAAATGGAGTTTTATTTATAGATGCTCTTTAACTGCTGTGGTTCTTGGCATCCTATTCTATATTGGGTGTGAAATGCTGCTTAATTTTGATCAGTGGCCTTTTTTATCAGGCTTGAGATTCTTTTACGACCAAAATCTATGACACGGGACCAACGGCTTTACTTCCCTTCCGAATGAAGTGATGCTAAGAATTTTTATGCCTGAAAAATCCTGTCGTCCTCCGCCAGGTTTGAACCCGCAACCTTGGGTATATGAAGTTAGCATGGTAACCATTACACCATGGAGGGTGACATGAAGTTAGCATGGTAACTATTACACCATGGAGGGCAACATGAAGTTAGCATGGTAACCATTACACCATGGAGGGTGACATGAAGTTAGCATGGTAACTATTACACCATGGAGAGCGACATGAAGTTAGCATGGTAACCATTACACCATGGAGGGCAACATGAAGTTAGCATGGTAACCATTACACCATGGAGGGCGACATGAAGTTAGCATGGTGACTATTACACCATGGAGAGTGACATGAAGTTAGCATGGTAACCATTACACCATGGAGGGCAACATGAAGTTAGCATGGTAACCATTACACCATGGAGGGCGACATGAAGTTAGCATGGTAACTATTACACCACGGAGGGCGACATGAAGTTAGCATGGTAACTATTACACCATGGAGGGCGACATGAAGTTAGCATGGTAACCATTACACCACGGAGGGCGATATGAAGTTAGCATGGTAACCATTACACCACGGAGGGCGACATGAAGTTAGCATGGTAACTATTACACCATGGAGGGCAACATGAAGTTAGCATGGTAACCATTACACCACGGAGGGCGATATGAAGTTAGCATGGTAACCATTACACCACGGAGGGCGACATGAAGTTAGCATGGTAACTATTACACCATGGAGGGCGACATGAAGTTAGCATGGTAACCATTACACCATGGAGGGCGACATGAAGTTAGCATGGTAACTATTACACCATGGAGGGCAACATGAAGTTAGCATGGTAACCATTACACCATGGAGGGCGACATGAAGTTAGCATGGTAACTATTACACCATGGAGGGCAACATGAAGTTAGCATGGTAACTATTACACCATGGAGGGCGACATGAAGTTAGCATGGTAACTATTACACCATGGAGGGCAACATGAAGTTAGCATGGTAACTATTACACCATGGAGGGCAACATGAAGTTAGCATGGTAACTATTACACCATGGAGGGCGGCTTTTAACAAAACCTTTGCAATCTGCAAGATTTAAAGAACTGTCAAAAAAAAAAAAAAAAAGTTCACTTATCATTGGTAATACATATACATGTAAAAAGTGTTCTATTAGCAAATATTTATTTGTATTCTTTAACTTAAAGGTTTTAAAACTTGTTAAAATAGCTTTAATGCAAAAGTATTTTCTCTTTGAGGGAGTGTTTACTTTGTGTTGTGAAAAGAAAGAACAGTTTATTCATACAACATGATTATCCATGTAAAGGGAGTGTGTTGTGCTAGTAACATTTGAAAATCATGTTGGTAATATAAAAATTCATATGTTGAGAAAGTGAACAAAAATAAGTTTTCATTACAATGGATACCAATCAAATAGAACCACCCAAAAATAAAAGTGTTGTGTGCACATTATTAAAAATCTGTTGTATTACTTCAAAACACAAAATAATAACCAAATACCAATACCCAATAACAAAAACAAGTTTTATACATGGTTTGCTGATATTAAATTATTTTAATTTTGAATATATGGAACGAAAAGGATAGCTAATTTTATTGAATAAAGCTATACATATTGATGTAACTGTAATATGCTTTGTAATAATTTCAGCATCCATATCAGTAGAAACCATTTTGGGATTGAACTTTTAACGTTAAATGAGGCTCCAGGTTACTTAGAGCAGATGATCCTGGTGAGTGTGTGGCTTGTGATGATGACCATCTAACAGCAGAAGCACAATGATTACAATTACTATACAGTGTGAGAAACTCAACTGACACTCAAACCTCAAGTCCAACAACAAACACCAAACATACTGAGGTACATGAAAGTGGGTTGCAAGCCAAATGGAAGAAGTTGGATCCAGAATATTCACAGCCTAAGGTCATCTGAAGATAAAACAAAATTACTGCATGAATTTAGAAACTGTACTCCTGTTAGTTTTTGAAACATTGTTTTTTTCTAATATTATGACACATCAACAAGATACGAGTCTGAAGTGATTTATACAGTGAAACTTTTAAATTATTACGTAACTAATCTGAGTCAAGTATGGGCACTATAGTTTCACTTACTTAGTTTTTTCCTGGATGCATTATTCATAAACATACAAATGCTTTCAAAATTTGTTCAGAGTGGAAATAATAAAAAAAAGATTACAAAATGTTGGGTGCTTTGAGTAGGATTTGTCTGTGGATGACATTATTGTCAGTATTATGGATGCTGTGGATTTAAAAAGTTGCTGATAAGTGGTGTCTAAGTGCTGGCAAGCATGTTGGAAGGCTCCCATATCTTTACAAATTTTTATATTTATCAACGTAATAGTTAAAGTGTTAAGAAGCCAAATATAATATCTCAGTTAACTAGTAATATTCCTAGAAGTTTACTTTATATTTAGTTTAAGGCTAATATCAGTTGGTGTTTACATATATTATAGTTTACCTTAGCAGTTCATACAAATTTTCTATTTTCATATTGTAAATATAGTTAAATAATAGGTATAGTGTGAATAAATGAACCCGGTGACAAAATTATTGTGGTGCATTTAATAAGTGCTGTATTATATCTGTGAGAATGAGTGCGAGTTTGTGATGTGATGGGCAAGTTGGATCGTGTCGTAGGATTGTGAAACAGGGTGTTTTTTGTGCAGAGTGTGACATTTGGTTTCATAGGGACTGTGCGAATACTACCTGTGTAGTGTGGTTGTGTGAACCATGTGGATTTAAGTCCTTAGTGGCAAGTCATGAGAAATCATACTAAGCCTACGTAAAGAATTGGAACTTGCTAGATCTGAGATTAGTAGTAAAAGTAAATCACCAGTATTCTAGTCAAAAACGTAGGCATAGTGTTGGGGTGCTCATGACAAATTTCCAGGTTCTCGGCTTTGCGATGGTGGAATCTTCTCTGGCTATGCCAGAAGAAGTGCCTACTCCATCGTCACTGGAGACGAGACCTGCTATCAAGTCCAAGCCAAGAAAGGATCCTCTGATGCCAAACATAGGGTATTAGTTTTAGGTAATAGTCAGCTACTACTACTAGCATGATTACCACTACAGAGAAAGATTCCTGAATATACTGTATCTTCAACCCCAATGCTGGTCTAAGCCATGTGTTGGTGAATGTTAAGCTTTTGCAAAGCATCTTGATAAAGAAGATCATGCAGTAATAGTGGGGGGGGACTGAAAATATTTTGAATTTCAATTACACAGTTGAGATGGACATGGAGTACATTGTCAAGGCAAGTAGCCACACTAATGTGTGGCTTTGTGAATCTCTTCTGGAGATATGACAAACCTTAGATTAACAGGTCATTTGTACCAGTGAATGTGCAACTAAAAGAACAGCTGAAATCTACCAAAGTATTAAACACTTACAAGCTCTTCACAAATTTATAGTTTTACAGTCGATTCCCTCACACTGTGGAGTTCTTGGTAATGAAAAGGCAGATGCCTTAGCAAAAAACGGCACAACGATCCACCAAACTAAAAACTCATCATTATTGCTTCACTCTCAAAACTAATACAGAAAACCATCCAACAAAAAACATACAACAGCTTAAACCAAGAGGGTATAAATAAACAATGGAAAATCTTGTTGAGCAATGCAACAATAACTCCAGAATGTCCACGATCAAAAGCTGTTGCTCTGTTTAGATTACATACAGGACATGATTGACTGGCTGTCCATCTACTTAATTAAAAATCTTCCCAACTTCAAATAGTGTACTTTGTAGAGAAGAGGATTCTACAATAAATATGGCTCATCTTATGAAATGTCAAAATCTAACAGCTACAGATCTCTCATTGCGCTACTGGGAAGCAAGAAGGCAAATGGAAGAACTCCAATAGGCTGAGGATTAGCAACCAGATTAACAGGAGAGTGGGGACAGTTAATCACAGGTTTGATTGATTTCTTAGTCAAGAGGGAACAGGTCACATAACTTGTCATCCATTGTTACACTAAACATGGCTTGCTTCTGAACTCTCGAGGCAAGGATATGCTGATGCATTCCATTGCTGAGTCTCTCATGCACAACCATGAATAGTCCCTGTAATTTTCCTGCTCTTATTACTAGTAATGTCACTCCTTTTTTTTAGAGCAAATCAGATAAATAAAACAGCAAATATTTCAGAAATAAAACAGCAACCAGATAATCTTTGTTCCAAATCATTAAAAAAAGAGAACACAGTATTTCACCTAAACATTCAAAGTTTAAAATATAAAGTAAATACTTATTAATTAGTTTCAAATCTGAAAAGTTAAGTCCAGATGTTTTATGTATCACAAAACATTATTTAGAAAAACAGGAAATATTACATGTTTCAATGGATGGTTATAAAACAGCAGCTTGCTACTGTAGATAAAAACTCTCTAAAGGAGGTGTGAGTATTTTTGTTAAGAATAATATAAGCTTCAATGTAATTGGTCTTGAGAAGTACTGTGGAACAAACCTTTGAAGGTTGCGCTGTTCATATTAACACAGTAAACCAAGTAGTTATATTAGCGGTATATAGAGCTCCCACAGGAAATCTTGACAACTTTCTACATAACCTGGATATTATTCTAAAACTGCTCTTCACACCAAAGATTCCATTTATTTTGTGTGGCGACTTCTTGAATATAGATTTCTTGATAGGCAGCAATCAAAAGCTGCAAATTTGTTCACTATTAACATTATACAATTCTAAAATAGCCATCGACAATATTTTTATAGATATGTCTTAAGAGGAGTATCATGAAATACAATCCTTTTTAATGGACTTTCAGATCATCATGGACAACTAATCAAAATTGATTATTATACTCCCAATTCCAGAAAAGCAAACCGCTTTAGAATTACAAATAAAGCACAGAGTGTTTTAAAGTCAAACTGCGAGGAATCATGGGAAGAAGTGTATAAACTAAATAATATACAAAGGGTATTCAATAAAGACTGGCATTAATCTCCACAAAAAATTTATTGTCAAATATTACAATACAGTAATGCACTTGTCCCACCATTTTTGCCATTCCTGGAAGTCGAGCAGAAAGTCATTCTTTGACATAGGTGGATGGGGTACCGTAGAGATGCTTTTTTTTTTTTGCAGCATTAGCGACATGAGACTTTGCATTGTCTTGATGGAGCTTCCATTTCCCACTGAGGTTCTTTGTTTTTTGGGGATGTGGTCCTTTATCAGTTGCTTCAGGACGTACTTGCAGTAATGTGCAGTGACCATCTCTTGGTAATAAAAAAAAAGTGATGATCATGGCCTTATTGGCAAACTTCTGCACTTGTGCCTTTTGTGGTGGTGGTGGTTGACCATGTTGCATCCATTCTGTGCTGCTCTGTTTCGTCTCTGGATCATAATAATACACCCACGTTTCGCCAGCAGTGATGGTATTCTGTCACCAAGCATCACCCTCGTGCGGCACACATCAATGTGAGCCTGCTTTTGCTGTGGAGTAAGCAGTCGCAGTATCCATCAAGCACATGTGCAAATGCTCTTTCTGAATTGTATGAGTATTCCCAACTGATATCCCAAGGATTCGTGCAAGCTGTCTCACAGTAAGACGAGAGTCATAAAATGCAGACTACTATATACTTATTGATGACTTCATGGGATAGCAGCCGAGTTAAATTGGATTACTCCAATTCCAATTTAACTCAGTTGCTATACTGTGAAGCCATCTGTAAAAACGACACCAAGAAAGCTTGAAATCTTTACTATATACTTTTTTTGATAGTTTACTGATTTCTCTACCACATATATAGTAGGTAGAGGAGGTACTGCATTTCAGCCAAAAATTAAATATTGAGATTTCACTACAAATACATGATTTGGAGTCTCCTGAATCCAAGAAAATAGCATTTTTAAAAAGGTGTGTGTGTGTGTGTGCGCGCGAGTGCATGTGTGCGTGTGTGTATGCATGTTTTTTTTTAGTTAAATTCAGGGATCCGACATGAAGATTCCCACAAAACTACCCTTCATATGTAAACATTTTCAAACGTTTTATTTTTATCAAAAATGGCTCCTACGATTTGGATTAGAATATAATATGTTTAAGGCATTACAATGAATAATAAAATTTTGTGTGTGTGTGTGTGTGCGTGCGTGTGTGTTGTGTGTGTGTGTGTGTGTGTGTCTCTGTGTGTGTGTGTGTGTATCTTAAATTTTCTGGGAATAGGCCACAATAGCGCAACATAACTTACTAGATACACAAAAAATGTAGATATCCCTAAAGTACACAATTTATGTCACATACATTTTTTTTCTGCAATTAACCATTTCCAAGACATGATTTTAAATTTTAAATACTTATACTTGTCTCAAATGAGTTGACATTTATTTTTCTTGTGCCTGGTCAAACAAAGACAACATAATTTCAAAGAAATCACATAGCAACCAGCTCTTAAAAGACTGAATATGGCTTAAGCCTAGTGTAGCTATTTCCTTACTTCTTAAGCATTTATGCAATTATCCCAATACCGTTCCCGAGGTAGTTAGAAGAAAAAGATTTTGTTTAAAATTAGTATTGAAGAGCGGGTAGAGAAGTTTGCATGAATGTAATACTAAGCCCATCAGAATTGTTTTGTGTACGTGCGTCACATTGGTCGCTGTTGTCCGTTGACAAGATGCCCATATGGCATTGAGGAAAACAGGCTTTCATGAGATACCTATACATATATTTTTAGTATCTCATGAAAGCTTCAAGATTTAAATAATATGTTTGGTATGCAAAAGCTTTTTAGATAAATATACAGCAGCAGTGTTTAGCTCACATAAATAGTAACAATTGTTTTGCAATTAGTTTTTCTGTGATTCAATTTCAAAGAAATCTTCCTAGCAGCAAAAGCATTAGGTAGCTATTAACACATGTTTAAATTACAAGTAATTAATGATAGGATTTTAAAACTGTGGAGTGATTTAAGGAGAAGGGAAAGTTATATTAGGTGCATAGCTCACATATATTTCCAATAATATGCATTACAAAAGGTCTTAAATAATTTCAAATTCATTTTCAGTACCGTTGATTTACTTTACAACCCATATAATAATTTAAATAGGTGTACCTGCACTTGGAAATGAATACCTAAATTTTACTTTATATCACAATTGGATTTTTCTATCATAGCTATGTCCAGTTCTATAAAACGAGGAACTTAGGTCATTGTAAGCTTATAGCTAGTTTATTTTGATCCTTTGCTTGGTGATGTAACATTTTAATTCCTATTACATAAGTATGGTGCAGAAAATGAAATTTATCCAAGCAAAACCATATGGCAGTTTAGTTTTAGAGATATTACTAAAGAACGTTGTATTATGCATTTTTTAGAAATATTATCAATGATCCAAATCCATTTACTTTGACCAAAGAAAAACTGGTCAAATTATGGTGCTCGCAACACCGTACAGTTTAAGAAGGAATGCTGATTAAGCTCTAACTGTGTTATCCCAAGGGATGCTGTCAATTAAAGCAGTACATTTAAACTATAAAAATATAAACAATATTGTATTACTTGTGAATGAATATAAATGTAAAACATTGAAAAATGTGTGAGCTATAAACATAATAACACTTACAATCACAATATCAAACACATTGGCATAATAAGTTTGGCATTTACATGGCATTAAAAATTAACCTTAATTAAGAACTGCATGAATTCCAAACGGTATTGTTATGAAATGCCAAATATATCTGTATTTTCTGAAGAACAAAAGAAAAACCTAGCTGCACCCCAATGGTACAAAGTGAAAAATAATTTTCTCACAGGTCAAAAGAAATAGCTATGAATTATTGTTTTAGTCACTATTTCTGGATAAGATTTCTCATGAGCATATGCAACCGGAAGGGTGAGGAAATCTGTTCTCTATGGCATGACTATATTACTTTAATATTGCGTAGTCCAGAAAAGTGTGAAAATTAGTATTCTGTCATTAATTTAACATACTTACATTTTTAAAGCATTGTAAGAAACAAAAGTGTTTCATATAATAACATTGCAACAAGGAAGTGCAACTGTTTAATTCTAACAAGGTCAAGTTCTAACCATTGAAATTAAATGTATGTATATTAAAACACAAATATCTTTTGGTTCATCTCATTTCTTTTAGTATACATTGCTGGCAGAAAATCAATGTATGGTCAGCATTCCTGCTTGAAAATATCCTTTAAACAGCATTTTGTGAAAAATAGAGTTATATTAGCTCTTAGGATATGATACCCACTGCTAATCATACTGCCAGGGATTCAAAATAATTTTTCTTGTAATTGCATGATTTTGTCCAAACTTTCTCATATATATATCTGTTGGCCTCTAGCTGTGTAAACCTAGATTTACACATAAAAATATAGCTTCAGTTCAATGCCACTGAAACTTTAAAGTCAAACTTTATTGCACCAATGTGAATATTCTTAGAACAAGTATGAGATATAAACGTCTGCCTAGTGCATTAAATACTCCATTTAAATATACAATTTTTAAATGAAGTAAATGCATCTGAAAGGCAGAGCTAAACAGCCACAGGCTTCATGCATAACACACATGCATGGGTATATTTAATGCCCTCTTAGTTTTAAAGAAACACAAATGATCTGAACATTCATATTCTATGAAAACCAACATAACTTTTGGATCAGTGATCATATCAACATTACATTCTACTAAGCAGTTAGTTATGTTCATACATTAAACTAAGTCAAAGTACTAGTTGCTACATTGCTTTTTTCTTCCATGCACTGCACAAGTTCAATTGGTTGCTGTTAAGCCTACTCATATCATTTCTATCTAAGGTAACTAGACAGGGAAAGAAGGAAAAAACCAAGGGAATGGAATGTTGAGACTAAAATAAACCCTTCTAACTTTTTCATTTAGGTTTAGGGGGAAAAAAACAAAAAAAAACAAAAAAAACAAAAAAAAAAAAAAAAAAAAAAAAATGCACACACACTCACACCGCACGCACACTATGAGTAGTGAGTATAGTAACTTCTTCAAAATGGCATAATTTCAAGCAACTATGCACTTTGGGTACTGCACAGTTTCCCTTTGATAACTCTCTCATCCCTTTCTGTTACGGAACACTTTTTACTGATGATAAAAATGAACAGGAAGATGGTCAAACTCAGGAATATCAAGACTTATAAAATAATTCCTATTATTGTAAACCTCTACCTTCAAACATCTTAGGAGGATTCTTAAAACTACTAATTCTCTGACTGTATATCTATATTTTATTTTATTTTGTTCGGTACAGTGTCAAAGACAAATAAGCTAGGACCAAAACTTTACACTTACGTAGATACACTCATTACTTGTTTTTAGCTTTCAATAGCTTACTTTAAATTAGTTTATTCATTTTTATGTTGCTACATGCAGATATGCAAGAAGTGTTCATTACCTGTATTACTGTTTGTCTGTTGTTCAACAACAACAGTCCACAATTTTGTGTCTAATGGCTTACATATAAAAATCATGGCCTTGAGCAATTGCCTACTTCTCAATTAGTAATTCAACTTTTGTAAATACAAAAATCAGCACCAGCATTAACTTTTATTAAGTAATATTTTCCCAAAATAAGCTAAATATTGTTACTTTTTATCTTTGTACTCCATTACAATTCTTAGTCACATAAGAATAGTAACTAATTAAGATGCTAGGTCATGGTGTATTCACTAACTACGACTTAACTTATGAACTCCCCCCCCCCTCTCCCTCTCTCAACTTTAAACTTGTGCTTCTAATTTAAGTATTTGTATGTATCAAAACTTCCTTAAAAGGGATGATTCTACATAACATAGATGATCTACTATTTTCCCTATTTAATAGCAATTAAGTAGCTTGTAAATTCAAGCACTCAGCTTCATTTTCTCAAAACTTACACATATTAAGTATTATTACATATTATATACCTGTAAGTTTTTTATCTAGGTAGATGTTAATAGTACTTCAATATTACATTTTTTGTTTCTCATACTTTCGATATTTTAGTGGCAAACTGATAAGTTAAAGTTACTTATTTTATTGTATTTGCAGATATAATTTACACTTCTGTTTGATTTCTTTGGAGGATTGCTAACTATGCATTCCTGAAAACCTTCTGCACAAGTTACTAGATTTAACTGACGTTTACAAACCAAACCTATGATAGCTTCACTCACTGCTGTATCTAAAACCTTTGATTTTAGAGGCAAACAGTCCTTACAAGACACAAGTAGAATTTCTTGACAAATCCACAGAGATAGCTTTCAGAGCATGGTTTGTCCGTCTAATGGTGTCACTTAAGAATATTTATATACCTATTACACAAATAATAGCTTCTCTTCTCTAATGCAACCTGAAAAATACTAAGCAAAGGGGTGTGTATAAGAATCCACTTTTTAAATAATTTGTATATAATTAAATAAATTAATACTGCAATAAAAAATCTCTTTATTCAAACTTTTTATGTTTATAAATTTTTGATGTCTTTATTGAAAAGCTGCAGTGCAATTTTTCTCTCTTGTCACTTTGATGCTCATAGATAATTGTCAGTTCTCTCTAATACAACTACATGCTCCTAATTCACTGTCAAAACTGACTTTTCTGGGCCAAATTGTGCCCCTTTTACACCTGCTGATCATGTGGCAAGAAACTTCTGGAAGTAAAAATCATTACCGGTATGTGTAGATATCATAAAGGTGTGACCTCTTCATCCAGCCAACTTGCCAACTGCACATGCATTTACTCATTGCATGTGACAATGGAAAAGAAATTGCTGGCAACAATTAACTAAAAATATTTGAAAGCAAGCTGCTCCTATATGTTTGGGCAGCAAGGCAGAGACATGCATTACTTCTTTCTATACTTTCCATTTCCTACTTTTGTTGGATTATAAAACTTCTTCATTACAAGCATATTGATTGGTTGCTTTGTTTGAATCTCTAAAGTTAGTCTTTTCTGAGGAAAACAGAAAGAACTATGACCAAAAATAGTACATCTCTGTATATGGTCATTGAACTATGATAACAATAATTACATTGCCAATCGATTGTTTTAGTTTTAAAGACATGTTTATTTGGGCTCAAGCTTACATTGATAGGCTAATACTTGTCTATGTAGGAGAACACTCATCCCTCTAATGCTGTGAGCACAAGTTTAAATATGCCTAATGGCTGCCTGCCCAAATATTTTGCTTAAGGTTTTCTCTTACTTCTCAGAATGAATATTAGGTAAGTTTGTCACTCATTTATTGCCTGATATGCTTTCTTTATTTGAGGGATGTTTGGCTGAAAAACAATAAAAGTATAAATTTACAAGAAAGTGGTTGTCCTTATCTGTGAAGCTGGAAGATAGTGTAATAGAAATATCAAGTGCATCCTAGCTATGCTGAGGCAAACAAAGGAGTATTTTGGCAGACATAAAATTCATAAATTCTTGTCTAAAAACACAGTTGCTCCTAAATTTGTGAGGAAAGTAATGAAATACAATCACAACAGTAGGGAACAAATCGCCTCGGAAAAGAAAGTTTTAGAGATAGCAAAATTGTTTCACTATGTAAAACTAGCAGAAATAGATGAGAAACTTTTCCTTTACCACCTAAAACTGGCAAACAATTTAGGAAGTTTTGCCTATTAACCCACACATTAAAAGAAAAGCTACCACACAGAAAAAGAAATTGAAACATCTGAACCAAAATGGGAGGAAACTTTATATTCTAAAACAAAAACAGACAATATGTAGTAAATCTTTCACAAGTGACTCTCAAACCAGAAGAATTAAATTGTCTAAACTTGGGCCAAAAAACATGCGTTAACTATTCGTGTGAGATGTGGAGACAGCTATTCGGGGACTAAACCCTGACAATAAGGACACTGTCAGCAAAGAATAAAGGACATATTCCAGAAATTAAATTAGGACAAACCCAAGAATAGTTTTAAATAAATTATCAAATCACTCAACAAAAAAAGCAGACAAAGGCAATAAAATAGTCATTATGGACCAGACAAAATATATCTTTTAAAATCAGAGGAATTCATGGAAATTAATCAGGACCCACTTAATAAATGCACCAAAATAGTTTGGTGCAATAAAAGACAGTTGCATAATTCCAAAAGAAGCACAATATAAAGTTAAAGTAGAAAATCCAAAACTGGCAAGTATCTACGGATTGCCCAAGGTTCACAAACCAAGCAATAGCTTAAAACCAATAATCAACCTCAACACACCATCCATCATACCTCTTAGCAAAATGGTTATCAAAACAGTTAATGTCATTACCCACATTTGATAGCTGTAGTGTGAGTAACTCATTAAAACTAATAGATAATATTAAGGATATTAGCCTATCACCAAATGATATTCTGATGTCAAATCACTCTTCGCTAATTTCCCAAAACATAAACAACTCTCTATTCTGAAACAGTGGCTAGAATCCATTGAAGAAGACAGTAACCACATCCAAACTCACTTAAAGCTCACCAAAATTTGCATTGAACAAACATTTTTCACATTCCGAGGAAATTGCTACCAACATCAAACTGGACGAGCAATAGCAACTTCCAGATCATGAGACTTCATGCTTAATATTGATATGTATGTAACAAACACATTTTATCATGAAATTCTCTGCACGTCATACAGTAATTCTGGCATGTTTGAAGTTCAGCCCTTAGCAGTTCTGTCGATATTTTCATCTTTCTTTAGTCAAAGTGCAGTTCATTGAACTGAACTGTCGCTTACAAGCTGTATTATAACCTGGAACTGATAAAACAAATGACACTAATTTCTTTAGTTCACTAGCATTGTTTTTGTCCTGTTCTTTAGCCTTCTTAAAAAAATTCCATGCAACGCACATCAACTCTAGAACACAAATTACACAAGATGCAATTCTCTTACATGATAAATATCAGCTTACAGTATATCCATATTAATATAAAGCAGTAAATTTTCATAAAGAATTAAAAAGTCAATCCTCTGAACAGCTTGCTTTAAATTTAGAATCAATATCATAATATTTTTTGAAATATATAAGGCATTTCTCCATAAACATATTGACTTCTCTTAGAAATGTTTCTGTCTTGCAGTTTTCCAACTTAATTTTTTTCATAACTGTCTTCCCAAAGTATATGCCTTTCTTCTATTGATGATTTTCCTCCTCGAAGATATCATTACTTTATGGAGTTCCATGCTGGGCATATGTTCACGTTCTAACAGTTTTGTACAATTATGGAACATTTGCATGATACTTAGGAGAAAATGGGGGAAAGAAGTCCGCTTCTTCATCTTTAAAAACTTCCTATATGATCTTGGAGCACGCGTTTTCCCTCTGTAACACAAAATATGATCTTAAAGCTGGCCAATTTAAATGGAGGTGTTCAATAAAAATTTGGTTCAAACGTTTCCT
Source organism: Hymenopus coronatus (assembly GCA_030762935.1). Lineage (NCBI taxonomy): Eukaryota > Metazoa > Arthropoda > Insecta > Mantodea > Hymenopodidae > Hymenopus > Hymenopus coronatus. Next base: position 85,481,549 of record CM060887.1, read on the forward strand.
AGCACTTCTCTGTGCACTACATTCACAAATTCGATAAATGATTTGAGTTCTTTTTTTATTTTTGCATACGCTGAAAACTCACTAAATATCTTTATCACAAGAAGTTCTATATCAAATATAAAACTTTTCATTCCATTTTGACCTTGTATAATATTGGCACCAACCCCTCTGCTCTGAATATTTATAACAAACAAATCATCTGGCTACCTTCTACCATACCTGCCAAGTATAGGACATGCTTATCAATGACACTTGCAGTTACACAGTTGCTGGTGGAAGGTTCCTTCCAAACTCTGGTAAGAGGCTCTTCTTCAAAGACTGGAGTGTGAATGGTATTGGATATTGTACCATTAACTATCCAGTTTCCAGCAAACATGTATGGACATTTTGGAATATAACTGACAAGGGTGATGTCCATCCCCGTACAACTGTGCAGCTGTCCTCTGGCTTCGCTGTAAATCAGTGCTTATCATCAAACTTGGCAAATGAAAATGCAACAATTATGTGTTGAAGTAACTGTGAATAGCCCATTTCATACTCTGGTGATAAAAGCCAGATCTTTTGCCTATGCACAATTAGCTTTTATACTACATGTGCTCAGGAGTCAGGTGCTCTTTGTAGCTTAAATTAATATGGAATGCAGAATTGGAGTGTGTAATAAGGCTATAATTTATTTCTTTTCTGATTGTTTTTCTTTTGTGAATATTGTACATTTAGTTTCTAGTAGACTGCTTGGAACTGGAAAGCAGGAAAACTGAATTTTTTCACCATGTCCACCAACTACTTGTTACCATTACCGCTACTGGAATCTAGGTATCTTTCACTGTCTTTGGAAAAGCTGTACTTCTTTCAAATGCTTCCAAATGTAATACTATTCCCAATTTCTGACTATAAAAAGAATAATGAGAAGAAAAAAATCTTAGAGAGAGGTACGAACATGAATGCTTTATATTTACTCACTTTGTACACTTTTGACTTTGCCACATATACCATAAAGTTGAATGCTCTACTCACTTAACATGATATGAAATTAATTCAATGGCATGCATGTCCTATCAAACCATTTTACCAAAGTAGTAAAGCCAGGAATTTCCATTTCTGGTGTACTCTGTACCATTATTACCTTTCTCCAATTATTTGGGCAAGACTGAGGAAAAACTAATACATGCTATATTGACCTAGCAGTTCGGAAAACCAATTACAAAAGGTCATTACTTTGAAAGTTCACAAAAGGAAGTACAGGTTCCCTGCATCAAAATACGTAGGACACCTCCACAACCCTTACAGTATATGTGGGAAAATTCTACAGACTGTTAGCAAGTACAGGATGCTGAACATACATACATTTGTCTTTTGTAATGATTCATAGATAATTTACTATTAGGCTTCAATTCACAACAGTGAACATCATCATATTTTGTAAGTAGGCACCTATTCATATAGTTTGCAATGTCAATATTTTAATTACTCAATGTAAACTCAAAAAGAGAAGGAAGAAAGATAAAGTAACAAAGGTATCATGAGTTTATACATGTTTCTTCAGTCCAACTGAGATATGCATTAGCCAAAATGCATGCATTGCAATTTATATATCAGATTTTAACTTTTTTCCTACCTTGACATAATCCACCATATTAGTTATGCCAAGCACTAATGTTAACATGGAGTTACCACCACCATAAAAATATATGCACTTACCTCTCCCATAATTTCTTGGCTTACGACAACTTTGATAATTCAAGGGTGAAGATTCTGCCAAGTGAGAATATGTAGTCTACAGATCAAGACTTTGAGAATATTACATATTTTTAGTAAACTATGTCACTTCACTAAACATAGACTTTTACTGAACTTATCGTAAGGTAGATCAAAATGGTTCATTATTAGAAATGAAATATAAGAGAAAAACTACAAAATATAATCAGAAATACAGACATTACTTTGTGATCTAAACCGATAATTATATAAAATAATAAAAATACACATAAATGGATGTTTGCAAATTCTCAACTTTCAGCTATTAACAAGTTCTCTCTGTTGTGTTGCTTACTATTATTAGAATTTTATTCTTATGAAGTAACACATATGATTATATGTCATCAATATCTTTCCAAATATCTTGAGAACAACACTCAACTATTCTCCCAGCATATTTTATCATAACAAAAAATTAATGAAAAGACGTAATTAGGAAAATAAGCTGGGATAAAATGCTGCAAATGTTACAGGTACTTTAAGGGACATGCACAGGGTAATGACTTTCCAAAGTTCCACATTTTTGTATGGATTTTTTTTTTGAAAATGTCACTTTCTGCATTGCTGGTAGTTAATATGTATGCAAACATTTTATACCGTTTATTATGTTACTGTCACATAATCAAAATTATCCATGTGTCTCATAATTTAAAAAAAAATTGGCTGCAATTTTTGCAATCAGAGCTTTGAATCACAAGCAAAAACACATGAAAAGATATTTTAAATTAATATGATGAACAAATTGTGGAACTGTTTATAAATACATACAATATTTTAATCCTTAAAATTAACCATATTTTCAAAGAACATTTATTGTTGGTATTAGAATGCTCCTATGGATACTTATCCACTCTCTTGAAAATTGTAATGGGAGTTTAAACAAAAACTGGGATGTCTGGAACATTTTGAAAGTGTGAAAATGTAATTTTGAGAAAAATACTGTTTTATAAATTAGTATGCTAGGAAACAGGTGCATTGTATGATCTTTAAATGGCTGTAGAGCCCAAAGTAAGGAGGATAAATGTAAATGCTGATTCCTTATGGATGCACAAAGGTTCCAACATCTATTTACTGCAAAATAAATAAATAACATTTTCAATATTTTAACCAATTGTGGTAAAAAATTCACTCTGGGTTCCATAACATTAGTGATCTTGAGAATAGAGGCAAGGAACTCATAAAGACAAGAGGCAAGAATGTCATCGAATAGTACCAAAGGATTGTAGATAAATTTAAACAAAAGTAAATCCCTTTTGCAATAAGATAAGTTTAATTTACTGTCTTTAACTAAAATGTTAAATTAAACATTGGTACATACAGTAATAAGTACAAAATACTAGTGGTTAGAACAAAACATTCATGCTTCACATTTTACAAGCTGGAAACTGTCTGACTCATAACTTTTGAATAGGTAACTGCCCCTTGTTCTTTAGCCTTAAGGCTAGGACAGGTTTGCTGATAATGTACAAGCAGAAACCTGCTTGTTTTCATGACAAGTGATTGACAATAAACACCCTTTGAGGTGAGTATGTGGGCATCAAGTGCTTTGTGCACTGCCTAATCTCAAAATGATGTAATTTCCAATGTTATATAAAAACATATCTATGTATCTGTAGAAATTTTGAAGTTGCGACATTAAATTTTGAACTAGTTCAAGTATCAGCTATATAACTTTTATATTCATTCTAATTGTTTCAAAACACCCTGAACAGCCTTTCTTTAAACACTTATCGTTGAGGTACTGAAACAACACTTAATTGTAGTGCAAAAGATGCTTTAATGATTAAATTGGGTGATCTTATATGGAGGTATTGAGACTGAGTAAATAAATCTTTAATGTTACAGATATTCTGTTTATTGACCTCCAAAATGAGAACACAAATAGCACATACCAAAGGAAGATGAAAATACTTATTGCAGTGCAAGAAAGCTAATGCTATCACTCATTTGGTTTATTCTTCTGAACACAAGTTTGTTGGCTTCTGGAGTTTTGCAGATGCATTCACCCAGTAGAGTACCACCCAAAATAAGCATGTGTGTTTATTTTGATTTGTATTATTTACGTTCATCCACTCAGTCTGATGACTATTTCTCCTCAGTGTTACAATTCTACATTGTTTACATGTAGAACAGTGAAATATCACAAGGGAGCTGCGATTGTATATCCTGACTTTACAATGTTCTACAGACCATATTCACATATTCACATGCAAACTATTTGGCATAAAACAAAGTCTTATATTATTATACAGCAAGAATACAGTACTAGCTTTATAATGTTTGCAGGCTGTATGAATGCAATAAAAGCCTTAGAAGACAGATACTCGCATAATGCCATCATTCAGGAAATACAACAGCTGTCACAAAGTATTAAGATCAGAGGGAAACAAATTACAATCGCATGGATACCATCTGATGTTGGTACTAAAGGCAACAAAGAAGCAGACTCTGCAGCACGAGAAGCTACTAAACACCCTTTGAATGACTCTGCTTTACCTAGCACATACCAGGATGTTAACACCCATATGAAAAATAAAATAAAAGTTAATTGGACCAATACATGGCTTACTACTTCCCAAACCAAGATGCATGACATTATATCTAATATTGTCATCACCCAATATATTATCAAATTTAAAACGACAAGACCAAGTGCTGATATCAAGACTTCGCATTGGACACACAAAACTCACCCACACCGCCTTTTTCCTGAAGGAGCCACCGCCTGAATGCCAAAAGACCTTAACCATCAAGCACATCTTCACAGAATGCCCAGTTTATGAGGAAAAAAGGAGAGAGTACAATATGGCCACTCACTTTTCAACAATATTCAATGACCAAAAAACGATTCAGAATGTCAGAATTTCATGTATTGTATCTTAACGATTTTATTGTAATTCATTGTAATGATTTCCATACATTGTAATGACTATGTGATGTGTTCTAATGACTTGTATTGTATTGTAATTAACTGGTGTACAGTTGTGGTTTTTATGTTGCAAAAAAACATTTGCAGTTAAGCGACAACAAATAAATAAGTTAAAAAAAAAACAGTCAAATCTTGAATGATGAAAAGCTTGAAATGTTACAGATGAAATTAACCGACTTTTTCAAACACTAGTCTCCATACTGTTGCATCCATATCATCTTGAAAAAGTCTATGTTACCAAGTTAAATCATCATCTATTGTAACAGCAGTTTTGTAATTGGTATTTGAATGAAATTACTATCCAACCAGACTTTGCAAGCCAAAAGTTATTCACAAAGCATGTTTCAAACATGACGGTTTATTTAATTTATGTATTAGCTTTTAAGAAACCTGTATTTTAACAGTAAGTTAAAATACAGGTTTCAAGACATAAATAATGAAATTGATAACTATAATTTGGATGTCATCATGTGGGTACCCAGAACAAAGTTGTGAGGGAGGGGTTTACATAGCTACATTTAAACTTAATACTACCCTACACAGTTACTATATACCAAATACCATATACCAGTTATTGCAAAATATTCCCATATTAGTTTGATATGAATTTAAATAAATAAAATGAGACAGAAGTTTTGGAGGGAGTTTGAACCCTAAAAAGGGGTTTAGAGGAGGCCAAATGCAGTTCTGGATATTATCAAACAAAATTATTCAAATAAACCTTATTAGAAATTGGATGTCTCTGTAAGTAAATACTCTGCATCACTTCTGTTTCTAATATAAGGATTAGAAACAGAAAAACGATTATTTAAAGAGCCTGTATATTTTCATGAACCAAATTAGAATAGTAACAACAAATGTCGGAGATAATTTCATTCTTTTAAAATTGAACATTGGAAGTGCTTTTCATAGTAAGGCTGTTGAATCTAAGAAAGCTTTGGGAAACACTGCATGTAGTTAAGTTTTAAATGACCAATCCTTGTTAAACAGCTGCTAAAATTATGCATCTATGAGATGTGGCATTAAAGAAACCAGACACATGCTCTCTTTATTGAAAAAATGTAAACAACCGGAATGTTATCCTCTTCAGTGTAGTCCCCTCCCTGATCCCTGCATCTTGCGAATTTTCCCTGTTGGAAGCAGTGCTGCAAGTCTTTTTCTGTTATGCTGCTGAGAAGTCTCATCACTTTTTCCTTCACTGCATCCACAGACGCAAACCTGATTCCTTTGAACAGAGACTTCACTTTTGGAAAGAGAAAAAAAATACAGTGGATATTCCATCACTGAATTCCTTTCTGCCAAAAATGCTCTTCACAGACATCATGTTATGGGTCGGCACATTATCCTGATGATTCCAGTCTCCTTTGTTTCACACTTTCATGGAGGGTCTTCAGAGCAGTTGTATAATAAAGTTGATTGACAGTCTGACCTTCAGGTACCCAATCATGTAGATAACCCCTCAGATATCAAAAAACAATCATCATAGCTTTGAATTTTGATTTGCTCATGCACACTTTCTGAGACTGAGGGCCCTTCCAATGTATGGATTGGAAGGGAATGTATTATGTATTTCATCATACATAATTACTTTGCAGAGGTAATCAGAGTCATTTACAATGTTTCCAAGAGTGTCAGCAGAAGTTTTCTCAATGTTGTTTTTTGTCATTTATGAAGATCCACCACTTTAAAACAATTCTTTATCATGCCCAGATCATTGTGCAAAATTTTGTCTAATGGTTTTCTTATTGATGCAGGCAAGTTCTGAAATTGTTCAAATGCTAAAGCAGCAGTCTTCTTGAACAGTTCTACCAACCAACTACACATTCTCTTCAGTTTTCAAAGTGGAAGGATGGTCCAATTTTGAATCATCTTCGATGTCTTCCCTACCTTAAACATCTTAATCCATTCAACACTTTCATAAAAGATAGACATTGATCACCGCAAACTTGTTTCAACAAATCACAAGATTCTGTGGCAGATTTTCCAAGTTTTGTGAGGAATTTGATGTTAACACATTCTACTTTTGCATGTAGCATAATTTCAACAAAGCTTGAACACATAACCCGTTTCTAAAAAGGCTCACAGCCAGACTAACCACCACAGCAACAAGAAATGTTATACATGTGTCAGGGAGAGTCCCAAGGCCAATGCCCCACTCTTTGCTTTGTCATCAACCAAACCAAAAAATGCGCACAAAAATCATTCCAGTTTCTTTATTGCTACACCTTGTACATTAATAAGTCTTAAATGTCTAATCTGTTTTAAACAACTGACAAAATTATGCACGTACATAAAGATGCAGCAAAGTGGTCCAACCACTTGCCATCCATTCGCAGCAGGGAACAGTGTTATACTTGTGCTAATCTTCCTTGGTTGTTCTATTTTCTCCTAGCAATGAGAGATCAAACAATTTTTCATTGGCAGCTTTCAACAGTAATGCTGTAAAGAGAACACTATTCAACTCCTCTGTGCTACTAATTACGGGAAAAAACCTTCATCAGGTAACTTGCCCTAACTGAAATTCAAACTTGAGACCCCTTGAAAGTGGGGCAGACATGCCATCACCACACTACAGAGGTGGGCTCTGTTGTTTATTTCCAACATAGTTCAACCCAATGAGAGCCATCGAATTACAGAAGACAAACAAATTGAGGGTTTTATAAATGAAGCAAAATCACCTTATGCTGAATTGTTAGAACTGTAGTTTTCTACCTTTTCAAAAAGAGCAAATAATTTATGTTCATCCTCTTTGCTAAAGTCATTAGATTCAGCACAAAAATGCATATATAACCCAAGAGCACATATTGGAATTGCAGGATTCATCCAGGTGAAGAGAGCACATCCCACTATTTGCAGTTTAAACTATGCACTTTAAAAATGATATTCCCCCCCCCCCAAAAAAAAAAACACAAAATTATCAACTGTTAAACTTTAAACATATTTTGGAAGTTAAAAGTTTACAAAAGCATGTATCACTTCACATTAAGGTCACTGCTGCCCTATTCAACAACCCTTTTTACTTTCTCTATACATACTATGTACATAGTATATAGCGAAGCTATTGCACTCCACCCAAAAATTTGATACCAAGATTTCACCGGGAATATATGTTTTAGGGTCCCCTGTACCCAAACAAAGCATTTTGAGAAAAACGTTTGTGTTTGTGTGTGTGTGTGTGTGTGTGTGTGTGTGTGTGTGTGTGTGTGTGTGTGTGTGTGTGTGTGTGTGTGTGTGTGTCTGTGAACACGACAGCTCAAAAACCAAAAGTTGGTAAAATACCAAAGTTAGCATTTAAGTTTAGGATCTTCCAGGGATGCGACACAAAGATTTTGAGAAAAAACCCCACACCCCAAACTAGCTTTAACATGGAACTTTTTTCGAAAATTTTGATTTTCTCAAAAATGCCTCTTATGATTTTGATTAAAATTTTTTTTATTTTAAGATATTTACTTGACAAATAAAATGTATGTCTTGTATTTTCTGGGAATAGCCTCTGAAGACTACTTTATTCTGGATGAATTTTATGGAATTTTGCATAACTGCTAAACCATAAGAGATGGACAAAAACTTGCCAAAAAAAAATGTAGAGTACTTTAAAACGCACAATTTTAGCTATATACATTTTTTTCATGGTGTTGATTATTTTTTAGTTATTCTGTCCATGTTTTTGATTTCATATTTAAAAAACTTATACTTTTCTGATACAGGAATTTGTCAACTCCTGTCCATATAAACAAAGGAACTTCAGTCACATAGCAACCAGCTTTTGGCTTTCACTTTAACCTATGGTACTCCCTTATTTCGCCTCTACTTACAAGAAAGCAAGTAATAAGACTAGTTCTACTAATTTTTTCTCGATTAGCATAAAGTAAATAGAAACCTAAGCATTTTAACAATAATTTGTTGCAGAGATGTAGAGGAAGTCATGTGAATGGAACACATCAGATTTTTTGGACAAGCAATATAGTATCAGATGCATTATATTAGCTTTAAGCCTGATTTTCTTCAATCTTTCTTTCAGTGGTTTTCAATATTGAAAATGTCCCTCTTAATAGAACTTTCCATTTATATGATTCAAAATTTCTTTAAAGGTTCTTTGAAGAAGAGTTTTAAAAGATAAGTAACATCTACTTTCCTAGGGAGTGAATTAGTTTCACAGAAAATGTTATATATATATATAAAAGAAACTAAGCTGAGGATGCAATAGACCAATTTATTGTGAAACTAGTCCTTGGATTTCAAAAGATAAGTAAAGATTTGTTACAATTATTAATTATTATATTAATATTTGTGTTACTTTACTGTTACCAGCATCTTTTTACGTTTACATGCTACGGATTTTTGCACTCCAAAAAAATCCATCGTCCTCCGCCAGGTTTGAACCCGCGACCTTGGGTATATGAAGTTAGCATGGTAACCATTACACCACGGAGAGCGACAATGTTCTAGAAGCATAGGTCTGTTTTTATATATATGTACATAAAGTGCGTGTTAGAGGAGAGACTGATGTAGCAAGAACTCTAGGAAGCAGGGCGCACCACCTTGTAACATTACTCTGCATCTCTAAGGCTGGTGTCACAGCGCAGGTACAAGGATGGATCGAAAAGTAACACACAATAATGTTTTTCTGCCTTGGTATTATTGAAGCTAGAACGTTGCAATTTCACACAGATATAGTTTGAAGTTTTCACTACAGAGGGTATTTTTTGTTTCTAGCGAGAGAAACCTGAACTTTGCTAAAGATTGCACTGTCGCCCGTTTTGAAAAGCAGAAAGGTGTGGTTCGATATTTGTGGGCCAAAGGGCATAAACCAAGTGAGATTCACAGGAACCTGTGTGGCATGTATGAGGATGGCTTTATTGGATCGTAGCAATGTCTCCAGGTGGTGTGCATTCTTCCAACAGGGCTGAGTGAACCTAAGTAGTTTGCCTCGCTCCGGGAGGCCGGTAAAAGCTTCAACCCTGCAGAATGTCTGAGGCATTGCGACGGCAATTTTGAACGACCGGCATGTGCAATTACGAACCTGGTCGCAACAGTTCAACATTTCCTATGGTGCAGGTACGATATTGCTCATGACATGATGAAATTTCATAAAGTTAGTACTCACTGGGTGCCTTAGAGCCTGACAGACAAACACAAAGGCCAGCGAATGATGACAAGCTTGGATCACTTAACGCGGTACACTACAGAAGGGCATAACTTTCTGAAAGGAATAGTCACTGGTGATGAGTCGTGGGCATACCACTACACGCCCGAAACAAAGCAGGCAAGTATGGAGTGGAAACATGCTAGTTCTCCAGTAAAGACAAATTAGAAGTGGCTCAATCTTCTAGGAAAATGCCTGTGACAAGTGTTCTGGAATATGCATGGTGTTTTTCATTGGTGGATTTTGATGAACACGGGACATAATGCTGCAGCCTACACTAAAACTTTGGTGAAGCTGCGTCGCGCCCTTCGGGACAAAGCCACAACATTGATGCTGACGATCAAACTTCTTCATGACAATGCTCGCCCCCTATTTTGCTGCTGCTGTTCGTCAAAAAATGATTGAATTAGTCTAAATGACCAATAATATGTGCTCCAGTATCACCATACAGTTCGGAACTTGCACCGTCGGAATTTCATGTTTGGTCCCATGAAAAATTCGTGGCTGGCCAAACGCTTTGCGACAGATGTGGAAGTGAAATCAGCAGTCCGCAGGAAACGGACTTCTACGAACAGTGCATATTGAGACTGGTATCACGATGAAAATTTGGTGACTAGGTCGAAAAGTAGGCTGTGATTTGTGATTTTTGTTGCGTTTTCTTTGTGTGTGTGTTTTTTTTGTTTTTTTTTTTTTAAATTATTGAACGTTTTTGTAAAAAATTATCGTGCGTTATTTTCGTGTTATTAAGACTTGTACATTACTTCTATAATAAACTAAAGTCAACTCGCATCAGTTTTACTTGGTATCACCAGTAAACCAGCAACAGAAGTTTGCAACCGCTCGGCAAATTCTAATCCCACACAAGACGAGCTGTAAACACTCATAAGTGATTGATGTAGGCAGAAAATCGTCTGAATACGGCAAGTATTAGTGTTGCCAGATCTCCGGGCACTATTCGGAGTGCCCTGGTTGTGTTTACCGCTCTTATGGCACACCGCAGGCGGTGACACATGGATGAAGATGGAGCACCGGTGGAATGCGATGGCGGGGAAAACAGGAGAAAACCCGCCCCAGCGCCGCTTTGTCCACCACAAATCTCACATACGGTCGATTGGGATCGAACCCGGGCCGTCTAGGTGAGAGGCGAGTGGTCTAATCACTCGGCCACGGCGCGGCCACAAATGCCCTGGTCTGGAATAAATTCTCCCGGTATACGGGCTAATGGCTTTAATCTACGGGCTTGAATGTGAACTCTTTAAATCATTTTGTTTGAATGTTAATTTTTTATTGATACAAAGCTGTATGTTTCTATTTTTATTCTGACAACCTTTCATTGTTGTGTATGCAATGTTCAGTTTGCATATTATTAAAGAAACATGTCGCGGAAACATGTCAACTGGCAATGTCTATTTTTGTGTTCGTTTGTTCATTGTCATATAACAGGCAACTGTTGGAACCCTTGGATCGTGCGCGAATAGACTAGCTTTCATAATTCTGAGATAATAATCTTCTTGTTCTCTGGTAGTGAGTAATAAGAATGCAATGAAGAGGCAATATCTAAGTTCATTCCGTGAAGAAGGATTGCAGGACGAAAATGACAAAGAGTGGTTACAAAACGTAAATAGCGATGAGTGTATGTGTAGGTACAGAATATGCTGTATCTCATTATTCTCATTTACTGTTAAATATGACGGTCGTGAATAAACATTTACAATCAGAAAGGCACAAATCAATTATTGTTGCCATACAAAAGAAAAAACAATCTCTTCTTAAATTCTTACCAAAACAATTTTCTGCAGATGACAAAATCACTGCAACAGAATTAACATTACCTTATCATCGTGTGAAACACCACTATTGTTTTAGTTCTCAGGATGTGGAAATGAATCATATCCACATATTTTCAGAATCTCCTCTGTGGCAACAAAAGTAAGATGCGGCCAACTACAAGTGGGGCATTAGTAAAATACGTGCTTTTGCCTTATGCTAAAGAGAAGCTACTATATAAACGAATTTGCAGAAGTTATTTCAAATCTTATTTTATTGGAAAATGGTTTAACAGAGTAGTTTCTTACTCAGCCGACAATGGTTATCGGTAAACATAATTGTATCTTTACTAGATTAAAGGGAAACACAAACTTAATCCAAGCCAATTGTTGTTGTCATATATTACATTATTGGGCTAAAGTTGCATTAAAGCTGCTAAAATGTGATGTTGAAAGTCTAGTTCTTAAAATATATTCCAACTTTTCTTGATCATAAAAAATTCCGAGGAACTAGAAACATTTTGCGAGTTTGCTGAGCATGACTATAGTGAAATGTTGGAACACATTATTGGAGCAACTTGTTAAGATGTGGCGAGTTTTAAAAATCTATTATGTAGCACAGGGCAAAGAAAAACACCTCCTCTAATTTGGAAATTTATTAGTTCACAACAAAACGAAATAAATGGGTATTCGTTAACACAACCAGGGTGTTTTCTATACTTTTTAAATACAACATAAAAATAAATCAAACAATGAATATTGGTTGTAATTGTGAACATTTCAAGAAACACTCTAACAATGTTTATAGCACAGAAGAAAGGCTAATACTTTTTGTAAAACATAGTGGTTATCATAAATAAGCTCATCTTGTTTCTTCAAGTTATAATGAAATCCCATTTCTTTATAAACAAATTATGTTTTTATTTGTTGCAGATTTAACACTGCTGATAAAGCCTTCTCAAGACTTTATCAGCAGAGTTGTACTGTGTCAGTTGCTGCCTACAGTTCAAACTCTTTTTTGAGAAAATTAAAATGTTATATGTGAAGAGTAGTTTGCGGTGAGGGGATTTTCTTGAAAACCTTAAGTCTAGAATGTGATCATTTTGCCTCTCAAAAGTGAAAGTTATTCAGGAAACCTGTATTGTGTGTGAATTACCTTAGATTATTCTTATGAACCACAGAAATTTATACAAAAAATTCAAAATTGAACAAGAATGTTTATACACAATTACGAAAAACCAACCGAATTATGAAGACAGGTATGTAATCAATTTTGGAAGAAATTTCCTGGTATTCCAGTTTCACATAAAGAAACTGTTAGTTGTGTGGTTAATAAGTTTAAAACAACAGGATTGCTAAATGATAAACCTAAGAAGCGAAAAAGAAATGTTTCTAACAGAGGAAAAAGATGTTGACATCATCCAACGCTCTCCAAAAGAGCATCTAAGTTGTGTTGCACAGAAAGTGGATGTTTCAAAAACCTCTGTTCATACACAGCGCTGCCAAACTTTTAAAATAGAAATGCAGAGTAACTTTGTTCTTGAATTCTAACTTTGTGATACCCAGAAATGCCAGAAATTTCTCAATGCAGAAGGACACCATTTTCAACACAACTTATGAGGTTAGTGCATGTTATCACTCATGATCACCGTTTGGAACAGAAAACCTGCCAGTGAAAGACAATGTGCGGAGTATGGATACGCACAAACTGATAATCGTATTGAAGGTATAAACAAAACTAAATGTTCAGAAAATAAGTGTAAACAGAATTTTCTAGTGCAAAAAGATGAATCTCAAAAATTTGAAAACATTCTCCTTCCTAATTTAATAAAAACTACAAATAAATATAAAATATAATTTCTTTACAAAATTACATTCAAATGTAACCCAAAATGAGAAAAGAAAGCAATACAGAAAAAGAGAGTATGGAAGGAAAAAGAAAGTCTCTTTTTATGCTGGTGTTAAGACACTCATGTGAGTAAAATTATTTACACTGTCTCTTTCTTACCCTTAATATGCTACTGCATTTATTGCCGTAATTTAGTTATAACTATGGTAAGAAATATCAACTATTTTAATAACTGATTGTTAAAATGAAAAATATACAATTGCTTATAGTTACATTTTAGATAATGGTGTTCTGCTATTATGTATAAGAGAAACAATTGTATTAATAGAGTTAATATCAATTATGATGAAATGATCACATTTGATACTAACTACATTATTTGCGACTATGGAATATGAGTAAGTGTTTACATATTGCACTGAGAAAATAGTTTGATAGGAAGTGCTTGGTAAAGAAAGTGGCTGTAGGAAATACACACACTATTTACAACAGAAAACTATCTTCATCATTTGGTACAGTTCATAGAAGAATCACAAACAGCTGTTACATTAATCGTTGCTTGCAGTTTTGAAGTCTTTAAGCATGCAGTGCTGTGATAACTTTGCTTATTAGTATAACTATACATGACTATGTTCACACACAGATACTGAAAAAATAAAAAAGATTGATGCAATCTAAAATCAAATTAATTTGTGCAGAAAATGTACTTGTGCTGCTGGTGCATTACCAAATATCAGTATTATTACCTGGACGGCTCCGCACACATGTTTGTTCCTGGCCAGACAGCAATCTTGGATCCACTTTTATCTGTGGCCCATAAAATTTGCGACCTAGGGTGTTAGGATTCACAACAGTTTTCACACTTTCTTCAGTGCTATTTCCATTTTCTTTCCATGAAACTGATCTTGTATTTGAAAAAGGAGCATTGAGCTTTTCATTTCCTTTCAGATTGGTTTTCAATGATCTTGAAACATTGCTGCAGTTGTTGGCAGCAGTAATCTCTATATTTGTCATTTTGTGTGGCTGCAATGTAGGGGAATTGGCCATGCGGTAACTGTCACTTCTTTTAACTTTATTTAAGGTCTGCTCACTAATGCGGTTATAAAGAGCTACATTGGTGCGCTGCAGGTAAGAGGTGACAAGAGTTGGATTAGTGGGTTGGGGCGGGATCTTACCTTCATCATTATCCTCGGCCCTTGCTCCTCCTCCTTCAGGAGACTGCATGTGGACATACGCTCCTCGTCCCGCAACACTGAAAGCAGACTTTGGAGATGTGGGACGGGAAGCCACTGCCAATGGAGGGGATGCAATACGTGTCATGGGAGCTGTCTTGCTGGCTGCCTTGATGATCACCTTCCCAAGAACAGGAGATGTGGGGGACATAGGCTTGTTTCCATCTTTTTGGGATATCACTGGGCGAATGTTGGACTTAGTAACTCTGTGGTGTGCTAGGGGACTACTATTTGGCAATGGATCCTTTACATAAGGTCCAGGTTCAAATGTTGTGTGTGCCGCTTTGTTTCGACGCAAGCTGTCAGATGAATAAACTACCTTTCCCTCAGAGTCTAAAGTTACCCTGGCACCCTGACGCCTTTTACGTTCCAGAGAATTTGAGGGTGATAATGAGCTGTTAGTAGTGCCGCCTGTATTTGATGCTGGAAGTTCATTGAGGGATACATATTCTGTTGTGACTGAAGGTGCATGCTTTGAACTTGAGGGTGGACAATAAACATTTGCTGTCTGTTCTGCCCAACCCATTTTATGCACATCTGCTATGGTTACATAATCACCAGCATCTACGTCCATGGATGACGTGTTATCACCACCTTTATCTGAACATGCTTTACCCACTTTAATACTGTTACTAGCAGAAGAAATAACACCCTTTACTTTATCGAACACTGAGTTTAGGGGTTGCAAAGAAGGATGCTGCTGCCCTGAAATCATTTTTCTTGTTGGGCTTGGTGACATACTACAAATTTTGTTCCGAAGAGAACCTGCCCTTGTGGAGGATACTCGAGAGGCACTTTGGCTTCTGAATTTAGAAGACCCTACTTCATTTGAGGTTTCTGAGTCCTTACTGTTCTGTCTCTCTAACCTTCTTGGTAAGGAATTGTAATTGACCTGAGCATTATCACAAGTATTTTGATTTGATTTAATTTCCCTCTTTGCTTTATCGACAGCTTTGCTTTTATCACTATTTGTACAAGGCACTGATTGTGATTTTAGATGTGCATAAGAAGGCAAAAACTCATCATCTGATTGTGGTGGGGTAATAATGCACATTGATGGAATTCGACTTGAATTGATGGTTGTTTTTACTCTTATTCTTTCCAGCCTATCAACTCCTTCAAGATCAGATTCAGAAAATTCATATTCAGAGCTCCTTTCATTCAAAGTTCCTGGGGGGCTACTTGTTGAATCAATGGGTGAGCTTGAAGTGTTATGACCACTATCAGGGGACTCTGAAATTTGCTCCTGCTTATGAATCATAGCCACAACTATGTGACTTCCTTCAGGTTTATCAAGCGAACTCTTTCGCTCTGGTACTGCAGGTGCATGGGACATGTCCCCAACTAGCAATGTGGTGCACACTGTGCCTGCTGAGCTTGTGGTTGTGCTTGTTGAACCTTTGCCAAATAGTTCGTACTCACTTTCTGCTGTCAACATGCGTGGAGAACTTCCATTTGATATCCCAGTAGTTGATTGTAGTGGCATCTGTGGGGTTGATGTAGTATCCTCCTCCTTCAAAGTCTTAAGTCCACTGTCCATATGGAAAGATGTGTAATACCCCTCAGTATCACAAGAATACACAGAGCTTGTTTCCCCATCATCAGGAAATGGCATCACCAGTTCTGTCATAACTAGATCAGGTGTCAATGTACCTTCGCTTACAGAAGATGAAGCTGAGGTGTTAGGGAATTTTCTGCGGCTACTAACAGATGAGGATGGAGCCTGATGATGGCTTAATGAGTTGCTAGAGGTTGTGGTAGACTTTGGCTGCAATGTTGTGGCTGTATTTGTTTCAGAAGAGCCTATGGATGCTCGTCCACTCTCTGAGCTTGCACTCCAGTTACCAGAGGATGAATGAAGAGGATCTTCTTTACCTAGTGCGCTTCGCCTTGCTGAACTCTCTCGCAATTTCACAGTACTACTGCTTTCTGAAGATTTTGAACTTGGATTCTCAAAAACCTTTTGCTTCCTGTCATGCTTAGTATCAGCTTTCTTGCCTTTGGCTCCCACAATTTCATAAATATTAGTGGGTTCGTCAGAGGATTTGTTATTGGAAGTATCACCTCGAATCAACTTCAGCTTCACTTTACCCCACTGTTTGAGGGTGTTGAAGTGAGATTTCTTATCTGAAGGACTGTCATCCTTTTTGGAACCCAGAAGATCTGTGCTAGCACTACGCACCACAGAGTTTGATGCCCCCTCCACTGGTTCCTTGCCACTGCAAAAGAAAATGCTTTGTTAGTATAAAGTTGTTTTGTTTTGTTAAATACGTATGTAATAAATAGAAATGTTCTGTGTTTAAAATAAAACTAATTATTTATGTAGTTTTTTTTTAAAAGTATACCTTTAATGCATTGAATAATGAAAGGAACATTGAGTTTAATTTGTTTCAGATATTATTTAAATATGAATAAATAAAATATATTGATCCTTTTAACTAGTCTTACAATGAATGAAAATTATTTTCATTTTAATAAGGTGTACAGAAAAATCCATGAAACTATTACCTGGATCTTTTACTGTTAGAAAATCCATTCAGTTCATATAAAAGTGACATTTTTTGCTATTAAGTGGGGCACGTTCTTTGGTATGATAAAGTCAGCAGAGGTTTCAGCAAAATGTTGCTTTGTGATCAGAAGTTGAGTAGAGTTAAATATAATTATACCCTGTTTATATTGTTAGAAGGTAATGTCAAAATGTTTATTTTTTTTAATGTTTGGTTGTTGTTAGGATTATATATGTAAAAAGTGTGTGTGTTTTTTGTAACGTCTCCGTTACACGCTAAATGTTACGTCACTACCTGCTTCATCACCTGCATCTACGTCACTTTCCAACGTGTTGGAAGGAGGCGAGGGTAGTATGCATTTTGAAACCCGGCAAGGACCCGGTCTTCCCGTCAAGCTATAGATCTATTAGCTTACTTCCGATCGTCTCGAAAGTATTCGAGCGGTTACTCCTACCTCGCCTCACCCCTCTCTTCGAAGAGAGACTCCTACTCCCGGATCATCAGTTTGGTCTCCGTACTGGACATTCCACAACCCTGCAGTTGCTGCGACTGGCTGAGAAGGCTGCCCTGGGCTTCCAGGACAACTTCAAAACAGTCGCGGTACTCTTGGACGTGGAAAAGGCCTTCGCCACCACGTGGCATCAGGGACTCTTGTACAAGCTCAAGAACGCAGAAATCCCTCCCCCCTACCTTCACCTGCTTAGTAGCTTCCTTCGGGACCGCACTTTCAGGGTGAGGGTGGAGGGGAGGCATTCCACAGTCAGACCCATAGCGGCGGGAGTGCCGGAAGGCAGCGTGCTGTCGCCGATACTCTTTGCTGCCTACATGTCCGACTTCCCCACAGGACCCAGTACAGTTACGTGCCAGTATGCCGACGATGTCCTCATAATGGCGCGTAACAAGAACGCCCGATATTGCTTCCCCCCGCTACAGAGACAGCTCCAGGCCATAGGCAGATGGAGTGAACAGTGGCGGATGGCCATCAGCCCGCAGAAGAGCTCAGCTCTACTGCTGGCTAAAGTCCGTGGCTGGCGACCGGAGAGGTCCCTGAGGTTGCGGCGGCGGCGGATCCCCTGGACATAGTGGACGTTGTGCGAGAAAGAGCTCGCACAATATACACTAAACTTGCTCCCCACCCAAATCCCCAGGTGAACACTCTCGGTCTTTACGACCACACGCTGCCTAGGAGACGCGTAAGCTACCGCCTTCCCAAGGACGCCTTGGGATGGTAGTTTTCCGGCCGCCTCTCCGTTCTTTACAGTTCTACCCGCCAAGTTAAGCAGCATCGGGCCTGGTCCCGACTCGGACGGGTGACCGTCCAGTTGTACTCCGACCAGATCTGCAACACTGGCTTCCCCCACCCCGTACCTACATCCCTTCAGTTCTCCCCGCTAGCCGGCACTGCTTTCCTTGACAGCCCGCAAGCGGCTGGCCAAGGTAAGCAGCATCGGGCCTGGTCCCTCTCTGGGTGGGTGACCACTCAGGTAGGTAAGCCAGCTCGCGCCGGCTGCACAGAGGGAAACACCCTGCCCACATTACTTCGACACAGACATAAACGCTTGCATAAGACTACATCTTTTATATCACACGGTAAATCCGCGAGAAAAGCGGATAGGTACCGTGGTGATTGCCCCCGCCCGAGTACACTCGGGCGACTAGTTCCTGCTCCTGGCTCCTGACGTTTCTGCCAGGCCTGGACGCGTCACGATTTCCTCTTATTGTAGGGGGGGGGGGCTTGGCTAGCAGCTCTGCTTTGGGCACCTAATCTTTAATCGGGGTTGTCTTACATAGCGCCAGGAGGGCGCACCTTCTTCGACATCTCTTGCGCCGTGAGAAATTGTGGGGGAGCGAGCTTTCGGTTTGTCAAAATTAACTGTGTTTAAATTTGTGATATTTCTGGCTTTAGATTGCCTAAATGTATTAATCTTTTCGTTCCCATCTTGCTATAAATTATTCAGACAGGTTTGAAGTGGCTTTATGACTTGCTTTTTCTATTTGTGGTGAGCGCGAGTCTTTGTTACTATTTCTGTATTCTATTTGATCGTGGTGCACATTTTTAAATCAAATAGGTGAAGCTGGGTTGAAATATTTCAATGGCAAGGTTCACCTTATTCCTGCCATTACCTACGCATAGATTCTGGCCTGGGGTTTTTCTCCTTAACTTGCCCGTTTCCACCAATAATACCTTTTCACATCTGGGCCCAGCGGTGCAAGAATGGTAGCAGAGCATATAGAAATATAGCAGATCGTATTTGAGAAACTGTATTTACGGCATAGGCTAGTCGAATGCACTTCTGCATTTTTCGCGAATGCATTGGTTTTTAGCGTATAGCAAAGGAGAAACACGTTCTTTGTACGTGGCAAGGAACATGCTTCATTACACCTTTAATATATGTATGTATGGTGAACCTTTCTTATGCCTTTTTCATATTGCATTTGGGGAATTTTCTGTGCACCTTTGTTTTAAAAGTCTAATTGCTCGTGCTCGCATATCCTTTATTACACGGTCATGGTGCTTTCCAATTTGGATTTTGTACGTAAAGCTGAGCTTCGTTTTCTTTTCTAAATTAGACACATTACCTGGGATGAATCGCAATCCGTCGCAGTCTTGATATTAACCCTTAAGCAAAATGCCGAGACCAAAGTTGATGTGAATTATTTATCTGCTTTGGAAATTAATGATTACGCCGCGGAAAATAAATTGTCGTTAAACGAACTGTCTGATACGCTTATTGGCGTTTCGACACAGATTACGCCAGCAGGAATTTGCCGCATAAAAGCACGATGTGAGCGCCTTCAGTTTTTGCATTCATCTAAATTTACCATAAAGGACATTTTGCCGCATTTAAACAAAATTCAGTTGTTAATAGCTTCAGATACGTTGTATAAAGCATATAATATTCCCGATATGCCGCTTTTGAATTCTCAAGATAAATGTCGAAATTTAAATAGGATACAGATTAAATATGATTAATTGCACATCTGGCACAGAAACTGTTAATGGACGCGAGTTTTGTGGTTAACACTTTGGAGCAAACGTATGTATTGTTGCTGTTTTTTATTCTCTTACGCGAATTTTATCAATTTAATTTACACCTTAAATTTTACTTAATTCATAACACACATAAAATCATATAATTGAACAATTTCATTAAATTAAGATTACCTCGAATTGCACGATAAATAATTTCAGTGTAAATGAAAACCTTAACTTTAAGTTTAATCCATACTTCATCCTCTCGACCCCATTTGACGTTGAACATTGCTATCGCATATTGTTTAATATTGTTAATTAAATAAAAAATATTGGACTACACATCTTATGTATTTATTATTCTGACCCTTTTCTATTTAACGTAATTAACAATACTTTGCAAGAGAAGTTAACTTTGGAAGCATTTCAGGCCAAAATTTTGGAGTTATATTTTCCGCCTGGTGCTTTAATGCAGGACATAATGCAGAAACCCTTGCGGACTTTATTATAAGAATAAAACACGAAAATATTTTCATGGTTACTAATAAGGAACAGCAATTTTGTGCATTAATTGCTTCTGATTGCATTGTTCACTTCGGTCTCAATTGAGCTTTTCGTAAATTTCCTGAACCTCGGAAAAGAAAACAATTAGCGTCATTTTTGGGCATAGCAAATTTTTTAAACAAATTTATACCCCACTTTTCTGAACTTCCTGACCCATTATTTGCCTTAAAGCGTAAGTATACGCCCTTTATAATGTCCCTGATTTTCCGAAAGTAGTCCATGTGCCAATGCATAAAATGAGTTTTTACACTCATTTACAAGCCATCTTCTGGAAATCTTCCAACATTGTTTTGACAATGGCCTTAGAATTAGGATCTTTGTAATTGCCTAAGAAGTTTTCAGTAACTGATCGGAAGGGCTTCGTTTTCTCTCTCATTCGCTGTCTTCTCAAAAGCTTCATCCTTCATCAATTTCTGTATTTGAAGACCAACAGATATTCCAGTCTTTAATTTGTCTTCTATAATGAAGGGACATTTCTTGGAAAGGTGCTTGAAGCAGGGTCTATCCTGTATTACAGCGCTTCCAAATTGCTTCACCAAGCCTAATGTTATGTGTAGTGGCGGAAGCGAAGTCTTTGTCTGTCTACAAGCGGGTCGTTCAGGATGTTTTTAGTTCCAGGCAACAAGTTTCTTCGCTCTGGTCATTCTTCCACACTCCAATGTCTTTGTCTATCTACAAGCGGGTCGTTCAGGATGTTTTTAGTTCCAGGCAACAAGTTTCTTCGCTCTGGTCATACTTCCACACTCCAATGTCTTTGCTTTGCTCGAGTGTCCCATTCGCATAGAAAACAAAGCATTTTTGTGAATAGAGTTTGTTGTCCTAATAGCAAGTTGAAATCACCGCAGATAAGCCAAATGTTCCTCGTATTGGACACTTCTTAAAATATGTCAATGTTTTCAATTGTCTCTTTCATTTGAACTGAATGTGCGAAAGGAATGAATCCATACACATTCCCATTATGCCGTAACACGCATTTCAGGCTCCTCTTTGATGAATCTAAAAAACTCTGCACTGAGTAATGTGTTCCCGGTTCCAGGAGATTCTTATTTTTAAGACGGGAACCTAGTAATTCTGCAGACTCCTTAAGCAAATTCAAACCACGTACTAGATCATTTAGTTCACTCAGAGTACAGTTGTGGAGTCAAGTCGTATTCAGGGCGGTAGACATCGTCAGAATTGGGTTCAGTGATTGCATGAAGTTCACTTTCAGCATCATCTTCCAAGTTCTCTAAGGCAGCTGGAGGAAAAGGAGCAGGCAGATATTCGCCGTGTGGAACTGGCGTGATGGCTGAAGGAATACTTGGATACACAGTGTATTTCTTATTTTTCGAATTGCACCCTTGAACATGAACTAAATAGATATAACAGCCGTCAAGATTGTCTTTAGGCTTCCTCCACACCATAAGAATTGCAAATGGCATGCACGATTTCATTCCTTTTATCCACAATCTTAACCTCTCAACACAATAGCGACAAACTGTCTTTGGAGCCCAGGCTTTGTATTGGTCACCAAGATCAAGTTTCATTTTAAAACAAGCACGGTACGCTTTTTTTTCTTCTTCTTTTTTCACATAGTCTGTTATATCAGTTCTCTGTTGAAGCAGTGTATTATTTCCACAAATGTAGCAAAAAACATTTGGATTGTTCACACACTTGCTGTAGACATAATGTATTTATAACTTCAATCACGATATAGCAATGATAAATGCAAGTTTTTGATATTACCAACACTAGTCTTCATTTATAACAATGCTGCCTAAATTACAAATGGCCACCAGCATCTACAGGTGTAACAAACTAAAGACTTACAAGTCTATTGAGAAATTTCCCTCCAAGGTATGATAAATTTCCCTTCAACGACACTCATCCCCTACTGGCTCAACTCTGATTTTTGAAGTGAAATTGTGAAAATTTTGTACGAGGTAGCAAAAAAACTTAAATCAGTTCTGAAATCGGGATAAAAAGGAGTCAGAGCCACTTATTAGTTTTCAGACATCTGATATCATGCAGACTAGTGTAACTGACTGTAAGTCACACAATAACGTGTTTAAAGGTAAGTCAAAATTAACTGTTGGAGTGTGTTTTGGAAGTTACCGTGATGAGATAAATAAAGTGGAATACCTTGCGGTAATGGAAGATGCAACAGATGTTTCGGAATAGTGAGTTGCAGTTATCAAGCATGAAATAGATGGCGTGCCATATGAAAAACTTGGGTCAAAATTCTGATGCAATGTATTCATTAAGACTACAGTTTGTTATACCCCTAATAAATTAATCTCACAAACTAATGATGGTACAACTATTATGAGTGGTGAAACAATGCAGTCCAAGCAATTTGTTTATGGAACGTGCAGCATCACAAAATTCAAGTGCAAGAATATTTTTCGTCACTTTGTCAGGCATTTCTGCATTTTTAAGAAATCTCTTCAATGGGTAGAGGCACTTGAAGAAATTGTGGCTAGAAGGGCCCCTTCTGGTGTTCCAACGCGATGGAATTTTAAATGAAGAATAATCACACGTGTATGAGCATAAATACTCATTAATTGAATGTTTCTCAAGATAAGAAAGATGTTAAAATAAGAACTGAAGCTTTCCTGGCGACGTGTTAATTCCAAATTTTCTCGGGCTTCTAGCCAGGTAAAAACTTGGCTTGACACCAAGTCAGGCTTGACACCAAGTCAAGCCAAGTTTTTACCTGGCTAGAAGCCCGAGAAAATTTGGAATTAAGAAAGATGTTTTTCTTTTCGAGGCAACGGCTAAAACTGAGTTTGTAAGAGGAATTGAAGTTTTGGCTCTTATTCTTTCTTAAAATAATGCACATGAGGAAATGTTGTATAAACAGTTATAGGCTGCACATACTGATCCACCGAAAACTAGAAATAAGGTTCAGAACTTTGTAATAGTGGCAAGTCGGAGAAGTTGGATAAAAATGTCAATGTGGAATAAAGATGCAGAAATAGACTTTATTAAACGCCCAAAATAATAGAGACTAAGGGAATTTCTAGCTATGTTACTCAAGAGGTCCACAATTGATTCAGAATTTTGATCACTATTCTGTAGAAAAACTCGTTCAAAACGAGAAGTTTCCACAACATTAAAAACACTTCCCGATAGATGTTGATGTCGTGGTTCAACATTACACTAGTCATCCTCCGTGGTCTAGGGTTAAAATGCAAATCTCTGGTTCCTAATGTCGCCGGTTCAAACCCAGAGATGGATTTTTTTCGGATGTAAAGATTCCTAGCATGGCTTCTTTCGGAACGGAAATAAAGCCGTTGGTTCCGTGTCGTAGATTTACAACACGTAAAAGAACTTTAAATCTGATAAAGGTGCCTCTGAGCAAAACTACAGGATCTTTCATGCCCAATGCCCAATGAGCAGGTAGAATGGGACGCTAAGCACTGTAGCGTCCATAAATAAATTTAATATATTAATATAAATGAAGCCGGATAAAAACAGAGCTCGGTATCTTACCTATACAACAGGCAAGATTTTCGTTTATTAAAATTTATTTTATCAGAACATTTGGGCGAAGACTTTTGGAAACTGACAAAGCTCTTCAGAAATCTATACCTGTGATAACAAAAACGGAATATATTTTTCAACCCTTCGACACAATGATAGAACGTCTTTCTGCATTTCCATTAAAAAAAAAAAAAAAATTGATTCCAGATATAGACGATTTCAAGATGGACAGATTTTCCAAGCTTAAAGATCGATGGATAGATTTAATTTTTCGTCGGCAGTTAGATGGGTTTAACAACTCGGTAACAGTTTTAGCCACAGGCCGCCACTAGTCACAGGGTAGACCAGGGACCATGATGTGGTTTTGTTCTGCCCTAGACAGTTTCAGCTGAGCACAGAAACCTTTAAAATGATGCAGCTTGCTGTACTTTCACTCCATACTTGTCTACATCCAATGTTGTAGACACAAAAACTGTGTGTATATAGACCTGGAAACCTCATACTCGTATATATTTTGGTGTTGGCAATATATGAAGGACAAACGCTATTACTAAATGATCTCTAGGCATCATTACTTTCTCTACACGTATTACTATGCACATGGTGTATAAGATGGTATTATATTATACCCAAACATCTGATATCGAGATTTCATCGGTAATATATGTTTGAGACTCCTTGAATCAATTTAAAAAAAAATGTGTGTGCTTATGCGTGCGTGTGTCTGTGGGTAGTTAACTCAAAAATGAAAAGTCCGTTAAATACCAAGCATGGCATTCAAGTTTAGTATCTTTCAAGGATGAGACACGAAGATTTTCAAGAAAATTTCACCACCCCAAATACCCTTTACATGAAATGCTCTAACGATTTTGATTAAAATATCGGATGTTAAAGATATTTACATAAAAAATAAAATGACACCTTTAATTTTCTGGGAATTGCCTCTGAAGACATCTTTATTGTGGATTAATTTTGCGGAATTTTGCATAATTGGCAAACCGTAAGAGATAGACAAAAATTTACCTAACACAAAATGTATAGCCCGTTGAAAAACATAATTTATGTTATATATATATATATATATATATATATATATATATATATATATATATATATATATATATATATATGTGTGTGTGTGTATTTTTTTCTTGGACTTGACCGTTTTAAGACATTCCTTGTCACTGGTCTCAGGTTTAAAATTACTTACGGAAACTTGTGAACATTTCGCAACGGAAAGAAACGGATTTCAATCCCATAGCAGCCACATTTTAAAACATTTGACAGTCGCTTTAGCTTAGGTAACCCTAATTTCCCTTCTACTTATAAGGACCTAAGTAATAAGACCGTTTCTACTAATGTTATCTCGACTGGCATTAACTAGAGAGAAGAATAAACTTATTAACAATAATTTGTCACAGAGATGAGGAGAAAGTCATGTGAATGGAGCACATCAGGTTTTTTTGCTGTTGTTTTTTTTTATACAGGGTGTAAAGAACTGCAGCTTCTGTGTAGACTTCTTCCTTTTCCTGTTCAAGTTTCCTGTTCAAGTTTTGTTGTTTCTCTGGTTTTGTTTACTTTATTTGTTTTCAGGTTCCTGACCGTCGCCACCTATTTTATTTCAACCATTACAATATTTGCTTCAATGAGGATCAACTCTGATATTAAATTTCTGGTTAACTATGTTGTGACAGACTGAACGTCAGTTAACGAAGAATAGAGTGTATTGCCGGCGCAAAACTTTTGGAATCGTGACCCTGACCGCCAACCCCGCTACCGAGCCTAGCTTATCGGAGTTTGTCATATGATACTTTGCTTACTTAAAGTTACAGCGAGCAAACTGTACAGTCTGTATCGAAATTGTTTGTATTCCAAGTGGGTAGTAAATAGTGTTCATTTTATTTTATTTTTTTAACCATGACTCCTACGTTTTCAAAGTTAAGTGGCAAGGTATTACTTAGTCAGAGCAAAGAAAGAATTGTAAATGTCCTTGACTTCATGAAACAAGAGGCAGAGATGAAGGAAGAAAATGTATGTCCCCCGAGTTCTTCAAAAGCCTGTAGAAAGTAAATGAAAGAATAGCCAAGGCAACTGATATTTCACCGCGTTCCGTTTCCAGGATTCTCGTAGGCAAGAAAGAAAGAAAAATAAAACTTAATGTATCATTTTTAAATTTAAAAATGTGGAACAGTTGTGTCGCCAACGAATTGCAGAAATTCGCCAGGCCACAATGGGAAAATATATGTCGACATGTTGAGACATTGAAAATCGTTGGAAAGAATTTTAGAAAATCAAAAGGCATTCTAATCGAGGATAACGGTGCAGGAAGTAGCGATAGCGTTGATGATGACAATGACGTGAGCGAAGACGAAGGACTGTCAGGTGTGGAAGAATTGGAGGCAGACGATTGACATTGTTTATATAGTAGGCCATTTGTATAGATGCTTTGTAGATATGAATACACATGTGAAAACACATGTTTATCAGTGCAGTGCATAAGAGGTGACTGATATTTGACATTGACTTTGACAGGCGTGAATCGACTAGTGAACTGCTTATCTGAAAGTACAACTCGCTTCCTAGCTCTCATTAAGATTTTCACATGTCCAAATCTGTAGTGCCAGTTATACGTTGAGCTCCACTGGGAGATACCTCCATTGATGGCTTTTTGCATGGCTGTAACAACTAGACACAATCGACAAGGACAAAGTGTGCTCTACAATGTGATAACTATTCTGGCTCCTTTTTACTTTCTTACTGTACATACTGTATAGAAAACGTATTGTGTTGCACTCGATACAGAGATTTCACTGGAAATATGTTTTGAGACCCCTGAATCCAGAGAAAGCATTTTCAGAAAAAGGTCCATGTGTGTATGTACGTATGTCAGTGTTTGTGAACACGATAACTCAAAAACGAAAAGTCGGTAAAATACCAAACTTGGTATTTAAGTTTAGTATCTTTCAGGGATGCGACATGAAGATTTTGAGAAAAACCCCCCGGCCCCAAACTGCCCTTTACATGGAATTTTTTTGAAAATTTTGATTTTATTAAAAATGGCTCTAACGATTTTGATTAAAATATCGTATACTAAAGATCATAATAGATAATAAAATGTATATCTTGAATTTTCTAGGAATAGCCTCTGAAGACTACTTTATTCTGGATAAATTTTACGGAATGTTGTATAACTGCAAAACCGTAAGAGACGAAGAAAAACTTCCCATACAAAAAATGAACAGCACGTTAACACACTCAATTAGGTCATATGCATTTTTTTCGTGGAGTTGATCGTTTTTGAGATATTCCTTGTTATTGATTTCAGCTTTAAAAAACTTATACTTTTCTCACACAGGAATTTGTCAACTCCTGTCCACACAAACAAAGGAACTTCAGTCACATAGCAACCAGCCTTTGACTATCAGTTTAACCTATGGTAGTCCCTTATTTCGTTTCTACTTACAAGGAAGCAAGTAACAAGACTATTGCTGTTAATGTTTTCTCGAATAGCATGAAGTAAATAGAAGCATAAGCTTTTTAACAATAATTTATTTCAGAGATATAGAGAAAGTCATGTGAATGGAACACATCTGATTTTTTCAGTCTGAGTCTACCTGTCCATCCTTAGCCTTGACGCTTTGCCGCGAAAGGGTCGCGGGTTTGACTTCTGCTATGGGCATAGTTTAGTGTTGTGCGATTCTGTACCAAGTAATTCTATCCGCCTAGTGATCAAGTAGTTCACGCCTGAAGGCCGATATATACAGTAAGTATGCTGCAAGACTTGGTCGTCAGACGTACGGTCCCTGTCACGAACTGTGTACTTGGTTGGCAGTCACCCAGCCACACACGCCTGGACGTCAAATAAATCTCAGATCACATTAACAAGTATCAGCGTAAAACAAAACATACCTTATCACAAATGGCATCCATTTAGTGCGACGCATGCCCTAATTTCTTGGTCATGCAAGAGAGATCCATGAACGAAATTGGGTTTGTCTGTAGCATTATACCTATCGGTTGTGTTCTGATGACACATGACCATGTAAATTAAACCATGCCTCGTCACTGAGCAGTATTAATTGTGGATCGATTGCTCTATCATTAACATTCCTCAACATCCAGTTACAGAAATTTACGCGACTCTAACTCTAGTGATCACATGGTACCAATTTCTGGACATCAGTAACCCTGCATGGTTTGAGTTTTAAAAGTTTCGTTGCTTTCCATGCTGAAGATTGCGAAATGTCAGTTTTTTTGTGCACCACGCCTAAAGATTTTTGAGGTGACCGTTCTAACGTTTCTCCAATTTTGTCTAATTTCTGTTCCGTAGGCACAACCCGTTTACCTTTCTTTTCCTGTCGCAAATTGATCCCGTCTACCTAAATTTATTTACAAGCAAACGAACACGCACGCCAGAAAATTTAGTTTCAAATTGCCTTACAACTTCCCTACAAGATTATGTTTGTAAGCACATCGTACATAAGTGGCCCTCCGTGGTGTAATGGTTACCATGTTAACTTCACATGCCCAGGTTAGCGGGTTCAAACCCGGCGGAGGGCGATGGATTTTTTCAGGCGTAAAAATCCTTAGCATGGGTTGCTTCGGAAGGGAAGTAAAGTCGTTAGATTTAAAAGAACCTAAAGCCTAATAGAAAGGCCTCTGAGCAAAATTAAGAGGTCTTTCACGCCCAGTATAGAATGGGACGCTGAGAACCATAGGAGTTAAAGAGCGTTCATAAATAACACGTCATTTAACATAGTACACAAACACTTTTTGTGGTACTGTATACTGCATTTTGAAAGCACTTCAAGCAATACTAAACACTTCTAAATATTCCTAATATTATTCACGTGTGAACTGGATTAGAACAAGTAAGACTGACGCACGTATGACGTCAGAACGGAAGTAGGACGCGCGTTCAGGGCAAGGCAGTGAAGGTCCGCACGGGCCATGCTGCTGGCAGCCAAGCTTTGTAACAAGCGCACTGTGTGGTGTGTGGTGTGTGGTGTGTGTGTGTGTGTGTGTGTGTGTGTGTGTGTGTGCGCGTGTGTGTGTGTGTGTGTGTCACAGCATATGCGAAAAAAATCTGATGTGTTCCATTCGCATGATTTTCTCTACATCTTTGCAACAAATTACTGCTAGAGAGCTTATGCTACTATTTACTTCATGCTAATCGAGAAAAAATTAGCAGAAATAATCTTATTACTTGCTTCCTTGAAAGTAGAAGCGAAATAAGGTAGTACCATAGGTTAAGTGATAGTCAAAGGTTGGTTGCTGTGTGACTGAAGTTCCTTTGTTCATATGGACAGGAGTTGACAAATTCCTGTATGACAAAAGTAAGATTTTTAAAGTTGAAATCAATAACAACGAATATCTCAAAAACGATCAACTCCACGAAAAAAATGTATATAGCATAAATTGTGTGTTTTAACGTGCTCTACATTTCTTGTTTAGTATGTTTTTGTCTATCTCTTACAGTTTACCTGTTATGCAAAATTCAGTAAAAAGCATCTAGAATAAAGAAGCCTTTTGAGGCTATTCCTAGAAAATTCAAGATATACAATTTATTTGGCAAGTAAATATCTTAAATATAAGAGGTGTTAATCAAAATCGTTACACCCATTTTTTAAGTAAATCAAAATGTTCGAAAATTTTTCCATGTAAAGGGTAGTTTGGGGTGGGGGATTTTCTTGAAAATTTTCCTGTCGCATCCTTGGAAGATACCAAACTTAAATAGTAAGTTTGGTTTTGAACGGTCTTTTCGTTTTTGAGTTATGCTGCCCACAGACACACATACACACACACTGAGACAGTCTCACACACACACACACACACACACACACACACACACTGACATTTTTCTAAAAATGCTTTTTTTTGGATTCAGGGGGTCTCAAAACATATTTCCGGTGAAATCTCGGTATGGAATTTTTGGGTGCAATACAATACCTTCTCTATACACCATGTACATATTTTGTATACAGAAAGTAAAAATTAACTTTCATTGATCTTATATATGTTAACTAAAGGTCTGAAATGAACTTGAGAAACCGTATGGTTTGCCATGAAAAATGCGAATCATATATTTAATGGTGTACCAACACTTCGCTATGGTAGCTCAGTTGGTTAGAGCAATGGTACAGAAAGCCCAAGATCCATGGTTCAGGTCCCGGTTATGGCATTGAAATTTTCAGTATGATTCTACTATGCGTACACATTTTCTTCGGCGCTAGTTTTACGGGGAAACAGGACCGGGAGGAAGAAGAGAGCTCGTCCGCCTGTCTTTCTGCAGTGTTGTCAACCAAAGAAGATGTTTTCCTTAAAGCTCTCTGCAATTATAGTTAATAGGTTACCATAACTAGCTGAATCATTAAACGAAACACAGCGCACATGCATTTGCGTGAACTCGGAGTTGCAGACAGATTGAAATGTTAGCATTAAAGTCACTAGATATTAGGGTATATAGCGTGTTCGTGTTTCAATGTTGTCGCACTGCTCCACTTCCGAAATTGCGCGAAACCTACCGAATGAAGGTAGAGCCGAGCGCCAAAGAAAACATGCGCGCATAGTACCTTTCCAATACCATATATGATGTAACATGCTCTAAGACGATTACCAGATTCCTTTACTGAAAAAATCTGATGTGTTCCATTCAAATGACTTTCTCTACATCTCTGCAACAAATTAATGTTAAAAAGTTTATGCTTCATGCTAATCGAGAAAAAATTAGCAGAAATAGTCTTATTACTTGCTTCCTTGTAAGTAGAAGCGAAATAAGGGAGTACCATAGGTTTAAGTGATAGTCAAAAGCGGGTTGCTATGAGAATAAAGTTCCTTTGTTTGTATGGACAGGAGGTGACAAATTCCTGTATGAGAAAAGTATAGTTTTTTACAGCTGAAATCAAAAACAATAAATATCTCAAAAACGATCAACTCCACGAAAAAAAAATGTATACAACATAAATTGTGTGTTTTAATGTGCTCTACTTTTTTGTGTTGTTAGTTTTTGTCCATCTCTTATAGTTTAGCAGTTGTGCACAATTTGGTAAAATTCATCCAGAATATAGTAGTCTTCAAAGGCTATTCCCAGAAAATTCAAGATATACATTCTGTGAAGAAAGTGCCGGGAATTGATCATTTAAAAAACCTGTTTAAAAGGGGATTCGAAACTATTGTTGTCGCTAAGTTGGTACAACTTTCCTCTATACCCACGCGGAGTTTGATCGTCATCTGTCATCTAGTCTGTTTACAGTACGCCATTTTGTTAGTTCATCTCAAAGGTGATTTGCGATTTTACGATGGATACAAATATTGAACAAAGAATCTGTCTCAAATTTTGCATTACAAATGGTATTTTGTGTGCCGAATCGCTGAAAATGTTACGAGGGCTTACGGTGAATCGATTTTATCAAAAACAGGTGCATATGAGTGGTACAATGCATTCAAAAGTGGTCCAAATGTGGTGGAAGATTTGCCTCGCACTGGTCGGCCATCAGCGGTTTCAACTGAAATGAACATCGCTAAAGTGAAGAAAATGGTGTCTGAAAATCGTCATTGCCAGAAGGTCAGATGGTAAATAAAGACTATTATCTGAGCGTTATGCGTTTGAGAGAAAAATACGGTGAAAAAGGCCAGATTTGTGGAACGACATCTCATGGATTCTGCACCACGGTAAGGCACCAGCTCACAAGGCTATTATTGTGAACAAATTTCTGGCCAAAAACTCAACAAATTTCATCGAACAACGACCGTATTCACCTGATCTGCCTCCTGCTGATTTCTTTCTCTTTCCAAAATCAAGTTACCACTTCGAGACATCCGTTTTCAGTCGCTAGAAGACATAAAGGAAAATTCGCGGCGACAATTGACATCGATTTCTAAAAGTGCCTACAAAAAATGTTTTGATGATTGAATTAATTCGTTGGCATATATGTATAATTTCAGAAGGGGCCTACTTTGAAGCCGATAAAATAAAATTGGATGAATAATTCATTTTTTGTATTTTATTGACCAATTTCCGGAACTTACTTGACACAGTAGTACATATTTGTGAGGTAAATATCTTTAATATATGAACTTGTAATCAAAATCGTTAGAGCCATTTTTAAGAAAATCAAAATTTTCGAAAAAAGTTCCATGTAAAGGATAGTTTGGGATGGGGGGATTTTTCTCAAAATCTCGTGTCGCATCCCTGGAAGATACTAAACTTAAATACCAAATTTGGTATTTTACGGACTTTTAGTTTTTGAGTTATCTTGTTCACAGACACACGGACACACACACACACCTTTTTGTGAAAATACTTTTTTTGGATACAGAGAACCCTAAAACATATATTTTCAGTGAAATCTCGGTATCGAATTTTTGGGTGGAGTGCAATACCTTCTCTATACACTATGTACATAGTACGTGTAGAGAAAATAAAAAAACAAACAAATCGAAAGCTGTTGCTTAAATACGATTTTAAGCAAATTAAAACGTTTAAAATAAACATATGTAATACATATCTTATATGTGGCATACACTTGCTCTCCTACAAACTATTTATACAACAGCTTTTTCTTCTGTTTCTTGTTAATAGAGACACATTTATAGGTATAAACAATAGTACAATCTTTTCAATTTCAGACGCTATGTGATGTTTGAAATTCCATTCTATTTGCATGAACTTGAAAAAAAGAAAACAAAAAAGCACGAATGGTACTCTCCACGTAAGAAAATGTATAACAGAGGCTATCTCGAAAACGGTTAACTCCACAAAAAATGTAAATGGCAAATTGTGGCTTTAATAGGATCTACTTTTTTGTGTAGTAAGATTTTTAGCTATCTCTTACGGTTTACAATTATATAGAAGTCGTCCAGACTGGAGAGGACTCAAAGCACATGGCCAGAAAATTCAAGGGATGCATTCAATTTGTCAAATAAAATTTTTAAACATATATTATTTTAATAAAAATCGTTAGAGAACATTTTACTTTCTCTAGCTCATAAGTACAATGTACGTAGTGGATACAGAAGGTATTGTATTCCACCCATACATTCGATACCGAGATTTCAGCGGAAACATATGTTTTGAGATCCCGTGATTCGGAAAAAAATACTTTTTAGGAAAAGGTCCGTGTGTGTATCTGTCTGTGGTCAGCATTCCGGATCAATTAGCCTCTTTCCCTTCCACTTACAAAAAGCAAGTAATAAGACTAATTCTGATAATGTTTATGGTCATTAGCATGATGTAGATTTGTAAGAAATGTATATTTTGAATTTTCTGGGAATAGTCCCGGATGACTTTTATATAACTTATTGTAAGAGATAGACAAAAACTTACTCCACATAAAATGTAGATCTCATTAAAACCCAATTTATGTCATATCGATTTTTTTATTTTATTTAAGTATTTATTTACTTTTTTTTTTTTTTTTTTTTGAGTTGACCATTTTAGAATTATTCCAAGTTATTGGTTTCAGTTTAAGATACTTTTCCCAAAGAGGTCAAAGTTATTCCTAGCAAGCAAAGAGAACCGAATTATAATTGTTTCACATAGCGACCGTCTTTATTGCATGTTGTTCACTTATATAACAAACACGATTAGTATTCTACTGGACCATCTTTCTAATTTCATATTACACTAAAATTAGGATAGTTATACCTGTTTCATGTTGTAAAATAACTGTGTAATAAAACTGCAGTGTTTTCCCCCCTTTTTACTTTCTCTATACGTATTTTGTACATAGTGTATAGAGAAGGTATTGCAAAATTCGATACCGATATTTCACCGGAAATACATGTTTTGAGACTCCCTGAATCAAAAAAGAAAAGCATTTTTAGAAAAAATATCGATGTGTGTGTGTGTGTGTGTGTGTGTGTGTCTGTCTGTGGGCAGCATAGCTCAAAAACGAAAAGACCGTTAAAGCCCAAACTTGGTATTTAAGTTTGGTATCTTCCAAGGATGAGACACGAAGATTTTCAAGAAAATCCCCCCACCCCAAACTACTCTTTACATGGAACTTTTTTTTAGAACATTTTGATTTTCTCAAAAATGGCTGTAACGATTTTGATGAAAATATCGTATATTAAATATATTTGCCTGACAAATAAAATGTATATCTTGAATTGTCTGGGAATAGCCCCTGAAGACTACTTTATTCTGAATGAATTTTACGGAATTGTGCATTACTGCTAAACCATAAGAGATGGGGGAAAACTTACTGCACAGAAGATGTAGCTCACGATAAAATACGCAATTTATGTCATATATATTTTTTTTTGTGGAGTTGATAATTTTTAAAATATTCCTGGTTTTTCGTTTTAGCTTTGAAAAACTTATTCTTTTCTCATACAGGAATTTCTTAACTCCTGTCCATACAAAGGAACTACAGTTATATAGCAACCAGCATTTGACTACCACTTTAACCTAAGATAATCCCTTATTTCGCTTCTACTTACAAGG
This sequence comes from Hymenopus coronatus, assembly GCA_030762935.1. Classification (NCBI taxonomy): domain Eukaryota; kingdom Metazoa; phylum Arthropoda; class Insecta; order Mantodea; family Hymenopodidae; genus Hymenopus; species Hymenopus coronatus. Next base: position 85,516,183 of record CM060887.1, read on the forward strand.
AAGCAAGTAATAAGACTATTTCTGCTAATTAGCATGAAGTAAATAGAAGTATATGCTTTTTAACTACAATTTGTTGCAGAGCTGTAGAGAAAGTCATGTGAATGGAACACATCAGATTTTGTTTAATAAGAGAAAGCAAAATCCATGTACCCGCAGTCAAATGTAATCCCGTTAACATAAGCGCGCCACTACACCTGTTATTTTACTTACACCCTCCCCATCCTTTACCACAGGCACATTTAATAATGGCTGTTCAAGTCGTTTCAGTTGTGGTGCCGGTTGAAGCGATATAAATACCGGTTTGCGAATTAGAGGAAGAACGACATATGTAGTACAATAATTCATGCAATAAAGGGTTAAAATATTTTACTGACGCTTTAGCCTGTGTATTCTCTTATTTTTCTTATTCTTACAAAGAAGCAAGTAATAAGACTAATTCTGGAAATGTTTATCTTGATTAGCATAAAGTAGATAAAAGAATAATCTTTTGTAAAAAAAAAATTGTTGTGGAACAGCTAGAGAAAGTCATGTGAATGGAACACATTAGATTTTTAGGGCAGTTTTTTTCGGTAAGAGTAAATAACCAAGTGATTCATTCAATGGGCTGCCAAGCTTTATTTAATAAAAAAAGCCTAAGACACTGAATCAAAATGGGCAGTAAATATGATTAGACAGAATGAATCAGTCCTGTCATACAAAAAACAAAAATAAACTGCATAACTGAAGCTTGATGCAAACACGCTGATAAACCACATTACTAACTTTACAGGAGAATTCTACGTTTCTATATCATATGTTATACTTTCTTAATAATTCTTTATCATTACAGGAAACAAATAAATTATATAAAACTGAAGCTTGATGCAAACCTTATTTTCATTTGAATTGTTTGTGTGTTAGGTGCCTTTTCTCTTGCTACTGCTGATTATAAGAGCAGTAATGCTTTAAGAGTCAACCAATATATAACTTGTACAGCGTAGAATATAAGCGCAGCAGCTAAAATACACAATTAATAACAAAATGGATATTATGATGTGTGCGAAGTTCAACATCTGTATACTCGGTCCCAATATGGCAGAATTCGCGCATGCGTAGGCTTTACAGTCGAGTTTCCTTTCTGTGGTTGAGGTGGCTCAAGGCTACCAGATCGGGTTGTTGGTCGTCTTGGCTTGCCGGCGGAGTCGAGAAATGAAATGAAATGGCGTGTTGTTTATGGACGCTCTTTAACTGCTTTGGTTCTCAGCGTCCCATTCTATACTGGGCGTGAAAGATCGCTTAATTTTGCTCAGAGGCCTCTCTTATCAGGCTTGAGGTTCTTTTACGTGCCGTAAATCTACGACACGGGACCCACAGCTTTACTTCCGTTCCGAAGGAAGCCATGCTAAAGATTTTTACGTCCTCCGCCGGGTTTGAACCCGCGACCTTGGGTATATGAAGTTAGCATGGTAACCATTACACCACGGAGGGCGACTGGCAGAGTCGAGGGTAGACTAGTACAAGGCTCAAGTTGCCAATGTTAGGCTAACTGGTGAGAAAATCAACATTTTCGAAAAAGTTTCCTTGTAAAGGGTAGTTGGGGTTGGGGGATTCTCCTCAAAATCTTCGTGCGCATCCTTGGAAAATAGCAAACTTATATACCAAGTTTAGTAAATTGTCGACTTTTCGTTTTTGAGTTATTGTGTTCACAGACACACTGACACACACGGATCTTTTTTTAAACATGATTTTTTTTAAAATAAGAACTGAAGCTTTCCTGGCGACGTGTTAATTCAAAATCTTCTCGGGCCAAGCCAAGTTTTTACCTGGCTAGAAGCCCGAGAAGATTTTGAATGATTTTTTTTTATACAGGGGACCCTAAAACGTCTGTTCCGGTGAAATCTCGGTAAAGAATTGTTGTGTGGAATGCAATACATTCTCTGTTCATTACATACATACTATGTGTAGAGAAAGTAAAAACGATCTGGAAGTCATCCATAGGGTGAGCAAGTCAAAAATTAACACTTTCAATACCCAGGCTATGGGGTGCTGTAATACAATTTCTATAAGGAAACAAAGTATTCATTCAGTGTTTTACGATGAAAGGAACTTGTTCTCATACTATAATTATTAAAGGACTTTAGCTTTCTGCTATTTTAATTGCAGCATTAAGGCAATTTGGAAGATGCAATATAATTTTCAAGCAGTACCCGTATATAGATTTTTTGGGAGTGTAGAGTGATATACCACAGGTTCAGTAATACACAGGATGAGAAACTTTTGTAATGACACATGTCTAGCACATATTGTAATAGACAATAAATATGTACACTTACGCTGTCAGAATTGCCTGTTCCAACTCGCGCTGATCAGTTCCTGCTATCGTGTTTCTGCGTCGCCCTCGATGTCTTCTGGTGCGTCTTTTCGAGATCGTATCTTCGGACGTTTGGATAAGCGATCGCCGGAAACTCGACATGCGGTCGAAAGTTCGTCCAGATACATCTACAGCAACCATCTGGGCAGGGAAGCGATGCGCAACAACCTGCACTTGTTCTTCTGGAGACGGCAACCGATGTTTCTCTATTTCTTGGTCCGGTTCAATTCGAATGGAGCAGTCTGGGCCAACTGTCACATCCCCAAGAGCTTCCTCTGAAGTCCAACGTCGCAACTCGTTCACCACAGCCGGCTGTAACATTTAAAGAGCAGTTCCTCATATGACCAAATTCAGAAATCAGAGATTTCTATCTAATTTTAAAACAAAACACTAAAAAGATATAGTTTTGGAAAAATAGCTGCTTTACCAACTGATCGTAGCTGGTGTGTGTTTGGATATGCGTGGATACGAGAGAGTTGTAGCTGTTGGTCAGCCATTTACGAGATGGCAATTTGGACGTCCTGCATCTCCCGCCTTGTCAATCTGAAGGTAGTAAGTAGCATTTTCGTGACAGAGAATGTGTGTCCTCAAAGGAAAGGATACAGGGTAGCCCAAGTGTCATTTATGAAACGTTTAACACAGTCTGTAAAACGCACCCCTATGGAGAGCCAGTCAACAGTTGCGGATGCTAACATCAGCAGCGTGAGAGTTTGTACGGAAACGAATGACGTTTCCGTATAAACTGAAGCTGGTACAAGAATTGCAGCTTCGCAATCCAAGCGCTTAGTGAGAACATTTTAGCCATGATCGAAGAGGTTAATGCCCCAATTCGCAGACGAAGAGGAACGCCAATTCATTTACCATCTCCTATGCCCTACAACAGCCCGCAGACAACACCTTCTGCACATGGCCACCCCATTAACCTGACATCACAGTTTATCATTTCTTCCTCTGGGATTATATCCACATCCAGCCATAGTGGCGGAATTGAGAAGAACGACAACTATCGAGAATTATCACACAAGATCTAAATGTCCACAAACTGCTCTGATCTGTTGATAAAGCAGCCAATTTCTCCAAAAATATGCACACGTTTCTCACTAGAAGACATATGGAAATTATATACACAATTAAAAACTTTAAACGGGGTATGACAATTTAATGATACAAAGTATTGCTGGAAATACAGCTTTATGAAATCGTCCTATAATTTATGGACACCTTGTGTACTCTCACATTGATAATATAAGAGAGTCCGGTCTGATTTGGTGCTTCGGCAAAAGCTTTAATGAAATCTGCCTTCGTTGTCTACAAAAGCCGACTTAGAAAGCAACGGCACGAAAGCTTAGGGTTTAGACAACCTTCTAGTTGTGCTGGGAAGTTACATATCGACAGTTTTGATTTCACAGTGGATTAAACATGCCCAGAGTGAAAAGTAGTGCAACAATATGCTGTGGAATTTAAGGATATTTTCAGTTCTGATGGTACAATCCTGAAAGTATTGACATGAGTGTGAGTAACATTCCAAGTTATAATTTACGTGTGGAGCGATCATTTTCGAAATTCAAGGCACTTCTTCGTCACAATCGTGAATGTTTCGGGATGGAAAATTTGAGGAAGCACGTGGTCGTACACAGAATTTAGTGATCCCTCCCACGAATGATAACTGCTGAGTACCATGTACATTTCTATTAGATCACCCATTCGGATCTTTAAAAAAAAATTACTTTCTCTGTACGTACCTACTATGTACATAGTGTATAGAGAAAGTATTGTATTGCACCCAAAATTCGATACCGAGATTTCACCGGAAATGTATGTTTTGAGACCCGCTGAATCAAAAAAAAAAAAAAAAAAAAAAAAAAAAAGCATTTTAGAAAAATTTCCGTGTGTGTGAACCGCATAGCTCAAAAACGAAAAGACCGTTAAAACCAAGCTTGGTACTTAACTTTGGTATCTTCCAAGGATGCGACACAAAGCTTTTCAAGAAAATCCCCCCACCCAAAATACCCTTTACATGCAACTTTTTTCGAAAATTTTGATTTTCTCAAAAATGGTTCAAACGATTTTGATTAAAATATCGTATATTAAAGATATTTACCAGACAAATAAAATGTATATCTTGAATTTTCTGGGAATAACTTTTGAAGACTATTATTCTGGATGAATTTTTCTGAATTTTGCATAACTAGTAAACCGTAAGAGATAGACAAAAACTTAACACACAAAAAATGTAGAGCACATTATAACACACTATTTATGTCATATTCATTTTTTTTAGTGGAGTTGGTCGTTTTTGACATATTCCTTGTTTTTGGTTTCAGCTTTGAAAAACCTATACTTTTCTCATACAGGATTTTGTCAACTACTGTCCGTACAAAGGAACTTCAGTCACATAGAAATCAGTTTTGACTATCACTTTAACATATAGTACTCCCTTATTTCGCTTCTACGTAAAAGGAAGCAAGTAATAAGGCTATTTCTGCTATTTTTTTCTGGATTAGAATGATGTAAATAGAAGCATAAGCTTTTTAACTACAATTTGTTACAGAGATGTAGAGAAAGTCATGTGAATGGAACACGTCAGATTTTAACAGTTTGTTATTCTTTTCGTTTATTTTATTTCAGTGCAACATCTTGTAGCTGGTGCGGAGAATTAGGAAACATCAGCATGCAGTGTTGTGAATGTACCAGGGTGCTCTGATATGCAATCGTAAACATCTGTTTTGGATTCTTTGTATTCGGTTGATCCTGTAAAGTGTGGTATATTGCCATATGGAGCAACTGTATTGCTATATGGGTCGAATAAGGGATGTCACCTGCATGTAGTGGTAGTGCATATTTGATTTGGCACATTCTATAGCGCAGTTTGTGACATGAAGGTTCCTGTTTGAGGTGACGCCAAGATACGAGGGACGTTCAATAAGTCCTTAGAAAATCCAACAAATTACACTCGTAGCATGGAACAAAGTTTGTATTTAGTAACCGTCGTCTCTTACTAGATGGCAGTTTCAGCTATATCCATCACAAGGTTTCGTTGCCCTGGGCGACTGAATCAACAACCATGTACTTATTTAAAAAAATAGGGGGAAAAAACGAGTTTCGTGCGGCAATTAAGCACTTCTATTTAAAAGGCTTAACACCGAAAGAGATAAAACGCGAGTTGGATGAAGTTCATGGCACATATGCTTCTGCGTTTGCAACAATTTACAATTGAATAAATGAATTTAAGTGTGGTCGTACATTCACAAATGATGAAACTCGTTCCGGACGTCCATTAGAAGTGACTTCCTCCGAAATAATTGACAAAATTTCAGGAAATGGTTTTTAGTGATCAACGAATCAAAGTTCGCGAAAAAGTAGAGGCCACAGGCATATCACAAGGTACAGTGTTCCCAATTTTCCACCAAAAATTAGGTGTGACAAAGGTCTCAGCAAGATGGATGCCGTGTTTGCTCTCAATGGAGAACAAAAGCAACCGCGTGATCGTTTCGGAAGCTGGTTTGTGACTTTTCCGTCGCATTCCTGACGGGTTTCTGCGTCGATACATAATTGTGGATGAAACATAGACACAACTACTACACTCCAGAGACAAAAGTATAGTCGAAACAGTGGATTTTAAAGGCTCCGAAGAAGGCAAAGGTGGTGAAATCTCAGCGAATTGGGATGCATGCTGAATCGTCTACATTGATTACTTGCAGAAAGGAAGAACGATAAATGGAGAGTATTATGCATCGTTATTGCACCGGTTGAACGCAGGAGAACTCAAGAAAAAACACCCACATCCGGCAAAGAAAAAAATTCTCTTCTGTTAAGACAATGCAAGGATGCAAACCTGCGCAGTTTCAATGGCGAAAAGTGTTGAATTAAAGTTCGAATTACTACAAAATTCACCGTATTCACCAGAGTTGGCCCCCATTAACAATGTTTCACTTCCAAACTTGAAAAAGTGGCTCGATGGAAAACGATTCAGGACTAACGAAGAGGTTATCTCCCAAACATATGCCTATTTTAAGGACCTTCCAAAATCCTACTTTTTAGAAGACTTAAAACAGTTGGAGAAACGCTGGGAAGAGTGTATTGGGCTAAACGGAGACTATATTAAAAATAAATATACCCAAAAAAATTTTTTTTATCTTTTTCTAAGGACTTACTGAACGCCCCTCATATCGTAACAATAGATTCCACGGTTGGTATTTACAGTCCTTCCATAAACATAGGATGAGTGACTTTTCGCTTGTATTTCACTTAAAATGTTTGAATTTTTGACGATTCATTAGATCGCGCCATTTATTACACCACAGATGTACTTTGTCACGGAAAACTTGCATATCCTAGTGGCCGTAGAAGAGCATGTTCCGATACTTAGAGCAGCAAATAAGAAAGAAAAAATATCTCAAAACGCAGTCTTGTGGAACACCAGAACGAATTGCTCTGGATGGTAGCTGTGCGGTTTCATACTTGCGTTTGCTGAGATAAGTCTGCACTGTTCTGTGTAGTGTATCGGAAAGATGGTGTTGAACTTTAAGAAGCAGATCTTCAAGCTACAATTTATCAAAGGCTTTTCGGTGTCAAGAAAATAGTCCAAAACATACAGATTTTGCTTTAAAAGTGCTCAAAATATAATGTAACTGTTGCGGGCAAGAATTTAAGATCTGAAATCAAACTGTGTATCCGATTTCACATCTTGAAGATGAGCAGGTAAAGAAGGTGGCAGTAATCGTTCAAACAGTTTAGAGAATCAGGGAAGACTTGTAGGTTTGGTCATTTCTTGTTTTATGAGGTGCAGGTATCGGTACAGCTATTTCCACTGATGAGGGAAGTGTGTGTTTCGAAGCATGGCGTTGTGAACGATCATTCTGCATCTTGTCATGTCACTGATCGGACTCGGTTGAATATGTTCAGTTTTCTTTTGAAGTTCAATGTTCAAGTATTTCCGATTCTCAATTCAGTAAAATTGTTTGGTCAGGTATTGAGTTTTCTTCGACAAGGAGCCGTCTTATGCATTAAACGCAGTTAGCTGATTTATAACAGTAGCAGAACGCACGGCTTTCAGAGTCCCGCAATTTTCTGCCGGCTCGATTATAGTTAGCTTTATGTGGAGAATACTTTGTTCTTTCCCACAGAATTCAGCATTGCGTTTTCATGCGGTGGAATTGTTCTATGTGAGGAGAAGTAAATAGTTTCTGTTTGTTGCGGAGGGCAGGAATTTGTGAATGTTTGCTATGTTTGCAGCATGTTGGTTGCTCCGCATAAGATGGATGACAGCTCTATCGATATCTTGTGCTGATTTAAGAGGTATTAGTAAGTCTATCAAGAGCAAATGTATAAAGGTTTCAGTTAAAAGGATATTTAATAAGAGCGGACTCGATGCGATTGGAACTACATATTTACATTGAGTATGACTGAAACAGGATAGTGATCAGAGCTTAACTCATTCAAAATTATCCGATCTAAACATATTTTGGCTATATCCTTTCCTGAAAAGAAGTCTAAGGTGTCTAGTTTACTTTCATCGTCTGGGTACAGCGGCTCTAAGTTGAGTTGTAAAACGATGTCACGTACTAGTTTTCCTTTTGGATTATCGATGTTCGAGCCCCAGCGAGAATGTTTACTTCTGGTTTCCTCCTAGATTTCATTACATGTGCTATGTCTCAGAAATGTGGTGCATTCAGTTTATTTGTTGATCATGAGTAACATAAACCTATTTACAATTTTCAGTTGTGAACGCTACTTGTATGTGGCAGATTTGAAGTTCAGATTCTTAAATGGGCTGTAACTCATCATCAATTTATAGATCGCTTTACAAAGATTGCAGAGCCTCCTTTTCTTTTATTACTTGGATGATCAGTTCTATAGGAACAATAACCAGCGAGGGAGAAATGTAAATACGGTGCTAATTTTGTTTTATTACTTGGATGATCAGTTCTATAGGAACAATAGCCAGCGAGGGAGAAATGTAAATACGGTGCCAATTTTGTTTTATTACTTGGATGATCAGTTCTATAGGAACAATAGCCAGCGATGGAGAAATGTAAATACGGTGCTAATTTTGTTTTAGTTGATAATAAAATGTTCGTTGTTGATGCCACGAGAATTCGAAGTGCAGATTTTTAGCGAGTTTGAAGCGGCCATTACTTATTTAGTAGCAATGGCAGAATTTGAGACAAAGTTTTCATTAATGGGTGAATAAAGATACAAGAGATTCGATGCGGCTAAGAAGTGTGTGTGTGTGTGTGTGTGTGTGTGTGTGTGTGTGTGGGGGGGGGTTATATACTGATTTTCTGTGGCACACTGGAGAACTTAGGCATAGGAACTTTAAATATGTAATAAGTATTCTGAGACTGTAAATGGAAGCAGTTTTTCGCTAAAGAATTTGCAGCAAGCGCGGTGTTATTTTTGAGTATTTCCCGTTGAGTGTTATATTGATAACGCAGGTAATTCAACATGGACAGTAACTCTTTGTATGCTGGTCTTTACAGTTGACACAAACCTGTAGGTTTTGTGCACTGGTCTGCTGATTACTGGACATTGATTGCACTTATACATCTAGGCAGTTTACTGTGTCCATGTTCTTGACTTCTCATATATTGAATAACTGTACGTCTAGGTTTATGAAGTTCAACTTTGATTCCCGCATAATACAGCTTAGTCAACTTATACATGTTTCGGCTTTATGGTCACCAAAGAATGCACATACTCAATGGTGATACACATTTGTACCGGTTCATCTCCATGTTGCTCCATAACAACACTGCTATCACATGTAAGTCTCTAATTATAAGTCTAAAATTGCGTTCATTTTTCATTTTTGCTTGGTTTTCATCCAAATAATCAATAATTTTCCGTACCATTCAACCGTATCAAATAAGAATTTAACTTTCTGTTATCAATGGTACGAGTAGGACCAGTTTGGAGTGAAATCAGCTTCTGTAGCATAACATGGATATTGCTTATATAAATTGCTTCTTACTTGATGCGTTGTTGTTCGCGTTTGCCTGATGATCTCCAGATATGTTTACCAAAGAAGTGAATTCGTTTGGAGATGCAAACGGAGATTCACTTTTCAGAGAGCTAATACTTGAATTCATTTGTTTACATTAGCATAGTTTCCATCATAATAATGAGATAACCTATATAAAGGGGAGCACAAGGTCGCGCAAAATCGCACCCACTAATAATTGATGAATTTATTTTTATAGCAGCAAGAAACCAAATAACTTGAAGTAATTTGGATAGTTTTCAATCACTAAATCTACTTAAGGGCACATTGAAAATTCAAAACAATGCCCATGAAAAAATGTTGCAGAACTTATTGTTGTAAAATGTGTTTTTTTTCCCCCCACATATACATGTGAACAATGCTTTCTAAACTGAAGTATACCAAGAGTGATACGGCCTTACAGTTTGATTGATGATATAATTCTATCAATACTGCGTCTCTGTTAGTCCACAATTCAGTGTTTATTGACATATTAGTGTCGAAAAAAAGCTGTCAGCGTTCTACTATGCACCCGAAAAAAGATTTGTTAAGCCTCATTTGAAGAAGAAAGAAAGCAACATATGATTTGATACTCGGCCACTTGCCGAGTTGTTTCCGCCACTGCTGTACTTTACATGGTGAGCAACAGTCTTGATAACTCCAGGTGAGATGGGGGAGACGTCACACTTCCCCTCCGTTTACCAACTCTCCAGGGCTGTGTTAAAGATTGCAACTGCCCGATCCAATGTACTTATGTTCTGGATTAAAATGGAAGTTTATCCAATACACATAAACTGAAAAGAAGGTAAAATTAGAAGAAAAAAATTACCTCGTGCTCATTAATTCGGATATCTGATTTAACGATAGTGTTTGCTTATTTTGCCTTTCTACTTCTGAAACGCACCACAAATTTGAAACAAGTTTCCAACATTTCAGAAAATAAAAGGGATCACATGACTGAAGCTTAATGACAAAAAAAGTATTTATTCCCTTAATCTTGTAAGTGCCAAAATGTTTGTTAAGATAAGTAGCGTATACTTATTTAATAGCTTGCTTCAGGCTTATCCGGGTTTTCGTTAATCTGAAATACCTCGGTCCATTATGGTCCGCATAAACAAGAGCATTTTTAACTGTCTTTTGAAAGGATATACAATTACGCTTTAGATGTGTCATACTTGTGTAAAATTTAAGAAATGATACTATTAAATTACAATTATCGAAAATGACAACTTTCGATATGAAATTTAAGATATGCTAGCTTGTATCAAGTAACGTCTGCTTTATAACATACAGTTCATACAAACCCGACCTTCAAAAGCCTTTGCACTTAATTCACAATTAGGAGTGGTTGTAAATGTTCCCATTGAAATTTACGAGTGTCTGCTGATATGACGATAGGGAAATGTTGCAGCTGCAGTAAAACGCCAAAGTTTACACACATGTACTATACGTTAGCTACTATTAAAATACTTACAAAAGCGCTATCAGATAAGTTGCCATCCAAATAAAGGAATTTTATGTAAACATTAGCTATACAGAAAATTCGGCGCATTCTGTCGATAACAACCTAAGTATAGGTACACTTAAATTCTCATAATCAGAGTCGAAGATGAACTTTAATTTGTTATGACCAGAGACCGAATTATATGCATGGAAAATGCTTAAAATATGCAAGAAAAGTGTCAAAATATGCAACATCAAATAATACAAAGTAATGATTAGTTATATATACATATATATTTATATTATTTCAAAAACAATACACAATCGGCAGTTTTTATTTTTTACTTCAACAGAAATCATCGTTACAAATTCGTTTACATTTTGCTACTACGGTAAACAGAAACGATCAGGTACTCTTCCAAATGTTTAGTAAAATTGTATTGTCGATCGCTCAAAACATTTTTATAAGCAGAAAAGGACCTTCTGTATCAACTGAGGTCACCTGACTTTGGGTGTATAATCCCACTTATTGTTCCTGGTAAAACCTCACCCGTCCCATTAATAAAACTATCAATTTGACACAAAGGTCCAAAGTTCAAATGTTTGTAATCTTTTAAGTTTTCTCGGGACTATTTCCGCCAAGGAGTTCACTAGACGGATTTGATTCATTACTTGAATAGACTCAGTGAACGCCAAACCTCGAGTTCAGAGCTTTTTAATACTCGCAAGTATGTGAGAAAATGACAGCCATGTTTTTCTGAATACCGGAAGCGTTAGATGCTTCCTTGCACTGACAAGCTGCGATCACCTCGAAATGCTCGTTGTAAAGCAACACAACGTCGACCCCAACGAGTTACCATGTTTTGGGAGGTAAAGATATGTTTCTGTGTAAGCCTCGAGCGGGCACGTGCCATAAGAAACACTTTCTCTGTCTACATCCCCCAACATGGACCATACTTCTTTAGCGAGGAGACCCCGTGAGCAAAGCACGTCACGTGTAAAATACTTGGAGGGCTTTTCCAGCTTTGATCATATAGGGAGCAGCACCTCTTTTCATCTGTACAAGATTCTGGAAATATCTTTTTAATGCCCTCATTCGCAAATCTGGCGGTCGTAGAATGATTTACATTTTGTAATTCTTTGCAGGCCACCAAATAGGAACAAGGTCTTGTTTTAATGCACCAATATTAAATTAGCAATTAACGGCCGACAATTTTCGGTGGTTTCATAAGCTTAAGTCCAAATGATATTATTCCTGATCATTGTGTAATTCTTCCAGAACATGTAGACCAATTGTTGGCATGTAATATTGATTCATCTGGTATATGTTGATTTACGCAGAAAACTTTTGAGGAGAGAGTTTGTAAGTTTGTGAAGAGGAATATTACTTGCAATGAATGCTACACGACAAATCTCCCCCCCCCTCTGGAGGTTAAATCGCTGCTACTGTTACTTGCTGCTATTAAAAGTTGTTGTCGTGGGCCTTTCTTTTACATTCCTGCGATATGAACACTTGTCTTGACATTGGTCTATTTGAAACTTTTTTGTGCACGGCTTTATAACTTATTTCCATCATGACTAAATGCCCCAGAATGGTCAGCTATTCACGGAACGGCGTTTCTTTTTTCGGGTCGCATGGTGCACTGCACATTACACACTACGTGTTGAACTTTGTACACATAAATAGAAAACTAAACTGAAACAATGGACGTGCGACAAACAACGTGACAATGGAAATAGTTTTATTTATGGACGCTCTTTAACTGCTATGGTTCTCAGTGTCCCATTCTATACTGGGCCTGAAAGACAGCTTAGTTTTGCTCAGAGGCCTCTTTTTCAGGCTTGAGGTTCTTTTATGTGCCGTAAATCTACGACATGTGACCAACGGCTTACTTCACTTCCAAAGGAAGCCACGCTAAGGATTTTTACGCCCGAAATTCATCGTCCTCCGCCGGGTTTGAATCCGCCGTCACTATAAAACATCAAAACGAGAACAAGCTTGTGCCGCCCTTTTAAATTTCTAAAATATTGTAAATATAGCCCTGAATATGCACCAGTTCTTGGTTAAAATATGTAATAACCGATGAAAAAGGGCTAAATATGCAAATACATATGCAACATGCAAATGCATATAATCCGGTCTCTAGTTATGACAGTGAGGCTGACGAGGGAGGGAAAGAACTTGAAGAAAAAATAGACACAAACAGAATTGAGATAATAGGACAAAATGCAAGCTAGTCGTTTGGCATTTCTAAAACTTGGATGAATTTTGCTTTACTAAAATATTCTTGGACAGGTCTTTAATATGGCAAAATATCTTACAGCTACCGGGCTAATTCTGAATGTAGGCGCGCTCATCGTATATTCCATTCCAAGCATGTTTAAGAGTAAACTAAAAGGCCATGCACCAAAGTTAATGCTGGAAATTTGTTAAATCAAGAGTTTAAAAAAAAAAAAAAATTAACACGGCAAGTACTTAGTTCAATTATAAGAATATGTTTTAGTTGATCATTCTGGGAGGAGAAGGAAAAACTTAATGGCAATGATCAGACAGGAAAACACACATATCACACTCTCCCCAGTAGAAAGATGAGGGCCCGGATTGCTTTCATCGTTATACACCAAACAAAAGTAGTTCAATAAAAAAAAAGTTTGAAATGAGCAAGAAGGAAAAGGCGTTCACTACTCGTACAAGCAATTCTCTTATGTTGCAATAAACTCCCTAGAGAACAGTACATTTGACCAGTGTGTTGTGAAGATTATAATCAGATATTCAATTATAAATTATACCACCCCTCACGAACTTGCGCCTTTTCTGGTAGAATGATGCTCAGATTTATAATCTATCAAATCAGATATCATACATTCATTAAAAATGTATCACCTGCAAATAGTGAAAATGCTCTTTACAGAAATATAAGCGTGCGCACATTTGCGATGAAGGTAAGGAAAACAAGCTCGTCTGCAGGTTACGTTGTGTCATGTCCATTGCAAACAATAATGACAGCCTGAAGTAAATAAACAATTTGATGAACTATTTTTATAGAAAATTGGAATCAATTCTTTCGAAGAAGTTTTATTCAAATGTTTATGACAGAAGCGTAATATTTGAATACAGTTAAGATCTTCTTTAAAGCAGTGAGTTCTTTAAGAAAATCTAGCCTAGAACTTAATATTCTGCGTAGGATAAACATACAGGGTGGCGCAGGATAAGTCACCTGATATGTTTCATGAATAACACATTTGTTATTGATAAGATTTCTAATTTATTGATGTAGAAGTAACGAATACAGCTTGGAAATACAACCTACTGAATCACATGTTCAATATGACCGCCGTTTTGGTTTACAATTTCTGAAAATCGCACACGTTCATTTGTGACGATTCTCCGACACAAATCTTCTGGAATGGCGCGGCATAACTCCACAATGATGACCCTACAGTGCATTTTCGGGTGTTCTGCACTACACCTCTTTAAGGAAGAAGTCACATGGGTTAATGTCCGGACGGCCACATTTCTCCTCCTTCATAACGTTCTGGAAATCTGTTTGACAATACCCTAAGGCCAAATATTTCGTGTAGGAAATCAAGCACGACGTTGGCAGTATGGGGCCGTGCTCCATCCTGCATGAAGCATTGTGTCTGCAATGGCAGACATGTGGCCATGAGTTGCGGAAAGTACTGTAACATCAAAGAAGAACGGACCGATGTTTCCATGGCTTGACATCGCGACACACCCACCCCCACGCACACGCACTTTCTCCCCGTAGGTGTCTTGTCGATTTTACGGCGCACCTACGTGCATGTGGCCGCTTACACTCAATAACGGATCCAGAACCTGCAAATGTGTGATGTAATCTGCGTATTGTCTGTGGGCTGGGAGCACGAAACCTTCTCTGTGTCAATGTTACACTGTTCGTCGCCGCGAACAGTAACACAGTCCTTTGTCCGCCATCGCGGACTCAAAACGAAGCGATGAACTCGTAGACATCTGGAGTAATTTACAAGAATCGCACGAAGTTGAGCGCACAATTTGAAAGCTATTGCCCCATTAATATACTTGTAGGATCAAATTCAATCGGTTGACTTATCGTGCGCCACAAAGTATATTGATTGCATTTGTTGAATACAAACATGAGCGTAAACTTAATTCGAAGAGTGCTGACTGGAAACTTACACAATAAAAGCATATACGCAAGGCAGAGTGTGGACTCAAAACTTCTGAGAAATGCAGTGAAAGGAGTAGAAAACCGGGGATCAGCGTTCAAAGAAAACAGTGTGCAACATATCCAACGTGTTTTTAAATACTAATTTAAAAGTAACCTGAATTAAAAAGAAATTTAATTTGTTCCACTAACATGACTTTCTCTAGATATTCTGCAACAAATTGCTCTCTTAAAAGCTTATTGGACTCTGTACCTAATTCTAATCGTTAACATTTAAGAAGTAATGATATTGCTTATTTCCTTGTAGCTTCAAGGTAATAAGGGAATGCACTAGGCTAAAGCGATAGCAAATCTTTTAATTTCTGATCGCTATGTGATGACCTTGAAATTCTATTATATTTGCCTACTAGGATGGAGAAAAGCGAATACGACTTCCCATTTAATAAAAATGTATTTATACATAATTTAAACCAAGAACAAGTAGTGTTTTGGAAATGGTTAGTTCCACCAGAAAATTTTACATGACAAAGTGTCTTTTAACGAGATCACAATTTTTGTGTTGTAATATTTTGTCTGTCTCTTACGGTTTACTAGATAGGTAAAAGTCGCCCAGTATGGAGAGAACTTTAGAGGCTGTTCCCAGAAAATGTAAGATATACATTTAATGTCATGAATATACAATCTGTTAATACATCGTTCAGAGCTCCCACCCTCCCAGAAAAATGCTCCCTGGAAAGAGTAGTTTAGTGTAGCGGATTTTTTGTTTGACTTATGTCACATCTTTGGAAGATACTTAACTAAATTATTAAGTTTGGTATTTAACAAACCTGCTGACGCCAGAGTACTCGTACACAACCTGCCTTAGCATCAGCGCGCAGTTGTCAACTGTGTTTTGTTTACATCAACATTATTTGTTTCATTGTTATGTTGTTCTTTTTTATGTTTTGGTAGCTTAACGTCCTTTAATATGGTTGGTCATATCGGACGATGAATGAAATTGGTGAAATGAAGCTCAAAATGACCTCAGGGTCCATGGAGCTTAAAGTCTCGACATTTGTCTTCTCAGGATAAGGGAAAATGCCGAGAGAAAAAATGTATCCGGGTAACTCACCCTAAGCTAGATTCGAACTCACGACCTTTTGAATGTGAGGCAAACATCCACTCCCATATTATTCAGGCGAGCTTGTTTCATTTGTTTGTGCGGCTGTGAAAATGATTTTGCTAAGAGGAGGAGATGTAGGGAATTTCGTAAACGTGTAATTGATTTGGTTTATTTATATTCGTTAAGATGTTCAGCTTGTTATTTCAATAAAAACTCAAAGGGGCGGTGTAATTACCTAGACATTCTCTCGCATCTTAATGTGATTTCTCCTCGACACTGCAACACCGGCTCAGTCATCCATTCTCCAATATGTCTATCTACATTTCTTTAATTTAGTATCTGGAGTACTCCCTAAATTACTTTTTCTTGAATTATTAACTTTTTTCATGAATATAATTAAAATGACTGCTTTTGCTGTCTCTTTGTGGGCTGCTTACTTTATTATCACGTCCTGATGCATACATGGGTCAGCTGAACACACATTACTCACACTGGCAACATAGCCCTTTAGTTCGGAGCTTGGCCGCTTAAGCCGATGTCTCACGGTCAAAATTTGGTCCAAACATTTTTATACAACGTGAACATTGTATACAATTTCTGCATTCCATTCCCACGGGAGTGTGTATTGGTCCAAATATTTTTCGCATGCACATGAACAGCTGATAAAAATGGTGGAGGTTGCTGATCCACAAGTATTTACGTTCGCTGTCGCAAGCTTAGTTTATGTATCCATTGCAAGAGCACATTATAATAGAAAGAGAGAAAAAAAAAACAATAAAGAGGCGTTGGTGGACTAGACCATGGCTGGAACGTAGGAATGCAGACCAAGCAAAAGGTGTACTGCATGTGCTGCAAAATGAACTAGTTTCTAACTCTGTAAATTAATTTAACTTCCTTAAAATGGACGCAAATTTGTTTGGAAAGTTGCAGTTCTTAGTCGAGTCAAACATCAGCCGCCAAGACACAAATATGAGGCAGTCCATACCAGCAAATCAAGGATAAGACCACGCTTTTATATTTTTGTTGAGAAAAGAAGGTTAGGTACAAATAGAACCATAAAATACATTTGCAGAGGTTATAATTACCCGAGTTATTATTTCATAAATTTCTGCCGCACAAAAAATGTATATTTCAACCATAGCTGAGCTACTATGACCCTATTATTGAGGACAAAGTCTACAAGATACAGCTACTATGACCCTATTATTGAGGACAAAGTCTACAAGATACAGCAAAGTTTCACACAATCACGTTGGCGGCAAGGAAGACCCAGCGCTAGCGCCTATCTTATTGCGTCATTACCACCAGGTAAAGGTTGATTTCATACGTTTGGACAAAAAATTAGAAACCGCTGTATTATGTTGTAGCCAACTGGAATTGGACCAAAAAATAGGACGGCAATTGTATACAATGAAATCATTCAATGTCCCACGATCCAATTTGTAGTTTTGAAGAGTGTTGGACCAAAACATTTGACCGTGAGACATCGGCTTTACCTTGGATTACGAAAATTGACTGTATGTTGGCTATACAACGTTTTAGAGGTGTGACCAACAGTTATTTTCGCGTAACTGTTATAATTATCACTGTTATAGTGTGGTAACCATTACTTCTAACCGTTACCAGAAACGATTAAGTTCTTCATTCAAACGGTTATGACATTCGCAGTTACGTTGAAATAATGGTTAGAACGACTAGAAGTAACTATGTGCAATACTTTGATTACCTACTACTGCAAAATGCATTCCCTCTCCCTCTCTCCCTCCCTCTCTCTCACCAAAATGTATTCCTTCGTATGTCCTTCTGCTTAATGGTTAAGATGTTCCCGCATATGTAGATGGAACAATCGCCAAAAAGTAATGCAAATCGAGGTCGGAGGAATACAGTTGTACAATATTGATAAAATATATTCAAGACACAATTACGATGTGTTTGATAATAATGAAGCAACCCTTTCATCTACGAGGTTTGATTCCAGAAATAATATAGTATATCTATCGGCCTTTCATGGTTTGTTATGCAAAGTTAAAGGGTAAAATATCCATGAGTAGTTAAGATAAGAGACAGCTGGCACGCTAATTGAGAAAGATGGCGGCCAATTAGCGCATTTTACTTCCACGTAGGCACTAGTTTTCAGTATTATGACATGTTTAACCATGTTTTAAGCACTTTGCTATGCATTCTGGCAATCTTTGAGGACTTTCTTCGTCATTTTATAGTGATTCATTCGGCTTTTTGTGCCCTTGCAGATCATTTGTACCATTTTTAAATGTTCTTCGAGAGCAAGAACAGCTATTTCGAGAAATTTTAATAGCATTCTATGCCATTTTGAGGGTGTTTAGGACTCTAGGAAAGCTTGTTTTAAGGTATACACAAGACATTTTAGCTATTTTTTTTTCAGTTATTTCGTGCCATTTTGAAGGTCCTTCGAGTGTTACAACAAGCACATTTAGGGTGGTTTTCATGACATTCCATGCCATTTTAGGTCTCTAGAACAGATAGTTTCAGTGTATGCAAACAGGCATTTTAGCTCTTTTTCTACTCATTTCGTAAAGTTTTGAATGCTTTAGCAGTTACTTCGGGTGCTTCTAATGCCATTAGGGGGGGGCACAGTAAGACATTTAGATTTTATTAGATTCTTAGATGAGAGAAATCTGTTTTTCTATGTATAATGTTGGCACACTCTATGAATAGCATTTATGGAAGCAATTTGCTGTTTGCAGACTATATAAAAGTTCTGATTTTAAGGCAAATAAGGTAAATCTTTCTTATTGTGCTGTTATTTTTTTACTTTCTCTACACGTACTATGTACATAGTGTATAGAGAAAGTATTGCACTCCACCAAAAAAATTAATACCGAGATTTCACCGGAAATATATGTTTTAGGGTCCCTTGTATAAAAAAAAAGTATTTTCAGAAAAAGGTCCGTGTGTATATGTGTGTACGATAACTGAAAAACGAAAAGGCGGTAAAATACCAAAATTGGTATTTAAGTTCAGTATCTTCTAGGGATGCGACACAAAGATTTTGAGAAAAATTCCCCCACCGCAAACTACCCTTTACATAGAACTTTTTTTCGAAAATGTTGATTTTCTTAAAAATGGCTCTAACGAGATTGATTAAAATATGGTATATTAAAGATATCTACCTAACAGATAAAATGTATATTTTGAACTTTCTGGGAATAGCCTCTGAAAAGCACTTTATTCTGGATGAATTTTACGGAAGTTTGCATAACTGCTAAACCGTAAGACATGAATAAAAACTTACCACACAAAAAATGTTGAGCACGTAAAAACACACAATTTATGTTATAATCATTTTTTTTCGTGGAGTTGATCTTCTTTTTTTTTTTTTATTTTTTTTTTTTTATAGATATTCCTTGCTTTTGGTTTCAGCTTTAAAAAACTAACTTTTCTCACACAGGAATTTGTCAACTGCTGTCCATATAAACAAAGGAACTTCAATCACATAGCAACCAGCTTTTCACTATCACTTTAACCTATGGTACTCTCTCATTTCGCTTCTACTTACAAGGAGGCAAGTAATAAGACTATTTCTGCTATTTTTTTCTCGATTAGCATGAAGTAAATAGAAGCATAAGCCTTTAACAATAATTTGTTGCAGAGATGTAGAGAAAGTCATGTGAATGGAAGACATCAGATTTTTTTAACGCTGTATTGCTATGAAACACTATAGCTAAATGTTCTTTATTTTGGGTACGTCATGAAACAGAGAAGTAGCCATAATGCTGATATCAGAATGTGTCCCCAAGTGTTTGCAGGAAGAGCAGTTAAAAGATTACCTGTTAACTTGCTCGGCTATGTGTAATGGACCAACTTTATTAGACTGTAGAACATTATTTTATAAAATGGCATCAAGAAATGCTGTAAAAATTCCCTCCTGAATCATGGCAAATTCAAGAGAGACCTGGGATAGAGTGGATCCGGGCTATTTGAAGCGAAATCAACATTTATCTTTGAGACAGCCAGAAGCCTGCAGTTTATCAAAAGCGACATCCTTTAATAAACATAATGTGTAATATTTTTTTGATAAACTGTCGCTCTCAACACTTTTCTAATGGGCTTCGTATTTTCCATTTAGATGAAACTGGTTGGTCCACTGTTCATAAACCAAAAATCTGATGTGTTCCATTCACATGACTTTCTGTATATCTCTGCAACTAAGAATTGTTAAAAAGCTTATGCTTATATTTAGTTCATGCTAATCGAGAAAAAAGCTGCAGAAATAGTCCTATTACTTGCTCCCTTGTAAGTAGAAGCGAAATAAGGCAGTACCATAGGTTAAAATGATAGTCAAAAGTTCGTTGCTATGTGACTGAAGTTCCATTGTTTGTATGGACAGGAGTTGACAATTTTCTATATAGGAAAAGTATGTTTTTTAAAGCTGAAACCAAAAACAATGAGTATCCCAAAAATGATAAACTACACGAAAAAAATGACTATAAGATAAAATTGTGTGTTTTAAGGAACTCTACATTTTTTGTGTTGTAATTTTTTGTCCATCTCTTACAGTTTAGCAGTTATGCGCAATTCCGTAAAATTCTTCCAAAATAAAGAAGTCTTCAGAGGCTTTTAACAATGGACAGTCATGATGCCCACAAACATATTTTTAGAACCGATTGACAGCCTCACAGAACGGGATAACCATTAAACAATGGACAGTCACGATGCCCACAAACATATTTTTAGAAGCGATTGACAGCCTCACTGAATGGGATAATCATTAAACAATGGACAGTCATGATGTCCACAAACATATTTTTAGAAGCGATTGACGGCCTCACTGAATGGGATAACCATTTTAACAATTGACAGTGATGATGGCCACAAACATATTTTTAGAAGCGATTGACGGCCTCACTGAATGGGATAACCATTTTAACAATTGACAGTGATGATGGCCACAAACATATTTTTAGAAGCGATTGACGGCCTCACTGAATGGGATAATCATTAAACAATTGACAGTCATGATGCCCACAAACATATTTTTAGAAGCGATTGACAGCCTCACTGAATGGGATAATCATTAAACAATGGACAGTCATGATGTCCACAAACATATTTTTAGAAGCGATTGACAGCCTCACTGAATGGGATAATCATTAAACAATGGACAGTCATGATGTCCACAAACATATTTTTAGAAGCGATTGACAGCCTCACTGAATGGGATAACCATTAAACAATGGACAGTCATGATGTCCACAAACATATTTTTAGAAGCGATTGACGGCCTCACTGAATGGGATAACCATTTTAACAATGGACAGTGATGATGTCCACAAACATATTTTTAGAAGCGATTGACGACCTCACTGAATGGGATAACCATTTTAACAATTGACAGTGATGATGGCCACAAACATATTTTTAGAAGCGATTGACGGCCTCACTGAATGGGATAACCATTTTAACAATTGACAGTGATGATGGCCACAAACATATTTTTAGAAGCGATTGACGGCCTCACTGAATGGGATAACCATTTTAACAATTGACAGTCATGATGCCCACAAACATATTTTTAGAAGCGATTGACAGCCTCACTGAATGGGATAATCATTAAACAATTGACAGTCATGATGCCCACAAACATATTTTTAGAAGCGATTGACAGCCTCACTGAATGGAATAACCATTTAACAATGGACAGTCATGATGGCCACAAACATATTTTTAGAAGCGATTGACGGCCTCACTGAATGGGATAACCATTAAACAATGGACAGTCATGATGTCCACAAACATATTTTTAGAAGCGATTGACAGCCTCACTGAATGGGATAATCATTAAACAATTGACAGTCATGATGCCCACAAACATATTTTTAGAAGCGATTGACAGCCTCACTGAATGGGATAATCATTAAACAATGGACAGTCATGATGTCCACAAACATATTTTTAGAAGCGATTGACGGCCTCACTGAATGGGATAATCATTAAACAATGGACAGTCATGATGGCCACAAACATATTTTTAGAAGCGATTGACATAGCCTCACCATTTTCACAATTCCTCCCACAGTCTCTAGCAATTAGATGTGTCAGTGTTAGGGTCCTTTAAATCGTTGCAGTTGATTCATGGATGCTAACGAATCCTGTTTCGATATATGGTGTGACAAGTTTTGTTGGTGTAGCACATGAACGGGCAAATGTCATCGCTGGATTTCAGAAAACAGAAACATTTCCATTTGACTGACTTGTCTTTCGTGCTCCCAAAGTAGCAAGTAATAACACTAATTCTGTAATATTTATTTTGATTAGCACGATATAGATAAAAGAATAAAGAATGCAACACATCCGATTTTTTGACATGCTTTTTTCTGGACTAAGGATTCCATTGATCTGCTGAATGGAGGAAAAGGATCCTGGCGAAGGAGACTCAGGATTCAGTTGTGAAAATTGGGGAATCTCTGGAACTGATCAAGATGGCAAACTGGAAGCGTCTGTCTGAAAACGAAGAAATTTATTTTCTGGAATAGCTTTTTGCTCTTACCTTTTGTCTGTATAGACCATCTGAAACGACCATTAAAACGGGCTATTTAGCATTCACATTTAAATATCAATTAAGCTAATACTTTTAATAAGCGGAAATACCCTTGTGTTTACGGGACAAAAGAGCCCCATGTGCAGACAGTTCGAAAAATGCGCCAAACAAGACGTTTGTGGAAGCAGCCACCAATATTTGTGCTTTTCTCAAGACCCTTAAATACAGTGCCAACATTATTTCTTGTGAATGAACAATTATCATGGCTGTCCTCATATACTCCTATTAAATATCTTGGTGTATTATTAGACACCAGATTAACGCGGAACGCCGTAACGCTTGCAACCTCTAGAAGAACAACTTTGATAAACAGACGCTCCAGAATTGGTCTTGATTGCTTCATTCTTCTGTACTCTCCTCCCGTGTGGGGTTCAGCTAGTAAAACACGTATTCATAAACTTCAGGTTACTCAAAATAAAGTACTTGGAGTTATAACTAACTCTACTTGGAAACATTAAACTTCATCAAGAGTTTGACATCCTGTCCATCAGATCTCTCTCAAAGATCTTCTACTCTAAGTGACCTAGGAGCTCTGTGTACAAATTGGGAGAAAGAAGCCAGGACTGGAGAGAAACTTACCTCAAGACATCTTATTATCGGACACCGACATTCACAAGACTCATTCAACCTTATTTGTGATAATGATACCTTCTTTTTCATGTTACTATTCTTAATAATGCACATTCATTTTTCAACTCCTATTTTACAAACTTGTTAATATTATTTTAATTTTTGAGTTTACCTGAAATTTGTATTTTTAACCTTGTTATAAACTTCATCGCAGTCTGTAATTTCTTTTAAAGTCTATACTTTGCAGACAATGTACAAATGTTAATGTGTCATATGACCCATATCAATGTTATTTTATATTAAATTATTATAAATAGCCTATATAGCTTTTAGCTGGTCGGTCAAAATAAATAATTAAAGAAAACCACCAATATTTGTTGATACACACATACTGCAGAAGCTGAGTTCTTACTGAAGTAACAACATCATTAAAATTCACATTGCTGCGCATGGTGCACCTTAATTGTATTCTTTAACTAGCAAAATAATTAATCATAATTTGCTTGAAATTCTCTTCTTCTCCTATCAATGAAACACCTTTACCATAACCACATACTGTGAAAAACAGAAATGGGCACACACTAAAGGAAAAGCCTTCATTGCAAGAGCACTAAGGCATTCTTTTTACTTTCTCTACACATACTATATACTTAGTGTATAGAGAAGGTATAGCACTCCACCTAAGAATTCGATGTCGAGATTTCACCGGAAATGTTTTAGGGTTCATATACAAAAAAAAAAAAAAAAAAAAAAAAAAAAAAAAAAAAAAAAAAAAAAAAAAAAAGCATTTTCACAATAACGTGTGTGTGTGTGTGTCCGTGTGACTGTGAACACAATAACTCAAAAACGCGATAAATACCAAACTTGGTATTTAAGTTTAGTATCATCCAGTAATGCGACACGAATATTTTGAGAAAAATCCCCCATCCCAACTACCCTTTACGTGGAACTTTTTTCGAAAATTTTGATTTTCTCAAAAATGGCTCTTAACGATTTTGATTAAAATATTATATATTAAAGATATTTACCTGACAAATAAAATGTATATCTTGAATTTTTTGGGAATACCCTCTGAAGACTACTTTATTCTGGATGAATTTTAGAAATGTTGCATAACTACTAAGCTATAAAAACTTAAAAAACTGGAAAAAACTTAACACACAAAAAATATAGAACACTTTAAAACACACATTTATGTTATGTACGTTTTTTTTTTATGGAGATGGTCGTTTTTGAGATATTCCTTGTTTTTGTTTCAGCTTTGAAAAACTTATACTTTTCTCATACAGGAATTTGCCAACTCGTGTCCATACAAATAAAGGAACTTCAGTCACATAGCAACCAGCTTTTGATCATTACTTTAAGCTAAGGTACTTCCTTATTTCGCTTCTACTTACAAGGAAGCAAATAACAAGACTATCTGTTTCTGCTAATTTTTTTCTCGATTAGCATGAAGTAAATAGAAGCATAAGTTTTTTAACAATAATTAGTTGCAGAGATGTAGAGAAAGTCATGTGAATGGAACATGTCAGATGTTTTTCTTTCCGCCATGTAACTCGCGACCCAAATGAACAGCAGAAGTATGAGAACGGAGAATGGCGATGTCACCTGCGTAAGTTACTCGTTGAATCAGGTATGCCGAGGCATATTAGATGTGCAACAATTGTAAAGAAACGGGGCCAAAATAGGCCTCTGGGCACTCCCCTGTGAACATCCCGGAGAGAAGAATAGCAACCTAAGAGGGAAACAACACATTTCCTGGACCTGAGATACAATACGAGGAGATGAACAAGTGAATCAGGAATGTTGTTTTGAAGTAAGATTTTTATTGGTATTCCATGATATAATTTAGCAGAACTTGCTCAGAAAATGGCTGGAGAACAAGTCGAGAAAGAAAATCGCGGACAGCAGTCACTATACTTTGTTAGAAGTCAAGCAGCAGAGTTGAAAGGATGAGGCTGAAACTGCTCAGGGTATTGAGTACCCAGAGTATATAGATGTGTACCGGAATGTCGACGGTAGCGTTTGCAGTAGTGAGAACCGAAACCTGGGGCGCGGATATGGGGACGGAGAATTTCCGTGCTGCTTCAGGAGAAAACTGCGCTCTTGACACGTTCTTGTGTCTCGACTACGCTGCCAGATAAGACGTTTGGTTTGCACAAGTGTGATCCGATCGTAGAAATGTTCAGACTAAAGTGGCTGCCTGCACCGCTGAACGGTGGTATGCTTCCTTAGGTGTTTGTAAAGGTAGAGTCGAGATGAGGCTGTGAAAGGTCGGTGAAATTCGGAAGAAAAGCAAAGAGGTGGTAAGGTAGTAAGTATTTGTATGCAGTCCAGTCAGTGGTCACAACAGGAACTGTTGGCGGATGCACACGAGGACAGGAAGCGCTGATAACAATCACAACAGGAATGTGATCAGATGACACGTCAGGAATGGTACATATAGACGGAGGAAGAATTCGATTACATATTAGAAATAAAGATATCGAGAATGTCCTAAGAACCATCGGTATGCAGAGGTGTAGGCGTATCCGAAGAAATAATATCATAATGTTAGCGTTTGGAGTGATGGAGCAAGAACGTCCCAGCTGGATTGCTCGTTCGAACATGCGTTATAATATCAGTGATTTGCATGGGAAAAATCGACAAGCTGAGTAATAGGCGGGTGATAAACTGATCCTGTGGTGACCTCCGCACCCCGTAGCAGTACATTTACTGCGGCTCAATACACGGACTTTGGCATAGCAGCAGTTGGAATGCAAACATGAGCAATATACGTACAATTATAATAGATACAAGTGGCTGAATGGGATAAATTAATAAGAACAACAACAAGACGTGTATTAAGATATACTCCAGTCTGACGTGAATGCGTCTCTTACACCAATGCGTGGTCTATAACTTTGGTGTGACGAAACGTAATTTATTTGGAAGGCTACGAGCATTCCAAGTCAGAAGAGGTAATAGACGTGAAATGTGTTTTATGGCAGGGAGCCACAAAAATAGTCGAAAACTGGGCAGTGGTGGATATGTTTCAGAAACTGCAGGTTGTGCAGAAACAGTTGGAAAAGATTCGCCAATAGGAAGGCTGCAGTACTGAATATGCGTAGATAAAGTGAAAGTAGAGAGCAATGCAGCAGCTTAGGTTGTCGCCAATCAGTAGTAGTCTCGTCAACCCTAAACGAAGGTCGAGAATGCTTCACATCATGGTCAACTGAGGCAGATTATTGAAGCTCAATCACTGCATCATAGACATACATTCCAAGGTTTCGGCGCTGTGACGTTCTATAAGTAGATATACTGCGTGGCTGAGTTTGGAGCGTGAACATGTGCGTGCCGGCGACTTTAATCGTGAAAGATTTCAACCAGAACTTGACATATGCGGTTCATTGCACCTTGAGGTTGCCGTGACCACAAACAGTTGACAAACACACAACACTAATGAAAAATATCACTGAAGAACACAGAAAGCAAAACAATATAGTCAAAGTAAGTAATAATTAAGTCGAAGCACAGAAAGCAATCTCGAAGTAAAAACTGTACACGACGAGTAAAAACGAAGCAGCACATAATCCCGTCCACTCGGTTGCCATACGAATTCACACCCGAGATTCGAACCAGGCTTCTCAACTGAATGTCAGGGACCATACCCTCACCACGTGAAATTCTCGCACTGGTGTCAATTTTTGGATACGCCACTATTCTATCGCAGAGACACACGAGTTCTTAATTGAGAATTCTACTCCGGTAACTTCATTTTCGTTGTCATGGAGGATAAGAAATAAGAATTTCGAACAATGTTATTTTCACTATTCATCCTTAAAGTGAGAGCGTTCAAATAAAGACAATAGCTCCCCATTATAAATCAGTATTACATATAATCCCGTGCCGCTACATACTTTAACAGCGAAAAGTAGTTGCCTCTGATAAATACATCACACTATCTTCATGTTGGTGCTTACCGCTACACCCAGACGTTTATCCTGGCTTAGAACCCGTCATAACCAACAGCATAGCATAAAACATGACCGCTCGCCGCTCACCTAGGCGACCCGGACTCGATCCAGGAAAGTGCATGTAGAATTTGTGGAGGACGAAGAGTCAGTTCCTCTACAGGCATCTGACCCCAGGCCTGGCTTGTAAGTCCTGAAGGGTTTAAGTCTAACATACGAAGAGGACAAACAAGAAAGAAAGAAAGAAAGACGTTTTTGTCTTAGAAATATGTTAATTTAAGTAATTCTAATTCTTATCGAAATGAACTTCATTTCATTACACCAAAGTGTTCACTGAGTTTTATTAATTAATCCAGAAAACGACGTAGTTTGCAGTATATTAGAAACTCTCACTATGGAGAAGAGAATAAAAAAAATCTGATGTGTTCCATTCACATGACTTTCTCTATATCTCTGTAACAAATTATTGTTAATAAGCTTATTCTTTTATTTTTTTCATGCTAATTGAGAAAAATTAGCAGAAATAGGCTTATTACTTGCTACCTTGTAAGTAGAAGCGAAAAAAGGGAGTAGCATAGGTTAAAGTGAAAGCCAAAAGCTGGCTGCTATGTGACTGTAGTTTTCGTTTGTTTGTATGGACACGAGTTGGCAAATTCCTGTATGAGAAAGGTATAAGTTTTTCAAAGCTGAAACAAAAAACAAGGAATATCTCAAAAACGATCAACTCCATGAAAAAAATGTGTATAACATAAATTGTGTGTTTTAGCGTGCTCTACATTTTTTGTGTGTTAAGTTTTTGTCGATATCTTACGGTTTAGTAATTATGCAAAATTCATCGAGAATAAAGTAGTCTTCAGAGGCTATTCCCAGAAAATGCAAGATATACATTTTATTTGTCAGGTAAATATATTTAATATACGATATTTTAATCAAAATCTTTAGAGCTATTTTTTATAAAATCAAAATTTTCGAAAAAAGTTCCATGTAAAGGGTAGTTGGGAGTAGGGGGATTTTCTTGAAAATCTTCGTGTCGCATCCTTGGAAGATAACAAATCTAAATACCAAGTTTGGTTTTTAACAGCCGTTTCGTTTTTGAGCTATGCTGCCCACACACACACACACACACACACACACACACACACACACACACACACGCGCGGACATTTTTCTAAAAAGGCTTTTTTGGATTCAGGGTGTCTTAAAACATGTATTTTCGGTGAAATTTCGGTATTGAATTTTTGGGTGCATTACAATACCTTCTCTATACACTATGTACATAGCACGTATAGAGAAAGTAATAACCTATTAATATTTAATCGTTTACAAATAATAAATTAAAATGTAAACATTTTCTTATTACTTTCTGTACACGTACTATGTATATAGTGTGTAGAGAAGGTATTGCACTCCACCAAAAATTCGATACCGAGATTTCACCGCAAATACATGTTCTAGGGTCTCGTGTATAAAAAATCTGATGTGTACCATTCACATGACTTTCTCCATATCCCTGCAACAAATAATTCTTAACAAGCTTATACTTCTATTTACTTTATGCTACAAATTAGCAGAAATAGTCTTATTACTCGCAGCCTTGTAATTAGAAGCGAAATAAGGGACAACCGTACGTTAAAGTCATAGTCAAAAGCTGGTTGCTATGTCAATGAAGTTCCTTTGTTTATATGGATAGGAGTTGACAAGTTCCAGTATGAGAAAAGTATACGTTTTTCATAGCAGAAACCAAAAATAAGGAATGTCACAAAAACGACGAACTCCACGAAGAAAATGTATATAACATAAATTGTGTTTTAATATGCTCTACATTTTTTGTGGAGTAAGTTTTTGTCCATCTTTTACGGTTTAGCAGTTATTCAAAATTTAGTAAAATTCATTCAGAATAAACTACTCTTCAGAGGCTATTCCCAGAAAATTCAAGATATACATTTCATTTGTCAGGTAAATATGTTTAATATACGAAATTTTAATCAAAATCGTTAGAGCCATTTTTGAGAAAATCAAAATTTTCGAAAAAAGTTCCATGTAAAGGGTAGTTGGGGGTGGGGGGATTTTTCTCAAAATCTTCCTGTCGCATCCCTGGAAGATACTAAACTTAAATACCAAGTTTGGTATTTTACCGACTTTTCGTTTTTGAGTTATCGTGTTCACAGACACACGGACACACACACACGGACCTTTTTGTGAAAATGCTTTTTTTTGGATATTGGGGACCCTAAAACATATATTTCCGGTGAAATCTCGAATTTTTGGTGGAGTGCAATACTTTCTCTATACACTATGTACATAGTGCGTATGGAGAAAGTAAAAAACGGTCCCTGTGAGTGTGTGTCCGGATGTCTGTGAACACGATAACTCAAAAACGAAAAGTCGGTAAAATACAAACCTGGTATTTAAGTTTAGTATCTTCCTGAGATGCGACACGAAGATTTTGAGAAACATCCCCCCACCCCAAACTACCCTTTACATTGAACTTTTTTTCGAAAATTTTGATTTTCTCAAAAATTGCTCTAACAATTTTGATTAAAATATCGTGTTTTAAAGATATTTACCTAACAAATAAAAAGTATATTTTGAATTTTCTGGGAATAGTCTCTGAAGTCTACTTTATTCTGGGTGAATTTTACGGAATTTTGCATAACTCATAAACTGTAAAAGATGGACGAAAACTCAACACACACAAAATGTAGAGCACATTAAAACACACAATTTATGCTGTATACATTTTTTTCGTGGAGTTGATCGTTTTTGAGATATTCCTTGTTTTTGGTTTCAGCTTTGAAAAATTTAAACTTTTCTCACACAGAAATTTGTCAACTCCTGCACATACAAATAAAGGAACTTCAGTCACATAATAACCAGTTTTTGACTATCACTTTAACCTATGGTACTCCCTTATTTCTCTCCAAGTAATAAGACTATTTCTGCTATTTTTTTTATTTATTTATTTATTTTTTTTGTCGATTAGCATGAAATAAGTACAAGCATAAGCTTTTTAACAATAATTTGTTGCAGAGATGTAGAGAAAGTCATGTGAATGGAACACATCAGATTTTTTTTAGTTTTACGTTTTAACGTGGCAGGTCACATCGGACGACGAACGAAATCGATGCAATGTTGCTGAAATGAGTCGCAGTTTATGAAGCTTAAAGATACTCCACCTTTGTCTTCCCAGGACAAGGGAAACCCCCAGAAAACCTTATGCGCAGAACTCGCCTTAACCGAGATTCTGTTACGAAGTAAAGCATTAATATTTTCTCTTTCATGTCATCTGATAATCACTTTCTAGGTAATGTGATGCTACAGGACTTTTCTTAAATAACTTAAGCTTTATAATTGTCTATCTGAATATCTTCCGATTTAGAAAAATTAACTTTTCAGTTTCGAAAGTTTTTTACGAGCCACCCCTGCCGCCATCTCAACGTCCCTCATGGAAGCAAGTTCGGATGAAGTTGTAAAACACCAGTTTATGTTTAGTATAGTATTTCTTGTAGTGTGTTGTATGTGATGAGCTCATATCAAATCGGCTTTCAGATATACGGTATAGCTCGGGCAGGTATTTCTAACGCTTTTAATGCAATTCCACGACCCTAACTCCTCGGTCTTGGGCTCTGCGGCAAAGAACATATATCAGTTATCATTTAGTTGTCTGATTTGTGCTACCATCTGTTTTCGCTTTAGTCAACTATTAGGAAATTTAGGAAAGTTATGCTGTATTCACAATGAAATGCAAACGCAGACGCAATGTAAGCGCAAGAGTTTGGACTCATATTATTTAATGTAAGCATTCACATAGAAACGCAATGCAATGCAACGCAAGAAATTGCAAACTCCAAACTTTTTCCTTGCGTTACGTTCAAAGAGGATGAAATTTGCCTCTTTTCTCTATGGATTACCTAAGAAATCAACAAGAGACGACCGCACTTGATTTTACAGGGTCTGCTGTACATGCATGCTTTTCTATGTGGCCGTGCCGCGCAATCTCTAATCTCCCTCAAGAGGTTATGACAGTCTCCTTGCGAATCCTTTCATTTAATGGATGTAACTATCATCTGTGTAGAGATTTATTGGTTCTCATAAATCTAAGACACAGAGTTCATTAAATGTGTAGCTTTATCGCTTAATACAGTCTCTATGCTTGTACTATTTTCGGTAATACTGCATAACGGCTCTATTAATTCTGCGTCTGCATATAATATTCCATTCAATCATTTTGAATGAGCAATTATTGAGAGGTCACTGCCGCGTGCGTCAGTTAGTATGTAATGTATTTATTTTGTAAAAGATTCAGTGAATTTTCTTATGTGGTATTGTAACTTGGAAGATATTCGCATGTAACTGGCGGATCTAGAAACCCGTGACAACTTGTTGCGTTGCGCTTGTGGATGTCTTCCCTCACGCTTGCGCTTATGCTACATTACATTGTGGATGTCGCATAAGTAATATTGGCTGCTCTCGGGTAGCCGCACCATTTTCCTATCTGTTTGTTACGTTTTGTGTTCTTAAATGTTAAAATGCTGCATTTTCCTCGATTTCTGTAAGCTGAAGCTGAAGTTCAGGATACAAATGCTGCTCTGGAAAATTTCGAAACCGAGGTAGACTTTTTCGAACTTTCAATAAATGGAGCGTAAGCAGCTTTACGCAGATTTTTTCAAACTAATATTGATGCTTGTAAATTTAAACTAAAATATTAAATATAGACTATCTTCTTACTTGTTGAAAAAATCCTTGAATACCACACTTTTAGATAGTCCCAATACTTTTTGGCAGATTTTATTCATGTACTGTAAATAACTTAAAATAGGCGTAAAAACCCTGGGTTTCTTGGTCCTTCAACTAAAGAAATGCCTGGGCTTCAAAGTATTAACAACAAAAAGAGCTGGCTGAACTCCTCTTAATTGAACGAGGAAGCGACAGCGGTATTGTTACTCCTGAGCGCGCGGGAGAATCCGTACAAACAAAATGTATAGCGCGCGAGAGGAGCATCCCAGTGCTGCACGTGGAGGAATACATTACTTTCATCTTACAGCGGACAAAATAATAGTGGCCTTAAGTCCCATAATGTTTCAATCATTGCCCAAAACTTGACCAATTCAAATCACTGAGAACGGATTTCTAGGACTCGGATGATGTCTCAAAAATATTGGAAATAACTTGTGTATTTTAAAAAAAGTACTTTTTCTATAGTACCTCTTTGCCTATATTTCATAGTTCATATTTTATTTCGAAGCAAGTTAGGATGAAATTGTGAAGCACCAATTTAAGTTCAGTATAGCCTTTCTTATAGAGTGTTATATATTACCAACACAAAAATGAAACAACGCATTGAAAAATTCCAACATCTATAATGTGCCTGACTCCCCCCCCCCGAAAAAGTTATGAAATAAATAGTATTTTAAGATCTACATATCCCCCCTCTCTCTCTCTAAATCTTATGGTTCATCAGTTTTATAAAATCATATGAAATGTATTCCAAATAAAGAGCACCCCTTAGCCTACTCCTAATAAATTCAAGATTTACATTCTATGCCACTTCAATAAATTTCGAAAAAGTTTCCATTAGCGGATATTTAGGAGTGGGTTGACTTTTGTTGAAATATTTGACATGACATTTTGGAAAGTAGTGAACTTAAATGCCAAATTTTATATTTATCCTACAATTCGTTTCTTTCTCGGTTGTGCTGTTCTCTCTCTCTCTCTCTCTCTCTCTCTCTCTCTCTCCCTCTCTCTCTCTCTCTCATACACTTATTCTTGCGCTGAACTTTTTCTAAAGACGCCTTTAAAGGACCTCAAAGCGCGTATTTTCGGTGAAACTTCGCCATCATATTTTTTTGGGTGAAATGCACTTCCTCTACCTACTAGCTACTTGGTTGAGAAGGCAAATGTGCCAAAAATATTTTAAAACAAACCAATAATGAGGGATACCACGAAAAAGTCTGATGCCACAAAAAATGCTTTGAAATAAATTCTAAAGATATCTGCACGTTTTGTGCAATATATGTTTGGCTTATCTCTTATGGTTCACCCGGTTTAAAATTATACAAAATCCTTTCCAAATGAAAAGAGCTTCAGATGCTGTTCTCAGAATATACAAAATATACTTGTAACTTATAATTTGAATACCTTAAAAATGAGATGTATGGAATATTAACCAAAAAAATCTGATGCGTTCCATTCACATGACTTTCTCTACATCTCTGCAACAAATTATTCTATTTACTTCATCTAATCGGGAAAAAATTAGCAGAAATTACTTGCTTCCTTGTTAGTTGAAGCGAAACAAGCGAGTAGCATAGGTTAAAGTAATAGTGAAAAGCTGGTTGGTATGTAACTGAAGTTCCTTTGTTTGTATAGACAGGAGTTGACAAATTCCTGTATGAGAAAAGTATGTTTTTCAAAGTTGAAACCCAAAACAAGGAATATCTCAAGATTCAAGATATACATTTTATTTGTCAGGTAAATATCTTTAAAATACGATATTTTAATCAAAATCGTTAGAGCCATTTTTAAGAAAATCAACATTTTTGAAAATTTTCCATGTAAAGGGTAGTTGGGGCTTTTTCGAAAATCGTGTCGCATCTTTGGAAGATACCAAAACTAAAAATAACAAGTTTAGTTTTTAACAGACTTTTCGTTTTTAAAGCTATGCTGCCTACAGACACACACTAACACTCACACGGACATTTTTCTAAATTTATTTTTATTCGAGGGGTCTCAAAACATATATTTCGGGTGAAAACTCGGTATCGAATTTTTGGGTGCATTACAATACCTTCTCTATACACTATGTACATAGTACGTGTAGAGAAAGTAAAAAGGCTTATTTTTCTTTCATACCTATGACTTTCTATAACAAACTATTTTTACAAGAGCGTATTCTTCAAATTCATGCTAATCGAGATAAACATTAGCAGAAAATGTCTTACTACTTATTTCCTTGTTGGTACAAGGGAAGGGAACACTAGGCCTAGGCTAAAGCGATAGTCAAATCCTTTAAGGGCTGGTTGTCCTGTTATGGTATTAAAATTCCGTTAAACCAAAAACAAATAAAATAGAAATTCGGCAGCGGGTTGAAGGGCAATTTGAAATGTAATTATGTTAGTTACACCTTTAACGATAGGGGCCAATTAGAAGTGATATTTCGGTTCTAACGTTGGACGCCAATTTGAAATATATTTTATAAGACGAAATTAATATGCGCATTTGTACGCTATAAGAGTGTCGTAGTTTGGATCTCCTGCGCTGAGCATGGATGAGAACTTGCATTCTACGGCTTAGCAGCCTGACCGAGTTCTTTATTGTCGCCGTGTGTTTTAATTTAAGACTATTACTATTAGTTCTCGTTCGATGTTCTCGGGCGTCGAGATTTGTAAAAAACCAATTGCAAGAGATGAGTACAAGAATGACAACTTACTCAGCAAACATAATAAGTATATTTTTGTGATTCTTCTTGTTATATGTATTACCTATAATTTCGCTAATAACAATTACGTACTTCTCTTGATATTCAAAATTAACTGAGATGTATTAATTCGAAATAATACGGAGACATCAAGGCTTGGTATGCGACGTAATTAACGAACTGAATAGAGAAGGTATTGCACTCCACCAAAAAATTCAGCAGAAATACACGTTTTAGGGTCCCCTGTATAAAAATGCCTGTTTAGAAAAAGGACAGTGTGTGGGTGTGCGTGAGTGTGAACACGAAAACTCAAAAACAGCAAGACGACAAAATACCTTACTTACCATTTACGTTCAATATCTTCCAAGGATGCGACACGTAGATTTTGAGAAACATCCCTCAATCCCAAACTAGTACTTAGATGGAAACTAGTCCTTAGATGGAAACAATTTCGAGAAGTTTGGTTTGCTTAAAAATTGATTAAAATACAATATATTAATATATTGAATATATCTAAAGGACAAATAAAATGTATATTTTGAACTTTCTGAATGCATTTTGCTGAATTCTGCATAACTAGTAAAGATAGACAAAAACTTACTACACAAAAAACGTAGATCTCGTCAAATACACGGTTTATGTCATATACATTCTTTTCGTGGAATTGACCATTTCCGAGATACTCCTTGTTATTAATTTCAGCTTTAAAATACTTAAACTTTTCTCATGGGTATTTGACAACTCCTGGTTATGCAAAGAAATATCCGGCTTTCTAAAATATTCGAGAATCGCTTTAGCCTACATCAGTGCCTTATTTCCCTCCTACTTACAAAGAAGCAAGTAAAAAGACAATGTTTGCTAATGTTTATCTCGATTACCAGGAAGTAGATAGAAGAACAAGCTTTTCCTAAGAAGAGAAATTTATGTGAATGGACCACAGATTTTGTCTATGTCAAGAGTAATTTGGAATGTATGAACCTTTTTTTTTTTTGTAGCTTAACGTCCTTTAACCTGGTTGGTCATATCGGACGATGAATGAAATTGGTGAAATGATACTCAAATGATCTCGGGGTCCATGAAGCTTCGATATTCGTCTTCTCGGAATAAGGGAAAACCCCGAAAAAACCCTTATCCGGTTAACTCACCCTAAGCGAGATTCGAACACGCGACCTGTTGAATATGAGGCAGACACGCTACCACCACACTACCCAGGCGGGCTAGCACCGCCTTATTTCCCTTCTACTTACAAAGAAGCAAGTAATAAGGCCATTTTTGCTAATGTTTATCTCGATTAGCAGGAAGCAGAAGAACAAGCTTTTCCTAAAGAGAAACATATGTGAATGGATATCAGATTTTTTTCTATGTAAAGAGTAATTTGGAATGTATGGATTTTCTTGTTAAGCTTCTTGTAAAACACACACCCACACACACACGCGCGCGCGCGCGCGCTCGTGTCCGTGTACTCCCTCATTATTCAACAAGCTGCAAAAGATATTTTGGTTGAAATATCGACAACGAACTTTTACATGGAATAGAACATTTGCTCTGCCTATTAAGTACGCGGTAAAGAAAGTGATGAGTGATGACTCGGGTGGTATGGGTTGGTGAACTGTGATGGAACGTCATGAATGAGGAAACAGAACGGTATTGGGACGAGCAATCCCACAGGAAGGGCGTGGTGAAGATAATTTGGGCAGGAAGAAGTAGATACGGCAACACCGGAATTCCTTTAACCCCATGCTTGGCCACAAAGTACACCCGCCAAGCGCCAAGGTCAGGTTCGATGCGAACAGGTACCACGGACCACTTCACCTATGGACTCAATACCGGAAACTTAGTTTCACGTTTATCGTGTCATTGGTCGCAGTCAGATGTCACTCATAAATCTGTGTTTAGTGAACATAGGTAAACCCAGATTCACAGTCGTGCTTCAAGTCTGTTTCTACTTTCTCTAAATAGTACATAGGCAAAGAAGGTATTGCATTCCAAAATTTTGGTCCCAAGGTTTTACTGAAAATGCACTTTTAGGGTCCCTATATCCAAAAATAGCATTTTTAAAAAAAAGTCCGTATGTGTATGTGTGTTTGAGTCTGTGAACACGATAAATCAAAAAATCTTATGTGTTCCACTCATATGACTTTCTACATCTCTGCAAAAAGATATTAAAAAGCTTATGCTTCTATTTACTTCATGCAAATCGAGAAAAAAGTAGCAGAAATAGTTTTGTTACTTCCTTATAAGTAGAAGCGAAATAAAGGAGTACCATAGGTTAAAGTGGTAGTCAAAAGCTGGTTACTATGTGACTGAAGTTCCTTTTTTTGTATGGACAGGTGTTGACAAAGTCCTGTGTGAGAAAAGTATAATTTTTTAAAGCTGAAACCAAAAACAAGGAATATCTAAAAAGCGATCAACTCCACGAAAAAAATGTATATAACATAAATTCTGTTTTTCACGTGCTCTACATTTTTTATGTAGTAAGTTTTTGTCCATCTCTTACAGTTTAGCAGTTATGCAAAATTCCGCAAAATTCACCCACAATAAAGAGGTCTTCAGAGGCTATTCCCAGAAAATTCAAGATATACATTTTATTTGTCAGGTAAATATCTTTAATGTACATGTGTGATTTTAATCAAAATTGTTTGAGCCATTTTTATAACATCAAAATTTTCGAAAAAAGTTCCATGTAAAGGGTAGTTTGGGGTGGAGGATTTTTCTCAACATCGTGTCGCAACTAAACTTAAATACCAAGTTTGGTATTTTACCGACGTTTTGTTTTGAGTTATCGTGTTCTCAGACTCACGGACACTCACACGTGGATTTTTTCTGAAAATGTTTTTTATATATACAGGGGACCCTAAAGCATGTTTCCGGTGAAATCTCGGTATCAAATTTTTGGGTGAAGTGCAATACCTTCTCTATACTCTATGTACATAGTACGTGTAGAGAAAGTAAAAAGTATTGCATTCCACACAAGAATTTGAAATCGAGATTTCACTGGAAAAGCGTTTATGCTCCTTTAATAAAAAAAGTTTTTTTTTTTTTTTCATCTAAACGAGAAGTCGATAAATTTGGAACTCAGTATTTAAGTTCAGCATCTTCCTAGGATGCAACACGCCTTTTCATTGAAAAGGATTCTTATTTTTCTTATTCACAAGTGACTGACGATATTGACTAAAATATTACTGTTTACGATGTTCGCAGCGCAAATAAAATATGCCTAAAAGCTGAATTGCCTGCATAGAGCCTAGGAAGTGTTTTTCATTCTGAATGACTGTCCTTGGGCAGCAACGTTCAAACGCCGAACGTTCCCTGACATAAATTAGAAGGAAGAAAAGGAGTAAATCGACCACTGCATTATCAAGAGGCGATACTTTAAGTTACGACTAAATGTACAAGAAAAGTCTACGATGCAATGAAAAGACCCAAGAAAAAAAGAAAATGAAATGGCGTATTATTTATGGACGCTCTTTAACTACTACGGTTTTTAGCGTCCCATTCTATACTGGGCGTGAAAGCCCGCTAAATTTTGCTCACAGGCCTCTCAATCAGGCTTGAGGTTCTTTTACATGCCGTAAATCTACGACACGGGACCCACGGCTTTATTTCCCTTCCGAAGGAAGCCTGCCAAGGATTTTTACGCCCGACCTTAGGTATATGAAGTTAGCACGGTAACCATTACACCACGGAGGACAAGAACCCAGGAATGTAAGGTATATATAGTAAGCGATGATCTTAAAAAAACAAAACAACAACACAGTAACTTAAGCATATGATAAACTCTAACATTAGTAGGTAGAGTACTCCAAAATATAACTGTGACAAACTTAGCAGTGGAATACTTATTTAATCACATTTCTATAGTAGTTTGCTTCCCGTATGTGTGCTGCATTATTGAATGTCACCATAGCTTCAAAATTTGGCATAATATCTGTTTTTTACATTTTAGCTGTGACGAAAGATGGAAGTCTGATTTTCTAATTTTATCTGCTTCGTTTGAGAAAAAATCATGTTGAGATAAACTTGCTAATACACGTTGGCTAATTTCGATATTTATTTTTAGGAGCAAGTTTATATACCTCGATTCCTAAACACATACTTAGGAGCTGAGTCATTTTACAATGCAACTGATTGCAGCTGCAGCTGATTTGGGTTCCACTGCCATGGAATTGGCTGAACAAAGTAAATATACAATGTTTTCCCCATCTGCCATACAAAAAGCCGTCCACTCACTTTTCTTTGAACTTGCATTTATAAAACGTGAAGGGTTTAGACAGCGACCACTGTTTGCTACGTGAATGATGACATTCATGCAAGTGAAGTGGGTAATGTTGCCGACCAAGCCGCTGGGCAGGCAGCCAACCTTTGCATCTTAAAAGCGCAATGATCGGCGTAATGGAGCATATAAAGTTTCTATTCCGAAAAGGAGGGAACGCAGCGCACGTATAGGTAACTATGAAAGTATGACATATGCAATTAACAGTGTGGGAAAGCAAGGATGCGTTTGGCATAACAACGGTAATGGCAACGATCACACAGTGTGGCGGTTAAACGCTGAAATATGTAATAAAACTATCGCACGTTCCTCAAAAACTGCACCTACGTGCTTCTTTCCTCATAAAATAACATTCATGCTTCTTCCAAATCTGTTTCCTTCATTTACTCATACTGTTTCCAACTCTTTCTTTGTTTCCTTCGATGTCAAAACAGCCCTTTTAAGGCTAACAATAGCATAACTGAAGAACAAGGTGATCTGATTGGGCTGGCAGCTATTCTTAAAAGTAATATTATTATAATAGTTACAATAATTATAATAATAAATAATAATTATAATAATATCATTATTTTTTTTTATTTATTAGAAATGCTGCTATGTTTTCGTTAAAAAACAAAGAAATTGCTAAGTTTTTATTTGATAGTAACTTTGTGTGTTAAATGTCCCCATTTAACGTAAAATATTACTTCATATAATGTATTAAGAGCACCGCAATTGCAGTGTGACGCCGACAGGGATATCTTCTTGTTCTGATGAAATCACCTTTAGCTAACTCATGTAGCACATAACCTCAAATAACCAACATCTGCAATAGGTATGTTAACTTTAAACAGTATACCATCTGGCTACCGTCATTTCTCCGTCATTTTCAGAATCCAACAAGGGTTATTGGTTAATGCGCATAGTTTATAAATTGTTCATTTTAAGAATCACATTGCTTTATATGTGAAACAAACATGTTTTTATTTCTTTATTTAAACGATGTGACCAAGGGAATAATAGTTATACATAAAAATATTTTTTTACTTTCAATGTTATCTAGCATCACCTTACAAACCGGCTCTATTACCGTGCTACTGAAAAGGTTTATTGCTGACGCAAAACTTCGTGACCCTGACCGCCAACGCAGCTACCGAGCCTAGCTTATCGGTGTTTGTACTATGATACTTTGCTTACTTAAGTCTGTTCGAATGTGTTCCGCTTTGTTTGTATTCAAAGTGAGCAGTAAATAGCGTTCATTTTATTTATTGATTTTTTTTTAACCATGGCTCCTACGCTTTAAATGGCAAGGTAATACTTAGGCAGAGCAGAGAAATAATTGCAAAAGTCCTTGACTTCATGGAACAAGAGGCAGAGATGAAGGAAGAAAATGTATGTTCCCCGAGTTCTTCAAAAGCCTGTAGAAAGTGAATGAAAGAGTAGCCAAGGCAACTGATATTTCACCGAGTTCCGTTTCCATGGTTCTCAAAGACAAGAAAGAAAGAAAAACAAAACTTAATATATCACTTTTAAATTTAAAAATGTGTAACAGTTGTGTCGCCAGCGAATTGCAGAAATTGGCAGGCCAGAATGGGAAATGTATGACGACATGTTGAGAACATTGAAAATTATCAGAAAGAATTCTAATCCAGGATAATGGTACAGAAAGTAGCGATAACGTTGATGATGACAATGACGTGAGCGAAGACAAAGGACTGTCAGGTCTGGAAGAATTGGAGGCAGACGATTGACATTGTTTATATAGTAGGCCATTTGTATAGATGTTCTGTAGATATGAATATACATATGAAAACACATGTTTATCAGGTGCACAAGAGGTGACAGATATTTGACATTGACTGTGACAGACATGAATCTACTGGTGAACTGCTTATCTGAAGGTACAACTCGCTTCCTAGCTCTCATTAAGATTTTCACATGTCCAGATCTGTTGCGCCAGTTATACTTGTTGATTGAAACCTCTCAGATACCGCACTGATATTCTGGGAAGTCGCCGACGTTTTACAGTGCACCAATGAACACGTCACTTCAGCCAATGAACGTGTAGGAATCACAAATGACAGAAACACGTCAACTCCGCGTGGAGTGAAAGCAGCGTTGCAACGTATTCGCTGTTTTCTCTCTCATTTTTGTGAAAAACAAAATGTTCAATAAATGCCCATGTAAACGGTTGAGAATCGTAATGCATCCTTGAAAAACACTAAACTGAAATACCAAATTTGGTGTTTAATGGACTTTTCTTTTTTGAGTTATGCTGTCTACAGACAGACACGGATGTTCACAAAATTTTACTCTTCTGACTCCTTTTTGTTAATCAATATAAACTTCTGTTACAAATTCACCTACACATTTGTTGTTATGGGTTCAAGAAGGATACAGAAGGGTAAAGCGATAGTCTTCACCTTCCTCGTTGTCGCTTTCATTTTCAATGACATTTATCACAAAGAAGCATTGTGGTGTGAAACATCCCGCAGTTGGAATGTTGCATGGTGTGCTGGACACATCTTTCCCACACACTCGACTCCATATTCGGTACACATTCTCTCAACACTTTACACACATGGTGGAAATTTGCATCTTTAGCCGGGAATGATAACAAACATTATCTAACGCAATAACACTCTTAGAAGGATTTTTTTTTTCAAAAGCTGTTCTTGAACCCAGCTTCACATATTTCCGGTATTTAAAAATCTCACTATCGCCTCAAAATATGTATTTCCGGTGCAATCTCAGTTTCAATTTTTCAATGGACTACAACACCTTCGCTTACTTTGCACATTGTAGAGAAAGTAAAAAAAAAGCAAAAAACAACAAACAAACAACTACAACAAAAAGTGTATGGCACTCACATGATTACTCGTTCTTCTAGGTT
This sequence comes from Hymenopus coronatus, assembly GCA_030762935.1. Taxonomy (NCBI): domain Eukaryota; kingdom Metazoa; phylum Arthropoda; class Insecta; order Mantodea; family Hymenopodidae; genus Hymenopus; species Hymenopus coronatus. Next base: position 85,557,888 of record CM060887.1, read on the forward strand.
ATATTTCACAGTGTAATATAAGTAGAAAATGTGGTTAGATATTTATTTAGCTCTGTATAGTAATCTCGTTGCACTTAGTAAGAATCTTGCTAATGTTGTTATTCACTTGGTACTCTAAGAAATAAATGTCCATGCGTGTAACGCGAGTTTAATTGGAGTAAAGGTGACAATGTGTCACAGAATGCCTGCAATCCTATTGCAGCCTTTGAAGCCGACGATGTTAACCTTTTCAGCAGCACGATAATAATTACGGGAATGTTGCGTTACCTGTGTTTACATTCTTATTGCCTTCAGAAATGAGCAATAGCAATACACTCTGCAGCCATATGATAAATTAATTAACGTACCAAATTCGGTAGACCGCAGGGTTGTGCTGCAATGCACATATTAAAATCACTAATATCTGAAAACTAAAGGAATGTCAAGTATAAATTAAAATAACTTTGCAGATGTATCTAAAACAATAACAATGCTTGAGTCTGCAATTTTATAAATGTCCGGAGTACTTCGCATGGTAAACACATTATTACACACAATGAAAGAAGCGCCGCCAGCGTCGGTTACTGGAAAAATGAGAACAAAATTCGAAAATGTTGTGCATGAAAATGTTGGACATGCAACTATGCGTGATATAACGGAGGTAATTTTGGGCAATGAGCATAAATCTACAAAAATAACTATTGATGATATCCCATAATTCCGATTTGCACCAGTCGCATCATAATATGACGTAAAGAGAAGTTTTTCTAAATACAAAACCATCTTAACTGATGACAGAAAACGCGTTTCACTTCATGTACTAACACAATACACCGTTACTTAATGTAACTTTTACAGTGAGATATGAACACGGGAAACGTTTGCTTTTATTTGCTGCTATATATACTCTATGTAAGCACGCACGCACACAGGCCGTTTCAAAGCGTCACCAAACGAGGATAGCAGTCGATAAGCTTACACTTTGACTTGTCCGAAACTTGATGTAGCAACTTTCAAACTCTTCTATTTAAAGTTTTATGTGTGTTTAAAAATCGCACACATATGGGATTAGGCAGCGAAGGAACAACGGTTGTCATACGCCACACCCACATGCTACATTTGTATGCTAAGGTGACCTGTCCCGCGCCGGCGTGTCTATTAAACCACGCCTACGCAATGCAACTGGGACCTTCGCTACCAACCGGGATCTCTCTTGGAGTGGGCCAGGCACGTGCCATCTGGTTATGTACGGCTGCCTAATCCATGGTGATTTTATGGCACTTTTTGTATGTGCCGAATTTAGAGCTGAAAATTATATTCACGGATCACGTGCGGTATGACCAACAAGGTTCACATCTTCGTTTGGTGTCGTTTTGAAACACACTGTACATAGAAAATATTATATTATACTTATCTACTTATCTACATGGAAATAAAGTCATGTGCTCTCAGCTGACGAGTTTGATCGGACTGTACCAGTATGTTTCCCTGCCCTTCCTCTACTGTAAGCAAACGAGACGGTCTCAACCTAACGTCGTGGGAACCAAACATACTTATTACTTTATTTAACACTTACCTTTAGTAAATAGAGAAAACATTGCATTCCATCCAAAATTCTATATGAAATTTAAAAGAAATACACGTTTTAAAGGAGCCTATTTGAGAACAACACCATAGCCAGAAACGAAAAATTGATTAGAGACTAAACCTAGTGTGATAAACGTCTTCAATGGAAGATAAAGATTTCAATAAAATATTCCCACCCCAAACTATCCTTTATATGGAAAATATTTCGTTTCCCACCCCTAAAATTGCTATAACATTTTTTTACTAAAATACCACGATATCACGTGTTTAAGTAATTTATATAAAAAATAAAACACCTATCTTCAGTTTGCTGTTTTTATATATTTTAATGCCAGCTTTTACTGCTATGGCACCGCAGGTGATGACACTGCTAAATGGAATGAAGATGGAGCATCGGTGGAATGCAAGCCTAGACCAGTTAAACTGTTGTAAAATGAAGAAACGTGGTAGAGGTCAAGAGACTCCCTAGGTCGCGAGCAATACATTGGTTGTAATGGGAAAATAGTGAAACTTAAAACAGCTATAATTACAATAAGAACTATAGCTTTCCTGGCGACGTGTTAATTCAAGATCTTCTCGGGCTTCTAGCCAGGTAAAAACTTGGCTTGACACCAACGTTTCGAAGAAGTGCATCTTCCTCGTCTTCAGGGTGAACTGATCACCCTGAAGACGAGGAAGATGCACTTCTTCGAAACGTTGGTGTCAAGCCAAGTTTTTACCTGGCTAGAAGCCCGAGAAGATCTTGAATTAGCTATAATTACGTCATAAGGATACCTGAGTAGGAAATAATTGCGACAACACGTTCTTTATGATCGTCAGCATCTATGCATAGGGATTAGACCTTTAATGTTCTGTTGGAAGTTGAATAAAATCACTTCATTGACTAGAAGGAATTTCTTCCCACAACTGAACAAAACAGAAGTGAATATTATCATTGAACTTGAATATCGTATACCTGCATTTTAAGTGTTTTACAAACATAATAGATAGCATAATTCATATTTAATTCCGTTTTCTCAGTTTCTTCTCAATGATTCCATGTATATTTTACTTTAATATACAAAGTCGTGAACAAGAATTATAAAGAGCGCTTGTTAAGAGTGTCTCTGCAGTAAAGTGATCAAATTAAAAATATGCTGGGTTCGATTCTATACTGAAGAAGCTATTCTTATTCCCCACCCTCAAGAGCCTGGAAATATGAATGTGATACTGAATGTGTGTTAAGTTAAAGAGAAGTACAGTTTTAATGTACATCTCAAAAATTTAAGAAGTCGTTATAGAGGGTCAAAGTTGTAATACGACATCATACCCAAGGCGGTATGTACATAAAACAAACAAATAAATAAAATGATTTAGCAGAAAAAAGAAAACATGCTATATTGGATTTTCAAAGAGGGTATGTACAGTATAAAAATCAGATGTGTTACATTAACCTCACTTTCTCTACCTCTCTGCAACAAATTATTGTTAAAAAAACTTATTCATCTCTTTACTTCATGCTAATCGAGAAAAAATTAGCAGAAACAGTCTTATTACTTGCTTCCTAGTAAGTAGAAGCGAAATAAGGGACTACCGAAATTAAAGTGATAGTCAAAAGCTGGTTGCTATGTCACTTTAGTTCCTTTGTTTATATGGATAGGAGTTGACAAAGTCCTGTGTGACAAAAGTATAATTTTTTTTAAAGCTGAAACCAAAAACAAGGAATACCTCAAAAACAATCAACTCCACGAAAAAAGTACATATAACATAAATTGTGAGTTTTAAAGTACTCTACATTTTTGTGTAGTAATTTTTTCTTCATCTCTTACGGTTTAGAGTTATGCAAAATTCCGTTAATTTCATCCAGAATAAAGAGTCCTCAGCGGCTATTCCCAGAAAATTCAAGATAACATTTTATTTGTCAGATAAATATCTTTAATATGTGATATTTTCATCAAAATCGTTAGAGCCATTTTTAAGAATATCAAAATTTTCTAAAAAAGTTCCATGTAAAGGGTAGTTTGGGGTGGGGAGGTTTTTCTCAAAATCGTTGTGTCGCATCCCTGGAAGATACTAAACTTAAATATCAAGTTTGGTATTTTACCGACTTTTCGTTTTTAAGTTATTGTGTTCACACACACACACACACACACACACACACACACATAGACACACACCTGTTTGTAAAAATGCTTTTTTTGATAAAGGGGACACTAAAACATATATTTCCGGTGAAATCTCGGTATCGAATTGTTGGGTGGAGTGCAGTAGTATCTCTATACACTATGTACATCGTACGTATAGAGAAAGTAAAAATAAAATAAACGCAGAATTAGGTACCTGTATTCCACTTCAGTAAACTATATTAAACACGTTACGTTAACATTTTCTATCAGTATTTGAGTTAGATATTAATGAAGCCACAATCCTGATAGATACCACTAATACCACGTCCCGAGGAAAGGCTTTCAATGGACTGAAGAGCAATTCCAGGTTTTGTGAGAAGTACCGTACCCCGTCCCCACGTTAACATGTACTGCATGAAGGTAACTTCTTGCAGGAACAAAATGTCAACGTCATAGTCTTAAAGAAAGTGCTGTAATGCATATAGTTTGGTCGGTGAAGTGGCAACAAGTAAGGCACGACTCATACAATGAAACTGAAAGTTGGTCGGTGAAGAACCGCCAGTGAAGTGGCAACAAGTAAGGTACGACTAATACAATGAAACTGACAGTTGGTCGGTGAAGAACCGCCAGTGAAGTGGCAACAAGTAAGGCACGACTAATACAATGAAACTGACAGTTGGTCGGTGAAGAACCGCCAGTGAAGTGGCAACAAGTAAGGCACGACTAATACAATGAAACTGACAGTTGGTCGGTGAAGAACCGCCAGTGAAGTGGCAACAAGACACGACTCATACAATGAAACTGACAGTTGGTCGGTGAAGAACTGCCAGTGAAGTGGCAACAAGTAAGGCACGACTCATACAATGAAACTGAAAGTTGGTCGGTGAAGAACCGCCAGTGAAGTGGCAACAAGTAAGGCACGACGCATACAATGAAACTGAAAGTTGGTCGGTGAAGAACCGCCAGTGAAGTGGCAACAAGTAAGGCACGACGCATACAATGAAACTGAAAGTTGGTCGGTGAAGAACTGCCAGTGAAGTGGCAACAAGTAAGGCACGACTCATACACTGATACTGACAGTTGGTCGGTGAAGAACTGTCAGTGAAGTGGCAACAAGTAAGGCACGACTCATACACTGAAACTGACAGTTGGTCGGTGAAGAACTGCCAGTGAATTGGCAACAAGTAAGGCACGACTAATACAATGAAACTGACAGTTGGTCGGTGAAGAACTGCCAGTGAAGTGGCAACAAGACACGACTCATACAATGAAACTGACAGTTGGTCGGTGAAGAACTGCCAGTGAAGTGGCAACAAGACACGACTCATACAATGAAACTGACAGTTGGTCGGTGAAGAACTGCCAGTGAAGTGGCAACAAGTAAGGCACGACTCATACAATGAAACTGACAGTTGGTCGGTGAAGAACTGCCAGTGAAGTGGCAACAAGTAAGGCACGACTCATACAATGAAACTGACAGTTAGTCGGTGAAGAACCGCCAGTGAAGTGGCAACAAGTAAGGCACGACTCATACAATGAAACTGACAGTTGGTCGGTGAAGAACTGCTAGTGAAGTGGCAACAAGTAAGGCACGACTCATACAATGAAACTGACAGTTGGTCGGTGAAGAACTGCCAGTGAAGTGGCAACAAGTAAGGCACGACTCATACAATGAAACTGACAGTTGGTCGGTGAAGAACCGCCAGTGAAGTGGCAACAAGTAAGGTACGACTCATACAATGAAACTGACAGTTGGTCGGTGAAGAACTGCCAGTGAAGTGGCAACAAGTAAGGTACGACTCATACAATGAAACTGACAGTTGGTCGGTGAAGAACTGCCAGTGAAGTGGCAACAAGTAAGGCACGACCCATACAATGAAACTGACAGTTGGTCGGTGAAGAACTGCCAGTGAAGTGGCAACAAGTAAGGTACGACTCATACAATGAAACTGACAGTTGGTCGGTGAAGAACTGCCAGTGAAGTGGCAACAAGTAAGGTACGACTCATACAATGAAACTGACAGTTGGTCGGTGAAGAACTGCCAGTGAAGTGGCAACAAGTAAGGTACGACTCATACAATGAAACTGACAGTTGGTCGGTGAAGAACTGCCAGTGAAGTGGCAACAAGACACGACTCATACAATGAAACTGACAGTTGGTCGGTGAAGAACCGCCAATGAAGTGGCAACAAGTAAGGCACGACTCATACAATGAAACTGACAGTTGGTCGGTGAAGAACTGCTAGTGAAGTGGCAACAAGTAAGGCACGACTCATACAATAAAACTGACAGTTGGTCGGTGAAGAACCGCCAGTGAAGTGGCAACAAGTAAGGCACGACTCATACAATGAAACTGACAGTTGGTCGGTGAAGAACCGCCAATGAAGTGGCAACAAGTAAGGCACGACTCATACAATGAAACTGACAGTTGGTCGGTGAAGAACTGCTAGTGAAGTGGCAACAAGTAAGGCACGACTCATACAATGAAACTGACAGTTGGTCGGTGAAGAACTGCCAGTGAAGTGGCAACAAGTAAGGTACGACTCATACAATGAAACTGACAGTTGGTCGGTGAAGAACTGCCAGTGAAGTGGCAACAAGACACGACTCATACAATGAAACTGACAGTTGGTCGGTGAAGAACTGCCAGTGAAGTGGCAACAAGTAAGGCACGACTCATACAATGAAACTGACAGTTGGTCGGTGAAGAACTGCCAGTGAAGTGGCAACAAGTAAGGCACGACTCATACAATGAAACTGACAGTTGGTCGGTGAAGAACCGCCAGTGAAGTGGCAACAAGTAAGGTACGACTCATACAATGAAACTGACAGTTGGTCGGTGAAGAACCGCCAGTGAAGTGGCAACAAGTAAGGTACGACTCATACAATGAAACTGACAGTTGGTCGGTGAAGAACCGCCAGTGAAGTGGCAACAAGTAAGGTACGACTCATACAATGAAACTGACAGTTGGTCGGTGAAGAACTGCCAGTGAAGTGGCAACAAGTAAGGTACGACTCATACAATGAAACTGACAGTTGGTCGGTGAAGAACTGCCAGTGAAGTGGCAACAAGACACGACTCATACAATGAAACTGACAGTTGGTCGGTGAAGAACTGCTAGTGAAGTGGCAACAAGTAAGGCACGACTCATACAATAAAACTGACAGTTGGTCGGTGAAGAACCGCCAATGAAGTGGCAACAAGTAAGGCACGACTCATACAATGAAACTGACAGTTGGTCGGTGAAGAACTGCTAGTGAAGTGGCAACAAGTAAGGCACGACCCATACAATGAAACTGACAGTTGGTCGGTGAAGAACCGCCAATGAAGTGGCAACAAGTAAGGCACGACTCATACAATGAAACTGACAGTTGGTCGGTGAAGAACCGCCAGTGAAGTGGCGACAAGTAAGGCACGACGCATACAATGAAACTGACAGTTAACTTTGTGATCCTCGTGAACTGATAGAGCGCAACAACGGTACCTCTACTCCGGCTTACGAAGGAGAGGATGTTTACTATCCTGATTTTTTTTTTCCGACACTTATTCGCAGAACCTTTTTTTTTTGTAGTGTTTAATGCCCGCATTAACTACGTATGGCACCGCAGGCGGTGACACTGATGATACATGAATGAAGATGGAGCACCGGTGTATTGCGATGGCGCTTTGTCCACCCCAAATCTCACAAACTGTTGCTTGGGATCGAACCAGGGTCGTCTAGGTGAAAGGCGAGTGGTCTAACCATTCGGCCACGGCGCGGCCCTTCGCAGAACCAACCACCGACACTTCCGTACATGTCTCTTCCCGTGGTGGCCCTACAGATCCGTTTGCTGCAGAGGATTCTGCTTCCATTGCATCAATCCAATTGCCATCACCCAATGTGACATCTGAGCTTGAGGAAATTGGGGCGTCTGTCCCTGCCACCTGCCCTTATGTACCAACAGACCAGCAATCACTGTAGCATCACCAGCAGAATGTGGCACTCGGGCAGATTGACCAGGCAGCTGAGAATGTTCTTCAGGGTGTTCGTCAGTAGAGTCGGTTTCCGAGTCCGAAAGAGCCATGTGTTGTTCCACTGTGGTAAGACTGCAGATGTCTTCCATCACTCCAGTAGACTGTGCAATACGAGCACGCTGCTCCTGCACCATCGACCCGCTGGAAAAAGGCAAGGAAGGTACAGGCACAGAAGACTCGATGTCCATTTGTGTCGCATCATCCGCGGGATGAACAATTGGGATGTCCACAACAGGCAAGGTAGCAGGTTGTTCTACTGGAATGGCGTCGACAGACAGATCAGGTGAAGAGCTGGACTGCTTAAACAGGTCACTAAGCAGGAGGCGCTGCCGGGGTTGCACATTAACGGGTCGCCGAATACGCGTGCCGGAGATGAGAAGTAGTACACCTGTTCTTGCCCGGGGTAAGTCACACAAGCCTCGTGACCAACAACATATATATTGGCGGGAATCGTTTTGTGTATTTGCATATAAGCAATCCTGATTCCAGTTTCCACAAGAAAACGGCACCGATTTGCCCAGTTCTCCCTTTCCACGACCTCACTTCCCCATATTGCGCAAGTACACAGTCATTGGGTATTTCAACTGGAGTATTAAAAATCTGATGTGTACCATTCACATGACTTTCTCCATATCCCTGCAACAAATAATTCATAAAAAGCTTATACTTCTATTTACTTTACGCTAATCTGAAAAAATTAGCAGAAATAGTCTTATTACTCGCATCCTTGTAAGTAGAAGCGAAATAAGGGACAACCGTAGGTTAAAGTGATAGTCAAAAGCTGGTTGCTATGTCAATGAAGTTCCTTTGTTTATATGGATAGGAGTTGACAAGTTCCAGTATGAGAAAAGTATACGGTTTTCATAGCAGAAACCAAAAATAAGGAATGTCACAAAAACGACCAACTCCACGAAAAAAAAAGTATATAACATAAATTGTGTGTTTTAATGTGCTCTACATTTTTTGTGTAGTAAGTTTTTGTCCATCTCTTACGGTTTAGCAGTTATTCAAAATTTAGTAAAATTCATCCCGAATAAACTACTCTTCAGAAGCTATTCCCAGAAAATACAAGATATACATTTCATTCGTTTGGTAAATATGTTTAATATCCGAAATTTTAATCAAAATAGTTAGAGCCATTTTCGAGAAAATCAAAATTTTCTAAAAAAGTTCCATGTAAAGGGTAGTTGGGGGTGGGGGGAATTTTCTCAAAATCTTCGTGTCGCATCCCTGGAAGATACTAAACTTAAATACCAAGTTTGGTATTTTACCGACTTTTCGTTTTTGAGTTATCGTGTTCTCAGGCACACGGACACACACACACACACACACACACACACACGGCCCTTTTTGTGAAAATGCTTTTTTTGGATATTGGGGACCCTAAAACATATATTTCCGGTGAAATCTCGGTATCGAATTTTTGGTGGAGTGCAATACTTTCTCTATATACTATGTACATGGTGCGTATGGAGAAAGTAAAAATACGTACAATAGTTAGTTCTTCTTCTACGGGTGTAATGTTTACAACTGTAGTTTCCCCATTTGACAATTCAATTTGAGACACGCAACAACGTTGGAGGTAGCCATTATAAATTGCTTCGATCGTAAATTTAATGTAGACCGCATTTTGTTTCACTACCAATTGAATAGTTAACAATTCAGACTCCTTTACATGTAATACTTCATAAATTCAACGATGGATACCCATTGCAGATGGGCGTTGGTAACGTATTTTGACGTACGACTAAATAACCTTACTTACACTTTATTTTAAAACCATGTCATGGCCTACTGTAAACAAGAACATAGGATATTTAATGTGCTGCCATGGAAACTCAGTTGCCAAACGAGATCGGCTGATTCGTGTTTGAAATCCCGTGTTGAATTCTTTAGTCTAATTTTACCCTTCCAACCGTGTCCTTCACACGGTTTGTGCGAAAGTTGCACAAATGTTATTTTAAAGTTATTGAAATAAAATTGACTGCATTTAACTGAATGCACATTTGAATGCAGCCTGAGACGCTCATAAACGAGGCGACTATTGGATAGGTTCTTGCCATACACGTTTCTTTCCACTTTTATGTTCTTTATAACGTATAGTAGGTAAGTAGAGAAAGTATTGTATTCCATCTAAAATCGATACCGAGATAAGTTTTGAGGACTCCTGATTACCAAAAGCAGGGACAGTTGGACAGTGGTCATCATAGTATATGAACAGCATAGCTCAACAACGAATAGGCCGTTAAACACCAACTTGGTATTTATGTTTAGTATCTTCCAAGGATGCAACACGAATATTTTTAAGAAAATTCCCCACCGTAACCTACCCTTTACATGGAACATTTTTTGACATTTTTCTCAAAAATGATAACGATTTTAATTAAAACAATAGGCATATTAAGGATATTTATATCAAAACTAAAATGTATATTTTAAATATTATGCCAATAGCCCCTGAAGACCTCTTTATTCTGGACGAGTTTTGCAGAATTTTGCATAACGGTTAAACTGTAATAGACAGACAACTACTTGTACATCGTTATTGTGTATCGTTAAAACAAGTAATTTATATTATATGCTTTTCCTGTAGAGTTGGCCATTTCCGAGATATTCTTGTTATTGGTTTTAATTTTAAACTACCTAACTTTTCTCAAACTACTAAGCAAGGTGAGCCGAACCTAAATTGTTTCACCTAGCGACCAGCTTTTAAAAGCTTTGACTATCGCTATGGTACTTCCTTATTTCCCTTCTACTTACAAGGAAGCAAGTAATAAGACAATTTCGGATAATGATTATCTCGATTAGCATGACGTAGATAAAGGAATAATCTTTTTTAAGAATAGCTTTATATGGAATAGCTAGCGAAAGTTATGCGAATGGAACGCACAGGATGTTTAATTTCTATACACGTACTATGTACCTATATACTGTATGAGTACGTATTGTATAGCACCCAAAATTTTGATACCGAGATTTCACGGAAATACATGTTTTGGGACTCCCTGAATCCCCCCAAATTAGAAAAAGGTCCGGGTGTATCTGTGTGTGTGTGTGTCTGTTGGCGCATAGCTCAAAAACGGAAAGCCCATTAATGACCAAACTTAATATTTAAGTTCAGTATCGCCCAATGATGCGACAGGAAGACTTTCATGAACCTCCCCACCCCCTAAATACCCTTTACATGGAAAAAAAGTCTCAAAAATTACTCTAACGATTTTGATTAAAATCTCTTATATTTAAGATATTTACGCGGCAAATAAAATGTACATCTTGAATTTTCTGGGAATAGCCTTCAAAGACCTGCTTATTCTGGATGATTTTCTTTTTCAATTTTGTATAACTAGTAAACGGTAAGAGATAGACAAACATTTACTGCACAAAAATGTAGAGCTCTTTAAAACACACAATTTATATCACACACATTTTTCCTGGAGTTGAGATATTCCTTGTTATTGGTTTCAGCTTTAAAATACATACAATTTTTCTCATTCAGGAACTTGTCAACTCCTGAAACGGATTGCATATCATAGTAACCATATTTTAAAACATGTGACTGTCGGTTTAGCCTAGTTTACTCCCTTATTTCCCTTCTACTTATAAGGAACCAGGTAGGTTTCTGCTAGTGTTTATCTCCATTAGCATGAAGTGGATAGAGCAATAAGCTTATCAACAATAATTTGTTGTAGAGATGTAGAGAAAGTATGTGAATGGAACTCATCAGATTTTTTCCTAACATTGCAAATATAGAGAATTCTGTGGCTAAGTCGGAAATTAAGTACTTCTAAATATACTGCATGGTTCATGTTACAGTTACTGGATTATTAATCTAATTCTAACATAATATACAATCATTTTCATTAATCTTCGACATGAGTATAAAGTGATCTATAATACTCTCTTATTAGACCAACACGAAAACACAAATGCTGAAATTATTCTACACAAACATACATCCTTTCTTATCCGTTTGAATTATGAAGTAAAACACTGAATTAAACAGTTCGTGCCTTGCAGTAAAGCTTCCAATTTTCGTACCGATTCCAGATGATAAAAACCAAATAACTGCCTACCTGCGTGACGAGGAAAACTCAAGCAAACAGATCACGGCATACATAGATTATTGTTTCATCAGGATATGTTCCTAGAAAACAGTAAAAACGAAACAATTATGGGTCTAAGAACCATCTACGTGATCACGCAAACAGCCATTCGCTTACTGAGAGTGCAGTAAAATGCTTTAAAACAGGAGATTTCTTTCGCTTTGTTTGAATAAAATAATATTTCACGGTTGTTAATAAGTCTATACCAGAATTGGAAAACCAAAAAGCATTATTATTTTTAATAGCATACATTTTCAAAAATGCAATTTTAACTATCTAGACTCATGCGCTATGTACAGTGAATGCACTATAATTAAAATTACAAATGAATTATTTGTTCTACATACAATATCGTTATTAGTAAGACTATATTAGAGAGGTAACAAAAACTTTTATTTGTAATAGTTTGCCTTTCTAAAACGTAATTTTAATTATATAGACTATTTTTTTTTTTTTTTAATGCAACGTAATTTTTATTTTCTTTACACGCACTATGTACCTACATAGTGTATAGAGAAGGTATTGCACTCCACCAAAAATTCGATACCGGGATTCCATCGGAAATATATGTTTTAGGATCCCCTGTAACCAAAAAGGCATTTTCAGAAAAAAGGTTCGGGTGTGTGTCCGTGTCTCTGTGAACACGATAACTCAAAATCGTAAAGTTGGTAAAACATCAAAATTGCTATTTAAATTTAGCATCTTCCAGGGTTGCGAGACGAAGATTTTAAGAAAAACCCCCTCAACCCCAAACTACCCTTTATATGAAACTTTTTTCGAAAATTTTGATTTTACAAAAATGGCTCTAACGATTTTGATTAAAATATCGTATATTAAAGATATTTACCTGACAAATAATATATATATAAATATCTTGAATTTTCTGGGAGTAGCCTCTGAAGACTACTTTATTCTGGGTGAATTTTGCGCAATTTTGCCTAACTACTAAACCGTAAGAGATGGACAAAAACTTACCACACAAAAATGTAGAGCACATTAAAATACACAATTTATGTCATATACATTCTTTTCGTGGAGTTTATCGTTTTTGAGATATTTCTTATTATTGGTTTCAGCTTTGAAAAGGTTAACTTTCCTCATACAGGAATTTGTCAACTCCTGTCCATACAAACAAAGGACCTTCAGTCACATAGCAACCAGCTTTTGACTATCACTTTAGCCTATGGTACTCCCTTATTTCTGTTCTACTTACAAGGAAGCAAGTAATAAGACTATTTCTGCTAATTTTTTTCTGATTAACATGAAGTAAATAGAAGCATAAGCTTATTTAACAATAATTTGTTGCAGAGATGTAGAGAAAGTCATATGAATAGGACACAGCTTCTTTACCTTCTCTGCACGTACTATGTACATAGTGTATAGAGAAAATATTGAAATGAACCCAAAAATTCGTAACCGACATTTCACCGGAAATATATGGTTTAGGGTCCCCTGTTTCAAAAAAAAAAAAAAAACAATTTCACAAAAAAGTCCGCTTGTGTGTGTCCGTGTGCCTGTGAATACGATAGCTCAAAAACGAAAATTCGGTAAAATACCAAACTTGATATCTAAGTTTAGTATCTTCCAAGGATGCGACCCGAAGATTTTCAAGAAAATACCCCCATCCCCAACTACCCTTTACATGGAAATGTTTTGAAAATTTTGATTTTCTCAAAAACGGTTCTAACGATTTTGATTAAAACTATCCCTTAGTGGAAACTTTTTTGAAAATTCGGATTTTCTCAAAGATGGCTCTAACAATTTGGATTAAAATATCATATATTAAATATATTTACCTGACAAATAAAATGCATATCTTGAATTTTCCGGGAATAGCCTCTGAGGACTACTTTATTCTGGATGAATGCTATTAAATTTTGCATAACTGCTAAACAGTAGAGATGGAGAAACACCTTTCAGACAAAATATGTAGAGCAAATTAAAACATACAATTTATGTTATTGACAATTTTTTCGTGGAGTTGATCATTTTTTATATATTCCTTGTTATTGGTTTCAGCCTTAAAAAAAAAAGTTTTCTCATATAGGAATTGGTCAACTCCTATCCATACAAACAAAGGAACTTCAATCACCTTGCAACCTACTTTTGACTATCCTTTTAACGTATGATACTCCACTTTTAGGGAAGAAAGTTATAAGACTATTTCTGCTATGTTTTTCTCGATTAGCATGAAATAGAAGCATAAGCTTACTAACAACAATTTCTTGCAGAGATATAGGGAAAGTCATGTGAATGGAACACATCAGATTTTTTCTTTTATTGCGTTCTCCATTTTCCTAGCATAGATATCTTCTTTACCCATTGGATATATAGGTTTTGTCGGAATTGTAAGTTTTCTTTTTAGGTGATGCAAAGGTGAAAACGCTTACTTAGGCCATCAATGAATTTAACAATTAATTTTAACAGAGCATTTATTGGCATTCGTTCATGTTTTTTTTTTTTTTTTTTTTTTTTTTTTTTTTTTTTTTTTTTGACTGCCTCATTTGCCTCTACTAAATTTGCCAATTCAATTAAAAACTCCTTTTCGAATAACTGATTCATGACCTTCTGCAAATACCTATTCAATTGTTGATGGAACTGGCAGTAAAATAAAAAGAAATATGGCACACATTTCCTGGAGTTATAGACGGCGGAGGAAATCCATTATGTACAGTGTATTTCTTTGGTGCGCATAGGTTAAACCGAACATAGCCGATTTCTCATCCAAATTTTTATTACTTGAAAATTACTTACATTCGAGTGAGAATGGTATAAATTAACTCAGTTGGGAGTCCATTCCTTGAAAATAAATAAAGAAGAAAAAATCTGATGTGTTCCATTCTCATGACTTTCTCTCCATCTCTGCAACAAATCATTGTTATACATATATTTATACATTTTATTTGTCACATCAATGTATTTAATATACGGTATTTTAATCAAAATCGTTACAGCCATTTTTGATAAAATCAAAAATTTCGAAAAATGTTCCATGTAAAGGGTAACTTGGGGTGGGGGGATTTTTCTCAAAATCTTCTTGTCGCATCCCTGGAAGATACTAAACTTAAATGCCAAGTTTGATATTTTACCGACTTTTCGTTTTTTTTTTTTTTTTTCGTTTCAGTTATCGTGTACACAGACACACGGACACACACGGTCCTTTTTCTGAAAATTCATGTTATATAAATTATTTTCGAGGAGTTGATTGTTTTTGAGATATTCCTTGTTTTTGGTTTCAGCTTTGAAAAACTTGTACTTTTCTCTTACAGGAATTTGTCAACTTGTGTCCATATAAACAAAGGAACTTCAGTCACCTAGTAACCAGCTTTTGACTTTAACTTGTGGTACTCCCTTATTTCGCTTCTACTTACAAGGAAGCAAGTAATAAGACTATTTCTGCTATTTTTTTTTCTGGATTAGCTTGAAGTAAATAGAAGAATAAGCTTATTAGCAATAATTTGTTACACAGAAGTAGAGAAAGTCATGTGAATGGAACACATCAGATTTTTTTTTTTTTTTCGTGGAGTTGATCGTTTTTGAGATACTCCATGTTTTCGGTTTCAGCTTTAAAAAACTTATACTTTTCTCATACAGGAATTTGCCAACTCCTGTCCAAACAAACAAAGAAGCTTCAGTCACTGAGCAACGAGCTTTTCACTATCACTTTAACCTATGGTACTCCCTTATTTCGCTTCTACTTACAAGGAAGCACATAATACGACTATGTCTGTGAATTTTTCTCGATTAGCATGAAGTAAATAGAAGCATAAGCTTTTGACAATAATTTGTTGCAGAGATGCAGAGAAAGTCATGTGAATGGGGCACATCAGATTTGTTCATAGCTATAAGAATAGAATATAGACCGGACCCGGCACTTGAAATTGTGCTGGTTATTGTAGCTATGTCCCACGAGGGGTCGCCCCTGGGAGAGGACATATCGGGCAGCTTGAACCAGAAACGACAACACAATGACATTTCCAGACAGTTGGATAGGTTGCACCTCAGGGTCCAAGGTTTCCCCACTCCTCCAGTCACTATGAGCATCGTTTTCCCCTACCATGCTGCTCCGAACACCAACCCTAAAAGAAACCATCGCGATGATGATGGCTAGGTTTTGAGGACACTCAAGTGCTCGGTTATCGCGCCCTCAACATAAAACAGTGATGCTAAAAGACCAGCTTTAACAAAACGTTAAAAAGAATGCAATTAAAACAGCTAAAATAAGAGACAAAACTAGTATAAAAATCTGATGAGTTCCATTCACACGACTTTCTCTATATCTCTGCAAAAAAAATATTTTTAAAAAGCTTATGCTTCTAATTACTTCCTGCATATCGAGAAAAAATTACCAGAAATAGTCTTATTTCTTGCTTCCTTGTAAGTAGGAGCGAAATAAGGGAGCACCATAGGTTAAAGTGACAGTCAAACGTTGGTTGCTATGTGACTGAAGTTCCATTGTTTGTATGGACACGAGTTCACAAAGTCCTGTATGACAAAAATATAAGTTTTTATAGCTTAAACCAAAAACAAGGAATATCTCAAAAACAGTCAACTCCACGAAAAAAAAATATATACAACATAAATTGTGTGTTTTATTGTGCTCTACATTTTTTTGCGTGGTAAGTTTTTGCCTATATCTTACGGTTTAGCAGTTATACAAAATTCCGTAAAATTCTCTCAAAATAAAGTAAAAGTAGTCTTCAGAGGTTATTCTCAGAAAATTCAAAATATACATTTTATTTGTCAGGTAAGTATCTTTAATATAAGATATTTTAATCAAAATTGTTAGAGCCAGTTTTTAGAAAATCAACATTTTCGAAAAAAGTTCCATGTAAAGGGTAGTTTGGGGTGGGAGGATTTTTTTCAAAAGCTTCGTGTCGCATCCCTGAAAGATACTTAACTTAAATACCAAGTTTGGTATTTTACCGACTTTTCGTTTTTGAGTTATCGTGTTCACAGACACACGGACACACACACACGGACCTTTTTCTGAAAATACTTTTTTTGGATGCAGGGGACCCTAAAACATATTTCCGGTGAAATCTCGGTATCGAATTTTTTGGTGGAGTGCAATACCTTCTCTATACACTATGTACATAGTGCGTATAGAGAAAGAAAAATCTGATGTGCACCATTCACATGACTTTCTCCATATCCCTGCAACAAATTATTCTTAAAAAGCTTATACTTTTATTTACTTTATGCTAATCAGAAAAAAATAGCAGAAATAGTCTAATTACTCGCTTCCTTGTAAGTAGGAGCGAAATAAGGGACAACTGTAGGTTAAAGTGATAGTCAAAAGCTGGTTGCTATGTCAATGAAGTTCCTTTGTCTATATGGATTGGAGTTGACAAGTTCCTGTATGAGAAAAGTATACGTTTTTCATAGCAGAAACCGAAAATAAGGAATGTCACAAAAACGACGAACTCCACGAAAAAAAATGTGTATAACATAAATTGTGTGCTTTAATGTGCTCTACATTTTTTGTGTAGTAAGTTTTTGTCCATCTCTTACGGTTTAGAAGTTATTCAAAATTTAGTAAAATTCATTCAGAATAAACTACTCTTCAGAGGCTATTCCCAGAAAATTCAAGATATACATTTTATTTGTCAGGTAAATATCTTTAATATACGATATTTTAATCAAAATTGTTAGAGCCAGTTTTTAGAAAATCAACATTTTCGAAAAAAGTTTCATGTAAAGGGTAGTTTGGGGTGGGGGGATTTTTTTCAAAAGCTTCGTGTCGCATCCCTGGAAGATACTAAACTTAAATACCAAGTTTGGTATTTTACTGACTTTTCGTTTTTGAGTTATCGTGTTCACAGACACACGGACACACACACACACACACACACACACACACACACACACATACACGGGCCATTTTGTGAAAATGCTTTTTTTGGATATTGGGGACCCTAAAACATATATTTCCGGTGAAATCTCGGTATCGAATTTTTTGGTGGAGTGCAATACTTTCTCTATACACTATGTACATAGTGCGTGTGGAGAAAGTAAAAAACGAAAACCAAGGTAAAATAAATGTGGAGCTCTGAACATAGAGCTGGCGATAAAACTATGGCATTAGAACAACTAAAACAAGAACAGTAAGTTAAAAAAAACTGCCCAGCTCGGAATGCAAAAGAGCTAAAACAACGCAAAAGTGTCGATAAAAGGACACTTGGTACAATTAAAACTTACGACATTAAAGGAGCTATTAAAAAGTTAAAACCCCGTTATAGTAACACGGTGTACAGCCTCCTCTAACTAAAACCGCAAGGTAAAAGAAACTTGTGCTAAAATTTTAAAAAGCCGGTCCACTGCTGTTGATCATCTCCAGAGAGTCCGGCGTGCCCAGAGATGATTGAATGTGTACCAGGTGACCACACTCCAGACACACATGACGAACTGACTGTGCCTCCGCACAGAGCGCACAGACAGGAGCAGGTTCGCGCTTAAAAAGGTAACTGTGAGTAAAATTTCAGTGACCTAGGCAGGACACACAAAGGAGGTCACCCAGTGGACAGGGAGGTCCTTCACCTCCCTAAGCTTGTTTCCGCGTAGAGCTGACCACTCCATATGCCAGCGTGAAACCACTGGTCGGCACACGAAAAGTTTAAGGTCTTCAGCCGTCAATGAATGAACGGAAACACTAGGTTCTCTGGTCGCCATCTTTGAGCCAAATCCGCCAATTCGTTCCCCGACAACACAGCGTGTCCAGGAATCCAGGCGCAGTCACATTAACGCCAGAAGAGTGGAAAATATGCAGGGTATCCTGGATACGATGGGATGATGGCTGTACAGCTCATGGCGGCTCTGAAGGGCACTCAGTCACACAAGTTTCGATGGCGTACATGAAAACGGCTCGGTACATGGCATACAGCTCTGTGCTGTTCGGTAAAGCGAAACAAAGACACATCCAACACCATCGGTAAACGCATGCAGTGAAGTCCACAGCCATAATTACCTAGCAGGACACCACGCCGACATCTCAGAGATTGCTATAACATTTGAATAAATGCCACATTATACATTTCACCATAAATATACAAAGGGAAATTTAGTCAGTTTCAGTACTGGCCCTAAAATGTTCTTGCAATCTCAGGAAACAACTGACTCTAAATGGAGTTTTGAAAAAATATTTAAGTAGTAAATAACTCGAACGAACCCACGTCTGTAGTGTGGGGGTAGCGCTGTCTATCTCATATTAAACAGGTCGCGAGTTCGAATCTCACTTATGTGACTTACGCGGATAAGGTTTTTTTTTCCGGTCTTCCCTCGTCCTAAAAAGACCAATGTCGAGTAATTTATAAGATCCATGGACCCTGAGGTCATTTGAGCATCAGTTCACCGATTTCATTCATCGTCCGAATATGACCAACCAGGTTAAAAAGCGTTAAATTACAAAATAAATAAATATATAAAAATGAAAGATTGATAAACCAATATCCGTGAAATGGCTTATGCAACAAACACCTATTAGAAATAATTAGTGTGTTTTAAAGAACTCTACACTCTTTGTGCAGTAAATTTTCGTGTATAACTGAACGTTTATTTCTTATGTAAATATATTTGTGTTCCATCTACTATATCCCAACTTTGCAAGATACTGAACTTAACTACTAAGTTTGGTACTTAACCAACTTATCGCTTTTGCGTTATGCTGTTCTCACACACACGCCAAGGAACGCACGCGCGCACACACACCCACACCCACACATACACACACACTCGCGCACGCGCAGACATTATAGAAAAGTGATTTAGATTCAAGGAGTCTAAAAAGTGCACTATCTCCTTAAAATCTCGGTATAGAATTGTTTAGTGAAACGCAATATTTCTCCTATTTACTAATTTACTATAAATGAGAGAGAGAGAGAGAGAGAGAGAGAGAGTGTGTGTGTATGTGTACGCACGAGAGCATTAATTATAAAAGATAATTTTTAGAAAATGTTCCATGGGCCTGATTTTTTAGTTTAGTATCGTCCAAAGATGCAACACGGAGATTTTCAAAAAAATTCCAGCACCCCAAACTAACTTTACTGGAAAAATGTTAAGACATTGTAGAGTTTTTTTTTCAAAAATGGTTCAAACGAATTAGATTAGAATACGATATAATTAAGAAATTTTCATAAATAAAAATTTCTGGGAATAGCTTTTGAAGCTCTCTTTATTTTGAATCACTTTTGCACAACTAATAAACCCTAAAATATACACAAAAACTTTAGATCTCTTTAAACCACACACTTTATGTCAAATACAATTGTTTGTGGACTTAAAAATCTCCAAAATATTCCTTGTTATTGGTTTCAATGTGTCAATACTTATACTTTTCTTAAATTGGAAGTAGTTATTCGTCTTTCTTGCCTGGCCAAACAAAGAGAACATAATTTCAGAGCCTTCTTATAGCGACCAGCTCCTAGAAGAATTGACTATCACGTAAGCTTGGTGTATCTCCCTAATAACATTGTATCTACAAGAAAATGGGTAATAAAAGCATTCCTGCAAACAGTTATCTCCATTAACGTTAACTACAAGAATAGGCTTTTTAAGAACAATTTATTGAAGAATGAGTACAAGTCATATGAATGTAAAATTAGGTGTGTTGTTAATGGGGAGGTCACAAACCATGTACTCTCGGTGAAATCTCGTTATAGAATGGGTAGGATACCACCTTCTCTGTCTGATAGGTATGAGGTACAGTAATACATATTTGTAATATAGTCGGAGGTACAGTAAGCCTCAGACGAGAAAACACCTGGAGGAGGAGCGAGGGGGCGGCTATACCACATAAAGAACGATCCGGGGGGGAAACGATTCAACACGTATGTTCTTCAAATAAAGTAATTTAATTTTGAATATTAAAAACCACTGGGAACATTAATGTCAAAACATTACAATTATTTTCATGACAAAAATATCTTTTGAGACTGTAAAAAATATTAGTATCAAAGTATTTTGAAATTAAAACAATTCTTCACAATACTCAAGTTTGTATGCTACAAGTACACTGCTTTCTAGGGATAAAAGATCAATGCATGTTGTCGGCGCAAAACTTGTGGAATCGTACGTAACCCTGACCGCCAACCCAGCTACCGAGCCTAGCTTTATCAGAGTTCGTTATATGATACTTTGCTTACTTAAAGTCACAGCGAGCAAACTTTGTACAGTCGTATCGAAAGTTTTCCGCATATGTTGGTATTAAAAAAGGGCAGTAAATAGTGTTCATTTTATTTATTTTATTTGTTTAACCGTGACTTCTAGGTTTTCAAAGTTAAGTGGCACGGTACTTAGAGTAGAAAAATAATATCAAATGTCCTTGACTTCAAGAAACAAGAGGCAGAGATGAAGGAAAAAATGTATGCTCCCCGAGTTCTTCAAAAGTCTGTAGAAAGTGAATGAAAGAGTAGCCAAGGCAACTGATATTTCACTGAGTTCCGTTTCCAGAGTTCTCAAAGATAAGAAAGAAAAATAAAACTTAATATATCACTTTTAAATTAAAATATGTGGAACAGTTGTGTCGCCAGCGAATTGCAGAAATTGGCAGGCCACAATGGGAAAATGTATGTCGACATGTTGAGAACATTGAAAAGCATTAGAAAGAATTGTAGAAAATCAAAAGGAATTCTAATCCAGGATAATGATGCAGAAAGTAGCGATAGCGTTTATGATGGCAATGACGTGAACGAAGACGAAGGACTGTCAGGTGTGGAAGAATTGGAGGCAGACGATTGACATTGTTTATATAGTAGGCCACTTGTATAGATGTTTTGTAGATATGAATATACAAATGAAAACAAGAATTTTATTGCGATGAGATGGTTTAGGTTTGGTTTCTTATTGTTTAGTTATTTATTATCAGAATGTAAAGTCTTATAATGCTGGTATATTACTGCTTTATCTTGTTTATCAGTGCAGGTGCACAAGAGGTGACAGATATTTGACATTGACTGTGACAGACATGAATCGACTGGTGAACTGCTTATCTGAAAGTACAACTCGCTTCCTAGCTCTCATTAAGATTTTCGCGTGTCCAGATCTGTTGCGCCAGTTATACTGTATGAAAATATGGAATGAGATGAATCCAATGTTGTAACAGCTTGGTGGTGGAAAAGCTCCATTATCGAATTCAGGACTCTGTGACAAGGAATTGAAGAACTCCTGGGCATCTTCACAACAGAACTTCTTAAGCACCCGTAGATCTTGAAACTTTGCTTTAAGAACTGAAAGTGCAATAATTGAGGTGTATCTCGTTTCTGGAAAATGTCCAGGCCAGCTTTACACAAAGTTTTGTCAATAACACCATAACCTTCCCGTGCTCCCTTATATACAATTTTCAGCCATTGTTCTTGGGTGCTCTTGAGGGAGCTTCAGTTCAGTCTTATAGCGAGTCTGAAATGGATACTTTTTCCTGAAAGGGATTGCCGTGTATGACGTCCAAAAATATACAAAATCTTCTTGGACCAAAACTGCAGTACAGACAGCGGGTTTTTCCTTGCACTGCTATGACGTCATTCCGTACAGCTGGAATTTCAACGTGCGTCTTTAGTTTACGAGCCCCATATTCTTATCGTATTCTAGGTAGCTGTGACTTGTGACTTGGATTTGTTCAAACCTCTTCGTTCCATGAACCAACCAAGTAAAACAGTTAGGTAAATAAAAAGTAGGGCATACAGCGCCGGAGTCCCGATCAGACTCCGGAATTGTATTAAAAAGAAAAAAAAATTAATTGTATAAAATACAGGTTAAGAAATCTAACAGCACATTCAACGCTACTTATTTATACAAACTACAGGTTAAAAACATTTGAAAACAAGGATATAATTCTTAAGATTAATAGTTTCAAGTAAAATATTAGTTTAGGGAATTAACGATAAGAATTTCTTTCCTTTGAAGTTTTCAAAGTAAGAGTTAATTTCGGTTTACCAGACCAATACCACTTTAAACAAGGACATTTAATAATATTTAACTCGCAGTCAGAATGCAAATGACCTATAGCTTTGTTATAAGTCAGTATATAAAGATTATTTGAATTCTGGCATCCGCTCTAACCTAAACACATTTGAGTAGAACAAACTCGCTGGTCTGTTTTAAATACTTTGGTAGGTATGTATACGCTTCTCCTCTGTACTAGTTGATAACTCAGTAGATACCTATTGTAATTATATGTTAGTCTCCCCTTGACCTTGTGACATATTCACCTTTCAGCTATCAAATGAAGCTGAATAACCGAAAGCAGTGCATGTGTTTATTTTGACCTGCATTGTATTACAATAAGCGAGTTCCGCTGGGTCAGGCTGAGTGCGTTGCTCACCAGAGTTGCCAACACATGATTATTTCTTCCGTCAGACCAGCTCATAAAAATCCGTCAAAATCCATAAAAATTAGTCATTTCCGTATTTTCTTTCAAAAATAAAAATTAAAACTCAAGGTCAGTATTTGGAACAGTTTCTTGGTCAGGTCTGAAAGGTGATCAAGGAAAGTGATTAACTACAAACAACGTGAGAACAACTTCTGCAGCTGCACGTTCATACGTGTATTTGATAGGCTGAAATGGTATTTTTGACTGTGAAGTTAAAAACGGTTCAGCTGCTTTTAGACGTATCTTATTTTTTCCATGAAGAAGTAAATCTGACAAGAGCACATTTACATTGCATTGGCAATATTGGCAGCGCGCACTACCAGGTTCCCTGGCACCTCTAACAACCATTCTTTTAATTATTTATTATTTTACCGTTATTTTCTGAAATGTCGTACATACCGGAACGCCTTCTGTTCAATTAGGCCATTAAAAAAAAAAGAAGACATTAGCACTGCGTTCACTATGCTGAATTCAGAATCCATTCTGATAAACACATGTGGCCATATACGACAGTGTCATGTTTGGGAGCTGTTCAGTAAGCCGAGAAGTTTGTTGCTCTTTGCTCTAAATAAAAGATTGCTTAACAGACACTGTCTTGTAGGTACACAGAGATTTACATACGTGACAGCTTTCCTAAAAAAAATCAATATAAACAATTGCTAACAATATCCGTTAAAAAATCCGTCATCCGCGAAAACCAAATTTTGCCCGTCATAAAACTTGGCAAGCCTGTTGCTCACTAAAACTTTCGTAAAGGATGAAGAAGTGCTATTCCGTTTCTAAATCGCAACGCTAGACAGTTTCATTTTATTCAAGATCGCAGCAGCTGCAGAAATAAGCGAAACTGATACGTCACGTGTTGATGGTGCAAGCTAACGCAGCATCGACAGGTACCATACCAGAAGTAATGACAAATCTATAGCATTCCTTCAGGTGATTAGGAAATCGCCTATAAAATGGGCTAAAAGTTGATAAAATTATGTATCTTTATCTAAACGAGAACATATTTACCTAGTATCTGTAACTTCTATTATTTCATCTGTTTAAATGATTTTGAGATTTAAATAGCTACCAAGACCCGGATGACATTTAAATAACTCACGCTAGAGAACGGATTAAAAACGAAATGCGCTATCACAGAAGCTGCAGATATAAATGTTCGTGGTGTCCACTTTTACTTCAAATAAGCATTTAAATATTGTATTACTCATAAGAAGTTTATGCTGGATGAAGTAATTCTATTTTCGGTTTTATCTGAAGTTAGCAACACAAATGATAGGTGTGTCATTAACATCGCGTCAACACGTTTGGATATACATGTGCTGTTAAACGATGAGGCATCTTGTGTTATTAATAGGACCCCGGAGTTTTAGCCTTTTATTATCTTCTTTTAACCTCTTTAGGTTTATAAACAATTTTCCTAACTTTTTAAACAAAGCTCCTGCCTTTTTCCTAGCTATTTAAGCAAGTCGACGACAAAAACCTTTTAAACATAATATAGAATATGAAAACTATTTTACTTCACGGAAGCAGGCTGTTAATATGTACTGTAATTTAAAACAATGTATTACACAGTAAACGTGAGCTACAACATTGTAATTAACATATCAAGTACATGTTTTAATATATAGCACTCACATAAAACAAAGTTCACTTGGTAGCATTGTTGCTATACACAACCAGCCACATTTGAAAATTTTCTGCTATTTTTAATATATTCCTATAGACAAAAAAAAAATCTACATCGCAAGATGTTATTGGCGCATACATCATTCGCGCAATTTCTATACCAAGAGCATTTTTTCCCTGAATAACCTCACATGTATACACAAAACAAAACTAAGCGAATTGCTAGTGAAGAAAAAAGAACAAAACTTAAGTTTAGTGAGTTTTAGGTGTTAATGTCCCATTTAGCTTTTTTAGGTGAATAAGATTAACACCCAAACCGCCTGAAACATCAAATTACTTTGAAGCTTTCTAATTTACAAGGGGACAAATAGATTAAAACCTAAAACTCCGGTCCCCAGTTATTACGCAACCAATTTATTTCACGGATCATACGTCAACTACTCCGCCTGTAGTTACGAGAATTCTCGAGTCGCCTCGCTCGTGAGCACTAGTTCTCGATACACGAGACTCTCAATGCCACACTCTCGAGAGTGGCGTGGATTACGAGAATTCTCGAGTCGCTTCGCACGTGAGCGCTAGTTCTCGATACACGAGACTCGATGCCACACTCTCGAGAGTGGCGTGGATTACGAGAATTCTCGAGTCGCTTCGCACGTGAGCGCTAGTTCTCGATACACGAGACTCGATGCCACACTCTCGAGAGCGGCGTGGATTACGAGAATTCTCGAGTCGCTTCGCACGTGAGCGCTAGTTCTCGATACACGAGACTCTCAATGCCACACTCTCGAGAGTGGCGTGGATTACGAGAATTCTCGAGTCGCCTCGCACGTGAGCATTAGTTCTCGATACACGAGAATCTCGATGCCACACTCTCGAGAGTGGCGTGGCTTACGAGAATTCTCGAGTCGCCTCGCACGTGAGCATTAGTTCTCGATACACGAGAATTTCGATGCCACACTCTCGAGAGTGGCGTGGCTTACGAGAATTCTCGAGTCGCTTCGCACGTGAGCGCTAGTTCTCGATACACGAGATTCTCGTTGCCACACTTTTGAGAGTGGCGTGGCTTACGAGTAACGAGCACGGTTTTTGACCGGCTCTAGATCCGTGGGAACTGAGGGCAAGGCGAGAGGGTGGATGTACAGCTGCACACTGGAAACGTTACTAGCCTGCTACTGTAATCTCAGAAGCAGCACCTCTGAGTATGTTTTCTTTAGCTACCTGTACTTCCGATTCTCTGCCTCCTTGCTCTTATCACCGACGTACAGCAACACAGGCAGTTGTGACCTAACCAGAATGCTCTCAACCACCTGCAAGGGAAAACGCGCGGTGATAACGTATCCTTATTTCTTAAGCGTTTTTCTATCCGTCTATTAAAGATAGAAAAGCGACAGTAGCATTTTGACAATCGTATCGTTCGCGGCTCTCTTCTGAGGGTTCGTGGTTTGATTACAGGTATGGGGTGGCGATTTGAAGTCGCCTTATCTACGCCTGCCTCATCTTTAACTAATGTGGAGTATCCCAATACCTAACATGTTTCGGATTTCACGGCAATAACTCTAGGTCCTCTCATTCTACAGCCATCCTCATCATCAATCCTACCACTGGAGGTAGGTTTGCCACCCGTCACCATTATGGACATTCTTATCCCATCCCGGAAATACCCAATTTTAACCCGATTTTGCAAAATACTGTAACGAGTTTAAGTCAAGTACTTAAGTAGCGTCATCTACTAGCGCAACATGTAAATACCGCCTCAGTTAGTTTTATTATGTCAAAAAGTTTATGTTGACAAGGCCGTCTCTCAGATGGCGGTGCATGTTGCGTATCCTGCATCGACGATGTAATCACCTTCTAGAGATCATTCGAAAAAAATACCAAACTTCACCAGTAGTACTACGGGGCTGGAGCAGCGCCTTGCGGAAGAATTGGGCAGTTCCATTTGAATATCCCATGCTAACAATCTAGATTACAGAATAAATTTATTCTTAAATTGCACAATATTCTATACAAATGCCAAAGAGTTAAATTGACGCCGATTTGTATTATTAAACAGAGCTACATGTCCCAACATGCTGTTCGCATGAATCTCCTGATTTCCGCAATATTGTTTACACAGTAAAGGGCCATTCACATCGCAAATCAGCCGTAGACTTAATGTAGTCGCAGAAGCTTGTAGTCAATACACGTATAGACTCATTCACAATGGTTACATTGACATTGACGTAGACATAACTGTAGTACGTTAACACAGAAGCCTGTAGCCAGTATATGTATAGGCTCATTCACACTGGTTACATTGACATTGACGTAGACATAACTGTAGTACGTTAACACAGAAGCTTGTAGCCAATATATGTATAGGCTCATTCACACTGGTTACATTGACATAGACATAACTATAGTACGTTAACACAGAATTTTGTAGTCAGTATATGTATAGACTCATTCACGATGGTTATATTGACATAGATATAACCTAGTGCGTTAACACAGAAGCTTGTAGCCAGTATATGTATAGGCTCATTCACACTGGTTACATTGACATTGACGTAGACATAACTATAGTACGTTAACACAGAAGCTTGTAGCCAGTATATGTATAGACTCATTCACACTGGTTACATTGACATTGACGTAGACATAACTATAGTACGTTAACACAGAAGCTTGTAGCCAATATATGTATAGACTCATTCACGATGGTTATATTGACATAGACATAACCTAGTGCGTTAACATAGAAGCTTGTAGCCAATATATGTAAAGACTCATTCACGATGGTTATATTGACATAGACATAACCTAGTGCGTTAACATAGAAGCTTGCAAACACCAAGCTTTTGTGTCAAAGTTAACATGCAACGTAGGAATCAACCAATGAGAACACTGCTCGATGTGTTATTAAAATGGCTTCGTTTGATGATTCCCTCTCATTTCTCTTCCGTTAATTCCTCTTTGATTAAGAGGATGAACCCACCATCGTCTGTGACGAGACAAGCGTAGTTTAAAATATAAAACACCAGGCAAATTGGCTACTCTAGTTTACATGTGCTGCCACACTCTCTGACAGCCATTTTAGTTTGCTATTCACTCGCAAGGCGCACGCAGTTCACTTGTTTTAGTTTCTGATTGGTTATTGCCTACTTTTACGTTTATCATTGAGAATGCTCATGGTGCATTTATTTCTGCGTCTATATTCTAAGCCAGTACGTCTACGGTTAATTTTCAATGTGAATGGCCCTTCACGGTCGCTACTGTTTAGAATCGTGGAGGAGGGTCGCTACCCTGAGTTTTCTCTTGCAACTTTTGAGTTACATAAATCATTAGGCTAGTAAACTGTTGACCAGTAGTGACGAAACTATAGTATGGCAAGTTTTGTGAGAAATATCCAACACTTCCCGTGAAAGAAGTGATGAAATTAACTTCTGAGTTCACCACGTGTTTAGGCTACAAATGTAAACAGTGCTCATAAAGAGAAACCTGAAACGGAAAAAATCTGATGTGTACCATTCACATGACTTTCTCCATATCCCTGCAACAAGTAATCCTTAAAAAGCTTATACTTCCATTTACCTTATGCTAATCAGAAAAAAATTAGCAGAAATAGTCTTATTACTCGCATCCTTGTAAGTAGAAGCGAAATAAGGGACAACCGTAGGTTAAAGTGATGGTCAAAAGCTGGTTGCTATGTCAATGAAGTTCCATTGTTTATATGGATAGGAGATGACAAGTTCCAGTATGAGAAAAGTATACGTTTTTCATAGCAGAAACCAAAAATAAGGAATGTCACAAAAAAGACGAACTCCACGAAAAAAATGTATATAACATAATTTGTGTGTTTTAATGTGCTCTACATTTTTTGTGTAGTAAGTTTTTGTCCATCTCTTACGATTTAGCAGTTATTCAAAATTTAGTAAAATTCATTCAGAATAAACTACTCTTCAGAGGCTATTCCCAGAAAATTCAAGATATAATTTCATTTGTCAGGTAAATATGTTTAATATCCGAAATTTTAATCAAAATCGTTAGAGCCATTTTTGAGAAAATCAAAATTTTCGAAAAAAGTTCCATGTAAAGGGTAGTTGGGAGTGGGGGGATTTTTCTCAAAATCTTCGTGTCGCATCCCTGGAAGATACTAAACTTAAATACCAAGTTTGGTATTTTACCGACTTTTCGTTTTTGAGTTATCGTGTTCACAGACACACGGACGAACACACACACACACACACACACACACACACACACACGGACCTTTTTGTGAAAATGTGTTGTTTTTTTTTATATTGGGGACCCTAAAACATATATTTCCGGTGAAATCTCGGTATCGAATTTTTTGGTGGAGTGCAATACTTTCTCTATACACTATGTACATAGTGCATATGGAGAAAGTAAAAATGGTTGCACTCGGGAAAAAAAGAAAACGTGTGAAATATACGGTGCCAGATTGTGATCATTTTCTGAAGAATGCAATTCGCGTTGAGTGCACAATTTATTTTCTAAAAATGAGCCGCCAACAGTTAATTAAGTGCTACATGTAACAAAAGAAGAAGCATGTTTTGGGAGATGGATACTTTACCATTACTGATAACCTGCTTAACAATCTTTGAGAGGAAAACTGCAGTACAAACATTTCAGGCGACGGTTCTGATCAGGAGGGAATAGAGCCACTTCCGAAGAGCGAATAAATGTAAGTTATCGCAAATATGGTATTTATTTTTTCGCTCGTGTTTTTTAGAGTTAAGTATTACATGTGTACCTATGTATTATATTATCACCATTATATCTAACAGAAAGTATATAGTCACCGTTTAGGTTATGCGAATAAGCTCTGTTTGTTTTACATTACAATATGCCACGTGTACGCGCCATGTGATCGTGAAGTATGACAGCATTTCTGGCGCGAATGGCGGAAGAATACATTACAACGGTGCGCTGGTCGCCTGGGTTTTGTTTTGGCGAGGCTGACTAGGCTAAAACACTGCTTTCCCAGGAAAACATTCTATCTTGAAGAAATTAAAAGAAACTAACATAAGACGTCTTAGCCCGCTTGAGTAGAGTAACGTCTCTGCCTCGCATGCAAGAAGTCATGGGTTCGAATCTCGCTTTGGGCGAGTTACCTGGATAAGGTTGTTTTTTCGGGATATTCCTTATTCTGAGATGACAAATGTCGAGTAACTTTAAGCGCTATGGACTCCAAGATCATTTGAGCATCATTTCACTAATTTCATTCATCGTCCGATATGATCAATCAGATTAAAGGACGCTAAGGTACAAAAAAGCAAACAAACAAATCAAAACGTCCGTACCAAGTTACTTCCTAACAGGCACTGAAGTTTGTAAACAGTGTGTCTATAAACACCCATGAGCAAAATATATACGTAAGTTCTTGAGGGATTCTGGCTGTAAAGCAGAATAAGGGTAGTGAAAGAAAAGATTGAGCACATCTCCACCAAATAAGAAACATATGCATTCAGTTATGGAGAAGGTAGGTACCTCGGATAGGTAGAGGCAGATTGGACGCCATAGCGGTTTACAATGCTGTAGGTACTTAAGTCCCAGGATAGTTGGCTATACTATGAATACACGCTATGGCGTTGAATTTTTGTATGACTCTACCCAATGTAACTGCTGTCCTACACACGGCTTGTCTGAAAAACAATTAAAACCAATACCAAATGACCATAACAGTTGGCTATACTATGAATATGACTACAAGTAATTGTAAGCGACATACCAATCGCGTTTCGATCTCTGTGTCGGTGACGTAGCGACGTCGAGAGCGGCCGAGAACTGGTGTGCAGAGGAAGAAGCGTGAAGAACGGCGCCCATCTTCACGGTAGCGGTCCATTGTTCGCATCACTGGCACTGGCGTCTTGTTTGCGGACTCATACATGCGCGTCACACAACTGGGCCGCGAGTCTGGCGTGAACAGGTTCCTCTCCAAGGGTCGCGACGCAGCGAAATGTTCCGTCCGTTCACTGAAGGCAGTGAGGTCGCTCTCCGCTAAAACAAACAATAAACTCACAATTAATACCACTCAAACAAACCTAACATTTTACATTTATTTTTACTTTCTTTGCTATGTGCAAAAACAGTAAGTAGGGGGAGTAGTGTATTCCACCCAAACAATGCGAAACCGAGATTTCACTTGAAATATTCGTTTTGAGGAATCCTGAACCCCCAAAAGAGCTCTTTACGAAATACTCCGTAGTGTGTAACGTCGGCTAAATATCAACCTTGGTATCTAAGTTCAACATCTTCTGGGAACGAGATAGTATAATACCCTTAAACTAATATTTAATAGACATTTCCAACTGAATGATCTATGACGTCATTCAGGGCTTCTCTCTGCTCTGAAGCAGGCTGCCAGAGAATACGGATCAAATCCAGCTGCCTGACCGTGTCGGAGCAGTGGCGTTAGCTCCATGGATAAATTATAATCAAACAACACAAGCTTTTTTCACTATCCTTTTAGGTATTTGGTAACCATAGTACCATAGGGGACTGGGATAAATGCTGTTGTTGATAAAATGTGATGTTTTTGTTTTTCAGATAAGAACGATGCCCAGTGGTATAAAAATCGTAACGCATCAGAATCACGTATTTTTATATTGTATCTTTTTTAATTTTTCTCAAATTTCACTTGAAAAGTAATTATTTCGTGTTATTCGTCATTTTAGGGCATTTTTCGTACTTTTGGATTATATATTTGAAATTAATAATAATAATAATAATAGTTTTCATAGTTGAACAAAGCAACCAGCAGTACCGGTAGTTATATTAAAATAGCCTAACTTCATATAGCGAAGGTCGCGGGTTCAAAACCGGCGGAGAACGATGGATTCTTTTGGGCGTAAAAATCCTTAACATGGCTTCCTTCGGAAGGGAAGTAAAGTCGTTGGTCACGTGTCGTAGATTTACGGCACGTAAAAGAACCGCAAGCCTGATAGAGAGGCCTTTGGGCAAAATTAATCGGTCTTTCACGCCCAATTAAGAATGGGACGCTGAGAACCACAGTAGTTAAAGAGCGTCCATAAATAACATGCTATTTCATTTTTAGTCTAAGTACTTGCACTTCCAGGAAACAAAACCAATGCTACTACCAAGTAGTAAAGTGCCCGCAAAGTGATTATTGTGATTCAACGCACTGTGGAATGTAACGTCACGCGGAACCTGCGACGCTTGTAATAAGAAATCCACGCTAAAAGTTAAGTGTGATAATTGTGATTCAACCACTGTCGTGAGTAAACACCGCGTGGAGCTTGCGTAGAAAGTTAAAGGGTCTACATAATTCTGCGCGTAACAGTTGCAATGTCGCCGCGTAAGCTCAAGTTTCCTTTTGGCGCATTACGCTCTATTGCGAGAGAAATTACGGAAATAGAATTGCGCCAGGAACTGTATCAAGAACGCTTGTGAAATGGAATAAACCTTTGATTAAATGAAAGTGCCGACGTTTATTTTGAGCCAAAGTCCCGTTCCCCGACCCGGGATCACCGACGCTCAATACCTTGAGCTCAACAAATGGGTCTCAATTGTTGGCCGCTGAGTCCGCAAAAGCCAAGGTGCATCGAGAATCGACTTCACTAGCTGCGACGCCGGAGAGAGGACCAGTCGTCGCTTCTCAGCCCAGCACCAAACTTAGCGTAAGAGTGACTAGGATGTTTCAGAGATCACAACAGCTGAGGGCAAACATTCACTGACCTTGTTATATGTACGTACCGTGTTTCTCCCAGGAGAGAGTGTCTGGAAGGTATGCTGAGCATTATCAGGCTTACTATCCTTAGTTCATGTGCTAGCAATACTAAATACACCAGGTACCGCTGGGATACTCACGTTGCGCCATGTATTGCATGTATTTGTACCATTCTTTATTAACACTCTCGGTACTACTACCAACAGATGGCAGTGGAGTCATGTCACGCACCGTCAGCTACACCTTGATGTCGAGAAGTTTAGCTTCAGTATAGAATCTAGACTATAGAGTTCCCTGTTTTTGGTTTCAGCTTTGAAAAACTTACACTTTTCTCACACAGGAATTTGTCAACTCCTGTCCGTACAAACAAAGGAACTTCAGTCACATAGCAACCAGCTTTTGACTGTCACTTTAACCTATGATACTCCCTTATTTCCCTTCTACTTACAGGTAGCAAGTAGTAAGACTATTTCTGGTAATTTTTTTCTCGATTAGCATGAAGTAAATAGAAGCATAAGCTTTTCAACATTAATTTGTTGCAGAGATGTAGAGAAAGTCATGTTAATGGAACACATAAGAATTTTATTACGAATGCCTCACCTTACATGCTAAAGGTAGGAAAATCAATATTGGCATTTTATACCAAAATGGTACAGATTGCATGACAGGCACACGCCTTACGCAGGAGGGTCAGAAGAAGTGAGGAAACATTTTTATGAAGTCGATAAACTTGTTTCGCATAAAAGGAAAGTGTTAGTCAAAACTCCTTCCAAGAGTTCAATATTTTTGTATAGAAGCTCCAGACTTACCCTTGCCTGTATCAGCAAATTGGGGAACATGGATAAATGTAGTTATCTACTAGAGTGACAACTTCAACGAGGTCAAGTCCGGGATCGAAAGTTTAGAAGGAGAAGAAGCAGCTGCGATAAGAATCTGTCAAGGTGTACTAGGGAGCCCCGATTTATAAGGGTCCGTGGCATAGGACATCAAAACCAATTTTGGGAAGCTTACTGTTACGATAAATTATACAGAAAAACAAGGAGAGCTATTGTCGTCACTTCGAAAGAAAGAACCTCTGATTGTTATTTACGAAAAGTATTGATATAGATATCTCATTCGTACTTAAAAGTCTCCATTTTATCTGTTCGCACATTATTCTAGCCCTTAGGAGTGGGCGTTGTAATTTTACTCTTATCCTTAAATATGATTTCTGAATTTGGTGTCGCCCTCCGTGGTGTAATGGTTACCATGCTAACCTCATATACCTAAGGTCGCGGGTTCAAACCCGGCGGAGGACGACGGATTTTTTCGGATGTAATAAGAGGCCTCTGAGGTAAATTAAGCGGTCTTTCACGCCCAGAATAGAACGGGACGCTGAGAACCAGTTAAAGAACATCCATAAATAAAACGCCATTTCCATTTCTGAATTTGGTGAACTAAGCAACATATCTACACTCCGACCATTATAAATGGATATTTTCTATTGACTCTTAGGTTGATCCCCGCCAAAACCGATCCACGCGGTACAACACAATAGCAATGCGCGCAGTAATGTAGTACCATGCTAATAACCTAAATGACACAATAAATTATTCTTAAATGGTATAATAATATTGAATAAAAATAGCTACGAGTTTCTACCATTCAACAGAGATATACGACCCAGCATGCAATTCGTGCGAGTCACGTGATTTCCGCAAATTGTTTACACAGTAACGGTTCCCTTCAGTAGCAACATGTAACAAAGGAGAAGCGTTGTTCTGGGAGATGGACAGTTTAAGTGACACTCTTGTTGATATCCTGGTTGTTATCAAACTTGGAGAGGAAATCAGCAGAACCAACATCTGGAGGGAATAGAGCCGCTTCCAAAGAGCGAATAAATCGAAGTTATTGCATGCATGTTATTCATTTTTTCGCAAGTGTTTTTAGATGTGATTATTACATGTGCACGCATTTATTTTGATACGACTGTCAATTTTATCACCATTACCAATAATATAGTTACCGTTTAAATTGTCGGCACAAGGGCTCTGATCGTTTTACATTACAATATGCAGCGCGTGCACGCCACGTGGTCGAGAATGTATGACAGTATTTCTGGCGCGATGGCGGAAGGCTACATCGCCTGGGGTTGTTTTGACGAGCATCAACTTAAGGCTGAACAGGGCATAGTTCTTTATAAGCATTGAATTGGTCTTATTTTAGGGGATTTCGTTTATTTCGTGTACAGTCTTAACAAACGCATTCAGTTAGTTTCAAATGCTCAAGATAAATATTGTTGTGTCTTTGTGACTCGGGGACTTATTATTTTAAAATAACTCGTGAATTGCATTTGATTGCTTCTCTCCCTCTCTGTCTCCCATCCTCACCCTCATACACGCATTTGTTTGAAACTTTATCTTGAAACAAATCACCTTATTTTATACACTCTCCACGATTAGTCTTTTTGAAAACGTTTGCGTTAAAATAAGATGTAGGACTACACATTCACACACCCTTGGGTTGGGCGTGAAGATGTCTTCAATGCTATTACTGCGCTTTGTACAAAAGTATCCATTCTATTTCTAGAATGCGTGTCCCGCTTCCATTATCTGGCTAGTTGTGTAGTTTCTAGTATTGCCGGAACAAAACTCCTGGAATCGTGACCCTGACCGCCAACCCAACTACTGAGCCTAGCTTATCGGAGTTGTAATATGATACTTTGCTTACTTTAAACCACAGTGAGCAAACCTTGTACAGTCCGTATCGAAAATGTTCCGCATATGTTTAATTTCAAAGTGGGCAGTAAATAGTGTTCATTTTATTTATTTTGTTTTTTTTAGCCATGGCTCCCACGTTTTCAAAGTTAAGTGGCAAGGTATTACTTAGTCAGAGCAGAGAAATAATTGCAAATGTCCTTCATGAAACAAGAGGCAGAGATGAAGAAAGAAAATGTATGTTCCCCGAGTTCTTCAAAAGCCTGTAGAAAGTGAATGAAAGAATAGCCAAGGCAACTGATATTATACCTACTGTTTTTTCCAATACGTACTAATATGTTGAGTTATTTATTAATCTAGCTTTAAACTCTGCTAGGATGCAGTTATCAAACAGAAGAATTCCAGCAAGATACCTAAACAACTGGGAGCAACATATAGCTAGCGTGAGATATAGGGGCATATGGCGAGCCTTTATATTTAATTTTTAAACAATTGCTCCTTTAGCATCAATAATTTAAATCTAATGGTTAGAGTTGATCAGTTATGTGTTTTACTTGCGAGTTGACAGGGAAAATCCGGATGTGCATCTTTACACAGTACCATAGCTTTTAATTTGTTAACAATATAACCACAGCAGTAAGCACGCCGTGGCTGAGTATATACACCAGATGACGTCACGGCCAGCGTGTGCGCGAGAGAAACATGCGCGTGATGCCTACCGTATATATTCAACTTACCGTGGGACCAACGGCTTTACTTCCCTTCCGAAGGAAACCATGCTAAGGATTTTTACACCCAAAAAATCCATCGTCCTCCGCCGGGTTTGAACCCGCGGCCTTGGGTATATGAAGTCAGCATGGTGACCATTACACCAAGGAGGGCGACTGTTTTTGTAGATATGAATATACGTATGAAAACACATGTTTATCAGTGCAGTGTATAAGAGATGACAGATATTTGACATTGACTGTGACAGGCATGAATCGACTGGTGAACTGCTTATCTGAAAGTACAACTCGCTTCCTAGCTCTCATTAGGATCTGCACATGTCCAGATCTGCTGTGCCAGTTATACACAGACATGAATCGACTGGTGAACTGCTTATCTGAAAGTACAACTCGCTTCCTAGCTCTCATTAGGATCTGCACATGTCCAGATATGTTGCGCCAGTTATACACAGACATGAATCGATTGGTGAACTGCTTATCTGAAAGTACAACTCGGTCCCTAGCTCTCATTAAGATTTTCACATGTCCAGATCTGTTGCGCCAGTTATACACAGACATGAATCGACTGGTGAACTGCTTATCTGAAAGTACAACTCGCTTCCTAGCTCTCATTAGGATCTGCACATGTCCAGATATGTTGCGCCAGTTATACACAGACATGAATCGATTGGTGAACTGCTTATCTGAAAGTACAACTCGCTTCCTAGCTCTCATTAAGATTTTCACATGTCCAGATCTGTTGCGCCAGTTATACACAGACATGAATCGACTGGTGAACTGCTTATCTGAAAGTACAACTCGCTTCCTAGCTCTCATTAAGATTTTCACATGTCCAGAGCTGTTGCGCCAGTTATATCTAGCGAGTTATGGGATAGTTGTGATATTGTGTTATATTTACGCAATTCAAATGTTTACTCGTGTAATCCCAAATATTAGAGGTATTACTATTATTTCGAGACTAAAAGCATCTGATATTTTACACGAGGACATCTGAAGTTATGAGGTATTTCTTTTATTAGATTCTTTATCTACCCACTCAAGCGCTGGTCACGCATTCATCGACCGTTTTCTGTTGCACGCCAAACTCACTTTAAACCCACTTAATGGCCCCTCGGCACATTTCAATAACAATCGTGCAAACTCTGTACAAGTTTCTTTATTTGTTTCCTTATTGTCTGAAATTTCCTAGTTGAGCATGTTCGAGCGTTAATCCACATATCTATTTTATGACTGCACACTGCACAGAACGAGAGAACACTTGCACGTGTGTGCGTAACATTTGCTGAATCTGCCGCCTAGTGTTTTCCTACCTACGCAATTTAATGTTAGACAACAATAATCAATAGGGCTCGGATTTTTAGGTGCTAGAAGAAACTTGGGAAATATTCATTTTTGTGGTCTAAAAATATTACAAATATGTGATAAAAAGTAAAAAACATGTGCCAAAACAAATAAAATATTTGTTTGAAGATCTGAATGCTGCTCTAATAGAAATGTACATGGTACTCATCAGTCATCATTCGTGGGAGGGATCACCAAATACTGCTTCCGCAAATTTTTCATCCCGAAAGATTAATTGTGACGAAGAAGTGCCTTGAATTTCGAAAATTATCGCTCAAGTCTAGCGTATTATAACATGGATTATTTAATTAGGCAATTTTTTTTTTCATTTTTTACACCTTTTGATCAATTTTCACAGAGGGGTATCCTTAATAGTAAGAGAATGACCTCATAGACTTTCTGAAAACATGTCGAAAGTGCTAGAAAACGAAGCTTGGAGAAACATCTCCAATATCGGGGAGAATCATGATGTTGTGAGAAGAATTTCGCGTTCCGAAGAATCTTTTGCGGCGCGCCGTTGTTTACCCATCCAAACAGGGGTCTTCCATTGCAGCTCCCGCCGCATACCAGAGCGAACATGAGAAAGAGGTCGCACACACGGACGGCATTAACACAATATGTACTTTGGTGACCAAGCTGCGCGTGTGAAGGGAAGACTGTTAAGCGGGGAGGAATTGGAGACGCATATGATGCTTGTGTTTGCGTTTCCTGTAATTACACCGTCCAGTGGTGCTGTCGCTACTGAGCTTATCAAAATACACATCACCGTTACCGTTAAGGTTGATGATGGGAGAAATTTATGTTTTCCTCACTGTTATTACTGTAGACTTCATATTTACTTTCTCTACACGTAATATGTACACAGTGAATTGAAAAGGTATTGTATTGCTCCCAAAATTGTATTGCACCTGAAATACATGTTTGGGACCCCCTTATTAAAAACATTTTTAGAAAAATATCCGTGTGAGTCAATGTGTGCCCTCGGGCAGCATGGCTCAAAACGAAAAGTCCCCGAAATACCAAACTTAATATTTGAGTTCAGTATCTCTTAAGATTGAGACACGAAGATTTGCAAGAAAATTCCCGCATCCCCAAATACCCTTTACATGAAAAAAAATTCTATTTTTTTTTTATTTTCTCAAAAATTACTAACGATTATTATTACATGACAAATAAAAGGTATATCATGAATATTCTGAAAATACCCTCTGAAGACCTCTTTATTTTGGATGATATGTATATATTTTTCATAACTATAAACCATAGGAGATAGACAAAAACTTACCACACAAAAAATGTAGATCTCCTTAAAACACACAATTAATGCCATACACATTTTTTCGTGGAGTTGACCGTTTTCGAGCTATTCCCTGCTATTGCTTTCAGTTTTAAAATACTTAACTTTTCTCATACAGGAACTTGTCAACTCCTGGCCACGCAAGAAAACAGATTTCAATCCCATAGCAACCACATTTTAAAACATTTGACTGTCGGTTTAGCCTGGTGTATTTCCTTGTTTCCCTTCTACGTATAAGGAAGCAAGTAATAAAACAAATTCTGTTAATGTTTATCTGGATTAGCGTGAAGTAAACAGAAGAATAAACTTATTAACAACAATTTGTTACAGAGATGTAAATGTTACAGAGTCGTGTGAATGGAACACATCAGATTTTTTCTGCCTCATCAAGGTATAAAACCCCACCTCTGAAGAGTTTCGTTACCTTAGATATAAAAAAGGCATTTTTCAATATTTATCTTCACGTACAGAGTAAAATAACTAAAACTTTTTGGAGTACCATCGAAGCAAATAGAAAGGATTCAAGCATTGGATTTTCCATATCTGTTTACTCTCTCTACACGAACTAGTATATAGAGAAGGCAATGTATTACGCCCAAAAATTAGATACCGAGATTTCACCGAAAATATGTTTTGAGATCCCTGAGTCCAAATAGGGCGTTACCATGCTAACTTCATATACCCAAGGTCCCGGGTTCAAACCCGGCGGAGGACGATGAATTTTTTCGGGCGTAAAAATCCTTAGCATGGCTTCCTTCGGAAGGGAAGTAAAGCTGTGGGTCCCGTGTCGTAGATTTACGGCACGTAAAAGAACCTCAAGCCTGATAAGAGAGGCCTCTGAGCAAAATTAAGCGATCGTTCACGCCCAATATAGAATAGGACGCTGAGAACCAAAACAGTTAAAGAGCGTCCATAAATAACAGGCCATTTCCATTTCCAAATAGGGCATTTTTAGAAAAAAAAGTCCGTGTGTTTCTGAGGTCAGCATAGCTCAAAACTAAAGATCGTTAAATACCAAACTTGGTACTTTAGTTTATAATCTTCCAAGAATGCGACAAGAAGATATTCAAACCCGAAACTATCCTTCACTTTTAACATTTTGTTTTTCAAAAAATGGCTCTAACGATTTTGATTAAAATAACTTTCTTAAAGTTATTCACAACACAAATGAAATGTTTTTTTTTTTTTTTTAATTTTCTGGTAATAGTCTCTGAAGAGCTCTTTATTCTGGATGATGTTAACAAGATTTTGCATAACGGTTAAACCATAGCAGATAACCAAAAACAAAAATGTAGATATCGTTAAAAACCACAATGTCATATGAATTCTGTTGTAAAGCTGACCGTTTTCAAGATATTCCTTGCTATTGGTTTCAGTTTTAAAATACTTTTCTCAGACCGGAAGTATCCGTGTTTCTTTTGTACTAATCCTGGCCAAGTAGAGGGGCCAATTTTTACTTTCTCTTTACGTACTGTATACATAGTGCATAGAGAACGTATCGTATTGCACCCATAAATTCGATACCCAGATTTCACCGGAAATATATGTTTGAGACCCCGTGAATCCAAAAGAAGCATTTTTAGAAAAATGTCCATGTGTGTGTCTGTGGGCAGCATAGCTAAAAAACGAAAATACGTTAAATACCAAACTTGGTATTTCTGTTTGGTATCGTCCAAGGATGCGACAAAAAGATTTTCAAAAAAAATCCCGCCACCACAAACTACCTTTTACATGGAAAAAATCTCAAAAATTTTGATTTTCTTAAAAATGGCTCTAACGATTTTGATTAAAATATCGTATATTCAAGATATTTACATGACTATTAAATGTATATCTTGAATTGTCTGGGAATAGCCTCTGAAGGCTACTTTATTCTGGATACATTTTACGGAATTTTGTATAACTGCTAAACCGTAAGAGATGCACAAAAACATGCCACACAAAAAATATATAGCACGTTAAAACATACAATTTACCTATGTAATATACCTTTTTTTCCTGGAGTTGATCGCTTTTTAGATATTCCTTGTTTTTGGTTTCAGGTTCAAAAACCTTATACTTTTCTCACTCAGGAATTTGTCAACTCCTGTCCATACAAACAGAGGAACTACAGTCACATAGCAACCAGCTTTTGACTATCACTTTAACCTATGCTACTCCCTTGTTTCGCTTCTAATTACAAAGAAGCAAGTAATAAGACTATTTCTGCTAATTTTTTTCTCGATTAGATAAAACTAATTGATTAATTTTTTTTGCAATATATTTTATTTTTGGTCGCTTTAACAGCATGGTCATATCGCGACCTTACAAAGTGTACATAAAATAGTTTTTTTCACATTGGTAAAATACCAATTATCTTTACAATAATTCAAAAAGTTTACACTGTCTTATAAATATTATTGTCTTTTTGATTGTCTGGTGGTTATGTAGAGCACTTGGTAAGTCATTGAAGCCGGCCTGAAGTCTCTGTTTGGCGTATCTCGGATTAATTTGTTGCAGAGATATAGAGAAAGTCATGTGAATGGAACTTGTCAGATTGTTTCTGTAAAAGAACATACTGGGATCTAACGTGTACAACTCATCGTAATTTTCTCTCCCACTGCTCCTGAAACTGGTGTCCCACGTTCGAAA
Source organism: Hymenopus coronatus (assembly GCA_030762935.1). NCBI lineage: Eukaryota > Metazoa > Arthropoda > Insecta > Mantodea > Hymenopodidae > Hymenopus > Hymenopus coronatus. The sequence continues at coordinate 85,599,054 of CM060887.1, forward strand.
CCATACTCGTGCCTGAACAAAACATTGCCGACGCACAGGTGAAGGAGACAGTTGGAATGGGGGAGAGAATAAGGTGGAAAGAGAAAAGGGCGCCTTTTAATGCACTGGCACTCTCGAGGCGGTGTTCCCCCACTCCTGGTATAACTGGCGGAACAGATCTGGACACGTGAAAATCTTAATGAGAGCTAGGAAGCGAGTTATACCAAATACACTGGACACTTCCATTTTCCCCTGTGTTAAGCTGAGAGACAGGTATGCAGTGGCGCTCCTAGCGGCCAGGCCTTAAGGAACAAGCGATTAGCTTTGAATGTTCAGAAAGGGAAACCCAATAATGATATTATAATATGCATTGTTATGTTTTATTTATTCAAACAATATTTTGTCAATACAATACAAAACAATGCAGAAAACAATGTAAAGGTATTGGATCTACAGGAATTATTTTTAGTTGCATGACTTTTTTGCTTTAATGTTTCTACTTGTTTTTTTCTTGTTCTTTTTTCCATTTTCATCATTCAAATAACATGTTAACACATTAAAAGCTTTGCCAATAAACACATATTTACAGCTTTCACATATGCAAGTAAATAATGCATCATCTACACGCATATTTAACCTTAGTTTTACAATAAGTCTACTGTCAGAAAGATAATGAAGACAATTTTCATTAAATTGAGTATTGCTGCTGATGTACATTGTATAAGCAGATTCGTTGTGAAATATGAATCTAGCATTTCCATAACGCTTCAGAGCAATATGAACATTTTAATTTACTACTTCTGCTCTCATCGATGTCTACCTATTTATTTATACATTTCTCATGAGGAAGTTTTGCACATATCCACGTGCATACACATGAATCTGCACGCTGCTGAACATTAACTGGAAAATCTTCACCTTTGCTTTTCTGGTATAATTAGTGCACAAGTCTGAATTACAAATGATTTACATTTTTCAGGTAAATCAGACTTTAGAACTGAAAACTTGCTTACATCCATAGGCACAATTACTGTCTTCAGACGATTGTAATAACTGATTTGTAATTGCAAGTCTAAGACATTGTCTGAATTTTGAGGAATCTGGGGTTACATTGTTCCCACCCTTGTCCCTAATAACAGCAAACAAAATTTCCAAACAGTCTTGTGTGAGTCGTCTTGTAAGTAAATATGAGAAACCACATTGACCTTTTAGTTCCTGCCACAATAATTTTAATGCCAATATGTGTATTAAAACAAGCAGGTTTCTTACGCTGACCATTCATTACAGTGATTTTCTAAGAATTTTCATACTTCATTCAAATACAGCAAATGTTTACGTTCGTCATTTATTGCAACTCTTTAGCCCTATGATTTTGAGACGAGTTGAAAATGTCAAATAGACAGTCCATTTTTACTTTCTCTACACGTAATATGAACATCGTGTATAAAGAACGTATTGTATTGCATCTAAAAATTCGCTACCAAGGTTTCACTGCAAATATATGTTTTGAGACCCCCTTATTTCAAAATATGCCTTTTTAGAAAAATGTCCGCGTGCGTGTGTGTGTGTGTGTGCGCGTAGCATAGCTCAAAAACGAAAAGTTCATTAAATACCAAACTTGGCATTTAAGTACAGCATCTTCCAAGGATGCGACACGAAGATTTTCAGGAAAATCCCCCCACCCCCAACTACTCTTTACATGGGAAAATTTTCGAAAATTTTGATTTTCTCAAAAATGGCTCTAACGATTTTGGTTAAAATGTCGTATATTAAAGATACTTACGTGATAAATAAAATGTATATTTTGAATTTCCTGGGAATAGCCTCTGAAGACATCTTTATTTTGGATGAATTTTGCGGAGTTTTGCATAACTGGTAAACCATAAGAGATATGTAGAGCTCTTTAAAACACACAATTTGTGTTATAAACAGTTTTTCGTGAAGTTGATTGTTTTTGAGATATTCCTTGTTATTGGTTTCAGCTTTGAAAAACATACTTTTCTCATACAGGAATTTGTCATCTCCTGTCCATACAAACAAAGGAACTTCAGTCACATAGCAACCAGCTTTTGGCTATCACTTTAACCTATGGTACTGCCTTATTTCGCTTCTACTAAAAGGAAGCAAGTAATAAGACGATTTCTGCTAATTTTTTCTTGATTAGCATGAGGTAATTGGAAGATTCAGATTTTTAACAATGCTTTGCTGTAGCGATGTAGAGAAAGACATGTGAATGGAACGCATAAGATTTTTTTCAATGAGATTAGCGATAGGTAATGTTTCATCAGACGTAGAATTAAACGCAACATGCGTTTTAATGCAACAACAGACAGAATGGTTTAAAACACGAACGGCCAAACATACCCTCATTGGACTAAATGGTGGTAGTTCAATACATTGGCTGGTCAACCTTGGAGCTAACCGAAGTTTCATGGCTCTTGTCTTTTTTTATTAAATTCTACAATATGGTTCCAAGAAACCTTTCTATCTTCACAAATTATAGAATGCCGTTTCAAATTATTCCTCACTGATTTCAACAGGTGTGGAGCATCATGGAAAAAATACACTCTATCTACTGTTATAAATTTCAATAAATGGATTTTCCTCAGAGATGTTCAGCAATGATCTCATTTCATATTATTGCTTCCCTGGAGTGGTTATGCACATTAACGTTTCACAATAATATAATCTTCTTATATTGTTTTATCTCGTGGAAAGCGGAAACAAGACTTGGAAAGCTTCAGAAGTTCAAAGTTACTGCATGTACATATGTATGATCTACAGGACGAATAAAATATCTATCTGCTCTCTCTGAACCATCAGTGACAAAAGTTTTTGTTTATTTTAAATCTGTCCTCATATTTTCCAGAAACCTTACCAGACATGGTTCAGTATTTCTCTATCTGATAATCCTTATAACACTGTGTAGACCGATACACAGCTAAATTACATTTTAATTAATCATTATTGCTATTACGTAGGCTATACTGAAGCTACAGCAACACCAGCTCATCGCCGCTCAAGGCCGACCCGCTAGAATGCGCTGGCAGCGCGTGTCGCGCGAAATATCACAGAGTGTATTTGGTTATACTTTCAGATAAGTAGTTCACCAGTCGATTCATGTCTGTCACAGTCAATGTCGAATATCTGTCACCTCTTATGCTCTGCACTGATAAACATGTGTTTTCATATGTATATTCATATCTACAAAACATCTATACAAATGGCCTACTATATAAACAATGTCAATCGTCTGCCTCCAATTCTTCCATACCTGACAGTCCTTCGTCTTCGCTCACGTCATTGTTATCATCAACGCTATCACTAGTTTCTACACCATTATCCTGGATTAGAATTCTTTCTATTTGATTTTCTATAATTCTTTCTGATGATTTTCAATGTTCTCAACATGTCTACATACATTTTCCCATTCTGGCCTGCCAATTTCAGCAATTCCCTGCGACACAACTGTTCCACATATTTTAATTTAAAAGTGATATATTAAGTTTTATTTTTCTTTCTTTCTTATTTTTGATAGCCCTGGAAACGGAACTCGGTGAAATAGCAGTTGCCTTTGCTACCCTTTCATTCACTTTCATCCGGATTTTGAAGAACTCGGGGAACATACATTTTCTTCCTTCATCTCTGCCTCTTGTTTCATGAACAAGGACATTTGCAATTATTTCTCTGCTCTAAGTAATACCTTGCCACTTAACTTTGAAACCGTAGGAGACATGGTTAAAAAATAAAATAAATAAAATGAACACTATTTACTACCCACTTTGAATACATAGATTCTGTCAAGAAAGTACCGGGAATTGATCATTTAAAAATCTTGTTTAAAAGCGGATCCGAAATTATTGTTGCCGGTAAGTTGGTACAACTTTCCTCTATACCCACGCGGAGTTTGATCGTCATCTGTTATCTAGTTTGTTTACAGTACGCCATTTTGTTAGTTCATCTCAAAGGTGATTTGCGATTTTACGATGGTTACAAATATTGAACAAAGAATCTGTGTAAAATGTGCATTGCAAATGGTATTTCGTGTGCCGAATCGCTGAAAATGTTACAAGGGGCTTACGTTGAATCGACTTTATCAAAAACACGTGCATATGAGTGGTACAATGCATTTAAAAGTGGTCGAGATGTGGTGGAAGATTTGCCTCGCTCGGGTCGGCTATCAACGGTTTCAACTCAGCTGAACATCGCTAAAGTGAAGAAAATAGTGTCTGAAAATCGTCATTTAGGTCTGAGAGAGATTGCCGCTGAACTTTCTGTGTCTCACGAATCGATTCGTACCATTTTAAACGATTGACACGCGTTGCAGCTCGGTTAGTTCCGAAAGATTTGAATTTTCTACAAAAACTCAATCGCGTAAGGATTGCTGAAGACATGCTAGAACGAGGCAGTTCCGACCCCACATTTATGAAACGCACATTAACTGGTGATGAGACGTGGGTTTACGAGTTTGACACTCAAACCAGTCAAGAAGCTTCCGAATGGCGACTTCCAACTGAACCGAAACTTAAAAGGGCACGTCAAACTCGATCAAAACTGAAGGTCATGTTGACAGTTTTTTTTTTGTTTTTTTTTTCGATTATCGCGGTGTCGCGCACTCAGAGTTCTTGCCAGAAGGTCAGATGGTAAATAAAGACTATTATCTGAGCGTTATGCGGCGTTTGACAGAACAAATACGGCGAAAAAGGCCAGATTTGTGGAACGACAACTCATGGATTCTGCACCACGATAACGCACCACCTCACAACGCTATTATTGTGAACAAGTTTCTGGCCAGAAACTCAACAAATTTCATCGAACAATCACTATATTCACCTAATCTGGCTCCTGCTGATTTCTTTCTCTTTCCAAAACTCAAGTTACCACTTCGAGGCACCCGTTTTCTGTCGATAGAAGACATCAAGGAACATTCGCGGCGACAATTGACATCGATTCCTAAAAGTGCCTACAAAAAAGGTTTTGATGATTGGATTATTCGTTGGCATAAATGTATAATTTCAGAACGGGCCTAATTTGAAGGCGATAAAATAAAATTGGATGAATAATAATTGTTTTTGTGTTTTATTGACCAATTCCCGGAACTTTCTTGACACAGTATTGTGTGGAACATTTTCAATACAGACTGTGCAAAGTTTGCTCGCTGTGACATGAAGTAGGCGAGGTATCATATTACGAACTCCGAAAAGCTAGGCTCGGTAGCTGCGTTGGCGGTCAGGGTCACGATTCCACAAGTTTTGCGCTGGCAATATGCAGCTTACGCGACAGTAAAATAATACAAACAGCATTGTATTTTAACTATATTCTTTTGCATTTACAATTATTACGTTAAACTCTGAGTTATATCATATAGATTTATTTGCAGCTGCTCCAACAGATGTCCGTCAATCAAATGAGACTTGGCATACGTCATTTGCGAAAATAGTTGCGCGCAGAAATATAAATATATATATATATATATATATATATATATATATATATATATATATATAGCAAACATTTTAGTTCTCAATTGCGCATGTTCTACAACTGATAACTGCTTAAATAGATCAAATCCGTGTTTAACTGGCACAAATTATTAAAAAACTTAGCTTTTCTCTACACGTACTACGTACATAGTGAAGGTATTGTACTCCACCCAAACACATTCGATACCGAGATTTCACCGGAAATTATGTTTTAGGGTCCCCTGTATAAAAAAAGGCATTTTCACAAAAAGGTCCGTGTGTGTGTGCGTGTGTGAGTGAGTGTGTGTGTGTCCGTGAACACGATAACTCAAAAACGAAAAGTCAGTAAAATACCAAACTTGGGATTAAAGTTTAGTATCTTCCAGGGATACGACACGAAGATTTTGAGAAAAATCCCCCCACCCCAAACTATCCTTTACATGGAACTTTCTTCAAAAATTTTGTTTTTCTTAAAAATGCCTCTAACGATTTTGATTAAAATATCATATTTTAAAGACATTTACCTGAAATATAAAATGTGTATCTTGAATATTCTGGGACTAGCCTCTGAAGACTACTTTATTCTGTTTGAATTTTTCGGAATTTTGAATAACTGTTAAACAGTAAGACATTGACAAAAACTTACTACACGAAAAATGTAGAGCACTTTAAAACACACAATTTATGTTATATACTTTTTTTTCGTGGAATTATTCGTTTTTGGTTTCAGCTCGGAAAAGATTATGGTGTTCTCATACAGGAACACAGTTAATTTGTCAACTTCTGTCCATACAAACAAAGGAACTTCAGTCACATAGCAACCAGTTTTAACTATCACGTTAACCTATAGTATTCCCTTATTTCGCTTCTACTTACAAGGAAGCAAGTAATAAGACTATTTCTGCCAATGTTTTCTCGATTAGCTTGAAGTAAATAGAAGCATAAGCTTTTCAACAATAATCTGTTTCAGAGATGTAGAGAAAGTCATGTGAATGGAACACTTCAGATTTTTACTTTCTCTGCACGTACTATGCACATAGTGATTAGAGAAGGTATTGCACTCCACCCGAAAATTCGATACTGAGATTTCACTGGAAATGTTTTAGGGTCTCCTGTATCTAAAAACATTTTCTCAAAAAGGTTCGTGTGTGTGTGTGTGTGTGTGCGCGCGCGTGTGCGTGTGTGTGTCCGTGAACATGATAACTCAAAAACGAAAAGTCGGTACAATACCAAACTTGGTATTTAAGTTCAGTATTTTCCAGGGATGCGACACGAAGATTTTGAGAAAAATACCCCCACCCCAAAACTACCCTTTACATAGAACTTTTTTTAGAAAATTTTGATTTTCTCAAAAATGTCTAACGATTTTGATTAAAATTTTTTATTAATAAGATATTTACATGCCAAATAAAATGTATATCTTGAATTTTCTGGGAATGGCCTCTGAAGACTACTTTATTCTGCATGGATTTTACGGAATTTTGCATAACTGCTAAATCGTAAGAGATGGACAAAAACTTACCACACAAAATATGTAGAGCACGTTAAAACACAATTTATATCGTATATATATATATATATATATATATATATATATATATATATATTTTCGAGGAGTTGATCGTTTTTGAGGTATTCCTTGTTTTTGGTTTCGCTTGGAAAAACTTATAATTTTGTCATCCGAAAATTGTCAACTCCTGTCCATACAAACAAAGGAGTTTCAGTCACATAGCAACCAGCTTTTGACTAACACTTTAACTTATGGTACTCCCTTATTTCGCTTCTACTTATATATACTTCTTTAGTAATAAGACTATTTCTGCTAATTTTTTTCTCGATTAAAATGAAGTAAATAGAAGCATAAGCTTTATAACAATAATTTGTTGCAGAGATGTAGAGAAATTCGTGTGAATGGAACACATCAGATGTATTTTTCCAGATTCAAAATCGCGACCACGGTTGTACTAAAATAGTTAATTATGATAGAGGGTTCCAATATACAATAGTTATTTGTATATGTCCACTTTATTATGTTATATGACAATTTTGAAATATATAAAGTTTGTGATGCCTTGTTGAGGTCGGCTGTTTGCTTGTATTTTACAGCGCAATGAACATCACATACATATCCTGCTGTTCTTTCTGTTGTTGCTGTGTACAAATATCAGACGGCAGGGACTTACTCCCTTAGGCGAGTAGGAATTCCAACTTACCGCAACCAGGAATATGTTTGCTTGAAAAAGAAAAGACAACCCAAAGTTACTCCTTCTTTCTTTCTTGAGAGAGCGAGGGAGAGAGAGAGAGAGAGAGAGAGAGAGAGAGAGAGAGAGAGAGAGAGAGAGAGAGAGAGAGAGAGAGAGAGACTTTGCATTTGCGGGTAAAGATAGCTAAAGCCTATTCAGCCTTAAGTTGATCCTCGCCAAAAGGCCCAAGCGACCAGTGCACCGTTATAATGTAACCTTCCGCCATTCTTCGCGCCAGAAATGTCATTTTCACGACCATGTGGCGCGTACACGCGGCATATTGTATTGTGAAATAAACAGAACCCTTATTCCCCTAGGTAATAACAAAATAAATGGGTACAACGTAAGCTAAAGAATAAATAACATGTATGCGACAACTTTGATTTATTTGCTCTCTATTCGCCCCGAATCGTCTCAGCTATTTGTGGTGCTGCTTCCCACTCCAAGGTTGTTAACAACGATGTCCTTAAGCTATTCATTCTTTCGTTACATGTAACACTTTGTCAACTGTTGATGGCTCATTAAAAATTGTGTACTATAGGCGAAATTGCATTCTTCTACAAATTGTGACATTATTGCATCGCGTATTTCACACGCTTTTTTTCGGGTGTACCAATTTTCCAGGGTTTTCTTTATGAGCACTAATTATTGGTGAACTTTTTCAGCACTAGTCAACGCTTTACCAGCCTTATGCTTTATTAACTCGATGAAGATGCAGGAGGAGACCCACGGTAACCATCTGCCACCATTCTGAACAGTCACAACCAGCAGCCGTTAGTGTATAAACAGTACTGCGGAAATCATATGACTGTTTAACGATACAAATCAGTGGCAATTTAACACTTAGGTATTTGCATTCAATATTATATAATTAAAGATTAAATTAATTCTGTAATTTAGATTGTTAGCATGGGATCACATTCTTGCGCGCACTCCTACTATGTTGTGGATCTGTTTTGGCGAGCATCAACCTAAGAGTGAATAGAAAATAGTTATATCAACTTCAGTAAACTGAAATGTTTACAAGAACAGTTTTATAATAGCTCCATGGCACGACAGCTCACGGGGAGCCTTGGCCTACCGCCCGGCCGCTGCGTCCCCCATCTCGGTCCACTACAGACGTCATGGATGGGGTGCAGTATTGGAGGGTGAGACGTGGTCAGCGCCTCGAGCCCCTCCCGGCCGGTTAATGCGGTCCTCACGACCTGGAGCCCCTACTTCTTCATCAAGTAGCTCCTCAATTGGCCCCCCAGGGACCTCACGAGGCTGAGTGCACCCCGGTCCAGGTCTCCCAGCGGGGGAAAAATCCCCACGCCGGTACTGGGGATCGAACCCAGGTCTCCCGCTTGGTAGGCAGCTGCGCTACCACCGCGCTAAGGAGACGACCACAGTTTTATAATAGGCAATGGAAAAGTCCTAACCATACTAAGTCACAAAAGTATGCTACTGTGACGGCATTAAGTTACATTCTACCGATTACGAAATTAATGAACATGCATCATAATACCGGTTCCAGCGCAGCTGTTGGCTGTCCTGCGGCGGATTTCAAGAAATATACTAATGCGCTAATTTTAAGTAATTCGCTACCTGTTTATTGTACACGTTTAAAGCTTTATAGAGGAATTAATGGCGGAATCGCTTTCCACTGATAAAGTATAAAGTCGCATTGCACAAAATGGCGTAAATAATATTCACCCAAAGGAAACTTCAAACTCAATTTTGCGCAAAAGTATTTATTTGGTACTTATGTTTACATCTCTTTAATGTAATGTTGCTCATTTATTGTACTTTCATACACATTTCCCGCGTAAAACCTAGTTCCGTGAATGTTACAATAATTAGGAATTTATAAAAATATAGCACATTTTCTAGTGGTCAGGCACTGAATTCCTAGCTTTAGCCCTTATTACTTTCTCTACACGTACTATCTACAGTGTATAGGGAAGGTATTGCATTCCACCCAAAACTTCGATACCGAGATTTCACCGGAAATACATGTTTTGGGTCCCCTGAATCAAAAAAAAAAATTTGGAACAAGGTCCGTGTGTGTGTGTGTGTGTGTGTGTGTGTGTGTGTGTGTGTGTGGACCGCATAGCTCAAAAACAAAGAGACCGTTGAATATCAAAGTTTAGTATCTTCCAAGGATGCGACATTTCAAGAAAATCCCCCCACCCCCAACTACCCTTTACATGGAACTTTTTTCGAAAATTTTGATTTTCTTAAAATTGGCTCTAACGATTTTGATTAAAATATCGTATATTAAAGATATTAACCTGACAAATAAAATGTATATCTTGAATTTTCTGGGAATAGTCTCTGAAAACTATTTATTCTGGATCAATTTTACGAAATGTTGCATAACTGCTAAACTGTAAGAGATAGACAAAAAAACTTAGCACACAAAAAATGAAGAGCACGTTAAAACACACAATTTATGTAATATACACTTTTGTCGTGGAGTTGAACGTGTTTTTAGACATTCCTTGTTTTTGGTTTCAGCTTTGCAAAACTTATATTTTTCTCATACACAAATTTGTCAATTCTGTCCATACAAACAAGGGAATTTCAGTCACATAACAACCAGCTTTTGACTATCACTTTAACCTATGGTACTCCCTTAGTTCGTTTCTAATTACAAGGAAGCAAGTATAAGACTTTCTGCTAATTTTTCCTCGATTAGCATGATGTAAATGGAAGCATAAGCTTTTTAACAATAATTTGTTGCAGAGGTGTAGAGAAAGTCATGTGAATTGAACACTTCACATCTTTTACAGTGGCCTATGAATGAAAATGCTAAAATAAACGGAACATTCTAAAATAAAGGTTTTATTGCCCTACAAATGTACAAGGATATCAGTGTGCTCAATATATAACAAACAAACAAATATATTCTATAAAGATACATTAACATGTTTTCAAAACAGTATTAAATTACATACAGCGCAAAAAGTGTAAACTGGAACAACTCCTCAAAAATCAAGATCTTCAAAAAGAAAAAATCTGATGTGTTACACTCACATGACTTTCTCTAGCTGTTTTACAAACTTCCCACAAAAGAGTATTCTTCTATCTACACAATGCTAATCGAAATAAACACTAGCAGAATGCTCTTATTACTTAGTTCTTAAAAGTAAAAGGGAACTAAGGCAATGCACTAGGCTAAAGTGATAGTCAAAGCTAGCGTTATGCGATTGTCATTGCAAATCGCTTCTTTGCTTGGCAAGGAGTAGAACAAAAGAAAAACGGACATTCCTGTCTGAGAAAAGTTTAAGTACTTCACAATTGAAACCAATAACAAGGAATATCTCGGAAACGGTTGCCTCCACAACAAAAACGTAAAGGACATAAATTGTGTGTTTCGACGTGATGTACATTTTTTGTGAAGTGAGTTTTTATCTATCTCTTATGGTGTAGCAGTTAGGCAAAATTCGGCAAAATTCATCCAGAATAAAGAGGTCTGCAAAGGCTATTACCAGAAAATTCGAGATATACATTTTATTTCGGATATAAATAGCTTTAATATGAGGGATTTTAATCGAAATCGTTAATCATTTTTAAGAAAGTCAAAATTTTCGAAAACATTTTCCATGTAAAGGATAGTTTGTGGTGGGGGGATTTTTTTTTTAAAATCTTCGTGTTTCATCCTTGGAGGATACTAAAATTATTTGGGGCTATGCTGTCCACAGACACACAGACACACACACACACACACACACACACACACACACACACACAGAGGCGGACCTGTTTTTAAAAATCTTATGTGTTGCATTTACATGACTTTTTGTAAGTTTTTATCTTTCTTTTACAGCTGACCATTTCACAAAAGACATTCAGAATGAACAGGCCATCAGAGGCTATTCCGAGAAAATTTAAGATTAAGTGTTTATTTTCTAAATAACTTTACTATATGGCATTTTAATCAAAATCGTTACATCCATTTTTGAGAAAATTGAACATTTCCAATTTGGGGAGGAGGAATTTCTCTGAAAATTTCGGTCGCATTCTTAGATACAATACACTTAATTAATACCAAGTTTGTTACAAAACCAATTTTTACTTTCTCTATACGTGCTATGTATATAGTGTATAGAGAAGGTACTACACTCCACCAAAAAAATAGATACCGAGATTTCACCGGAAATATATGTTCTAGGGTCCCCTGTATCCAAAAAAAGTATGTTAAGAAAAAGATCCGTGTGTGCGTGTGTGTCCGTGTGCCTGTGAACACGATAACTCAAAAACGAAAAGTCGGTAAAATACCAAACTTGGTATTTAAGTTTAGTATCTTCCAGGGATGCGACACGAAGATTTTGAGAAAAATCCCTCCACTCCCAACTACCCTTTACATGGAACTCTTTTCGAAAATTTTGATTTTCTAAAAAACGGCTCTAACGATTTTGTTAAAATATCGCATATTAAAGATATTTACATGACAAATAAAATGTATATTTTGAATTTTCTGGGAATAGCCTCTGAAGACTACTTTATTCTCGGTCAATTTTACGGAATTTTGCATAACTGCTAAACCGTAAGAGATGGACAAAAACTTACTATACAACAAATGAAGAGACCTTAAAACACACAATTTATGATATATACACTTTTTTCGTGGATTTGATTGTTTTTGAGATATTTCTTGTTTTTGGTTTAGCTATAAAAACTTATACTTTTCTCATACAGGACTTAGTGAACTCGTGTCCATACAAACAAAGGAACTTCAGTCGCAGAGCAATCAGCCTTTGACTATCACTTTAACCTATGGTACTCCCTTATTTCGCTCCTACTAACAAGGAAGCAAGTAATAAGACTATTTCTGCTAATTTTTGTCCATTAGATGAAGTAAATAGAATAATTTGTTGCAGTGATATACAGGAAGTCATGTGAATGGAACACATCAGATTTTTCATTTTTGAGTTATATTGTTCATAGACACTGACGCACACAAGGACTTTTTTTCTGAAAATGCTTTTATTTGGATTCCGGGGACCTAGGAACATATATTTCCATAAAATTTCAAATCTTCATAGACACACCTACGGTTACACGCACAGCATCAAAATATATATTTGTGATGAAAGTTTGACATGGAATTTTTGGGTGAAATGCAACACTTCCGTTGCTTACCATACCTGGCGAGAAAGCAAAACTACTATTTAAAATGTAGATATGTTTTCCTTTTCGTTTCATTATAAACCCTCTTTACTCACCAAGCTGTACAGGGCTTTATAAGTGAGTGCAGATTAGGGAAGCTGCGATCGAAGAGTTCTACTGATAGAATGGGATGAGGAGTTCTCACGGGTAGGTTGTCAAGCGTATGACAACGCCCCCAAACAGGAAGTCCTCCCTGTGCTCCAGAGGGCGGTTTAAATTCACACTCATAACACGTATTGTTCCGACAGTTAGGGTAAACCTCCCAGTCAATGGCCCAGCTCGACAAAGTCTTAGCTCATCATGGAACAGAAGTAACGCTCTGCTTCAAGAATGTAGCACGGGCATCGAGAAAATTAATGGACCTCTGTCTCTAATATACACACATATACAACGATATTCTGAGGTGTATTATATACATTGTACATGTGTTGTTGTTGTTGTCGTGTGTTGTCGCCGTTCATTTGTCTACCTCGGAGTCGATATACAAACGTGTGCATACCTGTGAAAGGTTCTTTGATGCACCGGCTTTGCGCGACCCTGTAGGATACAAGTTGACTCACTGAGGGGGAAAAGAATGTAACACGGGTAGACTCAAAACTATTCACTTTGATTGAATGTTTTTATTACTTTCTCTATACGTACTATGTACATAGTGTACAGAGAAGGTATTGTATGCATCCAAAAATTCGATACCGACATTTCACCGGAAATATATGTTTTGAGACCTCCTGAATCCAAATAAAGCATTTGTGTGAGTGAGTGAGTGTGTGTGTGTGTGTGTGTGTGTGTGTGTGTGTGTGTGTACGACTGTCTGTGGGCAGCATAGCTCAAAAACGAAAAGTCCCTTAAAACCAAACTTGGTATCTAAGTTTGGTATCTTCCAAGGATGCGACACGAAGATTTTCAAGAAAATTCCCCCACCCCAACCACCTTTAGGTAGAACATTTTTCTAAAATGTTGATTACCTGAACAATGTCAGTAATGATTCTGGTTAAATACCATACATACTATCATGACATATGTAATGTGTATTTTGAATTTTCTGAAGGCCTCTTTCTTCATTCTGGATCACTTTTGTATAGCTGGTCAATAGTAAGACACATAAAAACTTACTGCTCAAAGAATGTAGATCTAACGAAAACACACACTTTATGTTGTATACATTTTTATGTAGTATTAGCCGTTTCAGAGATATTATTTGTTATTGCCTTTAATTTTAAACTACTAAACCTTTTCTCAAAGGAAAGTACTCTTTCTTTTCATCTCTCTCTCTCTCTCTCTCTCTCTCTTTCTCTCTCTCTCTCTGGTTTATTATTAGTCTTGCAAAGAGAGCCAAATTTCAATTGTTTCAGTGGCGACCAGCTTTTAAATAATCTCAAATGTACTAAAATGTTTATAAAAATCTGATGTGATCCATTCACATGACTTTCTCTATATCTTTGCAGCAAATTATTGTTAAAAGGCTTATGCTTCTATATACTTCATGCTAATCGAGAAAAAATATATCAGAAATAGTCTTATTACTTGTTTTCTTGTAAGTAGAAGCGAAATAAGGGAGTACCATAGGTTAAAGTGATAGTCAAAAACTGGTTGCTATGTGACTGAAGTTCCTTTTATTTGTATGGACAGGAATTTATTAATTCCTGTATGAGAAAAGTATAAGTTTTTCAAAGCTGAAATAAAAAAACAAGGAATATCTTAAAAAAAAAAAAGAAAAAAAGATCAACTCCACAAAAAAAAAAAAAATATATATATATATGAAATAAAGTGTGTGTTTTAACGTGCTCTACATTTTTGTGTGGTAAGTTTTTGTCCATCTCTTACGGTTTAGAAGCTATGCAAAAAATGTAAAATTGATCCAGAATAAAGTAGTCTTCAAAGGCTATTCCCAGAAAATATAGATATACATTTTGTTTGTCAGGTAAATATCTTTAATATACGATATTTTAATCAAAATCGTTAGAGCCATTTTTGAAAAAATCAACATTTTCGAAAAAAAGTTCCATGCAAAGGGTAGTATGGGGTGAGGGGATTTTTCTCATAATCTTCATGTCGCATCCCTGGATGATACTAAACATAAATACCAAGTTTGTTATTTTTACAGACTTATCGTTTTTGAGTTACCGTGTTCGGAGCCACACGGACACACACGGATCTTTTTCTGAAAATGCTTTTTTTGGATACAGGGGATCCTAAAACATATATATGCGGTGAAATCTTGGTATCGAATTTTTTGGGTGGAGTGCAATACCTTCTCTATACACTATGTACGCAGTACTTATAGAGAAAGTAAATATTAAAATGGTTTCTCAGGGCGGTAGCACTGGAAGCATAATGGGCTGCGGAGTCTCGGTACAAGGATGTTACCAGGAAATCGGCACATTGTTGAGAGTTCATGGAGAAACCGGTTTGGTGCTGGCTCGGGAATATCTGATTATAGGCGGCACCTCCTACACTTCAAGCTGTGATCGTGTGGAGTTTATAAGCGCGACATTCCAAAACAGTTCCTCCCAAGGTGAAAAGGCCCAGATTCCAAAACGATGTTCAGGACTAGGAGAGTTTTAAATCACAGATAAGTTGACATTGCACTTCGTAATGAGAACACTGAAGAAGGGGAGCGCAAAGTCCTTAGGCGGCCAGTTATGGACCCATACAGGGTTATTCAAACTGATTCGCTGGAAAAGATACAGAGACGAGCGGTTAAATTCATCAAGAGCTAAAGATTTTGGGTGGACGTTAGAAAACCCAACATACTACGGACGAAACGATCATTTGTATAAAATTAAGGGTAGAAGATACAGAACCGACGTAGGAAAATGTTCTTTTGTTAATAGGGTCATTGAAGAACGGAATGAATTGCCTGTAGCAGTCTTTCAGGTCTGCCCTCTGACCTTAAAGTTTAGGAATAATTTAAAGAGAATAAATGTTAGTTAATTTGAATAAATATTGTGAAGTAATTAAGGATTTGAAAAACTGTATTAGTATATATTACTGTTAATGTACCTATATATTAGTAATGTTGAGGCTTCACAATAACTATTTATAAACATGCTGGTAGTTGACAGAAGTATTGCTATACTGAATAATAAGTAGTTAGGCATTTCAAAAAAAAACATGTATATAATATATTAGTTGTATAACTATTAACTTAAGATTGTTATTGTAAGTGAGTTTTGTACATTTAACTCTGCCACCGGGCAGTACCCAATTGCAGAGAATAAATACATACACATACACTTGAACCTATCCAACTCCTGTCCTACACAAGGCTTGTGTGAAAAAAAAAACAATTAATCCAATACCGATAGGCCAGTTAGTTTACTTCAGTACTGGGCAACCAAGTTGAGCATCTTATAGCACAATATTTAAGACGAGAATGGAATAAAACTTGAAGGCCACATGTTCTCCGGAATGGATATTCTTGTGAGAGTTTGTCAGGATTTAGCCGATATATATTTGCCCGAGCGGTAAAGTACAAGCAATAGTTATTACACTCACATGACTTTCTCTAGCTACTCTATAAACAAACTTCTTATAAAGGTTAATTTTTCTTTCAACACCACACTAATCGAGATAAACATCAGCAGAATGTTATTACTTAGTTCCTTATAAGTAGACTAGAACTAAGGGAGTGCACTAGGCTTAAGTGACAGTCAAATGTTTTAAAAGCTGTCATGCGATTGTCATTGCAAATCGCTTCTTTGCTTCGCCAGGAGTAGAACAAAAGAAAAACGGACACTCCCGTCTGTGAAAAGTATAGGTACTTCATAACTGAAACTAATAACAAGGAATACTTCGAAAAAGATAAGCTCCACGAAAACAAATTTAGTGACATTAACTTGTGTATTTTAACGACATCTATATTTTTTGTATAGTAAGTTTTTTCTATCTCTTACGGTTTACTAGTTATTCTAAATTAAGAAAAATTAAGTCAGAATAAACCCATCTTTAGAAGCTATTCCCAGAAAATTCAAGATATACATTTTGTGATACAAATGGCTTTAATATGTGATATTTTAATCAAAATTCTTACAGCCATTTTTACGAAAATCACAATTTTCGAAAATTTTCCATGTAAAGCGTAGTTTGTGGTGGGGGTATTTTCTTTAAAATCTTCGTGTTGCATCCCTGGAAGATACTAAACTTAAATACCAACTTTAATATTTTATCGACTTTTCGTTTTTGAACTATCGTGTTCACAGACACACGGACACACATGGACCTTTTTCTGAAAATGCTTTTTTAGATACAGCGGACACTAAAACATGTATTTTCGGTGAAATCTCGGTATCGAATTTTTGGGTGGAATGCAATACCTTCTCTGTACACAGTAGTATAGAGAAAGTAAATACCAAGGTTCTTATTTATGTTAGGTTGCTCTTGAGAATACCAGGAAAGTGTGTTTATGAATTTTTCAGTTCCAAACAATTCTCCAATTTATGTATTTATTTATTGTTTAGTTTTTTCAAAATAGTCTTCACGATTTTGATCAAAGTCGCGCATTTTGACATATTGGCATTGAAAATAAAATATATTTTTTGAATTTTACTGCAACTTGAGACGTTCTCTACATTATAATCGAGTTTTGTCAACCAGGCAACCATAAGAGATGTACAAACAGATTTACTCCCGGAGAAATATAGAGCAACCAATCCTACAATGTTGTCACCAAATTATTTGCCCCTATTGGTGTATTTAGATTGGCGACTGCTTTGGTCGCCATTTACCAACTTTTGAAAATGCGAATTTTTTCCCATAGCTTAGTAATAAGAAAAAGCCATCAAGTGATATAAAAATACATTATATTTCCACTCCTTGCGTCCACCTAGATCGTTTCTACCTCAACATTTCTTCTAGGTTAATATACAGTTCACAGAAGAATTTTAAATGGTAAAGGAACACGATAAACGTCGAAATGGTAACAGAGAGAAAAAATCGTGCAAGCGAAATATCACATGAATACTTTCTCTACACGTACAGTGTACATAGTGTATAGAGAAGGTATTGCACTCCACCCAAAAATTCGATACCGAGATTTCATCGGAAATATGTTTTGGAGTCCCCTGTATCCAGAAAAAGCATTTTCACAAAAAGGTCCGTGTGTGTGTGTGTGTGTCAGTGAGTGTGTGTGTGTGTGTGTGTGTGTGTGTGTGTGTGTGTGTGTGTGTGTGTGTGTGCCCGTGTGTGAACACGATAACTCAAAAACGAAAAGTCAGTAAAATACCTAACTTGGTATTTAAGTTTAGTATCTTCCACGGATGGGACACGAAGATTTTGAGAAAAAAACCCTACCCCAAACTACCCTTTACATGGAACTTTTTTTCGAAATTTTTTATTTTCTCAAAAATGGCTCTAAAGATTTTGATTAA
Organism: Hymenopus coronatus; assembly: GCA_030762935.1. Lineage (NCBI taxonomy): Eukaryota > Metazoa > Arthropoda > Insecta > Mantodea > Hymenopodidae > Hymenopus > Hymenopus coronatus. The sequence continues at coordinate 85,617,261 of CM060887.1, forward strand.
AATATGGTATATTAAAGATATTTACCTGACAAATAAAATGTATATCTTGAGTTTTCTGGGAATAGCCTCTGAAGACTACTTTATTCTGGACGAATTTTACGGAATTTTGCATAACTGTTAAACCGTAAGAGATGGAAAAAATCTTACCATACAAAAAATATAGAGCACTTTAAATCACACAGTTTATGCTATATGCATTTTTTCATGGAGGTGATCGTTTTTCAGATATTCCTTGTTTTTGGTTTCAGCTTTAAAAAATTATACTTTTCTCACACAGGACTTTGTCAGCTACTGTTCATATTAACAAAGGAAATTCTGCCACATAGCAACCAGCTTTAGACTTCACTTTAACCTATGGTACTCCCTTATTTCGCTTCTACTTACAAGAAAGAAAGTAATAAGACTATTTCTGCTAATTTTCTCGATTAGAACGAAGTAAAAAGAAGCATAAACTTTTTAACAATAATTTGTTGCAGTGATGTAGAGAAACTCATGTGAATGGAGCACATCAGATTTATTTCCTTGCAAAGGGTAATTTGGGGTGAATGGATTTTACTCAAAATCTTTGTGTCGCAGCCTTGGAAGATACTCAAATACTAAGTTCCCTGTTTTACCGTATTGAGGCTATCGTATTCACGGACACACGTGGACATTTTTCTATTTTTTCTTCTTTCTTTTTTTAATACTGGGTACCCTTACATGTATATTTCAGGTGAAATCTTGGCATTGAATGTATTTTCTGCCTACTACCATGTACTATGTAGAGAAAGGAAAAACGTTACAAAGGATTTCACAAAATGTAATGGTGACATGGTTTGCTGTAAAACTGTGACGCAAATACTTTCTCTGGCCTGGCTTGATCGTCCGACGTGGTGTGAACCAGCTGGTGCTGCTCACATAATTCCTTACCGCACGTGTGACCTAACTCGCATTCACTACGATAGTGAACCTTCTCTGGGCAAAATGGAAATGTACACTAAAACTCTCATGTCTTCCATTCACATAACTTTCTCTACATCATTGCAACAAATTATTATTAAAATGCTTATGCTTCTATTTACTTCATACTAATCGAGGAAAAATTAGCAGAACTAGTTTTATTTCTTGCTTCCTTGTAAGTAAAGCGAAATAAGGGAGTAACATAGGTTAAAGTGATAGACAGAATTTGGTTGCTATGTTCCTTTATTTGTATGGATAGGAGTTGACAAGGTCCTGAGTGAGTTTTTTAAAGTTAAAATGAAAAACAACGAATATCTCAAAAACTATCAACTCAACGAAAAAAAATGCATATAACATAAATTGTGTGTTTTAAAGTGCTCTACATTTTTTGTGTGGTGTTTCTCCATCTCTTACGATTTAGCAGTTATGCAAAATTCCATAAACTTCGTACAGAATAAAGTAGATTGGGGTAGGGGAATTTTTCTGAAAATCTTCGTGTCGCATCGCTGGAAGACGCTAAACTTAAATACCAAGTTTGGTATTTTACCGACTTCTCGTTTTTGAGTTATCGAGTTCTCAGACACGGGCCACAGTATGATGTCCGAAAGGAATAAGATTTCCGGTGTTTAACGCTATAGCTGCGGCTAAACTGCAATTAAAAACGAATGTTTCACTAGGGCTCGGATTTTTAGGTGCGGAAAACTTGGAACATGTTTTTAATGCACTAAAATGTTAAAAATATGTGCTAAAAAGTAAAAAAATATGTGCCAAAAGAAATAAAATATTGTTAAAGATCTGAATGGCTGCTCTAATAGACATGTACTCACTAGTCATCATTCGTGGGAGGGGTCACCAAATACTGTATACGACCACGTGCTTCCTCAAATGTTCCATCCCGAAAGATTCACGATTGTGACGAAGAAGTGCCTTGAATTTCGAAAATGATCGCTCCACGTCACAAGAAGTAAATTATAACATGGAATGTTACTCACATTAATAATTTCTTCATGTTGCACATCCAACACATTTTAAATTTTACATATTGTGTTAAATGCACATTATGTTAATTATTTTCGAACAGTTCCTTGCATATTTTTTTTTTTTTTTTTTTAAGTTTTGTGCTGCAGGGCCAGAAAGAACATTCAGTTTTTTTCCCCCCAAACCCTGAAGTACTTGAACTGCTTAAAAACTATTGGACTTCAATGATATTGAAGTTACGATATTCAGATTTTTGATATGTTGAATTTGATTCCAAATTAGGGCAGTGAATTTAAGCTCCACAAATAAAGTTTAAACTTTTTTTATAATATGCCTACACAAACAAATTTAGATTTACAAGATATTCACCTAATGCTAAATGCACTATTGTTTTCAACACTTCATGGCTTTTCTCACAATACAGTGAAAATTTAGACGGCCCTGCTGAAGTACTGGATAATTAATGCGCGAAATAGCTGCCTTATGTTTGTTACCATTTAAATGTTGGTCTGCCTTTATAACTTTACCACACGACGAACAATACAGGATTGTACCATCAGAACTGAAAATATCCTTAAATTCCTCAGCATATTGCTGCACTACTTTTCACTCTGGACATGTTTAATCCACTGTGAAGTCAAAACTGTCGATATGACAGCACAACTAGAAGGTTGTCTAAACTTTGCGGATCCACAAATGACAAATGAGTGACTATACAGTTTAACAAGTATCAGTGTATATACTAGCGACAACAGTGTTTATTTATTTCAAGCACATGGCAGTGGGGGAATTCCCGTTCTTGTCTTGCGAGCAGTTCATGCAACTAAGCAATGCATTCTTCAATCTGAAGGGATAATATAGCTGACATGTCAGTTCTTATAATAATTAACAACAAATTGCGTCATCTGGCATGTGGGATTGAGCATTACAGTTAAAAGTAATCCTGATGCTGCTTTTGTGGTTTTATGAAATTATGTGAAAATTATTTTAAAAAAGTTTCCTTTATGCGATTTTTATGTAATTTATGTGAATATACCAAAAATATTTATTTACATAAAAAAAAAAGAAGAAAATATGCATTTTTATGTGCAATAAAACTTAAAATGGTGTACATACCCAGAACATTAAACTGAGTTCATAGTTCAAGTTCATATTAGGACGCAAACAAAATATGTATTTACATAAACAAATGCGAGCCCTAGTTATCAGCTTTCACATAATCGGCGAATATGGTTGAGGGGGCCGTAAGCTGAACAATCCGGCACCTGCTGCGTCTGGAATAGCCTCTGAAGTCTGAAGGAAGTCTGCCTCTCGATGGACCAGTGGGCTGCTGGACATCGGAGCGCTTCTCCGTCCACTGTTCAGTAGACTGAGCATTTCCGATCCAAAGTCCTGACTTCACTGGTAAATCAACAGCAGCAAGATGAACGTATTCAAAATGAGTCGATACAGAGATGCGTGATATACGGCCGGGAAACGAGTATTTCCGCACACCTTTCCTGGCAACGACCATCATTCAATTTTAAGCCACTTAAACTTTTCTCAAACAGGAAGACATCATTTTTACCTTCTCTACACGTAATATGTACACATTGTATAAAGAAGGTATTGTACTCCGCCCAAAAATTCAATACCGAGATTTCACCAGAAATATATGTTTTAGGGTCCCCTGTATCCAAAAAAAAGCCTCCTCACAAAAAGCTCCGTGTGTGTGTGTGTGTGTGTGTGTCTGCGTGCGCGCGTATCCTGTATCTGTGAACACGATAAATCAAAAACGAAAAGTCGGTAAAATACCAAACTTGGTATTTAAGTTTAGTATCTTCTAAAGATGCGACATGAAGATTTTCAAGAAAATCCCCCACCCCCAACTACCTTTTACATGGAACATTTTTATTTTCTTAAAAATGGCTCTAGCGGTTTTGATCAAAATCTCTTATATTTAAGACATTTACTTGCCAAATAAAATGTATATCTTTTTCGGGGAATATCCTTAAAAGACCTCTTTATTCTATATGATTTTTACTGAATTTTGCATAACTGGTAAGCCGTAAAAGACACACAAAAACTTACTACACAAAAAACGTAGATCACAATAAAATACACAATTTATGTCATATACATTTTTTTTGAGAATTTCTAAATGTTCACATACAGGATAGTGGAATGGGGTGGGGGATTCTTTTGGGTTTCCTAGATTGTCTTGGTTGATAGTTTACTGGTAGTTGGTATCAAGAAATTTTACACGTTCAGCTAGTTATAAATATCTGATGTATTCCCATTCACATGACTTTCTCTACATCTCTGCAACAAATGTTAAAAAGCTTATGCTTCTATTTACTTCATGATATTCGAGAACAAATTAGCAGAAATAGTGTTATTACTTGCTTCCTTGTAAGTAGAAGCGAAATAAGGGAGTACCATAGATTAAAGTGATAGTCAAAAGCCGGTTGCTATGTGGTTGAAGTTCCTTTGTATAGACAGAAGTTGACAAATTCCTGTATGAGAAAAGTACAAGTTTTTTAAAGCTGAAACGAAAAACAAGGAATATCTCAAAACCGATCAACTCCATGAAAAAAGGTATATAACATAAATTGTGTTTTATCGTGATCTACATTTGTTGTGTGGTAAGCTTCTGTCTATCTCTTTCGGTTTACTAGTTATGCGAAATTGAATAAAATTCATCTAGAATAAAGAGGTCTTTTGAGGCTATTCCCAGAAAATTCAAGATATACATTTAATTTATATATCTTTAATATACGATATTTTAATTCAAAATCGTTAGAACCATTTTTGAGAAAATAAAAATTTTCAAAAACGTTCCATGTAAAGGGTAGTTTGGGGTGGGGATTTTCTTAAAAATCTTCGTATCGCATCCCTGGAAGATACCAAACTTAAATACAAATTTGGTTTTTAACGGACTTTTAATTTTTGAGCTATGCTGCCCACAGACACACACACACGGATGTTTTTCTAAAAATGCTTTTTGTTGGATTCAGGGAGTCTCAAAACATATATTTCCGGTAAGAGCTCAGTATTGAATTTTTGGGTGCAATACAATACCTTCTCTATACACTATGTATATAGTACGCATAGAGAAAGTAAAATTAGAAAATTCTGTGTTTGAATAAACAGATCATGTTGTATACATGTAAAGATTTCCAGGCCTGTCTTCTGTTTGCACACAAAAGATGTAGAAAATGGCGAGCTACAGTCAATTAACGTGAGTGCCGCCCGTTTGATTTGAGGGGGGGGGGACATTAAATAGCGCTCAGCAAACGGAGTCCAATTTAAGACACGTGATGGGTAACAGATGAAAGGCAGATAGTTATATGTTAAAAACCCTTAGTTCTGCCGCCTGCTAAATTTAAATGGAGGGTGACAAGAGAAGCTGTGCATGTGCATGCTTTCAAGATGTGGTGATTCAGCCCTGGCCTGGGGGATAGACACGAGTCTTAAGTACCGCCATGCGACCATCTCAGTGACAGCTCGCACCCGATGGCATGCCCATCATCGCATTCCCCTTCCGCCTCTCTCCTGCCTTGCAATACTTTTTGTTTGTTTACGAAATATCGTGTCATGAACAGTCTGTTATTGTCGGCGCAAAACTTCTGGAATCGGGACCCTGACCGAGTCTAGCTTGTCGGAATTTGTGCCATGATACTTTGCTTACTTAAAGTCACAGCGAACAATCTTTGTACAGTCGTATCGAAACTGTTTCGCATATGCTTGTATTCAAAGTGGGCAGTAAACAGTGTACATTTTATTTTTTTTTAAGCATGGCTCCTACGTTTTCAAAGTTAAGTGGCAAGGTATTACTTAGTCAAAGCAGAGAAATACTTGTAAATGTCATTGACTTCATGAAACAAGAGGCAGAGATGAAGGAAGAAAATGTATGTTCCCCGAGTTCTTCAAAAACCTGTAGAAAGTGAATGAAAGAATAGCCAAGGCAACTGATATTTCACTGAGTTCCGTTTCCAGGGTTCTCAAAGATAAGAAGAAAGAAAAATAAAACTTAATATATCACCTTTAAATTAAAAGATGTGGAACAGTTGTGCCGCCAGCGAACTGCAGAAATTGGCAGGCCAGAATGGGAAAATGTATGTTGACATGTTGAGAACACTGAAAATCAAAATAAACTCTTATGCAGGATAATGGTGCAGAAAGTAGCGATAACGTTTATGATGGCAATTACGTAAGCGAAGACGAAAGACTGTCAGGTGTGGAAGAATTGGAGGCAGACGATTGACATCGTTTATATAGAAGGCCATTTGTATAGATGTTCTGTAGATATGAATATACAAATGAAAACACATGTTTATCAGTGCAGTGCATAAGAGGTGACAGATATTTGACATTGACTGTGACAGACATGAATCGACTGGTGAACTGCTTATCTGAACGTAAAACTCGCTTCCTAGCTCTCATTAAGATTTTCACATGTCCAGATCTGTTGCGCCTGTTATATTTTAAAGTGAAAGCGGAAAGGAGAACTTAAAAAATCTGATGTGTTCCATTCACATGACTTTCTCTATATCTCTGTAACAAATTATTGTCAGTAAACTTATCTTTTATTTATTTCATGCTAATCGAGAAAAATTAGCAGAAATAGTCTTATTTCTTGCTTCATTGTAGGTAGAAGCGAAATAAGGGAGTACCATAGGTTAAAGGGAAAGCCAAAAGCTGGTTGCTATGTGACTGAGGTACCTTTGTTTCTATAGATAGGAGTTGACAAATTCCTGTATGAGAAAAGTATGTTTTCAAAGCTGAAACCAAGAAAAGGGAATATCTCAAAAACGATCAACTCCACGAAAAAAATGTATATAAAATAAATTGTGTGTTTTAACGTGATCTACATTTTCTGTGTGTTAAGTTTTTGTCCATCTCTTACGGTTTAGTAGTTATGCAAAATTCATCCAGAATAACGTAGTCTTTAGAGGTTATTCCCAGAAAATTCAAAATATACATTTTATTTGTCAGGTAAATATCTTTAATATATTATATTTTAATCAAAATCGTTGGAGCCATTTTCTAGAAAATCAAAATTTTCGAAAAAAGTTCCATGTAAAGGGTAGTTTGGGGTGGGGGGATTTTTCTCAAAATCTTCGTGTCGCATCCCTGGAAGATACTAACCTTAAATACCAAGTTTGGCATTTTACCGACTTTTCGTTTTTGAGTTATCGTGTTCACAGACACGGACACACGCACGGACCTTTTTCTGAAAATACTTTTTTTTGGATACAGGGGACCCTAAAACATATATTTCCGGTGAAATCTCGGTATCGAATTTTTTGGTGGAGTGCAATACATTCTCTATGCACTATGCACATAGTGCGTATAGAGAAAGTAAAAATATCTGCACAAACAGTAATACATACAAAACATCGGAAAGATGCCTATAAGGTGGAACGCACGTTTTTGTCCTACTGCATATGTTGGTACACTCTTTTCTGCAGATTGTTTACACTGTTGGGAATCTTGAGATCTTGAAAATGCAGACAAATACTGAGCCTGCAACAAGACTAGCCAGTCTTGATGTCTATTACAACAGTAACATTACGATGTAAAATTAATGCGATAGTGTTGTTCAGAAGGGTATGAGATAACAGAGAGCACTGCGGTCACTTCAACACACACGGCATGCACGCAATATCAAAATGAATAATAGGAACTAAAGCTAAGCCTTATTCATTTTTACTTTCTCTACACGTACTATGTACATAGGAGGTATTGCAATCAAACCAAAAATTCGATATAGAGATTTCACCGAAAATATACGTTTTAGTGTTCCCCGTATCCAAAAAAAGTATTTTCAGAAAAGGTTCCGTGTGTGTGTGTGTGTGTGTGTGTGTGTGTGTGTGCGCGCGCGCGCGTGTGTGTCCGTGAACACGATAACTCAAACACGAAAAGTTGGGTAAAATACCAAACTTGGTATTTAAGCTTAGTATCTTCCAGGGATGCGACACGAAGATTTTGAGAAAAATCCCCTCACCCCTAACTACCCTTTACATGGAACTTTTTTCGAAAATTTTGATTTTTTCAAAAATAGCTCTAACAATTTAGATTAAAATATCGCATATTTAAGATATTTACCTGACAAATAAAATGTAGATCTTGAATTTTTTGGGAATAGCCTCTGAAGACTACTTTATTCTGGATGAATTTTATGGTATTTTCCATAAATGCTAAACCGTAAGAGATAGACAAAAACTTACCACACAAAAAATATAGAGCACTTTAAAAAAAAAAAACAATTTATGTCATATAATTTTTTTTCGTGGTGTTGATCGTTTTTGAAATATTCCTTGTTTTTGGTATAAGCTTTATAAAACTTATACTTTTCTCATACAGGAAGTTGTCAACTCCTGTCCATAGAAACAAAGGAACTTCAGTCACATAGCAACCAGCTTTTGACTATCACTTTAACCTATGGTACTCCCTTATTTCGCTTCTACTTATGAGGAAGCAAGTAATATGACTAATTCTGCTATTTGCTCTCCATTGGCATGGAATAAATAGAACCATAAGCTTTTTAACAATACTTTCTTGCAGAGATTTAGAGAAAGTTATGTGAATGGAACACATTCGATTTTTGTTTTGTTTTGTTGCTTTTTTCCCTTCTTCTTTCTGCTCAATATTATGTTATAGTACCACGAGATTCGCTGCTCTAAATTTGTCAACTTCTGTTCTTTAACTTAATATGGAAACCGCCAACTTAACTTAATATGGAAACCGCCAACTTAAGTGTTGAAAGTTGTTAATTTTATTCTGTTCACTGCCGTTATTACACCATGCTGATTATTCCTATCGGATTTTTGCCATCTCCTATCCATACAAACAATGGAACTATTGCCACCTAGCAACCAGTTTTTATAAGATTTGACTATCGGTTTAGCCTAGTGTATTCCCTTCTATTTACACGGAAGAAAGTAATAAAAGTATTTCTGCCAATTTTTTCTCGATTAGTATTAAGTAAATAGAAGAATACGCTTTTTACAATACTTTCTTGCAGAGATGTAGAGAAAGTATGTGAATGGAACACAGCCATTTTTAATTTTTTTTTCTCGACTGTGTGCACATTCTCACCTCTGTGTAGCACAAACAGAAAATTCTGACATGATATGTTTGTCGGTTTGCAGGGGAAAACACGTGTTTCATTCAGATAACTTTCTCTAACCCTTTCATTTATTTCATAAGCTTCTACGAAAACGTATTGTTCTGTCTACTTCATATTAACAAAAATAAATGATTTAAGAGATAGTTCAATTACACATTTCATTGTGGGTACATCGTGGAGTAATACAAGACCAAAGCGGTAGTCCGAAGCGGGTGCTAAATAATGGTACTTGCATGGCATCCCGAGAAAGAACTGCACCATGATAACATTGCAAAATGACAACTTTTTGTGAAAAATCCAAATCAATAATATAGAATATCTCAGAAATGACTTATGTTACAAAACTTACCCTAAATACACATACTATACAATTTTTTGTAGGTATCTCTTGTTTACCAGGCATACAAAATTATACAAAACTCCTCTGATCGAAAAAGACCACCAATTTATTACCATAAAATTCAAGATAAGTATACACTTTATCTGTCGTGTAAGTCTTAAACATATAATTTTAATCAAAACCAATATAGCCTTTTTAAGAATTCAAATATAGCATTTTTTCATGTAATTAGGGCTTAAGCATTTGGGGGAGATTTATATCGCAGCTTTGGATCAGACTTAAGTATCAAGTTTGGTATCCACACATTTCATTTTCGACTTATACTCTGTCTCTCTCACACACACAGAGGTGAGGAGCAGACTTGTTATAAAGCATCTGATTTGTTCCATTCACATGACTTTCTCTACATCTCAGCAACAAATTATTGTTAAAAAGCTTATGATTCTATTTACTTCATGCTAATCGTGAAAAAATTAGCAGAAATAGTCTTATTACTTGCTTCCTTGTAAGTAGAAGCGAAATAAGGGAGTACCATAGGTTAAAGTGATAGTCAAAAGCTGGTTGCTATGTGACTGAAGTTCCTTTGTTTGTATGCACAGTAGTTGAGAAATTCCTGTATCAGAAAAGTATAAGGCTGAAACCAATAAAAAGTTTATCAAAAACGATCAACTCCACGAAAAAAAAATGTATATAACATAAATCGTGTATTTTAACGTGCTCTACATTTTTGTGTTGTAAGTTTTTGTCTATCTCTTACGGTTTAGCAGTTATGTAAAATTTCGTAAAGTTCATGCAGAATAAAGTAGCATTCAGAGGCTACTCCCAGAAAATTCAAGCTATGCATTTTATTTGCGAGGTAAATATCTTTAATATACGATAATCAAAATCGTTAGAGCCATTTTTGAAAACTCAATGTTTTCGTAAAACGTCCCATGTAAAGGGTAATTTGGGGTGGGAGTATTTTCTTGAAAATCTTCCTGTCGCATGCTTGGAAGATACCAAACCTAAATACCAAGTTTGGTTTTCAACGGACTTTTCGTTTTTGAGCTATGCTGCCCACAGACACACACGAACATTTGTCTAAAAAAAATTTTTTTATATACAGTGGACCCCAAAACATATATTTCCGGTGAAATCTCGGTATCGAATTTTTGGGTGCATTACGATACCTTCTCTATACACTATGCACATAGTATGTGTAGAGAAAGTAAAAATAAAATTAAAAGGGCGCTTAAAATATGCATTTCCAATGACATATAATTCTTTTGATGAAATGTAATATTTTGTCTACCTAAAGACAAAAGCAGAGCGGTATATGGTAAAGAGAGGAAACAGCACAAAAAGTGGCCATGTAGCGAATTTTGCCATGCAAGATTACGTCAGAGAGCGTGGATACATCTGCCGCGGGGTTATTGAAGTCACTTGGAATTACCATTCATATGGCTACTTAAGTGGTTCTAAGACTTCACTAGCACACCCAAATGTTTCTTCTTGGCAGACCTAGATGGCACGCATGTATATATTATTATTGTTCTCGCGTCAGTTTAGCTTCTGCACCACTCACAGGCTGGGATCCAATTGACCCACTGGAGTTCACATTTTATTGCACTATTTTACCTTTTCCACCACGTACATAGTCGGTAGAGAAGGCATTGCATCCCATCCAAAACTTCGATATCGAGTTTTCACTGGAAACACAGGTTTCGCGATTCCCGATTAAAAAAAGCTGACTTTCTCTACATCTCAGCAACAAATTATTGTTAAAAAGCTTATGCCTCCCTTTATTTCACGCTAAGCGAGAAAAACTGGCAGAAATAGTCTTATTACTTGCTTCCTTGTACGTAGAAGCGGAATAAGGAAGTACCAGAGGTTAAAGTGGAAGCCAAAAGCTGGTTGCTATCTGACTGAAGTTCGTTTGTTTGTGTGGACACGAGTTGGCAAATTCCTATATGAGAAAAGTATACGGTTTTCAACGTGTTCTACGTTGTTTATGTGTTAAGTTTTGTTCATCTCTTACGGTTCAGTAGTTATGCAAAGTTCATCAAGAATAAAATGGTCTTCGGAGGCTATTCCCAGGAAATTCAAGATATACATTTTTTTTTGTCAGGTAAATATGTTTCATATACGACATTTTAATCAAAATCGTTAGAGCCATTTTTTAGAAAATAAAAATTTCCGAAAAAAGTTCCACGTAAAGGGTAGTTGGGAGTGGGGAGATTTTCTTAAAAAGTTTCGTTTTTGAGCTATGCTGCCTACACACACACACGCGGACATTTTTCTAAAAATGCATTTTTTGGATTCAGGAGGTCTCAAAACATGTATTTCCGGTGAAATCTCGGTATCGAATTTTTTAGTGCATTACAATACCTTCTCTATACACTATGTACATAGCACGTATAGAGAAATAAAAAAAGGAACAATTTTATTTTATTAAATATAGAAGTAGGGAAGTGCTGCATTCCACCCAAGAATTTGATATCGAGTTTTCACCGGAAATATATGCATAGAGATAGCATATCCCCCGAAAAGCAATTTCAGAAAAAGGTCCGCGCGCATATGTCTGTATTATGGACGGCAGAATTCCGTTAAATACCAAAACTTGATATTCAAATTCTGCGCCTTCCAAGGATGCGACACGAGGATTTGCAAGAAAATCCCCCCACCCCAAACTACACTTTATGGGGAAAATGTTTCGAAAATGTTGACTTTCTCAAAAATGACTGTAGTAATTTTGATTAAAATACCATAAGCTTAAGATACTTTCTAACATATACAACTATATCTTTTGAGTTTTCTGGGATAGCTTCTAAAATTCTGTACAAGACCGTTCTATAAGTCGCCAATCTTTTGCGTAATTTATCATTCTTGTTGGTGCAAACAGCTTCGTAATGTTGCTGAATGAAGGTCTGTTTGCTGTGTGTCACAAAACTGCTGAAAGGCGTTATGGAGTTGGTATTGGGAAAAGGCGGGAACGTAGCGCACCCACAAGAGGAAAATGCTCAAATATGCAATGAGCAGTGTGCGAAAACAAGGATACTGTTTTTATTTGACAGTTGTTATGCGTATTAAATTTCTCCCCTTAACCCAAAATATCAGTTGATCAAATATATTAAGAGCACCGCAATTGCAGTGTGACGGTGGCGCGGGTAGTTTTATGTTCTGATGAACCACCTTTGGCTTTATTGCCGGTGCAAAACTTGTGGAATCGTGACCCTGACCGCCAACTCAACTGCCGAACCTAGCTTATTGGAGTTTGTGATATAATACTTTGCTTACTTAAAGTCACAGCGAGCAAACTTTGTACAGTCTGTATCGAAAGTGTTCCGCATATGTTTGTATTCAAAGTGGACAGTAAATAGTGTTAATTTTATTTATTTTATTCTTTTAACCATGGCTCCTACGTTTTCAAAGTTAGGCAGCAAGGTATTACTTAGAGCAGAGAAATAATTGTAAATGCCCTTGACTTCATGAAATAAGAGGCAGAGATGAAGGAAGAAAATGTATGTTCCCCGAGTTCTTCAAAAGCCTGTAGAAAGTGAATGAAAGAGTAGCCAAGGCAATGATATTTCACTGAGTTCCGTTTCCAGGGTTCTCAAAGATAAGAAAGAAAGAAAAAAAATCTTGATATTACGCTTTTAAATTAAAAGATGTGGAACAGTTGTGTCGCCAGCGATTTGCAGAAATTGGCAGACCAGAATGGGAATATGTATGTCGACAACATTGAAAATCATCAGAAAGAATAATCCAGGATAATGGTGCAGAAAGTGATAGCGTTGATGATGACAATGACGTGAGCGAAGACGAAGGACTGTCAGGTGTGGAAGAATTGGAGGCAGACGATTGACATTGTTTATATAGTAGGCCATTTGTATAGATGTTTTGTAGATATGAATATACATATGAAAACACATGTTTATCAGTGCAGTGCATAAGAGGTGACAGATATTTGACATTGACTGTGACAGACATGAATCGACTGGTGAACTGCTTATCTGAAAGTACAACTCGCTTCCTAGCTCTTATTAAGATGTTCACATGTCCAGATGTGTTACGCCAGTTATATCTAGCTCACCAACCACTTAACCTTTGTAACAGGTGGGATATACTGTTCGGGTCCGGTCATTTCTTTCAGCTCCCAAGAAGCATTATTTGTTCATGTGCTTGTTAATTTTATAGAAATGGGACCACAAAACATACTTTACACGTGAAATAAGTACATTTTTATTTATTTTAAGCGATAGCAGCAAAGGAACATAAAAATATATTTGAATTTCTTGTTATTTTGCGTTATTGACACCGTAAGCTGGTGCGTTCCCTTAACATTAAGTGGGGAAAAAAACATTCAATTCTAATATGGCCATCTAGCTTCAAATAATTAGGTACGTTTATTTATTTATTTATTTTAACGATAGGAGCAAGAAAACCATGCTTAATACATAAAATGCATTTGAATTTCACAATAATCTTGCGTCATTGACACCATAACTGATGCATTCCCTTATCATTAAATGGGGAAAGGAAGATAGAGCACCTGGCGGTGAATTTAATAAGTACATTTTTAAAATAAGAACTGAAGTTTTCCTGACAACGTATTATCTCTAAATGTTCTCGGGCTCCTAGTCATGTAAGTTCATGGATTGACTCCAGCGTTTCAAAGATGTACATCTCTTCGTCTTCAGGGTTACTGACAACTTGAAGAAAATGGACAGGGGGTGAATGCCACCGGCATGCCGATGATGTCCCCCGACAAAAACAATTCCAGCCTGTTGTCCTTCACTGGTAGGACGATGGTGAGTAAAGAGACGGTGGAAACAGAGTGGAACTACAATGAGGCGGAGTGTGTTAAAGTGTTATATTTTGTGAGACAGATGATAGAAACGGTGAAATGGCGGTGGAAGACGATGGGGAGGAGGGTGCTGAACTAGTAATACGAATTCTTTCGTTCTTTTTTTTATTATTATTTGTATTATCTTTGTATTTATTCTTTCAGTTGTTCTTCTTTTTTAAAATATGTTTATATATGTATTCTTTTTTAATTTATATAAATATATGCATTAGTTTTACTTATTTATTTATTATGGTCTTTAATTGCCAGCCGTAGCCATAATGGATCGTAAAGCGAAGGGCGGCATGAACACAAATGGTGGATATGAGTTTGTCTGGCGCGAGTGGAAGGGCTATTTGAGCCACGGTGCTCAGAAAGGAATTGTCTGGAATGATAGAGATTGAGGATGGGTGTTCAGGGAGTGACTGTAGTTTTCTGTTGCTGGCTAGGAGGTTACCAGAGGATCCAATGCTGGACTGGGTTGCGCTACTAGTGAGACAGATTTCTCTTTGCAGACTGTAATTCCAGAAGTCGGGGACGTGGTATATCCTGCTGGACAGGGGCCGCAGCTGAAGGCCCGGGTTGAGGTCCTATCAGCTGTTAAAGATTAGGAATCAGAGTTTGTTTCTGAGGTGGTTGCAACGTTGCTGATAACAGGTTGCTGCTGTAACGATGACATTGCATCACTGGAGGCAGCCTGCAGCTGCTTACGTGTAAATTGCTGACAGTTGCTTCACTGTTGTGGTCTTGGTGGCGGTTTAAATGTTCAACGCGCACAACTGCATGGAATATGTGCGTCTCCTTGTATATATTTCGTAGAGAATCTGCTTTCTTCATAGTAATTCTGAAGTGCGGCAGGCCCTGGGGACGGGGGCCTCTGGTCTTCAACTGGACTACATGCCCCTTTGTAGCAGAAGCTCTTTCACCTCATCTTTGGTTACGAAGGAAGGCACCCTTTAATGGTAACATGGAGGAAGCGCTCCTCTGGTAAAACAACGGTGACGCCTTCAATATACGTCGGAGCTGGCGGTGGTCGCTGGCAACAAGGCTACCGTACCAAGAAGGTTTTTAAAAGTGTAACTAGGGGTTTGGTCGGTGGTGGAGGAAGCCATCAGCTTGCTAGCATCCTCAGGATGTTTAAGGAAAACTGGAGATGGACGATTCACCCGAGCGGTGGAGGAGGCTGCAGAATCCTCAACGGCTTCCATCATCTCTATAATAGGCCCATGTTGCGGCAAGAAACACTTTCTATTTCTTTGGGTGCGTTCTTCCTCACTGGGGTCTTCATTAAGTGCTGCACAACAATTGCCAACAGCAAATGGCTCCTGCTGGAGGAGTCCACAGAGAACGGGTGACGCGGCGAGATGATAGTTTTTGCCAAACGGCTCTTGCTCACACATAGCGCTCATGTTTAAATAGGTAAGAAGTGATGGCATCCATCAGGGTACGATGTGCCGTAAAGAGGCAAAAATTCTGGAGGGAAGAGACAGAATATGCACCAGCAGCATTGTCAGCTCAGAAGTACCTCAGCAACGTTAAGGTTGACGAGCGTATTGTTCCGTACGAATGTGGAGCAGAGTATCAGTGCTCAGAGGGTACACTGGATCAATAGTTAGAGGTCAATCCAGTGAAAGTCTGAAGTCTCCACCATTTAGATAATAATAGGCAGCATCTCTAGTGGCGCTGCAGCAGAAGAGATTGGAGAGGGTTCCATGTCAGATTCAATCGGTTGGACATCACTTTGATATCAGCAGTGGTAAAGGTATACACCACACTGGAATCAGCAAGAGTATGTGGAACAGATTCGACGGCATCACGAACAGCACTGGGCCATGTATAATTCAATAAACACAATTCACGTAGCACACAAAGGCTTACAGTGGCTTGTTACTTGTAAAGTCTTCTGCTTTTGTATCCAATAATATAAATATATGAACACGATATACAACAAACTCACAAAAAAACACAATAGAAACAAATTTATAGTATATCAGGAGCCAGCTACTAGCCATGCAAACAATATTTTACGTAGAATACAACACGATATCACGTAGAAATACTTCCAGTAGCACGTACTACGACTGATTAATATACTACACGTATTACAACGTCTGCATTACTTATCTGCCACGTACGTGTATCTATCACGAAGCATAATCTTCATAATGATGATGATAACTTGAAGTCCAGATTCGCGTATCTATAATGTCCGAGTGAAGCTAGCATCTGATTGGTTGGTATGATATTCTTTTGGCCGTGAAGCAACTGATATTTAATATGACCGAGGCAAGGGCCAAATACCTCGGGATCCTCCTCGACCGCGGGCTCACTTTCGCGCCACATGTAAGGGGTAAGGTGGGGCTAGGCTACGCCGCACTCAGGCAGTTGAACCCCTTTTTGAAATCCGCCATGCCTAAACACCTCAAACTACGCCTGTATCAGCGATCATTCCGCCCCTGATCCTGTACGGCTTCGAGGTCTGGGGGTCAGCGGCACCGTCCACAATCCGCAGACTTCAGGCCGTTCACAACAGGGCACTAAAAATGATCTACGATACTGGGCGCAGATTCCCATTACACGTCCTGAATACCTACTCTGGAATCCCGTACATCATCGACGCACGAGGGAACGAGTCCGCACGTTGTATGATAAAATACCCTTTCACCCAAACCCTTTGTTGCACACTTTGGATGACAATGACCATAGGGCGCCAAGAAGGCGAAAATCCTATCCCCTGCCAAGGGACGCTCTCGGGCCCCTAGCCTGAGAGACTGCCATCCTTTCAACATCAAGGTTAAGCAGTAACGGGAGGGGTCACAGCCGGATGGGTGACCATGCCGGCAATGCCCCACCCCCTGAATAGCCTGGAACCCCCCCCCATATTCCCTAATCCTACCAACTTTCCTGCCACCTGGCCTGCTTAATTCGGTGGCCACACAAGCGGCATTGAGCGTGGTCATCACTTAGGTGGGTGACCACCCAAATGGCCGACTACGCTCAAGCCTAAGGTTGCGCAAGAATTTTAACCCACCCGGCGGACGTAGACAACAAAGCTTGTGAACAAAATCTATTTCTCCCTATAATATTGCACAGGTAAAACCGCTTTTAGCGGTTAGGTACTGTGGCGAAATTATATTCCGTCCAGGTAAACCTGGACGACCTGTTCTTGGTCTCTGGACTCTAGATCTCGTAGAAAACAATACAGAACTTGAGCACGGACCTGTTTGAAAACATTATAGCACACATGTTTTGAAGTACAATCTATTGTATAAGAATGCAATGGACCTGAAATTAATGTACATTTTGTTTCTAACTTACTAACTAGTGATATATATTTACAAAATGCGTTGACTCTGTCTGGAAATACAAGAGCAGCGCATGTTTAAAATAGTTTTAAAATACTTTCATTTTTTTTTCTTTCATGGAATCTATATGACACAAACACATTGTTCTAATGTCGAGATTTACTTTGTATCGAAATGCTGAAGATGTAACATTGAATGAGAATAATAATTTCTTCCTTTCCAAATCACAACAGTCAACCAAGTTTCTGTGTGTTTACAACAATGGGCTTGATTCTTGCTTTTTCTGGGAAATAAACAGCAATTCTCAACAATAGGAACCTAAGCTGTTTCTGTACTGCTTGGATTGCGACACCATGGCCATAGAACACTCCTTAGCAGATGAAGATTTATCGAAGATCATGTGACTAATGAATCTGAAAGCGAGTGTTTTGATTACAATTACGACAGTCCATAGGTTGTAAAAACAAGTGTGCAGACTTTTCTTTCGAAAAATTGGAATATAGAATGGCATTTGAATTCACCAGCACAACTTGGCCGCCTAACAACTTCGAACATAATCTGAAGTACCCCAGTAGTTACAAGGTGTGCAGTCACTAGAATAGCCGATGTAAAAAGTTCATTTGAAGCAGTATTTTTAACAGCGCTTCAAAATGAA
The DNA here is from genome assembly GCA_030762935.1 of Hymenopus coronatus. NCBI lineage: Eukaryota > Metazoa > Arthropoda > Insecta > Mantodea > Hymenopodidae > Hymenopus > Hymenopus coronatus. Next base: position 85,635,417 of record CM060887.1, read on the forward strand.
ATAATAGATGAGGGACAGGGGATTTGTGGTCAACAGTGGACAAATACTGATTATTCTGTTGTTAAAGCATACTTAGGACTTCTCTTCCTTGAGGGTGTAAATTTGTCGACTTCATTGGGAGTCTACAAAAAGCTTGCGGGATAACGATACTGGGGAAACATATTTAGAGCAACTATGCCCCTTGAAACATTCTATAAAATATCGCCTATCCTGGGATTTGACAAGAAATCTACTAGAGAGGAAAGACGACGTAGTGATAAACTTGTTGCAGTTCATAATATTTGGGAGAAGTGGAGATAAGTCCTTCCTAATCTCATCCAGGAGAAAATGTAACTGTGGACGAGCAGTTAGTGGCATTTAGAGGCCTTTCAAGCTGCCCATCACAAATAAACCGGCAAAACATGGGATCATATTATAGACCCTATGTGAGATCAAATCTTCATATGTATTCAAAGTCCAAATTTATACAGGAAAGGACAGTGGAGCCTCGCCAGAAAAATATTAGGGAATGAGGGTAGTAGCTGATGTCACTGCTGAGTTACGAGGTCACAATGTCACGTGTAACAACGTTTTTACTTCATATAATTTGAGACAGCTGCTTCTGAGACTAACACTAATGTGGTCAATGATATTCCTAAGAGACATAAGAATGTTGTACTTATGACCGCTCTCCACCACGATGAGGGAATCAGTGACAGAACTGATAAGGAACCAAAAATGATTTTGGACTATAATTCAACCAAAGGGGTCGTAGATAACTCGATCAACTAACAGGTACATATACATGAAAAACCAATAGGAGGTCAATAGAATTGTCTGCGCCTATAATGCATATATATTGTGGACTTCAATTGTCCCTAACTGGAATGCAAGGGAGTTGACCAGAAGGAGAATATTTTTGGAAAACTTTTAAATCACTGGTAAGACAGCACATTGAACCAAGAACAGTTTTCTCAGCAACAGAAGATTCTTTAAAAATGGTCAAGCGCATCCAAAACCCTGAAGATATGACTAGCGTGTCAGAATCAGCAACATGAAAACCTATGAAACGAGCACGCTGTCCGTTCTGTCCAACAAGTAATAATGAAAATAAAATAAACATGTTGTGTGCAAACTATAATAAACATATTTGCGAAATACATTCCTCTTATCTGTGCCCAAACTGCCATCAGTAAGAAGAAAAACTTAAAAAAAAAAGTAAGAGAACTATAGCCTTTCAAAGACAAATGGTTGCATTGAAAAGTGCTTGTTGTTTCAAACTTGTGTCAATTTTTTTTTATCAGACATGTTCTTTAATTGGTGTTCACTAAAGCTTTGTGCACACTTATTACAATTACCAACAAAGTATTGGAAGACAATAAACAACATTATTGAGTGTTACCAGCTGAACCAAAAAAATGTATGTGTGTGAAGTTTACTGTGGCATTTTAACATGTCGGGTCATATTGACCCGAACGGTATATTTCGAGGCGAAAGTGAACAGAACAGAAGGGTTAAACCTAGCTTCCGTGCATTGTAGCAGTAGGAGTAAATGAATACGTGCGCGAGCGCTTTACGTTAAGACCCTTGTATTGTCACACCTGCAGAACACAAATGTGCAATAATGACTTCCATCTCTGAAAAACATTTACTACGTAACCGGAGGCTATAAAAGGAGAAAGACAAGGTCAGCTGTGTCAGAGAGCTCTGCAGTTGGATTAGATAAAGCTGAAGCAGTCGTCAACTGAGAGTACGAGCAACGGGCAATAAGATTTTCCGACAGCGGCTGTTGAAAACACATTTGTTACAAGTTGTTCTGTTCTGCAGAAATCCAAATCAAGTTTGTGACAGTATTAATGGGTAAAACTGAAGTAAAAGAAAGGAATAAATAAATAAACAGAGAGAGAGAGAGAGAGAGAGAGAGAGAGAGAGGATTATTGGGGTCTTAGTATTGTGATACTATCTCAAGCACACATAGCTTAATGGTGTCACCTGGTGGTACATATAGCAGATTGAAACATTTCAAATCTCTATTTGCACACACACACAGAGAGAGAGAGAGAGAGAGAGAGAGAGAGAGAGAGAGAGAGAGTTAAGAGTACGTCATATCTTTGGGCGACATTTACATTTTTATTACAATATATTTTGTCTTGGAAGTTAGGTCCACCGCACATTGAAGCGTTTCGGTAGTTGAAGTGCCAAGAAACCCAGAGTTTTTACGCCTACTTTGAGTTATTATTTACGGTACATCAATTAAATCTGTCAAAAAGTATTGGGGCAATCTAAAACTATGACATTCAAGGATTTTTCAACAAGTAAGAAAATAATCATAACTTTCGTATTAATATTTTATTTTAAATTTACAAGTATCAAATATGAGTTTGAAAAAATCGCGTAAAGCTGCTTACACTCCATTTATTCCAAGTTCGAAAAACTCTCTTTCGGAATCAGAATTTTCCACAGCTTCATTTGTATCCTGAGTTTCAGCTTCAGTTCACATAAATCGAGGAAAATGCAGCATTTTAACATTTAAGAGCACAAACGTAACAAACCAACACTCTTTATATACTAGAAGGTCTAACAACTGCCTTTACCGTTTCCTGTGACGTCATTACCTGGAGGCGAACTATCATTTTGCGAAGTTCGTTTGAAGCATTCTTGCTAATTATATGTGATTATTGCAGTGCATTATTTAGTGTAATAATGTTGATTAAGTGTTGTGTGCCGAACTGCAAGGGAAATTATGATCTGGGCAATAAAGTTCATGTGTTCAAGTCTCCGAAACTATAGGTTATGCGACAGAAATGGTTGTATGCCATTCCAAGGGAACGCTATAAACCTATGAATTATTCTGTGGTAAGATTAATTACAACATATTTAACATTAATTATTAGAAATGCAGGAATTTCGCAAATAGTAATACGTGAATACAAATCCATATTACAGCATGTAAACCTAACCTGTTGCCTTTAGAAAACTTTGCACATTAATACTGTTATTCACATGACTGCAGTTATAAATAACAATAAAATGTTATTATTGTTATTAATAATAATAATGATTACAATGTTTAGAGCAATACAATTACCGGAAGGTAGTTAACCTCAGCTCTTCTGTATTTAGTTCAGAAAGTCATTGCTTAAAAACCTTAGATGCAGCTGCAATTGATATTCAATATCACTTTAGAATTCTAGATTAAAAGCAAACAATAACAATAACGAGCAGTAATTATACCTAACGTGTTCAGATTTATCATTTGAGTCCATTGGGGAGGTAATACTACTATAACCTTAGCTCCACCTATATAACCTTAAACATTTAGCAAGCCGTTAGCAAAGTAATTATTCCTAAATCTTACTGCAGTGCAGGCAATGATAAAATCTAACCTGTTAGATTTAGTAAGCAATTAGGGAAGTAATTAAAAAAAAATTACCATGGTAAATTTATCCAATCACTGAGGATATTAAGCTACCATAACCTTAGAAAAACCTGTAGCTGATAATAAAACCTAACCTATTAGTTTTAGCAAGCCATAGGAGAAATAATTTTACAACAAAAATTAACATATTGAATTTAGCAAATCGCCAAGGCTATTCAGCTACCATAACCTTAGAAAACCTGTATATGATGATAAAACCTAACCTGTTAGATTTAGCAACCATTAGGGAATTAATTTTGCAAAAGAAAAAGACAATATGTTGAATTTAGCAAATCACTGAGGTTAGAATCTTAGAAAAACCTATAGGTGATGATACAGCTTAACCTGTTAAATTTAGTAAGCCACAAGGGAATTTATTTTACTTTAAGGAAACTGAGTAGATCATCAAATCTGGAAGTTTCTGATTTCGGCATAAATAAATTATCTATTCTTTCCTAATTTATAAAATATACAACTTTAATGTGTTTTGCTGCATTTAAGTCGCTAAAAATAATATTTTATCTACCCAGCTATCTTTCAAATCCAGCAGAGGCATGTCCCTGTCACTGAAAATCATATTTCTTTTGTGTTCGCTAATATTTCACTGCTGTAAATTTGTTTCTATACCTAGCCAAAAATGTATTGACTTGTTAAGTGCAGCATTCTTTTTCCTTTGTTTCTCCACATGGATTTACATTGAAGAAAGTTTACTTGTTAACTAGATTAGAATTTTTGAGCATAAAGGAATACATACATTCTACTAAAAATCCCCCAAATCCTCTTTCAAACATTTTTTCTGTCCGTTCCCTCACAGGAGGTATTTTTATGTAGAATTAGTGTTTTATGTTTTTCTAAGGAATATGAATGTCGGATTTGGTGTAAATACATAGTTGCAGGAACATGCAGACATGCATTACGCTTTATGGGCATAAGACAATCGCAAACAAAAAGATATATTTAAGTAAGTAAATTCATCTTTAAATAATTGTTTACGTCATGCATAATGCTTTTAAAGGCCATTTTGTATAGGATTTCGCTTATTAATTTTTATTGTAATTTTAAGAGATAAATGCAACCATTATAAGCTTACATGGGATCCTGTTTAACTGCTTTCCTCGTTACTTTCCTTTTCCTTTTTTATTACTTTCTCCATACGCACTGTGTACATAGTGTATAGAGAAAGTATTGCACTCCACCAAAAATTCGATACCGATATTTCACCGGAAATATATGTTTTAGGGTCCCCAATATCAAAAAAAAGCATTTTCACAAAAAGGTCCGTGTGTGTGTGTGTGTGTGTGTGTGTGTGTGTGTGTGTCCGTCCGTGTGTCTGTGAACACGATAACTCAAAAACGAAAAGTCGGTAAAATATCAAACTTGGTATTTAAGTTTAGTATCTTCCAGGATGCGACACGAAGATTTTGAGAAAAATCCCCCCTCCCCCAACTACCCTTTACATGGAATTTTGATTTTCTCAAAAATGGCTCTAACGATTTTGATTAAAATTTCGAATATTAAACATATTTACCTGACAAATGAAATTATATCTTGAATTTTCTGGGAATAGCCTCTGAAGAGTAGTTTATTCTGGATGAATTTTTCTAAATTTTGAATAACTGCTAAACCGTAAGAAATGGACAAAAACTTACTGCACAAAAAATGTAGAGCACATTAAAGCACACAATTTATGTTATATACATTTTTTCGTGGAGTTCCTCGTTTTTGTGACATTCCTTATTTTTGGTTTCTGCTATGAAAAACGTATACTTTTCCCATACTGGAACTTGTCAACTCCTATCCATATAAACAAAGGAACTTCATTGACATAGCAACCAGCTTTTGACTATCACTTTAACCTACGGATGTCCGTTATTTCGCTTCTACTTACAAGGATGCGAGTAATAAGACTATTTCTGGTAATTTTTTCTGATTAGCATAAAGTAAATAGAAGTATAAGCTTTTTAAGAATTATTTGTTGCAGGGATATGGAGAAAGTCATGTGAATGGTACACATCAGATTATTTATTTAGTTTAACCAGCCAAAGTCGTCGGTGTTGTTCATGGTTTGACGATTTATACCTACAGCACAGTTTTAAGTTGCACTTGCCCAAAAATAGGTATATTATTATGATTGAAGAACTATTCCATCTTTAAAGCTATGATCACAAATCTTTAGGAAATTTGCAGGTCTATTTTGTTCTCTAATGTTCAATAAAATACGCTATTTATATTAAAATAGCATAATGTGTAGAGAAATCCCTGTGAATGAATATCTAATTTTAAGCTAGATAGTAACTAAGGGCCAATTCTGTTGAACGAGTCTAAATTGATATCTGGATTAACGTGAAGAATAAGTTCTTGCTTTAGCGTGTTGTAAAAGGTGTAGAGAAAGTCCTGTGAATGTAATATCGAATTGTAAGCCAGACAGTAGCTAAGGTTTAACTCTGTTGGAATTTTGTAAATGGATATCTCAATTAGTATGAATAATAATCCTTATCATCATAGTCGTGCGAGAATGTGTAGAGAAAGCTTTGTGAATGTAACATCAAACAGAATATGGAGTTTTAATTTAGAATAACTAAGGGTTAAATCTGTTCGATATCTGGATTAACATGAACAATAAACCCGTGTTATCATAGTATGCTGGAGAATGTGCAGAGAAAGTCATGTGAATGAAATACAGAACGGAATATGAACTATAAACTAGACAGCATTTTTCGCCTTGTGTCAAAAATTATCTGTGCCAAGTTTGGTAGAAATCGGAACAACATTGTAGAATTCTATTACAAATATATACATTAATACATATGTATGCATATATGCATATACAAACAAACACATACATGCATACACTGACTTCTATATATTAAGATGAGTAAAATATTATTTGTTCATGTGTTTTGCGCACACAAACCAGTATTTATCATTGAGTGCATGTCAATGCTAGGCAAGCGATCACCTCTTGTACGTGACGTCACAGAGGTGTTGTGAGGCCTCATCTATCTAGAAGGTATTGAACAAACAGCTACCCGAGAGCAGCCAATATTACTAAATCTCCTAAACTTCCTAATGGTTGACTAAAGCACGGACAGATGGCAGCACAATTCAGAAAATTAAACGATAACTGATGTATGTTCTTTGCCATATAGCCCAAGACCGAGTTAAGGTCGTGGAATTGCATTAAAAGCGTTAGAAATACCTGCCGGAGCTATGCTCGGGCTTGGGCTCCAATGTGTTAAGGAGACATGGGGCTTCTGCACGGACAGAGTATATCTTTATGAGCGGGAATGGAAATGTTGAACATTGAACTCCCTTGGTAGCCTCTGATTACCTAGGTCGCGAGTTCAAACCCGGCATTTTTTGAGGCGTAAAACTCCTTACCATGGCTTCGTTTGGAAGGGAAGTAAAGCCGATGAACCCGTGCGGTAGATTTATGGCTCGATAGAGGTTCACAAGCGTGAAAAAGAGGTCACTGAGCAACTTTAAGCGGTTTTCACGCCCAATATAGAACGGGCAGCTGAGAAGCACAGCAGTTAAACAACGTCAATAAATGATGAAAGTCAGCCTTATTATTACTTTCCTACACGTACTATGCCCAAAAATTCGATACCGAAATTTCACCGGAAATACATGTTTTGGGTCCCCCTGAATCCACGAAAAGCATTTTTGGAAAAAGGTCCGTCTGTGTGTCTGTGGACAGCATAGCTCAAAAACGAAATGACCGTTAAATACCAAACTTGGTATTTAAGTTTGGTATCTTCCAAGGATGCGACACGAAGATTTTCAAGAAAATCCCCCACCCCCAACTACTCTTTTCATGGAACTTTTTTTCAAAATTTTGATTTTCTCAAAAATGGCTCTTAACGCTTTTGATTAAAATATCGTATATTAAATATATTTACCTCACAAATAAAATGCATAGCTTGAATTTTCTGGGAATAGCCTCTATAGACTGCTTTATTCTGGATGAATTTTACGGAATTTTGCATAACAGTAAGAGATGAACAAAACCTTATCTCACAAAAAATTTATATCTCATTAAAACACCAAATTTATGTTATATACATTTTTTTCGTGAAGCTGATCGTTTTTTAGATATTCCTTGTTTTTTGTTTCAGTTTTAAAAAACTTATACTTTTGTCATACAGGAATTTGTTAACTCGTCTCCATACAAACAAAGGAACTTCAGTGACATAGGGACCAGTTTTTTTGACACTTTAACCTATGGTACTCCTTTATTTCGCTTCTACTTACAAGGAAGCAAGTAATAAGGCTATTTCTGCTAATTTTTCTCGATTAGTATGAATTAAATAGAAGCATAAGCTTTTTAACAATAATTTGTTGCATAGATGTAGAGAAAGTAATGTGAATGGATCACATCAGATTTTTTTTCCCCCTAAAAAGCAAAGGTGCTGCTGCAGGAATATGGCAGCCGTACGAGCGTGCACCCTAGAGATAAAATATCTGATACGTGACATGCTAGCTTTGTTGTGTATGCGCGTGCATGACGCTCTAGTTTTAAGTATGGTTATTAACAACGTGTGGAAGCATGCCGCTAACGCAGTGAGGGGCCCGAAACAGCTGCTATTTAATTTTATAAAATCTTACGTGTTCCATTCACATGACTTTCTCTACGAAATAAATGATTCTATTTACTTAGTGCTAATCGCTAAAAAAAAAAAAAAAAAAAAAAAAAAAAAATCAGAAATAGTCTTATTACTTGCTTCCTTGTAAGCAGAAGCGAAATAAGGGAGTACCATAGGTTAAAGTGACAGTCAAAAACTGGTTGCTATGTGACTGATGTTCCTTTGTTTGTATGGACAGGAGTCCCCACGCACACAACACGGGCCTTTTTCTAAAAATCATTTTTTTTTCTTTTAGATTCAGGAGGACCCAAAACGTATTTCCAGTAAAATTTTCGTATCGAATTTTGGGTGCAATACCTTCTCCGTGGTCGAGTGGTCAGCGAGCTGACTTCTCAGGTTTTCCCCACCATCGAATTGCACCGGTGCTCCATCTTCGTTCTATGTGTCACCAGTGTCATCGCCTACGATGCTATGCGTTACACTCACGAGATCTACATTTTTTGTGTAGTAACATTTTGTGTATCTTTTACGGTTTAGCAGTTAAAGCAAAACTCATCCATAATTTAGAGCTCTTCAGAGGCTATTTCCAGAAAATTCAATATGTACATTTTATTTGGGATCTAAATAGTTTTAATATACGGAAATTTAATCAAAATCGTTAGAGCCATTTTTAAGAAAATCTAAAATTTTAGATTTTTCGACATAAAGGGTAGTTTGTGGTGAGAGGATTTTCTTGAGAAGCTTCGTGTCGCATCCTTGGAAGATAACGAATCTAAATACCAAGTTTGGTATTTAATGGTCTTTTCGTTTTTGAGCTATGCACACAGACAGACAGAAATACAGACAGTCTCACACACATCTTTTTCCAAAAATTCAGGGGACTCAAAACATATACTTCAGGTGAAATCTCGGTGTGGAATTTTTGGGTGCATTACCATACCTTCTCTTCACACTATGTACATAGTTTCGCGGGAAGTTGGTTGTCGCATCTTCAGCTCCGGCGATAATGAAGATTCCACTCCTAATCTCCTAATTCATTATCTCAGGGATTTGTGGGTGAGGCTAACATTAAATACACTACATTTCCCTTACGACTTGAATTTATTGTATCATGGATTTAAACGAGCGGCTAGCTTGTTTCCTTACAAATGAGTTCTAAATAAATACCATCCCACCACTTACATTATTAATAAGGAGCCTAATCTAATCACTCCCCCACCATTCAAACGCGTGAACGTGCGCATAACACAATGTAAACGTGAACACAAGCTCAAGAGAGAGTTAGAGAGTAAGTAACCACATAAGAGATCTGCTGTCTTATATACTGATCCTGGGTGACGCCAACTTTCGCGCCATAAAATGTAACAGCTAATCTTTGTTAGCATAACTTCACAATTTATAAAAATAAATTGCGCCAAGTTTTGACGTCAGTGTCCACATGACGCGTTTGGAAAAACCCAACGCCTTTCTCTCACTTTAACATTATGCTTGCTTTGTCTGTTTCTCCAATTCCCTATGCCATTTTGAGGACAAGTCACTATTCTTGTCTCACTTCTTTTTTAGCCCTGAATTGTTACCTGGAATTAAGCTAGCTCGCCTTGCCTTAATTGCCTAAGTTACAACTTGCTTTTATGCATTTTTCTACCCAAAATATTCGCAACTATTTTACATTGCTTTCTATAAGCTTATAATATTATACACAATTTCCCTTTTTATATGTTTTGTGAGCTCCTACAAGAGTAGGTGTAGAGGGATAAAAATCTCCACGTCTAAGCTTAGTACTTTCCCCTGAAACAAACATTTTATTGTTGTGGCATCCAGCTTATGCAAAAAGTTACTCGAAAGTCAGAAAAAGCGGTCTCCTGCACATTTATTAGAACATTCAAATGCTTGTTTAAAAAATAACATCGCTAGAGGCCATGTTTTATTCGGATGGACTCCTACTTCACCACGCCAGCGATTGTTGGCTCATACTGGATAAATGCGGTAGATTGTGATGCACTCATCTTGGAAATAAAGCGGAACATTAGACTTGCGTTGACTATCGATGATCGAAGCTCTGGAGGCGGGGTCAGTGGACAAATTCTCAATTCGATACGACACACCACATGGCACAGCTATCCGAGTTTGTAGTTACAAAAGCAAATGTAACTGTCCGGAAGTTGTAGCAGCAATCCCATGACATGTAACCGGCAGTTCAAAACCGTGAACAACAACTATACTCGAAAAGTAGCCTGAGAAAAAACGACCATAAGAAAAGAAAACGTAGCATATATTGAAAAGGGATAAACAGAGTATCAGCATGCTCTATTCGGCTTACTATGGGGGCTCGTGTTTGAGCTGCAACACAAAGTAACATAGACTACCTTCTGGGAAAATTTCAACTTCGGGAGGATTCCGAGACAGAAGTCGCCAAACTCGAAGAGGACTGCACTACATCTATAAGGATATTCTCACAATCTGACGTGTTCCATTCATATGACTCTCTGCCTCAAATTACTCTTGAAAACCTTATGCTTCTATTTACTTCATGTTAACCGGCAAAAAAAGAAATTAGCAGAAATAGTCTTATTACTTGCTTTCTTGTAAGTAGAAGCGATATAAGGGAGTACCATAGGTTAAAGTAACAGTCAAAAGCTGGTTGCTATGTGACTGATGTTCCTTTGTTTGCTTGGACAGGAGTTGACAAATTCCTGTATGAGAAAAGTATAAGATTTTCAAAGCTGAAACCAATAACAAGGACTATCTCAAAAACGATCAACTCCACGAAAAAAATGTATATAACATAAATTGTGTGTTTTAATGTGTTCTACATTTTCTGTGTGGTAAGTTTTTGTGCATCTCTTATGGTTTAGCAATTCTGCAAAATTCCGTAACTCATTAGGAATAAAGTAGTCTTCAGAGGTTATTACCAGAACATTCAAGATATAAATTTTATTTATCAGGTAAATATCTTTAATATACGATATTTTAATCAAAATCGTTAGAGCCATTTTTAAGAAAATGAAACTTTTCGAAAAAAGTTCCATGTAAAGGGTAGTTGGGGGTGGGGGATTTTCTTGAAAATCTTCGTGTCGCATCCTTGGAAGATACTTAAATGCCAAGATTGGTATTTTACCGACTTTTCATTTTTGAGTTATTGTGTTCACTGATTCACGGAAACACACACGGACCTTTTTCTAAAAATGCTTCTATTTCCGGTGAAATCTCGGTATTGAATTTTATGGGTGCATTACAATACCTTCTCTATACACTATGTACATAGTACGTGTAGAGAAAGTAAAAAGTAAATTTCGAGATCCCAAAACTGACCCCTAACATGCCTGGGCATAGAGGTTGTACCGAAACCCTGATACCAATTCGACTAAATTTCCGCCACCTACAAACATGTTATAAGGAAGTGAGGTGTGCATTTTAAAGCTAGTAAAGATCCAGTCTCGCCATTAACCTATGACTCCATTATCCCTCTCAACTGTTCAACACTCCTTGGACGTTTGCAACCAGATCACCTTCCACATCTCTTTCAGGAAACAGTATATTATAGCATTTAACTACAGGTTTTACTTTCTCTACACGTACTCTGTACATAGTGTATAGAGAAAGTATTGCATTGTACCCAAAAATTCGATACCAAGATTTCACCAGAAATACACGTTTTAGGGTCCCCTTTATCTAAAATAAGGCAATTTCGGAAAAAGGTGCGTGTCCGTGTGTCTGTGAACACGATAACTAAAAAACGAAAAGTCGGTAAAATACCAAACTTGGTATTTATGTTTAGTATTTTCCAGTGATGCGACACGAATATTTTGAGAAAAATCCCCACACCCCCAAGTTACCCTTTACATGGAACTTTTTTCGATAATTTTGATTTTCTCAAAAATGGCACTAAAGATTTTGATTAAAACACCGTATATTAAAGATATTTACTCTAGTCTGGATGAATTTTACGGAATTTTGAATAACTGCTAAACCGTAAGAGATGAACAAAAACTTACTACACGAAAACTGTAGAGCACGTTAAAACACACAATTTATGTTATATACATTTTTACGTGCACTTTTCTCATAGAGGAATTTGTCGACTGCTGTCCATAAAAACAAAAGAATTTCAGTCACATAGCAACTAGCTTTTGACTATCACTTTAACCTATGGTACTCCCTTATTTCGCTTCTAAGTAATAAGACTTTCTGCTATTTTTACTTTCTCTATAGGCACTATGTACATAGTGTATAGAGAATGTATTGCACTCCACCAAAAAATTCGATACGGAGATTTCACCGGAAATATATGTTTTGGGGTCCACTGTATCCAAAAAAAGTATTTTCAGAAAAAGGTCCGTGTGTCTGTGAACACGATAACTCAAAAACGAAAAGTCGGTAAAATACCAAACTTGGTATTTAAGTTTAGTATCTTCCACGGATGCGACACGAAGATTTTGAGAAAAATCCCCCCACCCCAAACTACCCTTTACATGGAACTTTTTTCGAAAATTTTGATTAAAATATCGTATATTAAAGTTATTTACCTGACAAATAAAATGTATATTTTGGATTTTCTGTGAATAGCCTCTGAAGACTACTTTATTCTGGATGAATTTTTCATAACTACTAAACCGTAAGACAAAAACTTAACCGAGAAAAAATGTAGAGCACGTTAAAACACACAATTTATGTTATACGCATTTTTTTCGTGGAGTTGTTCGTTTTTGAGATATTCCTTTTTCTTGGTTTCAGCTTTGAAAAACTTATACTTTTCTCATACAGGAATTTGTCAACTCCTGTACATAGAAACAAAGGAACATCAGTCACATAGAAACCAGCTTTTGGCTTTCACTTTAACATATGGTACTCCCTTATTTCGCTTCTACTTACAATAAAGCAAGAAATAGGACTATTTCTGCTAATTTTTCTCGATTAGCATGAAATAAATAAAAGATAAGCTTATTAACAATAATAATTTACAGAGATATAGAGAAAGTCATGTGAATGGAACACATCAGATTTTTTCTGATTAGCATGAAGGAAATAGAAGTATAAACATCTTAAGAATAACTTGTCGCAGAGATGTAGAGAAAGTCATGTGAATGGTACACATCAGATTTTTATTACATATGGCAACGCGGCGATGACACTGATAATGCATGGAATGAAGATGGAGAACTGGTGGAATGCGATGGCAGCGGAAACCGGAGTATCCGGAGAAAACCCGCCCCTGCAATGCTTTGTCCAACACAAATATCGTATGCAATCACTTGGGGTCGAACCTAGCCCGCCATGTGAGTGCCACGACGTGGGCACCACTTCCCAAGGTGTTCGGTTTTCTCCACGACCACGCAGCAGCTGCGAATGACCAAGAAGGCAGCCCTAGGAAGACTTAAATACAATCTCAATACCGTTAGACGTAAAGAAAGTTCGCCACAATGTGGCACCAAGGCCTACTGTACACAGAGCACAAATATTATTAGATATATTATTAGATATCGAATTTCTGATTGTCTGCCGGGGATTTATAGGGCGTGTTTTCTGATATCCGCTGCGCTCCGTCGCTCTAATTGGGGAAGGAAGAGGGGTTGTAGCTTACTGTTGTAGTACACGTTACCTAATCTCGCTTCCAGTTGAGGGAGGTGTCTATTCCTATTAGCGAATGAGTTGACAAACCCAGCATAGGTATGCTCTATTGGTTCCATACAGAACACTCACCTGCAAGGTGACAGTATCAGCCAATAAAATAAAAACATGACGTAATAAAGTACCCTACAAACGGTAAGGAATGCGGTGTATGGTTTCTTTCTGTGCCTTGTGTACAAGCTCAAGGAAGATGACCTTCACAACACGTAATTATACGTAAAGTTGAGAGTGGGAGGGAATCAACTTGAAGTCACGGCACAACACAATCTCCTGGCTTACCTCAGAGTCATTCTCTGCCGCGGGCTAAATTTCACTCCGGAGACCAGCATAGGTCACCAGCTCTTCGGCGGTAGTATTCCACTTTCCGTTCTCACGTGCCCACATACCTAAAAGTAGTCCGTGTCGTGTGATAAACACTACCTTTATGACTGTGGAGTCCAGGGTTCGATACCTCCGTTCCTCATACTGCAAACAATACAAAACAGGGCATCTGCGTAAATTCCGATCTTATAACCTACAATACTTATTCAGATTTTGCCATAGAAAGTGTCTCTCTCTCCCTCTCTGTACACGAAAACTGCCACCTTCCCGAACCAGTTGGTGCACAATTTGGGTCGACCGTTTTCGACACATTCCTTGTTATTGGTTTCAGTTTTAAAATACTTCTCTTATGGGAACTTGTCAACTCCCGGGCACGCAAAGAAACGGAATTCAATTTCATAGCAACCACATTTTAAAACGTGTGACTGTCAGTTTAGCCTACTGTATTTCCTTATTTTCCTTCCACTTATAACGGAACTATGTAATAAGACAGTTTCTAACGATGCTTATCTTGATTAGCATGAAGTATATAGAACAATAAACTTATCAACAGAAATTTGTTATACAGAGAAATAGAGAAAGCCATGTGAATAGAACACATCAGATTTTTAGAAAAAGGTCCGTGAGCGTGTGAACAGCATAGGTCAAAAACGAAAAGAACGTTAAATACCAAACTTGGTATATAGGTTTAGTATCTTCTAGGGATGCAAAACGAAGATTTCCAAGAAAATCTCCCCACCACAAACTATCCTTTACATGCGAAAATTTTCGAAAAATTAAATTTTCTCAAATATGTCTCTAACGCTTTTGATTAAAATGTCGTATATTAAACACATTTACATCCCAAGTAAAATGCATGTGTTGAATTTTCTGGGAATAGTCTCTGAAGACTTCTTTATTCTGGATAAATTTTGCTTAACTGCCAAACCGTAAGAGACAGATAAGAACTTACTGCATAATAATGAAGATCTCGTCAAAACACAAAATGTTTGTCCCTTACATTTTTATGGTGGAGGTAGCCGTTTCTGAGATATTTCTTGTTACTGGTTTCAGTTGTAAGACTCTTCTCAGTCAGCAAGTGTCCGTTTTTCTTTTGTTCTACTCTTGGCCAAGCAAAGAACCTATTTGCAATGACAATCACATAACGACAGCTTTTAAAACATTTGACTAACGATTTAACCTAGTGTATTCCCTTAGTTCCCTTCTACTTACAAGGAACTAAGTAATAAGAACGTTCTGCTAATGGTAATCTCGATAAGCATGGTGTAGAAAGAAGAATAATCTTATGTAAGAAGTTTCTAGAACAGATAGCACAGTCATGTTAGAGTTACCATGAGATTTTTGAAAACGTTTCTCTTCCATTTTTACATTCTCTACACGCACTATGTACGTAATGTATAGAGAAGGTATTGCACTCCACCCAAAAATTCGATACCTAGATTTCACCGGAAATATGTTTTAGGGTCCTCTGTATAAAAAAAAAAAGCATTTTCACAAAAAGGTCTGTGTGTATGTGTGTATCCCTGTGTCTCTGAACACGATAACTCAAAACGTAAAGTCGGGAAAATACCAAACTTAGTATTTGAATTTTAGGGAATTTGTAGAACACATTAAAACACACAATTTATGTTGTATACATTTTTTCGTGGAGTTTATCGTTTTTTAGATATTCCTTGTTTTTGGTTTCAGCTTTGACAAACTTAACTTTTCTCATACAGGAATTTGCAAACAAACAAAGGAACTTCAGTCACATAGCAACCAGCTTTTGACTATGACTTTAACATATGGTACTCCCTTATTTCGCTTCTACTTACAAGGAAGCAAGTAATAAGACTATTTCTGCTAATTTTTTGTCGATTAGCATAAGCTTTTTAACAATACTTTGTTGTAGAGATGTAGAGAAAGTCATGTGAATATAACACATAAGATTTGTATTTCTTCTGGTGGACCTTTAATCTCTTTTAACTCTTGTGCTACTCCTGAGCCGACACCTATACCCCGCCGCTGAATCCTTGCACTTGTCAGTTGGAGTTAAGTTGGTACATCCACAGAAAACAGATGAAAACCTTTACCCGTTTGACTTTCTGAGGCAATCACAAAGAAGCATTCCGCTCGGTCAGACAGCGGAAACGCATCTAGATGCCGCACCGTTGCAATATCTGTCTATTTCCAACCACGTGCTCAGTTTGTGAACTCCTAACACGAGCGTTGAGCTGCTCTGTACAAGATGCGTATTATTCGTTATTGATATTTGTTGATAATGTTTTGGTGTTTGTTTGTACGTGAGGGAACATAACAAGACTTTCACAATTATAGAGGTGGATAGACTTTTGCGGGAAGGTGTGCCGAGAGTGTACGTGAATCATGTTCACAAAATAACACGAAAATCACAGGAATTAGACGGAATCGTCAGTGAATGTGAACCACTAATGATATGTCTTGGTGAAGACGATGATCCTTTCCAGAATGATGACGACGGAGACTTGGATGGAATTGAGCCATTGAAATTCTAAATCGGTGAAAATCACTTTGTTAAACCTTTCTCTCGTTGTAACAAGCTAGTTTTCATTAATCTGTTCTATATTGTCGTAAACACCTAATGTATGCTACATGCGTTACAGTATCACTTTTTTTCAGTTAACATCAATAGTAATGAATTAGTTTCATTATTCATCGCCATTCATTTACTGTGTACACTGTTTATATTCGTATGTTCACACGATAGATACCTTTGTAATCAGCTGTTGTTGCTTACTAATCACTCTGGCAACGTCGCAAAGGCAGCATAGCCAACCTTATGCGTAGTTACCCGAACTGTCAAGTGCAATGATTCAGCGGCAGGGGTATAGTTCGCTCTTGCTACCGTCGGTGTAGAATTCATAGTCGTAATTTTTATTCATTTTGATTTCTTTGATTTGTTTAAAAGATCCGGGTTGACTCTAGTTCTCAACTTTCACATCTTGGTCTATAGTGTCTTCGATAGAATTTTTTATTTAGAATACAGCGAGGCTATTTCTTCTAGCTGTATAAGTGTAAGATCTGTTATAATGTGCAAGGCTTTGCAACATGTCGCTCGGTATGATTTGTTTATCAGCCTCTGTACACGGTTTCAGAGATTTTTGGTCATGCTGTTTATTGTCATTAAGATATCGGAACTCCATATGAGAGAAGGGAAAGAATTGCTCACTTGTAGATTGTTTTCTGGAAGCCTTGTGTGCGTGCGAGATCTGGCAGACTCGTGGTGAGCCTAGGTGTTGTTGCTGTGTACCTACCCTGATAAGGGTTTAACCACAGGAATGAGGTGAATGTTGAGGTTATATTTTTGATGCTTCGGGTGATGATATTAAGGAGGTAGCGCTAGATAGGCTCCTCGAACGGTTGAATTTTTCAGGAGCAGCATCCTTTCCTCTGCTCCGCTAGTGTTTAATTTTGGAAATTGTTTATGTTGGTTAAATTTCGATAGACCACTCCCAATGGGGGCAGTACTTAGTTCAGCTATTTCGCTGTTGGCTGGTTTGAAGCTGTCGTTACCGGGGGTGCCCTCAAGTCATGCGGGGAACCCGAAACTGCCTCTGTCGAGGACTCCTGTTTAATTTAGCTGATCGTGAAAGGGAGTGGATAACTTTTCTGCATTTGTCTGTATGTATTTGATGTGCTGATTGAAATTAAATATTTTGTCTATGAGGTAGTAATATGCCGTATTCTGTCACTGTTCAGGAACATACATATTTCCTTATTTTCTTCTTGATATCACCATTACTTTTGATTTTCTGTTATTAAATTGCATTTTATTTTTTATTATGCAGTTTTCTATTTTTGTAAATCAATATTAGTGTAGTTTTCTAGTTCAAGTTTGGTATCTCCTGTGGAGTTAACAGTAAGTGGCCATCTGCAAATGCGAGGACTACGGAATGTGTGATATGGATGGCCCCTCAGGAGCTGGTTGATGGTTGGAGCTGGTGGTAATTCCCTGGCCTACACAGCTTCAGGAAAGGTCCTGACTTCCAAGAGGGCCATCCGTCGTAGCTCGCTCTTGCAGTAGCCGCAAATAGGACCTCATCTTGAGGATGAGCGCTACCACAATTTAAACAGCGCAGATTGCGGTAGCAAAAGTTACTGGAGTCATCAAACGCTAGACGCCGGTGACATTGAGTAGGTCTTAAATATCATTTAGATTTATTTAGCCGGAGGTAACACATGAGATATTGGTGTTGGTCAAGGAGGAGGTGAAAGGCTTATCCTCGTCCTTATAGTGCGATCCTGTGATATAATCCTGGTCGGAATCAGAAACGGCGCGTGGCTGCAGCAGTGTTGCCAGATTGGGCGAAAAGTAGCCGTTTGGGCTACTAAACGATGGGTATTCCGACCGATTTTTAATTGAGGCGATTTGCGAATTTTTGGGCTACTTCTGAAATCACGAAAACAATTTAAATATATTCCTTGAAAAGTATATTGCACATTCTTTTACAAATTGAGTAATACATTAATGAGTAGTTATGGTATGTTCGTTAAGCCACTATTGCTATGACAAACGTGTAAAATGCTTCATACACAGAAGAGAAATTAGCTGCTATAACATTTTCCTTGTTACGTCGCTATTGATGCAGTCGCACCGAGGTCAAGAGAACTGTATCAATCAAATGCACCAGTTGAATGCAAATATGCCTTAATATTATATGCACGATATTAGTTTTTGAATAATACATTGATACAGTATATGCAGTTTAAATGCTTATATATATATAAAAGAAAGTCGTGTTAGTTACACTATTTATAACTCAAGAACGGCTGAACCGACTTGGCTGAAAATCGGTGCGAGGTACCTTAGAACCAGGAGATGGACATAGGATACTTTTTGTCCCGTTTCCGTGGGACGCGACATAAAACGTTGTATAACAAAACGCAACAGACAGCTAAACGCATTGTTGTCTATGGTGTTTGTTTCGAGTTTCTATTAGCTTATTGTGCCGATATTATCATTAACAATGCCGCGACCAAGACAATCGAATCTTTCCCGACAAACGATTCGAAACATTGCGAATGAAATTGCACGTGAAGAGCAACTATCCAATTGAATTTTTAAACTCCTTGGATGTGCCTGGCTTACCACCGCACAATTTACGACTAAAGGTTGGCTCCGTAGTAATCATGCTTCGAAACATAAACTGTGCAACGGAAGGCGTTTGGTGGTAAGAAAATTGATGAACAATGTGATTTACGCGATGATACTCAAAGGAAAATTCGAAGGTGAGGAAGTTCTCATTACGAGGATCCTGATCATCCCAACCGATTTGAGTTTAAACGACTTCAATTTCCGATCAGTCTTGCATTCGCCATGACCATTAACAAATCATAAGGCCAATCCTTGAAAGTTTGTGGTCTGAATCTAGAAAATCCATGATTTTCCCATGGTCAATTATATGTGGCATGTTCACGGGTCGGAAGACCATCTGCGTTATTTGTTCTTGCGCCTGATAGATGTGTCCGATACGTAGCCTGGTGATGACAGCTTGGTCTTTCCGTCTCAATATCCACTGCAGAAACGGAGACACACCAAGTTAACCCATTCCCATCTACTGAATAAAACAGACCAACCTAAATGTCACACTACCATCACAGGACGCCACTTACTCTCAGAGTGTCCTCAGTATCAACAGCAGCGAGCAGAATGCAAACTACCAGACATCCAAGAAGCACTCAACAATTCATCACACAGCAAAATACTACTTAAATACTTAAAACCAACAAATATGTATAATTAAATATAATATTATTCATGAAATTGTATTTACCAATGTCAATTTTTTGTAAATAGTAACATTAAAACATGTCGCGATATGACTACTTTGTAAGATAAAGCGACATAAAGTAAGTAAATAAATTAAAAAAAATGTCTTCTATCACAAGGCGCTTCACTGAAGAGTGCAACCCATGCACCAAAATACATGGCCAATAAATAATCATTAAAATACTTGATTTGTTGTATTTATATTTATTATCGTAATAAAAAAAATGAACTTAATAAAATCCAAAATCTGCTCATTTATTGCCTCTAAGGCGGAAGAAAGTTCGCCGGGTCAGCTAGTTACATTTATTATATACACACACACATATATACATATATATATATATATATATATATATATAGTAATTAGGGTAAATAAAGTATTAGTAATAGGTAAGTAGGAAAAATGTGATAAACCTTTAACAAGTTTCCTTCGTGCTTTGCTAAGGGTCGCGGGTTCTATTCCCGACTGGGGGTGGGAAATCTCTGGCCGATATTATTGCCTATCCTCCCCAAAATCTGGAAATATTGATGAGAGTGTGAGTAATCTAACAGTTAAACCCAAAAGAAACAGAAAACAACTATAATACTACACGAGCTAACACCATTACCGATAAGCAGATTGTTCCAAAGAGAAATCCTGCAGATATGACTTTGCAGTTGTGAACTTGAAATAAATAAATGGCGTTAGTGGGTTTTAGTAATATAACTTTTTGTTTTTTATTATAAAGTTTGCAACTAAGAGCGCAATGGTCTGACCGTAAGGAACATGATGTAAGACAAAGTTCTAAACCAAATCTTAAGACATTTTTCAACCCCCCCCCCCTAAGATAATTAGAATGTGAAATTGGGCGATTTCAATATGAATTTTGCGATTTTTAAAATAATTGTGGCCATTTTTGTTAAATGAATGTGGTAACCCTGGAGCCTTGCCGTCTTCACCCAATCTAGTCAAAGCGTGCTTCCTCCTAAGGCGGACCTCGGGAGTTGCACTCACTCACTGCGGCTGTTTAGCTGTGTGCATGACGAATAACAATTACCAATGACGTTTTTTTGAGGATTGCACAAGGGAATCCTTCATTCAAATTTCGCGTAGAATGGGACATTTATTTTTTCCCGCTCAGAATGGTAAATAGGTTGAATACTTATTGTCCTATGTAACCCATTATATCATCACACACATTTCAATTCTGCACATTCTAATTACTATGAAAAGGCTTAATTTTCAGGTACGACTATAAAAAATCTGATGTCTTCCATTCACACGACTTTCTCTACATCTCTGCAACAAATTATTGTTAAAAAGCGTATGCGTCTACTTACTTCATGCTGGTTGAGAAAAAATTAGCAGAAATAGTTTTATTACTTGCTTCCTTGTAAGTGGAAGCGAAATAAGGGAGTACCATAGGTTAAAATGGTAGTCAAAAGCTGGTTGCTATGTGACTGAAGTTCCTTTGTTTTTATGGACAGGATTTGACAAATTCTTGTATGAGAAAAGTGTAAGTTTTTTAAAGCTGAAACCAAAAACAAGGACATCTCAAAAACGATCAACTCCACGAAAAAAATTTATATAACATAAATTGTGTGTTTTAACGTGCTCTACATTTTTTTTTTTTTTTTTTTTTTTGTGGCAAGTTTTTGTCCATCTCTTACGGTTTAGCAGTTATGCAAAATTCCGTAAAATTCATCCAGAATGAAGTTGTCTTCAGAGGCTATTCCCAGAAAATTCAAGATATACATTTTATTTGTTAGATAAATATCTTTAATATACACTATTTTAATTAAAATCCTTGGAGCCATTTTTAATAAAATCAAATGTTCGAAAAAAAAAAGTTCCATATAAAGGGTAGTTTGGGGTGGGGTGGGGTGGATTTTTCCCAAAATGTTCGTGTCGCATTCCTGGAAGATACTAAACTTAAATACCAAGGTTGGTATTTTACCGACTTTTCGTTTTTGAGTTATTGTGTTCACAGACACACTGACACACGCACACACGGACCTTTTTTCTGAAAATGTTTCTATTTGATACAGGGGACCCTAAAACATACATTTCCGGTGAAATCTCAGTATCAAATTTTTTGTTGGAGTGCAATGCCTTTTGTATACACTATGTATATATTACGTGTAGAGAAAGTAAAAATTGAACTACACTAAAAGTGATGCATGCTCCAGTTTAAATGAAGCAATACTTCATCCATCTGTGCCTCACATTGATATAAACTTGTGGAGAAGAACTTCCTGCGTTCTACTATGGGCCCAAAATAAAGTTGGTAAAGGGTCATGTGAGCAAGTCTAGTCTAGTTGCCTTTCAATGGTCTGCTGTACTTACCATGTGAAATAAACTCCAGATGGAATAGGAAGAGGTTACACATTCCCTCCGCTTACCAGTTCCTCAGGGGTGTCCTAAAATGATCTATTTTCCGGATGTCATCTTCTCCGACCATGGAAAGGTCAGGGAAGCTGTCTGCCTCTTCTCTCCAAAATGGAGGGGTGGATAATTGCTCTGGGCACACATTAGCCAATCCGTCGGAATCGAGCTCAGAGTTTTTACCTAAGCGAAAATTAGAATGCACGGATTTCTCCAAATATGGTAAGTTGCTGTTACTGCTTTCATTTAGTCGGCGAGGTTGCTGTTTCTTGCTCTCAATACACCCGCCGCTGAATCCTCACACTTGACAGTTGGGAGTGAAGTTGGTACATCCATAGAAAACAGATGAAAAGCTTTACCCGTTTGACTTTCTGAATCAATCACAAAGTAGATTTCCGGTCGGTCGATCAGACAACGGAAACGCATCTAGAAGCCGCACCGTTGCAATATCTGGTTATTCCCAACCACGTGCTCAGTTTGTGAACTCCTAACAGATGTGTTGAGCTGCTCTGTACAAGATACGTATTATTCGTTATTATTTATATTTGTTGTTGGTTTGTTTGTACGTGAGGGAACACAACAAGACTTTCACAATTATAGAGGTGGATAGAGTTTTGCGGGAAGGTGTGGCGAGAGTGGACGCGAGTTCATGGAAGAAGAAAGTGAATCATGTTCACAAAATAATACGAAAAGCACAGGAATTAGACGGAATCATCAGTGAACTAATGATATGTCTTGGTGACGAAGACGATGTTGATGATGACGATGACGGAGACGTAAAATTTTAAACCGGTGAAAATCACTTTGTTATACCTTTCTCTCATTATAACGAGCTATTTTGCATTAATGTGTTCTATATTGTCGTAAACACCTAATGTATGCTACATGCGTTACAGTATCACTTATTTTCAGTTAACATCAATAATAACGAATTAGTTTCATTATTCATCGTCATTCATTTACTGTGTACACTGCTTATATTCGTCTTTACACACGATAGAGACATTTGTTATCAGCTGTTGTTGTTTAGTAGTTACTCTGGCAACGCCGCAAAGGCAGCATAGCTAACCCTACACGAAACCACCCGAACTGACATGATTCAGGTATAGTAAGTACTCTAGCCACATTGAATGGTAATGCCACATGTTGGTGCTTGCAGTGGCAGTTGTGTAAAACCGGCAAGCTCGCCTCATGCTTTGTATGGCGAACAGGAAGAAGCCATCACCTCATATATGACGTATCATATGTATATGAGGTGATACCGAATTATGTGCATAGAAATTATAAATTTATAAACATATCATGGGAAAGTAGACAGGTAATTGCGATTTTTTAAATCAAAATGTAAAAATATAATGTGTTACATTCACATGACTTTCTCTGCATGTCTACAACAAATTATTGTTATAAAGCCTATGCTTCTATTTACTTCATGCTACTCGAGAAGAAATTAGAAAATTATTACTTGCTTCCTTGTAAGTAAAAGCGAAATAAGGAAGTACCATAGGTTCAAGTGAAAGTCAAAAGCTGGTTGCTATGTGACAAGTTCCTTTTTTTTTTTTTTTGTATGGACAGGAGTTGACAAATTCCTGTGTGAGAAAAGTATAATTTTTTAAAGCTGAAACCAAAAACAAGGAATATCTAAAAAAAAAACGATCAACTCCATGAAAAAAATGCCTATAACATAAATTGTGTGTTTTAAAGTGCTCTACATTTTCTGTGTGGTTAGTTTTTGTCCATCTCTTACGGTTTAGTAGTTATGCAAAATTCCGTAAAATTCATCCAGAATAAAGTAGTCTTCAGAGGCTATTCCCAGAAAATTCAAAATATACATTTTATTTCTCAGGTAAACATCTAATATTTTAATCAAAATCGTTAGAGCCACTTTTTAGCAAATCAAAATATTCGAAAATAAAGGGATGGGAGAATTTTTCTCAAAATCTTCGTGTCGCATCCCTGGAAGATACTAAACTTAAATACCAAGTTTGGTTTTTAACGGACTTTTCATTTTTGAGATATGCTGCCCTTCGACACACACACACGCAGACACACATGTCTACAGACAAACACACAGACGGACATTTTTCTAAAAATGTTTTTTTTATTCAGTGGGTCTCAAAACATATATTTCCGGTGAAATCTTTGTATCGAATTTTGTGGTGCAATACAATGCCTTCTGTATACACATAGTACGTGTAGAGAAATTAAAAAATCTGATGTGCACCATTCACATGACTTTCTCCATGTCCCTGCAACAAATAATTCTTAAAAAGCTTATTTGTATGTATGTATTTATTTCTCTGCAAGTGGGTATCACCCGGTGGCAGAGTTATATATGTATACAAGATATATAAACAATAAATCACAGCTGCCAGTTTATGGCTTTGTAAGCTAGATATAATAGTTATTTACACAAATATGAAAACATTAATTTTTCTCTCAATTCAGATTAATTAATTTCATAATTAGAATCAACAACCAATTTAACATTTTATTTACAACAATATAAAATCACAAGCATTTCATTTAAGGATTATTTAAAAAAATTATCCAACATTAATATCAAGATTTTTCCTAAATTTCTTCAGAGACAGGGGACAACCCCGAAAGGCTGCTCCAGGCAATTCATTCCAGTCTTTTATGGTTCTATTTACAAAGGAGAACTTTCCCACGTCAGTTCTGTATCTTCTACCCTTAATTTTGAACGGATGATCGTTTCGTGCATAGTAAGTTGGGTTTTCCAGTTTGTCAGTAACGTCCTCCCATACGTTTAAGCCAGCGTAAGCTTTAAATAAAGCGCACAACCTCTGTTTCTGACGCCTAACTTTCAACGGCTCCCATTTTATCTCCTCAGCGTTTGTAGGCCCAAAATTGTTACCCCTTTTTATGAATTTTATAGCTCTCTTCTGGATCTTTTCTAACGAATCAATTTGATTTACTCTATACGGGTCCCAACAAGTTACTCCAAATTCCATGACCGGCCGCACTAAGGACTTGTACGCGATTTCCCTGGACTTTGCACTCCCCTTTTTTAAAATCCTCATTAGGAAGTGCAGTGTTTTCCACACTTTCATAGATACAGAATTTACCTGCTCGTCCCATCCAGCGTTACTCGCCAAGTAAACTCCCAAGTATTTGCAGCTGTCCACCTGTGGAATTTTTCCCCCACCCATGTGATAGTTTTGCAGAATTTTTTCCCTAGATCTATTAAATGCAATTGACTTACTTTTGCCAGCGTTAATTTTCATTTTATTTGCAGCAGCCCAATCACTAATTTCATTTAAATCACCCTGAAGAGCAGTCTCATCTTCAACATTTCTAATTTTATTGTAAATAATACAATCGTCTGCAAACAATCTTATCTGGCATTTTATATTAACAGTTATGTCTTTACAAAAATAAGAAAAAGTAACGGCCCCAGTACTGAGCCTTGGGGTACGCCCGAGCTTACCATACCCCTCTCAGCTAGCTCCTTGCCTACTTTTACGCTTTGCGATCTTCCTTCCAAAAAAATTTTAATCCATAGAACTACGCGTTTATCAATTCCTGTAGCAGTTAGCTTCTGGATAAGTAAATTATATGATACAACATCAAAAGCTTTGGAAAAATCTATCACCACTGCATCTGTTCTTCCCCCTGCATCCACCTCCTCTGTTAAATCTTGAAATAATGACGTTATCTGGCTTTCACACGAGTATCCAGGTCTAAACCCATGTTGCACCTAATTGAACCACTTTTTGTTTTCTAATTCCTCCCGTATATATTCCACAATTAAATGTTCCATCAATTTGCACACTACTGAAGTTAGACTGACTGGTCGATAATTATTTAGTTCTGTTTTATTTCCCCCTTTATGAATTGGAACTACAATCGCGGTTTTCCAGTCTTCCGGTAAGGCACAGTTATTTATTGACATATTAAATAAAAGCATTAGGTACGGGATCATAGATTCCCCTCCAATTTTTAGTATTTCGGTCGGTATATTATCAGGCCCCCTCGACTTTCGATTTTGCAACATTCTGATCCTTCTGCGCAATTTGGATGCGATTATTTGAAAAACGGAATTTCCACTATCCTCAATTTCCAATTTATAATTATAATCCGTTTTGTTAAAAACAGACACAAAATGTGAATTTAATGCGTTCGCTTTTTCCTTATCGTTCAATATGGCAATTCCATTTTCCTTGAGTTCTGATATGCCAAGTTTATTTCCCCTGCGTCTACTTACATAATTGTAAAAAGATTTCCAACTATTATTGGTCCCGCTAAGAATTTGTTCTAAGAACCGCTCCTGGGCTTGCAACGTTTCGTCTTTCAATTGTTTAGCTAATTCTTTATATCTGTTAAAATGCCAATCTGACTTCTTCCGTTTATGAAACGCGCGCCTAGACTTTCGTTTAAGTATTCTGATGGATCTTGTATAATATTCTGGATCATTATTTTGTTTGATAACTTTGTATGGAACGTATTTCTTTATTGATTCCGAAATAAGTATTTTGAAACTATCCCATGCTGCATCTACATTTGCAGATTTTACAAACAGGCAAAATTGCTTTTTGAGAAAAGTCTGAATTTCATCTACGTCTGCTCTGCAGAAGTTAAAACTAATCATTTCCTCTCCTTCAAACCGGTTTCGCACCTTCTAGTTTATGTCTAAACTTATGTTTATACTTCTATTTACTTTATTCTAATCAGAAAAAATAGCAGAAATAGTCTAATTACTCGCTTCCTTGTAAGTAGAAGCGAAATAAGGGAAACCTTAAAATATGAGAAAGGTATACGTTTTTTCATAGCAGAAACCAAAAATTAGGAATGTCACAAAAACGACGAACTCCACGAAAAAAAATGTATATAACATAATTTGTGTGCTTTAATGTGCTCTACATTTTTTGTGTAGTAAGTTTTTGTCCGTCTCTTACAGTTTAGCAGTTATTAAAAATTTAGTAAAATTCATCCAGAATAAACTACTCTTCAGAGGCTATTCCCAGAAAATTCAAGATATACATTTTATTTGTCAGGTAAATGTGTTTCATATACAACATTTTAATCAAATTCGTTAGAGCCATTTTTGAGAAAATCAAAATTTTCGAAAAAGTCCCATGTAAAGGGTAGTTGGGGGTGGGGGATTTTTCTCAAAATCGTTGTGTCGCATCCCTGGAAGATACTAAACTTAAATACCAAGTTTGGTATTTTACCTACTTTTCGTTTTTGAGTTATCGTGTTCACAGACACACGGACACACATACACACGGACCTTTTTGTGAAAATGCTTTTTTTGGATACTGGGGACCCTAAAACATATATTTCTGGTGAAATCTCGGTATCGAACTTTTGGTGGAGTGCAATATTTTCTCTATACACTATGTACATAGTGCGTATGGAGAAAGTAAAAACATATCGGATTAGCCGAATACTTGCACTACATTCTCGTGCTTCTTATTAAAGCCGCAATGGATCATAATGAATGTAACAAACACCAAAGACAATAATAGATTACAATTGCTTGGCAAGTTAACCAAGTGCCCGAATCAGTTTTACATCAACTTAGAGCTTCGCTTATTAGAACCTGTTTTAGAGCTTTCCTTTTCAACTGGTTTACGAGATGGATACCACAGTGAAGCTGTTGACACTAATGAAAATGGCAGTTGTAACTTGAGCCTAACCGAGAGACTGTTTCACATAAATTCCATGTCTCGAACCCAAGTCGCCGAGATGCAATATGAGTAGCCTGAACGCTTTTCGGCGCCTTTGCTCTGACTAGCGCCAACTATTTGTCTTGAGATCAGTGAACAAGATATACAATAGTTAACATGATCTAATGCTTGAGTGGAGAAAATAAAGGAATTACAGCTTCAATTTATAAGCATTTTCTTTATATGCGAGTATACATTGAAATTAAATGTACCCATTCATTCCGGCAATGTTCCCAAAGCATTTCTCAAAATGTCGCCCCAACCATTAAAAAAATAGCAGAATTTCAGTTGAAGTCGCCCAATATTTTTATTAAAATATGCAATTCATTTTACTATTTTACATACACAAACACACACTCTTGGAATATTTTCAATAGATTCTTATAGCCGGTATCTCTGTAAGTATAGCACAGTCATTATAAATGGCATAATACTGGAATACTAACTAGTGTGAGCTGCGCTGATACAGATTCAATAAAGGCGTTTGCGCCGATAATTATATTCAAATATTACCTCAAGTATTTATTTTGTTACTTACCTCAGTTGAGGGCTGCCTTATAGACATACAGACTTATAACCATATAATCTTATTAACAGAACGATAAATGTTACATTTTAGGAGCCGATTCTCCGATGTGTTGCTATGGGGACATACTTTTTATTCGAATGATTTTACTTCCCGCACTGATGATTTTGATCATGATTAAATTTAATTGTTAAAATATTGATAAAAGCAAACCAACAATTCTAATATATAAGAAGTATAATGAAACATTAACTACCAGCACGGAAATTTCTTTTGCTTTCATTGAAACCACATTGCAAGTGAGAATGCCAACTTAAGATCCATCCATAGCAACAATATTAATAAGTACCGCAAATTAACTATATCGCGCGCGCGCAAGTAAAAATAAAAAAAGTAATTATTGGCAGGTTTAAAATAACATTGTATAAATAAGTTTTACACACGTCAGAGAGGATTTAGTATTTGTCTTTCGTCAATTTAGATTTAGAGCCATCTTCCCTACAAAACGGCGTATAATGATAAAAACAGACATTAATAAAAGTTATATTTTGCAGAAATATTTTAGTAGCCCAAATATTCGCAAATCGCCTTCAACAAAATTAGGTCCTAAAAAGCGGATTTTAGTAGCCCAATCGGCGACTTTTCTCCCAATCTGGCAACACTGCATTCCAGCGTGCAGGATTCAACAATACTATGTCCAGCCTATCATGGCAAACTTTCATTAATTAAAATATAAAGAATCTGGTGTGTTACATTCACATTAATTTTACTTCTCCTGCTAATATCGTTTACGGAGTAATGTTTTATAGTTTCTAAAAACAACACAGAAAGGCGTATGTGCCTATCTTTTTAATGTAAACATTAGAAACAGAAGCTTAATTAAACTTTGTAGATAAAAGGGGGCTAAAGGAAGCTGAAGCTGCTTCATTGTCTGCAATATCGCGTGAGATTATGATTTTTACTTTCTCTAGCCCCGTGTGTACAATGTACATAGGGATACAGAAGTATTGTATTCCACCCAAAAATTCCATGTCGAGATTTCACCGGAAATACATGTTTTAGGACCCCCTGAGTCCAAAAAAAGCATTTTCAGAAACAGATGTGGATGTGTGTGTGTACACCATAGCTCAAAAACGAATAGATGGTTAAAAACCAAACTTGGTATTTAAGAAGAATTTTCGAAAATTTTGTTTTCCCTAAAAATGGCTCTAACGATTTTGATTAAAATACCACATATTAAAGCCATTTCTATCCCAAGTAAAACGTATATCTTGAATTTTCTGGGAATAGCTTCTAAAGACCTGTTTATTCTAGATGAATTTAGCTTAATTTGGCATAACTACAAAAGAGATAGACAAAAACTTACTATACAAAAAATGTATATCTTGTTAAAATACACAAGTTATGTCATATACACTTTTTTCGTGGAGCTTACCGTTTTCGAGGTATTCCTTGTTATTAGATTCAGTTGTGAAGTATTTATACTTTTCTCAGACGGGAGTGCATTTTTCTTTTGTTCTACTTCTGGCCAATGACAAGCGCATAACACAGCTTTTAAAACATTTGACTATCACTTTAGCCTAGTGCATTCCCTTAATTTCAATCTACTTATAAGGAACTAAGTAACAAAATTCTGCTTATGTTTATTTTTAAAAAGCTTATGCTTCTATTTACTTCCTGCTAATCGAGAAAAAATTAGCAGAAATAGCTTTATTTCTTGCTTCCTTGTAAGTAGAAGCGAAATAAGGGAGTACCATAGGTTAAAGTGATAGTCAAAAGCTGGTTGCTATGTGACTGAAGCTCCTTTGTATGGACACGAGTTCACAAAGTCCTGTATGAGAAAAATATAAGTTTTTATAGCTTAAATAAAAAACAAGGAATATCTCAAAAACAATCAACTCCACGAAAAAAATGTATACAATATAAATCGTGTGTTTTAATGTGCTCCACATTTTCTGTGTGGTAAGTTTTTGTCTCTCTTACGGTTTAGCACTTATGCAAAATTCCGTAAAATTCACTCAGAATAAAGTAGTCTTCAGAGGCTATTCCCAGAAAATTCAAAATATACATTTTATTTGTCAGGTAAATATCTTTAATATACGATATTTTAATCAAAATCGTTAGTCATTTTTTAGAAAATCAAAATTTTCGAAAAAAGTTCCATGTAAAGGGTAGTTTGGAGTGGGGGGATTTTTTCAAAATCTTCGTGTCGCATCCCCGAAAGATAGTAAACTTAAATACCAAGTTTGGTATTTAACCGACTTTTCGGTTTTGAGTTATCGTGTTCACAGACACACACATGGACCTCTTTCTGAACATACCTTTTTTGGTTACAGGGGACTCTAAAACATATATTTCCGGTGAAATCTCGCTATCGAATTTTTTGGTGGAGTGCAATGCATTCTCTATACACTATGTACATAGTGCGTATAGAGAACGTAAAAATGTATGTATTTATTGGATTTCATGGTAATGTTCTTGGATTTGAAGATAACTTTTACAAGTGTTTAAAATAAATTTACCGTACCCCATAACCAAATTCAAACTGTTTTCTTTTAGCTAGTAAAATTTCAAAGTCTTTAGTCTTGATTTAGAAACATTTGCGAATAAATCACATAACATACCTATTCCTTCAACTACATTTAAATTAATTTTAAGGATTTAAACTATAATAGATTATATCAGATTGAAGATCCGCTTTTAAAATGCAACTACTAGGAGATGTTAGCAATCACATACTTTAAATATTCTTACTTTCTCTACACGTACTATGTACATAGTGTATAGGGAAGGTACTGTAATGCACCGAACATTTCCATACCAGGATTTCACTGGAACTACGTGTTTTGAGACCCCCCTGAATAAAAAAAAAAAAAAAGCTTATTCAGAAAAATGTCCGCGCGCGCGCGCGCGCGTGTTTGCGTGTATGTGTGAGGGGGTGGCATAGCTCAAAAACGAAAAGACCGTTAAATACCAAACTTGGTATTTAAGTTTGGTATCTTCCAAGGATGCGATACGAAGATTTTCAAGAAAATTCCCCCACCACAAACTACTCTTTACATGGAACTTTTTTCGAAAATTTTATCTTTCTTAAAAATGTATCTAACTATTTTGATTAAAATATGGTATATTAAAGATATTTACCTGACAAATAAAGTGTGTATCATTGAACTTTCTGGGAATAGCCTCTGAAAACCTCTTCATTGTGGATGAATGTTGCTTAACTGCTAAACCTTAAGACATAAACAAAAACTTACTACACAAAAGAGGTAGATCTCATTAAAACACACAATTTATGTGCTTTACATTTTTGTTGTGGAGGTAACCGTTTCAGATATATTCTCTGTTATTGTTTTCAATTGTAAAGTAGTTATACTTTAGTCAAACTTGATGTGATCGTTTTTCTATTGTTCTACTCCTGGCCAAGCAAAGAAGCGATTTGCAATGACAATCGCATAACTACAGCTTTTAAAACATATGACTATCACTTTAGTATAGCACATTCCTTTAGGTGCCTTCTACTTATAAGGGACTAAGTAATAAGAACATTCTGCTAATGTTTATCTTGATTAGCATGGTGTAGAAAGAAAAATAATCTTTTGTAAGAAGTTTGTTTGTAGAGCAGTTAGAGAAAGTCATGTGAGTGTAACACAGCAGAATTTTTTTACTTTAAGATCCTTTAACCTAGGTCACATCGCACAATGAATGAATGGATGGACATACGTGAAATGATGCTTAAATGAGTAGAGTCTATAGAGTTATTTGACTTTCGTCTTCTCAGAATAAAACACCGCCGAGAAAAAGCTTATCCACGTAAATGACCCTAAGCGAGATTCGAATTCGCGACCTCTTGAATGCGAGGCAGCCACATTACCCACACACTACCGAGACGGGCAACAAAATGTTACAAAAGCCAATTACTTCTATTGCAAGGAATATACACAATGCATGATACAACACTTTGCAGCAAACAGAAAAACGAGTTTAAAAATCTGATTTGTTCCATTCACATGACTTTCTCTACATCTGTGAAATAAATTATTGTTAAAAACCTTATGCTTCTATTTATTTCATGCTAATCGACAAAAAAATAGCAGAAACACTCTTAAAACTTGCTTCCTTGTAAATAGAAGCGAAAAAAGGGAGTACCATATGTTAAAGTGATAGTCAAAAGCTGGTTGGTATATCACTGAAGTTTTTTTGTTTGTATGGACAGGAGTTGACGAATTCCTGTATGAGAAATTATAAGTTTTTAAAAGATGAAACCAAAAACAAGGAATATCGAAAAAACGTTCTACTCCACGAAAAAAAAATGGGTCTACCTAAATTGTGTTTCAACGTGCTCTACATTTTCTGTGGGGTAACCTTTTGTCCATCTCTTACGGTTTAGCAGTAGCAAAATTCTGTAAAAGTAATCTAGAATAAAATAGCCTTCAGCGGCTATTCCCCAAAAATTCAAGATATACATTTTATTTGGGTAGTAAATATCTTAAACATAAGAGAATTAAATCAAAATCGTTAGACCATTTTTAAGAAAATCAAAATTTTCGAAATTTCTTCCATATAAAGGGTAGTTTGGGGTGGGGGGATTTTCTTGAAAATCTTCGCGTCGCATCCTCTAAAGACACCAAACTTATTAACCAAGTTTGTTTTAACGCTCTTTTCGTTTTTGAGTTATACTGCCCACAGACACCCACCCACACACACACATACATACACACACACACGAACATTTTTCTAAAACTGCTTTTTTGGATTCAGGGGTCTCAAAACATATATTTCCCATTTGGGTGCAATAGAGTATATTCTCTATTCACTATGTACATAGGACGTATAGAGAAAGTAAAAAGAAATAGTGTCCTCGAAAACATAATTACTATAATTCTTGTACAATTATAGCCAAAACTAGACTAAAGAAATTATGTAATATAGAGAACATCAATCAATAACTGCATTCTAACCACTGAAACATACCCATATTTGAGAATTTAGATTCTTGGCATTCTCTGCCGAGTTAACGTACATTGTAGAAGCGATTCGCGATTTAAAATCATTAATTAGATTCTACCGTTTTGGGTCCAGAGTTTTCCCTTTAAAAATCAAAACGTTTGGAGCCATTTTATTTCTCAACAAAGCAATTGCCTGTTTTTCACTTTTTTATATGTACATAGTGTACAGAGAAAGTATTGCACTCCACCCAAAAATTCGATACCGAGATTTCACCGGAAATATATATTTTAAGATCTCCTGTAACCAAAAAAAGCATTTTCAGAAAAAGGTCCACGTGTTTATGTGTGTGTGTGTCCTTGAACACGATAACTCAAAAACGAATTGTCGGTAAAATACTAAACTTGGTATTTAAGTTTAGTATCTTTCAGGGATGAGACACGAAGATTTGGAGAAAAATCCCCCTACCCCAAACTACCCTTTACATGGAACTCTCTTCGGAAATTTTTATTTTCTCAAAAATGGCTGTGACGATTTTGATGGAAGTATCGTATATTGAAGATATTTACCTGACAAATAATATGTATATCTTGAATTTTCACGGAATAGCCTCTGGAGACTACTTTATTCTGGATCAACTAACCGAATTTTGTATAACTGCTACACTGTAAGAGAGAGACACAAAAACTTACCACACAAAAAAGGTAGAGCACATTAAAACACACAATTTATGATATATGCATTTTTTTCGTGAAGTTGATCGTTTTTACATATTCCTTGGTTTTTGGTTTCAGCTTTAAAAATCTTATACTTTTCTCATTCAGGAATTTGTCAACTCCTGTCCTTACAAACAAAGGAACTTCAGTCACATAGCAACCAGCTTTTGACTATCACTTTAACCTATGGTACTGCTTTATTCCTCTTCCACTTACAAGGAAGCAAGTAATAAGACTATTTCTGATAATTTGTTTTCTCTATTGTATGAAGTAAATAGAAGCATAAGCTTTTTAACAATAATTTGTTGCAGAGATGTAGAGAAAGTCATGTGAATGGAAGACATCAGAGTTTTGCAAATAGTTACACGATCCTCACAAACTCTTTGTTTTAAATGCATGCATGTACCAAAATACTGCATATATGTACGTAAGCAAGAGAGATTATCTTAACTGGCCCATAATGTGCTCCACATGTCATTCAAGTTAACCTAGCAACTCTTGCTTCTTAACATTCTTTCATAAGGTCTGCCCACAAACTTCCTGCTTATTTTACATAGCGCACGCAGCCAGAGCATGACTAACACAAACTCCGCCAATTTGCTGTGTGTGGCCTGGGCAATTCATAATTCTTGGATGAAACCATGCACATTACCAACATACTACCAGCACGTATAACTGGTGAAACAGCTCTGGACTTGTGAAAATCTTAACGAGAGCTAGGAAGCGAGTTGTACTTTCAGATAAGCAGTTCACCAGTCGATTCATGTCTGTCACAGTCAATGTCAAATATCTGTCACCTCTTATGCACTGCACTGATAAACATGTGTTTTCATATGTATATTCATAACTACAGAACATCTATACAAATGGCCTACTATATAAACAATGTCAATCGTCTGCCTCCAATTCTTCCACACCTGACAGTCCTTCGTCTTCGCTCACGTCATTATCATCATCAACGTTTTCACTACTTTCTGCACCATTATCCTGGATAATGGTGCAGATAATTCTTTTTGATATTCTGCAATTTTTTCTAATGATTTTAATGTTCTCAACATGTCGACATACAGTTTCCCATTCTGGCTGCCAATTTCTGCAATTCGCTGGCGACACAACTGATCCACATCTTTTAATTAAAGAGTGATATATTAAGTTTTATTTTTCTTTCTTTCTTATCTTTGAGAACCCTGGAAACGGAGCTCAGTGAAATATCAGTTGCCTTGGCTACTCTTTCATTCACTTTCTACAGGCTTTTGGAGAACTCGGGGGACATACATTTTCTTCCTTCATCTCTGCCTCTTGTTTCATGAAGTCAAGGACATTTACAATTATTTCTCTGCTCTCACTAAGTAATACCTTGCCACTTAAATTTGAAAACATAGGAGGCATGGCTAAAATAACAAAATAAATAAAATGAACACTATTTACTGCCCACTTTGAATACAAACATATGCGAAACACTTTCCTTACAGACTGTACAAAGTTTACTCGCCGTGACTTTTAAGTAAGCAAAGAATCATTTTACAAACTCCGATAAGCTAGGCTCGGTAGCTGGTCAGGGTCACGATTCTAGAAGTTTTGCGCCGGCAATATAAGCGCATGCCTATCTTTCTTTGTTAGGAAATTCCCTCCGGTTACTTGGGATCTATTGAATAAATGTTACTAAACGTATTAATGGGTTACCTTGAAGCTGAAGCTGTTATCTAAGTGTGTGTGTAATCGACAAATCTTTTATTACGTAATTCATTATAAAGCACACCTTAGGTCCCATTTATAAATTGAGCAATATGGCGTCTTAATTATGACTACGTTTCCTTAATGGAGCGCAAAGCAAAACAATCATAGCATCCCACGAATTGATAGTTTGAAAAACCATCAACTTTTTTAAATATATTTTTGTTAACGACGCTGTCAGTTGCTAGGATCATATTAGTACCACCCGGTGTACCGAAATTTCATCCTGCAGGAGTGCTTGCCATTAAATCTGCTGAGATGGTGCTGCCGCTTTTAAGCATGCCTAAAAACCATCGTGTGGGCCGGGTTTGAACCCGCGATCTTGGGATCAGAAAGCCAGCGCCTAGCCAACTAAGCCACTCACACCGACAGAAAAAGTAAGACCTATCTATGTTATAAAAACAAAAATGTACTCAATTTCTGCGCAAATATTACTTTCTGTATTAAAATTGTACGGTGTGTAAGTGAGAGAGAGAGAGAGAGAGAGAGAGAGAGAGAGAGAGAGTGCGGGGATAATCTTCAAAACCACTCAACCTATTTTTATAATTTTTTTTTGCACTCTTCTAGTTGGTCACGGGCTGTACGAGTATAATGTCGGCAATATTTTGGAAACAGGAAGGTGAGGGGCATATCTTTCATATTTCAGCAAATTTCAATCCCGTTTCGTTGGGTATGGATATCAGAGGTTACTTTACTGCAACATGAGAAGAGTTTTAATTGTTTCGACACCAAAGGGATAAACTGGGTGATTTAACTAATTTAGAAGATTAAAGTTATTTGAGGAAGGTTATATGTCGTTCATATCCCCACATTTCAAGGAATATTTATAGTTTGATTATGGTTAAACTAGACAAATAGGGATAAACCTTTCGACTTATACCTCGTACTACAGAAGCCTACAAAATGATAAGCACCTTACAAGTCTAAGACACTCCCCTACCATATTTCCAATCCCTTATACACTGTTTAAACTACAGGCAAGAAAAGGTGCTACAAACATCTTGTGCTACCTTACAGTTTCAAAAACAACCTAATCCCTATTTTCAAACATATAGTACTTATTCGATAAAATGTACTATATTTTCAGTACTTTATACCGTTCGTTCAACCAGCATACCGATTTGGGTACTTTACTATAGAGCTTGGCAAAAAGTATAGGATACTATGCAACCTTTACATATGCCACTCTTTGAACAATCTGGAAAAAACCTTGGATACTTACGCGTTAGGTGCAACTACAAATTACAGACAATAAAAAAATCTGATGTGTTCCATTCACATAACTTTCTCTAACAAATTATTGATGAAAAACTTATTCTTCGATGCATTTCATGCTAATAGAGGTAATGGTGTTATTGCTTACTTCCTTGTAAGGCCGTACAGTAGGCTAAAGCGATATCTTTTATAAGCCAGTTACTAGGTGATTGAAATTCACTATTTTGCATGGCCAGGAGTTGACAAATTCCTAAATGACAATTTTTTTTTAACTGAAACCAATGACATGGAATATATCCGAAATGATCAATTCCACGAAGAAATCTATGACATAAATTGTGTGTTTTAACGAGATCTACATTTTTCGGGTAGTAAGTTTGTCTATCTGTTTACCAGTTAAGAACAATTCAAAAAAAAATCATCCAGAATGAAGAGGTCTTCAGAGAATACTCCCAAAAAATTAACAAAAGAAAACCAAAAAAACACTTTTTATTTGTCATGTAAATATCTTTTAAATACGGTATTTTAAGAAAAATTTGTTGGATCCATTTTTGAGAAAATTAAAATGTTCTTCCCCCCCCTGTAAAGGGCTGGGGGATTTTCCTCAAAATCTTCGTGTCGACCTTGGCAGAATCTAAACTTAAATAACAAGTTTGGTATTTTACCGACAGTTCGTTTTTGAGTTATCCTGTTCACAGACAGACACAAACTTGGACCTTTTTCCAAAAATGCTTTCTTTGGATATAGGGGATCCTAAAACGGCTATTTCCGGTGAAATCACTGTGTCGGTGGAGTGAAATACCTCTCTACCTATGCACTGTGAGGAGTTATGTAGAGAAAGTAATAACCCCTATCTTATTTTCAACCCCGCAATTATAGTGTGTACCGATGCAATGTGGAAAAGCATGTTTATGGGGCAAAGGAGAGAACTGCGCATAAAAATGTTATAAATAATTGTACAATAGGGGACAAATAAAATCAAGTCCGAGGAACGTCCGGCAGCCAGCTAGTCTAAAAAAAGTTTATAAGCATTATGTATTTAGCCTATAGCATATCATTTCCTGTGTTGTTAAAATATTAAAAAATTAAAGTTTCTGTTCCTTCATTAACAACATTAGGTTATTACTTTCTCTACACGTAACATGTACATAGTGTATAGAGAAGGTATTGTGTTGCACCAAAAAATTCGATACCGAAATTTCAGCTTTGAAAAACTTATATTTTTCTCATCCAGGAATTTGTCAACTCGTGTCCATACAAACAAAGGAACTTTAGTCACATAGCAACCAGCTTTTGGCTGTGACTTTAACCAATAGTACTCCGTTATTTTGCTTCTACTTACAAGGAAGCAAGGTATTTCTGCTATTTTTTTTTTTCAATTAGCATGAAATAAATAGAAGCTGAGTTTTTTTAACAATAATTTGTTGCAGAGATGTAGAGAAAGCCATGTGAATGGAACACATCAAATTTTTTTTTCCACATAGTCTCCATATTGGTTGAGGCACTTGTTGCTTTGTGAGATGAGTTTGAATTTTCCCTCCTGGTAAATATCCTATCCTTACGTTTTCGGCCACGTTGTCGTGAAGTGTCCACATCTGAAGCGAATCGTTGGCCTCCTAATATTTCTTCAAGTGAGGAAAAAAGGTGCAAGTCGCTTGGAGTGAGATCCGGACTGTAGAGAGGGTGGTTGATGATATCCCAGCGAAACTGCTTCAACAGCGTGGTAGTCTTCTGGCCTGTAGAGGTCGCGCGTTGTCGCGAAGGAAATTGACACCCTCGTTTAGGAATCCCCGTTTTCTGCTGATTGCTTTGCGCAATCGCGTCACTACTCAGCGGTCACTGTGTGCTATCT
This sequence comes from Hymenopus coronatus, assembly GCA_030762935.1. Taxonomy (NCBI): domain Eukaryota; kingdom Metazoa; phylum Arthropoda; class Insecta; order Mantodea; family Hymenopodidae; genus Hymenopus; species Hymenopus coronatus. Next base: position 85,674,185 of record CM060887.1, read on the forward strand.
TTCCAAAACCTCCACGAGTGCGACATCCAAAACACTGTGGCCCATCACCTTACACTTGTTTGTCTTTGGAGAAGAGGGGAGTTTCCATTGAGGACAGCTTACTGCTGGGAGTGGACCCATGTTTCGTCACCCATGACAATGTGTTGCAGAAAACTGCTCCCTTCCGTGACGAACAGTTGCACAGTTGTAGATTTGGCGCATGCGCTTCTCCTTGTGTTGATTGGACAGATTTCGTGCAATCCATCGGGAACTACATTTCCAGTCCTTTAGAATATCGAGAACAATGGAGTGAAGACTTCCAAAAAGCATTCCCAGTTCTACCGCCATATGTCGTAACGCGATCCTTCAATTGTCCTGAATCAGCTTCTCCAAGCGAGCTGTCTTTAAATATGTTGATGCCCTGCTGGGTCGGATAAAAAAAAAAAACTAAATTTGCGTACAAAAAGACCAAAAATGGCTTTTAAAAATAAAGAACTAAATTTCTATCGTGTTTTTTGTACCACACACACACACACACACACACACACACACACACACACACACACACACACACACAGCGCACAACATAAAATAACTTCCTTGAGTAATCTTCGGCGACTGTGTCCATTGTGTACAGGTCTTCCGGGAAGGCCGGCGTCTTGGCTGAATTTCTTACGGACGTTTCTCCTCGCTATGTGAGCCAGGCAACTGTCGTGTACAGAGGACAAGCCCTGATGAAGCCCCACGTAGTGAGGCGAAACGTCGTCAAAAAATTTGATAAGTTCCATTCACATGACTTTCTCTACATCTCTGAAACAAACTAATTGTTAAAAAGCTTATGCTTCTATTTACTTCATGCTAATCGAGATAAAATTAGCAGAAATAGTCTTATTACTTGCTTCCTTGTAAGTAAAACCGAAATAAGAGAGTGCCATAAGTTAAAGTGATAGTCAAAAGCTGGTTGCTATGTGTCTGAAGTTCCTCTCTTTGTATGGACAGTAGTTGACAGACTCCTGTATGAACAAATATGTTTTTCAAAGCAGATACTAAAAACAAGAAGTATCTCAAAAATGATCAACTCCACGAGAAAAATGCATATAACATAAATTGTGTGTTTTAACGTGCTCTACATTTTTGGTCTATCTCTTACGGTTTAGCAGTTATGCAAAATTCCGTAAAATTCATCCAGAATAATGTAGTTTTCAGAGGCTATTCCCAGAAAATTCAAGATATAGATTTTATTTGTCCGGTAAATATCTTTAACATACGAAACTTTAATCAAACACGTTAGAGCCATTGTTGAGAAAATCAAAATTTTCGAAATTTTTTCCATGTAAAGGGTAGTTTCGGGTGGGGGGATTTTTCTCAAAATCTTCATGTCGCATCCCTCGAAGATACTAAACTGAAATGCCAAGTTTGGTATTTTACCGACTTTTCATTTTTTAGTCATCGTGTTCACAGACAGACAGACAGACACACACACACACGGATCTTTTTCTGAAAATACTTTTCTTGGATATAGGGGACCCTGAAACGTATGTTTCCGGTGAAATCTCGGTATCGACTTTTTGGGTGGAATGCAATACCTTCTCTATACACTATGTACATAGTACGTGTAGAGAAAGTAAAAATGCATTTCCCTGTGCTGTATTTGACAACAAAGATTCTACCAGTCGATCGATAAACTTCGTGGACGCTCGTCCAAGCTGTGCTCATTGGTTGCAGAAATGCGAAGACGCCTTGAACGACTACCCCCCCTAAAAATGCTGATGCATTGCACTCACATGACTTTCTCTCTCACGCTTGTAAAACAATTCTTACAGTTATTATTCTACCCACTTAATGTTAATGGAGCTAAACACTTGCACAAATTGTGTTATTGAGAACGACCCAGGCCACAGCGTCTGCGCACTACATTAAGGAGGTCCCGCAGACCATCCACTCAGACTCATGGACTCTTCGTGTTTTCTCCGCGTCAGCAGGCGACTCATATATCACCAAATCCAACACTTCCTTGTCTGTTTCAGGGTTGAAGGACCAGGCGACGGTGTCTGGCGAGCAGCGGCTGAACAGTGGCTATCCTGACATCGTTGCGGAACCGGCGCGCGCTCTTTCAGGAGACAAGGGCACCGCGACGTTTCATCTGGAAACCTTAGGGGACCTATGCTTGCGTCCGTCTTATATCGGATCTGCTCGCCCTCCGGGTCTCTCCCTTCATTTCTCCCAAGTGTCACTTAAGACACAAGACTGGGGACCCCGATAATCCTAATTCTAATCGGAGAATACAGTAGGCTGCAAGCGATAACCTTTATGTTTTAAGAGCACGTCGTTATGATTAGTTTTCAAATTACGTTATCTTGTGTGGTCCAGAGAGAGAGAGAGAGAGAGAGAGAGAGAGAGACAGAGAAAGAACAACGATTTCCCATTTGATAAAATTATATTTAAAAATTCAAATCAATAAAGGATTAATTCGATAAAAAATAAAATAAATATTTCACATAAATTGGTGACGAGATCCACTTATATCTTTCTAAAATAAATAAATATATACATTTTTTTTTGGGTAGCGTTTAACGCCCGCTTTAACTACTTATGGCACCGCAGGCGGTGACACTGACGATACATTAATGATGATGGAGCGCCGGTGGAATGAGATGGCGGCGGAAACCGGAGTACCCGGAGAAAACCTGCCCCAGCGCCGCTTTGTCCACCACAAATCTCACATACGGTCGCTTGGGATGGAACCCAGGCCGTCTAGGTGAGAGGCGAGTGGTCTAACCACTCGGCCACGGCGCGGCCCATAAATATATATGTATATATTTAAATTACTACCATTTTGCCTATCTCTTATGATTTAAAAATAATGATGATGTCATCGACCATTTAGAAGTCTAAAATATTTTCATAACTCCAGACATGTGCTGCAAGTAGTAATATTTATTTCAGCTGATCATGTTTGGCTCCCTTATGACTTCATTACCATTCATTTGTTCACCTCACGATCACGTTTTTAAGGAGCATAGCATTGATCTCAGCTACAATGTCTTGCGGTCTGAAATGGGGAGACTATTATCACATTTCTGTTTGCGGTAGTATTCCACTAGAAGGAAAAGGAAAGAATATTTAAAAAGCAACGCGTGGCAGTTTGTTTGGTGCTAGAATACACCTCACACGCGAGTGAGGCATTCCGATACTACTGCATTAGTACTCATACTAGAGTATTATTGTCAACAGTCCTTCTGATAACAATAAAAAGAATGCTCGAACATTGGTATTATTAGGCAATCCTTATTGAAATTGCCTGGTATTAGTGGTTAGGTAGTAAGAACTCCATTCTTTACTGAAAGTTTGTAAAACGCAAACCTTTTAAAGGTTTGTTAATAACCGTTGCATAGGTAGAGTCGGACAGAAAAATCCAATGCCATGGCCGGAATTTGAGATCACCTTGTGGTTTACCGGGAGTCAGTTGAGAAATTCAATGCTATGCTGGCATGTTGCCGTGGTAGCTCAGTGACAGAGCAACCGGCTAGAGACCGGGAGATCCGTGGTTCAAATCCCGGCCGTGGTACTCAATTTTTTCAGTCTGACTCTACCTATTCAACTCCTGTCCTTCACACAGCTTGTGTAAAAAAAATCTGATGTGTTCCATTCACATGACTTTCACTACACCTCTGCTAACAAATTATTGTTAAGAAGCCTATGCTTCTATTTAGCAGAAATAATCTTATTATACTCACTTTCTTGTAAGTAGAAGCGAAATAAGGGAGTACCAAAGGTTAAAGTGATAGTCAAAAGCTCGTTGCTATGTGATTGAGGTTCCTTTGTTTGTATGGATAGGAGTTGACAAAGTCTGTGTGAGAAAAGTATAAGTTTTTTAAAGCTAAAACCAAAAACAAGGAATATCTAAAAACGATCAACTCCACGAAAAAATGCATATAACATAAATTTGTGTTTTAACGTACTCTACATTTTTTTTAAGTTTGTGTCCATCTCTTACGCTTTAGCTGTTATGGAAAATTCCATAAAATTCATCTAGAATAAAGTAGTCTTCAGAGGCTATTCCCTGAAAATTCAAAATATACATTTTATTTGTCAGGTATCTTTAATATACGATATTTTAATCAAAATCGTTAGAGCCATTTTTGAGCAGATCAAAATGTTCGAAAAAAGTTCCATGTAAAGGATAGTTTGATGTGGGGGGATTTTTCTTAAAATCTTCGTGTCGCATTCCTGGAAGATATTAAACTTAAATACCAAGTTTGGTATTCTATCGACTTTTCATTTTTTAGTTATCGTGTTCACAGACAGATACACACACACACACACACACACACACACACGGATCTTTTTCTGAAAATACTTTTCTTGGATATAGGGGACCCTGAAACGTATGTTTACGGTGAAATCTCGGTATCTAATTTTCGGGTGGAGTGCAATACCTTTTCTATACACTATGTACATAGTACGTGTAGAGAAAGTAAAAACAGTTATTCCATCCCTAATAATCGTTTGCAAAATCAACAGTTTCCAGCGTGTCTGCCTCAACATGCTCTAATATTTACAGGACCGTCAAACTTAGATTGTCCCTCTCACATTCATTCTCTTATACTACAACTTGTCCCTTGTGACAGCCAATCCTCGTCGACACCCTTCCACTCCGTCCGCAGCCTTCAGTAGAGCATAACCTTCTGCTGTTTATAGCCCCGCCGCTGAATCCTTACACTTGACAGTTCGGTGGTTTCGTGTAAGGTTGGCTATGTTGCCTTTGCGGCGTTGCCAGAGTAACTAGTAAACAACAGCTGATTACAAATGTATCTGTCGTGTGTAACGACGAATATAAACAGTGTATATAGTAAATGGATGCCGATAAATAATGAAACTAGCTCGTTATTATTGATGTTAACTGAAAATAAAAGTGATACTGTAACGCATGTAGCATACTTTAGGTATTTACGACAATATAGAACAGATTAATGCAAAATAGCTTGTTACAATGAGAGAAAGGTATAACAAAATGATTTTCATCAGTTTAGAATTTTAATGGCTCAATTCCATCCAAGTCTCGGTCGTCATCATTCTGAAAAGGATAATCACCAAGACATATCATTAGTGGTTCACATTCACTGATGATTCCGTCTAATTCCTGTGCTTTTCCTATTATTTTGTGAACATGATTCACTTTCTTCTTCCAGAAGCCGCGTCCACTCTCGCCACACCTTCCCTGTAATTGTGAAAGTCTTGTTATGTTCCCTCACAAGCACCAACAAATATAAATAACAACGAATAATACGTATCTTGTACAGAACAGCTCAACGCTAATATTAGGAGTTCACAAACTGAGCACGTGGTTGGAAATAGACAGATATTGCAACGGTGCGGCATCTAGATGCGTTTCCGTTGTCTGACCGACCGAATGCTTTTTGTGATTGGTTCAGAAAGTCAAACGGGTAAAGGTTTTCATCTGTTTTCTGTGGATGTACCAACTTCACTCCTAACTGTCAAGTGCAAGGATTCAGCGGCGGGGGTATACATATTTATACTGCTGCCACGTGGTGCCGGAGGTTTCTGAAGGGACAAGTGATAATACGGCGATATCATCTACCTTCACAGCAACAAATATTTGCTTACCCAAACTGTCATTTTATCAGAGAATGTTGCTGTGTTCGCATTCCTTATTCTTGCGTAAATTGTCTTAATGTTTAAACTGTATATGAATGTAATACCATATGTCAATAATACAGAGTGATTTAAGTGCAACTGACAAATTTCTTTCTTTAATTATTCCGTTGGAAATTCATTCAATGACCCAATTTTAACACCAAATTAAGCAGAATGTTCTGGAGTTTCTATTTCTTGTCACTAGATGCGCAGATGTTTATATTTTATTCCTAAGTGTATTGATGGCAGCTGTTTCGACATTTTGTTCTTGAAGTCAACGTGAAAATACAGTACGATGTAGAGCTGAGTCAAGGATATTTTCAGCAAGATGGCGCCCAATGCCATACATCAAATGAATCCATGAACCTAATTGCAAGTTTCTTTGACGACAGGATAATTTCCAGAAACCTGTGGTCACCGAGATCTCCGGATTTGACATCGCCGGACTTCTTTCTATGGGTTTACTTAAGAGACAGGATTTACGCCACACGTCCCTAGACAATGGACGACCTGAAGCACAGCATCACAAAGGAGATTCAAGCTACTGACAACAGAGTCCTCCAACGAGTGGCCAGTACGACGTGTTGAGTTGTGCCTTATGCAGGATGGAGGACATTTTCAACATTTGCTATAGAGATAAATAATCTCCCAAAATTCCTCTACAATTTAGGTATAAGTTGTCGCTAGCATAACACGTTTTGAAACAATTAATGAAAGAAATGTGTCAGCTCTATATAAATCAGCCTGTAGTATGCATCACTACAAAAGCAAGCTCCCAAAGTTATAAACATAAATTGTATTTTAAAACAGCAATTTCAGTGGAGTTATTAGCAGAAGGAAACCAGAAAGTGTAACATCATCAGCCATTTCAGTGACCTATGGTTCTTGCCCTGTGTGTACTATAACGTATTCCTTTGAACTCTTCTGGTCAGATACATATCTTAGTCGTTTTGATTTCTATACTGCTTAAATGCGCATTTAATTTAGTTTTGTAATTGTGAATATTCCAAATGTATTTCGCTCGACGGGTTTCATTAAAATGAGTAATGGAAGTTCAGTGGAGTTAGGATCGTGTAATTTGGGGAAAACCACGCTGTAATAACCTTCGTGTGCCACGAAAATCCAAGTGACCCCTGTTACGTGAAGTCCTATAACTCATTTACCACGCCATCAATTTCCAGAGGCAATATGACACAAATCATACAAATTTATGTAAATGGCAAAAAAGCTGCAATAAAATAACTATTTAGCAATATAATACGTATAATATGCTAAACTATAATATCGCTAAACGGCCTGCAGCTCAAAGGACCAGTGATCAAAAACCTAGGGAATAATTCCTGCTTTAGAAAATCTCATACAAAACAAATGGTGGTTTGACATGCAGCTTCTTACTTTCTCTACACGTGCTATGTACATAATATATAGACAATCATACCCACATTTCACTGCAAATACATGTTTTGGGTCCTCCTGATTACAAAAAAAGCATTTTCAGAAAAAGGTCCGTGTGTGTGCGAGTCTCTGTATGTGTGTGTGTCTGTGAACAGCTTAGCTCAAAAACGAAAAGACCCTTAAATACCAAACATGGAAGATTGATATCTTCCAAGGATGCGACACGAAGATTTTCAAGAAAATCCCCCACCCCCAACTACCCTTTACATGGAACTTTTTTTGAAAATTTTGATTTCCTTAAAAAAGACTAACGATTTTGATTAAAATATCGCATATTTAAGATATTTACCTGAAATATCAAGTGTATATCTTGAATTTACTGGGAAAAGCCTCTGAAGACTACTTTATTCTGGATGAACTTTTCGGAATTTTGCATGACTGCTAAACCGTAAGAGATGGAGAAAAACTTGTCACACAAAAACTGCAGAGTACATTAAAACACACAATTTATGTCATTTACATTTTTTCGTGGAGTTTATCGTTTTTTGAGTTATTCCTTGTTTGATTTCAGCTTTAAAAAGCATACTTTTCTCATACAGTAATTTGTCAACTCCTGTCCATACAAACAAAGGAACTTCAGTCACATAGCAACCAGCTTTTGACTTTCACTTTAACCTATAGTACTCCCTTATTTCGCTTCTACTTACAAGGAAGCAAGTAATAAGACTATTTCTGCTAATTTTGTCTCGATTAGCATGAAGTAACTAGAAGCATAAGCTTTTTAACAATAATTTGTCGCCGAGATGTAGAGAAAGGCATGTGAATGGAACACATCAGATGTTTAGTTAAGCTGTCCACAGACAGAAAGGCAGATACACATACAGATGGCCCTTTTTCCGAAACAGCTTTTTTATGGGTTCTGGGGTCCTTAAAACATGTATTTTGGTGAAATGTCGAGATCGAATTTTTGGGTGGAATACAATACTTCTCTATCCCTATGTACATTGTACATACGGGGCTAGAGAAAGTAAAAATCTAAGTCGACGAGTTGCAACTGAAGCGCAAACTAAAATTTCTTTTTGCAAATGATCCGGAAGTAAAAGATTTAGGCGTTATATTTTACGAAGATTTTCTTAGGGAACAAAAGAAGGGTAGTGTGGTGGTAGCGTGTCTGCTTCACATTCAACAGTTCGTGAGTTCCAATCTCGCTTAGGGTAAGCTACCCGCATAAGGTTTTTTTGGGGTATTCCCTTATCCTGAGAAGACGAATGTCAAGTAACTTTAAGATCCATGGTCCCCGAGATCATTTGAGCATCATTTCACCAATTTCACCAACCAGGTTAAAGGACGTGAAACTACAAAAAAGAAGAAGACAGTCTCTCAGAAATGTATGAAATTATTTTTCAATGACATAATATAAAATTATAGAAGTGACAAACTTAACAATTAAATTCCTATTACAAATTAATTTGTTAACACACAAGCTCATTTAAAGTGTGCACTAGCAAGAAGAAAACAAAAGTTTCTGATAATGATGCTTCTCCTCGAGTACTCCACTTTAGTCTAAAAGCCAAACACTCGGCTTCTTTACTGCATTCTATTTACGGAGCTAAACGCCAGGTATCTGCTTCGCTCCCAGACGGAGAACCAACAGCAGTTTGCCTTATGTAACAAGGAAATTCCATCTGTGGCCTCGATAGAAACGACCCGAGCTCAGCGTTATAAAGCGCTTCGAGACTCGAACCCAGCCATTGCCTTTGAGAGTCTCCTATGTAAAATCAGCCATTTCCTTTTAGGGCAGGTTGTGGTGCTTCTTTGCCAGTATTCTCTACATATATGGCTGCGTCTGCCGCCTCTTCAACCAGCTCGACAACATCCACGGGCCGCTGCTCGACTGCTTTCCCACCTCATCTACCTTCTTATAACGATCAGTGTCACAGAGAACAAATCTGATGTCTTCCATTCACATCACTTTCTATATACTTAATGCTAATCCAAAAAATGCACAAATAGTCTTATCACTTGCTTCCTTGTAAGTAGAAGCGAAATAAGGGAGTACCACAAGTTAAAGTGATAGTCAAAAGCTGGTTGCTATGTGACTGAGGTTCCTTTGTTTGTATGGACACGAGTTGACACATTCCTCTATGAGACAAGTACAAGTTTTTAAAAGCTGAAACCAAAAACAAGGAATATCTAAAAAACAATCAACTCCACGAAAAAAAAAAAAAAAAAATGTATATACCATAATTTGTGTGTTTTAACGTGCTCTACGTTTTTTTTTTTTTTTTGTTTTTTTTTGTGGTAAAGTTGTGTCCATGTCTTACGCTTTAAAACTTACGCAAAATTCCGTAAAATTGATCCAGAATAAAGTAGTCTTCAGAGGCTATTCCCAGAAAATTCAAGATATACATTTTATTTGTCAAGTAAATATCTTTAATTTATGATATTTTAATTAAAATCGTTAGAACCATTTTTAAGAAAATAAAAATTATCGAAAAAAGTTCCATGTAAAGACTAGTTTCGGGTGGGGGGATTTTTCTCAAAATCTTCGTGTCGCATCCCTGGAAGATACTAAACTTAAATACCAAGATTGGTATTTTACCGACTTTTCGTTTTTGAGTTATCGTGTTCACAGACACACGGACACACAGGAACAGGGACACACACACGGACCTTTTTCTGAAAATACTTTTTTTGGATACAGGTGACCCTAAAACATATATTTCCGGTGAAATCTCGGTATCGAAATTGTTGGTGGAGTGCAATACTTTCTCTATACACTATTTACATAATGCGTATAGAGAAAGTAAAAAGCATTTTCACAAAAAGGTCCGTGTGTGCGTGCGCGTGCGTGCGCGCGTGTGTGTGTGTGTCCATGTGTCTGTGAACACGATAATTCAAAAACGAAAAGTCGGTAACATACTAAACTTGGTATTAAGGTTTAGTATCTTCCAGGGATGCGACAGGAAGATTTTGAGAAAACCCCCCACCCCCAACTACCCTTTACATGGAACTTTTTTCGAAAATTTTGATTTTCTCAAAAATGGCTCTAACGATTTTGATTAAAATATCATATATCAAAGACATTTACCTGACAAATAAAACGTATATCTTGGATTTTCTGGGAATTGCCTTTGAAGAGTAGTTTATTCTGGATTAATTTTACGGAATTTTGAATAACTGCTGAACCTTAAGAGATGGACAAAAACTTACTACACAAAAAAATGTAGAGCACGTTAAAACACACAATTTATGTTATATACATTTTTTTCGTGGAATTCATCGTTTTTGAGACTATCCTTGTTTTTGGTTTCTGCTATGAAAAACTTACTTTTCTCATACAGGAATTTGTCAACTACTGTCCATACAAACAAAGGAACTTCAGTGACATGGCAACCAGCTTTAGACTATCACTTTAACCTATGGTACTCCCTTATTTGGCGTCTACTTACAAGGAAGCAAGTAATAAGGCTATTTCTGCTATTTTTTTCTGATTAGCATAAAGTAAATAGAAGCATAAGCTCTTTAAGAATAATTTGTTACAGAGATGTAGAGAAAATCATATGAATGGAACACATCAGATTTTTTTTAGATACAGGGGACTGTAAAACATATATTTCCGGTGAAATCTCGGTATCGAATTTTTGGGTGGAGTGCAATATCTTTGCTGTACACTATGAACATAGTACGTGTAGAGAATGAAAAAAAACTATAAACCAATTATTACTTGAACCTAGCATTTATTTACATGCAGAAAAAAAAAAAAAAAAAAAAAACCCAAAAACGCTAAATCATGTATGTATTTATTCTCTGCAATTGAGTACTGCCCAGAGGCGGAGTTAAATGTACAAAATTCACTCATAATAATAATCTTAAGTTAATACAGGGTTACTACAAAAGAAATAGACAGCTTCAGCTGCCTGTAAAACAAACACTATTAGAAATAGCAACCTAATTATTTTGGAGGTATGTTGAGAAACTCAAAATTTCGTTTGTTACTATTGGTAACGCTGTAGTGTTTTGTTTGTTGTTGCAGAAGCTGAAATGGCGGAAAATCCTGTGGAAAAGGCATATTGCGTGTTGGAATTTGCTAGAACGCAATCAGCAACTGTTGTTCAACGACATTTTAGAACACGTTACCACAAAAATGAAATGATGCGCTCACCAGAACCAGCATCGTCTTCATCATGTCGCAACATGTCGATGCAAAAGTCACGCCGTATGACCTTATCTTCTTCACTCAGAAACTGTAACATCTGTAATCTGTAAGGCATCATGTGCAGTCGCTTCCGCAAGATTTTCCATACAGTTTGCTGTGGAATTTGTAATTGCATGCTTGCCCTAGATGTCGATTTCTGTGGGCTTCTTATGTAGGCAGAACGAACACGTTCAACGTTTTCTTCCGAAACTCTTGGTCTTCCCGAGCTCTTCCCTTTGTACAAACATCCCGTTGTCTCGAATTTTCTATACCAGTCGTAGATTGACTGTCTAGTCGGTGGCGTTTTGTGGTAACGTGTTCTAAAATGTCGTTGGACAACAGTTGCTGATTGCGTTCTAGCAAATTCCAACACGCAATATGCGTTTTCCACAGGATTTTCCGCTATTTCAGCTTCTGCAACAACAAACAAAACACTACAGCGTTACCAATAGTAACAAACGAAACTTTGAGAGTTTCTCAACATACCTCCAAAATAATTAGGTTGCTATCTCTAATAGTTTTTGTTTTACAGGCAGTTGAAGTTGTCTATTTCTTTTGTAGTAACCCTGTAGTTATACAACTAATATATTACATATACATGTTTTGTTTTTTTGAATACCTTACTACTTATTATTCTGTATAGCAATACTTATGTCAATTACCAGCATGTTTATAAACAGTATTATGGAGCCTCAACATTAATATTACACATTACTAATATTATATACATTAATAATAATACACAGTAATACAGTTTTTCTGACCCTTAACTACTTCACAACATTTACTCAAATTAACTAACATTTATTCTCTTTAAATTATTCCTAAACTTCTTTAAGGTCAGAGGGCAGACCTGAAAGGTTGCTACAGGCAATTCATTCCATTCTTCAATGACCCTATTAACAAAAGAAAATTTTCCTACGTCGGTTCTGTATCTTCTACCCTTAATTTGATACAAATGATTGTTTCATCCGTAGTATGTTGGGTTTTCTAACCTGTTTCTAATGTCCACCCATGCATTTAAATCAGTATAAGCTTTAAACACCGGATTATTATTACTGAGTTCAAGGATTTTGAGTCATATATAAAGAATCTAACGTAAAGGCATGACAAAATGAAAGGTGATCATGCTTCCTTGACAGAAATAAATGCAAAACTGCGAGTACATATCAGCACACACGTTTGTTTAATCTAAGCCAAGGACGGTAAACACAGGTGAGTCATCATTCAACCGAGAAATGATTTGGCCATCACACAGCGCATTGTACGGTGTTCATCACATACATGAAATATACTGACACAAAATAAGCACACTTTCATTATTATTATTATTATTACTAATATTACTATTATTAGTACTATTATTATTATTAATACTATTATTAATATTTTAAAACTATTATTATTATGTTTATTATTAATGTTGGTTTTGTATTTGTTGTTGCTGTGATTGTGATATTATTATTATTATTATTATTATTATTATTATTATTATTATTATTATTATTATTATTATTATCATCATCATCATCTTCATCGTTATCATCTGTATTACTATTAATGATATTGTTGCTATTATTATTATTATTATTATTAGTAGTAGTAGTACTATTATTATCATTTTTTACCTGAAGAAAGATCACTCATTCGCTGCAATGTTCCCGTTCCGTCTTCGTGTCCTCTCCCCTTCATTTTTAGCAAACTGTCGCCTTGTCCCCAATGCCTTCAAAATAACACTTCAGAGATTAATATATATACTAACATTTAGAGCCATAAAGCAAACGAAAAATATGTTTTTTAGAACGAAATATTTTTTTTTCAAAACAGCATGAGAAAAGTGTTCTCTTAAATTAAAAACAGCAATAACATAAATGTTAGATATTACGTCTCCAAAGTTACGTTATTATTATTATTATTATTATTATATTATTATTTATACCATTACTGTGAGTTTTATCTTCATAAAGTTATAAAATGCTTAAATTTTATTCAGTTTCTATATAATCAATCAAATATTACTATAAAATAAATCAAACCAAATCTGTTCATTAAACCCTGGTAATTAGTTAAACCAAGGTAAAAATCCCAAACTTTATACATTTATTATTACTTATACCAATTACAAATTTAATCATACAATTTAAATTTACAGATATAAACTTAACCTAACTTGGCCTAATATTTTATAAGTACCAATTAAAATCATAATTATTATCAATTAAACTGTGTTAATGTTTAATTTAATATAAGTTTCAATTTTATATTAATATCATTACTTTGTATTTTAATATATATTAATAATTTTGTTTATATATTACCATATAGTTTTATTATTGTTATTGTTATTATTTATTAAAACGTGCTTTATATTATCTATTTATATTATACACACATTTTATTTTATAAAAGCATTGTATTATTTTAATAACTATTTTATTACCTAGTTTAGTTATATTACTCTTACTATTATTATATTACTTAAAATTTTATACATAAAATTACTATTCTACTTATAAAATTTAAAATAAAAAAAAATATATCAAAAATGTTACAATACCTAATTATAATTTTTTTAAAACTTTATATTTATTTAAAATTCTCTAAAACATAATATTATAATTACCTCCAATTAGATCATAATCCCACAATTTTAAAATTAAATAATTACATTCTTTAAAAACTTCAAATCCATCCATATCCAATGTAAATTTATATTCAATTTAAATGTTATAATTTAATTAAATCCTTTTAAAATATTTAAATTGAATTCAAATTTAGGGTGTAATTAAATATTTAAAATTAAATCTGATAATTTTAAATGACTGGTATCCAGTAATCAAAATAACTAGTATCCAGTTACTTATTACATTACCCTACCTAAAACCTTGGTAAGGAATGCTATTCTTAATTCCTATCTTTTAAGTATTAACATTCAATATTCATCACAAGTCTCTAAAAGTCACTTATTGTGTTCTTCTGTAACTGTAACCTTTAATTTCACTACACTGAAAAAATGTATGTCATTGTTAAGTAGTTAATTTTAACAGTGTACTTTTCCACACTATTCTTCTCATATCACACTCAGTTGCATCTTTTCACTTCACCCCAGAACCTTATTTTCTCACTTCATCCTGGTGCCCCATTTTTCCACTTCGTCCCAAATACTGTATTTTCTTGCCCTCTTCCCCGCCACCTTCATCTATCCTACATCATTTTCTCACTTCATCCTGGTGCCCCATTTTTCCACTTCGTCCCAAATACTGTATCTTGTTGCCTTCTTCCCCGCCACCTTCATCTAACCTACACCATCTTCTGCCTCATCGCAGTTTTCCCAGCTCTCTGTTTCTTCTAGTTTTTGTTCTTCTCCTCCGCTGATCATATGCAAAGATAGGTGCACTTATTATTATTCTAATTCTATTGTCTGTTCCTCTTGGGAGCCGCAAGGACCGCTAAACATCTCCCTCCTGCCCTCTCTCAGCTAATAATTAACTATACCCTTCAAGGGTATTTATTACATCTAAATCGACTACTTGTAAAATGTTTCTGGGTCTTAACCTCATTTGATGTGTTCTGTCTAAATTCAATTGAACATTTCCTTGTTCTATTGGTATAATCATTTCTCCCCACCCTTATTACTTCTCGCTCTTCCCGTAACTCTTGAGAGTTTTTAGTACACTCAAACAAAATATGTTCCGGAGTTCCCGGAACATAGCAAATTTCACAATTTTCATTCAGTATTTTATTTATTTTCTTCCAATTCGGATCATGACGTGATTAAGTGATTTAGGCCTTTTGAGGCACATATATGCTTGCTTTATTTTTAGCTGTTCTTTAATGTTGTTGAAAAATAAAAACGTTCTTCTGCTTGTTTCACCCTCTTCCCATTCCCTTTGCCATTTTTGTGTTAATCTGTTCTTATTTGCTTCTTTAACAAGCTCCCCTCATACGAAGTATTAAATCAATTGGTCAAATGCCTGTGCGTTATAGAGCTTTTCTTTGAGATCTTCTAAGTAATAAGTTAATTGAATTTCTGTTGGCTTTGTCCGCCCAAACACCAGCTCCATAATTTAAAATGGATGCGAAAATACTGGTATGATACAGCTGATGGCCGATAGTGGTATTTGAATTTTGGACTGAACAATTCTAGATAATTTCATTAAAATGTTTTCAGCTTTAAATCTTACAAAATTCACATGGTCCTTAAAATTCCTTTTTTCGTCTAATTTTATTCTGAAATATATCATAACCAGACATCTTTTTATACTATTATCTAAAATTCTTATTATTGGATTTCTCATTAGGTACCTTTCAATAACAAAATTGCAGATTTTTGTGGAGAAATTTTCATTTTCGCTTCTTTGCAACCTTGGTTTAAAGTTTCCATAAAATTGTTTCCTGTGTTTTCCAATTCGTTTCCTTCTAAAATAAAAATTACGCTATATGTAGGTATATGGTACACGTTCCCTACCAGTTAGACGATTTGTTCTACTGAGTTATACTTGTCTGCAGTATTTAAACGTGACTAGGATGTATGTATACTCTTGTTCTTCTTCATACTTATAATCTCGGGAGTAGTTTGCAACAAACCTCAACCATGTTTTATTTGAAGACCTAAACCCGAAACCCATTACGTGAATCACGCGTTAGACTTACAGGCGCCAGGCCTCCCTTGATGCAGTTCATTTGTTTCCTAAAGAATAAAATAAATTTTGTAGAACTTAGACGCTCAGTTTTGTTGAAATTTGATAAGTTTGATGAAGTTAGTTGTGCACAACCCATTGGAAACCAACGGCAGCAATCATCCTAACTACTCTGGCCATGTCTTAAGAAAATTCAACACGCAAGACAGAGGAAAAGAATTAATGCCAACTTGCAAAACATGAATATAGTTGCAAAAAACAACTACTATCCACAAAATTGAAATTATTAATACAATTAAGGATATAGAAGTTGCAATTTGAATTATTTATTCCAAATGTTATAGACTTTTTGATTAGAAATCAAAAGCACTTAATTATACTAAATAAATATTTATCAATACGATCTAATATAACACAAAAGCTTTCTATTACTTGGCAAAGGAAAAACTGAGTATCAGCGAATTAAAACACGAAGTTCTAAGAGATTGCCCATAATTAATGTAAACTTAATTGATTTTGAAATTTTATTAATCACTCATGAAATGAACGAATTGCTGAAATGTACAACAATTTGTCTTAAATATACATTTTCTAATTAAAGCATTATAGTTGCTTGATTAAAACTTTGAATAATATACATTCTAAGATTAGCAAAGTATGTAACTGCATTTCTAAAAGCAGCACAATATGCGATTATTATAAAGGTTTAAAGCTTGCTGCAGCTATTCTGTGACATTCCTGCACAACAAAGGTTTCCTGCCCCCTCTATCTTGCTGGTTCGAGTGAACATTTAGGTAACGGATTTTCGTCTATGAGGAAACAGGAACTTACACTATATGTTAATCAAATATTAACATACAATTCGAAATAACTTAGGTTTAAATGTAATGCAAACGAAAATATTACGGAGATTTTCTATTCTTGATCGTGTAATCCAGATAGGTGACAGGAACGCGATTAGGTTAACATTTTAAAGCACATTGCACAATTTGAGACGGGAAACCAAGTTGGGGCAACGTATGCGCCGCTGCAAATGAACAACCACAATGACTGGAGCGTGCAATCTAAGCGACGTCAAAGTCATTCGAATGGGGCAGGTTGGAAATGATATTTGCTGATAAGATTGGCTGGTGTTGCTTGATTCACTGACGTTGCAGTTCATCCAGAACTGAATAAACCCCAGTTTACAAAATACAGCAAAGATAGGGAATCTGCGGGCATATATGAATCATGGATAGATGTAATCCAGGCCAATTCAACGAGTTTCTTGTATTAATGCATAACATTACGAAAATCAGTTATTACTTTTCAATTGCTTCCCAACTTGAGGCAGTGTCTCTATTCTAATTGTGTTCTGATATTGAAAAAATAGAGCTACTACGTATAGTAAGTAGGGAATGTATTGTATGATAAGTGAGGTTTAAGGGTGATCAACTACGGGGTTATCAGCGCCCTGTTTTAAAACAGTCTTAAAACCAATAAAATACAATGGAATTGATAGATAAAATTTAAGATAAAATCGAATAGAATTAAAACTGCCTCTGGCGGAAACCATAGGGAGAAATACACGTGTGTTAAATTTTTTAAGGAACCACATCTACCACAGCAGGATCATGTCACAACAAATAAAATAAAACTAAACCCTGATAGTAAAAGGCAAGGTAGATAAAAAGGCAAAACTCCTATTCATCCGCCAGGAGCTCGCTAATACACTCCGACAGTTGCAGAGTGGCTCGTACATGTGCTAAAACAGTACACTCTACCAACAAATGTCGGACCGTATAATTTTGCCTGCACAGCGGCCGGAGAAGATTAGAGTCCTTTCTCAACATGTAGCTGTGCTCAAAAATAGAGGGCGAGCCAATATCACCCCCTCCCTCATAGATAAAAGAGAGGCTATTGCCGGCGCAAAACTTCTGGAATTTTTTTAATAAAAATACAGTTCCGGAGGCTTATCAGACACATTTACACATTTACAAACACAGAAACACCCATGCCCAAGGCGGGACTCGAACCCACGATCCTGTGCACCACGAAGCGCCAAAGCGAGTCACTTTAGCGAGCGCGGCCACCGGGATCGGCTGGAATCGTGACCCTGACCGCCAACCCAGCTACCGAGCCTAGCTTATCGGAGTTTGTAATATGATACTTTGCTTAAAGTCACAGCGAGTAATTTTGTATAATCTGTATCGAAAGTGTTCTGCATATGTGTGTATTCAAAGTGGGCAGTAAATGGTGTTCATTTTGTTTATTTTAAACATGGCTCCTACGTTTTCAAAGTTAAGTGGCAAGGTATTACTTAGTCAGAAGAGAGAAATAATTGCAAATATCCTTGACTTCATGAAACAAGAGGCAGAGATGAAGGAAGAAAATGTATCTTCCCCGAGTTCTTCAAAAACCTGTAAAAAATGAATGAAAGAATAGCCAAGGCAACTGATATTTCACTGAGCTCCATTTCCAGGGTTCTTAAAGATATGAAAGAAAGAAAAATAAAACTTAATATATCACTTTTAAATTAAAAGATGTGGAACAGTTGTGTCACCAGCGAATTGCAGAATGTATGTCAACATGATGAGAACATTAAAAATCATTAGAAAGAATTGTAGAAAATCAAAAAAAAAAAAAAAAAAATTCTAATCCAGGGTAATGGTTCAAAAAGTAGCGATAACGTTGATGATGACAATGGCGTGAGCGAAGACGAAGGACTGTCAGGTGTGGAAGAATTGGAGGCAGACGATTGACATTGTTTATATAGTAGGCCATTTGTATAGATGTTTTGTAGATATGAATATACATATGAAAACACATGTTTATCAGTGCAGTGCATAAGAGGTGACAGATATTTGACATTGACTGCGACAGACATGAATCGACTGGTGAACTGCTTATCTGAAAGTACAACTCGCTTCCTAGCTCTCGTTAAGATTTTCACATGTCTAGATCTGTAGCGCCAGTTATACCCACTTTACAGGTAGGTCCTTCACCTCTCTGATCTTGTTGCCACGGAGAGCGGACCATTCGCACGTCAGCACGAAAGTACTGCTCTCCGCACAACCAGCCTGAAGTCTGCAGCTATTTCACATCGTATTGCAGTACTGGGTTCTGCGGTCGCAGTCTTTGCCGCCAAATCCGCTAGTTCGTTCCCCGGCAAACCAACGTTACCAGAAATCCAAAAGCAATCCACATTCACGCCGGACGTGTGCAAAATGTGGAGCGTATCCTGAATATACTGCACAAAAGGATGGTAGCTGTACAGCTCGCGAAGGCTCTGAAGGCCAGAGAATCGTTCAATATAAGGCAGTCACTCAGATTCCGACGGCGAACATAGAAAATGGCTTGGAGTAATGCAAACAGCTCTGCGGAGTAAATGGATATGCCAATAGGCAAACCGAAGATTCAGCGTTCAATCCCAATAACAAAAGCACATCCAACACCGTTGTTAAACTTACTTCCAACGGGTATATACAACTGCGGACACTGTGTTTTGATAAAAACTAAACAATGAAATACAAACATTAAAAAACAAACGGATACTAGCCACACGCGTAGCAGATTTCCCATAAGCGGTCATCCACAGATCAACGTGGGATATAGCACGCAACCAAGGTGGGTACACCCTCTCCCCAGCGGGAAACATGCGGGGCAGTGCAATATCGTGTTTTTGGAGAATCTCCCGGAAACGAAAAATCCAGGCCTTGGACTAAGTGAGGTGGCAAAAGCGGTTATCCAATTTGGTAGAGAGAAAAGGAGAAACCTTTGGATGCGAATGTAAATAGCGTGTTATTTATGGAAGCTCTTTAATTGCTGTGGTTCTCAGCATCCCACTCTATATTGGGCGTGAAAGACAGCTTAATTTTGCTCAGGGGCCTCTCTACCACGCTTGAGGTTCTTTTATGTGCCGTAAATCAATGACACGGGACCAACAGCTTTACTTCCCTTCCGAAACAAGCCATGCTAAGGATGTTTACGCCCAAAAAAATCTATCGTCCTCCGCCGGGTTGGATGCGAAAGTATAAACTTAAGTCTACAGCCATAATTAGCTAACATGACATCCCGCCGACATCGCAAAGGAGGTTCTGCAGATTCGGCGTATAAACTCACAACTGGGCTGGTTGGAAGAGCCCCAACAGTCAAACGGATGCCCTATTATGGGCAGCGTTTAGTCCTCTGAGCAGAGATGGAATAAACGATGCATCCCTAGTCTAATGTGGATCGGATCAGTGCGGCAAGCACCTTCTACGGCGCCAGAAGTTCACAGACTGACTTCTCAGGGGGGAAACGAAAGCCGTTTTGAGAACTCCAATCAGAAATGATGTTTACACTCTGCTGCACACTGCGTTTCAAAAACTGCGGACGCTGAGAAGTACAAAAATGGCAAATTGGTCTACAAATAAGCAGGATGATACACCTGGAGGAACACATTGCGATATAAAGTTAGTCTCTATAACAAACAGCGTCACGCTTAGTACTGCTCACTCCGTTCTCTTGCATAAAAGGATTGGAAAACTCCGAGCCGACCCGTACTCGGAGAACACGGTCTCTCATAAATCTTGAATGAAGAGCGGTAGGCGTCCATGTATTTTACAGTTGTGGAGAGAATGTAAATTTCCCTCCTCGTCAACACGGATCATAGGCCTTCTCGAGGCCAAAAATATCGCAACTGTTTGATATCTCCTCAGAAAGCCGTTCATGTCGATAGCAATACAAGGTGACCGCTGACCGACGTCTTCGAAAATCTCACTGTGTATTAGGAGATTGTTGGATTCCACCACACCAACCGTCCATTTATCTTGCGCCCCTTCACCATGCAGACACAATTGGTGAGGGAATATGACGGTAGCTGAAATGAAGATGACGGACCTTTCCGGTTTCAAAAAGGATATGATGACGGCCTTCCACCACTGTGCTGCAAAAATGGCGTCAACTCACACACGATTATAGACCTCGAGTAGGAAAGCCTTAGCATCAGAAGAGAAATGTTGCAACATTTGGACGTGGATGTCATCTGGACCTGGTGCAGAGTTCCACGAAGATGAAAGTGCATGTTCTAGCTCCATCATGGCGAAAAGACGATTGTAATCTCCAAGATTTCCGGAACGAAAGGAGAACCCTTGAGATTCTATCTGAGCCTTAACAGCAAGAAACTCAGCTAGACACCTGAGCGAAGGTACTGCCTAAAGTGTTCGCCACGTCCAACACAAACAACTGCTCCGGCAGGTGTTTGGAGACCGCCAAAAGTTATACTCGGTGTCGCGTTATCACGGCTTCTACTTCATTGAAGCCATGTGAAGTATGGGTACAAAGAAAAACATCCTGCTTGGAGAATATTTGGGAAGTTTCCCGAGTTCGCACTTGTACCTATGACGCACGCAAATAAAATAAAGAAAACCTAGGAATCCTCAAGATTTCTACATAGAATAGAGGATGCCTTTTGTCATATCTTACTGCGTAGTACCGCAGCTTTGCCTTGGTACAAGTTAACGTAGCTAATGTCACAGTTTATTAAATAAATACAAGGAAACAAAGAAATCACTTAAACAAACAAGTAATTAAGATAAAGTATTGAAGATTAATTATGGATCCTTGATATCAAGACAATTCTCATTATTAGGCAGTGACTACAAGAATTATCGTCTCAAGATACAACGCAATTCTCCAAACTTCTGAGGCTATAAAGAAAAAGGAATCCACATTACTATTGTTATTAATTAATATGTCGGCAACATTTCTAAATCTGGCAAGAAATAAATAGGATAATGATAGAGCAAATAAAGGGTAGGTTCAATAGTAAGTTATTTTCCTGATGAGACTTGTTGCCAAATTTCATACAGTAGAAGCATTTATCACACTAACTCAGGATGATGTTATCAACTTTATTACTTATCTAAATATCAGTAGTAAAGATGCAGTGTGGGCTCATACTACTTCTTTAAAATATTTAGCGGACACAGAAACTTGTTCTATATTCTTCAAAGTAACCTTGCTTGAATTTCTAACGGGATTTTGTATCAGTTTGTGGTGTTTATCAGTTTTTACAACTCCAGCAGAACGATCATTCAATACCCCATAATTGATGGGCATTGATATTGAAGGAGCAGAGGAACTATCCGCCAAATACAACGAGAAAGTCAAGGACATCAGGGACAACCAAGCACGCCGATCTGTATTGTGCTGAAGGTCATCATCGGTGTGGCGGCGAGGTATAGATACGCTTGAGTTAGTCACCGCTTCCCGCATTAGCGTCCGGCAACCTGTAGTTGCATTTTTAAAATATTCAGGATACTAAAGTAGAGAAGAAATAATTCACAAGCTCTTGCTCTTCTGCTTGGTGTTAAATTATACACAAAACAACCCAAGACAATCAATTATGACCTTTAGACCTATATAACCAAACGATAGCATATATATCAGGTATCTTTTACGATAAGAACGAAACTGCACTTTGACACTGGCAATTAGCTCAATTTTGATTGTGGAAAAGTAGCACAAATATAAAATAACAAAATAAAACTGTCTATACAGTGTTGATATTACAAGGAGGATTCAAAATAAATAAATATACATACATACAGGATGTTAATGAACTACACCGAGATTGTGCACGTGACTGATATAAGTCATTTGAGATCGGCGATGCATGGTCCCCGGATAAACATAACGTTAAGCGTGTGGGTATCAGGTGCTGATAAGTCGGTGTTAAAGCAAAGCACGTTGAATAAATGGCTTAGAATATCCTTATAACTGTTGCCCGAGTATAGAAATATCGATTTTTAGCAGCTCGTTACTAGCGTTCTCAAGATTTAATGTCGCAAAAATCTGTAAAATGTCGAACTAATCACTTGACAGTGCGACACTGAGCTTCTTTAATACGTTCTTGAGTTATGTAGCCTATTCTGGAGGCGTTTTTTCAACTGTTCTGGTGGCTTAATGTGTAATGCGGGAAGCTCCTATCCCAAGGGTCGTGTGTTCGATTCCTGTCATAGAGTAAATGTTTTCTTATTTTTTTCATTCCAGACGAAGTGCCGCGATACGTGAACGAGACCCGAACTCGGAAACCATTTTTCACTTGAAAGACAGTATCATAACCACTACGCTAGAGAGGTACGTTGTAATAGGTCCCTTTGTTTTTCGTGTTATGCTCTGGAATTGTTGGCAAATCAGCCAGTGGCGTACTGGCACTACAGAAACTTATAGCCGTTACTTCGAAATTTCAATAAATAGGCCATATGTCTCCTATCTCAAATGACTTATTTAAGTAATCTACATGTTCTGTGAAAATATTTCGGTATAGTTCATTAACACCTGTATATATTTATATATAAATAAACGGTGCAGCTAATTCATTTTCAAGAGCGGAATTATCAAAGCTTGCAGTGTATTACAATGACGCTGAAGATTTAATTGTTTCTGCACTTCAACATTCCAAGAAGAAAGCAACTTTCCATTCAGGATTTAAGTCAATTGTTGGCGTGGCGCCCTTCGCTTTAACGAGTGCCCTTCCATTACAAAGCGGCGTTGATAGTACATGAGTACAGCTACTGTGGACGCTCTCATGGTTCAGCATTGGTCCTACTTCAAGCACAACAAACGAATTGGTTGTGGTTGGCATAGCAATAGTATCGGCGACCAGGCAACGTGCACACCTGGTATAACTGGCGCAACAGATCTGGACATATAATGAGAGCTAGGAAGCGAGCTGTACTTTCAGATAAGCAGTTCACCAGTCGATTCATGTCTGTCACAGTCAATGTCAAATATCTGTCACCTCTTATGCGCTGCACTGATATACATGTGTTTTCATATGTATATTCATATCTACAAAACATCTATACAAATGGCCTACTATATAAACAATGTCAATCGTCTGCCTCCAATTCTTCCACACCTGACAGTCCTTCGTCTTCGCTCACGTCATTGTCATCATCAACGTTATCGCTACTTTCTGCACCATTATCCTGGATTAAATTCTTTTTGATTTTCTACAACTCTTTCTAATGATTTTCAATGTTCTCAACATGTCGACATACATTTTCCCATTCTGGCCTGCCAATTTCTACAATTCGCTGGCGACACAACTGTTCCACATCTTTTAATTTAAAAGTGATACATTAAGTTTTATTTTTCTTTCTTTAATATCTTTGAGAGCCCTGGAAACCGAACTCAGTGAAATATCAGTTGCCTTGGCTATTCTTTCATTCACTTTCTACAGGCATTTGAAGAACTCGGGGAGCATACATTTTCTTCCTTCATCTCTGCCTCTTGTTTCATGAAATCAAGGACATTTGCAATTATTTCTCTGCTCTGTCTAAGTAATACCTTGCTACTTAACTTTGAAAACCTAGGAAACATGGTTAAAAAATAAAGTAAATAAAATGAACACTATTTACTGCCCACTTTGAATACAAAAATATGCAGAACACTTTCCATACAGACTGTACAAAGTTTGCTCGCTGTGACTTTAAGTACGCAAAGTATCCTGATACAAACTCCGACTAGCTAGGCTCGGTAGCTGGGTTGGCGGACAGGGTCAGGATTCCAGAAGTTTTGCGCCAGCAATAGTTGCATGTAACTTATGCAAAATGTGTTGAAATGTAATTGACATACACAATAAAATATTTTGCACCTATAAATGCAGCTTAAAATGTTCTATTATGAAAACATTGGCGAAACCTGAGGCGTAATTTGAGAGAAGGAGCAAAATTAAAATCACCTTCTATCTGAAAGTATCACATATTTTGCACTGCTTAGTGTTGGACAGCAGTGTTAGTTTTAACTGTTGTGTATTAATTGTTTGATTTAAATAACGATTAAGGAGTACACAAACTCCAAAAATGTTGCCTCTCCAATTCACCCGAACATGAGAGACTGTTGTCAACATTAACCTCGTTAACACTGTAAACAAATGCCACATATATCTGAAGTAAATCGTTCCCGTAGCAGATAAATGTTATGCTGATACAATTACTCTTAAATATTTGCTTCTCCTCTTCCGCTCTGGAGAGTCATCGCGGAGGGATTCTCTACTGCCTAATGTCGATCATGATCTTCCTAATAACCATACATGTGTTCAGTATTTTAACATTCATTCTACTACTTATTTTAGCAACAATTAAACATGTGTGTATTACAAGAACTAAATGTTACTGTCAACTACTAGCAAACTAAAAATTAAAGCTTTCTTGTGGACATCCGGTCGTGCCTTAAACAATCACATTCTTAGAAGCTACTAATAATGTTCAATATTTTGTCGAGGTGCCTTATATTAAGAAAATGATAACTAGCCTATGGAACCAGCGTATGTTATACACATGGGTAATAAGTGCTACATTCACTAACAAATTATTAAACATAACGCACATTTATTTGGGTTTCTGCAAAGCCTATTGTTCACGTTAACATTAACAAAAAATGACATGACTTTCTCCACATCTCTGCAAAAAATATTATTAAAAAACGTGTGCTTCTATTTATTTCATGCTAATCCATAGCAGAAATAGTCTTATTACTTGTTTCCTTGTAAGTAGAAACGAAATAAGGAAGTGCATAGGTTAAAGTGGGTCGAAAGCTGGTTGCTATGTTACTGAAGTTCCTTTGTTTGTATGGACAGGAGTTGACAAATTCCCGTAAGAGAAAAGTATAAGTTTTTCAAGGCTGAAACCAAAAACAAGGAACATCTCAAAAACGATCAACTCCATCAAAAATGTATATAGCATAAATTGTGTGTTTTAACGTGCTCTACATTACTGTGTGGTAAGTATTTGTCCATCTCTTACGGTTTAGCAGTTAGGTAAAATTCATCCAAAATAAAATACTTTCAGAGCCTATTCTCAGAATTTCAGGACAAACATTTTAGTTGTCAGGTTAATGTCTTTTAATATACGATATTTTAATCGAAATCGTTAGAGACATTTTTGAGCAGATCAAAATTTTCGAAAAAAGTTCCATGTAAGGGGTAGTTTGGGGTGCTTCTCAAAATTTTCGTGTCGCATCCCTAGAAGATACTTAACTTAAATACCAAGTTTGGTATTTTACCGACTTTTCGTTCTTGAGTTATCGTGTTCACGGACACACACACACGTACCTTTTTCTGAAAATGGATACAGGAGACCCTAAAACATATATTTCCGGTAAAATCCCGGTATCTAATTTTTCGGGTGGAGTGCAATACCTTCTCTATACACTATGTACATAGTACGTGTAGGGAAAGTAAAAATCTAAAATTTCGAGAAAGTTTTACTTACACTATTACACACTTAATGATTCTGCTATCATTATTCTATAAAGATTTACTGTCTTTACCTCAGAATTTGCTGTTTTAAAGGATTTTCTGGCTTCCACTGCTTAGAGTTCTTCTTCTGGTTTTGCTCTTAGTAAAGTTTTGAAAGTTTGAGGCGTACTTCTGGTTACTTCCCTTTCAAATAAAGTCGGGAAAAAGAAGTATGCGCAGGTACACCAGAAGATAATAAATCCGAGAGGGGAAAGAAGTAACACAAGGTGGTAATCCGAGGAGACAAGAGAAGCCCGATGTGTGCTGCATAATGAACTCTTGGGTGTAAGGGATAGTCTTGCAGCCAAGTCTTACGGCTTCAAGATTTGGACTAAGGCACCTCAAACACAAATTGTGTCACTTTAGATTTACAATGTTCCTTAAAACCGGTTTATTCTATATCGCCGCTTGAATGTCAAACGAAGCGCTGTTCAGAGACTGCTCTTTTCCCCATCTCATCAGAAAGTCTCAACCTTGGTATCTCCGACATGTTTTATAGCACTGCTGTACGTATACTGAGCCTGCTTCTGGCGTAACAGCTCTGGACATGTGAAAATCTTAATGAGAGCTAGGAAGCGAGTTGTACCTTCAGATAAGCAGTTCACCAGTCGATTCATGTCTGTCCCAGTCAATGTCAAATATCTGTCACCTCTTATGCTCTGCACTGATAAACATATGTTTTCATGTGTATATTCATATCTACAAAACATCTATACAAATGGCCTACTATATAAACAATGTCAATCCTCTGCCTCCAATTCTTCCACACCTGACAGTCCGTCTTCGCTCACGTCATTGTCATCATCAACGCTATCACTACTTTCTGCACCATTACCTTGCATTAGAATTCTTTCTATTTGAAATTCTACAATTCTTTCTAATGGTTTCCAATGTTGTCAACA
Source organism: Hymenopus coronatus (assembly GCA_030762935.1). Classification (NCBI taxonomy): domain Eukaryota; kingdom Metazoa; phylum Arthropoda; class Insecta; order Mantodea; family Hymenopodidae; genus Hymenopus; species Hymenopus coronatus. Next base: position 85,701,224 of record CM060887.1, read on the forward strand.
TGTCGACATACATTTTCCCATTCTGGCCTGCTAATTTCTGCAATTCGCTGGCGACACAACTGTTCCACATCTTTTAATTTAAAACTGATATATTAAGTTTTATTTTTCTTTCTTTCTTATCTTTGAGAACCCTGAAAATAGCAGTTGCCTTGGCTGTTCTTACATTCACTTTCTACAGTATTTGGAAGAACTCGGGGAACATACATTTTCTTCCTTCATCTCTGCCTCTTGTTTCATGAAGTCAAGGACATTTGCAATTATTTCTCTCCTCTAAGTAATACCTTGCCACTTTTCTTTGAAAACATACGAGCCATGGTTAAAAAAATAAAATGAACGCTATTTACTGTTCACTTTGAATACAAACATATACGGAACACTTTCGATACAGACTGTACAAAGTTTGCTTGCTGTGACTTTAAGTAAGCAAAGTATCATATAACAAACTCCGATAAGCTAGGCTCGGTAGCTGGGTTGGCGGTCAGGGTCACGTTCCAGAAGTTTTGCGCCGCCAATATGTGTAGTTTTAAAAGTGGTTGATTTTGGCCATAAAACCTAATTTGTGTTGTTTAGTGATACTACATTAATTAGAATTTTTCAGTGTATCGTAATATACAATTTGTTTGTTACTTGACGTAAAGATTCAATTATTGTGAGTGAATTTTCCGTCTTTGTGAGTTGCCGGTTCATAAGGCTGCTTGCTTTCTTTCTGGTGTAGATTACTTGGTTATTGTACGAGGTATTACTTGAATATTTAGTGTGGTTGGCGATACAAGTATTCGCGATGCTGTTATAAGGGCTTCGTCTTTAAAGTTTAAAATAAATGTCAATAACAGCTACTCATTCTAAACGTAGCCTAATACAAGCTACACGCGAGCATGATGCCAAGCTATGAAAAATGGTAATATGTACTTTATTTTCTTCACAATAAGGCAAAATATTGGTGTTCGTTTATCTAAGAGAGACAAACATGGCCTCCCTTAATAAGCAAATTCTTGAAATGACTTTCCACTTCTGTGTAATTCATTTACTAATTGTTTTGCGTATATCAAAAGTATTCATCATTATCGGAGGTTAAAAATCAGCTTTTTTCTTTTCTTTTTTCTTCTTTCTTTGATCTCAAGGCCCATTTAGGCATGAGGATCCATATTCAATTAAATTTACGCACACATTCACTGTCGGTTTGGGTGGCTCAGTTGATTAGGCTCAGGCCGCGGATTCAAACCCGGCCCAGACCTATAGCTTTCAAGTGTGCTAAAAAGCGACAGCCCCACGTCACATTTACGGCATCTCAAAGAACTGCGGGACGAAATTCCAGCACACCAGCGGCTCTGATATGATCCTGGCAGTTAACAAATACATGTATATACATTTTTAGTGTCTTACTCATTCTTCCAGAATCCAAGGAGTAATTCTGGTTAAAGAAAGGTTGCCAAATCCGGGACACCTGCATTCGGAAGCTAGCATCCTAAAGAAGGGAAATTAGCAGTGTGTGTAGAGTATGGTGGAGAATAACCAAAGTGTTTATGTTTGTGCAGTGCGGTGAAGGTGCGTAACAAAGACCTATGTAATATTAAGAAAGTAGTTCACAATGTCACTATTCCATGATGTGCCAGGAGTAAGGTGTTTCTTTGAGTTAAGAGACCAAGTAGTCACTAGTCACAAATACATAACACATAATATGTGTATCTTGAATTTTCTGACAATAGCCTCTGAAGACCTCTATTCTGCATTAATTTTTCTAAATTTTGCATCATAACTAGTAAACGGCAAGATATAGAGAAAAACCTAAAGAAAAAAAAAAAGAAAAAAAAAAGCAGATCTTGTTAAAACACACAATTTATGTCATATACATTTTTACTTTCTCTACACGTACTAGTGTATAATGAAGGTATTGCACTCCACCCAAAAATTCGATACCAAGATTTCGTGGAAATGCATGTTTTGGGTCCCCCTGAATAAAAAAAAAAAAAGCATTTTTAGAAACAGGGCCTTGTGCGTGTGTGTGTTTTTTTTTGTAGTGTTTAACGCCCGCTTTAAATACTTATGGCACCGCAGGCGGTGACACTGATGATACATGAATGAAGAGCACCGGTGGAATACGATGGCAGGGAAACCGGAGAACCCGGAGAAAACCCGCCCCAGCGCCGCTTTGTACACCACAAATCTCACATGCGGTTGCTAGGGATCGAACCCGGGCCATCTAGATGAGACGCGAGAGGTCTAACCACTCGGCCACGGCGCGTCCTTATGTGTGTGTGTGTGTGTGTGTGTGTGTGTGTGTGTGTGTGTGTGTGTGGACAGCACAGCTCAAAAACGAAAAGATCGTTGAATACCAAACTTGGTATTTAAGTTTGGTATCTTTCAAGGATGCGACTCGAAGATCTTAAAGAAAATCCCCCCACCCCAAACTACCCTTTACATGGAACATTTCTCGAACATTTTTATTTTTTTAAAAATGGCTCTAACGATTTTGATTAAAATATCGTATATTAAAGCTATTAACCTGACAAATAAAATGTATATCTTGAATTTTCTGGGAATAGCCTCTGAAGACTACTTTATTCTTGAGGAATTTTGTATAACTGCTAAACTGTAAGAGATAGACAAAAACTTACCCCACAAAAAATTTAAAGCACATTAAAACACACAATTATTGTTATACACATTATTTTTCGTGCAGTTGATTATTTTTGAGATATTCCTTGGTTTTGGTTTCAGCCTTGAAAAACTTATACTTTTCTCATACGGGAATTTGTCAACTTCTGTCCATACAACCAAAGGAACTTCAATCACATAGCAACCAGCTTTTGGCTATCACTTTAACTTATGCTACTCCCTTATTTCGCTTCAACTTACAAGGAAGCAAGTAATAAGACTATTTCTGCTAATTTTTTCTCAATTGGACGACGTAAATATTAGTATAAGCTTTTTAACAATAATTTGTTGCAGAGATGTAGAGAAAGTCATGTGAATGGAACGGATCAGATTTTTATACACCGGAACGTTTATCATTTGCACGCTTTAAACGAGCTATCCATGACATTTGCATATTAACAAAAGCGGAGTGGGAACTCTGGGTTGATAAAACCGATTTAGACATCTCGGCTTATTATAAAAGTGAACCACAGTGGATGGCAGCTAGGGCATTTTAACAACCTGAGTTTAACACCTTGGTTTAACACATAGTAGGGACATGCAACGTACGTCTGACGTCAGCTGATACGCTCTCTCTGCAAAGGAAAAAATAATCTGATGTATTCCATTCACATGACTTTCTCTACATCTCTGCAACAAATTATTGTTAAAAAGCTTATGATTCTATTTACATCATGGTAATCAGAAAAGATTAGCAGAAATAGCCTTATTACTTGGTTTCTACTATGAAAAACGTATACATTTCTCATACTGGAACTTGTCAACTCCTATCCATATAAACAAAGGAACTTCATTGACATAGCAACCAGCTTTTGACTATCACTTTAACCTACGGTTGTCCCTTATTTCGCTCCTACTTACAAGGATGCGAGTAATAAGACTATTTCTGCTAATTTTTTCTGATTAGCATAAAGTAAATAGAAGTATAAGCTTTATAAGAATTATTTGTTGCAGGGATATGGAGAAAGTCATGTGAATGGTACACATCAGATTTTTTAGCTATGCTGCCCACAGACATACACACACATGGACATTTTTCTATATTTTTTTTTTTATTATTATTATTCAGAGGGTCTCAAAATATATATTTGCGGTGCAATCGAATTTCTTGGTGCAATAGAATACCGTCTGTATGCACTATGTACATAGTATGTATAGAAAGCTGAATAATTTTAACTCCTTGGACGTTCTGTCCAGATAAAACGTTCATTTGCTGCGTATGAGACTGATGTTTGTACTATCCTAGAATATGTTACCCTCTAAATTACAATTAAAGTGACAACCCTACTCGCCTTTAAAACTCGTGCTTATGAAAAATCTGATGTGTTACACTCACATGACTTGCTCTACATCTCTACAACAAATTATTGCTGAAAAGCCTATGCTTCTATTTATTCCACACTAAATTGAGAAAAATTAGCAGAAATAGTCTTATTACTTACTTCCTTCCTTATAAGTAGAAGCGAAATGAGGGAGTACCATAGTTAAAGTGATAGTCAAAAGCTGGTTGCTGTGTGACTGAAGTTCCTTTGTTTGTATGGAACACGAGTTGACAAATTCCTACATGAGAAAGGTATAAGGTTTTCAAGGCTGAAAGAAAAAAAAAAAAAAAACAAACAAAGAATATCTTTAAACGATAAATTCCACGAACAAAATGTTTATAACATAAATTGTGTGTTTTAATGTGTTCTACTTTTTTTGTGCTTAGTTTTTGTCCATCTCTTATGGTTTAGCATTATGTAAAATTCCGTAAAATTCATCCAGAATAAAGTGTCTTCAGAGGCTATTCCCAGAAAATTCAAAATATACATTTTATTTGTCAGGTAAATATCTTTAATACACGAAACTTTAATCAAAATCGTTACAGCAATTTTTGAGAAAATCAAAATTTTCGTAGTGTTTTCCATGTAAAGGCTAATTAGGGGTATGGGGATTTTCTTGAAAATCTTCGTGTCGCATCCTTGGTATCTCACCAAACTTAAATACCAAGTTTGATATTTAACCGTCTTTTCGTTTTTGAGCTATGCTGTCCATAGACACACACACACACACACACACACACACACACACAGACCTGTTTCTGAAAATGTTTTTTTTGGATTCGGGGGGTCCTCGAACATGTATTTCCGGTGAAATCTCGACATGGAATTTTTGGGTGGAATACAATACTTCCTCTATACACTGTAAAAACTTGCCGAGAGCACACGTATCTACTCACGCAGGTGTGACAACCACAACTTTGATGGCAAAAGAACTCACTGGCGGAACACGTGCCCACTCATGCAGGTGTAACAACGCACAGCAACAAACAGTCATGATTTGCGAAGCAAGCCACAGCGTGCAGCGATTACGACCTTAGGGCGTAGTCATCATTTTACACTCTAACTTACTATTAAAATGACTTTATTCGTATTTAGATTCGTGTTTTAAACGACAGTATAATTTAATTCCGAAGTTTTCTAAAAATTCAGAAACAATATAATCGAACAGTTTTAATATGCTAGGCTTATACGTAGGGCTCGGATTTTTAGGTAAATACATATTTTGTTTGCGTCCTAACATCAACTTGAAACTGAGTTTAATGTTCTGGATATGTACACTAGACCAAACATTTTAAGTTTTACTGCACATAAAAATGCACATTTTTATGTAAATAAATATTTTTCTTTTATTCACATAAATTACATAAAAATCGCATAAAGAAAACCTTTTTTAAAATAATTTTCACATAATTTCATAAAACCACAAAAGCAGCAGCAGAATCACTTTTAACAAGTCACTAGCCACTTCTGTAATGCTGAATCCCACATGCCAGATGACGCAATTTGTTGTTAATTATTATAAGAACTGACATGTCAGCTATATTATCCCTTCAGTTCCTTAGTTGCATGAGCTGCTCGCAAGACAAGAACGGGAATTCCCCCACTGCCATGTGCTTGAAATAAATAAACACTGTTGTCGCTAGTATATACACTGATACTTGTTAAACTGTATAGTCACTCAATTGTCATTTGTGGATCCGCAAAGTTTAGACAACCTTCTAAAGCCTATTCAGCCTTAAGTTGATCCTCGCCAAAACAAACCCAGGTTATCAGTGTGCACCGTTATAATGTAGCCTTCCGCCAGAAATGCTTTCATATTTTCACGCCCACGTGGCGCGTTCACACGGAGTATTGTAATGTAAAACGTGTTCCAACTTAAACGGTGACTAAAATATAATGGTGACAATATTGTTAGTGATAACAGAATTAATGGGTGCACATGTAATAATTATCTCTAAAAAGCGGCTCTATTCCATCCAGATTAGAATCGTCTTCTGAGCTGTTTATGCTGTTGCTTTCCACTCCAAGTTTGATAACCAGTGTCGCTTAAACTATCATCTCCCAAAACAACGCTTCTTTTTCTTTCGATAGCAACTTCAGCTGCTTGAAATTGTGCGCTATTACGCGGATTACATTCTTCACAAAATCGTCACAATCTTGCATCGCATATTTCACACGGTTTCTTTTTCTTATCGGGTGTAACCACTTTACCGTTTAAGATTTTTCTTTGTGTTTATATTTGTAGCCGAAACACCGGTCAACTCAGATATTTTTCACAAAATTAGCAATAAACATTGCACACTATAGCTTTACACCACTAGTACAGCCTATGCATTATGTAACTCGACCGTACATCAGGTTGCGGACATCAGGTGACTCATACGAATAGCATGCTGGGACTTGTATCTCTGTATAACGGTACAAATCGGCGTCGATGTAACTCTTAGGTATTTGTATAACATTTAAGAATAAATTCAACAAGGGATTAAATTTCTGCGCGCACTGCTACTGTGTTGTACCCCGGAGCTCTGGCCGCGTGGATCCGTTTTGGCGCGGATCAACCTTAGAGTGAACCGAAAATAGTTGTGTTGGCACTTACATATCGACAGTTTTGACTTCACATTGGATTAAACATAACCAGAGTGAAAAGTAGTGCAACAATACTCTGCGGAATATAACACTATTTTCAGTTCTGATGGTAAAATCCTGAAATTATCGATATGAGTGTGAGTAACATTCCATGTTATAATTTACTACTTGTGACGTGGAGCGATCATTTTCGAAATTCAAGGCACTTCTTCGTCACAATCGTGAATCTTTCGGGATGGAGCATTTGAGGAAGCACGTGGTCGTATACAGTATTTGGTGATCCCTCCCACGAATGATGACTAGTGAGTACATGTCTATTAGAGCAGCCATTCAGATCTTTGAAAGAAATATTTTATTTGCTTTGGCACATATTTTTACTGTCCCTATACATACTATATACATTGTATTGCACCCAAAATTTGATACCGAGATTTCACCGGAAATATGTGCTTTAGGACCCCCTGAATAAAAAAACAAAAAACAAAAAAAACAAAAAAACATTTTTAGAGCAACCAGCTTTTCACTATCACTTTAACCTATGGCACTACCTTATTTCGCTTCTACTTACAAGGAAGCAAGTAATAAGACCATTTCTGCTATTTTTTCTGGATTAGATGAAGTAAATAGAATAATTTGTTGCAGAGCGGTAGAGAAAGTCATGTGAATGGAATACATAAGATTTTTTACACTTTTAGGACATAAAAAAGAAATATTTCTAAAGTTTTTAGCATCTAAAAATCCGAGCCCTACTCATAAGTAGTGATGTGCATGTGAGCGATTTAAAGTGCTGCTTGCTTCAAATCATTAATGAGAGCTATAAAGAGCCATTCACATTGAAAATTAACCGTAGACGTACTGGCTTAGAATATAGACGCAGAAATAAATGCACCATGAGCATTCTCAATGATAAACGTAAAAGTAGGCAATAACCAATCAGAAACTAAAACAAGTGAACTGCGTGCGCCTTGCGAGTGAATAGCAAACTAAAATGGCTGTCAGAGAGTGTGGCAGCACATGTAAACTAGAGTAGCCAATTTGCTTGGTGTTTTATATTTTAAAGAACGCTTGTCTCGCACAGACGATGGGTCTATACATATATTGACTACAAGCTTCTATGTTAACGCACTAGGTTATGTCTATGTCAATATAACCATCGTGATTGAGTCTATACATATATTGACTACAAGCTTCTATGTTAACGCACTAGGTTATGTCTATGTCAATATAACCATCGTGATTGAGTCTATACATATATTGACTACAAGCTTCTATGTTAACGCACTAGGTTATGTCTATGTCAATATAACCATCGTGATTGAGTCTATACATATATTGACTACAAGCTTCTATGTTAACGCACTAGGTTATGTCTATGTCAATATAACCATCGTGATTGAGTCTATACATATATTGACTACAAGCTTCTATGTTAACGCACTAGGTTATGTCTATGTCAATATAACCATCGTGATTGAGTCTATACATATATTGACTACAAGCTTCTATGTTAACGCACTAGGTTATGTCTATGTCAATATAACCATCGTGATTGAGTCTATACATATATTGACTACAAGCTTCTGTGTTAACGCACTAGGTTATGTCTATGTCAATATAACCATCGTGATTGAGTCTATACATATATTGACTACAAGCTTCTATGTTAACGCACTAGGTTATGTCTATGTCAATATAACCATCGTGATTGAGTCTATACATATATTGGCTACAAGCTTCTGTGTTAACGCACTAGGTTATGTCTATGTCAACATAACCATCGTGATTGAGTCTATACATATATTGACTACAAGCTTCTATGTTAACGCACTAGGTTATGTCTATGTCAATATAACCATCGTGATTGAGTCTATACATATATTGACTACAAGCTTCTATGTTAACGCACTAGGTTATGTCTATGTCAATATAACCATCGTGATTGAGTCTATACATATATTGACTACAAGGTTCTATGTTAACGCACTAGGTTATGTCTATGTCAATATAACCATCGTGATTGAGTCTATACATATATTGACTACAAGCTTCTATGTTAACGCACTAGGTTATGTCTATGTCAATATAACCATCGTGATTGAGTCTATACATATATTGACTACAAGCTTCTATGTTAACGCACTAGGTTATGTCTATGTCAATATAACCATCGTGATTGAGTCTATACATATATTGACTACAAGCTTCTATGTTAACGCACTAGGTTATGTCTATGTCAATATAACCATCGTGATTGAGTCTATACATATATTGACTACAAGCTTCTATGTTAACGCACTAGGTTATGTCTATGTCAATATAACCATCGTGATTGAGTCTATACATATATTGACTACAAGCTTCTATGTTAACGCACTAGGTTATGTCTATGTCAATATAACCATCGTGATTGAGTCTATACATATATTGACTACAAGCTTCTGTGTTAACGCACTAGGTTATGTCTATGTCAATATAACCATCGTGATTGAGTCTATACATATATTGACTACAAGCTTCTATGTTAACGCACTAGGTTATGTCTATGTCAATATAACCATCGTGATTGAGTCTATACATATATTGGCTACAAGCTTCTGTGTTAACGCACTAGGTTATGTCTATGTCAATATAACCATCGTGATTGAGTCTATACATATATTGACTACAAGCTTCTATGTTAACGCACTAGGTTATGTCTATGTCAATATAACCATCGTGATTGAGTCTATACATATATTGACTACAAGCTTCTATGTTAACGCACTAGGTTATGTCTATGTCAATATAACCATCGTGATTGAGTCTATACATATATTGACTACAAGCTTCTATGTTAACGCACTAGGTTATGTCTATGTCAATATAACCATCGTGATTGAGTCTATACATATATTGACTACAAGCTTCTATGTTAACGCACTAGGTTATGTCTATGTCAATATAACCATCGTGATTGAGTCTATACATATATTGACTACAAGCTTCTATGTTAACGCACTAGGTTATGTCTATGTCAATATAACCATCGTGATTGAGTCTATACATATATTGACTACAAGCTTCTATGTTAACGCACTAGGTTATGTCTATGTCAATATAACCATCGTGATTGAGTCTATACATATATTGACTACAAGCTTCTATGTTAACGCACTAGGTTATGTCTATGTCAATATAACCATCGTGATTGAGTCTATACATATATTGGCTACAAGCTTCTGTGTTAACGCACTAGGTTATGTCTATGTCAATATAACCATCGTGATTGAGTCTATACATATATTGACTACAAGCTTCTATGTTAACGCACTAGGTTATGTCTATGTCAATATAACCATCGTGATTGAGTCTATACATATATTGACTACAAGCTTCTATGTTAACGCACTAGGTTATGTCTATGTCAATATAACCATCGTGATTGAGTCTATACATATATTGACTACAAGCTTCTATGTTAACGCACTAGGTTATGTCTATGTCAATATAACCATCGTGATTGAGTCTATACATATATTGACTACAAGCTTCTGTGTTAACGCACTAGGTTATGTCTATGTCAATATAACCATCGTGATTGAGTCTATACATATATTGACTACAAGCTTCTATGTTAACGCACTAGGTTATGTTTATGTCAATATAACCATCGTGATTGAGTCTATACATATATTGACTACAAGCTTCTATGTTAACGCACTAGGTTATGTCTATGTCAATATAACCATCGTGATTGAGTCTATACATATATTGGCTACAAGCTTCTGTGTTAACGCACTAGGTTATGTCTATGTCAATATAACCATCGTGATTGAGTCTATACATATATTGGCTACAAGCTTCTGTGTTAACGTACTACGGTTATGTCTACGTCAATGTCAATATAACCATCGTGAATGAGTCTATACATATATTGGCTACAAGCTTCTGTGTTAACGCACTAGGTTACGTCAATGTCAATGTAACCATCGTGAATGAGTCTATACATATATTGGCTACAAGCTTCTGTGTTAACGTACTAGGTTACGTCAATGTCAACGTAACCATTGTGAATGAGTCTATACATATATTAGCTACAAGCTTATGTGTTAACGTACTGCGGTTATGTCTACGTCAATGTCAATGTTACCATCGTGAATGAGTCTATACATATATTGACTACAAGCTTCTATGTTATCGTACTATGGTTATTCTACGTCAATGTCAATGTTACCATCGTGAATGAGTATACATGTATTGACTGCAAGCTTCCGAGTCTGCGTTACGTCCATGGTTGATTTCCGATGTGAATGGCCCTTAAGAGTCGATACATTCCCTTGCGTGGGTCCCGGCGTAGCCTTGTCTTGCTGTATGCGCCACAAATTGTTGGATGATTGCCATCTTGCACATGAATAAGCTTCCAGAAACGCAATAGTTCGTGTGACCGCGTGGTTGTCGTGATTGGGCACAATCTTTTCTCTTGAGCATTATCGAACACTGTAAGCGGCTGTTTTGCTAATGCAACCCTTATCTTTCGTTTCACCCATAGCTATTTGCCAAGTTCTAGAAAATGACGTGAGCTCAACATACTTTCCCCCCAATCTACTGCAGTGGACCTTATTTCAGTAGTGGTGGCACAAAAATAACACAACACTTGTTTTGAAACCGTCTCGCTAACACAACAACTATTTGAAAATGTTTCGCCACTAAAACTGTTTCATAAAACACTTCTGGAGTGTGTTGTTCTCTCATGTATCGCTTCCCCTCGCAACAATAACAGTAGTTGTTTCACTTATTTCAAGTTACTACGTGCGTGCGTGCATGCGTGCGTGCGAGATCTGGTAGGCTCGTGGTGAGCCTAGGTGCACCTACCCTGGTAAGGTAATTTGGGTTTCGGATGATGATAAGGAGGTAGCGCTAGATAGGCTCCTTGAACGGTTGCATTTTCAGGAACAGCATCCTTTTCCTCTGCTCCGCTCGTGTTTAATTTGTGAAAAATCATTCTTGTTGGAGAATTTTGATTGACCACTCCCAATGGTGGGAGGGGGGAGTACTTAGTTCAGCTAATTTGCTGTTGACTGGTTTGAAGCCGTTGTTACCGGAGGTGCCCGCAAGCCATGCGGGGAACCCGGTACCGTCTGTATCGGCGTTCAGTGGGTAATTATTCCCCCAGTGATCTGACAAGTGCGTTCTCATGTTCGCTCAATCTGGCGTAGAATTTCTGAGCCCGGCGCCTAATGACATCTTCCACATATGGGAGGGCCAAAGCTTCATGAAGTAGTCTCAAAGGGAAACGTCGACATACAGAATATATGGAGCGGAGTCCTGTAACCAGAGAAGCCAGGAGTCTGCTGCCATGCCCCACATTGCGCAGGCGTAGAGAATCAGGGTTCTGTGAGCGCCTTGAACAGACCTAACTTTAAGTGGACCGGCATTTGGGAGGCCACGCTCTGTCCGATGTTCCCCGCACATGTTCACGAAAAGTTAGGCCCTTATCAAGAGTGATGCCCAAGTATTTGATTGAATTTCCCCACTCTATCCTCTGGCCTTGGTAGGAAAAGTTGGGTATCTGGGCTTTCTGGTGAACAGAACAGCATGACTTTTGCCCGGGTTAGCGGACATCCGCCACTGACTGCACCAGTCCTGGACGAGACGGAGGTGTCTCTGTAATGGGCGGTTGTTGTGTTCCACTGGCATAAATATTTTGCCATTGTTTACCGCAAGGTGCGCCCTGATATTATAATCTGCGAAATTCCAATGTACCAATCAAACTCATTCCCTCTCGTCAACGCGCAACAAACTTTGCTTAAGTAATTTGATAACTTCCTCTTCAGTGTACCAAACGAGTGGCTGCATTTGGCGCGTTGTGATTTTATCGATGAACTTGTATTTACCTCAATAGTATTTGGCGGTATATAACAGGTCTGCAACAGTTTAGGGAAGTTCTGTTGCAGGAAACTGTTATTTCGAAACCGTTTCGTGGTTACAACAGAAACAGATTAAACTGTTGCGCAAAAAGAACAACTTTTCCCACCACTATATTTCAGAAATAAGTACTCAATAGCTCTCTATGCATTTGGGTCCTCTTGGTATTCAACAATTTATGTTAGAAATTTCAATGTCTCTCACGGCAGTTTACAATACTACTTGTGTATGGGATACAATTATTATTATTATTTTAAGTGGTAGCAGTAGTAGTAATAGTTTGAACCTTCAGTTTGAATTAAAAATTAGGTAATTCTGCGTTCTGGCTCTAAATATTATTCCGTCTGCTAGGCGGAGTACCAACATCAGGAAACTGTATCCGCTTGGTGCCAACCGTAACCAACGTTATATTTTAATACATCGCTACATATGAATGAACGTCGTGGTGTCAAGTGGGAAAGGAAAGTGAAATGTGTGGATTGTGGGGAAGACACAGAAAGTAATTTAAAATCAAGCGCACTAAACTGCACAGCGAATATCCCCGAACTGATATATGTGTAGTTTGCCAGGAAATATAGAACCTCAGATTTGTTTCGCTTTAATTAACTGTATTTCGCACGGAGGTCGCTGGTTCGATTCCCGATTGTAGCGGGTAGTTTTTCTTTAACCAGAATTACTCCATTTCCCCATCGGTCTGGAAGTATGCATGTTAGTGTATGTGTGAATTTTATTAAAACTATCACTCCAGATTAACCATCAGCATGTGAGAATGGATGTGCGTGCGTTTGAAAATGGAAGACGTTAAAAAACCAACAGACATTAAATTATATATATAAAATCTGTTCACTTTTATTTGGCTTTTGGAAACTATTCCTACGAAAGATTATTTTTCTACCTACTTCATGTTAATTAAAATAAACTTATACACAACTAACTTTATTACACTTTTCGTTGTGGCAGTATGCTCGTGGTTAAAATAACTAAAGGTGATGGTGATCTATGAGTTTATTCATTTTAATTATTATTATTATTATTATTATTATTGTTGTAGTTATCATTATTACTGTTGTGATTATTATCATCACTATTAGTTTAGAATACATTTGAAAGTAAATGGCTAATTTGGAATGATTAGAATGGCAGTTTTCAATAAAAATGTTGTAAGACTACAGTGCTAAGTCTCCACGCTTTAATCAAGGACAATAATATCTATAAACAGGATGTATAAAGTCATCAAACTTGTTGAAATGGCAATATTTCATCGCTCACTTTCATGTTTACAGGAAGTGAACCAGGCCTAGGGTTGTCTGAATCACAAACCTTGCAAGGCCCAGTCCCGAGGAAGACCACGTTACTCGCAACTAAACTCAGAATTTTTCATACGTCTTAGAGCCTAAGCAAGCCATAACTCTTGAAACAGGCATACCTGTAGCTTAACATCCTTTAAACGGTTGGTCATATCCAACTGTGAATGGCATTTCTTTAATGATGCTCAAATGATCTCGGGGACCATGGAGCTTAAAATTACTCGACAGGCTCAGGATAAGGAAATCCCCGAAATTCACCCCAGCGAGATTCGAACTCACGACCTGTTGAATGTGAGGCAGACCTTCACACTACCCAAGCTGGCGAGCTGTAAATTATTCGCATTTTTTTACAGATTTCGAGCCAAAATTCCAACTTTCGTATTTATAGTATTTTTACCTTTCTCTACACGTACTATACACATGGTGTATAGAGAAGGTATTGTATTACAATTAGGAAATACATGTTTTGAGAACCCCTGAATATAACATAAAAGTGCCCGCGTGCAGCATAGCTCGATGCGACACGAAGATCTTGAAGAAAATTCCCCCATCTCAATTACCCTTCATATGGACAGTTTTGATTTCCTGAATAATACTTCTAACGATGTTGATTAAAATGTCCTAGGTACATTAAAGATGTTGGTGCTCCGCCTAGCATACGGAATAATATTTAGAGCAGAAACGCACAATTACCAAAAATTGTACACCAGAAAGCGCAAAATGACCACGTTGTATTCAGAATAATTAGATAAACGTGCAGGGTGTTTGAAGTATTAGAGTGTTAGTAGGTCTCTTCAAAGGTTGGAGGATTCACCGTAACTGTGTTTTCTAAACATTAATAAGCTTTTCAAAAAATTATAACTATAATGATTTCATTTTCTAGATTTCCAATATTGAACATGTAATCTTAATTTCAATTTAATTTTTAGAGAAGAAAACTGATTTAAAAAAAAAAAGTCTGTTAATAGCCTTTTTCTTTTTTTGGCTCCCATGACAATGAAAAAAAATCTGATGTGTTCCATTCCATTCACATGACTTTCTCAACATCTCTGCAACAAATTATTGTAAAAAGCTTATGCTTCTATTTACTTCAGGCTAATCGAGAAAAAATTTGCAGAAATATTCTTATTACTTGCTTCCTTGTAAGTAGAAGGGAAATAAGGGAGTACCATAGGTTAAAGTGATAGTCAAAAGCTGGTTGCTATGTGACAGGTTCTTTGTTTGTATGGACAGGAGCTGACAAATTCCCGTATGAGAAAAGTACAAATATTTTAAAGCTGAAACCAAAAACAAGGAATATCTAAAACACGATCAACTCCACGAAAAAAAATATATATATAACATAAAATGTGCGCTTTAACGTGCTCTACATTTTTTGTATGGTAAGTTTTTGTCAATTTCTTACGGTTTAGCAGTTATGCAAAATTTCGTAAAATTCATCCAGAATAAAGTAGTCTTCAGAGGCTATTCCCATAACATTCAAGATATACATTTTATTTGTCAGAAAATATTTTTAATATGCGATATTTTAATCAAAATCGTTACAGCCATTTTTGAGAAAATCAAAATTTTCGAAAAAGTTCCATGTAAAGGGTAGTTGTGGGTGGGGGGATTTTCTTGAAAATCTACGTGTCGCATCCTTGGAGGATACCAAACCTAAATACCAAGTTTGGTATTCAACGGTCTTTTCGTTTTTGAGTTATGCTGTCCACAGACACACACACACGCGCGGACCTTTTTCCAAAAATGTGTTGTTGTTTTTTTTTTTTTTTTTTTTGGATTCAGGGGGACCTAAAACAGGTGTTTCCGGTGAAATCTCGGTATCGAATTTTTGGGTGCAATACAATACCTTCTCTATACACTAAGTACATAGTACGTGTAGAGAAAGTAAAAATATGTACACAGTACATTGTTATTGTTAATATTTACTGTAGAACTTGCTTAGTGTTGTGGGAAATTGCTTTAAAACATTGGATGTGCAACGATTAAGCTGTTTAATGTAAATACAGTGGTGGACATGAAACTTATGTTTACAGACGTAAACGTAGTGGTGGCACCCCGAGCAGCGTTTAGCAATGATCTATTTGAAACGCGACTGGTCAGCCGACCGCAGTCCTGGAGAAACCAATATGGTTTGCGTGCCACTTACGCAGAAGTAAGATCCAGTTACTGCTGCCACTAATGTCAATATCTGCCATCCATTGTGACATTGCATAACGTGCTTCAATATGCTTCATTTCATGATACCTGAGAGGCGAACCGACACTTCAGACCACGCATTCTTTGTCACGTCGCTGGCATTTAATACCACCGTCGCAAATAGTTTGCCTGTCATGCTGAAGTGTGCGGTCTAAATCAAGGACCATTGCCTGGACGTTATGAACGCCTAAATAAGCCTTCAATTACTTTGACATTGATAAAAACGCTTGCATAAGACTACATCTTTTATATCGCACGGGTAAATCCGCAAGAAAAGCGGATAGGTACCGTGGTGATTTGCCCCCGCCCGAGTACACTCGGGCGACTAGTTCCTGCTCCTGGCTCCTGGCTCCTGGCTGTTGCATGGACTGCTGTCTTAATAATATTCCATGCGCTCCTTTTCATTCGCATTATCGTTATCGGTAGTTGAAGTTTTCTTATGGATAAATTGTTTTGTTGTCTTATCAATTCAAGAAACCTGATATGTTCCATTCCAATGACTTTCTCTACAACTCTACGACAAATTATTGTAAAAATCTTATGCTTCTATTTATTTCTTCATGCTAATCCAGAAAAACTTAGCAGAAATAGTCTTATTACTTGCTTCCTTGTAAGTAGAAGTGAAATAAGGGAGTAGGTTAAAGTGATAGTCAAAAGCTGGCTGCTATGTGACTGAAGTTCCTTTGTATGGACAGGAGTTGACAAATTCCTGTATAAGAAAATTATAAGTTTTTCAAAGCTGAAACCAAAAACAAGGAATATCTAAAAAAAACTATTAACTCCAGGGAAAACATGTATATAACATAAAGTGTGTGTTTTAACGTGCTCTACATTTTTTGTCTGATAAGTTTTTGTCCATCTCTTACGGTTTACCAGTTTTGCAAAATTCAGTAAACAGCATCTAGAATAAAGAGGTCTTTTGAGGCTATTCCCAGAAAATTCAAGATATACATTTTATTTGGAAAGTTAATATCTTAAATATAAGAGATTTTAATCAAAATTAATAGAGCCACTTTTAAGAAAATCAACATTTTTGAAACATTTTCCATGTGAAGGGTAGTTTGGGGTGGGGGGACTTTCTTGAAAATCTTCGTGCCGCATCCTTGGAAGATACCAAACTTAAATACCAAGTTTGATTTCACACGGTCCTTTCGTTTTTGAGTTATGCTGCTCACAGACACATACATGGACATTTTTCTAAAAACACTTTTTGGATTCAGGGAATCTCAAAACATATATTTCCGGTGAAATCTCGGTATCGAATTTTTTGGTGCAATACAATACCTTCTCTATTCACTATGCACATAGTACGAATAAAGTAAAAATTATACTTTTAATTGATATGATTTTATTCGGTGTTTTCTCTTGATATTCAGGATGATGTCTAAAAGTTTTGTACTTGAAGTTGATTTATTTTGCGGATTCATTTAATTTCTTCAATCTGTATTTATATTAAACGACACAGGCTAGTAGTTAAATATGGAGAGAGCTGGGCCAGGGGCAAGTGAGCATACATGGGAAAGATAGGGAATTCAAGGAGCCATGCTAGGAGGGGGGGGGACTTAACCTAGGTTCAGAGAATTAGGAGCATTTTTTAGTGCCTTAAGCCCCCCCCCCTTTCAAGGTCATTTGCCTTGCTTTAATTATTTTTATGGTCTTTCATAGAATTTAGACATGTTGAGCGATTGTTTTGTATGATGAGCGTGTTGTTGGAGAACCTTTTTTATTATTTTGCAGTGTTTGCTCTGCTTTTTGAGTGCTTACAGATCATTCATAACACTTTTTGAAGGAGAGGGGGTTCGGGTGCTAAGTCAAGATGTTTCGAATGATTTTAATAGCATTTCATACCATTTGGAGGGTGTCTAGGTCTCTAGATCATCTAGTTTCAGGGTACTTCTCCGACATTTTAGCTTTTTGCAACTGGTTTCACGCTCATTTTGTGGGTATTTAAGACTCTAAAACTAGTATTTTAGGCTTTTCCAGGCGTTTTTGCTCATATTTACAGTGTTTTCTATTGATTTTTAACGCTTCTATTAGCATTTTAGTGTTATTTTCAGTATTGTAGGGTTTCCATATGCTTTTTTTCGAGATTTGCAAGATGATTTTAGTGCTGCTACTGTTGTTTAGTATGCTTTTTAATGGCGTCATTTGGAGGATGCTAAGCATTCCAGGACAGCTAGTTGTGGGGTCCTAAAACAGGTATTTTAGGCGTTTTTCAATTGGTTTTCGCTCATTTTTACATTATTTTGCAGGTATTTCTAATGTTTTTTAGCACTTTTACAAGCATTTTTGTACGTTTTTTAGACTATCTTTCAGAGCTTGTAGTGCTTTCACATACATTTTTCAGGATTTTAATGGTGATTTGTAACGTTGTCTCTGTTGTTTAGTATGCTTTTAATGTCATGCAATACATACCCCAGGAGGGTGTTCAGGACTGTAGGTCAGGGTATTGAGCAATCATTTTAGCTCTTTTCAGGCGTTATGATAATATTTTTGCAGTACTTTCTAATATTTTAACGCTTATATAGATATTTTAGCACATTTTGTAGTTGTCTTGTAGTGCTTTATGTATTTTAACATCATTTTCGAATTTTAAGGTATGCAAAACATTGGGGCAGTGTTAAACTCTTAGGCAATAGGTATTACAACGCAGTTTGAGTGTATTTTTTGGAAGCTTTCTAAGAACTTTAAGCGTATTTGAGGTAATTTCCTTTTCATACAGTTTTCTTATGTTCGATAGTAATTTTTGTGCTAGTTCATGTCATTTAAGCAACAATTTTAAGCATTTTATAGTAATTGATGTCATCGTTTCAGTGTTTCAGAAAATTCAAGATATACATTTTCTTTGTCAGCTAAATATCTTTAATATACGATATTTTAATCCAAATTTTAGAGCCATTTTTGAGAAAATCAAAATTTTCGAAAAAAGTTCCACGTAAAGGGTAGTTGGGATTGGGGGGGGGTTGAAAATATTCGTTTCGCATCTTTGGAATATACCAAACCTAAATACCAAGTTTGGTTTTTAACGGACTTTTCGTTTTTGAGCTATGCTGCCCCCCCCCCCCACACACACACACGGACATTTTTTAAAAAAAAATGTTGGATTCAGGGAGTCTTAAAACATGTATTTGCGGTGAAATTTCGGTATCGAATTTTTGGGTGCAATACAATACCTTCTCTATACACTATTTACATAGTGCGTATAGAGAAAGTAAAAATGGCTTCATTTCCGGAATCCAGAAACACGTAACCTGTATGAAGGAGTAGCGGAGGAAGTCTAAGTTAATGTCGAAGAACCTTTTACGTACTGCACTGTTTAATTGTAAGGACCTGTCATCTGTACTCTACTCCACAACGTTTATTGGACAGGAAGGTTTTATTATACACATACCTGAATGATAAACATGTAAACCACAATGTAACTATCTTATTGGAATCTGAGTTATTCATCTCAAGTAAACTTTAACCAATACAATCTCCTCACTTCATGCTTGGAAAATAACCTAATATACCCAACTGTTATTCCTGCATTAAGCATCATTATCTTCCAAAATATTATATTATCTATGTTCTAAAAGAAACTAGCAGATCTGCTCCTCTGTTAAATGTGAATATTCTGTTCCTTATCTCCCTCTCTCTTCCTCTTTTATTCTTTCTTCCCCTTCCACTCTTTTCTTGTTGTTTTTTTCTTTCCACCGTCTCCCTTCCGAACCCTCTCCCAATCTCTGTCAACATACAGGTCAGTTTTTATTGGAAGAAAACTCTTGTACAATTAGGAACAATACAGTTGAGGTAAATTAGACACAGAGCAGCATGAAACATGTAGTTGGGGCACCATCGAGCGATGGCCCCAAACAAACAGTTCAGAGAAAACAGCACAGAGAAATAATAAGAGAACTAAATCTTCAGTCGCAGGTCGACGCTTCAGTCTTCGTCGTTGAGGTCCGGAATGAAGACAAATATGGCGGAGAAGAGGATTGCGGTGGCGCAAACAGGATCGATGCGGAGGACACACATTACCTCCGGCAGGCCTATATTATCAGCGTGCAGAGCTGAGTTGCGCACGTACCATGGAACGCCAGTCATGAGCCGGAGAAAACGTTTCTGTGGGCGCTGGATCTTGATGGTCTGCGACGGAGCGGCAGAACCCCATATGGCGTGGTCTCGGTGGCACCGCTACCACAACCGCCGAGTTCACTGGGCACGATCTTCTGTGCTTCCTGCGGGGGCACCGGACAGCCCAGGGCCAAGTGTACCCGAAGAGCAGGCATCAACGATCATTTCAACCCGCCCGGACATCGACAGACACCTGCGCTGAAGTTGCTTTCACAGGCATCGCAGACAGACACGAAATCGCAACAACCCGACCAGCCACCGCAGAACACGTCTGAGCTCCTGCTGGAGCTCAACACCCTCCTCCAGGAAAATATGACTACACCAGGATCGTGGAAGCCATCCAGGACCTCCATGCTGAGGTATAGAACCTGCAGCACTGAAGGACCAGCTAACCAGCAAGCTCGCCGAAATCTCCAAATGTTACTCCGCCGTTCTTGATAACCAGCAGCTGGAAGTGAACAACGTCGCTGAACTCATTGCCAACAGACTCCAGAAGTTGTGCACCAGTAGAGATGTAAAGCCTTCAGGCAACTCCAGACGCCTCCATAACGGGAGGCAGCATCCCAATCAGCAGGTCTACGTCTGGGCTTCGGTCAAGGCGGAATACTTACACTTATTAGTCGGATTCTTCGATCAAAATAGCAATCACTCACAAAGGCCCGGATTGCTACCGGACTTCACTCCACCACACCTCTTCCCTTATCATTCCCAAACACCCTACATACCTGTTTACCTTATAATCTTTATTCCTGTTTTCGCAAAAAAAAGGGTTGTCCTTAGAGAAAATGTAACTTTCAGGAATGTTCATTTTGGCTATATCTAGAGGAAGATGAGACATTAAAATGATAATATACACTCCATTGTCAACAAAACACCAATGCCATCAGAGAACCGCTCTGCTAGTGTACTCTTATCTAGCTGAGTATTCTTCTTCTGCCACACTGTCACTCGCCCTTTTAATTTGAAAATTCAAAATTGACTCTGATCAGTGAAAACAACTTTTTTCCAAAATTCTTAAGTATCATCTCAATGTGCCTTAGTATATTCAAGCCTCTTCACCTTATTGATGCGAGGTTTTCTATGAGCAGTTAAAGGATGTTTCTTATAGTTTGTGATGACAGTTTTTCCCATTTATGTTTTAACTTTTGCTGCTATCTTCCAAGTACTACGTTTTGGGTTTTTGCTTACTTTTCTATTACTCTTTTGTCTCACCCAGATAGTTTTGAAGGGCGGCCGCTTATTGGTACATTTTCCAAGTTTTTTTTTTTTAATTAAACTATGCACAATGTTTTTAATAGTAGTAATAGGTCTTGAAATTGTTTCACCTATCTCTTTGAATGATTTTCCTTTTTACTTTCTCTATACGCACTATGAACATAGTGTATAGAGAAGGCATTGAACTCCACCAAAAAATTCGATACCGAGATTTCACCGGAAATATATGTTTTGGGATCCCCTGTATCCAAAAATTGTATTTTCACAAAAAGGTCCGTGTGTGTCCGTGTGTCTGTGAACACGATAACTCAAAAACGAAAAGCCGGTAAACTACCAAACTTGGTGTTTAACTTTAGTATCTTCCAGGGATGCCACACGAAGATTTTGAGAAAAATCCCCCCACCCCCAACTACCCTTTACATGGAACTTTTTTCGAAAATTTTCATTTTCTAAAAAATCGTTAGATTTTGATTAAAATATCGTATATTAAAGATATTTACCTGACAAATAAAATGAATACTTTGAATTTTCTGGGAATAGCCTCTGAAGACTACTTTATTCTGAGTGAATTCTACGGAATTTTGCATAAGTGCTAAACCGTAAGAGAGAGACAAAAACTTACCAACAAAAGATGTAGAGCACATTAAAACACACAATTTAAGTTGTATACATTTTTTTCGTGGAGTGGATTGTTTTTTAGATATTCCTTGTTTTTGGTTTAAGCTATAACTTATATTTTTCTCACACAGGACTTTGTGAACTCGTGTCCATAGAAACAAAGGAACTTCAGTCACATAGCAACCAGCTTTTGACTATTACTTTAACCTATGGTGCTCCCTTATTTCGCTTCTGCTTACAAGGAAGCAAGAAATAAGACTATTTCTGCCAATTTTTTCTCGATTAGCAGGAAGTTATTGGTTTCAGCTTTAAAATACTTATAAATTTCTCGCCTAGGAATCTACCAACCTCTATCCATGCAATAAAGCAACTCCAGTCACATAGCAACCAGATTTTAAAAGATTTGCCTATCGCTTTAGCCTAAGGTACTCCCTAATTTCCCGTCTGCTTACAAGGAAGTAAGACCCTTTCTGTTGATTTTTACTCGATTAGCATGAAATAAATAGAAGGATAAGCTTTTTAACAATAATTTATTGCAGAGATGTAGAGAAAGTCTTGTGAATGGAACACATCAGATTTTTTCGGCAAGACTTCAGAAAATGGAATACTGTAAACGTAACGTATGCGCAAAACGCGATTTAAAATTGTGTTGCTAAAGCTCTCATCTCCGATGAGAACATGTTCTTTTTTATTTTTCTGTATTGAAATTCGTCAGTCATACAGTAACCTGTTTTACAGGCCTTAATGTGTGCGACCCGTAAACGTTGCCTATTGGTACGTGGGCAAATTACCTTAAGAAACTCGGCTATCGGATACCAGATTTCGGTTAGCTAATGTAGTCGCTTTAATAGATTACATTAGAAAGCATTCTGTAGGGAGCCACTGAACATAGAACTTGTCAAGGCATATACATGTATACATATGTTTATATACTATGGGGGGGAAGCTCTAGTGCTAAAAGTTCGGGTTACAAAAACAACAGAACAGACATATAATCACACCATTTGCTTTTGAGGCCTGTACGCCACTACACTATACTTAATGTGCTCTATAAAAGCATATGTACTTCTTTCTTTGCATGCACATAAAAACAAAGAGTATAAAAAATTAAGTGTTAAAATGTATAAATAAATATAATTTCACTATATGTAACGTTGTCAGATGATAGTTTTCTAATTATCGACATAATAGTTACTAATAGTAATTATATAACACTAAATTTATATATCATAAATGTCAACAAATTACAATACATATTTACAAATAGGTTATAGAATTTCCAACGCAAAAATGTACGATTATGTACTAGAGTGTAAAATATCAAACCATCAGGCTTTAAAAATCTTGTGTCATTGCTAATTACTAAAACAAAAAATCATTTAACACGTTCGTGCAAGTCAAAGTATACATCAGTTAATATAAAACACACACACGCTAATATACACAAAATGCAATACATTATAAATTATAAAACTGGAATAGTAATAAAATTGGAAAACCACGACAATGGAACGGTTTCATATAACTAATGGAAACATATACGTGATAGTGACAGCAATAGTGACCTAGTAACCCTATTATAATTAACATTTTTACTTTCTCTACACTCACTGTGTACATAGTGTATAGAGAAGGTATTGCACTCCACCCAAAAATTTGATACCGAAATTTCGCCGAAAATAAATGTTTTGGGGTGCCCTGTATAAAAAAATCGCATTTTCACAAAAAGGTGTGTGTGTGTGTGTGCGTGTCCGTGTGCCTGTGAACACGATAACTCAAAATCGAAAAGTCGGTAAATACCAAACTTGGCATTTCAGGGATGCGACACGAAGATTTTGAAGAAAAAACATCCCCCCACCCTAACTACCCTTTACATGGAACTTTTTTTAAGCATTTTGATTTTCTCAAAAATGGATCTAACGATTTTGGTTAAAATATCGTATATTAAAGATATTTACCTGACAATTAAAATGTATATCTTGAATTTTTTGGGAATAGTCTCTGAAGACTGCTTCATTCTGGATGAATTTTACGGAATTTTGCATAACTCCTAAACCGTAAGAGATGGAGAAAAACTTACCACACAAAAAATGTAGAACACTTTCAAATACACAATTTATTTATACGCATTCTTTTCGTGGTTGATCTTTTTTTTTTTTTTTCTTTAAAAAAGATACTTTTCTCACACAGGAATTTGCCAACTCCTGTCCATACAAACAACAGAACTTCAATCACATAGCAACCAGCTTTTGACTATCACTTTAACCTATGTACTCCCTTATTTCGCTCCTACTTAAAAGGAAGCAAGTAATAAGATTATTTCTGCCATTTTTCTCTCGATTAGCATGAAGTGGATAGAAACATAAGATTTTTAACAACAATTTGATACACAGATGTAGAGAAAGTCAAGTGAATGGAACACGTCAGATTTTTTTATTATAGACAATTCGGTGCATATTGGAACGGTTGATATTTTGCCTATATGACGGATATTTACCAAATAATTATACATAAACGAGTAATATATGAATAATAAATGGTTTATAATGTGTAGGTTTATGCTGAAATATTGGGTTTATGATGAAAAAGCGCGGTTTCGTTGCTAGCGGAAGACTGTAACATGTCGCCTTGTCAGGTTTACCGTGTCGTGAGAAGAAACCGTAGCAATAATTCACCGGTTAGTGTGACTATAGTAGCTGGTAGAGGAGTATGTGAGTTTTGTTTTATTTGTTAGCTTATGTGTGTATATAAATTTATGTTTCTAATTTTCTGTTGTGGCAGTACTTGGCGGAGAAATGCTTCACATTATAAAACCATTTATTGTTTATATAATATCGTTTATATATACCTAATTATTTGGTAAACAACCGTCATTATGCAAAATACCAACCGTTCCAGCATGCACACGAATTTGCCTATATATATAAGACCAAACTTTCCGACAAAAAAAACCTTTAAAATCGTCATCAGAAATACAAATTCAATCAATTACACTTAGTTTTATTCAATTTTTAGAGCGGCCCAAGTTCTGCAAAATTACCCGATATCTTTCTCGTGTTGCTATAAGAAACCTTGAGATCACGTAATTTGTATTCTTTAGGGCACATTTAGGCCTGAGTATCGACGAAACCATCTCTAGGTTTAATTGACGTTGAAGTATATTGTACTGAACGTCCTGTAAAAAAAACCAGCAAAACCGCCACATCATGAACCTCGGTGTAGCGTAACAAAACAAACCACAGAGGAATCTTGAATGTAATATCGCGATAAACACATTTCGTAATAAGAAACCACAAACAGAAACTCTCCAAACATCAAGTAGCCCAGATGAAGAGGTGCCAACGGTGCAAACGAAACATTATTCTGCGTAAGTAAATAATTCAGCACTATGTGTTATCGCCTTTAACCTTCGAAAATCTGATGTGTTCCATTCACATGACTTTCTCGATGTCTCTGCAAGAAATTATTGTTAAAAGTTTATGCTTCTATTTACTTCATGCTAATCGAGAAAAAATTAGCAGAAATAGTCTTATTACTTTCCTCCTTGTAAGCAGAAGCGAAATAAGGGAGTAGCTGAAACAAAAAATCTGAATCTCAAAAACAATTAACTCCACGAAAAAATT
This sequence comes from Hymenopus coronatus, assembly GCA_030762935.1. Classification (NCBI taxonomy): domain Eukaryota; kingdom Metazoa; phylum Arthropoda; class Insecta; order Mantodea; family Hymenopodidae; genus Hymenopus; species Hymenopus coronatus. The sequence continues at coordinate 85,726,772 of CM060887.1, forward strand.
GTATGTAAGATAAATTGTGTATTTTAAGTTGCTCTAAATTTTTAGTGTTGTAAGTTTTTGTCCATCGTTTACGGTTTAGCAATTATGCAAAATTCCGTAAAATTCATCTTCAGAGGCTATTCCCAGAAAGTTCAAGATATACATTTTATTTGTCAGGTAAATATCTTTAATATACGAAATTTTAATCAAAATCGTTAGAGCCATTTTTGAGACAACCAAAATTTTCGAAAAAGTTCCATGTAAAGGTTAATTTAGAGTGGGGGTATTTTTCTCAAAATCTTCGTGTCGCATCCCTGGAAGATACTTAACATAAATACCAACTTTGGTATTTGCCGACTTTTCGTTTTTAAACTATCCTGTTCACACGGAAATTTTTCTGAAAATGCTTTTTATTTTCTCTACACGAACTATGTACATAGTGTATAGAGAAGGTATTGTATTCCACCCAAAAATTCGATACCCAGATTTCACCGGAAATACATGTTTTACGACCCCTTGAATGCAAAAAAAAAAGCACTTTTACACACAGATCCGCGCGCGAGCGTGTGTGTGTGTGTGTGTGTGTTTGTGTGTGTGTGGACAGCATAGCTCAAAAACGAAGAGACCGTTGAATACCAAACTTGGTATTTGAGTTTCGTATCTTCCAAGGATGCGACACGAAGATTTTAAAAAAAGTTCCCCCACCCACAACTACCCTTATATGGAACTTTTTTTCGAACTTTTTTATTTTCTTAAAAATGGCTAACGATTTTTATTAAAATACAGTATATTAAAGATATTTACCTGACAAAATGTATATCTTGAATTTTCTGGGAATAGCCTCCGAAGACTACTTTATTCTGGATGAATTTTACGGAATTTTGCATAACTCCTAAACCGTAAGAGATGGAGAAAAACTTACCACACAAAAAATGTAGAACACTTTAAAATACACAATTTATATTATACGCATTTTTTCGTGGAATTTATCGTTTTTATTAGATATTGCTTGTTTTTTGGTTTCAGCTTTAAAAAACATACTTTTCTCACACAGGAATTTGTCAACTCCTGTCGATACAAATAAAGGAATTTCAGTCACATAGCTACCTATGGCACTCCCTTAATTCGCTTCTACTTACAAGGACGCAAGTAATATAATTATTTCTGCTAATTTGTTCTCGATTAGCATGAAGTAATTAGAAGCATAAACTTTTTAACAATAATTTGTTGCACAGATGTAGAGAAAGTCATATGAATGTAACAAATCATATTTTTAGATACAGGGGACCCTAAAACATGTATTTCCGGTGAAATCTGTCATCTAGTTTGTTTACAGTACGCCATTTTGTTAGTTCATCTCAAAGGTGATTTGCGATTTTACGATGGATACAAATATTGGACAAAGAATCTGTCTCAAATTTTGCATTGAAAACTGTATTTCGTGTGCCGAATCGCTTTACAGAGGGCTTACGGTGAATCCACTTTATCAAAAACACGTGCATATGAGTGGTACAGTGCATTCAAAAGTGGTCGAGATGTGGTGGAAGATTTGATGGTCGGCCATCAACGGTTTCAACTGAACTGAGCATCGCTAAAGTGAAGAAAATGTTCATTTAGGTCTGAGAGAGATCACCGCTGAACTTTCTGTGTCTCACGAATCGATTCGTACCATTTTAAACGATTATTTGGGCACGACACGCGTTGCAGCTCGGTTAGTTCCGAATGACCTGAACTTTCTACAAAAACTCAATCGCGTAAGGATTGCTGAAGACATGCTAGAACGAGCCAGTTCCGACCCCACTTTCATGAAACGCATTGTAACTGGTCATGAGACGTGGGTTTACGAGTTTGACACTCAAACCAGTCAACAAGCTTCCGAATGGCGACTTCCAACTGAACCGAAACCTAAAAGGGCACGTCAAACTCGATCAAAACTGAAGGTCATGTTGACAGTATTTTTCTATTATCGCGGTGTCGTGCATTCAGAGTTCTTGTCAGAAGGTCAAATGGTAAATAAATAAATTCTGAACGTTATGCGGCGTTTGAGAGAAAAAATACAGCGAAAAAGGCCAAATTTGTGGAACGACAACTCATGGACTCTGCACCACGATAACGCACCAGCTCACAAGACTGGTGAACGAATTTCTGGCCAAAAACTCAATAAATTTCATCGAACAACCACCGTATTCACCTGATCTGGCTCCTGCTGATTTCTTTCACTTTCCAAAACTCAAGGTACCACTTCGAGACACCCGTTTTCAGTCGATAGAAGACATAAAGGAAAATTCGCGGCGACAATTGACATCGATTCCTAAAAGTGGATTATTCGTTGGCATAAATGTATAATTTCAGAAAGGGCCTATTTTGAAGGCGATAAAATAAAATTGGATGAGTAATTCATTTTTTTGTGTTTTATTGGAATTTTCCAGGAACTTTCTTGACGCAGTAGTATATAGCAACAATTGGTTTTCTTAGCAAGCAAATCACATTTTTACTTTCTCTGCACGAACTATCTACATAGTGTATAGAGAAGGCATTGCACTCCACCCAAAAATTCGATATCGAGATTTCACCAGAAATATATATTTTAGGGTCTCCTGTATCCAAAAAGCATTTTCAGAAAAAGGTCCGTGTGTGTGTCTGAATACGATAACTCAAAAACGAAAAATTGGTAAAATACCAAACTTTGTATTTAAGTTTAGTATTTTCCAGGGATGCGACACGAAGATTTTGAAAAAAATCTCCCTACCCCAAACTACCCTTTACATGGAACTTTTTTCGAACATTTTGATTTTCTTAAAAATGGTCCTAACGATTTTGATTAAAATGTCATATATTAAAGATCTTTACTTGACAAATAAAATACATATATTGAATTTTCTGGGAATAGGTTCTGAAAACTACTTTATTCCGGACGAATTTTATGGAATTTTGCATACCTAAACCGTAAGAAATGAAAAAAAAACAAAAAAAACTTAAAACACACGATTTATGTCATATGCATTTTTTTTCATGGAGTTGATCGTTTTTTAGATATTTCTTGTTTTTGTTTTCAGCTTTAAACATTCTACTTTTCTCACACAGGACTTTGTCAACTCGTGTCCACACAAACAAAGGAACTTCAGTCACATAGCAACCAACTTTTGACTATCACTTTAACGTATAGTACTACCTCATTTCGCTTCTACTTGCATGGAAGCAAGTAATAAGACTATTTCTGCTAATTTTTTCTCGATTAGCTTGAAGTAAATAGAAGCATAAGTTTTTCAAAAATAATTTGTTGCGGAGATGTAGAGAAAGTCATGTGAATGGAACATATCAGATTTTAATAGTCACATTTTAGCATGGCAGCTGCAAACTCCGCATCCCTCCGTCTCATGATATCCTTGGCAGAATGCAGCCATGGGTTGGCAGGTGGTCAGTAATACAGTAGGCCGTCAATATGCCGCTATCTACATGCGGATTTCAGGATCTTGTCTTCCACCATTTCTGTCAAATACTTCTCAAAATACCAAGGGTCCTGAGAGCATCCCAGCAGGGATAAAATCCCGATGCCGGCATTGAAAATAGGACCCGGCCCTACGCACCATAGACACAGGCACTTCGGACTAATAATAATAATAACAATAACAATAATAGTAATAATAATTATTTATTTAAACAAAAGCAGACAAAAGGGCCCCTTCCGGGTAGTACAATTTAACCTATTCTCGTTCACAATTATGACAGATTATAACAAATTTCGCCTTGTGTAGACATTAATAATACAGCAATGAAATTATATTTGGAAAAGTAGTAGTTTTCAATGCCTAAGATACATGCATTTTGGCAAGCATAAAATTGGCTAGAAGATGCATACGTGTTGTCCCAACTTGCAACATGTGTATTGCAGAATTTTGTGTAGTTGAAAGCGCTCCAAGAAAAAATACACTTTTATATGAACAATTAGCAGAATAATGTAATAAATTGATAATACTTGGTATAAGTAGAGAAAAAATTGTGATGTGTTCCATTCACATGACTTTCTTTATATCTCTGCAATAAATTATTTTGTGGTAAGTTTTTGTCCATGTCTTACGGTTTAGCAGTTATGCAAAATTCATCCAGAATAAACAGTGTTCAGAGGCTATTCCCAGAAAATTCAAGATATACATTTTATTTGTCAGGTAACTATCTTTAATATACATATTTTAATCGAAATCTTTAGAGCCATTTTTGAGGAACTGAAAAACTACCTTTACATAGTAATTGGGGGTGGGGGGATTTTTCTCAAAATCTTCGTATGGCATCCCTTGGAAGATACTAAACTCAAACACCAAGTTTGGTATTTTACTGACTTTTCGTTTTTGAGTTATAGTGTTTACAGACACACGCACACACGGAGCTTTTTGTAAAAATGATCTTTTTGAATTCAGGGGGACCCAAAACATATATTTCCGGTGAAATCTCGATATGGAATTTTTTAGTGGAGTGCAATACCTTCTCTATACACTGTGTACATAGTGCGTATAGAGAAAGCAAAAAGTAATAACAATTTTTAACAAGTTAAGTCGATGGTAAACGTTAGTTGGTGGCATATCTTGGTTATGATGCGTTCACTAGGGCGGTTTCAACCCTTACCCATTTCCCATAGTCACTACAAACACTCTGATGGAACTTGACCAGTTCGGTAAGAACACGGGAGGAAACCCGTAGTAGCACAGTACGAACAGGAATGGCTAATCTTAAACTGGGGTTTCTGCTTGCAGCGACATAACAGTGAGTATACACTTGGTACACGATTCAGATAACAATACCATATACAGCTGTACAAATGCTTCCGCTGCACGAGAGAAAGTAGCGTAGAGGGGAAAAGTTTTATCAATTAGTCGCGCCACACACTGCACAGTACAAAATCAAGGATTATTTAACTTTGTGTGCAGCGTGTGGCGGGGTCTTCTCTGAGCAAACTAGCACCTACATATATTGTTCTACACTTAATTCCATACAATCGAAAGAAATAAACAATTTTTACTTTCTCTATGCGCACTATGTACATAGTGTATAGAGAAGGTGTTGCACTCCACCAAAAAATTCGACATCGAGATTTCACCGGAAATATATGTATTAGGGTCCCCTGTATCCAAAAGAATTATTTTAAAAAAAAGGTCCGTGTATGTGTGTCCGTGTGTCCGTGAATATAACTCAAAAACGAAAAATCGGTAAAATACCAAACTCGGTATTTAAGTTTACTATCTTCCAGGGATGCGACACGAAGATTTTGAGAAAAATCCCTCCACCCCAAACTACCCTTTACATGGAACTTTTTTCGAAAATATTCATTTTCTAAAAAATGGCTCTAATGATTTTGATTAAAATATCGTATATTAAAGATATTTACCTGATAAATAAAATGTATATTTTGAATTTTCTGGGAATAGCCTCTGAAGACTACTTTATTTTGGGTGAATTTTACGGAATTTTTCATAACTGGTAAACCATAAGCGATGGACAAAAACTTAGCACACAAAAAATGTAGAGCACATTAAAATATAACAATTTATGTTATATACCTTTTTTTCGTGAAGTTGATAGTTTTTTACTTTCTCCATACGCACTATGTACATAGTGTATAGAGAAAGTATTGCATTCCACCAAAAAATTCGATACCGAGATTTCACCGGAAATATATGTTTTAGGGTCCCCAATATCCAAAAAAAGCATTTTCACAAAAAGGTCCGTGTGTGTGTGAGTGTGTGTGTGTGTGTGTGTGTGTGTCCGTGTGCCTGTGAACACGATAATTCAAAAACGAAAAGTTGTTAAAATACCGAACTTGGTATTTAAGTTTAGTATCTTCCAGGGATGCAACACGAAGATTTTGAGAAAAATCCCCCCACCCCCAACTACCCTTTACATGGAACTTTTTTCGAAAATTTTGATTTTCTCAAAAATGGCTCTAACGATTCTGATTAAAATTTCAGATATTAAACATATTTACCTGACAAATGAAATGTATATCTTGAATTTTCTGGGAATAGCCTCTGAAGAGTAGTTTATTCTGGATGAATTTTACTAAATTTTGAATAACTGCTAAACCGTAAGAGATGGACAAAAACTTACGTGACAAAAAATTTAGAGCACATTAAAACACACAATTTATGTTATATACATTTTTTCGTGGAGTTCGTCGTTTTTGTGACATTCCTTATTTTTTGTGTCTGCTATGAAAAACGTATACTTTTCTCATACTGGAACTTGTCAACTCCAATCCATATAAACAAAGGAACTTCATTGACATAGCAACCAGCTTTTGACTATCACTTTAACCTACGGTTGTCCCTTATTTCGCTTCTACTTAGAAGGATGCGAGTAATAAGACTATTTCTGCTAATTTTTTCTGATTAGCATAAAGTAAATAGAAGTATAAGCTTTTTAAGAATTACTTGTTGCAGGGATATGGAGAAAGTCATGTGAATGGTACACATCAGATTTTTACTTTCTCCATACGCACTATGTATATAGTGTATAGAGAAAGTATTGCACTCCACCAAAAATTCCATACCGAGATTTCACCGGAAATATATGTTTTAGGGTCCCCAATATCCTAAAAAAGCATTTTCACAAAAAGGTCCGTGTGTGTGTGTGTGTGTGTGTGTGTCCGTGTGTCTGTGAACACGACAACTCAAAAACGAAAAGTCGGTAAAATACCAAACTTGGTATTTAAGTTTAGTATCTTCCAGGGATGCGACACGAAGATTTTGAGAAAAATCCCGCCACCCCCAACTACCCTTTACATGGAACTTTTTTCGAAAATTTTGATTTTCTCAAAAATGGCTCTAACGTTTTTGATTAAAATTTCGTATATTAAAGATGTTTATCTGACAAATAAAATGTATATCTTAAATTTTCTGGGAATAGCCTCTGAAGACTACTTTATTCTGGATGAATTTTCCATAACTACTAAACCGTAAGAGATGGACAAAAACTTAACCCAGAACAAATGTAGAGCACGTTAAAACACACAATTTATGTTATATACATTTTTTTCGTGGAGTTGATCGTTTTTTTCTTGGTTTCAGCTTTGAAAAACTTATACATTCTCATACAGGAATTTGTCAACTCCTGTCCATACAAACAAAGGAACATCAGTCACATGGCAACCAGCTTTTGGCTTTCACTTTAACCTATGGTACTCCCTTATTTCGCTTCTACTTACAAGGAAGCAAGTAATAAAACCATTTCTGCTAATTTTTTCTGATTAGCATAAAGTAAATAGATGTATAAGTTTTTTAAGAATAATTTGTTGCACGGATATAGAGAAAGTGATGTGAATGGTACACATCAGATTTTTAATTTTAGTTTACCAATTACAATTAACTGAAAACCGGAAGTGATAATTTCATTAATGTTGGGAATCAAGTTAGCCTCGATAACCTTGTTTTGATGAAATTTCAGTGACTGGCGACTGAAAGTCACTCAAAGTCGAAAGGACAAGTTGGAAACATTACGTAATCTGATGGTGATAATTCTTGCTTTATGTTAGTTTAAGGCAGTGTGTTATCTTTTGTTCGCCTTGAACAGAGCGCTGTCCGTCACTACGTAAACAGTTCCTAGAGCAAAACCTCTACCTTAGATAGCACAGAGTATTGCGTAAAAATCAGATGTGTTCCATTCACACGACTTTCTCTACATCTCTGCAACACATTATTCTATTTACTTCTTCTAATCGAGAAAAATTAGCATAAATAGTCCTATTACTTCCTTGTCATAGTCAAAAGCTGGATGCTATGTGACTGAAGTTCCTTTGTATGGACACGAGTTGACAAATTCTTGTATGAGAAAAGTATGTTTTTCAAAGCTGAAACCAAAAACAAGGAATATTTCAAAAACAACTTCTCGAAAAAAGTTATGTAACATAAATTGTGTGTTTTAATGTGCTCTACATTTTTTGTGTGGTAAATTTTTGTCCATCTCTTACGGTTTAGCAGTTATGCAAAATTCCGTAAAATTCATCCAGAATAAAGTAGTCTTCAGAGGCTATTCCCAGAAAATTCAAGATATACATTTTATTTGTCAGGTAAATATCTTTAATATACGACACTTTAATTAAAATCGTTAGAGCCATTTTTGAGAAAATCAAAATTTTCGAAAAAGTTTCATGTAAAGCGTAGTTTGGGGTGGGGGGATTTTCTTGAAAATGTTCGTGTCGCATCCTTGGAAGATACCCAACCTAAATTCCAAGTTTGGTTTTTAACGGTCTTTTCGTTTTTGAACTAAGCTGCCCACACACAAACACACACACGGACATGTTTCTAAAACTGTTTTTTTATTCAGGGGGTCTCAAAATATGTATTTCCGGTGAAATATCGGTATCGAAATTTTGGGTGCATTACAATGCCTTCTCTATACACTATGCACATAGTATGTATAGAGAAAGCAAAAAAAAAAAAAAAAGTACACTTTGTTAAATTACACAATTTATGCCATATACTCCCCCCTCCCTGGAATTGACCATTTCTGATATATTCCTCGTTATTTGGTCCAGTTTTAAATACTTAGAATTTTTCTCACCTGTAAAGTTGTAAACTCCTGGCCATGCATAGAAACAGATTTCATCCTCATGGCAACAAGTTTTTAAAAGATTTGAGTATTGTTTTAGCCTTGTGTATTCCCTTCTACTTACAAGGAAGCAATTCATTTACACAATTTCTGCTAATCTTTATCTCGATTGTCATAAAGAAAATAAGAATTTGTTGCAGAGATGTAGAGAAAGTCGTGTGAATGGAACACATCAGATTTTTAGAAAAAGTTCCGTGTGTGTCGGGGTGTCTGTGAACATGGTAACTCAAATACAAAATTCCGTAAAATACCAAACTTGCCATTAAAGTTTAAGTATCTTCCAAGGTTGCGACACGAAGATTTACATAAAAAAAAAAAAAAAAAAAAAAATCCACCCACCTCAAGGTACCGTGAACATAGAAAGAATTTCAAAATTTTTGATTTTCTCAAAAATGGCTCTAATTATTTTGATTAAAATACCGTATGTTGAAAATATTTTCATGAACAATAAAATGCATATTCTGAGTTTTCTGGGACATGCCTATGAATACCGCCTTATTCTGGACTAATTTTGTGGAATTTTGGACAACTGGTACACCGTAAGACACAGACAAAAACTTATGTTGAGCACATTAAAACACGACATGAAAAGCTGTATATTTATACAATGCTTCTTGAAGATGTGCAGCTACAGGTGTATATTGAACGGTCTTCAGAGAAGCAGGACGTGTATTAACTAAGGAGCAAAGAGTCTTCTTTCTTGCTCACTTCAGTGCGAAAACAAAATTTGCTGCCACTAATCAAAACATTCTGTTGCGTGTCGCAGATACATAAATCTTTAACGATACTAAAACAATGTGGCTCTGGGGAAGCATGTTAAATGTTTCACACTTGTTTTGTCACACTCTTCCCTTATTACTACGATCGAAACTTTACAGATGGCTGCAGTAAAATGTAAACAAGTTTTAGTCTAACTAAATTACCTTCTAAAGTCACGAAGCTGTCTGTATGTGTGGGAATGCGCACGCGGTTTTAGAACAGGTTAGAGAACAGACTGCAGCCAGGTTAAGAAGGCGCTTTTTGCTTCTTTTCGTGTACACCCAGCCCGCAGAAGAATTCCAATTGGTTTTGAGTTCTGCATTCATGTATCGTCTACTCTAGTCTCTGGGAATTAGCAGCTTTACTCTGCGTGTGCCCTTAATTCCGCTCAGTAACAAATAACAAATTATAGTCCTTGAGGGTATTGTTGCCGACTAACGTCAGGCAGCCAGGCTTTGCTCTTCAAACGCGCAATTTTCTGCGTAATGGAACATATACAGTTGGTGTTGCAGCGCACGCATAGGGCAGGGTGGAAAGGACGAAATGTGCCATTAACAGCGCGAGAAAGCAAGGATGTTGTAGGAGTAATGGCATCGCTTCCTCAGTGTTGCACGTAAACGGTAATGAGTTACATTAGGACAAATCAGGAATTGCGCGGCCATAGGGAGGCGATTAAATATACAAATAATAATGACGATGATAATATTAATGATGCTAATAAATTATTCCACTGTAATTATTATTTACCGCCGATTCTGCTATGTTTTTGTTAAAAGAAACAAAACAATTGATACGTTTTTATTTGACAGTAGCTTTGTGTATTAATTTTCTCCATTTAACCCAAAATATTACTTGATGTAATACACTACAATTGCAGTGTAACGGTGACAGGGGTATCTTCTTCTTCTTCTTCTTTTATGAAATAATCTTTAGCTAGCTCATGTACCACATAATCTCAAATAACCAACATCTGCAATAGGTAGAGTGCATGGCTAATGTGTATAGTTTATAACTTGTTAATTTTATACGTGAAACAAGCACGTCTTATTTCTTTGTTTAAATGATGTGACGAAGGGAACGATAGTTAATACATACAAAGATATTCCATTTTCACTGTTATCTTGCGTCATTGACTGGGTTCATTTACTTAGCATTGAATGCAGAAGAAAGTGAGAGAGTACTACGATCATCTAGCGGCAAATAAATAAGTACGTTTTTATTTATTTTAAACGATAGGAGCAAGGAAAGGACAGTTAACTTATAAAAATGTATGTTGTGTTGCGTCATTGTCTCGATAAACTGGTGCGTTACCGTAGTAATGAATGGGGAGGAAAAACAGAGCACTAATGCTTCCATTTAGCAACATTTGCCGTGCTACTAATGTCATCTTGCGGCTGCGTTCCCTAGACACTGTCTGCTCATTTTTGCAGCGCTTTTTCATTTTCTGAAGTTGGTATGGACTTGCGGCGTTGCCCACTACACAGACAACTTAGTCGGCAACATTACTCCTTCAATTCCTACTCTTGGGATATACAATAAATACTTCAGTCGATGTCAATGCAACCTTTATAATGATATTGCCGGCGTAAAACTGCTGGAATCGTGACCCTGACTGCCAACCCTGCTACCGAGTTTAGCTAATCGAAGTTTGTGATATGATACTTTGCTTACTTCAAGTCACAGCGAGCAAATTTTGTACAGTCTGTATCGAAAGTGTTTCGCATATGTTTGTATCAAAAGTGGGCTGTAAATAAAATTTATTTTATTTTTTAACCATGTCTCCTACGTTTTCAAAGTGAAGTGGCAAGGTATTACTTAGAGCAGAGAAATAATTGCAAATGTCCTTGACTTCATGAAACAAGAGGCAGAGATGAAGGAAGAAAATATATGTTCCCCGAGTTCTTCCAAAGCCTATAGAAAGTGAATGAAAGAGTAGCCAAGGCAGTATTTCACTGAGTTTGTATCACAGAGCTCTCAAAGATAAGAAAGATTGAAAAATAAAACTTAATATATTACTTTTAAATTAAAAGACGTGGAACAGTTGTGTCGCCAGCGAATTGCTGAAATTGGCAGGCCAGAATAGGAAAATGTATGTCGACATGTTGAGAACATTGAAAATTAGAAAGAACTGTAGAAAATCAAAAAGAATTCTAATCCAGGATAATGGTACAGAAAGTGATAACGTTGATGATGACAATGACGTGAGCGAAGACCAAGGACTGTCAGGTGTGGAAGAATTGGAGGCAGACGATTGACATTGTTTATATAGTAGGCCATTTGTATAGATGTTTTGTAGATTACATATGAAAACACATGTTTATCAGTGCAGGTGCACGAGAGGTGAGAGATATTTGACATTGACTGTGACAGACATGAATCGACTGGTGAACTGCTTATCTGAAAGTACACTCGCTTCCTAGCTCTCATTAAGATTTTCACATGTCCAGATCTGCTTCACCAGTTATAACTCGTCCGTTCCAGAAACAATAAGGTTACCTCCCAATGTAGTTAATGCATATGACTGTAACATGATGAAGACAGCTTGTTTTATGACGATCTATAGCAAGCCACTACACGCCTAGCTGAGCAGACCAGATAAAGTGTCCTAATATGAGGAAGTCAGGTGGAGGGCAAGAGACTCCCTAGGTTGCGCGCAATACATTGGTTGTAATGGGAAAACAGTGAAACTTAAAACAGCTATAATTACGTCATAAGGATACCTGAGTAAGAAATAATTGCGACAACATGTTCTTTATGATCGCCAGCATCTATGCACAGGGATTTATTTGTAGTGTTTAACGCCCGCTTTATGGCACCGCAGGCGGTGACACTGATGATACATGGATGATGATGGAGCACTGGTGGAATGCGATGGCGGGGGAAACCGAAGTACCCGGAGAAAACCCGCCCCAGCGCCGCTTTGTCCATCACAAATCTCACATACGGTCGTTTGGGATCAAACCCCGGCCGTCTAGGTGAGAGGCGAGTGGTCTAACCACTCGGCCACGGCCCGGCCGCACAGGGATTAGACCTTGAATGTCCTGTTGGAAGTTGAATAAAATCACTTCATTGACTAGACGGAATTTCATTCCACAACTCAACAAAACAGAAGCAAATATTATAATTGAACTTGAATATAGCATACCTGCATGTAAAGTGTTTTATGTAAGCGTCTCAGAGAGCATAATTCAGCTTTAATTCCGTTTTCTCAATTTCTTCTCAGTGATTCGATCTATACTTTCTGCTTTTGACTTTAATGCACAAAGTCGTCAACAAGAATTATAAAGAGGGTTTGTTAAGGGTGTCTGCAGTAAAGTGGTCACAATGCTAAATTAAAAATATGCTGGGTTCGATTCTAGGCTGATGAAGCTATTCAAGAGCCTGGAAATATGAATGCGGTACTGAATGTGTGTAAGTTAATCGAGAAGTACAGTTTTAATGTGCAGCTCAAATTTAAGCAGTCATTATAAAAGGTCAAAGTTGTTATACGACGATGTTACCTAAGGCGGCATGTAAATAAACAAAAACAAACAAATAAATAAAATGATTTAGCAGAAAAAACATATGCAATACGGGATTTTCAGAAATAATATGTACAGTATAAAAATAAAATAAACGTGAAATTAAATATCTGTATTTCAAGACGTAAGTAAACATTTTCTATCAGCATTTGTGGTATATTTGAGTTAGATAAGATAGGTATATTAATATGTGCACAACAGGAGAGTATGGCCTGTGCTTTCTGAAATAATTTATAAACAAATCTAAAATTAGAATCGATTATTACTCAACATTCTTTATGTTCTAACACTTTTGCAAAATCCCTTTTTGCACCCTGTGGGGTTGTGTTTCAGTCTGAAATTACAGATTTGAAGAACTAAGTTAATCGAGATTTCGGGTATTTTATTTTTTTATTTAGGACAAATTATAATATTGAATGTAATATTTTAACACTGCCTTCCAATGCTAATAAAACATACTAAATAGTTATAAGAATGAAATTAGCGTTCTCGTTACCTTTGTCAGATGGAAAGGAAACTAAATACTGAAGGAACTGTGTCAGGGTTTAGCATTTACAGTTTAGAACATTTAGAAACGGTTTTTCGCAAAATGCACTTTGATATTTCGATGGCACACATTTGTTACGTCTCGGTGCAGCTGACGATTTACTCAATAATTCGATTTTATGAATTATGAATTAATCATTCGCTTAGTGACCGAGGAAACCACGGGAATAAATCGGAATGAATTTGAAACACAAATGTTACAATTTATTCTTACCGATTGAAAGCGATTTTGGACCCCCGGGGGAAGCCCCAAACCCGCGTCGGTCTAAAAATAATGTGCTACCATCCAGCTGCAACCCGCCGAACATCGTCGCCTGGGGTTTCAATTCTGAAAGAGTTGATTAGGAAATGGATGGAAACACGACATGGTGATATAAAGAACCATTCACCTGGCAAGCCAGGCAAACTCACGGGCCAGGTAGGCCGGCCACGACCTCCCAAATACTAAACACAACATGGTGATATGATGGATCATTCAGCTGGCGAGCCGGAGAAACTCATGTACCAGATAGGCCGGCCACTACCTCCCAAATACGAAACACGACATGGTGATATAATGGACCATTCAGCTGGCTAGCCGGGGAAACTCATGGACCAGGTAGGCCGGCCACGACCTCCCAAATTTGAAACACCACATGGTGATATAATGGACCATTCACCTGGCGAGCCGGAGAAACTCATGTACCAGATAGGCCGGCCACTACCTCCCAAATACGAAACACGACATGGTGATATAATGGACCATTCAGCTGGCTAGCCGGGGAAACTCACGGACCAGGTAGGCCGGCCACGACCTCCCAAATACGAAACACGACATGGTGATATAATGGACCATTCAGCTGGCTAGCCGGGGAAACTCACGGGCCAGGTAGGCCGGCCACGACCTCCACAATACGAAACACGACATGGTGATATAATGGACCATTCAGCTGGCGAGCCGGGGAAACTCACGGACCAGGTAGGCCGGCCACGACCTCCCAAATACGAAACACGACATGGTGATATAATGGACCATTCAGCTGGCTAGCCAGGGAAACTCACGGGCCAGGTAGGCCGGCCACGACCTCCCAAATACGAAACACGACATGGTGATATAATGGACCATTCAGCTGGCTAGCCGGGGAAACTCACGGGCCAGGTAGGCCGGCCACGACCTCCCAAATACGAAACACGACATGGTGATATAATGGACCATTCAGCTGGCGAGCCGGAGAAACTCACGGGCCAGGTAGGCCGGCCACTACCTCCCAAATACGAAACACGACATGGTGATATAATGGACCATTCAGCTGGCGAGCCAGGGAAACTCACGGGCCAGGTAGGCCGGCCACTACCTCCCAAATACGAAACACGACATGGTGATATAATGGACCATTCAGCTGGCTAACCGGGGAAACTCACGGGCCAGGTAGGCCGGCCACGACCTCCCAAATACGAAACACAACATGGTGATATAATGGACCATTCAGCTGGCGAGCCGGGGAAACTCATGGACCAGATAGGCCGGCCACGAATCCCAAATACGAAACACATGGTGATATAATGCACCATTCAGCTGGCGAGCCGTGTAAACTCATGGACCAGATAGGCCGGCCACGACCTCCCAAATACGAAACACGACATGGTGATATAATGGACCATTCAGCTGGCGAGCCGGAGAAACTCATGGACCAGATAGGCCGGCCACGACCTCCCAAATACGAAACACGACATGGTGATATAATGCACCATTCAGCTGGCGAGCCGAGGAAACTCATGGACCAGGTAGGCCGGCCACGACCTCCCAAATACGAAACACCACATGGTGATATAATGGACCATTCAGCTGGCGAGCCGGAGAAACTCATGTACCAGATAGGCCGGCCACTACCTCCCAAATACGAAACACGACATGGTGATATAATGGACCATTCAGCTGGCGAGCCGGAGAAACTCATGTACCAGATAGGCCGGCCACTACCTCCCAAATACGAAACACGACATGGTGATATAATGGACCATTCAGCTGGCGAGCCAGGGAAACTCATGGGCCAGGTAGGCCGGCCACGACCTCCCAAATACGAAATACGACATGGTGATATAATGGACCATTCAGCTGGCGAGCCGGAGAAACTCATGTACCAGATAGGCCGGCCACGACCTCCCAAATACGAAACACGACATGGTGATATAATGGACCATTCAGCTGGCTAGCCGGGGAAACTCACGGGCCAGGTAGGCCGGCCACGACCTCCCAAATACGAAACACGACATGGTGATATAATGGACCATTCAGCTGGCGAGCCAGGGAAACTCATGGGCCAGGTAGGCCGGCCACTACCTCCCAAATACGAAACACGACATGGTGATATAATGGACCATTCAGCTGGCGAGCCAGGAAAACTCATGGACCAGATAGGCCGGCCACTACCTCCCAAATACGAAACACGACATGGTGATATAATGGACCATTCAGCTGGCGAGCCAGGGAAACTCATGGACCAGATAGGCCGGCCACGACCTCCCAAATACGAAACACGACATGGTGATATAATGGACCATTCAGCTGGCGAGCCGGAGAAACTCACGGGCCAGGTAGGCCGGCCACGACCTCCCAAATACGAAACACAACATGGTGATATTATGGACCATTCAGCTGGCGAGCCGGAGAAACTCATGGATTAGATAGGCCGGCCACTACCTCCCAAATACGAAACACGACATGGTGATATAATGGACCATTCAGCTGGCGAGCCGGAGAAACTCATGGATTAGATAGGCCGGCCACTACCTCCCAAATACGAAACACGACATGGTGATATAATGGACCATTCAGCTGGCGAGCCGGGGAAACTCACGGACCAGGTAGGCCGGCCACGACCTCCCAAATACGAAACACGACATGGTGATATAATGGACCATTCAGCAGGCGAGCCGGAGAAACTCATGGATTAGATAGGCCGGCCACTACCTCCCAAATACGAAACACGACATGGTGATATAATGGACCATTCAGCTGGCTAGCCGGGGAAACTCATGGACCAGATAGGCCGGCCACGACCTCCCAAATACGAAACACGACATGGTGATTTAATGTATCATTCAGCTGGCGAGCCGAGGAAACTCATGGACCAGGTAGGCCGGCCACGACCTCCCAAATTTGAAACACCACATGGTGATATAATGGACCATTCACCTGGCGAGCCGGAGAAACTCATGTACCAGATAGGCCGGCCACTACCTCCCAAATACGAAACACGACATGGTGATATAATGGACCATTCAGCTGGCTAGCCGGGGAAACTCACGGACCAGGTAGGCCGGCCACGACCTCCCAAATACGAAACACGACATGGTGATATAATGGACCATTCAGCTGGCTAGCCGGGGAAACTCACGGACCAGGTAGGCCGGCCACTACCTCCCAAATACGAAACACGACATGGTGATATAATGGACCATTCAGCTGGCGAGCCGGGGAAACTCACGGACCAGGTAGGCCGGCCACGACCTCCCAAATACGAAACACGACATGGTGATATAATGGACCATTCAGCTGGCTAGCCGGGGAAACTCACGGACCAGGTAGGCCGGCCACTACCTCCCAAATACGAAACACGACATGGTGATATAATGGACCATTCAGCTGGCGAGCCAGGGAAACTCATGGGCCAGGTAGGCCGGCCACGACCTCCCAAATACGAAACACGACATGGTGATATAATGGACCATTCAGCTGGCGAGTCGGAGAAACTCATGGACCAGGTAGGCCGGCCACGACTCCCAAATACGAAACACATGGTGATATAACGGATCATTCAGCTGGCGAGCCGGAGAAACTCATGGACCAGGTAGGCCGGCCACTACCTCCCAAATACGAAACACGAATTGGTGATATAATGGACCATTCAGCTGGCGAGCCGGGGAAACTCATGGACCAGATAGGCCGGCCACGACCTCCCAAATACGAAACACATGGTGATATAACGGATCATTCAGCTGGCGAGCCGGAGAAACTCACGGACCAGATAGGCCGGCCACGACCTCCCGCTCGGTCTCCAGGGAAGATAGAGGGCCGCAAAGTTTCTGCAAGAGTAACGGTCTTGAACATATACTCAATCTTTCTCACAATACATCTCTAGAGGTCGCGAGTTCGAATCTCGCTTAGGGGACAGTTACCCGATTAGTTTTTTGACTTTCTCTAGCCCAATATGTACAATGTACCGAGATTTCACCGGAAGTATATGTTTTGGGGTCCCCTGAGTCCGAAAAAAGCATTTTTAAAAGAAGGTCCGTGTGGGTGTGTTTGTGGACAGCATAGCCCCAAAACGAAAAGACCGTTAAATACCAAACTTGGTATTTAGGTTTAGTATCTTCCAAGGATGCGACAAGAAGATTTTCAAAAAATCCCCCTACCACAAACTACCCTTTACAAGGAAAAAAATTCGAAGATGTTAATTTTCTTAAAAATATCTCTAAAGATTTTGATTAAAATCCCGTATATTAAAGCTATTTATGTCCGAAATAAAATGTATATATCGAATTTTTGGGGAATAGCTTCTGATGAGCTCTTTATTCTGGATGAATTTTGCTTAATTGCTAAACCGTACGAGATAGAAAAAAACTCACTACACAAAAAATGTACATCACGTCAAAACACACAATTTATGTCCTTTACGTTTTTGTTGTGGAGGTAACCGTTTCCGAGATACTCCTTGTTACTGGTTTCAATTGTGAAGTATTTAAACTTTTCTCAGACAGGAAGTGTCCGTTTTTCTTTTGTTAGTAGAACCTGGCCAAGCAAAGAATTGATTTGCAATGACAATCGCATAACAATAGCTTTTAAAACATTTGACAATCACTTCAGCATAGCGCATTCGCTTATTCTCTCCTACTTATTAGGAACTAAGTAATAAGAATATTCTGCTAATATTTATCTCGATTAGCACTGTGTACAAAGAAGAAGAATCTTTTGTAGGAGGTTTGTAGAGCAGCTAGAGAAAGTTATGTGAGTGTAACACATCAGATTTTTTTTCCTTTCTTTTACATAGGGGTTTTCCCTTATCCTGAGAAGACGAACGAGGAGTAACTATAAGCTCCATGAACTCCGAGGTCATTTGAGTATTATTTCCCCGATTTCATTCATCCGATATGATCAACCAGGTTAAAGGCCTTTAGGCTAAAAAAAACTGAGGTGTTCCATTCACATGACTTTCTCTACATCTCAGGAACAAATTATTATTAAAAAGCTTAAGCTGTTACTTACTTCATGCAAATCGAGAAAAAATTAGCAGAAATACGTTGTTTCCTTGTATGTAGAAGCAAAATAGGTTAAAGTGACAGTCAAAATCTGTTGCTATGAGATTGGAGTTCCTTTCTTTGTATGGACAGGAGCTGACAAATTCCTGAATGAGAAAAGTATAAGTTTTTTAAAGCTGAAGCCAAAAACAAGGAATATCTCAAAAATGATCAACTCCTCGAAGATGTATATGGCATAAAATGTATGTTTTAAAGTGCTCTACGTTTTTTGTGTGGTAAGATTTTGTCCATCTCTTACGGTTTAGCATTTATGCAAAATTTCGTAAAATTCATCCAGAATAAAGTAGCCTTCAGAGGCTATTCCCAGAAAATGCAATATATACATTTTATTTGTCAGGTAAATATCTTTAATATACTATATTTTAATCAAAATCGTTATAGCCATTTTTGATACAACAAAAATGTTCGATAAAAGTTCCATGTAAAGGGTAGTTAGGGGTGGAGGATTTTGTTGCAAATCTTCATGTCGCATCCTTGAAAGATAACAAACCCAAATACCAAGTTTGGTTTTTAAAGGACTTTTCGTTTTTGAGCTATGCTGCCCACAGGCGCACGCGCGCGCACACACACACTCATACACACATATATTTTTTTTTTTTGGATTCAGGGCTTCTCAAAACACGTATATCCTGTGAAATCTCGGTATCGAATTTTTGGGTGCATTACAATACCTTCTCTATACACTATAAAGTAAAAAGTGTTATGCAGGTGAAATTGCATCGAGGCAGACAAGTTGTTTGCCCGAGGAACCCGGAAGCCGGAAGTGGAGGTGGCTCTTATTGATGGATGAGACTGTACTTCGCCAACCGTTTCCTGTGAGAGGACGGTTACATCGCAGGGGGGAACTACCCCCTCTCGAACTCTGCGGGTTTTTTCTAAAGCTCGAATGAGAACAGAAGACTTTGAAAGGTCTCCGCTTCCGATCAGCTGCTGGTGGGCCTTAGGCTGGTTTCTGTGGCAGTCTCTTTTAGACAATAATCATTTTCATTGTTGTAACAATTCAATATTTTGTATAGTTATAGGAATGCGGTGCAGGACTTTACGAAATGTTTGTATATTAATTTCTTATTTGGCAATAATCGATACCTATTTTAGGCTTTAGGTTTGTTGGAAAATACTCTGAGTTTACAATATTTTCTTCTGTCAAAATTACTCAACTTCTGAATGAAAGGCCACCAGCATTTTTCGCTGCTGTATTCTAGATACGGTTCAACACACTTCCCCAGGTAAACAAATGGAAGGAAAGGATTAAATAAATCGTCAAAAACCATTAGTATAACTATGTAGGTATTAGCTATTCACGCAAAGTAATACTTGCAAGCGTTACACACGTACATGCATGGGTGTAAAGTTATGTACAAGGGGAAAACAGTAAAATATTCAAATGTTTAACTTTTACTTTCTCTACACGTGTATAGAGAAGATATTGCACTCTACCCAAAAATCGATACCGAGATTTCACCGGAAATATATGTTTTACCGTCGCCTGTAAATTAAAATAAAATAAAAAAAAAAACACAAAAAGTTCCGTGTGTGTGTGTCCGTGTGTCTGTGAACACGATAACTCAAAAACCAAAAGTCGCTAAGATACCAAACTTGGTATTTAAGTTTAGTATCTTCCAGGGATGCGACACGAAGCTTTTGAGAAAAATCCCCCCCACCTCAAACTACCCTTTACATGGAACTTTTTTCGAAATTTTTGATTTTCTGAAAAATGGCTCTAACGATTTTGATTAAAATATCGTATATTAAAGATATTTACCTGACAATTGAAATGTACATCTTGAATTTTCTGGGAATAGCCTCGGAAGACTGCTTTATTCTGGAGGAATTTTGCGGAATTTTGCATAACCGTAAACCGTAAGAGATGGAAAAAACTTACCTTCCTTGTTTTTGGTTTCAGCTTTAAAAAACTTATACTTTTCTCATACAGGAATTTGTCAATTCCTGTGCATACAAACAAAGGAACTTCAATCACATAGCAACCAACTTTTGACTATAACTTTAACCTATAGTACTCCCTTATTTCGCTTCTACTTACAAGGAAGCAAGCTAGTTCTGCTAATGTTTTAGCATGAAGTAAAGAGAAGCATAAGCTTTTTAACAATAAATTGTTGCAGAGATGTAGAGAAAGTCATGTGACTGGAACACATCAGATTTTTAAAAATATTTCGCTCAGTGTGTTAAATATTGCCCGGTGCAAGATATTTTAAGAGTGGATCCTTTAGAGATATGTGGTTCGGATTTCTTTTCTATCACATAATCTCATCTGAAAGAGAAACAAGTGATGTGGTGCACTCTATGTTCTTCACGGGAACTATTCTTCCTTAGCTTCCGCTCATCATGATAAAATATTTGCAAAGAAATGATTTCAAATTTGGTGGAATTAATTTCTGTATGTTTATACACAAGGCAGTGAGCTGATGCAGCGCTTTTTTATTTTCCCTCTTGCTTACCTATAGTACATAACAAAAGGAGTATTGCATTCCAGCCAAAAAATGGGTACCGTAGTTTCAGGTTTTGAGACTGAATCCAAAATAAGTAGTTTTAGTTTTTTTACTTATTACATAATAAATAGCAAGAAAAGGTATTGCATTCTACCCAGCAATTCGATACCGAGATATCATTGTAAATACACGTTTTAGGGTCCCCTGTAAAAAGAATTAGAAAATGGTCCTATGTGTGGATTTGTGTGTTCAGTGAACAGTGTAATTCAAAAATGAAAAGTCAATTAAATACCAAACCAGATATATTTCAGCATCTTTTAAGGATGCGACCGAAAATGTTCAAGAAAATCCTCCAACAATTTACATGGACTTTTTTTTTTTTTTTTTTTAAAGCTGATGTTTCGAGTTATAACACCATTAGTTGCTCCCGACAATAGAAGTTAAACGGAACTACACAAATTAAACAAAAAATTATATGGAAGAGTAAGATGGAAGAATAATTTGCAGTAAAGTGAGCAGGAAAAAATGTGTAAACAATTTAGAAGGCGGTTATAAGTTGCGGTCACTTTCACGCTACAGAAAAAATAAGAAATAATAGTGCAAGACTTTGTGAAAGTTACATAATAGATCGCCAAATATTAGAAAATCTTGCACGGACTATAGTTATCAAAATACTCTGCACCTTTAGCTTGCTATTTAGGTGTTTAATATTATATTGTTTATAACTCTGTGTATCTTTCCACATATTGAGAGGTTTTGATAATCTAAAATAAGATATATTTACATTTTAACCTGCTGACTAATTTTGCATGCCTGTCTTTAAGTCATGTAAATTAAAAACATAGGCATCATAGATGTGCATAAATCAACAAACAGAAGTCTGCAAGGAGTTGATCAAAGTGCCGTTTTAATTTTGCTAGAGTTTTTCTTTTTAGAAGAAATAATTAATTCTCCTAGCTATCTCCCCAAAGGATTGAGCCATCTTTTATAACCGGTTCCAAAACTGCAAAATACCTATGTAGAAGAAATATTTTCTTAACTAGTTATTGAGGTTAATGTGTCTTGTGAACTGACCTTTGGTAAGTTTAAAAGCCAAATAAAGTGTGTAAAAACTACTTTTGGTCTTACAGCCTCAGAAATATAACGCATTTTGAAGTGGAGATGGAGACACGTATAATAGTGGGGGAAAACTGGAGAAAATATCGATTCATTTGAATAAAACTTTAGTAGCTGTACTTTGTACGCCCTTGTCATAAAAGCTAAAATACAGAACTATGTTGCTCACCATAATATTACATTCATATCAAGTTTTGCCCGATCTATCATTACTTCAGCACGCATTGAAAACATTAGTATTCTACTTTGGAGCGCTTGTCATAAAAGCTAAAATACAGAACTATGTTGCTCACCATAATATTACATTCATATCAAGTTTTGCCGGATCTATCATTACTTCAGCACGCATTGAAAACATTAGTATTCTACTTTGGAGCGCTTGTCATAAAAGCTAAAATACAGAACTATGTTGCTCACCATAATATTACATTCATATCAAGTTTTGCCGGATCTATCATTACTTCAGCACGCATTGAAAACATTAGGATTCTACTTTGGAGCGCTTGTCATAAAAGCTAAAATACAGAACTATGTTGCTCACCATAATATTACATTCATATCAAGTTTTGCCGGATCTATCATTACTTCAGCACGCATTGAAAACATTAGGATTCTACTTTGGAGCGCTTGTCATAAAAGCTAAAATACAGAACTATGTTGCTCACCATAATATTACATTCATATCAAGTTTTGCCGGATCTATCATTACTTCAGCACGCATTGAAAACATTAGGATTCTACTTTGGAGCGCTTGTCATAAAAGCTAAAATACAGAACTATGTTGCTCACCATAATATTACATTCATATCAAGTTTTGCCCGATCTATCATTACTTCAGCACGCATTGAAAACATTAGGATTCTACTTTGGAGCGCTTGTCATAAAAGCTAAAATACAGAACTATGTTGCTCACCATAATATTACATTCATATCAAGTTTTGCCGGATCTATCATTACTTCAGCACGCATTGAAAACATTAGGATTCTACTTTGGAGCGCTTGTCATAAAAGCTAAAATACAGAACTATGTTGCTCACCATAATATTACATTCATATCAAGTTTTGCCGGATCTATCATTACTTCAGCACGCATTGAAAACATTAGGATTCTACTTTGGAGCGCTTGTCATAAAAGCTAAAATACAGAACTATGTTGCTCACCATAATATTACATTCATATCAAGTTTTGCCGGATCTATCATTACTTCAGCACGCATTGAAAACATTAGGATTCTACTTTGGAGCGCTTGTCATAAAAGCTAAAATACAGAACTATGTTGCTCACCATAATATTACATTCATATCAAGTTTTGCCCGATCTATCATTACTTCAGCACGCATTGAAAACATTAGGATTCTACTTTGGAGCGCTTGTCATAAAAGCTAAAATACAGAACTATGTTGCTCACCATAATATTACATTCATATCAAGTTTTGCCGGATCTATCATTACTTCAGCACGCATTGAAAACATTAGGATTCTACTTTGGAGCGCTTGTCATAAAAGCTAAAATACAGAACTATGTTGCTCACCATAATATTACATTCATATCAAGTTTTGCCGGATCTATCATTACTTCAGCACGCATTGAAAACATTAGGATTCTACTTTGGAGCGCTTGTCATAAAAGCTAAAATACAGAACTATGTTGCTCACCATAATATTACATTCATATCAAGTTTTGCCCGATCTATCATTACTTCAGCACGCATTGAAAACATTAGGATTCTACTTTGGAGCGCTTGTCATAAAAGCTAAAATACAGAACTATGTTGCTCACCATAATATTACATTCATATCAAGTTTTGCTGGATCTATCATTACTTCAGCACGCATTGAAAACATTAGGATTCTACTTTGGAGCGCTTGTCATAAAAGCTAAAATACAGAACTATGTTGCTCACCATAATATAACATTCATATCAAGTTTTGCCCGATCTATCATTACTTCAGCACGCATTGAAAACATTAGGATTCTACTTTGGAGCGCTTGTCTTTTCAACTGCTTCTTTTATTTGTCTTTCTTGTTTCTGATCTTTAGCTCTGGACTTTTGTGTCAACGCACTCTAACAAGTGATTAGAGCTTTATTCGGACTAATTTTAAGTAGTAAACAATTTTTTTTTAATTTCTCTACGCGTACTATGTACATAGTGTATAGAGAAGGTCCTAAAATTCGATACCGAGATTTCACAGGAAATACATGTTTTAGGACACTCTGAATAAAAAAAAAAAAAAATAGAAAAAAGTCCGTGTGTATGTCACACAAAGATTTTCAAGAAAATCCCCCCCCCCGAACTACTCTTTACACAGAACACTTTTTCAAAAATTTTGATTTTGTCAAAAATGGCTCTAACGATTTTGATAAAAATATCGAATATTAAAGATGTTTACATGACAAATAAAATGTATATCTTCAATTTTATGGGAATAGCCTCAAAAGACCTCTTTATGCTGGATGATTTTTATTTAATTTTGTATTACTGGTAAACCGTAAGAGATAGACACACACTTACTGCACAAAAAATGCAGATCACGATACAACACACAATTTATGTCATACATTTTGCTCGTGGAGTTGATCGTTTTTGAGATATTCCTTGTTATTAGTTTCTCCTTTGAAAAACTTACACTTTTCTCATAAAGGAATTTGTCAACTCGTGTCCACACAAACAAAGGAACTTCAGTCACATAGCAACCATCTTTTGACTATCACTTTAACCTATGATACCCCTTATTTCGCTTCTACTTACAAGGAAGCAAGTAATAAGAATATTTCTGCCAACTTTTTCTCGATTAGCATGAAGTAAATAGAAGTTAAGCTTTTTAACAATAATTTGTTGCAGAGATGTAGAGGTCACGTGAGTGGAACAGATTTTTTTAGGAGTACCGCAAGCATAAAGCAAAAGCATGAGCTTGTTGGTATATTCATGCACATAACTAGCCTTTACGAAAGAGCGGCTATACAAACCTGCTTGGTCTTTACCTGTGCTAACCCTTGAACCAAGAAGTGTGTGAACGGTGGAACCACGAAGAAAGGGGCGGTACGTTAAACCATTAATCATTATGCCACTGGGGAACACTTTATCTTAAAACAATAAATAATATATTGTGTGGTTGGCTACCACTGCAGTGGTCCTCGCATAACTTCAACCATTGACTTGAAAAATCTAATGCTTCTATTTACTTCATACTAATCCAGAAAAAATTGGCAGAAACAGTCTTATTACTTGCAGAAGCGAAATAAGGGAGTACCATAGGTTAAAGTGAAGTCAAAAGCTGGTTGCTATCTGACTGAAGTTCCTTTGTTTGTATGAATAGGAGTTGACATATTCCTGTATGAGAAAAGTACAACTTTTTTAAAGCTGAAACCATAAACAAGGAATAACATAAAAACGATAAACTCCACATAAAAAAGTGTATATCATAAATTATGTGATTTAATGTGCTCTACATCTTTTGTGTGGTAAGCTTTTATCCATCTCATTCGGTTTAGCAGTTATGCAAAATTTCGTAAAATGCATCCAGAATAAAGTAGCCTTCAGAGGCTATTCCCAGAAAATTCAAGATATACATTTTATTTGTCCGGTAAATTATCTTTAATATACGATATTTTAATTAAATCGTGAGAGCCATTGGCCATGTGAATGGAACACATCAGATTTTTCAACTTTCTGCCAAACTACTAGCAAGATATTTTGCCGAAAAACCATCGAAGTGCGGCATTCGCAAATGCAGTCGATTGAAACTCACTAGCTCTTACTGACGGTGGTTTGCAGGGAAGTTTTTCTCGGTATAAATGCAGGTTAGCAAAATATCGTAGGAACTTCTTAAAATCTCTCAAAAATGGGCATTATTGTCTATTCCATTAAATGTGACCCCGATGAAACGAACTACTATAGTACATTGAGTACAGTGCCCACCAACAGTGCCGGAATGTTAAATAAACATACACGAGGTGTGAACAAAAAGTTTCTGGAATGACGTCTTAAAGTTTGTTTTGTCTGAACTGCACTGGCGCCCTCGAAGTAGTCTCCTTGGGAGTTGATACACTTGTCCCAGCGCTTCTGCCACTGCTGGAAGCACCTCGAAGTAGTCTCCTTGGGAGTTGATACACTTGTCCCAGCGCTTCTGCCACTGCTGGAAGCACCTCTGGAAGTCCTCTTCTTTCAGAGCCTTCTGCGATTCGCGATAGATGACATCAATATCCTCAAAACGGTGTCCAAGTCGCGGGAAAAGAAAAAGGTCCGCTGGTGCCAAATCTGGAGAATAGGCTGGATGGGAAGCAATATTCATCCTATTTTTATCTAAAAATTGGCGAAAAGAAAGGGCTTTGTGCGTGGGCGCATTGTCAAGATGCAGGAACGAGTCACCACTCCTCCATTTCTCCGGCCGTTTGCGTCGCAGCACTTTGCAGCACTTGTTTGTAGAACACTTGATTCACTGTTTGACCCAGTGGCACAAATTCTTTACGTAAAATGCATTTAATGTCAAAAAACTTCATTGACTTCACTTTGGATCGAACTTTTTCGGCCGTGAAAATGAAGAATTTCCATTGTGAAGATTGTTGCTTCGTTTCTGCATCGTACCCATAAGTCTATGTTTCATCACCAGTAATAATTTTCTCCATGAACTGTGAGTCATTTTGTAGCTGCTCTTTAAGATCAGCGCAGGCAATCACATGGCTTTCTTTTTGGTCATTTGAAAGCAGGCGGGGCACGAACTTGGCGGCAATTCTTCTCATGTCCAAAATGCCTTGCAAAATGCTTTGAACACTTTCAAGAAGAGTCAGAAAGTTCTCTTATTGTAATGTGCCTATCATTTAAGACAATTTCCCTCACCTGATTGATATTTTCATCAGTTTTGCTGGAACAGGGTCGCTCCGAACGATCTGCATCTTTAAGTAATGCCACGCCACTTTTAAATTTCGAAAACCACTCAAATGTTTGAGTTTTGGCCATAACTTACTCCCCATAAGCTGTTTTTAACGTTTCATAGGCTTCCGTTGCAGTTTTACCAAGTTTAAAGCAAAATTTGATGTTCGTTCCTTGTTCTTCGTAATGTGACATTTTTGCTACGCGGAAAAATCGCAGCACACGCAAAACACGTGTTCACTTCAAGACGTGGTCACAGGAAGTCACGTGACCTCTCATTTTTACCGGGAAGCTCTGGGTAAGAATTAAAGAAATCTCAGCGTCAGTATTGTTGTGAAGCCATTCCGGAAACGTTTTGATCACACCTCGTAAATAGGATGTCTATGTTTATGTTAAATGCATACAATAATATAAACTGCACACGTGAAACGTCATTCTGCAGAGACTGCTAATCCGCCTGCATATGTTTTGTCTTTTTTGTTCAATAACCGGATCTTAGAGCACGTGCTGCTTGCGTCTACAGGCAAATGTCCAGTGAACTTCAGTCTTTAGGTACCCCAGATGCGCTCGGTACTCAACAATCATGTTCACTTTAGGTTTGGTTTCAAATATTAAGTTTAATTATTGTTTGTATTTAAACTTTGAAGTTTAGAGACATATGCACTCTCATTCATATTTCCAGGATTAGCATAGAACACCACTCAAAAATACTTGTTCTATCAAAAATAAAGTAAATACCTAATTACACTATACTCCATTTTCTTGCATGGCCTTAGTTTTATACCTATATAAACACACACATATACAGTCACACACATTTGCGGAATTTCTGCCAAGCGTTTCCCGCTTTCTTAACGTTTTTCTAACTCTCCAATAAAGTCTTTCTCCTTTCACTCTTCAATTCTTTTCCCTTCTTTTCCCTTTACACACACACTCTCTCTCTCTCTTTCTTTCTCTCTCTCTCTTCTCTCTCTCTCTCGCTTCATCTCCATTGCCTTCACCATTTCTCTACTCCCTGTAAAATTTAAGTGGTGATTTGAATTGGGGGGGAGGCTAATCAAACTTAGAGCATAAAAAATCGACAGTATCGAGCATCGAGGCCACAATCTTTCTTTTTCGATAAGAACTCTTAAAAAATCATGCTGTTGGAGATCCAATTCTCTATCAACACTTATTTTGATTTTTCGGACATCCTGAAGTTTACATTTTAATTCTTCCAGGATTTGGAATAATTTCTCATCAGGCACTTTTGTCTGTGGCCCGCACTCGGGAGGACCGAGTTCGATACCCGTGGCACGTGTACATGACCTGTGGGTTTTGTTGAGATTTCCGCGGGTCGCCACGTGATTGCTGGGTAAGTTTCCTTCATCCCCAGGATTTTTTGTCCCTCCAATCGTTTCCACCGTCATTTCATTCACCCTTCATTCCGTTGGTTTCTTTCGGGGTTGGAGGTGGCGATGGTTCTCGGTGCGGGAAGCCCAAGGTGACTATCTCCGTCCCCGAATTCGGCTGGTTGCCGGGATACGGACCGCCCATTTTTACTTTCTCTACACTTACTATGTACATAGTGTATAGAGAAGGTATTGCACTCCACCCAAAAATTCAATACCGAGATTTCACCGGAAATATATGTTTTAGGGTCCCCAATATCCAAAAAAAACATTTTCACAAAAAGGTCTGTGTGTGTGTGTGTGTGTCTTACGAACACGATAACTAAAAAACGAACAGTCGGTAAAACACCAAACTTGGTATTTAAGTTTAGTATCTTCCAGGGATGCGACACTAAGATTTTGAGAAAAATCCCCCCACCCCAAACTACCCTTTACATGGAATTTTTTTCGAAAATTTGGATTTTCTATAAAATGGCTCTAACGATTTTGATTAAAATACCGTATGTTAATGATATTTACCTAACAAATAAAATGTATATTTTGAATTTACTGGGAATAGCCTCTGAAGACTACTTTATTCTGGATGAATTTTACGGAAGAGATAGACAAAAACTAACTACACAAAAAATGTAGAGCACGTTAAAACACACAATTTATGCTATATACATTTTGTTCGTGGAGTTCATCGTTTTTGAGACATTCCTTGTTTTTGGTTTCTGCTATGAAAAACTTATACTTTTCTCATATAGGAATTTGTCAACTACTGTCCATACAAACAAAGGAATTTCAGTGGCATAGCAACCAGGTTTTGACTATCACTTTAACCTATGATACTCCCTTATTTCGCTTCTACTTCAAGGAAGCATAAGCTTTTTAAGAATAATTTGTTGCAGGGATGTAGAGAAAGTCATGTGAATGGAACACATCAGATTCTTTTTAGATGTAACTATTATATGTGCAAGCATTTATTTTGATACGACTATCAATTTCATCACTATTACCAATAATTTAGTTACCGTTTAAATTGTCGGCACAAGGGCTCTCATCGTTTTACATTACAATATGCCGCCGCGTGTTTTCCGTCTGGCGCTACATTGCGAAGGGGCACTGGTCGCCGGGGGTTGTTTTCACGAGCATCAACTTAAGGCTGAACTGGGTTCACGCCCATACCCAGTTTCTCTGCCGTGTGCCTACTTCTTGCAATACGTTAGAGACTTCTGCTTCTCGTGATAACTTGTTAACCTTTTTACGCAATACATAATTTTTATAATGAACTCCTTAAATATACTCATTTTATAGAAAATGTGCATGTGGCATAACTTATCAGAACATAATTTTAATATGTAATAGTCTTCGAAAAAATTGATAATAAGGCATAAGTTCTTTTATATTGCCCCTTAGAAACCACCACCAGTGGTCAAAGAGATTAAAATATCATGTAACCTATTTTCAAAGATACACCTAAGAGATTTAGTTTCATAATAACCAAAAGCGCCGTCCTTGCGTTAACCCTAAATTACATGATTTATTTTGTTACATATGGCGTTCTTGCTCTAATTCGCAAACTAGTATGCATATCCCTTTCCCGGCACAGGTGAAGAGATTTTGATCGTTAGTGCGATACACAATGGACTGGCTATCCATTCAAAGCCGAATGTCAGAGCGGTTGCAGTCAAATACAGCTGTGTAAGGTTGGGGAGGACCCAAGTAAAAAAACCGGTGTGGTGGCCAACATTGATGATGACGGCAGATGCACGGATTTTGCTAGTTTATATTTAAAAAAATACACCACAGTTTTATTGCAAAAACATTAACAATTTTACAATATAAAACACCTATTACTAGCCTAATTTTATTGCTGACGGTTAGTGTAATACGAAGTTAGAAAAAAGTCAACTAAAAATATTAAGCCCCCCTGTATAGTGTGGTGGTAGCGTGTCTGCCTCACATTTAACAGGTCGCGAGTTCGAATCTCGCTTAGGGTGAGTTACCCGGATAAGGTTTTTTTTCGGGGATTTTGCTTATTCTGAGAAGACGAATGTCGAGTAATTTTAAGCTCCTTGGACCCCGAGATCATTTGAGTATCATTTCACCAATTTCATTCATCGTCCGATAGGCCGCGCCGTGGCCGGGTGGTCAGACCACTCGCCTCTCACCTAAACGACCCGCGTTCGATCCCAAGCGACCGTATATGAGATTTGTGGTGGACAAAGCGGCGCAGGGGCGCGTTTTCTCCGGTTTCCCCCGCCATCACATTCCACCGGGGCTCCATCTTCATGTATCATCAGTATCATCGCCTGCGGTGCCAGAGCAGTAAAAGCGGGCGTTAAACACTACCAAAAAAAAAAAAAAAAAAAAAACCCTTAGATTAATCATCTTTGTTTCATGCAATTAAGCGTTAGAAACACACACAGACACAAATATGCGATTTGTAACTTCTGGATAGCCGATTACATTATTGGAATCTAACAACGTCGAGGAAGACAGGAATGAGTTGTTGACACATGAGACGGGCTCTGGCACTTGAATGAGCTTCCAACATACCCTATCTGAAATAAAGATAGTGAATGGTATCTTTTACTGTTTGATTGAGGGGCACGCGTGATGTGACAATAGAAACAGGCAGTTATCGAGCGTCTGCACTCCACTTTGTTCCGTCGAGCACCGTGTAACATAATAAGAGGCGCTCTCTCTTAGTATGGTTTCTGTGACCCCAAGCGTCTGTCATAAGTCTCACGTTGTAAATGTAAATGGCGTCTTATTTATGGACGCTCTGTGGCTCTCAGCGTCCCATTCTATACTGGGCGTGAAAGACCGCTTAATTTTGCTCAGAGGCCTCTCTATCAGACTTGAACTTCTTTTACGTGCCCTAAATCTTTATTTCCCTGCCGAAGGAAGCCATGCTAAGGATTTTTACACCCGAAAAAATCCATCGTCCTCCGCCGGGTTTGAACCCGCGACTTTGGGTATATGAAGTTAGCATGGTAACCATTACACCCAGATAAAGTTAGGCAAATACATTTTCCTTGATGGAAAAAACATGTTACGTTTACTACAACTCAAGCTAACAGTAAAATTATTCTCCGCATTCTGATCAGTGTTGCGCCGAACAACCATGCCTCGTAAAATAAAATTCCTAACCCCTCATTCACAGTATTTTTCATTTAGCAGAGAATTTTCTGTTCAACAAGAAACCTGTGGGAGTCAACTTATGCATATTCTGCGTTCAATACATAGAAACGTCGGCTGAAATAAGGAATAAAGCTTCGTATTAAAATTATGAATTAAGCAAACCATATATATGCAGTAAGAGTGAAACAAATGCACCATACTAACTTCATATACCCTAGATCACGAGTTCAAACCCAGCAGAGAACGATGGGAGCCTTAGCATGGCTTCCTTCGGAAGGGAAGTAAAGCCGTTGCTACCGTGTCGTATATTTACGGCACGTAAAAGAACCTCAAGCCTCTGAGCAAAATTAAGCGGTCTTTCACGCCCAATTTAAAATGGAACGCTGAGAGCCACAGTAGTTAAAGAGCGTCCATAAATAACACGCCAATTACATTTTTTTTTTTTTTTTTTTTTTACAAATTTACACGAATCTTAATAACTCAACAGCTGACGGGCGCAGTTTTTTAATTCAGCGGAGTTTTAGCCATATTTGAGATAGCAAGTTGTCGGAGCCATCAAAGTGAATGGCGAATGGCAACATGATAGGCAAATGGTTACAGCACAGAAACGAAAAGGAGAGAGTGCAGAGAAACTATATCGAGAATGATACAAGCGTGGTATTGCTGAAATAGCACTGAACGAAAAAACCCTGTGATTGTGCAGTTTGATTCACTTATCAGAAAATAGGAAAGCTGAAATACTGTAAACATATATTGTCATTTGCAGTGTAAAAGCAAACTTCAGTGCCGGTTTTAGGATAATATACCTATTAGGCACAGAATGAAAAATCTGATGTGTTCCATTCACATGACTTTCTCTACATGTCTGCAACAAATTGTTGTTAAAAAGCTTATGCATATTGAGAAAAAATTAGTAGAAATAGTCTTATTACTTGCTTCCTTGTAAGTAGAAGCGAAATAAGGGAGTACCATAGGTTAAAGTGATAGTCAAAAGCTGGTTGCTATGTGACTGAAGTTCCTTTGTTTGTATGGACAGGAGATGGCAAATTCTTGTATGACAAAAGTATAAGATTTTTAAAACTGAAAACAATAACAAGGAACTCAAAAACGACCAACTCCACGCAATATATGTAACATAAATTGAATGTTTTACGTGCTTTATATTTTTTGTGTGGTAATTTTTGTCCATCTCTTACGCTTTAGCAGTTGTGCAAAATTCCGTAAAATTCATCAAGAATAAAGTAGTCTTCAGAGGCTATTCCCAGAAAATTCAAAATATACATTTTATTTGTTAGGTAAATATCATTAACATACGATATTTTAACACAAACCGTTACAACCATTTTATAGAAAATCCAAATTTTCGAAAAAAGTTCCATGTAAAGGGTAGTTTGGGGTGGTGGGATGTTTCTCAAAAATTTCGTGTCGCATCCGGAAGATACAAAGTTTGGCAGTTTACCGACTTTTCGTTATTGAGTTATCGTGTTCACAGACAAACAGACACAAACACATACACACAGGGACCTTTTTCAGAATTTTTTTTTGGGGGGGGCTACAGCGGACCGCAAAAAACAACATATTTCCGTTGAAATCTCGGTATCGAATTTTTGGATGGACTGCAATACCTTCTCTATACACTATGTACATAGTACGTGTAGAAAAAGTAATAAAAGATAAAGGGATCTTGTAAAAATCTAAAATTGTTCACATAAGACATCAAACCATATGCTAATATTAGCTCATTAACAAATATGTATACCGTATTTATATATGCATTGTTAAAGGTAAATCTAGGCATGTAGTACGGCAGAAAATTGTTGTGGAGCATGCTGGCCAATAAAATTGTATAAACATATATACATACATTGCATTAGTTACATGCCCACACACGTAATGCGCTGAACTTCTGCATCCAAGACTTCTGTACCAGATTTGTGAGGCCTGTTTTAGAGAGCTCCGCGACTCTAACTTTTGCAATAATATGGATATAAGTTAATTAATTAGCAGTTTTTGAGATGCAGAAATTTGTGATTCATATGTCCCTTATCATCAGTAATTCTTATTTTCTTAAATACCATAAGAATCTTTGGCTTTTGATCTGCTAATGACTGATGTCTTATTATTAATCTATGGCGACACTGAACTAGAGTGTGCCAGTATTTTATTTGTGCTGCCACCTAGTGACAGTTTTAATAAAGTGACAAGCCTTCGGCTGACGAACGAAGTCCTCTTTCACCACTCCTCTACCAAATATTCAGCTTTCTTTTCTCAAAGCATTTATTTTGTAGCGCCCGTGAGCGTGTCCTCTCCGAACAAAACTTCCTCTCCTAGCCAGGAGTAGGAACTAGTCGCCCGAGTGTACTTGGGCGGGGGCAAATCACCACGGTACCTATCCGCTTTTCTTGCGGATTTACCCGTGTGATATAGTAGATGTAGTCTTGTGCAAGCGTTTATGTCTGTGTCGAAGTAATGTGGGCAGGGTGTTTCCTTCTGTGCAGCCGGCGCGGGCTGGCTTACCTACCTGAGTGGTCACCCACCTAGAGAGGGACCAGGCCCGATGCTGCTTACCTTGGCCAGCCGCTTGCGGGCTGTCAAGGAAAGCAGTGCCGGCTAGCGGGAAGAACTGAAAGGATGTAGGTACGGGGTGGGGGAAGCCAGTGTTGCAGATCTGGTCGGAGTACAACTGGATGGTCACCCGTCCGAGTCGGGACCGGGCCCGATGCTGCTTAACTTGGCGGGTAGAACTGTAAAGAAGGGAGAGGCGGCCGGAAAACTACCATCCCAAGGCGTCCTTGGGAAGGCGGTAGCTTACGCGTCTCCTAGGCAGCGTGTGGTCGTAAAGACCGAGAGTGTTCACCTGGGGATTTGGGTGGGGAGCAAGTTTAGTGTATATTGTGCGAGCTCTTTCTCGCACAACGTCCACTATGTAAGGGATTCCGGAATGGGAATGGAGAATGTGGGAAAACAACCTATTTTCTATTGACTCTTAGGTTGATCCCCGCCAAAACGGATCCTCGTGGTCAGTGGCCCGCTGTACAACATAGTAGTAATACCATGCTAATAACCTAAATGACACAATAAATTATTCTTAAATGGTATAATAATATTGAATAAAAATAGCTACGAGTTTCTACCATTCAACAGAGATATACGACCCAGCATGCAATTCGTGCGAGTCACGTGATTTCCGCAAATTGTTTACACAGTAACGGTTCCCTTCAGTCGCAACATGTAACAAAGGAGAAGCGTTGTTTTGGGAGATGACAGTTTAAGTGACACTTGTTGATATCCTGGTTGTTATCAAACTTGGAGAGGAAAGCAGCAGTACCAACATCTGGAGGGAATAGAGCCGCTTCCAAAGAGCGAATAAATCGAAGTTATTGCATGCATGTTATTCATTTTTTCGCAAGTGTTTTTAGATGTGATTATTACATGTGCACGCATTTATTTTGATACGACTGTCAATTTTATCACCATTACCAATAATATAGTTACCGTTTAAATTGTCGGCACAAGGGCTCTGATCGTTTTACATTACAATATGCCGCCACGTGGTCGAGAAGGTATGACAGTATTTCTGGCGCGATGGCGGAAGGCTACATCGCCTGGGGTTGTTTTGACGAGCATCAACTTAAGGCTGAACAGGGTTTAGTAAATAACAACCTGCTCATCTCGCTCGGTACTGCGCCGTGGACACACGACCGGGGCATGCCCCGGCCGACTAGCACTGCGTCTGGCGTCATCTCATTACTTCCTGAAGGCCATAGAGACAGGATGGCAAAAAGCTCGAGCGATTTTATCATCACAAGCTTGCGAACCCCAGTGCTCTTATCAAAAATCGATATATCTGTCTGCAATGGCACAACAGCACAATTTCGAGACTTGGTCTCCGCTAACGATTTTTCAAACAATTGAATTTCTAGTTCATGAGTTTGCCACTGCAAGCGCATGGTGGCGAGGGATTAACTCGTCGCCCATGAGACGAAACCACGACTTGCGGACACGAAACTTACAGAAACTAGCCCAGGAAAGGCTCCTGGGCTAATTTCAAAGTGTCGGGTTCTTTTAGGTGCAAATAAACATTACATGAGGCCAACGCTATGCCATGAGTTTCCGTTGCTAGTAGGCATTCGCTACTATTTCACGTTACTTTACGAATTAACTGACTTTTAACCATATATTTTTAAGAAAAACGTTTAAAATGTGTTTTAAACGATTTTGTATTCATTTGTTTATACGTAGAGGAAAACATTCATCGCTAGGAATCCAACATTGTATTTTTACTTTCTCACACGTGCTGTGTACATAGTGTATAGAAGGTATTGTAATGCACCCAAAAATTCGATACCGAAATTTCAATGGAAATACATGTTTTGAGACCCCCTGGATCCAAAAAGAAAGCATTTTCAGAAAAATGTCCGTGTGTCTGTCTGTGTGTATGTGTGTGTCTGTGGGCAGCATAGCTCAAAAACGAAAAGTCCACTAAAAACCAAACTTGGTATTTAAGTTTGGTATCTTCCAAGAATGCGACATGAAGATTTTCAAGAAAATCCCCCCCCCAACTACCTTTACATGGAACTTTTTTCGAAATTTTTGATTTTCTAAAAAATGGCTATAACTAATTTGATTAAAATATCGTATATTAAAGATATTTACCTGTCTTGAATTTTCTGGGAATAGCCTCTGAAGACTACTTTATTCTAGATGAATTTTGCATAAGTGCTAAACCGTAAGAGATGGACAAAAACTTACCACACAAAAAGGTACATCTCGTTAAAACACACACCATTTCTTTCGTGGAGTTGATCGTTTTTAAGATATTCCTTGTTTTTGGTTTGAGGTTTGAAAAACATACTTTTCCCATACAGGCATTTGTCAATTCCTGACCATGCAAACAAAGGAATTTGAGTCACATAGCAACCAGCTTTTGACTATCACCTATGGTACTCCCTTATTTCGCTTCTACTTGCAAGGAAGCAAGTAATAAGACTATTTCTACTATCTTTTTCTCAATTAGCATGAAGTAAATAGAAACTTAAGCTTTTTAACAATAGTTTGTTACAGAGATGTAGAGAAAGTCGTGTGAATGGAACACATCAGCTTTTTTATTGTAGAAAGGTTGAAATAATGATCTTTAAAACCCACATTTAAAATATAAGACATAATTTCCGTTTAAAGACACGTCAATTTCTGATCTCGTGGTTTCAAAGCAACCTTTTAAAAGTGGAAAATGGCATACCTAATCTGAAAGTGTACTTTCACAACTTCTGGAATGATCTACGCAGCAATAGCATTGAGGAATCCTTTGTGAATGGCCTCCCCCCTTTTGCTATTAGACAGTGCTGATTGGCCATGTTCTATTTGCAAGTTGTCTGTTGGAACACTGGAAACCAGTTCTGTTCTGGTTCTCATACAATTAGAGCTGAAAAGAAGGGGAGGGATTAACGGTTCACTAAATGAATTTGTAAACCTGAATTCAGCGGCCATAGTGTCTTGAATTACACTCCGTCGCCTGCTGGTTCTGGCAAACCTGAACACGATCACGTCTTTTATGTGCATTAAACATTACTCAATAAATACATTGATGGATGGTGCCAACTTTGCAAGCAAAATGATTATCTGATTGTATAGATACAACAGTGATTTGTGTTGTAGAGAATCCTTAAATATTGGAAATCGCGACTTTTCTTTGCTGTGAATTGGGAGCAGCAACTTGGCTAATCTTGAAGAAACCTCGGCCCGCCTGGGTAGTGTGGTGGTAGCGTGTCTGCCTCATATTCAACCGGTCGTGAGTTTGAATCTCGCTTAGTGTGAGTTACCCGGATAAGAGTTTTTTCTGGGTTTTCCCTTATCCTAAGAAGACGAATGTCTAGTAACTTTAAGCTCCATGGACCCCGAGATCATTTGAGCATCATTTCACCGATTTCATTCACCGTCCGAGATGAACAACCAGGTTAAAGGACGTTAAGCTAAAAAAAATGTTAACAGAAGCAATTAATCCTAAATAATAACTCGGAAAACGATAATTTTATTAATATCGTAGGTAATTCAAAAACATGTTAAACTTTTGTCTGTCTTTCATTGTATTCTTTATTATCGTTTCATTTATATAGCCCCCTTTAACATCTAGGGTCATATCGGGGGGCTCTGCACTTGAAACAGCTCGTTGTCTGTAGGTTCTTATACGTTTGTTTTAAATTATTTCATTATCCTCACACACACACACACACACACACACACACACACACACACACACACACACACACATGCACATTCACTCTCGCATACATACTTCCATACTCTGTGGGAGATAGGGAATAATTCTCGCTAAAGAAAAATTCCTTGCCCCAGCCGGGAATTGAACCCGGGACCTCTCTGACCACGGAGGCAGTTCCATGTTTTCCATGTATGAGTAATTGAGACGTTTCTTATAACTCTTCATCTTGAACTTTACAGTTACTAGGTCATGCATAACATAATGTATGTTATATTGTTGTTCATAGAATAGGACTGGCCTACTACAGTGGACTAGGTAACGCACAACCACCTACTCACAGTATAGAGCGAGTAGACGGCAGGAAGTGATTCATACATTAATTTGCAGCTACAAGGTCGCATATGTTTCAGGTTGCAACAGTGTCTCCTGCAAATTACAATACATTTCATAATTGTATGTAACAACTACACACTGGATTATATGCATGCCAATATGCATGAAAGTGTCGAAATATGCAACGTCAAATAATACAAAGTGATGATTAGTATATATACATTTAACTTATTTCAAAAACAATATACAATCGGCAATTTTATTACTTTCCCTACACGTACTATGTACATAGTGTATAGAGCAGGTATTGCATTCCACCCAAAAATTCGATACCGAGATTTCACCGGAAATACATGTTTTGGGTCGCCCTGAATCCCAAAAAAGCATTTTTGGAAAAAGGACCGCGCGTGTGTGCGTGTGCGTGTCTGTTGTATGTCTGTGGACAGCATAGCTCAAAACCAAAAGACCGTTAAATACCAAATTTGGTATTTAAGTTTGGCATCTTCCAAGGATGCGACACGATGATTTAAAAAAAAAAAAAAATCCCCCTACCCCAAACTACCCTTTACATGGAACTTTTTCTCGAAAATTTTGATTTCTCAAAATGGTTCTAACGATTTTGATTAAAATATCATATATAAAGGATATTTACCTGACAAATAAAATGTATATCTTGAATTTTCTGGGAATAGCCTCTGAATACTACTTCATTCTGGATGAATTTTACGAAATTTTGCATAACTGCTAAACCGTAAGAGATAAACAAAAACTTACCACACAAAAAATGTAGAGCACTTTAAAACAGAAAATTAATGTTATATACATTTTTTTTTTTTTCTCGCAGAGTTGATCGTTTTTTAGATATTCCTTGTTTTCAGTTTCAGCTATGAAAAACTTATATTCTTTTCTATACAGGAATTTGTCAACTGCTGTGCATCAAAGGAACTTCAGTCACATAGCAACCAGCTTTGGAGTATCACTTTAACCTATGGCACTCCCTTATTTCGCTTCTTCTTACAAGGAAGCAAGTAATAAGACTATTTCTGATAATGTTTTCTCGATTAGCATGAAGTAAATAGAAGCATAAGCTTTTTAACAATAATTTGTTGCAGAGGTGTAGAGAAAGTCATGTGAATGGAACACATCAGATTTTTTATGTTTAATGCCTCGCACAGTCTTACATTTCAAGGTATATTTACTTTACATGTTTTACACTCTGCGTCGTAAATAAATAGTGAACTTTTTTGCTTAAAAAGAGTGAGAGGTAAAATGTGAGGTGGTAGACAGCATTAAAAAAACTTTCTGAAATGTTAAGGCTTGCTTTGTTCATATAAACTCCAAACGAAGTACTGAATTGTTTGTTCAGGATTTTGCTTCCCATAAAAAGTTAAGTTCATTTTATAGAGATAATGTGCGCGGTGTTCATGTATTGATCCATGGCAATATCAGCAAGGCGGACGGACCAGAAGTTTCCCAACAAAGCTTGTGCATAACAAAGGATTGATGGACAGATGGCAAAAGGATTAAAACCAGAAGGATATTCAAACTTCCTCGCCAGAGATTGGTGAAAGTGGCAACTCGGTAGGAAAAAGACGAGTCAGACTGTGCTCACCGAAGCCTGCACAGGAAACACGGAAGTGACTGATGAGTCAACGTCTACTAAGCTCTCAGTGATCAACAAAGAAACAACTCTTTGAGTTAAAGCAGTAGCCATTTCTCTAAAATAAACCAAATGTTTTCAGCATACGCTACTGAGAGATGCTCTCAACAGCGACGAAGTGCCCGGACAAAAAATTTGATGCTAATCGAGAAAAAAATTAGCAGAAATAGTCTTATTACTTGTTTCCTTTTAAGTAGAAGCGAAATAAGGGAATATCATAGGTTAAAGTGATAGTCAAAAGCTGGTTGCTGACTGAAGTTCCTGTGTTTCTATGGACACGAGTTGACAAATTCCTGTATGTGAAAAGTATAAGTTTTTCAAAGCTGAAATCAAAAACAAGGAATACCTCAAAAACGATCAACATCAAGAAAAAAATTACTATAACACAAAGTGCGTGTTTTAATGTACTCTACATTTTTTGTGTGATAAGTTTTTGTGTATCTCATACGGTTTAGCAATAATGCAAAATTGCGTAAAATTCATCCAGAGTAGTCTTTTGAGGCTATTCCCAGGAAATTCAAGATATACAATTTATTTGGCAAGTAAATATCTTGAATATAACATTTTAATCAAAATCATTAGAGCAATTTTTAAGAAAATCAAAATTTTCGAAATGTTTTCCATGTAAAGGATAGTTTGGGGTGGGAGGATTTTCTTGAAAATGTTCGTGTCGCATCCTTGAAAGATACCAAACTTAAATACCAAGTTTGGTTTTAAACGGTATTTTCGTTTTTGAACTATGCTATCCACAGACAGACAAAACACACACAAGCACACACACACACACGGACATTTTTCTAAAAATGCTTTTTTTGGATTCAAGGGGTCTCAAAACATATTTCTGGTGAAATCTCGGTATCGAATTTTTGGGTGCATTACAAAACCTTCTCTATACACAATGTGTATAGAACGTGTAGCTGCTGGATAGTATGCACTTCGCGAATTCATCGCTAGACTAGACTGCAGTGATTTTTTTTCGCTCTACGCTAATGTTTTCTGCGCATTTTAGAACTGCGCCCTTTGTTTCCTTTAAGTTTACCAATAAGCTTGCTGGCTGCCGCACCCGATAGCCGTGGTCGTTGCCGCGAAAAGGGTTGCGGTTTCGAATCCCGCTATGTATATGCTGTGTGTTTCTGGGTTTGTGTACAAGGTAACGAATTCATGTTCAAACTTGGGGCTCGTAACTGCCTTGCTCTCGAAAAGGAGCAAACTAGCGGTCGTGATTGGCTACATTGCCAAGTGAAGGACACAACATGAAGCAGTTGATACTGATTTAAAACGAAAATTTATTGTTATGAGTTTTGGCGGTAACAGGAAGTAATTCGTGGGAAGTCGTTGAACAACAACAACGAAATTATAATTTCAGAGTGTCTACTGAGAATGTGAAATACCTTTTTAGGTAGCACACATATCAGAGTTCCTGATCGCGGCCGCTATTATCGGTGAGAAATTACCTTGTGATTGGCATTCTGCTGACACGTGGCCGCCTCTTTGCGCTGTTGCCATATTTACTCGCTGCCGTCTGCAGCGACAAACGTTCCACTGCTTCCTCTAAAATGCCGTCTTCTCTCCACGCATACCTCTCGTATGTTGAACTATTTTCCCCATTTCTCACTAGTTACCTCATCTATTCCTTTCCACATTGGGTCCTGTATTTCACTAAACGGAAAAGTTTTATAATTTCGGCTAACATAACCTCAACTCATTTATCACGGCTGTAAGACATTTTCAAATGACAGTGTCACTCGTGATATTTCTAGGCTGAGAACAAGAGCAATGTCCGGGACTAGTAACGATTATACATGTAAATCCTTACGATCACTACGTGTAACACAACCGAATTTTTCACAGAATGCAATCAAACAATTGATCAGTCATGCATGAGAACGCGCGCGTAAATTTCCACTGAACCACGTAGGTGTTGCCGATGACGTCACGTCTCCTACACTATGATTGGTCAGCACCCCTGCCAGCAGCAACGACACACCCCACAAGTGTCAATCATAAGGAAATTTCTCACCGATTATAGTTTGCTACTTTTCGAGTGCAGTGTTAATTACGAGCAGTGTTGCCAGATTGGGCGAAAAGTCGCGGTTTGGGCTACCAAAAGATCATTTTCCGACAGATTTTTAATCGAGGCGATTTGCGAATTTTTGGGCTACTTCTGAAATAACGAAAATAATTTAAATGTATTCCTTGAAAAGTATATTGAACATTGTTTTACAACTTAAATAATATATTAATGAGTAGAATAATTGTATGTTCGTTAGGTCACTGCTGCTATGAAAATGGTGTAAAACACCTGCATACACAGAAGAAAATGATGTAGTCACACCGAGTTCAAGGGAACTGTTTGAATCAAACGCACTAGTTGAATGCGGTAAGTGGCAATGTAATAAACCTTTAACAAGAGTTGCTTTCCTGCTTTGCGAAGTATCCCGGGTTCGATTCCCGACTGGAGAAGAAAACTTTATTATTGACTATCCTCCTCAAAGTCTGGAAATATTGATGGGAGTGGTGTAATCTAATGAATAAAATCCAAAGAGCAACAGAAACCAACTATAACACTACACGATAAGCAGACTGCAGATTGTTCCAAAGAGAAATCCCGCAGATATGACTTTGCAGTTGTGAACTTGAAATAAATAAACAAATGGTATAACTTTTTGTCTTTTACTGTAAAGTAATAAACATGCAGTAAAATACACAAACAAAATTCTAAACCAAATCTTAGAAAACCTTGAGAAAATGTGAATGTGAAATTAGACGATTTCAATATGAATTTTTAAAATTATTCTGGCGATATTTTGTGAAATTGATCTGGCAACCCTGGCGCCAAGTTTGAACGTTAATTCGTTACCTTATATTCTCCAAACCACTTTTTTTTTTAATTGTTTCATTTATTTGTTGCTAAGGTCATATCGGGGGCTTTGCATTTGAAACAACTCGTTGGTTCTTTACGTTGATTTAAATCATTTTATTTTTCTGAAATACACACACATTCACAGTTCCAGACTCTGTGGGGGATAGGGAATAAATCTGCCTCAAGAAAAATTCCCCACCCCAGCCGGGAATCGAACCCGGGACCTCCGGGTGAGAAGTCAGCTCGCTGACCACTCAACCACAAAGGCAGTCTCTCCAAACCATTAAATTTGTTACTTTTCGGTACTTTCGGCACCGGTAGACACCCTGTGAAGGATTGCCGAGACATCCTGAGAACCATATAAGAAAGAGATTTCGTGCAATGAGAAGTATTACAAGAGAGAGTCGCCTGGATCTGTATGGATACCGGTAAGTACTGATCGCTCAACGCATTTGCAGTACAATTTTCAATTACTCGAGACAGCTCATCAATATTTACACAGCTTGGTTACATTAATATTGTTGTCCAAATACAAACTTTGCTTTCACTTAACGGAGA
The DNA here is from genome assembly GCA_030762935.1 of Hymenopus coronatus. NCBI lineage: Eukaryota > Metazoa > Arthropoda > Insecta > Mantodea > Hymenopodidae > Hymenopus > Hymenopus coronatus. Next base: position 85,770,063 of record CM060887.1, read on the forward strand.
AAATTGATGTTGGTTTTATAACAAATCTGATAAATGTTTTTCTTCGCTGTAAATTGAGCTGGTTAGTTATGAATCTAAGGATACTTCCTACTTTAGTTGGCAGTAAACTAGATAACCTATTCACCATAGTGACAGTCTTGAAGAAAGAAACTTTCTTTGGTTGACAACACTGCGGCCGCCCCCCCCCTCGGCTCTCCCTTCACCGATATATATATATATATATATATATATATATATATATATATATATATATATATATATATATATCAAATAAAGAGCTCGTTAAAGCTCAACTTTATGTATTTTTAAACATATTCGAGATTATAACTTTCTATTCTATGTACAGTAAACATGGAAAGTATCGTATTCCACCCAAATATTCGATGTCGAGATTTCATTGGAAGCACATGTTTTGAGCATTTTACCTTCGCTACTGGGAATTGTAAGTCGGAGATTAAACAAAATTACTTCCGAATGAAAAAGTCTTCATAGACTGTTCACAGAAATATGCTTTTTATTTACCATGCAAATATATTTAATATGTGGCACTTTAATCAAAATTGTTAAGAGCCATTTTTGAGAAAATCGGAAATTTCGAAAAAGTTTCATGCAAAGGGTAGGGTAGAGGATTTTATTTGAAACACTTCTTCGTGTCACACCTTAGAGTGATATTAAACTTGAACGCCAACTTTAAAGCTATACTGTTCACACACATACACACACGCGCGCGCGTTTTTATAAATGCTCATTTTTTCGATCCAGGGATTTATCAACTGTGTACCTCCATTGAAATCTAGGCAGAAAACGTGCATTTACCGTGCTTATTATTCTGTGCATACTGTGGAGAATGCGACATCTGGTTAAAAAAAAAAAAAAAACGGGAACAAACTGGTTAGTCTAATTCAAGCTCCTGATGACTATCACTTTAACCTATGGTACTCCCTTATTTCGCTTCTACTTACAAGGAAGCAAGTAATAAGACTATTTCTGCTAATTTTTCTTGATTACCATGAAGTAAATAGAAGAATAAGCTTTTTAACAATAATTTGTTACAGAGATGTAGAGAAAGTCATGTGAATGTAACACATCAGATTTTTGCGTTATCATGTTCCGACCAAACGCCACAGAAATGTCTACGCGTGGATTGCGAACGCTTACTTGGAGGAAACGTGACAACGTTGCTTTTCGCAACACTGATACTCACCCGGTTATATACGCCGCACGTTAATCATAAGGCTCAAATGAAGCTGAAGTCCCAAAAGTTGCATGTGTTTCCAGATTCTGGAAAAGCAACTCACGACAAGCGAGACACACACCCTATCCATTGAAACGCCAATGTTTGGTGCTTCGTGGGCAGGGGATCGTGGGTTCGAGTCCCGCCTTGGACATGGGTGTTATATGTTTGTGCAATGTGTATATGTTTGTAAAAGAAACAGTAAAACCAGTAATCAGTAAAACCTACGGGGGGAAAGTAAATAGGGATACAGTACTGGAGTCCTGATCAGACTCCGTTACGCTTTTTTAAGAAAAGATGAAAAAAAAAAAAAATGTGGGCACTTGAAGTATAGGACGAAAAGTTTGGCATTTTTGTACGATGACAATTTGCACTTTTTACTTTCTGTACACGTACTATGTACATAGTGTATAGAGAAGGTATTGTACTCCGGCCAAAAATTCGATACCAAGATTTCACCGGAAATATTGTTTTAGGGTCCCCTATAACCAAAAAAAGCATTTTCAGAAAAAGGTCCGTGTATCTGTGAACACGACAACTCAAAAACGAAAAGTCGGTAAAATACCAAACTTGGTATTTTAGTTTGGCATCTTCCAGAGATGCCAGACGAAGATTTTGTGAAATCCCCCCACCCCACACTACCCTTTACATGGAACTTTTTTCGAAATGTTTTATTGTTTTCTTAAAAATGTCTAACGATTTTGACGAAAATATCCTATCTTAAAGATATTTACCTGACAAATAAAATGTATATCTTGAATTTTCTGGAAATAGCCTCTGAAGACCACTTTGTTCTGGATGAATTTTACGGAATTTTGCATAACTGCTAAACCATAACACATGGACAAAAACTTACTACACAGAAAAATGTAGAGCACATTAAAACACACAATTTGAAATATAATTTTTTTTTTTTGTGAAGTTGATCGGCTACTCCCAGAAAATTCAAAATATACATTTTATTTGTCAGGTAAATGTCTTTAATATATGATATTTTAATCAAAATCGTTAGAGCCATTTTTGAGAAAATCGAAATTTTCGAAAAAAATTCCATATAAAGCGTAGTTGGTGTGGGGGGATTCTTCTCAAAATCTTCGTCTCGCATCCCTCGAAGATACTTAACTTAAATACCAAGTTTGGTATGTTATCGACTTCTCGTTTTTGAGTTATCGTGTTCACAGACACACGGACACACACACTCAAGGACCTTTTTTGTGAAAATGCTTTTTACTTTCTCTATACGCACTATGTACATAGTGTATAGAGAAAGTATTGCACTCCACCAAAAAATTCGATACCGAGATTTCACCGGAAATATATGTTTTAGGGTCCCCAATATCCAAAAAAGGATTTTCACAAAAAGGTCCGTGTGTGTGTATGTGTGTCCGTGTGTCTGTGAACACGATAACTCAAAAACGAAAGTCGGTAAAATACCAAACTTGGTATTTAAGTTTAGTATCTTCCAGGGATGCGACACGAAGATTTTGAGAAAAGTCCCCCACCCCCAACTACCCTTTACATGGAACTTTTTTCGAAATTTTTGATTTTCTCAAAAATGGCTCTAACGATTTTGTTTAAATTTCGGATATTAAACATATTTACCTGACAAATGAAATGTATATCTTGAATTTTCTGGGAATAGCCTCTGAAGAGTAGTTTATTCTGGATGAATTTTACTAAATTTTGAATAACTGCTAAACCGTAAGAGATGGACTAAAACTTACTACACAAAAAATGTAGAGCACATTAAAACACAAAATTTATGTTATATACATTTTTTTCGTGGAGTTCGTCGTTTTTGTGACATTCCTTATTTTTGGTTTCTGACATGAAAAACGTATACTTTTCTCATACTGGAACTTGTCAACTCCTATCCATATGAACAAAGGAACTTCATTGACATAGCAACCAGCTTTTGACTATCACTTTAACCTACGGTTGTCCCTTATTTCGCTTCTACTTACAAGGATGCGAGTAATAAGACTATTTCTGCTAATTTTTTCTGATTAGCATAAAGTAAATAGAAGTATAAGCTTTTTAAGAATTATTTGTTGCAGGGATATGGAGAAAGTCATGTGAATGGTACACATCAGATTTTTTGGATATAGGGACCCCAAAACATATATTTGCGGTGAAATCTCGGTATCGCATTTTTGGGTGGAGTGCAATACCTTCTCTATACGCTATGTATATAGTGCGTATAGAGAAAGTAAAAATTAACTAAACGGGGCTGCTTAAAGCTCTGTAGTGTTGTGATGTTTACAATAGTATACATTCAGGCCGTCTATAAGGAACTCAAATTAGTTGTGCAAGACAGGCAATTTCACTGGCATCGCATAGTGGGTGCAAGGCACGTGTGATTACCAGGTCTCGGATTTTTAGGTAAATACATATTTTGTTTACGTCCTAACATCAACTTGAAACTGAGTTTAATGTTCTGGGTATGTGCACTAGAGCAAAAATTTAAACTTTTATTGCACATAAAAATGCATATTTTATTATTTTTATGTATACAAATAATTTTCACATAATTTCATAAAACCACAAAAGCAGCAGCAGAATCACTTTTAACAAGTCACTAGCCACTTCTGTAATGCTCAATTACAGCTGCCAGATGACGCAATTTGTTGTTAATTATTATAAGAACTGACATGTCAGCTATATTTTTCGTGCATAAAAAATATATATTTGTTAAGTTTGTGGCACCTAACAATACAAGCCCTAGTGATTACATTTTCTTGTTTAGTATTTTGATTGAACTCGACTGATAGCGCTTCTCCTGCCCATCAGCTCGGACTGAAGTCTTACTATGAGGTGACGACGATCAATGAAACTTTGGCTGCAACAAATCCATTCAAGGGGCCCTTTACGCTTTGGCGTAATGAGTTAACAACCACCTCTTTATTTTCACATCAGCAAGTCTTTCCTTAGCAACCAGAAAGTTTTTACTTTCTCTATACGCACTATGTATATAGTGTATAGAGAAGGTATTACACTCCACCCAAAAATTTGATACCGAGATTTCAGCAGAAATATATGTTTTAGGGTCCCCTGTAAAAAAAAAGGTGTGTATGTGTATGTGTGTGTGTGTGTGTGTGTATGTGTGTGTGTGTCCGTCCGTCCGTGAACACGAAAACCCCAAAACGAAAAGTTGGTAAAATACCAAACTTGGTAGGTATGTATCACCTTTGAAAACATACTTTTCTCATACAGGAATTTGTCAACTCCTGTCCACACAAACAAAGGAACTTCAGTCACATAGCAACCAGCTTTTGACTATCACTTTAACCTATGGTACTCCCTTATTTCGCTTCTACTTACAAGGAAACAATAAGACCAGTTCTGCCAGGTTTTTCTCGATTAGCATGAAGTAAATAAAAGCATAAACTTTTTAATAGTACCTTCTTGCAGATATGTAGAGAAAGTCATGCGAATGGAACACCTCATCTTCGTACTTCTCGACACTATTTTGTTGCAAACAGATTCAGTTACGGAGACTATTTTATTTTCTGTACCACTATAGAAAAACACACCCGTTTTGGACTAAAACCAGTATGGGCAATTTCATTTTAATCTTCGGGACGTATTCTCTACCACATTTATCTATATACAAAAGAAAAAATCTGATGTGTTCCATTCACATCTCTTTTTCTTAATCTCTGCACCAAATTATTGTTAAAAAACTTACGTTTCCAATTACTTTATGCTAATCGAGAGAAGAACAAAAAAGAAGCAGAAATGGTCTTATTATTTGCTTCCTTATAAGTAGAAGCGAAATAAGGGAGTACCATAGGTTAAAGTGATAGTCAAAGCTGGTTGCTATGTCACTGAAGTTCCTTTGTTTGTGTGCACAGGAGTTGACAAAGTCCTGTATGAGAAAAATGTAAGTTTTTTAAAGCTGAAACCAAAAACAGGGAATGTCTCAAAATCGATCAACTCCAAGAAAAACAATATATATATATATATATATATATATATATATATATATCATAAATTGTGTTTTAAAGTGCTCTACATTTTTTGTGTGTTAAGTTTTTGTCCATCTCTTACGGTTTAGCAGTTATGTAAAATTTCATAAAATTCATCCAGAATGAAGTAGTCTTCATTGGCTACTCCAAGAAAAATCAACATATACATATTATTTGTACATATTAATTTTGATTTTTACAAAAATGACTAACGATTTTGATTAAAATATCGTATATTAAAGATATTTACCTGAAAAATAAAATGTACATCTTTGAATTTTCTGGGAATAGCCTCTAAAGACTACTTTATTCTGGATAAATTTTACGGAATTTTGCATAACTGCTAAACCGTAAGAGACGGGAAAAAACTTACCACACAAAAAAGCGTAGAGGACATTAAAACACACAATTTATATATATATGCATTTTTTCATGGAGTTGGTCCTTTTTGAGATATTCGTTGTTTATGGTTTCAGCTTAAAAAAATTATACTTTTTTCACTCAGGGCTTTGTCAACTCCTGTTCATAGAAACAAAGGAACTTCAGTCACATAGCAACCAGCTTTTGACTATCACTTTAACCTATGGTACTCTCTTATTTCGCTTCTACTTACAAGGAAACAAGTAATAAGACTATTTCTGCTATTTTTTTCTCGATTAGCATGCAATAAATAGAAGCGTAAGCTTTTTAATAATAATTTGTTGCAGAGATGTAGAGAAAGTCATGTGAATAGAACACATAATATTTTTTAACGTACAGATACAGTTAGAAGCCCCCATGCCCGAGGCAGGAGTCAAACCCGCGATCCACTGCGTCACGAAGCACCAAAACTAGGCGCTTCAGCGAGTGCGGCCCTGGGACCGGCAATAAGTAGATAAACCAGAGAACACAAAGAGACCGCAGAATGTAAAATGTCGAAAATACGAAAAGACAAACTTGTGGACGATTCCAACATATTTTGAGTGAGAGGAGCCTTTTCTTTCGATACAATAAAAATGTGATGTGTTCCATTCACAGGACTTTCTCTATATCCCTGCAACAAATTATTGTTAATAAGCTTATGCTTCTATTTACTTCGTGCTAATACAGAAAAAATTAGCATAAATAGTCTTATTACTTGCTTCCTTGTAAGTAGAAGCGAAATGAGGGAGTAGCATAGGTTAAAGTGATAGTCAAAAAAGGTTGCCATGTGACTGAAGTTCCTTTGCTTCTATGAACAGGAGTTGACAAAGTCTTGAGTGAGAAAAGTATAATTTTTAAAGCTGAAACCAAAAACAAGGAATATCTCAAAAACGACCAACTCCATAAAAAAATGCATATACATAAATTGTGTGTTTTAATGTGCTCTGCACTTTTTTGTGTGGTAAGTTTTTTTCCCATCTCTTACGGTTTAGCAGTTATGCAAAATTCCGCATAATTCATCCAGAATAAAGTAGTATTCAGAGGCTATTTCCAGAAAATTCAAAGATATACATTTTATTTGTGAGGTAATATATGATATTTTAATGAAAATCGTTAGAGCCATTCTTGAGAAAATCAAAATTTTCGAAAAAAGTTATATGTAAAGGGTAGTTTGGGGTGGGGGGATTTTTCTCAAAATATTCGTGTCGTATCCCTGGAAGATAAATTTATAATACGAAGTTTAGTATTTTACCGACTTTTCGTTTTTGAATTATCGTTTTCACACAAACACACACACACACGGACTTTTTTCTGAAAACGTTTTTTTTTTTTTTTGATACCTTAAAACATATATTTCCGGTGAAATCTCGGTATTGAATTTTTGGGTGGAGCGCATTAGCTTCTCTATACACACATAGTACGTATAGAGAAAGTAAAAATGCATCTTTGTAGTTCACTGCAATGAATTCTGAGTGAGCTTGTTGATTTATGTACATTGTCTTTTCAAAGCTGTGCACATTATTAATTATCCTGAGTTTTTTTTAATGAAGCTTTATATTTTATTTGTATAAGCATAAGGTGTTTTTATTTAGTAATCGTATTATTATAGAATTGCTCTATTGTGTTACTTTATGAATTAGAAGGATCCATATAATGTCAACACGTACATGTAATGAGCTACTTCTGGAACAGATTGTACTTCAATGTGTTCATGTTTACGTTACAAACCCTTCTGTTTATACAGCTGACTATTCTATGTATTCATAACTGTGCGCTTCGCAAGCTCTAATAAAGAGTGACACCTTGATCAGTGAACTGAGACAGAAGGACATGAAATACTGACTCGAGCTTTTCGACTACTTTATATATTAGTGGTTGGAAAATGCTCGGGTTTGAAAGACATGTGAGGTACAGGACCAGAGACGTCGCTGAAAAATGAAACCAAAATTGAATTCAGTTGGTAATCCACACTCTCGAATGAAATATATAATTATATACGTGGAGAAAGAAAGAAAACGTCCAGATGCTAAACTTGTAAGAATAAAGGTGAATTTAGAGGGGCTGAAAGGAAGAAGGGCCGCCAGTTGCGAGATATCAACGTAAATGCGTATTCATATTAAATAAGGAAATACTTTTATTCCAATGAGAGATGACAGTTAAGAAATATGGAGCAAAGCTATGTGCCAATTTCGCCTTAGGGAAGCACAAATATTTTTGCCTTACTTAGCTGGTGTCTTTCAATTGCGGTGAAAATCCATTTAGTAAAACGTTCTTTACACGCACAATACCACTTGACAAAATATCGTTACGTCTACTACCTCGCTTTTTACTTTCTCTACACATAGTGTATAGAGCAAGTATTGTTTTCTACTCAAAAATTCGATACCGAAATTTCACCGGAAATACAGGTTTTAGGACTCCCTGAATCCAAAATGCATTTTTACAAACAGGTCCGTGTGTGTGTGTGTGTGTGTGTGTGTGTGTGTGTGTGTGTGTGTGTGTGTGTGTACAACATAGCTCAAAAAGGAAAAGACCGTTAAATATCAAACCTGGTATTTAACTTTTGTATCTTCCAAGGATCCAAAACGAAGATTTTTAAAAAAAAAAAATCCCCCCCACTCCCAACTATCTTTACATGGAACTTTTTTCGAAAATTTTTATTTTCTCAAAAATGGCTCTAACGATTTTGATTAAAATATAGCATATTAGAGATATTTACCTGACAAATAAAATTAATATCATGAATTTTCTGGGAATAGCCTCTGAAAACTACTTTATTCTAGATGAATTTTACGGAATTTTTCATAGCCGCTAAACCGTAAGAGATGGATAAAAACTTACCATACAAAAATATAGAGCACGTTAAAACTGTGTATTTATGTTATATACATTTTTTTTCATGGGGGTGAGCGTTTTTGAGATATTCCTTGTTTTTGGTTTCGGCTTTGAAAATCTTATACTTTTCTCGTACAGGAATTTGTCAACTCCTATCCAATACAAACAAAGGAACTTCAGTCACATAGCAACCAGCTTTTGACTATCATTTTAACCTATGGTACTCCCTTATTTCGCCTCTACTTAAAAGGAAGTAAGTAATAAGACTATTTCTGCTAATTTTTCTCGATTAACATGAAGTAAATAGAACACGTCAGTTTTTCAGACAGAAACGTTGCCAAGTAAACTCTCAGGTTCTTCGAAAGAAGTTCCCGCAGGATATCCGATCCACCTGATGATTTCATCCTGACTCCATGAATTTGAAATGCGACACGTCGCCATGCGCTAGACGTTTTTGGCTACAGCAGTAAGGGTAAGAAGATATGTCCTGAGTATCACACCAGGCGAGACATCCTAGTTTCAAAGGATTACGGTGTTCCCATAGTCCAGTCTCTCTTTTTTTTCAGATGCAAGAATCCTACTAATAAACTTCATTTTTTTTTTCTCTACTACATTCTTACAATAAATAGAGGAAGTATTGTATTCAACCCAAAATTTCAATGTACAGATTTCACAGAAAATATGTTTTCAGGACCAGGGGCTTCATATTTTTACTTTTTCCAGCCCCGTATGTACAATGTACATAGGGATAGAGAAGTATTGTATTCCACCCAAAAATTCGATATCGAGATTTCACCGGAAATACATGTTTTAGGGCCCCCTGAGCCCAAAAGAAGCATTTTGAGAAACACCTCCGTGTGTGTGTGTGTGTGTGTGTGTGTGTGTGTGTGTGTGTGTGTGTGGACAGCATAGCTCAAAAAACGAAAAGACTGTTAAATACCAAACTTGGTATTTAAGGTTGACATCTTCCAAGGATGCGACATGAAGATTTTCAAGAAAATCCCCCAACCCTTTTACATGGAAAAAATTTCGAAAATGTTGTTTTTCTTAAAAATGGTTGTAACGCTTTTGATTAAAATACCACATATTAAAGCCATTTCTATAACAAATAAAATGTATATCTTGAGTTTTCTGGGAATAGCTTCTAAAGACCTGTTTATTCTGGATGAATTTTGCTTCATTTGGTAAAATTAGTAAATCGTAAGAGATAGACAAAAACTTACTTTACAAAAAATGTAGGTCTTGTTAAAATACACAGGTTATGCCGTATACATTTTTTTTTCGTGGAGCTTACCGTTTTCGAGGAATTCGTTATTAGTTTCAGTTGTAAGGTACTTATACTTTTCTCAGACGGGAGTGTTCGTTTTTTTTTGTTTTTTTTTTTCATCTACTCCTGGCCAAGCAAAGAAGCGATTTGCAATGTCAATCGCATAACGACAGCTTTTAAAACATTTGACTATCACTTTAGCCTAGTGTATTCCCTTAGTCCCATTCTACTTATAAGGAAATAAGTAATAACATTCTGCTAATGGTTATCTCGATTAGCATGGTGTTGAAAGACGAATTATCTTTTGTAAGAAGTTTGTTTGTAGAGTAGCTAGAGAAAGACATGTGAGTGTAACACATAAGACTTTTTTTTTGTGAAACGTACGTGCGCGCGCATGTATGTGTTTGTGTGAAGAGCATGACTTAAAAACAAATCCGTTAAGTACGGAACTTGGTTGAGTCAAAAAGTTGGGCTTCACTAAGTCCAATGGTCCCGAAAAATCACACCAGGTCCCTGATTTCTGGCCTTCTTATACCCCTGGACTTGTAGGTACAATAGGTGAACGCAGCAGGCTTAAGCGATAACCAAGTTTTAAGACCCAGTAGAAAGGTGATTACTTTGAAATTCAGTATTCTTTGCCAGAGCAGAAGAAAAAAAAAACCATCTGATGTGTTCCATTCACATGACTTTCTCTACATCTCTGCAACAAATTGTTGTTAAAAAGCTTATGCTTCTATTTACTTCATGCTAATTGAGAAAAATTAAGGAATAGTTTTATTACTTGCTTCCTTGTAAGTAGAAGCGAAATAAGGGAGTACCATAGGTTAAAGTGATAGTCAAAAGCTGGTTGCTATGTGACTGAAGTTCCTTTGTATGGACAGGAGTTGGCAAATACCTGTATGAGAAAAATATAGGAATTTTAAGTTGAAATCAAAAACGAGGAATATCTCAAAAACGATCAACTCCACGAAAAAAAAAAAAAAATTATATAGCATAATGTTTTAATGTGCGCTACAAATCAGTTCCATGTAAAGGGTAGTTTGGTGTGGGGGGATTTTTCTCAAAATAAATAAACACTGCTATAGCTAGTATATACACTGACACTTGTTAAACTATATAGTCACTCATTTGTCATTTGTGAATCCGCAAAATTTAGACAACCTTCTAGTTGTGTTGTCATATCGACAGTTTTGACTTCACAGCGGGTTAAACATGCCCAGAGTGAAAAGTAGTGTAGCAATATGCTGCGGAATTTAAGGATATTTTCATTTCTGATGATGGTACAATCCTGAAATTACTGATGTATGTGTGAGTAACATTCCAAGTTATAATTTACTTCTTGTGACGTGGAGCGATCATTTTCGAAATTCAAGGCACTTCTTCGTCACAATCGTGAATCTTTCGGGATGGAGCATTTGAGGAAGCACGTGGTCGTATACAGTATTTGGTGGTCCCTCCCACGAATGATGACTAGTGAGTACATGTCTATTAGAACAGCCATTCAGATCTTTAAAAAAAATATTTTATTTGTTTTGGCACATGTTTTTTACTTTCTCTATACGTGCTATGTATATACTGTATAGAGAAGGTATTTCACTCCACCAAAAAATTCGATACCGAGATTTCACCGGAAATATATGTTTTATGGTCCCCTGTATCCAAAAAAAGTATTTTCAGAAAAAGATCCGTGTGTGTGTCCGTGTGTCTGTGAACACGATAACTAAAAAACGAAAAGTAGGTAAAATACTAAACTTCGTATTTAAGTTTAGTATCTTCCAGGGATGCGACACGAAGATTTTGAGAAAAATCCTCCCACCTCCAACTACCCTTTACATGGAACTTTTTTCGAAAATGTTGATTTTCTCAAAAATGGCTCTAACGATTTTGATTAAAATTTCGTATATTAAACGTATTTACCTGACAAATAAAACGTATATCTTGAATTTTCTGGGAATAGCCTCTGAAGAGTAGTTTATTCTGGATGAATTTTACTGGATTTTGAATAACTGCTAAACCTTAAGAGATGGACAAAAACTTACCACACAAAAAATGTAGATCACGTTAAAACACACAATTTATGTTACATACGTTTTTTTTCGTGGAGTTCGTCGTTTTTGAGACATTCTTTATTTTTGGTTTCTGCTATGAAAAAATTATACTTTCCTCATACAGAAATTTGTCAACTGCTGTGCATATAAACAAGGGAACTTCAGTGACATAGCAACCAGCTTTTGATTATCACTTTAACCTATGGTACTCCCTTATTTCGATTCTACTTACAAAGAAGCAAGTAATATGGCTATTTCTGATAATTTTTTACTTCCTCCCTACTGATTAGCATGAAGTAAATAGAAGTATAAGACTTTTAAGAATAATTTGTTGCAGAGATGTAGAGAAAGTCATGTGAATGGTACAATCAGATTTTTAGCACATATTTTTAACATTTTAAGTGCATAAATATAAATATTTCCCAAGTTTTTAGCACCTTAAAATCCGACCCCTAGTTATTAGTAACTGGTCAGTAGGTCTTGAAATGAGAAATTAATTACACTGAGGTGAAATTGTGTCTAAATATGTATTGGAAGTTTTAACTGCGACCTAAAGAGAAGAACATAACATATACTAGCTAATATGATGTATTATAAAATAATACCATACAATAAATGGCTAAAACATATACGACCGCAAGGTTTTTATTGGGGGGGGGCCGTAGAGTTTAAGTTTGAGATATTAGATCTCATTAGTTATGACAAAGCGATACTTCTTAATGAAGTTTGGTGTACCAGACATGGGGCGATTCATGAACGAATCGCTCATATGAACGACTACAAGGAAAGAATGGTATGAATCATGTCTATCTTGGCATGAATCGTTGTTCAAAAAGAATCGCGAGAATCGTGCTAGTCTCAACATGAATCGTTGTTCAAACAGAATCTCAAGGATTGTGCTAGTCACAAAACGAATCGTCGTTCAAAAAGAATCGCGAGAATCGTGCTAGTCTCAACATGAATCGTTGTTCAAACAGAATCTCAAGGATTGTGCTAGTCACAAAACGAATCGTCGTTCAAAAAGAATCGCGAGAATCGTGCTAGTCTCAACATGAATCGTTGTTCAAACAGAATCTCAAGGATTGTGCTAGTCACAAAACGAATCGTCGTTCAAAAAGAATCGCGAGAATCGTGCTAGTCTCAAAACGAAATGTCGTTCAAAAAGAATCGCATGAATCGAAAAGAATCGTATGAGTCGAGTGAATCATAACAGGTATTGTCGTTCAAAAAGAATCGCATGAATCGAAAAGAATCGTATGAGTCGAGTGAATCATAACAGGTATTGTCGTTCAAAAAGAATCGCATGAATCGAAAAGAATCGTATGAGTCGAGTGAATCATAACAGGTATTGTCGTTCAAAAAGAATCGCATGAATCGAAAAGAATCGTATGAGTCGAGTGAATCATAACAGGTATTGTCGTTCAAAAAGAATCGCAGGTATGAAGACTCGTGGTCAGGTTTTGGGGTTTGTTTTTCTTTTGCTTCCACCTTTCGAAGTACCGAGCTTTGACGAAAGCTGTCGAGTGCGCACGATGATGAGTACCGGTATTTATTTTATTGTGAGAAAATAAATATTGCTGTGGCCATGAGGCTAAATATAAGCATATATAACACAACTACCGCCATGCAGTCGAAGCTTTAGTGTCAATTTTAGACAAACTTTTTTTTTTCGAATAATGGATGAAATTTTACCAAATATGTTTGCAATAAATGGAAAGGAGTAGGGCGTTTTATGATGCTAAGTGACTTTCATTCCCGTGTATAATATAAGTCAAATAAAGGGAAGACATGGCGACGATTAACGAATCGTAAGAATCGATTACTGAAAATGAATCGCTCAACTCACATAACCGCCGTTACTTCTCCTACATGCGTTTAGCGTTGTAAAGTTGGTACTCGAAGGTCACAGTGCTACCGCCTCCGCTGAGCCAATGACTGCACTAGCATCAGGGTCACAATGTCTGTCTGTCACTGTGTTACCTATGTCGGTTAAGCTTTCAATTTTATTTTCAGACAGCTTAGCTAAAAGCTCTGTCAATTGTTTCTCTCTCATTCAAAATGTACCTGCAATGTGTAGGCTACATTCAAATGATTACTATGCACATAAAGGTCATTTTTACTTTCTCTGCACGTACTATATACATAGTTTATAGAAAAATTCCATACCGAAATTTCACCGAATATATGTTTTGAGACCCCCTGAATTAAAAAAAGTTTTTTAGAAAAATGTCCATGTGTGTGTGTGTGTGTGTGTGTGTGTGTGTGTGTGTGTGAATATATCGAAAACAATCAACCCTACGAAAAAAAATGCATATAACATAAAATACGAGTTTTAAAGTGCTGTACATTTTTTGTGTGGCAAGTTTTCGTCCATCTCTTACGGTTTAGCAGTTATGCAAAATTCCGTTAATTTCATCCAGAATAAAGTAGTCTTCAGAGGCTATTCCCAGAAAATTCATGATATACATTTCGTCATGAAAATATCTTTAATACATGATATTTTAATAGAAATCGTTAGAGCCATTTTTGAGAAAATCAAAATTTTCGAAAAAAGTTCTATGTAAAGGGTAGTTTGGGGTAGGGGAATTTTTCTCAAAATCTTCGTATCGCATCCGTGGAAGATACTAAACTTAAATACCAAGTTTGGTATTTTACCGACTTTTCGTTTTTGAGTTATCGTGTTCACAGACACAAGGACCATTTTGTGAAAACGCTTCTTTTGGATACAGGGGAACCTAAAACATATATTTCCGGTATCGAATTTTTGGGTGGAGCGCAATACCTTCTCTATACACTATGTACGTAGTACGTATAGAGAAAATAAAAAACACGGGCGAAAAAATAAACATCTTACATGCTCTCTGGAAGCGACTCTGTTCCCTTCGCCTGAAATGTTTGTGCTGCTGTTTTCCTCTCAAAGGTTGTTAACCAGGTTATCAATAACGGTGTCCATCTCCCAAAACATGCTTCCTCTTTTGTTACACGTAGCACTCTATTAACGGTTGGCGGCTCATTTTTAAAAAAGAAATTGTGCACCTCTACGCGAATTGCATTCTTCACAATCATCGCAATCTGGCACCGCATGTTTCACTTTTTCTGTTTCAGGTTTCTCTTTATGAGCACTGTTTACATTTGTAGCCTAAACACCGGTGAACTCAGAAGTTAATTTCATCACTTCTTTCATGGCAAGTGTTGGATATTTCCCACAAAACTTACCATACATTTGTAGCCTGGTGAACTCAGAAGTTAATTTCATCACTTCTTTCACGGCAAGTGTTGGATATTTCCCACAAAACTTGCCATACATTTGTAGCCTAAACACCTGGTGAACTCAGAAGTTAATTTCATCACTTCTTTCATGGGAAGTGTTGGATATTTCTCACAAAACTTGCCATACATTTGTAGCCTAAACACCTGGTGAACTCAGAAGTTAATTTCATCACTTCTTTCATGGGAAGTGTTGGATATTTCTTACATAACTTGCCATACATTTGTAGCCTAAACACCTGGTGAACTCAGAAGTTAATTTCATCACTTCTTTCATGGGAAGTGTTGGATATTTCTCACAAAACTTGCCATACATTTGTAGCCTAAACACCTGGTGAACTCAGAAGTTAATTTCATCACTTCTTTCATGGGAAGTGTTGGATATTTCTCACAAAACTTGCCATACATTTGTAGCCTAAACACCTGGTGAACTCAGAAGTTAATTTCATCACTTCTTTCATGGGAAGTGTTGGATATTTCTCACAAAACTTGCCATACATTTGTAGCCTAAACACCTGGTGAACTCAGAAGTTAATTTCATCACTTCTTTCATGGGAAGTGTTGGATATTTCTTACATAACTTGCCATACATTTGTAGCCTAAACACCTGGTGAACTCAGAAGTTAATTTCATCACTTCTTTCACGGCAAGTGTTGGATATTTCTCACAAAACTTGCCATACATTTGTAGCCTAAACACCTGGTGAACTCAGAAGTTAATTTCATCACTTCTTTCACGGCAAGTGTTGGATATTTCTTACATAACTTGCCATACATTTGTAGCCTAAACACCTGGTGAACTCAGAAGTTAATTTCATCACTTCTTTCATGGGAAGTGTTGGATATTTCTTACATAACTTGCCATACATTTGTAGCCTAAACACCTGGTGAACTCAGAAGTTAATTTCATCACTTCTTTCATGGGAAGTGTTGGATATTTCTTACATAACTTGCCATACATTTGTAGCCTAAACACCTGGTGAACTCAGAAGTTAATTTCATCACTTCTTTCACGGCAAGTGTTGGATATTTCTTACATAACTTGCCATACATTTGTAGCCTAAACACCTGGTGAACTCAGAAGTTAATTTCATCACTTCTTTCATGGGAAGTGTTGGATATTTCTTACATAACTTGCCATACATTTGTAGCCTAAACACCTGGTGAACTCAGAAGTTAATTTCATCACTTCTTTCATGGGAAGTGTTGGATATTTCCCACAAAACTTAACCATACATTTGTAGCCTAAACACCTGGTGAACTCAGAAGTTAATTTCATCACTTCTTTCATGGGAAGTGTTGGATATTTCCCACAAAACTTAACCATACATTTGTAGCCTAAACACCTGGTGAACTCAGAAGTTAATTTCATCACTTCTTTCATGGGAAGTGTTGGATATTTCCCACAAAACTTAACCATACATTTGTAGCCTAAACACCTGGTGAACTCAGAAGTTAATTTCATCACTTCTTTCATGGGAAGTGTTGGATATTTCTCACAAAACTTGCCATACATTTGTAGCCTAAACACCTGGTGAACTCAGAAGTTAATTTCATCACTTCTTTCACGGCAAGTGTTGGATATTTCCCACAAAACTTAACCATACATTTTCAACACTATATTTTTTTTACCACTAATCAACGGTTTACCAACCTAATGATTTATGTAACTCGAAAGTTGCTAAACCGTAAGAAATGGACAAAAACTTACCTCACAAAAACACACAATACATGTTGTATACATTTTTTTCGTGGAGTTGATCGTTTTCTAGATATTCATTGTTTTTGGTTTCAGCTTTGAAAGACTTATACTTTTCTCTTACAAGACTTTGTCAACTCCTGTCCATACAAACAAAGGAACTTCAATCGCATAGCAACCAGCTTTTGACTATCACTTTAACCTATGGCATTCCCTTATTTCGCTTCTACTTACAAAGAAACAAGTAATAAGACTATTTCTGATAATTGTTGTCGATTAGCATGAAATAAAAAGAAGAATAAGCTTTTTAACAATAATTTGTTGCAGAAATGTAGAGAAAGTCATGTGAATGGAACACATCAGATTTTTGTAAACTTTTCTGGGTTATTTATTACAAATATACCGAATACCTTATTGTGATGGTGCTGTAGCACTCGAAGAGGGTGAGATCAAAGTAAACCAATGGGCCGCAATTCACTCATTTCATAACGCCAGTCTTGCTCCTGACAAAGAGGGGTTGATCAGAGCAACTGCATCTGTAGATTTGGGGGTGCGGAGGGTCAGATGGCGGACTAAGTGGCTAAGCCAGTTTCCCATAGTTATATGCGTCTGGCAATTTGAACCCCCTTCAAACGAAAAAGAAAGAAAACAAACCCTGGGGTGTCGTATGGATGGAACGCTGTATGAGGCCATTGGTCGTTTTTCGTCCCGTTTTTATTTGCACCAGCAATTGTTTTCTGCAGAACATACTCAACAACTGTGAATCGGTACATAGTCTTAGGGGATTGTGAACCTATTATTATCCATTTTATAGTGGGGTGTCTCGCTTAACTGCGATTTATGCAACTTTATTTAAACCTTCACCAAAAGCGCAACACGTCTCTTGTTTAGAGAGAATTAAATACTGAGAATAACGGCACAGATGCATTTCTTACTCCACAGCACAACTGTTTTCTGCAATGTTCAACTGTATGGTTCAACAACTCTGTTGTCCTAAATGTAGATTCAATTTCACTCTCGAGTCCCCATTAATGCTTTTCTTACTCATTTCAAATTAAACACATGCAAAGAGAAAATAATCACTGAGCAAGGAAAAACTATATATGAAATATCATATTCCGATTTAACACATCGTTTAATATAATATTATGGTTAAATTGGATTAATTGTGTTTTTCAAGCCGTGTGTAGGACAGGAGTGGATAGGTAGAGCCAGATTGAAAAATGCAATGTCATAGCCGGGATTTGAACCACGGATCTCCCGATCTTTAGCCAATGAGCTACCATGGCAACATGCTGGCATAGCTTTGCATTTTTATTTTTGTGTGAAAAAACAATTAAACCAATACCAATTGACCATACTAGTTGGCTATACTATGAATCCTGGGTCTCAAGTACTTACAACATTATAAGTTGCCATTGGGGTTGTCATCTCAATATTATTTGAGATCACCTTGTGGTTTTCCGGGAAACATGCGAGTCAGTTGAGAAATTCAATGCTATGGTAGCTTAGTGGCTAGAGATCGGGAGATCCGTGGTTCAAATCCCAGCTATGGCATTGAATTTTTCAGTCTGACTCTACCTATCCATCATGGTTAAATATTATTAAATATAATTTTCATGGTTGTCTAAAATGTATTCATACAGATATTTATTTTTGACATCATGATAAATAATCGCCAACAATTACAAGGCAAAGACTGTTCACAATAAAACGAGAACGGGAACACAACATTCTGGCGCTCAACACCCCAGTACTTCTCCTGGCCATTTAACACATGGAAACTTCATTAACTGACCAATAATATTCTTCATTCTCCAATTGTCCCATCGGTTGAGCATCTGCCTGTTGAGCTGGGAAACCCGTGTTCTTTTCCCGGCTGGGAGTAAGCATTTTTCTTTATCCAAGATTATTGCCTTCCTCTCCAAAGTCTGGAAATATGAATAAGTGTTGATGTGTGCGTGGGAAAACTAAAGAAAATAATCCGAGTAGACGGGTAGAAACAGCAAATCTTTCAGAGGGACATACCGACTTGTGGACGTTGGCATTTAAATGGAACATATAATAAATAAAGAGAAATATGATGTCTTCCATTCACATGACTTTCTCTACATCTCTGTAACAAATTATTGTTAAAAAGCTTTTGCTTCTGTTTACTTCATACTAATCGAAAAAATATCAGCAGAAATATTCTTATTACTTGCTTCCTTGTAAGTAGAAGCGAAATAAGGGAGTATCATAGGTTCAAGTGATAGTCAAAAGCTGGTTGCTATGTGACTGAAGTTCCTTTGTTTGTATGGACACGAGTTGACAAATTCCTGTATGAGAAAAGTGTAAGTTTTTAAAGCTGAAACCAAAAAAAGGGTATCTCAGAAACGATCAACTCCACAAAAGAAATGTATATAAGATAAATTGTGTGTTTTAAGGTGCTCTACATTTTTTGCGTTGTAAGCTTTTGTCCACCTTTACGGTTTATCAGTTATGCAAAATTCCGTAAAATTCATCCAGAATAAAGTCTTCAGAGGCTATTCGCAGAAAATTCAAGATATACATTTTATTTGTCAGTTAAATATCTTTAATAGACGAAATTTTAATCAAAATCATTAGAGCCATTTTTGAGAAAATAAAATTTCTCGAAAAATATTCCATGTAAAGGGTAGTTTGGTGTGGGGGAATTTTTCTCAAAATCTTCGTATCGCATCCCTGGAAGATACTTATGTTAAATACCAACGTTGGTACTTTACCGACTTTTCGTTTGCTTTATCGTGTTCACGGACACATACACGAACCTTTTTCTGAAAATGCTGTTTTTTTTTTTATACAGGGGGGCCCTAAAACATATATTTCCGGTGAAATCTCTTTATCGAATTTTTGGCTGCAAGACCTTCTGTATACACTATGTACATAGTACGTGTAGAGAAAGTAAAAATCTGATGTGTAGCATTCACATGACTTTCTCTATATCCCTGCGACAAATTATTCTTAAAAAGCTTATATTTCTATTAACTTCATGCTAATGAGTAAAACATTAGCAGAAATTGCCATATTACTTGCTTCCTTCTAAGTAGAGGTGAAATAAGGGAGTACCATAAGTTAAAGTGATAATCAAAAGCTGGTTGCTATGTCACTGAAGTTCCTTTGTTTGTATGGACAGCAGTTGACAAATTCCTGTATGAGAAATGTATGGTTTATGGTTTAGCAGTTATTCAAAATTTAGTAAAATTCTTCCATAATAAAGTAGTCTTCAGAGGCTATTTCCAAAAAATTCAAGATATACATTTTATTTGTCAGATAAATATCTTTATTATACGAAATGTTAATCAAAATCGTTAGAGGCATTTTTGAGAAAATCAAAATTTTCGAAAAAAGTTCCATGTAAAGGGTAGTTGGGGGTGGGAGGATTTTTCTTAAGATCTTCGTGTCGCATCCCTGGAAGATACTAAACTTAAATACCAAGTTTGGTATTTTACCTACTTTTCGTTTTTTAGATATCGTGTTCACAGACACACGGACACACACACACACACACGCGCGGACCTTTTTCCGAAAATGCTTTTTTTTTTTAGATAAAGGGGATCCTAAAACATATATTTCCGGTGAAATCTCGGTATCGAATTTTTTGGTGGAGTGCAATACATTCTCTATACACTATGTACATAGTGCCTATAGAAAAAGTAAAAATAGAAATATTTGGGACTATAGATAGTGTGTTCTGACGGCTGTTCGTTACCTATTGTGAACGCTTATATTGAAGTGCATGTATTTCACTTTGTCGTTCTTGTTCTGATTAACGTTTGCGATTTGGGGGGGGGGACGTAGACTAAAAATGGCAAATGTTTCAATTGTTTTTATTTCACTAATTAATTGCTAATACATTCAGCTTTACATTCCCAAAGTTTCACAGCGTAATTCGATTTCTTTGTGGTCCAAATAAATTAAAAAGTTAGGACTTGTCCTGCCACGCCCACTTTTTCTGCTTGCTTGATTATCAGCTTTGATCCCTTGTTTCTCTACATTTCTTACAGGCAAACATAGTTATAAATATCTAGAAGGTATGTTGCTTTAGTTTCTGACCAGGAAGAAGATGCTGACCACAGTTATGGTGGATTTTTGGCAGTATTCAAGTGTGTAGATCACTCCCCAAATAAAACAATCAAACAACATTTTATTTTTTCGTTTTCTCAGTTTTATAATTTTTCACACTTTTTCTTGGAAACTATTTGAGACATTGCAATGAAATTTTGTACACATATTTCAGTCTTCAATGAGTATTTTGGCGCAGCTAGTTGTCTTTTGATTTAGATTATACAGGCATTGTGCTATGAAATACATTATAATTTGAAATAAAAAAAAAACTTACGTACGTTGAAAAATACTTTAAAAATTATTGAAGGGAGATAGAGAAAAAGTTTTTTGGTCAAAATATAACATAATTATAATAATTTATGCACATTTGTTTTCAAGCAACTTCACCAAAGGGATACTAAGAAAAAGGTACATAAGTTTTTTGATGTTTTGAAAATTCCAATGTAGTGTAATTTCTTTATTTGTTGACAAAATTATTTATAAAATATAACAATCATAGAAGATATCAACACAACTGTACAACATGTCATTGCTTTAAAACAAAATCTCTGGCCATGGTAGAATTTTTGTTGTGTCGAGGTATTTCTGCCAACCTTAAGAAACAAAAGAGTGGTCTTTAACACTTCAAAGTGTACGTACTTATTAGGAATCTGTGAAGGGTTGATAACGAGTATTTCGGAAAAGGCTAATGACGCAAATGACTATTTAACAATTTAAAGAGATTTCCATTTTTTCCCTTATATTCTTTGTAAACTCTTTGTTTCCCAGCTTTCAAACTGCAATGAGAATAAAGCAGGCTTTATAGATTTCTCTTTTTAATTTTTATATCACGGACCCATACTAGATAAAGAAGGTATTGCATTACACTTGAAAATTCCATCTGATTTTTCTCTAGAAATACCGTTTTGAGTTCCTCAAAATTTTTTCCCAGAAAAAGAGTTCAGTGTTATGTGTACCTACGCGCGAAGTCCTTTAAAGTTCGGCATCTTGCAAAGATACGGCTTGAAGTTTCTTGAAACTCCCTCCACAACAATCCTTTACTAGACACATTTTTCGCAAATGTCTATTGTCTCAAGTTCCATATTTGTAAGGTATTTTCACGACAGATAAGAGTGTATGTATCCTGAATGTACTCTGAAACCCTCTATATTGTGAATAACTGTTAAACCGAAACAGATAGACTATAACTACACAAAAAATGTACATATTGTTATAACACACAATTTATATATATGTATATTTTTTAGAGCTAACCAATTTATTGGTTTCAATTTTAGAATGCTTAAGGGTTTTTTTTCAAATGGGAAGTCTTCATCCGCACTTCTGGCTATGGAAAAGAACCGAATTTCGATGACAATCGCATAGCGACAGCTTTTAAAACATTTTACTGCCCCTTTTGCTTATTGTGTTCCTTTATTTCCGTTCTACTTAATAAGGAACTCAGTAATACAATAATTTCTAGTAACTAATATCTTGATTAGCCTGATAAGAGATATCTCGGAAATGATTGGCTCTTCAAAAAGGATATGATATAAATTGTGTATTTGAAACTGTATCTAGAAAACTCAAGATAGGTATGTCGTTTATTTGTAATGCAGATATCTTCAATATACGGTATTTTTATTCTAAATTGCTAGTGCCATTTTTGAGAAAATTAACATTTTCGAAAAAACTTTAACGAAAAAAGTAGTATGTGGTGGGTTATTTTCTTGAAAATCTTCGTGTTGCACCCTTGGGCTGAAGTTAAATACCATCTTCAGTATTTAACCGACTTTACGTTTTTGAACTATGCTGGGCGCGCGCAGGATCCTTTTCTTAAAAATAGCTTTTTTTCATTCAGGGAAACTCAGAATATGTTCGATATAATTTCGACATCGAATTTTTTGTTGAATACAATACCTTCTCTGCCTGCGATACCGAGATTTCACAGGATCCATAAAAAGCATTTTCAGAAAAAGGTCCGTGTGTGTGTTTGTGCGCACGCGCGGAGCTCAAAAATGAACGGGCGTTAAACACCAAACTTGGTATTTAAGCTTGGTATCTTCCAAGGATGCGACACGAAGATTTCAAAGAAAATCTCCTCACCCCAAACTACCCTTTACTTCGAACATTTTTGGAAATTTTTGATTTTCTTAAAAATGGGTCTTAACGATTTTGATGAAAATCCCGTATATTAATGTTATCTACATTCCAAATAAAATGTACATTTTGAATTTTCTAGGAATAGCCTCTGAAGACCTCTTTATTCTGGATGAATTTTGTCAAATTTTGCTTAACTGCTAAACCGTAACAGATAGACACAAACCTACTGCACAAAAAATGTACGTTTACGTTTACTTTTCTCAAATAAGAAGTGTCCGTTTTTCTTTTGTTCTACTCCTGGCCAAGCATAGAAGTGATTTGAGAGCGATAATCGCATTAAGACAGCTTTTAAAACATTTGACTATCACTTTAGCATAGCGCATTCCTTTAATTCCCTTCTACTTATAAGGAATTAAGTAATATGAATTTCTGCTAATGATTATCTCGATTAGCATTGTGTAGAAAGAAGAATAATCTTTTGTAAGAAGTTTGTTTTTAGAGCAGCTAGAGAAAGTCACGTGAGTGAAACGCGTCAGATTTTTTTTGTGCGTTTTGTTTTTACTTTCTCTATTCGCACTATGTACATAGTGTATAGAGAAGGTATTGCACTCCACCAAAAAATTCGATACCGAGATTTCACCGGAATTATATGTTTTAGGGTCCCCAATATCCAAAAAAAGCATTTTCACAAAAAGGTCCGTGTGTTTGTGAACACGATAACTCAAAAACGAAAAGTCGGTAAAACACCAAACTTGGTATTTAAGTTTAGTATCTTCCAGGGATGCGACACGAAGATTTTGAGAAAAATCCCCCCACCCCCAACTAACCTTTACATGGAACTTTTTTCGAAAATATTAATTTTCTCAAAAATGGCTCTACTGACAAATAAAATGTATATCTTGAATTTTCTGAGAATAGCCTCTGAAGAGTAGTTTATTCTGGATAAATTTTACTGAATTTTGAATAACTGCTAAACTGTAAGAGATGGACAAAAACTTAATACACAAAAAATGTAGAGCACATTACAACACACAATTTATATTATATACATTTTTTCGTGGAGTTCGTCGTTTTTGAGATTTCCTTATTTTTGGTTTCTGCTATGAAAAACGTATACTTTTCTCATACAGGAACTTGTCAACTCCTATCCATATAAACAAAGGAACTTCATTGACATTGCAACCAGCTTTTGACTGTCACTTTAACCTATGGTAGTCCCTTATTTCGCTTCTACTTACAAGGAAGCGAGTAATTAGACTATTTCTGCTAATTTTTTCTGATTAGCATAAATAGAAGTATAAGCTTTTTAAGAATAATTTGTTGCAGGGATATAGAGAAAGTCATGTGAATGGTACATATAAGATTTTTTATTTATTTATCACTTTCTCTAAACGTACCTACTATGTACATAGTGTATAGAGAAGGTATTGCACTCCACTAAAATATTGTATACCTAGGTTTCATCGGAAATACATGTTTTAGGGTCCGCTGTATCCAAAAAAGCATTTTTACCTTCTCTAGCCCACATGTAAAATGTACATAGTGGATAGAGAAGCTAATGCATCCCACCCAAAAATTCGATACCGAGATTTCGCCGGAAATATATGTTTTGAGGTCCCCTGATTCCGAAAAAAAATACATTTTTAGAAAAAAGTTCTTGTCTGTGGACAGCATAGCCCCAAAACGAAAAGTAGGTTAAATACCAAACTTTATATTTAAGTTCAGTATCTTCCAAGGATGGCATACGAAGGTTTTCAAGCAAATTTGCTCCAACTCCGACTACATTTGTATGGAACATTCTTAGATGATGTTTATTTTCTCAAAAATTGCCCCAACGGTTTTGATTAAAATCCCGTATATTAAAGATATTTACATCACAAATAAAATGTATATTTTGAAGTTTCTGGGAATAGCCTCTAGACTTCTAGTTGTTTTTTGCATAATTTTGACCTACAGTTAACCCGTAAAACTCTACAAATAGAGTAGATCTCGTTAAAACACATAATTTATGTCATTTACGTTTTTCTTGTAGAGCTGACCGTTTTCGAGATGTTCGTTGTTATCTGTTTCAGATTTACAATACTTAAAAGCTTTTCTGACACTAAATTTGAAACTCCTGGCCATGCAAAGAAACGGATTTCAATCCCATAACAACCACATTTTAAAATATTTGACTGTCGGTTTTCTAGTGTATTCTGTTTGTTGTTAACAGATCTTGGCTTCAGACTTAAAAAGCATCTACTTCACGGAATTTTAAACAGCTGCTATGAAAGATCGTCACTGACCAACGATTATCTGTTTATCTATTCTGAAAATAGTTCAGTTTCATTTAAATAGCCAAATACTACTGCGTTTCTGTTTTCCGTGGGATGCCTCCCTTCCCTTCGATACTGATGAACGTTAGAAAAGGAGGGGACATCCAGCAATCTAAACATTTTTTAAGTCCACTGTTTAGTGTGTCGTCTTTATTGCGCGTTGTTAAATGTCACCCTTACGATTGTGAGCGAAAAATTAACTTCTGCAAAATCTCCTGTATATCTTTACTGAAAGTCAACACTTGACATAACACAAAATTGCATGTCCCTTAATATGTTCTACACATATATACTGAATATATATAACTTATTGTGCTTCTGTTATCTCCCCCCACCATAACCAAAAATAAATGATCTTTTATCGTGCTTAATAGGGGCGTTTAAAACGCCTTGCCAATTTAGATGACCCAAAAGACTGGGTATTAAATCTGGTGAAAAGTTCGCATGCACAATTAGGAAACCACATGACAACAAAAAAACAAAGCTCAGAAACCCTTAGAATGGTAAACAAATTAGAAAGTGTTTATGAACTTACGGACAGCAACCTTCCTAGGGTCAAAAGCCTCCACTCGCTGCTCCACGACTGAGATACGAGCCTGAAGACTCTTAGATCGCTCACATACATCCTGCAGTTGTTTTGATAAATCCACGAAAATATCATTGGCAATAAGGGCAAGGGAGGCAAGTTGCCTCAAGGCGCTGCTCAGGGTGTTGTTGCTAACGGCCTCAAGTTCACCATCACTGACCAATGGTGACCCATCCTCTCTGTGGAGACTCCGACGGCTGAGAAACCGCGGTTCCACAATACGCTGAACGAATGGCATCTTCTTCCTCCACACAGTATATCTTGCGACATTTCCCCGCTGATGCCGTCTACATTGTTCTGCTTAACCCATTGTTACCGAAGCGCTTGCTCGAGTTAGAAACACCTCACACAAACCCACACTCCAACAACATCCTCATGCCAGCACTTCAAATGCCGAACTGACGTGCGCCTGCCGTGAGCAGCCACACAGCCGCACAGATCCTACTCGCGCGCTCTTTGCCAGTGTAGCCAACATAAAGATTCTTAAATACTAAATGTTCCTAAATTTGAGCTCGTTAAACCTACACAAGTAAACTACATCCTGTAGTGCGAAGACTTTGATGAAAATTCAGTATTTGTAATTATGTTTAACCCTATTATGCTTCATCCACAGCTTATTATAGAACTTATGGAGGAACGTAAAATCTACTATACCGGAAAATGAAATGTAATGTCTCACTGTATTGGCATACGTGTAAGCATTCTCTGTAATACACATGTTAGTGTAATTATTTAAATTATCTTGCATGCATATCTGCTACTTGAGTCAGTGGGGCCTATGACTCATTTCTAACTAATTTGATCATATGTATTAGTAAAATAACTGTTTGCTGAGTATCAGTAATAAGTAATTATATAATATTGCAAGTGTAATAGAAATTGGAAAATATATTAAAATTGTAGATATTAAATTATTTGTGGTGGCGGTGATAAAAATAACGAAACAAAAAAAACAACAAAAAACAGTAGTTGTAATTTGGTGGGGATGTTAAAAAATAGTTGCATGCATCGAAGAACTGGCTATCCGTATGACGTGGCTCGAAGAGGGGACCGGATGAACAAATAACTGCTAATAAATACATTATGTTTTCGTGAACTATTTTGGTAACCGCCATTACCGTAACGTTAGACATTTCCGAAGAGTTTTATGCAGAATACATTTTCTGTGTCTTCTAGTTCAGCATTTGAAAATTATTTTTCCAAAATAATTAAACCATTTCTTAAAGAAACAAAGAAAGAAAGATAAAACAAAGAAATAAAACATATTTATAAATTTCAAAGTGTATCCTTTAAAAAGTCCGAAAAAGAGGTTTAGCATGGTTAAATGTTATGTGTTTTTCTGTTTCGACTATACGGTATTCTTCAGAGCTCTAAACTCAGAAGGAATTCCATTTACTCCGGAAATTATTTCTCTTGGATGAACAAAACCCTATATTCCAAAATGATATATGAAATACCAACCATATGGGAAAAGAGAATTAGAAAGACTATCAAATATGGAAAGAGACATGATACCCGGAACAAGAGATATTCTCTAATCCATGAAGAGCTGATAGTTGATAATGATATGAAAATTTCTAATTGTTAAATGAAGGAAGTGGCTGGAGGCAGTATTAAGTGTCTTCAGTAGAAAAGGCCTGTTATAATAAACATAGTTGTTATTATTCTTCTAAGAGCTACACTGCCTTTATCCTTTACATGACATTTATTTTACAGGTTGTATGATTGTACCATTCACATGACTTTCTCTACATCTCTGCAACAAATTATTCTTAAAAAGCTTATACTTTTATGTACTTCATGCTAATCAGAAAACATTAGCAGAAATAGTCTTATTACTTGCTTTCTTGTAAGTAGAAGCGAAATAAGGTAGTACAATAGGCTAAAGATGTAGTCAAAAGCTGGTTGCTATGTCACTGAAGTACCTTTGTTTGTATGCACAGCAGTTGACAAATTCCTGTATGAGAAATGTGTAAGTTTTTCAAAGCAGAAACCAAAATCAAAGAATGTCTCAAAAACGATGAACTCCACGAAAAAAATGTAAACAACAGAAATTGTGTGTTTTAACGTGCTCTACATTTTTGTGTAGTACGTTTTTGTCCATCGCTTGCAGTTTAGCAGTTATTCAAAATTCCGTAAATTACATCCAGAATAAAGTACTCTTCAGAGGCTATTCCCAGAAAATTCAAGATATACATTTTATTTCTCAGGTAAATAACTTTAATTTACATTTTAATCAAAATCGTTAGAGCCATTTTTGAGAAAATCAAAATTTTCGAAATAAGTTCCATGTAGGGGCATTTTTCTTAAAATCTTCATGTCGCATCCCTGGAAGATACTAAACTTAAATACCAAGTTTTACCGAGTTTTCGTTTTTGAGTTATCGTTTCACAGACACACGGACAAACGGACACACACACACACACACACACGGACCTTTTTCCGAAAATGCTTTTTATGGATAAAGGGGACCCTAAAACATATATTTCCGGTAAAATCTCGGTATCGAATTTTTGGGTGGAGTGCAATACCTTTTCTAAACACTATGTACATAGTACGTATAGAGAAAGTAAAAATCTGATGCGTTTCATTCACATTACTTTCTCAATATTTCTCTAACAAGTTATTGTTAAAAAGCTTATTCTTGTATCTGCTTCATGCTAATTTAGGTAAACATTAGCAGAAATGCTTTCTTGTAAATAGAAGGGAAATAATGGAATACACAAGGCTAAAACAATAGTCCAATCTTCTAAAAGCTGGTTGCCATCCGTTTCTTTCAATGCCAGGAGTTGAAACATTTCCGTATATGAATAATTGTAAGTATTTTGAAACTGAAATCAATAACCAGGAGTATCTCAAAAATGGTCAATTTCACGAGAGAGAGAGAGAGAGAGAGAGAAAGAGAGAGAGAGAGAGAGAGAGAGAGAGAGAGAGAGAGAAAAGTATATGGCATAAATTGTGTGTGTTAACGATATCTACATTTGTTGTGTAGTACGTAAGTTACTGTCTATTTCTTACGGCTTCCCAGTTATGCAACATTCAGCAAAATTCATCCAGAATAAAGAGGTCTTCAGAGGTATTCCCAGAAAATTCAAGGTATTCATTTTATTTGTTATGTAAATACCTTTAATGTACGCTGTTTTAATCAAAATCGTTAAAGCATTTTTGAGAAAATCAAAGTGTTCGAAAATTTGTTTCATATAAAGGGTCGTTTGGAGTGGGAGTCAGGGACATTTAGTATACATAGGAAAGATAGGGAATTCAAAGAGGAGGAGGGGAGAGCCTATCCTAGGCTCAGAGAATTAGCTGAATGTTTCAGTCCTTTTCTATGTTGTTTGCTTTGTTTTTACAGTTCTTTTATAATATTTCCAGAATTCTGATGTGGTTGATGTTTGTGAATTTTTTTCTTTTTTACGTTTTTGCGGTGTTTTCTATTGCTTTTTAGCACTTTTACAGACATTTAGGGGCTATTTTTCGTGATTGTAGTGCTTTGATAGGTAGTTTTAAGGATTTTAAGGGGATTATAGTGTTAGCACAATTGTTTTGAATGCTTTTAATAACATTCCATATCATTTGGAGGCAGTGGCGGCTCGTAGCCAAATTATCTGGTAAGGCACAATTTTAAGATTGACTAAAACAAAAACTAAATTGAATGTTATTTATGGACCCTCTTTAACTGCTACGGTTCTAAGCGTCCCATTCTATTTTGGGCACGAAAGACCGCTTAATATTGCTAAGAAACCTCTTTATCAGGCTTGAGGTTTTTTTTACGTGCCATAAATCTACGACACGGTATCGACGACTTTACTTCCCTTATGAAGGAAGGGATTTTTGCGCCTGAAAAAAAAATCAGCCAGGTTAGAACCCGCGACCTTGAGAACCAGAATCCCTAGATTACGGATGATGACAGACTAAAATTAGTGGATACTAAAACTATCAGTAGAAATGGAATGTTAATTTGTGTATACGCACTAACCTTTCTGTTTGTAGATGAAGTCCATCCTTCGATCCTTTGCTTGAAAAAATACCTCCATAACTCTTTGATTTAAGTCAGAAACTGAACGCGACTAGTACCGAGAAATTTGAACAACCATCACCTTCACTGTTTACCATATGTCAAAAACATTATCAGAGAGGTGATCCTGCTGCAAATTAATGCGAATTTCACATACGTAATGCAGAATCGCAACCGTGGGAGGAGTTAAACGCTACGTCCAATTAGAAGAAGCGCTGACTAACGCGGGAAACGGTCTCTATTCCGAGGGAACTTACTTGATCATAATCGCAAATCAGCTGTGTGCGCAATGAATTCAGCAATTGAAGACGTGAATCAAGAAGAAATGGATATTTACCACCTGGCACATATAAATACAAAAAAATATGTGTCGATGTTATTGGAGAAAATGCTTTTAAGTGCATATTAAGAGGGAATTTGTGTGACGAAATGATGTCAAGTGGTTAGTACGTAGATTTCTTCAATCCAACAAAGACAAACTTTGTTGCAAATGTAGAAGTGTATGTCTTTGCCATTATTTACTGTCAATGTATTTGCTTTGCCAGCATAGCTCTAGCCGAAAGGTAAGTGAAATGAATTTCTTTAAAAGAATGTGAAACCATTACTGTTGCAACATTTTGATCATTAATAAAAAAAATTCTGTTAAATCATTTTACCTTGTAAAAATATCGCTTTAATTATACTAATAAATTGTGTGTGTATGTGTGTGCGTGTGCGTGCGTGCGTGTTTTATTTTCACTCATCTCTTTCATCTACCATATTCATTCAGTTATTTCAACTATTTATTTAGTGAAGGTTAATTTATTTTAATTAACAGGAAGTACTAACTGATTATTATATTTACTGATTCTTAAATGTACTTATTACTTTCTCTACACGTATGTACAATGAACATAGTAAGTGGAGAAGGTATTGTATTCCACCCAAAATTCGATACCGATATTTCACCTGAAAATACATGTTTTGACATCCCTTAATTTAAAATCGCATTTTTAGGAAAAGGTGTGTGTGCGCACACGGGTGTGTGCAGCATAATTAAAATATGAAAAGCCGGTTAAACACCAAACTTGGTATTTAAGTTACCTATCTTCTAAGGATGCGACACGAAGATTGTTAGACAAATTCCCCACACCAAACTACCCTTTGCATGGAAATGTCCAATTTCCTGAAAAATAGGTCTAACGATTTTGATTAAAAAGCTGTATATTGAATATATTTACATGACAAATAAAAGGTATATTCTGCATTTCTTGGGAATACACTATGAAGTCATCTTAATTCTGAGTGATTTGTGGTAAACTGTAACAGATAGACAAAATCTTACTTCACAAAAGATGTAGATCTCCTTAAAACACACAATTTATGCCACATAAATTTTTTCTTTGGAGTTAACCATTTTCTAGATATTCTTTGTTATTCGTTTCATTTTTAAAATACTTAAACTTTACTCAAACCGGAAATCGTTCAATCTTTTTTTGCTTTTGTTTTACTCCT
This sequence comes from Hymenopus coronatus, assembly GCA_030762935.1. NCBI lineage: Eukaryota > Metazoa > Arthropoda > Insecta > Mantodea > Hymenopodidae > Hymenopus > Hymenopus coronatus. Next base: position 85,801,360 of record CM060887.1, read on the forward strand.
GACCAGCTTTTAAAAGATTTGACTAACGCTTTAACCTAATGTACTCCCTTATTTACCTTCTACTTACAAGGAACTAAGTAATATAGCCATTCCTGCTTATGTTTTTTTTTTATCTCGATTAGCGTGGAGAATATAGAAGAATGATCTTTTGTAAGATAGTGTCATATAATAGGTAGAGAAAGTCATGTGAATGTAGCATATCAGATTTTAAAACAAACTTACTATTACCTATTATAATTATATTAAAACATTATAACTTAAAATAACTTGCAGGGGATAAGCTAGAATTGCGTTATTTACTCATCTAATATTTTAAATATTGTTTGTTAAATCAAACAAATATTTACCTAATATGCATGTGGGTGTGTGTTTTCACTCACTTTTAGTCGCCCTCCGTGGTGTAATGGTTACCATGCTAACTTGATATACCCAAGGTTGCGGGTCAAACCCGGCGGAGGACGATGGATTTTTTCGGGTGTAGAAATCCTTAGCATGGCCTTCTACGGAAGGAAAGTAAAGCCGGTGGTTCCGTGTCGTAGATTTACGGCACGTAAAAGAACCTCAGGCCTGATAGAGAGGCCTCTGAGGAAAATTAAGCGGTCTTTCACGCCCAATTTAGAATGGGACGCTGAGAATCACAGTAGTTAAAGAGCGTCTTGCTATTTTTATTTACTCATTTTTTATCTGCCATGTTCATTCTGTTGTATCAATGACTTACTTTGTGAAGGCTAATTATTATCATCAAGAGAAATGCTTTTTAAATGTACTTATTTTTATGCTAATGCCAATAAACTTTGATGCCTAAGGTTGTAGCAAGATAAAAAATAATGACTAATTCAACAATGTATAATCTAAATTAGAGTTAAAATTATTTTCATTTGATGTAAGTCATTTTAGCCTCTGTCTACAAAGCAATGCTTAACCAAAGTGATAAACTCTTCCTTGTGGTTTGCATATTATTCCATTTTCTAACTTTGAAATAAGTCTGAAAATTAATGTAATTTCAGTGTTTACCCATAAATTTATTTATTAAGTGTACTATAAAACTTAATTAGGTAGGTACTTATAAAAAGCAGATTATGTTGTATCAACTTTAGAAATAAAGACCCACATTTTATTCTGAAATGATTGGTTGTTAAAATTAACTTCCCTAAACTTGTACTTACTTATTACTAAACTGAATAATAACTTGTATAATAGAATATAAAATTAAAATTCTTTTTGAAGGTTGATGGCAGTAGGAAAGATAAAGAATGTAAAGCATTTTTGAAAATTTGGACTAATAAGCAAAATAAATTTACAAAACACAGAGATTCCTATATTAAAGATGGATTCGTATCAGAGCTTCATTCACAGTCATGCATTGAGCAATGAAGAAGCATGGTACTGGCTTAAAAGAAGTTCCGAAACAAAAGACGCATTTCTACAGTATTTTTAGATGGTAAATAACAGAAAATAATTGTGAAATTAATGGTTTGGTTTTGCAATTGAAATAGTAATTAAAATGTGCCATTTTATTGCTTCAGGTATGTGTCTTGCTGATGCTATGCGCTGATGACATAGAGATGTTAGCTGAGAGCAGAAGAAATCCTCCTTCTCACTGGGTGTATGTGCTTCATAACATCTGGAAAGTTACTCTCCAGGGCCACATTTTTATAATTATAATATGTATATAATGTTTTGAGACTAATATATATGTCATAATTATTTTCAAAACCTGTATTAAACCTATATTTATGATTCAATTAATTTTTGCTTTCAGATTAGCAGAAGAGAGAAAAACTAAACTCTCAAAATATGAAGGCCACATTATATTGATTCATACAGATCCGTTTGTAACACCAATAATGCAAAGGAATCTAATGTCTTTGAACACAAAAGAATCTTTCTTTTTAGATAAAAGTAGCTCATGTAATGAGTCATGTTAACTATTGTGTCTGTGGCCACAAAAGCTGGTGCTGTTCCTCTAGGAGTTTTTATTCATGAAAGACAGGATGAAAATAATTATACAGTTGGTCTTCAGTGCCTAAAAACTCTGATTGAGAACTTTATGACAGATGACAGTGTACCATTAAAAGCTGCTGGCCCCAAGTGGGACAGTTACTTTGCCAGTTCCATGTGGCGCTGCTTGTGGGATGCAAAGCATAGGATAAAAAGTCTGATGTGTTCCATTCACATGACTTTCTCTACATCTCTGCAACAAATTATTGTTAAAAAGCTTATGCTTCTATTTACTTCATGGTAATCGAGAAAAAGTTAGCAGAAATAGTCTTATTACTTGCTTCCTTGTAAGTAGGAGGGAAATAAGGGAGTACCATAGGTTAAAGTGACAGTCAGAAGCTGGTTGGTATGTGACTGAAGTTTCTTTGTATGTATGGACACGAGTTGACAAATTCCTGTATGAGAAAAGTATGTTTTTCAAAGCGGAAACCAAAAACAAGGAATACCTAAAAAACAATAAACTCCACGAAAAAGTTGTGTGTTTCAACGTGCTCTACATTTTTTTGTGTGGTAAGTTTTTACACATCTCTTACAGTTTAGCAGTTATGCAAAATTCTATAACATTCATCCAGAATAAAGTAGTTTTCAGTGGCTATTACCAGAAAATTCAAGATATACATTGTATTTATCAGGCAAAATATCTTTAATATACAATATTTTGATCAAAATCGTTAAAGCCATTTTTGAGAAAATCAAAATTTTCAAAAAAAGTTCCATGTAAAGGATAGTTTGGGGTGGGTAGATTTTTTTCAAAAGCTTCATGTCGCATCCCTGGAAGATACTAAGCTTAAATATCAAGTTTGGTATTTTACTGAATTTTCATTTTTGAGTTATCGTGACCTTTTTGTGATTTTTTTTTTTTTTTTTTTTTTGATACAGGGGACCCTTAAACATATATTTCCGATGAAATATCGGTATCAAATTTTTGGGTGGAGTGCAATACCTTCTCTATACACTATGTACATAGTACGTGTAGAAAAAGTAAAAAGGATGATAGGAGGCCATCAATGTCCCTATTTTGCAAAATAATGTACGCCACTGATACATCAGAAGCACAAGTTACTTTTCAGAGACTTATTGCTGAAACCAGTAACATTTATCTCAATTTTTCCCAGTATATCTCATCACTATTTCAGAGGTGCAATGAATGGTGTACTGCTCATCGAATTGGTGTTCATACATGAAATAATGATACTAACAATTATGCAGAAGCTACATTTCGGATAGTGAAGGATATTATACTGACAAGATTGAAACCTTATAGTCCTATAGCTTTGCTGGACTATATCACTGTGATATTGGAGAAATATTACAGCTTAAGATTATTAGATGCTGCATTTGGAAGACTAAAAAAGCCCTATTTGATCTTCCAAAAATATCAAGACAAGGGCATGTCTATTGCTCAGTCAGAACGTGAGGCTGTGCAGCAAGTGTCATTACACAGTTTCTCTGTGAAATCACTTCAAGATTCAGCAGTCATTTGTAATATTGAAAGTTACATTGGTACTGTAGTTGCATAGTTGGAAGTAGAGGGGCATTCTGTAAGCACCAAGCAGCTGTTCACTTCAAATTTGGTCAATGCTTTCCCAATTCTCCAGAATTAACTGACAGTGACAGATTTTTGCTATACAAGATGGCAGTGGGTGCTACTGGAGAAGCAAAGCAGAGTTTTTTTGCTTCAATGACAGATGTTGTCGAAGAGCATCAAACAAGTAGTACAGAAAATACTACTTTACAAACAACATATACTTCCAGTGAAGCTCAGGAAGAAACTGCTTCACTACCATGTGACACATTTGTACACGACACATCTGAATTTAATGCTGAGCTTGATCGGATGAAAGACTACTTGGTTTTGATGAAAGCTGCAACTAAATTCTTCCAGAGACTGAAGAAAGTGCAGACTCCAATGCAGTTGTACAAATTCATAAGTCAAGATATAGGAGAGCACAGGAGAAGAAAAATTAAAGTACAACCAACTTGAATTAGCAGGAGAAGGAAGGAGCATCTCATGATTGTGGTCATCAAAGATTTGGACGACCACCCAAAGAACTGAAACTTTGTGTGCTAAAAAGGGAACTCATTCTCTCAGTGTTAATATTGTTGCTAATCAGCCAAATGCAAAGCGTTAGACCATTAAAGGTAATGTCCCCTGTGTTCCTAAAGGCCGGCTGCCACTGTTTGGAGGATAATTAGGGCTCTGGGAAAGCTAGTAGCAGGGTATTCATCAGGCATTTTAGCTGTTTTTTCAGCCACTTTTTAAGGTATTTGGCACTCTAAATCAGGTTTACAATGGGTTTTTGCTCATATTTTACATTATTTTGTAGTATTCTCTAATGTTTTTACCAATTTTAATGTAATTTTTTTAATTAGGGCTATTTGTCAGTGATTTTAGTGCTTTCACATGCATTTTTCAGATCTTTAAGGTGATTTTAGCATTGCCACATTTGTTTTAAATGCTTTTAATGACATTATATGTCATCTGGAGAATCTTTAGGATCCTATGACAGCTAATTACAAGGTATTCATCAGGCATTTTAGCTCTTTTTTTCCAACCTCTTGGATCTTTTTTGAAGATTTTGGGACTCTAAAACAGGTATTTTAGACTTTTGTAATGGGAGGTTTTGCTTATATTTTACATTATTTTGTAGTTTTTTCTAATGCTTCTTACCTATTTTATAAAACATTTTAGTACATTGGGGACTATTTTTCAATGTTTATAATGATTTCGCATACATTTTTGGGGGATTAAAATCCAATTTTAGTGTTGGCACAGCTGTTTCGAATGCTTTTTAATGACATTCCAGGTCATTTGGATGGTGGTTAGAACTCTAGAACAACTAGTTTCAGGATATTGATCAGTCATTTTAGCTCTTTACCAACCATGTCGAATCGTTTTGATGATATACTACTATGTCAAGAAAGTTCCGGGAATTGGTCAATGAAACTCAAAATATGTATTATTCATCAAATTTTATTTTATCGCCTTCAAAGTAGGCCCCTTCCGAAATTATACAATATTCCAACGAATAATCAAATTATCAAAACATTTTTGTACATATTTTTTGAAATCGATGTCAATTGTCGCCGCGAATTCTCTTTATGTCTTCTATGGACTGAAAACGGGTGCCTCGAAGTGGTAACTTGAGTTTTGTAAAGAGAAACAAGTTGATGGAGCCAGATCAGGTGAATACGCAGGTTGTTCGATGAGATTTGTTGAGTTCGTTCAAAATGATAGCCTTGTGAGCTTGTGAGTCGTCGTGGTGCAGAATCCTTGAGTTGTCTTTCCACAAATCTGGTCTTTTTCGCCGTATTTTCTCTCAAAAGCAGCATAACGCTCAGATAATACTGTTTATTTACCACCGGGCCTTCTGGCAAGAACTCCGAGTGCACGGCATCGCGATAATCGAAAAGGACTGTCAACATGACCTTCACTTTTGATCGAGTTAGACGTGCCATTTTGGGTTTGGGTTCAGCTGGAAGGGGCCATTCAGAAGCCGGTTGACTGGTTTGCATATCAAACTCGTAAACTCACGTCTCATCATCAGCTACAATACATGTCATGGCTTAGGGGTCGGAATTGGCTCGTTCTAACATGTCTTCAGCGATCCTTGGGCAATTGAGCTTTGCAGAAAATTCAAGTGCTGCGGAAATAACCGAGCTGCAACGCGTGTCATGCCTAAGCAATCATAAAATGGTACGAATATATTCCTGAGACACAGAAGGTTCAGCGGCAATCTCTCTCAGACCTAAAGGACAATTTTCAGACACCATTTCCTTCGCTTTAGCGATGTTCAGTTCAGTTGAAACCGCTGCTAGCCGACCAGAACGAGGCAAATCTTCCATCATATCTCGACCACTTTTGAATGCTTTGTACCATTCATACGCACGTGTTTTTGATAAAGTCGATTCACCGTAAGCCCTGTGTAACATTATTAGCGATTCGACACACGAAATACCATTTGTAATGCAAAATTTGAGACAGATTCTTTCTTCAATATTTTTATCCATTGTAAAATCGCAAAATACCTTTGACAAAAACTAACAAAATGGTGCAATGTAAACAAACTAGTGTACAGAAGACGACGAAACTCCGGGTTGGTATAGAGGAAAGCTATAATGGTTTTAACGCTTTTAGATATACTTTTTGAGTCTATTCTGTAGTATTTTGCAGTGTTTTGTATTACTTTCTGTCCCTTAGATCATTTATGTCTTTTAAGGTATTCAGAACTATAGGGCACTGTGAAGCCCTCAAGCAATAGGTAGCACTTTGAATGTATTTTTGGAAGCTCTTTAATGACTTTGTGGCAGGGACGAAGGTGTACTGACAATATATTTTTTAAGCATGTTTAGGACTGCTTTAAGCGTATATGAAACGATACCCTTCTCATAATGTCTTGTAGCCCTTTTTTATATTTCAAATTAATTTGTGACGTTTTATGCTAGTTTATGTCGTTTCAGCAATCATTTTCTACATTTCTACAGTAATTTCTGTCACCGTTTCGGTATTTATAACGTTTTTTCACACCATTTGTTAAGTTTTGTAGCATTTGCATATGTTCCTGAACGGTTTGATCCTTTTATAGCACATCCAGCAATTTACAGTGATGTCACATTTTTCCCTAGTTTGGATCCTTTATGAACATTTTTGTATTCTGTTTCAGTATTTTGCGGTCCTTTAAGAGTCATAGTATATCCGTTTTGCAAACTTCTACATGTTCAGGCGAGGGTATATTGTTGCACGGGTTTCAATATTTCTTACGTTGTAAACTTAACATGACCTAACTTTTCGTTTCTTCATCTTTTTTAATTGTCTTTTTGTTTGATGTCCCTCTTTTCGAGGCTATCACTAGAAGAATTGTCTAAACCTTTGTTTTCGAAGAGTTTATTGTTTTAGTGAACATTTGTGTTTCTTCGTGTTTTGCAGTCTGTTTTCTTTTAAACAGTATGGCTTTGTCTAAGCTAACAGAAAATTAATGATCCTAGTTTTTTTTAAGTGATCGTCACAGTTTTTGAGCTACTGTTAGTATTTTCAGGTTTTGTTTCTATTTGATTTTATATAAAGATAAACCGGCACGGGAGGCTAGAGGTCTCTCCTCTTTTATCTGGGCTTAAGACTAGCTTTAGAAATGTATTATAATGGCAGAGTTTCCGCAACCATACATTCTTATTCCTTTCTCTTCGTATGTCATTTCTAGGTGTATGAGCGTGCTTATAATGTAAGCTTAAATTTTCTGCTACCACGCTACCGATGATGAGCAATGTATGTGACATTCTCTCATTATACATTCATAATTTTGTAATGACCATAAGCATAGGTAGATATTCCATCAGCAATCACTCTCTTATCACCAGAACGTGATACATTGATTTTGTTGACATTTACAGACCAAACGTTATTCTGTTGTGACATGGTCAAATTCATTGGAATTCTTATTATTTCATTGTTTTTAAGGCAATTTACATAACTGTCGCCTCATTTGATGCCTTTAATCTTTTAATAATTTCTCCATCAATATGGAAACATACATCTTACTTCTCAGTCCGATAAACTGCTGGTTGCTTTTTTCCGCTAGCTTCTTCATCTTTAAACTTTCCGAATACTTGTCTATTTTGTGTGGAGTGGCACATGTGGCATGCAAGGTAATCAGATGTATCTAAATGCTCGAGAAATTGCAGTTTGTTCTGGTATATGTTTGCTGTTGTGACTCGATGAATGGAGTCCGTATCCATGTACCTGAGCTTCAGATTTTCAATCCCATAATATGACAATAGCACATCATATTGGTAGGAACATATGAGAGTTTTTGTGTTGTCTAGCACGCTCATTCCGATGTATATTGGTTTGTTGAATATAATCTGTCGTGATGCCATATGAAAACTGCCAGTTTAGATACATATATACTTCTATGATGAATGTACGCTTAGTAATCAGCTTTTGCAATGTTTTCTCCTTTGTAATAAGGCGTTTATCCATTTGATTTCGTATATTCTGCATGTTTTTTTTCAAACATAGCTTTGTTAAAGAGTTTGTACACATCATTTTCAAATTCATTTTGTAGACAGTTGCCGCAGCTTGTTATTAAACGCTATGTAAGCTTTTAACCAACACGATTATTGACATTATAGTACACGTTAGGATTCTGCCAATCGCGGTCCGTGTGAGAGTGTCTGTTTTAACGTAATGTAATGAACAACATACTTCCTCCTACTACTTCCAAGATGCACAATTAGTTTCTTTACACTTGATTTCTTTAGTTTTAGACGTTCAGGAAAGAATGGCAAATCATTATGAAGATCGTGAATCTCAGTAAGATAATCAAAATCAACTTCAAATATATGTGCATATATATAAAAGGATCATCTTTTTTTGGTGTTTCCATGTTAATATTACCAGGAGAAATCCACTGAAATCCTCCATAAGGTAGTGGATGCTGCATAGCCCATTATTGTTTATTTGCGTCTTGGTAAGCGATACATTGAGTTCGTTTATTAGGAAAAATGGAAATGGCGTTTTATTTATGGACGCTCTTTAACTGTTACGGTTCTCAGCGTCCCGTTCTATACTGGGCGTGAAAGACCGCTTAAGTTTGCTCAGAGGCCTCTCTATCAGGCTTGAGGCTCTTTTACGTACCTAAATCTACGACACGGGACCCACGGTTTTACTTCCCTTCCGAATGAAGCCAAGCTAAGGATTTTTTCACCCAAAAAATTGCATCGTCCTCCGCCACGTTTGAACCCGCGACCTTGGGTATATGAAGTTAGCACAGTAACTATTACACCACGGAGGGCGACAGTTTATTAGGATCGTACTCCTACACCTAAGTGTTGTTAGCCTGAGCATAACGATGTGAAACCTGACACAATCCTTCCCTTGTACCAGACTACACCGTGAGAAGCTGATTCTAATCCAATAATAATTCTAGCTCAATTCAGCATACAGAAGCACAATATTCCAGGTAAGTTCTGGAGATGTAAAGTAATGTGCAGGATCAAATTTATGAACTATTCAGGGTTAGCTCTTTGAAGGATTCAAAAACATCTGCGAACAGCACATCTGAGGTTAAATAGAGATCGTTATATTCTCCCAAATTTCGGATTTTAAACTGCCCTCATACATTTTTAGTATGATCGTACACTGGTTCATCGATTTGTTATTCATTTAATCAGTTGCAGAACTCCACCTTTGGTGGAAAACATGACTCTTTCAAAACATACCATCACCTGATGTAATCATATGGATATACTCCCTTACGTGTCACTAAATCAATCTTTTCTTCTCCAAAGTATCTGCTTGTTTCAAGAAACTGCGTTAGGGTTTTTTGTTAGGTTGTTCAAAATTGTACAGAGAAAGCGGTATGTATCCACAAACCGAGGCTTAATATCCCTAAAATGCTTTGAGAATGAAATATACTTTTCTTCTGAACACGGAACCACCTCTACTCTTTCATTTGTACAATCTAGCTGTTTAACGTTGAAATGTGAATCATATCCGCTTAAACTACGCATGAAGACAGGAATATAATGCGGTGTTTTACAGGTTAGATTACACTCATTATGAAGACTTCCTCGATATTCGCTAGGCAAATGATCATGATCCCTAACCTTCCACTTATCTTCAGTGAATTATTTATTACATAAGTAGCATTTGGTGGAAGACTCGAAATTATTCTGCTGTTGGCCCGTTAGTTTCAGAGGTTTCACAGAATTGTATGCACTACTAATCTTCATTGCAAGAGATATTAGATAATCCAAAAACTTCTCAGCAGCATCATATCCTCTGTATACATAAGGGGCAGTGTGAAGATCGGTCTGTTGTTACTCAACAGAAGCCACTGGATTGACGTAAAAAGCAAAACCTATTGAAGAATGCTTCTGATAGGGCGTTGTATAGGAATTTTCTGGATTAGACTGGCATGACTAATACGGACTAAGAATACTTTTAAAATCTGAATAGATGGCATACGGGAGTTTCTACATCCTTTCCACATTTTTAAACTAAACGGTTGAGGTTTCCCTTGTGGGCATAACTATCCTAGCGATAGCATCACTGTTCTCATGAAAGTTCTGAAAACTACCACTCCTCAGTTGCTCCTCCGACCCAGATCTTTAATTCCAGCTCTCTCTCTCTCTCTCTCTCTCTGAGTCAGAATCTCAAAAATCACCAAGCCCAGAAGAAACTACTCCACTTAACTTCTCTCCAGCAACCAAGCCGGGGCACAAGGATTCGTCACCGTCCTGTCCACTTTCAAGATGATTATTTAGATGGGGGTGAATGATATATTTCTTTATTTGTTACTTGCATAGAAAATGCTGCTATTGGCTATAAGGCTATCTTGGACTCCTATGTAAAATGATGTCACTGTTTTAATGTTTTGTATATAAGTGACGGCTTCTTAAGAACAGTAATCTCATTATTTAGAAGACTGTCTTACACTCAATCGCTCAGAATTCCTATTCGTATGTAGTGATGTATCAAGGCATTTAGTTGTGAGCTGTATATTGGTCTTTTTAGGGAACAATCAGGAACTGAAATCAGTGACACTTTGATTATTTACAGCATGGAAGTATATCAGTGCCTAACAATTACTAAATCAAGGTCCTCCCACATTGCGAGAAAATAATAATCTTTGACTCGTTTATTTTAACCTCAAACTAATTGAATACGAAGTTGTAATATGTTATAATCTTTATAACTTAACCTCATTATCCTGAACCGTAACCTAAATAATTCTGAAATGGCTAGATAACGTACAAAAAGGGGATATGTATTTATGACTTTGTATTTTAAAAAATACAGTTATATGTGCTACTGATTGTGAAACAGTGTGGTTTCACAACCCAATATTCATGAAATTATTATCTCTTTAATTATTATAGAATAGCTGAGAGCAGTTATGCGTTTGAATTTTACAACATAATTGCACTAAGGTCCTATATTACTCGAGGGGTAAAACATCTATTACATCGCACTTTAAATTCGAATGAAGACTGATTACTTTGTCATATTATCTATGCTAGTACTTCACGCATTTTGGGAAAATAACAGCTTTTAAATCCGAATGAAAAGTCCAATAATTCTATTGTGTTTCTCAGTATCGCAATACTGTCGATTGTCGAAAACATTCGATAATGTTTGAATAATTTGTTATTTAGTCCCTTGTAGGAAAGCATTGTCTGTAGATTAATTAAAAATAAAATGTTATTTCAGACATCTTTCAAACGACGTCTCGTATCCCACAACATCAGGAGTCGTTAGCTACAGCTTATGTTTTATGTGTTCACTCATGATTTTCTTGCGGGCTATAGTTGTTCCACAAATTACTCTTAACGCTAATTTCTGCGATGTTCAGTAACTAGAACATTGCTGCAATGTTTACACTCAAAAAACTATCCACGGGTCGTTGCATACCGCCTCTCCTGGTAATTTTTCAGGAAACTTCTTCCACATTTGCTAAATCATAAATTGAAGTAGCGCTCAGAGGTGCTTCAGAAAAGCTACGTTCTGCCGCTCTTGAATCTGAAAAATCTCGTAAAATCATTTATAAGGTTTCAGTTGTGTATACTGTTTTCAAGGTCAAGAGTATTTGCTGTAGATGATAATTGCTTTCATTAAGGGGTGTCTTACTCGACTCGAAGCAAACAGGCACAACTGAGAGTTTTAAAATGTATTAGTCTATTTATTTTCGAGTGGAAAGAAAAATTTATCACTGTATTCAATTCACAGCTGAGGTGCAATGGCTGGAAGAATATTTGGATCTCTCCGCTCGTTCGCGGCATAGCCACTATAAACTCCTCCTGACGGAGGACAATGGATTTTTGGGCGTAAAACTCTTTAGCATGGCTTTCTTCGGAAGGGAAATAAAGCCGTTGGTCCCGTGTCGTAGATTTACGGCACATAAAAGAACTTCAAGCCCTATGGAAACGCCTGTGAGCAAAATGAAGCGGTCTTTCACGCCCAGTTTAGAATGGTATGCTGAGAACCACAGCAGTTAAAGAGCGTCCATGAATAAAACGCCATTTCATTTCACCGATATTAGAAGTAGAAGGAAGGAGGTTGTAATGCAAGAAACATCCACGGGTTCAAAGGTGACGAATGCTATATCGAACATGACATCCAGAGGAGTAAGAAATTAAGGACTAGCAGACAGGCTTGGCCTTGATGCCCAGTCTGTCCCAGCAGAAATTTCAGGGAGAGGAATCTGGAATTGGAAAGGTGGTGTTTAAACTCTGTGGCCGACCTCTCTGGGTACAGTCCACCACTCCAGTTGAGTATCTGATACACCTGAAGCTGTCTGAAGGGCTCCTACCTCTTCCATGATGATCTTCCAGACATCTTAGTTGTACATGAGTAATTCGTACTTAAAAGACCTTTCTAAGTAGTCGGTGTGTTCATCTGTGCAGTTCTTCGAAGGGTACGCTCGTTGATTTTAGTGTCAAGAAGACGGTCGTCCAAAGCCGTCAGCTTGGCCTTCAAGATCAGGAGATCAAAGTATAAATCTGCAATGGCTTGGGATTAGGCCCCGAATTTGATGTTAAATGAAGTCGGTTGTGAAGGTCGGCGTCGTTGATGAAGGTGGTAGTGATGGCAGCGTTGTTTGTGTGGGCGACTGATGAGCTGATGGCGTCGGCTGTGACTGCCTGCGAGGATATAATATGTAGCTAAATAGAAACCACGTTTTTACGGTTGATGCAAATGACAAATGTAAATGCTGGCATAACGGATTGAAATACAAAGGAGGACGGAAATTAGAAGAATTAATTTCCGAGTTAGAACTGATAGTTTTAAATGAACCACATAATCAAGTTACTTTTCAGAATTGAGCATATATCTTCCAGCAAATAAGACTGCTAGTAGGAAAATAGCTAGTTGGAAAGTAGGCCAGAATATTATATGGAGCCACTTTCGGCTAATTTACTTTGATTATCAGTTTAAAGGAAATTTATACAACATGAAACAAAGGGGAAAAGCTAGTATATAATTACGCACAGGTAAATTGGGATCAGCTGAATCAAAAGAAATTTCTGAATATTATTCAATTGATGAAACGCCTTATTAAGTATTTAGATCGCGATGAAAATTTCGGTGCCAAAGTAAAAATAGATGTATTGTAAAGACATATTTGGACGGAAATAGCAAAAGAAAAAAGATTCTAAATCTACCATCGCACTGATAAAAGAAAGACATTTAGAAACATATAGAAATTCAAAGAATATGTCTAGCTTTTTTCTCAAGTAAGTTAGAATTAAATTCGGGAATCAAAATCTTCCGAGAGATATTTGTAGGAAAAATATGCAGAAAAAAAATCAGAAAGTAATATCAACGTTGCATAAGGGAGATGAGTAAATGATTGGAAAAAAACTGGAGGGAAACGGTTAAGTTATTGTTGGATAAATTACTTCTAATAGGTTGTAAGGAAGATGATGAGAATGATAAAGGAGAAATTAAACCGGACTAGAGAAATCTGTTATCGGTATTATTTATCCGTTTGGTTCATGCGAAATTTATTCAGCTTTATTAGATCTTAAAAAAAAACAAAAAAACTGCAGGACTGGGTGGAGTTAGCAATGAAGATTAAAGTGTTTGGAGAAAAACACTTTAACACAATGTTATTTATTTAACGAGAGCTTATATTAAGGAAGGTTTCCTTTTTATTGGTGTTACTTTCTTTCAGAAAGGCGTTGACAGGGACTCTAAGGAACCGAAGTCCTATAGGTCGGTTTGTTTGTTGAACACACTTGGTAAAGTTTGAAATAATGAATTGATAAAAAATTAAGGAATTTAGAATAATGAAATGGAAATCAGTTTCGGACTACAGAACAGCCTATAAATATGGCAATAATAAGCACCAAAATTTTAAATAAAAATTGTTATGACTTTTTTTTATAGCCGGTGCATTTGATAACCCACGTTGGTCTGAGCTATTTGAAAGGATAAGAGTGCCACAAATATCAAAACTCCCATTTTTATTATTAAAAGATTACTATACCGTTAGAAGAGTTAATGCCAACCGCATAAATTATAAAATATGTAAATATATAAGTAAACATGTCTTCAAGATTCTGTTCTTGAGGCAGACATTTGGAATATGATAATGGAGGTGCTTTGGAGGAAATTGTAAATTATAATGAGTTAAATAAACTCTTACCTTATGCAGAAGATTTGATGCAAAAATGGTGATAAAAGGGTAAAATAAAATAGGGCTGGAAAACAACCCCCGGAATTAAGCTTTATATTTGGTGGAGGAAACTTAAATTGGAAATTGCACATTCAAAATGATTTTAAAAGGTTTGGAAGGAAAGCTTGAAAAATTAACCAATATTTAAAACTAATATTCAAAATATTTGAAGACAGAAAGAAGGTTAATATTCAGGCATATTAATAGATGAAAGAATTAATTTTGATAGCATGCAGATAAAGTAAAGAACAAGGCGGGAGTGGTAATGCTAAACAAGCAAAACTCGGGCAACTCGATTTTTAGATTACCACTGAATAAAATAATTACTAATAATAACGGTATTGTGCCTCAATAGTAGCATATGAAGCAGCCATGTGTAGTGAAATGATGAAAGGCAAAAAATAGTACGTGTACTAAAAAGTACGAACTTTCTGCGATTTACTGGTGTCTTAAATACCATTGCGATGTAGTTAAAACTGATAGTTTTAACATCAGTTTAGCCAACATATTTACAAGTTATGTTATTTTAACGAGAAAAAAATAATGGTAAAGCATTTTAAGAATATCAGATAAATAAAAGATGGATTTGCAAAGAATGAGAGGAAGCTGAAATAAAAAGGGCAGTCGATGAGTTATTTCCAAACACAGAAGAAAGAATGAAAATCAGCGGACTACATATGGCTAAAGACATTTTCTATTCATACATGGGTCTTAGGTTCTCTCACAAGAAATTTGGCGATGTGTGTAACAAAATCGATATAACTGACCCCTTGAACATTCGTTATTTCAATATAAGAAACATAACAAGGTAGTATGTACGCCAGGAGCCAGGAGCAGGAACTAGTCGCCCGAGGTACGTGGACGATCTCAAGATCTTCACACTCAATATGAAGCGCTGTATAGCAATCGGTAATTACTGGCCCAACTCCGTGCCATTGATAGATGAAAGGAAAAGCCGCACATGGGTATTAATCCGAAGAAGAACTCTTGGTTAAAACACAAGAACGCCAATCCCTGAGGGGACAGTACAACTATTTTACAACATGTATACAAACAGCTGGAGAAGTTAGCAAATACTATCAATAAGATGGCATGGTAGGAAAATGAATTTTGAGGACTAGAGATTCGACAGGAAATAATACGTTATTCGAAGAAGAAGAGAAAAAAATTGAAATAGAGACAAAGTAGAAAGAAGAATTTTATTGGCTGGAAATTGCAGAGAAGAGAAGCAGAAGAAGACCAAGAAAATAATCTGTTAAAATTGATTAGTTTTCAAAATTTTAATTACATTTACCAAAATTGTTTACATTAGTTTTAATTTATTTTAGTGATAGTGATAGTTCTGCAAAAAAGTAACGAATTTAACAAAAGTAAAATACTTAGCAAATACATTTTAATCTTCGGATAATAGTCCTGATATGGGAAACAACGTCTTAGGATGTTAGCACTGCCAATTTATTATATAATTTTTTGCGAGCTGTCCCTCCACACGTGGCGCAGAGGTGTTTTCTTCGTCCAAGACTACGGTGGTGGACGAGGAACCAGAGTAGTGACACGCGACATTGCACATTCCACTTCACTTTTAGGCTGAACTCTGTCATTGGTCAATTGACCGGCAACATTCGTGACGGCATCTTTCTATCAGCAATTCCATTCGATTTGATGATAGCAAAACTGAAATGGATTTTGTTAAATGCCGCAAGTGTGAGAACTCGGCGAATAATTTGCAAAATTATTCTTTACTTCATTCATGGCGGCAACATTCGTGACGGCATCTTTCTATCAGCAATTCCATCTGATTGGATAGCAAAGCTGAAATGGATTTTGTTAAATGCTGCAAGTGTGAAAATTCGGCGAATAATTTGCAAAATTATCCTTTACTTGGAGTGAGTAGCTTGTGTGTATAATATGATCTATTTATATATGATAACATACGATATCATCAGCGCAGCTTTTTCTACCTTTTTTAAGATGTATAACAAAGCATTTTTATTGGATTTTCAGGACCTTCTTCCGCAGAATTTTGTATATAGGATCTCCGATTACGTGCGCAGTGAGTTGAAAGAAAATTTGATGCACGATTTCCTGTTGATTGTAAAAAAGACAATGTTGTAGAGAGGTTGAGTAAATTTCAAGAGGTATCCAATAATACTTTTAAGGTCTCTCAGACGTTCTCAAAGAGCTCCAAAGTATTTTTATACAAGGTATTATAACATACTTTAGTTTTTCAGCACAAATATGAAACTATTACCTGTAGTGCCACAGCATTTATATGCTTATTAGCATATAAATGATCAATATAGCTATATATTGAGTTTGAATCAGGGGTTATTATGATGTTTTATGTTCTTACAGGTGGCCCTGTATTGTCACCGTAATACACAGCTTTGAGGCCACAATGTTTTAAATCCACATGCTAAACATACAGATTGTCCTGCAAGAATGAGAATCACAGTAAGATCTACAGTTTAAAAGCAAACAATACTGCAATAAAATTGAATAATGTAATTTTATTGATATGTGTAGAATCGATGACATTTTGCATATGCTCTGGTACATTCTTCTGTAAACGCTATACATGAATAGAATTTTTCTTAATAAGTTAATGTTTCTTATGTGAGAATTGGGGAAAAAAAGAAATATATTACTATCTGCCTCCATTCTGCATTGCATTGTGGATTTTTATATCTTCAAAAATATTTTTATTGCCTTCATAAACAGGTAGTACTCAATAGTCTTTTGTGCCATAGGTATTACTAGCAAATATAACCATTTTCTTATCCCTAAAGTTGGCCTTTGATTACCCAAGTGTATGTCTGTGTGTAACTAATAATAAGTTTCAAACTTATGCAAATCAACTAAAATCAGAAAATATGTTTTAGGAATTAAATTATATAAAATAATTCAGAAAATAGTTTTATCCTCTCTATTTTAACTCATGTCCCTTAGAAACTATTTCGTAGTAATGTTTTGTTTTCCTTAACATTATTTGCTAGATGACATCTATAAAATAGTGTTTTGTGTGACAGGTGTTACCTTTGTGATATAATTTAGTTTTACGTGTTTGATATAAATATCACAGCTTTTTACATGCTTAATTATACGATATTAAATACATATTTTAGATCTTTTAAAAAATGAATAAGCATACCTTTTGCATGTATGTGCTTTTTATGTTATACTGAGCTACAGGTGATATTCTAGTAACAGTTTAAGCAGTATCATACCTAAGAACTGCCTTCATTTTTACTTTCTCTACACGTACTATGTACTTAGTGTATAGAGAGGGTATTGTAATGTACCCAAAAATTCTATATCGAGATTTCACCGGAAATATATGTTTTAGGTTCCCCTGTATAAAAAAAAAGCATTTGTAGAAAAAGGTCCGAGTGTGTGTGCGGGTAAGTCGGTAAAATACCAACCTTAGTATTTAAGTTTAGTATATTCCAGGGATGCGACACGAAGATGTCGAGTACCCCCCCCCCATCCCAAACTGCCCTTTACATGGAAACGTTTTCGAAATTTTGTATATACTCAAAAATGGCTCTAACGATTTTGGTTAAAATGCCATATATTAAATATATGTATTAGGCAAATAAAATGTATATCTTGAATTTTCTGGGTATAGCCTCTGAACACCTCTTTATTCTGAATGAATTTTGCGTAACTGGTAAACTTTAAGTGATAGGCAAAAACTTACTACACAGAAAATATAGATCATTTAAAACAACATACAATTTATACATTTTTTTCTCTTGGAATGGACCATTTCTAAGATATTCCTTGTTATTTGTTTCAGATTCAAAATACTTAATAAATTTCTCACTCAGAAAGTTATAAATTCCAGGCCCTGTATAGATACGGATTTTAACCACACGGCAACCAGTTTTTATAGGATTTGACAATCCATTAAGCCTAGTGTATTCCCTTATATAGCTCCTACTAACAAGGAAGCAAGTATTTAAGAGAATTTCTGCTAAGGTTTATCTTAATTATCATAAAGTAGACAAAAATATATTTTAATAACAATCTGTTACAGCAATGTAGAGAAATTCATGTGAATGGAACACATCAGATTTATTATCCTTCCTCTCTGATCGACAAGTTAAGTTAATACTTGTATGAATATCTTTTTCCATCCAATCACAGTCATGTTTCTTAAGATGTATAAACAAATTTGAAGGTTTATACAGAGAGACATTCGCATTTGTTGATTGCAAATATTAGCCAATCAGAGCTCAAGCAGTCTACTTTATTAATTGAGTTTATTATAGTTATTAGTTAGTTCATTACTTGGATTGAATATAAACTATCTGATTAGGCTAAATTGTGATGAAGTATTATAATCATCCTGAGCCTTTATATATAATGGTTTTCATTTAAATATTCTTTAATTGAGATCAAAATTAATACTTCTCCAAAAAAGGGAAGAATTAGTTGAATCGTGTGGTGAAGGTATGTTTCTATGTCCATTACTGTTTTACCTACCACAGAATCAATATCAATATCATAGTTAGGTGGTATTCTAAGTAGCCAAATATGAATCTATCACTGAAAATCTATTTGCAATAATTCCAGTTTTTCAGCTTATTAAAGGTAAAGCTATTGTAGAAGAAAAAAGTTCGTAATTAAGTTTCACTTTCTGTGAAAATTATGATCAATTAAAAGTGGACCTTTTGACACATTTTGTTTACAACACTGGAACATCAGAACTTCCTTAATAATATATTACACGTTCCATGAATAGAAAATTTGACTGCAAAAAACAGTGAAAACCATCCATATCTTCTCAACACCCAGAAATTTGCAACACAGTCACAGTGAAGCATTTGTTATTTATAGTTTAAATCAATTGATAAGAAGAACTGACATTGTGATTATTCAAGCAAAAGGTATGCGTAGGGGAAAAGAATAAAAAGCAAGATAAAAGCATTCTGATAATTCTGGTAAAGTGTTACATGGATTCTAATGCTCTTTGTAAAACAAATTTAAAATTCTCCAAAGTAGACAAAAATGCATTGGCACTGAGTTTCAAATTCTTTCAATTTGTTATTGGAATCACAATGTAAAATAGGCTGATTTAAGTATCCTTTATTTTCATTTGATTTTTAAAAGTGGAAAGCCACAAGATACAGTTCAAACTTATTAGAATAAAAACGTATAGCAACTTGTACACCAAACTGTGTTACATAATTACATTATTCTCTCTCAAAATATCGCTGCTGTGGCATATTAATTTCCTTTAAATGTAACAGGTTAAAAAAATGTTATTCTTATTTTGTTTCTCATTATTAGCAATGTTATGCATAATGCTATTTCCGTAGTTTGCACAAAAGCAAGCAAATACTGTCCCATTTGCATGCTTTGCTAAAAATATATTTAACCATACTAATACCTTGGAATCCTTCTTAGTAGAAACGTTCATGTTGGAAAGGAACTTTGACAGTTTTGAGTTTGTATTTCTGAGCTCAGTTAATCAGCCATTAAGTCCCTAAATTTTCACTATTATTATTTACTTATCCTTCCATACTGAAACTTTAAATTTGAATGTGATTCTACCATAGGTTCAGCATAATACATAAGTGCCGTGAAATTTAATTCTTCATTATTATTATTAGTATTACCATAAGTCAATGTTTTTTTGTTTCAGAAGCGTGGATATTCATCTTACGGTGTTGCTCACATAGTCATCCTCCACTACAAACATAATCATCACATTCACAATGCTGAAGAATAAAACAATGAGAGTTCTTAAAGTTAAAGATCTCTTAAGAATTAAGGCTTATAATGTTGCCCAACTGTTAGATTTTCTGATGACTGATTTGAATAATTTTTTAACTAAGAAGGCTATTGATGAAGCAAATGAATATCTCCCATCATATTTGCAACAAAAACACAAAATGCAAGAAAATAAACTGATTCCACTGAAAGGTGAACAAATTTCTGATATCCATTTTGAGGTTACAAACTTAAATAACAATCAGAAATATTTTGTTGACATTGAAATTGGCTTATGTAACTGTATATTAGGGCAGTCTGGTGCTTTGTGTAAACATAAGCTGCACATTGCTATTAAGTATAATAAACAGTAGACTTTTGTTTTACACAATGAATGTGCAAAAAACGGTTCTATTACATTGCAACTGGGAATGAAAGTACACCTGAAAACTTGCTTAAAGACTTAACAGAGATTACAACTTCTAGTTATATAAGTCACTCCACAACCAGTACTGTTTTACCTTCATGTTTTGAAAATAAATTTGATAAAAATGAAGAGGTAAGTAATGCAGAAGCAATAGAAAACTGCAAACAAAACATTGCAAAATTGATTGATGGCAGGTGCGAATTGATAAAACTAAAGGCTCAGAGTAGTTCAGAAATGTTAGAAGCTGCTGAAAAGATGGTTTTAAAGTGTGAAAAAATTAAGACTGATGCTAATTTGATCACAACATTAAAAACTTTTGGAAAGTATTCTGGCTTAAAATCAAAATCTCGGATATACGTAACAAAAAGATAGGTATGCAGCCTACAGCTATAATGAGAAGAAAAACAGCTTGTGGAGGAAGAAAATGAGTGACTTCTGGAAGAGTACCTATGTCGGAATTTAGAAAGAGCATGCTTATTCAAAAGTGAAAGAAACTGCATCTTTACTAGGTACCTCAGAAAAGAAAGTCTGCAGCACCTCATAGTATTGCACACTGTGTAATATGTAACACATCCCTAGGTAAATAAAAGATTATGTGGTTTTGTTCTTCAACAAACTATAGTTAACCAACATATACTTCAAATGAATAAAAATTCACTTAAGAAAAATCTAATTTGTTTTATTTTTCACAATTTTAAGTAAGCAGAACATAAAAACTCAAAATCAGTCTTTGAACATTAACATAAATGTGACTTTTCCTTTAAGCTAGAGGAAGGTGTAATTAACTTTTTGCACACTTCTTCACCAATAACTACTATTTCTTGTGTATATATGCGAAGTAAGTAATAAAATACTGTTTTTATTATAACATAGGTAATTTTAAACTCAATTTGGGACAAGGTAGGTCACAATCTTAAGAAAACTGATAATAATTCTATAGATTTTGTAGTTCTAAAGCTAATTTGTTCACCATTATGTTCCTGAACAATCAGGCTACATATTTGTCCATTTGTTACTTTATAGGCATGTCTCCCAATTATTTCCTTTGTGATAATCTGAAAATCACTTTCGGTAATGTCTTGCATATAAAATTGTTTTAAGAATATAACTATTAGCTTCCATAAGAAATCCATCAAATACACCCATATGCATAAGAAAAATGTGACATTCTGACAGAAACATGATGAAATTAATATCAACTAACTTTGTCCATGCGCAAAGAAAGCTTTAGTAAAGTTAAAGTTACAAAGGTAGGAAAACTGACATGAAATGTCATGTAAATGTATAAATGCAGATATAGGCTTTAAAATTGCATGACTTGTGCTACATCATATGGTTTAAATACCTGCTAGCTATCATTACCTTTGCATTTTTTTTTTCTTTCTGCATTTGTGCTCAAAATGTACGCCTCTCTTACTTTAACTATAAGCTGTAGAGCTCAGTCCATATAATAGTTTCATTTCATACTTCAGTTCACCATTCGATGTATGTTCCAATATTTATTTCTTTATAGTTGTCCAAAAGTAGTATCTGGCTGCTATAGACATAGTCATACAATCATAGTTAAAATAAATACACATTCACATCCCTGTACAGATAGGTCATGTGACAGAATACTATACAGCATATGCATTATATGTCTTAAACGAAATTTAAAAAAATAAATAAAAAGTTACAGCAATGTCATTTACAATATGTAGTCTAAAAATTTCACTAATGCTATAAAAAACCAAGTGCTATTATAAAATTTCTAGCTACATCTTAAACTGGTTTATGGGAATTATGGGTAATTTATTAAAGATCTTGACACCTGTATATACTAAGGGATTTTGGGCTTTGCCAGCCTAAAATATGGCATTTCTAAATTATTGTTGTTTCTACAGTTATAATTGTGCATAATGTGCCTGGAAAGTAAGGTTTGGTAGTTTACTTTTACTTTACAAGTAAGCACATAAAGTCAAGGGCAGTACAATTTTGAGTTCTTTAAAACAAGTTTCAAATGATTCCGTATATGCTTTAGATTTTTAATAGAACGAATATCCTTCTTTTACCATTTGAAGAAGTGTTAGCTCATTTGCATTACTCCACAGTAAAATTCCATTTATAATACAGATGAGAGTGATACAATACATAATACATATTCAACATGTCTTACTTATTAAAATTTGTAATCGTTTAAGTATGTATATGACTCTTGTCAGTTTAGAGTAACGTTTATTAGTATATATATCCCAGTTTAATCTGCTATCTAGATGTGTTCCTAGTAGCTTTACAGTATTTAAATTGAATTTTTCATTTTTAAGAGTGAATACAATTTTTTTTCTGTTTTTTTATCATTAATTAATTGATTCATCTTAAGGCAGGAAACACATTTTTGCCACACACACTCTTTTTTTTTTTCTTCGATTTATATAGCCCCCTTAAACATCTAAGGTCATATTGGGAGCTTTGCATTAGAAAGAAACTTTTCTGTAGGTACTTTACGTCGGGTTTAACTATTTTTTCCCCTTTACACACACACACACACACACACGCGCACACACACACACACACACACACACACACACACACACACACATTCTTCCACAATCTGTAGGGGGAGCCGGGACCTCCACCACATACTCTAATCAAGTTGTATGTTTTAAGTAATATGTTTTCACAAGGTAACAGCTACAAATAGAGATATCCATCTTAATCTTAATTGTAGACATAAGACAATTCTGGACATTGTGTAAACCAAAATTCTAGTTTTCGTAAATAACACAGCTATGGTACAAATTGTTTTAAATACACATATTTTTTTTTCTTAAATTTCTTTGTGCTGATTTCCCACGTTTACGCATAGGTGATAAAAGTGACCATGTTATACTAATTATTGTACCTGTACCTACTATATGTCACTTTTGCCGCTTTTACGCACAGAAAAAAAAATGTATTTACCCTACTATATACATGTACTATGTCACTGCCTGCTAGAGTCGTAAATTTGGTAACACTGCTCATAGCCTGAGAACTCTCGAGAAAATAAACACGTTGAAGCTATTTATATGTTTTAAATTTACTTTCAAATTCAGTAATTTTACACTTAAATCACGTTTACTTACAACTAAAGTACTTTTTTTTCCTTCTCTCTTTCACGAATAACATTTCTTGCTTTGACAATCAGATAGAAAGCTGCAATAGTAAGTATTCTCTTGTATTATATTGCACATAGCCTGTACTTATAACGGATTTTGAAAACTTTCGCGAACTTATTAATTAAACTCTTTTGAATATACATATATATATATATATGCATAGAAAGTGCTGTGTCCCTAGATGTAAGTCAAATTATGACACCAGTGTAAAGTTACAAGATAATGTTTCTACATTTCCATTCCCTAAAGAAGGAACAAGGAGGCAGGCGTGGATTCGTGCTATCCCACAGAAAGACTGGTGTCCAGCATGGTCATCAGCTGTGTGTGCCAACGATTGTGACGAAAAGGACATAATTATTAATGCAAACTGGAAACATGAAAATGGTTCTGTTACTAAATTTGCGTTGCGATGCCCTAAATTAAAAGAAAATGCAGTACCCTATAAGTTCCAGGATTTGCTATCATACTTAAGTAGCACTATTCCAACAGAGAGAGGAGATCCGGATTCCAGGAGAGAGGATATTAGAAAAATAGATGAAGTTAAAAGGTTATAGCTGGAGAAATAAGATACAGTGAATAATTTTGAAATATTTATACATATTTTTGCTGCAATTTTTTTAGGTGTGAGCTTTATATTTGACTATTAAAAGAGGGAAAGGGAACACACATCAGTGATACATATTTTGACTATTTACAACGAGCAGGACTTTCAGTACCCAGTGATTTATTTGTGGGTACCTTTTTATCATGTTTCTGCCATACTTCAGTATATAACGAACTCTTCTGACTTAGCAAGTAAGTTATTTACAGTAGGCAATCAAAGAAGCATTCTTACTATGCTAGCTATGCAGAGCTTAGAGACTAACGGTGTTTATGGTGACATTGATGAGTGTATCTGTGGTCAGAAAGTCAGAGAAATTACTTGTAAAGTATTTTTCAAGTTTGTAAACATTCTGTTAAATAATTATACTAAGTGTGTAAACAACACAATTGACCAGAGCAGCAGGAAAAGCAAACTTCAATCTTTAAGTTATTAACTTAAAGTGCAGTAACTCTATTACATATTTGTGTTAATGTATTATTTATTTGCTATAAATATAATTTATTTTGTCCAGAATACATTATACATGTATATGAACTAACAGACCGTAAATAAATCTAATGTGATGACAAGCAATAGATTGCTTTGTCGTCTGCTCTAGGCCTACCACTTAACATCTATACAGTGTTGCAACATCATAGCTTGTTAACTGTAGGGAGCAATGACTATGTACATATGGATATAAATATTGCCAAGTTGTTTTGCCACACCACCTGAGATCAGTTGTCCCGACGCCATATTATTTTATTACTTTCCTCAGTTTAGGGCTGCCATGTAGACAAAGTATAACTACACATATAAAATTTTTAAAAATAATTTACAATGCTAAAAATAAATTGTATAACTAAGTACAGGTAACATATAAAATTAGAAATGATAAACTTCAAATCTAAAACAAATGGCTCATACAAATTTTCTCAAAAAACACTTTAGTAATTTAAAAATTACACAACAAAATTTAATGAATTTTTATAGCACCAGCATTAAAGCGAATACAAATGATTTCTGAGGATGAGAATAGATCCTCTGATTGCCATGATAGCTATTATATGCAGTAGGCGTTTATCCAGACCATAATCTATCCAAAATTGAAGTAACTTTTTGGGTATTGCCTCTCTGGCTCCTATCATTAATCCGGTGACTGATATATTTTTAAGATTATACTTGTCCTTGTAAAAGGGAATGGTAGATACATAAATTGCCTTTTTTTCTGTGTCCACTTCTTCAGGCTGTTCACAGTGGGACTCAAAGCGAACAGTAGGATCGAGGATCACTCCGCTACCATCAGATATCTTATAAGCAATGATGTCGATGCGCCAACGAGTAACCATATTCATCAGACAAAGCTTGTTCACTAAGTTCCTCCAAAATGAAATCCGTTGCTAAATTGTAAAGAATGGGTGATATAGGTGAACCCTGTAACTCACCTCTTTTCCTTTGGTTTGTTTTACTGCAGTGGTTTCAAATACTGTAGTGTTGTTTTTGCAATTTCATTACTAAGCGGGATAATTTGCTGGGGATTCCTATGGACTCTAATGTTTTTTGGAGATGTAAATGACCTATATTATCAAACGCTTTTCTTATATCCAGAAATACCACAGTAATATCTTTTCGTTCTTTTGCAAATTTCAGAGCTGCATTAAGGATAGTAGTGTTAATGTGACATCCTGGAGATGATATAAAGCCTAGTTGGTATGGAGTTAAGGAAACCTAGGACAGATGTTATAGCCAAAATGGACAAAATTTTTGATTTTTTGATTTCTGCAAAAATTGTTTGTAATGTTATTCAAACCTTTAACTGAGTAGTATGGTGATCAGAACCTTTTTAAAGGGTTTAGCAGCCATTTTTAAAAAACCCTGCAAGGCAGTTTAAATACCTGCCACGTCCATTTTTTGTTCCTATTTCAAATATAAGTACTTCCTGTCCAAAATTTGTCCAAATTTTCACCATAATCAGTGTGTATTGGTTTTTGCTTCCATCTGGTGTCCTTTACTGCAACTACTACAACAAAACTTGATGAAGAGTTCACAATAAAACCATACTATTTTAGAATCAGATTTATACATGTAATTTCATACCTGTATAGCTGCTTATAATAATATTTAAATATGTTTACAATTTATTTATAACATTTTACCTTTTTAATTAGGTTTTAATTATTATGAGTTATGTTTACATACACATTGGTTTTGTGAGATTATTGGTTTCAGTGCCTTAGAATTTTGTTTATTGGTATTTGAAATGCATACAATCAGTGAGGGCTGGAGGAAACCCACAGGTAGGACGAGTAAACAGAAACTGAAAGTTCTGAATAATATTGAAAAACTATGGAAGGACATTTCCAAAGAAACTATAGAACCACAACCTGGTCCATCAACATTGCCATGTGATCACATAGATACAAATGCAAATGCACAGAAAACTCATCTACTGCAGTTCTACATAATACATTGTCCAAACATGCCAGTACACATGAAATAATTTCTACTAGTGACAAAAATATCATTTTTTTTTCAAATAATATCATCAGTTACACAGCCTATGTGAAAACAAATACATTTTACTACATTCACAAATTCATAATGAGCTATGTAGTAATATAATAGTGATGAATATGGGGAGAAGTCTTTGATTATAGAAACAAGGGCCTAGCATGTAAGCTTACTGTAAAATGTAACAATTGTGACAAAATATTTTCAAATGTGTATACTCCAGCCCAAAAGTAAACAGTGATTCTAGAAGTAAAAAAGTTACATTTTATGTAAATATAAGATGTGTGGAGTCATTTATAAAAATTGGTGGTGGTCACAGAACAATGGAAAGGTTTTGCATGTGTATGAATTTATATGTAATAGATTCCAAAAAATTCACTAAGCATATCATGTCTTAGCAGCTGAATCAGAGAGCATAAGAAAAAATGTTCTTTCCAAATCAAGAGAAGCAGTACGTAAGGTCCTTAAGCATCTGAATGCAGAAAATATAAATCAGAAAGTAATTGATATAGCTGTTTCTTTCGACGATACATGGCACAAGAGAGGGTACACATCTCTATATGGAATTGGCATTATGATTGATATTTTAATGGATTAGTTCTTGATTTTGAAATTAATCCAAATGAATTGGGAGAAGATACTCCAAAGTCTAACATATGACTTAGAGGGCATAAAACTATACCTGGAGAAAACTTTGTTTTCTGGAAACAAAGGTTAGATATAGCAGATATTGATGCTATTTGTGAATACAATTTGGGATACATTGCTTCACAAGAAACAAAACCCAGTTCAACTGGAGAAGAAATTACAGAATTAGGAAGAAAAATTGCTCACAAAAGAGATTCACGTAGAAAGTATGAAAGTCATCGCTCCACATTAGAACAGCTGAAGTCCACTAGAAAGAAGAAAATGATGTTGAAAGTGTCTGCAGAAGAGACTAAGAAGAAGGTGGAGGGAAAGAGCTATGGTGCAGGACAATTTTAACTGTTTACACCAGGTAAATTGGCTGGAATAAATGTTTCCAGTATAAAATATATGTTTTCTCAGAACAACATTTTTCAATGAGTAAAATATCCCATGCGGGATAGTTTTCTTTACTTTTGCATGAAACTTGGTACAATAGTTCTACAGTACTATCTAAAGAAGTTGTAGTATATTTTTTGGACTACCATGTAAAATTTGGGCACTGTGGTGCTGTTAATCCCAAAAATGTTGAGCTTTTTTGCTGAAATATCTGTATTAATGATTATAATTAATAATTTTTTATTCAATGCTGAAAATGAAATAAAAAACATACTAGGATTACTTCTTAGTAGTTCAAATATTAATGTGACCAAATGGTGCTGAAGAAAATTTGTACAGCAAGGAGCATTTTATCTTTTTTCAAATATTGTTATATGAAAAACACAAAATAGCTCATATATGAAAAACAACTCAATAAAATTTATTGAAACTTACACATAATGCTATTTATAATGATGGGAATCAACATACAAAATTTCAAAAAGATTGAATAAAAATTGTAGAAAATCGATAAAATCTGTCCTAGGTCCCCTTAAGGTTGTATAACTGCGTAGTGTACGGTCAAGTGATCTTTCAATAACTCTTCTGACTACTGAGGTAATTGTAATTGGTCTCCAGTTGGAGGGTGACGACTGATCTCCTCCTTTATGTATAAGAAAGGATCTAGCAGTTTGAAATATCGGTGGTACTACTCCAGATTCTAGCATTCTAGTAGTTATCTTCGCAATGATTTCTGAAGCCACATCGTTTTTTATTGTTCTCATGAGTACGTGGTCAGGACCGCTAGCCGTGTCAATTGGTATCTTTCTCATTGCGTTATGTATGTCTTCTTTAGAAATTGTTGTATTAAACGTATCATTTATTTCGGCCAAGTCAATATTACTGAATTTTGGGAAATAGTCCTGGCGAACTTGATCATTTGGTACAGAAAATAAATTTTTAAAATAATCATGCAATATAGCACTGTCAATTTTGCAGGTTATGTTATTATCATTAAAGACATTACGAATTGCTTTTCGTCTTTGATTATAGTAGTAAAATTGTGTTATTTGATAATTATATTTTGATTTTCTATTCAATCTATCTCTTTTGGTTCCCCTTTCAGGATAGTTGACGTTTTATATGAGGGCTGTTATTGTAAAAAATGTTTGTTCTTGCCTCATAGTATTTTGCCGCGGGATGTTTTGGACCAAGTAATATGTGAATAGCATCTGATAGAAACGAAAGAAACTCCTGAACCGTTTTGTGAAAGCTGTCGTTATCTAACTCAAGTGAAAATTTTTCTTTCCATGTTTGTAAGAGTCTGTTATAATCATCAAGTTTATTTATTTTTTTTTTTCTTCTGGGGTTGTGAGTGAGTAATATTAGACTCCTCTTGTGTTACATTTTGGCCGCAGTTTGTATGTCGATTTACGATGTTATGGCGATGTTGATCTGGATGAGCTCTACTTATATGGATGTTGACCTTTTTAAAATGTTGACCGCAGTATGGACAAGAAGCCTATGTTTTCCCAATTATTTTGATTTTGCGATGTTATACTTTTAAATGCATCCTCACCTTTAGTACTTTTAAATACAATGAGATTTGTGAAATCGTCATGTTGATTTGCGTCCGAAGCAGTTTCGATAGAGTGCGAAAGAACGTCAGGTGTTACTGAATTAAGCTAATTGTCTTGAGCAGATGAAACTCGTGTATTACTGTTAATTATAGCATTTCTATTGTTTATACAAACGGAATCGTGAGTAAAATATTAACAATAAAGTTTTAATTGTATATAACTAAACAGTTATCCAGTCACCGTAAAAATATGAAAATATCTGGGTAAGTCATAGCCTCCTGGTATCTTCCAGAAAAATATAGTTAGCAAAATTAATTAATTATGGTGCTCAATGTTTATCACACTTCTGAATAATCTCAAAAGAAAATAAATTCATAACCCCCTACATATATAACACTAGTACACAGTAATAACACCACAAATAACATAATAACAACTGGATGATGCACAATAATGGAGTATATGAATTAAAAACTGAAAATATGCATCAATCAAGTTTTCTGTGTTTAGAATAAACCACATCCTCTATGAACGGCTCAGATGGGATCAGTTAAAACTGAACTAGAATCTGCAGTCAAACATGCATTTGGTCATGACTACTTGGTAATGCAGCCAACGTTAGTTTTAAATCTGCATAAGTGGAATACCAATCAATGGAATAAAACTGGAATATATACTTAGTTATACGATTTATTTTTAGCATTGTTAATTTATTTTTAAAAAATTTTAATTGTATAGTTATACTTTGTCTACATGGCAGCCCTCAACTGAAGAAAGTAATAAAATAAAAATAATAACCAAATACACTTCATATTCAAGGGTATTTGGTATAACACTGCGCTACATTTTTACACAGATTAAGGCATTGCAAGAATAACTATTCCGAGATTTATTTCGAATTCATACAACTGGTTCTATGATAATGTCATATTACTGCGGTTATGATAATATTTAAGTTTTAAAACTCAGCTAAAGAGGCATAAAGCACACAAGAAATTAATAGAAAAGTAACATTAAAAAGCGATACGAATTTAGGTTCCGACTGCCTCCGTGGTCAAGTGGTCAGCGAGCTGACTGCTTACCCGGAAGTCCCGGGTTCGATTCACGGATGGGACGGGGAATTTTTCTTTAGCCAGAAAAAATGGAAATGGCGTTTTATTTATGGACGCTCTTTAACTGCTGCGGTTCTCAGCGTCCCATTTTATACTGGGCGTGAAATACCGCTTAATTTTGCTCAGAGGCCCCTCTATCAGGCTTGAGGTTCTTTTACGTGCCGTAAATCTACGACACGGGACCCACAGCTTTACTTCCCTTCCGAAGGAAGCCATGCTAAGGATTTTTACGCCCGAAAAAATCCATCGTCCTCCGCCGGGTTTGAACCCGCGACCTTGGGTATATGAAGTCAGCCAGAATTATCCCCTATCCCCCTCAGAGTCTGGAAGTATGTATGTGAGAGTGAATTTGTGCGTGTTTGATGAAAATAAAATGATTTAATCCAAATGTAAAACAACCTACAGACAACGAGTGCAAAACTCCCGGTATGACCTTAGATGTTAAAGGGGGCTATATAAATGAAACAATATATATAATAGGTTCCGTGAAACGTATAGGCGGTACACGGGACATAGGTTTCTAAATCGGAACTCTGTCGCTAAAAGTGAGATATCTCGGATCCCCAATTTTGTATTATTAATTGATTGCAAATCAGATTTATGGAAAGTAGTGCTAATTACTGAGAGAAAGTATCATTTTTTTTTTCTTTCTAAAGATTTCTATTACGGCGTTTGGTTTATTTGTATCGGCAATCTATACGTTACCTATGTTAACGATAATTTACAGGAAAATACAATTTTAAGGTCTACCCCCGATAATTTTGTTTTTCAATGTTGGCTAAGCTGACCGAATGATAACAAAACAACAGTAACAGTCAATGATTAATGATGTATTGAATGTTGAGGCTTGAAGTTTTTTGAATTATAAACAAAATAGAGCTGAATATAAAATGGCGCAACTAGAGGAAGGATTTGAGCAGGTAACATATAGCTTATGTACTGGGAGGATGAAAATAAATCCGGCTCGGGTTTTTTGTTTTTAACAGCAAAACTGGGAGAAAAAAGAAAAAATAATAAATCTTCCTTAAGAATACAGTACTTTGCAGTACCTATTTTTAATTATGAATTGGGCAAATTACAACATGGTAGACGAGTTTGCAAAATTAATTTGTAATGTATAGGTTATGTTACCATTTAATGATAGGAAGGCAACGTAGAAATGGAGTCCGTCAGCAAAGATACCGAGAGCTAAAGATAAAGATATACACTGGTTACATCATATACGCACTAAGTGGTGGGTAACATTTCCCCTGTAGACATGTCATCATATACTTTAAAGTGTTGAAAACTTCAAGTTTTGAAATGTGTCAGAT
This sequence comes from Hymenopus coronatus, assembly GCA_030762935.1. Classification (NCBI taxonomy): domain Eukaryota; kingdom Metazoa; phylum Arthropoda; class Insecta; order Mantodea; family Hymenopodidae; genus Hymenopus; species Hymenopus coronatus. The sequence continues at coordinate 85,832,923 of CM060887.1, forward strand.
TGCCAAGGCTTTGACTTCTTCTGGGGATCATTGGGATTTTAGCTTCAGAAATCACTTGGCTATACATTGCTGCTTAGGGGCCTCCACCTTGGACTGCTTTGCAACTTCGGCCTCAAAGTCTATAACAGACCAGTGCCCAAGTAGTAAACTACAAAGCGGCTCTAATGACAAGGTAGCAAAAGTAACAAATCCAGATTGCATATTGAAGTAATGCCAAGGGGTGTAACCAAGTTATAGAAATAATGAATTTTGTAAATTTCAGAGATTTTGGAAGCAAAAGGTGTATATTTGGGCAGTGTTCCGTATCGGTATCTATTTGGATGTGACAAGACAGCTCTCACTGGATTGGTAGCATTGGCTCCTCAGTTGATGTTATCAAATAGCATTTGGTACCAATACCGGAAACTTGGCTGAAAAAGTATAGACGTGGAATAGTATTATCTCAACTCTGTAGAGAAAATGGAGAATTGGGTGTTAAGGTTTCGTTAGTTGAGTTTTAATTAATCACAATCTTCAAGGATGGGTAATTTACTATCAGAACTGTAGTTGGCAAATAAATGCTGTTGCTTTTAATTTCCTCAAGATAAAGATGTTTCAGTAATGTTTTGTTCATATTTTGTTACGTCTAAAGTCATATAAAACACAAGAAATGAGCTATCGCATACACATATTATTAATTAAAAAAAATTCACATATCTACAAATTTTAGGAACAAATCAAAACACTTATGCTGACAATATTATTTCAAGTTCTCATTATACATACAGTTGCATAAAGTAAAATTTTGTGTTAACCATGAATCGGATTTTATGTTGCACATTTATGTTTTTCTTCCGTGACGAGCCAGGGACACCTCAGGATCAAAATCTTTTAATTTGTATAGCTACTTAAAAACTTAATTTCAGTTGTTGTTGGAGCTATACATACCTCGAAAGAGATCCTAAACAAAAAAGCAAATAATTATTGTCCGAAACAGTTGACAGTTTGCCACAATTCTATTTTTCAGATAAATTACAATGCTTGTCCAATTAAAATTAGTGGCTTAGCTACCATCCTGTGCACCCATGATTTATTTGCTGATTACTTGTGGAATCCAGCAAATAATATATCCAATGAAATTCTGAAAGAATAGTCGAGGCATTCAACACAAGATGTTGCTTGAAGCCATATTACCTACTCGTCCTATTTGGCAATTTCATCTATATAGAGCAGAGTAGTGCCATTAAAATTATCTATATCTGTGCATGTGGGGATGGGTGGCTGTATAATAAAAAGTGAGAAAAGTTTGTTATAAATACATTAAAAATGTATGGCAATTTCATCTATATAGAGCAGAGTAGTGCCATTAAAATTATCTATATCTGTGCATGTGGGGATGGGTGGCTGTATAATAAAAAGTGAGAAAAGTTTGTTATAAATACATTAAAAATGTATGGCAATTTCATCTATATAGAGCAGAGTAGTGCCATTAAAATTATCTATATCTGTGCATGTGGGGATGGGTGGCTGTATAATAAAAAGTGAGAAAAGTTTGTTATAAATACATTAAAAATGTAATATCCGAATGAGTTATTAATGTGAATTTCCCACATTTTGGCATTTAAAGTATTACAGCAGATACTATTTGTTATGCTAATAGTGATTCTAAGAGTATTTGGAGTTTATCCATAATCATATAAGTACAATATGAAAACTTGCATATGATTAATCAAATAGATATTTCTACACAGTTATGGTGACATTGAGGAGCATTTTTTCAAAACTTGATAGATGCAGAAAATGTGTTTCTGAGAAAAATTTTTTTTTTCTAATTATTAACAATATTGATTTGTTGGCGTGCAACTTTTTAAAGATTCATTTTCCCTCTTAAAACTGTTTCATTACATGAAAAAACTAACAGCACATTATTTTAGTGGTGACATTTTGAGGTTTAAAAATTCAAGAGTTTTTTTAAAAAGCAAATAGATGCTGATTAACTTTTTTGCATGAGTGTGAAATTAGCATGTTGATTATGAGTTTCATTGTTTATTAAACTACTTTTACCTGTTAGCTTCATTATGGAATACCTTTAGTATGGACAGCAATTATTATAACTGGTGCAACAAATCTGGACATGTGAAAATCTTAATGAGAGCTAGGAAGCGAGTTGTACTTTCAGATAAGCAGTACACCAGTCGATTCATGTCTGTCACAGTCAATGTCAAATATCTGTCACTGCTAATGCACCTGCAGTAATAAACTGTGTTTTCATGTGTATATTCATATCTACAAAACATCTATGCAAATGCCCTACTATATAAACAATGTCAATCGTCTGCCTCCAATTCTTCCAAACCTGACAGTCCTTCGTCTTCGCTCACATCATTGTCATTGTATGTATTTATTTCTCTGCAAGTGGGTATCACCCGGTGGCAGAGTTATATATGTATACAAGATATAAAACCAATAAATCACAGCTGCCAGTTTATGGCTTTGTAAGCTAGATATAATAGTTATTTACAACAAATATGAAAACATTAATTTTTCTCTCAATTCAGATTAATTAATTTCATAATTAGAATCACCAACCAATTTAACATTTGTATTTACAACAATATAAAATCACAAGCATTTCATTTAAGGAATATTTACAAAAGTTATCCAACATTAATATCAAGATTTTTCCTAAATTTCTTCAGAGACAGAGGACAATCCCGAAAGGCTGCTCCAGGCAATTCATTCCAGTCTTTTATGGTTCTATTAACAAAGAAGAACTTTCCCACGTCAGTTCTGTATCTTCTACCCTTAATTTTGAACGGATGATTGTTTCGTGCATAGTAAGTTGGGTTTTCCAGTTTGTCAGTAATGTCCTCCCATGCGTTTAAGCCAGCGTAAGCTTTAAATAAAGTGCACAATCTCTGTTTCTCACGCCTAACTTTCAACGGCTCCCATTTTATCTCCTCAGCGTTTGTAGGCCCAAAATATTTACCCCTTTTTATGAATTTTATAGCCCTTCTCTGGATCTTTTCTAACGAATCAATTTGATTTACTCTATACAGGTCCCAACAAGTTACTCCAAATTCCATGACCAGCCGCACTAAGGACTTGTACGCGATTTCCCTGGACTTTGCACTCCCCTTTTTTAAAATCATTGTCATCAACAATGCTATCGCTACTTTCTGCACCATTATCCTGGATTAGAATTCTTTCTTTTTGATTTTCCACAATTCTTTCTAATGATTTTCAATGTTCTCAACATGTCGACATACATTTTCCCATTGTGGCCTGCCAATTTCTGTAGTTTGCTGGCAACACAACTGTTCCACATCTTGTAATTTAAAAGTGATATATTAAGTTTTATTTTTCTTTCTTTCTTATCTTTGAGAACCCTGGAAACGGAACTCAGTGAAATAACAGTCGCCTTGACTATTCATTCATTCACTTTCTACAGGCTTTTGAAGAACTCGGGGAACATACATTTTCTTCCTTCATCTCTGCCTCTTGTTTCATGAAGTCAAGGACATTTGCAATTTATTTCTCTGCTCTGACTAACTAATACCTTGCCACTTAACTTTGAAAACATACTATTTACTGCCCACTTTGAATACAAACATATGCAGAACACTTTCGATACAGACTGTACAAAGTTTGTTCACTGTGACTTTAAAGTAAGCAAAATATCATATCAAAACCTCCGATAAGCTATGCTTGGTAGCTGGGTTGGCGGTCAGGGTCATGATTCCACAAGTTTTGTGTTGGCAATATGTTGACTGTTTTGTTAATGACACATGATTATAGGAAGTGGCCAGTCCAGTATATTGGTGCGCAAAATTCCAATCGGAACTCATGATCTCTGCGTTTTAATTTTTTTTTATTACACCCACGTTCAATGGTTTTTCTAAATTTATCATACTCAGGTACATGCATTTGTTATACATATAGGTATGCAGAGATATTCCTGTACATAATGATGGAAGTTCCAATAGACATATTAATTGCAATCATGTTTTACTAAGCCAAAATAATAGAATGGAGCAATACAAAGAGATCTGTGTTTATTTTACCCTACAGTAATGTAATATAGCAATATAAAGAGATCTGAAATTTATGATATGGACATCAAGTTGCAGTGATTTCGATGTAAATATGTCAAGAATAGTAATATTATTTTTTTTGTGTCCATATAGGCTAATAATTGTTATTTTATTCACAAAATAGTCTTATTAAATACAACTAGAAATACAACTTTTCTCTATATAAGAACAAGTTGCTCACGAATTTATCAATAAAAGTTGGAGCTCTCGTATGATACATTTTTATATGAGGTTTTATTCTTTTGTTTGTTATTTTGACATTATTCACGTATATTTTGACTATTTCATACAATATTTTGCCAGCCCATTAATATATGTAGTTTCTGGTTACATAATTCTTTATTTATTTTTATATTAATTTTTTTTTTTAAATTTTAATTACTTTCTCTATACGTACTATGTACATAGTGTATAGAGAAGGTATTGTAATGCAACCAAAATTTTGATACCGAGATTTTACTGGAAGCGTCACGCTTAGTATGCAAGGTTTTATGTACATCGACCTTTACTGGATAGCTGGCTAACATTTTGGCCTTTAGTATTTTCGCAGCCTGGGATACTGATTGTGCTTCTACCAGGAGTGTGCCATTAGGAACTCTAATGCAGGATTTTACAGGAATAGCAATGTTATCAAGAGTCTTGAATGACAAAAGGGCTTACGTTAGAGAACTTTCTTCCTTCCTCTGTTCTATTAACAATCAAGTAGCGAGGACCACAACACTCAACTACTTCTTTTCCAAACTCAGTACCATATTTAATGGATTTTTTGGATTTTGCCATGAAAGTAAATTTTTATTTTCATCCCCCGGTGCTCCCAACCACCACGGAGTCCAACAAGGGGTCACCCCACTGGGATGACAGGGCTACAAAGGGGATATAGCAGGCTCGGCGTCCCACTCACCTTGAAGGTCGGTATAATACCTAGTCCGGGCCGATTGACTAGGGGTGGGCTAGTCCATAGCCTCCCATTTAGGTGAAGCAGGAACCAAAGTGGTGTATTATGTTGCGTACCCTCTCTAGTCACTGAAAGGACAGAAGACTTAGGCTCAGATATGCAACCCTCAACTAACCGGATATTCCTTTCCACCGACACGGGTCTCCACGCTCGGCCAACACGTGGGTGGGCATTTTGATAGACTGACTCCCTCACCACGAGGTTGCCCACACGAGGGAGTTCAGGTTGGCTCAGGACCCCGGGTGCGCCATACCCGTACCTACCATAGTAGGCCCCTGGGGGGAACCTTGCTAAGCAATTTGATTACATCCACCTCCACAGGCAGAGCAGAATATGCATTTTGAACTTCTACACATATCTTGTGGTGTTCCTTTGATAGCTTGAAATATGTTATGATGTGAAATCTTGAAAGGAAGGTTTGACTTTAGTGTTTGCTTTGCACTTTGTTTCAAATCTTTAAAACAACACCTTCAGAGGGCCATGATTTTGTAATATCCGATAGAACTCATTAGGGTTCTAGGTGTTCTCTTCATTCCTTAAATCTTTTTCAGTTCTGCCAAGATATCTATCTGTGTCCAAGCAGGACAATTTTGTACATTTTTGCAAGAAAGCTATAAGCATGGTCATCATCACACTATTAGGAAGGGTTTGAAAATAAGCAAATGATAGAAGGAGCAAGAAATGGTACAAAGTGCAACCTTTACCTGATTCACTTTCCAACCATGTATATAAGGAAATATCTATGGCTTAGTGGACGGACACATGTGTTAAGTGTAACATTGTAACCATTTAATGTATTCTTTCTTCAGCACTCATGTGATAAGTGAAAACCAAGCATTTTTCTGGATTGGTTGATGAGGAGTGAATTAAATAAAATAAACAAAGGCCCTTCCTCCCAAAAAATTCAAACTTTTAAAAACAAATCAGAACATCGGTTCTATTAACAATCATCATGACAGATATGTTAATTACTGTACTGACATGCACAAACGTGTTAAATGCTCTTTTACAACATTTGTGCTTTTAAGTTTTCACCAATGTATACTCTTGGAACAATGTGCCCTCTGTGGTTAGTCTTCCTCAGCTGCGTGCAGTGATCACCAGTTTGATTTGAGTGCGCAGGCATTAGAAAGTAAGTTTAGTTTTAAACTGATACATGATGCAATATTAAACATTGAGGGAGTATACTTTTATTACATCCACAAATGTAATAATGTTGTTTAAAATAATTGTTAACAATGCCATCAATTGTGGGAATATATCAGCATTGCTAGAGCGTCGGAAATTTATTACTCAGACATACCAGTTAATATACTAATGTGATACTGGCTCAATTACTAGCATGCTGAAATGCTGCTTCACCCTTTGTCACCCAGTCCATTTTAATCTTGGCAGAATATTCTTTGAATGTACTATCACCTAGATTGGCTTTTAACGTCTTGAGAGCTGAATAACGGCTTAATTTAAATATCAACTTTGATAGTTAATGACTTATTAATTAAAGAAGTAACAAAAGCTATGGTTCTCAAGCAGAGCTAGCTTCTGAGCATTTATCTGAAGATGAATGCACTTCAGTCACACATTTTAGTTCAGGCTCCAGTGATGTGTACATTCCTAACACATCACGTTCCAAATCATCCAATGTAGAGAATGACTTCAACAATGATAATGCTCAATTTAAAGGTAACTAACTATTCATTAATTGAAAGTTATTTTTCTTTTGAATGGTTAAAAACTGAAGAGACCTATGGGCTGATTGTTTATTAATGTATTTTTGTTTTGTTTTTATAAATTGACATAAGCAAAACAATTTGACAAATAAACCAAGGAAGCTATATATAAAAAAAAAAAAAAAGTTGACTGTTCGAAGTGTAAGTATGTCTTTCCTTCCTTTCTTTCTTATTTTTTTTTTTTTTTTTTTTTTTTTTTTTTTGTAATAAAATTTCAAAACTCTGACATGTTCCATTCACATGACTTTCTCTACATCTCTGCAACAAATTATTGTTAAAAAGCTTATGCTTCTATTTACTTCTTGCTAATTGAGAAAAAATTAGCAGAAATGGGCTTATTACTTGTTTCCTTGTAAGTAGAAGCGAAATAAGGGAGTACCATAAGTTAAAGTGATAGTCAAAAGCTGGTTGTTATGTGACTGAAGTTCTTCTGTTTGTATGGGCAGTTCACAAATTCTTCTATGAGAAAAGCTTTTTAAAGGCGAAATTAAGAACAAGGAATAACTGAAAAACAATCAACTGCACGAAAAAAATGTATATGACACAAATTGTGTGTTTTAACATGCTCTACAATTTTGGTGTGGTAAGTTTTTGTCTGTCTTACAGTTTAGCAGTTATGCAAAATTTCGTAAAATTTGTTCAGAATAAAGTAGTTTTCAGAGGCTATTCCCAGAAAATTCAAGATATACATTTTATTTGGCATATAAATATCTTAAATATAAAGGATTTTAATCAAAATTGTAAGAGTAATTTTTGAGAAAATAAAAATGTTTGAAACAAGTTCTATGTAAAGGGTAGTTGGGGGTGGGGAATTTTCTTGAAAATCTTCTTGTTACATCCTTGGAAGATACCAACCTTAAATACCAAGTTTGGTATTTAACAGTCTTTTCGTTTTTTGAACTATGCTGTCCACAGACACATATTCGGACCTTTTTCCAAAAATTCTTTTTTTTTTTTTATTCAAGGGGACCCAAAATATGTATTTTCGGTGAAATTTCGGTATTGAATTTTTTGGTGGAATACAATACCTTCTCTATACACTATGTACATAGTAATTATAGAGAAAGTAAAAATGTATGGTGTGACAGTTAATTCTTGTGTAGATATAAGTGCGGTGAAAACTTCAACGACGCACTCCGTTTTGATTTGTGTGCAGAGAACTGGAAACTGGCTGGCTGATGATGTACCTCAGCTCATTAATTGTAAACAAACCTATTTGTCACGAAAAAAGTTGTGCACAAAAAGAAAGCTGCAAATTTTATTTGCGCCATTCAGATGTGCTTGAAATTTTTATATTCTACTTTTTCTATAAGCCATAGGGTAATTGAACTTTGTATGAAGAAAACAAGTGACATTGAACTATTTGCTGGATGTAATGGTAAATCACAGAGACAGTCATCGTACAGTGCAAACCCCCAAGAACATAAGGATCATGTAAAAACTCACATTGATTCATTTCCCCATTTAAGTGTCTCATTATTGGCGTAAAGACTCAACAAAGGTGTACTTGTCATCTGATTTGAATTTGACCCTAAAGTGTTGTCTGTACAAGGGACATTACTGTAAGGAAAAGGATATAACACCTGTCTCCCTATTTGTTTATCGAAGTATTTTCAATTCTTATGATCCAGCATTGACTTTTACACCCAAAGAAGGATCAATGCACTAAATGTAATTCTTACCACGCAGCTAAGGACAACGTTCCTTTTCAAGAAGACTGGGATAACCATAAGAAAAGAGAAACTCTATCAATTCAAATGAAAGCACAGAATAAGAATGGAGATTTAAGCTTCAGATCCATCACTTTCGATCTTCAAGCTATTTTAAGTGTTCCTCATGCAGGAGACTGTGATATTTATTATAAGCGTAGACTCAATGTTTACAATTTCACTATGCAAACAGAAATGATGGTTACTGCTATCTGTGGGATGAGTGCAATGGAAGAAATTGGAAGTTGCCTTCTAAAGTATGACTTTAGTTTACCTGACTTTGTTACCCACTTAACTACATTCAGTGATACTTGTGGTGGACAGGATAGGAATCAATCCATCACTACTGGAGTGCTGTATGCTGCAAACAAAAATAACATTTTGGAGACAATTGACATAACATTTATGGAACCAGGACATTCTTATTTGGAAGCTGATTCTATGCATGCCACGTTTGAACGGAAAAGGAAGCACATGAAAGTCTATACCACTCGCGAATGGGCACTTTTGATCTCAGCAGCCAGAATTAATCCTTCCCCATATCAAGTTAAAGTAATGCATTATGAAAATTTCTATGATCTCAAGGATGGATTTACGACACGTAAAAGAACCTCAAGCCTGATAGAGAGGCCTCTGAGCAAAATTAAGCGGTCTTTCACACCCAGTATAGAATGGGATGCTGAGAACCACAGCAGTTAAAGAGCATCCATAAGTAACATGCCATTTCATTGCATTTTCCTATTGACATACTCTCGCTGCATATGTTTGGCTGCCTTATTAGAATATGAATACAATCCACTGCCACAATTGCATCAAGGAAATTATAGCGTGGCTTCCTGAAGAGCAGCAGCAATTGTAGAAAATTGTATCCACAATTCATTGCTCTAGCATTGATTGCTTTAACAACTTCCCAGAAGTTATTTGAGACCGTGGCCTGTTTAACATCCAGATCCTCCACAACACCAACTTGAAAACCAGGATCTCCTATATACTTTAAAGAAGTCTGCATTTTTTTCAGCAGAGCTCCACCTCGTGTTTCATTTGACTCTGGAAGAAAATGTTGTGCAAGCCAGTCTGCATTTTCTCTTTCAAAGTGGTGTAATTGTTTGTATCTGTTCACATTCGAGTCCCACATGACTTTTATTTTGTACTCATGAACTCCGCCATGGTACTGAACAGTAGTTGAGCAAGCTGAGGTAGCTACGCAGACACCTCAAGAAATACCCACCAAAAGCTTCAGAGCAGCGAGCAAGTCTTGTTTTTATTTATACCATTTCACGAGATTAAGTTCAGCAATCAAGGTCAGCCAACTTCAGCTTGCGAGTCGATTTAGCACAAGATTGTATTTATGCAAAATGGAGCTGTAATTTGGAATTAGTGAGAATAAAGCTAGTGCTTCCTGTTATTTATACCACTCTGTGTGTCTGTGATCATGACAACTCAAAAACCAAAAGTCGGTAATATACCAGGCTTGGTATAGAAGTTTAGTATCTTTCAAGGATGTGACACCAAGATTTTGAGGAAAATCCCCCCACCCTAAATTTTGATTTTCTAAAAAAATGGCTTTAACTATTTTTATTAAAATAGTGTATATTAATGATTTTTACACGACAGGTAAAATGTATATGTTGAATTTTCTGGGAATAGCCTTATGTCATCTACATTTTTTTTCGTGGAGTTGACCAGTTTTGAGATATTCCTTGTTATTGGTTTCAGCTTTAAAATATTTAACACATACAGGAATTTGTCAACTCTTGGCAATGCAAGAAATGGATTTCATCCACATGGCAACCAGCTTTTAATATTTGACTATTGTTTTAGCCTGGTGTGTTCCCTTATTACCCTTCTACTTACAAAAAAAGCATTTCTGCCTCTGTTTATCTTGATTATTATGAAGTAGATAGCAGCACAAGTTTTTAACAATAATTTGTTACAGAAATGCAGAGAAGGTATTGTGAATGGAACACACCAGATTTTCTGATATTAAATTTTGGAGGTAAATATCCTCCATGATTTTCTTCTTCCATAGAAGCTCTCCCCTACATTTGTACTTCTTAATGTGTTCATTTACAGCAGCAGTAATGCCCTTATGTATTATTCCTGTTCTATTGCCACCTGTGGTGCATTCCCAGATGACTGAAATTTTCCAGCCAGTAGACATAATCTATGTTTTGACACCGCTGTGATTGCTTGGAGACAGGCATTGACAAATATCTGTGTGAGAAAAGTAAAAGTTTTTTAAGGCTGAAACCACAATGAAGGAATATCTCAAAAATGATCAACTTCACGGAAAAATGTATATTACATAAAATGTGTGTTTTAATGTGGTCTACATTTTTTGTGTGGTAATTTTTTGTCCATCTCTTATGGTTTAGCAGTTATGCAAAATTCATCCAGAATAAAGTAGTCTTCAGAGGCTATTCTCAGAAAATTAAAGATATACATTTTATTTAAAAGGTAAATATCTTTAATATACGACAATTTAATCAAAATCGTTAGTCATTTTTGAGAAAATAAAAAATTTCGAAAAAAGTTCCATGTAAAGGGTAGTTTGCGGTGGGAGGATTTTTCTCAAAATCTTTGTGTCGAATTCCGGAAGATACTGAACATAAATATCAAGTTTGGTATTTTACTCACTTTACGTTTTTGAGTTATCATGTTTACACACACATGCACAGACCTTTTTCTGAAAATGCTTTTTATGGATACAGGGGACCCTAAAATATATATTTCCGGTGAAATCTTGGTATCAAATTTTTGGGTGGAGTGCAATACTTTCTTTATACATTATGTACATATTACATATAGAGAAAGTAAGAATGCAAAAATTGGGGGTTTTTATTTCCTTTGTAATAGAAATCCAGACATGTGTCACAGCATGATTTCCATTTAATTAAATGAGTGTAGTCCAGCCTGTTATGCTAGATGGTAAGAGCTTCGCATCGCCAGTGATTCTGTTAAATTATCAGAGTTGGTACAGTATGATAATTGGTCTTATCCACTCATATAGGGCTGTCCATATGTGACTAACAAATACAGTTGAACCTGTTTTATACATAACCAGTTGTAAGTAATTCACTGTTTTACGTATTGAATTTCAGTGAAATAGAACTGAGTTTTACATTATTATAATGAGCATATGCCATACACTATCTTAAAAGAAACTCAAGATTATTTTCCTTATCTCTGTTGACAAAGGCGCAAGCTGAGCGGGCGGCTTTCGGCCTCAGAAACAAAAAATAATACGTTTGCTGGTAGAGCACGACAATACAACAACAAATGTGAATTAAAGATAAAAATGTTTGGTTTTGGTGTTTATTGTTAAATAGCACTTTGCCTTTCAGCTGCTTTTAATCAGCCATGGAGAATAGAAAAGGAAATGTTATTCACTAGATCAGAAAGTGAAACTGATATGAGAGGTGGAGCTTAATCCACACAAAACCAAAACCAAAATTGCTTCAGACTTAGGAATTACTTACTCCATGCTATGTAGTCATCAGTAACAAAAATGTGATTTTGGATGAGTTTTTAAAATTGGGTGCCAAATCAACAAAATGCAGCCGTCAGCAGGAAGGGAAATATGCTGATTTGGAAACAGCTCTTTTCACATAGTTCCAGTAGAAACAGGCTGCAGATCTACCATTCAGTAGCAACATGCTGAAAGCAAAAACGATAGATTTAGCTAAAATAATGAACATCTTGGCTGATTTCAAGGCTTCATCAGGATGGTTGCAAGGATTTAAAGATCGTCATGGAATCACAGGGAAAACAATTTGCGGCGAGTCAAATGCTGTGGATGATATCATGGTTCAACACTGGACAAAAGAGGTTCTACCAGGAATCATGAGGGATTATCAGCCTCAAAACTGTATGAGACTGGCCTATTCTATAATCTCCTCCCCAGCAACACATTAGCTGAAAAGGATGACTCATGCCATGGAGGGAAGAAAAGTAAGATTCACGTAACAGTTCTTCTTGCCACCAATGCAGACGGATGAGACAAACTTCTCCCACTTTGGCAGGAAAATCCAAGAATCCGAGGTGTTTTAAGGGTGTGAAAACAAAACGTACAGAATATGAATCCAATAGGAAGTCTTGCATGACTATGCTTTTAATGAAACAATGGTTAAAGAAACAGGACATTAAAATGAAAAAGAAACAGAAGAAAATCCTTTTTTTATGGATCACTGTTCAGCACATCCACTTCAAATAATTTTGGAAAATGTTTGAGTGGAATTTTTCTGACCTACCTGTATCAGTCGTCTACAGTCACTTGATTTTGGCATCATAGCAAATTTCAAAGTTCTTTATAGAAAATTGCTGGTTTAACATTTAATAACACTGACTGATGCAGGAAATGAAAATCTCGCCATCAACTTACTCTAAGCCATGGCATTTATTTCGGCTGCCTGGAAGCAGGTCATCCTCCGCAATCAAACACTGCTACATTACATGTGGTGCCTTACAGGAAGAGCCTGTCTCTGATGATGGTGATAAGCCTTAAATGAGCACCCTCTACCTTTGATACCTTTGTGCATTTTGATGACAATCTAGCTGTGTGTGGGGAACTACGGATGAGGACATTATTGCTAATGTGTGCCAAAAACATGGTGGTGATCAAGAAAGTGGACCAGCTGACAGTAATGTGGATGACAACTCAAATCTTGAAATACCTAAGGTGAGTGAAGTGCAATAAATGCGTGTAGGCGTTACAACATGGCTAAAAGTGGTAGTGAAAAAACTCTAAATTTTTCAATAAGTTGCAAAATGAGGTTTGTGCACTTAGTGCAAGAAAAGTGAAACAAGCTAAATTAACTAATTTCTTTAAAGCAGGACCAAGTTCAAAATGTTTTCTTTGTATGTATCTTTGTTGTTTGTAAAATTTTGCACATGTAGGCCCACTGTATTGCCTTTTTTTTTTACTTTCTTTACTCATACTATGTATATAGTATATATTGTATTCCACCCAAAAATTCAGTACCAAGATTTCACCAGAAATACACGTTTTGGGTCCCCCTGAATCTAAAAAAAAGCATTTTCAGAAAAAGGTCCGTGTGTGTGTGTGTGGACAGCATAGCTTTAAAACCAAAAGACCGTTAAATGCCAAGATTGGTATCTTCCAAGGATGCGACACGAAGATTTTCAAGAAAATCCCCCCACTCCCAACTACCCTTTACATGGAACTTTTTTCAAAATTTTGATTTTCTTAAAAATGGTTCTAACGATTTTGATTAAAATATTGTATATTAAATATATTTTCCTGACAAATAAAATGTATATCTCGAATTTTCTGGGAATAGCCTCTGAAGACTACTTTATTCTGGATGAATTTTACGGAATTTTGCAAAACTGCTAAACTGTAAGAGATGGACAAAAACTTACCACACAAAAAATGTAGAGCACTTTAAATCACACAATTTGTGTTATATACATTTTTTTCGTGGAGTTGATCATTTTTTAGGTATTCCTTGTTTTGGTTAGCTTGGAAAAACTCATACTTTTCTCATACAGGAATTTGTCAACTCGTGTCCATATAAACAAAGGAACTTCAGTCACAGAGCAACCAGCTTTTGATTATCACTTTAACCTATGTTACTCCCTTATTTCGCTTCTACTTACAAGGAAACAAGTAATAAGACTAATTCTGCTAATTTTTACTCAATTAGCATGAAGTAAATAGAAGCATAATCTTTTTAACAATAATTTGTTGCAGAGATGTAGAGAAAGTCATTTGAATGGAACACATGAGATTTTTTAGTATGTACAATGCATTATCAAAATCTCATTTGTAGGTAAATTCTGAATTACAAGTAATCTTCCCTCATTCCCTTGATATATGCATAAATCAGGTTCAACTGTACTGCTAGATGGTGGTGTTGCCAACATGCTGGACCTTAAAGCACAAGGCAGGGCCCTAAGTCACAAAGCTTAGCCAAGGGATGTTTTTAGAAGAGTAATGCATGCAACAACAGCAGAGGCATCTGTTAAAGCATACCCTTAGCAAACAAGGATTGAGAGAAAACAGTGCAAAATCAACTAATTGCACTTCTTTATTATCACTAATATGCTTAACAGTCTGTTATTTCTCTTGTATAAAATAATACTGAAAACATTTCTTCTCAGTATGTATCACATGGCATGTTTTCTTTGATTAGTATTGTTATATTTGTTATGAAGAAAACACTGTGCTTGGGCGGGTAAAGGCTTTTAACACATTGAAGCCCAAATTTGAGTATAGCTCGGACCATGCAAAATGTTCATGAGACCCTTGCCTGAGTAAAGGCTTTTAACACATTGAAGCCCAAGCCCGAGTATAGCTCAGACTGTGCAAAATGTTCATGAGACCCTTGCCTGAGTAAAGGCTTTTAACACATTGAAGCCCAAGCCCGAGTATAGCTCAGACTGTGCAAAATGTTCATGAGACCCTTGCCTGAGTAAAGGCTTTTAACACATTGAAGCCCAAGCCCGAGTATAGCTCAGACTGTGCAAAATGTTCATGAGACCCTTGCCTGAGTAAAGGCTTTTAACACATTGAAGCCCAAGCCCGAGTATAGCTCAGACTGTGCAAAATGTTCATGAGACCCTTGCCCGAGTATAGCTTGGGCAGGTATTTCTAACGCTTTTAATGCAATTCCACGACCTTAACTCAGTTTTGGACTATGCGGCAAAGAACATACATCAGTTATTGTTTGGTCGTCTGATTTGTGCTACCATCTGTCCTTGCTTTAGTCAACTATTAGGAAATTAGTAATATCGGTTGCTCGCGGGTTGTCTGCCATTTTCCTTCTGTTTGTTACGTTTAATGTTCTTAAATGTTAAAATGCTACATTTTCCTTGTCTTCTGTTAACTGAAGCTGAAATTCAGTATACAATGACGCTCTAGAAAATTCTGATTCCGTGGTAGAGTTTTTCAAACTTTCAATAAGTGCAGTGTAAGTTGCTTTACGCAGATTTTTTCAAACTCATATAATTTAAAGTAAAATATTAATACGGAAGTTATGACTATTTTCTTACTTGTTGAGAAAGCCTTGAATACCATACTTTTAGATTGCCCCAATACTTTTTGGCAGATTTGATTGATGTATTGTAAATAACAACACAAAATAGGTGTAAAAACCCTGGGATTCTTGGCCCTTCAGCTAAAGAAACGCCTGTGCTTCAGTGTGTTAAACTATCAATATCTAATTGTGGAATACTACTACAGTATTTTCACAGGTAGGAAATGCCTTATTATGGCTCTTTAGTAGTTTCAAACAGGCTCTCCATGAAGAACAATTGCCCACAATTTCTTCTCTTACCTCCAAACCTCTGGGGCACTGCAACATGCTATAAAGAAAACTAATATACCATATGCAACTGCTAAAGCAAATAAATTTGCAAATGTACACTCCAGGCTTGAAAGCTGTTGCTGTGTTTTAGAGTTTCTCTGTATGCATCAAATATACTAGTTTATACTTTTACCTTGTAAGCTACAGTTGAAGTAAATAACAAAGTATTTTGTGTTACAGTTTGAGGAAGAGGAAGCAGAAGCACCATTGGGGGCAACACTGTCTGGACGAAAACGTCTATTTTCTAAAGAACTGCGCTGTATGATGTATGGTTTTGGAGATGACCAGAATCCATACACTGAGAGTGTAGATCTTTTGGAAGATTTGGTTATAGAGTTTATAACAGAAATGGTATTGTATACATAATATTTGCAGTTTCATTATTCCCCATTCATGTTGGTAAATGTGTAAGGGAAAAGACTGAAACTTCCTTACCTGACAACTATGAAAAAGCGCAGTGATAATAATGACATTATCAGTGTTATATGACAGGAGCAGTTGACACTTTGCTACCTTTTAACCAGTGGCGGCTCATGGATTAAAAATGTAGATGTTCACAAAATTAGCACTTTACCACCACGACTACTACTACTACTACTACTACTATTATAGCCGCCGTCACCGTAACACCAAATCTAGTAATATTAGAAACAATGATAGTGCCTAAAAACAAGAATTATAAATTTGTTACACAAATCGTCACTCACCCAGTATTGTAAAGATGTTGAATTTCTTAGTCTCCAATAGTTAACAGCAATATGAGGTTCCCAGATGGTGATGAAGGGGTAAAGTCCTTTGATATAGTTCATGTGAAGAATGTTATTTGCAATAAATGATATTTACATTGTTTGAATTACGCAATGGACACCAAAGTTATTTGTACAGAAATTCCACACGCTTGTTTTTCAAGTGTGCAAACTTTTCTATCACTTGGTGATTAAAGTCTTTTATGCTGTTGACCAGTTTCTTCTCAATAGCAAGCATTGCCAATGCTGAGAGTCGGTCTTCAGCCATCGTATTCCTCGTAAAGGTTTTAATGCTTTTCAGTGTGGAAAAGCATCTTTCTGGTTCTGATGTAGTCATGGGCATAGTGATAACAATCTTCAGTAGCTCGGTTAATTTCGGAAAAGTTTCTTCGTTGAGGTTGTTTTCTGTTGTGAACTGCAACATAGATGATGCTCCTTCAGCGTTCATCATATCGCGCCAGTTATACAGTGACTTGAGCAACCATGGGTAGATTTCAACAGTAGTGACGAGATCTTTTTCTGGAAAATCTTCGGAGAATGTCTGGAAAGAAGCGATATCAACTAGCCTCGAAGCCACTAAATTATTGGCAAATGAAAATCTGCATTTACGTGACTGGTATCGTGTCGCACACTTCCTTTCCTTCTGCCACTCGATTTTCTTGCCTCTTTCTCTTTCGATTTTCGGAAACTTCACATCTGTTAAGTGTAGTGTCTCTAATTTCCTGCACAGCAGACGAGAACCGATCTAAGCAGCGTTTTGCTTTTACAGCATCGATTTGTCTGTGCTGCAGTACTTTAAATAAGAGCTCCGCCTGAGGCGTTATTCTATGAAAGAATTCTAACCAGAAAGTGAATAAAGAATCCTCCAATGCTGCTAAGAGACCGCTTGACTCACATCTTGTTTTGTCATCAATATTATCAAGCAGACTTATTTCCTCTAGACACTGGATGAGACGTTACACAACATTCGCTGAACGAATGTTGCAAATCCAGCATGTAGCTGCTAGCCTCGGAACTTTGTTTTGCACAATTCTGTCAAGTATTTTGGTTCTTAGACAAGATCTTGAAAAAAATGCTGGAAATCCTGATAGTGTTGAAAAGAAAATCCTGGATGAGCTGTTTATGGCAGCAGCCTTCTGCAGAACCAAATTGCATTGATGGGCGTAACAGTGTATATAATATGCATGAGGGTAAATAGCTTGTATTCTCGCCTGGACTCCACTTGCACTGCCACTCATAACAGCTGCACCATTGTAACATTGACCCATTAATTTATGTTTCTGCTCTCCTATAAGCTCTAGCAATGCAGTGCTTATTACCCCAGATATAGCATCAGCATCTTGGGCAACAGAATTGAAAAAACCCCAAAAACGCTCAACAGCCAACCCTTGCATCTCGTATCTGTACACAATAGCGAGTTGTTGCTGAGTAGGCACATCCGTTGTTTCATCGGTCATGACTGCTAAGTAATGAGCTACCTTTATTTCTTCTGATATAATTTCCCTGCAGACCACAAGCATGCAGTCATTCTGCACTGTCTTTGAAGTACCTTTGAACAAGGTTGCATTTTCTAAGTGTTCTTGCATTGCTATGTCAATAGAGCTTACAAAATTAACAAGCCCATGAAACACCCCGGGATTTTCAGAATTCTAGTTCAAATGCTCCACAAAATGTTACGCAATCAATTAGCCTAGAGAGAATGTACCTATTTTTGTCAACTTGCTCGTTGTGTCTCTTTACCGACTGCCTGTAAGCGCTGGCTAGTTGAGTGCTGATATTCACACGACCAAGCATGGCGAATCGAATACATGCGTTCTTATGTGCACGTGAATTCTCATGCTTCTTTATCTTTTCACTGAGATGCACCAGGTCGGCACATCCTACTCTTGTCCAGTTACTCGTCACATTGTAGCTAAACATGAGACAAGGAAAGCAAAACAGCGAGTTTCTGATACTACAACTGCAAAGCCATTTGCATGTTGCGTATACATTGTTATTAAATTTACGTCTATAGTCCCACTTTTGAGTTTTTGTCACATGCTTAGTTACCAAATGGGGCTGTGGACGTCCCAGTCGTTTTATTTTTATTTGTTCCTCATATGTAAGTTTTTCATGGCTTCTTAATATCGAGTCCATGGCTACCTTTGAAAAGTCACAAGAATTGAGAACCACGAGGTCACTTGCTCAACACAGAGAACATTGTTGTTAAAATAATAAGCTATGTTTAAAACATGTTAGAAAATCCACACTAGTCTCATCTGTTAATTCATTAAGTATTGTCACAGTAAGTTAATCACATTATACCAGAAATAACTTAGTAAAACTGCAGCACACGCTAGTCTTAAGCAAGCTCTTGCATAAACTGCAAATTATTAAGAAAAATAGCGCCTCATCAAATGCAGTTGCATTTACGGATAGTTTCAGCTGAATCTCAAAGATAGCAGCACCTCTCGATAATAAACAGAACCCTGGTGATGTTAATGAACCAAAGTGCACGATTGCAATGTGCTCATTTCTGGCTGTAAAATTCCAAAGGTGTTTTGTTGGCCGCGCAAGCGCAGAGCTGCTAAACGTTGGTAATACGCTAGCACACGAGGCCTGTGCTACAAGCGTTGTTGCCACATACTCAGGTTCTCAGCTGTGTTCAATCTGAAGAGCAGAGCGCAGTATATTTAAACAAGTGGCACCGGATAGCGCATTTTATTAAATGTTTCCTGAAACAGAAAAAGGAGATCCACCAAGAAATATTGGAGGTTCACGTGCTCTTGTGCTCCTATACAGCAGCCGCCGCTGCTTTTAACCCACCCACCCTGTATAGGACGTTTTTATTAATAGCAAAAGTGATGACGTAAAACTAAGAAAACGTGCCATATTGTTGGTAATTTACTTGCAAAGATGCACAGTGATTGAAATCTGCTAGATTGGCGATGTTTTACTGTTATTGATTTAAAAAACTGATGTGTTCCATTCACATGACTTTCTCTACATCTTTGCAACAAATTATTGCTAGAGAGCTTATGTTTCTATTTACTTCATGCTAATCGAGAAAAAATTAGCAGAAATAGTCTTATTACTTGCTTCCTTGTAAGTAGAAGGGAAATAAGGGAGTACCATAGGTTAAATTGATAGTCAAAAGCTGGTTGCTATGTGACTGAAGTTCCTTTGTTTGTATGGACAAATATCTGTGTGAGAAAAGTAAAAGGTTTTCAAGGCTGAAACCACATTGAAGGAATATCTCAAAAATGATCAACTTCACGGAAAAATGTATATTACATTAAATGTGTGTTTTAACGTGGTCTACATTTTTTGTGTGGTAATTTTTTGTCCATCTCTTTATGGTTTAGCAGTTATGCAAAATTTTGTAAGAATCATCTGGAATAAAGTAGTCTTCAGAGGCTATTCCCAGAAAATTCAATATATACAATTTATTTGGCAAGTAAATATCTTAAATATAAGAGATTTTAATAAAAATCATTAGAGCAATTTTTAAGAAAATTAAAATTTTCGAAATTTTTTCCATGTAAATGGTAGTTGAGGGTGGGGGGATTTTCTTGAAAATCTTTGTGTTGCATCTTGGGAAGATACCAAACGTAAATACCAAGTTTGGTGTTAAACGGTCTTTTCATTTTTGAGCTATGCTACAGACAGACACAGACAAGGACATTTTTCTAAAAATATATTATTTTTTTTATTAAGGGGATCTCAAAACATATATTTCTGAAATCTTGGTATGGAATTTTTGGGTGGAATACAATACCTTCTCTATATACAAGAACATAGTACGTGTAGAGAGGTTCAAGCACCTCTCTCTCTGCTCATAACAGCTGCCCCATCGTATGTCTGTGCAATCAATTTATGCTTGTCATTCAGTAAAGAACCCAGCAGTCAGCATTTTGTCCTCCAGTCCGGGATTAAAAAATCCCCAGAATCGTTCTTGTGGGCATCCGTCAATTTCATACCTGAACACTAATACCAACTGTGTATGTTCTGACACATCTGTTGCCTCATCTGACATTACCACTACATAATCTGCTTTTTTTCATTTGTGCTACAATTTCCTCGCAGCAGACTTTGGCACAAATCTAAGAGCTCATTTTGAAGTCCCTTTGAAAACGTTACTGGAATACATATACTTTTTTATAGCCATGTCAATGCTACTAACAAAATCTGGAAGTCCTAAAAATACACCAGGATTATCCGACTCTTCTAATTCTCGATGCACTCCGAGTGCGAGTTCGAATGCGCCACAAAACCTTATACAGTCAATTACTGTGCCTATTTGTTAATTGTGCTTAGCAACGCTATCCTGATAAGCTCTACTTAATGCTGCCAAGCATAGAAAGATCTAAAACATTGTTGATATGTTTTCTATTTTCGTTGTGAGCTCTTATTAATGCATTCAGATGACCAAGATCTTTAACACCTGTCTTACTAAATGCATCATTATTCCCAAAGAAAAGACAAGGAAAGCAAAAACAGAATTTCTAACATCACAAGCACATATCCGGTTGCATTCATCATAAACTCTTTTGTTGAACTGCCTTGTATATTCTCTACTGCCGCTTCCTTTATCCCTTTGTGTTACATTTATAATCGGAACTGGTCTGCCTAACTATCTAATTTGCACTTTCTCTTCCAAACTTTTAGATGAAAATATTGTTTTCAGTAAAATGTCAACAGAATTCATGTTTGTAATGCGATGTCTCCACTCACCTCAGAAAGGAAGACTGCACTAAGCAACACTAATTATCACAATAACAGAATGCATGAAAATGTCTCCACATGAACTAACACAGTTTAAAAATTTTGTGTCCACGTGAACTGAAATATTGTAAACACAATAGATGAAAAATAGCCGATTCATTATTTTAAACCACTAATAAACTTACATACATTAACTGGTGTATGAGAATTAAATTAACGAGAAGAATACAAGACTAGTAAACTTCTGTATGCTTTGAATAGAAAATGTAATTGAAATTAGAAGCAATATTATAATAGTATGAGATTTTGGTGTAAAATACAAGGGTTGGTCAGAGTAATTCTAACTCTCTCTTCAGTGCAACACAGAAGGGAACAATTTGTGGAGAATTTTGGGTATTGCAGGGGGGGGGGTGAAAAGTGTGCCTAACGCATGTGTGTTTCTGTCATGTGCCAGCTCAGAGCCGGGAGTCCAGGTTCTGGAAGTGTGTGCAGGGCCGAAGAGAAAGCTTTCAAGTGTATGGTGGGCAATTCAAGAGTCAACAGAAGTGCATTCAATTATAATTACAATACATTTATATTTATTCTTTTTAAAATTGAAAAAAAAAAAATTCTCTGTTATACTTATGTGATGCAGCATATAAGGACCAGCTGCCCCTGTTGCTGAGAGTGATGGCATCTCAACTGGGCAGGTGCATAATATCCTGCACAGAAGCTGTGTGTGAGGTGCATGCCACAATGGCTCAGTCGGCCAAACATTTCAACACAATGTCTGCCAAAGTTTAATTATAATCTGCAAGACCTTTTGTGCTGAAACCTGGACGCATCATTATACAATTAACAAAGTCTGGTGAAAGTGCATTAACACATTGAAGTCCGGGCGTTTCAGTAGCTGAAGTGCCAAGAAACCCAGGGTTTTTACGCTTACTGTGAGTTATTATTTACAATACATCAATTAAATCTGCCAAAAAGTATTGGGACAATCTAAAAGTATAGTATTCAAGGATTTCTCAACAAGTAAGAAAATAGTCATAACTTCTGAATTAATATTTTATTTTAAATTACAAGTATCAAATATGAGTTTGAAAAAAACTGCATAAAGCTGCTTACACTCCATTTATTCAAAGTTTGAAAAACTCTCACTTGGAATCAGAATTTTCCACAGCTTCACTTGTATCCTGAATTTGAACTTCAGTTCACAAAAATCGAGGAAAATGCAGCAATTCAACATTTAAGAGCACAAACATAACAATCAGAAAATGGCATGTCTACCCGAGAGCAGCCAATATTACTAAATCTCCTAAAATTCCTAATAGTTGACTAAAGCAATGACAGATGGCAGCACAAATCAGATAACTAAACGATAACTGATGTATGTTCTTTGCCGCATAGCCCAAGACTGAATTAAGGTCGTGGAATTGCATTAAAGGCATTAGAAATACCTGCCCAAGCTCTACTCGGGCTGAGCTCCAATGCAAAGACATTTTGTCAGCTGATAAGGTGATAGCCACTGTTTTTGGGGATTCCCAAGGAATAATCCTCATAAATCATTTGGAAAAAGGCAGAACCATAACTGAATCCTATCATGCTTTATTGTTGGATCATTTGAAACTGTGTTGAGTGAAAGAAGACCAAGATTGACATACAAAAAACTACTTTTTCACCAGGATAATGCATTATCCCTCATGTGGTGTAAGTGATTGAATTAGGCCTTGAATTGGTTCCTCATCCATACTATTTACCAGACTTAGCCGAAGTGATATCTTTCTGTTCCCTAACTTGAAACTTTGGCTTGGTGGCAAGAAATTTTCATCAAATAAGGAAGTGATAGTTGTAGTCAACTATTTTGCAGAGTTTGACAGAATTTTTTTTTTTTTTTTTTAATACAGTGAGATGTAAAAGCTGGAGGCTTGCTGAACCAAATGTATATCCCTCACAGACAGTTTATGTCAAGAAGAAGCATGCTTGAGTTGTTTGCATAACAAACATTTTCTTGCTGTTTTACCGCTTATCAAACCAGCCTTGTTTATACATGGTAAAGTTGTTATTGTAGATGCTGTTAATTGCAGCTGTATGTTGCTGGTACAGGCATTATTTTGCAGGCATCAATAATTCAAATTAAAGCAAATATGTACTCTATGGTTGAGCAGAGTCACTTGCATTGTGTTTATTTGGAATAAGCTTTTAGATCTTACATAAGTATTCCACATTTTTAATTGCTTATTTATAAAACTCAAGTTCCCATTAAGTGCAATATAATGAACTTTTAATACTGGAAAGTACTTTAAATCTACTTGTGCTGTTTTACAAAAAAATTGATTTACTGACTGAAAACTAGTAATTTCCATTATTATGGTGGCAGTATACAAGTTAAATGTAAAATTATCTACTTTATATTCTTGGGAACTGTTATAAAACTGTTTCCCGTATATATGGTGCTTATTTCACTATGCAACTGGAAATAGTGTCATCTACATGCAGCACTTTGCTTCTCCAAGTTGTCACGAGTGGAGCAGAGAGGTTGTAATGCTTGGGAACTGCAGGAAGAAGCTGAGAAGTGACGCAAGTAATAGAATAATGGGAATCAGTTCAGAGATCTATACTTCAAGAATTGACAATATTCAGAAGAATGAAGGGGAACCTGAATAAGAAAAGTTCAGCATGATGAAATATCAAGCATTTTCAACATTCAAGAGGTCCAGAGTTTGAATCTTGGTTAAGGTGAATTCCCCAGAAAAGGTTTTTTTCCAGTATTCTGAGAGGACAAATGTTGAAAAATTTTAAGCTCAATCGACCCCCAGGCTCATTAGAGCATCATTTCACTGATTTCATTCATTGTGCGAAATTACCTAAAAAGAAAAGCATTTTTCTTCATATTATATGGAGTTGGCATGTTATTAATTATGGGAGGAGTGGAGATGAATCTTGGACCTAATGGTGATTTTGTACTTGCAGAAATTGAATGGAAGAAACAAAGAGAAGTTAAAAGAGTAAACATCTTGGAAGAAACATACCAGAAATTTAATGTAATATAGGAGTAGAAGAAAGGAATGTGGCCCACTCAGTAAGTTAGAGAGACTTTGGAAGGAAGCTTAGAGATGGTTCTAAATGGATGGGAAATTGGAAGGAATGCAGTCAGATTTGCAACCATGGCAATTGTCTTGCTGAAAAGTATGGCACAGCTGAAATTAGCTCCATTGGAGGTAACCCAGATTTTAGAATGTAATGAAAAAGCAATGTTGATTGTATTATTATACTGTAGTGTAATGGGTCCTATTTTATCTGACAATTAGCACCATCACTGCATTAATTATTCCAAAATTAACTGGCATCTTTCTATGGCTAGGGAAAACTCATCCAAGTAAATGTCTTTACTGGGAACTGAATGTGGGCATGATGCTGAGACGGGTATTTTAAATATGTGTGTTTGTAAACTGCATTAGTTTATCAGCTTTCTGTCAGTACTTCATTCTACACAGGGTGGCCCAAATAGTATTATAGGCAAATGTCTCTTAAATGAATAGATAAAAATCTAATGTGTTCCATTCACATGACTTTCTCTACATCTGCATCAAATTATTGTTAAAAAGCTTATGCTTCTATTTACTTCATGCTAATCGAGTAAAAATTAGCAGGAATAGTCTTCTTATTTGCTTCCATACAAGTAGAAGCAAAATAAGGGAGTAGCATAGGTTAAAGTGATAGACAAAAGCTGGTTGCTATGTGATTGAAGTTCCTTCATTTGTATGGACAGAAACTCACAAATTCCTGTATGAGAAAAGTATGTTTTTTAAAGCTGAAACCAAAAACAAGGAATATCTCAAAAACAATCAATTCCTCTAAAAAAAAAAGTGTATATAGATAAAATGTGTGTTTTAAGGTGCTCTACATTTTTTGTGTGGTAAGTTTTGTCTATCTCTTATGGTTTAGCAGTTATACAAAATTTTGTAAAAGTCATCCAGAATAAATTAGTCTTCAGAGGCTATTCCCAGAAAATTCAAAATATACATTTTATTTCTTTGATGCCTGGGAAAGAGAGTATAAGTCCAAAAACACACTTTTACAGGAAAGGAGTTTAAAGATTGCCAGATGCATAGCTCTTCAAATCTTTAAACTCCTTTCCTGTAAAAGTGTGTTTTTGGACTTATACTCCTTTTCCTGGGCTTCAAGGATTTGTCAGGTAAATTTCTTAATATATGGTATTTTATTCAAAATCGTTAGTCATTTTTGAGAAAAATCAAACATTTCAAAAAAAGTTCCATGAAAAGGGTAGTTTGCGGTGGAAGGATTTTTCTCAAAATATTTGTGGAATATACTAAAATTAAATACCAAGTTTGGTATTTTAACAACTTTTCGTTTTTGAGTTATCGTAGACACATGGACATACATGCGCGTGCACACACATACACACCTCAGACCTTTTTCTGAAAATGTTTTTTTTTTTCTTTTTTATAATATACAGGGAACCCTAAAACATTAATTTCCAATGAAATTGGTATCAAATTTTTGGGTGGAGTGCAATACCTTCTCTATACACTATGTACATAGTACGTATAGAGAAAGTAAAAATCAAACACTAAGAGGGTTTCCAAACATTGAAATGGAAAATATTTCCATATGGAGCATAGGGAAGTCAGCCAACCTCAAGAGTTTTAAATGAAACCATGATAATTTTTACATGCATATCTTTTTATTTTTCTCTCTTCTTGTACTGCTCAAACTAAGAAACTTTTATTAAAATATTTATTTCCTAAAATTAATTGTTGCTGTTTTCATGAGCTTGTTCCAGAAGTACCCAACCTGTTGTATAGATAGCAGTAATGACCATGGTAGAAAGTACTAACCTTATAAATTTTGAAGTTTGATGGTGCTACTTTGTTTAGTATTTGCCATCAATAGTGAATGCTCTCAGTGAAATTGCAAACATTAATAAAGCTGATCACCATAATGTGAAAATCTGAAAAATCTTAGTCCAACTAATACCAAAGTTGAGCTAGAGTCTACGCTGGGGGAGACTGCTACTTTGTTTAAAACTTAAAATATTGGGTAGCACAGTTTAAGCGAAGCTGTATAAGCTGCCAACACAGTGATCAACCAAATGAGGTGATCACACTAGAAATTGCAAAGAAAATCCACAAAAATTATATTGGATGACCAGCTTGTGGACATCATAAGCATTTAAAAAAGTGCTTACTGACTGAGATTGCCAAGATGGAACAAAAGCAGTGTCATGAGGATGTTTCAGTCAAGTGTTTGGTGATGTTTCGTTTTGCATTGATTCATAACCATGGACGTAACCTAGGTCCTCATTTGAGACGAAGGAACAGTCAAAACAGTGAATTGTAAAGGGAGAGTTAGCTCCAAGGAGGGAAACGAAATGGTGTGTTATTTATGAATGCTCTTTAACTACTGTAGTTCTCAGCATCCCATTCTATACTGGGCGAGAAAGACTGTTCAATTTTGCTCAGTGGCCTCTCTATCAGGCTTGAGGTTCTTTTACGTGCCGTAAATCTACATCATGGGACCAGGGCTTTATTTCCCTTCCAAAGGATTTTTACACCTGAAAAAATCCATCGTCCTCCACCAGGTTTGCCACGACCTTGGCAAAGTACAGTACCATCTGCAGGTATAGTCATGCCATCAGTTTTTTGGGATGGGGTGACAATTTTCATTATCTCCAGGAAAACAAGCAATCAATGGCGAGCATTATGCAAACTTTTTGCAGTGTTTGAGTAATGAAATAAAGCAAAACTGGCTGCATTTAGCAAAGAGTAAGTTTTGTTTCATCAAGAAAAAGCACAATTTCACAAAACCATTATTCATTACAAGAATCAATGAGTTTGAATTGCTTCATGCACCCTATATACCGATTTAGCTCCATCTGATTATTTCCAAACTTGAAGGAATGGCTTGGTGATAAAAGATTTGCCAACAATTAAGAGGTGGAGTCTGCAATTGATAGCTATTTCACTGAACTCGATTCTTATTGTAAGGGTATAAAGCTATTGAACATTGCTGAGAAAAGCATGTACAGCTGAAAAAAGATTATGTACATAAATAAAGATGTTTCTTTTCCCCAACATTTTTGTGTTTTCTTTGTTAGATCTGGTGTTTCTACATCTCATCAACTCGGGGAGGAAATAAAAGTATCAAATGAAAGGACATGGGTATTGTGATTTCACAGCCACCTGAACTCCCAAAATACAACACTGTATATAGTTACTATATGCACATGGAACTTTTTTTGAAAAGTTTGTTTTCCTCAAAAATAGCTCTAATGATTTTGATTGAAATGTTTACCTGACAAATAATATGTATATCTTGGATATTCTGGGAATAGCCTCTGAAGATTAATTTATTCTGGATGAATTTTACGAAATTTTGTGTAATTGCTAAACCGTAAGAGATGGACAAAAACTTACCACACCAAAAATGTAGAGCACATTAAAACACACAATTTATGTTATATACATTTTTTTTCGCGGAGTTGATCGTTTTTGAGATATTCCTTCTTTTTGGTTTCAGCTCTAAAGAACTTAAACTTTTCTCATACTGGAATTTGTCAACTCCTGTCCATGCAAACAAAGGTACTTCAGTCACATAGCAACCAACTTTTGACTATCACTTTAACCTATGCTACTCTCTTATTTCGCTTCTACTTACAAGGAAGCAAGTAATATGACTATTTCTGTTATTTTTTCTCGATTAGCATGAAGTAAATAGAAGCATTAGCTTTATAACAATTCTTTGTTGCAGAGATGTAAAGAAAGTTATGTGAATGGAACACATCAGGTTTTTTTGCAATGCTATTGCAGAGAATGGTTCAGGCTTGGCTAACATTATTTTTGGATGAAACAACGTTTTCAAACACTGGACATATTAACTGGCATATTATGCATTACTGAAACACTTAATCGATGAGGAACTTTCAGCATTGTTGGTTGCTAAATGTTTGGTTTCAGTTCTTGGTAACCGTACCTCTTTGAAGGCACAATTACTGGTGAATCATGTAGCCATGAATTGTCTCCCTTGTTGGAAAATGTGTCCTTCAATGTATCAACAGGATTTGGGCACCAGAACATTTTGCAATATGTCAGCTGCATGATGATGGACATGCTGGCCTCCTTGTTCACTCAATGTAACCCACTCGGACTGCTTTTTGTTGAACAGAAATTCACGTTTAAACAGCTTACAACAAAAGAGAATGTGACAGTTTTAATATGTTAAGCTTGAAGCCCTTCTATGTCATTAGCAAAAAAAAAAGAAACCTGTCCCAAAGAATTGTCAAGTGTTTAGATGTTAATGAAGGCTACTTTGACATTTGCTAAAGTGATTACCCAAGTATTTATTGACTTATAAATTACTGAATAGGAATCGTAACACAGGAACATCACTAAAGGTAATTTTACTTGGAGATGTTTCAAACATTTCAGGTAACATCTTTAGTGGTGTCTTCTGTGTTACGATTCCAACCCAGTAATTTCTAATTCAAATATGCATCACAGTCACTAAATTCTGTATACCAGTTACAATTGTTGACTTAATTATTTAGTACTATTTTCAACTATGTAAACGTTCCATAATAGTCCAACAATTAATTTTAGAAATAAAATTGTTTCAGTAAAAGTAGTTAGCTTATTGAGAGAAACTGGAATATATTTAAGAAAATGTGATATTTTCCATTCATGTGACCTTCTCCACATCTCTGCTACAGATTATTGTTAAAAAGCTTATTCTTCTATTTACTTCATGCTAATCAACAAAAAATAGCATCTTCATTACTTTTTCCATTTAAGTAGAAGGGAAATAAGAAAGTACCATAGGCTGAAGTGATAGTCAAAAGACGATTGAAGTTCCTTTGTTTGTATGAACAGGAGTTGACAAATTCCAGTATGAGAAAAGTATAAGTATTTTAAAGCTGAAACCAATAACAAGGAATATCTAAAAAGTGATCAATTCCACGAAAAAAATGTATATAACATAAATTGTGTGGTTTAACGAGATCTACATTTTCTTTTAAGATTTTATCTACTACGGTTTACTAATTATGCAAAATTCATCCAGAATGAAGATGTCTTCAGAGGCTATTCCAAGAAAATTCAAAATATACATATTTTTTGTCATGTAAATATCTTTCACAAATTTTTGCATGTAATTGGGAACGGGGGGATTTTCTTGAAAATCTTTGTTTTGCATTCTTGGAAGATACTGAACATAAATACCAAATTTGGCATTTAATGGACTTTTCGTTTTCTGAACTATGTTGTACACACACACACATGCATGCACAGACATTTTTCTAAAAATTTGTTTTTTCGATTCAGGGGGTCCCAAAACATATATTTTCAGTTAAATCTGTTAAATTTCTGTATCAAATTTTTGGGTGCAATACAATACCTTCTCTATACAATATGTGTAGAGAAAGTAAAAAGAAAAAAAATCATGTTTCATTTAATATTTTGAGATAGACCCCACAGTGCTCCAAAAGGGACTCCTTGGAAATATTTTTCATATCACAATTTGGAAGGCTCCATTAAGATTTGGAATTCTTGGTGTTGCTTTATATGAGCCATCCTCAGAAATGTACTTAAAGAATTCAGCATTTTTATATTTAAGATAGCAGAATTGATTGCAGACTGTTTGCACTATCTGATTGATTAGCAGTAGCAAAGTATGTGCATGTGTGTAATAACTAATTTTACTGATTCAGAAAGCTTTTTCTTAAATAGTGTGACTGTGCCTTGCCGGCCTGTAATCACAGCAGATATGTTAGCATTTTGCTTTGATAGCTTATAGCTGGTTGTTGCACATGCTCGTTCAGCGTCCTTTAAGTTGCAGGTGTTTGAGACATTAACACGGCTGCACTACCTCAAAACTGTGGAATGGACTTTGCGACAATCTTCACTTTTTCTGGAAATTTCTATTGGTATCATTAACAGCTGTAAACCAAGCAAGTCAGTTTTTTCACTGGAGTTCACAGCATGCAGCAGCTGTGTCGAAGTAACAAAAAAGGAATTAAGTTGAGTGACAAGAGAAAATTGCACTGCAGATTTGTTGCAAAAGCAATGGAATAAAGAAGCCTATTTGTAATCAATGTTAAGCAATTTTTGCAATAGTTATATGTGTACATTAGAAGTTTTTCAAACAGCAATCTATTGATTCACTGAGTGATGGGAGCAATATTGCAGTTTCAAAACAGAAATCATTTTAATACACAATCCACGTTGAATGAGCTCTCACTACGTAGAGTGTCTGCATTGCAAACATGATATTTGATTCTAAGGACTTGAAAATTACATAGCAACCATTAATTGTACTAGGTGATAAATTTAAATTTATCTTTTTTTCTCCCCATGTTTTGAATCCGTAATGTCAATGGAATCGTTCAAGAATGAGTAAAAATTGTAATCGATTTAAAATTCTCCACTTACATGTGAGTGATGCGATTGTTTAAGTATGAATATCATGCAGTGTATTTGGTTATCATTTAGGTTTAGAGGAACTGACAACAGTTAACTCTGAGTCGGAGGAAAAGGCCTCTATCATGAAAGCACAATGCGTAGCGATGAACAACTTATCTGAACAAAATGCAGACTGTAATCTCTCAAGCAATTTTGATTACAAAATGCATCATTGGCAGCAACTCTTGAAAATGTTCATTTTGTAATTGTCCCCATAAGCTGGAAACAGGCCTCTGCACAGAGATCCTAAGTTCTATGGTTTGATTCATGGTCGTGACAGTGAATGTTTCAAATCTGATTCAATTTTCCAGTAAGTCTATTTTTAATAACAGTGAACTGTTCTTTTGCACAATTCATTTGTAGGCACTAAGCTGACACTGAATTTTTCAAGTCTGACTCAGTTTTCCAACCCTATCATGTTGAAAATAGTGCTGCATATAGGTACATAGAGAGTTGCATCAGCTGAACTAATATGATTGTGCAAGTTTTTTTAAAATGCTGCCCTGTAAGAAAGGATATTTCACTGAGAGTTTAGTATAGTTTTAGAGGAAGATGCCGAAGATGAAGAACTTTCAGACTTGTACGCAGATGTAGCAATTGCCTTATACTACCTGCCTTGAGGCTTTCCCAACCCTTCCTGTAGATTTTCTTACAAAATCTATGTTCAACACTCCAGAAGTGTTTTAGTTTTTCAGTAAATATGAATGACTATGCAAGTAGATGATCACTGACCAACTTATAGTTTAGGATTAGATTCTTATTGTTTAACTATTTATTATCAAAATGTTAAAACAAGTGTTGATAAAGAATAGGATCTCCAACTCCTACTGGATCAAAAAAAGATGTGTTCACCCTGTTCTGGCTGCTCTTTCAACAGTTCTTCTAATAATTAATAAAATAATAGAAGGAGTAGAAGTTAAAAGTGTGGTTTAGAGAACAATTGAATTCCCAGCAGCTGATTGGGCTTAAAGAAAACACAGTTTAAATCATGTATGTGAACCTAGTGTTTGTTAAAGCAATTAATTGATTAGCATGAAAAACTAGGTATGGCCCATTTTGACAGGTTAGGGAACACACACATTTTATTAAATTGTGCAAAAATCTATCATCTATGCTTACCTTATTAAGTGAATGCAATTTGGATAACAGCAAGGATGATATAATTGGGCTTACATAAGTAAATTTATGTTTTTGGTGCAATTATGGTTGATTTATGCATTTTAATATATCTTGATCATGTTTGTCCTTAATTAAAACATTTAGAAATACAATTTAACAATATTCAAGCTGTACTAACATTAAAACAGATTTCTGCTGCGTTTCTGTCCTCAATTCATGAGACACATTTGAAAAGAAAATGAAGCCTCTTTTTTCATCAAACACAAGCTAATGTGAGAAATAAATAATTCAAGTTTTGTGTTTTTACAGACTCACAAGGCAATGGAGATAGGTCGTACGGGTAGAGTGCAAGTGGAAGATATTGTATTCCTTGTACGTAAGGATGCAAGAAAGTATGCAAGAGTCAAGGACCTGCTTACAATGAATGAAGAACTAAAGAAAGCAAGAAAAGCTTTTGATGAAGTTAAATATGCTGGTGTGCCTAATTGAAGCTACTCAAATTAAATTATGTAATATGTTACTGTTATTATTTAAATACATTTTATACTACATTGATTCTTTGTGTTTCAATCCCAATCATTTGTAAATTATTAGCAGTGTCCATGGCAATAATTGACAATCAGACAGCAGTGATTTTACTGTAACTCAACAAATGAGACTGCAAATAAGAGACAAGTGTGTCCATAGGTATTTTTATATACTTAAAAAATGGGGAACTAAGTAGTAATTTTTCCAATTTTCTCTGCAGTTTATCATATTATAAGTATCACATTGGAAGCCAGGACAGTCTTCCCCATTTAACCCCTCCTTTAGGACATTTCTGAACTTAGTTGAACATAAAGCATGAAGTGAATAATACCAGCATGAATATAAAATTAGTTTTGTAAATGGTTAGTAACTGTCCTGGGTCCCCCCCCCCAAGATCTAATATTTGATATCAGTTGTATCTGAAACTAAATATTTAATAGGAATACAAATACAGGGTGGAAGTGAAATAATCGTGCACACTTAAAGAGAAAATTCATCTTATTGTGAATAACAAGAAAGTCTAATACCAAAAAGCTGAAAAGTTTATAGTTTTCTAGAAAAAAATACTTTTATCCAAATAATTTATGAAAAATTACCTTGTTGACCTGCTATTGATTAAAGGCTGTTAATTTATCACTACATTCATAGAAAATTTAATAAACATTTTCTTTGGCATATTTTAATAGAATGAACGGTTTCCATGTAAACAACCTACATTTAAAAAGTCCATAATTTGTTGCCTTCTTAGTTATGTTAGAACTGGCAACATTGTATCAGTTGTGTTTGTTTGCTTTCTTCTGATATTTATGTAGATTGCTGGGAATGTTTACTTAATTGCATGCAAGAGTGTTTTTTTATTTTTGGTCAAAGTCACAAATAATGATCTGAGTAGTTCAAGGAGGATAATAGATTAAAAAAACTAGGGTAGAAAATTGAGTTACAGAAGAACACACACAATACTGTGTCCAAATATCTGAATGTGATCTCAATTTATGGAGAAACGCAGAGCAATTCTCTGTTCAAAGCCTCTATGCTGAAAGATTTCCTAACAGAATCATGCCAAGTGCACTCACATTAGTTGCCGTTTGCAGGCAGGTCTATTATACAGGAATAGAAAATGAGGGCAACAACGACCCGACAAAATTATAAACTTGTAAGTGTTAAGTTTGATTGTTGAAAATCATAGATAACTATAAACAAATAGATGGTTAACTCAATTTAAAAAAATCTGATGTGGTCCATTCACATGACTTCCTGTACATCTCTGCAAAAAAATATTATTAAAAGGCTTATGCACCTATATACATCCTTCGGAAGCAAGTAATAAGACTATTTCTGCTAATTTTTTTCGATTAGCAATTCCGTCATGACTGCGTATCTCTTTCGTGTTGGAGCTGGATATCAAGGGACGGTCTGCTTATACTTACCCTCCATTGTAACGGCTAGTAGTAAGTAGTAAGTAGAAGTGAAATAAAGGAGTACCATAGGTTAAAGTGATAGTCAAAAGCTGGTTGCTATGTGACAGAGTTTTTGTTACAATATGTAGGACCTGAAATGTGTTATTATTTCCTCTTCATTCCAAAATTCACGTATGAATTTCATTCTCTTAAAATCATCTGTTTAAATTTTTTAATTGAAATCATTTATGTTTTACTACATTTGAATTTTAAATAGTATTCACCCCGAAAGCCATTACAATGGAGGTATAAGTAGACCATCCCTTGATATCCAGCTCCAACACGAAAGAGATACACAATCATGACGGAATTGTAGAACCAATTGGATTTGTTATAGAAGAGCAAGTGTGCTTGATAAAATGCTTCAGTACCTCAACAAACAAATCAGCTTTTATCCAACCAGAAGGTGCTGCTAAACCAAATGTTCCAGTTGGAGCATCTCTCGTCATGTGTGATTTGAAGTGCATTCGAGGAAATACCATTGCTGGAGGTATAATACTGCCTAAAGCATTGATGAAGCAGCAAGTGGTTACAAGAACTCCTTTTTCAGCACTTGCTTTGTCCCTTTGCCTGCAACAACTTTCTTAGTTTTCTGCACAGTAGTTGTCCCAGTTTCATCAACATTACACACACGAGTCCCATCAGCAAAAGAATCATTTCTTCCCAAGACATTTTCCAGTTTGCTGAAAAACTGTCAATGTTGAAATGATTGAATGGCGTAGCCCTGGATAAACTACAGGCCTCAGGTTTCCTTATACTGAGAGTAGGATGCCTTTTTATAAAGCCCCTAAACCATTCTAAACCTGCATGTTATTTCCCTTCCATTCTTCTGGAATTTTAATATTATTCTTTAGGGCCATCTCATATGCCAATTTACGACAATCGATTGGTTCTAATGGGTAATTCATCTTAGAACATGTAAAAATGTAATCTGCAAGAAGAGATTCCTCAGCATTCGACATCACTTGACGGCAAGCATAATTTGGAGTCAACTGAATGGGTTTCTCTGGATTTTCATATTGCTTTTTCTTCACATATCTAAAAATGAAAGAGACAAACTGTATTAAACTGAGTTACATAGGTGCATAAGAAGATGCAACATTAGGTAGGTATAATAACTTAAGTAGTTCTAATAGACTGTTTAAATAGATGTAGGTGCTATAGTACCCACCTTGCCAGGGTTTGAAATGCAGCTTGCTGAACACTAAAACCATGTTTCAGAACAAGATCCACTGCTTCTCTCATGCTATCAGATGAGAATGCACCATTCTGAGTCTTTCTCTGAATGTAAACAAAATGTGAGGTTAATTAATTTCTCAATTTAAGTAGTGTCTCACAGTACCCATCTAACACTGTCTCATTGTGGACTATATGCTCATAAAGACTTTCATATTATATACATAACCTAAAATTTAAACCCTACTGTTCATTATTTATTTAATTCTGCAAAGGAAAACCACCACTTTTAAGCAAACTAAGATTTATAAAGATAGAAAGAATAGAACCATATGATCTATCAAATGCATCTTGAAAATTTTACTTTACTCACCTGAAAATGTAGATTTTGTTGTAATCATAAATATTCCTTACAACACTATTTTAACAGGATTACCAGCTATAATTTTAGTTCCTCTATCCACCACCAAAGTGTAGTAGTTCTTAAGCTATTCACATACTTAAAATTAACAGTGGCTCACTGTGGACCACCCTCCCCTATACATTTCTCTTTATTCCCACTCACCCGAGATGATCACCTCGCAACAACTTCTGCATTCCCGGTAAAATTTATACCCGCTACATTATATCTCTGTATTGGAAAGAAGGAAATGCCACTGCCCGAAAACCCCAAACTAATTACAATTGAAGTATCAACTCGTTTAGTTCAAGAACCTTTGTAAACGGAAACGCTATCCAACGCGTGCCTGGGTCTCGGAGTACACAGTACACGTTGTCCACACCCAAGAGAGAACTGCCTCTCCCAGAGCACTGGCTGTCCAAGCTAAACATTGAACACAAAAGCACGACCCAGGACCAATCAGAGGTGAAGGCAAGCAACAGCTCACGTAAAGAAAGAGAACCGTTGACGGGCAAATTTCAGATTGCAACCCTCGATTATTCTAGAAAAGCCGGGCGAAATGAAACAACAAACAATCGTTTCAACGTCACAGGAAGTTAATGGTGTAAATTTAAGTAGATACATTTTTCACGAGAGATATCGCTTGGAGGATTCTCTGCTTTGCCGCCAAGAATCTTGCACACCGCAGTCAATATCGATTAGTCTACCTTTTGTTCCATAACAGACTCAGATTGCTTCATTACTTGTATTGCAACAGTCCGTTCAGCAGCACTTAACCTGGATTTCACATCTTCCACAATGTTCAACGATTCTTTCAATGGCATGCCACGAATTTATAATTTCAAAATACTATTAGCAATGAATCCAAAATTGCTTGGGATATAAGCTAATTAGTACTGTACTTTAGAATTATTGAAGACACTTTGGGCATCTCTCACTGAGGTTGCTGTCTTACTTGGAAACACATCTCACATAGACTTCTCATCTTTAAAATGTTCGCTATAACAGCAGGTAACTTCAATCCATGTATTCCACCTAGTAAGTATAGGTTCAGGGGTCAATATCACATTTGGCAATTGTTCTCTATAGTGGGGGCTTTAACAAATACCTTCTTGGTCTTTGAAATAATGCTCTTCACCTCCGAATATTTACTTCATACTTCTGTCATAATAAATTGCTGTGCATTAGCGGGACAGTTGAAATGGAGCATATCTTGATAGAACACCCGAAATACAGTTGCCGCCTTTAGCATGTATGCTGTAACACCAGAATAAAGAATAAGAACTTTATCTTCTTGAACGCCTTCAGGCCACAACATTTTAAGTCTATCATTCATTAAAAGAGCCATTGTTGCACGATTTGTGTGTTCCAACACTTCTGAAGAAATCAGAAAAGGTATAGAAAATTCTCCGTCCAGCTTAGCAATCACAAGATTAGCAATACAGTGCCCTTTCACATCCGTAGTTTCGTCGATAGCATTCCTTAGTTTCTGCGTATGACAATCGCACACTTCCAGCACTTCCTTGCAACAGAAATGCAGGTAGTTTTTCAGAGCTTAGAACCATTAGGTATCTGCCTCCCGCAATACTTCTCTAAAAAAGCATGATATGTATGTACCTGGAGTTCGTACCTTGGAATATTTGCAACAACCATAGCAGTACACGCCATAGAAAAATGCATTTCTTGCATTTGAGGTAGAAGGACTTCCTTTTTAGATGTCTGAGTGCTGAATTCCTTGTATGCAGGACACTGCGTACATATTGGTCAAGTTGTGAAGACATTGAAATATAATCTTATTACAAGCTTGACAGAGAACACGGCTCCATCAATAGTGAATGAATCATCTATTGTAGCCTATAACTTTAACTTCGATAATTTTGACGCTATAGGAGGCATTGTAAGTGGAATTCAATTAAACACTGGGGTTGACAAAACGATACTAAATGTATTAACTCAAGAATAACTTACTTTGTTGACCTTACACAAGAAAACTGAGCATGGTTTTTTTGATTGTCACGGATCAGAAAGGCCAACAATAATTGTCAAGCTGGAATCTTATATTATCTTTTTTTTTTTTTTTTTTTTGGCTTCATTTGTATAGCCCCCATTATCTGTACATCCTTACTTCACCGTGATGTAAACAAATCAGAATGTATTCTTCCGCGAATGCACGTGTGCTAAGCTAGTTCGTCTGCGGTACTATTATAAAATCGCATACCTCATAGCTACCTACTTTCACTGTTCACATTTAATGATTAACTCTATTAAATGTATAATAAATAAAATTCAACAAAACAGGT
This sequence comes from Hymenopus coronatus, assembly GCA_030762935.1. Lineage (NCBI taxonomy): Eukaryota > Metazoa > Arthropoda > Insecta > Mantodea > Hymenopodidae > Hymenopus > Hymenopus coronatus. The sequence continues at coordinate 85,870,606 of CM060887.1, forward strand.
GGGCAAGTCGTTATATATTCAGTTCGAAATATAAAATTATCCCGTACAATTTAAAACATTGTTTTGAAACTTTGCTGAAATATTTCATCACTCCAAATTTATTTATTTATTTTGCGAATTTTAGCATTCCTGTATGGACAACCCAACACTGTACAGTTCTTTAATATAGTGCCATAATGCAGTGAAGCCCAGAGAAGCTAATCTGAAGATGGAACTGGTCCCACTCTTTCTAGATAGATAATCTGCTACAGTTGCAACTGTCTGAATCATCACAGAGATTGATAATTAATCGGCCAATGACAATACTCACCATTCCACCATCCCTGTTTGCTTTTCCCGAACAATATGTGATACACATTTAATGCATTTTCACTTCGCATTCACTTGTTGAAGAACTGCTTATACAAAATGTCGCACCTCAACTAATTTAAAACCTTTGCGCACTTCATACTTCTTTCGGAAACACCAGTAAATTCTACCGTTAATCAAATAATATTGTTTAATGAAAGAGTAAGATACTTTGCTCAAAACTTATTTTATATAGTATTCCTTGCTTATGTTTCATTACACTGGTACTACATTTTCGGCCTTTACTTGATTAGCTGTTGAACTGCACAAGGGATATGCACTGTTATATAAAGAAAAATTATTAAATGATCAGTAAATTTTGTTCTTTAATCATCATACTATATTATTTAGACAGCATTGCATAGCGTAATACGACATTTCTGTACTCACTTGGCAATTTGTGATGCAGAAAAGTAGTAAGACGTTCAGCAACCAATCAAAGTCATAGCAACATGATGCTTTTGTTTACATTACCGGTGAAGTAAGACTGGCCAGAGAATATTTCTATCCCATATCTAATAGCTCCCTCTCTCAGTGATTCAAATGCAGAAAGCTTAGTTAACAAGTGGATGAAAAATTATGTACAGCTGTGGACCTCTGCCTCATAGAGTTTACAAGCCACGATGTTCGTAAATTTGGTAAAACTGCACGTAAGAGAAATTGCAGAAAGTAAACACTTAAAACTGTATGTTTTAAATCTATTTTCAAATTCAGTAATATTGCAATTACATCACGTGTATTTACAGCTTTTTTTCCCGTTCACGAATAATATTTCTTGCTATGATAATCAGATAGAAAGCTGCAATAATAGGTATTCTCTTGTATTGTATTGCACATAAACTGTACTTATAATAGATTTTGAAAACTTTTGCGAACTTACAAATTAAAATCTTTTGAAATATGTTTCAGATGCCTAGCACATCCCACGGAAAGACTGGTGTCCAACATCGTCATCAGCTGTGTGTGCCAATACTTTGACGAAAAGGACATAATTATTAATGCAAACTGGAAACATGAAAATGGTTCTCTTACAAAACTTGCATTGCGGTGCCCTAAATTAACTGAAAATGCAGTACCCTGAAGATCCAGAATTTGCCATCATACTTAAGCAGCACTATTCCAACAGATAGACGAGAGATCCTGATTCCAGGAGAGAGGATATTAGAAGAAATGAAGTTAAAAAGTTGGAGCTGGAGAAACAAGATACAGTGTATAATTTTGAAATATTTGTGAATATTTTCGCTGCAAATTTTTGAGGTGTGAGCTTTGTATTGGTCTATTAAGTGAGGGAAAGGGAACAGAAATCAGTGATACATATTTTGACTATTTACAAGGAGGAGGAATTTCAGTACCCAATGATTTATTTGTGGGCATCTTCTTTCATGTTGCTGCCATATTTCAATATATAATGAACTCTTCGGACTTAGCAAGTAAATTCTTTACAGTAAGTAACCAAAGGAGCATTTTTACTATACTAGGTATGCAGAGCTTAGACACCAACTGTGTTTATGGTGACATTGATGAGTGCATCTGAGGTCAGAAAGTCGGAGAAATTAAAGCAAGTTTGTAAACATTACCTTGAATAATTATACTAAGTGTGTAAACAACACAATTGATCAGAGCAGCAAGAAAAGAAAACTTCAACCTTTAAATTATTAATGTATTATTCCATTTGTTATAAATATAATTTATTTTTTTCCAGAATACATTATACATGTGTACGAACTAACAGAACGTAAATAAATCTAATGTGATGACAAGTAATAGATTGCTTTGTCGTAGTCGCCCTCCATGGTGTCATGGTTACCATGCTAACTTCATATACCCAAGGTCGCGGGTTCAAACCCGGCGGAGGACAATGGATTTTTTCGGGCGTAAAAATCCTTGGTATGGCTTCCTTCGGAAGGGAAGTAAAGCCGTGGGTCCCGTGTCGTAGATTTACGGCACGTAAAAGAACCTCAAGCCTGATAGAGAGGCCTCTGAGCAAAATTAAGCGGTCTTTCACGCCCAGTATAGAATGGGACGCTGATAACCACAGCAGTTAAAGAGCGTCCATAAATAAAACGCCATTTCCATTTTTGCTTTGTCGTCTGCTCTAGCTATACAGTTGACAGCTATACAGTGTTGCAACATCTACGAACATGGTTTGTTAACTGTAGGAGGCAGTGCTGTGGACACAACTGCTACAGCACACTATGTATCGATCGAAAAGTTCCGTGCATCTTCGTGAAAGCTGTGTTCACAATGCACACACAAAAGAACTGTACAATAGTCTGTGGCTGACAAAGGTTAACTTATGAGTGTGAAAACAGATCACAGAACATAATTAAAATGGTTGAGGGGTTAAGAAGGCCTTGCTTCCACTCAAAGGTTCAAAACTAACACTGCTTGTCGTTCTTTTCTTTTGTTTTTGTTTGTTTTTACTGGATATGTAGAATATAATATTGTATAAACATAACTTTGGCATTTGAAGCTAGGGCCCATATATGCACACAAAAACATAATTCTACTAAACACTTCAATAACTTGTGTGTGTGTGTGTGTGTGTGTGTGTGTGTAAATAAACTATTATCTTCTGAAACTAAAGCACAAAAAGTAAACATAATTAATATCGGGTGTATGAACCCTCAGCCCAACTAACTGCTCTCAGTCTTCGGGGCATAAACAAAATTAAATTTCTGCAGTAACGTGGACGGGAAGTTACAAGATCCCAGACGTCTTAAATTTGTGCCCAAAAGCCATCTTTTGTCCTTCGCCCATCTACATGTAAATTGGAGCGCATCCCTTTTTACCGCAGTCTACACATTCTCGATAGGGCTCAAATCTATACTCCCTTGCACTTGACAGTTGGAGGTAAGTTGGTACATCCACAGAAAACAGATGAAAAGCTTTACCCGTTTGACTTTCTGAACCAATCACAAAGAAGCATTCCGGTCGGTCGGTCAGACAACGGGAACGCATCTAGATGCCGCACCGTTGCAATATCTGGTTATTCCCAACCACGTGCTCAGTTTGTGAACTCCTAGCACGTGCGTTGAGCTGTTCTGTACAAGATACGTATTATTCGTTATTGATATTTGTTGATAGTTTGTTTGTACGTGAGGGAACATAACAAGACTTTCACAATTATAGAGGTGAATAGACTTTTGCGGGAAGGTGTGGCGAGAGTGGACGCGGCTTCATGGAAGAAGAAAGTGAATAATGTGCACAAAATAATACGAAAAACACAGGGATTAGACGGAATCATCAGTGAATGTGAACCACTAATGACATGTCTTGGTGACGACGACGATGTTGATGATGACAATGACGATGATCTTTTCCAGAATGATGACTATGGAGACTTGGATGGAATTGAACCATTAAAATTCTAAACTGGTGAAAATCACTTTGTTATACCTTTCTCTCATTGTAGCAAGCTATTTTCATTTTTGTTCAATATTGACGTAAATATGTTTGTATGCTACATGCGTTATAGTTTAATGTTATTTTCAGTTAACATCAATAATAACGAATTAGGTTCATTATTCATCGGCATTCATTTACTATGTACACTGTTTATATACGTCGTTACACACGATAGACACATTTGTAGTCAGCTGTTGTTGTTTACTAATCACTCTGGCAACGCCGCAAAGTCAGCATAGCCAACTTTACGCGAAACCACCCGAACTGTCAAGTGCAAGGATTCAGCGGCGGGGGTAGTGTACAATTTACCATTCTGATATCGTGCCTCTCTGAAAACTAATTTGAAACCTTTCGGGATCCGTGAACAGGATGATTATCCTGCAAAAACTAAAGAACTCCATCAGGATATTTCTCCCTCACAGAAGTAATCAAAATATTATCGAGTATTACCGTGAACTTCCATGAATGGAAATATGTAAAAAGCTGTCAAATGTTTTATTTATCTTAAGAAGACTTAGAATTGGGTTTCAATTAACACTTTATTAACTATTTATTATAGTTTATTTCATTGTCATTTAAACTATGGTAGTTTGCTCTGGGGTAGCAGTGGGAAGCCAACCAAATATTTTTGCTCCAGATGAAGGCTCTTAGAATAATAATAATAATAAAACTCTGATTCTCGACAACAATGTGGGCCTATTTTTAAAGAATTTTGTATTTTAACTGTGGCATCTTTGTATGCATTTGCATGTTTGAACTTTATTCATATCCAAAAGACGGACGAGTTACTTTTTTTCTCTTGAGGGTAAAAATAACATGGTAACCACCTAAATTCCTATTACAGAAACATCTTGATTCTCATCTTTTTCTGGGAATGAAATTGTATAATAAACTGTGTTTAAATATAAGACAAAGTGTAAATGCAAATTCTTTTAAAATTAGTGTTAAAAGAAGAATTAAGCGACTTAAGTTTCAGAACATAAAAGAATATTTAAATACAGATTCATTTTAATAATTTGCTGAAGAAACCTATTGCATTGTAAGTATGGCAAATGGTGAAATAAATTATCGTTATCATTGTTCAGTGTAATCGTCAAGCTGCTACAGCACAGTTAGGCCGTCCCTTGATATCCAGCTCCAACACAAAAGAGATACGCAATCATGACTGCATTGTAAAACCACATACTTTGCATCAATAGCCCCTATCTCCCAAAAAGATTAAATTTGTCCAACATTGAAAATTTCCTAAAAATGGGTTCAGGGGGTCCTAAAACATGTATTTCCGGTGAAATCTCGGTATCGAATTTTTGGGTAGAGTGCAATACCTTCTCTACACACTATGTACATAGTACACATAGAGAAAGTAAAAATACGGTCTATGATTATACTTATTTGTTTACATTAGATTATCTTGTTAATCATTCACGGCTTCCTCCTACAGCCTCAAAATGCCTCACAGTCAACATATTGTGAGGCATTCCTAGTGGTCTAGGATTCCCCGAGTTCCTACACATATTTGCGTCACCTGCTATGATCAGTAGTTTGGTCCATTAGCGATAAAGAATATTAGTGACGAACTTCAATGGCTACTAAAGATAAAAGGAAATATGTACAAAAGTATGCGAAGAACTGGGAAACGGACCCTTTGCTGAAAGGATGCACGTTGCAACTTTTACTTTCTCTATACGTACTATGTACATTTTGCACCCAAAATGTCGAGCCCGAGATTTCACCGGAAATGTATGTTTTGAGACCCCCTGAATACAAAAAAAAAACATTTAGAAAAATGTCCGTGTGTGGGGGGGGGGGGCAGCATAGCTCAAAAATGAAAAGACCGTTAAAAACCAAACCTGGTATTTAAGTTTGGGATCTTCCAAGGATGCGACACAAAGTTTTTCAAAAAAATCCCCCCACCCAAAACTACCCTTTACATGGAAAAAAATTCGAAAATTTTTATTCTCTTAAAAATGACTAACGATTTTGATTAAAATCCCGTATATTTAAGATATTTACTTGACAAATTAAATGTATATCTTGAATTTTCTGGGGCTAGCCTCTGAAGACTACTTTATTCTGGATGACTTTTACGGATTTTTGCATAACTGCTAAACTGTAAGAGATGGAAAAAATCTTACCATACAGAAAATGTAGAGCACTTTAAAACAAACAATTTATGTTATATACAGTTTTTCGTTGAGTTGATCGTTTTTAAAATATTGCTTGTTTTTTGTTTCAGCTTTGAAAAACTTATACTTTTCTCATAGAGGCATTTGTCAACTCCTGTCCATACAAAGGAACTTCAGTCACATAGCAACCAGCTTTTCACTATCACTTTAACCTATGGTACTCCCTTATTTCGCTTCTACTTAAGGAAGCAAGTAATAAGACTATTTCTGCTAATGTTTTCTCAATTACAAGGAAGTAAATAGAATCATAAGCTTTTTAACAATATTTTTTTTTTTTTGCAGAGAGGTAGAGAGAGTCATGTGAATGGAACACATCAGATTTTTCTTAACTGTTATAATGTTGTGCAATTGCCCAGCACTTGCTCAACATTTTTGACAGTCAGTTTCCAAAGCTGGAGGAACTTTAACCATCACAGTTCAGAGTCTGATTCTGTTCATTATAAACATCACCTATGAATTGATGATAATAAGACTGGTAGTGCACATAGGTTGTAGTGCAGGGAAGTGTTGTCCCCTCTGTCATATTCGAGCAGACCAAAACCAACTCCTGGTGAATCTTACATTCTGATGCATGAATATTATTCACTGTCCCTCAAAAATTGTTTCATAATTTACAAAAATCTGATGTATTACACCCACATGACTTTCTCTACAAACTTCTTACGAAAGAATATTCTTCTTTCTACACCATGTTAATTGAGATAAACATCAAGTTCCTTATAAGTAGAAGGGAACTAAGGAAAGGCTAAAGTGATAGTCAAATGTTTTAAAAGCAGTCATTATAGATTGTCATTGCAATTTTCTTCTTTGCTCGGTCTACTCGGCTTGAGTAGAGCAAAAAACCAGAACAAAAAAAAATCGGACACTTTCTGTTGAGAAAAGTACTTTACAATTGAAACAAATAACAAGGAATATCTCGGAAAGGTTACCCCCAAAACAAAAATGTAAACAACACAAATTGTATGTTTTGACGAGATCTATATGTTTTGTGCAGTAAGTTTTGGTTTATCTCTTATGGTTTAGCAGTTATGCAAAATTTGGCAAAATTCTTCCAGAATTAAAAGGCCTTTAGAGGCTATTCCTCAGAAAATTTAAGATGTATATTTTATTTGGGATGCAAATATCTTTAATATACAGTATTTTAATCAAAACCGTTAGAGCCTTTTCAAATCAAACTTTTCAAAATTGTTCCATGTAAAGGGTAGTTTGTGGCAGTGGGATTTTCTTTCTCTAACTGTTCTACAAAGAGACTTCTTACAAAAGATTATTCTATTTGTTATGCCATGATATTTTGAGATAAGCATTAGCAGAATGCACTTATAGAACAAAAGAAAAATGGACATATCCTGTCTGAATTTTAAAATTGAAACCAATAATAATGAATATCTTGGAAATGGTCAACTCTACAACAAAAATACATTTGATATAAATTGTGTGTTTTATCAAGATTTACAGTTTTTGTGTATTAAGTTTTTGTCCATCTCTAATGTTTAACTGTTGCGCAAAATTCTGCAAAAATCAACCAGAATAAAGGGCTCTTCAGAGGCTATTCCTAGAAAATCAAAATATAAATTTCATTTGCATTGTAAATAACTTAAATATACAATATTTTAATCAAAATTGTTAGAGCCATTTTTGAGTAAAGCAAAATTTAAAAAAAAAAAAAAAAAATCCATGTAAAATGTATTTGGGGGTGGAGGGATTTTCTTGAAAATCTTTATCTCATCCTTTGAAGAGACTTAACCCAAATATCAAATTTGGTATTTAAAGGAATCCTTTTTTGTTTTCGAGCTATGCTGTATCCACCCAACCCCCACACACAGACCTTTTTATAAAAATGCCTTTTTTTTTTTTTGGACTCAGGGGACCTCAAAGTACATATTTCCGGTGAAATCTCGACATCAAATTTTAGGTGGAATACAATACCCTCTCTATCCACTATGTTCATTGTACACGCAGGGTAGAGGAAGTGAAAAAGGTAGAGAAGGAAAAAATAAATCCTATGGCATTTAAAACCATACTATATGAACATTTCTTATTGTGATTTGTGGAAGAAAGGAAATAAAAATGTGACCTGATGCAATGGGCCTTGAAGGTAGCAAAAACATTTTTCTCAAAAAATGATTTCAGTGCTTCAAATTTTGGATATAAAATATAAGAAGCTTCACCACATTAAGAAAAGAAAAATTACACAATGTGTTTCTTATTCTTACATAAGAGACCAGGGGGACATACAGAAATTGGCAAATAACTTTTTAGAGGCAACCAAGAAATCTAAACATCACACTCAAAATGTCCTTTGAATATTTTTAACATGGATCAAAGTGGCTTCAAGAAGTAAATGAGAGCTTGACACATGCTGATGTTAACTGATGAAAAACATAGAAATGATGTCTCAATCAGTTAGTGTTCTATTTTTTTTTTTTTTTTTTAAATTGCTTCATTTGTATAGCCCTCTTTAACATCAATCGGGGGCTTTCACTTGTGAAACTGTAGGTTAAACTTTATATTACTAAACACACACACACATTCATACTTCCAGACTCTGTGGGGATAGGGTATAATTCCGGTTAAACAAAAATTCCCCGCCCCAGCCGGGAATCGAACCCAGGACCTCCGGGTGAGAAGTCAGCTCGCTGATCACTCGATCACTGAGGCAGTCAGTTAGTGTTCTTATACACTCATATACAATAATGTATGTGGAATACACATTTAGTGTGGTATGCCACCTCCCAATTTTTCAACTGAAATCTTCAGCCCTACTGTTAGTAAACATACGAGGGCTGTAAAGAAAGTAGTGGCAACATGGTCCCCACATTCTCAGGAGAGCGGGTATGAGCCAATAGGATAGGGGAGCGATCAGGTGACTAGTGTCGATGTGTGGTCGGGCTGCCAGTTGAGAGTGTTGTTGCTGTGTAGTGTTGAAGTGAACAGTGTCAAGTGCACCGCTCTAAAGCATGTTTACCAAAAGCGATCAGCGTTCGTGGATTAAAATCAAGGTTGCCCGTGGCAAAAATGCATCAGCAATTCATCGAGGATTGCGTGAAGCTTGTGGCGGGAATGCATTACCGTACAGGACGGTTGCACGATGGGTCAAGGCGTTTCGTGCAGGTTGGACTGAGACCGCGGATTTGCACCGCACAGGTCGGCCGTCCATTCCGCAAGATCAGATTGACATCGTGAGTGTTCTCGTTGCCATGGACTATCGATGGACTGTCCGGGAGTTGTCCGTAGAGGTTGGTCTCAGTCATCAAACTGTGTGGCATATCCTGATTAAATGTCTTCACCTGAGGAAAATTGCGTCCCGTTGGGTTCCACATCGACTCACTGAGGTACAGAAATGGCGCCGGTATGCACTGGCTGGCATCCACCTGGACAGATACCGCAACGAAGGAGACACGTTTCTGCAGCGTATTGTCGCCATTGATGAGACGTGGGCACTAGCCTATGAGCCGGAATTGAAGCGTCAGTTAAATTAATGGCGTCTCACAGGTTCACCACGTCCACAGAAAGTTCGACAGGAACCCAGTCGGGTGTAGCTGATGATGATTGTGGCATACGACTACGAGGGGGTTATTCTTACGCCTGCTGTGCCTGAGGGACAAACCGTCAACAGTGACTACTATTGCCGATTTCTGGAGCGACATCTTCGTCCGGCTATGCGGCGCAAACGTCCATGTTTATTGCGAGACGATCATGACGCACGTTGTCATGTCGCAAACAATATCCAGCTCTTATTGCAACGGTGGCATTGGGAGGTTTTGGAACATCCTTCGTACTCACCAGACATGAGTCCTTGTGACTTCGACCTGTTTCCGAAGTTGAAGGAACCCCTCTGAGGCCGCAGACTTCCTGACGTGACATCTGTAGCCTGCGCAGTGGGCCACTCCGTCGCAGTCATCAACAAAGATCGCCTTGCCAACGGTCCCCAACGGCTGCCCTACATTTGGCAAAAGGTCAGGGACTTTGCGGATGACTACATTGAAGGAATGTAATGTAATTGTACTTGTGAGTTCAATAAATATTGTGTTCTATCAATGTTGCCACTACTTTATTTACAGCCCTCGTATGTTCGCAGCAGAAAATATTGTTGTGACCAAAACATAATCTGAGAAGATGGGTAAGAAATAAATGAATGGTTTAAGGAGTTATAAAGTACAAGGAACGTTTCTAGAGGGCAAATCTGACCTACTTTTAAATTTGTGGATTATATTTTGAGATCCTATATGTTCAGAAGATATACCTCTTGGAAAAGCATTCACTTTTTAAATTCCTCCTGGGAGAGCAGATAAAATTCAGCCTTTGGACAGAGTTTTCTTCCGCCAGCGGAAATTTTTCTACCGGTGAATGAGTGATCTAATAATTGCAAGTGAACATTAAAATGTTGACCTCTTCATGAGAGATAGATTTCTAAAACTGTAGTCCTTTATTCATTGTCAGTTTTGTTCTCACATAAATGAGGGTTAGTGTTTCATGGCGCTCAACTACAAGGTCATCAGCACCCTTATCAAACAAATCATCACAAAAGCCAGAGATAAAGCTCAATAAGAAATATAAATAAGAATGAAAGATAAATCTAAAATTCAATGTATAAAAGTAATCACGACAAAAGCCACAGATAGGTGATTTTAAAAACATATTTCAAAACTCGTGTGAAAACAAGGATAAAAACAACTAAATCCGTAATTTAAAGGTTATCTTTGATAAAAATTTAAGTATCTTATTTACCACTTGATTATCGTCCACGAGGACTTCTGGAAGACTGACTGGCAGTTGCAGAGATTCCCGAATATGTGCTAGATGAACACACTTTAGCAACACATGACAGACAGACAAATTTTCTCCACGTAGCGGACACACAGGAAATATTTCATCCTTAAGAAGGAAACTATGTGTAAAATTGCAGTAGCCAATGTGCAATCGAGCCAAAATCACTTCCTCCCATCGAGATTAATGAGAGGAAGTTACCCAGTTTATTGGAAGGTCCTTCACTACTCTAAGCTTGTTTCCACGGAGAGCTGACAATTCTTCTTGTCAGTACGAAAGTATCACTCTGCACACAACAAGCTTAAAGTCTTCTGATGTTACACAAGAAATTTTAGTACTGGGCTGTCGTCTTTGCAGCGAATCTGCCAGTTGATTCCCCAGCAAGCCAACGTGACTAGGAATCTATGCACACTCCACATTAATGCCAGAGGCATATCAAGCGTGGAGGACATCCTGGATATGCTGCATGATAGGATGGTAGTTGTAAAGATCACTAAGGCTCTGAAGTGCACTAAGGCAGTCACTCAAATTTCGATGGCCAACACGCAGAATGACTCCATATATTGCAAAAATGACTATATTTGACAGTGACTAATATCCAGGGTTCTCATGTAATTATAAACAGAGACAACCAGAATTCTTAATACCAAAAGATGTTGCGTCAGGATATAAAAAAATATGTGTTCCATTCACATGACTTTCTTTACGTCTCTGCAACAAATTACTGTTAAAAAGCTTATTCTTTCATTTCTTTCATGCAAATTGAGAAAAAATAGCAGAAATGGACTTTTTACTTGCTTCCTTGTAATTAGAAGGGAAATAAGTGAATACACTAAGCTAAAGTGATAATCAAATCTTTTAAAAGCTGGTTGCCATATGATTGAAATTCCTTTGTTTGTATGACAAGTCCTGTATGAGAAAATATACATACTTTAATGCTGAAACATTAACAAGGAACATCTCACAGTCAGTCAACTCCAGGAAAAAAAAATGTTTATAACAAATTGTGTGTTTTAACAAGCTCTACAAGTTTTGTGTAGTAAGTTTTTGTCTGTCTCTTACGGTTTACCAGTTACGCAAAATCCATTCAGAATAAAGAGGACTTTAGAGGCTATTCCCAGAAAATTAAAGATATACATTTTATTTGCCAAATAAATATCTTTAATATAGAGTATTTTAATAAAAATCGATAAAGCCTTTTATGAGAAAATAAAAATTTGCGAAATTTTTTTCCATGTAAAGGATGGTTTGGGTTAGGGGGGATTTTTCTGAATATCTTTGTGTCGCATCCCTGGAAGTTTTTTTCGTAGTGTTTAACGCCTGCTTTTACTACTGTTGCACCGCAGGCAAGCATTTAATCAAAGTTAAATACCAAGTTTTGTATTTTACCAACTTTTCATGTCTGAGTTATCGTGTTCACAGACACACACTTTTTTCCAAAATGCTGTTTTTGGATTCAGGGGGTCCTGAATACATGTATTTCCGGTGAAATCTCGGTATCAAATTTTTGGAAAGCAAATTCGAAACGCACTTGAAGAAAGCATTCCCATGGATTTTCAAAGTGGTACCGCTATGTTGACAACATATTTGCAATAGTACCAAAGACATTTAGATGATGCCATAAAATTATTAAACATACAGGAAAAAACAATAAAATTCACAATGGAAACAGAAACCAATGGAGAACTCCCATTCTTAGACCTAAGAATCATCAGAAACGACACAAAAGTAAACTTTGGAATCTACAGAAAACCAACTCAATCAGAAAATTACATTAAAAATGAAAGCTACAACCCATTACCACACAAACATGCAATAATAAACAGCCTCACACATAGATTAGTAAATGTACCTATGAGCACAACCGAATTCAACAAAGAATTAAAAACCATAATTCAAACAGCAGAACAAAATGGATACAGCAAGAACCTTGTGTGCAAGAAACTAAACAAAGCAAAGAGGAAAAAAACCATAAAAGAAATAACTACTCTAACAGCAGGAAAAAACAATATCAACACATTCAAAAAATTCACTTACCACCCCGGAGCATTTAGAAAATTCAAAAAAATCTTCAAAGAACTAGACATCACCCTGGCTCCAATAAACAGATTTTCTGTCATAAAATTACAGAATTCGAAAATAAAAGATTAAATTCCACCAGAAAATAGGTCAGGAATATATCAAATTAAATGCACAAATTGTGAAAAGTTCTACATAGGACAAACCAAAAGAAGTTTAAAAATCAGATCCAAAGAGCACCTTAGAAACCTAAAATTGAAACAAGAAGACAAATCGGCAGTAGCATTTCACTTTTGGAAAGAAAACCACAATCTAGATTCAAATCCAAAATTGCTTAAAACCATGTCAGGCCACAATGAACTCACAACCTGGGAAAACATCCTTGTATGCAAAAACAAAGATCGGTTAATAAACTTTGAAATCCCGCCAGTAGACAGCTTAGTTAAGAAGTTCATCATTTCGCCACCAGAGAAGAGAGTACAAGCAAATGCAGCCAGCAATGGTAGTAGGACCCGTGAGGTTGAAAATGAAAGCATACGCTTTCGAAACTAGTCCCTCATAATAACAATGTAAGTGACGTAGTGTTAAAAAACCAACTCAACAAATTAATAAAACATATAATTTGACCGTCACTGTTACTAAATTCCTCCAAACATCAATCAAAGTTTTATGTCATTAAAATAATTAATAACTTCTATTTTAATGAATAAATTTGTTTTTATATATTATATTGCATCCTTAATACTTGAATTCCACCACCTATTTCAAAATCTTATCTTTTATAACAACTTTTGATCTTATACTTCCTTTACCTTTGAAAACCATCACTTTTGTTTTACTTAGGGAGATTACCATGTTATATTCTTTTTTTGTAGCTTAGTGTCCTTTAACCTGGTTGGTCATACCGGACGATGAATGAAATTGGTGAAATGATGCTCAAATGATCTCGGGATCCATGGAGCTTAAAGTTATTCAACATTAGTCTTCTCAGGATAAGGGAAAAAATCAAAAAAATCCTTATCCGGTAACTCACCCTAAGCGAGATTTGAACTCACAGCCTGTTGAACATGAGGCAGATACACTACCACCACACTACCCAGGTGGGCTATTATTTTATTCAGTTCATAAATTGACTTTTGAAGATTTTCTTCTGAATTAGGTACAATAATCTGATGTACAAACATTAAAGTTACTGCATAGTCTTTATTTTTTTTTTAAATTATTTGAATAAAACATAACATTAATCTATTGTATAGTAATTTCATCAATATGTAGATTGAAAAGTAGTGGAGACATTGCATTTTTGGTTTAATCCTATGTTAGTTTTTTACTACTTTTGGCACTCTATTAAGTTCTCAAATGTTTCTCTAATATCTGTTGTAAAGACATTGATCTACTCTTTTTAAATCCTATTTGCTCCATTAAATAGAATTACTTTGAATATGGGTTTTAATCTTCTGTGAGTTTTTTCGAATGTTTGAGTATTTTATAAGCTGTGTTTAGCAAGCATATGCCACAATAGTTCTATTTGAATACTAATTTAATTGTTGAAATTCTCTATTTTTTGTATATTTCTTTCCGTAGCAAACATTCATTCAATAAACTTACTAATCTTAATGTTATTTTAATTGTTTTTTCACACAAGTCATGTGTAGGACAGGCATAGAATAGATAGTCAGACTGAAAATCTGACCATAGCCAAGATTTGAACCACGGGTCTCTGGGTCTCTAGCCGGTTGCTCTACACTGAGCTACCATGACAACATGTCAGTATGGCATTAAATTTCTCAACTGTCTCACATGCTTATTTTGAGATGATATACCCCAATGGTAGCTTACAATGTTGTAAGTACTTTAACACATCAAAGAACCAAACATTTTACTCATGGCATAGGCCATTAGAGAAATTGTGAAGGAAAATTACAGATTCTCTTTTTTGCACTGACTTGGAGTGTAGATTCGTAAAATGCTGGTAGCTAGGATGGCAAGGGAAAGACGATTATTGTAATTGTAGCTACATTAGGTTATATAGTTTTACATTTTAATAATAAATAAACTAACATATAATATTTAGAAATCCTTTAAACAACTTTACCAGCAGTAAGTCACCCCTTCTTTTCAATCTGACATGTTCTGTTTTTGAATCATTAACAACCAAAGAACACCTGTTTACCATGACATTATAACTATCACAGTATATTATATTATTTCCATAATTATGCCAAAATTCTTTATCTATATCATAAATATTGATGTGTATTAAATGTAACATTATTGTACACTATTTTTATTATTACTGGCACATTGTTATGACTTAAATAATAATTATGATGATGATAATAATAATAATACATTTATTTACTAATTGCCTATCAAAACATATGAAATCTTAGAACAAAATTTAGAGAATTCGATTATATAGAAGGATTATATTAAATTGACAAATGAGCTCTGAAGCCACTTGAATGAAGAGCTTGTCTAGTGATGGAAGAGAAAGTAGAAAGCAAAGAAAGAAAAAAAGACATTCAAAACAACATGTCCAACATACGTATTTTGAGCATCCTGCATTTACTTGAACACACTGTTATTTTGTTATATGTATTCTGCAGTAAAAGAGGTCTGGTAAATGTTTCCCTGATTTCACTAATTCAGACCAATAACAATTACTGAACAACATGACTACTCTGCTAGTTAGGGATCTTGTCTTATCAAGGCATATTTATCAAAACTTTTATCACCTATAACTGATTATCTATGAGTAACACTAGTTTATTGATTACAATAATATGGTTGTCCACGTCTTTACTTGGAGCTCACTATGTTAAAGTACTCTTGGAGTGAATACTGTTGGGCAAATAATTCTTATAACAGAGCTACTGGGTTAGGTTCCTGCTAACTTGCAGGATTATCTCTGTAGTAGAACAGTGCCATTCCATTTTAAATAGTGGCACTGTACAGGAAATGAAGTCGCATGTTTAAGGCACTCACTATATGCTGCATGAAACTGTATAACAATTCGTACTTTAAAAACATAACAAATTATTGCAAAATGCAATGTAATTGAAATAGATTTTATGTTTTAAAGAGGCTGTATTTATAGCAAATTTATCAATTTTTATACCTTCAACTTCTGCACATTTTATAGTATCAATTCATTTTTACTTTCTCTACACGTACACATACTAGGTACATAGTGTATAGAGAAGGTATTGTTTTCCACCTAAAAATGTTATACCTGGATTTCACCAAAATCATGATTTGAGACTCACTGAATCAAAAAAATAAAAAAGCATTTTTAGAAGGAGGTCAATGTGTGTATGTGTATGTGTTATGTCTGTGTACAGCATAGTTCAAAGACAAAAAGTCTGTTAAATACCAAACTTTGTATTCAAATTATGTATCTCCCAAGAATGTGACACAAAGATGTTCAAGAAAATTCCCTTACCTCAGGTTACCCTTTATATGGAAACATTTTTAAAAATTTTGATTTTCTCAAAAATAGCCATTACAATTTTGATTAAAATATTGTATTAAAGATTTTACATGACAAATAAAGTGCATAACTAACCTCTGGATGAATTTTGCATAACTGGTAAAAGATAGGCAAAAACTTATTACACAGAAAATGTAAATCTTGTTAAAACATAATTTATGTCATAATGATTTTATTGGCAGAGCTTACCGTTTTTGAGATATTCCTTGTTACTTATATTTTTCTCAAACAGAACTTTGTCAATTCCTGGCCATACAAAGGAATTTCCATCACAGAGCAACCAACATTTAAAATATTTGACTTTCGCTTTAGCTTATGGTACTCCCTTATTTCCTTTCAACTTGCAAGGTAGCAGTAATAAGACAATTTCTATTAATTTTATCTTGATTAGCATGAAGTAAATAGAAGAATAAACTTTTTAGCATTAATTTGTTACAGATATGTAGAGAGTCATGTGAATGGAATACATCAGATTTTTTTGCATTTATGTTTTAGTCTATCTCTGATGTTTACCTTATCAACCAAAATTCTTTCTCAATAAAGAGAATTTCACAGGCCATTCCCAGAAAATTCCAATTAAACATACATTTTATTTGTGAAGTAACTTAAAAATGTATTTTAACCAAAATCTTGAGCTATTTTTTGTGAAAATCAAATACATCAAAAAATGTTCTGTGTAAAGGGTAGTTTGGAGGTGGAGGATTTTATAAAATATTTATATCTCACCTTAGCACAGGTGAAACACTTAATACTAAGTTTAGTATTTATTAAAGTTTTTGTTTTTGAGTTATGACAAGCCACCCCACAAAGCAAGAGATTACACTTACAGATCTGTTATATCAACATGTTTCATGATTAATAATTTGCCAACTGCTAATTTTATCTACAGCAGCATGTGCAAAGACGATACAAAGAGTATTGTGCTGCTTGCATTCATATCACTTTAACTTAGGAGCTTTTAAAGAAACAAAATAGTTACCGGCATCTTTTCATATACAGTGTGTCTCAGAATTCAACCGCGCAAATTGGCAGGACAGTCAAAGTTAGAGCATGTTTTCTGGATAGCACATAGTTTAAAAGTGTGTCTCCTGCTTTCATTTAGAATGCCTCACTTGTATGCCAGTAGTCAAAGGAATGCACAATATTGGTGCACAATCAATACAGTATTTAAAATCACTGGCTGTTTTTTAAGGATGTGCAGGCTGCTGTTAATGGTTTGGTTGATTTCAGATCATATGTGGTTAGCAAGTGGTGGGAGAGGCGCATTGAATACCACTATACAAAATTCGCACCTCTCTCTGAAGTTTCATTTTTTAATTTTCTTGTTTTTCTCAAAGAGGTGCACAATTTGAGCAGAATAATATGCTTAGTTTACATTTATAATGTCAAGAGAATAACTACCCAGTCTAAATTACTTTCAAAAGACTATGAATGATATCTACGTACTGTTCAATATTAAGTGCAGTATTTCAAAGATCATGCAAACATTAATGCAATAAAACACTTATGCAATGTGTGCTTTGAAATGTAGTAAGTGAACTGTTTTTGGGGTCAAATAAAAAATACCTGATTATTGCTTCAATTCAAAAAGTGGTATTTTGAATTTATCCGTAATAAATATTATGCTGTTTTAACCACTTGAGCTACTAATGTATATCTGCAAATCTACACGTGACGGGGTCAATTGCTAAACATTGTGTTCATATTGTAAAAGTATACACATTGTTAGGTAAAAATTGCTTCGAGGTTTAAAATGAAGACCACACACATTAAAATCCCAAACTAATCTAAGCACTGCCCAACCCTTACTTGCCTGCACTAGTACACTACATGTGCCATTTTTCCTTCAATTCAAATTTAAAACTGGAGTTCTAGTAAAAATATTTGGGAATAAAGCTATAAAATTATTATTATTGTGCAAAATAATACAGAAAATAGAAATGAAAGTAAATATAGATCCTTTATTCTTTTCTTCCCAATTAAAAATTTAAATTCTTCTAAACCAGTTTTCATAATGCTGCCAAAGGCACTACCAAAAAGTAGTTCAAATGGCCATGAGTGTTAGGTGATAGGTAATGGACTGGCCATCCATTCGAAGCCAAATGTTGCAAGTTAAAATCCCAGTGACTGTGGTAAATGACGGGGAGAGTCCAAGTAAAATAATTGGTGTGATGCTTAGAAGTTAATGGGGTTACATTTGACTGTAGTTATGTTGGTTTTCTCCTTTATTTATTTAACAAAACCACTGCAATTTTAAGGCAAAAATTGTATATATTTTTACAATATAAAACAGTCTTGATTACTTGCCGTTTATGGTTGAAGGTTAGCATAACATGAAATTAATCCTAGAGTACAACCCTATTTGTAAGCGGAATTTTTAGGTACCAACAGGCAACAAAGGGTTAACTTCTGAGCTCATGTGCTTTTTGGTGGCACATGGTACCATTGTGCATGCTTATGAACTTTGCTTACCAGGTGCCTGTTGAATCAAATTAACTGAACTTTAGCTGCTTGTGGTGAAATTCACAACGCTCCTCGAACTTTTGACAGGAGTGCAAGGTTCATTTCTTCGTAGGTGCAACCTCTGCAACAATGTTGTAGGTTGTCACATTGAACAGTGCCTCTAGTGACCTGTTGTATTTTGTGAATTTGATATTCTGGCATTTCTTGAGGTCTTTTTATATTTGTCTTTCATGTAGAGATGAAGTAGTTCAATGCACTTTACTGACCAGTACACAATTCTTTATTAGTTTTATGTAGGTGCTTATTTTGCAACAGAGCTAGTTACTCATTTTATTTCACTTAAGTTCATTTGACACAGTGATAACATTGTTTTGTAAATTGTGAACTGCTCTTACAATTGTAATGTGTACATACAGTATGATACACTGTATTCTAGAAACTCCTTCGAGAGTTTGGAAAATTGTATCCCTTCAGGTGTTAAATGCAATTGTTATGAAACATTCTCCATTGCACCTACATACTAATCGTACATTACATATATTTTATTTGTCAGTCTACGAATCATATTACATAACGCACAAAATAGGAACAGCTCATCATAAAATACAAACAAAGGAGACGACAAAAATAAAGATTTCAACCTTGAACTCCCTTAATGTCTTAAGTGAATGCCTACATGTTTGCCATAGCACTAAATAATGCCACTATGTGTACATTCTTCGAAACCTGGGTGTTGACACCACGGTCCACTGCGGTTTAATCGTGGCATGCTAATCCTAAGCCCAAGTGTTTCGGTAGTTGAAGTGCCTGGAAACCCAGTGTTTTTACGCCCACTTTGAGTTATTACTTACAATACATCAATTAAATCTGCCGAAAAGTATTGGGACAATCTAAAAGTATGGCTTTCAAGGATTTCTCAACAAGTAAGAAAATAGTCATAACTTCCATATTAATATTTTATTTTAAATTTACAACAAGTGTAAAATATGACTTTGAAAAAAAACTGCATAAAGCTGCTTACACTCCATTTATTCAAAATTCAAAAAACTCTCCCTCGGAATCAGAATTTTCCACAGCTTCATTTGTATCCTGAATTTCAGCTTCAGTTCACAGAAATTGAAGAAAATGCAGCATTTTAACATTTAAGAGCATAAACGTAACAAACAGATCACCACCTTAAAAAAAAAATGGCGGGACTACCTGAGAGCAGCCAATATTACATCTCCTAAAATTACTAATAGTTGACTAAAGCAAGGATAGATAGCAGCACAAATCAAACTAAATGATAACTGATGTATGTTCTTTGCCGCATAGCCCAAGACCGAGTTAAGGTCATGGAATTGCATTAAAAGCGTTAGAAATACCTGAGCATAGGGCCTCATGAACATTTTGCACGACTCAAACTATACTCAGGCTTGGGCTCCAATGTGTTACTACATTTTATGCTGTAGCAAAGAATTTAGAACCCACAGCCCCTAAGTTCCTTTTCAAAAAATGTTTATCTTGGACCTCTCTACAATCCTACCAATTTGTGCAGTCGAATTCGGGGCAACACTTGCTGTGCAGCTCATAATAAAATATAAACATGTACCTGTTAAAGCAGTAATGGATCTAATAGTAAAATAATCCATAACATGCCTAAGCCCATACATATCAGATCCCTAGATTGGTGGAATGTTCACGCCATACTTGAACCAAGTACGTAGGTGGGAGAATACAGGTACATCACAGTAGAATTCCAGTTGTCATCAAAGCTGAACAGTCCATGTGTTTCTAGTGAGTGTTTACAAGTTAAGGTACTAGCATAAAACCCAGGTTTACATGGGATAAGTTCATCACTCGTCATTTTATGGAGTTTATTGTGTTAAAAAACAAGTTTTTTGTGTACTACTTTTGAATTATTTTATCCCCATGTGCGTTAAATTAAATTAGCTGAAAAATGAGTTCAACAAAAAAATCTTTAGGTATGAAACATAAAAGCGGATCCATGCTGACAAGTGTGCAAGAAATTTAGAGGCAGATTCCCTGAAATGAAGCCAAAGGATACCAATTTACTGTAACATATTGGTGAAATAAGATGATGATTGTATGCAAGCCCATGACTAATAAAACTTATAAGCAGAATACTTAGCATTTATAATGCCTTGCCCCATCATATTTGCTTTCTCAGGAGAAGCATGACATTAACTCTCTGTACACCACAGGCTAGTACCATTATTTATCCACTTTTAGACTTGTGCAGTTTCTGGTGACAATCCCCATCTCCGACTCTCTAAAATACATAAGTCATTCCATTCTTCCAAAATGCTCAGATCTTCACCTAATTCAGGACTGGAGAACATGTGCAGAGAAAATGCTGACATTTCTCATAATCCTATCATTTTCCCACTTCCCTTCAGTGAAGCTTATTCATTTGTCACAGAAAGCACATCTGTTACAGCCAGTTCTTAAAAGTCTCTCTCTCTGAATACTAGTCAGTGATCAAACTTATTCTGCATTTAGTGTAACATAACTTGAATTGCTGAAGACACTGTTACATAGAAAACCTCTATTGTAGCTTATTTGAGGTCCTGATGAAGAGTATACATGATAGTGGGGAGGAGAAGGGACTATTTCTTTGGTAGTCTGAACATGGTAATAGACATTGGCATAGACATATCAAAGATACTCCTAGATAATGTCATGGACATATCAGAGTTACAGCTAGACATTGTCATGGATATATCAGTTACAGCTAGACATTGTCATGAATATATCAGTTACTCCTAGACATTGTCATGGATATATCAGTTACTCCTAGACATTGTCATGGATATATCAGAGTTACTCCTAGACATTGTCATGGATATATCAGAGTTACACCTAGATATTATCATGGATATATCAGATTTACACCTAGACATTGTCATGGATATATCAGTTACTCCTAGACATTGTCATGGATATATCAGATTTACACCTAGACATTGTCATGGATATATCAGTTACTCCTAGACATTGTCATGGATATATCAGAGTTACACCTAGACATTATCATGGATATATCAGATTTACACCTAGACATTGTCATGGATATATCAGTTACTCCTAGACATTGTCATGGATATATCAGAGTTACACCTAGACATTGTCATGGATATATCAGAGTTACACCTAGACATTGTCATGGATATATCAGAGTTACACCTAGACATTGTCATGGATACATCAGAGTTACACCTAGACATTTTCATGGATATATCAGTTACTCCTAGACATTGTCATGGATATATCAGAGTTACACCTAGACATTGTCATGGATATATCAGTTACTCCTAGACATTTTCATGGATATATCAGAGTTACACCTAGACATTGTCATGGATATATCAAAGTTACACCTAGACATTGTCATGGATATATCAGTTACTCCTAGACATTGTCATGGATATATCAGAGTTACTCCTAGACATTGTCATGGATATATCAGAGTTACACCTAGATATTATCATGGATATATCAGATTTACACCTAGACATTGTCATGGATATATCAGTTACTCCTAGACATTGTCATGGATATATTTTATTTATTTATTTATTTATTTATGCTAAGCATTATACAGGTGAATATGATCGGTATTCAGCCCTGGCTCTTTACCGGTCATACTCATATTTTACAATAGTTTATTAATTCTAGTTTATTACACCATTTTGTCTATTTACTGTCCATATCCATTTATTTTTCACTTTGCATAAGAATTGTCCAATCTTCTTACTATCTTTTTGAAACATTTCAACTACTACTACATTTCTATCTATTTTAAACCATTTCTTATTAATATACTTTTTTCTCCAAATTTCAGTTCCTTTACATTTAAATAAAATGTGTTCTATATCTTCATTTCCGCCACATATAGGACATTGATTTTGTGGAATACCTTTCCTTAGACCTTTTAATCTCCATACTCCTGCTTTCAGCCATGCAATACCTTCTCGCTCCTCTTTATTTGTCACATCAATGTACTTTTCCCTTCCCCATGAGACTTTCATTGGTATATAGAAAACTAAAGATCTCTTTTCAGTTATTTCACTAAATATTTTTTGTATTTCTATATCCTCAAATCTTTTCCTTGCCAACTTCCAGAAGTTATTCACATTATTTTCTCTTCTTCTCCACATTTCCCCTAACCCACTACTTCATGGATATATCAGATTTACACCTAGACATTGTCATGGATATATCAGTTACTCCTAGACATTGTCATGGATATATCAGAGTTACACCTAGACATTATCATGGATATATCAGATTTACACCTAGACATTGTCATGGATATATCAGTTACTCCTAGACATTGTCATGGATATATCAGAGTTACACCTAGACATTGTCATGGATATATCAGAGTTACACCTAGACATTGTCATGGATATATCAGAGTTACACCTAGACATTGTCATGGATACATCAGAGTTACACCTAGACATTTTCATGGATATATCAGTTACTCCTAGACATTGTCATGGATATATCAGAGTTACACCTAGACATTGTCATGGATATATCAGTTACTCCTAGACATTTTCATGGATATATCAGAGTTACACCTAGACATTGTCATGGATATATCAAAGTTACACCTAGACATTGTCATGGATATATCAGTTACTCCTAGACATTGTCATGGATATATCAGAGTTACACCTAGACATTTTCATGGATATATCAGTTACTCCTAGACATTGTCATGGATATATCAGAGTTACACCTAGACATTGTCATGGATATATCAGAGTTACACCTAGACATTGTCATGGATATATCAAAGTTACACCTAGACATTCTCATGGATATATCAGTTACTCCTAGACATTGTCATGGATATATCAGAGTTACACCTAGACATTTTCATGGATATATCAGTTACTCCTAGACATTGTCATGGATATATCAGAGTTACACCTAGACATTTTCATGGATATATCAGTTACACCTAGACATTGTCATGGATATATCAGTTACTCTTAGACATTTTCATGGATATATCAGAGTTACACCTAGACATTGTCATGGATATATCAGAGTACAACCTAGACATTGTCATGGATATATCAGAGTTACACCTAGACATTGTCATGGATATATCAGAGTTACACCTAGACATTGTCATGGATACATCAGAGTTACACCTAGACATTGTCATGGATATATCAGAGTTACACCTAGACATTGTCATGGATATATCAGAGTTACACCTAGACATTGTCATGGATATATCAGTTACTCCTAGACATTGTCATGGACATATCAGAGTTACACCTAGACATTGTCATGGAAATATCAGAGTTACACCTAGACATTTTCATGGATATATCAGAGTTACACCTAGACATTGTCATGGATATATCAGAGTTACACCTAGACATTGTCATGGATATATCAGTTACTCCTAGACATTGTCATGGACATATCAGAGTTACACCTAGACATTGTCATGGATAT
This sequence comes from Hymenopus coronatus, assembly GCA_030762935.1. Taxonomy (NCBI): domain Eukaryota; kingdom Metazoa; phylum Arthropoda; class Insecta; order Mantodea; family Hymenopodidae; genus Hymenopus; species Hymenopus coronatus. Next base: position 85,894,774 of record CM060887.1, read on the forward strand.
ATCAGAGTTACACCTAGACATTCTCATGGATACATCAGAGTTACTCCTAGACATTGTCATGGATACATCAGTTACACCTAGACATTGTCATGGATATATCAGAGTTACACCTAGACATTGACATGGATACATCAGAGTTACACCTAGACATTGTCATGAATATATCAGTTACTCCTAGACATTGTCATGGATATATCAGTTACTCCTAGACATTGTCATGGATATATCAGTTACTCCTAGACATTGTCATGGATATATCAGAGTTACACCTAGACATTGTCATGGATATATCAGTTACTCCTAGACATTGTCATAGATATATCAAAGTTACTCCTAGACATTGTCTTGGATATATCAGAGTTACACCTAGACATTGTCATGGATATATCAGAGTTACACCTAGACATTGTAATGGATATATCAGTTACTCCTAGACATTGTCATGGATATATCAGTTACTCCTAGACATTGTCATGGATATATCAATTACTCCTAGACATTGTCATGGATATATCAGTTACTCCTAGACATTGTCATGGATATATCAGTTACTCCTAGACATTGACATGGATATATCAGAGTCACACCTATACATTGTCATGGATATATCAGTTACTCCTAGACATTATCATGGATATATCAGAGTTACTCCTAGACATTGACATGGATACATCAGAGTTACACCTAGACATTGTCATGAATATATCAGTTACTCCTAGACATTGTCATGGATATATCAGTTACTCCTAGACATTGTCATGGATATATCAGTTACTCCTAGACATTGTCATGGATATATCAGAGTTACACCTAGACATTGTCATGGATATATCAGTTACTCCTAGACATTGTCATGGATATATCAAAGTTACTCCTAGACATTGTCTTGGATATATCAGAGTTACACCTAGACATTGTCATGGATATATCAGAGTTACACCTAGACATTGTAATGGATATATCAGTTACTCCTAGACATTGTCATGGATATATCAGTTACTCCTAGACATTGTCATGGATATATCAGAGTTACACCTAGACATTGTCATGGATATATCAGTTACTCCTAGACACTGTCATGGATATATCAGTTACTCCTAGACATTGTCATGGATATATCAGAGTCACACCTATACATTGTCATGGATATATCAGTTACTCCTAGACATTGTCATGGATATATCAGTTACTCCTAGACACTGTCATGGATATATCAGTTACTCCTAGACATTGTCATGGATATATCAGAGTCACACCTATACATTGTCATGGATATATCAGTTACTCCTAGACATTATCATGTATATATCAGAGTTACTCCTAGACATTGTCATGGATATATCAGAGTTACACCTAGACATTGTCATAAATACATCAGTTACTCCTAGACATTGTCATGGATATAAGAGAGTTACTCCTAGACATTGTCATGGATATAAGAGAGTTACTCCTAGACATTGTCATGGATATAAGAGAGTTACTCCTTGAGATTGTCATGGATATATCAGAGTTACTCCTAGACATTGTCATGGATATATGAGAGTTACTCCTAGACATTGTCATGGATATATCAGCATCTGGTAGTTTGAACAGGAGTTACTACTATGCATTGTCATGGATATATCAGTATCTTTGTTGGTCTGATCTTCAGTTATTTCTAGACATTGTCATGGACATAACAGCCCCTTTGGTAGTCTGAATATTAGTTACGTCTACATGTTGTCATAGATATATCAATGCCTTTGTGTTCTGAATGTGAAATGCTTCTAAGAGTTACCATAATAATTGTAAGGGTGCCTCTTTTGGGCTGAACATGAGTTTTCTACAAATGGGTACACAGCGCTCAGGGTTGCCGTACTTTCATTTCTTTCTTGTCTTTTTATCCCCAACCTCCCATCCAGATGAGACTATGAAATGATGAAAACGGATTTGTGGCCATCGCAGCTATAGTTGAACTTTACTTCATTTTAATATACTTACTCTGATACAAGTAAAACAAATAAAACCATCTGTTACAAATTGTAAACATATTTAACTATTCTGTTATAATAATAATGCAACCAATTTTCACCTTCTCAAAATTAAAGAAAATTTGGATAATAACTTACCCAGGTAACTGGAATATATTGGAATTCAAACCTGGGCCTTCACTAGCATAAATAAAAAAAAAGAATACTTATAAACATAAATGCCCTCCAATTGTGCAAATATAAAAGAAAATAAATCAGCTTACTATAATCAAAAACAAAACAGAATAGGATTTTTTTTTTATGAGTCAAGAGTTGTCACAAAAAAGCTGAAATTCAGAAAAAGGTGAAGACATTTATATCATTCTACCAGATCAAAAATAGCTTTTGATTATAAAATATGATGCTTGGTCATGCACTCAATTCCACTAAGCTGAAACTTGACAGTTTGCATGTATATGGTCCTGTTGTATGCCATAATCTTTTAAGTTCACTAGCAATGCTCTGGTAGGCAAAGTATATATATATATATATATATATATATATATATATATATATTTGTTAGTTTAATGTCTTTTAACCTGGGTAGGTTATATTGGTTTCTTGTTCTGATTTAAACACGCTTATGTTTTATTAGAAGACAATTATTAATATTATTTTGTGTGCAAGTGAAATCAATGAAATGGTGTTCAAATGGACTTAGGGTTTATGGAGCTTAAAATTACTTGACATTTGTTTTGTCCGGATAAGGGAATACCATGAAAAAAATTCACCTTAACCAAGATGAACTCAGAACCTCAGATATGCTACTCCCACCTACAGAGGCAGACAATGATTCCTGGAAGGTCACCCTGACTAGCATTTACGTGGCATGTCAGTTTGTTAACATCTGCCAGAGAGAGAAAGGCCTTACATCATTTCAAATTCTGTTACAGTAAAAGCTAAATAAATTGATCACTCAGTACTTATGTTTTATAATTCAACTGATTCTGAAATGCAATAATTATGCTTCTAATTTTTATACAACCAGCATTTGATCTGCAACATGGCTTTTAGCCTATTTATAGGAGTCACACAGATAACATGTCATGCACAGCTATAGTGTAGAGTTACCGGTAAGTGTGTGTGTGTGTGTGGGGGGGGGGTGACAGAATACCTAAAAAACAAAAGATCCAGTACATGCCAATCTTCATATTCTTCCAAACATGCAATTTTTGGGAAGATCTTCAAGGATATTCCTCCATCCTGAACTACCCTTTATATGGAGTAATATGCAATATTTCTTACAAAATTTCACATATCTTTAATGCTTTCCCAATCATTTAGTGGACATTTATTCTGTAGTTTGTGTATTCTTTGCTTTAAGCATTACTTATATGTTTGTTTTTTTGAACTACATGTTTTGTTTCCCAGAATTATTGTTTTTTATTTCTATATTATTGCACAAGGTAAAAATTTACTTTAACTACTGTATGGATTTCAGAATATTTCCAAGAATATGATGTACTTGCCATTAATTTTGAGGCATAATTCCACTTGGATTATGTTTTGGAAGTGCGTGGTTTTTATAGTAATTAACATTTAGCAAATTGTTGAACTTAAAAACGTTTTGTCTTACGAGGTAAAGCCACAACTCTCAGTGATCCAGAAGGTATGATCTCATTGGTTAATTGTTGTGCCCAATGGCATGACAAGTGATATTCAAGGATATGATCTATGAAACTTGGAGTTGATCAACAGCTATGAATTAGAAAAGAAATGAGTAATGTGAGCAGAGTTATTGTCAGGGTATTGAATTTTCCCCAGGGTAAATTCTTCAGTTCTTTATTAAACACAAATATACAAAAGGATGCCTGGCAGTGTGTGTGTGTTCAAGTGTAAATAACAACCTAAGGAAAGCATCTATGGAATTTTTATTGCAGCTGCTGTGTTACATCCAATGAGATATTAAGGTAAGATTAATTTCAACTGACCTTGTTTTTCTAAGTATTTTTGAAAATAAATTTGAGGTGGTGGAAGCCACCAGGCCATAGTGAATTGCAGTGAATAACAGGGTTCTTTTGTTTCGAGATTTTGCCAAGATTAGGTTTAGTGAACTGGGTTGAGATAGGAAGTATACATGGAGTTTCCGAAAAGTTATTTCTAAATGTTTTTGAAAAATCAATGCAAATTAGGGGTTTTTGGAGAGAAAAAATATTGAAATCCATTCTGTAGTCAAAGTGAACTTTTACCTTGCACACAATTTGCACATTATTTAGTCATGTTCAGCTCACTTCTATTTCCCATTTTCTTCTTTAATCTCTGAAGTTGTGCTTCATTTAGTGTTTGCCAGAGTCATGTTCTCGTGGAACCTATCATAATTCAAAATATATAAAAATAATATATAGCATTTACATGGAGAAAATACATTTCATTTCTTGCTGGAAACTAAGCCTTTTATGTCATTCACTGCAACTTTGGCAGAAAGTATAACATCATTTACTCCCACACCATGATATGATGCTCCTATCACTGAAATAGGCAAACGATTTTTCTTTAGGTAATCTTGAATTCTCTTCACTCGCTCATGATGCCCAAGCACATACTGTGGTATACAGTCATGCAATATGGAGACCAAATAATCTTCTGGTGCATCCTTTATACCCAGGATTGTTTGCACTTGGTTTAAGGCCACACTAAAAATTTCATCCTTATGTGGATTATTTCCAAATAGTGATTTAAACCATCTTCCTCCCATCATTACTGTAAGTACTGTATTATCACCTTTTGGAAAACAACATGAATCATAAATAACACCTAATATTGGAATATTTTCTGAAGGTGGAACTAAAAATCCAAATGCTTCATTTTCAAGCAGTTTTCCCTTAAACTGCAAATTTACAACTGCAACACTTACTGTAGGAACTGCAGCCAGCTCTTTACTTAATTCCGGATGCTGTTTCTCTAACAATAAAGACAATTGTGCTGACGGTAAAGCTGAAATAACCCAATTGCATTCCACACTTTTACTCTCAGTATCCACCACAACTTTCCCAGAAGGCAAGAAGGTAATTCCCTGACATTGAGAATTCAGTTTTATTTCTGCACCTTGATGTTCTATGCTGCGCTTTAAAGTCTCTGTTAATAACTCCAACCCACCACCTAAGGACCAAACACTCCATCGCTCTGATTGAGCTTTCTTAAAAAGATCACATTTCCTTGATGATTTTGACTCAACACCAAAAGAATTCCTAAGCATCCCTTTAATGATTGAACCATGTGTTTGCTCAGCTTCAAACAGAGAATTCATTAAAAATCGGACACTAATTTCCTTGGCATCACCTGCACAAATGCCACAAATGAGAGGACTAATGGCAAAATCAGCCAACTCCTTACCTAATCTCCTCTCAACAAAGCTATATATGCTTTCATCATTCAACTGTTTTTTTGGAGCCATGAGATCTTTCAATAATGCAGCAATTAAGGGCTTAGAGAATGGTGGATTTGTCACAAATAATGACTTTAAACTGGATGGCAGTTTATGCAACTTTTTGTCGACATATATGAGCCTGTTTTGAGCAGCGGGATGGTCTGCTTTAATAGGTATCACCTTGTCACTTAAACCCAACTCCTCCACCAGAGCTAAAGTATTCTCACCACTCGGACCTTTAGGGCGGACAGTACGCGGGCCATGCTCAAACACAAACCCTCTAGGAGTTCTTGTTGATCTGATCCACCCCCCCACACGATTACTTCCTTCAAATATGTTCACATTTCGAGCTGTCTTTAATAAATAATGTGCTGCTGTCATGCCACTTATTCCTCCTCCAAGAATCACATACATTTTCTCATACACTAATATTACGGTTAATAAAAACAAACCATTCCCACTTTAGTGCAAGATTTTCAAAGTATAACTGCTTTAGCGTTGTCACTATTACAATAGGCGTCTGTTATTCAGTAGATGCTGCAGAAGGTGTGTGGCATATATAAGCGTTATACACCATCAATGTTCTTCGTTTCCCTAAAAACGTAAAAAACATAAATATAGCCGAATACAATACGGCAAATAACACTGAAGACTGCTTCATTTGATTTACTGTTCAACTGAACATAATATTGAAACTTCCATTGGCTTTTGGCTGAGTTTTACCTTATGAATCACACAGCACTTTCAATGTGGTAATGTTGCCGACTAAGAGTTCTGTTTACTGCGCAATGCCGCAAAAGCATACCAACTTTAGAAAATGAAAAAGCGCTGTATAAATGAGCAGATAGTACCAAGGGAACGAACCGGTTAACAGCCGCAAGATGGCGGCAGTAGCACGGTTTTGTAACTAAATGACAGTAAGAATGATTTTTTTTCTTCCCTATTCAGTGATACGGTAACGGACCAGTTTATCGAGACAATGACGTATCACAACTGTGAAATTCAAATACATTTTCATGTATTAACTGTCTTTTCCTTGTTCCTATCATTTGAAATAAAAAAACAAGAACGTACTTATATATTTGCTGGTAGATGGTCGATATACTGCTCTAGTTATATTCTCTGTTCTGTGCTAAGTGAATCACACGCTTATGGAGTCAATGATGCAAGAAAACGGTGAAAATTAAATACATTTTTCTTTATTAAAAATTGTTCCTTTCGTCACATCGTTTAAATAAAGAAATAAAAACGTTCTTGTCTCACGTACTAAGTATATGTTTGCTGTTGGAATTCTTTAAAATTAAAAAGTTATAAACTATGCACATCACCCAATAATCCTTCTTGGCTTCTCAAAATGGTGGCGAATGACGTGACCCGGTTATTGTGCCGTTTTAGGTTCATCCTCCTGTTGCAATTGTTGGTTATTTGACATTATGGGTTACATGAGATAGCTAAAGGTGATTTCCAGAAAATGAAGATAGCTGGTCAACGTCATACGGCAATTGTTGTGCTCTTAATACATTTGATCAAGTAATGCTTTGGGTTAAAGGAGAAATTTATTACACAAAGCTACTAACAACTAAAAACATATCAATTGCTTTGTTTCTTTTTAACGAAAACATAACAGCATTAGTAGTAAACATTATTATTATTATTATTATTATTATTATTATTATTATTATTATTATTATTATTCATGAATGAGCCCATGAATGACTACGCAAAGTACTTAGAAACTCTCTTTGTTTTACTCTGAACCCACATTTCTCACATTCTTTGGTAGTGGACATTATCATTATCATTGTCATTATTATCATCATTATATTTAATTGTTTGCCGGCCTCCCTGTGAGTGAGCTACCTTCGCGCCATTTTTATCTTCCTAATTTCTTTTTTATGTGTCTCATTACCTATTTCAGCACTACCCGCAACACTATGAAAGCGCTGCCATTACTGTTATTATGCCAACAGCATCTTCTTTGCCTCACTACCCTGCCTTCGCTCCTTTTCGCAATACCAACTATTTATGCTCCATTACGCAGAACATTGCGCGTTTCAGCTGTAAAGGTTGGCTGCCTGACATAACGTGGCCAACATACCCTTAGTCGGCAACATTACCATTCTTGTTGAAATGGTGAAGCTGCATCCCGAACTTCATGAAGTTCAGAGTAGTTATACAACACAGTTGCATTCTAGTCGCGATAGGCATATTCCAAGAGGCTTGGAATCGCGAACTTTTTGTTTTTGGATGCTTAACCCGGGTGTTTGTTTTGTATCTTTTTTTTTATAAATATTTTTGTTTTCTTCTGATAAGTGAAGAAAAGTATAAGGTAAGAGTACTATTTGTGATACTTTTCATGTAGTGGAGGGGGAGGCTCGATAATGGAGACATATGTGAATTTATCTATAGGAAAAGGTTCTTTCTCATATACAGACGACTCCAATACAAAGGAGTTGGGAGTGGCGACACAAAGTATAATACAGTCGACAAAACAACAGACTGAAACTGTGGAACTTGGTGGGGCTAATGTGGTACAGTTTAATGGAACAAGTGGGGTAATCAAAGTGGACAAACCTCCACTAAGATATTTAGAAAGTGATGTGGGACCATATGTTGTGACAGTTAAATTTCCATTCTTTAAAAATTGGGTTATGGTAATTTTCAGTTGAAGCACATGCATAAAAGTGGATTCAATCAGGTAGAAGTCCACTTTCAAACTCCACAGCAGGCTAAAATATTTTGAACTCAAATATTGATGCAACACACGGATCCCAGTCATTTATCCCCCATTATAATCATTTATCCCCCATTAGAATCTTCGTGTTTAGGGGGTAATACGTGGTGTGGACCTGTATGTTTCCGAGGAGGAACTTCAGGAACACCTGAATGCCCTGGGATATACAACGGTCACATATATACATAGATTTAACCGTAAAATACTTACACAGGGCAAATACAGATGTGCTATGAAAATGTGAGTATTTGTAACCGTTTTGGTCGCTAAATACCCGCATTTGATGTATAAGAAATACATTAGTGTTTGAATTTGGCGCTAGACTACTACCAGGTTCTGTCACCAGGATCGCTACCGTGTTCTTGTCCACCATTTTCCTGTGCTAATTGGAGCGACTGTCCCGTATTACTCTCTAATGTATTTGCGCAGGGTAATACTGGTTATGTGCCCTCAAGGACGCTTAAAATCACGTTTAGGGCGCAACAGTTGCCGCCCATATATGCCTCTACTATCAACGTTTTCCCGTGACGAGATATATCTGTCGGAACAGTGGCAAATATAATCATCATGAAAAGTACTGTAAGAATGAAAAAAAAAAAAATTTTTTTGAAGTTTGGCCAGCCGCATTTAGATTTCCAGGAAGAATGTTTGTCTGATTCTATGCAGTGTGTTAATTGCCGAAAGGCACACTCTGCGTTAAACACGAAAGATTGCCCAGCCTTTGCTTTAGAAAATTGCATTAATGAAAAGATACAAGAGTTGCCGGTGTCGCGTAATGAGGCTCGGCAATTGAATACCGGAAGGGAGTCGTATGCCGACATAGTGCAGGCGAGCAACACAGTGCTACAGGTGGACAAGAGAAAGATTGTCGGGGTGAAGGGGGTATACTTACAAGGGGACACCTTCCAAGGCGCAAAGGGGTGGCGTCACCCCCCAGTAAACGAAAGATGTCCCAACGTGAGGTCATACGGGTTCGTATACCGTCGTCAGACAATTTAGCTCCTTGGGCGATGGCCTAGTGCTCTTCATTCTGTGATTCAACAAAGTTCCACCCCCGGGGGGAAATCAGCTCTGGCGTAGGGAGGTTGCGGTGGCTACTTTGGAAAAAGGGAAGGGTTTAGGACGGGATAGACCTTTAGTGATACCCGCTAAGTTGAATTCTGGGGGATCTCGCGGGGCACCTTTGGCCTCAGGTGAGATGCGGTTAGGGTCGGGGCCGTTAGAGGGGTCTGAATTGATTACTATGATTTCGCAGTTAGCCAGTATGACGCCGCCGTCCCTCCGTCCTTCGCTAGAGGCATGGAAACAGCATTTGGTTCAATGTGATGAGATGGTACCACCGAGAACACAACTGAATGTCTTATATTGGAATGTTCGTGTCTTACCCAAAAATAGGGTGGGTTGCAGTACCTATTATATATCAGTCGCAAATACAGGTATTTGTCGTGGTAGAGACCTGCTTGGGTTTGCACGCGCGTTTCTCTATTCCCGATTACCTGATTTTTCGGAATGATCGTGCGACTCTCGGCGGCGGAGTACTCATTGGTGTACATCGTAGCCTCAAGGTGCAGGAGTGGGATACTCATTTACGAATACCTCCGCACTTAGAAGCGATTCGTTTTCGCATTGGCAGTTTGACTGTGGTGGGTGTTGATATGACGGGTACAGTCTTATTTGACGAGACCTGCCAGACGATATTGACACCGATTGACACAAATTACCTTCTTTGCGGTGACTTTAACATTTCGCATTCAGCTCCTTGGTGTTCGTAATTCTTGGAATCATCTCTCTCATTTATATAGTACCCGTTTAGGTGCACCGCATCAGCAGGACACATCTCCGGACTTCATTTTGTGACACCAGATTTGGCTTCCTACACCTTCCTAACGCGACATACGGAGACACTATGGGCAGTGACCATATTCCTTTTTTCTTATCTATCAACCGTTCTGCCCTGCTCAATGGTAACTATTTACGATTCCGTCTGGTAGGACGTCCCCGACAGGATTTAATTCAACAGTTTGTCTCTTCTCGATTAGACCGCTTAGACGATGATGCAGTTACCTATGTAGACCTGGAGACGGTAGTTCAGGAATATCGAGATTCTTATTACCCCTTGATAGAGGCATCAGTCTCTCGGAATAGGAAACCTCCGAGGTGGAATGCTGAAGCACAAGGCGGTGGCGGAGAGACGATTGGCTTATTCACGTTATCGGCATTCCGGACGAACGAATCTTATCAAAACGCACGTAGGGCTGAGCCCGTGCGAGGTGTCACCTGAATAAACAGCGACGCATTTGGTGGTCTCAATATTGTGCTACGATTACGGCGGACTCGGCAATATCGGACATTTGGCACATACTGGCCTAGTACAAAAAAAATCTCAACAGTCTACGGACCTCTGCATCTGTACGGAAACCGGGAACTATAGGACGAATATTTACGACAGTTGAATACCTGTGAGGTTCTTTTGCCCCCGCGACCGCCGTCATTTGCTCTGTTGCCTCCAGATTATCTCACGGAACCTATTCGCCTTTCGGAAGTTTCTCATGTTTTGGGCAAAAAAAAAAAAAAAAAAAAAAAAAAAAAACGCGATGTGCCGCCCCAGGACATGACGGGTTGACCTATGACATTTTACGACTTCTATCTGATCGTTGGTTCAACGTTTTTCGGATATTCTTCACACAGGTCGAATTCCGCATACTTGGAAACTGATTACTATCCACCGGGTTTTAAAGCCTCGCCGTTTAGGTCGAACAATTTCCAATTATCGTCCCATTTCTTTACTTCCAACGATCTGTAAAAATTCGAAAACCTTTTGCAAGATCGTCTAGCTTTCTGTATGGAACGTTTTGGTCTTTGGTCGGCGACACAATATGACTTGCAGAAGGGTTTTGGAACTGCTCTTAATTTATGCACTCTTATTACTGAATTCTTATATTGAATTCCATACATTTCTAATGCATATGATACAGTGACCATACCGACTCTTCTACAGAAACTATGTGCCCTGGGAGTACCATCCGTTCTCATTTCCGTTATCCACCAACTGTTGACAGATCGACGATTACTTTTAACAGAGCTTTGTAATAATTGTACAACTCGGCTGACTTCGCGCGGACTGCTTCAGGAGTCCTCCCTCAGTCCTTTGTTATATACGATCTATGTGGGTGATCTTCAGCGGGAAACGAAATCCCCGATGATGATATTTTATGCACGCCGGTACGGCCCAGGCATCCTGAGCTTAACGCTCAATTTGAACGCAAATGTCTCACGATCATACGATATTCGGAATATCTTGATTTAATGATTAATTATAACAAGATAAACTTTTTTTTTTTTTTTTTTGTAGTTTAACGTCCTTTAACCTGGTTTGGTCATATCGGACGATGAATGCAATTCATGATATGATGCTCAAATGATCTCGGGGTCCATGGAGCTTAAAGTTACTCGACATTCGTCTTCACAGGATAAGGGAAACCCCGAAAAAAACCTTACCCGGGTAACTCACCCTAAGCGAGATTCGAACTCATGACCTTTTGAACGTGAGGTAGACATGCTACCACCACGCTACCCAGGCGGGCAAACTTCATCCGCTTTCAGCGCACTATGCGACACTCGCACCAGACTCTTAGGTTACAACAGCATATTCTTCCGGCATCTAAGACCATTTGTAAGGTGTTACATTACAACAAAATCTAGGCTTCGCAGCCCATTACCAACAACTGTTACGTTCACTTCGCTCCGTATCCAACTTATATCGGGCAATGCCGGGAAGACAATGGTGATCTGATCCTCTGATTCTATTACGTTTACTCGGGCCATTGGTTTTCTTGCGAGTGACATATGGCACATGGATGACAGGCCATCTGTCCGATACGATATCTTCGAAACTGGACTCGTATTTTTATCAGTTATTCAACATTATTTTTCACCTGAACGGAAATCCTCCGAGGGTGCTGGTTCGTCAATTGTTACTTTCTCTAGCCCCCTATGCACAACGTACATTGGGATAGAGAAGTATTGTATTCCACCAAAAAGTTCGATACCGAGATTTCACCGGAAATACATGTTTTAGGACCCCCTATATAAAAAAAAAGCATTTAAAAAAAGGTCCGTGTGTCTGTGAACACGATAACTCAAAAACGAAAAGTAGCTAAAATACCAAACTTGGTATATAAGTTTAGTATTTTCCAGGGATGAGCCACGAAAATTTGAAAAAAATCTCCTCTCCCCAAACTACCCTTTACATGGAACTTTTTTCGAAATTTTTTATTTTCTTATTTTCTCTGGATTTTGATTAAAATATCGTACATTAAAGATATTTACCTGACAAATATAATTTATATCTTGAATTTTCTGGGAATAGCTTCTAAAGACCTGTTTATTCTGGATGAAATTTGCTTAATTTGGCATAACTAGTAAACCGTAAGGCAGACAAAAACTTACTATACAAAAAATGTAGATCTTGTTAAAATACACATGTTATGTCATATACATTTTTTTTCGTGGAGCTTAACGTTTTCGAGGTATTCATTGTTATTAGTTTCAGTTGTGAAGAACTTATAGTTTTCTCAGACGGGAGTGTCCGTTTTTTTTTTTTTTTTTTTTTTTTTTTTTTTTTTTTTTTTTTTTTTTTTTACTCCTGGTCAAGAAAAGAAGCGATTTGTAATGACAATCGCATACTTTTAAAACATTTGACTATCGGTTTAGCCTAGTGTATTCACTTATTTTCTTCCTACTTATAAGGAACTAAGTAATAAGAACATTATGCTAATGAGTACCTCGATTAGCAAGGTGGAGAAAAAAGAATAATCTTATGTAAGAAGTTTGTAGATCAGCTAGAGAAAGTCATGTGAGTGAAACACATCAGATTTTTTCCGATGTTTACCACTTGTGACTTGAATTTCTCCAGGAGTACCAAGTTTATAGCTGATCGACCCACTCTAGTAACGTTTTTTTTTACCTCGGTTACGACGATTGCAGCACCTTCGGGAGGACGTATGTGCTGCTGGGAACGAACCTCCGGAACCTTTATTACGTGCTTTTGAGGCGATCAGTGCGACCTCGCGTTTCTAAGAGACTCCTCTGAGACCGCTCTATTTGATAGATGGGGATGCTGGGCTTCTCGATCAACGGCTACATATAGGTATAGACAGTTTTCGTACGGAGGTTCTGGACAGACAACGTGTTTAGTTATCTTTTGTCGACAACTTACGCACGATGACGGGATTACCCGAACCACACAATCTTTACGGACGGTTCAAATACAGAGAATGGTGTAAGTGCGTGCTTTTATGGACGTATACCCTATATTCCCAGATGAAGCCCGCGGAAGCCATTGCAATCGACCAGGCTCTTCAATACGCTATTCGCTTGTGGGCTGATTGTTTACTCCTATTTACGGACAGTATGAGTGTTTTACAGGCGTGAGGAAGCTTATACTTGGACACTACTCAGCCAATTTATATCATATTAGTAAAACGCGCTTTACTACATTGTTAGCCTCGGCTGTGGTGTATCTGGTTTCGATATCCAGCCTGTTGGCATTCTCGGTAACAATATTGTGAGGTATATCGTGGGAACTGTTGGTACCACCACACGATATACTAGCAACAGTACAGTCACACATAAAGATACCGATGGTGCGGGCAAAACCTTATGGATTAACTTGTATTTGTTTGTGAAGTCACGACCGCGATTATCGCAGAAAGAACTAAAGGTGTACTTTGTAACACTGCCCGGACACCGCAATATTTATATCGTATCTGTCAACGTGAAACTGCTCTTTGTGACTGTGGCTTACGTGGAACCCTCCATCATTTGTTATTCGCGTGTCCCCATAACCGGGTCTCTATTACGTCATTCCTTGACTCCTTCTATCGGTTTATACTTTCTGGGCCATTCAATATTCCGGCATTACTCCTACCGCTTTCTTACAGGATATACAAAGCATTATTTAGATTTACAATAAAAATGAATATACATAAGATTCCTCTGGTCACTTCCTACATTACGTCACCGTACAATTCGTCAACTTCAAGTTCTGGACGCAGTAGCTCAACGAAAGTTGGCAGTAGCGTCGATAAATAAACCCGACAGAAGAAGAACTTTATGAAGTTAGTTCAGGTTCATACAAAAATACGATAAAAAGCCTTAAGGCTGGCCAGAAATTGCTATGACCTTCTGTGAGCCTGAAATAACCGGTATGTATTAGCACTTAACCTAGTACATTTTTCATTCATGCGTAGCAAATCCAGCAGCTTTTATCGTTGATTTTGTAATGCATTTAAAACTGCAACCACTAGAAATATTACTAATTCGTATACAAATTGTAATATTCCACTATCCCCTTGCTATAACATATATTATCAGCGTTTGTCACTTCTCTCGTATTTGTAGATTTTGCTAGCGTCATTCAATGAGCCTAAATTGAGGAATATATTTCTTGTTTTAATGCATTTATAACACATTTCTGGAAAAGAAGGGCATGCCTATCTCATTGATTTAAACAAGTTGTACGCGGAGTTTTAAATACTTTGTACACGGATCACAAAGGTATTGAAAAATATACAGACGTTCAAAACGTATTGAGCAGAAGCTTTATAAATAATTTTACACATTGCAGCATTCATATAAATAGCGAATGTGAAATCTTTTGTTAGTTTAATGTAGAGTAGGTATTTGGAGCAAACCTAAATTATTTTTATGTTTACTTTCTCTACAGCAGGGCAAAACTAACTAGAAGATGTTTTAATATTGAGATTTCAATGGAAATAAAGACATTTTGACCCCTGGGAAAGAAAGAAAAGCATTTTTGTGCTCTATGTGTGTGTGTTTAACATTCAGGCAAAAACCAAATTGTTGTTGCCAGATATTTTAAGAATGCAATGAGAAGCTTCAACAGGACCCCTTCCCCCAAAAACATTTACTGGAATCACTTTGGATATGCTCCATTTTTTAAAAAATATTTATGGATGTCTACAATTTGAAGTTTTGAGATCTGAGCATATTAAAATGTATATCTTGAATTTTCTGTAAATAGCCTTTATCACACCATCAGCCATATGTAGATTTATTCATTGCTTTTCAAGAGGTATTATGTACATATACAAAAGTCTAACATACTGCAAACAATTAAGAGTTTATTCCATATCTTACACAGTAACCAAATTAGTATTGCATCGCTTGAATGTATTTTTAGGCAGAAATGTGTTGTGATTACACCATTTGAATAATTTACAGGATTTACTGTGGGTAAAGAAATATTTTTTATGTGAATATTAATGAAAAAAAAACGCTGTGTGCTCTTATATGTATAGAGCGGTCCCTCAGCTCTCTGGCCGGTACTCGCGATGCGTGTTCCGGCGCGATCCCCAACAATTTGGTCGACAGTACGCACGCTATATTCCGTGTATCTGTTTATTTTTTTATTTATACTTCTATTTAATGTCGCCTAACTACATAGGTCTTATCATCATGTAACACAATATTTTACAGTGCAGTAGGAAGGTTACAATCTTTTATGTATTTGAACAATGATGATAACTTCTTTGATTTGTCGAATGCTGCCTGAAGATCTGGAGGAATTTGGTGGCTTGTTCTGTACTTAGAATAGTGGGCACACTCCATTATGATGTGTTTGACTAATGGTCTCTGGCTGCAGTGTTCACAGGATGGAGGTTGCTATTTGGCTACCTGGGTATGTCCAATTCTTATTCTGGACATAGTCTGCTTATTATTCTCATTATTGATACTGATACCGTATATTACTGATTTTATGATGATTACGGTGTATTGATTACCTATTGAACAAACATAATTACGTTTTATTTTAGCAGTACTAACCTTTTTCACAGTCAATATTGAAAGGGTGTTCGTCGGCAGATAACATTCCTGGCACCTTCAGATGAAATTACCATTCGCATGCATCAGTTCTTATATTGTTTTTAAGATCGTCTATGGTGCGAGGATTATTCCTATACACTATTTTTGACAGTCACACACGTAAGATCCAGCGATCGAGCCGGCCATAACCCTTTAGAGATTATTCTGTCATGAAAACCATTCTTGATCTCTTCCAAGGAAATATGAGTTGTGGCTGAATCTTATTGAAAATAGCCACATTCCGTCTGATCTATCGACATTGCAAGAAATGGCGTGAGAATATTTCGGCGCCACCCATCGAAATGTGTAGTGTTTAACGCCCGCTTTTACAACTTACGGCATCGCAGGCGATATAGTATCATTGTAAAATATGGGACCTATTATCCATTCTGCTGTTACAGCACACCATACACCAAGTTTTTCACCATGTAAAGGAACCTCTTGAATTAACAGTGGATTTTCGGTACACCAATACCTATTATTTTGTGAAGCAACATGGCCAATCAAATGAAACCATGCCTCATCTGAAAAATATTAAATGTGGGTCAACAGTACCGCCAGGAATGTTTTGTAACATGTAGTTACAGACCTTTACGCTGGCTTGAACGTCACGCAGTCGCAATTGATGGACAATAGTCACTCTCTATGATTTTAATTTCAACAGTTTCGTAGACCTATGCAGTGAAGTTTTTGAAACACTTGACTTGTGCTACACATAAAGACCGTTCAAATGCTTCGCCAATTTCATCAAATTGTTCTTCCATTAGAACCCTTCGTTTCTTTTTACAACTTACAACATTAAACCATCTCGTTCTCTTCACTTTATTCACTAGATATCTGTTTCTCTGCTCGGAACTGCACTACCAGGAAATTTATCGTGACATTGCCTACAAGCCTGTCTACATGAGTCGGTTTTTACATAAGTGTCATACATAAAAAGTCGTTGTTCAAGCGAATATTTGAGTACCATTTCTGCCTTGTAATAATCCGATAATTCAATCACACACAAAAACACATCCGTCTCACGTCCACACACAAGGAGCAATAACGGCTGACTAAAGCCCGCTGACACATGTCCGATAAGTGCAAGATGTGCCGCACAAGCCTGCCGTGCAAGTCCTGGCTGAGAAATCGCTCTGTATATTGTTGATTAAGGAACAATAGCATGTAACTAAAAAAACGCAAATTTTACAGGCATTTTGTGCTCATGTATATTTTGGCAGTTAAGTGGAATTGAATATTTTTATTTCAGAATAAAATAAAAATTCTTGAAATGCCAATATGTCATTTTCACGAAAATGTTAATTACACAATATTGTTTCTTCAGCGTTGATATGTAATGTTTTAATTCTAAGGTTTGTTCCATATAACTTTGCGTTGTTTGTCTTATGCACTAGTCAGCTTTCATTGATAATCATTAAATTTACATTTTCGCATTCATAAGAATACAATTAGGTAAAGAGGTAATGCATCTAAAATAATGTAAATCCTTATCAACAAATACATAGGAGGAGCCTTTGTACTCTATCTTTGCACTGCATAGGATTTGTATTCTGTCATGTGTGTATGCTGGCTAATCAGGGGGAAGAAATAGTGTGGAGGAATATATGTTATAGGGCAAGATTATAAGAAACAAGGTTTAGCTCTTAGATAAATGTAAACTTACAACAATCTTTCATTGTTGCAGCTGACTACTGCATCGAAAAATGGAAGAATATGCGAGATGCATACTTCCATTCTCAGAGGGACATGAAGACATGCAGTGGGCAAGCAGTTATTTAAAAAAAGCCCTACAAGTATTGCAGCATAATGGGGTTTCTTAGAGGCAGTGTTTGCGAGACCATATCACAGAGCAATCTGAATGGATTTTCTCAAGAATGGAGTATATTAGAAGACCACAGCACAACTGATCAGTCACCAAGTTCACCATCCGTTGATACTGCAGAAAGAAAAGTGTCTGAAAATTCAGAAAATGATTCAGCTCTTTTGTAGGCATTAAAAGCTTCTGAAGATGAAGATCTTTTATTTTTGCTAAGTTTGGCTGCAGTACTGAGCTTTTTTTGCAATTATAGCCGGTTTTGTCCATTGATATCCACTATTTACAGGATTATCCCTTAATCAGAATAGTTTTACAAAGTATGCAATAAAATAATAATCAATTTAATTTGATTTTGATGACCTCTTCCTCACTTGTGTTCACCAAAGATCACTCAGTACTTAGGTTGATGGACTGCATTGTATGTCAGCTCTCAGGTTTTTATAAATTATATTAAGAGATATAGTAATGGAAGAAAAGGTTACCTTCCCTAGAAAGAGAATGACACAGAAACATGCAGCTTACCAGAACTTGGAAAAGAATACAAGCCAAATTAGCAAAGCATGTGACCAGTCATTAATAATTTAAATCAGGGCCTAAGTTTTGGCATCAGATACGCAACTAATCTTTGTAACATTTTGTTACACATTCCATGAATATTTAGCCAAATTTTTAACAATTATTAACAATGTGCATCACTTGTACATTCAACGACATTAAAGTGAGCTCTTGTCATTATTAACGCAGCATTCTAATTAAAATAAATGTTGACTATCATAGGAGCTAAATAAGTAAATAAAAATATTCTGTCAACAACACTGTCAATTGCCAGGATTACATCAGCGCCACTTGGTATTGTTCATTATCACAAATGTTTACCATCAAAGCTCACATTTTCCAAAATTCTAGATCCTTTGTATGAAGTCCAATAATTTTCATCTTATACAAACAAGAAAAAGACATTCATAATATTTAGATGTATTTTGCTCATAATAATTTCTTCCAATTGAAGAGCTATAACTTAAGGCAATACAAACTAGTGCTCCTTTGTTTATCCAAAGTTCTATTTTTGGATCATGTGAGTTACGACTTCAACCCACTCACTGTATCTTACCTTCCCTGCAAAGTTCTGGCAGGAAGTGTTGTAGAAGGATTTCACTGCATAGCATCTAATCTTGCAGCTTAGTGCAAAATAAAATTTACCACAGGAATTTATCACACTGCGGCAGTAGCTACTCATTTTGAAAATTTCTTATGCTGGTTAGCAGTTTATCAGGAGACACATTGAAAAAGGGGGAGACAGATTTTGTCAGGCGCTGTGTTATTTCTGTTGAAGCTTTTGTATTGAAATCATTTTTGTACAAAAATTTATTGTACAAAGTTATTTAACATTGTACACAAAAATGAACATATGGCAAACGATCTTAAATTTTAAAGATATCTTAATTGTAATGTTACCTTCTAAATTATGTAATTACACAGTAGCGTAACAATCTGGAAGGATACAGATTCATTTACTGTGTATAGCTTAAACAAAGGCAACTAAGTACATTAAACATGAGGTAGACGTTTCCATTGCCATTCAACCTGACCAGAAAATAATCCTTAACACATTAGAGGCCAAGCCTGAGTATAGCTCGGGCCATCAAAATGTTCACGAGACCCACGCCCGAGCATAGCTCAGGCCATCGAAATGTTCATGAGACCCAAGCCCGAGAGACCTATTGCAAAATATGCTGCCAATAGTAAAATTACATCTGTAAATAAGCGGGAGGGAAGTTGTATATTTTCAGATATTTTTCGAATGAACATTTGAAATAAAACTTTGGAGAAGTCTTATTGGTAATGTTGCCGTTTAAGGGTCAGTTGGCCGCGTAACGTCAGGCAGCCAACTTTTACCTCTGAAAGGTGCAATGTTCAGCATAATGGAGCATACATAGTTGGTATTGCAAAAAGGAGGGAAGGCAGGTGTAGAAGGTAGTGTGGAAAGAATGAAATTTGCAATTAACGGTATATGCCTTAGGAAGCGAAATCATAGCAAGGCGGGGAAACCCAGAAATACACAATTAGGCAGCTCATTCACAGGAAGGTGCGGGATACGCTCAATTATGCAATTATATGCGTCAGGGAGCGCATATACTGTTCTTCCGAATATCTCCTACTGTTCTCCACCTCTTTTATATTTTCTTCAATGACAAAACAGCCCTTTTTAAGGCTACCAATGATATAACTGAAGAGCAAGTAGATCTTGTTGGGCTGAGTTATTCTTACAACTACTACTACAATAATAATAATAACAATAATATCCAATAATATTTTTATTTACTACTAATGCTCCTGTTTTCGTTAAAAAGAAACAAAGTAATCAATAACTTCTTATTTAACGTAGTTTTGTGTATTAAATTTCTCCATTTAACCCAAAATATTACTTGATCAAACGTATTAAGAGCACCACAATTGCAATGTGACATAGGTGGGGTTATCTTTATGTTTTGATGAAATCGCCTTTAGCTAGCTCATGCACCACATAACCTCAAATAACTAATATCTGCAATAAGTAGGGTTAATGGTGTACGTTAGATGCCGTCGTCTGCTAGCATTGACACGCCCTTCGGCGACGTCATATACACGCCATTTAGCAACGTATAACCATGTTACTTCTTCCATCTTGTGGCTGTTAACCGGTTGCATTTCTTTTGGCACTGTATGCTCAGTTCTACAGCGGGTTTTCAATTTCTAAAGTTGGTATGGTTTTGCAGCAGTGCGTGGCCAACTGACCCTTAAACGGCAACATTACCGTCTTATTTAAAAATAATGGCGAAAAATGAAAGCAAAATACAAAAATTAAAATTTTGATAATTTTAACTGACAACTGCCCTTAAGCTACACAAGTTTCTGTCCATTACCTTTTAAACTTCCTTCCCATTTCCCATTAATCTAGTGTACATGCCGGAAGATAATCAAGGATAAATACCGATATTACCTTTTGAAAGGGTTAAAATGTATTAAATAATTTTAACCTCTATGCTTTCTATGCAAATACATTTATTCTTTCTAAAGATTTGGCAACAAATGGTTCCCTCTTCCTAGATAGTCCATGACCAGCAGGCAATCAATTGCCTTGCTCTGACAGCAGTTCAAAGCATTGCCAGATTTCATTCAGTTTAAATTTGACATTGAATTTTAATTAAAAATTCTTGTCACATTTATTGAATTTGCCATAAAAACTGATTCTGTTATCTTGAACCAACACCAACATGTTTCACTTATTTTCTGTAAAATAGCTTATAAATGTTACGTGTAATTCCTATCTTCCATCCTCTATATGCTTAGTTTAATGTCAAAGGCAGCAAGAACCCAAGTTAGTGGTTAACTCAGTCATTAATTACGGTTTTAAAACTAATGTAATGGTACTGGAGTTCTGATTAGTTCATTCAGTTTTGCAGTTGTTTTTAATAATCTGAAAGAAAGCTTACACACATTTGTTAAATAAATTCAAGAAACACTTCCTAAAAGTGTCATATGATATGAGTTGAAAGAATAAATATCACTAACATACTTGAAAAACACAGTGTTTTCCATCCATGGCTCCTATGCAGTTTGGAAAATTAAATTTCTCCCAATATCGCTGGGCCACCTTCTGGAAAGTTGCCCAAATTAGATGTCTTTCATCTGCTTGCAGATTATCTCACATGCTTCCACAACATTGCTGGAAAGAGTTGAGGCTGCTATGCGAAAAGATCAAAGACCCTGCTGAAAGGTACATTTAAGGTCAAGGAATGAACTATCAGTAAAGAAAAGTATCACCAAATGCAATGCTGTAATATACTAAAAATAAAGCAATTAATTTTGAAAAAGAAACGTCTTATAGCCAGTTTGCCCCAGTAACCTTAATTAGTGTTAATTCTCACCTGAAGCTCTCCAAGGTTCCAATGGTGCTGTGAGTCTGTCTGGCAATTGAATTTGTTTTTATTAGATATTGTTATTTTACATAAAGATTTCTCTGATTCTAACAGATATTTTGCTCAATGACACATCCTAAGATATTACCAATATGCATTATAATGTGATTCAGCACAATTGGGTTTCATAGGTTTTTTACGTAACAGGCTACTAGGCCTATATTAACGTGTAAAAGTAAATGAAATAATTTTTATAATTTTGTTTTCAAAACAAATTTTAAAAAGATTAGGAAGTAAAAATTCCAGTCACTTCTAGGTCATTTTCAGCCTCCCCTCAGAACCATGCTTGGCAGAAAATGTTTGGAGTCATTTCAATTTATAAGTTATCAATATGTCATTGAAAGTTCTCATATTTAGTATTCATGAAGTCAATATTCCTCATCTCCCATTTTCCCTTTTTATTTTCATATGTTCAATAATTTCAATGGAATGGGGCAAAGGAAATATAGTTTGCATCAAAAGCAAATACATTTTAGTGTATATATTTTAAAAGTTAAGAGGTGGAGGCAGTCAGGTCATCAGAGGGAAGCTTGAAAATAACAAAAAATGAGTATATAATGCCCATAATTCAATACATATATTTTTATGTTATGCTTTTTTAACTGTGTAATAATAGTAATGCAAATGCTACAGAAAATTGAAACTGTCTTGGACAACCAAAATTATACCCTCATTCCAGAATAATCTTGCAGCCTTATTAAAACCACATCTATGCTGTTGACTGCATAGCCCATACTAACCTCAAAATTACACAAAGGCACTCTGCTGAAGACATTGGCTTTCGAATTGATTGTTTCTCTATATGAGGGACAATGAATGATGTGCAAAAGATCATCAAATTGCAATGGTGTCATTCGCATGTAATTCCAATACGATTAGAGATCCGCCATTATCATATTCGGAGTTAGGGTATGAAAATCCCCAAATTGGCTACCTTCTTAAATATAGGTCAAACCACCAACGGCAGAGCATCTACTGACTTCTTTGACATTTGCTTCTGTTGTTTCTTCTTTTTAAAAGATACAGAGCAAGAACTTGTTTTAGATGTGCAGTCTTTCCTTCAAGTGTGCTATGCACTGGCACCGCTCAGTAATGTCAAATTGTACTGCCCTATTGTGAACACTAGTTTCCATGACCAATGTGGTGTTGCATCGCCAGTATCGCTTCCATTGTGAATACAGCATAACAGTGAATATGTGATTATGAGAATGAGTTTGAGGGTGTGTAACTATAAGATTGGGTGTGTTTAACAGTGACACTGTGAGTACGAGTGAGTGAGAGAGCATCTCTGTAATAGAATGTGTGAGTGTGCATAAATTTGTATCTGTAGAAAGAAAATCTGCAAAATGAAAAGTTGGTCAAATACCTTACTTGCTATTTATGTCAGGCCTATTCCAAAGGTGATACACCAAGACAAAATTAAGCTTTATTTTTGGACGTTCTTTAACACATGGGAGCCCAAGCCTGAGTATAGCTCGGGCAGGTATTTCAAACGCTTTTAATGCAATTCCACGACCTTAATTCCTTGGCTATGCGGCAAAGGTCATATATCAGTTATCATTTGGTTGCTTTGTGCTGCCATCTGTCTTTGCTTTAGTCAACTATTACGAATTTTAGGAGATTTAGTAATATTGGCTGTTCTTGGGTGGTTGCACCATTTTCTTTGAAGGTGATGGTCTGTTTGTTACGTTTGTGCTCTTAAATGTTAAAATGCTGCATTTCCCTATTTCTGTGAACTAAAGCTGAAACTCAGGATACAAATGAAGCTGTGGAAAATTCTGATTCTGAGGGAGAGTTTTTCGAACCTTGAATAAATGGAGTGTAAGCAGCTTTACACAGCTTTTTTTCAAACTCACATTTGATACTTGTTGTAAATTTAAAATAAAATATTAATACGGAAGTTATGACTATTTTCTTACTTGTTGAGAAATCCTTGAATGCCACACTTTTAGATTGTCCCAATACTTTTTGGCAGATTTAATTGTACTGTAAATAATAAGTAGGGTAAAAACCCTGGGTTTCTTGGCACTTCAACTACTGAAACCCCTGAGCTTCAATGTGTTAACTGCTATGGTTTTCAGCATCCCATTCTAATTTGGGTATGAAAGACTTTTTAATTGAGCTCAGACTCTTGAGCTCCTTTTATCTGCCATAAACATACGACTTCGGACCAAGGCTTTACTTCCCTTCTGAAGGAAGACATGCTAAGAGTTTTATATCCATTGCTCTCTGCCAGTTTTGAACCTGCAACCTTTGGAACTAGAGGCTATACATTAGGAATACCATTAAAAATGTCTCCCTAATTGCAACTCTTATCTGCCCTATTTTTATAAAGCCATATTATTTTCTTTTCTGAAAAAGTATCTTAGGCATATGTTTGAATAGTTTATATGATAATAAAAATGTTTATAATTTGAGATTTCTGTGGAGAGCCTGTCAAGTCAGCTTCATCTATGATTTTTGAGTTACTAGGATACATAAACATGCTCAATAATGTGCAACTGAAGAAAATAATTTTTTTTGTTGCATTAGCTGTTTTCAAAATACATCATGTGATTGTCCCTTCTGTTTATTTATCCTGAATTATTTCTGAGTACCAGGAAAATTAAAATATACTCTAAAATTCCTGGTGTACAAATTGAAGTAAATAACTCCCTTCATTGCGCTGGCAGTTTCTGAAGTATTTTCACATTGTCTGATTGTTCCTATGTGCCTCTTAAGCCTGCATAATTTTGTACTGTTTACAGAATTAGGAAACTGTAGAACAGGCTCAAAAATGCCTCGAAATGGAGAATTTGAGGTAAATAATTCTTTTCGTTGCATTAGCAGATTCCAAAACATTTCCACATTGTCTAATTGACCCTTTCTACTTTGAAGTGTATTCTAGATGCTTAAAAGATTGCATAACTATACTTATGTGATCTCAAATAGTTATATATACATATATGCAAAAAGTTCAGAAAGAGTAGCTCTTTTCCTTTCATACACACACAGATATAAAATATTCTACTTTTATAACGAGCCTCAACAAATTCTAAATTTTTGACCAGTGAAATAGAAGTTCCCTATATGTGTTGCACACTTACTTTTTTCTGCCATCAAGAAATTAAAATTTGTATGCATCACGTAATTGATTGCATTATTAAGACATACCAGTATACAAATGTGTTGTTGTTTATTTATTTCTTCACTGTTTACCAAAAAATTACCTCACTTAATTTTCCTTGGTTTGAGTAGAATGCAAAATAGGTGTAATGATGATGATGATGATGATGATAACAATAATAAACACATCTTCAGAATTGTGCACTAGATACTGTGTTTGTGTTGGTAGCGGACCTATGTATGTACTGTCGGATTTACAGCATCATGGCTGGTAACAGCCACATTAGTGCTGTTCGTAGCAGACGTTGACACAAATGAAATCTCAATTAATAATATTGATCAAAATGAAACAACAATTCAACACTTGAGTAGTTAAATTTTCTTGAATTGATTAAACCAAATGCTAAACATGAAACATGATATTGACATTTTGTGGTTGTCGTTTAATTATTCCTTTGCATTTCATCTCAGAATGTATTTGCTCATTATTACAAATGGATTGTGGTCAACATTTCAATTTGTCTTGTTTAACAAGTGCATTGATTGTTTCTTATTCCAAGGAAGACAAAGAATAAATCTACAAGTGAGCTTCTGTATTTCTTAAAAGCAAACCCAACAGAGTGCATGAATTCTCCGGGTATACGGGCTTGAGTGCCACCTTATTTATGAATCATTTTTAATAATTTGGTTCAAATACTAATTTCTATAGTAACAAAACGCTATGTTTCTACTCTTATTCTGGCAACTTTTCATTGTTGAATTTGTAGTATTTAGCTTCCATTATTCAAGTAACCTGGTAAGTCGCGGCTCGTTCATTGTCACTTGTCAGCCGTACTGGCAATTATTGGAACACTCGGATCATGAGTGGATAGACTACCACTATCTTTCATTATTCAGAATAGTTATAGTGAGTAATAACAGTGAAATGAAGTGGTGATATCTAAGTTTGTTCCGTGAAGAATGGTTGCAGGACAAAAATAATAGAGTAGTTACAAAAGATTGATAGTGATGAGTTTTTGTGTAAGTGCAGAATATGCACTATCTAATTGTATGTTAAATATGACAGCGTGAAGACCGTGAATAAACATTTACAATCACAAAGGCACAAAACGAATATTACCACACAAAAGCAAAATCAATATCCTCTTAAATTCCTACCAAAACAATTTTCTGCAGAAGATGACAAAATCACTGCAACAGAATTAACTTTGACTTATCAAGGTGTGAAACACCACCACAATTATATCCACATGTTTTCAGAGATCCTTCTGTAGCAACAAAAGAAACTAACAGCGAGGTCTTAGTAAAAAATTTGTGCTTCTGCCTTATGCTAAAGAGAAGCTACTCAGCAGATTAAAGCGAAATGTTCCATTTTCATTAGATTCAGACACTTCAAATAAGGGCAATAAAAGCATTATTCAATAGTTTTAATATACTTTTCCAAAGATAAAGAAAAATGTAACAAAGTTCTTGATTTCTATGAAGATGTAAACAAATCTGCAGAAGCCATTTCAAATAAACTAAAATCTATTTTATTGGAAAATAGTTTAACACTAAACAATGTAGTTCCTCTTCAGCCAAAAATGCTTCAGTTAATTTCTGTGTGTACTAGACTAAAAGAAGAAAATGCAAACTTAATCAAACCCAATTGTTTTTGCCATATATATCACAATTGTGCTAAATTTGGTTTCAAGCTGCTAAAATATGATGTAGAAAGTCTAGTTCTTAAAATTTATTCAGACTTATCTTCATCATCAAAAAATTCTGAGGAACTAAAAACATTTTGCGAGTTTACTCAGCATGATTATAGTGAAATTTTGCAGCATATTGTCGTGCGATGGTTATCTTTGCAGTTAGCTGTAGAGTGCCTTGTTAAAATATGGTGAGTTTTAAAGATGTATTATGCAGCACGAGGCAAAGAAAAAATCCACTCCCTAATTTGGAAATTGATTAGTTCACAAGAGGAAATAAACGAGTATTCACTAATCTAGCCAAGTGTTTTCTGCATTTCTTAAATGCAACTCTACACGTATTTTCTAAAGAAATTCGACTTGGAAAAAGAGGACACTTACAGATGATCAATTTGAAAATAACATGTGAAGATTTTTACAGTGAGGTCTTAAAAACAATATGCTTCTGAATGCAGCGAGATTCTCAAAAATATGAACAATAAGGTACGCATTTATAACAGTAATTTTTACTGGGAATGTTCTCCAATAATTTTTGTCTATGGGGAGTAATGCCTGTCTGGACACTCTTTCTTCCCTGTGAGAAAACCTCAAAAATTATTGGAGAACATTCCCAGAAATGAAGACTTTCGCCGCTAAGCACAGGAGAGTTGAAGTGCTCTACAAGAAGTTCATTATCAGTTTCCTATCATACACATTACATTATTTTTTATGGCTTTTCCCATCTAAAACTGCACTGATATTTTTGATATATACAAAAACAAAATCTTGAAAATATGTAACATACATTCAGAAATAACTGAACTATCATTCTCACTGTGCAAGAATTTACAAACTCAAAATTTGGCATGCATTTATTTGCATACACAATTTAAAATGCACATTAATGTTTTAAATTTACTTTGAATGCAGCTTCTATAGCTTCTACATACCTTTTTCTAATGCAGACCATTTTGGCTGTTCAAAAGTATGATTTTAAAATATTCTCACATTATTCACAGGAAGAAGAAACAAATGTTATTCACCTAAATAGTGAGGGGTGCATCTCACTGGGGACTTGAACCTCATACCTACCTTGTGATCCATCTCAGTTTTATTCACATCAGCCACTATGGTTCCAATTGTGCAATTAGTGCATAACATGATAGCCTCTGGTTCCCAAGGTCATGGGTTCAAACCTGGCGCAGGATGGTGGATTCTTTCAAACATAAAACTCTTTGCAGGCTTCCTTAGGAAGGGAAGTAAAGCTGTTGGTTCTCTGTCGAAAGAGAAAGAACCTCAAGCCCGATGAAGAGGCCTCTGAGCAAAATTAAATGATCTTTTACACCCAATGTAGAATGGGACACAGAGAATCACAGTAGTTAAACAGCGTCCATAAATAAAATTCAATTTTAGTGCAATTAGTAAACAGATTGATCATGTTTGAGGATAACCTGATATGTTTATAATATCTCTGAGCTGGTGTTGAACATAAAACATTGTCTTAACAAATGCACGAAGATACATTTGCATTGCAGAGGAGGATAAAGGCTCCTTTTGTATACAACTGAAATCAGATTATTGTTGACATAAAAATATTTTGGATTGTGTATCAACAGTGAATATATCTTCTCAAGAAGCTGACTAAAGAAATTCGCAGTTTATTAATTGCATTGTTACAGTTACTGTCTCCAAGTGTACCACCAACTGATTCTATCACTAAAGAGTAATTCATCACAGTAGCTGCAACAACATATTTTATAATTCCTTTTCTTTATGCCATGGTGTCATTCTTTAGTACTCCTGACTAAATTTCAAAGGTTTCTCAATGATATTCATCTAGTTTAATTTAAAATAACTAATGTTATTTTGGTTTAGCAATTGCTACACACAAACATGTATGAACAGTTAAATAACATTTAAAAAAAAAACTTTCTTGTGCGTATGATTTCTTCAATTAAACCCCTTGAGAATTTCAAAGTAGAGTTAATGCTTCGAAATGAAAGAAAACGTCATAACAGAATACTGATTTTTTTATTACTATGCTTTATTTTTTACATATATACATATGTATCTAATATTTAGCTATATTGCTTTGAAAATTGTATACTAAGAGTCACAATAAAGAGGTAATGATGTTTTAATTCAAGCATAACATTACGACAAGAGGAACCAACTCATTTTGAGATATTCGAGGAGGAACTACTGCTATTATATGTGTGTAATTTCAACATTTCTATGCTTATGATCTACCTGATCTTCACTATGATGCTGAATTTAAGTTAAACAAAGTTGATGTGTGCTGTGTAAGAAAGATTTCACCACTATTAATAAAACTGAAGAGTGGGACTTGATATTGCCTTTTATCTGTTCCATGTGAGTTTCATCAAGTAGTTTTTTTTCTTGTCTTTCATTCTTCTGTGCATCTGACTTTAGAAACAATAAATAATACACCTCTTTAAGAGCAAATTAAGAAAATATTTTAAAAAATGTCACCTTTAATACTTTGAATATTAATTTCTGAATTTTTATTCAATGCTTTATAAAGCTAAAGAAAATGACTTGTGCAGGAATAAAACTGCTAGAACTAAGCTTAGTAAGGGAGAACAGTAATTGATGTGTAATGTGGGAAGTATGTCAAAAGAGTCCTTCTCATCAATAATGATGTATTTTAAGAAATGCATTGTGCTTGAAGCAGAGAGAAATGCAGTGGAATGACATAATATATATTTTTTAAACCCTTCACAAATATCCACTCCTATCTAGCACTATTGCTAAAGTTGCAAAATGTTATATCTAGAAATGTATTTTTACTGCCTATAGAACAACTGCACTCCTTTGTATTTTAAAATCCAGTATTACCTACATTTTTAATACCCATATAGGGACAGTGTTATTTTATCAGAAATGAACCAACTATAACAAAAACTGAGGAAAATATATTTAAAATAATTAAATATAAAATTGTTACAAGACTAACAGTAATTCAAATGATAATCTGAAAAGCAAATATAGATTATAAATCAGTGTGTCCACTTGTTTACCTGTTATTAAAATTTCAATTATAATGTGCTCTGTTATATTACAGCAATACTATATTTACAAATTTAGTAAAAACCATGTTTTTGATATAATAAGAAGAAATAGTGAGAGAATTTTCTGCTAGACACAAATCAGTCCTCTTTTCTCATTCCAATTCAAACATTTTAAATGGATGGTTTATAATGACATGATTCTGATGGCACCAATGGAGGCAGCGGTGATGTTGACATAATCATTGTATATGACAAGAAAAAGATCTGCTCTTCATACAAAAAAGGGTGTCTGTAAACTCTTGATGAACAAAATCTATTGACATTTTAGTTATGTATACAGAGTAGCTATGTGCAAATGCAACTCTTTCTGCACGTAATAGAGGATATCAAACTGTGCAATACTTTGATAATCCTTTTTAGGTTTTATGGTAACTTAATACAAAGAAAATCACTTTTAATTCTTTGTTAACTAACCCTGCTTACCAAAAAATTAATTAAAGCATTATTTAAAAAAGCTTGCACTTGGCTTGTGCTGTTAAAAGCAAAAATGCTGTGCAATATCAAACCAAAATTATTTTTATCTATGGATATGGTTGATGATTAAGACTTTGGTTTTTGCTTTATTAAATATCCTCTGTCATTTTTAGAGAAGAGCACACTTACACACTTACATTCTGCACATTTTAGTTTCAATAAAAAAAAAAATAAAACTAGAAAACTATGTTTATTCAATATTCAAACTGTTTTAAAATTTTAGATTTTGAGTAACTGTCCTTTAAGTGAAATATGCTGAACCTGTACATTCAATAGGTACAATAAAGCCAAGTTTTTGTTATAATTTGTTGGAAGTTACCCAAGCCAACATACAATCACTAAAAACAAACGCCATTTTAACAAAATTCACATAAAACAGCTGAATGAAAACCATGTCTAGAAATACACTTCATTAAATGCTTTGCTATTTCTATTTTATTATCAGGCCAAACCTGATTTTATTTCACTGC
This sequence comes from Hymenopus coronatus, assembly GCA_030762935.1. Taxonomy (NCBI): domain Eukaryota; kingdom Metazoa; phylum Arthropoda; class Insecta; order Mantodea; family Hymenopodidae; genus Hymenopus; species Hymenopus coronatus. The sequence continues at coordinate 85,925,360 of CM060887.1, forward strand.
ATTTAAAGCTTCCAAAAATAAACAACTGGAAGTTAAAATGAATACTGACAAATATCTGTAAATGGATACAATAATATGATAAAACATTAGTACCATCCATTAAACCATGGCTGAAGAAATCAAAACACAAGATTTATGGTATTTCTAAGGCTTGAAGTTTATCTGTTATTTTGACTTGCAAAATAAAAATCTCAGAATATCTTTAAAATTATTTCAAATTTAAGCAAGTTTCTAACAAATTATCCTTTAAATGCCTATAATGATTTACATAAATCTTTTTCTGACTAAGATCCATTCAAGATGCCATTTAGAAACAAGCTTTACAATGCTAAAAAAACAAATCTTAAAACTGAACAGTTTACTGCACAGTGATAAATATGAAGTTATTATATTACTCTGAAGAAAGTAATTTAAATTAAATAAATATAATACAATATTAAACACAGGATTCAACAAACAATTTGTTTAAAACTATTTCTTGTAAACAGAGCATTAAACAATGTATATACAAAAGCTTATATGAATTCTCCTTGTCCCTACACATTCTATTAATTTTAAATTAAATATTAAAGTAATTGTTTATTGTGATTCATACACTCACAGGAATATTACTGTAATAGAGGTAATACTATTGAACAGAATTATGGCCCATTCCAGCAGCTATAAGAGCAAAATATTCACCACTTTCTTAACAATTGACTAGTTATGTGATTAACAGGGAAACTAAACTGGATACAAAGACAAAAGCAGTTGTGTACTTTTTTGCCCCTGTACTGATAAATGTCTTTTTAGAAGTTTTCCTACACTGACATAATTTAACTAAAAAAGGCCTGTTGCAGTACAGATGCAATGTTTCTTTTCCTTGCTTAGAGTTATGAAAACTGTAGTTTTGCATCCAGCATTCTGCTCAACACAAAGATGACATTCAAAGATTTCTTACAGCCATGGTTGACACAAAATGCAGTAGCTGCTCTCTTAAGAATGCTGTCAAAACAGTATATATATATATATATACAGTAGATCAATACTCTAGGAACATTAATGAAATATTAACTGAAAAGTAAATTTATACTGAATGATGTGCATGTTTCCATTACAATTTTAGATCAATAATCAAGAGAAACATTTTAAATGTTTCAAAATGGCCTACTACATATTATTTCATTTCATTTATTTTACTGTTTAATTTTGTCCTCTAAAATTTGTAACATTGTTTTACAGCATTAATTACAAGCACAGATTTCATGTTGTCATACTGAAGATAGTTTCCCCTTACTTTACTGCTGGGAGAAGTTAATTCTACCTCACCAGTACACAACTACTGGGAAGTATAATTCTGTTTTTCCACTGCTTTGGTATGAGTTATAAAAATATTTAGAAAAATAATAATTATAATGATAATTATAACAGAGGGAGGATTAATTTTTATCTTTGGTGTTTATCTTAACATGTTGCTTCAGAATCAGAATAACTGTTGGTGACAGTTTATGTGAATGACAATAAGCATCATAAGTGACTGAAGTTACAAGCATTTTAAAAACCAACTAGACGCTGGAATGAAACTTCAGCAAATCACCACCATAAAGAAATAGCGCCAGAAAGGACACCAAGTCCTAATTTTTCAGAAATACTATTAATTTACTTTTAATATTATATTAGGAACCAAGTTTCTGTTGAGAAACTTTAATAACAAGGTTCATTTGTTTTTCTTGCTCTGCTTAATTTTTTCTGCATTATAGAATTACAAGAAAATCTGTACATAGGCAGAGAAAAAAAACAGAAGATAATTTATTTCTATCTACAAAATGTACATTCATTCTTAATCAGCGGTGACACATTTAAAAAGAATTAAAGAAAGTGGGCTCAAATTTTCTCTCCATGGGTGTTATCCACTTTGGTGTTAAATACATATACTTTGTTTATTTACACACACAAAAACATGCACACATGGAATATTAAGTAATTGCAAAACTGGAATATCTGACGGAAAACATAATTCCTCCCCCCATTCATTCATCCCTCTCCACATCTGTCAATATACTATTTTGTGCAGCACAAGGAAACTTACTCTAAACAATTCACAACTTTTAGTTCTCCTGACAACTACTTGTACTTTATGTACAACCAAGATTTAATATTAACTACCATAAATACACCTAAAAGACAACTTGCTACAATAAAAATATTTAACCACAATAAAGTAATCAATAAACAATATGTTCTTTTTGGTTTTGAAATCCTGATTTGGTAGCAGCTCCCTAAATGAACATTGCATGTTCAGGAATGTGTTGTACCTCAATTACTATGCTTCTCATCACTCGTTCAAAAAAAAAAAAAAAAAAAAAAAAAAAAAAAAAGGAGGGGGTGCAGGTAAGAAAATGGTTGGATCCACCCGATGGGTAGAAAGATTGAGGCCATGAAAAAAGTTATAAATAAATGAACAACAACACCACATTAAGTATGTACCATGCTGTTATAATTATGGAGGTAAAAGCAGCACTAAGTATCCTTTTTCTTCCCACTTACTCTTCCCCTTTCAGTCAATATATAGATCTACACTGAGATCCAGAAGCGTAATCTTGGTTGGTTTCGTTTGTTTGCCTGTGAATTATTTTTTTTTTATTTATTTATTTTTTTTTTTTTTTCAAAATAGTCAGGTAGTTTTGAAAATGGCATTTATTTGCTGCGAGGTGAAACAGAAGAATTGTTAAAAAATTCTGCAAGTCAAATTTCTCCTACAGGAGATTATAAAACAAACTTTCGAACACTCTTATTTCGTTGGTAGCGACTTGCCGAAAGTTCAAGCTGAAAAATATTACAGTCTTCGTAAGTAGGGCAAAATAAATAAATTAACAATATGTCTATATGCCAATACTCTTTTTAACACCAAGGAGCGTTGGCCATCTTTGTCTTCCTTCCAACAATGAACATAGCTTGTTTTTGTGGCAGCTGCAGATAAAAGCCAGATGGGAGACTAGTATAAGATGTCACTACTGGGATGGCTGTTGCTGCCCACTAGTTGCTACTCTCGTAGTTGGGTGGGAGAAGAGCACTGCAGTGCCCCCAGGATCTGTTGGTATTGTTGTATGCTCCTGTAACAATGAATACGTCAATTATATATTTAGTTTACATTATGTGTGGTAAAAATGCATTCCTTCCTATAGATCCTTAAATATGCAATCTGCCTAAAGGGCCATTCACATTTAAAAATTAACTGTATACACACTGACATAGAATATAGTCGCAGAATTAAATGCCCCATGAGCATTCTCATGACAAACGTAAATGTAGACAATAAGCAATCAGAAATTAAAACAAGTGAACTGTGCCTTGCGAGTGAATAGCAAACTAAAATGGCTGGCAGAAACTAGAGTGTGGCAGCACATGTAAACTAGAGTAGTCAATTTGCTTGGTGTTTTATATTTTAAAGAACGGTTGTGTCATTGTAGACGATTGTGGATTGATCCCCTTAATCAAAAACAAATTAACGGACAAGAAATGAGAGAGAATCATCAAGCGAAGCCATTTTAATAACACATCAAGCAGTGTTCCTACGTTGCATGTTAAGTTTGACACAAAAGCTTTGTGTTTGCAAGATTCTATATTAACGTACTACGGTTATGTCTAGGTCAATGTCAATGTAACCATTGTGAATGAGTCTATACATGTATTGGCTGCAAGCTTCTGTGTTAACGTACTAGGTTATGTCTAAGTCAATGTCAATGTAATCATTGTGAATGAGTCTATACATATATTGGTTGCAAGCTTTGGTGTTAACGTACTACGGTTATGTCTACGTCAATGTCAATGTAATCATTGTGAATGAGTCTATACATATATTGGTTGCAAGCTTCAGTGTTAACGTACTACGGTTATGTCTAGGTCAATGTCAATGTAACCATTGTGAATGAGTCTATACATGTATTGGCTGCAAGCTTCTGTGTTAACGTACTAGGTTATGTCTAAGTCAATGACAATGTAACCATCGTGAATGAGTCTATACATGTATTGGCTGCAAGCTTCTATATTAACGTACTACGGTTATGTCTAGGTCAATGTCAATGTAACCATTGTGAATGAGTCTATACATATATTGGTTGCAACCTTCGGTGTTAACGTACTACGGTTATGTCTAGGTCAATGTCAATGTAACCATTGTGAATGAGTCTATACATATATTGGTTGCAAGCTTCTGTGTTAACGTACTACAGTTATGTCTACGTCAATGTCAATGTAACCATCATGAATGTGTCTATACATATATTGGCTACAAGCTTCTGTGTTAACGTACTACAGTTATGTCTACGTCAATGTCAATGTAACCATCATGAATGTGTCTATACATATATTGGCTACAAGCTTCTGTGTTAACGTACTACAGTTATGTCTATGTCAATGTAATCATTGTGAATGAGTCTATACATATATTGGCTGCAAGCTTCTATGTTAACATACTACAGTCATGTCTATGTCAATATAACCATCGTGAATGAGTCTATACATGTATTGACTACAAGCTTCTATGTTAACGTACTACAGTTATGTTTACATCAATGTCAATGTAACCATTGTGAATGAGTCTATACATATATTGGCTGCAAGCTTCTATGTTAACGCACTACAGTTATGTCTACGTCAATGTTAATGTAATCATTGTGAATGTGTCTATACATGTATTGACTACAAGTTTCTGTGTCTACGTTATGTCTATGGTTGATTTTCGATGTGAATGGCCGTTAACACTAGCAGTGCATAAAACACGTTTTCTTGGGTGCTTTTTTTCTAAGAAGAGAGCCTGCTTTCCTAAGTGTTATCAACCAAAAAAAGTTTCTTTCTTTGAGATCCTGTGCCATTATGATGAATAGATTATCTAATTTACGACAAATTAGCTGGATTATTAAACAAAACACAGTGCACATGCATGTGTATGAACTCTGGTACCTACAGACAGAAGGTCAGGGTATGGTCACTTTGATCTTCTTCTGAAATTGTTTTAAACTTACTGAATGAAGAATAGGAAGCTGAGCGCTCAAGAAAACATGTGCACATAGTATATAAATTAGGTTGCCAACCAGGAATAAGTCCAAATGTAATCATAAAGAACTTGTATGTAATCTAAAGCATTGTTCACATTAACACCAAACTATATGCACAAGTATTCATTTCTGGTACATAATAATACATTACTACATAGTACAAAACATGACTACATTTTAATACATACACATGAAGGTAATGTTGCCGACTAAGGGTCTGTTTACTGCGCAACAGTGCAAATCCATACCAATTTTAGAAATTGAAAAAGCACTGTAAAAATGACCAGGCAGTGCCAAGGGAATGCAACCGGTTAATAGCCACTAGATGGCAGCAGTAGCATGTTTATTTGTTGTTAAATGAAATAGTATGTTCTATCCCCCCCCCCCGTCGCCTTTCAATGTTAAGGGAATGCACCCAGTTATGGATGATGCAAGATAACATTCAGAATAAAATATATTTTTATGTATTAACTATTCATTCCCTTAAATATTAATATAAAAATAATAGTTGCAACAAATCTTCACTTATCTTTTGGAATCCTTGCTTTAGACTACTTTTGCAATAATTTTATTGCATTATCAACATAATATCCTTTTGGTCTCAGTTTTTGATGTTGTTTATTTACACTGTTATGGTTACTGCTACTAGGTGGATTGTGTACTAATGTATTGCTAACTACTGGAATCAAAACAAATTTGGTAAACTATGCGCATTAACCAATAACCCTTCTTGAATTCTGAAAATGACGGAGAAATGATGGGACCCGGATAGTATACTGTTTTGGGTTAACATGCCTCTTGCAGATGTTGGTTATTTGAGGTTATGTGACACATGAGTTAGCTAAAGGTGATTTCATCAGAACATGATGTCACTGTCATACTACAATTGCGGTGCTCTTAATACATTATATGAAGTAATACTTTAGGTTAAATGGGGAAATTTAACACACAAAGCTACTATCAAATAAAAACTTAGCAATTGCTTTGCTTTTCAACGAAAAAAATAGCAGCACTTCCAGTAAATGAAAAAAATAATTATATTATTATAATTACTATTTATTATAATAATTATTGTTACTATTATAATAATATTACTTTTAAGAATATCTGCCAGCCCAATCAGATCTCCTTGTTCTTTAGTTATGCTATTGTTAGCCTTAAAAAGGCTGCTTTGACATCGAAGACAACAAAGAAAGAGTTGGAAACAGTATGAGTAAATGAAAGAAACAGATTCGAAAGAGGCATGAATGTTATTTTATGAGGAAAGAAGCATGTAGGTGCAGTTTTTGAGGAATATGTGGTAGTTTTACTACATATTTCAGCATTTACCTGCCACACTATTTGATTATTGCCATTACTGTTATTATGCCAAGAGCATTTTTGCTTTCCCACACTGTTAATTGCATATTTTATACTTTCCAGATTTACCTAAGCGAGTGCTGCCTTCCCGCCTTTTTGCAACACTAACTTATATGCTCCATTACGCCAATCATTGCACTTTTCACATGCAGGTTGGCTGCCTGACGTTATGCGGCCAACAGACCCTTAGTTGGCAACATTATCCACATGCATTCAAAATATGTTGCTGTTTTTCCCAAATAGCACAGTCATCACATCACATTTGTCTAAACAGCATCTGACTTTTCCCAAATTCATGTTTATTTTCAATTGCCCTTAGATAATATCAATTATCCAAAAGACAACATACCACAAAACAAACAGAACATCACATAATTTTGTAAATATGGAGAGAGAGGCCTTGTCCAGTCTCAAGATACTTTGATGGTTCAGTAAGCATGGAGATAAAACATGGATGGCTTGTCTGATTACAATTACCCACTTCAACAGTTACGCTCAATATTTTATGATTGTTTAAATGCAATACATTTATAGCTCTTCTTCTGTTTTACTCTGTACTAAGGAAGGGATGACACCAACATGCTCATTGGTGTTAAGTATTGTAGCATATTGGGGTTAGTGTAAATATATATATATATATATTGTTTGGGGGTTAACAGATTAAATATATATATATATTTTTTTTTTTTTAGCTCAACGTCCTTTAACCTGGTTGGTCATATCGGACGATGAATGAAATTGGTGAAACGATGCTCAAATGATCTTGGAGTCCATGGAGCTCAAAGCTACTCGACATTTGTCTTCTCAGGATAAGGGGAAACCCCCAAAAAAAAAACCTTATCCAGGTAACTCAACCTAAGCGAGATCCAAACTCACGACCTGTTGAATATGAGGCAGACATGCTACCACCACACTACCCAGGCAGGCTTAAATATGGTTTCATGTTCGTTAATGCCGTTGGTGGAAAAGTTAGTTCCTGATGGTTTAGTTAGTTAGGTTAATTAGAACAATATGTCATTTGGAACGTCTAATCACTGGGTTGGCAATCTGGTGACCATGAGGGAGATGTAGCATATTGGGGTTAGTTAGTATAAATATATTTATTGTTTGGGGGTTAACAGATAAATATTGTTTGATATTGGTTAATGCCAGTTGGTGAAAAAGTTAGTGACAATTTAGTGAGTTAGGTCAGTTAGAACAATATACCATTTAAAATGTCCAAACACTGGCCTGGTTTAGCCCTTCTAGCATTGTGCGGGCATAAGATTGGTTCCACAAAATAAATACAGCATAAAAAATTTGTTGTGTTCCATTCATCTGACTTATTCCACATCTCTGCAACAAATTATTGTTAAAAAAACTTATGCTACTATTTACTTCATGGTAATTGAGAAAAAATAGCAGAAATAGTCTTATTACTTGCTTCCCTGCAAGTAGAAGCAAAATAAAGGAGTACCATAGGTTAAAGTGATAAGTCAAAAGCTGGTTGATATGTGACTGAAGTTCCTTTGTTTGTATGGACGGGAGTTGACAAATTCTTGTATGAGAAATGTGTTTTTCAAAGCTGAAACCAATAACAAGGAATATCTCAAAAATGATCAACTCCATGAAAAAAATGTATATGACATAATTTGTGTGTTTTATCATGATCTACATTTTTCGTGTAGTTTTTGTCTATCTCTTGCAGTTTACCAGCTATGCAAAATACAATAAAAATCATTCAGAATAAATTGGTCTTTAGAGGCTATTCCCAGAAAATTCAAGATATACATTTTATTTGGGATGTAAACGTTTTAAATATAAGAGATTTTAATCAAAATCCTGAGAGCCACTTTTGAGGAAATAAAAATTTTTGAAACTTTTTCCATGTAAAGGGTAGTTTGGAGTGGGAGGATTTCTTGAAAATCTTTGTGTTGCATCCTTGGAAGATACCAACGGTCTTTACATTTTTTAGCTATACTGTCCCCCCAACGCGCGCGCACACAGACAGACACACACACACATTTTTCCAAAAATGCTTTTTTTTTAATTCAGGGGGACCCAAAACATATATTTCCAGTGAAATCTCAGTATCACATTTTTGGGTGGAATACAATACCTTCTCTACACACTATGTACATAGTATGTGTAGAGAAAGTGACAATGTATTAGGCTTTTATAACAAAAAAGATGAAATTTAAAAAAATAAAAAATCTGGCATTTATCAATTAAATTGTGACCATGTTTACATTGGTAAGACTAAACATCATTTGGAAACGAGTAAAAGAGCACTTTAGGAATATTAAATGTAAACAAATTGATAAATCAGCTGTGGCAGAACAAATTTTATCATGAAATAAATACAGAATGTTAAATTATTAAAACACTTAAATGGACCCATAGATTTTATGGTTGGGGAGAAGATATTTATATTAAAGAATAAAAATCATGCAATGCCTTAGTACACAGTCCACCTAGTAGCAGTAACCATAACAATGTTAGTAAACAAGATCAAAAAGAAAATGTATTGATGACCATTTTATTGTGAAACTAGTCCTTGGATTTGAAAAAGATAAGTGGAGAATTGTTACAATTATTAATTGTTATACTTATATTGGTAATAAATTGAATTTAAGATGTTGCAACTATTGTGTGTGCCAGTCCTCCCTTCTAGCATGACAACCACGGAAATCTCAGTACTTCGAACCTGTTCAACATGTGAAAATGTATCAAAGAATTTACTGGGAGCATTAACCATAACTGCAATGTAAAAGCAACGCAAATATGTTGTGGCTGATCAATGTTTGAAAATAACTGCCGAATGGTGCAGGGCTGTATGTTGAACATGAAGTACTTCTTCCTCAATAACAGTAAATCTTCACTCCAAACATTAATTGAGTCATTTTGAAATGCAGTTTCACCAGTTTAAAGTATGTTTGTTCAAAAGTTGCATAAAATAGAATCAATGCTTTCCAAAAAATTGTGAATATATGCCAAAGATTTGGCTTACAAACTGTAAAAAAAAAGAGAAGAATATGTGAAATTCTATCTTTGCAATGACATGTTTATGAACAGGAACTTAAAAATCTGATGTGTTCCATTCACATGACCTTCTCTATATCTCAAACAACAAAATATTGCTTCTATTTACTTCATACTAATTGAGAAAAAATTAGCAGAAATAGTCTTATTACTTGCTTCCTTGTAAGTAGAAGCGAAATAAAGGAGTACCATAGGTTAAAGTGATAGTCAAAAGCCGGTTGCTGTGTGACTGAAGTTCCTTTGTTTGCACGGACAGGAGTTTACAAATTCCTGTATGAGAAAAGTATGTTTTTAAAGGTGAAATCAGGAATAACTCAAAAACGATCAACTCCCAGATAGAAATGTATATAACATAAAATTGTGTGTTTTAACGTGCTCAACATTTTTTGTGTGATAAGTTTTTGTCTATCTCGTACGGTTTAGCCGTTATGCAAAATTCTGTAAAATTCATCCAGAATAAAGTAGTCTTCAGAGGCTATTCCCAGAAAATTCAAGACACACAGTTTATTTGTCAGGTAAATATCTTTAATATACAATATTTTAATCAAAATCGTTATAGCAATTTTTGAGAAATTCAAAAATTTCGAAAAAAAGTTCCATGTGAAAGGTAGTTTGGGATGGGGGGGTTTTTCTCAAAATCTTTGTGTCACATCCCTGGAAGATACTAAACTTAAGTACCAAGTTTGGTATTTTACTGACTTTTCGTTTATGACTTATCGTGCTCACACACACACACACACACACACAAACCTTTTTTTTGAAAATACTTGTTTTGGATACAGGGGACCCTAAAACATATATTTCCGGTGAAATCTCAGAATCAAATTTTTGAGTGGAGTACAATACCTTCTCTAATATATAACTTTGAGATGTAAGTATTTGTTACAGGATCACTTACCAATGCTTGGTGAGTTGGATTAACTATGGGAATTGCCAGTGAACGGCTGAATGGTCTTCGCTCTCTCTCAGGGTCCTGACTGTTACCGTCCACACAACTGAAAAATGAAGCTTCAATATACCACTCTCACACTCAAGTAATTATGTACACAGCCACTTAATGTACAAAAACACTAAATAAATAAATAAAACACCCAAAATGCAACAAATCAATTCCCTATTTAACTAAATGTGCTTATACCTGATTTTCAGCTTCAAGTTAGAGGGTTACATTATTTTTTTCATTCCCCATATAATTTAATCTATCCTTAGATGTATGTTCATGCATACATTATGTTTATAGTCCTTACTAGTTACTGCATTTTCATGTTGGGAGTTCAGTTGCCGACTGAGGGTATGTTGGCCACGTAACATCAGGCAGCCAACCTTTACATCTGAAACGCACAAGGTTATGCATAATGGAGCATATATAGTTGGTATTGCATAAAGGAGGGAACATAGTGCATCCATAGGATAGTGTGGAGAGGATGAAATTTGCAACTAACAGTGTGGGAAAGCAAAGCTGATGTTGGCATAATAACAGTAATGACAGCGCTTCTCTAGTGTTGCGGGTAAACGCTGAAATAGGTAATGAATTAAGTGAATTACATTAAGGAGAAATTATGAAGTGGAAAAATGGCATGGAGGCCTTTAGGGAGGCCGTCAAACAATTACTTTTCTGATTTACTACCAATGCTGCTATGTTTTTGTTAAAATGCAACAAAGCAATTGATAAGTTTTTATTTGATGGTGTTGTGTATTAAATGTATCCATTTAACCCAAAATATTACTTGATCAAATGTATTAAGAGCACCACAATTGCAGTGTGATGGTGACAGGGTTATCTTCATTTTCTGATGAAATCACCTTTCGCTAGCTTATGTACCACATAACCTCAATTAACCAACATCTGCAATAAATAGCTTAACCCAAAATGGTATACTATCTGGGTCCCGTCTTCCAGATTCCAAGGATTATTGGTTAGTGTGCATAGTTTATAACTTGTTCATTTTAAAGAATTCCGACAGCAAAAATGTACTTTATACATGAAACAATTACATTTTTATTTCTTTATTTAAAGAATGTAACGAAGGGAAGATACATAAAAATGTATTTGATTTTCACTGAGCATTGAATGGAGAAGAAAATTAGAGAGCTGTCAGCCAGCAGTTAATAAATAAGTACGTTTTTGATTCTTTATTTTAAACGATAGGAGCAAGGAAAGGACGATAATACATAAAAATAATGTTGTGTTGTATCATTGTTTTGATAAACTGGTGCTAATGTATCATTTAATGGGTAAGAAAAACAGTGCACTACTACGCCATTTGGCAACTTATAACCATGCTACTACTGCTATCTTGTGGCTGTTAACTGCTTGCGTTCCCTTGGCACTGTCTGCTCATTTCTACAGCACTTTTTCATTTTCTAAGATTAGTATGGTTTGGCGGCATTGCGCAGTAAACAGACCCTTAGTCGGCAACATTACCCAGTGTAGTACTAAAATAAAATGTACTTTCAGTAACTTATTATTTTTATTTTATGTCACATTTCTATAGCAAATAAATAAATAATTTAAAAAGCTCCAAAATATACCTGGCACGAGTTTCCTTTTGCTTCCTCTGGAAATGTATATATGCCGCTATGCATACAATCATTACAAGAAAGACAGCTATAGTGGCACCACCTGCTATGCTTGCTGTCTCCAGCATCACTCGCTGTCTTGACGCTGTTAACAATCACATTTTTATTTCAAATATTGAGATAAAACCAGTTTCACAACAACTAAATGAATACAAAAGATGCTAATCCTTGTGAATTCCTATCAACAACTGGACATCAAAAAGGGGAAGGGAACCGAATTACTAAATAAAGTTGTAAATAGAGAGAGGTATTAAAACAAAAGTTATAGTTTCTGAAAAATAAGCACATTTAACGTTGAAACAGATGCTTTCATTGCTAATACTTTTCTTGTTTATTAGACTTCAAACATTTATGAATGCAATGTGGTGTCCCAAATCCATAGTTAGCATATTAAAGTAAATGCCTAAATAAAGTTTGTGATTTAGTAGTAATAAAGAGACTTCCTTTGTTTAGAGCTTTTTCTCGACAAACGTACCAAACAAACATACATAACATAACTCATATGTATACAAATACCTGATAATATACATTTTATTGATTGATATTTAAAAAGTGTTATACAAAATATCTTTATATTAAATATTAGTAGTAATACCTTATTTTAATTTATTTCTGGGTCCTTATTATTTGTTAAGTTGCTTGTTATGATGGAAATTAAACATTTCAAAAAACAGCAGCATCTATTTTAGGAGTGTTCAACCACATTCGAAAATTGAAAACAGCAGTTGACATTTGAAGCTTGGATCATTCTTTGACTTAGAAGGCTGAACCCTTCTACCACTGTAACCAAATGGCATGGCTCCCAGTATGCATTTGCTGAATACCAGTGGATTCACAAAATGATCTTAAAGTTACTCTGCAAGATATTCTAAAGCAATTTCTATTTCTATATGTGTTCCTGCTCCCTCACCTTCCATAAGCAGGGAATCCATGGTGGGGGTTGGTGGGTGCAAAGAATAAAGATATAAACAGCAATTTTATCTCTTAGGACACCACATTTTTGTAATTTTTGAGGGAGAAAGAAGATGTGGGTCTCTACTACCAAGCAAACACAGTTTGCTTCACAGTTTTTGTACATGTTATTTTTATTAAATTCATATTGTATTATCATAGGACTCAGTAAAATGTCATCTTTTTTCAAGACATCACAGAAAATGCCAAATATATATAAATTCTTTTCCCTTCAAGAACAAAAATGGCTTCATTTTATTTTGCATTTCTCAACATTTTCTCTACTATGCATCCAATATAGACTTTTTCAACTTTGCTAACTTTGGAATGTAATTTATAATATATGCCATTATGTAATAGCTCATGTATTGTTAATGTTATATAATTCTGACCTTGGCTTTGTTTCATTGTTCTGACAATTTTGGTGTAGTGAAATCAAAGATTGACAAGAAAATTTGCAGCAATAGCAATTTGTCAGTATTTACTGGTCAATTCAGACTTGAACGTTTGTATGCAATAATAATAGTAGTTAACTATTCAATTCTGACAACACCAAAAACATGAGTAGACAAGAGGATGCATCCAGTTTTTTAGAAGATACAAAGTGTTGGAGCATTGTGCACGAAAAATTGGTCAAGATAATCAAAAATATGCTACAAAAATGTTGGTCACCACAATAAGAAATTCTGCAAACTGAAAATTTTTAGACTGACATACTTAGAGGCTATTTTTATAGCGTTTAATGCTTGCTCTTAGTTCACGGTGATATAGGGGAAAACCTGCCCCTGCACTACTTAGTCCACCACATGCAGTCGTCACCTGACTGAGAGACGAATGGTTTAACTATTCAGCATCCACTCTTGGAGGCATTGCCCAATGACATTGCTTAGAGAGAAAATAAGTTTATCAATGTATACAAATGTTCAACACAAGGTTCAACTCTGACATTCTACAAACTCCTATGATTTTTATTGCAATACTGAATAAGGGAAGCCATTTTTATACTTTTATGTTATACATACACAGTTTTGTAAATAATATTTCTCTAATTTTAGGTCATATTTTCATAAAGTTAAGTTTATATTTCATTTTCAGTACTTTTAAATTATCACTACTAAGCACTAACTGTCACACTCACATTTATTTATTTGTTTATAAAGAACATTGCAATTGGGCCTGTTATGGTTATAATAAATAAAGTACATTTACATACAATCACACTTAAACACACGAAACAAACAAAAATTAACAATTAATAATAAAAGATAAACGAAACTAGCATGATGAATAAACTATCAATTAATTCTAATTTGAAATTCTATGTATGTGTAATTATTCATTTTGTCATTTTTAAACTGAGTTTCAAACATGTTCAATATATCCACATCAAAATAGTGAAGACTGGTATAAATGTAAAATTGTGTTTAGTGATGAGTTTTTATGATTTCTGCATTTACTCTAAAGGTAAAATATTACTTCTTGAATCTACTTATTTTATTTGGCACATAAAAGAATATATTTGCAGCAATATGTCTATCATCAATGATTGAATATAAAATTTGATAGAAAATATTAATCCCACATTGTCTCTTCTAGACTTAAAATTTTAAATTTAAATATTTCTAAAAAGGTTTCATAATTTGTATACATAGGGTAAATTCCGCTTCTTTTAACTAGTACATATTTTAAAATTTTTGACAGTACTTTCTCTATTAGGCTGGCATATTTTGTGTTGTTAGTATTCCAAATGATAGATGCATATTAAAGATTTCATCTAACAAAGCAGTGTAAAGGCAAACTAACATTTTTTCTCTGTATGTGCATGAATTCTGAAACTAAAGCCCAGACATTTTAAATTTTGGCTATGATTAACTCCATATATCTGTTACTTATAAATTCTACTGTAAAATGAAGTTCTGGATTTTTATTTTCAACTACTTCAAAGAGTGATGTCATATTTATGTTATAAATATATTTAATGGGATTTTTACTTCTAGTGAACACATTTTTACACATTTACTAATTTTGAATGGGAATTTATTTGCTTGGCTTCATGCATAAGTTGCACTGAATTTTGAAGTGTTCTAACACTGGTGATACTTTTGTTAATTTAACTTCATCAATTCACGAGTAAACATTAAAATGTTGGAATGGTAAAGCATTGATAAAATACAAAAATAATCGAGCTCCTACGTTGAAACTTTGGGGAGTCCTTACATTAACACTACACTGGAATGACATATACTGTGATCTGTCTTTTAAATACTTTCATTAATGAAAAAGAAAAATCAAAGTTTGATTGAATGCCTTTTGGAAATCTACTTGCTTAGCCTCGTCTAGTTCTAACGACACATATCAGTAAAATTAAGAAAAATCTGATGTGTTCCATTCACATGATTTTCTCTACATCTCTGCAACAAATTATTGTTAAAAAGCTTATGCTTCTATTTAATTCATGCTAAATGAGAAAAATTAGCAGATATAGTTTTATTACTTGTTCCTTGTAAATAAAAGCGAAACAAGGAGTACCACAGGTTTAAGTGATAGTCAAAAGCTGGTTGCTATGTGACTGAAGTTCCTTTGTTTGTATGGACAGAAGTTGACAAATTCCTGTATGAGAAAAGTATAAGTTTTTTAAAATTGAAACCAAAAACATGGAATATCTAAAAACCGATCAACTCCACGAAAAAAAAAAGTATATTACATAAATTGTGTATTTTAACGTGCTCTACATTTTTTGTGTTGCAAGTTTTTGTCAATCTCTTACAGTTTAGCAGTTATGCAATATTCCGTAAAATTGATCCAGACTAAAGTAGTCTTCAGAGGCTATTCCCAAGAAATTCAAGATATACATTTTATTTGTCAAGTAAATATCTTTACTATACGATATTTTAATCAAAATCGTTAGAGCCATTTTTAAGAAAATCAACATTTTCGAAAAAAATTCCATGTAAAGGGTAGTTGGAGGTGGGGGGATTTTCTTGCAAATCTTCGTGTCGCATCCTTGGAAGATACCTAATTTAAATACCAAGTTTGGTATTCAACGGTCTTTTCGTTTTTGAGCTATGCTGTCCACAGACACACACACACGGACCTTTTTCTGAAAATGTTTTTTTTTTGTTTCAGGGGGACCCAAAACATGTATTTCCGGTGAAATCTCGATATCGAATTTTTGGGTAGAATGCAATACCTTCTCTAAACACGATGTACAAAGTATGTGTAGAGAAAGTGATATTAGTTATAATTGATCTTTTAGTCATGAATCTATGTTGCAATGATGAAATTACTAACTTTATATGATTAAATGCGGTGGCAGAGTGGTTAGACCATTAGCCTCCCACCTAGGTAGTCCAGGTTCGATCCCAAGTGCTCGCATGTGGGATTTGTGGTGGACAAAAAAGGTGCCTGGACAGATTTTCTCTGGGTCCTCTGGTTTCCCCCACCAATTGCTACATCACCACCTTTCCTGTCATCCATTTTGCTTTCAATCAATCATCCACTTCCTCATGCTCATACCTGGCTACGGGTTGACCACTCGTTCAAGTACCTTGGCTCCCTGACAGGCTTCTGACCCCTAGGCACCCACTTATAAGTACTGGGGGGGGGGGGGGGTCAGTGCTTCATACAGGGAAAGTCAGCCGACCACGTGACGTAATGTATATGATTAAATACTTTAAAATTGTTGCTGGTGTTGACAGAATAGAAATAGGTCTATAGTCATTTATCATTTTGGAATTTCCCGATTTATGAATGGCAATTACTTGAGTTAGTTTCCAAAATACCTTGATGTAGACTTAGATTATAAATTAATATTAGGGGTACAGTAATAGATCACCACATCCTTTGAAAATGTATGTTAGTATTCTATAAGGTCCTGCAGATAATTTATAATTGCCAATTTTATTTAATTTTCACTTCTTGTGTTTACATTACGGGAGTCTAAAATGTTATCACAGTCTTACGGGCAGCTTGGATGATTCTGTTTTGTTCTTTTATACTTCTCCCTCTAAAGATCATCATGAAATAATTAATGAAGTCTACAACTTTATTACCAAAATACCAAATAAATAGCAAAATTACTCTAATGCAACAAAAATTGGTAATTATCTGTAGGATATTATGCAAGAAACCAAACTTACGTAAATAGGATCCGTCCAAGTCTTTGAATTCGCATCTCTGTCCGATATAGCCCTCTGCACATCTAGAAAAGGAGAAGAGCCCAACAGTGATAAGAATCAGGTGACAAGCACACAAAACCTTCTCTCTCCCTATCATTTCAAAATGTAACATACCATCTATTTTTCTAATAAATGTTTAAATAGAAACAGTTCCATATTAAGCAATATAGGCTTGGCCACCTATAAGATGCATAAAAGCACTCAACCATTTATAACGTAAGTTGATTTTGTTAATAAATACCAAATGCAAAAGATAAGTCTTATAATTTCAATATGCAAACTTTAACCTAAGAAAATGTACATCATAATTAACATTACTAATGCTTAGCCAAATACTGATATTTTAATGAATGAGCTCCATGTTTTTCTTATAGTGAGTCCTTAACATTTTATCCAAATTGTTAATGTCAGTTTTTTAACAAATCTGATGTGTTCCATTTGCATGACTTTCTCTACAACAAATTATTGTTAAAAAGCTTATTCTTCTATTTACTTCATGCTAATTGAGAAAACATTAATTTTGTCTTATTACTTGCTTCCAGGTAAGTAGAAGGGAAATAAGGGAGTACACTGCTTAAAGTGATAGTCAAAAGCTGGTTCCTATGTGATTAATGCTGCTTTGTTTGTATAGACAGGAGTTGACTAATTCCCGTATCGGAAAAGTGTAAGTATTTCATAGCTGAAAACAAACAACAATAAATATCTCAAAAATATCACCGCCATGAAAAATAATGTGTATAACATAAATTGTGTGTTTTTAACGAGCTCTACATTTTCTATTAAGTAATTTTTTGTCTATTTCTTACAGTTTACCAGTTATGCAAAATTCCGCAAAATTCATCCAGAATAATGGTGTCTTCAAAGGCTATTTCCAGAAAATTCAAGACATACATTTTATTTGCCATGCAAATATCTTAAATATACGGCATGTTAATCAAAATCATTAGAGCCATTTTGAGAAAATCGATATTTTCGAAAAATGTTTCCAAGTGAAGTATTTTCTTGAAAATCTTCGTGTCGCACCCTTGGAAGATACCCACTTACAAACTAAGTTTGGTATTTAACGGACTTTTCGTTTTTGAGCTACGCCCCGCCACCCCCCCCCCACACACACACACACATACACACTCGCGCGCAGACATTTTTCTAAAAATGCTTTTTTTTTTTTTTTTGTGGCATTTAGGAGGTCCCAAAACATATATTTCCGGTGAAATCTCGGTATCGAATTTTTGAGTGCAATATACACTATGTGCATGGTACGTATAGAGAAAGTAAAAATAAAAATTAATTAACATTTTCCATGTAAAGGATCTTCGGGTTGTGGGGGTGTTCCATGAAAATATTCGCCTTATGTTCTTGTACCGTATTTCTAGGCATTATTGTTTTATTCACGAGCCCAAAAATGCATATCACTCTGATAAAAGATTATAAGGAATTTCCCTAATTTGAAATTATAAAGTACGTACTGTCCCGTTTTAACACATACAGAACACATTTTCCCCACATATTTAAACGAGTCACCTCTGCATGGTTAGAATTATTTATTTACAGTAAGTACTATTTACCGATTCAACATTTCAATCAGTGTTCTCCATCTAGCGATTCAGCAGTATTATGTCACGCTAATAATTAACATGCAGCGCAACAAAAGACAGGCGAGAAAATGAACATATTTAGTGTCGCAAAAACCAACGTTGTCACATTTTCTCATAGTAAGCTTTCGCACTTTACGCGTGGACATTTACTTCCTAGAAAAATGAGAGAAAACAGGAGATATGTTCTGTGTTTCATTCCATATGGCGTAAATGGCTTTCTTTGATTTCATTGGCTGAAGCGGCGCAATTAGAAAATATCGGCGACTTCCGAGAACAAAGAAGGCGTGCGATATGTGTTACCTGAGCAAAGGCAAAGCGCATGTTACGATTAGAGCAGCACAATAAAAGTGTATGAGTACGTTTCCATTCTTTGCTACAAGATAAATCCAAGACCGATCAAGATAAGCTTTGTCTCAAATATATGCATATTCAAAGTCCTTGGCGCAGAGTTACTGATCTAGATGGCAGTAAACAACCAAAGCCCATGTCGATAAAATATCAGCTAAGAAACAACAAGACTTCTGCCGAGGAACAAGCTTCCTTTCAAGAGTTATTGAGTATATTAATAGGAGTTGCAATCAACAGGAAATGGTACTTCCCGAGAAGAGAATAAAAATGTTTACACATATGTGGTGCAGCAGTAAATGTGATTAAACCAAAAGAATAAATTTCAAAAACATTATGAATACTACGAACATACAATTTAGCAGAAATATTTAAGTTTCGAAAAAATAAATGATGTGATTAACTACTTTATTGTGCCAGTAAGAGCTAACTGAATATTGCAATGATGTAAAGAAAGTCTTGTGTAAAATGAATCTTTCAACTAATACGACTCATCTATCTTTTTAATGGTTTCCTTTTTAATTTTGGACCAAGCTTTTCTTCTTCTTTTCAAATCATGCGATTAGGCCAGATATAGTTTAAGGTCCTTTAACCTGGTTGGTGAAATGATGCTCAAATGGGCCGGGTCTACTGAGCACCCGATTCATCTTTCATGATAATGGAAAACTCAGAGCAACTCGCCAACCGAGATTGGAACTCGTAACCCACAGAGGTGGGTTTGTGAAAACTAAGTAAGGACGATGTACATATCATTGCCCAGTATTAACATGACGCGGACGGAATGAGGTGTACAATACAGGGAAGACGAGCCACAACAAAGAACTGCTCCTCTAAGCTGGGACACCAGGCCACAGGCACGGAACCACGTCAGGAATTTTACAAATATCCACTAACACAAAACAACTTCTTTTTTCAAGATGACAAAAAACCGCTTCACATTCTCAGCAACCAGCTTTCAAAACCAATGTCACCCAGCAACTTGACTTACCCAAAAAGGCAGTCCATAATTCTTTGGACACTCGTTAAATTTGTACTTTATTAGATCGCTTAAGAACAGCTTTATTTATTTCAGGGAAACAACCCCTGAAACTAATTTTTTTTAGTGTGTTGGCAAAACTTTTGTTTCAAGATTTATATATCAGGGTTATAAAGGAGGAGAAATTAAAATGCATATTGAAGCCTACAGACAGCTTTCTTTCTTTTTACTTTCTCTACACGTACTATGTACTTGGTATAAATTTGGTATCTTGCAAGGATGCGACACGAAGGTTTTCAAAAAAATCCCCCCATCTCCAACTACGAAACTTTTATCGAAAATTTTGATTTTCTCAAAAATGGCTCTAACGATTTTGATTAAAATATCGTATATTAAAGACATTACCTGACAAATAAAATGCATGTCTTGAATTTTCTGGGAATAGCCTCTGAAGACTGCTTTATTCTGGATCAATTTTACAGAATTTTGCATAAGAGATATACAAAAACTTACCACATAATATTCGTTGCTGATATAATAATACAGTGCGCTAAGGCAAGTGAAATTTTTAAAAAGTGGGCCGTTTGTGATGACTGAAATTCCATTATTCGTGTTGCATGGATACGAGAAAAAAGAAACAGCGAAGTATTTGTAAATTCAAAGCAATAACAAAAAAGATCTCGGAAGCTGCTGACGCTATAAAAACGCACTTCACACACATTTTATTGTGCCGGAACGGTTTCACAGTTGAAGCTAACGCCAAAACTTTAGTAAGCTACGGACCTACGGCTTTTGTGTAAGCTTTCAGAGTTTCACAGTACGGCTTTACTGAGCTGAACAGTAAAGTTGGTAACTCTTGAGTGAATTTCCATCATTTGGCCATACCATGCTGTTCTTAAAATAAGCTTGTGCAGTTCATCAACCAACATGAGCGCAATATTACTACTCAAAACGTATTGCGAACTTTATTTCTCAGTGCAGCAACCGGGAAGTTTACCACCGAGAAACCAAAAGCAAACTTGGAGGCCAATGCAATTAGTATGGTTCTATTTCCTTATTGTTCAACGTTATTTGGGAACATGCACAGCAATTAAGTATGTTCAAATGAGCTATTCTGATAGACATGTCACGTAGAATCCAAAAATAATAATTCAAACATCATTAAATTACAATTTAATATGCAAAGAGAATATCGCATCCTCATTTGTGTGACGTCACAGTCCAGTACGAGGAGGTTAACACGTTTTGCTGTGTACCACACCGTTTAGTTTATTATATTATGGTCCATTTGTGGCAGTTTTTGAGAAGCATGTGTAACGAAGCATTTTGATTTCGGGATCAACTTGAATTCTGAGCAAACATTGAAACAGTATAGTTGCTCTGGCACCAATACCTCGCAGAACTACAGTGCATTGTTTATTCGCAATCCTGAAATCAGGTATAAAAGGATTTTGCCATTGCTAAGCAATCTCGAGGATATATCCCATTGTGCTGTTGCGGGGTTCCTTATCATGTAATTTGTATTCTAATTTCAAATGGTTGCGCGCGCGCGCACCTGACACTTTTAAAACCTCTTCAAGAACAGCACTTTGTTACTTATTTACTGAAAAAGAATGTTTTAACGACGCTGTCAATTGCCGGGATCACATCAGCGGCGGCGGCGGGTGTCGCAGTTTCGTCCCGCAGGAGTTATTTTACATGCCAGTAAATTTGCTGACATGGGACTGTCGCTTTTAAGCGCTTAAAAATCATCGATCTGGGCCTGGTTAGAACCCATTACCTTGAGTTCAGAAGGTCAGCGCTTAACAAACCGAGCTACCTAGACCGACATTTACTGAAAGACAGTAGAGAATACAATATTACCCAAAAAATAACTTATGTTTTCTCATAAAATCGGATGAAAAACAAAACTTCTTATTCTATGCTAAGCAGTTTCCATTTTCACTATCATTATAAAAACCGCACTTTCATATGCTCTTTTGGTGGGGGGTGTGTAAATTATTTTGACACCATGATAAGCAGTTCTTTGCAGCTTATTAGCATTACTTTTGCGTCTCAGAGCGTCAACAAAATGCAACTATTTTCATTCTCCCCCATTAACTTTATGCTTTTTGTTTATGCTACGAAAAAAAATTGGTTAAACAAAAGGTGGTTATTTGACTTAATGAGAAATACGATTATTATCCTTCACTGTTATCGTCTGAAAACTAACCATAACGCATCTTAGGTTTTTCAATATAAGCATTACGTTTATTCCAACTTAGCAAACCTGAATAATCAGGTGTATAATAGGCGGTATGTTACTTAATATTACGCGTTTTATCCGCGAAATTTGGCAGTTAAAAAATATTCGTTATTTCTGAAAATCTGTTACGATTAATGCAGATTATCAATTGTGTTGTGTTAAAAAAATAAAGAACAAAAACGTGAAATTAAAGCTCTAACAAACAATATACATGCTTTACAGGTAGCTAAGTTCGTCCCGAACGATCACATCACGATTCGGTCGCTTACATCACAAGCGTTTCCGAGACTTACCAAATAGCAGCTTAAAATAGTTTTTCTTGCCTTGAACAGAATGTAACAATGCACAGCAATATCATTTTATGGTCATTTCAAATAAAAATAATACATATTTTGTTCTTAATGACGATGTTAATTGTCAGGATATATCAACGCCGCCGGTGTGCTGGAATTTCTCCCGTAAAAGTTCTTGACAGTAAATCAATTGAACTGTGGCTGTCGCTTTTATGCATCAGTGTGGGCCAAGTTTGAACCCGTGACCTTGGGATGAGAAAGCCAGCGCCAAACCAACTGAGCGACATGATATTTTGAGGATGAACTTTTAGAACGAGTGCATGTGCCCAATTGTTAGAAGCATTGTTTCTGACGAAAGGCTTTGTTACAAATGCGATAGCGAGTACGACAAAACGATATGGAGTATAAAATATGTAAAATAAAGTGTTGTTTGCCAGCCGGCTTTGCATTTATTTGTGTGAGTAATAATCCAACTCTCTCGTAAAATGCTCGGTCATTCCATAGTCTTCTATTGCATAATTTGTATTTTTCATCGCTAACATACGCAATTTAGCATGGTTTGGTTTATTTAAGCCTAAGTTGAGCTGCGTAGTGTACAACTCAATGTAGTTTAAGCCTCCGTAACCCGATTCAAAACTTAAGCTCACAGGATAAAATCGGACCTATTTGTTTGGACATTCAAGTATCTTAATATTGTGAATTGAAATACCTACTAAGTTTCGTATTTAACTGACACGATATTTCGTTTTTCAGTTATGCTATTCTATCTATCTCACACACACACACACACACACACACACACACACAATTATAGAACTTTTTCTAAAAATTCTATTTGTGGGGTTTAAAAACGTGCATTTTCGGTTGTCTTGGTGTCGAATATTTAGGTAAGTAGTAGACAAAGTAACAATTATTTGGCATACATTGCATATTTCAATGGGTCTATAATTATTGTGGTTAGTTTTAGTCTACCTCTTAAGGTTTATCAGTGGCACAATATTTTTTGTTTGTTTGTTTGTTTAACGTCCTATAACCTGGTTGGTCATATCGGACGATGAATGAAATTGGTAAAATGGTGCTCAAATGATCTCGGGGTCCACGGAGCTTAAAGTTACTCGACATTCGTCTTCTCAGAATAAGGGAAAACCCTTATCCGGGTAACTCACCCTAAGCGAGATTCGAACTCACGACCTTTTGAATGTGAGGCAGACACGCTACCACCACACTACTCAGGCGGGCACAATCTTATTATTGTAAAATTATTTAGCGTGGAAAAGACTTGACCGTCTATTCATATAAAATTCAATGTACTTAGATACATGTTTTGGTGTTGCAAATATTTTAAAGATGAGGTTTTGTTAATCAAAATCATTATCGTTTTAAGCCGTCTTAGATCTTGTGTCAATTATTGTATGACGAAGTAAAATTAGAAACTACACCAAGTAAGAAACAAAGAAAAAGAAATGATAATATTCTCTTTTCCAGGAAATATATGCTGCTCTCATTTTGTGGGAGTTTCTTACTTAATATATTACAATATACTTTATTAAACTTTAAAATATAGGTACAATAATGTCTAATTCTAAATATACTTGTAGTTACTTGATTAGAATGGTCTTAACGTTTTACGTAAAACAACTGTATTGTCTAATTGCGTGCATTAGAGCTCGCGCCCGTTACTAAATTGAGAACTACTGCTTCAAACTATGCCTAGACATGACAATTATCTTGTACCGATTTATCATTATCAGTGTGCACTTTCGCTAGTATAAATTTTGTGAACTTTACAAATAAACTCCCTTAATTTTGAATGAAAATGTTGTACACATTGCAACCAAATTCTTATACATAAAATAGACTTCGTACATGCTGGCGCGGTAATTGATTTGTTCCAAACCTACGGACAGATGACACAGTCGCTATGGCAAACACACAAAGTTTACAACCTAAATTTCGGATGCATTGCATTTCTTATTCCTTGAACAAGCTGATATTAATGATTCATTAACATTAAAGGGTTTTAGTGCTTAGATGAGGCGTCCCCAACAGTAACAGCCCTCAAGCCCTGCGGGCAAGAAATGAAGGTGCTACAGTGGCGGAACTACCATTGTGTAAATTAACTTACATTTTCACTGTCAATAACATAATAATGATTGCAGTATTTTATACACTTTAATACTGATAGCTAATATAATGCAAAATAAAATCTAATTGGCAGGAAATTCAATTAACGAAATACAAACAGTCGTATAAAACTAATAAACTTGTTGTTGGTACTATGCAATTCAATGAAGTAAACAATACAAATAAACATAATGTTCTTCAAATGTCTCTATGAAAGCTGCTCTTTCTTAGCCAGACAATCGCCGTGCAGTTGGCTGTTTTCAACCAGCTGTTCAATATTGTTTGCTTTCAGTGTTCATCAATTAATTAGTTTCTGTGACGTGACTTTGTAAACTTCATTAAGGCCGAACATGCACAGAATTCTTCCTGCTAGATTGTGGTGTTTCGCTTCTTACAGAGGTGTAGAACAACTTTATTCACGCCTCTGATGTAGATGACAAGTTGTGCAATGAGGGTTACATCATTGTGCAAGAGAAAACGCGATGAATGTTGTAGTTTTCTCAGACAACTGACTCCGAATATCGTCTGCAAGGTCCTCCACACGACGTGTTATCGTGTACATACTCTGGACTCAATTCTTCAGTTGCATCTCACCTTCCTGGCAATACGTGATGCTATTTTGTAACTCACTCTACAACACTAGCACGAGAATGTTCATCTTCCTTGTCCATTTTACGTTTCAGATCTGCAACAACACACGTGCGTTCAGTGTCGTGTGCATGATATAGCGAGTAATGCCGTTGCAAATTATATTTAGTTATTTTGTTTAGAAGTGTGCAACACACTAAACATTCTTCCATAAACAGAAAGTTTTGCTCGCATTCGGCTCGATGGACGACCGTGTT
The DNA here is from genome assembly GCA_030762935.1 of Hymenopus coronatus. Taxonomy (NCBI): domain Eukaryota; kingdom Metazoa; phylum Arthropoda; class Insecta; order Mantodea; family Hymenopodidae; genus Hymenopus; species Hymenopus coronatus. The sequence goes on from CM060887.1 coordinate 85,950,908, forward strand.
CCCAGCCTCGCAAGCACCGCCACTGCACGGCCCGCAGTGCGCCCTCAAGCGACCTTGACTAGACTTGGGGATGCCTGGATTAGATCAACAATGCTGTTGTCATGTCTATTTCTTGAGTTGTCACAGCTATGATATCACATATTTTAACTGTTTAGCTCGTTTTATGAGGCAAAGAGAAAGTTAAGCGTGAAATTCCATTTACCTCATGGCATGCATGTACGGCACTACACGCTGACCTTCACCGAGGGGTGCAATATTAACTGGTAAGTGAGAGGGGCGAAAACGTGGGTAACAATAGAGAACCTAATCCGCTCATGAGTTTGCGCTTTCACTGTGTTCCTAGAGAGAACGTTTTCAAAGTGCAATAAAACACAATGGGGAGGGAAGTTCTCATCGCGGCGGGCAGGTACGTACGTGACTTCACATTTAAACAACTTTACTGCTCAGGAAAACAGTACATCCTTCCGCCATCAAGCTTTTAACAACGGTATAACACGTGACACGTTTTATTTGGGACACCAGTTTCTGGCAGCTAACATACCAATATCATCACTAGCTCCATTTCTATTTTAGGGCTAATGGAAACGACCCATAGCTGGGTGCGGTTGCTTAAATACCAGGGCCCACACATCAAATTTCCCACTTCACTTGCGTGTTTCCCGATAAAACACCAGCAGATCTCAATTCCATTCCGGAGATGGCATATCCCAATGGCCACTTAAAATATGTCAGCATCTTCATAATGTAACTAATTATAAGGTCAATGAATGCTAATTAACCTTTTCACTAAACCTGTGTTTTAAGATTTTCCTCTTTACCGGAAACAAATTCAAGTTAGTTGGGGAATGTCGGAATTTTGCTATGTGGTAAGAGAAACCGTACGGAAATGCTGTTCCAATTCCGGCTATGGCATCCAATTCTTGAATCCGACTCTCCTTTACAATGAAAGGAATTTTCTAAATGCTGACAGAGCTACATAACATTAAAATTTGTTACTGAATTAACTTATGTAATAAGTAATCTTCTACATGTTACTTTCTCTACACGTACTATGTACATAATGTAAAGAGAAGGTATTGCAATGCACCCAAAAATTCGATACCGAGATTTCACCGGAAATACATGTTTTGGGTCCCCCTGAATCCAAAAAAAGGATTTTTACAAAAAGGTCCGCGCGTGTGTGTGTGTGTGTGTGTGTGTGTGTGTGTGTGTGTGTGTGTGTGAGAGAGAGACAGCATAGCTCAAAAACGAAAAGACCATTAAATACCATTATGTTTGGTATCTTCCAAGCATGCCACACGAAGATTTTCAAGAAAATCCTCCACCCCCAACTACCCTTAACATGGAACTTTTCCAAACATTTTGATTTTCTTAAAAATGGCTCTAACGAATTTGATTAAAATGTCAAATATTAAAGATATTTACCTGACAAATAAAATGTATATCTTGAATTTTCTGGGAATAGCCTCTGAAGACTACTTTATTCTGGATGAATTTTACGGAATTTTCCATAAATGCTAAACCGTAAGAGATGGACAAAAACTTAACACACAAAAAATGTAGAGCACATTGAAACACACAATTTATGCCATGTATATTTTTTTTCGTGGAGTTGATGGTTTTTGACATATTCCTTGTTTTTGGTTTCAACTTTGAAAAAATGATACTTTTCTCATACAAATTCCTGTCCATACAAACAAAGGAACTTCAGTCACATAGCAACCAGCTTTTGATTATCAGTTTAGCCTACAGTACTCCCTTATTTCCCTTCTACTCACAAGGAAGCAAGTAATAAGACTGTTTCTGCTATTTTTTTCTCGATTAAAATGAGGTAAACAGAAGCATAAGCTTTTTAACAATAATTTGTTGCAGAGATGTAGAGAAAGTCATGTGAATGGAACACATCAGATTTTTACTTTCTCCATACGTACTATGTATATAGTGTATAGAGAAGGTATTGCACTCCACCAAAAAATTCGATACCGAGATTTCACCGGAAATATATGTTTTAGGGTCCCCTGTATCCAAAAAAAAGTATTTTCAGAAAAAGGTCCGTGTGTGTGTCCGTGAACACGATAACTCAAAAACGAAAAATTGGTAAAATACCAAATTTGGTATTTAGGGATGGGACACGAAGATTTTGAGAAAAATCCGCCCACCCCAAAGTACCCTTTACATAGAACTTTTTCGAAAATTTTGATTTCCTCAAAAATAGCTCTAACGATTTTGATTGAATATCGTAGATATACTAAAGATATTTACCTGATAAATAAAATGTATATCTTGAATTTTTTGAAGACTACTTTGTTCTGAGGGAATTTTGCATAACTTAAACCGTAAGAGATAGACAAAAACGTACCACACAAAAAAATGTAGAGCACGTTAAAACACACAATTTATGTTACATACATTTTTTTTTAGTGGAGTTGGTTGTTTTTTAGATATTCCTTGTTTGTTGTTTTTTTTTTCAGCTTTAAAAACTTATACTTTTCTCATACAGGAATTTGTCAACTCCTGTCCATACAAACAAAGGAACTTTCCCTTATTTCGCTTCTACTTACAAGGAAGCAAGTATGAAGACTTATTTGTGCTAATTTTTTCTCGATTAGCATGAAGTAAAGGCTTTTTAACAATAATTTGTTGCAGAGATGTAGAGAAAGTCATGTGAATGGAACACATCAGATTTTTGTAATATGAAATGTGATTTACAATACAAAGTGTGAGTAAGGTTATTTTATTAAAAAGAAGGGTTCTTGTTATATTTAGTTGATAACATAGCATTGTCCTTACAAGATTAGCTACCGAAGCTAACACGCGGCTTGGGTAAAGAGTAAGGAAATGCTTCGTTTAGTTGTTTCAGAACCTGAAAACATCACACTCTTGCAATTGGCTCCGAGCAATTCCTAATGCCTGCGCCGCCTTAAATGCTCCTTTATATATAAGACACAAATATATTTGTGCCCGTTTTAGGTACATACATGTGACTTTTCTCAATTAAATATTAATGCTATTCTTCAAAAGTGTCTCTGGAAACTAGGAAATGCTATCAATATCTAATATTTATCTCCGAAAACCTCTAAGAATGGTGCAAAAACCTTTGGATTACTAAACTAAGGGGTACTTTATTCCCAGAAATCCCATGTGCATATATCAACAAAGTAATGACTCAATGAAACAGTTCAAGATAAGATGACCTTTTAAAACATTCCTTTACCACAACTAAATTTAAATAAATCTGTTTCCCACAACCTACATGTCTGTGCTGGCGCTCAACCCTATACATCTTCAAACCTATTTGTCAATCTGGTATTTGAACATTTTTATTTTTTAACCTGGTTGGTCATATCGGACGATGAATGAAATTGGTGAAATGATGCTCAAATGATCTCGGGGTCCATGGAGCTTAAAGTTACTTGACATTCGTCTTCTCAGGATAAAGGAACCCCCCCCCAAAAAAAAAACCTTATCCGGGTAACTCACCCTAAGCTTGCGTACAGAAACACATCTGAAGTCCGCAAAACTGCGTATGGAGGTCCTCTACTGCCCTCATTCAACGGCATTTCTTATATCCTTATTATTGCATTAATACATTAGATGCGTCTTCAATTTTGAACATTACACCAAAAGCTTGAAAATGAGGAAGTAGTTTATGTAATCGCTCTGTTAAACTCCGTTATTCATTGCGGTATCCGATAATTGTATGTTATAATGCTTATGCTTATCATGGCTAGGCATCTATTCAGAACAACGTGGGTAACTATGCTCAGGCCAGCGTAATGCATAGAATTAACGAGCAGTACCTTCGGCTGAATACGATCAACTAGGTCTACGAAATCTCACATAATTGTTGAATTCGCTCCAATCAGTATTCATTGTCAGCGTTACGGCAACACGGATTAAATTCGAGATAAACAAAATCTATAATTTATTTTAATATACTCTGATACACAAGATACAATTAATAAAATTACCTTTAATTAAAATTATATTATAATCCAGTATTAATTTACTACAGTTAATCAATCTTAACAATTTATTTTACAAAAAAAGCAACATTTATTTAATTCACAATATATATGTGTGTGTGTGTGTGTGTGTGTGTGTGTGTGTGTGTATCTTATAATTAAACAATCCAAAGGCGTATTCCATAACAAATCAACTTGGAGAAGCATTTCCACTTCGGCTATCTGCATCGTGGCTTCGTATTCTGCTATTTCCCTTCTAGCCTCCAAAATCTCTTTTAGTAACTCTCAAGTACATACATTTACATATAGATGTTTACTAAAATTAACTCAATTAAAAAAATACAAGTACAAAATTAACATTTATTCCAATAAATTAAACATTTCTTTAAACGAAACACAAGCAAACATTTGATAGAATCAAAATATAAACTTTATTACTTGCACCTTATGAACTGATACCAATCATTCTTTCAACTTCACGTGTCAATATTTATTACTTTCTCTACACGTACTATGTACATACTGTACAGAGAAGGTATTGCACTCCATCCAAAAATTCGATACAAAGATTTCACCGGAAATATATGTTTTAGGGTCCCCTGTATAAAAAAGAAAAAGAAAAAGAAAAAAAAAGTATTTTCAGAAAAAGGTCCCGTGTGTGTATGTGGGTTGTCAGTTTGTCTGTGAACACGATAACTCAAAAACGAAAAGTCAGTAAAATACCAAACTTGATATTCAAGTTTAGTATATTCCAGAGATGCGACACAACATTTTGAGAAAAATCCCACCACCCCCGAACACACTTTACATGGAACTTTCTTCGGAAATTTTGATTTTCTGAAAAATGGCTCTAACGATTTTGATTAAAATATCGTATATTAAATATATTTACCTGAAAAATAAAATGTATATCAGTTTTAGAAAAAGATCCTCGTGTGTGCACGAAAACTAATTCGATGGTAAATACCAAACCTGGCATTTATGTTTAGTATCTTCTAAATACTCAACACGAAGATTTTAAAGATCCACTCGCATTCATCTAATATTTACATGGGCATTTCGTGAAGTTTTGTGTTCTCAAAAAAGGGCTTAAGGGTTTTGATTAAAATATATGTTAAAGTTATTAACGTTATAAATATATGTATATATTTTATTTTTTGGAAATAGCTTATGAAGTCCAGTATATTCGGAAGGAATTTAATATAATATTGTATAACTGGATTACATTAAAATGTACTATACAAAAAATAACATATCTTTAAAACACATAATTCATTCAAAATAACTTTTTATGACGTAAGTCACTTCTGAAATATCCGTTTTTAATAGGTCCAATTTCTTAATTGTCATTATTTTAAATCCCAGCCGATTTTTAGTTGTTTCTGGAAATTTATGGAAAGAATATGGAATTTTAAGGTCAGCATATAGCGTCCGTTCTTAAACATTTGACTATCCCTACTCTCTTTGAAATTATAACGGAATGTATAAGTTAACTATTTCTATAAAGATTTATCTCAATAGGAATGAGATAGAAAAATAAGCTTTCATAAGAATAGTAGATATAGCTACTAATAAATGATAGAGTTAGAGAAAGCCATATGAATGTAACAAAATTTTACTTTGATCTTCAAGCATCAATATTACGAACTTTTATGCAGTTTAACTAATTTTAATATTTTGCTCAATTTTCTTTAAACCCCTAATAGTTAATATAATATTTCTAAATCGTTTCGGTAATATCAAAATTTGTAAAACCTCAAATTAAAATACACTAATTAAAATACTAGCGGGCATTTTTAGATTGTCAAATTACCATTTGCTGACCAACACGTGTGCAAATATAAGCATTTAGTTATCGGTGCAGGCAAATTACATTTAAAAACAAAAACCTTAACACTGAAAAGTGAAATAATAGTAACAATAATAAAAAACCATATTTAATTCCTCACTAAAGAGGGTATTCTCCAACCTAAAAACACACATATTTATGTCCATTTATAAGCTTTCTCCACTTATCTCTATCCTGAGCACCAAAATTCTACATGGGCATCCGTATGTTGTGTTTTCAAGAGGTCTGAGGTGCTCTGTTCCCTCAGGTTCTCTTTCGTGGACCATTTTAGCAATTCGTGGATAACACCTTCTGCGTCCCAGAACACTGTGGCCATGATTTTTCCAGCTGAGGGCTGCGTCTTGAATTTCCTTTTCTGGGGCGAGTCTTTGTGTCGATATTCCACAGACTGACGTTTCGTCTCCGGGTCGTAATGGTGTACCCACGTTTCGTCTCCTGTCACAATTGAATGGAGACAGGCGTCCCCTTCATTCTCGTAACGCGAGAGGAGTTCCTGGCAAATTTCAAGTCTATGTGCTTTCATTTCAGGAGTCAGCATCCGGGGTAGCCATCGTGCACAGATCTTCCGATGCCAAGCAAAGCAATAATGTGACCCACACGTTCTTGTTGTGCTTGCAATTTCTCTCTGAGTGATACGACGATCGCTCTGAATCAATGTGTCAATATTTAGCTTGTGAAACTCGGTGGGTGCTGTCACAGAATGTGCAACTCTTTGTTTGTCACGCAAGTCAGATCTTATTCGCCCTACGCGCACAGTACTCACATCAACACAAACTGCTTTCATGAATCTCCTTTGGGGTGACCCCTTCTGCTGTCAAGAATTCAATGACTGCAAGTTGCTTAAATAGCACTGACCGACCGTTTGCTCAGGGTTCCATACTTTACACTGTAACATCACAACTGTTCAATGCTAAGGTACCGCCTGCGATGCCTTAAGTAGTTAAAGCGGGCGTTAAATACTACAAAAAAATGCTAAGGCTTCCCGCCAACTGGAGCTGTAGAGAAGAGGCTACGGAACAAGCCAGTACCTGCTGCATACCAATGCTGCCATCTGCTGAAGAGTTACGAAGGTGGAGGCATTACTTTTCATTGAACCCTGACGATACCATTTTAATTTATTTTGGGGGAATATTATTTAATAATGTTTTCACACCTGAAAATATACATCCGGATCATTTTTGGTTTTCCTAAAATACTAACTGCTGAGCTACTGAACTGCTTTTTACGTTCATTTCTATAGCCCCCTTTAAATGTTGTGATCATATCGGGACTGAAACACAGAATTTTGAGAGTTTTAAAGAAAACTTTCTACTCCTCGCTCAGAATCATACCCGGGACTTCCGGGTGGGAAGTCAACTCGCTGGCCATTCGATTATTTGAATTGTTTGACCGAAGAGTGATGTGCACTAATGATGACCCGAATATTTCATCAGGAAAGCTAATAATAGAGGAAATATTACAGTATTAAAGTATACCTTTTTCCTTTTTTCGCTTATGTTTTCTATTTGTTAAAACATGTTTTATGATTCTGATTCTAGAGTCTTGTTTTTTACTTAATCGCACAGAGCCTCCTAAGATCTTACTTTCGACCCAAAGATTAGAAATGTTGATCTTTTTCAACGATTGTGGGTAAAACTTACACTTTTATGGTGCCATTACCATTTTGTTTTCACAGTTTATAAAATATAGGATTTCTTCTGCTTAAGGATAAGTCTGAGACATAGTTTCCTTTATGCGCGTAAAAGTCATTAATTACAAGTTCCGCATTTACTGTGCACTTGTTTTAAAACAATTTCCATCCTACTTCTATTCCTTTCTAGTAGAGTGTTTGCTTTCCTTCCTGCTCCAGATCACGAAGAGAGCGACTGGCTAACATTTGGACTTCAGATTGATCTTCCTGAAAGCAGGAGGAGTTAGAGTTCAAACCCGCCAAGACTGATGGCTTGAAAGCGACAGCCCCATGTCAGTTGATTTACTGGCATGTTAAAAAGCTCTACGGGACAGAATTGCGCACACCAGCGGCGCTCATATGATCCTTGCAATTGACAGCGTCGTTGACATAAAATGCTTTCAATTTACGAAACCAATCATTTCCAATGTATGCAAAATAATATATTAATAGATATGAATGAAAGATATATCTACTATGCTGAACTCCTTGTTACCTCATTGTGAGGTCTTGGCCGACCAGCGACAACCTGAAGGCCCTCACAACAGTTATAATACAGCCATGCATAACGCAGCTTTGATAAGAATACCTACCTATATAATGTAAGTAAGGAATGAGTTTCATCTTAACATCACAAATTAAATTTATGCTTTTTAATTGTTTATTTTATATAGTGTTTAACCCCCTTCTTACTACATGGCGGTAGACACATGCAATGGAATGAGATCTGGGAAGGAAACGTTCCAGGGCATTTGGCAGTCATGAAGATCGAGGTAAACCTGAAGAAAACCTCAGTAATGGAGGAATTTCAACCATGGACCTTCCGTTCACCTGTACGACCCTTATCGACCTAGACAACCCGTGTTGCTTCATGCTACTTTACCTATTTTAGAAGAGAAGAATAAAAGCAAACGATAAGTAATATATTTTAAATTTTATGGAAATAACTAGACAAAGGCATTTATTTATACTCAAATCATTCCTTTAATATGTAGCATTTATGCACAGAAAAGGTCCATGATATGGACATAAACGTAGCGATATATAAGGTATTATGGTCCTTAATAAAGCAGGGCTTATAATTTACAAGACCAAAGAGCGAGTGCAGTGCTACATGGGAGTCTGTAGCCCAGTAGGCAACAGTGAACCAGTGTATACACAGTGCTGCAGTCAACCCTTCTTATGGGTCTCAAAGATTGCAAGCCTATTAGTAATATTGTATTTATATCCATAAAAATCTGATGTATCCCATTCACATGACTTTCTCTACATCTCTGCAACAAATTATTGTTAATAAGCTAATGCTTCTATTTACTTCATGCTAATTGAGAAAAAATTAGTAGAAATAGTCTTATTACTTGTTTCCTTGTAAGTAGAAGTGAAATCAGGGAATACGATAGGTTAAAGTGATAGTCAAAGGCTGGTTGCTATGTGACTTAAGTTTCTTTGTTTGTATGGACACGAGTTGACAAATTCCTGTATGAGAAAGGTATACATTTTTTAAAGCTGAAACTCAAAACAAGGAATATGTCAAAAACGAAAAAAAATGTATATAATTTAACGATCAACTCCACGAAAAAAATGTATATAATTTAAATTGTTTGTTTTAACGTGGTCTACATTTTGTTGTATGGTAAGTTTCTGTCCACCTCTTACGGTTTAGCAGTTATTCAAAATTCCGCAAAATTCAACCAGAATAAAGTAGTCTTCAGAGGCTATTCCCAGAAAATTAAAGATATACATTTTATATGTCAGGTAAATATCTTTAATATATCTACATTTAATCAAAATCGTTAGAGCTATTTTTGAGGGAATCAAAATTTTCGAAAAAGTTCTATGTAAAGGGTACTTTGGGGTGGGGGGTATTTTTCTGTAAATCTTCGTGCCGCATCCCTGGAAGATACCAAACTTAAATACCAAGTTTGGTATTTTACCGACTTTTCATTTTTGAGCTATCCTGTTCACAGACACACTGACACACACGGACCTTTTTCTGAAAATGTTTTTTTTATACAGGGGGCCCTAAAACATATATTTCCAGTGAAATCTCGGTATCGAATTTTTGGGTAGAATACAATACCTTCTCTATACACTATGTACGTAGTACGTGTAGAGAAACTAAACATGACCCACGATATTTACTTTCTCCACATAATTAATAAAATGGAGTCCCACTATTTCTAACAAGTTTTACAATCATTTTAAATATTTCTTCAAGACCTATCCTTAAAGGGACAATAGGAACGTAGCAATATTATATCATATTTAGTTGTTTGGCCAAAATTTGGCTTCCTTACTTTCAAGAAGTGTGGCGTGATGTAATAAGTAATTTTTGTGCTTTAAAACTATTGTAAAATTATTATTTAAAACAACACTAAACAATTCTATGCCACAGAGGGGATTTGGTACTGACTTTTTCAATCTGACTCTACTTTTTCAACTCCTATATTATACATGGCTTGTGTGGAAAAAACATTTAATTAACAGGTGTTCTTAAAAAGCTTAGTCTTCTATTTCGTTAATCCCGGAAAAAGTTTGCATAAATAGTTCTGCTACACATGTCTTTGTGGATACAAAGGAATAGTGGAATGCACTACGCTTAAATGCTTTTAAGCAGCGGCGGCTGCTGTGTAGGAGCACAAGAGCACGTGAACCTCCATTATTTCTTGGTGGATCTCCTTTTTCTGTTTCAGGAAACATTTAATAAAATGCGCTATCCGGTGCCACTTGTTTAAATATACCGCCCTCTGCTCTTCAGATTGAACACAGCTGAGAACCTGAGTATGTGGCAACAACGCTTGTAGCACAGGCCTCGTGTAACTAACGTTTAGAAGCTCTGCGCTTACGCGGGCAACAAAACAGCTCGGAATTTTACAGCCAGAAATCAGCACTGCGATCGTGCACTTTCATTTTCATTAACGACTCCAGGGTTCTGTTTATCAGCGGGAGGTGCTGCTATCTTTGAGATTTAGTTGAAACTATCCGGAAGTGCAGTCTCTGTGAGACGCGCTATTTTTCTTAGTAATTTGCATTTTAAGCGAGAGTTAATCTTAAGAGAGTTAAGCAGTTCATAACAGAAAACAACCTCAACGAAGGAACTTTTCCGCAACTAACCGAGCTACTGAAGAGTGTTATCACTACGACCTTGACTACATCAGAACCAGAAATATGCTTTTCCACAATAAAAAGAATTAAAACCTTTACTAGGAATACGATGGGTGAAGACCGACTTGGCAATGCTTGCTATTGAGCAAAAACTGGTCAACACCATAAATGACTTTAATCACGAGTGATAGAAAAGTTTGCACATTTGAAAAACCGGCGGAATTTCTGTACAAATAAATTTGGTGTTAATTGCGTAATTCAAACAATGTAAACATTATTCACTGCAAATACCATTCTTCACATGATTTCACCCCTTCATCACCTCAAATTGCTGTTAACTCTCGGAGACTAAGAAATCCAACATCTTTACAATACTGAGTGGGTGAGGATTTGTGTAACAAATTTATAATTCTTGTTATTAGCCACTATCATTGTTTCTAATATTACTGGATTTGTGTTGCGACGTCGGCGGTAGCTGTAGTTGCACAGGCTGCTGCGGTGTAAATTGCTGATTTTGTGAACACTTAAATTTTTAATCCAGGAGCCGCCACTGCTTTTAAGATTCTGTTATTATACTGAATTTTCGGTATCTCTGCTTGACGAATTACTACATCCCATTTGAGGACAAAATAAGCATTTTAAAAACTAAACCAAAACAAGAAATATTTCTCGGAAATTAATTATATATATATATGTATGACAAATTGGTGCTTTAACAAAATCTATATTTTTGGGATAGTAAGATTTTAGCTCTCTCTTAAGATTAGCAATTATGCATAAGCCATGTAGAATGAAGAGAACTTCATGATAAACATTGTCATAACAATGTCTTAAATATGTTGTATTTTAATTAAAACCGTTAGAGCGTTTTTGAGGAAATCAAACATTTCGAAAAAAATTTATTAAAGGGATTTTGTTAAAATCTTGTCGCATCTTTGAAAAATGCAGAAATTAGTATAAAGTTATTTAGCTGACTTTTTGATTCTGAATTATGCTGCTCTCTCTCTCTCTCTCTCTCTCTCACACACACACACGTGCTCTGTGTCAATCGCGCTCTCTCTCTCTCTCTCTCTCTCTCTCTCTCTCCTAAAACGAGAAATTTCCATTTCCATTTGTTTTATTCCTGGCCGTGCAAAGGGAAGCGAATTTCCTTATTTGCCTACTACTTATAGAAGAAAAGCACTCACTCGCAGTTGTACAACAAGGACTCGCCGATCTTGACGGTGAAGCAGGTAGCGCCGTTGAGGCAGTACCAGGTGGCGTAGGCCGGCGGGCAAGCGTACGTGTGGAATGTGATGTTGGGGCGCGCCGTAGGGGATGGAGGCCGCGGCTTCGGCGTCGACCGACTCGAACATGCTTCTGCAACAACAAAAACATCTGATGTCTTACACTCGCATGACTTTCTCTAGCTTTTCTACAAACTTCTTCTTTCTGCACCTTGTTAACCATAGGCACAATCTTCTTATTACTTAGTTCCTTATAAGTAGGAAGAAAATAAGGGAATACACTATAATAGTCAAATTTTTAAAAGCTGTCATTCCAATCGCTTTGTTTGGCCAGGAGCAGAACAAAAGATAAACGGACACACACACTGAGAAAAATATAACTACTTCACAATTGAAACCAATAACAAGGAAAATCTTGGAAACGGTTACCTTCACAACAAAAATATAAAGGACATAAATTGTGTATTTTGACGAGATCTACATTTTCTGTGTTGGGAGTTTTGGTCTATCTCTTACGTTTACCAGTTATGCCAAATTCAGAATATTTAATCCAGAATAAAGAGGTCTTCAATGGCTATTCCTAGAAAATTCAAGATATACACTTTATTTGTCTTCTTAAATATACGAGATTTTAATCAAAATTATAAGTAGAAGGGAAATAGAAGAATACACTCGGCTAAACGGACAGTTAAAATGTGATTGCTATGGAGTTGAACTCAGAGAAGAGAAGAGAATGCACAGGCTAAAAGTGATAGTCAAGTTCTTTAAAAGCCGGTCGTTAATTGAAAGTCCACTCTTTTTTATTGCCAGGAGTAAACAAACGAGAAGCGAGAAGAAAGGTATCTTTCCGTTTGAAGATAAAGTGCCTTAAAATTTATACCAATAATCCGCAATATATCGAAAACGGTTAGCTCTAAAACAAAAAAATCTTATGTGTTCCAATGAATGACTTTCTCTACATATCTGCAACAAATTATTGTCAAAAAGCTAATACTTCTATTTACTTCATGCCAATTGAGAAAAAAAAAAAAAAAAAAAAAAATTAGCAGAGATAGTCTTATTACTTGCTTCCCTGTAAGTAGAAGCGAAATAAAGGAGTTCTATAGGTTAAAGTGATAGTCAAAAGCTGGCTGCTATGTCACTCAAGTTCCTTTGTTTGTATGGACACGAGATGACACATTCTTGTATGAGAAAAGTAAAAGTTTTTCAAAGCTGAAACCAAAAACAAGGAATATCTAAAAAGACGATCAACTCCACGAAAAAATGTATATTACATAAATTGTGTGTTTTAATGTGCTCTACGTTTTTTGTGTGGTAAGTTTTTGTCTGTCTCTTTCGGTTTAGCAGTTATACAAACTTCCGTAAAATTAAACCAGAATAAACTAGTCTTCGGAGGCTAATCCCAGAAAATTCAAGATATACATATTATTTTCAGGTAAATATCTTTAATATACGATGTTTTAATCATAATCGTAAGAGCCTTTTTGAGAAAATCAAAATTTTCGAGAAAAAAAAGTTCCATGTAAAGGGTAGCTAGGGGTAGTGGGATTTTCTGGAAAATCTTTGTGTTCAATACCAAGTTTGGTATTTAACAGTCTTTTCGTTTTCGAGTTATCGTGTTCACAGACAGACAGACAGACAGACAGACAAACAGACACACACACGGTCCTTTTTTCCAGAAATGTTTTTTTTTTTTCAGTGGGACCCAAAATATGTATTTCCGGTGAAATCTCGGTATTAAATTTTTGGGTACATTACAATAGCTTCTCTATACACTATGTACATAGTACGTATAGAGAAAGTAAAACGTGTATGACATAAAATATGTGTTTTAATGAGATCTTTATTTTTGTTAGCAAGTTTTTGTCTATCTCTTATGGTTTGTCAGTTATACAAACGTCATCCAGAATGAAGAGATCTTCAGAAGCTATTCTCGGAAAATTTAAGATACACATTTCGTTTGTCATAAAGATACCTTAAACATAAGGTATTTTAATAAAAATCGTTAGCGCTATTTTTGAGAAAATCAAAATAAATACCTAGTTTGGTATGCAACCGACTTTTCGTTTCTTAGCTATGCTACACACACACACACACATACATACGGACATGTTTTTAAAAATGCTTTTTTTGGAATCAACGGGTCTCAAAACATAAATCTCGGTATGGAATTTTTGGGTGCATCACAATACCTTCTCTACATAGTGCGTGTAAAGAAAGTAAAACTGTATAAGACATAAATTCTGTGTTTTATCAATATCTATATTTTTTGGTGCAGTGAGTTTGCGTCTATCTCTTACGGTTTACTAGTTATGCAAAATGCAATAAATATCAACTAGAATAAAGAGGTCTTCACAGGCTATTCTCAGAAAATTCAAAATATACATTTTGTCATGTAAATGGCTTAAATATAAGAGATTTTTAATTAAAATCGTTTAACATTTTTGAGAAAATCAAAATGTTCGGAAAATGTTCCATGTAAAGGGTAGTTGGGGGTGAGAAGATTTTCCTGAAAATGTTCTGGTCGCTTCCTTGGAAGATGCTGAACTTTGGTATTTAAGGGACTATTCGTTTTTGAGCTTTGCTGGCCACAGACCCTTACACACATGAATATTTTTTTAAACGCTTCTTTTTTTTTTGGATTGAGGGGGACCCAAAACATGTATTTCCGGTGAAATCTCGGTATCGAATTTTTGGATGCAATACAATACCTTCTCTTAAATTAGGTACATAGTACGCGTAGAGAAAGTAAAAACGCTTATCTACATTAGACAACTTACAAGAGAACAACAATTTAAGGCTTTTGATGTTTGCGGGTAATAACAAAATTGTAAAATTTATAATAAATGATGATTAATTGATGAAAAGGATAAGATTTTCCGGATGGAAATTTGATTAAATCCTCCAATTGCCCCAATAAATGCAGAAAGGATAATTATAATTTGAATGTAGTAATTATTGATTAGTACAGTCTATAGATAAGGTATTGCATTGCACCCAAAAAATAGATACCGAGATTTCCCCCAACAAAAACGTCAAGTTCAGTATCTTCTAAGGATGTGATAAAGATTTTCAAGAAAAAACCTGCACCCTCAACTACCCTCACATGGAACATTTTTCGAAAGTTTTGAATTTCTAAAAAATGGTTCTTAACGATTTTGATTAAAATACCTTACGTACGTTTAAGACATTTTTATGACAAACGAAATGTACATCTTGAATTTTCTGGGAATACTTCTGGATGACTTTTGTATAACTGGCAAGCTGTAAGAGACATACAAAAAAATGTAGACCTCATTAAAACACACATTTTTTTTTGTAGAGCTAACCGAGGTATTCCGGATTATTGGTTTCAATTTTAAGCCACTTGTACTTTTCTCAAATACTCCTCGCGGCAAGCAAAGAGATTGCTTTAGTGACCGGCATTTATCGCTTTAGCCAGTGCATTTTCTTATTTCCCTTCTACTTTAAAAGAAGCTAGAAATAAGAGTAATTGTGTTTAGCATGATGCAGTAACAGTTGAACAAGAGGTTTGTTTACCGAACAGCGAGTTGAGCATTATTACATTTTTTGCTTTTTACTTACAAGGGGCCAACTAATAAGGACAATTTCTGCTAACCTTTATCTCGATTAGCATGAACAATAATTTGTTACAGAGATGTAGAGAAAGTCATGTGAATGGAACACATGTTCGCTGCGGTAAATAGATATCCAGTCCAGTGTAATTGGCAGGCTGAGGGCAGCCCGAGGTGTGCTAGACGTGTCCCTGTTCTCGGAGAGAACTTAACCACGTTCTGACGGGATTGTGGGTTTTGCAGGATGGCGGGTGTGTTTTGGGGTTGTGGAGTGACAGGAGGAGGCAAATATTGCTCCTCGACGGTTGCCTTGATTGTGCACCGCTGGTGTGTGTTAATCAAAATGTTTGTTTTGACGTTTTAATTTTGAATCCAAGCAACTCTTGAAGGATTATAAGGAGCTTAGCCGTAGCAGCTGTTGGTGGTGCTCCTTCGTTACCGGGGATGCCCGCAAGTCATGCGGGGAAGCCGGTATCGCCTGAAGCGGCGGTTTGTGGGATCGTAATCCCCAAGAGACCTAACGAGGGCGCTCCGATGGAATGGTAGCCCTTCGTTGAATTTTGTTGCCCGACGCCTAATCTCGTCCTCCAGGTATGGTAGACCAGAGGCTTCGTGCAGGAGTCTCGTTGGAAAGCCTCGAGGCACAGAATAGATAGCCCGAAGGCACAGAATAGATAGCCTATTCTGTACCCGCTGAAGCAACAGCAGACTGGAGTCTGCCGCCATGCCCCAGATCTCACAGGCGTATATTAACAAGGGGATTATGAGAGCCCTCAAAAGGCGCAACTTAAGGGGAACCGTCATCGAGGACCTCAGCATCGGGTACAGTGAGGCCGCAGCCCCATTGCCCCTGTTCGTATGGATGCCTGCTGAGAATAAGATAGCCAGTACGGATGTGAGGAACAATGTGATACGAAATAACGGGGAAGGGATGAAAGAAAAGGTGATTATGGAGCTGGAATGAATGGTGGGGGGAGAAAACCAGCCGCTTTGTTCACATGAGGTCCCCCTGGGATCGAACCCTCTCCTTGGTGAAAGAGAGTGGTCTTACATATATATTTGTAAAACCCAGTTTGGGCGGTTAAAGTAGAGAATAAGAAACAAGCCAAGCAAATAAGAAATCATATCACTGAGATAAGCTGTTCTAATATTTTACAGTGTTTAGTTCCAAAGTTCATATACAGATGCAGTAATAATCAAGGATTAGTTTTAATGCAAGTCAGAAGGTGTCGCCAAGCTGTGCTGCTGCTGCTAAAACTGGATACGTGAAAACCTTAATAAGAGCTAGGAAGCGAGTTGTACTTTCAGATAAGCAGTTCACCAGTCGATTCATGCCTGTCAAAGTCAATGTCAAATATCTGTCACCTCTTATGCACTGTACTGATAAACATGTGTTTTCATATGTATATTCATATCTACAAAACATCTATACAAATGGCCTACTATATAAACAATGTCAATCGTCTGCCTCCAATTCTTCCACACCTGACAGCCCTTCGTCTTCACTCACGTCATTGTCATCATCAACGCTATCGCTACTCTCTGCAACATTATCCTGGATTAGAATTCTTTCTTTTTGATTTTCTACAATGATTTCTAATGTTCTCAACATGTCGACATACATTTTCCCATTCTGGTCTGGCAATTTCTGCAATTCGCTGGCAACACAACTGTTCCACATCTTTTAATTTAAAAGTGATATATTAAATTTTATTTTTCTTTCTTTCATATCTTTGAGAACCCTGGAAACGGAACTCAGTGAAATATCAGTTGCCTTGGCTACTCTTTCATTCACTTTCTACAGGTTTTTGAAGAACTCAGGGAACATACATTTTCTTCCTTCATCTCTACGTCTTGTTTCATGAAGTCAAGGACATGTGCAATTATTTCTCTGCTCTAAGTAATACCTTGCCACTTAGCTTTGTAGGGTGGGAGTCAAGGTTAAAATAAATATAATGAACACTATTTACTGCCCACTTTGAATACAAACATATGCGGAACACTTTCGATACAGACTGTACAAAGTTTGCTTGCTGTGACTTTATGTAAGCAAAGTATCATATCCCAAACTCCGATAAGCTAGGCTCGGTAGCTGGGTTGGCGGTCAGGCTCACTATTCCACAAGTTTTCGCCGGCAATACACTAATAATCAAGGATTAGTTTTAATGCAAGTCAGAAGGTGTCGCCAGGCGGCGGCTGCTGCTGGCAACCAAACACGAAAATATGATAGTCGATGAAAGTCTCTTTTAAGAACTCCGGGCTTCTAAGTTGGTTAGGGTTATCCGAAATAGGTAGGTGTTCCCTTCACTAATTGATATAAATGGCTGGTAATTCTTTATTTCTTCGTACTCCGGGCTTAGTTAAATGGTGTCTAAACTGAGATGATAACTGTTTATAGCTGTGCGATTGGATTAGATTGATGTTAATAAAAGGAAAGGCAAGTCCAAGTGAGAGGAAACATTTACTCAACGCTTTTCTAAAACATAACATTAGTATAATACTTATGATTATATTTCGTTACTCTCTTCTCGTATTTCCTTCTTTCAGCAATACTGCAATTTTCTCCCTCATTTCATTTCTCGCTTCATCTTTGTTGATAATTCACGTTTTGGCAGAAAATTGAGCTGGGAAGCTGCTGAGGGAAGAGCAGGTGAGACTGTCAGTTGTGTGTGCCATACGGTCTGCGGACGGTTTCCCCTTACACGTGCTCTCCTGCCCTCACGATTGGTGCCCCCTCCGGAAAACATAACCCGGACTAGCTCCTTCCTTCACATCGGCGGTAGGTCAGTGGGTCAACTCACAACGCGCAGCGCAATTCATTCTAAATTGTCAATGAATTAATGTCAAATACAGCAACAGAGAGTCTTTACTGGCAGCAGCTGAGCGTCCAACCCACCAATTAAGAATGAATAACCTGATGTGAACACGTGTAGCGTCATTTATAATCATTATCTTCATTTTCATAGCTAGTTTTAAAAGATTTATCCTTCTCTACTTTAAATATGATAATTATTTAACAAATTGGCTCATTGTTAGATAATATTGCGACTATAGCAGCCTGAGACCACAGTCAGCTGTTTAGAAAACAAATCTGTATATCGTCATAATATTATCCAAATTCTTTAAATGAAGTTGTGAAAAACTAGAGAACAACCGCTCTCAATTTAAAGTATGGAACTTAAAGATTGGGAAAACATTATCAACGAATATTTAGAAATTGATATCACAAAGTTAAGAAAAAAAGATGTATTCTTAGGACATCCATGTTAATCTTGCAGCAGTGAAATTTTCACTGTGGGCGGAAATCTCTGAATATCCACTTGCACCCTTAAAAGATCATGACCGAAATCTGCTATTTATATTCATCTATCTTTCCGCTGTTCACAGAGAAACAAACAAGCAGATAAAATTCCATTTGGGCATATAGAAACCCTTTTTTATATTAATTAGATCGTAAAAGGTCTCGATAAGAGATTTTTGGACTTAATTTTTGCTAAATTAAATGCGCGGTAAGACAGTAAAAATAACATTTCAAACTCAATGTGTTGAAGCTGCGTCATACCGAGTTGCTGCAATACTTGTCGCTTGCTAAAACACGCAACTTCTGCACTCACACATTTCCCAGCACTTAAATTAACCTCAAGACTCAATGAGGGTTCCTGGTCTTTAATGTCATATAACAGCTTTATCCTACATTTCTCGCTGTAGGAGTAAAGAGCATCGCTGTAATGAAGCGAGAAACTATCAGCGCTATTCTGTAACGTTTTCTTAAACCAAATTGTTATTGACGCTAACCAACTGTTTCGACTCTCTATAACTTCCCAACAATAAACCCCGAGACTCTTTACTAAAGCGGTTACTACACATCCGATAGGCATACATGTTTTAATGCTGCTGTTAAAGAAAAGTTGAAATTTTAATTATCAAATGTTTATTTATTCGTTGTAGCATAAAATATAAGTGTTAGGTATTACGCTTGGGTAGGCAAAAATGTAATAGCTCTATATTATATGTGTATGTAGTAACGTCCTTTACCAGGTCAAATCGGAAGATGATGGAAATCCGTGAAATGAGGCTCAAATGAGCCCGCGGTCCTTGGAGCTTAAAGTTACTCGACATTCATCTTATCCCAAAGCTTATCCTAATCGTGATTCGAACTCGGAACCTCTTGAATATGAGGCAGAAACAAATGTTGTGAACCTCGTATGGAAATAAAAAGCAAAGGCTACTCATATAAAAATGTTATATTTAAACAGTCATTACTGTGTTGATTTCAATGTTTCACGAGTATATATGCTTCAATTTTAAGTTAAAATTATGAGCTGAGCACTTTTGAGAGCGATATTTGTTCCTAACATATTTTAAAAAATCTGATGTGGTCCATTCACATAATTTTCTCTACATCTCTACAACAAATTATTGTTAAAAAGCTTATGTTTCTATTTACTTCATGCTGATTGAGAAAGAAACTACCAGAAATAGCCATATTACTTGCTTTATTGTAAGTAGAAGCGAAATAAGGGTTAAAGTGAAAGAGTTAAAGGTTAAAGTGAAAGCCAAAAGCTGGTTGCTATGTGACTGATGTTCCTTTGTTTGTATGGACAGGAGTTGACAAATTAATGTATGAGAAAAGCATGTCTTTCAAAGCTGAAACCAATAACAAGGAATATCCCTAAAACGATCAACTCCACGAAAACAAATGTATATTACATAAATTGTGTTTTAACGTGCTCTACTTTTTTTGTGTGCTAAGTTTTTATCCATCTCTTACGGTTTTGCAGTTATGCAAAATTCTGTAAAATTCATCCAGAATAAAGTCTTCAGAAGCTATTCCTAGAAAATTCAAGATATCCATTTTACTTGTCAAGTACATATCTTTAAGCTATCCTGGCCACAAACACATACACACACACGCGCGCGCGCATTTTTCTAAAAATGTGTTTTTACTCAGGGTGTTTCCAAACATGTATTTCCGGTGAAATATTGGTATCGAATGTTTGGGTGCATTACAATACACTATTATATAGTACGTGTAGAGAAAGTAAAAACGATGCAATCTTCTAATAGAAGTGGCTACTAGAAAGCTATTTATTAGCTTCTTATAACCATAGAAAATGGAATTGTACTGGTGCCGCTGGAAGAGGAAGAGCAGTCAGTTTGGTTATAAAGTAATCATTTATGCTTAATGTATTTGTACGAAAAATTATGCAAAATAAAGTATTAGTAGCAGCAACATTCCGCAAAATAATTCATCTGGTGGAGCAAGTCTTTCTTTTCATTGTGATCTTACACTTAAGAATACCTAAAACAATAAATATCTTAGCAGATAGTTACCAGCTATTATTTATTCCAGATTAAGATAAAAGAACATTTCTACATAGTGAACTGAAGTTGAACGTTCCAAACAGAAGTTCCTACTTATACCTAGAAGCATATTAAAATGTCGGAAAAATGTGCACGTCAACTGGTACCTTTAAAAATGTCAGTAAAAGCAAATACCATACAGAAAAGTAAGTAATAATTGTGAATCGACACAAACTAGTGAAACTTTAACTCTGGCTATCAATTCTTTTGCTGTCTTTCCTAAACTAAAATTTAAACTCATTTGAGAGCAAATTTTCAGCCCCTGGGCGAGTTTTCTTCATAAAAAGTTAATTCTTTGGAGCACTTTCCGTTCTAAATAATGGATGTGAATTATAAAAATGCATATATATTTTACTTTTTCGTCTGAAATATTCACAGTAAGTTTCTGCCAAGAAAAAGTAACAAAATTGACTAGGAAAACAAAACGCATACATTTTCGGTAAGACATTTCAGTCTTCGAAATAATAATCTCCGTCACAAACAAGCTACACAATGTTCAATCTTTAACAACGAAATTTAAGAATAGCAGAAGGGTAGTTTGGCGCCATTGCATATATACAGACACTGAAATATCCATGTCAATGAGATTAGGTAATTTCAACTGGAGCGATAATGTCGAAGCTAAAGTTCATTTCTTTGAAATCTTATCGCACCTGACGTTCGTTTGTTTAATCTCCTGTCTTCGATATGGTAACATCCAATCTTCACTTTTAATAAATGTCAGTTCCACAATTGTACTTCCAATTAATTCAGCCACAATGTTTATTGAAAGTTTTATCCAGTTAATGATGGATTTAGTTAAAAAAAAAAGGAGTGAAAATAATCATTATTTGTATTTCTTATTTTTGAGATGAGTGCAATAACCCCAAATAAAATAACTGTTCCCTATTTCTATTGTTGCTATCGATATTCGTACATTGGGTGTAGGCCATATCATAAGGAAAAAAGTGTACCATTTGAGAACTAATGTTACGTACTTCGCTGAACACAACTCGTGCTTCGCTCTGGATGAAAACACTGCTGGTATACGACACTCATTTAGCGCAATCGTTGCTCGTGCAGTTTTGTCTAAAATGGTTGTAACGATTTTGCTCAGAGTTTACGATCTTTGCATTTTCAGCGAATAACCTGAGAGCTAACCTTTCACTCGCTCATAGACAGCTAGTTTTGTCTAGTGCTCCATTTTATTTTCTCTAGCACATATGTACAATGTGTATAGTAGATTTAGAAGGTAGCTACCGTATTCCACCCAAATATATGATACCGAGCCGTGTGTGTATGGTTTTTTTTCTTTTTCTTTTTAGTGTTAAACGCCCGCTTTAACTACTTATGGCACCGCAGGCGGTGACACTGATGATAAATGAATGAAGATGGAGCACCGGTGAAATGCGATGGCGGGGGAACAGAGAACCCGGTACTTAGGTTCAGTGTCTGCCAAGGAATGCGACACAAGATTTTCAGGAAAATCCCTCCACTCCAACTACCCTTTACATGAAATATTTTTTTAATTTTTTTTTTTTTATGTTTTCAAAAATGGTTCTAATGATTTTGTTTAAGATATTTTCATAAATAATAAAATGTAAATCTTGAATTTCTGGGAATAGCTTCTGAAGACCTCTTCATTCTGGATGACATTTATATAACTCGTAAGCCGAAAGAGGCGACAAAAACTTGCTACGCAAAAATGTAGACCGCATTAAAACATACAATTTGTGTCATATGATTTTTTTCAAAGAGTTAACCGTTTCCGAGATATTCCTTGTATTGCTTTAAGTTTTAAACTACCTACATAAATTTGTTTTCAAGTGGGAAGTCAACTTTCGTTTCATCTCTCTTCTTTTACTCCCGGGAAAGTGAAGGAGAAGCGAATTTCAGGTTTTTCACACAGCGACGGGCTTTTAAAATTTTTGCTATCGCTTTAGCCTAGTGTATTCCTTCTGCTTACAAGGTAGCAAGTAATAAGACCATTTTTGCTAATGTTTATCTCGACTAATATGATATACATAGATAAAAGAATTGTCTTTTGTATGAAATGTTTGTTTGTGGAGCAGCTAGAAAAAGTCGTGTAAATGGAACCCATAAGTTGTTTTTTTTTTGGAGGGGGGGCTTTATATTAACATGCTGCTATCGTTTATTTTTCTCCCTTCTACTCACTTATTTTTGTATATAAATAAATATATACGTAGCTATGGAGTAGCATGCTGGGACCCATACAGAGTTATTCAAACTGATTCGCTGGAAAAGATACAGAGACGAGCGGTTAAATTCATAAAGAGAAGTAAAGATTTTGGACTTACGAAAAGCGAAGAGAATAAATGGAACCGCTAAAAGTTAGGCGTAAAACGCATCGATTAGTCGCACTATTTAAAACTTATACTGATTTAAATACATGGGTGGACGTTAGAAAGAGCTTAGAAAACCCAACATACTACGGACGAAACGATCATTTGTATAAAATTAAGGGTAGAAAGTAGACCATTGAAGAATGGAATGGATTGCCTGTAGCAGCCTTTCAGGTCTGCCCTCTGACCTTAAAGAAGTTTAGGAATAATTTTAAGAGAATAAATGTTAGTTAATTCGAGTAAATATTGTGAAGTAATTAAGGATCTCGAAACTGTATTAGTGTATATTATTGTTAATGTACCTATATATTAGTAATGTTGAGGCTTCATAATAACCGTTTATAAACCTGCTGGTAGTTGACAGAAGTATTGCTATACTGAATAATAAGTAGTTAGGCATTAAAAAAAAAAAAATGTATATTATCCCTGAGACAGAAATAAGGTAAACACGATCGATCACTTGGCTACGTCCCGTGCTGCCTCTCGAGTACATGTTTCCGCTGTTACGCGATGTCCAGATTAGGCAGGAGTGTCTGGGACACCCACTTCGTTACGTGACAGGAGCCGTAGCCTTTTGTTAATCACGTTCGACACACGAGAGGGATTCTCTTTCACCTTAACACCTCCTTCATACAAACTCTATATCACGAACCAAAGTATTTTACTTTCTCTATACGTACTGTGTACATAGTGTATAGAGAACGTATTGTATTGTACCCAAAAATTCCATACAGAGATTTCATTGGAAAAATGTTTCGAAACCCTCTGAATATAAATAAAAACACATTTTTAGAAAAAATGTCCGTGAGTATGAGTGTGAGTGTGTGTGTGTGTGCGTGTGCGTGTGCGTGCGTGCGCGCGTGCAGCATAGCTCGAAAACGAAAAGACCGTTGAAAACCAAACTTGGTATTAAGTTTGGTATCTTCCAAGGATGCGACACGAACTACCCAACTACCCTTTACAAGGAACTTTTTTCGAAATTTTTTATTTTCTCAAAAATGGCTCTAACATTTTTGATTAAAATATCATATTTATCATATTTACATGACAAATAAAATGTATGTCTTGAATTTTCTGGGAATAGCTTCTTAAGACCTGTTTATTTTGGATGATTTTTATTGAATTTTGATAACTGTTAAACCGTAAGAGATAGACAAAAACTTACCACAAAAAAAATATATAGCACATTAAAACACACAATTTATGCTATATACAGTTTTTTCGTTGAGTTGAGTTGGTCGTTTCAGCTTTTAAAAACTTTTACTTTTATTATACAGGAACTTGTCAACTCCTGCCCATAAAAACAAAGGAACTTCAGTGACAAAGCAACCAGCTTTTGACTATCACTTTAACCTAAGTACTCCCTTATTTCGCTTCTGCTTACAAGAAAGCAAGTAATAAGACTATTTCTGCTAATTTTTTCTCGATTAGCATGAACTAAATAGAAGCATAAGCTTTTTATTAATATTTTTCAGAGATGTGGAGAAAGCCGTGTGAATGGAACACATCAGATTTTATGCCTTCCTGTAAAAAAAAAATTAAATAACTAAAATTGTAACCAATAATCCGGAATATCTCGAAAACGGTTAACTCTACAAAAAATGTTTATATCATAAATTGTTTGTTTTAATGAGATCTACAATGTTTAGTATAGTAAGTTTTTGTATATCTATTACGGTTTTCCAGTTATACAAAAGTCATCCAGAATGAAGAGGTCTTCAAAGGCTATTCCCAGAAAGTCCAAGATATACATTTCGTTTGTCATAAAAATATCTCAAACATAAGCTAATTTAATCAAAATCGTTAGAGCCATTTTTGAGAAAATCAACATTTTCGAAACATTTTCCTTATAAAGGGTAGTTGGGGGTGTGGGGATTTACTTGAAAAATCTTCGTATCGCATCCTTGGAAGATACCAAACTTAAATACCAATTTTGGTATTTAACAGTATTTTTGCTTTTGAGCTATCTGTCCACAGACAGACAGACACACATACGCACACACACAGATATTTTTCTAAAAATGCTTATTTTGGATTCATGGTGTCTCAAAACATGTATTTCCGGTGAATTCGGTATCAAAATTTTGGGTGCAATGCAATACGTTCTCTATACACTATGCACACTGTACGTGTAGAGAAAAAAAATTATATGACAAATTATGTGTTTTAACGAGATCAACACTTTTCGAGTAGCAAGTTTTTGCCGATTTAACCGTCATGCAAATTCTGCTACAATCAATCAGAGTAAAGAGGTCTTCAGAGGCAATTCCCAGGAAATTCAAAATATACATTTTATTTGTGATATAAATAAATTAAATGTGCGGTATTTAATCAACATCGTTAGTCATTTTTGAGAAAATCAAAATTTTCTAAAAATGTTCTTTTAAATGGGTAGGGGATTTTCTTGAAATCTTCGTGTCGCATCGTTGTAAGATATTGAACATAAATACTAAGTTTGTATTTAACCGACTTTTCGTTTTTGAGCTAAGTTGTCCACACACACACACACACACACACACACACACACACATGGACGTTTTTCTAAAAAATCTTATGTGTACCACTCACATGACTTTATGCTAATCAGAAAAAATGAGCAGAAATAGTCTTATTACTTGTTTCCTTGTACGTAGAAGCGAAAAAGGGGCTACCATAGGTTAAAACGATAGTCAAAGGCTGGTTGCTATGTCAATGAAGTTCCTTTGTGTATATGGATAGGAGCTGACAAGTCCCTGTGTGAGAAAAGTATAAATTTTTCATCGCAGAAACCAAAAATAAGGAATGTCTCAAAAACGACAAACTCACGAAAAAAAGGTATATAACATAAATTGTGTTTTAACGTGCTCTACATTTTTTGTGTAGTAAGTTTTCACCCATCTCTTACGGTTTAGCAGTTATTCAGAATTCAGTAAAATTCATCCAGAATAAACTACTCTTCAGAGGCTATTCCTAGAAAATTCCAGATATACATTTTATTTGTCACGTAAATATCTTTAATATACGAAATTCTAATCAAAATCGTTAGAGCCATTTTTGAGAAAATCAAAATTTTCGAAAAAATTCCATCTAAAGGGTAGTTTGGGGTGGGGGGATTTTTCTCAAAATCTCCGTGTCGCATCCCTGGAACATACTGAACTTAAATACCAAGTTTGGTATTTTACCGACTTTTCGTTTTTGAGTTATTGTGTTCACAGACACACACACACAAACGGACCTTTTTGTGAAAACGCTTTTTTTGGATATTGGGGACCCTAAAACATATATTTCCGGTGAAATCTCGGTATCGAATTTTTGGGTGGAGTGCAATACCTTCTCTATACACTATGTACATAGTGCGTATAGAGAAAGTAAAAAACATTTTTTGGACTCAGAGGACTTCAAAAGATATATTTCCGGTGAAATCTCGGTATGGAATTTTTGGGTGGAATACAATACTTTCTCTATCCACTATTACATTGTATATGCGGGCTAGAGAAAGTAAAAAGGTAGTACTGCCACGTGATATTCCAATTAGCCGCTACCTAACTTATTAAATGCATTAATGCAATTTACCTGTAATTTTCTGATGATTTATCAATTCATCATTCAACGGCGACTAGTGTAAATATACTGTTTGTATATTTTTACTTGCACATTAAGAGAATCACTTGAGGGAATCAGCATATCAATGAAGGTCCAGACTTCATAAAGAATACAGTAATTACAATAATAATGCCTTTTAGATGACCGTAAATGTCATTTGTTTGTAAGGATTGCGTAAACAAACTGGTTAACACTTTCTACAAATTCATAAAACTGACATACGAGCTGTGTAGAATTAGTTTGTATTGAAGCGTTCAGAAATACTGAAATTCTGATGTGTTCCATTCACATGACTTTCTCTACATCTCTGTAACAAATTGTTGTTAATAAGCTTATCTTCTATTTCATGCTAATCGAGATGAATATTAGAAAACCGGTCTAGTTACTTAGTTGCTTTAAATAGAAGGGAATACACTAGGCTAAAGCGACAATCAAATGTTTTAAAATATGGTTGCTATGGGATTGAAATACGTTTATTTGCGTGGCCAGGAGTTAACTAATTCCCGTATGAGAAAAGTATTTTAAAACTGAAACCAATAACAAGAAATATCTCGAAAACGGTCAAATTCGTGAAAAAAATGTATATGACATATTTTGGTTAGCAAGTTTTTGTCTATCTTACGGTTTACCATTATACAAAATTCAGAAAAATTCATCCAGAATAAAGAGATCTTCAGAGGCTATTCCCAGAAAACTCAAATTGTAAATTTTAACTGTCATGATAATATATTTTAATCAAAATCATTTCAGCCATTTTTTGAGAAAACCAAAATGTTCGAATTTTTTTCTATGTAAAGGGTAGTCGTGGGTGAGGGGTTTTTTTTATTTTAAAATCTTCGTGTCACACCCTTGGAAGATACTGAACTTAAATATCCAGTTTGGTATTTAATGGACTTTTCGTTTTTTAGCCATGCTGCCTACAAACACACAAACACACACACACACACACACACACACACACACGGACATATTTCTAAAAATGCGTTTTATTGATTCAGGGAGTCTCAAAATATATATTTCCGGTGAAATCTCGGTGTCGAATTTTTGGGTGTAATACAACACCTTCTCTATGCACTATGTACGTAGTACGTGTAGAGAAAGTAAAAATCCTTCCTCTTCTTTTGCGACGGTTAAAAAGTGTGCTGCTGAATTTAAGTGTGGTGTGCTCATAGCGTTCCAAACCGCACTCAATGATCGCCTGTTTAGTCATGACTTATTGAAATCTCGTTACACTAAGTACTGCACTTTATACCACGATTTGGCCATGAGTAAGCTTTTCAGTAAAAGAGTGCCGCATTTCTTAAATTGGTACAAAAACAAATCTGATGTGTGTCATTCACATGACTTTCTCTGCAACAAATGTTAAAAAGCTTATGCTTCTATTTACTTCATGCTAATCGAGAAAAAATTAGCAGATATAATGCTATGACTTGCTTCCTTGTAAGCAGAAGCGAAATAAGAGAGTATCATACGTTAAAGTGATAGTCAAAAGCTGGTTGCTATGCGACTGAAGTCCCTTTGTTTGTATGGACAGGAGTTAAAAAATTCCTGCATGAGAAAAGTAAGTTTTTCAAAGCTAAAACAAAAAACAAGGAATTTCTCAAAAACGATCAACTCCACGAAAAAAGTGCATGACAAATGTTTTGTTTTAACGTGCTCTACATGTTTTGTGTGGTAAGTTTTTTTTTTTTTTTTTTCCATCTCTTACGATTTAGCAGTTATGCAAAATTCCGTAAAAGTCATCCAGAATAAAGTAAACTTCAGAGGCTATTCCCAGAAAATTCAAGATATACATTTTATTTGGCAAGCAAATATCTTAAATATAAGAGAATTTAATCCAAATCGTTAGAGCCATTTTTAAGAAAATAAAAATTTTCGAATTTTTTTTGCATATAAAGTGTAGTTTGGGATGCGGGGATTTTCTTGAAAATATTCGTATCGCATCCTTAGAAGATACCAACTTAAATACGCTCTTTTCGTTTTTGAGCTATGCTGCCCACACAGACAGACACGGACATTTTTCTAAAAATGTTTTTTTTTATTCAGGGGGTCTCAAAACGTATATTTCCGGTGAAGTCTCGGTGTTGAATTTTTGGGTCCAATACAATACATTCTCTATACACTAAGTACATAGTACGTGTAGATAAAGTAATAATTTCTTAAGAGAGCTAATACTTCTTTAAATGTGATTATGATGGACACATAGAAAGTCCAAACATTGGAAGATGAAAATGGACCAGAGAGGAAGTAAAAACTGTTCGACCTACAGGAACGTCATGCGTAGCGCAGAATCATCATTGGGCCAATTGAAGAAATCTATTCAGGCTAACGGTCCAAATCTTATTTAAAGAGGAAATTCTCTTTCATCACGATATTCAATGTGCCTTCATACACATATGCACAGCAAGTTCTTTCATATCGTCGGATTTGGCTCCCTTTTGCACTTTATTGAAGAGTGGACGAAGATGCAAATCGAATTGAAGCTTATTCTGCTTATTTTGCACAGTAGAGGGTACTGAGGGTATTAAAAATTCTTGATTTATAGAACAAGAAATATTTTTTTAGAAATCTTGTATTTTCTTCGTTACTCCGAGAACTTTATAACACCCTTCTTCTTTTTACATTTTGTACCGATAAACAAACGCTAAATAGCCTTTAACGATTCGGAATCTGAATATGTTACAGAGTTTAACCATTTAAAAACTTGTTTTACTACATTTTGAATCGTAAACACACACTAAACGCATTTTAATTTTAAGACCGATCCCGCGTAGAGTACTAACAAACTAAGTCATTATTGCAGCTCTCCTCTTTCTCCTACAAATTTCCACTTGTTTCACTTTATTTAGCGTCGTCGCCACCAACATTCTTCCTGCTACTGCTATTACCGTATATCTATTAATTATTTAAATGCAGATATTCATAACAAACGGACCAAACATAGACAGGACTCACAGAGACCAACAAATAACTTGCAGTTATTCCAAAAAGCGGTTTACTATAAAGGAATAGTTTTGTTTAATTCTCTCCCCTCTTCTAAAAAAGAATTACAAATGAACAAAAACAAGTTTAGATCAGACTCACACCTTCTATACAGAGGAGGATTTCGTTCAATCAAAGAACACTGGTAATAATGTAACATTGTGAATATAATAAACATGAATATTCTAAGAATGTAGGTAGGTGTACAAGTAGGATTTTGGAAACAGACATGTAACTCAAAATTATACAAAACTGACACCTCTAAAAAATCATTGTCAAGTAATTATTTGTAAATAAATGTATTAATAAGTATGAATAAATGTAATTGTTGACATGATCTACAACCTAGAGTCTAATCTCATAATAGGATCTACAGATTGCAATGTGTGTGTGTGTGTGTGTGTGTGTGTGTGTGTGCGCGCGCGCGTTCGTGTGTATGTGGTATGTATGTGGGGCCGCGCCGTGGCCTAGTGGTTAGACTATTCGCTTCTCACCTAGACGGCCGCGGTTCGATCCCAAGCGATCGCATTGAGATTTCTGGTGGACAAAGCGACGTTGGGGCGGGTTTTCTCCGGGTTCTCGGTTTCCCCCGCCATCTCATTCCACCGGTGCTCAATCTTCATTCATCTATCATCAGTGTCACCGCCTGCGGTGCCATAAGTAGTTAAAGCGGGCGTTAAACACTACCAAAAAAAACGGTAGGAAATTCTCCATCAATATGTCATTATTTCCAATGATAATTTGCTGTTTGCTGCTTTGTTGGAAAACTTAAAGAGGGAACTCGATATGCTCACACAAGAAGTACGTTCGCTAGCAGTTATCTTCAGTGCTCACGTGGTTCTGTATAACGGACTTAACGTCGCAAATAACAATTAAGGGCTAATTCTCCCTTTAAACGCTGACTATTTGATTCTTAATATCTCAGGTGATTGTGAAATACATTTCTAAGAATTTCTACCTTCTCGAAAGCTTCCGTCGAAGACTAGCAATCAGGAGACAATTTGCTAAAGGTAACGTTAAATTCTGAAAATAAATCTTATGTGTTCCATTCAGACGGTTTCTCCACATTTCTGAAACAAATTATTGTTAAAAAGCTTATTTTTCTATCTATCTCATGCTAATTGATATAAAATTAGCAGAACTTGTCGTTATTACTTCATTTCTTGTAAGTAGAAAGGGAAATAGTCAAGTTATAAAAGCTGGTTGCTATCCGATTGAAATTTCTTTGTTTGTATAGTCCCGTATGAGAAAAGTGCAAGTATTCTAAAGCTAAAACCAATTTAACGACAAGTTTTCTTCAGAAAAATATTAAAAAAGCTTATTCTTCTAACTACTTCACGTTGATCGAGATAAACATGGGCAGAAATGCGTATGTACAACGGGATTAGGGAATACTGTGGCTTATGCGGTAGATTGGTCGCTAAGTGAAGTCGGCCCCTTTGCTTCACCGGCAGAAATGAATGACGACTTTCTATTTGAGAAAAATGTAAATATAGGGGCAACTAAAACCAATAATACCAAATATCTCGGCAATATTAACTTTTGAATATAAAATGTAGGCGTTGGAACACAAATTAGGTGTTTTGACGAGATCTATATTTTTTGTATAGCTAAGTTTTTGCCGCTTTCTTATGGTTTACCAGTTATTCAAAGTACATTTAGAATGAAGAGGAGCTCCGAGGCTATTCCTGAAAAAAGTCAAGATATACATTTCATTTGTCATGACAATATATTAAACGTATAATATTTTGATAAAAACCGTTAATTTTTTAAAAATTAAACTTTCCGAAAAGTGTTCAATGAAATGGGTGGTTGGGGTGGGGAGATGTCCTTGAAAATATTCGAGTCACCTCCTTGGGAGATGAACTTAAATATCAATTTTGGTGTGTAATCAACTTTTCGTTATTGAGTTATACTGTTCACATACACACACGCGCGCGCACGGACTATTTTCTAAACATACTTTTTTTTTTTTTATTATTCAGGTGACTACAAACATATATTTCCGATGAAATTTCGACTTCGAATTGTTGGGTGGAATACAATAATTTCCGTACTATACATAATTCGTTTAGAAACTGAGGTAACACTATCAGCAGTATGTACTGTAGTTAGTACCGAAAACTCTCTCAAAGTAGTATCAACGAAACCGAAAACATTAACTAAGATGTTATGAGACTGCCTCTGTGGTGGAGTAGTCAGCGCTTGTGTTCTCAATTCACAGGACTCGTGTTCGATTCCCTGATGGGACGCGGAATCTTTCCCTACTCCCATTGAGTCCAAAAGTAAATATCTGTGAGTGGATGTAAGGGTATTTATTTACAAAACCAACGTTGAAGTCCCTTATAAATGATCAAATTTGCTTTTCAATGCAGAGTTTACAAGAATAACTGTCAAGTGTTTGACAAGACCTGGCAAGATTTGACGATGTCATAATGCGGTACTTTTGTCAAACTGGGCTCTGGTAACAACTTCTTCACGTTCGCGTGTAACATCAGATAACGTAAGATTACGAATGCAGGAATTGATAAATCAACTCGTTACATCAAATGACTTTATTGTATGCCTGGCAATTTCTTGATTTGCTGTGTCTTCGTCTTATTGTGGTGATCCACGGAGCCCACAAGCTTTCTAAAACCCAATCAGCCTGCATATCGCACCCCTTATCTAGTTTATCTTAACTTTTCACTTTCAGGCATCTTGCACTTTTCGTCACGTATATACTCGCATTTCATTGACCAAAACCATCAAATCACTGTCAAAGTTTTGACCGTTTGGAGCATGCCCGTATTTGCTTGCAAGATTTTCAATGATTGAAAAATATTAAAAGCAATTTGACAAAATGCACATGGAGCTTAAGAAACTCTACAGTTCCATCAAATCAAAGCCCCCGATAATCCAGAGAAGCTAAAGAGGTGTGTTAAAAAAAATTCTTGTCACTGTCTTCTAACAAGAATCACTTCTAAGTTGAAAACATATAGTAAAAGTTTACAACCATAGCTCAAAAATCTGATGTTTTCCATTCGCATGACTTTCGCTACATCTCTGTAACAAATTATTGTTAAAAATCTTATGCTTCTACTTACGTCATGCTAATCGAGAAAAAATTAGCAGAAATAGTCTTATTACTTGCTTCCTTGTAAGTAGAAGGGAAATAAGGGAGTACCATAGGTTAAAGTGATAGTGAAAAGCTGGTTGCTATGTGACTGAAGTTCCTTTGACAAATTTCTGTATGAGAAAGGTATAAGTTTTTAAAGCTGAAACCAAAAAGAGGGAATATCTCAAAAACGACGAACTCCACGAAAAAAATTATATAACATAATAGTTGGCTATACTATGAATCCTGGGTCTAAAGTACTTACAACAATGTAAGTCGCCATAATAATTTGAGATCATCTTGTGGTTTACCGGGAAGCATTCGAGTCAGTTGAGACATTCAATGCAATGCCATGGTAGCTCAGCAACCGGCTGAGACCGGGAGATCCGTGGTTCAAATCCCGGCTATGGCATTGCGTTTTTCAGTCTGGCTCTACCTATCCAATTGGAATTATTGTTAGAAGCACCTTGTTACTCAATACTTCGATATAAAACAGGGAAATGTCTGAGATAATTGCGACGCAAGCACATAGTGATTTGACGATTTCCCTGCGCCCGCCATGGCACTAACGGAAGGAGCCATATGTTGATGGCAGCTGGTGTGGAAACACTACGGCTTACCTGACCTGTCACTTTTCTTCACCATCATCCACATCCGGCAGCACCAACAATTCAATCAATATCCGTCATCGATTTCCATACAGCCACGTCCTTCAAACGCAATATTTTAGGCGTAATGTATAAAATTAT
Source organism: Hymenopus coronatus (assembly GCA_030762935.1). NCBI lineage: Eukaryota > Metazoa > Arthropoda > Insecta > Mantodea > Hymenopodidae > Hymenopus > Hymenopus coronatus. Next base: position 85,984,413 of record CM060887.1, read on the forward strand.
TTACATGCCATTAGGGCTCGACCTCGCCGGTGCACTTAGGAAAGTTTGGCTAGAAATAAGTACCACTTTAAGCGATCAATAACATGTGCGCAGTTTAAAGGACCTAAAAACTAACGGAAGCAACAATAAGCATTATGTTAACTAGTAATGATATCTACTATAGATCTCTGTCTTTCCTGCCAAAAGAAAGAAAGAAAGGAGTTTTGTGTTTTCTACATGAAAATAGGGAGTAAAAGGTTCTCCAAACCGGATAGTCAAGAGCGATATTTACTACAAATGGAAGATGTTCAGCAATATACGACAAATACCACAGAAAGCAGCACATATTCCTAGTGAACGTGTCTTTCGTTCTCTTGGAGAAAAGGTCGATTATTAGATTAGGCTTCCTTGTAAGTAGAAACGAAATAAGGGAGTACCATAGATTAAAGTGCTAGTCAAAGGCTGGTTGCTATGTGACTGAAGTTCCTTTGTTTGTATGGACAGGAGTTGACAAATTCCTGTACAACAAAAGTATAAGTTTTTCAAAGCGGAAACTAATAAATAACAAGGAATATTTTAAAAACGATCAACTCCGCGAAAAAAAAGTATAACATAAATTGTGTGTTTTAATGTGCTCTACATTATAGCAGTTCTGCAAAATTCGGCAAAAGTCATCCAGAATAAAGACGTCTTCAGAAGCTATTCCCAGAAAGTTTAAGATATACATTTTATTCGGGGGGCGGGCGCAAAATAGCTTTAATATACTGATTTTAATCAAAATCGTTATAGCCGTTTTTAAAAAAAAATCAAAATTTTCGAAATTTTTCTAATTTTTTTTTTGTGGGGGGGATTTTCTTGAAAATCTTCGTGTCGCATCCTTGGAAGATACCAATCTTAAATACCAAGTTTGGTATTTAACGGTCTTTTGGTTTTTGAGCTATTTTGTCCACAGACACACACACACATGGACCTTTCCCGAAAAATGCTTTTATTGGATTCAAGGGATCCTAAAACATGTATTCCGGTGAAATCTCAGTATCGAATTTGGGTGGAGTACAATACTTCCTCTATGCACTACGTACATAGTACGTGTAGAGAAAGTAAAAATGGAATACAAAATCTGATTGTTAAGTTTCACACTACTTTCTGCCCACTATTGTTTATTTGATAGTTTCCACATATTTACTTACGAATTATAACTTTATATACTTATACCTTTGCAGAAATAGTTTCATCTCTCATTTTGTTGCAGATTCAAGGGGAATAGAGGAAATCGAATCCATAGTCAAGATATTTAAAGCTGCCTTGAAATTTCATAAACTTTTACATACGAAATTGTATATTGAAAAATTCAAACCAATACTAACCAATGTCTCGAAAATGGCTGTCACAAAATAAGTCATTAGAAATAAATGTTCTGTTTTATATCTTGGAGTAGTACATATGTTACAACTGGTAACGGCAATGTTAAAACCGATATGAGCCTGGGGAAAGGGAAGCAAGGCCGGCCAACTAACTTTTTCGTTCTCCTTCACGGCATATTAAATGCAGGTTTCCCTACAAAGATTATTTTAGGCTGAGGTGACACGAAACACCGCTAGAGCACACTTTAGTCCTAAATCTTTCGCATCATGACTTTGGCTAACCTGTACTATGTTGGCTGAATTGGTGAGTTAAAAACAAATGAAATTTCAATGAGTAAAATTGACCCGGAAAAGGCTCGTTACGGGGTGTTTAGAAGCAAAATGTTGAATCCCGTATGGCATCCCGTTCTCGATTATTGGTCAACCAGTCTTTATTGTTTGCCCTTTATATGAACCCGGCTATTCTGTTCGGGTCTATATGACCCGATATCACAGCTATTTTCCTTATATATTTCTCATTTAATCTGGCACTTTTATGAAATTTAATGACTTTGTCCAATGATATATCATCATTTTGTTGTTAAAAATGTGTAACAAAATTTTGAGTAGCTTTTTACTTTCTCTACACGTACTATGTACAGTGTATAGAGAAGGTATTGTATTCCACCCAAAAATTCGATACCGAGATTTCAACGGAAATACACGTTTTGGGTCCCCCTGAATAAAAAAAAAAAGCATTTTTGGAAAAAAGTCCGTGTGTGTGTGCGTGTGGTGTGTCTGTCTGTGGACAGTATAGCTCAAAAACGAAAAGACCGTTGAATACCAAACTTGGTATTTCAGTTTGGTATCTTCCAAGGATGCGACACGAAAATTTTCAAGAAAATCCCCCACCCCCAACTACCCTTTACATGGAACTTTTTATGAAAATGTTGATTTTCTTAAAAATGACCAACGATTTTTATTAAAACATCGTATATTAAAGATATTTACTTGACAAATAAAATATATATCTTGAATTTTCTGGGAATATAACCTCTGAAGACTATTCTGGATCAATTTTACGGACTTTTACATAACTGCTAAGCCATAAGAGATGGACAAAAACTTACCACACAAAAAACGTAGAGCACATTAAAATAGACAATTTATGTTATAATATATTTTTTCGTGAAGTTGGTCGTTTTTTTAGATATTTCTTGTTTTTGATTTCAGCTTTGAAAAACTTGTATTTTTCTCATACAGGAATTTGTCAGTTCCTGTCCACACAAACAAAAGAACTTCAGTCACATAGCAACCAGCTTTTCACTATCACTTTAGCCTATGGTACTCCCTTATTTCGCTTCTACATACGGAAGCGAGTAATAAGAATATTTCTAAGAACTGAAGCTTTCCTGGCGACGTATTAATTCAAAATCTTCTCGGGTTTCTAACCAGGTAAAAACTTGGCTTGACACCAAGCCAAGTTTTTACCTGGTTAGAAGCCCGAGAAGATTTTGAAAGAATATTTCTGATAATTTTTTCTCGATTAGCATGAAGTAAATAGAAACAAAAGCTTTTTAACAATAATTTGTTACAGAGATGTAGAGAAAGTCATGTGAATGGAGCACATCAGATTTTTTTAAATAGCATTTGTTACATTTGTACTGTTCGGGTTATTATGACCCGATACAAAAGTCTGTAACACCTGACTATTGTTATACATTGTTGCATGTGTTATGATGCATTGTTGAAATAGTGTGATATAATTACCACTATATTATTGCTGTTACAACAATGTACTTGTTCTTGTTACACAGTTATATTTTACACTATTTCGTAGGTAAATTGTCAGTTTGAGTTTAGACACCAGGGTAAGAAGAATGTTGAGTGACGCAGAGTTAGAAGCTCTTGCTAATGCCACGAGAAGGAATTTGTCAACTCCTGGCCATACAAACAAAGGAACTTCAGCCACATAGCAACCAGCTTTTGACCATCACTTTAACTTATGGTACTCCCTTATTTCGCTTCTACTTACAAGGAAGCAAGTAGTAAGACTAATCTTTTCGCGATTTGCATGAAGTACATAGAAGCATTTTTTAACAATAATTTGTTGCAGAGATATAGAAAAACTCATGTGAATGGAACACTTTACATTCTCTAGAACGTATGTTCGTAATAGATAAAGAAGGTATTGTATTCCAGCCAAAAATTCAATACCGAGATTTCACCGGAAGTACACATTTTAGAATCCCCTGAATAATTTAACGCTAAAGGCATTTTTAGCAAAAGCTCTTAAGCTTTTCTCCAACGGCAGGTCATATTTCGCTTCATCTTTCCTTTGCACGGCAAAAGAGAACCGAATTTCAAATGTTTCACATAGCGATCACACTTTTAAAAAGAGTTAACTATCGCTTTAGCCTGATGTATCCACTTATTTCCTTCTACTTACAAAGAAGCAATTCTACTAATGTTTATCTAGTCATAAAATAATATTTTAAGTATAGTTTGTTTGTGGAACAGGTGAATGGAACACGTTTAGTCTTTCATATTGGTATTCCTTATTACAGAAATATGCTTACAAAATACAATACAACGTAAATGAAAAAAAATGAACGGAACTTAATTTTTCAATTCCGACAGACCCAGTGTCTAAAATCAGTCAAATCCCGGGAGCAAATTATTAGTAAGTTAAACAGAAAGTCTGCATCTGTTATAATCTATTCACAATACAAAATACATAACTAAAGGTCATAACAGAAATTATTATTTAGTATTGTGATCGCATCTCATCATCTTCTTACACAATTATTCCTAAAACTCCTCACTCCCAACAACTGTTTACACTGGCGTGAGCCTCTCAATGTTTGTTTTTGTGGTGTAGCGAAAGATGAAATAACAGGCGAATTTTCTCTACATCGCCTCACTATGCTCTTAAAAATATCTAACGTTTGTCACAGAAAAATCTGATGTGTTACACTCACATGACTTTCTCTAGCTACTCTACAAACTTCTTACAAAAGATAATTCTTCTTTCAACACCACGCTAATCGAGATAAACATTAGCAGAATTTTATTACTTAGTTCCTTATAAGTAGACTAGAACTAAGGGAATGCACTAGACTAAAGAGATAGTCAAATGTTTTAAAATCTGTCGTTATGCTATTGTCATTGCAAAACGCGTCTTTGCTTCGCCAGGAGTAGAACAAAAGAAAAACGGACACTCCCGTCTGAGAAAAGTGCAAGTACTTCACAACTGAAACTAATAACAAGGAATACCTCGAAAACGGTAAGCTCCATAAAAAAATGTACATGACAAACTTGTGTATTTTAACAAGACCTACATATTTTGTAGAATAAGTTTTTGTCTATCTCTTAGGGTTTACTAGTTATACCAAATTAAGTAAAATTCATCCAGAATAAACAGGTCTTTAGAAACTATTTATTCCCAGAAAATTCAAGATATACATTTGATTTGTAATAGAAAAGGCTCTAATATGTGGCATTTTAATCAAAATCGTTAAGAGCCATTTTTGAGAAAATCAAGATTTTCGAAAAAAGTTGCATGTAAAGGGTAGTTAGGGGTGGGAGAATTTTTCTCAAAATCTTCGTGTCGCATCCCTAGAAGATACTAAAATACCAAGTTTGGCATTTTACCAACTTTTCATTTTTGAGTTATGTTCACAAACACACAGACACACACACACGCACACAAACAAACGGACCTTTTTGAGAAAATTCTTTTTTTGGATACAGGGGACCCTAAAACATATATTTCCGGTGAAATCTCGGTATCGGATTTTTGGGTGGAGTGCAATACCTTCTCTATACACTGTGTACATAGTACGTGTAGAGAAAGTAAAAATGCTCGTACTTGCATCATTATATCAACGCAGATATTTTAGAAATGTGTAACTATAATACATGTTATATTCTAGCAGAATGCATGTGTTACAAACATATTTTACCCTGAATAAGACGCTTATTTGTCAGAAAGAGAAACAATGTTTGCTGGTGGGCCGACCTTCACAATACAAGTCCATCAGAAAGGACAGTTTCCCCATTCAGCTGTTCCCAGGGTTTCAACATCTGTCAATATTTGTATTGAACAGGGTCGCTCATGACTGTCATTTATCCCAAATCTGTGACCACCTGCATTACTGTCCAATCGCATAACATTCCGACATGCCGACAGTAGGGGCTTTTTCCAAACCATTAGTCTAAGGCCCTCTAAACTGGTTGCCGCTATTTGCGGCTATATCTTCCCTACCTTCTCTGTAACAAACTGTTCGTACAAAACTTTGTTCTTCGGGATAAACTTTAGCAGAAATGGCCTTCCTAGTTACTTCCTAAAGCGATAGCCAAATCGTTTAAAAGCTCATATAAATGCAACATATCAGATTTTTTACATCGCCAAATGTGAATTATGGGAATTTAGTATAAGTGATCACCATGAGTACATGCTTTAGTCACCGGCCGTTTTCCACTTTCTCTACACGTTACTATGCACATAGGGTATAGAGAATGTATTGCACTTCACCCAAAAATTCGATACAGAGATTTCACCGGAAATATATGATTTAGGCTCCCCTGTATATATATATATATAAAAAGCATTTTCAGAAAAAGGTCCGTGTGTGTGTCTGTGAACACGATAGCTTAAAAATGAAACGTCGGTAAAATACCAAAATTGGTATTTAAGTTTAGTATCTTCCAGAGATGCCACACAAAGATTTTGAGAAAAATCCCCCCACCCAAAACTACCCTTTACATGGAACTTTTTTCGACAATTTTCATTTTCTTAAAAATGCCTGAAACGATTTTGATAAAAATTTCTTATATTAAAGATATTTATCTGACAAACAAAATGTATATCTTGAATTTTCTGGGAACAGCCTCTGAAGATTATTTATTCCGGATGAATTTTACAAAATTTTGCATAACTGCTAAACCGTAAGAGATGGACAAAAACTTACCACACAAAAAGTGTAGAGCACCTTAAAACACACAACTTATCTTAAATAAATTTTTTTCGTGGAGTTGATCGTTTTTGAGATACTCCTTGTTTTTGATTTCAGGTTAAAAAAACTTGCACTTTTCTCATACAGGAATTTAACAATTCCTGTCCATACAAACAAAGGAACTTCAGTCACATAGCAACCAGCTTTTCATTATCACTTTAACCAATAGTACTCCCTTATTTCGCTTCTACTTACAAGGAAGCAAGTAATAGGACTATTTCTGCTGATTTTTTCTTGATTAATATGAGGTAAACAGAAGCATAAGCTTTTTAACAATAATTTGTTGCAGAGATATAGAGAAAGTCCTGTAAATGGAACACATTAGATTTTTATTTCTAATACCGATGTTTGTTCTATACTCGCATTCAACCTTGCGGAATGAAATCCGTCGATTGTCAATTTACAGTTACTTTTATATAACAGAGTTAAACTAAATTATTATTTGTCAACGACGCTGTCAATTGACAGGATATCAGCCGCCGTTGTCGCGGAACTTTGTCCCGCAGGAGTTTTTAACATGCCAGTAAATCTACTGACATGGGGTGTCGCTTTTAAGCACACTTAAAAACCATCGGTCTAGGCCGGCTTTGAACATGCAACCTGAGATCACAAGGCCAGCCCTAACCAACTGAGCTATCAGAGAGACGTATATATAAGGCTGTCCCAGAATTGAACTAAACAAATTCGCAGATTGTAGAGGGGTTCTACATAAACAGTTTGAGATAGGGAATCCGTATTAAGGGTTAGCTAGTGCGCCACTGATAAAACCGCAGTGGATTGCGACATGAGCACCCGTATTTCGGAGAGCGTATATATAGTAGCATTATTTAGCATGTGGATGTTGAAGGAGTTTAAAGTTCAAGGCCTCTGTGGGTATCTTCATTTATATGTTGCCTCTTTTGTTTGAATTTTATAATGAGCCGCTCATATTTTTCTGCGAAACGCAATATGATTTATTCGTACTGACAAATAAATGTAATGTACAATTAGCATGTAGGTGCAACGGAGAACTTTTCCATAACACCAGAAGGGACACGGTGATATAGAGCATTGCCGGCGCAAAACTTGTGAAATCGCTACCGAGCCTAGCTTATCGGAGTTTGTGCTATTTATACTTTGCTTACTCAAAGTCACAGCGAGCAAACTTTGTACAGTCTGTATCGGAAGTTTTCCGCATATGTTTGTATTCAAAGTGGGCAGTAAATAGTGTTCATTTTATTTATTTTTTTAACCATGGCTCCTACGTTTTCAAAGTAAAGTGGCAAGGTATTACTTAGTTAAAGCAGAGAAATAATTGCAAACATCCATGACTTCATGAAACAAGAAGCAGAGATGAAGGAAGAAAATGTATGTTCCCCGAGTTTTTCAAGAGGCTGTAGAAAGTGAATGAAAGAATAGTCAAGGCAACTGATATTTCACTGAGTTCCGTTTCCAGGGTTCTCAAAGATAAGAAAGAAAGAAAAATAAAACTTTATATATCACTTTTAAATTAAAAAATGTGGAACAGTTGTGTCGCCAGCGAATTGCAGAAATTGCCAGGCCACAATGGAAAAATGTATGTCGACATGTTGAGAACACTGAATATCATTAGAAATCATTGTAGAAAATCAAATAGAAATAATTCTAATCCAGGATAATGGTGCAGACAGTAGCGATAGCGTTGATGATCACGATGACGTGAGTGAAGACGAAGGACTGTCAGGTGTGGAAGAATTGGAGGCAGACGATTGACATTGTTTATATAGTAGGCCATTTGTATAGATGTTTTGTAGTTATGAATATACATATGAAAACACATGATTATCAGTGCAGGTGCATAAGAGGTGACAGATATTTGACATTAACTGTGACAGACATGAATCGACTGGTGAACTGCTTATCTGAAAGTACAACTCGCTTCCTAGCTCTCATTAAGATTTTCACATGTCCAGATCTGTTGCGCCAGTGTGTGTTATGTACGTATAGGCGAATGTTTTTAGCGAAAGTATAATAACTAGCCTACCTATAATAGAGAGGTCAGCAAATAGTTTATATTACGATAATAAACAGTGTTACGTTTGCAGGATACACAGAGTACAGCCGACTGCTATAATGCTGAAACTTTCGGTTGGTTCGCAAACTGTCCTTGTGAAATAAGAGCTATTGAAGTTGAGTTGTAATTTATAATTTTTATTGGATTTATGAAACTTTTAACGATGAAATCACAATAGCACAATATACAATTTTTTTAAACTATTACTTACTTCCTATTATGAATTTCACTAATCATCGAAGCAATCCTCACGTAGAATTATTATTTTAATAATAACCTTTAAATAATCGTGGTATATTATGCAATTATTATAATTTGTATCAACGCTCCTTGCTTTCTGCACCCAAAGCGTCTCTTTAGCTTGTACAAAATCAATAACGTTCCTCAACTTTTTCTTGTAATAATGTCTAAACAATGAACATCTCTAAACATTTGCTTCGTCTTTCTTTTACATTTGTGACCATTTTGCTAATTCAAATATATTAAATTCTGCTTTAATTACTTACATAAGCATTATGGCTCCTTCCCTAATAAAATATACACGAAAATATTCCCTATCTATTACAATTTTGGATTTTCGACATCATTTCTTATATTTCCTCTTTAATATTAAGGATTGCAAAGAAACATATTTTAAAATATTAGCATTCCTACATAATTTGCAACTCATTCATTACATATGTATTTACACGACAAAATAGTAGATTTTTGGCTATATGCATTGGTCTTAGGATTATTTGCGTTACAAATTGCCTTTATATTTAATATTGATGAGCATACAAATAATATAAATTATAAAGTAAAATTATTTTTACAAACAAATAATGTGAATGTAATAACTCCCCGCCAATAATAATTATTTTCAATGTAGTTAATTACAATAAAATGAATAGAATGGAATGCTTTACTTCTATACTAAATGGGCAGGCGATACACATGCCACCTGCAGAATCGCTTGTGGACATTACGTTAAAGCAATACAAAATTGGCATGAGAAATGTAATGATTTCTTCAAAGTAGATTAAATGCCATCCTTGCCTTTGGATATATTTTGGTTAAGATGGCAAATGCCCAACGAAGTGCCCCATCGGAAGGATGGCTGGTAGTGTCGATGACGTGGTCCTCTTGTCTGGACCGGCCCACATCGCATTCTGACCTTGTCCAGTTTGGTGCGTGGTGCTTCAAGGAGACAGCTGATTTTCTCATTGCGAGCTAATTTGTCGAGTAGTGGCGCACCTGCTGGTCACGGCAGAATTACAACCCCTTTCATTCAGTCGGAACCTCCATCTTAGCACGTTCAGGCCAATGGACCTTCAACTTCCAACAATTCCACAGCACAAAAGATTAAGGACGGAAAAGCTAATGGTATAAACGGCATCTTTAAGGTTGTACACCGAATAATGTTACTGCGAAGTTTGACAAGCTACACCACAGAACTATAACACGCAGCTCGGATAGAACAGAATAATTTTACTTACAGTGATGACTGATGAGAGAACAAAATACGTTACGCATTATTCACACAGATTGTGCTAAAATGCTTCTGCAAAAGAGAAATGTAAATGCACTGGCAGTTTCAGGTTTCCCACCTGAAGATTTTGCAGAAACAGGGATGGTTGCAACAGAAACACACCTATAGTTGATATACAGATGACACTCACAGTGATGAAGTGGATGTAATAACCAATAATTACCGAAATTCTCTCCAAAATGCAAGCTCCGAGCAGTAAGAGGTGACCAATGTTATACCATACTCTTTTGCTCACTATTTAGCCGGTTTTAAAAATATATGCTACGTACACATGACTTTCTCCATCTTTCTGTTAACAAACTACTCTTACAAAAACTTCTATCTACTTCACGCTTATCCAGAGCTAGCTGAAACACCCGGTATTATTCATCCACTTGCTTAGCCTTGTGTTTCTTTAGAGACATGCCTTGACGCATGTAACTATATTAATGTATTATTTATAAACTAGTACTACAAAGCTTTAGAAACTCCTCAGAACTATTTTTGGTCATTAAGGTTCAATGCAATACTCGATTTATAGTCAAATACACCAAAAGTACTTCGTTTGCTTTGGCGGCTTTGTTGTGCTATGTGAAGCACAACTGAAGAGCTGCCAACATGTTCAGAATAGCTGAAAAATGATGTTGCTTCCAACAAGGCATATTTTCCTAATTTTTGGTATTTAAGCAAGTGTGTTATCACAGCGGATGCGGCGTGTTTATTCAAAGGATAACATCATGGCTTCCAGACCCTCCGCAGTGGATAATAGTTAATTTTTAAATGCCTTATTTGCCCTGGGACATTTCGAGGAACTACACAATTCATTTAAAGAGTGAGTTAATGAAAACTCTCAAGACAGATGCTGTTGCATCCGTGCTTGACTGTTACCGAAATAATGTGTATTTCTGGTTGCTAAAATTGTTTCACAGGTTGACGTGTAATGGCGTACGCTTTTAATGAGCAATGTCAGCTATCAACTGTTAAGCATAAAAATTGGTGTATCTAAAGGAAACCTTGAAGAATTTGGTACAGTTGCAAAAATACTATACGATAATAGAAAAACATGAAATATTAAATAAATAATCACAAAATAAGGTGCAAAATAGTAAACAATGCAAATTTATATTTTTCCTTGCACCTTAAAGACTAAGGATTACAAAATATATTATAATAATATGGCTTCTAGAGATGTGTCACTTCTTAAATGCGCTCTATAGAGCAGCTATCCTACCTTGCACCATTCCTTTAAAATAAATGTATTTCTTTCGCATGTAAAACTATCCGTTCTCTTTAAAATGAATTAATTAAAACAAAACTTATTATAACTCGTGGCCTCTGTATTCTATTGAATATTGTATTACTAAAATATTTAATGTTCCTTTATTTTCAAAGGAATCACAGGATAATAACATTATATTCACTTTTGAGATGCACTGCATTAGCTATGTGTATGCAAAGGCACTTGAATTACCACAAACATCACAGTTTGTAATGATGAACTCCCATGAATGGAATTGAGTGACCTCCAGGCTACATTACGGCTGCCGTGTGCTTGTTTTTTGTTCCTCGCCGCCGAGTGCACTGGGCACGATCTCCGCCGTCGCCGCCGACAGGACATTTCACCGGGCAAGCCCAGTGCTCTCTCTACCCGAGGAGCAGACTACCGCTGACGCAACCAGCCAGAACCACACCACCTCAGCGACGCGGGATGCCATTCAGGATTTCCGCTTAGCTGTGCTGGAAGAGGTGTACAGCAACGCCATCACCGAGAAGCTTCAGTCAGTCACCACTCTCCAGTTTCCAGCTGCTGACTTGTCAGCATCACACAGCAGCTGAAGCAGGTCATCCCAAGGCCGCTCCTCAAGCAGAGGGACACTCAATCTCAAGGGAACCTCGACGACTGACAGCTAGCCTAGGTCCATCTACCTACACCTTCATTCCTCTCTACTATCGCCACTGACTCCCCCTATCACCCGCTCCCGCAGCATCCTAGACTCCACATACTACTGCGGGACCGCGCAAAGCTTCACGCACGAATTAATTCAGCAAACTACGCGTTATAACGTGGAGGGGTTTTTTAGTGGGTGTGCCGCATGAGGAAGCGGAGAGTCCCACATATCCTCCCAGCCATTGCACTTCGGCTGGGGATCGAATTTTGTTCTAGGCATAGCTAAGTACAAAGAAATACTAATAAAACGTCCAGATGACAAAACAAAAGAAAGATAAGAATTAATATACAAATTGTTATTGAATTATCACCATTACGGTTGAGAAAGATACTGATGGTCATATTGATAGGCATAACATGAAATAAAATAATTAACCCTGGGAAATGGGACGGAATTTAGAATTTTAAGCTAGATAATAGTTTTGGCCCTGTGTCAAAAGCCATCTGAGCCAAGTTTGGTCGAAATCGGCGAAGCTGTGTGGAAACGTGTAGCAAAAATGCCTGCCTGCCTACACTATTGGATTCTATACACGATATTGATTTGATGTAAGAGGTTTTAATATTAATGCCACTTTAATAACTTCTAAAGGGGATCGGGTATACAGTAACAATGTCAAAATCATCATCTTTTTCTGTGTAACTACATAAGATTTTGCAATAAAACTTTTATAGCACTTGAAAACACACATTTCTAAACACTTTAACGTGGGATTTTATTAAAATGTGCTGTAGAAAGTTCATTAGTTCTACTTATTTTAATTATTGGCTCTTTAATTTAAAAACTAGTTAACCAATCGTTAACTTTTTATTCGTTATATATTTTTTTAAATGACCAGGTTAAAATGAGTATCTAATACTATCCTGTAGCTGGTGTAAATTTGAGCTTTCAAAGTGTGATAATTTTAGGGAAAAATACTTTTCGTAAAACAAAATGTAAATTTTGATAAACGAGCTTTAAAAGTAGAACTAACCTTCTTAGTGCATTCCAGGACCATATGAAGGATTATCGGGAACATCTTCGATTTCATCCTCTGGACGTCTTTTCAGATTCCTCCTGTGCTCTAGCAAGTTTTTCCCAATTATGTTGGACTTTTTCTGCAGTTCTAATTCGTTCTCTGTGAAACTCAAACGTTGAGTTGAGAGTGCAGTATTCTGGTTGAATCCCCGCCTCCTCAACACATCACATTTTATATTTCCCTCGTTAAGTAGCTATGGTATCAAAAAACACCAAAGTGCAAAGTGTTTGTTAACCTCTTAGGTATGACCCAAACTCTGTTATTCCACATTCTCGTTACAATTTCGAGTTTTACCGTGAAGACGTTTTTCAAGAGGTTGTGTGTCAGAAAGTTGCTCGAACATTGGCTTGGTCAGATCCATCACCGCTACCGTTAGGTCATTCTTGTGATTGTTGTGTGTCAGAAAGTTGCTCGAGTATTGGCTTGGCCATATTCATCATCGCTACCGTTAGGCGATTCTTGTGATTGTTGTGTGTCAGAAAGTAGCTCGAACATTGGCTTGGCCAGATCCATCACCGCTACCGTTAGGTCATTCTTGTGATTGTTGTGTGTCAGAAAGTAGCTCGAACATTGGCTTGGTCAGATCCATCACCGCTACCGTTAGGTCATTCTTGTGATTGTTGTGTGTCAGAAAGTAGCTCGAACATTGGCTTGGTCAGATCCATCACCGCTACCGTTAGGTCATTCTTGTGATTGTTGTGTGTCAGAAAGTAGCTCGAACATTGGCTTGGTCAGATCCATCACCGCTACCGTTAGGTCATTCTTGTGATTGTTGTGTGTCAGAAAGTAGCTCGAACATTGGCTTGGTCAGATCCATCACCGCTACCGTTAGGTCATTCTTGTGTTTGTTGTGTGTCAGAAAGTAGCTCGAACATTGGCTTGGTCAGATCCATCACCGCTACCGTTAGGTCATTCTTGTGTTTGTTGTGTGTCAGAAAGTAGCTCGAATATTGGCTCGGTCAGATCCATCACCGCTACCGTTAGGCGATTCTTGTGATTGTTGTGTGTCAGAAAGTTGCTCGAGTATTGGCTTGGTCAGATCCATCACCGCTACCGTTAGGCGATTCTTGTGATTGTTGTGTGTCAGAAAGTAGCTCGAACATTGGCTTGGTCAGATCCATCACCGCTACCGTTAGGCGATTCTTGTGATTGTTGTGTGTCAGAAAGTTGCTCGAGTATTGGCTTGGTCAGATCCATCACCGCTACCGTTAGGTCATTCTTGTGATTGTTGTGTGTCAGAAAGTTGCTCGAGTATTGGCTTGGTCAGATCCATCACCGCTACCGTTAGGTCATTCTTGTGATTGTTGTGTGTCAGAAAGTTGCTCGAGTATTGGCTTGGCCAGATCCATCACCGCTACCGTTAGGTCATTCTTGTGTTTGTTGTGTCAGAAAGTTGCTCGAGTATTGGCTTGGTCAGATCCATCACCGCTACCGTTAGGTCATTCTTGTGATTGTTGTGTGTCAGAAAGTTGCTCGAATATTGGCTTGGTCAGATCCATCATCGCTACCGTTAGGTCATTCTTGTGATTGTTGTGTGTCAGAAAGTTGCTCGAATATTGGCTTGGCCATATTCATCATCGCTACCGTTAGGTCATTCTTGTGATTGTTGTGTGTCAGAAAGTTGCTCGTACATTGGCTCGGTCATAACCATCACCGCTACCGTTAGGTCATTCTTGTGATTGTTGTGTGTCAGAAAGTAGCTCGAACATTGGCTTGGTCAGATCCATCACCGCTACCGTTAGGTCATTCTTGTGATTGTTGTGTGTCAGAAAGTAGCTCGAACATTGGCTTGGCCAGATCCATCACCGCTACCGTTAGGTCATTCTTGTGATTGTTGTGTGTCAGAAAGTAGCTCGAACATTGGCTTGGTCAGATCCATCACCGCTACCGTTAGGTCATTCTTGTGATTGTTGTGTGTCAGAAAGTAGCTCGAACATTGGCTTGGCCAGATCCATCACCGCTACCGTTAGGTCATTCTTGTGATTGTTGTGTGTCAGAAAGTAGCTCGAACATTGGCTTGGTCAGATCCATCACCGCTACCGTTAGATCATTCTTGTGTTTGTTGTGTGTCAGAAAGTTGCTCGGACATTGGCTTGGTCAGATCCATCACCGCTACCGTTAGGTCATTCTTGTGATTGTTGTGTGTCAGAAAGTAGCTCGAACATTGGCTTGGCCAGATCCATCACCGCTACCGTTAGGTCATTCTTGTGATTGTTGTGTGTCAGAAAGTAGCTCGAACATTGGCTTGGTCAGATCCATCACCGCTACCGTTAGGTCATTCTTGTGATTGTTGTGTGTCAGAAAGAAGCTCGAACATTGGCTTGGTCAGATCCATCACCGCTACCGTTAGGTCATTCTTGTGATTGTTGTGTGTCAGAAAGTAGCTCGAATATTGGCTCGGTCATAACCATCACCGCTACCGTTAGGTCATTCTTGTGATTGTTGTGTGTCAGAAAGTAGCTCGAATATTGGCTCGGTCATAACCATCACCGCTACCGTTAGGTCATTCTTGTGATTGTTGTGTGTCAGAAAGTAGCTCGAATATTGGCTTGGCCAGATCCATCACCGCTACCGTTAGGTCATTCTTGTGATTGTTGTGTGTCAGAAAGTAGCTCGAACATTGGCTTGGTCAGATCCATCACCGCTACCGTTAGGTCATTCTTGTGATTGTTGTGTGTCAGAAAGTAGCTCGAACATTGGCTTGGTCAGATCCATCACCGCTACCGTTAGGCGATTCTTGTGATTGTTGTGTGTCAGAAAGTAGCTCGAACATTGGCTTGGTCAGATCCATCACCGCTACCGTTAGGTCATTCTTGTGATTGTTGTGTGTCAGAAAGTAGCTCGAACATTGGCTTGGTCAGATCCATCACCGCTACCGTTAGATCATTCTTGTGATTGTTGTGTGTCAGAAAGTTGCTCGAGTATTGGCTTGGTCAGATCCATCACCGCTACCGTTAGGTCATTCTTGTGATTGTTGTGTGTCAGAAAGTAGCTCGAACATTGGCTTGGTCAGATCCATCACCGCTACCGTTAGATCATTCTTGTGATTGTTGTGTGTCAGAAAGTAGCTCGAACATTGGCTTGGCCAGATCCATCACCGCTACCGTTAGGTCATTCTTGTGATTGTAAATGAAGCTTTAGCTTAATTGAATTTACACCAAGAACCTGGCCCTGATGGACACAAACTATGTTTAGGTTTTTCATCAGTAATCAGACTGTGAATGAACGTTGCCCACTCTACCTTCCTCATGCTAGTTATGCTTTTAGTATTTTGTGTAATAGCTCAAATAGTACCTCTGAAGCCTATCTATGGTCTGTTTGTAAGCCTGTTTTATCTCCTAAGGGCTTTCATTTGCCAAGTGTTGTTTTCAAACGTCGAAGTCGAGAACCCATGTGTTTGGATATGCCCAATCCATTCTAATTTTTATATTGGGAGTTTATCACCATAACGTTTTAATTTTTGGATAAATCTGAAAGATTTTGAATCACCATCTCCTAGGAAGTTCGCATATCTTATATTGTAATATGGAATAAATCTTTCAGAAATGTCTTTACACCATGCATTTCCACACCAACATTGTTTCGATTATAACTCATTGTCCTATTTTTAGCCAAGATCCATCTAAGACAATGGTCAGATCTCGCTTTTCATTGTCATTTTCTGTTACGCCTCCTAAATAGCCTCTGACAAAGATTCCAATGCCAAATTCTCAACTAAAGATCCAATAGTATTGAAATAGCAAATCTGGTTGCAGGATTTGGTAAGTTCGTAACAAACATCCTATCTGAGGTAAGGCCTTTCCTAAATGGAGCGAAACGCATAGACAAATCTTATGTTTATTTCATGCGTTTTGGTTTTATTGTGGCCATCATTTCTTTGCACTGGGTTACAGTTAAAAATGCGTGTGTATTTTCACAGTTCTTACGCATCACAGATAGAGCAAGTCCTACTTCATTACAACTTTTGCATCTTACATTATTTTTAAAAATACTAGATAAAAGGTTTTCATTTATTATTTCATTGACACTGTTATCAAATTTATCAAAATCTTCCAAGAGTTTAGAATATTTCTTTTTAGAAATAATGTAACTGTAACGGCTACCATTACCAGCTTTTGAGGTTGGGTGGATTCATTATATATTTGCTAACAATTCGCTGTTTCACTCAGCACACTTGGTTTTCCAAAATGCTTACTTTTTTTAAAGCACTATTACTAAATGTCCCCATAATTGAGTAATAAACAAACACTGTAGATCAAACTGACAATAAGACTATTTTTACTACAATGTGATAAGCATTGTTTCGCCAGATAACAGCAAGATACACAAAAGTGAGCGGGAGATTTCAAAAAAAGATAATTTGGTAATTTTGTAAATCTGAACTTCAATTATGCCCACAAAACACTGTGTAGACTTATTTTCAATGCTATTTTTATTATTTATCATGTTATAAATTACATTAATCAGATAGGTATAGAGAATTTTAATCATGAAAACAAAAACAAATGGCAATTTAAAGATATTTTGCCTGCCGGGCCATCTTAAGTTGTATTTCAGTAGTGTTATTACTCATTAATTCTACACGAAATTAATGCGAATTTATGGTAAACCATTCAACATAAAACAGTACTAAATAAAATTATTAATGTGAATTTTTAAAATAATTGTCATCACAATATCTTGCTTAGATTACTGAGTATGATACAACAACGATTATATACGAGTTCACATAACATTTTAAGCGACCATAACATTTTGGATAAAATGATGCTGTGCCCATCCATACTTTTCCAAATCCCAAAGCCAGTTGTGTAGTTATACTACAACATTTTTCAATAAGTATGAGTAGAAAAGGAGTTTACAAGACAGCAGTGTGCCACCAACATTAAGAGCCGAAATGAGTGTTAAATCTTTTACTAATTGTTGTAATGCTGGCGTAACAAGATGGAATCCATACCATGCATGTAGCAAATTTTTGGCCGTTTGTGCACACAGCCCAAATCGGAGAAATCAAATTGGAATTGTTTAAGAAGAGTTTAGAATTCTGTGGGTTAAGAGGAAAGTATAATTTGGAAACAGTATGAAAGAACTCGTTTCAAAAGAGTCCTTACTTCTGGAGACAAATTATGCATCACTTATCCTTGGAAGATACCGAACTAAATACCAAGTTTGGTATTTAACAGTCTTTCCGTTTTTGACTTATGCTGTCCACAACACACACACACACACACGGACCTGTTTCTGAAAATACTTTTTTTGGACTCAGGGGGTCCTAAAACATGTATTTCCGGTGAAATACTCTCTATTCCTATGTACATTGTACATACGGGGCTAGAGAAAGTAAAAAATCTGATGTGTTCCATTCACATGACTTTCTCTACATCTCTGCAACAAATGTTAAAAAGCTTATGCTTCTATTTACTTCATGCTAATCGAGAAAACATTAGCAGAAATAGTCTTATTACTTGCTTCCTTGTAAGTAGAAGCGAAATAAGGGAGTACCATAGGTTAAAGTGATAATCCAAAGCTGGCTGCTATGTGACTGAAGTTCCTTTGTTTGTATGGACAGGAGCTGAAATTCCTGTATGACAAAAATATCTTTTTCAAAGCTGAAACCAAAAAACAAGGAATATCTTAAAAACGATCAACTCCACGAAAAAAGTATATAACATAAAATGTGTGTTTTAATGTGCTCTACATGTTCTGTGTGGTAAGTTTTTGTCCAACTCTTACAGTTTAGCAGTTATGTAAAATTCCGTAAAATGCATCCAGGATAAAGTAGTCTTCAGGGGCTCTTCCCAGAAAATTGAAGATATACATTTTATTTGTCAAGTAAATATCTTAAATAAACGAGATTTTAATCAAAATCGTTAGTAACATTTTTAAGAAAATCAAAATGTTCTATTTTTTTCCCACGTAAAGGGTAGTTTTGGGTGGGGAATTTTCTTGAAAATCTGGAAGATACCAAATTTAAATACCAAATTTGGTTTTTAACGGTCTTTTCATTTTTGAGCTATGCTGCCCACAGACACGCACGGACATTTTTCTAAAAATGCTTTTTTTTGTTTTTGGATTCAGGGGGTATCAAAACATATATTTCCGGTGAAATCTCGGTATCGAATTTTTGGGTGCAATACAATACCTTCTCTATACACTATGTAGAGCTATAAATGAGCCCCAGGGAAGGAGAGGGAGGGAATGTATGTGCACATTTCCCTTCTTTGCTCTTGGTATGTAATACCGCCCTTTAAATTGCACCCGCTAACAAGAATGTGGGTTTTACCGATCTCGACTATACCTTTGGCAGCTGTAAACCGCAAGAAAGTACGAGGCCTAATTCCACGGCAATTTGCCACTCCAGTTGGCGGCCACCAAAAAGGCAATAATGATACGCCACGGCAGTTCATCTTGACTTCTTCATCCACTTGCTTAACCATTTTTAAGAAAGAAGAAACAACTTTCAGGCATTTTAAACGACTGGGTGCAAAAACGTCTCATGACCTCAAATAATGGCTCCATGCACTAGCATGTACCTGCTGATGTAAATAAAATGAATTATGGAAGGCTTAGAAAATTAGCAATTATAAATAACCAGGTAAACATTCACAACACACAAATTCCTCGGTAAACAGAAAAGGAGATAATAAAGAGTATTTTTACTTCTTATAATTAGCAAAAGCCATTTATTAATAACTGAATATGCTGATATCTTTCTGTAAGTTTAACGTGCTAAATGATACTTAAATGAGCCCGGGGGCTTCTCAGAATAAGGAAAACCCCCAGTTAACTCATCCTCTTGACACGTCCTGCGTCCACACCACGGAGTTACGTGAAATTACCGTTGCCAAAATGCAATGAATTTGCACTCTTAATATAGGATGATGACCACATTGATCCTGCACATTTTAGACCTTAGGTGCCACATTACACTTCATCATTTTTACTTTCTCTACACGTACTATGTACATAGAGACGGTATTGCACTCCACCCAAAAATTCGATACCGAGATTTCATCCGAAATATATGTTTTAGGGTCCCCTGTATCCAAAAAAAGAATTTTCACAAAAAGGTCTGTGTGTGTGTGTGTGTGTGTGTGTGTGTGTCTGTGAGTGTCCGTGAACGCAATAACTCAAAAACGAAAAGTCGGTAAAATACCAAACTTGGTATTTGAGTTTAGTACCTTCAAGGGATGCGACACGAAACTTTTGAGAAAAATCCCCCCCACCGCAAGGAACTTTTTTCGAACATTTTGATTTTCTAAAAATAGCTCTAACGATTTTGATTAAAATATCATGTATTAAAGATATTTACCTGAAAAATAAAATGTATATCTTAAATTTTCTGAGAATAGCCTGTGAAGACTACTTTATTCTGGACGAATTTTACGGAATTTTGGATTACTGCTACGCCGTAAGAGATGGACAAAAACTTACCACACCACAAATGTAGACCACGTTAGAACAATCAAATTATGTTATATACATTTTTTTCGTGGATTTGATCGTTTTTGAGATATTCGTTGTTATTGGTTTCATCTTTGAAAAACCTATACTTTTCTCATACAGGCCTTTGTCAACTCCTGTCCATACAAAGGAACTTCAGTCGCACAGCATCCAGTTTTTGACTATCACTTTAACCTATGGTACTCCCTTATTTCGCTTCTGCTTACAAGGAAGCAAAAATAAGACTATTTCTCCTAATTTTTCCTCGATTACCATGAAGTAAATAGAAGCATAAGCTTTCTAATAATGTTTTTGCAGAGATGTAGAGAAAGTCATGTGAATGGGGCACATCAGATTTTTTTCTTTATAAATATTGATGCAAATTTTCACTCTTGAATTTATACTTTCCAGATTCTAGGCAGTGTAGTTAATGAATAGATTTAAAGAAAATTACCAACTCTTTGGAAACGCACCCGACAGGATGACCACTAGACCGCAGAGGCACTCATTGCATTTTGCATTAGGATTTGTAATGCTCAATTCTTTGAACGGAATTACTCACACCCAATTATCTTTTGTAGTAAGTAGAACTAAGTATCAGGACCTCATCTCAGCTATTTTTCACATCCTTTGGTCTTAAAAAATAATTTCCTTAAGCATTTCTTAAAATGTATACATCTGAACATATAGCGCTTTAATTATAGTAATGTATTCAGCTTTAAGCCCAGGATTATATTATTTGTTCCACTTTAACATTCGAACAGATATTCATCGGTAATGAAGCTCGCGGTTGAACGGTTTTCTTAAATCTTAAAACAGTACACACATTCACAGTTCCAGAATCTAGGAAGGATATGGAATAGTCCAGCTACATACAAATTCTCACTCTCCAGGATCCGGTTTTACCAACCCAGATAAAGTCCAAAATTGTAAATATTTTCATTGAAACCAAAATAATACAAAATGGAAGCAACGTCCACAACAACGAAACCAATAATAGGAGAGATGGATGTTATGCGAAATACAAGGACATCATGAGACACAGATGTAGTTGAGTTCCATTTGTTAAATATAAGCACCAACCAGCGAGCTGACTCCTCACCTGGAAATCCCGGGTTCGACTCCCGACTGGGCCAAGACATTTTATTCCCTATCCCCCACACTCTGGAAGTATGTATGTGTGTTTGAGAAAAACAAAATGATTTAAACCAACGTAAACAACCTACTACAGACAACGAGTTGTTTCAAATGCAAAGCCCCTCCCCCCGATATGACCTTAGATGTTAAGTGAAACTATAATAATAATAAAAAAAAACTTTTAAGGAAATAAATTACGTCAAAAGTTGCTACATATGGCGAAACACCGGCTAAAACAACAAATGAAGAAAGGGCGACAGACGGCTACGTCAGCCACTTCTCTGTACGAGGATTTGTCATACCATGGTTGCGTACTTATGCCTGTTATTTATGCAACATTGGAAAGTCAAAGATTAATGGTTCTCTCTGAGGTACGCTGCAATTTGTGTACCTTGTGTCGGTTTTGGTGAGTAAATCAAGGTAACCAACAAGGTCGGCAAATCAAAGTAAAAATCAACACTGGGGAGGAGAGTGGAAGGGGGCGGGAAGGGCTAACATCCAATTTCTCCAGAGGCTTGTTATTCTTGCCGATGGCAACTTGGCCACACACCCACAATGGCCCAAGTATAAACATTCCTAACAAGGTCATGCCTTTCATTTTCCAACACGCTCCCTGCTTCCTCGTAAACGTTCCTTATTGGCCCACTTCCGAGAAGAATGATACTAATAAGTAATACCAGCTCATGACCGGTAGATAAATTCCGAAGCGTCTGCACCTTGTGCGTTCTTTGTAATATACATCATCAGATTCGTGCTCACACACACACACACACCTTTCAAAACCTGGCAACATAGAAGGTTCAACGGTATTCAAACTGTTTAACGTAGAAGTAGTAACATTAAATATAGAGGATTTGCAAATCTAACTAAAGCCCATATATTTCGTTGTGTCACCGAACATTCCAAAGAGCCTCCGTTTCCAACCTTTTCTCATTACAAAACCCGTATTTACATTCTAATCGTCACCGTTTGTCTTAATATTACGCGTTTTCTTAATACTTTGATTGGTTGTAAATGTATTACAGCGAGCTGCTGTAGAGATTATTCTACCTCTCTTCATTTTACAGGCATCCTAAAACCAGCAGATATGTAAACCGCGAGCTCATTAAGTTCCACTACAGAATCACGACAGGGTGCGCGGAGCAGCCGACTCCCTTTCGTATCCTCATACTTTGTGGTCTCGACAAATAGTAGTTGACCACAAAATACAGTCAGAACCTGGAATGTGTCTTCGGCTCAATATGTGAAGGATAATTATGATTTTGAGGCCGAAAAAAGATTAAAGCAGCTTTAAACTGTAAGCCGCTCTGGAATCGCCAGCGGCGTGAATCCAGTGCCGAGAGATGGGTCTAGCGGCCACACGCGTGTTAAAAGGGCCAAATTGACTTGATGAATGTGGGTGGGAGTGCCAGTCGGCCACACAGGAGGCACTGGCGGCCTCTTTCCGAAAGACATACAATGCATGACCGAATCTATCAGTCAGGGCTGCCCATTCATTAAACCCCGACAACCTTCCCTCCAGTTAGCTCAACCAATATACTTGTGCCGACGTTCTAATGGTATTATCAATCCGATTGGCAAGGTGCGTCGTGGTCGTGTTCCATTGAAGCTTGAAGCCCGCAACTTACCTCCACTTAGTTCCCAAAACGGAGATCTTGCTTTGAATACGAATACTTTTGAATCCTTACGTTGAGCTGGTATCTTAAATCTTCAAATTACACTCTAATATTCCTACAGAGATGCTGTGTCGCACTGGAGTATTTTACAGGGATTTCAGGGCGTATATAGCTAGTGTCCAAAGATATGCCTTGGACAACAAAGAATGTTCTCAATTGCTACGTATTGTCAATAATCAATTGATCTACAGAAAGCTCAACATTACGTGGAAGAAATGGCTCGTTTTGTTAAGAAAATTAAGCAACAAAACACAGGTATACCAAAAGAAAACTCAATAAAGGTAATATCACCAGGTTGATAATGTCCAGAAACAAAACTATGGAATAAAATATGCTTTACATATGAGACCATACATTTTTCTGGAACAGATAGCACTTTTCCATTGTATCCAGTTTTGGTACGTGACTCTGCTTCGGTTAAGAACTACCCCTCCTTTCACTGCAATGCCCTGAGAACAACCGTGACCGTAGAACACAAGTCAAGTACAGGTTATAATGGCGTTAGGTTCATGTTTCTGAGTGTTATTGTCCACTGTGAACCAACGCTCCTTTACATATTATCTTAATGTATACTATTTTTTCCTCTTCCTCAAAGTTTCATTAAATGCTCCCTTAAACGCAGGTCATTCTGACCTAAACAATGTTATGGTTCAAATTATTAATTAGAGCAGAAGGAAAACAATATCAAAATGTTATTACCTTATATAAATGAAAACAATGCATGTTAATGTACTGTTTCACACAATATATCTATAATAATAGGTGTATACATCGATTATAATTTATGTGCTATAACACATTAATGCATTCTTATTCAAAAACTCCCTTACAACAATAAACTAATTAAATACATTCTCAATGTTTTATTCACTGACAATTTTGTGTGAATAATTTAAATTTCTGAAATTGTATTTTACGTACAGAACTATACTGCGGAACAGATCAACTAGGGTACATGCTCAAAGCAAGTTGCACTCACAGAGATGCTACATACCGAGATTGGAACAATTTACTGAAAGACACGAAATTCCCGCACAAGAAAGTTGAGTCAGGAATGTATCCTTAATACTAGCTTTTTGTGAACCCCTGTGACTTCCCATTCTCTGACCAAAAGGCAACCAATAAATATCAGAGAGACGAACAGCTATACCTGGAGTGTTGTTTGACCAAGCCGAAACGACACCCCAACACGTTCTTCCGATGGCAAATGCTTAATTAAAGGTGCGTGATATGTGAGAGAAACAAAACACAAACAGAAAAAAGACGTAAATTAAGACGCAAGAAAGGCACTAGAAGCAACAAATTAGGTTCCTGATTTTAGCAAAGGAGAAAGGAAGACTGGTAATAACTGGCAACACTGCATACCTCGACCGTTTTATGCTTTAGTGACTTCTTTATTAAGCATACCTTCTGTTGCTGGACATTGCACTTTCTACTGAAAAGACGCAACGATTTCTTATCATAGTTTCTAAGAAAGATTTCTCTACATTTATTAATCTACCCAACATTTAGAAACAATTGCGGGAAATATACATGTATACATTTAATTCCAAAATGCTTTAATACTTTCTGAACGTTATTTCTCGAATTCCGTTAACTATCTACACAATATCTTTATGTGACTCTGCGTTTACATGTTATGTATTTTCGGTGAGGCAAGCATTTTTACTTTCTCTACTATGTATAGTAAATAGCGAAGTATTGTATTCTACCCAGAATTTCGACTGTACAAACATCAGTGAAATGTATGTTTTGAGCCTCCTTGAATAATGAAACCTCTCCCAAAAGATTTTCAGCGATGGTGTATGCGCGCGCGCGTATTTGTTTTTGTGTGTGTGTGTGTGTGTGTGTGTGTGTGTGAACTGCATGACTCAAAAATCTGATGTGTTCCATTCCCATGACTTTCTCTACATCTCTGCAACAAATTATTGTTAAAAAGCTTATGTTTCTATTTACTTCATTCTAATTGAGAAACAAATAGCAGAGATAGTCTTATAACTTGCTTCCTTGTAAGCAGAAGCAAAATAAGGGAGTACCATAGATTAAAGCTGGCTGCTATGTGACTGAAGTTTGTATGTATAGGAGTTGACAAATTCCTGTATGAGAAAAGTATGTTTTTCAAAGTTGAAAACAAAAACAAAGAATATCTAAAAAACGACCAAGTTCACGAAAAAATGTATATAACATAAATTGTGTGCTTTAAAGTCCTCTACATTTTTTTGTGTGGTAAGTTTTTTTCCATCTCTTACGGTTTATCAGCTATTCAAAATTCAGTAAAATTCGTCCAGAATAAAGTAGTCTTCAGAGGCTATTCCCAGAAAATTCAAGATATATATTTTATTTGTCAGATAAATATCTTTATATGATATTTTAATCAAAATCGTTAGAGCATTTTTGAGAAAATCAAAATGTTCAAAAAAGTTCCACGTAAAGGGTAGTTTGGTGTGGGGGGATTTTTTTCAAAATCTTCGCGTCGCATCCCTTAAATACCAAGTTTGGCATTTTACCGAATTTTCGTTTGTGAGTTATCGTGTTCACAGACAAACGGAAACACACACACACACACACACACACATCCGGACCTTTTTGTGAAAATGCTTTTTTTTTTTTTGATACAGGGGGCCATAAAACATATATTTCCGGTGAAATCTCGGCATCGAATTTTTGAGTGGAGTGCAATACCTTCTCTATACACTACGTACATGGTACATGTAGAGAAAGTAAAAATGAAAAGTAAATTAAATATACCAAACTTGATCAACTTCAGCATCTTCCATGGATGCGAAACTAAGATTTTCAAGAAAATAATCATACTTCCAAAAAGTACTATGTTTATTACAATGCCATATGTTTCATGACAAGGGATTTGGCGGGGGTAGTCTTGAAGCCCTCTTTATTCTAGCTGACTTTCGCATAACTCATGAGCCGTAAGACAAAGGGTCAAATGTATAAAATCCAAGCTTTGTCTTGAAGATTATAGTTTAAGTTAAAGCGAAAGCTTTAAGATTACTCTACAAGATTAAGCCTTGGCTTGTTCAACCCATGCATAAAAAAAATCTTAATCTATCAAGCTTTCGCTAGATGTTTTCCCAGCAAACGCTTGAAATACGTTGCGCGCGCAGCTGTCGTCTGCCAAGTGCTGCCAGAAGTGTTTTGCGAATACGATACCTAACCTTAAAGTTATATGTGAATGGCAAGTATGGCAGACGAAGTGAATATTCAGCAATTCTTAAGCAGTTTCCAATACTGTTGAATAAATCTCAGATCCCGAGCATCAAAGAAGAAAAAATTAACGCTTTGCGAACCGTCTGCGTCAAGCTGGAAGAAACTTTAGGCAGAAAAGTAACTCCACAGCAAGTGCAGAAAAAGATTCAGAATATGAAGACTGAACTAAAAAGAAAAACTGACCGTAAAACCACGGGAAATCAAAAAATAAAGTTAAAAAGGTGGGAAGAAGAATTTCTTCAACTTCTTGATGGAGAAAGCAACCCAACCATTAGTAGGCTTCCAGGTAAGAATAAAAATAGATCTCAGGAGCCAAATTTAAAAGTTTGTAGTATCCTTTGGTTTGTACTATCAAGTGCAATTTCAAACGTATTCTGTAATGTGATACATGTTACATGTAACTGCTATAAAATATAAATATATTGGAAAATTACAGTGAATATTAAAGTACATAACAAAATAATACTACTTTGGGGGAAAAAGGGACTGTTTCAAATGCACTTTTTGCTTCATAATAAATTCTATTAGGTTCTTAAAGACGCTTTTCAAAGGGGTTTACACATGACTTTCCTGTAAACAGCACTAAAATTGATGATTTTATTTGCCTTTATTTCTGCATAAAGATTGCACCTGGATGCTGCTGAGTTTACCATTTATATACGTTTTATTGGAAAACTTTTGTTTTCATTGTGACGTCTCTGGTTTGAATAGTTACAAAATGTAACTGTCTATAGCTCTTGTTTGCTGGTGGTAGTTTTACTAGCTCATAATTTCTCCTAAGAAATGTAACATTTTCATGGGATTTGAAGTTATTTATGAGCAAAAATAGTCGCAGCATTTATATGTAAGATGTTAATTATTGAAAGCACAATGGTAATTGACTTCATCCTTGTGCTACTGAAGAAATTTCACACTGGATCACCTCTGAAAAAGCAGAGGCCTAGTGACGCTACTATCACATGGAGGTCAGCTTAACCTGTAAACACGACCTTGTGTGTACTGACAGAAGAACATTGTTAACAATAATCAGGTCACAGCTGGACGACAATGCATTTCCAGGAAAGTAATGTGATATACTTACAGCGTCATCAACTCCAAACAAGTATATGCCACTAAGTAAATAAACCAAGTTGTTCTTTTTAACTCCCTTGCGGCTAGTTTATTTAGTTTTTTGTTCTGTTTACTGTTTAGGTGGATGTGCTGTGGGTGGGGAAGGTTTGCAAGAACAGCTACCAAATGATGTAATTGAGCAGGTTGAAGTTGAATCTACAAATAATGAGAGCATTGCCCCAAATTCCAATAAGATTGCTAATGAAACAGGTACACAATCGAATAAATGTAAATTACCTGAGACCCCAGAAACAAAACACCTGACTACGCATGAACTGCAAAGAACAACTAAAACTGATACGCATGCAAGAGGAGATATTAAACAAACAGAGCTTGCTTCCAGTAATAGAAGTACAGGGATCAAATTTTATTCAGAACCTGTAACAACAGATGACATTTATATTTCACTCGAGCTGCATAACCATTTGCATTTGTGTCTATAAAGTTTAAGATTGCCATCAAACTTGAAATGTATAGTTTATATTCATAACAATATGTAATTTAATCATTTGCAACATGTTCATACAACTGTGAAATTTCGTTTCTTCTTTGCATTCCACGTCGTTCTCCAATCTTCATTCTCATTCCTCTTCCCCTTCTCCATATTCCTCTTCATTTTCATTGTTATCATCAACTTCTTCCTCTACATCATCGTCTCTCAGCTGTTTTGCGAAATTATACAACACAAAGCAACATACAACAATACGCGGTACTTTCTCCGTAGGAATTCTGATGGTGTTCATCAATATAGGAAATCGTCTCTTTAATTGCCCGAAACATCTCTCTATTGTAACTCTACTTCGGGCATGTTGACGATTATAGTATTCTTCCACAGCATTCACAGGGTTTCTGTATGGAGTTAGTAACCAAGGAGCAATCCCATACCCGGAGTCGCCCAGCAGTATCGCCGTTCCGTCTTGTTCTCGCAATCTTTCAAAAATATTTGAATTTCTGAATATGCGGCTGTCATGCACACTGCCAGGCCACGTTGCGTCCACACTTGTAAACACTTCATCGGAACTGCATGTCGCTTGAACATTAATAGAACAAAACGTTTTTCTATTTTTGTACTCGCCGCCGTGTACTCGTGGCTTCAGAATTGGCACATGTGTGCAATTTATTGCTCCTATTACACTTGGGAAATTAAATTTATTTTGCCAGTCTTGCTTTGCAGTATTAACTTCTTGCAGTCGTGATGGAAATTTTATCCACTGATTAGCTTTTTCAAAAATTCTTTCACTCACATAATCGATGGTTCTACTTACAGTTGATTGATGAACTCCAGCATCTTCTCCGACACCAGTCTGAAATCCCGGGTCGCCGACGAAACGTAGAAATATTTGCATCCTTTGCTTCGATGTCAGTGCACCTCCTCGTGTTTCTGCGTTTTCTCCCAAGAAATGATGTGAAATTAACTCGACATTGTCCTCATTGAATCTATAAAATGATTTATATACACACTCTCTACACTGTCGCTTTACTCGATACACTTTTCTTCGACGGATATTCATGAACTGTGCCATTTTGTGGGATAAAACATCTCTTTAACACTTCTCTAGTACGAATCAAGTCACCTACTGAGGTAACTTGAAAAAAGTCAAGATTAAGCTACAAGAAGTGAAGCTTTCGCTTGTTTTATGCATTGGATTTGCACTCAAAGTCAAGTCATTGCTGGAAAATTCAAGCTAAAGCTAGGCAGCTAGTTGGCTCCAAAGCAAACGCTAGACTTAAGTCAAGTCGAAGCTGTTTTATGCATTAGAAACCAAGATTACACTTGAAAATTAGCAAGGCAAAGCTTATGCTTGACTTTATGCATACCACCAAAAGTCTTACTCCATAAAAATACAGATTTCATTAAAGCACATATTGTATGTAAACTGCTTTTAAAGTCTTGTTATTTGTTTAAATATTGCAATACGAAGCAAGAATAGTTTATTTCAGTTCAGTTCTTATTTTAAGAATAGTTTGTTTGCACAACAGAAAGAGAAGTTCAAGTGAATGGAACGCATTAGATGTTTTTGTTTGTTTGCTTTTGTTTTTTGTTTCATGCTCTTTCATTATGGTTTGTTTGATCTAAGTATATTTTTACCTTCTCTATACGTACTATGTACATAGTGTACAGAGAAGGTATTGTAAAATGTAAATGTAAATGGCGTGTTATTTATGGACGCTCTTTAACTGCTGTAGTTCTCAGCGTCCCATTGTATACTGGGCGTGAAAGACCGCTTAATTTTGCTCAGAGGCCTCTCTATCAGGCTTGAGGTTCTTTTACGTGCCTAAATCTACGACACGGGACCAACGGCTTTACTTCCCTTCCGAAGGAAGCCATGCTAAGGATTTTTACGCCCGAAAAATCCATCGTCCTCCGCCGGATTTGAACCCGCGACCTTGGATATATGAAGTTAGCATGGTAACCATTACACCACGGAGGGCGATAGAAGGTATTGTAATGCACTAAAAAATTCGATACTGAGATTTCACCGGAAATACATGTTTTGGATTCCTCTGAATAAAAAAAAAAAACATTTTTAGAAAAAAGTGTGTGTGTGTGTGTGTGTGTGTGTGTGTGTGTGTGCAGCATAGCTCAAAAACGAAACGACCGTTAAATACAAAATTGGTATTTAAGTTTGGTATGTTCCAATGATGAGACACGAAGATTTTCAATAAAATCCCCCCATCCCCAACTACCCTTTATATTGAACATTTTTCGAAAATTTTGATTTTCTCAAAAATGGCACTAACGATTTTGATTATAAGATCGTATATTAAAGATATTTACCTGACAAATAATATGTATATCTTGCATTTTCTGGGAATAACCTCTGAAGACTATTTTATTCTGGGTCAATTTTACTGAATTTTGCATAACTGCTAAATCGTAAGAGATGGACAAAAACTTACCACACAAAAAATGTAGATCACGTTAAAACACAATTTATGTTATATACATTTTTTGGAGTTTATCGTTTTTGAGATATTCCTTGTTTTTGATTTCAGCTTTGAAAAACTCACCTTTTCTCATACAGGAATTTGTCAACTCCTGTTCATACAAACAAAGGAACTTGAGCCACATAGTAGCCAGCTTTTGACTTCACTTTATCATATGGTACTCCCTTATATCACTTCTACTTACAAGTAAGCAAGTAATAAGACTATTTCTGCTAATTTTTTTTTTTTTTTTCGTTTAGCATGAAGTAAACAGAAGAATAAGCTTTTTAACAATAATGTGTTGAGCTCAGCTCAAGTTATTTGTGTTAAAACGTTTTTGAGAGTACTGATAATAGGAAGTGCACAAAGCGACAATCTCCAGAGGCATGAAGCGCATACGTTGCAAACCGCAAACTACTTCTACACTCTTGGCGCCATCAGATCGTCATTTTCAAGCCTGGAAATTGCGCAACGATGCTCAGCCCTAGCTGACTTTTCAAACGCCAGCAAAGCGAGGAGGAGTTCTGGTAGAATAACAAACTGTGACGTGGTATGTTCAAATGACTCACTCAACAACCTGGCCTAATCTTATATTTACTTTACATTAGTCGAGTTAAAATGTAACAATGCTTTTATTACACAATTCCAATGGGATATGGGAATACATAAGCCTAAGTGATAGTCAAATCTTTTAAGACCTCCTTCGCTGTGTGATGCTTTGAAATTCTGTCTCTTAGCTTGACCAGCAGAAAGAAAAACAAATAAACACTTCCCATTCCAGAAAAGTGTAATAGTATATGTGGCGAATAGTACCTTATAAAATGAACATAGAATGTCTCGAAAATGGTAGGAATGAACTGCTTTAACGAGATCTACATTTTTGCGAGAGGACTTCAAGGGTTATTCTCAAAAAAATCAAATACATTTTATTTGACATGAAACTGTCTTAAACAAATTGAATGTTAACCAAAATCTTTAGAGCTATTTTTCGAAAATTTTTCCATGTAAAGGGTAGTTGGTTTGGGGAGGTTTTCCGGAAAATCTTCGTGACACACCCTTGGAAGATACTGCACTTAACCGATTTTTAGTTTCGGGGTTCTCTGTCCTCTCTCTCTCTCTCTCTCTCTCTCTCTCTCTCTCTCTCTCTCTCTCTCTCATACACACAGGGTACTCTTTCTAAAAGTTTTTTTTGTGCTCAAAGGGCCTCAAAACGTATATATCCGGTGTAATCTTGGTAATTAATTTTGGGTGCATTGCAGTACTTTCTTTGTGTATTACATAAGTGATAAAATAACATGAAAAAAAAGTGTAAACAAATGGCGCAAGCGTGTTTTCGAATGTGACTTACTTGATTTTGTTAATGCGATCAGCTCTAAAAAGATTTGATCATCGCTTTACCCTGGCATATTCATTTTCCTCTCTTGTCTACAAGAAAATAGACGAAATAGCTTTAGTAAGAATAATTTGTTGCAGAATAGACAGAGGAAGATAAGATAAAATTTTTAAGTTTCTGATACCAAATGAAACATAGAGACAGTTTAAACGCATTTTCCCTTCAAACGTTCTTCAATAAAGCAACATTCAGGTCTTTCCTAATTTAAAGAATGAAAAGCTCTATTTCCCTTTGTTCCCTTGTACAAAGACACGTTCTCTATATCAGTGACATCCGCACAAAAAGGAATCAATAAATATATGAACAATAATCAATCATAGTTCTCTGCGTCCTTATCTCTTTGTCTTGTTCATGAAGCATTGATCTCATTCCACAGCTCACTATTCCCGTCAATCTCTTACCTGGACGTCTATAGTGCCTAATTTATCTTCCCCTTCTTGATGGTTCACTGAAAACATTGCTTTTTCCATTGAGAAATTCTCTCACCACTGCAATTCTCTTCAAAGTCACATTAATATATACAGTGACGCTTTAGTTCGTAGGCAACAAAACCATACAATTTTATTTCTAACAAAGCACACTATCAAAACATAAAATACAGCCTCACCAAAACGTAAAATATACTTTAATGATAATCATCTATATCTTTTTTCTTGATAATAATATGCATTAAAAAAATGCTCCCCATAATGGTAGTTATTATAATATTACAATTTGTAATTATATTCAATATACTTACTGAAGGCACATTTACTCTATTATCAGAAGTAGGTATTGTATTTATATTTTCCAAACTTATTGATGTCAATATTATCATTAATGAAAAGAATTGATCTCACCATGGAATGCTCACTCCAAGTTTTAATACTTTTCGACTTCGCATAAAAATACGCCAGCAAATACTCATTACCCACTCACCAGTCCTTGATTTCATTACATAAACAAACTTTCCTTGGCTTTTCTCGAACTATATTAATAATTGCATCTTGGACTGCTTATAAAATGTTGACTGATGAACCGTGAAAATAACTTTTTCACTCAGTCTTACTTTAAATTCACGTATGAAACTAGCATCTAAAAACTACATAATATAACAACAATGTTTATTGGTTTACCATGTATTTTTTTTACTTTCTCTACAATTACTATGTATATAGTGTATAGAGAAGGTAGGTATTGTATTGCACCCAAAAATTCGATACCGACATTTCACCGGAAATACCTGTTTTGTGTCCCCCTGAATAAAAAAAAAACATTTTTGGAAAAAGGTCCATGTGTGTGTGTCTGTGGACAGCATAGCTCAAAAACAAAAACACCGTTAAATACCACAATTGGTATTTAAGTTTGGTATCTTGCAAGGATGCGACACGAAGATTTTCAAGCAAATCCCCCACCCCAACTACCGTTTACGTGGAACTTTTTTCGAAAATTTTGATGTTCTCAAAAATGGCTCTAACGATTTTGAGTAAAATATCGTATATTAAAGATATTTACCTGACAAATAAAACGTATATCTTGAATTTTCTGGGAATAGCCTCTGAAGACTACTTTATTCTGGATGAATTTTACGAAATTTTGCATAACTGCCAAACAGTAAGAAATGGACAAAAACTTGCCATACAAAAAAAAAAAAAAAAAAAAAAAAAAATGTAGAGCACATTAAAACACACACTTTATGTTATATAATTTGTTTTCGAGCAGTTGATCGTTTTTGGGATATTCCTTTTTTTTTTTTTTTTTTTTCTTCAGCTTTGAAAAACTTGTACATTTCTCATACAGGAATTTGTCAACTCGTGTCCATACAAACAAAGGAAATTCAGTCACCTAGTAACCAGCTTTTGGCTATCACTTTAACCTATGGTACCCCCTTATTTCGCTTCTACTTACAAGGAAGCAAGTAATAAAACTATTTGTGCTAATTTTTTTTTCGAGTAGTATGAAGTAAATAGAAGAATAAGCTTATTAACAATAATTTGTTACACAGAAGTAGAGAAAGTCATGTGAATGGAACACATCAGATTTTTTTTTCAAAGCCCGCATTACTCTTTCTCAAAACACACCGTTTCCGCAATAAATAAATGTCATTAAATATACTAAATATACAACATATACTAAAATACTCTGGATGTAAATAAAATATTGTAGACAAACACGTTACAAAACTAGGTTTAGTAAATAGTCTTCTAAATAACATTTACTACTCCCAGAGGACCTTTTAAAAAATTAGACTGAAAGAGATCACTGATATTTCCTGGAGGGATGTGCGCGCGTTGTGAAAATTCACGTTTTCTAAAATAATTTACTTCCTTTAGAACTTGAGAGCAGGTATTCCAACATCTGGGGTCACATTTTTTGAAACGCTCGCACCCTATACTGCTCACGGTCGGCATTATGTGAGTGAGCACACTCCCACAGATGCGGTTCTTTGTTCACCTTTACCAAGACCGGATATGATGTAAAATTTTCTCTCGTCAATAAAAGAGCGACACAGTGAAAGAGGCACACTCCTACAAGAGCCCACTCATTCCGTAACTTTGAGCCCTGTTTCTCTACTTGACAGTTCCCATCCAAGCCTAAATTCGCATCAAACTTCACAAGGTAAAATAAAGCATTATGATTCTCACGAATGAAACAAAGGAAAGCCAAGAAACTGGGGGGGGGGGGGACAATTTACCATTATGTATGGTGTAGTTTTGAGGGCATAAACATCATTTTTCGAGCGACATTTAATTTAATGTTCTCATATATGCGTTTTGGATAAATTTAGGTACGTGGCATGTTGCCTAGGTACACGACCGCATATAAAGGATACATAAGCTCTATCCCCGAAAATTTCATGTTTGCAGGAATGCATGATCATAGTTTATGATCTAACGTAAACATTGTAAAATTGTAGAGCATTCTGAGTTTGAAAAAAAATGCTGAATAAAGGTTTGCGAGAAAACAAAGCTTGGGTGTCGCTATTAATAATACGTGAGGAGGTCTCTTTACTTTCTCTACACGTACTATGTACACAGTATATAGAGAAGGTTTTGCACTCCACCCAAAAATTCGATACCGAGATTTCACCGAAATATATGTTTTAGGCTCCCCTGTATAAAAAAAAACCTTTTTAGAAAAAGGTCCGTGTGTGGTGTGTGTTAACACGATAACTCAAAAACGAAACGCCGGTAAAATACCAAACTTGGTATTTAAGTTTAGTATCTTCCAGGGATGCGACACGAAGATTTTGAGAAAAATCCCCCACCCCAAACTACCCTTTACATGGAAAATTTTTTACAAATTTTGATTTTTTTCAAAAATGGCTCTAACGATTTTGATTAAAATTTCGTACATTAAAGATATTTATCTGACAAATAAAATGTATATTTTTGAATTTTCTGGGAATAGACTCTGAAGACTACTTTATTCTGGATGAATTTTATGGAATTTGGCATAACTACTAAACCGTAAGCGATGGACAAAAACTTACCACACAAAACATGTAGAGCACATTAAAACACACAACGTATGTTGTATATATTTTTTCGTGGAACTGATCGTTTTTAAGATATTCCTTGTTTTTTGTTTCAGCTTTGAAAAACTTATACCTTTCTCATGCAGGAATTTGTCAACTCCTGTCCACAAAACAAAGGAACTTCAGTCACATAGCAACCAGCTTTTGACTATCACTTTCACCTATGGTACTCCCTTATTCTGCTTCTACTTAAAAAGAAACAAGTAATAAGACTATTTGTGCTAATTTTTTCTCGATTAGAATGAAGTAAATAGAAGCATACTCTTTTTAACAATGCATTGTTGCAGAGATGTAGAGAAAGTCATGTGAATGGAACACATCAGATTTTTTTATTTAAATGACGTTCTTTGCACTATATATTGGCTTCATTTTGCTGTATGTCGACAGTTGGCTGCCTATTTTGATCGCTGACATGCATATTACCTGTTGCACCATCAGTATCAGGAGGAACAATAACCAGGTCAACATTTTCATTGTCTTCATCAATCAGACCTCCAAAATTATCGTTATTTATAAGGTCTAAAACTTCATCCACCTTTGTCATAGTTTGCTTGCATTTTCTCTACTTTATTGCGCTACATTGAACAAATCCATCATCCTGAGGATGGGAAGAGATGCACGCCTTCTAGCTTCAAGCCCGAGAACGTCTAGAATATGCACTCAACAACTCCGGCAAGGAACAACTGAATGTTACTCTTGCTTTGGTACAGTAGACGACAGTGATCTAAAAGTAGATCGTTTGTCTGTAACAATATAGGTCAACAACTGCCAATTATTTACTTACAGTATTGTTAAATGGACGTTTTCCTGCGCATAGTCCTCAGACACTAACAATAAATTATATTGCAAAAAAAAAAAAAAAAAGTAATTGATAATCATAAGACGGATATAAAAAGTAAAAAACTGCACTTGTGGCAATAACTGTGGTCTCATTTAAAAAAAATCGTATTTTTCTCTGTATGTTCACTAATAAAAAATATATATATATATATATATATATATATATATATATATATATATATATATATATATATATAAATAATGATCCTGTCAATAAGTTACCCCATTATTAGTAATAAAATAAAAACCAGTATCGAAATAAATGTAATGTAATGCGTATCTGCCCACACACAAGATACATCTACGAAAAGAATAATAATAATAATTCCGAGATTATAAAAACCCACCTACAATTAATCTCTGAAATTTGACAAAACATGTGAAAATGCACATTTTTTTTTCTTTGGCATTTTTATTATACTTATAACTCGTTCTTAACACAATGCTTTATTTAATACTAACAATTTTAAAACCACAAATGGGTATTTAACTGGCCCTATACCATTAGGTAAAGCACCGACTTGAACTTTACTCAAAATACTCCTGGGACCACAGTTTGCAACTTATCAAGTTATTAGCCTGACATTTTCTGGAAAACTTCAGGAAATACGGGTTTAAATTTCGTTTTGCACTACTTAAAATATTACATAGTTTAGCTGAAATTATTTTCCATTACTCACCCTGAAAAAATTTAAAAATTGAATAACCCGTTTAAAATGTTTTTCTCTTAAAATAAATAAAATTAAGAAATGAACAATCTGTTTGTATAGTAAGCTCAGATTAAAAGATTCTAAGCGACAGAATATATTGTGGCGCTCAAAGGTCATATTACCATATCAAAAATGGTGTGCATATTAATGTTTTATGTTCTAATACATATTAAAAAGTCAAGGCTTTATATACATTTCCTGAAATCAATACTATCCAACTTTATGGACTTCAAAGACGTTTATGCGACTGAGGCCAACTAACAGCGAGTTAATTATGCAGCAATTAAACATGTCATTCTGGCACACATGTATCGCAGACGCCACGATACAATATACATATTTAGGTGCGAGACGATGTTAAACAAATCTCTCCAGGTAGGCCGGCTATGACTATGATTTGTTTATGTCAAATTCAGTTTTTCTTGTTATGTTTTCTATTAAAATAGACTCAATTTTTTGTTATTATTTTTTTAAACAGACGGTGACATTTAGAGTGCATTCATTAATCACAATAATCTGATTACCTAGTGGATCTAATTCCTGACAGGTTTTAGAATACATTCGCTAAGTTCAAATGAACATCGAAAATAAACAGCAGTGCACAGGTTTTCTTGCCCACATTTGCAGATTCACAGCAGGTACGTTCTAATGGCTTGGTTACGTTTAGTAAAATAATACCACGCTTTTAGCTTGCTCAGAGAGCTGTAAAACTGTTTAATTGCTCAGAAAAGAATTAATTTCCTTTAGCAATATGCAATGTCCAAACAACCCCTGCAGTGTTAAAGATCTGTAAGGTAGATTTGAAAAGTGAAGCTTTGTTTCTGGATTACGCGATTCGTTGAAGTAGCCCTTCTTTAATACGCCGCCTGAGGGGAGCGGAATTGTTCAGACCCCTGCATGTCTCAACCGTTTACAGACGTTCCACAAAAGAAATCATAACTGCGGGACCGCGACATGCTTGGTTCTTAAAAGTCGTATAGTGATATTCTGCAACATCGTATCTCAGTTAAATGCTTAGTTAACCACGGAATATTCGGGGTTCGTGAAAACTTCTTAGGGGTACATAGAATATGTTTCCTGAATGATCACAAAGTAATGAAACATGTTTCAACCAAGAGATTTGAACTGCCCTACCGGTATACCCAACAATAATAACATACAGCTGCGCTCGCTAATAATTTGTGTTGTTTGTTTCAAACGCCGACGTCAATAACAGTATCTGAAATATGTTCAAGCTACCCCCCCGATTATCAACACATCCATACAGACGGATCCAAATATGGCAACAGTTGTGGCTGTGCTGTATGCTTTCCCAAACACACAATGTTGTACAGTGTACCCAAATATACCTCCATCTTCTCGTGTGAATTACTAGCCATTAAATTCGCTATGGAATACATTCTTCGAACCAATGAGCACCCCCCTACATCATCTTCAGTGATTCCATGAGTGCTCTAGTTCTTCAGCAGAAACACCCTACACATCCGCTGCTCCTGGAGATCCAAACAGTACATAGCAAAATACTGTCTTCTGGTAAAACAATCTTGCTCTTTTGGCTCCCGTCGCATGTAGGTACACAGGGAAACAAAAGGGCAGATGAAGCGGCCAAAGAAGCTACCAAACATCCGTGTAGCCTCCTCACGTGACTACAGCAACTTTGTTCAAGGTGTCATTATCCAAAAATGGAAACAAGAATGGTCTACCCTGTCCAACATCAAATTGCAAGAAGTACACACTCTCGCCGACTCTAGCTACTCATACAAATCTTTTCATTCGTAAGGACCAGAGTGTACTGGTTCGTCTGCGTATTGGACATGTATCACTCACACATTTATACCTTCTGTCTCGTGAAAACCCACCGATGTGTAATATTTGCAACTGCCAGCTGACAGTGAAACATCTCATTACCAACTGCAGTCTCTATGAGGAACAAAGAACCACAAGTGCCAAACGAACTCCCGACAGCCCTGGACCAACTACAATTCTCCAACAAAGTCTTGAACTGCTTACAAGTAATCCAATTGTATCATAAAATTTAATCTAAAGTTCTTGTTTCGATCTATATATTTCAAAATGTTAAAGTAAATGCTAAATACTGCCATAATTCACAACAAACATAAAATAACCGTTCTCTTACTTGTATGACACTACATTGAGTTTACTTGTTTTATATATATACCTTGTATATGTTTATTTAAATTTGCATTGTGAATGTGTTCAGCTAAAGTATTGTAGCCCTAATGACAAGTCGCGGTATAACCATTGCAGTTAAAGCGACTTTAAATAAATGAGAATTAACTGTTAATTTACCGACAGTTCAGTACTCAGTTTATTTTCGTGACTGTTAGGTGCAGGTTCATTTTCTTTACTCAAAGTTTCCCATCTCATTCTTTATATTTGTGAACTTCTGAATGTCTTTATTGTGATAGTCCACCATTTTAACTTTTGTTGTAGGATGGATAAATTCGTTATAAGAGGAAAACGTAAACTCAGTGAAATAAGTGATAGTGTTGAACCACCGCAAGTGAAAAGTGCGACATTGCTTGTTCCACCACGGGATATTGGTGAAAATTGTGTTGAACTTGAGCAAGTCGAAAAAATGTGAAATACACATATTACAGTGAATCTCCGTGAATTCTATGAAGCCATCCCTGCTTCACAGACATTTGGTAACCAATCACGGCGAATGTAAAGACAAGTCCGTCGATTTTTTCGGCGCAAAGAAGAAAATTTGACTAAAAGTTCAAACGTGATACACGGTTTTACAAAATGAACTAAAGTGGCGCTGGAGACATTGCATGAGTTAGCGTCGCTAGTTGCAAAAAATACCGCATCTGCTTCTTTGATTACAGCGGATAAAAGGTTACACGGAGATTCCGCTCAAGTAATAAAAACAATTCCGAATTCTGACACAAGTGTAGGGCGTAGAATTCGTGATGTGGCACAAGATATTGTTGACCAAACAGTAGAAAATATTCAAATCGATGAATCGTTAGGTGTGTGTGATGATGCTGAGCTACTTATATATGTTCGGCATTTTGACGTTCTATTGCTGATGAAATTCTAGAATGCAAACAATTACCAGAACATACAAGGGGAGACGATGTTTTTAAAATTCTTGAGAATTTGATAAGATTAAAATTAAATTTGTCATGGGACTGGGGTGTAAGTTTTTCCACAGATGCTGCTGTTTCATAGATAGGCAAAAAAAGCGGTCTTATTGCTCGAATTCGCAAAATAAACCCCAAAATAATTTGGCAACATTGCATTTCACAGAGAGAAATTTTGGTAGCGAAAAATAGAATTTCCGATTTACACGAATCATTGAACACTGCTATAAAAGAAGTCAATTTAATAGTCACGTGCACTGAACTCCCGTCTGTTCAAAAAATGTGTCAGGAGATGCCTACGCACACTCAATTGTTTTTTTGTGCGCTGGTTATCACGAGGACGATTAATGACTCGTCTTTTTGAACTGAAAAATGTTTCCTTACAAGGTTGAAATCCGATCGGGTGAAGCATTATGAAGATGAAGAGTGGATTTGCCAATTAGCTTACTTGACGAATATATTCAAGAAATTTAACGAGCTTAATCTTCAACTCCAAGGCTTTGACAGAAACGTTTTTAAAGCTCATGAGAAAACAAATGGCTTTTACATAAAAGCCTTATTTTGATTCATTACGTTAATGAAGGGGATTTTGTAGTTTTTCCACTCTTTTGCAACATATTGGACAAAATGAAGTTTGTATTGCTGATGGATTTTTGGAAATAAATAAAATTCCACCTACAAAATCTGTACGCATGCATTCTGAATGTTTTACCTTATTTATTAATGTGTGTTTTTGCGTGGATTTGATACACATTTGTTTGTCCGTTTTAAATTACCAGCTATGCTACTAACTGTACTGAAAGTTCTGGTTCCTATGCAGTCGCTGGTTACGGGAAGAGGGGCACAGTTTTAAACTCGATTTCTAGAGAGAATGAGGACTCTCAAAAAGCTACTTTAAGCAATACAAATATTAATGAACAAATAAGTAGGGATTTTAAATTGGAGAGGGAGCAAGTGATGAGCCGAAACAACTGCTGCGCACATACGTAGTACGCGATTCAAGGTCAGCAAGGCATGAATGAATGAAGATACGTAGCATTGCCTGTTTGCTACTCACTCACACCGCGCACATTCCCAGCTCTGAGCTGCATCATAAGTACACCTCGGAATTCTAGGTGCTTCAACTTAATCTTGATTGCCTATTAAAATCACAAAATGGCTTGTCTTGCATTTTTCTCTCAGAAATTTGGTCCTTTGTGGTTTCTTTTTCTTGAAAATTAACAAATAAAAAATCTCCTTAATGAATCAAAACGAAGTTGGAAAAGAGCTTAGCCAAAAACCCTGATGTTGAGGATGTTGCAACAAACAAATTTAAAAGCGTTTCATATCTGCTCTTTTTACTTTCTCAGCATGTATGTACATATAATGTACACCCGTGGACACAAAAAATCAGTCATTCTCAGATTCCATTTGTCGATCGAAGAGCTTCCTGTGTCTTCGTAAAAACTGTACAATGGTCTATGACTGACAGCGTAATGCTTAACTTAGGAGTACTGAAAACAGGTCACAAAACATTCCAGTAGCCGAGAGATTAAAAAGGCCTTTCTTTCATTGATAAGCTCCTAGGTTCAAATCTTGCACTGCTAGTTTTTTTGTTTTTTGTTTGTTTTTTTTTTTGTTTGTTAATTTTATGACTGAATATGAAGAACATAATCTTGCATTAATATAACTTTGGCATTTGAAGTTTTGGGTCTTCTATGCACACTTAAACATAATTCTACTAAAAATCGTGTTAAATAACTAAAAAAAAGTGTAAATAAACAATTATCTTCTAAAACTTAGACAAAAAAATAAACATAATATTGGGTGTATGAATCCTCAGCCCATGTAACTGCCCTCAACCTTCGGAACACAGACAAAATTAAATGCCTGCAGTAATGTGAACGAGAAGTTGCAAGACTCTAGTCTTCTTGAATTTGTGTCTAGAAGCCATGTTTTGTCCTTCGTCCATCTACAGGTAAATTAGAGCGCAGCTCCCTTTTTACCTCAACCCACAATTTCTCACATTCTACCACTCTGATATCCTGCCTATCTGAAAACCAATTTGAAAACTTTCGAGATGTCTGGACAGAATGATTACCTGTACAAATTCAAGAATTCCATCAGAATATCTCATCCTTACGGGAATCAAAATAGTATCGAGTATTACCGTGTACTGCACACCGTTCAGTGTATCGTCATACTAGACCATCCCTTGATATCCAGCCCCAACACGATACAGTTACACAACCATGATAAAATGTTGTAAAACCAAGTATTTTGGATCGTATCGTGACCCCTTTGGATGGTAGAAAATGTTACCTCGTCTCAGAATATTACATTACTCCAGTTACGATTGGCCTTTTCCGGTTGAATCGGTTTGTGTAGGGCATGTTGAATATTATATTCAAAACAACAAAGTTCCTACCTCCCCAAAAAATTAAAATTTCCAAAAACTGGATTCTTAAAAATGTTTCAAAATATTGGTTTTCTTAGCAATACTTTTAATATGTTCTCATACCATGCATATTCCAATTTTACTTTCCCTAGCCGGCATGTACTATGTACATAGTGAATAGAGCAGGTATTGTATTCCACCCAAAAATTCGATGTCAAGATTTTACAGGAAAAATATGTTTTGGGGTCCCCTGAGTCCGAAAAAAACATTTTTAAAAAAAGGTCTGTGTATGTCTGTGGACAGCAGCTCAAAAACGAAACGACCGTTTGGTATCTTCAAAGGATGCAACACGAAGATTCTCAAGAAAATTCCCCCACCATAAACTACCCTTTATATGAAAACATTTTTGAAAATGTTGATTTTCTCAAAAAAAAAAAAGGATTTAACGATTTTGATTAAACGGCCATACGTTAAAGATATTTACATCCCAACTAAAATGTATACCTTGAATTTTCTGGGAATAGCTTCTGAAGACCTCTTTATTCTGCACGATTTTTTCCGAATTTTGCTTAACTGTAAAACCATAAGAGATAGACAAAAACTTACTTCACAAAAAATATAGATTACGTCAAAACACACAATTTATGTCCTTCACGCGTTTGTTGTCAAGGTAACCGTTTCCGAGATATTCCTTGTTATTGGTTGCAGTTGTAAAGTACTGATAATTTTCTCAGACAGGTTGCAATGACAATCGCATAACGACAGCTTTTAAAACATTCGACTATCACTTTAACCTAGTGGACTCTCTTAGTTCCCTTCTACTTGTAAGAAACAAAGTATTAAGAAGATTCTGCTAATGTTTGTCTCGATTTAACATATACATATTATTTGTCAGGTAAATATCTTTAATATACGACATTTTAATCAAAATCGTTACAGCCATTTTTAAGAATACCAAAATTTTCGAAAAAAAATCCATGTAAAGGGTAGTTGGGGTTGGAGGGATTTTCTTGAACATCTTCGTGTCGCATCCTTGGAAGATACCAATCTTAAATACCAAGTTTGGTATTTAATGGTCTTTTCGTTTTTGAGCTATGCTGTCCACAGAGCATTTCTGAAAATGCTTTTTTTGGATTCAGGGGGACCCTAAAACATATATTTCCGGTGAAATCTTGGTATCGAAGTTATGGGTGGAGTGCAACACCTTCTCTATACACTACGTGTAGAGAAAGTAAAAAAAGGGTCCCTTACTATTATGCAGTGAAATACTTAAATGAACACAATTATTCTCAACTTAAAAACAAGATTATCTCTTGTGTTTACAAAATTGGCCAAATCGGAGACGACGAAGTGGTCAGCCAGACAAGCGACCGGAAGACGGACAAGCAGCAGGTAGAAAGAATTAGGGAAACTGCATGATGCGTCACGCTAGGCTTTTCTCTCTCACACATGAACACGTCATTTCCCTTTCCGGTAGGTAGGCTACAGCTGTCAACCCGCTCACCA
Source organism: Hymenopus coronatus (assembly GCA_030762935.1). NCBI lineage: Eukaryota > Metazoa > Arthropoda > Insecta > Mantodea > Hymenopodidae > Hymenopus > Hymenopus coronatus. Next base: position 86,028,231 of record CM060887.1, read on the forward strand.
CTCTCTCATTCTTCAAGTGCAGTGCCTGATATTATTGCCGATAAATGGTGAAGAATTTGGCAGACTAGAAAGCTTCCGGGGCGTGGGCGCACTCGCATGATAAACACAGTTAACAGATTTGCTTTCTCATCTTAAATTGATATTGCCAGCGCTATAAATAAATAAATGTGTTATTTATGGACGCTCTTTAACTGCTGTGGTTCTCAGCGTCACATTTTATACTGGGCGTGAAACACCGTTTATTTTGCTTAGAGGCCTCTCTATCAGGTTTTTTCTTATTTATTTATTTTTTAATTTTATTGTTGGTAGATAAGCGTTTATACTATACAGGTCATAGATAACAAAAACATTAAATACATTTACGTTTGAGGTTGAACATGTTGGCTCCTCTAACATAAACAAAACATATTATTAGTACAGAATAAGTTAATATAACTTTACAAATAATGTTATAATTGAATGAAAGTATAAGTAATAATAATAATAAATTACAAAAAATCAAACTACACGATTATGAAATTTATGAATAATTATTATTAACAGGAGTCATCTGTGTCACTGGTTAAGAAATGTTGTGGTAGTTTTCTTTTCAGCCTTTTGTGTTGAGTTTTGATATGCAGGTTAAATGCTTGAGCACCAGTAACGTTTAATTTGTTGAAGAATGTCTTGGAGAGGCGTGGTGCATTTGTAGCTCTGCGGAGAAACTTATTTTGTATATTTGTTGTGGACTATATACGAGCAGCATAAGTCTCTATCAGGCTTGAGGCTCTTTTACGTGCCGTAAATCTTCCAAAGGTAGCCTTGTGTAAGGATTTTTACACCCGAAAAAAATCCATCGTCCTCCGCCGGGTTTGAACCCGCGACCTTGGGTATATGAAGCACCACGGAGGGCATTTCGAGGAGAATTTACTAGCATAATAGTGTTCGCCTGTGCGAATGAAACTCGTGAACTGCTACTTGAACACATGAAAAGTAGACAATCAGTGGTTTGTAAATTGGGGAAGCAGAGGCGTATCCAGAATTTGGCTCAAGAATATTTTATAGTTGAAGTTTCCAGGAGTTTGGAATAACCCTTCCTTCTCATTAGGTCAACATTTAAATAAACTGCAATATCAATAGTCCTCCGTGGTTTGGGGGTAACATGCTAGCCTGCAGTTCCCAAGATCGCCGGTTCAAATCTGGCGGAGGCGATGGACTTTTTTCGGGCATTTTCGCGAGTTCCTTAGCATAAATTCCTTCGGAAGAGAAGTTAGGAAGTTGGTCCCGTGTTGTAGATTTATGGCACATAAAACCTCAAGTGATAAAGCGGCCTCTGAGGAAAATTTCACGCCTAAATGGGATGCTCAGAACCTTAGCATTAAAGACCTCCATAAATAAAACTTACTTTCATTTTTATACAATCAATACAAACTTATTTTTTATTTAATCCTATACGATATTGCAGAGTACCAAGAACAAATTAAAGTAGTGAAAGAGTTTCAGTAATAGAATCATTTGTGATCTAGTCGAGTATATTCCTGTATTATACCACTTAACACTTTTGTTTAAATTTTGATTAATTATTCAACCTTCATATTTTATGTTAAGCTTGTATTTTTAGTTTCTCTATCGCGTACAATGTACATAATAGGTAGGAAAGGTGTTGCATTCCAACCAGAAATTCAATGCTGATATTTCATCATGTTTTCAGGACACGTCAATCCCGGAAAAAGCGTTTTAGAATAACATCCGAGTGTGTGTCTGTGAACAGCATAATTATAAACAAAAGTAGGTTAAGTACCAAACTTGGTATTTGAGTTAGGCATCTTTCAAACATGCGACGCGAAGATTTTTAGGAAAATTCCCCACTCATCCCAAACTATCGTTTATATGGAATAGTTTTGAAACTTATTTTCTCAAAAATGGCTCTAACAGTTTGAATTAAGTGCCACTAGACATTTAAGAAATTTAGAGGCAAATAAAATGTATATCTAGAGCCTACTTCAGCAAAAGCGATAAACCATAAGATATAGATAAAACTCATACTACACAAAAAAGTAGATCTCATTAAAACAGAATTTATGACAAGTACATTTTTTGTAGAGTTAACCATTTCGGACTTATTCCTTGTATGTTATTGGTATAAATTTTCCAATAACTAAATAACTGCCTTTCTCAAATGTGAAGTCATCATTCGCGTTTTTTGTTTGTTTTGTTTTGTTGTTTTACAAAAGTCATCATTTGGCGACCAGTTTTTAATAGATTTGAGTACCTATTGCATTATTTCCTTATTTCTCTTGCAACTACAAGGAAATAACTAATGATTATTATTTTTAAAATTGTATCAAAATCGGCCGAAAATTTGTGATTATAAGCACTTGTTATAAATCGGCTTTCCTAGTTACTCGGCGATATAGCACCAAACATGGAATTTTCTTTGTTGGTTTAAATGAAATCAGTTATTTACCATGTTGTTTTAACTTATAATATGGTTTATCTTAACGGTTTTATTAATGTTTGATACAATAATGTTTCATTTTTACTTTTCTTACTTAAATACCAGTGTCTGTAACTCAAATAACTGCACTTTGTTTATTAGCTTTATAAACTTATTCTGTGTTATGATTAATGTACGGTGCTAGGATTACAGAATGGTGCTAAAAAAACCGACCGCAAGTATTAGACCGTCATTTGTGAAGCTTTTTCGACTACGTTTGGTAAATATGAACCTATGCATTACTTTATTTGTTACTTACCTATTAATTGTTGTATCTGCTCGTGGCGGGCGAGCAGTTTGTACGCGGGGCCAGTTTACATGTGCTACCCATGCAGAAACGCAATCAAATTCTTTTTTAAGAAAATAAATCTATGCAAACGCAAATCTTAAAGTAACTACCTTACCTACGGTATACAGCCCAAAATCGTTAGGATTGATGAAATGAGGTGTGTGCTTTGGCTGGGAATGAACATAGACGCCGATCCTTTACTACCCAAAACTCAGCAGTGGGCTGTTTGTCTGATACTGGATTGACCAGTTTTAAGTCCTTTGTCACTTTCTGAAGTTGATCCAGTAGTTTTCCTTTTAAAAAAGGAATAAATAGGGCTATTACCGATGTAAGCCTGTCATCCCCCCCCCCCACCCATTAAAATACGGGTTGTGATTAACTGATCAATACTTTCGAAATATGCCAATATCGTAACATTAGAATGCAGTAAACATGATATTGAATAAATAAACTTTACAATATCAGAGTTCCCACCAAGTACAACCGAAAATGTCGATTGCAAAGTTTACAGAGAACTCTATAATTAAGCTTTGTCTCTTCCTGTAAATTGGATAGGAAGGTGCATTTCCGTTTAGCTTGAGTTTCCGCAAATATGAAGCTCGTGTACTGGGAAACTTTACCGCGCTAAACAATAGCAAGTGAAATAAGCGCCGACTCAAAACAAGAAATGCAGACAACTGTATTTGGTTTTCAATTTGGGAAGGCAATATCAAGAAAACACAGGACCTATTCGCGTCCCAACAAAAATTCTCGGGATGCGGGACATAACTACGGGACGAATGGCAGCTTTATACCTATATCGTCACCTTTACGCTTTTTTCCCATGTCAATTAAACTGAACAATGGTCAAACAAAAGCTTAATTAATTAGCGTAACGGATCAACGAACCACAGGAAAAGAGCACAAGCATTGTATATCATGATACACATTACACTAACGCAGAACTATAGGAATGCACACCGTGCCGGCAGTCCCTGGTTGGAGAATCTTGCTGGATGGAAAGCGACAACCCGCACAAACACCACAAATAATCTTCTTTTATAACCCTGCTTATATTAGGTTAAGTATATTCCTTTATTTCTGTGGTATAGCAGAAAGCTACTTATGATGAAGTTCAATGAACGTATCACTTTTAAGTTTAAAGACACGGAAGAACTTGTTTCTGGGCGTACGATTGATTGAAGGGAGGGGTACCCGCAACATGACCAGAGGAGAGGAAGGAGGGAAAAAAGGAAATATTTGAGCTCAGAAATAGATAAAGTAATGCACATTTTTAATTTGGAGTGCGTAATTTCACTTTACATCTTAATGTATTTTTTCTTTAAACCCTTCCTTGTTTGGTTCGTAATTTGTTCAAACATCAAGCAACTTATTATTGTAAAGGCTTCAAATGGAACTTATTGCCGCCAATTTCACCGTCAGCTTTGTTTACTTTATTCCTCTTTGATAGAATAATTTGAACAACAGCAAATCGCTGCTAAGAACGAGAGGAGTTGTTTCTATAAACATAAACTAAACAGATTTATTTATGATTTAAAGCAGCAGGTTCATGTTGAAAGTATGTATGCTATTTTTTTGTATATCCAAATAACATTTTGTTCGCACCAATCCTTTAAATGTTTTGATTAGTTACTGCACTATTTTAGCAACGGTCACATTTATTCTGCGTTATTCTCAAATATGAGTATTTTTAGAAAAAAATGTGATTTAGTAGGGGCACGGAAAATTCAGTGTTTATCACGCTGCAAAAGTTTAGGATATCACGCTGTCAATTATTTCAAATTTGGTTTAACTTGGCACAAAATAAGACGACGGTCTGATGCTGTCGCCTTAGCTATATCTACAAGAAGATCATGCAGAAATGGAACGTCTCATCTACAAGTAAACTTCCTCGCTCTCCTACATACCCAGTGATTTCTCTTCCTCGCCAGGACCAAGTTCCTCTCACACGGTCACCAGCTACCACCCATTCGCATGATCCTCCTCCACTTTGTAATTCTGCACTCATTGTTCCTCGTATGCTTCTAGCTTACCATCATCATCATACGAACGTGCCGGACAACACGTGTGATGCTATCGGCAATTCAGGCTTCAAGAACCAATACTTAAATACATTAAGTAAATGAAAAAGATGTCTGATTTATGTACATTACAATGTAATTGTGTTATATAAAGGTTGTATTCTTATGGGGTCGCGATATGACCTGTGGGTTTAAGAGACTTAAGAAAGGAAAAAAAAAAAAAAAAAGCACCGTTGCGTCCCGGATACTTAATGTCTATTTAACTCAACATTTACCGAAAAAATCTGATGTGTTCCATTCACATGACTTTCTCTACATCTCTGCAACAAATGTTAAAAAGCTTATGCTTCTATTTACTTCATGCTAATCAAGAAAAATTAGCAGAAATAGTCTTATTACTTGCTTCCTTGTAAGTAGAAGCGAAATAAGGGGGTACCATAAGTTAAAATGATAGCCATACGCTGGTTGCTTAGTAAGTGAAGTTCCTTTGTTTGAATGGACAGGAGTTAACAAATTCATGTATGAGAAAAGAATAAGTTTTTCAAAGCTGAAACGAAAGAAATGTATATGACATAAATTGTGTGTTTTATCGTGAGCTACATTTTCTGTATAGTAAGGTTTTGTCCATCTCTTACGGTTTAGCAGTTATGCACAATTCCGAAAATTCATTCAGAATAATGTAGTCTTCAGAGGCTATTCCCAGAAAATTCAAGATATAGATTTTATTTGTCAGGTAAATATCTTTAATATACGAAATTTTAATCAAAATTGTTAGATCCATTTTTAATAAAATCAAAATTTTCGACATTTTTTCCATGTAAAGGGTAGTTTGGGGTGGGGGGGGGGAGTTCTTGAAAATCTTCGTGTCGCATCCTTGGAAGATACCAAACTTCAAATATAAAGTTTGGGCTTTAACGGTCTTTTCGTTTTTGAGCTATGCTGTCCATACAAATACATACATACACATTTTTATAATAATGCCTTTTTTGGATTCAGGGAGTCTCAAAACATGTAATTCCGGTGAAATCTCGGTAAGGAATTTTTGGGTGCATTACAATACCTGGACATAGTCCGTATAGAGAAAGCAAAAAACGGGAGCTAAAATCCTAAGCCATGCATTTTTAATCAACTTGAAGTTCAATCCGATTTTAACACCAACTAGTGCATAAGATTACGATCCACGCTTGCTATAGAGATACTAACTGCTCGCAGTGATGCTACAGACACACGTGATTGCTGAGCTGTTCCTAGCATTCCGTTTCTGAGCACCAAGTGGATGATAAACAGAGCCTAACCCATGCAACTGGCCACAAAATCGATTTCATTAATTGGCGTCCATCAGCTTCTTGTTCAACGGCATGCACTTAATTATCAAAATGTTGGGGCCACCGTTGGCAATGTTTTATTTCACCGATGCTTGCATTTTCAAGGTCAATTCCCTTAAGGAAGTTCACTACCAACCCTAATATTCTCGTATTACTGATATATCCACCCTATTAGCCTTTCCCTCATCTAGGGGTATAGTTCACGAGGTCGCGAGTTCAAGCCCGGCAGAGGGCGAAGGATTTTTTTGGGCGTAAAAATCCTCAGAGCAAAGCCGGTGGTCCCATGTCATGGATCTATGGTAATATAAGAACACCAAGCCTGATATAGGGCTCTCGGCAGAATTTCCGTTTTTCCATGCCCAGTATAGAATGAGATGCTAAGAACCATTGTAGTTATGGAGCGTCCATAAATAAATTACATTTCTACCTCACTGACTCTTCCTCTTCTTGTAAGACTCTCAAGGAGCGACTCACATGCCATTCAATGTTTTAAAACGCTAATAAAATAACTTTCTGGAGCACTAATAAAAGTATACGCAAAATATTTAATAGTACTCAAACCTACGCCTTTTCCTTATCCCTGTCATGCGCTCGAAACAAAAATATTTCCCACAACTTTTTACGTACATGAATAATAGGAAATAAAAATATTATAAAAAGGAAATATTCCTCGAGGAAATTTGTTATGATTATTGCAGACATTTTTTTCACATAACCCAATAATATCCGTCACATTCCCATTTCCTTCCTGGTCCATTAACTTCAACTTCAAAAAAATAATTAAGATGCCAATTATAGAATTTTCTGTTAGTAGTTCCTAAGGTATGCAAAGCAATTTCAACAACAATCACGTTAGCTTCTCTTAAGTAAAAATTTAAAGGGCTTTATGCACAAACACTCAAATGTGAAGCACTTTTTTTTTCTCCTACGTGGTGGCATTCTTTATACGTGTCAGCATCCGTTACTCTTTCAAAACCAAACATTAGCAGGAAAAAATAATTTGGGGGGATCCTCCTCAAGAAGAGTGGAGGGTGAATTAACTACTTCAATCGCAGATGGCACACTTTTCAGCCAGCTAGAACAAGTTCCCTCTCCCTTCAAATGATATACAGGTGGGTTGAACTTGACGTATAACTGGCGCAACAGATCTGGACATGTGAAAATCTTAATGAGAGCTAGGAAGCGAGTTGTACTTTCAGATAAGCAGTTCACCAGTCGATTCATGCCTGTCAAAGTCAATGTCAAATATCTGTCACCTCTTATGCACTGTACTGATAAACATGTGTTTTCATATGTATATTCATATCTACAAAACATCTATACAAATGGCCTACTATATAAACAATGTCAATCGTCTGCCTCCAATTCTTCCACACCTGACAGCCCTTCGTCTTCACTCACGTCATTGTCATCATCAACGCTATCGCTACTCTCTGCAACATTATCCTGGATTAGAATTCTTTCTATTTGATTTTCGGATTTGAATTCTTTCTAATGAGTTTCAATGTTCTCAACATGTCGACATACAGTTTCCCATTCTGGTCTGGCAATTTCTGCAATTCGCTGGCAACACAACTGTTCCACATCTTTTAATTTAAAAGTGACATATTAAGTTTTATTTTTCTTTCTTTCTTATCTTTGAGAACCCTGGAAACGGAACTCAGTGAAATATCAGTTGCCTTGGCTACTCTTTCATTCACTTTCTACAGGCTTTTGAAGAACTCATGGAACATACATTTTCTTCCTTCATCTCTGCCTCTCGTTTCATGAAGTCAAGGACATTTGCGATTATTTTTCTGCTCTAATACCTTGTCACTTAACTTTGAAAACGCAGGAGCCATGGTTAAAATAAATAAAATCAACACTATTTACTGCCCACTTTGAATACAAACATTTGCGGAACACTTTCGATACAGACTGTACAAAGTTTGCTCGGTAAGCAAACTCCGATAAGCTAGGCTCGGTAGCTGGGTTGGCGGTCAGAGTCACGATTGCAAAAGTTTTGCGCCGGCAATAAATACCTTTCAGCTCTTTTCTGAGGTAGCCGATTTGCATCATTATACACTCTTAAACAATACATTCACAGCTGTAAGTTACAATTAAATACTCTTCCATCCACATTGTAATGTTCCTTTTGAGCTTATCTTATATATCAATCGGCTTGTTTGATCAACTACTGTTGCAATTCTCATTCTCTTGAGTACAACATAGTAATGAATCACAATCATATTGATATGCTATTAACACTATAACATTACAATATCTTAACGCTGTTATGGCATGAATGTATAAAAACATCTGATGTGTTCCATTCACGTGACTTTCTCTACAACAAATTATTGTTAAACAGTTTATGCTTGTTCATGCTAATCGAGAAAATGTTAACAGAAATAGTCTTATTACTTGCTTCCTTGTAAGTGGAGGCGAAATAAGGGAGTACCATAGATTAAAGTGATAGTCAAAAGCTGTTTGCTATGTGACTGAAGTTCTTTTGTTTGTGTAAACAGGAGTTGACACATTCCTGTGTGAGAAAAGTATAAGTTTTTTTTAAAGATGAAACCATAAACAAAAAATATATAAAAAAAAACTCTCAAAAAATGTATATATTGTGTGCTTTAAAGTGCTCTACATTTTTTGTGTGGTAAATTTTTCTCAATCCCTTACAGTTTGCCAGTTACGCAAAATTCCGTAAAAATGTATCCAGGGCTATTCCCAGAAAATTCAAGATACACATTTTATTTGTCAGGTAAATATCTTAAATATATGATATTTTAATCAAAATCGTTTAAGCCATTTTTGAAAAAATCAAAATTTTCGAAAAAGTTCCATGTAAAGGGTACTTGGAGGTGGGGGGACGTTTTTCAAAAACTTCGTGTCGCATCCCTGGAAGATATTAAACTTAAATACAAAGTTTGGTGTTTTACAGACTTTTCGTTTTTGAGTTATTGTGTTCACAGAAAATGTTTTTTTTTTTTTTTTTTATACAGGCTACCCTAAAACATATATTTCCGGTATGAAATTTTTGGGTGGAGTGCAATACACTATGTTCCTAGGACGTGTATAATTGTGCACAGGCCCTGTGGAGGAATGCTGGCATCAGGAAACCTGAGCCGTGACAACTTTCAAAATTAGATCAAGTGAAATATCTCCAGTCTGGAATGAACTATTAGTTGGATATCTTCCCAAATGTGATACCATGTCCTCATCTTTTTTACTTTCTCTAGCCCCGATAGGGATAGTATTCCACCCAAAAATTCCATGTCGAGATTTCACGGGAAATACATGTTTTAGGACCCCCTGAGTCCAAAAAAAGATATTTTGACAAAACAGGTCCATGTGTGTATGTTTTTTTCTTTGGTAGTGTTTAACGCCCGCTTTTACTGCTCTGGCACCGCAGGCGATGATACTGATGATACATGAAGATGGAGCCCCAGTGGAAGGAGATGGCGGGGGAAACCGGGGAAAACCCGCCCCTGTGCCGCTTTGTCCACCACAAATCTCACATGCGGTCGCTTGGGATCGAACCCGGGCCGTGTAGGTGAGAGGCCGTGTGTGTGTGTGGACAGTATAGCTCAAAAACTTAATGACGGTTAAATACCAAACTTGGTATTTATGTTTGGTATCTTCCAAGGATGAGACACGAAGATTTTCAAGGAAATCCTCCCACTCCTAACTATCCTTTACATGCAAAAAAATTTCGAAAATTTTGTTTTCCTTAACAATGACTAACGATTTTGATTAAAATACCACATATTAAAGCCATTTCTATCACAAATAAAAGGTACATCTTGAATTTTCTGGGAATAGCTTCTAAAGCCCTGTTTATTCTGAATGAATTTTGCTTAATTTGGCATAACTAGTAAACCGTAAGAGATAGACAAAAACTTGATGTACAAAAAAATGTAAGTCTTGTTAAAATATACAGGTTATGTCATATACATTTTGTTGGTGTATCTTACCGTTTTCGAGGTATTCCTTGTTATTAGTTTCAGTTGTGAGGTACTTACACTTTTCTTAAACGGGAGCGTCCGTTTTTCTTTTGTTCTACTCCTGGCCAAGCATAGAAGCTATTTGCAATGACAATCGCATAACAACAGCTTTTAAAACAGTTGACTATCACTTTAGCCTAATGCATGCATTTACTTATAAGGAACTAAGTAATACAATTCTGCTAATGTTTATCTCGATTAGCGTGGTGTTCAACGCAGAATTATCTTTCGTAAGAAGTTTATTTGTAGAGTAGCTAGAGAAGGTCATGTGAGTGTAACACATCAGATTTTTAAAACAGACTCGCTTACCTTGCTCTGCGCTATAGTTTGAGAAAGAGACAATGCACTCAAATAATCAGAAAGCATTAACCTTCGTCACGATCGCTTCAGAAACAGCAGTTATCTGAAGTGCTAATGAGAAACAGAAAGCGTGCAATTCGAACAATTGGAGAGCAACTTCTCTGACATTCTTGGGAAACACGTATCTGTTTAATTGGAGGTTAATTACCCTTCCTTAAAACTCAGTTTTATTTAGGGCGTCGTTTAATTCCTATGCTTTTTATTGGGCATCAAAGACCTGAAATTTCATTTCAGGCCTGTTATCACAAATGTTACATGACACAAGTGCACGACTTGGGACTACAGGCTTATTTATCTTCCGAAGGAAGCTATGTTGAAGATTTTTACGCCCGAAAAAAATCGGCCTCCTCCGGACTCGAAGCCGTGATCTCGAGTATTAGAGGCTAATCCTTGACCCAGAGTATACAGATCCTTCCTTGGATTAGCCGAGTAACTCCTTCCAACTTTACTTCAATATTAATTATGGTTCTAATCTTGGCTATGCTGCTTGATGCAGATGCAGAGAATCGATTATATTATTCTCAGAGAATGCAGTTTAATACTCAGTATCACGAAGTTTTAATACAAAAGTGTTTAAGGCGTGCTTGAAAGTACGCGATTTTTTTAAACCAAACATCACATTTTTTTTAAGGCTAATAATATATCTTCTCCTTCAAGTAATACTACCGATATCTTAATGACATAGTGGCCTTTTAAAGGCACCGCGTAGCTCTTTAAATATAACCGCCCCCAGTTTATGCTAATTTGTAATTTTACATTCACCGCGCAATAATAGCTAAAAAGGTGAGTATATAACAAGTTCCGAAAATTCAAAAAACAGATCTCACACCTGGTGCTTCTACATCATCCAGGAATATCACATATCCCATTATTTCACTATGCCCTCCTCACCCAAACTCATAGGCGAGATGGAGCACCCGGAGAGCGTTAGATTAGATAGCATTCGTAGGTTCGTTTAGGCCAGAACATAGAACTTGCCAAGGCATATACAGGTGAATATGACCGGTGTTCAGCCCTGGCTCTTTACCAGTCATACACAATAGTTTATTACTTCTAGTTTATTACACCGTTTTGTCTATTTACTGTCCATACCCATTTATTTTTCACTTTGTATAAGAATTGTCCAATCTCCTTACTGTCTTTTTGAAACATTCCAACTACTGCTATTTTAAACCATTTCTTATTAATATACTCTTTTCTCCAATATGTTTATATACTACGGGGGGGGGAGGGTTACAAAAACGGCAGAATAGACATATAATCACATCATTTGCTGTACGACACTGCACTGTCATTTTGATTTTATCGTACGTAGGTATTATGCTGCTTTAACCACTTGAGGTACTGTGCCTCTATAGAAAAAACGAAGGAGCTGACAACAAAATCCCATCGTCTCAAACTACCCTTTACATAGCAAATGTTTCGAAATTTTTAATTTTTAAAAATTGCCTTTTTGTTTCTCCCCCCCCCCCTTTTTCCACTTCCCATCATTTCCTTTGTTTTACTATTTGATTGCCGTTTACTTTTTTGCTTCTATATACACACACACATGCAACAAGGCGGGGATCGGCAGTAAAACAGAGGACTTACATGTTTGGCTCACTATATATCACTCGGAATTAGCGAAAACAATCCGTGAGTTTCCATTTGTAATTGAATCAAACATTGTTGCTACGTCATGTGGTTACATTATACAGTAACAAAATTAAACATGTCTGTAAGAAAAATTTACGTTCCTGGTGCCACAGTTTTGATTAGAAAAACTTGAAACTTTGCAGGAAAGGTTCCAAGCAAGCCCCGGATCCTTACGTTCTAACCTATTTTAATGTAAGTTTATTTCTATGTTATGTGCAGCAACGAGTAATAAATATACGTTCAATTTTACAGAGCCATTATACCAAATTTTACGTTACGATCTAATAAGACCTATTTTTCCTGATAGCTCCTAAAAATACCAAATGCTGACCAATTTAAGCAAATAAGAGTACCTACCTCAAAGCAAAAGGAGGCCGTTCGAATAAGCAAAATGTTAAATAATATTATTTAATACAATATAGCTCATGATAATAAACTGCAATTAAAAAGGTGTGGCTTCAGTTTACAGAATTTTCTAACTTAGCTATTGTTGAAGGGTGTTCCAACAATTAACGTGCATTTCAAAATGTGGGATTTTTGCTACCAGTATTGTTAGCAGACTACTTCACGAGTGCATCCTGATTGCCACAGATGGAAACGCTATTTATTATGAAGCATTTCAGAGTAGGAAGTATTTTTCGCGTTTTGGAATTCTTCTCACTATAAATAATATGGAGTGCAGCTTAAAGCACGATCTTTTTAGACCCAGCATATATCTGCAGTTGTTTAATTACATCATTTCCTATTTCCCGGTAGTGGATCTTTACTACTTTGATATTGATGATACACGGAATGAAGATGTAGCACCGGTGGAACGCGATGACGGGGGGAACCGGAGAAAACCCGCCCTACGCCGCTTTGTAGTCGCTTGGGCCGCGTTTGTGAGAGACAACAGGTCTAACCACTCGACCACCCATCAACATGTATATAGTAAGTTAATTTAGTCTTTTAATATTTTTGAGTTACAGTGTTACATATCCAAAAATCCTATAAATTCCTGAATTGAATATAATAAGAAACTATAAAATCTTAGAACCTAACTTAGAACTTAGAACCTAATTTGAACTTTTTAGAATCTAAAAATCCGGTGCTTGGTAATAAGTAATAACTAAACAAAAGTTAACTTCTGGCCATATTAGTAATAAAATATTCTTTTTTTATTAAAATATACGTAACTGCATTTGAAAATGTTTACCTCCCTACAAAAGTAACTTCATTTCACATGCTAAAGCAACCCACAAAAATTTCAGTGATCTAGGACAGGTACATGCACTTTTCAGTAAATTAAAACCGCTTATTGATAAATCAAAGTGTTGGAGTGAAATTGTTATTGATAAACTTTTTGTTTTTTAAGGTTTTAAAACAGCAGAGGAGTTATTAATTTAACCATTGGGTTCCCTTGAAGGTAAATTTGTAAAAAATTATCTTATGTGGCATGGTTACGCATTTAAGTAATTATTAGCATTTCCTTAATAGCTGTCTAGGTGTTTCATTGTTGCTCACATTTCAGTTTACTTCTACTTATGGCACAGAATGTTATTTCTCAAGGTATGACATTTTTCTCCTCAGTTGTATTACTTTTTGTTTCACGAATTCGAATTAATGGGTCTTTTTTAACATTGTAATTTAGTATTAATTCCTCTGAGTGTTGAACGCTAACTTAGAAAGCAAGTCCGGGATTAGAATCAGATATTTTCTTCGGCTCAGGACTACTACTTACTCGTATGTAGGCACCGATCCAGTGAAGATATTGTAGGGTGAGGTGAGAGGAAACGTCGGAAGACCGGCGGTCAGCACATACCTTGGCGCATCGCCCCTCCCTCACTAAGGGGGCAGTTGGTATACCCGACATACACCCCAGGGGCGAGGAACGAGTAGATAAGTTATACACAGAGCATATTCTGCCTTGCCACGCTGCACCGAAACACCATCGCAAACATTTCCGGCAGACAAAATGGGAAGGATAAATGAAATGATTAACTGAACTATATGGAGAGGCAGGAACATTTTTGGAGGTGAGAAAACCTTACATTAGTTGCCTGATGACCCTAAGAATCACCCGAAAAATAAGTGCCAAAATGCCAATCGTACGCGTTACCGCGGTGCCACCTCACTCAGTACTGATGAGTACCGAGTTGACCGAACGGGCAAAGAGCCTCCCTCTGATTGGTTTGATTTGGGTGACTTGCAACTCTCACACCAACAATAATTTATTACACAACCTGTGAGCCAGCAACCGACAATTTGAATCGTATACAGCTCAGACAAAGTATTTCCTGCTTCTCTTTCTCCTGCTAGCCGAATAAGGGTAAAATGTAATTTATTAAGGTTATTTGGATAAATGCTTCCTGCAACTTATTTCATCTGTAGTGTATTTTCATCCTCAAATTATCATGTTATACATGTAATATGTTTCTATTTTCAATTTATGATGTATAAATTTCTCATTTTTACTTTCTCTAGAACGTATTTTCAACGTAAATAGTAGATAGAGAAGGTAATATACTCCAGTTAAAAATTCCATACCAAGATTTCACCGTAAATACATGTTTTGAGGTACCATGAATCCAGACATGTGTGTGAACAGCATAAGTTAAAAACGAAAAGTCGGGTAAATACCAAATTGGTCATTTAAGTTCAGCATCTTCCAAGAATGTAACGAAGATTTTCAGGTATATTCCACACTCTCAACTATCCTTTACCTAGAACGTTTTTCGAAATGCTCGATTTTCTCAAAAATGGCTCTAACGATTTTAATTAAAATACCGCATGAGAAATGAAATGTAACCTTGCATTCTGGATGAGTTTTGTGTAACTGCTTAAACGAAAGAGAGAGAGAGAAAAGCTTACTACACAAAAACGTAGATCAACTCAAAGACACACAATATGTCCTGCAGATGTTTATAAGGGAGCTAACGGTTTCCTAGCTATTCTTTGTTGTTGGTTTCAATTTTAAAATACTTATACTTTTCTCAAGCAGAGGTCATCCGTGTTTCTTATGTTTTACTCCTGGCCATCAAAGAAAACTGAGGGGCCGCGCCGTGGCCGAGTGGTTAGACCACTCGACTCTCACCTAGACGGCCGGGGTTCGATCCCAAGCGACCGCATGTGAGATTTGTGGTGGACAAAGCGGCGCTGGGGCGGGTTTTCTCCGGGTACTCCGGTTTCCCCCGCCATCGCATTCCACCGGTGCTCCATCATCATTCATGTATCATCAGTGTCACCGCCTGCGGTGCCATTAGTAGTTAAAGCGGGCGTTAAACACTACCCAAAAAAAAAAAAAAAAAAAAGAGAGAGAACTGAAGTTTAATGACAATCTCATAGTGACAGCATTTTATCGCTTCAGCCTAGTTATATTCTCTTAGTTCCCTTCTACTTATAAGGAACTAAGATAAGACCATTCTGCTGATGTTTATCTCGATTAGCAAGAAGTAGAAGAATAACCTTTTCTAAAAAGTTTGTTTACAGAATAGGTAGACAGAATGTTAATGGAACAGCAGATTTTTACTCTCTGTACCACGTATGTGCAATGCATGTACAAAATAGGGAAGGCACCTATTGTATTCTACCCAAACATTCGATTTCACTGGAAATACATGTTTTCCAACCATCTGAATAAAAAACAAACAAACAAATTAAGCAAAACACTTTTAGAAAAAGACCCATGTGTGTATGTATGTGTGGACATCGTAGCTTAAAAACGAAAAGTTAATACCAAATTTGGTAATTTAAGTTCAGCATCTTCCAAGAATGCGACACGAAAATTTTCAGAAAAATCCCAAATCACTAACTACCCGTTTCATGGAACATTTTTTTCTAAACATTCGATCCGTTTCAGAGATATTCCTTGTTATTCAACCTTCGTTTTACTCCTGGGCATCCAAATGAGAGTCGAATTTCAATTGTTGCACCTAAAGAAGAGCTGTTAAAAGATTTGACTATCGCTTTAACCTAGTGTATTCCCTTGATTCGCTTATGCTTACACGGAATCAAATAAAACAACTTGCGCTAATGTTTATCTCGATAGTGCGATGTAGATAAAGGAAGAGTCTTTTGTTAACAATAGCTGTAGAGAAAGTCATGTGAATGCAACACAACACATTTCTAAAATCACTGTTGCAAATGCCACTGATATTGAGCGGTTACTGTCCTTTGAAAGACAGAAACTTATTATTATTATTATTATTATTATTATTATTATTATTATTATTATTATTATTATTATTATTATTATATTTTGTTCTTTTACCGGTATGACATTCTATCAAAAGTATCGATAGTCATTTTAATGCTTTATTCTAATTTTCATTCGTTTTATTTTACAAGGTATTTGATATCTTACTGTTTTTGTTTTTATTTTCTTTTTTTCTAAAAACTAATCAGTGTGTGGATGTGGAGTGTTTATTATGTAGATGATTGGAGGTCAACTCAGCGAGGTTGCTATTTTTAGACAGATGACCCTTTGGTGGTCCATTGTTTCTCACCCGTCCACCATTTAACACATCTGGGCTTTTGCTTTATTAGATGCTCATTTTGATACGTTTTACGAGTAGAAATTTTAAGGATAAATTAATAAACATTATACACATCTCGATTTAAATATTGTTATTCAGATGTACGTTCTGCTTGTTGACGGAGATTCACAAAGAATTCAGGAACAGAAAAGAAGATGGTGGGTAGAGTGATGCATTTCCCTTTTGAGATAATTGCATCACGGCAGTGCCATTATCGGGAACGCCTTAGGATTAAAAACCAGGCCTGAACTTGTCATTTGTTTACGCTAAAGAAAAGTATTTTATGAATTAGAAATAATAGGCAGCAGAAGTGTGCGTCCCGCCCTGATGGATCCGCCCACTGAAACGGAATGAGTCATGCATGCAGACGGTCCACCCAACCGAGATTTCTCAAACTTTGTCACTGGCTCGGCCCCTTTCCTCCAGCAGTGCATGAGAATTACCATTAACCTGCTAGATGAATCCCATTTTCTACCTCTAGGGCCAAACAGCAAATCATTCCTTAAAACGTATTCTTTAGTCATTTGATGGAAGAGTATTGCGACATAAGGGTGGTAAGTGGTATAAAGTAAACCAAATCGATGAAAGATCTGAAGATATGACACGATGTAGATTACTTTCGATATTATGTTATTCCGACATTTTGATGTAATATGATGTGGCACTTGGAGTATTTGATTTCTCACTTGTATTTCATTGTTACTTGTGTACTGTTGTGACATCACAACGTAAAGCCTGCTACTATTGATAAATAGGGAATCGCGCCCCCTCACCGCTTATGTAAGAAATGTGATGAAAGTTCATTGTGTACGTGACAAACTGACCGCGAGGTCGCTACGTCACCTGTAACGTTAGGCTTAGCGCTGATGTCACTACGCAGATATTATTTGGCTGGTACATTTCTACAATAAACCTACAGCACCAACCTCCCGGGTAACATTGCAACCGCTCGGCAATACGTCATCCTTTTCCCACACAAGAAGAGATACAACAACAATTTTGGATGATCGATGATAATGACGTACTTAGCCGTATGCAACTAGTTGTGCAACTAGACTTGTAAAGATCTTGAGCGATGCAATATTTCTGAGTGATTTGCGCGTTGTATAAATGTCAAATATGGTAATGTGGACCTCCACCTCCTTTCCTAATTAAAAAGAGAAGGCGTAGAACAGGAAGGTTTCGAAAACATCCGTTGTTAATGCCTTTATTATACACTGTTCGATGATCTCTGTGTCGATGAAAATACATTTTTATATGTAAAGAACATTATTTATAGTGCATTCAATATCATTAATAGTATAACTTCATCACTATAACTCTAATAGTCACGTAATTCACCGCATCACGATTAATATAACAAATTACAGTGATTGTGCTAAGAATATGCGCGCGCACACAGTCATCTCACTAGTTTCCTCCGGCTAATACACTACAATGTCCCACAATGCCCCACGACTATTGAGCCTCAAATACTTTTACCAGTTGTACAACTGATCGCTCTTAGCTTAATAATACGTCATTATCAACTAGTTGCATACGACCAATAGCGGCCTTAGTTGCTCAGTAACAGCTGGTTGAAGGATCAAAACGGCTCAAGTACCAACCTTAGAAATCTGATGTGTTCCATTCACATGACTTTCTCTACATCTCTGCAACAAATTATTGTTAAAAAGCTTATGCTTCTATTTACTTCATGCTAATCGAGAAAAAAAAAAAATAGCAGGAATAGTCTTATTACTTGCTTCCTTGTAAGTTGAAGGGAAATAAGGGAGTACCATAGGTTAAAGTTATAGTCAAAAGCTGGTTGCTATGTGACTGAAGTTCCTTTGTTTGTATGGACGGACAGGAGTTGGCAAATTCCTGTATGAGAAAAGTATAAGTTTTTCAAAGCTGAAACTAAAAGCAAGAAACTCTCAGAAACGATCAACTCCACGGGTGTTTTAACCTGCTCTACATTTTTTGTATGGTTAAGTTTTTCTTCATCTCTTACGGTTTAGCAGTTTGCAAAATTCAGTAAAAATCATCCAGAGATGCTATTCCCAGAAAATACAAGATATACATTTTATTTGTCAGGTAAATATCTTTAATATACGACATTTCAATCTAAATCGTTAAAACCATGTTTAAGAAAATCAAAATTTTCGAAAAAAGTTCCATGTAAAGGGTAGTTTGGGGTGGGGGGATTTTTCTCGAAATCTTCGTGTCTTATCCGTGGAAGATGCTAAACTTAAATACAAGTTTGATATTTTACCGACTTTTCGTTTTTGAGTTATCGTGTTTACAGACACACACACGCACACACACGGACGGACCTTTTTGTGATTTTTTTTTTTTTTTTTGGATACAGGGAACCCTAAAACATATATTTCCGGTGAAATCTCGGTATGGAATTTACTACGTACATAGACAGTAAAAATACTACATACGAATGTCTGTTATATGAACAATTTTATTTCAAATAAACGCCAGATTAATTTAATTGCCATCGATTACTTTCGGCTGATACTTGGAAAACATTAAGAAATGAAAGCGGGGTACAAATGTTGGATAAGTCAAACTCAAGTTACAATAGGGCAAATGCTATAGGAATTGTGAAATTAAAGCGGGGTACAAATGTTGGATAAGTCAAACTCAAGTTACAATAGGGCAAATGCTATAGGAATTGTGAAATTAAAGCGGGGTACAAATGTTGGATAAGTCAAACTCAAGTTACAATAGGGCAAATGCTATAGGAATTGTGAAATTAAAGCGGGGTACAAATGTTGGATAAGTCGAACTCAAGATACAATAGGGCAAATGCTATAGGAATTGTGAAATTTAAAACCTACATTTAATTATATTTTATTTTGTAACACGTCGATGTAGTTGTTCTTGAAACTAAATAAGTGGAGGTTGGTGTAACTAGAACTGCACTCACCTGAGCCGGAGTATTCGTGCTTTCTAAAGCATAAACCTGGAACATCACAGATCAACCCTTGATTCAGCCGAGACTATACACTCCCTCAATTCTGAGACTGATTTTTTTTTCTTTTTAGTTTAACGTCCTTTAACCTGGTTGGTCATATCGATGACTGAAATTGGTGAAATGATGATCTCGGGGTCCATGGAGCTTAAAGTTACTCGACATTCGTCTTCTCAGGATAAGGGAAAACCCCGAAAAAAACCTTATCCGGGTGAGGCACCCTAAGCGAGGCAGACACGCTACCGCCACACTACCCAGGCGGGCTGAGGCCCAAGAACAGCTAGTGAGCAACTCGCAGCCAAGCTCAAACAGCCTAAACCACAATTTTCCTAGTTTTATGTGTACTTTCTTTCAGTTTCCTTAATGCACGTTGTGATTCTATTTCATTTTGTTGTATCTGAGTAATTTGGAGAGTGTCGACAAACAGTTATCTAGATCCTACTGTTGAATATTTTCCTAACAGTAAATTTGTTCCTGGTGGTATACATTCTGACACAACTCCAGGCTCGTCCATATTTGTGGACAAATCAAAAGGGCCTGCTATCGCCTTCTTTTTCAGCAATCGCTGCTTTATTTAACTGGGACTCTTTCACAACTGCTTTAATCGCTGAATGATGAACAAGTTCCGCTTTACTCTAATCACAACTTTGTCACACCTACGTGCACTAATGTTCTTATATTCAGTGCAATGTATTGTTTGATGTAAAATTCGCCAAATCCGAAAGTTTTCCAAGTAGCGGTGCCGCAAGTGCTGCTGCTTTTTTAATTTCTCTACACGTACTATGTACTTATTGTATACAGAAGGTATTGTATTCCACCCAAAAATTCGATACCGAGATTTCACCTGAAATACATGTTTTGGGTCCCCCTGAATCCAAAAAAATCTGATGTGTTCCATTCCCATGATTTTCAGTACTTCTGTGTGATAAATTATTGTTAATACGCTTATTCTTCTATTTACTTCATGCTAATCGAGAAAAAAATGAGCAGATTAATAGTCTTATTACTTGCTTCCTTGTAAGAAGAAGCGAAATCTGGGAGTATCATAGGTTAAAGTGAAGTCAAAAGTAGGTTACCAGAATGCTGAAGTTCCTTTGTTTGTATCGACACGAGTTGACAAATGCCTGTATGAGAAAAGTACAAGTACTTCAAAGCTGAAGCCAAAAACAAGTAATATCTCAAAAACGATCAACTCCTTGACAAAAAATTATATAAAATTATATAACATAATTGCTATTCCCAGAAAATTCAAGATATACATTTTATTTGGCAGGCAAATATCTTTAACATACGAAATTTTAATAAAAATCGTTAGAGCCATTTTTGAGAAAATCAAAAATTTTGGAAAAAAGTTCCATGTAAAAGGTAGTTGGGGGTGGGGGGACTTTTCTCAAAATCTTTGTGTCGCATGCCTGGAAGATACTAAACTTAAAATACCAAGTTCGGTACTTTACCGACTTTTCGTTTTTGAGTTCTCGTGTTCAGAGACACACGGACACACACATACACATTCGGACCTTTTTCCGAAAATGCTTTCATAGATAAAGGGGACTCTAAAACATATTTCCGTTGAAATCTCGGTATAGAATTTTTGGGTGGAGTGCAATACTTTCTCTATACACTATGTACATAGTGCGTATGGAGAAAGTAAAAACGCAGAGCACGTTAAAACACACAATTTGTCATATACATGTTTACTGGCCATTTCTGATATATTCCTTGTTATTTTTTCTCACTCTAGAAGCAGATTTGAACTGCATGGCAACCAGCTTTTAAGAGATTTGACTACAGTTTTAGCGTATTTTCCTTCTACTTACAAGGAAGCAAGTAATTAAGACTATTTCTCTAATGTTTATCTCGATTACAGTGGCGAGTAAGTTAGGTACACCGTCGTCTAGGCATCCCGCGTTATACGCGATCTTACTTTACACGTTTTCTCTTAAGGCGATTTTTAAAAGTTGCTGATTTTAACACTGTACCAACGACATAAATAGATGCATATGTTTAAAAATATTTTTTTTTAATGTTTACCTTCAAATAGCTCATATCATTATCACATTCACTTCACGTGTTTTTTGAGTTACGTGATAATTCATGAGATTGCGCAATGCCAGGGACACCTGTATACGTAAATTACTGTTTATTCTAGTGGTAGTACTTGCAAGCTTACTGGAATGGTGCTCCATATTTTTTCAGAAATAGTTGCATAAGAGCTTGCGTGAAATGTTCATCAACAGCGTTTAGAAGCATTCTATGGACATCATTGACAGAGATGATAATCTTTCTTGGCAGTTGCTGGTACAGTTACAAGCTAGTTTCTAAACTTCAGACACAGCCCACACCACATCTTATTCCTTCATCATGTTCACTATTTATTCAAAATATTCACACACCACTAACTTCATTTTTCCAACGTACCGAATCAAAATTTGAGCCATAGGTGTCAAACAATTTTGAGTAATAATAATCAGGAAAAACGTTCTGTAATTCTTGAATTTTGAGGATTCAAGGAGAGCAAAGAAATGAAACCTATAGTAGTCGGAAAACCTATTTTATATTTGATAGAGCACATTATCCAAAATTTCATAAAATATCTTCCTGAACATAACTTGAGTAACTTCATTTGGTTCATTGTTCTTCCTTTTCTTTTGTGCATGTTCATTTATCACTTCAGTAGAAATGCTTCGCCAAATATTTTGGAACCCTTCTCTTCTTAGCTCTTCTAAAGAGTTTTTGTCTGGATTATCTGTTAAACTGGCCATAGCACGCATTAAGTACGGCAATATGACCAATACAATATTGGAAATACAGTGGAATTTTAAACCTTCAAAGCAGTAGACAACCTGTGCAAGCAAACGGCCTCCCCGTCATAAGAATACGCAACGAGAGTAATGGCACATTCACAATGAGATGCAAGCGCAGATGTAATGTAGCATAAACGCAAGCGTGAGGGAAGACATTCACAATGTGATCGTAAGCATAACGCAACAAGTTGGCACGGGTTTCTAGATCTGAAAATTAAATTCGGAGATCTTCCAAGCGCACTGAGAGCTTCACATTGAATAACATAAGCAATAATACCCTTAAGGAAATTCACTCAATCTTCTACAAATAAATATGTTATAAAATCTTACATACTGACGCTCAGGCAATGACGTCACAATAATTTGCTCATTCAAAAGTATTGTAAATAGTACAAGCATAGAGACTGCAGAAAATGATAAAGCCACACATTTAATGAACTAGAATTATCTGTCTGCGACTTCGATTTATGAGAACCAAGAAATCTAGACACAGGTGATAATTACATCCATTAAATCAAAGTTGTTTTTTTTTTTTGTTTTTGTTTTGAATGCATGTACAGCAGGCCCTGTAAAATCTTGCAGTGCGATCGTCTGTTGTTGATTTCATAGGTCATTACCATAGAGAAAAGAAGCAGATTGCACGTAACGCTAGGATAAAGTTTGCAAACTCTTGCGTGTTTCTATGTGAATGCTTACACTGAGTCTGAGATTGCATTTCATCGTGAATGTAGCATAAGAGAGTTTGCACCCATGTGAGGCAGACGCTACTCCCACATTACCGAGAGGTTGTAGTAGTCTTCTTGCTCAATTTACTGGATGTACCCACCGTCTTGGCTCTCACAAATAAGTCACGCGAATGTAATCTTTATAACTAATTTACTTTTCTTTTATAAAAGATTGACTGAATTTTCTTATGTGTTATTTTTGGTTGCGTTATTCAATTTGAAACTTGCGGTGCGCTTAAAAATATCCGCATGTAATTTACGGTTCTAGAAACCCGTGCAACTTCTTGTGTTACACCTCTGACTTAATATTTCACTTTTTTTATTCTTATAAAGGGTTAGTTTAGTAAGTAATCCATTTATTATGGGATTTTAACCCTTTATAAATGTGCTCCTTGCGCGTTACGTCCGCACTTAACGCCGCCTGGCAGCACGAAAATTGCAAACGGAAATCATACCGGCCGGCCGACCGACCGACCGCCAGAGCGGAAACGGCGCGGCAGTGGGAGTCGTGTGTATAATCCAGTCGTGTGTATAATCCTGTGCTCCGCTTTTACTATGCCAGAGCTAAATGAAACGTCAGAGAGAAAGCTGTTCAAACTACCCAAGGATAAATTTCAAGAATTTGCTGGTTGAGTCGTCACCTAGCTGACTTCTCATTCTGAGGTTCCGGGTTCGACTCCCGGCTGGCGCGGAGAATTTGTCTTTAACCAGAGCATGGAAGTATGAAGTGTGCTCGTTTGAAGAAAATAAAAGTATTAAAAACACAACGAGTTGTTTCTAAAAGCAAAGCCTTGAATGTTAAAGGAGGTTATAAAGATTAAAGAAAATGTATATGCTGACGAAAGCAGATGCCTAAATCTTAATAACCGTCTCGTTAGCCACAGATATCCGAAAACTGGAGCTCAGGAAAGTAACAAATTAACGTACAGTGAATTACTTCTTTTCAACTGAAATCCTAAAAGACAAATCAAAGGGATGCTTTTAGCCATTAGGTTTTCTTTTATGTAGATACTCTCTGACAACCGAACTGAAATTATATATTCTCATCTTAAACTTGGACTTTATGCGCATCGCACCAAATTGCATTACTGCAAGAGGGCAAAAAGTTGAGGCATTCTGTAAGAAATATGGATTTTTCTTGAAATTCCAGATTCGAGTCGCATCCCTGGAAGATACTAAACTTAAATACGAAGTTTGGTATTTAACCGACTTTTCGTTTTTGAGTTATCGTATTCACAGACACATAAACACACACACACACCTTAAATGCTTTTTTTGGAATTATGGGACCCTAAAACATATATCTCGGAATATATATATATATATATATATATATATATATATATTTGGGTGCATTACAATACCTTCTCTATACACTATGTACATAGTACGTGTAGAGAAAGTAATGACCTGTGTTGGAGGTGTTGATGTAAAAACATATTTGATAGACATTCATCCAAAATTGTACGTATATAAGAGAATGCATAGCAAACTACTACAATATTGATTTTAATTCAATACTTAAATTGTTTTCGAAAATACTTCATTTGTTTCCATTAAGAGGTTAAGGAACTGGAGGAAAGTGGGCGTGTTGTTTTTTTTTTTTTTTTTTTTAATTTGCAATATAATTTATTTTGGGTCGCTTTAACAGCGTATTCTCCGTTTTATGCAACAACAAATAATGTTTTCCATTTTACTTCTATTATCTGATCCCAGTTTCAAACTGTGTTTTCTTTTTGAATTATTGGAATATATACAGCTTAAACAATGTCACTAACCAAAGTGCTTCACGTCAGTGGTTTAGTGATTTTTACTTTATCTATACGTACTATGTACATTGTGTTTAGAAAAGGTGTTGTAATGTACTCAAAAACTCGATACCGACATTTCACCGAAAATATAAGTTTTGAGACCCCTGAATTAAAAAGGCATTTTTAGATTGTTATTGGTTTTAGCTTTAAAATACTTCGACTTTTCTCAATTTTTGTCAACTCCTGTCCATACAAACAAAGGAACTACAAGTACATAGCAACCAGATTTTGACTATTACTTTAACCTATGGTACTCCCTTAATTCGCTCCTACTTACAAGGCAGCAAGTAATACGACTATTTCTGGATTAGCATGAAGTAAGCGTAAGTTTTTTTAACAATACTTTGTTGCAGAGATGTAGAGAAAGTCATGTGAATGGAACAACTGATTTTGAAGCACCTATGGAACTTAAGTATGTTAAGGTTGCCAACACGTGCTAATAATGAAAGCGTTGTGAAAGTCTATCTTCCCTCACCATGGATGGCATGGGAAAGCTAAACAATTAGCGGCAGGTTCTTCACCTCTATCTCACGTTTCTTAGCACCTTGTACACGTTCGCTTGTTTCTACTTCTGTAATCTGTATCTGCCCTTTACACACTTTCGTAAATCTGGTGTGTTCTATTCACATGACTTTCTCTGCATTTCTGTAACAAATTATTGTTAAAAAGCTTATATTTACTTCATGCTAATCGAGAAAAAATTAGCAGAAATAATTTTACTACTTGTTCCTTGTAGAAGCGAAATAAGGGAGTACCATAGGTTAAAGTGATAATCAAAAGCTGGTTGCTATGTGACTGAAGTTCCTTTGTTTGTATGGACAAGAGTTGACAAATCCCTGTATGAGAAAAGTATAGTTATTCAAAGCTGAAACCAAAAACAAGAAATATCTTAAAAATGATCAACTCAAAAATATATATATATATATATATATATATATATATATATATATATATATTTAGCATAAATTGTGTGTTTTAACGTGCTCTACATTTTTTATGTGGTAAGTTTTTGTCCATCTCTTACGGTTCAGCAGTTATGCAAAATTCCGTAAAATTCATTCAGAACAAAGTAGTCTTCAGAGGCTATTCCTAGAAAATTCAAGATATACATTTTATTTGTGACAGAAATGGTTTTAATATGTGATATTTCAATCAAAATCGTTACAGCCATTTTTGAGAAAATAAACATTTTCGAAAAAAGTTTCATGTAAACGGTAGTTTGGGGTGGAGTGATTTTCTTGAAAATCTTCGTGACGCATCCTTAGAAGATACCAAACTTAAATAGCAGGTTTGGTATTTAACAGTCTTTTCGTTTTTGAGCTATGCTGTTCCCCCCCTCCCCCCACACACACATGCTTTTTTTTTTTTTTTTTACATTCGGGGGGTCTCAAAACACATATTTCCGTGAAATCTCGGTATCGAATTTTTGGGTGCATTACAACACCTTCTCTATACACTATACATAAAAATCTTATAAAGATAGTTACTTAAAAATATATATTTGGAAAGAAATTTTTGAATGACCTGTAATATAAAGGTAATATTTAGAAAAGGCTTGAAAGAAGTGAATAAGGCTTTTATTCTTTTCAATGCCCTGATAGCTTGAGAAGAGTCACTGGTCACATGCCTAAGTTGCCGAATTGTTTCGTTATCTTGAGCACCTCATATGCGATTTCTGGTTTACTAGAAACTTTGAAAAAGTAAGGAAAGAAAGAAACAGAAAGGTCATGCGGCAAATGTGCTTCAGTCTTGGTGTTGAAAATGTACGCTATAGCAAAAGAGCACCATATTATTTGTACCTTTTCGATTTTTGTACGAAGTATAGAGATGTGGACACATTATTACAAAAAACATATGAGTAGATAACAGAGATAAGGTGTTAATATGAACATAATTTCTGTATAGAATTCATGTCACGGCTATTTCTAGGCCAATCAACAGCTTTGTCGCATGGAGCATAAATATACATTCATTTTCCCCAAACCATTCTTTCAATTGTGGTTGCATTAATGTACCGATCGTGTCTCATACTTCCGTCCACATCCACGCCAAGAAATCACACTCCAGTCCATTACTAATGTAGGGTGTTCTACTGTTTGAAGGCTTCTCTTCTTCGGACATATTGACTAGTTTATTCTCCAACAGTAAATATAGCTTCATCAATGAAGGAAACTTGAAATAAAATTAACAGGTATAGGTAAGCTGTAGGGGTGTTACATTGTCTATCTCATATCCTGCAGTAGAGCATAGCTTTCGAAAAAATATCTGATATCGACTGTAGCCAAGTTTGGAAACTAGATGATAGTATAATCTAGAATATTTTAGATGAATGTATACTGCTTAATTTACCTATTAACAACTATCAGTCTCTTTGCAGCCTTTGCTTGCTTGCGAGGTCGCCTTGCCTTTAATTCATCATTACACAGTTCTTGCTGATACAAGCATCTATATTCCTCTAATTTCTTGCTTAATTCTTTGCTGGTGGCCTTCGATTTGTTTCAGTTTTCATACACTCCTTGGAGATAATTTCTTATTACGGTCACATTTTCCTGTTCGTTGGTTTTTTTCTTTTTTTGGTTTTTCCCAAATCTTCATCTTGTTTTATTCTACTTATGGGCTGTTGGGATATGCTCTTTCTTGTTGTGTGTAACGCTTTACATCTTTCTAGATGAAAAATCTGATTTTCTCCACATAACCTTAAAAGCAATAGTGCCTTCAATGTATTCATGTATTACATTACCTACTTAACAATCAATAGTAGCAATATGTAACATCAAGAAGCCAAACGCATCTGATACTAAAAGTAAAACGCAGCAAAATTAAAAGAAAATTATAGTGAAAAACAACTGAGTAATACGTCACACCTTTAACAGACTTTTATCTTGCATTGTTGCCAATTATGAATTAAAAAAATACTGTATTAAGTAAGACTATTTCTGCTGATTGTTTTCCATTAGCATTAAGTAACTAGAACAATAAGCTTTTTAACAATAATTTGTTGTAGAGATGTAGAGAAAGTCATGTGAATGGAACACATAAAATGTTTTAAAGATAAAACCAAAAATAAGGAATATCTAAAAAAATGTATATAATATAATTTGTATGTTTTATGCAGCTCTACATTTTTTGTGTCGTAACTTTTTGTCCAACTCTTACGGTTTAACAGTTATGCAAAATTTCGAAAAATTCATCCAGAATAAAGTAGTATTCAGAGGCTATTCCCAGAAAATTCGAGATATACATTTTATTAGGCGGGTTAATATCTTTAATATATGATATTTTAACCAAAAATCGTTTGAGCTATATTTAAGAAAATCAAAATTTTCGAAATTTGTTCCATGTAAAGAGTAGTTTGGCGTTGGGGGATTTTTCTCAAAATCTCCGTGTCGCATCCCTGGAAGATACCAAACTTAAATACCAAATTTGGTATTTAACGGTCTTTTCATTTTTGAGCTATGCTGTCCAGACACACACGGACCTTTTTCCAAAAATCTTATGTGTTACACTCACATGACTTTCTCCAGCTGCTCTACAAACCTCCTACAAAAGATTATTCTTCTTTGTACACAATGCTAATCGAGATAAATATTAGCAGAATGTTCTTATTACTTAGTTCCTTATAAGTAGAAGGGAATAAGGGAATGCGCTATGCTAAAGTGATTGTCAAATATTTTAAAAGCTATCGTTATGCGATTGTCATTGCAAATCACTTCTTTGCTTGGCCAGGAGTAGAACAAAAGAAAAGCGGACACTTCCTGTCTGAGAAAAGTTCAAATACTTCACAATTGAAACAAATAACAAGGAATATTTCAGAAACGGTTACCTCAACAACAAAAACGTAACGGACACAAATTGTGCGTTTTGTCTGATGTACATTTTTTGTGTAGTTAGTTTTTTTTTTCTATCTCTTACGGTTTAGCAGTTAAGCAAAATTCGGCAAAATTCATCCAGAATAAAGAGGTCTTAAGAGGCTATTCCCCCAAAATTCGAGGTATACATTTTATTTCGGACATAAATAGCTTTAATATACGGGATTTTATTCAAAATCGTTAGAGCCATTTTTAAGAAAATCAAAATTTTCGAAATTTGTTCCATTTATAGGGTAGTTTTTAGTGGGGGTATTTTGTTGAAAATCTTCGTGTCGCATCCTTGGAAGATACTAAACCTAAATACCAAGTTTGGTATTTAACGGTCTTTTCGTTTTGGGGCTATTATGTCCACAGACACACACGCACCTTATCTTAAAAAATGCTTTTTTCGGACTCAGGGGACCCCAAAATATATATTTCCGGTGAAATCTCGGTATCGAAATTCTGGGTGCATTACAATACCTTCTCTATCCCTATGTACATTGTACATATGGGGCTAGAGAAAGTAAAAATGCTTTTTTTGGATTCAGGGGACCCCAAAAGATGCATTTGCGATGAAATCTCGGTATCGACTTTTTGGGTGAATTACAATACCTTCTCTATAGTACGTGTAGAGAAAGTAAAAAGTGGGGAGACAGAGCGAATGCGTTAGGCCAATAGCATCCATTAAAATCAATGGATAATAAAAGAAGGAGCTTGATAACAAGCGTACGCAAGCACCAGTAGTGTGGCCGTGACCTCTGACGGTATCGGATGCGATTCATTCGCTCTCCGCCACATGAATGACATAGGACAGTTTTGTCCTTGGGACTAAGCGCTGCACCGTAGTGTTTAAGTTGGCAGTCCTAGAGACGACCTTGTCTCGCGCTAGAAATAGACGCCACAGACGCCAGCCGATTCGGGATACCATGCAGGAAGTACAGCCCGAGTAGCAACTCCCATCAAAAAGTCTGCTTTTCGCTCTCCCGGGTTCGAATCCTGCTTCCTTTACCATTTCTAGGACCATTAAAGCTTGTATGTGAGAGGCGTCACCAACTGTAAAACAAATGATTCTCATTTTGTCATCATTTCCCTATTGATTGCCCAACCCACGTAAGGCAACTATTGTAAACAGCAACAAATAAGTACATAAAATAAAATAAACAATTTAAAAATAAAAACAAATCTGATGTCTTCCTGACTTTCTCTATATCTCTGCAACAAATTATTGTTAAAAAGCTAATGCTTCTATTTACTTCATGCTAATTGAGAAAACACTAGCAGAAATAGTCTTATTACTTGCTTCCTTATAAGTAGAAGGGAAATAAGGGAGTACCACAGGTTAAAGTGATAGTCAAAAGCTGGTTGCTATCTGAATGAAGTTCGTTTGTTCGTGTTGACAAATCCCTGTATGAGAAAAGTTTAAGTTCTTCAAACCTGAAACCAAAAACAAGGAATATCTCAAAAACAATCAACTCCACGAAAAAAAATGTATGTAACATAAAGTGTGTGTTTTAATGTGCTCTACATTTTTTGTGTGGTGACTTTTTGTCCATCTCTTACGGTTTAACAGTTACGCAAAATTCCTTTAATTTCATCTAGATTAAATAATCTTCAGAGTCTATTCCCAGAAAATTCAAGATATACCTTTTATTTGCCAGGTAAATTCTTTGATATACGACATTTTAATCAAAATAGTTAGAGCCATTTTTTAGAAAATCAAAATTTTCGAAAAAAGTTCCATGTAAAGGGTAGTTGGACGTGGCGGATTTTCTTGAAAATCTTCGTGTCACATCCTTGGAAGATATTAAATCTAAATACCAAGTTTGGTTTTTAACGTACTTTTCGTTTTTGAGCTATTCTTCCCACAGTCACACAGCGGGTCTCAAAACAACATGTATTTCAGCTGAAAACTCAGTATTGAATTTTTGGGTGCATTACAATACCTTCTCTATACACTATGTAGATAGTTCGTGTAGAGAAACAATTCAAAAATAAAAAAAAAACCATTACATATTACATTCAGGTTAATGAGAAATGCAAGTTTAGAGGTGATTTCTACCTAAAACGCATTTTTAGTGTGAGTGTTGGTTAACAGTGTTCACTTACCATCCAAATATACTTTCTGGAAGATTTTCCTTATTCTTTTCTCTACAAGTGCCATGTGTTTCACCCAAAAATTCCATACCGGAAATATGCTTCAAGATTCCCCAAGTCCAAAAATGCATTCTTACAAAAATTCCGAGTGTGTGAGTGGACAGCATAGCTCAAACACGAAACGATCATTAAATGTCAAACTTAGTATTTAAGTTTAGTATATTCCAAAAATGTGGAACGAAGATTTTATGCAGAATATTTCCCCACGGGGTAAAAATGGAAAAAATTCGAAAATGTTGTTTTTCTCAAAAATGGTTCTAACAATTTTTATTGAAATACCGTACACTACAGATACTTACATCATAAATAAAATGTATATCTTGAATTATCTGGGAATAGTCTCTGAAGACCTCTTCATTCTGAATGTGTTTTGCAAAACTGGTTAACTGTAAGACATGACAAAAAGTTACGACACAAAAATGTGGATCTCATTAAAACACACATCTTATGTCGTTTACAATTTTTTTTTTTTGAGTTGACCGTTTCCGCGACATTGCTTTGATTGGTTTCAGTTTTAAAATGTGTAACTTTTCTCAAACAGTAAGTCAGCTTCCGTTTCATTTCTCTGATATTTTACTGCTGGCCATGGAAAGCGAACCGAACTTCAAATGCTCACACAGCGACCAGCTTTTAAAGGAGCTGACTATCGCTTCAGCCTAGCGATCGTACTTCCCTTCTGTTTAGAAAGAAGCAAGTAATACGAGAATTTCTGCTAATATTTATCTTGATTAGCACGATATAGATAAAATAATATTTTGTACAATAGTTTGTAGAACAGACAGAAAAAGTTACGTGAATGGAACACTTCTATTTTTTTCCAATATGGTTCTAATGATTTTTATCGTGTCTCACTGTAGACATTATCATTACAGATAAAATGTATGTCTTCAATTTTATGTATATAGCATATGAATATCCACTAAACTAAATGCAAAATACAAAATCCTTGCAAAAAATGCAGAAAATTACAATTTAAATACTTATTAAAGTAAGTACTAATCGTTTCGAAATATTCTTTTCTGTGCCTTTCAAGTTTTTAAATGCTGAACTTGATCAACGTGAAAATGCGCAATTCTTTACTTTATTACTGAGATAGACGGTTTCGCTGTGTTTCCGAAACACCGTCCCAATAGGCAAGCAAATGGATCATAAATATCGCTAGACCTACCTGCTTCTCTTTCAGTTATTTTATTTAAAAAGCATTCTGGAATAATTGCTTACACTTGTCTGGTGTATCAGGTATGTGGAGTACTAATATATTTTATCTTCCGTTGCTACATCCATATTTATGTAACAAAAACAACAAAATATGTAATATTCTAAATGCTAAGATTACCATCTCAAATCTAAATGCAGACTGGAAATTACCCAGAATTTTTTAATTTGACGAGTCTTGTTAAGTACGTAAATTACATTGAGTTAGAATTTAAAGACTAAATACAGAATTAATTATATGGAAAATGTTTTGTTTTATGCAGAATTTACCTGAAATTTATTTTCAAGTAGGCAATTACAAATAAGAAAGCTATTTTGGATTAAACTTATTAAAATTACTCGTTTCACATAATTATTTTACTTCAATTTTAGACGGTAAAACAATGTTGAAATACTGAACCAATGCATCAATGTGTGAAACAATCAATTCAAAATAATTAAATTTTATAATGAGGATGCATTTTCAGTTTTCTAACTCTTGACATACATTGAACAACCAGGCATTTTCATTTTGAGTCTTTTGCTTCTTTCAACGTACAGAGAATAACCATATACTTTTCCATATTTTCAGGAGTCATTGTTTGTCTCCTATCGGATAAAATGTTCTTATAAGCAGAGAAGCTTCTCTCCACGTCACACGAAGCAACAGGAGCATATTTTAGAACAGGAATCTGATTTGCAGATAAATGTTTTGGTAAATCGACACTGTCACCATTTAGCACTTTAGACACAGACACAAGCGTAGAGTACCCTGGATTCCTGTTTAGCACAGCTTTGAATTTGTCACCTACCTTCCTTCCCACATCTCCTGCAACTACACTAAGCTTCTGTGATGCACGTTTCATAAAATCCATAGGTTCATGAAGAAGGGAGCCTGATGTTTCCAACTGCTTGATGGTGCTAGGCAACCAGCCCAAGTTACTTTTGATGTAAACACAGGAGCTTGCCACTTTCGGATCTTTAAAGATGTCCTGAGATTCACGTATGGAAACAGCTACTTCTGAAGAGAACATGTTCACTACTGACTGAACTCCTTCAAAATGTTGTCAATAGAAGTTCACAGCTTCCAACCAAGTACCCCATCTTGTAATTATTGGCTTAAGAGGCAAAGGGACATGTTGGAGATGATTTTATAGCACTGCGGTGTTTTCACGAATACCTTTTTTGTTGCCGATATCATCTTATTCACACAGGGAAAATTACTTTTTAATTCTTCAACACGTTGCAATGTATGGACCAAGCAGGTGAAGCGAAGTACATCTGGGTAGAAAACCTTAAGAGCAGTAGCAGTTTTAATCATGTACGCTGAGGCATCTGAATACATAATTAAAACCTTTCCCTCACACACACAGCTTCTGGCCACAGAATATTCATCCCATCATTTACGAATCTTGCATTGCAGAAATATTTGTTCGGTCTAACATCTTGCAGCAAATTACAAATGGTTTTGCTGGACTTTCGGAATCTAGTTCTACTACTAAATTTGCTATGTACCGACCCATGTCATCTGTAGTTTCATCGACGGCAAACCAAATGCAGGAGTCTCCAATTTCATTCCGAATATGAGCAACTGCTTCCTCATAACACACATGAAGATACTTTTTCCTCAGAGTAGATACGTCAGGAATCTTGCAATATTTTTCTAGAAAGCACCGAAATTGAGGAATTTGAAGTTTATGTCACGGAATATTAGCTGCAACCATTGTTCTGCACAAGTCTTTAAAAAAAATCATTTCCGGACGGTTCCTCTTGCATTTGTGCCAACAGAACTTGCTTTCTAGAAGACTGTAGATGTTTGTTGCGTATATGAAGAGCACTCTTGATATGTTGTTCCAATTGAGATTTCATGGAACAGCCAATTCTTTCGCCGCATGCTTGACAGACTATTATTTTTCCGTCGGTTGAAAAGGCGCTATCTAATTTCACCCATGAATTCAACTTGCAGGATAGCGAGGACGCAACTGGTGCCATTTCACTAAGACTTGCAAGAAACTAACTGCAGTATTATCGCCTCGCTATATTTCGATGGTTGTCCAGCGGCTCATTTTGTTTCCTCGCAGCTATTATGTTACAAGATGCCGACTACCGCGACAATGGTAACAATCAATGTCTCCAGTCCTTGTAAATGCCCAAAGCGCTACGAGAAACATTGTCGAGCGGCACCTGCTTTGATATAAACTGACAACAATCAGAACGAGGCGACGCGGTTATTATGGTATTCTTAATTTAATTTGAATATATTTCGCAGATTGATTTTTGTTGCTGAAGCAAAAGTTGTGAAAACACTAGTTTATAATGTGACTACAATATTTTTTTAAAAAATAATAAAATTGTAACGAAACCCAGAAAGTATATACGTTTTATGTAACATCATTAAAGCATGTAGAAATGTGCAAAATATGTAAAAAGAATCTGATGTGTTCCATTCATATGACTTTCTCTACATATCCGCAACAAATTATAGTTAAAAAGCTTATACTTCTATTTACTTCATACTAAGTGAGAAAAAATTAGCAGAAATAGTCTTGTTACTTGCTTCCTTGTAAGTAGAAGCGAAGAAAGGGAATACCATAGGTTAAAGTGATAGTCAAAAGCTGGTTTCTATGTGACTGAAGTTCCTTTGTTTGTATGGACACGAGCTGACACATTCCTGTATGAGAAAAGTAAGTTTTTCAAGGCTGAAACCAAAAACAAGGAATTTCTAAAAAACGATCAACTCCACGAAAAAAATATGTATAGCATAAATTGTGTGTTTTAATGTGCCCTACATTTTTTGTTTGCTAAGTTTTTGTCTATCTCTTACGATTTACTAGTTACACAAAATTCCGTAAAATTCATCCAGAACAAAGTAGTCTTCAGAGGCTATTCCCAGAAAAGTCAAAATATACAT
The DNA here is from genome assembly GCA_030762935.1 of Hymenopus coronatus. NCBI lineage: Eukaryota > Metazoa > Arthropoda > Insecta > Mantodea > Hymenopodidae > Hymenopus > Hymenopus coronatus. Next base: position 86,063,255 of record CM060887.1, read on the forward strand.
ATTATTTGTCAGGTTTATTATTTATATCTTTAATATACGATATTTTAATCAAAACGTTAGAGCCATTTTTTAGAAAATCAAAAATTTCGAAAATGTTTCTATATGAAGGGTAGTTGGGGGTGTGGGGATATTTTCTTGAAAATCTTCGTGTCGCGTCCTTGGAAGATACTGAACTTAAATACCAAGTTTGGTATTTAACGGTCTTTTCGTTTTTGAGCTATGCTGCCCAGAGACATACACACACATACATAGACAGACAGACAGACAGACAGACAGACAGACAGACTCACACACAGGGACATTTTTCTAAAAATGCTTTTTTTATTCAGGTGCTCTCAAAACATGTATTTCCGGTGAAATCTCGGTATCGAATATTTGGGTGCAATGCAATATCTTCTCTATACACTATGTACATAGTACGTATAGAGAAAGTAAAAATGTAAAATAAAAATTTGTGAGTATTGAAGAATAAACCAATAACACGAATATCTTGGAAATGCCAAAGTCAGAGAGCGAGTGAGCATTTGACTTGTGACTACACCTTCTTTGTGTAGTAAAATGTTGTTTTAACTCTTACATTTTACTAGTCTTCAGATTCAAGAGTACTTCAGAACATATCCTAGAAAATTCAAGATATACGTTTTATAAAATGTCTAAATTTACGGTATTTCAATCACAAACATTTAAGTATTTTTTTGAGAAAATCAACATTTTCGAAACTTTCTCAATATAAATGGTAGTATGAGTTTCGGTATTTTCTTGAAATTTCAGTGTCGCATGGTACTGAAGTTTGGGATTTAACGATATATCGTTTTTGAGTTATGCCATACACCCACACACCACAACTCCTGGAGGGTGATGAAAAGAAACAAGTATTTGCTTTTCCTGTTGTTTTCCAGTAATTGCTTATATTTTATGAACATGTTACTTTTACAAGCAATTGCTGGAGGAACTAGCGAAGGTCAAGATGCTGCAATTTCATGAAGTGAATCAATAGCGTTTCCTAACCAGTTTTTGCTTGAAAATTCTTTAACCAGGGCATTAGAAGCTTTAAAATGCAGACATCGGTTCAGCGCACATTCATAAGAAGAAGGCGTACAACAGGAAGTTGTACAGATTAATGAACAGAAGATGAGCTTCCTAGCTGAGAGACAAGAGAATTAGTGTCGCGGCGCATCCATGAAAATATCCCATCAGAATAGAATGGAAGCACAAGTTCGGTGGGTAAAGTCATCAAAGAAGTTACTGCTAAAATGCTGCACAAAGCAAATACATGGATTTAATTTCTAGGTAATAATGAAGTTCAAGAAACTGATCTCAAAGAAAATGAATTTCTATTCACTATAATTGATGGTGAATGGAAATTCATTTTGAGGCAATATACAAAACATGCGAGCGCATGGTGATGAGTACATTAACAGAATGGCATTTCAAAGATAATGTCCAGGCAACCTGCAATGTGAATTCCTCTTCCTATATCTTGCAACATTTCCCTATTGCGCTCTCTTTTTACTTTATTTATACGTACTATGTACATAGTGTGTAGAGAAGGTATTGCACCCCACCGAGCTTTCACCGGAAATATATGTTTTAGGGTCCCCTTTATCTAAAAAAAAAAAAAAATCGGAAAAAGGTCCGCGTGTGTCCGTCTGTCTGTGAACACGCTAACTCAAAAACGAAAAGTCGGTAAATACCAAACTTATTATTTAAGTTTAGTATCTTCAAGGGATGCGACACGAAGATTTTCAGAAAAATCCTCCCACCCCAAACTACCCTTTACATGAACTTTTTTCGAAAATGTTGATTTTCTCAAAAATGGCTCTAACGATTTTGATTAAAATATCGAATATTAAAGCTATTACCTGACAAATAAAATGTATATCCTGAATTTTCTGGGAGTAGCCTCTGAATACTACTTTATTCTGGGTGAATTTTACGAAATTTTGCATAACTGTTAAACCGTAAGAGTTGGACAAAAACTTACCACGCAAAAAATGTAGAGCACGTAATCACACAATTTATATTACATACACTTTTTTCTTGGAGTTGATCATTTTTTAGATATTCCTTATTTTTGGTTTCATCTTTAAAAACTTACGCTTTTCTCATACAGGAATTTGTCAACTCGTGTCCATACAAACAAAGGAACTTCAGTCACATAGTAACCAGCTTTTGACTATCACTTTAACCTACGGTACTCCCTTATGATTTTGAGGAAGACACGCTACCCCTACACCCTAACTTTGCCTCCCGCCTTTCTGAAAGAACATGAACCAGCTGACTATTGCCTAAAAGTGAAGCAACTGCTACATCTCGCTAGACGAAACAAAATCTTATTTTGTTTTTTATTTATTTACTAACTGACCCGGCGAACTTTCTTCCGCCTTAGAAGCAATAAAGCAATATTTGGATTTTATTAAGTTCAATTTTTTATTAGGATAATAAATATAAATACAAAACATCAAGTATTTTAATGATTATTTATTGGCCGTGTATTTTGGTGCATGGGTTGCACTCTTCTGTGAAGCATCTTGTGATAGACATTTCTTGTTTTATTATCAGGCGCAAGAACAAATAACGCAGATGGTCTTCCGACCCGCGAACATGCCGCATATAATTGACCATGGGAAAAACATGGATTTTCTAGATTCAGACCACAAATATTCAAGGATTGGCCTTATGATTTGTTAATGGTCATGGCGAATGCAAGACGGATCGGAAATTGAAGTCGTTTAAACTCAAACGGCAAATCGGTTGGGATGATCAGGATCCTCGTAATGAGAACTTCCTCACCTTCGAATTTTCCTTTGAGTATCATCGCGTAAATCACATTGTTCATCAATTTACTTACCACCAAACGCCTTCCGTTGCACAGTTTATGTTTCGAAGTATGATTACTACGGAGTCAACCTTTAGTCGTAAATTGTGCGGTGGTAAGCCAGGCACATCCAAGGAGTTTAAAAATTCAATTGGATAGTTGCTCTTCACGTGCAATTTCATTCGCAATGTTTGGAATTCTAGTTGCATTACGGCTTTGTTGCGAAAGATTCGATTGTCTTGGTCGCGGCATTGTTAATGATAATATCGGCACAATAAGCTAATAAAAACTCGAAACAAACACCATAGACAACAATGCGATTAGCTGACTGTTGCGCTTTGTTATACCACGTTTTATGTCATGTCCTACGGAAACGGGATAAAAAGTATCCTATGTCCGTCTCCTGGTTCTAAGGTACCAACTAACACGACTTTCTTTTATATGTGTATTCATTTATTCATGTCACGTTCTAGCTACTGCATTTGCTATCTATATTTTGCTATTACTCTAAGTCTGTAATGTAACCATCTGAGTGTTTTGTCTGTTTCACTGTACTATGTTTATACAACAGCTCAATCAATTCGTTCGTGGCTTACGGACCTTTTTCTTTTCCTTTTTATTCAGGGGGCCTCAAAATATATTAAATCTCCACATCAAATTGTTGGGTGGAATATGATACCTACCGCGCTAACTATACGTAGTTAACAATGTACCAAGTCGATAACTTGCAACACATACCCCTCCAAAAAGAACAATTAAGTTCTACAGAATACTCCATTTCGATGATGGCCTCCTCATTTAATTAATGTTATTCTCGCGAACCATTTCTGCAAATTTGAAAACAAGATGAAATCACAGCCAGCCAAGTCGGGCGAATACGGGGGATGCGGCAGTAATTCATAACGTATTTTGGTGGCGAACACTCCGGATGAGTGAAACAACACTTTCTTCTGCACCAAACGGAGCCGTGTCTCCTTTAATTTCTTGTCGAATCGGGCCAATAACCCGCTGTCGCTTTTCCTTTTACAAGAAGTCAGTATCACAACCTTCGCATCTAAAAAAAACACCGCCATCTTTTCCAACCGATGGAACCATATCAGATTTAAGTGAACAAACCACCGTTTTGATTGTTGCTTGGTTTCCAGAGTGTTATAAATCCTGATGTCATCAACGGTGACATCTCGACGCAAAAAATCTTTCTTTTTTTTTGTGGTAGTTTTAACGTCCTTTAACCTGGTTGGTTATATCAGACGATGAATGAAATTGGTGAAATGATGCTCAAATGATCTCGGGGTCCATGGAGCTTAAAGTTCAGCTCAGGATAAGGGAAAACCCCGAAAAAAAAAGCCTTATCCGGGTAACTCACCCTTAGCGAGATTCGAACTCACGACCTTTTGAATGTGAGGTAGACACGCTACAAAAAGTCCTTCGGATTTCACTTAAATAGCCTCAAACGGCTTCGAAGCTGAAACCTGCATGTCTACTGCGACCAACTGTGGCACCCATCAGCCAACAACTTTTTCATCTCCACCTATCATGTAAAATATGAACTACCGCTCCCTAGATACATTTATGGCCTTACCATTTCGCAAACTTTCGTTCGACGATCAGCAAGAATCCTATCGAGGACTTTTTCAATGATGTCCTTAACCTGGATACCGGGCATCCTGGGTGGTATCAGAAACCGTTGTTTGACCACGTTAAGAGTCTTTGAATAACGTTGAACCAATATCTTAACTGATACCAAAGGTCCACATACACAGAATCCAATTTCGCCTGTGTTTCCTCGCAAGTTTTCCAATAAAGCGAATCACCTGAACGACTAACTGAAATGCCAGCCAAACCCAAACCAGCACATGAATCAGTACCAAATTTATTTTGCGACAGTACACTCGTCTACCAATGTGTGCAATTAGACGGAAGTACCTTCACCAATGCTAGCTACACAACATGCTTGAGACAATACATAGCTTTCAGGGATTTCAACAGCAAAAATACGAGAAATAGAAATATTGTGCGCCGTAAATTACTACACACTGACAGCTGCAGATCGAGTTGAGCGCCTGTTGGAATAGAGCAACCGCAACACAGCTCGGTAACGTGTTGGAGAGAGCTACGCATGTTCTGAAAGCATTTCTTTAATAATTGGGCAATTCTCGTTTTTCTTATTCGTCTTTGTTTTGCGCTTTTCATGAATCATGGCAGAGCAAGTATTAAAAAAAAGCCGATGTGTTCCATTCACGTGACTTTCTTTACATCCCTGCAAAAAAAAAAAAAAAAAAAAATATATATATATATATATATACACATATATATAATATTAAAACGCTTATGTTTCTATTTACTTCATGCTAATCCAAAAAGAATTAGCAGAAATGGTCTTATTACTCGAAATAAGAGAGTACCATAGGTTAAGGTGATAGTCAAAAGCTGGTTGCTATGTGACTGAAGTTACTTTGTCCTGTATGAGAAAATTATAAGTTTTTCAAAGCTGAAACCAATAACGAGGAATATCTCAAAAACTATCAACTCCACGAAAAAATATATGTAACATAAAGTGTGTGTTTTAAGGTGCTCTACATTTTTTGTGTGGTAAGTTTTTGTCCATCTCTTACGGTTTAGCAGTTGCACAAAATTCGGCAAAGTTCATCCAAAATGAAGAGGTCTTCTGATGCTATTCCCAGAAAATTCAAGATATACGTTTTATTTGGAATACAAATATCTTTACTGTGCAGTATTTTAATCAAAATTGCTAGAGCCATTTTTGAGAAAATTAAAATGTTCGAACATTTTTCCATCTAAAGGCTAGTTTGTAGTGGGGAATTTTCTTTGTGTTGCATCCTTGGAGAACACTCAATTTCAATACCAAGTTTGGTATTCAACCGACTTTTCATTTTTGAGCTATGCTGCCCACTATAATATTTGATGAATGCTAGGGCTTCTATAAATCGGTCTAGCCCATAAAGCTGAAGGATATTTGAAAGAGCCTGGACTTTATTCGTCACAAATGGTACATTTAAATTAACCAGTCTTAATTCTTTCATTGGCGTTATCAATATGATTAAGTTTTATACCTTTCGGATGAATTAATAGTACTAAACATTGCAAGATGATAATAACAATCATCATAATGTCATTCTTGATATCAAATGTAATAAACATTTATTAATTGATAATCTTCGTCAGGTTGCAATAGTTTGACTTAAAACAAATATTTTAGCAAAGCTTCTGTGGTAAATATATTTTTGCTAGTAGGAAAGAATCCCACATTCCACTAATATAACTGCGGTAGACGGATGCCTGAGCAGGTTTCTTAGACTTTCTATACCACGATATATTCTTAAAAAGTACAAATATGTGGCATTGCTATTTTCTGAACTCTTAATAAATACTAGCCCCTTAATGCCTAGTTGTGCGAACTCGCATCAAACTAAAATTTTACATTTTTTTTATTCACTTGTTTAATTTTCAAAAATTTAAATTATGCAAATGAAAGCAGCTGGAGTGAAAGAAATCCGGCATTGGTAAAATTTTGTAGTATCTTAAAAATATTAAAAAAAAAAAAAAAAAAAATCTAGGGCCTTAGAGACACAAAAGCCCAGTTTTTAGTTTGACTTGGAGAGCCCAGTTCAACCCCACTAACAGTATACAAGATTTTTTTAATTAATGTTATGCAGAGTTAATAGTTGAGGCATTAAGGGCTAGAATCTTGATGTGCAATTTGGCTTGCAATCATAGTCATGCTTGTATTTTCAGCATTACTTTATATTTTAACCTATTTTTACAATGTACATAGGGATAGAGGAGTATTGTATTCCACCAAAAAAATTCGATACTGTGTTTACACCGGAAATATATGTTTTAGGGTCCCCTGTACCCAAAAAAAGCATTTTCACAAAAAGGTCCGCGCGCGCGCATGCGTGTGTGTGTGTCTGTGAACACGATAACTCAAAAACGAAAAGTCGGTAAAGCACCAAACTTGGTATTTAAGTTTAGTATCTTCCAGGGATGCGACACGAAGATTTTGAGAAAAATCCCCCCACCCCAAACTACCCTTTACATGGAACTTTTTTCGAAAATTTTGATTTTCTTAAAAATGGCTCTAACGATTTTGATTAAAATATCGTATATTAAAGATATTTAGCTGACAAATAATATGTATATCTTGAATTTTCTGGGAATAGCTTTTAAAGACTTGTTTATTCTGGATGAATTTCGCTTAATTTGGCATAACTAGTAAACCGTAAGAGATAGACAAACACTTACTATACAAAAAATGTAGGTCTTGTTAAAATACACAAGTTATGCCATATACATTTTTCTCGTGGAGCTTACAGTTTTCGAGGTAGTTATTGTTATTAGTTTCAGTTGTGAAGTACTTATACTTTTCTCAGACGGGAGTGTGCTGTTTTCTTTGTTCTACTCCTGGCCAAGAAAAGAAGTGATTTGCAATGACAATCGCATAACGACAACTTTTAAAACATTTGACAATGGCTTTAACCTAGTGCATTCCCTTATTTTTTTCCTACTTATAAGGAACTAAATACGAATAAGAACATTGTGCTAATGAGTACCTCGGTTAGCAAGATGCGGAAAGAAGAATAATCTTATGTAAGAAGTTTTGTAGAACAGCTAGAAAAAGTCACGTGAGTGTAACACATCAGATTTTTAAATGTGTGTTTTTAATTATTCACATACATTTTACCCGTGCAGGCACTTATTCCTTTTTTCTCATTGTAAGTATTTGTGCTCTACTATAAAAATGATACGTGGAACTGTTTTTAAGTTGCTCTGCGGCGCTTGAAAATTTAATTGTTTTGGAGCAAGTAACTTATCTAGAAATTGCTTCTATTAAAAATGACCGTTAAATGTGGCACTACAGTGATTTGAAATTTAGGAATGGAATAATTTTAATTTAGGATCCGATAGGTAAAAACAGAATGGCAATCCGCCACTTTGAGGATCGCTCAAACACCTTATCATTCATAACGCGATTGTTAACGTCCGATGGCCGCCCAAGCGACCGCATGTGAGATTTGTGGTGGACAAAGCAGCGCAGAGGCGGGTTTTCTTCGGGTTCTCAAACATCCGATACCGCACTTCTGCGCAGCTCAAGTGGATATAGCGAGGTTTGCTGGGGTGGGACGTTTTATTCCCCCAGGTAAAAACGCTAATACAGCTGTACGTGTATGGAAAGTTGCAGGAGGGAGTTTGGTGAGCGCATCACGCTTGGGTGCAGTTCCTGTTACCAGTGTAACATGTAGAGCACATCCTTTTATCTTCATGGCCGGCCATTAAACTCAAAGACCACGAGCCCGGAACCAGTTTCTCCAAGTAAAATCATAACTCAACTTTACGCTCTACCCTGCCTCTATATTCAACTGAAAAGTACTCTAGAGGTCAAAAATGTAACACATCGCTCAAGACTCAACATGATATTACCAGCTTTTTACTTTCTCTACACGTACTATGTACATAGTGAATATAGAAGATATTGTAAAGCACCCAAAAATTCCATAGCGAGATTTCACTGGAAATATGCGTTTTAGGGTCCCCTGTATAAAAAAAAAATCAGAAAAATGTCCGTGTGTGTGTGTGTTCGCGCGCGCGTGTGTGTGGCCATGAACACGATAACTCAAAAACGAAAAGTCGGTAAAATACCAAACTTGGTATTTAAATTCAGCATCATCAGGGATTCGATACAAAGATTTTGAGAAAAATCACCTCATCACAAACTACCCTTTACATGCAATTTTTTCGGAAAATTTTTATTTTTAAAAACGGTTCTAATGATTTTGATTAAAATATCGTATATTAAAGATATTTACCTGAAAATAAAATGTTTATCTTCAATTTGCAATTGCCACCACATTAAACAAGACTGCTTGCTAGGCACGGAATCTCATGCTGCACAGTAACACGGCAACTACATAGAGATGATCTGCAGTTCTCAGAACATGATGACCCTGCCCCACTTTTCTTCCAAAGGCTTAAAGTTTGGGATTAGGGTGTGTGCACTTACTGGTCCCTTAACTGAGCCGCGATTCTCAACTTGCAAGCAGAAAACAGACTTTACTACGTTACTCTCGCCCCTTGTACAGGGTCGTCTTTTGTTTGCTAATGGCCATTGCTCAGTGGTACAGGGCCATCAAGTTATGTTCCATGCACACCCGCACACCGTTTGCGAAGGTCCCAATGGGGTCGCATGCTCTTCTCGGGTGGGAGCAGAGTTTCTCAACTCGCGAGAGGAACATGATCCCAGTGTTGCGGTGTGAGGAGGCCCTATGTCGCATCTTTGAACACGGTACGCTCACTGGTCAACGTTATTGTGACCTTCCCCAAGTGTGTCTTTTCAGGGTGCAGTCGGCCCTGACTTTATTTTTACTTTCTCTACACGTACTATCTACATACTGTATAGAGAAGATATGCGCACTCCACCCAAAAATTCGATATCGAGATTTCACCTGAAATATATCTTTTAGGATTCCCTGTATCCATAAAAAGCATTTTTACAAGAAGATCCATGTGTGTGTGAACACGATAACTCAAAAACGAAAAGTCGATAAAATACCAAACTTAGTATTTAAGTTTAGTATTTTCCAGGGATGCGACCCGAAGATTTTGAGAAAAATCGCCCCCCCCAACCATCCTTTACATGGAACTTTCTTAAAAATGGCTCTAACATTTTGATTAAAATATCGTACATTAAAGATATTTAACTGGCAAATATAGTGTATATCTTGAATTTTCTGGGAATAGCCTCTGAAGACTACTTTATCCTAGATGAATTTTAAAAATTATAGTTGTTAGCTTAATCGTGCTCAATCTTTCACTCAAAAATGACCGAAACTATTGTTATGGAACTTAATCCCTCTCAGAGAACATCTTCTATGAAATTTTAATATTTTTCCCAAGGGAGTCAGTCTTAAAGGGAACCAAAGCCTAAACCTCAAAATATCTCGATTGATTTTTGAAATGAAATGGAGTTTTATTTATGGACGTTCTTTAACTGCTGTGGTTTTCAGCGTCCCATTCTATGTTGGTCGTGAAATGCTGCTTAATTTTGCTCAGAGGCATCTTTATCAGGCTTGAGGTTCTTTTACGTGCTATAAATCTACGATGCGAGACCAACGGATTCTAGGAAGGGAAGCCATGCTAAGGATTTTTACGCCCTCCGCCGGGTTTGAATCCGCGACCTTGGTACAAGAGACTAGCACGTCGGAGGCGACATTGATTTTTTGAGAAATGATGAACGGCAAACATCACAATGTATGACAATTAGCTATTCAGTAACCTTCGCTGCTCTTCTTCTTTAAGATTTGTAATTTCTCATAATCACCTAAAATTAATATTTTTTACTTTATCTATACGCACTATGTACATAGTGTATAGAGAAGGTATTGCACTCCTCCAAAAAATTCGATACCGAGATTTCACCGGAAATATATGTTTTAGGGTCCCCTGTATAAAAAAAAAAAGTATTTTCAGAAAAAGGTCCTTGTGTGTGTGTGTGTGTGTGTGTGTGTGTGTGTGTGTGTCCGTGTGTGTGTCTGTGAACATGATAACTCAAAAACGAAAAGTCGGTAAAATACCAAACTTGGTATTTAAGTTTAGTATCTCCCAGGGATGCGACACGAAGATTTTGAGAAAAATCCCCCCACTCCAAGCTACCCTTTACATGGAACTTTTTTCGAAAAGTTTGATTTTCTCAAAAATGGCTCTAACGATTTTGATTAAAATATCGTACATTACAGATATTTACCTGACAAATATTTTGAATTTTCTGGGAATAGCCACTGAAGACTACTTTATTCTGAGTGAATTTTACGGAATTTTGCATTAGTGCTAAACCGTAAGAGAGAGACAAAAACTTACCACACAAAAAATGTAGAGCACATTAAAACACACAATTTATGTTGTATACATTTTTTTCGTGGAGTCGATTGTTTTTTAGATATTCCTTGTTTTTTGGTTTAAGCTATAAAAACTTATACTTTTCTTATACATGAATTAGTCAACTCCTATCCATATAAACAAAGGAGTTTCAGTCACATAGCAACTAGCTTTTGACTATCACTTTAACCTATGGTACTCCCTTATTTCGCTTCAACTTACAAGGAAGCAAGAAATAAGACTATTTCTGCTAATTTTTTCTCGATTAGCAGGAAGTAAATAGAAGCATAAGCTTTTTAAAAATAATTTATTGCAGAGATATAGAGAAAGTCATGTGAATGGAACACATCAGATTTTAAAAGCACGTGACAGGGAAAGGAGGAAATGATGATGAGAGGGGCAGAATGAAAAGGGGTGGCGAGACAATAATGAGAGCAGAGCTGCGAGTTTATATTCTAAACACATTATCTTTCAAGGTAAGAATAATACTCTTTATGCAATCTCGTGCAGATTTTCCATTCACATCAATGAACACCTCATTTGGTGGAAACATTTACACTTTGATTCATTACTCACAATAATCCGGTCGAGATGCGCTCAAATTTTAGGTCGCGATATACTACGCTGTACGCTTGAGTTGTTTTTTTTTTACTTTCTCTACACGTACTATGTACATAGTGTATAGACGAAGTATTGTATTCCACCCAAAAATTCCACACCGAGATTTCACCGGAAATACATGTTTTGGGTCCCCCTGAATCCAAAAAAAGCATTTTTACAAAAAGGTGTGTGTGTGTGTATGTGTGTGTGTGTGTGTGTACAGCATAACTCAACCGTTGAATACCAAAATTGGTGTTTAAGTTTAGTATCTTCCAAGGATGTGACACGAAGATTTTCAAAAAAGTCCCAGTACCCCAACTACCTTTTACATGGAACTTTTATCGAATTTTTTTACTTTCTTAAAAATGGCTCTAACGATTTTTATTAAAATACCGTATATTAAAGATATTTACCTGACAAATACAATGTATATCTTGAATTTTCTAGGGTTGGCCTCTGAAGACTACTTTATTCTGGATGAATTTTACAGAATTTTGCATAACTGTTACACCGTAAGAGATGGACAAAAACTTACCACACAAAAAAATGTAGAGCACGATAAAACACACAATTTATGTTATATATATATTCGTGGAGTTGATCGTTTTTTTAGATATTCCTTGTTTTTGGTTTCAGCTTTGAAAAACTTATATTTTCCTCATTCAGGAATTTGTCAAGTCATGTCCATACAAACAAAGGAACTTAAGTCACACAAAAACAAACTTTTGACTGTCACTTTAGGCTATAGTACTCCCTTATTTCGCTTCTACTTACAAGGAAGCAAGTAGTAAGACTATTTCTGCTAATTTGTTCTCGAATAGTATGAAGTAAATAGAAACTTAGGCTTCCTAACAATAATTTGTTGCAGAGTTATAGAGAAAGTCATGTGAATGGAACACACCTTTATATCCGCTTGTAGATGTACAGTCAATCTATATGAATGTAAGAGGTTAATTATTTTTCAATGCTAGAGAATCAATATGGTGATGGGATGAAACACGAGGAGAGCACGGAAGCCTCATTCAGCTTAACCGCAAACTGCTGGGGAAGGACAGAACAGCGCGCAGTCTCTCTCCTCACAGCTACGAATACAACCTTCAAATAACCAAAGCAATTATTATTTTCAATATCCGCTTAAATTTTTTCCTATACCAAAATTGTATTTGACACAATTCTACACGCAGCACAAACGATGAACAGCCTAGATGCACCAATTAGGATGTTTGTGCACTTCTGAAAATGCCTGTGGTGACTATATACAGAATTATATATCAAAGTGATCTTCTACAGGATGTTTTTCAAGAAATGCGTATGATACTAGAGGCGTTCAATAAGTCCTTAGAAAATATAAGAATTACACTTGTAGCATCGAAAATAGTTTTTATTTAGTAATCTTGGCCTCTTACTAGATGGCAGTTAAAAGTTCATTGTCATAGGCGATTGATTTAACAATCTTATGCTTCTTTCTTGTTAGAAAAAAAAAAAACAAACGAGTTTCGTGTGGTGAGTAAACACTTCTATTTAAAAGGCTTAACACCGACAGACATAAAAGTCACATTGGATGAAGTTCATGGCACATCGGCTCCTGCGTTTGCGACAATTTACACTAGGATAAATGAATTTAAACGTGGTGAACGTCCAGTAAAAGTGATTTCCTCTGAAAAGATTGACAAAATCTAGGATATGGTTTTGAGTGAATCTACGTTAGAGGCCACAGGCATATCAAAAGGTACCGCGCTCTGAATTTTGCATAAAAAATTAGGTCTGACATGATGGGTGCCACATTTGCTCTCAATGGAGAATAAAAGCAATCGTGCTGCTGGTTTGGCACTTATCCGTTGCAATTCTCAGGAGTTTCTGCGGCGGTACCTAAGTGTGGATGAAACATATATACACTCCAGAGACAAAAGTACAGTTGAAACAGTGGGTTTTTGAAGGCGAACCGGCTCCGAAGAAGGTAGACAAGGTGATGGCTTCGTTTTTTGGGATGCACGAGGATTCATCTACATTGAGTACTTGCAAAAAGAGATAACGATACAAGGAGAATATTATGCATCGTTATTGCACCGGTTGAACGGAGACATCAAGAAAAACTGTCTTCGTCTGGCAAAAAAAGATTCTCTTCCATTACGATAATGCAAGTGTGTACACCTGCGCAGTTTCGATGGCGAAAATTGTAGAATTACGCTTCGCATTACTACATCCACCATATTAACTAGATTTGGCCCCCGTGATTTTTTTTTTTTTTTTTTTACTTCCAAACTTGAAAAAGTGGCTCGACGGAAAACGATTCACGTCTAACGAAGAGGTGAGCTCCCAAACAGATGCCTATTTTGAGGACGTTCTAAAAGTTTGAGAAATACTGGGAAGAATGTATCGACCTGAAAGGAGATTATGTTATAAGAAATAATTTGTTTGTCGTATTTTTCTTAGGACTTGCTAATCCCCTCAAACTCTCATATACCAAAGTGAATAGCAATTTCCTTTCATAGGCCAATTCAAATCACTGTTTTAAACATCAGTATCGTATTCCACCCAAAAATTCGATTCCGAGATTTCACAGCAAATACACGTTTTGAGACCCCGTGATGCAAAAACAAAATTTTTTTAGAAAAAGATCGACGTGTGTGTGTGTGTATGCGCGCGCCTGTGGACATCATATCTCAAAAGCGAAAATATCATTAAATACCAAATTTAGTGTTTAATATCTTTCAAGGACGCGACACGAAGATTTTCAGCAAAATTTCTGCACCCTAGACTATCCTTTACGTGCAAAATTCTAAAAATGTTTCACTTACTCAAAAATGGCGCTTACGATTTTGATTAAAATACCTTATATCACATATACTTAGATGGCATATATCCTGGCAGTAGCCTCATTCTGAGAGACTTTTGCATGGATAGTAAACCGCAAGAGATGACAAACGCTTACTACACATGTCCTTTACATGTTTGCTGTGGAGCTAACCCTTATTCCTTGCTATTTTGCTTTCAATTTCTCTCTTGTTATACTCCTGGACATGCAGACACAATCGCATAGCGATAGCTTTTAAAGTATTGCAATAATATATACAACATTAATAATTACAAATACAGAACCACTTTAATTGAACAAAAGAATGTTTGCCCAAAAACAATTACCACCGCTTTAGCATAGTCCCCGTCTACTTAGTAATAAGACCATTCTGCTAATGCTTATATCGATTAGTATGGTGTAGAATGAAGAATAATCTTTAGTAAGAAGTTTGCTTGTAGAATAAGCACAGCAAGTTATGTCCTGGAACACATCACTTTGTTACTTTCTCTATACGTACTATATACATAGGTATAGAGAAGGTACTGTATCGCACCAAAAACAAAACAAGAAGAACAATACCGAAGATTTCACCGGAAATATGTGTTTTGAGACCACCTGAATCCAAAAAATGCATTTTTAGAAAAATGTCCGTGTGTGTGTCTGTGTGTCTGTGGGCAGCATAGCTCAAAAACGAAAAGACCGTTAAATACAAAACTTGGTATTTAAGTTTGGTATATTCCAAGGATCCGACACGAAAATTTTCAAAAACATGTAGAGCACGTTAAAACACAATTTATGTTATACACTTTTTTTTTCGTGGAGTTAATCTTTTTTGAGATATTCCTTGCTTTTGGTTTCAGATTTGAAAAACATACTTTTCTCATACAAGAATTTGTCAACTCCTGTCCATACAAACAAAGGAACTTCAGTCACATAGCAACCAGCTTTTGACTTTCACTTTAACCTATGGTACTCCCTTATTTCGCTTCTACTTGCAAGGAAGCAAGTAATAAGACTATTTCTGCCAATTTTTTTTCTCGAGTAGATGAAGTAAATAGAATAATTTATTGCAGGGATGTAGAGAAAGTCATGTGAATGGAACACGACAATTTTTTTTTAATAATTGCGGAAGTGGCTATGATTCGCTCTTCATCTAGTTCACTTCTAACTTTCACAATGCCTTCCATTTTTTACTTTCTCTACTTCGTACATAATATATAGCTAGAAAAAGTATTGCAGTCCACCTAAAAGTACGATTCGGGATTTCACTGGAAACAATTTTGGGCTCCACTGTATGTGTATAAAACATTATTTTTAGTAAAAGGTATGCACGCGCAAGTATGTGTGCGCGTGCGTGAGAAACGAAAAATCAGTTAAATACCAAATGTTTAACTTCAGCATCTTCAAAGGATGCGACTCGAAGTTTTTCAAGAAAATCTCTCCACACCAAGCTACGAAAAAATTCGAAGAAATTGATTTTCTCAAAATTTGCTCAACGTATTAATTAAAATTCCGCATATTTAATATATTTATACGACAGATAAAATGTATATTTTGAAATTCCTGGGAATAGCCTTTCAAGATATCTTTATTCTGAATGGCTTTAGCATAACTGATAAACCATAAGCGATAGACAAAACGTTAATACACAGAATTGCGAACCTTATCGCGCCAGTTCAACATCCCCTATGGTGCAGTGTACGATATTATTCATGACACGTTGAAAATTCGAATGGTGACAGCGCGGTGCACCACAGAACGGCTGACTTTCTGAAAGGAAATCACTGGTGATGAGTCGTGCCCGAAACAAAGCAGGCGAGTATGGAGTGGAAACATGCTGGTTCCCCAGTAAAGACTCAATCTGCTAGGAAAGTGCTTGTGACAATGTTATGGGATATACATGGTGTTTTATTGGTGCACTTTGCTGAACACAATGAATGCTGTAACCTACATTAAAACTTTGGTGGTTGCTTCGTCCCCTATGTGACAAATGCCATAAAATTAATGCTGACAATGTCAAACTTCTTCATGACAATGCTGGCCCCCGTGTTGCTGCTGCTGTTCGTCAGAAAATCACCAAATTTTGGTTGGTAGGTTTTCCAGCATCTACCATACAGTCCGTACCTTGCACCGTCGGACTTTCATCTGTTTGGTCCTATGATGAAATTCCTGGCCGGTCATTGCTTTGCGACAGATGCAGTCCGCAGATGGCTACCTATACTCCAGGGTAACAGACTTCTACGAACAGGGCATGTTGAAACTTGTATCACGATGGCACTTAAGGGTTAAAACTTAAAGTTACTCTAATTATGGCTTCAAAGATACACAGCGTGCAGGTCTAGTAGCAATAATAAATAAAGTTTCCTCTCTGCAACGGTTGAGAGTGGGAATAGAGGTGCGAATATCACAACCACAATAGCGTGCAGCGTTAGACCATTATTGCAGTTCACATGAAAGCAATAGTTGGCCCATATGCATAGTTATAGCGAAATCACTTTGTTGTAAAATAATTGTATACATATATAATATATAATTATATAATAATATTATTATTTATAATAATAACTAACAATATGTAGAGCGGAGTATTTTGCTTAAAGGAATATTGATGTTTATTTTTGGTTGCGACCCAGCTTATTATATAATGAGTTGGCAACCATGAACATAGCTCATGCATCATCCTCGTCCTCAGAACCAGCATTGTGCTAGCTCCTTAGTGAGCAGAAACGTTGTGAATCCAACTATTATTGTGTATAGCAGGGTAATATTCCCTGAACCAAAAATTAAGATTTTAATGAATAATTCGATATGATCTTGCATTATATAAAAGTTGATATTTGGCCCCTGGAGAGATAATTTTAAACTTAATTTTTGAGAAAATGTCTGCCAAATAAGCTGAAGTCTGAAGCTAGATGTCATCTTCCATACACTTTGCTTTGTGGCAGGCATGGCTAGTGAGAAAACAATGCAAACAGCGTTCTTAAGCTCATGCAGTCGGGGATAGGAACCCATTTTCAGTATGAGTCAATAAACACTTAAAATGCATCTAATTTCCTCACAAAGCACTGCAAAGATGCGGGAATTGAAAGGACAAGTTTTAATAAAATTATTTTCACTGCATCGTCCAACATAGATTTCAATTCACCGGGCATGCGTTTAGCAACAAGTCTATGAATGCAACAATGCGTTTTATCGGCACTACCGATTCCACTTTGGCAAAGAACCCAACATAACAGCATGTGAACAAATGGCTACAGAGCAACTTCAGTCTATTGAATTTTCGCGAAAGTATTCGTCGGTTAACTTAAATATATCTATTTTAAGTTAAGGGTCTCCTCTTCTACTGACAACACACGAAAGAGAGGAAACAAAATGGCAACATCAGTCGACTCGTCTAAGTTCAATCGCAAAAGAAGCACTGGCTCCTTCCAAAACTTCATTTCCACATGTTCCTTTCTCGACTTATAATTCCATAATTTTAAGATGGTGCGTCCATGGTGCGTCGGCATCGCATTCAGAGGTGTCAAGTTGAATTAATTTATCGTACCTAGCCACTTAAAAGCAAAGAACATTTTCCATGAAAAGTGGTTTGGTGAAAAATCTTGAAAATTGGATATTATCCAACTGTTCGAGTTATAATATTCACATATGCATATGGACTTATTCCTAACAATGTTTTGTTTAAAACGTGCGAGAACTTCTGTGCCGTATTTTGGATCGAATACTGGGTGTCAAACCTGATCAGTTTTGATTTGCTATTACCTGTGCGTGAGAATCATTCAAACGCAAGCGCACACGCACATGGAGGAGACATGGAACAGGTTATTTCGAGAACTTCCGATACACATTTAACTTATAACGCTGTACCCCATCCTATGTGCATCTTTCCTCTTCCTTCCTTCTGGCATTTCCTTTGCCTTTTTCACCTCTTGACATTTCCAACGGGCCAGTTTAAAGCAGCACACAATACCATTATTTAATCTATTTCTGCACCAACTCCAATTTTATTCTCTTGGAAATGCAACCTATGCCAAAATAATTAGTACTTTTTTCATGACAATGAGATTAAACTATTCCATAAATTGACATCGGTTGCTGACAACGATAAAGTAACATACAGAAGATATTTGGCACAGAGACCCACAGAATGTAGCGTTGACCTTACACCATTAACCCGTCGTATAATGCTATATCTGCTTCTCTAAGAAATTCTCCTTTACCGCAACAGAACCAAAATATCACAAAGTAACATACATCAATGATTTTTTAAAGAGACTGAGACTAAAAGGGGGGATTATACCTTAATGAAGATATCTGTGGAGCTATAGTTGCAAATGTCAGTAGCGGCAGTAATCAAAGTTACAGTATTACAGTACTTGGTCTATGCTTCAAAACTAAGTATGCGGAACAGGACGTTTAAAAATCTTATCTTACGACTTTCTCTAAACAATCGTTTTACGACAAATACTTATTGTTCTTCTCTTGTTAATGGAGATGCAATATAATTCCACATCTATGCATTTAATTTAAGTAGTTATAATGATAACTACACATGGCTAAAGCGAAATTCAGTTTTTTAAAAACCAGATAGTTGTGTCACACTTCCTTGCATGACCACAAGGAAACAACCGAAAACGAATAACGACTTAGCACTTAAAAACACTATGTAAAGTAAGGTGTAATCGTGATAATCTTATATTTTCGCCATTGTGTTCGCTCATTAGAAATTCAACCATACACATTACGTTATTAGAATGTAATTTAAAGGTATATAGAACAATTTCGGTGTTATACTATCTACTACTAGGACTCTATGATTAAATTTATCTTTTAAAATGCTGAAGGTACATAATATCGTGATAGGGTTACGTAATTTCGTGAATGAAAGAAACATACATTATATGAAAACATTTCCATGTTTAAACAAGCCTTTTAGCTTTTACATAATCCTAGTAAGGTAGCAAATGACTTTATTAGCTCTTCTTTTCTGAATTAGATGCACATTTGTCCCACATGAAAACTTCTTCGGCATCTGGTGGCTGATAAGAAACCTGATATGGCATAAGACAAAATACACACTGCATCCGTCTTCATCTTGAGAACAGTTACTGTATTTGGCAACATCAATCATCGCCCTCGGATCTCAAACTCGTTTTCAAGTGCAGTAAGCTCTTGAATCTGTTTTCTTGCTTGCAATTTCATTATCTACCACTGTCGGCAGAGTGAAATTGTTTTAGTCTGCGAAGCTTCCTCTTGTTGATGCACCATCGCCCAGTTTTTCTACATGCATTCAAATATTCTTTTGGCACAAAGGCCGGATTAAGGACTGCATGAAAATGTGTTCTGTTTGGCTTCTCTCATTTAAGCGGTCAGACTTTGTACCCAGTGAGGTTTGAGGGATTTATAAGAGGTTGAAGGATGGATATGAGTTGTGTTGATGAAACAGTGAAACTACTCCAAAAATATTTCAGAGTTAATCCTTAAGTTTTACCATTGTATTTGAAAGATTCCTTTTCAGAAGATTATTCCACCGAACACTTTCTGTGGTGTCCATGTTCCATCTGCTAAAATACACCCCACCGCCTTTCTCATCGTTCAGCTTAAGTTCTTTTGTACAGGTCTTCTTCCTCATAAAACATATATTTCCGGTGAAATCTGTATCGAATTTTTGGGTGCATTACAATACGTTCTCTATACACTATGTAATAGTGCGTGTATAGAAAGTAAAACTGCATTACAGTGGTCAACAACAGTTGCGTTATAAAGCTGAAAACTTACAGTTTTGTCGTAAAAGTTGGCAAAGGAAACCAGTCTAGTTCTTAACACGTTGGTTATATCAGCGTACTAGAATTCATCAAAAGCTACGTCTGCAACTTGTCTGTCTGTGTGCTTCAAGTACAAAGAACTGCATTCTGTGGCACAGTAAACGTTATTTTTCCTTCCTTGCTTTGGACTACGTTAATGCATTTTATTTCTCAGAATGTTTCGTAATTCCAAAGTGAAAAAAAAAGTTTGCTATTCAGTTCCGGAAGTTTTTATATATATATTTTATTCAGATCGAAAACGTTATATAACTCTTAACAACTGTCCATTCTTAATGGCTGCCTTGCATGTGCAGTGAATGTAAATCCAACTCTGATAACGATGGTATTTATAGTTTCGATCGCCGGCGATAAGTTATGTAACACGTTTCCGATCTGAATAAAAGTAAGTATCATGGGGAGCTCACACAGGGCTATACCATTTAGAAGGTGAGGTCATTCAATTGTTCAGAAGCCCATGGGACAGTGTTGCAGCGTACTTGCATGAGTCACTTTTCGTCATTGCTCGTAACTGGCGGGTTCCGCTATGAAATATGTGGGAAGTTCCAGTGCTGTGACATAATCATCATGGGTGGAACATTCCTTCATGCAAATTGGTACCTGCTTCATCCTCACTTTAATTTTCACTCTTAAGGGAAAACGAAATGACAATCTTACAGATAGTAAATACAAGTTGCTGGATTCCACCCATCGATTAGGCAAGAGGATTTTTAGAAAACATTTCAGGGTTTTACTCTTTATCCAAAACGACTATATAATTTTATTTCTAACATTAACAAGAAATGAGATGATTTTCATTCATTAGGTTTCTGTTGCAGATTAGCTAATTTCATTTCCTATATTTCAGAATACTATTTTACTATTTACAATTACTGCTTAAACATTACTAAGCAGTCTTCAACTAACTATGCCACCGAAGATGTCCACCGCATTTGTATACCTATGAGGCTATGACATGTCTGAATAGGCGAACTAAGTACGAAGGCGGATCGAAAAGCAATTATTTTTTTTACAAAAAAGTTTAATAATTAAACAAAAACAAAACAACTTACAAATGAACTTACATCTTTTACCTACTTTTCGACATAGTCACCAACTCTCTCAACACATTTGTCCCATCGTGTTACAAGTTTCAATATGCCCTGTTCGTAGAAGTCAGTTTCCCTGGAGTATAGCCATTTGAGGACCGCTGATTTCACTTCCGCATCTGTTGCAGAACGCTGGCCGGCCAGAAATGTCTCCATGGTATGTAAGCCCGACGGTACTAGGTACGGAGTGTATGGTAGATGCTGGAATACCTACCAACCAAAATTTGGTGATTTTCTGACGAACAGCAGCAGCAACACGGGGGCCAGCATTGTCGTGAGGAAGTTTGACATTGTCAGCATTAATTTTATGGCATTTGTCACATAGGGCACGAAGCAACTTCACCAAAGCTTTAATGTAGGTTACAGCATTCACAGTGACCCCGTGTTCAGCAAAGTCCACCAATAAAACACCATGTATATCCCATAACATTGTCACAAGCGCTTTCCTAGCAGATTCCACTCCATACTCGCCTGCTTTGTTTCGGACTGCGAATCTCTAAGGTCACACGGCACACCTGGAGACACTGCTACGGTCCACAACATCATCCCCATACATGTCACGCAAGTCCCTGTAAATTTCACTCGGCTTATGCCCTTTGGCCCAAAAATATCGAACCACACCTCTCTGCTCTTCATATGTGAATGACAGTAGTACACGCGCCATCTTTGTTGCGTAGTTCACGCTTCTCTCGTTAGAGGTGCACGTTAAATAAAAATGGCCTCTGTAGTGAAAACTTAAAACTATATCTGTATCAAATTGCAACATTCCGGCTGCAATATCAAGGTAGAAAAAATTATTGTGCGTTTCTTTTCCATCCGCTTCGTAGATCACCACTTCTCATTCCGGAAGAGTAATGCTTCACTGCGGTCGGAATGGTATACATCATTATTACTTCATTTTCAAACGATTAACTGATTTAAAAATGGACTTAAAATCATCAATCACTGAAAATGTATTTTAATAGCTATGACTCTTAACATTTCAACCAGAATATGAATCTAAGCCTGTGCACATGTATTTAGGTTAACTTGTGGTGATCGGTTATGAGCGTGAGGTGTTCGCAGAAGTCATCTCTCCATCATTCCTTTGCTTTCTTCCAACTAAAATATATTCTCAACAGAAGCCTCTTTAAAATACTTTCAGGTTAATGCATATTCTTTTCTTCTTTGAAATGTATTACCTTCCCTAAACGCACATGGTATTAGAGAATATACTGCATTCCACCTAAAAATTCGATGTCCATTTATTCTGAAATATAAAGTCCCCTGAAAAAGAAAAGAAAAAAAAAAACTCTTTTTTTTATAAAAATGTCTATGTATCCGCGCGTGTGTTTGTGAACAGCATAGCACAAACACAAAAAGCCGGTTAAATACCATACTTCCATGGAATCGAACGCAAAGGTTTTCAAGAAAATCTTCCACCCCAAAACCACCATTTACACTGAAGATTTTTTTAATTTTTTATTTTCTTAAAAATGGCTAACGATTTTGATTAAAACACCATATGTTTTAGATATTTACATGACAAATGAAATGCACATTTTGTATTTTCTGGAAATAGTCTCCGAAGACTTCTTCATTCTGGATGACTTTGCCATAAGAGCAAACCGTAAGAAATAGACAAAAACTTACTACACAAGAAATGCAGATCTCGTTAAAATGCACAATTTATGTCATATACATTTTTTTAATAGTTAACCATTTCCGAGACAACCCTTGTTATTGGTTTTAAAATACTTAAACCTCATTCGTCCGGGAAGTCCTCATCGTTTTTGTATTACTCCTGGCCATACAATGAGAACCTAATTGCAATTCTATCATATAATGAACATCTTTTATGGATTTGACTATCGCTTTAGCTAGCGTATTCACAACTTCCGTAATGCTTTCTTAGCAGAATAAGGCATCAAACAGGTTTGCGTATAAAGAGACATGCAGCATTAAATTCCGATGATAAATTAAGAAGAGCTACATCATACAAATCAAATGTCGATCCATCTGAATGTTAAATGATAATTTCAGCGACGGAAAATTGCGAAATTGGGAAGTTAGATGCATGTTTAGCTTTCCCCTTGATTATCGAATATCATAAAAATCCTTGCATAACTTCACGATATAGCCACGAATGCTACATAGCAACATGAATATGAAAGTGGAGCAAAAGTAATTCAATCAGTTCATTCCGGATCCGATATTCAATTTAACGTCATAAAGTATGCAACTTTATTTCTACTGGATCAAACGGTTGTATTTGCAGTGCCAGCAGTTTGTTTCATACGTGTATACATTTCAATGCGTCTTTAATTTCAAATTGCTGATTGCACAGTTAGGCCAATGTACAAAGCTACAGAATTAAATAAAGAACCCCAAATCCACTACTGAGCAAGATTCTGGTCATACATTTTAGTAAACGGCTAAATTGATTCCATTCATTACCAGAACCTATTTTGAAGAATGTCCTGCGAACCGGAAGAATAAATGTTGTAGACAAAAGCTTACACAGACAATAGATAAAAGCCAGTTCTAGAAATATTTCTCCCTCCGGAGGGTAGGGAACGATTCTTGGCCGGCGATCAAGATGTCTCGACTTGTTCGGTTCAAAGACTTTGCGTCTTGCACCAGACGTCTGTCTAGGTGAGCCTGCGTCTGCATGACATAGTTTACATAGCAGGTCGCATGTGTCAGCACGTCTCGCACCCCATCGGCGATATGCTCATGTGCACACGCTGCTGATATCTTAAAAGTGGCAACACACATAGCAGCAATGGACACATACTGTTATTTATGAATAGTTCTGAACCCAAAGTGTGTTAAATGGCCTATAACAGTCCAGGTCTAGTATCCTTTACGCCTTATCTAATGTAGGGGTATTCCATTTTTTTTCCACGCGTACCCCTACTGACACTTTTCCATTCCAGCCTGTAACCCTAGGCCTAGCCCTAGAGTTTTCCCTAATTTAAGTTACACCTAACCATATCTAAAATAGATTTACAATGTATTAAATGTTCTAGAAAGGAAGATTGTACTGTAAGTGTATAAAATAAATGCAGGAACTATGTAAATACGTTGCAGATAGCACATAGTCACAACATTGTATGACGTTATATATGTTTATGGACACACTATTGTGGCTGAATCTTCGTTAGTGCGCGTATCAATGGAATTATGGATTCAAGCGATTTCTTTGTTACGTTTTGATTGCTGTCAATGCACAGAAACCCTTCTCACACAGATAAGTTGAGGGGAATGGAAAACGGCATGTAATGGCACAGCCACTAATTTCGGTGTACTCTTTGCGTGCGTAACACCATAAATTACAAATTCATATTTCCGAATTTTATTTTCAGTGAACTGTCAAAGGACATTTCCAAAATACTTTCTTATACTTTTACGGAAGATCAGCAGAGTTGATGGCGGTGGTGCAATACGGATTTGTAATCCATTCTTGTGTAATATCGTCTTTCTCAATTTCTGGGAAGTATTTTAAAAGCTGAAACCTGAGATTTTATTATTTCCAAAAATTCATCAGCATTACGAACTTCATTTTGTCCACTATGTTCCAAAAGAGTTGGAAAAACTGCAATATTCCCTTTATTAACGCAATCAATCCAAAATGAGCTTTAAAAACGTTTCTGTCAAAGCCTTGGAGTTGAAGATTCGTTAAATTTCTTGAATATATTCGTCAAGTAAGCTAATTGGCAAATCCACTATTCATCTTCATAATGCTTCACCCGATCGGATTTCCACCTTGTAAAGAAACATTTTTCAGTTCAAAAAGACGAGTCATTAATCGTCCTCGTGATAACCAGCGCACAAAAAACAATTGAGTGTGCGTAGGCATCTCCTGACACATTTTTTGAACAGACGGGAGTTCAGTGCACGTGACTTTATTAAATTGACTTCTTTTATAGCAGTGTTCAATGTTTCGTGTAAATCGGAAATTCTTTTTTTCGCTACCAAAATTTCTCTCTGTGAAATGCAATGTTGCCAAATTATTTTGGGGTTAATTTTGCGAATTCGAGCAATAAGACCGCTTTTTTTGCCTATCAATGAAACAGCAGCATCTGTGGAAAAACTTACACCCCAGTCCCATGACAAATTTAATTTTAATCTTATCAAATTCTCAAGAATTTTAAAAACATCCTCTCCCCTTGTATGTTCTGGTAATTGTTTGCATTCTAGAATTTCATCAGCAATAGAACGTCATATAGCCGAACATATATAAGTAGCTCAGCATCATCACACACACCTAACGATTCATCGATTTGAATATTTTCTACTGTTTGGTCAACAATATCTTGTGCCACATCACGAATTCTACGCCCTACACTTGTGTCAGAATTCGGAATTGTTTTTATTACTTGAGCGGAATCTCCGTGTAACCTTTTATCCGCTGTAATCAAAGAACCAGGTGCGGTATTTTTTGCAACTAGCGACGCTAACTCATGCAATGTCTCCAGCGCCACTTTAGTTCATTTTGTAAAACCGTGTATCACGTTTGAACTTTTAGTCAAATTTTCTTCTTTGCGCCGAAAAAATCGACGGACTTGTCTTTACATTCGCCGTGATTGGTTACCAAATGTCTGTGAAGCAGGGATGGCTTCATAGAATTCACGGAGATTCACTGTAATATGTGTACTTCACATTTTTTCGACTTGCTCAAGTTCAACACAATTTTCACCAATATCCCGTGGTGGAACAAGCAATGTCGCACTTTTCACTTGCGGTGGTTCAACACTATCACTTGTTTCCTAATGTAGCTATTTCTATACAAGTTTACTTTGATTAAAATGAAGTAAATAGAAAAACATGCTTTCGTAAGAATTTTTGTATAACCGTTAATAAAGGTAGAGAAAATATTCTGAATGGAACAATTACATTTTATAATTAAGAGAGTGCTTCAAGCGCCGGAAATCG
Organism: Hymenopus coronatus; assembly: GCA_030762935.1. NCBI lineage: Eukaryota > Metazoa > Arthropoda > Insecta > Mantodea > Hymenopodidae > Hymenopus > Hymenopus coronatus. The sequence goes on from CM060887.1 coordinate 86,089,190, forward strand.
GGATCTTTGTTATGGTACCCTAATGAGGGTGAGTGTGAGTACATTGCCCCCATATCTTCGAGATCGGTATGCAGAATTGAAATCATACAAGACATCTCCGTCATGGCTCAGCAAAGTACATGTTAAACTTCAGTCATATTACGGAGTAACATAGCTGTAATTAAAATATGTTTAAGTGAAATGTTGTTATTATTATCATCAAGCTCACACCTTTTTTTACTTTGTGGTACTTGAGTTATTAATAATAAACGTTGCCTGCATGGCATTTTAGAAAACAGACATCTCTCATGCAGGAAGGATGACAATTTCACAATCAGATTATAAAAACAAAGTTCAAAGTGCAGAAGTGTAGCTAAGTGTAAAAATTGCAGTGTGACTTTGTATATTCCCAAGAATTGTTGCATTTCTCTGCGTGTGTAATTTGTTACAAGTATACACTGAGGCATACCAGTTCCTTGATGTTGTTTCATAAATGATTAAGGGCTAGGAAAAGGGATTTTAAAATCACAATTTATTAACTCTCTATTTCCCCCTTAAATCCTGTGTACCTTATACAGAGTGATTTATGTAGAACTGACACATTTCTTTCTTTAATTATTCCGTTGGAAATTCGTTCAATGACCCAATTTTAGCACCAATTTAAGCAGAATGCTCTGGAGTTTCGATTCCGTGTCACTAGATGCGCAGATGTTTATGTTTTATTCCTAACTGCACTGTTGGCAGCTGTTTCGACATTTTGTTCTTGTAGTCAACGTGAAAATGCAGTACGATGTAGAGCTGAGTCAAGGATATTTTCAGCAAGATGGTGCTACATGCCATACATCAAATGAATCCATGAACCTAATTGCAAGTTTCTTTGACGACCGGATAATTTCCAGAAACCTGTGGCCACCGAGATATCCGGATTTGACATCGCCGAACTTCTTTCTATTGGGTTACGCCACACGTTCCCAGACATTGGACGACCTGAAGCACAGCATCACAAAGGTGATTCAAGCTATTGACAATAGACTCCTCCAACGAGTGGCCAGTAACATGGAACGACGTGTTGAGTTGTGCCTAATGCAGGATGGAGGACATTTTCAACATTTGCTATAGAGATAAATAATCTCCCAAAATTTCTCTATAATTTAGGTACCTATAATAAGTTGTCGCTAGCATAACACGTTTTGAAACAATCAATGAAAGAAATGTGTCAGTTCTATAAAATCACTCTGTATAAACAACCATTAAACCTTTCAATTTTGGATGCCAGTAAGACTATTTTCTATCAATACACTAAAAAGCCTGCGTTTACATGCATTTTACTTTGGTGAATCGACACGTCTCTTGTCGTAGGAGGACAAACAATCAGTACAGATAGTGTACGGCTTAGTAAACTGCCTGTTAGCAGTGTGTCCATTATACCAGTATCTGATCAATTTGAAAGTGGAAAAATAAACCCTCCAAACTGTATTGCTACTTTAGAAGATACACCGAGGAATAGAGATTTAAGTTTAAAAAATGTTGTATTAACGAATTGCTTTCCATATAAACATGGTTCATTTTTATTTTTTAAGGTTTTATTTCATTTTTATTTTTTATTCGTATTTTATGGCATGCGCGAATATTTAGATCTTTGTTGCAGCAGTAAAAGATTTCGGTATTAAATATGAAACTCGGCGAATTGATATTCAGATTTACGTGGTATTTTGATGTCTCCTAAGTAAAGAAAGAAAAAACAAATTACTAACAAAACGAAACGAAACGGTTCAAGTGTGAAAATTGTTCTTCATTTAAATATTACTTTGGGGTGAAAACCGTGTTATATCTTTGTTTAACATAGATGCAAAGTTTGGTATTCATCTGACTTTTCATCTGCGTGCATACCTTTTTTCATTGTTTTATTTTTCTTTTCTCAAGCATAGTTTTAACAGATCTTGAAATTTTCTGTAAATGAACTGAGAAATCCTCCTCATTCTCGTTCAATTTTACAGCATCTTGTAACTGGGAAATAAGGTAGACAAAACTGTGTTGGTAAAATGTGTAGAACCTTCCAAGATATGGAATTTGTGTTTAAGAGTATTTGTAGCTTTTAGTACTACTGGCTTTTTTAATTGTTACTTAAACTAGTGTTGTAGATGGTTTGTTCCTTTCTATTCACAGTGATCAACTCCTTCCATGAACAAAGATTATAGTAATGTTGTAACACAGACAACACGTTGTAGCAATAACAATTTCATAAGCTGCTATTTTGTGTAAACATTACCTATGTCGTCGCTTCAACTCTCTACTCTCAAAACTTTCATTGCTGTTTAACAACACGAATCATCATTTAACTTCTCTATTTCAATTGCATATGATGTACAGGGCAGAAGTATTTTATGTTATTTTAAGAAATGTGTTATATGTGAAAATCTAAATATTCACAGTTTTTATTCTAACTGATTTGACTTGTTTACGATACATTCAGAACATAAAACGTATAATGTACGCTCCATTTTAGTGGAATCTTGTATGTCAAACGATTAAGATATGTTTTTACTTTTAAATAATTTAATATGAAATGTTTCTTGTTTCCTTTGTTACGCTCCAAAATTTTGAATTTGAGCTTAACATACAATTATAAAGGCAATGTTATGCAACAAGCTCTTAATTTTAATTAGTTTATGAGAAAAACGTTGTCTATAAAACAGAATTTTTCATTGTGAGTTAGGAAAAGCAATTTATTTCAGCTGGACTACTTAATGGTTTCAACAAATAAGCTACTATTTTTAAGTAGGTATTAATGGAACTCTCCTAAAAGTTTAGTGATAATACTGGTAAATTATAAGTTGAATTGGTATAGTGAAAAATGCTGAAGTGAGGAATTGAGAAAGATGGAGTTTAAAGTTCGTTTAAGTTAAATGGTACGGAATAGTTATTTGTGGTTTTAAAATTGTTGGTATTAGAAATAATTGCATTTCATTAAATACCAGTTATAAGTAAAATAAAATGAAAAAATATATATTTGAAGTGTTCCATTCACATGACTTTCTCTATCTGTTCTGGAAACAAAATAATATTCCTTAATCTGCATCATGCTAATCGAGAAAACATTAGCAGAAATTGTCTTACTACTTGCTTCCCGTTAAGTAGAAAGCATTTAAGGAAATACACAAGGCTAAAAATCTTTTAAAAAGTTATCGCTATACATCGTCACTAAAATTCGCATTTCTGCATGACCAGGAAGAAAAACGGACGACTTCCTGTTGGAGAAAAGTTTAAGTATTTTAAAATGTAATCCATAGCAAGGAATATCTCGGTAATGTTTAACTCTAGAACATAAATGTACACATTTTGTGTGTTGTAAGTTTAGTCTATCGTTCACGGTTTACAAAAGCCAGCCAGAATGCAGAGGCCTTCTGAGCCTATTATACATTTCATTTGTCATGAAACATATGGTATTTTATTCAAATTCGTTACAGCCATACAGAAGAAGAAGAAGAAGAACCATGACAAGGGTAGTTAGGGGTGGGGGGATTTCCCTGAAAATCTTTTCGTCACATCCCTAGAAGATACTGAACTTAAATATCAAGTTGACATTAAACAGACTTTTCGTTTTTTAGTTATGCTGTGCAGACAAACAGAAAGACAACCAAGCGCGCGCGCTTTCACACACACAGCGCGCATGGACATTTTTCAAATGTTTTATTTGGATTCAGAGAACGCTAAAACATCTATTTTCCGGTACAATCTCGGTATCGAAGTTTTAGGTGGAATACAATTATTTTATATTAGCGCTAGAGAAAGTAAAATTAGTTTTTTTATTCAGAGGACCCCAAAACATATTTCCGATGAAATTTCGACATGAACTTTGGGTGGAATACAATACCTTCTCTACCTGCTATATGTATAATACGAAGAGAAAGTAAAAACACTACATTCTCAGAAAAAGAACGAGCACAAAACCTCACTGCAGAAGATAAAAAATAGTAGTGATATCAAGAAGAATGGAAGAAGATTGAAGGTCGAGAGCAGCGAAGAGGAGCGGACAGGGGAGGAGCGAAGAGAAGAAAAGTGGTGAGAGCAGAAAGGAGAAGAGAAGCGGAGGAGAGAGTTCAGCAGAGCAGAGGAACGGAGAGGAGTGCAGAGAGGAGAAGAGAAGCGTAGAGGAGGGCAGAGCAGAAAGGAGAAGAGAAGCGGAGGAGAGAGTTCAGCAGAGCAGAGAAACGGAGAGGAGGGCAGAGAGGAGAAGAGAAGCGTAGAGGAGGGCAGAGCAGAAAGGAGAAGAGAAGCGTAGAGGAGGGCAGAGCAGAAAGGAGAAGAGAAGCGGAGAAGAGAGTTCAGCAGAGCAGAGAAACGGAGAGGAGCGCAGAGCAGAAAGGAGAAGGGAGTTCAGCAGAGCAGAGAAACGGAGAGGAGGGCAGAGAAGAGAGAAGAGAAGCGGAGAGGAGGGCAGAGCAGAAAGGAGAAAAGAGTTCAGCAGAGCAGAGAAGCGTAGAGGAGGGCAGAGCAGAAAGGAGAATAGAGTTCAGCAGAGCAGAGAAACGGAGAGGAGGGCAGAGCAGAGAGGAGGGGAGAAGCGGAAAGGAGGGCAGGGCAGAGCAGAGAGGAGTAGAGAGTTCAGCAGAGCAGAGAAGCGGAGGGCAGAGCAGAAAGGAGAAGAGAGTTCAGCAGAGCAGAGAAACGGAGAGGAGGGCAGAGCAGAAAGGAGAAGAGAAGCGGAGAAGAGAGCAGAGCAGAGAAACTGAGAGCAGAGAAGTGAAGCGGAGAGGAGGGCAGAGAAGAGAAGCAAAGAAGAGAAGAGAGAATAGCGGTGGGGGAATAGATTGTGCATCCTGTAACCGGGAAGAAGATGGGGCGTATATCGGTTGATTACGTAGATGAAAAGCTTCGTTTAGCACTTTCTTTGCCATCTGCTTTTAAAAGAAAGAGAAATTTCTGCAAATTAAACAATTTTCAGAAAGAAAGAGAAAAAAATAAAAAAAGCCCACATGTGAGAAAAACAGAGCTAAAACATGCCGAACAAGCACCAAATCAAACTCTGATGCTGTTTAAGCTTTTTAAAGAAAATTCCCCCAACATAAAATTAACATTTGAGTAAAAATTCTTTCGTTAGTTTCATTTTCTCAAATGGCTCTAAGGATTTTCTATTTAAGAATTTTCAAGTATAATGGACATCTTCTGCGGGCAGCCTTTGCAAAAAGGAAATAGATAAAAATTTACCACCACCAGTTGGCAGATTTCAAAATATGCGATTATGCAAATTTACGATCCCAGTACGTCACCACTTAATGTTTCCTTTTTCTGTGCAGTGCAAGAGCTATTTGCCGGGTAACTGTATTTGAATACACTTTCCGAAAATTGTATGTAACAACACTAATACTGGTATTGGATTAATTGTTTTTTCACAAAGCCGTGTGTAGGACACGAGTTGGATAGGTACAGTCAGACTGAAAAATTCAATGCCATAGCACGGTTGCTCTGCCACTGAGCTACCATGGAAAAATGCCGACATAGCATTGAATTCCTCAATTGACTCGCATGCTTCCCGGTAAACCACAAGGTGATCTCAAATTATTTTGAGATGACAACCCCAATGGCGACTTACAATGTACAGCAATAGACCATAATAGTTGGCTATACTATGAACTTACAACATGTAATGTAATACTTCAATGCTATGCCGGCATGTTACCATGGTAGCTCAGAAAGATCGGGAGATCCGTGGCTCAAATCTCGGCTAGACATAGCAAGTGGATATAACATGAGGAGCAGGATATGTGAGATGGTTTTTTCATTCTCTTTACACAATAGGAGGGTTAATCCCGTACAGTCTTACTGACAGATATTTCCTGAAGTGACCATGTTCATAAATTAGTGTAGCTATGTTTCTTATTCCTGATGTTTCCAACCTCAACAGAGGTGAGGAAACCTTAGCACTAGTTTCTTGCCGTCCAAGATACGCTTGCCCCTAAGTTGTTTTTTTTTTTTTACCTTTTTAGCGACATGTACTGATTTCAACCACGGACTATGTAGCCAGCTGGTCAGCTTTTTCATTTCCATAAATGCCATGATGTGCCTGCCCTACCGCCCATCGGAATTCGAGCCTGTCATGAGATGACCGGTCAATCAATTCGATTCTGAAGAAAGTGTTTTTAAGGCACTTTTATTATCTATGAGGATGAGAATTCGTTATTACGGTAATCTTTCTCAACTCCTCTTAAAGTAGAACTCAGAATAATAAATATTTATGTTTAAAAACTGCGAAATACTTTCCACGGTTTATACTAAAATTTGCCTTGGAAATAGGACATTCACCTACATGTGAACCACCAAGTTGTTCTTTATTTAGACATTGTTGTTTTCTCCTAGTGTTCCTCGAGACCCGACAGTTACCTTAAATGTAGGAAAACTTAGGATAGAGATGTATCCAGTTGTTAAACTCCAGTTTCCTGTTTGCACTAAGCAGTAACCCTGCCCTCTGCTTGTAAGTTAAACTACTGCGATTCTCAGCGACCCATTCTACATGCATACATAAAAAGTAGAGATAGCTTAATTTTACTCATGGACCTCTTTATCAGGTTTGAGGTTATTTTACGTGCCCAAAAGCTTTACTTTCCTTCCGAAAGAAACCATGTTAAGGATTTTAACGCTCTCTGCCGGGTTTGAACCCGCGACTTTGGGAAATAAAGTCGCCAACTGTTACCCCTAGACCACAGAGGAGATTGTAAATATACCTGGCACAGTAGTCTGTAGTACTTTTTGCCACCATAAGATTGCAACATAGAGTCAATGGCTGATGTGTGGTGGCTTCATGCCTCAGCTTGTTCCAACAGTGAGTTTGATGGTTATAAGTGACCACCTATCTACGGAGACTGATATCAATGTGTTCGTTTAGGCCAGTTTGTTATCCAGGACATTGCCTAAATGTTTTACTGTATCTGATATGCCAAGAATGTATAATCTAGTTTAAGATTTCCTAGGCATTTTAAATTTCTCCTGTTGGTATACACGGAACTACTATAACTGTTTCTGATTTTTTTTTTTAGGTTCATGATTCGTCTGAGACCTTGGGAATTGTCTGTAAAGTAATCAATGTCATGTCAACTGCATAGCCTTATATCTTTTAGTAGACTATCCACCTTGAGACTCCAAAACAGGGGCGAGAGAACTCCCTCCTGTGGGCAACCCCTCTAGTCTTCCCCAGTAGACTAGGTGTAATTTTCCTGCTTCAGAGCATGAAGTTTATACAACTACAAGACCTGGGAAGAGTTGCCGAAAGCACCCACCTATGTCCAGGAAAGCTTCTAGGGATATAGATGTTGGTTACGATGAAGAACGTATCTTCCATCATTTTATTCAAACCCTCTGTAAGAAAGCTGCAAGACTAATCAATCGGCAAGTCTTAGCTTTGTCGTAATTTTAGGAAAGTTATTCTGGCACAGGGAGATATAATGCGAGTCAGGTCCCTTCTGCAGCAATTTAGGAAACAACGTCTCCATCTGGCAATTTAAATGTGTTAAATTTATCAACTGCCCGAAATGTTACGTATTTTGGCCAAAAGTTGTATCCTTAGCTTCCTTAGTTGTATCCTTAGCACAGTTTTCATTATCATAAAATAGTATTACTTATTATGTTCCTCCATTTTGAGGACCACAGAGATACAATGAATAAAGATTACCGTAGCTTTTATTGTAAGAGGTATTTAAGTTTTGTTAGTTATTTTTTTCAAACACAAACAATATAATTTTAGCGTAAAATAGCCATTGAAAAGGTTTTTTAAAATGTTAGAGCACAAGCTAGGTACACGGAAAGCTAGGGCACCAACTGTGAACCTAGGATTAAAATATAAGGCCATAATATGTATTGTAGGTGATGTAACAAAATAACAAATAAATGAATGTCATGACAGCAAGATTTAGGCTGTACCATACATGCATTATATTACATTTATGTTATAAATTTCGAAAGAATAGTATTTAAATGTTCCAATCATAAGTATCCTTGACATTATGAATTCTAACTTGTGCTATTTCCCAGTCCTCCTGCGATGTTCTGGGGCTTACGTTTTCGCAGTGGCCTATACATTCGCATATCTCGTCGTCATATACACCCGAGGAAGTGTACCTTCAGCCGAGACGTAAAACGCCTGTAGATTTGCATACGGGATTTGTTGGGTTGCAGAATTCTACTCCAGCTAGCGGCGTACTCACGAACTAGAAATTCAAATGTGATCACGGAAACATCACAACGATTTCCTATGTTCCATTTAGGAGTTACAAGAAACTAACTGACTCACCATGCATCAAATCTTTGACGGAAGTGTTTGCTAATAATAAATATTTTAATAATATAGAAAAACAACTAAAGTAGATGCGCAATTAAAGTCCTTTAGATGCACATGCAATATTTTGATCTCTACTATACTTTCTAAGCGTTCATCTTCTTATAAACAAAATTGTTCAGAAAATGTTCAACTATAAATATCGTTCAACTTCAGACGTCCATGTACACTTTGATTAATCAAGAACTGATGGCTGTGCAGTTGCGTTTCTGCGAACTATTGAAAGTGGAACTAATCCTGTCTTACGGGAATGCCACATGACATAAAGTGGGATATAAGGAGCACCAGCTAACTGTACTTCTTGAACAGAGCCACCAGTAGTAGCGGTCATGCCCAAAAACTTGGCATGCAAAAATCAATTCCTATACTAAAGTAATAGATTTAAATGTATATACATTAATACATTATAATGTTAGAATATTACCGACGTACTTTTTGTTGAAGCAGTTCCTAATCGAACTAATTGCTCATTCTACTGTGAGGCTATTCAAAGAACCATGAAATTGACCCTTCGGGATTCGATCCAAAAATACACCGCAGAGACGAGCGCGGGCCGTTTGTTTTATCTGCTTGATTGATCAAGACGAACTAAATAATGGAAGCCAAAAGAATTGCAATGCAAAAAGACATAATGAAAAAACTTAACTGTCATTAGTGCTTCCTGGTTTTTGTTCCCTACGACGATCATGGTAAATACTGACTTTTTCTGGCGAGCAAAATGTTATTAGAACAAATTCAGATGGGAGAGTCTGCGATGAAGGTTAAGAAATGCAACGTGTTCTAATCAGATTTATTGTATACTTTTTACATGACAAATGAGGATAGGATAGACATTGACTTGTGACGCCCAGATGATGGCAGGGACAACAAGCTATTGAAGTTCTTCCCAGTCCTTCAGAGATATGAATATTATGAGTGAACGACGCACCTGGTTAGACATTACAGCAAGAAAATATAAAACCATGTTGAAATTTAATCAAACTATGTGGGATAGTGAGTAATTTCTTTCCTGTGCTTGGAGGGAACAGAAACTGCTAAAAACCGAAGCAGTTAACACAGTGAAGATTCGGTGTCAGGCCTTGGAACTGCACGCGATCTTATTCAAAAACAGATATTCCCCTCCCCCTCTTTTTCAGAGTGGTAATCATTGACAATAATCTGACTACCCAAAACCCTTAGCAAGATGGACACCAATAACAAACACAGAAAACGGCGAATATCAACTATTAATCTGAGCTATAAATATACTCTGTGGTTTGTAGGAATTTGTACACGGAATCCATAACATACTTTTCGAGAAGTCGCAACCAGTTGGCAATCCGTTAGAAGAACTATGTAATGGTATTGTTTTATTTGCACTTTGATTCGATAAATTACACAAGAATAATACTTATACTGAATTTATTTTTATTTCATGGTTAAGGAAGGAACTGGTTCATTGGCAAGCTATACGTAACACCCATCGCAGAAGGAATGCCAAACTGCATATACCAACACATGTATGCAACACATTATTTATTTTTTCAAAAACTTAACTTGATGCATAAATAACGTTTTCAATATTGATACATTTTACAGAGTTTGGTAGCGGCTGTGGGAAGTTCTCGAGATGAGCAAGAGTTTCATTGTATGTACATGAACCTTAAACGTCACTATGGCACCAACATATTTCAGTGCATACGACTTTATGAAAGAAAACTCCCAATATATAGAGCTTAATTCCGACTTCCTATTCCACTTTTTGCTTCATTTCGACGGATAGTTGAGGAATAGTCCAATATTTCAGTTGCCCTCACCAAATATTGCCAACTGCAGTTTGTTATATTAGTGCCATACCTAGGTGTTCGACGGACATTAAAAAGTACTTCGTTATTGAGCCAGTTTCACCTCCATAAATCACACAGCACAATCCTTACATTCTAAAAATCTTGTGCCTTTCTGCACTGCACTGTAATATGGTGTATTTAAAAAAAACTTGAAATGTATGGGCGTAGAATTAACCTCTTGCTTGTACACCGTACATAATTCCGTTTAGAAGTCCTTCAGCACATTTATTCCGTATTGCTACTTCTTTCAAATTCCACAGCAGCTATGTTCCGTTTCTGCTTCCCCTACCAACGTAGCAGTTCCACCCAAAAATTCGAAACCAATATTTCATCGGAAATACATGTGCTGAGCAATAAAAAAAGTCCAGTTATGCGCAGCATAACTCAAAAACCAAAATTTGGCATAAGTGTCTTCCAAAGATACGACACTAAGATTTATAAGAAAATACCCCACTGTAAACTTATGTTTTATGGAGCATTTTAGAATGTTTTTACTTTCTCTACATGTACTATGTACATAGTGTACAGAGAAGGTATTGTATTGCACCTAAAAATTCGATACCGAGATTTCACCGCAAATATATGTTTTGTGTCCCCCTGAATAAAAAAAAAAATAACATTTTCAGAAAAAGGTCCGTGTGTGTGTCTGTAGACAGCATAGCTCAAAAACGGAAAGACTGTTAAATACCAAACTTAGTATTTAAGATTGGTATCCTCCAAGGATACGACACGAAGATCTTCAAGAAAATCCCCCACCCCAACTACCCTTTAAATGGAACTTTTTTCGAAAATTTTGATTTTCTTAAAAATGGCTCCAACGATTTTGATTAAAATATCGTATATTAAATATATTTACCCGACAAATAAAATGTATATCTTGAATTTTCTGGGAATAGCCTCTGAAGATTACTTTATTCTGGATCAATTTTACGGAATTTTGCAGAACTACTAAACCGTAAGATATGGACAAAAACTTACCACACAAAAAATGTAGAGCCCTTTAAAACATACAATTTTTTTTTAATATTATGCACGTGGAAACATCTACACTGGTTACTTGCAGAGAGAAAGAACAATAAATAGAGAGTATACATTATGCTCCATCACCACTACTTGACTCCACTTTCTATCAAATCACACAGCACTATTTAGTTAATACATTGCTCGTATGCGCCAATGTGATCCGCTAAATAAAAATTGGAAGATATAAAAAATATGAAAGTAGTTTTATAAACCATTGTGATGTTTATACAATGTATAAAGTATTTAATTTAAATTTCGAAATTCTCTTTTACGACTTGGTTGTTCATTTTCAGCTTATCGGTTAAGAAATAATGCTCTTTCTCATTTCAAATCCTGCTCCAAGAATATTAACGTTTATTACTATTATTATTATTCCTTATGAAAAAAATGGAGCATTCGCAATCTAACACATAGATATTGATTTAATCTCAGTAGCCGGCGGAGGACGACGTAAAAATCCTTAGCATGCACACTCCATTTCATTTTGAAGCTTTGCAACATGAATGTGTGGAAACTCACCCGCGATGCCGAGGACTGTGGATACGACTAGGATAAGAGTAGCAAGAGGTGGCGGCATCCTGCAAGAGACGCCACCCGAGGATGCGTCGGCCCGCTGGGCCTCCGCAGAGGTTGGTGGCGGGCAGCAGGCGGCACCTCCACCTACACAGCCCGACGCAACCAGCTTGCGTCTTCGGCCTGCAACATACAAAACACATTGCGTTACTTTCACACATTTTTCTCTATCCGATATCATTTATTACTAGAGACGAGAATTCCATGCAACTTTTGCCAGGAACATTACACATAACTAACTTTATTATGTATTTCATTACCTTCCTGCTCGAAACATGTTGGATGTTTTGGTCATTTTGGGAATAAAAGCATATATGACGCACATTTAATACGTTTTACTTTCTCTACACGTACTATGTGCATAATGTATAGAGAAGCTATTGTCCTTCACCAAAAAATTCGATACCGAGATTTCACCGGAAATATATGTTTTAGGGTCCCCTGTATTCAAAAAAAGTATTTTCAGAAAAAGGTGTGTGTGTGTGTGTGTGTGTGCCTATGTGTCTGTGAACACGATAACTCAAAAATGAAAAGTAAAATACCAAACTCCAAGGATGCGACAAGGATTTTCAAGAATATTCCCCCACCCCCAAATACCCTTTACATGGAACTTTTTTTGAAATTTTTTATTTTCTCAAAAATGGCTCTAACGATTTTGATTAAAATATTGTATATTAAAGATATTTACCTGACAAAATGTATATCTTGAATTTTCTGCGAATAGCCTCTGAAGACTACTTTATTCTGGGTGAATTTTACGGAATTTTGCATAACTGCTAAACCGTAAGAGATGGACAAAAATTTACCGCACAAAAAATGTACAACACGTTAAAACACACAATTTATGAAATATACATTTTTGTTTTCGTGGAGTTGATCATTTTTTAAATATTCCTTGTTTTTGGTTTCAGCTTTAAAAAACTTACTTTTCTGATACAGGAATGTGTCAACTCTTGTCCATACAAACAAAGGAACTTCAGTGACATAGCAACCAGCTTTTGACTGTCACTTTAAGCTATGGTACTCCCTTATTTCGCTTCTACTTACAAGGAAGCAAGTAATAAGACTATTTCTACTAATTTTTTGTCGATTAGCATGAAATAAAAAAAAGCATAAGCTTTTTAACAATAACTTGTTACAGAGATGTAGAGAAAGTCATGTGAATGGAACACATCAGATTTTTAATTTAATCGTGCATATAATGCATACTATATTCAAGGTAAATGTATGTTTTAATGGTTTAGGTGTGCTTTAGGAATAAGTTACAACACTTTAGCGATATTTTGGGAAATGTAATGAAAAAGAATAGAGAGCGGAAAAAAAGATACTCCCAAAAATAATTTAGGTCAAAAGAATCGCTATTTCATGGAGGTGACTGTAGTCGAACACACATCAATCTGAATAGGTAAGCTGACATTTGTACTCCTGTCGCCTTTTTCGATGCGTTCTTTGGGTACAACTTTCGGAAAGGTTGTGCATACTCATACAACTCTCTCTCTCTCTCTCTCTCTCTCTCTCTCTCTCTAGCCCCCCTGTGCTAGTCGACAGCAATTTAAATTCCCTTAAAACTGGAATAAATTACCAAACCATCTTTACATTTTCATGTGCAGTAAAAGAAACCGCGAATTATTGAAAACTTTCTGGTATTAAAAATAACGGAGTGGGACAGCCCATGCACTGCGACATATGTAGATCTATCAGCAGAATGGGATGTGGTGAAGGAATGTTTAGGGAACAGGCAAATTGACCTCCAGACACGCGCGGCAAGTCCCTGATGTTTCCAAGCCAGTCGGGCGTGTGCCAGCTCTGCCATACACCATGAACATGGAAGCACACCTGAAAGATGAGATGGAAACGAATGAAGGGGAAAATTATAGAATGGAAATCATGGTAGATAGGTAACCACCATAGCATCCGCCTAGCGACCCGAGAAAACCATAATAAATCATGGATCGAATCCGGGACCTCCAGAATGCGAGTGGCATTGACGAGAACCTTTTCCGGCAAATGAACCTTTAAGCCGCCAGCTTATAGCAGAGCTAACCAATGGTCACTGTCAGTTACACAACATGCGCTATGCTAGTTTCTGACTACTTAAAACGGAAACTTTTAGATACACTTAGTATTGTGTAAAAATGTTTACACTCCCGTGTGTGCGTCCTCTGCATTACGTACCAAAGTATTCTATTTCATCGTAAAACTACATTGGCCTTGATTATAAGTACAGTTCTTTTCAAAAGTGAGGTTTGAAATCTAGCATTAATAACTATAATGTACATTTAGATTTCAAATGAAGTTACATCAATTGGCCATAACGTTTATTCTTCCATGCTTTACTCCTTATGCTTGACATTAGGCAGTTTCAGCTGATTTTAAATTTGTCTATAGCCTTCCTATGAAGAGGAAGTAGGTATTGTATTCCGCCCAAAAATTTGGAAGAGAGTTCTGTCTGCAAATATAGTTTTTGAGAATCTCTAAAGCATATTTGTATGTGAAGAATCAAGAAGTCAAACGAACGACATTTTTAAGCAGTAGCAGTAGTTGTAGTAGAAGAGCGCACAACTGGGGTTAATAAAATACTAAAATTAAAAGACATAAAAAAGATTAAAACAGCCGCAAAAGGGCTAAAACCATCGAGACAACACAAAAGACAACCAAGGCCAGACTAAACCTGAGGGACTGAAATGTCATACAGAAGGAAAGAAAGAAAGTAAAGGTAACTTAATCGACGAGTCGGTTGTGTGTAAGAATGGTTTGTTGAGAATGGACAGAGAAAACACATGACACTAAACTATCATTTATATTCTTTGAGGTGGTGGAGAATTCGCAGTATAATCTAATTAAAACGTAAATTTTCATTAATAAGACTGCGAAAACTTCAAAATGATTGTTTTTAATATCTATTTCTTGGACTATTCATCTAGGTGTTCAAGTTTTGTTCATTTGGTCTCTTTTAAGTGTGAAAGAGACCCGCGTTCTCCGGGAACCCTCAACAAAGCGAGATATAGCAGTGTTCCGAATCCCATTGGTGCAATCGTGTCGTTGCTTTGGAAAATGAAACCGCTGGAAACCATAAACCAAGAGGACTTTTAAGTATCCACATCATTTTGTTTTCAAAATATGAATATTTTAGTCTCAGCTGCTGATTTGTATAGGATTCAAGTGTTTTCTTTGGAGCGCCTGAGGTGTAAAATTCAAACATACCCAGAATGAAATCCTCCTAAGTATTTGCTACATATTAAAGACGCAAATAAATTGTTATAAGCTCAGGATCGTTGTTTTCCTGCTGTTAGTTGTGCTGCACATATTGAATAAACCACTTGTGCTTCCCCGTACTTGGGAGAGGGGTGAAATCAAAGGCAAACAGTTTTCAAATAGGTTATAAAAATACAACTGTCCAGGCTTTCAATTGGGTTTAACCATGAAATTGACATTAAGATATTTTGGGAAACTAAGGTTTGAGTTTTAGGTCCCTGGGAACTATATATATATATATATATATATATATATATATATATATATATATATATATATGTGTGTGTGTGTGTGTGTGCGCTGTACTTATCACTTTCAAGCGACAGTAGTTATTCTATTCCTTATGCATTCTGTATTGCGTGTGGAAGTTAGGTTAACTTTTAGACCGGCACGAAGTGGATATGTTGGTGATGTTAATCCAGGTCACACAGTTGGCTGTACCTGCCATTGAGACTTTACAACAGAGAATGTTGGAGTATATCAACAGCCTAAAAATCAGCTCATTTTCAGATTCCCAGCAAGGAACAGAGATATTTCCTCTGCCGTAATAAGATAGATGGCACACTCAAACCAATCATATACTGCTCATGTAAAGTCGAGCGGCATTTCTTACCACAAAGACCGTGGAATCAATTTGATCAAATACTGGGCTAGAACGTTTTATTTCGTAGAGTCGCTTGGTAACAATGAGACACCGTGCGAGTTGGTTCCGCGGTAACGTTGAAATTCGGATGGTTCCGGGTTGATTTACGTCTGATTTTAGTGTTTTCGTATTTTTTCCCTGGTCGGTAGGCGAATGTTGAAATGGCTTCTCACCTACAACGATTTCCTTATTCTTATTTCCCTTTTATTCCGTTTCCTTCTCATATTTTAGGAGTGCTTCTAAGTTTCGTGACGTGAGCAGTATGAGACAGATGGCGGAGATGGGAGGACAAAGGAACTTCAGTCACATAGCAAGCTTTTGACTATCACTTTAACCTATGGTACTCCCTTATTTCACTTCTACTTACAAGGAAGCAAGTAATAAAACTATTTCTGCTAATTTTCTCGATTAACTTGAAGTAAATAGAAGCTAAGCATTTTAATAATAATTTGTTGCAGAGATGTAGAGAAAGTCATGTGAATGGAACACATCAGATTTTTTCCTTGAACACACAAGGGGAATAAATAAATAAATAGCACGGCATATGTATTCGTTATGAGATTTGTTTTCAGTTGCATTAAACTGGTTGGTTTTATTTCCAACCTCCAGTGAAAGATTAAACATTTTAAAAGTACTGTTATAAAGAAAAGCTGAAAACTTTTTTATTGTGGTGCCATTGACAGCAATCACTGCGGTTTGTTAACATCAAGTGTATTTATTTCGGAAGGAGTGTAGTCCACGTGACCGTGGATATACCAATTTTTACCATCATTTTCAAAATGTTCAAAAAGGCTCCAATGGCTTTGATTATAAAGCCATATATTAAATGCATTTCCATGGCAAATAAAATGTAGATATATTTTGAATTTTCTCGGAATAGGCTTTTGTATACTGTAGGTAACCTGGAAGATATAATATGTTTCTACAGAAATAGCGTACATCTCGTTAAAACACATTTGCTACCTACTGTTTAGTTGTGAACGATTTCCAAGATATTAATAAAACACAAAGAAATAATAACAAGTATATGTAATACATATACCTACTAACATTGTACATACATTACATTTTTATTTTGTTATTTAGGTTTAAAAATATTCTTTTGGTAGAACAATAATAACATATCTACTACCTTTACTTGGTTATTTGTTTTAATGTTAATATATTTATAATTTTTTCATTACGGAAGTCGTCATATTCTTTTACTTTCTTTTTACATAGCACCTACAGAAGATATTGTATTCACCCAAAAATTCGATACCGGCATTTTATTGGAAATAAATTTTAGGGTCGCTGTATAAAAAAAAAGGAAGAAAAAAGATGTTTGGAAAAAGGTCCTTTGTAGGTTCGTGTGTCTGTGAACACGATAGTTAAAAAACGAATATAAATTTGAGAAGTTGTCTTAAGTATTTGGCCGCATTTAAGGAGCGGAAGCCTCTCTTGGTTAAGATCAGTATGCCTTGGACTTTTCCGGCTCTGTAAAGCGTGTCCATAAGAGGCTGCTACCTCTTTACTCACCTGAAAGCGGATGTCCAGTTATGCCATATAAACAGCTAACACCCGTCGCAATGACATCAAAGTGACTAAACCAGGTGAAACACAACTGCAGAAAATCACAAAAAATATCCATATCGAAATCGAATAAAACGCTGGACTGAAAAATCTGTTCCACAGGAAAAGGGAGCAAATTATGACAATATGCATGAAGTTTACACACTTACGGAAATAAGAAATCATATGTTACTGCAATTAAAATTGATTAATGTTATTTCCAAATCAAATTAAAAGTAATCGCTAAGATTTTGGCTGGAAGTTTAAACCAACAATGGTAAAATAGTCCTGAATATTAGATAAGCATGCTTCAAGAAGAAAAGCAATACCGCAATTCAAGTGGTATTAAACGAGGATTATACCATTAGATGCCTTGCAGCAGTGTTAGTTCTGAATACTGTGCAACAGGTCACATGTGGAGGAAAAGAAAACTATCTCCCAGTATAAAAAGGGAAACTCGTTTTAAAAAACAGTTGTTATTATCGCAAGAAGAGGCCAATTGTGCACTCCATAAAACGCGATATAGAGAAAGAAGTACTCGCATTTACAGTGAAACAAGAAATCGAAGCAAAGAGAACATACAAATGGTAACGGGCATTATCCGTGCTAGTGAGTGATCAGTTTGGTAAGGAAATCACATCAAGGGCTGTTCCTATATTAAATTTCCAGAACAAGAAGAGAACAAACGATAATAAAGTTTTGTCTGAGGAGCCCAAATTCTGAGCCTGATCCCAAACACTTTCAAGCCACGGTGCTGGATATTATGGTAAGGGGATGTGTTGGCCTATTTGTTTTTGTTCAAGGTAATAGAGATAGAAATTAGTATTTAAATATCCTAAAGTAAAAACCACAAAAACAAAAGTGTAGGAGCAAATTTCCACCTTCAACAAGACAAGGCCCCTAACTGCACAGCGAAAGTAATTCATACACTATAGTGTTGCAAATTTTGGATACAGAGGACCCTAAACATATATTTCGGGCGAAATCTCGGTATCGAATTTTTGGGTGGAGTGCAATACCTTCTCTAAACACTATGTACATAGTATGTATAGAGAAAGTAAAAAGGAAGTACATATGCTTTTATAGGGTACATTATGTATAGTGCAGTGGCGCACAGGTCTCAAAAGTACATGGTGTGATTATATGTCTGTTTTTGTAACCCGTGCTTTTAGCACTAGGGCTTTACATATTGTTTTATGTTTTCCTTAGTATATAAACATAAGTGTACAAGTACATCAGTGGCTTCCTGGCCTAAACGAACCGACAGAATGTAATGTAAACCCCTTGGCTCACATTAGTTAAATCTGTCACTATATTTGTGAGAAAATGACGGAGCGTCACGCTATGATTCCACCTGTCTGTCTATGCCGCGACCATGCGCTACATCTTAACACCTGCCACCTGGACATGCTTCATCAGGCACGAGGCCTTTACCAGAACAAGTCATTGTAACATGATATGGCGAAATGGACAAGTAAATACATTTTGTACCATTTTGCAACATCATTCCAAAGCTTCCTTCTCTAGACCTGTATTTAAATAGTAATGATTAAAAAAAAATCTGATGTGTTCCATTCACATGACTTTCTCTATATTTCTGTAACAAATTATTGTTAATAAGCTTATCTTTTATCTATTTCATGCTAATCGAGAAAAATTAGCAGAAATACTGATATTTCTTGCTTTATTGTAAGTAAAGCGAAATAAGGGAGTACCATAGGTTAAAGTGGAAGCCAAAAGCTGGTTGCTATGTGACTGATGTTCCTTTGTTTGTATGGACAGGAGTTGACAAATTCCTGTATGAGAAAAGTACAAGTTTTTCAACGCTGAAACCAAGAAAAAGGAATATCTCAAAAACGATCAACTCCACGAAAAAAATGTATATAACATAAATTGTGTTTTAACGTGCTCTACATTTTTTCTGGGCTAAGTTTTTGTCCATCATTTACGGTTTAGAGAAAAGTAATAAGTTAATAAAGAAATCTTCAGAGGCTATTCCCAGAAAATTCAAGATATACATTTCTTTTGTCTGGTAAATATCTTTAATTTCCGAAATTTTAATCAAAATCGTTAGAGCCATTTTTGAGAAAATCAAAATTTTCGAAAAAAGTTCCATGTAAAGGGTAGTTGTGGGTGGGGGGATTTTTCTCAAAATCTTCGTGTCGCATCCCTGGAAGATACTAAACTTAAATACCAAGTTTGGTATTTTACCGACTTTTCGTTTTTGAGTTATCGTGTTCACACAAACACATACACACACACACACACACACACACACACGGACCTTTTTGTGAAAATGCTTTTTTTGGATATTGGGGACCCTAAAACATATATTTCCGGTGAAATCTCGGTATCGAATTTTTGGTGGACTGCAATACTTTCTCTATACACTATGTACATAGTGCGTATGGAGAAAGTAAAAAACTATTCAACTCCACGAAAAAAATGTATATAACATAAATTGTATGTTTTAATGTTCTCTACATTTCTTGTTTGGTACGTTTTTGTCTATCTCTTACGGTTTACCAGTTACACAAAATTCCGTAAAATTCATCCAGATTAAAGTAGTCTTCAGAGCCTATTCCCAGAAAATTCAACATATACATATTATTTGTGAGGTACATATCTTTAATATAAGATATTTTAATCAAAATCGTTAGAGCCACTTTTTTAGAAAATCAAAAATTTCCAAAAATTTTCCATGTAAAGGGTAATCGGGGGTGGGGGATTTCCTTGCAAATCCTCGTGTCGCATCCTTGGAAGACACCAAACCTAAATACCAAGTTTGGTTTTTAAAGGACCTTTCGTTTTTGAGCTATTCTGTCCACAGACACACACACACACACACACACACACACACACACACACGGACCTTTTTGTAAAAATGCCTTTTTTGTATGCAGATAGTCCTAAAATATGTACCTCCGTTGGATTCTCGGTATCGAATTTTTGGTTGGAATACAATACTTCCTCTATACACTATACACTATGTACATAGTACGTGTAGAGAAAGTAAAAATCTGATAAAATCCACTCATTCACATGACTTTCTCTATATCTCTCCACCAAATGTTTATTAAAAGGTTTATGCTTCTATTTACTTCATACTAAGTGAGAAAAAATTAGCAGAAATAGTCTTATTACTTGCTTCCCTGTAAGTAGAAGCGAAATAAGGGAGTAACATAGGTTAAAGTGATAGCAAAAGATGGTTGCTATGTGACTGAAGTTCCTATGTTTGTATGGACAGGAGTTGACAAATTAATGTATGAGAAAAGCATAAGTTTTTAAAGGCTGAAACAAAAAATAAGGAATATCTAAAAAACGAGCAACTCCACCAAAAAAAAGTATATAACATAAATTGTGTGTTTTAATGTGCTCTACATTTTTTGTGTGGAAGTTTTTGTCTATCTCTTACGGTTTACCAGTTACACAAAATTCTGTATAACTCATCCAGAATAAAGTAGTCTTCAGAGGCTATTCCCAGAAAATTCAAGATAAACATATTATTTGTCAAGTATATATATTTAATATATGATATCAAAATCGTTAGAGCCATGTTTTAGAAAATCAAAATTTGCTAAATTTTTTTTCATGTGAAGGGTAGTTGGGGGTGGGGGAATTTTCTTGAAAATCTTCGTGTCGCATCCTTGGAAGATACTGAACTTAAATACCAAGTTTGGTATTTAACGGTCTTTTCGCTTTTGAGCTATGCTGCCCACAGACATACACATACACGCAGACGGACACACACAGGGACATTTTTACTAAAAATGCCATTTTGGATTCAGGTGGTCTCAAAAAATGTATTTCCGGTGAAATCTCGGTATCGAATTTTTGGGTACAATGCAATGCCTTCTCTATACACTATGTACATAGTACGTGTAGAGAAAGTAAATATATGTATTACATAAATTGTGTGTTTTAACATGCTCTACATTTTTTGTGTGGTAAGTTTTGGTCTAACTCTTAAGGTTTTGCAGTTATGCAAAATTCCGTAAAATTCATCCAGAATAAAGTAGTATTCAGAGGCTATTCCCAGAAAATTCAAGTAAATACGTTTTATTTGTCAGGTAAATATCGTTAATATACGATATTTTAATCAACATCGTTAGAGCCATTTTTGAGAAAATCAAAATTCGAAAAAGAGTTCCATGTAAAGGGATGTTTAGGGTGGGAGGATTTTTCTCAAAATCTTCGTATCGCATCCCTGGAAGATACTTAACATAAATACCAAGTTTGGTATTTTACAGACGTTTCGTTTTTGAGTTATGGTGTTCACGGACACACACACAGACCTTTTTCTGAAAATACTTGTTTTTTATACAGGGGACCTTAAAACATATTATTTCCGGTGAAATCTAGGTATCGAATTTTTGGGTGGAGTGCAATACCTTCTCTATACACTATGTACATAGTACGTGTAGAGAAAGTAAAAATAAGCTGACGTGTTCCACTCACGTGTCTTTTTCTACCTAATCTGTAATAAATATTACTTAGAAATTAAATTCCTCTCTCTACTAATACCGTCCAAATAAATATTAGTAGATATGGTTCTATTACTTAGTTCTGAGTAGAACGGAAATACGAAGGAAACACTAGGTTAAAGCGACAGCCTACTCCTATAAAAGCCGGTCGCTTGTATGTGATCCAATAGGAATTTCCTCTCTTTGCACGACCACGATAAAATAAGAAGAAAAAGTGAACAAAAATTCCCTTTGGAAATTTTAACATCTATATCTCAGAAATGCTTAGCGCTACACACACATAAAAAGTAATTGATGGCTTCCATTCATACGGCTTTCTCTAGCAAAAAATATTCTTTTATCTGTATCATCCTAATCAAGATGAACATTACCAGAAATCGTCTTAGCTCCCTATTATCAAAAGGAATACACCAGGCTAAAGTAACAGTCAAATCTATTAAAAATGTCGGTATGCAATCGTCATTGTAATTCGGTTCCATTCCCATGGCCAACAGTAAAACAAAGAGAGATGAAACCGATGAGGACTTCTCGTTTGAGAAAGGTTTAAATACTTCAAAATTGAAAGCAATCTCTCGGAAATGTTCAAATCTCAAAAATGGCTCTTACGATTTTGATTAAAATATCCTGTATTTAAGATATTTACCTGACAAAATATATATCTTTAATTTCCTGGGAGTAGCCTCCGAAGACTACTTTATTCTGGATGAATTTTACGGAATTTTGTATAACTGGCAGACCTAAAAGATAGAGAAAAACTTACCTAACAGAAATGTAGAGCACGTTAAAACACAATTTGTGTTATATACATTTTTTTCGTGGAGTGATTGTTTTTAGTTTCAGGTGTGAAAATATGCTTTTCTTATACAGGAATTTGTCAACTCCTGTCCATACAAGCAAAGGAACTTCAGTCACATAGCAACCAGACTATCACTTCAACCTATGACACTGTCTTAATTCGCTTTTACTTACAAAGAAGCAAGCTAATTTTTGTCAATTAACATGAAGTAAATAGAAGAATAATTTTTTAAAAATAATTTGTTACAGAGATGTAGAGAAAGTCATTTGAATGGAGCACATCAGACTTTTTTTGTATTCAGGGGGACCCAAAACATGTATTTCCGATGAAATCTCGGTATGGAATGTTTGGGTGCATTACAATACACTATGTACATAGTACGTGTGGAGCAAGTAAAATGGAAACATTCTAAAAACACTACGCTGCTCGGATAATGTTTTAAAGCGGTCAGTTTAGCATGATTCGACATATCCATTATTGGTAACCAAATAAGTCATGATGTAGGCAATGAAAACGATCAGATATAACAGTCAAAATGTTCTCGCATACCCGCCATGCACCTCGTGTTGTGTCTGACATTTCTCAAAATGTCGCCCGAACCTTTAAAAAAATAGCAAAGTTTCAATTGAAGACGCCCAATATTTTTATTAAAATATGCAATTCATTTTACTATTTTACATACACAAACACACACTCTTGGACTATTTTCAATAGATCTTATAGCCGATATCTCTGTAAGTATAGCACAGTCATTATAAATGGCATAATACTGGAATACTAACTAGTGTGAGCTGCGCTGATACAGATTCAATAAAGGCGTTTGCGCCGATAATTATATTGAAATATTACCTCAAGTATTTATTTTGTTACTTACCTCAGTTGAGGGCTGCCTTATAGACATACAGACTTATAACCATATAATCTTATTAACAGAACGATAAATGTTACATTTTAGGAGCCGATTCTCCGATGTGTTGCTATGGGGACATACTTTTTATTCGAATGATTTTACTTCCCGCACTGATGTTTTTGGTCATGATTATTTAATTGTTAAAATATCGATAAAACCAAACCAACAATTCTAATATATAAGAAGTATAATGAAACATTAACTGCCAGCACTGAAATTTCTTTTGTTTCATTGAAACCACATTGCAAGTGAGAATGCCAACTTAAGATCCATCCATAGCAACGATATTAATAAGGACCGCAAATTAACTATATCGCGCGCGCGCAAGTAAAAAAAAAAGTAAGTATTGGCAGGTTTAAAATAACATTGTATAAATAAGTTTTACACACGTCAGAGAGCATTTAGTATTTGTCTTTCGTCAATTTAGATTTAGAGCCATCTTCCCTACAAAACGGCGCATAAACTTAAAAACAGACATTAATAAAAGTTATATTTTGCAAAAAATATTTTAGGAGACCAAAAATTCGCAAATCGCCTTCATCAAAATTTGGCCGTAAAAAGCGGATTTTAGCAGCACTGGGTGGCGGTATTTTAGCAAGATTCACGGCCAGTTTGGCACGGGCGGAAGTAGCTTTCTAGCGGTGAAAGCTGGGAATATCTCACAAGGCTAATCAACATCCTGTACATCGCAATTGTGTTACGGCAGCGTATGCTGTCAAATATTGGACAACTTGCAAGCATACTTTGTAACTTTGCTTTAATTACACTTAAATGTGACGGGATCTATGTTTTATTCTTATTTGCTTAGAACACGCTCTGTTTTACGATATTCACCATTTGCCTGCTGTGAGTAGTGAAACTATTATATTCCATTCACGTGACTTTCTCTACAAACTATCGTTACAAAACACTATTTCTTTATCTACATCGTGGTAATGGAGCTAAACATTAGGAGACATGTATTGCTTCCTTCATAAGGTAATAATTACACGCTAAAACGAGTCAATCTTTGAAAAAGCCAGTCGTTTTGTGAAACAGTTAAACATCGGTTCGCGTTGCACAGTCAGGAGTAAAATAAAACGGAGATCAAAGATGACATCCTATTTGAGAACAGCTTAAAACTGAAATCAATAAAAAAAAAAAAATATCTGGGAAGCGGTAACCACAAAAAATAAATAAATAAAAGAAACGTAAATGAGCTGTGTGATTTAACGAGATCTACATTTCTGATGTAAGTTTTTTCTCTCTTTAGGTTTACCAGTTATGCAAAATTCATCCAGAATGAAGAGGTTTTCAGATATACATTTTATTTGTCACCTCTTTAATATACCTATGGTATTTTCAAGAAAACCGTTAGAGCTATTTTTGTGAAAAATATAACTTTCGAAAATGTCTCTTTTAGGGTAGTGGGGTAGAGGGATTTTCTTGATAATCTTCATGTCACATCCTTAGAAGATAACAAAATTTGGTGCTTAATGTTTTTTTTATTTATTTATTTATTTATTTATTTATTTTTTTTTTTTGCTTTTTCTCCCGTTTTTGAGCTCTGCTTCCCACAGACAGACAGGCACAGACATACACATCCACACATGGACTTTTTAATAAAAACGCTTTTTAATTCAGGAACCTCAAAACATATTTGCAGTGAAATGTCAACATCGAATTTTTGGGTGCACTACAATGCCTGTTCTCTATTATATGCATAGTACGAGGGACGTTCGACAAATTACACTGGTAGCATGGAACAAAGTTTGTATTTAGTAACCGTCGCCTCTTACTAGATGGCAGTTACAGTTTCAGCTACATCCATCCAGTGGTTTAATTGCTAGAGACGACTGAATCTTGTGCTTCTTTAGAAAGATTAGGAAAACAACGAGTTTCGTGCGCTGATTAAACACTACTATTTGAAAGGCTCAACGCCGAAATTATAAAAGCCGAGTTGGATGAATTTCATAGCATATCTGCTCTTGCGTTGCAACAATTTACAATTGGGTAAATAAACTTAAACGTCCAGCAGAAGTGACTTCCTCATAAATCATTGACAAAATCCAGGATATGGCTTTGAGTGACCGACGAATCAAGTTCGCGAAATAGTAGAGGCCACAGGTATATCACAAGGTACAGCGATCTGAATTTTGCACCAAAAATTAGATCTGACAAAAGTCTTCCCAAGATGGGTGTTGCGTTTGCTCTCAATGGAGAATAAAAGCAATCGTGTGATCGATTCGGAGGTTGGTTTGTCAATTTTCCGTCGCAATCTTGACGAGTTTCATAAGTGTGGATGAAACATGGATGTACTACTACATTTCAGTGATAAAAGTAGTGTCGAAGCAATGTGTTTTTAAAGGCGAACTGGCTCCGAAGAAGGTAAAAATGGTGAAGTCTGCAGACTTCGGGTTTTTTGGAAGCATGCTGCATCATCTACATTAATTACTGCAAAAAGGAAGAATGATAAATGGAGAGTATTATGCATCGTTATTGCACCGGCTAAACGGAGAAATAAAAAAAAAAAAATAAAAAAATAAATAACACCCTCATCTGGCAAAGAAAAAGATTCTCTTCCGTCAAGACAATGCAAGGGCGCACACATGTATTTGCATGGCGAAAAATGTGCATCTTCAGTTTATTTGAAATAACCTATGAAGCCCTCTTCATTCAGAAGTAATTTTATTTGATTACGTATAACTGATAAGCCAAGCAAACAAACAAAAGAATTACAGAGATCTTTAAAATAAGCATTTTATTTTAAACAACTCTTTGGGGCATCAAACAGTTCAAGAAATCCATTCATATTTGTTTGAATGTTCTAATGTCTTTAAATTGCTGTCGCTATTTAGAGCATGGAATTTCCAGGCCAACATTCAGGGACCAGCTTTCTAAATATCATTCCTCTATCCCATGACAAAATGTGTAATAACACGATTTCTGGAAGTTTCATCTTGTTTAATATGTACCAGCCGTGTGTAGAACAGTAACTGAAAAAGTGGAGTAAGACTGGTGTGTTCCATTAACAGAACTTTCTCTACATCAATGCAAAAAATATTATTAAAAAACTTATCAAAAATAGCCTTATTACTTGCTTCCTTGTAAGTAAAAGAGAAATAAGGGAGTAGTATAGGTTAAATTGATAGTCAAAAGCTGGTTGCTATGTCACTGAAGTTCCTTTGTATGGATAGGAGTAGACAAACTCCTGAATGAGAAAAGTATTTAGTTTTTCAAAGCTGAAATTAAAACAATGAATATCTCAAAAATGATCAACTCCACGAAAAAAATGTGTACAACATAAATTGTGTGTTTTAATGCGCTCTACATTTTTGTGTGGCAAGTTTTTGTCCATCTCTTACGGCTTAGCAGTTATGCAAAATTCCGTAAAGTTCATCCAGAATAAAGTAGTCTTCAGAGGCTATTCCCAGAAAACTCAAGATATACATTTTATTTGTCAGTTAAATATCTTTAATGTATGATGTTTAAATCAAAATAGTTATAGCCATTTTTAAGAAAATCAAAATTTTCGACAAAAATTTCCATGTAAAGGGTAGTTGACTGTGGGGGGATTTTCCTGAAAATCTTCGTGTCGCATCCTTGGAAGAGGCCAAACTTAAAAACCAAGTTTGGTGTTTAACGGTCTTTTCATTTTTGGGCTATGCTGCACGCACACACATTTTTCTAACATTTTTTCTATTCAGGGGGTCTCAAAACATGTATTTCCGGTGAAATCTCACTATCGATTTTTTGTTGCAGTACAATACATTCTCTATACACTATGTACATAGTACGTGAAGAGAAAGTAACAAAGATATGCGATGCCGAGGCCACGGCAATCAACGTTCTAAATTCTCACTAAGATATAATTATCAAACAACCCAGTTCCCAAGGTTGTGGCAAGTCGATTGTTTCGGGGTAAAATTCCTTAGCATGGCTTCCTTCAGAGCGGAAGTGAAGTCGTTGGTCCCGTGTCGTAGATTTAGGAGCCTCGGTCTCTGAGCAGCCAAGTAAAATGGGACGCATCCATAAATAAAACTCAATTATCAGACAAGCTATTTACAAAAGGGACATTGTTTTGGTGAGTCATAGTCATATATTCCTGCTCGAGCGTAATCGTTGATTACCTTGCAAATCACTGTAACATGAAGAGTGATTCATAGGTTACGTGTTACTATATCGGCATACTTTCCCAAACTAACAATTACAATTTTTTGGTTTTCTTCTAGCAGATTTTTTTCTCTAAAAATTAAACCCCATACAGACAGAAAAGCTTACACCGAAACTGAAAACACAATTCAGATGTATAGTTAACTGTAAAGGTAAAGCCTAATAATTAATAATCTCTTCCCGTAATAACATAATCTAATAATATTAATAATAATTAGTGAAATGCTCGTATAATTAGCCTAATTAATGTAACTATTACATAATATATAGTAGTATAATATATCATTAATATTTTAATTAGTGCGTCTGTTGGTCGGAACGTAAAGTTTGTACACCTGCTAATAATGAAGAAGGGCGCCAACCTAACAAACAATACTGACCTTAGGTTGCCGGCTATCACCTGTGTTGTCCCATAATGGTGGAAACATGCCGCCAACGTTGTACTTAAGTAATCTCTCATATGTTGCGTCCCTTTTATATGGTTTTCTACATTTCTGTAGTTGGCGCTTGAGCACATTCTTTTTCAGTATGAATCGTTTCAATTAATAAATACTTTGGATGTCTCAACTGAAGCGACTTTTTCTTCTGAATCAGGGAAACTGGTACATCAATAACCAAATACCTGTTATCTCGCAGGATTAACCATACAAAACTAAATGCCACCATGACGGCACGTGCTTTTACAGAAATGTTTACTTGGAATTGTGAAATATTTCACAAAATACCAATAGATGCAGTATAGGCAATTGCTTTTCTCACTGAAAAATTCAATACCACAGCTTTTCCAGGTGCATCATAGCATAACGCTCTTGAAGATGATATAATAACACAACAAATAAATACCACGGAACAAACCGGTTTATTTTCGCCGGAGAAGAAGTGAAATATGCCTGCCTGACGCCACAGTAGAGCTGCGTGAGCGGTGCCTTTGATGCTACCAAATTCAGGTAGGGGACACACTTACCTACTTCGCTCTTAGTTCTACTAGTTTTCCACTATTAAACGCCAGGGGAAATTATGATCGTCTTAGCCCAGACACTTCTGGAGAAAACCTATTGGAGCTACCAGAAGTTTGCGACAGGGATTGCATTTACTTGGGGTGTCAACTTTTTTTCAAATATAGCTTCGAGATTCAGTTTCTTGGAACTTTCCTATAATATTTATAGATTACCGAGTTAAATATAATTATTGAGATTAGCACGAAACTTGGTGTGGCGAAGTGGTCGTCTTTACCTCGGCCTGCTTCAATAAAAATCAATAAGACAGCAAGATGATGGTCACGCGACGACAACGCGAAAAATTTGTTTTCCGGTGATTGACCCCATTCCACTGTCGTGGGCAGATGGCATTTCAAAGTTCGTGTTTCTCCAGAAAGTTATCTTGCTCTTAGCATTTCTGCTCCTTTTACGGATTCACTGCCTGTCACGAGAAATAGAAGCGAGGATAAATGTTCGCATGCATGTGAAAAAATGGGGCATCCACGCTTGGCCATCACGTGGCCAAGGCGACGAGCTAGCTCACGAATCCCATTTAAATTCGCCTAAACATAATCCTACTACTTCACGTTCGTGTAGTGTTAACATTTTATCAAAGTAGTGTGAGATTAGGTTCTTCCTTCACAGCCCAAACGTTTCCCCAAGTGATATGAAATCGATTAATACCAAATTGGTTTGTCGGATAGTATATTTATTAAAGTTCCAGAGATATTACGTTTGAGGCTATCGTTATTGTCTCCTACAAATCCAACATTTATGTCTTATGAGCACGAAGCAAGTTATGTTGCTTTATCAATATCACTGTCCGAGATTCCCAAAATCGGCTCATCCAACGTTACTGTTGTATCATTGCTTTCTTGGGATAAAATGCCAAATATTATACTCAAACCGAAATGTAATATCCAATTAAATTATAAATATTCTAAAAACGTGTATTTCCATTGAGGTTGTTAATGTTAAATTAGCTATTTATTGCCCTTGAAATTATTACTCGTTTTACTTATTAAAATCCACAGTAAAACTTCAATCAAAATAAATGGCTGAAAACTTTTATTTTTTTGACATGTACAATGTGCATAGCAGGTAGAGAGTGTATTCAATCCACCCAAAACTTCTGTACTGAGATTTCAGCGGAAATGCATATTTTGAGCACCCCGAAATACTTTCTTTAAGAAAAATATGTGTATCTGTGAATAGCATAGTATTCAGAAACGAAAAGTCGATTAAATACACGAAATTGTTCAACCAAATTCCCCCACCCTAAAATACCCTCAACATGTTTTATTTTGTGGAAATAGCCTCTGATGCCCTTCATTCCACACGATTTTACATAGCTGGCACTATTACAGGAAATCTACTGACCTGCTGACAGTGAAAGAACTTGAGGGCGGTTTCTTTGATATGCACTGTGCTAGATGCCATATTGAGAACAAACTATTCTTATAAAATATTATTTTTCTGTCTACACCAAGCTGTACTAAGTAAATATCACAATTGGTCTTACTATTTAGCTCCTTATAAGCAGAAGCGAAATACCAGCTTAACGCAATAGTCAAATCTTTTAAAAGCCGATCGATATGTGAACAATTGAAGTTCGCTTTGCATTTCCAGAAAAAAAAAAAAAAAAAAAGAGGGATGAAATGAAAGGGAAGAATGTTTGAGATACGTAGTTTAAAATTTAAACCGATAACAAAGAATATCTCGGAAACGGCCAAATCTGCATCAAAAATGTATGACACAAATTGTGTGTTTTAACGAGATCTACATTTTTATGAGTTAAACTTTTAATCTCTCTCTCACGGTTTACCAGTTAAGCAAAATTCAGCAACATTCATCCCGAATGAAGAGCACTTAAGAAGCTATTCCCAGAAAATTCAAGATATACATTTTATTTGTGATGTAAATAGGTTTGATATAGCTTATTTTAATCAAGATCGTGAGAGCCATTCGTTAAAAAAAAATGAAAACATTTTCCATGGAAAGGTAGTTTGGGGTCAGGGGATTTTCTTGAATAATAATTTCCACGTAAGAAAATGTTTATGTATTTGAACATTTTAATTAATAACAGGGGTATCTCAAACATGTTTAAACTCAAAAAAAAAAAAAAAAAAAAAAAAAAGTACATGACAGTGAGCTTCAACAGGATCTACTTTTTTGTGTAGCAAGATGTTATGTATCTCTGACGGTTTTGATTAAAACACACAATTTATGCCGCCATTTACATTTTTTCCCCTAGAGTTGACCGTTTCTGAGCTATTCCGGCTTGTTTGTTTTAGTTTAAGATAACGGGAAGTCATTCCTAGATCTCTATACGGACATGTATCTAATTCTCCATTTTAAATCATTATGTGTTATTTAATGATGAACTAGTCATACACTAGCAGTAAAATTATTCACGGCACTTGGGTCGGAGTATAGATGAAATCGGGGTTTACCGCGTTCCGAGGGCAAGCGTTTGCGTCATTCATAAGGAAACTTCACCGGCAGTCACAGTGGGATAAGTATATTTTCGGTTCAGAGTGCAGTGCGTACTACCAAAAAGCCGAAATAAAAATTATCAACTGCAAGCCGTTTAAGGCAATATGTGTCAGAATTCTGCGAAAACGTGTTCTCGTCCGATGGAAGTGCCTTATTTTGTAACTTAGTCGCTGCAGATAATGGGTTTACCGTGCAGCAATATGCTGGGCGAGAGAAACATTACGAGCTATCAAAATGCAAACAAAAGAAAAGTGAGCATTTTATAAAGAATATGTGAGTGTGAATATTCCACTAGAAAACCTATGCGATTTTTTGAAACGCCACACTGGTCACACGATTCCACGTTGTGTAAAGGCTACTTAAAGTGTTGCGATGCTAATTTAGAATGTCATTCTTACTTTCTCTACACGTACTATGTATATAGTGTAAAGAGAAGGTATTGCATTCCACCCAAAAATTCGATACCGAGATTTCACCGGAAATACATGTTTTAGGTCCCCCCTGAATCCAAAAAAAGCATTCTCAGAAAACAGTCCATGTGTTGTCTGTGGACTGCATACCTCAAAAACGAAAGACCGTTAAATACCAAACTTGGTACTTAAAATTGCTATCTTCCAAGGATGCGACACGAAGATTTTCAATAAAATCCCTTCACCCCAACTACCCCTTACATGGAAACTTTTTTCAAATATTTTGATTTTCTTAAAAATGGCTCTTAACGATTTTGATTAAAATATCGTAAATTAAAGATATTTACCTGACAAATAAAATGTATATCTTGAATTTTTTGGGAATAGCCTCTGAAGACTACTTTATCCCGGATCAATTTTACGGAATTTTGCGTAACTGCTAAACCGTAAGAGATGGACAAAATCTTACCACACAAAAAATGTAGAGGCACTTTAAAACACACAATTTATGTTACACACGTTTTTTCGTGGAGTTGATCGTTTTTAAGATATTCCTTATTTTTGTTTCATTTTCTCATACAGGAATTTGTCAACAAAGGAACTTCAGTGACATAACAACCAACTTTAAGCTATGGTACTCCCTTATTTCGCTTCTACTTACAAGGAAGCAAGTAATAAGACTATTTCTGCTAGTGTTTTCTCAATTAGCATGAAGTAAATAGAAGTGTAACAATAATTTGTTGTCATGTGAATGGAGCACATCAGATTTTGTTGTTGTTGTCTGGACCTGCGTATGACTCCCGGAAGAAACTTGTTTGTAAGCGTGTTTGACTGCATCAGTGAGCTTTGGGACGTCAGGCGCAACATTTTCAGAGCAATTTTGAGGATTCACCTGATGCAGATTGGTAAGTTAAACAGGGTGCAGTCATTGCTACTAAACACTTGAAATTAAGGACAGATGCTTTCCATGAATATTTAAATTCTATTTCTTTGTTGTTTACAAAACTAATCAATAAACATTACTTCTGTTTTACATTAGATACATTCTGCAACCCTGTTGTATTATAGTTTTATTACTATACATACCTAATATATAAATCACACTCCTTTCTTAACTCAAGTTATTGGCTGGCAGACAGCGTCGCTCCTGGCAAACACAATATTGTAGTGTTGCGGAGAGCTCGCCACGTGGGCACCGGCTGTGTATCAACAATTGCGAAAATACAAGTTTCGAAAAAACAAAGGGAAATCTTCATAGTTCACACAATAATGCAATGGGACTTTCTACCAGCATGAAAATAATCAAGAATTATAAAATATTGTATTGCAATGAAACCAATACTGGAGTGAACATCTTAAGTTATCAACCAAGTGATCAGCCATCGCTCGCCGAAATCTTAGTGCTTGATTAGAACATGGGACCAGACACGCTGTTTCTCAAACTTTTGTTTAAAAATATCTATATAGCGACTTCTTCAAAATTTAAAAACGAAAATTGTATGCCGAAAGGCAATGTTTAAATAAGCCTAAAATTTAGTTTACACCCTTTATATGTAGGGGAAAGTCGCCTAATTAGGGGAGGTTTTTAAGTAGGTTATAGAAGAAAATTAAAACAATATACGTTAGCACAAACACTAAATATACTTTAACACTTTAGAATGATTATCCATGTTCAATATATGATCTTGTTATACCTTTATATTAGATATGCTGCAAAACTGTCTCTTGAAAATGGATTCCTAGTTTGGGGAGGTCTTATGTCCATGTAGGTATATAAAGCAAGTAATCGGATATTTGGCATTTTTAGCGATACCTATCACCGGAAATATACGTTTATCTCTTGATTGTAGAATCAGTACTTACTGTACTTGCCCATTGCATGCATTGTGAGCTTTATCAATAGATGCACTTCGCTTTCATCAGAGTTCAATTTCATCTGCTTCGGACCCCGATGAAGATTCGACGATCTTCCGCTTCTTGCCAGTTGGTTTGCGACGTCGAGGAGCCTGGTTTGGTGTTCCGCGCTTTTCACGTCGTGCTTCGG
Organism: Hymenopus coronatus; assembly: GCA_030762935.1. Lineage (NCBI taxonomy): Eukaryota > Metazoa > Arthropoda > Insecta > Mantodea > Hymenopodidae > Hymenopus > Hymenopus coronatus. The sequence goes on from CM060887.1 coordinate 86,122,638, forward strand.
TGTTGTCACCCTTTGTTTTGAGTCCATTAACTGATACTTATAAGGAGACCCGGTGATGAGCAGAACCAGCGTGAGATCTTCTGAAACCAGTTTGGCTTCTAATGTTTGGAAGAGGACAAATCTGGACCTTGGAGCAGCACTTTCTTCAGATTCCAGTGTTTCAGCGAAGCATTTTCCTCAGGTTCTTGTGTTTGTAGAAGGACATTTTGTTGAGATCCCCTTCAAGTTCCTTCTTGTAGATCCTCATTTACAAATGGAATATTCTAAGGAGGATCAGCCAGTTCTTCTACAACAGCAAATTCATGGTGTTGCATGGGAACAGACCTGCCTTCCGGAAACAGTTTTCTGCAATTTCTGCTGCCGCTGCCTGTACGTAAGCTTTTCGAAAAGGTTGCTTACTTGTTATAGAGTTACAACACGACCAACATGGCACCTGATCCACCTCTCAATCTCCTGAGTATAAAATGTCTTCAGTGTTGCGTCATAAATGATACGTCCACTGGGTGCATATTATGGTTGCTATGAGGCAGCAGAGTCACAATGGAAACATGGTTATCACAGGCCAAATTAATCATGTCATTATTTCGAACATGGATGAAGCGTCCATCCAAGACAAGGGAGGGATCGTCTTTCGTTGGTTTCACATGGAGCAAGAAGTGACGAAACGATGTGTAAAAGTGTCTGTCTGAATTCATCCTGAAGGATGGCATGCATAATTTGAACCTAGAGAACCACTCATTAATTCCAGCTTCACATCCCTTCGTGGGAAGATGATCAGAGGCGGTATAAAGTGTTCCCAACAGTAATGAGTGCACCTCTTTCAGCAGCGATTTGCTTGTCCCCTAACAACTTTAGTGTGCTTAAGCTGCACAACTGTGATACCAGTTATCTGGCTGGATTGCTCTTGATTGAAGCTATAAATGTCAAAAGATTGCTGATAGCTTCGGCTGTGAAACCCTTAGCTCTGGCAAATGGAAGTTCTTGGAACAGAGTCGGCGGTCTCTTTATGCGCATATCTAAAATGGCAGCCTTTATATGCTTGGGGTCCTAACGCTTTCTCGTTCTCTACAAAAAAGTAGAATATTGTTAGGGACTGTTTTCTCTGTTTCTATTAAAATACGCACAATAGAATGCTATTCATCATACAAAATTAAAACAGGATTTATCTGGAAAGCAAATGTAATAAAATATATACACAGATGAACTTAAAAGTTACAGCGAATAATTTGGTTCCCAATTTGGGGAGCACCATATTAGATATCCCAGACTTCCCCAAATTAAGGCACCTGCACATGCCAACAAAACGTGTTGCAACTTCGTGAGCAACAAAACTATTTATGTAATTTCAATTCTAAAGCAGTGTATATTTAATGCATGTACTCACTCACCTCCAGCTTTCTAACAACGAATAAAAACTTCAGGAATACTAACAATGCAACACAATACAATGTTGAAAATGTGCTCTTCCAAGGTCAATCGCATGCCTGTCCTCTAGTCCCAATGTGCATCACCTACTTGAAAGAAAAACATGACCTCTCCAAATTGAGGAACAGCGTTAAGGTCAAGAGATCCTTAATATTCAGTTCCCCCAAATGTACAATGCAGACGATTGCCAAAACATGCTGGTCACGCCTATACACCGTTATATGCCAACACAGGATGCGGAATGACCATGAAGAGGAGTTATCACTGGTACAACATCGTCACTAAATGTAGTAAACGACGTCTTCCTTCACCAGAATAAATTACTTGCAACTGGTGTTTCTTCAACCGCATCTTGCACAGCGACAATTACCTCTCGGTTCGCACGCCCAAAGCCTTGATCCACGTTTTCTTTCCTAACTACATGTTTTAACTTTACCATTTTAGCTTTTAGTGTTAGTGTAAATTCTTCATAATGGCTTATATAACATTCTCTCTGCCCTCAAGCGTCTCGCATTTAATGTGTATTCCAATGATAGATACATTTTGCTTTGATTTTATATCGTGTAATGTAATTACTCTCTCCAGCACGTATGTATAATGTACATAGTAGATAGAGACGGTATTGTATTTCACACAAAAACTCGACACTGAGATGTTACGGAAATACATGTTTTGAGGACCCCTGAATAAAACCCTTTAAAAAAAGGTCTGCGTGCGTGTGTGTGGATAGCATAACTCAAAACTGGAAGATCGGTTGAATATCCAACTAGGTATATATTCTAAGAGTGCGAAATGAAGATTTCGTTTACATACTAGAGTTTTACGAAAATTCCATTTTCTCAAAATGCTCTAGCTAATTTTAAATTAAATTATTTTGTTTCTAAACGAGGATTATATCAACGCCGTCTGTGTGCCGGAACTTTATCCCGCAGGAGTTCTTTTACACGTAAGAAAATCTAGTGACTTGTCGCATTTAAGCACGCTATAAAACAGTTGGGTATGAGCTCGTGACCTTGAGATCTGAACCCAACTGAGTTATCCACACTGGCTAGCTCGAGCGATTTGTATTAAAATACCGTATGTTTAACATATTTTCATGGCAAACAATATGCTTTCGGGGAATAGCCTCTGAAGATCTGTTCTTTTGATTGGGTTTTGTAAACCTGATAAGCCGTAAAAGATATATAAAAGCTTTCTACAAAAAAAAAAAAAAAAAAAAAAAAAAAAAAAAAAATCTCGTTAAAACACACATTTTATGTCATATCATTTCTATTATTCTTTTTATTTTTTTTGGCACAAATAATAGAAATGATGTGACATAAAATGTGTGTTTTAACGAGATGACCCTCGTAACATTAGCCAATAATATCTAACCACATTTTCTGCTTACATTTATCACAAAGAAGCATTGTCGTGTAGAAATGTTCGCTCATGTTGCATGGTGTGTTGGACACATCTTTCCCACACACTTCGGGACACTTTGCAGGGCTGTTTACGGCGTGCCCATATCAGCTCAATGGAATTGACACAACAGTGACTTCATGGCCATGATGTTTGTCATTTCGTCTATTGGCTTCCGTATTTTCACGAAAAGCACGACTTTTATAGCAACTGGACTGAGTAAAACTAAATTATGAATCTGATCATTTCTGAATATTTTAGACGACAAATAGTTATCATGATTCTTTTCCACGCGACACAGGCAGCAAGAGTAACCTTTTCTTACATCATGAATATCGTACCAAGCTTCATTTAAATAAACGATATCCTTCCTGCTTGAAATAGTTTAGTCTACTCGAGTATTCTACATGAATGAGAGAGAAAACAGCGAAGATGTTGCAACGTTGTGTTTTACTCCACGTGCTTGCTAAACATTCATTGGCTGAAGTGACGCGCTCATTGGCGCACTGCAAAACGTCGGCGAGAGATTTGTATTAACAAAGATAACGCGCATGTTAACCTTTTCAATAGCACGATAATAATGGTTGTTCCAGAATAGCTAGAGAAAGTCATGAGATGGTTTTATGGCTTGGCAATATTTTTTATAATTCGAAACATTTGACTACTTAAGGCTTTCATTTAGGCAGTGAAAACCATTTGTAGTTGTGATTGGAGCCAAGTTTTCAATATTACATAGGTATCGCGTTTCTAATTTTGTTACAAAAAATCTCCTTTACTTCGTCTGAAGCAAAATAAAGTAAAACCTTTTCCAATAAATACACCTAGAACAAGTATACTTTCAGCATTTATATTTAACCAGCTAGATTCGATGTATCGCGTTTAGTTTAAAACTTGAATGAGGATTTCATTAATTTAATTTACTTCCCCTTGTTTTTTATGAGACTGTTGTACAAACACCTTAAACTATTAATGGCGTATCCTCCCCATTAACCTATACAATTATAATTTCGTGCAACCCGGCTATTCCTAATAACGATAAAAAAAAAACTCTGATATTCATGCAAAAGAATGTGAAAGATGGGAAACGTCTCGACTTCTTAACTTCCCTTCCATGTCTTCTAGGTTCTGGAAATGCTGCATAGATTTCCGGTGGAAGAGTCGTCCGTGGGAAAGGTCGGGTCACTTTTTAGATAATCACAAAATGTAATCCCATTTCTTTCAGACGCGGTTATTTAATAATATAACAACTGCATAGTTTCTTAACATGTGCAACTAAATAGAGGTGAACTTGGTGAATATGAAGACTCCCCAGTCTCAGGCCACCAAGTTAACCGCTTTGGAAAATACGCACAGCCAGCGAACACTGGGAAAAATAGCGTTCTAAGTTGTTAACTATAAAATAAATATGGGTTGGCTGATTTCTAATGCTAGCTGGACATAATTTTCATGAGTAACACAAATTATTATTTAACATACCCTACTAATCCTGATTATTTATATATATAGTAGCTTATCTATCTCTTGCGGTTTACCTTTATTCACAAGTCATCCAAAATGAAGAGGTCTTCAGAGGTTATTCCCAGAAAATACATTGTCATGTAAATATCCTTAATGTATATACTTTTTAGAAAATTAAAAAAAAATCGAAACATCTTTCTTGTAAAGGGTAGCTTGGGTCGGGGGATTTTCCTGAAAATCCACGTGTCGCACCGTGTCCTAAAATGTTCTGTCAAAACTGCGGAATTTAAACTACCTGTATAAACTATTATTTAAAGTAACAAATTGTAGGTAAGAATATGATGTGCATCTCAAGCTCATGCTATCTCACCTGATATACAGAATAGCTTTTCTACATCACGACCAATAAAACTGGAAAGGAGGTTTCTGAAATAAATTTTGTTTCTCTGATATCAAGACTAAGGTCAAAACTATCTTCCGCAATATGACAAATATTGAAGAACGATTCATTGGTTTTATGAATGTTACACAAAACGCACATGGAAAACTTATTCACTTGTGCACACTTCGAGACACTTCCTGAAATTATGATCAAACTTGAGGATCGTAGTCTATTGACCACTGTCACAATCTCGTTTAACAAATTACCAGGGCCAGTGTGCGGAATTGTAGCAGAGAAGATTATTAAATTGAGAAACTAAACCCAGATGTATGTATGTATCTGTGTATGTATGTATGTATGTATGTATGTATGTATGTATGTGTGTGTGTGTGCATGCATGTATGTATATGTAGTGAAATTCTACAAGGTGAGGGCCAGACTGTTCGGAGTTACACACCCAAAAAAATAACACCTTTGAAGTGGAGTCCCCTGAATTCACGAGAAGTTGAAAGAACAATACAGTTGCTGACAATCGAAAGAGATTTACATCTGAAATTTTGTGAAATGCATTGTAATCTATTGTAATACCAATAAGGTATGACATTCAATATTAACGTAAATGTAAATTCCCCGTTATATGGAGAAACTAATGAGTTATTGCCCTTAGCATACAAGTAAACTGCTTTAGACTGCATATTTTCAAGTTTTAAGCATCACTTCAGAATTTTTTGAACATATATTTGCTGCAGATTTTCACGACTTTTAGTTCGTATCAAATCACAGCCTACTAATAAGGTGACCATTCGATGTTGTATGGTCATGTGAATTTAACTGCAATCACAGAACATCGAAATAAACATTTTTAAGATTGCGTCCAACACCATTCAAAAGAGACATGTCCGGCCATTCACTATAGTTGTCATCAAAGCTTTTAAGAAGACAAGCAGGAAGCGGGTGTCTATTTTGCGAATGTACGGTTTTTTGTTGGCAAGTTATTGGACAACGTTTCAAAGGTTCTAGAAATATTTATGGCCTTTTAGGGGAACACTCAGGTAAATATTTTTGCTGTTATATTATGTAGGTGCGCGGTAGAGTTATGCCTACGCATTTGAAAACTTTCATCTAAAACCCTCCTGAGTGGTGCCTGAACGAGGTCTTCGCAATGAAAGTTACAATGTTGTACTCCTGAAGGTTACAACCCCGTTATCACCGTATTGATTTTCATATTCCGTAGTGTGTCACATTCAGGCGGCATCGAGAAACTTTTCAAAGACGAAAGACAATGAGGAGAAAGTTATAGCTGTCATCAAAATCAGCATAAAAGTGCAACTGGATTCTTTGATAGCACAAAGATGCTCGAAGCATATACTGCTTCACAAACTACAAAAATCTGATGTTCTCTAGCAGCTCTACCAACTTTATACGAAAGATTATTCTTCTTCCTACACAATGCTACATTAGCAGAATGTTCTTATTACTTAGTTCCTTATAAGTAGAAGGAACCAAGGGAATGCACAAAGCTAAAATGATTGTCAAATGTTTTAAATGCAATCGTTATGCGATTGTCATCGCAAATCGCTTCTTTGCTTGGCCAGGAGTAGAACAAAAGAAAAACGGACACTTCCTGTTTACAATGAAAACCAATAACAAGAAATATCTCGGAAACGGATACAGCCACAACAAAAATGTAAGGACATAAATTATGTGTTTTGACAAGATCTACCTTTTTTGTGCGGTAAGTTTAGCAGTTCAGCAAGATTCGGCAAATTCATCCAGAATAAAGAGGTCTTCAGAGGCTATTCACAGAAAATTGAAGATATACATTTTATTTGGGATGTAAATATTGTTAATATACGGAATTTTAATCAAAATCGTTTGTCATTTTTGAGAAAATCAAAATATTTGAATTTTTTTATATGTAAAGGGTAGTTTGTGGTGGTGGTGGTGGGATTTCCTTGAAAATCTTCGTATCACATCCTTGTAAAATACTAAATCTAAATAGCAAGTTTGATATTTAATGATCTTTTGGTTTGTCAGCTATGCTGTCAACAGACCTTTTCTTAAAAATATTTTTTTCGTACTCAGGGGTCTCCAAAACATATATTTCCGGTGAAATCTCGACATCGAATTTTGGGTGGAATACAATACCTTCTCTATACACTATGCACATTGTACATGCGGGCTAAAGAAAGTAAACATTAATCACCATGGGAACGAATGCCAGTGCGATTTTCCCAGCCGATGTTTCGTTGCTTTGGAGGATGAAGGAGTATTCGAGATAATTGTGTGGGGTTTTTAATCCATTTAATATGAAATATTGCACCAAGCTTGGTGGGCAAAAGAATGCAACAAAAATGAGTTGTAGGCACGCACGCACACGTGGCTGCAATCAGTGTGAGTATTCCACATGAAGGTTATTCATCACGTACATGAGGCACGTGTGCACGCGACATGACACGTCTGCTATTGTCGTCGGCATCCTCGGCAAAAACTCTTGGATTTTCTAGTGTACAACGTGTTTTAGCCCTTAACTTGTGGATTGCCGGTGAAATGTTAAGTGCTAATACACATCTGCACCCCGCTACCTTCTTATCAGTGAGTCTGCAGTCTGCTTGTTTGCATTGTTGAGTTATATCGTCTGGAACTTAAGAAGCGGTCTCTCAGACTCTAGTATCACTTACGTTATTAATTTCCAACAACTTATTCGTATTTTTTAATTCTCGATTTAAATTATTGAGGAAAATAATGCGTAATATCCCTACTATTAAATAAGCAAACTAGAATGTGTATATATTATATGTTAATATTTAATTAACATTATATTCATAAATACAAATTTTCGCTCTAGGTAAATTAAATGCATATACAGAATATGTTTTTTAAAAAAAAAGCAAGCATCTACATTATAACAAATATAGCTGGTACTAGCATATAGGGGATTTTTCTCGATTCATTAACAGAAAATGTCGGAAATCCGGGCCCATCGCCCATGAAAGCAGATGATCCCAGACTTAGTGAATTCATAACTCGGAAGAAGAGGTTTCTGAAAACAGAAAAACATGTACTCTGTGCCCCCTGAAACGGAAAAGGAAGACAGGATTCCCTTGCTTCAAGTGTCAGCGTGCAATATGTCGAAGAGTTTGTAAAAAAAAGTGTGTCGAATTTGACTGTTCATATTACAAAAAAGTGTTCAGTTATGCAAATTAAACAAATAACTACTTTTTGCCCATTATTATAAAGCTATTTAAGTCAAAAAGTGTTTAATAATGTGAAACAATTATGCTGTCAGGATTGTTGACCGTAATTGTTTTAAAGTCACGCGGTCTCTTAGACCTCGTGTTGAGGGTTATTGTCGACTGCACATCTCACAGCTTTTCGTTTGTCCTAGGCGAACAATCGAGAATTGTCGGTTCGAGCTCACATTTATCACTCGGCTTCGCCCCATTTAGTAAATAATTCCTTACATGGCGAATTAATATCCAAGTTACCTAACTTTCTCAAAACTACATTTTTAAACGTTCAAAATGTTCCACTGCGTCTCAGTTTCCGTTAAAACTCAATTAAAATTTTCCAGAATGTGCAGGAGAATCTACCGTGACATTTTAAGGCAAAAATACATGCTAATACGAATAATAATTTAAATGTTGCCTGAAAAGTTAGTTTTAAAATTAAAATTTTTTGCAGACTTATAAGCTCCAATTGCAAAATGTGCAACATATTCTCCCAAATTATGAGACGCGTGAGGCATTTTGATTATGCTACACATTTACATAATAAAATTCGTAAAATAATTTATTGCGCTCAAACTAATCATCCCATTTCAACGGAATTTGGTACATGTATAATTTACATACAAAAACTAAAATCAACTAAATAGCAATGCATCAACAAAACTTTCACAAGAATCTGATGTGTTCCATTCACATAACTTGTTCAAGCTGTTCAACAAACAAAATGTTCTTACAGGAGATTATTGTCATTAGCAGATTGGTTTCATTCCTTACTTCCATGTGAGCAGAAGGGAAGTAAGGGGAATACATAGGCTAAAGCGATGGTGAAGTCTTATAAAAGCTGGTCGCTATGTGAAGCAATTAACGTTCGGTTCGCTTTGCATGATCCCGTTTGAAAAAAATCTGATGTGTTACACTCACACGACTTTCTTCAACTTTTCTACAAACAGACTTCTTACAAAAGATTATTCTTCTTTCTACACAATGTTAATGGAGATGTACAGAATGTACTTTTACTTGGTTCCTTAAAAGTAGAAGGGAATTAAAGGAATGTGTTATGCTAAAACGATAGTCAAATGTTTAATTAACTATCGTTATGCTATTGTCATAAGTATACCACACGACCGGAGCGAAGTCACGGGAACGAATTGTCCTAAGAAATGAAAGCACGAGCTGTGTTTGATAAGACAGTTAGGCGAAATAGACTATTAATAATTTACAATATATAGGAGGGGAGATTACATTTTACGTACTTGCATTAGTTCTCAAATGGTAGATGACCAATTTTTTTCCCCTCTTCTTTCTTCACTGCCTCCTGAATTATGACATGGCCGACCGTGCTACACCCAATGTACGAATATCGATAGCAACAATAGAAACAGGGAACAATTATTTTATTTCAGCTTTTAATAACTAATACATGACATGGAAACAACCTTATTTTATTTGAGGTTATTGCACTTATAATAAGAAATACAAATAATTATTAATTTCACTCTTTTTTCAAACTAAATACATCATGATTTGCATAAAACTTTAAATAAATATTGCAAGTGAATTAATTGAAAGTACAACTGTGGAACTGGCAGTTGGCTGTTGACGCTGACGCCTCATTTGTTTATTATTAGGTTATGGTGATGTTCGTTCATTTGTAATACGGTTTTAGAGATGAAGAGTTTGCGTCACAAGTTGTCTGTATCAATTCCTTTCCATATACTAGCGCGGCTTTTATCCGTATTAACGCTTTCAATAACGATTTGTTTTATTTCTTGTGCGGTCGCTCCGCCATCACGGCTGACTGGATTGCCACCTTGTTACCTATAACCAACAGCACATTAAACGAACGAACGTCAGGTGCGACAAGGTTTCAAAGAATTGGTTGAACTTGCCTAATCTCGGCCATTCCAATGGTGCTTTAATAGTTGAGCTAAATTGTCATTGAAATTCGCTTCTTTGCTTGGTCAGAAGTAGAACAAAAGAAAAACGGACACTTCCAGTCTGAGAAAAGTATAGGGATTGTATAATTGAAACCAATAATAAGGAATAACTTCGAAACGGCCAACTCTACAACAAAAATACATTTGACATAAATTGTGGGTTTTAACGAGATCTACATATTTTGTGTGGTAAGATTTTGTCTATCTCTTACGGTTTAACAGTAATGTAAAATTGTGCAAAAAGCAACCAGAATAAAGTGATCTTCAGAGGCTATTCCCAGAAAATTCAAAATACACATTTTATTTGTGCTGTGAAAAGCTTTAATATAGCTCTATGCATTACCTATGAGTTCAATAAATAACAAAGGTCCTGCTGTTCATGGCCGTGCCGCGCTATCTCTATTTCCTCAAGAGGTCTCCTTGCGAATCCTTTGATTTAATGGATGTAACTATCATCTGTGTCTAGATTTCTTGGTTCTCATAAATCGAAGAAGACGCAGAGCGTTATCACTTACTGTAGTCTCTATGCTTGTACCATTTTCAATAATTGTGACATCACTACCGCGAGCGTCAGTTGTTAGTATGTAATGTATTTATTTTGTAAAAGATTCAGTGAATTTTCTTATGTGGTATTGTAACTTGGAAGATATTCGCATGTAACTGTTGCGTTGCGCTTACGATTGCCTTGTGAATGGTGTTTCCTTGCGTCTGCGCTTGCATCTCATTGTGAATGTAACATAATGCATTTAAATGCACATCTGCTTTCAATTTTAGGATCATTCATTATCGTCTGACATCTCGTTTGGGCAATCCATACAACTGAAAACATGATGTCTTAATACAAAGTAACTAGGTCTACACGTAATGAGAGAAACCGCCTACCCAGTTTTTTTTTTTTTTTAATTTTATTTACTTATTTATGTCTAATTTAAGCTTAACGTCCTTTAACCTGGTGGGTGATATCAGACGATGAATGAACCTGGGGCCCTTACACTTAGGATTACCGATATTCGTCTTCTCAGATAATAGAAACCCTAATCCAGATAATTCACCCTAACCGAGATTCGAACACACGCTATCCAAGTTTCTGTTACGATGCATTACCATCTATGGGCAACACGTGTATAAGAAATTATGAAGAACATAAAATGGTCTGAAGAATCAAAATTTGTTTTAACCCTTTGTTGCCTGTCGGTACCTATAAGTTCCGCTTGTTTTAAGCGTAACTATATAAATAGGGTTGTACTCTAGGATTAATTTCATGTTATACTGACCTTCAACCATAAACGACAAGTAATCAAGACTGTTTTATATTGTAAAAATATGTACAAATTTTGCCCTAATATTGCAGTGATTTTTTTTAAATAAATAAAAGAGAAAACCGACATAACTACAGCCAACTGTAACCCCATTAACTTGCAAGCATCACACCGATTATTTTACTTGGGCTCTCCCCGTCATTTACCACAATCACTGGGATTTGAACTTGCAACATTTGGTTTTGAATGGATGGCCAGTCCATTACCTATCACCTAACACTCATGGTCATTTGAACTACTTTTTGGCAGCATTATGAAAACTACTTTAGAAGAACTTAAACTTTTAATTGGGAAGAAAAATATTAATAAGGGATCAACATTTATTTTCATTTCTATTTCCTCAATTATTTTATATAATAATTTTATAGGTTTATTACCAAATATGTTTAGTATAACTCCAGTTTTAAACTTGAATTAAAGGGCATGCCAGCAAAATAAATGTGATGCAAGGACGCGTCGGTGTTTCAATGAAACGCTGATTTAAATAGCACAAGGCATCTTTACGCATGATTCAGCTTGTCGCGTCAGACGCGGATATGATGAAACGGTAACGAGGCCAGTTGTGCAACAACAATCATAATATGTGAGCGAACAAGTAAAAAAGTCTCTTCCATTCACATCACTTTCTCTATATGTACTATATACATAGTGTATAGAGGTGTTGTATTGCACCGAAAAATTCTATACCGAGATTTCACCGGAAATACATGTTTTAGAACCCGGGAATCAAAAAAAAAAAAAAAAAAAAAAAAAAAAAAAAAAAAAAAAAAAAAAAATTAGAAAAATGTCCGAGTGTGTATGTGTGTGTGTGAGAATGTGTGTGTTTGTGGGCAGCACCGCTCAAAAACGAAAAGACCGTTGAATACCAAACTTGGTATATAAGTTATGTACCGTCCAAGCATGCGACACGAAGATTTAAAAAACACCCCAAGCTACCCTTTACAAGGAAAAAATTTCAAAAATTTTGACTTTCTTGAAAATGGCTCTAACGACTTTGATTAAAATATCTATATTAGAGATATTTACCCAACAAATAAAATGTATATCTTGAATTTTCTGGAAATACCCTCTGAAGACTACTTTATTCTTGATGGATTTTACGGAATTTTTGTATAACTGCTAAACCGTAAGAGATGGATGAAAACTTAAATCACAAAAAATGTAGAGCACGTAAAACACACAATTTATGTTATATACAATTCTTTCTTGGAGATGATCGTTTTTGAGATATTCCTTATTATTGGTTTCAGCTTTAAAAACTTATTCTTTTCTCATAAAGGCATTTGTCAACTCCTGTCCATAGAAACAAAGGAGCTTCAGTCACATAGCAACCAGCTTTTGACTATTACTTTAACCAGGGTACTCCCTTCTACTTACAAGGAAGCAAGTAATAAGACAATTTCTGCTAATTTTTCTTAATTAGCATTAAGTAAATAGAAGCATAAGCGTTCTAACAATAATTGCAAAGATGTAGAGAAAGTCATGTGAATGGAACACATCAGATTTTTTTTTGTTGATACATTTCTACATTTTCCTTCATACGGTTTGTTCCTGGCATAGGATGCTCCAGTTTTGAGCTTCAGAAATATATACGGAAATATAGGTAAGCTTTTATATTGTTGATTACCACATTTGAGTAGGAACTTTTAATTTCTTATTAGTGAGGTTATAAATTGCCGTTGGCTGCAACAGAATAACCGTGGTACCTAAGTTTGCTAGTTTAATACGATTTACGAGATTATGCAACTAAGCACTTATTCAATAGCATCCATGGATCTTCGTCGTAATAGCCAGAAACTTTGCACAGTTCATAACTGCTAGCTTATAATTCACTTGTTTTTATTGGCAAGTGGAAGTAATAAAAGGCTGGTTAAATGTGTCTTTTAGAGGGCACTAGTATTGACACGATACATGGACACTGAAGGTTACTAAAGCTAGGTCTTGTAAATCTCTTTCACTAACACAAAGCACTAACAAACGTTGGCAGAAATTATTACTTATATCCTTGTAAGTAAAACGGAAATATGGGAATACACTAGGCTAAAGCGATAGTAAAATCTTTTAATAGCTGTTGCTATATGCTTCTCTGCATATCTAGGTCTCAAACAGAAGGGATATGAAACGAATCATAAGTTCCCGTTTCAGAAAAGTATACGTATTTTAAAACTGAAAGGTTTTGCCTACCTCTTACGGTTCATTGGTTATGCAAAAGTCATCCAGAATGAAAAGAGTTCAGAGGCTATTCAATACATACAAGTCATAATGGTTAGCCATTTTTGTGCAAAACGAAAAAGTCTAAAACGTGTATTTCCGTTGAAATATCGGTATGGAACTTTTGAATAGAATGTAATAGTTGCTCTTCTCAATATATGTAGTAGAGAATGTAAAAACGCATTTCTGCTTTATCAAAAACATGACGATAATCGACATCATCGATGCCGCAAAAAGTATATATTAAGCATATTGGTGTTTAATCGAATATGATTTAATCAACAAAGGCAACAGCTGAAAAATGATATCGGGACAATAATTTCCGTATTATAACTGTATAATTAAGGAACCCAAAATAGTAAGAGATGCAGACGCCATGATTTCCTGTAGCACTGAAAGATCTCAAAGGATTTCTACCAAGTCGTCCGGTTGATTTCCCAAAACACTTGCTGCCCTTATTAAATCGAATCTCCCAACATTTGGAACAATGTCTTTGACTTGAATATCCAAAACCATGTATCTTTCTTTGTCTAAAGATGACATAAGATCAAAATTACCCTTAAAACGCTTTTTTTAACTTCATATTAACCTTCTTAATTAACATGCAAAACCATGTTCATCTACTGATGTACGCTTATGCTGTTTCTGTCATGATGAAACCAATTTTCCATACTGTCTGTGCTTCTGCCATGTAGAACACGGCAGTTTTCCTAAGGCAATTTTAAAAAATCTTATGTGTTCCATTCACATGACTTTCTCTACATCTCTGCAACAAATTATAGTTAAAAAAGCTTATACTTCCATTTACTTCACCCTAATCGAGAAAAGAATTGGCAGAAATAGTCTTACTACTTCTTCCTCGCAAGTATAAGCGCAATATGAAAGTACCATAGGTTAAAGTGATAGTCAAAAGCTGGTTGCTATAGAACAGCAGTTGACAAATTCCTGTCCATACAAACAAAGGAACTGCAGTCACATAGCAACCAGCTTTTGACTATCACTTTAACCTATGGTATTCTCTTCTACTTCAAGGACGCAAGTAATAAAACTATTTCTGCTAATTTTTTCTCGATTAGGGTGAAGTAAATAGAAGCATAAGCTTTTTAACAAAATTTGTTGCAGAGTAGAGAAAGTCATGTGAATGGAACACATCAGAGTTTTCTAAAACTGTTTTTATTATTATTATTATTATTATTAATGTTATACAGGGGGTTTCAAAGTATAGATTTCCGGTGGAATCTCAATATAATTTTTTTGGGTGCAATATATCTTCATCCACATATGTGCTAGATAGAGACAGTAAAATGCTGCCTACACCTCAATATCTTCAGTGAAATATATTTTGAGTTTAGCTAACTAACTGTATATGCAGAATGAAAGACAACCTTAAATAAAACTTTGTATGAACATTTTTGTTGCCAATAATACTTTTATAAACAATCCCTTGAGTTCCATTCACATAAGTGTCTCTAGGTGTTCCAAATACAAACTAAGGTTATTCTTTTTCTATATCATGCTAATCGAGACCAACACTAGCAGAATTCGTCTTATTACTTGTTTCCTTATAAGGGAGTACCATAGGTTAAAGCAATAGACAAATCTTTCATCACTGAGCTGCCCTGTCATCTGAGAGCAGCCCACCAGCCTAATATCTGTATATGTTGTATTTCAATATTTTATTGTTACTGTTTGTTTTATCTGCACGTTCTGTTGTTCTTCCTGGACAATGAATTGTATATTTAGGCGTCTCTACATTAATAACAATATTGTGCAATAAGTTTTGGTGAATATTTACCAGTTATGCAAAATTTATCCAGAATAATGGAGTCTACAGAGGCTATTCCCAGAAAACTCAAAATATACGTTTTATAGAAGAAAAAAATTCTAGATAAAATTTGAAATCTTCGTGTCGGATCCTTGAAAGATGCTAAACATAAATACCAAGTTTGGTATTTAACGGTCTTTTCGATTTTGAGCTACGCAATCCACGGACCCAAACACGGACCTTTTTCTTTACGTACTTTTTTCGGACTCGGGGACCTCAAAATATATATGTAGTGAAATCTCAACATCGAATTTTTGGTTGGAATACAATACCTTCTCTGGTTACTGTGTACATTGTATGTGCATACGTGCTAGAGAACATAAACGTGCGTGTAAAAACATTAACTCAAAAACAAAATGTCGAACAAATACCCTAATTTTATTGAAGTATAGTTCTTCCAATGGTTCGACACGATTTAAAAAAAATACCCCACCACAATCTACGTTATGCGTGGAAGATGTTTTGAAAACCGTAATTTTCTCTAAAATTATTAGAATAGTGTATTCTAAGGATATTTATTTCTTTGCAAATACAAAGTATCTTTTGATTTTTCTGGGAAAAGCCTGTGATGTCCTCTTCATTCAGAAGAAAATATAATATTGCATAACTGGCAGACGTTATACAATGAATAATAAATAAATACATATGTACACCTCTAAAACAGTAATTTATTTTAAATAACTTTTTTGTGGATCGACCATTTCTGAGAAATCCGTAATGGTTGGGATTGTTACATGCTTTAGTCATTTTTAATGCTCTATAGATTTTCAGCTGTTTCTCGCGGTGAATGGATTTTTTCCTCTCGTTCTTTAACTTGGCGCAACTTATCGGACGAACTATGGAATTTTATGGCGTTCAGTTCTAAAACATTTGACTTTCGTTATTCCCCTTGGATTATTGTAGCTATTTCAGGAAACGTTAACTGGATAAAATGAAGTGGACAGAGAATAAACGTTCGTAAGAATAATTTACATGCCCACTAAAAAGCGATTGAAAGCAGGGAAAAAATCGTGTAAATATACCATGTAATCAGATTTTTAGCGAAAATTGGCAATATGACAATGTAGTACATTTGCAAGCATCAATTTAACAACGATGTTTGCGGAAAACTCACCGGAATGAAAGGTGTGCCTGGATGACTTACCCGAAAAACGGGCGAGGAACCTGTAGAACCGTGAAGCTACCGTGATGCAGAGGCATTGCACCGTCCTTGCGACAAGCGTCGCAACCACAAGTCCACACGGTGTGGGACTCCAAGGGGCGGGTACCCACTGTTCTCTCTCCATCACATCAACCATGCCACTTCACAAGTTAATACGTTAAATTCGTCTGTCGATAACACGATTGTAGAGCAATCGCTTGGTCGTCGCATCATCCGAGGCACGAACCTTGGTGTTCTTCCTTTCGAAACACTAACAAACACAATCATGCACACTGCAATCACTTCCTTCTACCACAACACACCAATTACTCGAAATGCTGGTCTTTAAATTCCTGTGTCCGCACATCATCGTGTACTGCTGATGTAATTGTCGGTCGTCAAGTGTGTCAAACCTCCGAACAACCGGAGCAACATCACTCCACTGTGCTTTTCCTCCTGCTCTTATTGAGCATCTGCCGCCGGTTTTGGTTATAGTTGACCAGTCGCAGCTTTCAGGTATCCCCTCCATTCCAACCTCTCGCCGAATATGGTCGAAATTCACCGAAGGTTTCCGAGTGGGGAAGGTGTGAAAGGCAGACGATGACGAGAAACGGAGCTTCTACAATTCTTTGCCCATTGCACTCCAACTTCAATCTTTATCATCTTCTTCTTTGATACACCCCTTAAAACACATCCGAGTAACAAGCGAAGACACGTTTACACTTAATGCCGCTCACTTTTACGTCGTGCTAATTCAAATTAATTCTGACGCAGATTCGTCTAAATTCTTAACATTAGAAAACACATGGAATACGTATATATGAGGGAGAAAAGATTACGCACCTTACTGTCCAACTCCAGTAGCTTCCTGCAGCCGGAAAAAATGGTCCAAATACAATAGTCATGTTCTCAATGAGAACAAAACAATTGACCGCACTTCTAATATTAGTTGTCCTGCTTTTTCAATTGAAACTAGCATTCATTTCGAACCCGGTCTAGCTTGGCGTTCACATATTAATTGTATCGCCAACAAAGTAAGCAGGGTTATATTTATGTTATGTGTTTTAAAAAATCATCTGTGTTCCAATATTTTATTATCAATTTATTACGGACAAATCCATAGCCATTTGAGTTATGGTATTTTAATTTGGGGCAACCATGCTTTAGCTAAAAATATACTTTTATTGCACAAAAAGGCAATTTGAATTTTATGTGGTGTAGCCCCCAGAACTCATTGTAAACCTTTGTTTGTTAAGTTGGGTGTTTTAATTTTGACTTCATTGTTTGTGTTCCACTGCCTCTTATTTGTTAAGAAAAATAGTCATAAATACAATCTATGTTCCGAAATTCATCTTCATCACACCAGAACTAGTTCCAATATTTACATAAATAGATGTAAATTACAAAATTCCTTAGAGACAGCATCATTAAATCTATTTAACAAACTTAGTAATAGCACTAAAGCTCTTCCCATTGAATCTTTTAAGACGTCTGTGAAGCGCACTTTGATTTTAAATCCATTTTATTCTCTGGATGAATGTTATGATACTGCCAATTGTTTTTTATATTATTTGTAATTGGCATTGCTACACAATGTGCTATAACACCTTTGTTTTTATCGTACATACTTGTGTAACGCCATAATAAATATTAACCACGAAAAGCATTAGCCTGAAGCTTGGAAGCCTTAAAACATCAAGTTGAAAGAATAAATGATCGAGGATACATAGAGGCATTGAGATATTGTTCTGATTGCATTCATTGATCGAGGACATATGACGGTATTGACTGTTTATAACTTCTGAGCACGTTCCTTAAGAGGAGTTAAATGCTAAAATTTCACCCATTATCTAAGCAACTAATTAAGATAATAAGCTACATTTTTCAAGGTGTATGCAGCAATACCTTTACAACACTTCTGTCCATTAGAAGGGAACGTATTACTTTTTTTTACTTAAAACTGATTTTTAAATTAAAAAATACTTATCCATTTACATAAAATTTTGTTGGTGAAAATAAAGCGTATTTAGGTGTAATGTTTGGTAAACATTTCAAGCTTTAGTGTAAATTAGTTTCTGAGATAATGGGGCATTTGTAGAGACAATTTTACTTGTTCAGAAAGTGCATTCAAACACAGTATTTGGAAACTCTGACAAGACGGAAATGTGAGTGGGATGTCAATGCTGCGACTGGCTAAACTAAAGCTTTCCCATCAAAAACAAGATCTCTTCTCTAACACTAATATTTACAAAGTTATTGATGCTTTACCAAGTGAGTTTAACAAAATCTTCTAAAAACCTCTTACGCAGGATTATTTTCAATAATTTACAACTAGCGTACCTCTATGAAACTTATAACAAAATGGGCGGGAGATTCAACATTTTTATATGCAATTAAAACATGAAAACGGAAAAAAAGTATTAACATCCCATTTCGACCCTCCTTAAACTGCATTCATTACTAGAACGTTTCTGCCAAAACTGGATTGATGTCCGCTATAGCATCATTTTTCAATTTTATGTTAACATTATCTATTACTTTGGTGATAAATTGTTAAACTATCTCTCCTCAAACCTTTTGTACAGCCAAAATCAATATCAACAAACATCAAACATCTATATCCCTTTTGTAAACATCCATATTTAACTTCTGAAAAGCATTTGCCAATGACGCTTGAAGTATCTACTATTGTTTAAAACAAAGCATTACACCAAATAATAACATTAAAAAGTTCAGATTTAATATAAATGTGAATTAAGTCCATAATTTACGTTGTGTCACATTCACATGACTATCTCTACATCGTTTATTAGTGGATATACAAACTATTATTATGCAGGTTTATCTTTCATTCTACTTAATTTTAATCGAAATAAATCTTTGCAGTTTCATTATAGACATAAAGAAATGAGAGATACATATTAAATGTTTTAAGAGCTGCAGCTATATATACCTACTAGCCTTTGAGTCCATATTTACATGCAGTCGTGACGAACAAATAAATTTCGAAAAGAATTTAAGGGCATTAATATGGGAATGAATATGTTCGTGACAACCTCGGGGGTGTGAGGGTAGCGTGTCTGCCTTACATTCTAGAGGTCCCGAATTCGAATCTCGCTTAGGGTGAGATACCCGGACAATGCCTTTTTCCTTTTTACTTTCTCTACACGTACAATGTACACATTGAAAGAGAAAGTATAGCACTCCCCCAAAAAATTCGATACCGAGATTTCACCGGAAATATATGTTTTAGGGTCCACTGTATCCAAAAAAAAAAGCATTTCCAGAAAAGGCCGTGTGTGTGTGCGCGCGCGCGCGTGTGTGTGTGAACACGATAACTCAAAAACGAAAAGTCGGTAAAATACTAAAGATGGTTTCAAGTTTAGTATCTTCCAGGGATGCGACATCAAGATTTTGAGAAAAATCCCCCCACACCCAACTACCCTTTACATGGAACTTTTTTCGAAAATTTCGATTTTCTCAAAACTGGCTCTAACGATTTTGATTAAAATATCGTATATTAAAACTATTTACCTGTCAAATAAAGTGTATAATTTGAATTTTTTGGAAATAGCCTCTGAAGAGTACTTTATTCTGGATGAATTTTATGGAATTTTGAATAACTGCTAAACCGTAAGAGATGGACAAAAACGTATTGCACGAAAAATGTAGAGCTCGTTAAAACACACAATTTATAATACATACATTTTTTTCGTGGAGTTCATCATTTTTGAGACATTTCTTGTTTTTGGTTTCTGCTTTGAAAAACGTATACTTTTCTCATATAAACAAAGGAACTTCAGTCACATAGCAACCAGCTTTTGATTATCACTTTAACCTATGCTACTCCCTTATTTCGCTTCTACTTACAAGGAAGCAATTAATAAGACTATTTCTGTATTTTTTCTTTTCTTTTCTGATTAGCATGAAGTAAATAGAAGTATAAGCTTTTTAAGAATAATTTGTTGCAGAGATGAAGAGAAAGTCATGTGAATGGTACACATAAGATTATTTCTTTTTATCTTTTTCTTTCTTTCTTTCTTCGAGTTTTCCCATATCCTGAGAAAATGAATGTCGAGTAGTTTTAAGCTCTATGGACCCCAAAATCATTTATGCATTACTTCACCGATTTCATTCATCGTCCGAGATGACCAACCGGGTTAAAAAGACGTTAAGATTTAAAAAATAAATAGATAAATAAACTAAACAGCTCATATGTCAAAATTTTTTATTTTTACGTTCCCTGCTAGTGCAGTAAGAGAAGCATTGTATTCCACACAAAAATTGGATACTGAGATTTAACCAGAAATATGTTTCAAGTCACCTTGAACGCCTCCAATTATGTTTACTTTCTCTACTACGTATAAGTAGGGGAAGTATTGTATTCCATCCAAAAATATTATGTCGATGTCTCGCCGATATTTAAGTTTTGAACTGAATTTTAACTTCTAGAACATAAAAATGTGGGAGTTGATCATCACCCTTCTGCGGAAGGGAAATGGCAACACCATTGCCTGTACGCCGAGGTCGGTTTGCGGTGTCTCCCCAGTCACTGACCGACTTTTGAGTTGGATACTTGAGAAAAGTTTTTTGGTAAAGGGTAGTTTGTGGTGATTTTCTTGAAAATCTTCGGTCAGCTTACCTGGAAGTTACCAAACATAAATACCCATTTTAGTATTTAACAGTCTTTTCTTGTTTGAACTATGTCGTCTTCAGACACATACACACATGGACCTTTTTCTCAAAATATACTTCCGTTGAAAGCTCGACATTGAATTTTTGGGTGGAATACAATACTATTCTGCTTCTAGGTACATTTATGTACATACGGCTAGCGGAAGTAAAATCTGACGTGTTCCATTCACATGACTTTCTTAACATCTCTACAATAAATTATTGTTAAAAAGCTTATTCTTCTGTTTACTTTATACTAATAGAGAAAAAAATTAGCAGAAAGGTTCTCATTACTTGCTTTCTTGTAAGTAGAAGGGAAATGGGGGAGTACTATAGGCTAAATCGATAGTCAAATCTTTTAAAAGCTGGTTGCTATGTGATTGAAATAACGTTGTTTGTATGGATGCGAATTATAAAATTTCCGTATGAGAAAAGTATAGGTATTTTAAAGCTGAAACTAATAACTAGGAATATCTCATAAACGGACAACTCCACGAAAAAATTAATATAACATAAATTGTGTGTTTTAACAAGATTTACATTTTTTAACTAAGATTTTGCCTATCTCTTACGGTTTATCAGTTACGCAAAATTCCACAAAATGCATCCAGAATAAACATTTCTTCAGAGGCCATTCCCAGAAAATTGCAGATGTACATTATATTTTTCATGTAAATATGTTCAATATAAGAGATTTTAATCAAAATCGTTAGAGCCATTTTTGAGAAAATCAAAATTATCGAAAGTTTCTCCATGTAAAGGGTAATTGAGATGAGGGGATTCTCATGAAAATGTACGTGCTGCATCCTTGGAAGATACCGAACTGAAATACCAAGTTTGATATTTAACGGTCTTTTCGTTTTTAAGATATGCTGCCCGCACACACACACACAAGACATGTTTCTAAAACTTTTTTTTTTTTTTTTTTTAATTCAGGGAATCTCAAAACATGTGTCTCTGCTGAAATCTTGATATCGAATTTTGGGTACAATACAATACCTTCTCCATACACTATGCACGAAGTATCTACGTGTAGAGAAAGTAAAAATGAAGAAGATAGAAAAAATCTAACGTGTTCCATTCACATGACGTTCTCTACATCGCTATAACAAAGTATTCTACTTTATGATAATCGAGATAAACATTAGCAGAACTGTTCTTAATTACTTGCTTCCTTGTAAGTAGACGGAAAATAAAGATATACATTGTGCTAAAACGAATGCCAAATCTCTTAAAAGCTGGTTGCCATGTGGTTGAAATCAGTTTCTATGCAGACCAGGAGTTTACAACTTTCCGTGTGAGAAAAGTTAACGTATTTTAAACCTAAAACTAATAACAAGGAATATATCAGAAATGGTCAAAACCACGAAAGGAAAAAAAAAAAAAAAACTATATGACATAAATTCTGTGTTTAAATGTGATAATAAGTTTATAAATCTTACGATTTAATAGTTACGCAAAATTCATTCAAAACAAAGAGGTCTTTACCCGGCAATTGCCAGAAAATTCAAGATACACATTTTATTTGCCATATAAATATATTTAATATATGGTATTTTAATCAAAACCATTAGAGCCATTTTTGAGTAATCAAAATTTTCGAACTTTGTCCATGTAAAGGGTAGTTTGGGGTGAAAGGATTTTTCTTAAAATCTTCGCGTCCAGTCCTTGGAAGATACTAAACTTAAATACCAGGTTCCGTATTTTACCAACTTATCGTTCTTGAGTTATCGTGTTCAGACACACATGGACCTTTTGCCAAAAATTATTGTTTCGGAAAAGGGACCCTGAAACGTGTATTTCCGGAGAAATCTAGGTATCAAATTTTTGGGTGGAATGCAATACCTTCTCTATACACTGTGTACATAGTACGTGTAGAGAAAGTAAAAATGTGTACCTTGCTAAAGCATACAACTTATGTGAAATACTTTCTCTTTTTACTTTCTCTACACGCACTATGTACCTACACAGTGTATAGAGAAGGTATTGTATTACATCCAAAATCCGATACCGAGATTTTGCCGGAAATACATATTTTGGGACTCCCTGGATAGAAAAAAAAAATTACAAAAATATCCGCGCGAGCTCGTGTGTGTGTGTGTGCGCGTGCGTGCGTGTGTCCTTGGGCAGCATATCTAAAAAACGAAATACCAAATTTGATATTTAAGTTCAGTATCTGCCAAGGATGCAACAAGAACATTTTCAAGATCATTCTCCCACCCCAACTACCCTTTACATGGAAAAACAAAATCGAAAATTTTGGTTTTCTCAAAAATGTCTCTAACCATTTATATTAAAATCTCGTATATTTAGAATATTTCCATGACAAATAAAACATATATTTTGAATTTTGTGGGAATAACCTCTGAAGACCTCTTTAACTGGGATGAATTTTTCTGAATTTTGCATAACTGGTAAAGAGATACACAAAAATGTATCACACAAACAACGTAGATCTGGTTAAAGCACACAATTTATGTCATAGAGGTACCTTTTTATCCTGGTGTTGTGCGTTTTCGAGATGTTTCTTGATTGGATTCAGTTACAAAATACGGGAGAAGAAAAATCAATGCCATAGCAACCACATTTTAAAGCATTTGAATGTCGGTTTAGCCTTGTATGTTCCCAGGAACTTAGTAATAATTTGTTCCAGAGATGACCAATCTTTGATGATCCCCGTTGTAGCCCCGTCGCCCACCATTCATGTGAACGAAAAATATCAGATTTTTTTTCTTTTCTTCGTTTCGTTTTCCTTTCTATACTTGTATACTTCCTATATACATAGTAGGTATTGTATTCCCCAAAATATCGATACCGAGATTTCACCGGAAATACTTGTTTTGAGATCTCCCGAGGCCCCCCCCTCAAATATAAAAAGGTGACCAGCATAGCTCAAAAACTGAAAATCGTTAAATACTTGGTGTTTCAGTTTATTATTTTTCAAGAATGCGACACAAAGATTTTCAAGAAAATTCCCCGTCCCAAACTACCCTTTGCATGAAAAAAGTTTTGAAAATGTCGGTTTTCTCAATAATGGCCCTAACGATTTTGATTAAAATACCGTTTATTAAAAATGTTTACATCACAAATAATTGTCTATCTTGAATTTTCTGGATGAATTTTGCTGAATTTTGCATAACTAGTAAACCGTAAGACGTAGACAAAAACTTACTACACAAAAATGTAGATCATATTAAAATGCATAATTTATGTCACATGATTTTTTTTTTTGTAGACTTGTCTGTTTCCAAAATATTCTTTGTTATTGGTTTCAAGTTTAAACTACGCAATTTTTCTCAAACGGAGTTCTCTTTCCTTACATCTCGTTTTTGTTTACTGCTGGTCTTGCATAGCGAACCGGACTTCAATTGTTCACAAAGTAGCCAGCTTTTGAAAGATATGACTATCGCTTTAGCTATACTTCTGCAAATGCTTATCTGGATTAGCATGGTGTACATTTGAATCTCTTTTGTAAGAATAAATTGCACAACGGGTAGAGAAAGTTATATGAATGGGACACATCATATATATACATATATTCACTAACCATTTCTGACATACTCCTTCCTATTGTCTCAATTCTCCAGTATTTTCTTTTTTTCAAGGAGAAGTTGATATTCGTTTTTCCTACTCCTGGTCAAGCAGAGAAAAAAGAATTTCAAGGCCATCACATATCGGTCATATTTTAAAGTAGAACAATAATTGTTTGTAGATTCATAGCTAGAGAAAATAATGTAAATGTAAGAAATCAGAAGTTTTTATGATAAAATTCCCACTGCTTTCTAAGCAAGAAAATATGGGTTCAAATCCCGTGGGCCAACTAATTTGGTTGGCCAACTAAGATCAACAGGTTTTTTTTTCGGTTTTCCCTCAGTGGTTAAGGTAAATACCGGAGTGAATATTTATTACCATAACCCAAAACTCCAAAATAGTGTAAAACTTAAAGCGACTACGTTGCTATCTATCCACAGCTAGTGAAAGTAGCGTTCCTGGATGGCACCCTAACGCCATCTGCTTGTCGATGAGCAATCTTTACACCGCCATCTTACTACAGATGGGAATGCAGGATTGTATACTAACTTAACGGCATCTGCGAAGCGAAAGCGGTATGGTGCGGGGATAAAACCTATAAGGCTACTGTTCATCACCGGGTATCTCATCTAACAGGTCCGTCGCGATGTGATAAATTAGTTAAAGCGACTTAAACCATTTTAAAAAAAAAATACCACTTTGTATCACATAAAATGGCTGAAACAAACGAGCTTATAGCTTCATTGTTTAATGCAAATTATACGAGGCGCTTAAATGCTGTTATATAAATAATGTAAGATTATTTTGTAGCTAATGGCAGTTGCCCTTGTGAATCAAGCGGCTAGTTGTTGTCTAGCTAGGGCGTTGCTCGTGATTTGAGGACCCACTTGCTCAATAGCCTTGCGCTTCTTTAGAGCCATTTAAAAAGTATATTAATATCCCACAGCCGTCTCATATACAAATATATCAATAACATTTCTAAAGTGAAACTAGACGGTTTAGAAATTCCTCAGGACTATTTTCGGTCAGTAAGCTTCAATGCAACACATGATTTAATTTCAAATACAACTAAACGTACTAAATTTACTTTGTGCTATGTGAATCGCAGTGCAGGGCTGCCAACATGTTTCGCCACGTGCGCAATTTTAGGTCCGGGCGCCAGTCTAGCGACTTTCCCTCAATGCATCACTTCGCAAAATGGCGTGATTTTCTTCCCTAATTTTTAAACAAGTGCTTTAACAGCGTAAAGGATAACCTCATGACTTCCAGACGGATAATACGCTTCACTTTTCCCTGGAGCATTTCGTGGAGTCGTAGCAAAATTACTACAACAGTGACTTAATAAAACTCTGAGGACAAGAATGATCCTGCTGCATACCACAGTTACATGTATCTCTAGTTTACATTGGTAAAAGCTCAAACATGAGAATACTTTGTCAATCGCAATAAGCAGAACCACTTCACGCATATCAAACTCAATAATATGCATACAGACAATGTCATCCTCCCATTTCGACTAACATCTGATAGCTTAACAAGAGGACTGTTATATCAAATATTCGCCTTACAATACTTATTATAGAAAGTAAACGGATAAAGAGAATGGAGTAATAACCCTTAGTTTGTAATCCAAAAATCTGATTTGTTCCATTCACATGACTTTCTCTACATCTCTGCAACAAATTATTCTTAAAAAGCTTATACTTCTATTTACTTCATGCTAATCGAGAAAAAATTAGCAGAAATAGTCTTATTATTTGCTTCCTTGTAAGTAGAAGCGAAATAAGTAGGTATCATAGGTTAAAGTGATAGTCAAAAGCTGGTTGCTATGTGGCTGAAGTTCCCTTGTTTGTATGGACAGCAATTGACAAAGTCCTGTAGGAGAAGTTTTTCAAAGCAGAACCCAAAAACAAGGAATATCTGAAAAATGATGAACTCCCCGAAAAAAATGTATATAACATAAAATGTGTGTTTTAACGTGCTCTACATTTTTCGTGTAGTAAGTTTTTGTTCATCTCTTACGGTTTAACAGTTATTCAAAATTCCATAAAATTCATCCAGAATAAAGTATCATCAGACGCTATTCCCAGAAAATTTAAGATGTACATTTTATTTGTCTTTAATATACGCTATTTTAATCAATATCGTTAAAGCCATTTTTGAGAAAATCAAAATTTTCGAAAAAAGTTACATGTAAAGGGTAGTTGGGTGTGGATTTTTCTTAAGATATTTGTGTCGCATCCCTAGAAGATACTAAACTTAAATACCAAGTTTGGTATTTTACCGCCTTTTCGTTTTTGAGTTATCGTGTTCACAGACACACGCGCGCGCGCACGCACACACACACACACACACACACACACACACACGGACCTTTTTCCGATTTTTTTTTAAATAAAAGGGGCCCTAAAACCTATTTACGGTGAAATCTCGGTATCGAATTTTTCGGTGCAATACAATACCTTCTCTATACACTATGTACATAGTACGTGTAGAGAAAGTAAAAATGGGTATGATATAAATTAAAGATTAATAATCCGGCATTAGCAAGAATTTACGAGCTACCTACCTAAAATATACAAAGGCCGAAAAAAATTAGGCCTAAGCTTAATGAAGGTAACCTTCAAATTTGCTTGCAAAATGGTATTTAACTAATTTGAGACAGTTGCCACATTTCGAAACGTACAGTACAAAAAATTCTCTTGAACTGGTGGAAAAAGAAAATTAAAAGATACATTAAAAAAGTGGCTAAAAAATCAGGTTGGAGGAAGAAATAATAGATGAATACTTAAAGCTTGTAGAGATTCGCGCAGAATGAATCACTTCTTCACGTTTATCCACAAGAAAGAGAACTGGGTAATCCTTTATCTGGAATATTAGTTGATTTATTTATGGGAAACCTGGAATGCGAAGCAGTAGACGAACTCGCGTGTATAGATATGTGGGTGATATGCCTGCATTAATTAAAAAGGACAAACTGAACGAAGTATTAAAACTGCTACGCCTAAAAAATAAAATAGCATTTACAGTAGAAGTAGAAAAAGATAGTACATTACAAATGAGAGCCATGGGAGGTTATCATATAGGATTCATAGAAAATAAAATATATACAAATATGTAAAAATATTCTCGTAAACAAGTGGCTGTTAATAGTCCAAAATATAGACTGACGCACATATCTTTGCAAGTAGAAGCCCGCATGGGTAGTGTGGGGGTAGCGTGTCTGCTTCAACAGGTCGCGAGTTCGAATCTCGCTCAGAGTGAGTTACTAGGATCATTTTTTTTTCTTCGGAGTTTTCCCTTATCCTGAAAAGATGAAGGTCGAGTAACTTTAAGCTTCATGGACCCCGAGATCATTTGAGCACCAATTCAAACAAATTTATTCATCGTCCTATATGACCAACAAGGTTAAAGGGCGTTAAGCAAAAAAAAAAAAAAAAAAAAAAAAAAGTAGGAAAGTAAAACAGTTTTGGTAACAGTTTAGTGGGTAAAGAATAAAAGAATAGATAAATAAATAAAAATTTGATGTGTTCCATTCATAAATCTTTCTCTACCTGTTTCACATGCAAAGTATTCTTACAAAAAGTATTATTTTATCTGTCAACTAATCGAGATAAATGTTATCAGAAATGGTCTTATTACTTGCTTCCTTATAAGTAGAAGAGAAATAAAGTAATATAGTCAAATCTTTTAAAATCCGGTTCTATGTGAAACAATTGAAGTTCGCTTTGCATGGCCTACAGTAAAACAAGACATGAAACGCACATCATTTCCCGTTTGAGAAAAGTTAAAGTTCTTTAAAATGGAATGCAATAAAATGGAGTATAGAAACGGTCGACTCTACGTAAAAGCGCATATGTTGTAAATTATGTGTTTTAACGAGATCTATGTTTTTATGTACTAAGTTTTTGTCTATCTCTTATGGTTTAACGTTCTACAAAACTCATTCAGAATAATGTCTTCAGAAGCTATTCCCAGAAAATTCAAAATATGAATTTTATTTGTGATGTATTTTTAATATACGTTATTTTAATCAAAATCGTTACAGGCATTTTTGAGAACATCAACATTTTCCAAAAATGTTCCATGTAAAGGGTAGTTTGTGGAGGAGAGAGTTTCTTGAAATTTTTTTTCTTTTTTTTTTTTCGCATCTTGGAAGTTACTAAAAATAAACACCCAGTTTAGTATTTAACGGTCTTTTCGTTTTTGAGCTACGCTGTCAACACATACACACACGGACACACACACACACACACACATCTTTTTCTAAATATGTTTTCTTCGGACTCAGGGGACCTTAAAACATATTTCCGTTGAAATCGCGATATCCAATTTCTGGATGGAATACAATGCCTTCTCTATCCACTATGTACATTATACATAACAGGCTTGAGAGTATAAAAAGTTAAAAAAAAAAAAAAAAAAATATATATAATAATAATAATAATAAAATAAAAGTTTACACTTTGCTCCCTGCAAGAGAAAAAAATCTGATGTGTTCCATTCACATGACTTTCTCTACATCTCTGTAAAAATTATTGTTAAAAAGCTTATGCTTCTATTTACTTCTTGCTAATCGAGAAAAAATTAGCAGAAATAGTCTTATTACTTGCTTCCTTGTAAATAGAAGCGAAATAAGGGAGTACCATAGCTTAAAGTGATAGTCAAAAGCTGGTTTCTATGTGACTGAAATTCTCTTGTTTCTATAGACACGAGTTGATAAATTCCTGTATGAGAAAAGTAAGTTTTTCAAAGCTGAAACCAAAAACAAGGAATATCTAAAATACGATCAACTCCAACAAAAAAAAAAAAAATATATATATATATATATATATATATATAACATAAAGTGTGTGTTTTAACGTGATATACATTTTTTTTTGTGTGGTAAGTTTTTGTCCATCTCTTACGATTTAGCATTTATACAAAATTCCGTAAAATTTATCCACAATAAAGTAGTCTTCAGAGGCTATTCCCAGAAAATTCAAGATATACACTTTATTTGTCAGGTAAATATCTTTAATATACGATCTTTTAATCAAAGTCGTTACAGCCATTTTTAAGAAAATCAAACATTTCGAAAAAAGTTCCATGTGAAGGGTAGTTAGGGTTTTTTTTTTTTTTTTTTTTTTTTATAGAAAATCTTCGTGTCGCATCCTTAAAAGAAATGAAACGTAAATACCAAGTTTGGTATTCAACGGTCTTTTCGTTTTTGAGACAGACACACACAGGGATCTTTTTGTAAAAATGCTTTTTTTGTACTCAGGAGTCCTAAAACATATACTTCCGGTGAAATTTCGGTATCGAATTTTTAGGTGGAATACAATACCTCCTATATACACTATGTACATGAAAGTAAAACATTGATGTGTTACATTCACATGACTTTCTCTAACTGTTCTACATCATGCTCAGAGTGTACTTATTACTTAGTTCCTTATAAGCAGAAGGAATGCGCTACCCTAAAGGGATAGAAAAATGTTTTAAAAGCAATCGTTATACGATTCTCATTTTAAATTGGCTTCTTTGCTTGGAGTAGAACAAAAGAAAAACGGACATTTCCTGTCTGAGAAAAGTATAAGTATTTCAACATTTAAACCAATAACAAGGAATATCTTGGAAACGATCAACTCTACAACAAAAACATAAATTGTTTGTTGTAACGAGATCTACATTTTTGTGGAATAAGTTTTTGTCTATCTCTTACGGTTCAATCACTATGGAAATTTTTTAAAAAATCAACAGAATAAAGTGCTCTTCGACTATTCTTAGAAAATTCAAAATATACATTTTATTTGTGTTGTGGGTAACTTTAATATACGATATTTTAACCGAACTCGTTAAGAGCCATTTTTGAGAAAAACAAAATATTCAAAAATGTGTCCATGTAAGTTGGGGGTGGAGGGAGTTTCTTGACCTTAAATACAAAGTTTAGTATTTAACGGTCCTTTAATTTTTGAGGTATGCTGTCCACAGACACACACGGACCTTATCCTATTTTTTTTTTATTCAGGGATACTCAAAACAAATATTTCTGGTGAAATCTCGGTATCGACTTTTTGGGTGTAATAAAATGCTTTCTCTATTCTCTGTGTACATAGTACCCAAATACGTCTCATGTTCGGGTTGTTAAAATTGGAAAGCCTTTTGAGTAATTTAACATTATATTACCTCCTAAAACATATGATTTTCAATAATCACTTAAACCCCACATAAGAACAAAATACCGAAGAATAACAAATCCGGGATATATGAAATTCAATGCTCACTGTGAAAAAAATCTGATGTGTTCCATTTACAAGACTTACTGTACACCTCTGTAACACATTACTGTTAGTAAATGTATTATTCTATTTAATGCTCATCGAGATAAATATTAGCAGAAACGCTCTTGTTAGTTAGCTGCTTTAAGTAGAAGAGCAATAAGGGAGTACACTAGGCTAAACCGACAGTCGAATGTTTTAAAATGCGGTTACTATGGGATTGATATCCAATTCTTTGAGTGGCCAGGACTTGACAAGAATCCAATAACAAGAAATATCTCGAAAACGGCCAACTCCACTTCCAAGTTCATCAATCCCACCGTCAGAAAGTAGCGCAGTGTAACAGAGGAAGAAAATGCCATCAACTCCATGACCCAGTAGAGTAAAAGAACTGCGGATGGCACAAGTGTGGCAAAATCATGATCTTCTATTAAAACAAATGTAAGTGCAGTCTCGATTGAGTATTAAGCTCGCCTCAAGTTAACATATAAGTTATGCTCAAAATGATTTCCAGAAGCATCACTCAACTATTGACACATTAGTGATCCTAGAACACGAAGTCGCAGATGCATTTACAACGCAACAATTATCTTGAGCAGTCAGGACATCAAAAAAGCTTGCGACATAGGCAACGAAATATCACTTAGGCGGCAACTTAGAGCAATAATGTTCTCCAGAATCGCAGCACTGATAACGTAATTCCCCGGTGTGACATTATTCCTTGTCGCCATTAATAAACAATACTCCGCCAACTGCTCTCCAGCAACTTCAGTAATGGTCCTTAGACACTAAGTTCTTTGTCCCCCCCAAAACAAAATATATTACTTTCTCCAGGGAAGGAAGGCTCCCAATGACAAAATTAGACTGGTTCAAACATGAAAACAAACTTGAGAAAATCTTCGGTCACATATTTGACAAAATTTTCCATGGACACTGTACCAAAAATGTATTTATTAAAACCACAATTTGTCATACATTGTTTACATTGACCATTTTTGCGTTCTTCCTTGTTATTGTAGAAATAAGTCTTATTTCTTGCTCCCTTGTAAATAGAAGGGAAATAAGGGAGCACTATTGGTTAAAGTGAAAGCCAAAAGTTGGTTGCTATGTGACTGAAGTTCCTTTGTTTGTATGGACAGCAATTGTTAAATTTCTGTATGAGAAAAGTACAAGTTTTTAAAGCTGAAACTAAAAACAAGGAGTATCTAAAAAATGATCAACTTCAAGAAAAAAATGTATATAACATAAATGGTGTGTTTTAAAGTGCTCTACCTTTTTTGTGTGGTACGTTTTTGTCCATCACTTACGGTTTAGCAGTTATGCAAAATTCCGTAAAATTCCTCTAGAATAAACTAGTCTTCAGAGGCTATTCCCAGGAAATTCAAGGTGAACATTTTATTTGTCGGGTAAATATCTTTATACGAAATTTAAATTAAATCGTTAGAGCCATTTTTGAAAAAATCAAAATTTTCGAAAAAAGGTAGCTTGGGGTGGGGGGATTTTTCTCAAAGTCTTCGTGTCGCATCCCTGGAAGATTCTAAACTTAAATACCAAGTTTGATATTTTAGCAACTTTTCGTTTTTGAGCTATCATGTTCATACACACACACACACAGACCTTTTTCTGAAACTAATTTTTTTTATACAGGGGGCCCTAAAACATATATTCCCGGTGAAATCTCGGTATCGAATTTGGAGTGCAATACCTTCTCTATACACTATGTACATAGTACGTATAGAGAAAGTAATAAGACCGTTTTTGCTAATCGATTAGCATGAAGTAGACAGAAGAATAAGCTTTTTAAGAATAGTCTGTTACAGAAATGTAGAGAATGTCAAAGGAGTGAGCTAGTTATGTATGAGCAAAGGACAATTTTTGAGGACATTATCTGCACTGAGGAACCATATGCAATAAATGGCTGCATGCCCACTTTATCAAGACAAATTATGCCATCACAGTAATAATAGCGAATTGGATTTAGTAATATTAAATCAAAATAATAATTCCCCCAACATGGCTGAGGCAACGGTTTTCAAGAAAGGCGCAAACTAAAATATATAATTGGAAAGTAGGTGAAGGACTAACTCAATTTATTTTAGCTACAGCATCTGTGCATTAAATAATATTCAAAAAGACAGAGGGCATTTACTGTATGATTTTAAACAAGCTGACTACAAAAATGAAAGAAGAATATACATCAATGAATTTGAAAGATGAAAATTTAACCAGAGCAATAAAAAACGCCATTCGGAAGACAGTACCAAAAACAAGACCAACATTTTGACGGATAAACCATACAAAACAATGTCTACAACCAGAAAACTAAGAAGAATGTTTCAAAAGTCAAATTGTTTACACAGAAAGAGAAAAAATCTGATGTGTTTCATTCACATGGCTTTCTCTACATCTCTGCAACAAATTATTGTTAAAAAGCTTATGCTTCTATTTACTTCATGCTAATCCAGAAAAAATTAGCAGAAATAGCCATATTACTTGTTTCCTTGTAGGTAGAAGCGAAATAAGGGAATACCATAGGTTAAAGTGATCCTCAAAAGCTGGTTGCTATGTGACTTAAGTTCCTTTGTTTGTATGGACAGGAGTTGACAAATTCCTGTATAAGAAAAGTTAAGTTTTTCAAAGCTGAAACGAAAAGCCAGGGATATCTTAAAAACGACCAACTCCACGAAAAAAATGTATATGACATAAATTGTGTGTTTTAATGTGTACTACATTTTCTGTGCAGTAAGTTTTGTGTATCTCTTACGGTTTAGCAGTTATAC
Organism: Hymenopus coronatus; assembly: GCA_030762935.1. Lineage (NCBI taxonomy): Eukaryota > Metazoa > Arthropoda > Insecta > Mantodea > Hymenopodidae > Hymenopus > Hymenopus coronatus. The sequence continues at coordinate 86,156,215 of CM060887.1, forward strand.
ACAAATCCGTAAAATTCATCCAGAATAAAGTAGTCTTCAGAGGCTATTCCCAGAAAATTTAAGATATACACTTTATTTGCCAGGTAAATCTTTAATATATATTTTAATCAAAATTGTTAGAGACATTTTTAAGAAAATCAAAATTTTCGAAACTTTTTCCATGTAAAGGGTAGTTTGGGGTGGGGGATTTTCTTGAAAATCTTCGTGTCGCATCCTTGGAAGATACCAAACTTAAATACCAAGTTTGGGCTTTAACGATCTTTTCGTTTATGAGCTATGCTGCCCACAGACAGACAGACAGACAGACACACACACACAAACAGGGACATTTTTCTAAAACATTTTTTTGGATTCAGGGAGTCTCAAAACTTGTATTTCCGGTGAAATATCGGTATCGAATTTTTGGGTGCAATACAATACCTTCTCTATACACTATGTACATAGTTCGTATAGAGAGAGTAATAACCTACAAAAAAATCTGATGTATTACACTTACATGACTTTCTCTAGTTGCTCTACAAACCTCCTACAAAAGATTATTCTTCTTTGTACACAATGCTAATCGAGATAAATATTAACAGAATGTTCTTATTACTTAGTTCCTTATAATTAGAAGGGAATAAGGGAAGGCGCTATGCTAAAGTGATTGTGAAATGTTTTAAAAGCTATCGCTGGTCAGCGAGACACAGCTCCGTCCAGACACCTCATTCCGACTTCCGGGCTACAACTGCCTCAGAGTGGATCGTGTGGGCCGCCGAGGAGGAGGCACAGCGATCTTCGTGAGAAACAGAGTAGTCCATAAACCCATCCAGCTCCCACCTCTTCAAACCATGGAAGCCACGGCTGTCTGTGTTGACCTTGGCGGTACGGAAGTTTTACTGGTGTCTGTTTACCACCCACCCCATAGGCAGTTCGTACTAAACGATTACCTTTCCATCCTAACCCTTCATCCTAACGTCATCCTGGCCGGGGACTTCAATGCCAAACATCCGCGTTGGCATTGCGGCCCCCGGGCGGACGCCTGAGGCAATGACATCATACGCATGATAGATGCGGACCCTCAACTCAGAGTAGAGGGCCCTGGCAACCCACACACCATCCACGAGGTCAAGGACGGGCATCCGTTATTGACTTCGCGATCATCAAACAATTCCCTTTTCATACATCTCTCACTTCGATGAAAGCACTTCATTCCGATCATAATCCCGTGTTAGCTGAGGTTAACACACGGGTTGCCAGTCATGACGTCTCGGTTCAAAACCGCGACGTCGACTGGGAATGCGTCAGGGTTTGCCTCAATGACTCCATCCCGCCAAACCCTAGGATCACAGACATCCCATCCCTAGAGGCTGCGGTCCAATCCTTTACCTCCATCGTGGTGCGAACTGCTCATAACCTAACTGTTCACACCCCAGCAACTCTACACCCGGATGTCCTTCCCCTTGAACTCCATCTGCTCATACGCCGCTCCTGGGCTGCCCGCAGACTTTACCAGCGTCACCGCACGCCACATAACCGAGCACTGCTGAGGCGTTTACGCCGAGAGGTCCGGATCCAACTACGCGAGCACAGGGTGTGAGCGTGGGAAGAGACGATGACCCGCTTGAGGCTCGAGGATGGCGACGTGTGGAGAATTGCCAAAGCTCTCCGACACCGCGGAGGTCAAATCACCTCCCCAATCCAAGGCACCCAAGGCCTGGCTTATGAACCCCGAGTCAAAGCCGATGTGTTCGCTGACTACCTCGAAAGGTCTATGAGGCCACGAGACGACCCCCAGGATGAAGACTTCTCGGACCGTGCTCGGCGGGAGGTGCGTTGATACCTTCGACGTCTCCTCGACGAGGCGGACCGACTTTCTGTCATCCGACCCAGTGAACTCCAGGGCGCACTCCGGCGTCTCAACCCCAAAAGATCCTCACGGTCTAACCCCCGCCATGCTCCAATGCCTTCCCATCAAGGCGGTGCTCTTTCTAACCAAGGTTTTCAACATGTGCCTCACCTTGTGCCACTTTCCACGCGAGTGGAGGGAGGCCCGGGTGATATGCATCTTGAAGCCGGGGAAAGACCCGATACACCCATCCAACTACCGATCCATCAGTCTCATATCAGTTCTCTCGAAGGTTTTCGAGAGGCTAATACTAGTCCGCTTGTCCCCTCTCTTGAGCGACATTCAAGCCATCCCAAATCACCAGTTTGGTTTTCGTCCTGGGCATTCTACACCCCAGCAACAACTGAGAGTGGTGGAGGCCGCTGCCCTGGGTTTCCAGGACAGAGCCTACACTGCGGCGGTGTCGCTGGACGTGGAGAAGGCCTTCTCTACGACCTGGCACGCGGGTCTGCTCCTCAAATTCATCCGACTGGAGCTCCCGACACACATCTTATACCTACTACACTCATACCTCAAACACAGATATTTTGTAGTTTCAGTTGCGGGACACAAATCAACACCTAGGCCAATAAGAGGCGGAGTCCCCGAAGGCTCTGTACTTTCTTTAGCGTCTACATGGCCGACCTACCAACAGTGCAGCAAGTCAACATAGCCCAGTATGCTGTTACGTGCTGTTATACTGTACAAACAAACACCCACGCAGAGCCTTCAACCCCATTCAGAGACACCTCTACCTCATCCAAGAGTGGTGCGAGCGTTGGCGATTGTCCATCAACCCGGAGAAAAGCCACGGTATTCTTTTCACCAAGCGCCGCTTTCCCGCAAACTTTCCCACATTCACGTACCTCAGACGAAGGATACAATGGACCAACACCATCACCTACTTGGGGGTGAAGCTTGACAGGGGCGTCACTTTCAGGGAGCACATCAGGGGGCTGTGGTGCCGGGGCAATGGGGCTGCGGCCTCACTGTACCCGATGCTGAAGTCCTCGATGACGGTTCCCCTTTAAGTTGCGCCTCTTGAGGGCTCTCATAGTCCCCTTGTTAATCTACGCCTGTGAGATCTGGGGCATGGCGGCAGACTCCAGTCTGCTGTTGCTTCAGCGGGTACAGAATAGGTGTCTTCGGGCTATCTATTCTGTGCCTCGAGGCTTTCCAACGAGACTCCTGCACAAAGCCTCTGGTCTACCATACCTGGAGGACGAGATTAGGCGTCGGGCAACAAAATTCAACGAAGGGTTACCATTCCATCGGAGCGCCCTCGTTAGGTCTCTCGGGGATTACGATCCCACAAACCGCCCCTTCAGGCGATATCGGCTTCCCCGCATTGCTTGCGGCATCCCCGGTAACGCAGGAGCACCTCCAACAGCTGCTACGGCTAATGCTCCTTATAATCCTTCAAGAGTTGCTTGGATTCAAAATTAAAACCTCAAAACAAACATTTTGATAAACACACACCAGCGGTACACAAGGGCCGTTGCACCATCATAAGCAACCGTCGAGGGGCAACACTTGCCTCCTCCCGTCACTCCACAACCCCAACACTCTCCCGCCATCCTGCAAAACCCCACAATCCCGTCAGAACGTGGTGTTCTCTCCGAGAACAGGGACACGTCTATTACACCTCGGGCTGCCCTCAGCCTGCCAATTGCTCTCGTCTGGTGCAGAGCGTCAACATGGCCCAGTTTGCTGTTGACGTCCTGCTCTACCGCACTGACAGGAACATACGCAGAGCCTTCAACCCCATACAGAGACACCTCCGTCTCGTCCAGGACTGGTGCAGACAGAGGCGGATGTCCGTTAATCCGGGCAAAAGTCATGCTGTTCTGTTCACCAGAAAACGCCCCGAAATAAACCAGATACCCAACTTTTCCTATCAGGGCCAAAGGATAGAGTGGGGGAATTCCATCAAATACTTGGGTGTCATTCTTGATAAGGGCCTAACTTTTCGTGAACACGTGCGGGGAACGTCGGACAGGGCGAAGAGGGCGGTAACCTCCCTTTACCCCGTGCTGGCCTCCCAGATGCCGGTTCACTTAAAGTTACGCCTTTTCAAGGCGCTTATAGTCCCCCTGATGCGCTATGCCTGCGAAGTCTGGCTTCTCTGGTTACAGCGGGTACAGAATAGAGGACTCCGGTCCATATATTCTGTATGTCGACGTTTCCCTTTGAGGCTACTACATGAAGCTTCGGCCCTCCCATATGTGCAAGATGTTATTAGGCGCCGGGCTCAAAAATTCTACGCCAGATTGGGCGAACATGAGAACGTACTTGTCAGATCTCTGGGGGAGTACTTACCCTCTGAACGCCGAAAGAGGCGGTTCCGGGTTCCCCGTATGGCTTGTGGGCACCCCAGGTAACAACGGCTTTAAACCAGCCAACAGCGTAATAGCTGAACAAAGTACTCCCCCCTCCCATTGGGAGAGGTCTATCAAAATTCACCACCATTTAAAAAAAAATAAACACCAGCGGAGCAGAGGAAAGGATGCTGCTTCTGAAAATGCAACCGCTCGAGGAGCCTACCAGCGCTACCTCCTTAACACCAACACTCGAAACCTCAAAATAAAACCTCAACCTTCACCTCATTCCTGTGGTTAAACCCTTACCAGGGTAGGTACACAGCAACAACACTCAGGCTCACCACGAGCCTACCAGACAGAGACAGAGACACACACACACACACACACACACACACACACACACACACACACACGCACGCACGCACGCACGTACTGCTGTGGTTATTGTTAACAAATTAAACGCTATGGTACTGTGTAAAGATACAGTTTCTGATTTTCCCTATCAAATCGCAAATAAAACAGATAACTTGTTCAGCTTTAACCATTAGATTTAAATTATTGAAGCTAAAGAAGCAATTGTTTAAAATATTAAATATAAAGGCTCATCTATGTCTCACACTAGCTAAATGTTGCCCCCAGTTGTTTAGGTATCTTGCATGAATTCTTCTGTTTGGTAACTGCATCCTAGTTTAAGCTAGATTAATAAATAACTCGACACATCAGTAACTTTTGCGAAAAAACAGTAGGTATACAATAAAATATATTACCCGATGTAGTGTTTCCTGCTTCATGTGCATATGCAATTATTTATTTATTCAGTTGTAGCATACTTTTCTCATTTTCTTTCTTTCTTGTTTCCGGGTATTTTCCGTTTTTCTGATTTTCTCTTATTCATATTCGTCAGCCTAATAAATGGCAGGACGAACTTTTTGGCTTTCAGTGCCTGTAAGTAACATGAGATTGTGGCGTAAGTCAGCATTTTTTTTTTAGCATAAACGTGCTTTTCAGAAACCTCTTTTGTGACTTTCTTACCATTATGTAAAACAAATCCTTCGTCCAATAAATGGTTTCTCAATAATTTCAACACGTGAGGAATGTCCATAAGGGGCGATTTTCAGCTTCTATTGCAGGATGCGAGATATAGAATTTCTCTCTTATAATTCCAAGGTTAGGGAGTAACTTCCTATATGATCCTCCCATAACACAGACTAAGGAACGGATTTTGAAACCTGACTTTCGACCATTTGAACAATGTCTGTTAGTAATTCTTTTGTTGCTGTCTCATCAAAATTGTAGTATATCGGTGGTTTCCACTTTCCTGGCAGCTGCAGATCGCAATTTGTGTCTTCAGTGTTGTCATATTAAAAATCTCATTAAAGCTCAGAACCAGATCCTTCTCAAACTCACTGACAGAACTTGCTTTCTGTTGTAATAGGTACACATTTAATTTAATGATGAATTGGGCCAAGCGTCTTTTGATGATTATAGAACTTTTAAGGCATTCTCTCACATAATCATATGCCTTCTTAAACATGCATCTTGAAATTATTTCCTTTGAAATGCCATCAGAGTCCCAATTTTTATATGTACCTGTAAGTAAAACTTGCTGCTGACAAAATGAGAACATTTGCTGGAATGCACGTTCAGCGCTTCTTAACTTATACATTTTGGATTGTACTTCTTGCAAATCATTTTCTAAACGTGTTACTTTCTTCTCTAATCTTAAATTGTGACTTCTAAGTGCTTAAACTTCTGATTTAATGTCCTCTGTATTTGTAGGTGCTGTGTCAAATGACGAGGAAGAGGTATCAGGATTTTCGGAGATATTTACTATATTTATTTCAGAATTGCTGTTTGTTTCTTCTAACACAGCATTTACTGTTGTTTTTCATCTGTGTTTAGAAGCCGTTTTGTCTTCTTTTCTTAGGACTGTTAACTTTCTGATACAAGTCATTAGACAACTTTAAATTTAGATGTGGTAAAGCAATGTGTTTTAATCTTTTTAGGAGCAAGTTTGAGGAGTTCCGCTTTTGAATCCCGTTCATAATCTTCTTCGTTAAAATGTATGGAACGAACGCGGGAATTATCTGGAGAGAAACGATCATCCCTTCTACATAACTGAATCCATCACGTACAACACTCACAAGAAGCTTGAACAACCAAATCCTCATGTAATGAGAGCAACCAGCGACCGCTTCACCAGCTGACGTCATCAGCACGGAAGTTTACTGCGCATCTAGCTGGTGATACCTACCGTATTACTCTATATATATATATATATATATATATATATATATGAATATCCTACTTTTATTTACCTTTTTCTTTTTACCTTGTTTTGCCGTATTATTACTGTTTTCTTACTTTCACAACACCCATGCCCAAGGCGGGACTCGAACCCACGATCCCCAGCGCTACGAAGCACCAAAGCGGAACGCCTATCACACATGATAAAAGAATGCATCTAACAACTGTACATAGCTGTCCTTGCCTCAATGTTGTAAAGCAATCTACTGGTATGATAAGAACTGAGGAGATTCCTTGTAAAGTCTGATATAAACAGCAGAGACTAGTGTATGTGTGTCAGTTCCTTCAATTTAAATTAGCTATGCTCCAATGCCAGTGTACTACACAACTTTACCTCAGAGTACAAAGAGCTTTGTCGGAACACCATACATTTCATGAAATCCACCGATCATATAAAACACATCTAAAGAAGAAAGAGCAAAGCTCTTATCACTAAAGATGTAGCAAATCTCAATAGTGAAGAAGTGTAACACTATTCTGAAATAATTCATTGAGCATTACATTTCAACAGCATTTGTACAACTGTGTATTGAAAACAAGAATTATTGTCATGCTCATGTACCTATTTAATGTCTGTCACACTAAGATCTCTGCAGTCAAGGGACTTAAAATAAAGGATTCTTAAACAGAAAGAGGGAGAGTTACAGGCGCTTTTAAATTCGGGGTTCAGAAAGCTAAGCTCGTTACTGTTTTCTCTTTCCTCTCACACCCACTAGCCCGGTTTACTAAGTGAAATGCTTATAAATGCTTATAGCTGCTCTTTTGCTGAAATACACGTCTCGCTTACTTATTTTATGATTTTTAATAAAAATACTTTATTTTACCCAAAACATGCAAATTTAAACGTAAATTTTCACTCCCAGCTATCACTTTATCATTCAAGCAATTCGTCCCCCATTTTATATCGCGTAATAACTTCATAAGCAATACCTTATAACTTGCTGTAAAAGGGGGAAGCCCAAGGATGGTCTGAAATAACACCGCGAAGTTGAAATTACGAGAGAAACTTGGGTATTATCTACACGTGGTTGGTGAATCCCCGCTTACCAAGCTGTTAGGGCAATCAGTATTCTTCCTTCAGTGGTGCAACGCGTTTTCATCTGACAAGGTGTTATGATCGGTCATGTAAATTAAGAAATGTTACCCATAAAAACATCTCAATCGGCTTTGTTGCGCAAATACATAAACGAGTTTGGAAGTGATATTTTTAGCCTATACGTTAGGATCTTATTTTGTTTGGTGTACGAAAAAAGCGTTTCTACAAAGAAAAAATATGACATTGTACAGCATATTAACACAACGCGTCATAAGGAGAGGGTTAAGAAGAAATAAGTTACATTAGCAACTAATTACAGGCCCTGTATGCGAACAATCGAGTTCAAGTGATACATTTTTCAGAGACTTGTGAGTTTGTACATTCCATAGTGGAAAATAAAGGGAATTTTTAGAAAAATACACAAACAGAAGGGTGCCGGACGAATTTACATTGCAAAAACACTATTTACAACAGTGTTTTCAAGACGTAGTTTGTCATATTCGGGATCAACTAAAGCACTATTGATGAAACCACAGATGCAGCAGGACAATGTAAATGGCGTGTTATTTATGGACGCTCTTTAACTGCTGTGGTTCTCAGCGTCCCATTCTATACTGGGCGTGAAAGACCGCTTAATTTTGTTCAGAGGCCTCTCTATCAGGCTTGAGGTTCTTTTATGTGCTGTAAATCTACGACATGGGACCAACGGCTTTACTTCCCTTCCCAAGGAAGCCATGCTAAGGATCTTTACAACCGGGTTTGAACCCGCGACCTTGGGTATATGAAGTCAGCATGGTAACCGTTACACCACGGAGGGCGATAGCAGGACAATGTGTATGTAGTGCTGTGAAAGCAGTAAATCATTGCAAAATGTTTCAATGACTCAGCTATCTTGTGGCCAGAAGGTCCTCTGTATTGTTTGTTATTTCTTAGTGATGCTGCTCCATATATTGTTAAAGTAGGAACTGGATTAAAAGTCCTTTATCCACGATTTACACCGTGTCGCTGAACCAGTTAAAAGACGTGGATCTTCCTGTGTCTAGCGTGAGGAAAGTAACCGATTAGAGTTGAAAAATGTAATAAAGTCCTTTTTAAGTTGTCTTTACCTCCTCAGCCAGGGTTGTCATACTACGCAGAACATTTCAGTGAAGTAAAACAGTGTTGTGCTCCTTCGGTGCAAAAGATGTAGCACAGGAATGTCTTGCTAAATTTGGCATCCAAGATAGAGTACATCCATACCGTTTCTCCAAAATACCTGCTATTACGTATAACAGTTGGAAGCTCCAAATAATACCTTGCAACATTCACTTTCCTTTGATAGATGACATTTCAGAGACTCGCGGTATTACTAAAACTGTCTTTGGGAAACTCAGTAACGTGTTAACGATAATCCCTAGTTACGAAACACTGTGTAATATTTCTAAAAAGCTTTCTGGTACAGAAACACATATCGAAGAGGAATTCACTCAAGAAGAACTGTGGTGTTTTTCACATGTTCCTATAACGTCATGCGACACTGTATACGACATTCTTCACTGATCTTCCTTGTGTACTGTAACAAGCTGACGTAAGGTAACAATTCTATGAATCAACATATTTATGATTTAATTTGAATTTTTATTTGCTTATTTTTGGTGCTTATTTGACTCATTTTTTCGTGCTTATATGCTTGATTATTTCACCATTTGCTTGTGCTTACAAATCCGGGTTTTAGTGATGAGTGATTGATGGTACGGGAACTTAAGGGAAAAGAGCAACAGGCTTCTCTTGGCCAAATTGCCAAAAATGCGATGTGTTCGAAAGTATCTGAACTGACACGAATGGTGCGAATATGTTTTACAATGGAAGAGACCTTACCGATTGTTAGAAATAAATAGGTATCTCATTTAGGAAGGTAAGGAACCGCCTGGGATCTTTATGCAAACCACCTGAAATTGAATGACTTCCATAATGTATACTGGAGTTTGTAATTTAGCTCACTAATTTACCGCAAGCGTCAAGAGAAATTTTACTAATGTGAAGAATATTAAAATTACGACTTCGAATGTCGCTTAGGCGAAGTCTTTTTCCAGAGTTTCCCCTTTCTCGAGAAGAGGAATATCGAGTAACTGTATGCCCCATGGACACCAAGCTCATTTGAACATCATTTCACCGATTTAATTCTTATGACCAATAAGGTTAAAGGACGTTAAGCTTAATATATATATATATATATATATATATATATATATATATATATATATATATATCTATCTATATCAGTGTTTCGTTCCTACCACTATACCTTGACAATTTGGGATAAAATACATTGTCAATCAAGTCGACGATGTTTGTATGTATATGTACCGCCTGTTTGGAAAAGAATGTGCAATAAGTACTGGCAGTGTAATTAACGTTGGCATTTACTTTAACATATTTGTAATACTCATATATTCATCAATGTGAAACTATTTGTACTAAAGCTGCAATCCCAGCTTGCTCTAAGGCGCTTGAGATATACTTATTTCTCATTAATCAAATTACCACCCTGCTTGAGAGAAAACACATAGCAAAATTATATACTATGTCTTCTGTAAAGCAAATGCTAATTTTAGTATCTGAAAACCTTGAAGAGGTTCTGCTAGTAAAAGATATGGAAGTGCCCGTAGGCTTGAGATGTTTTTATTGCCTTATTTCTTTCTATTGCACTGCTATTCGCAGCGAAATTTCTTGCATGTCTATGTCGGTAACTTCATTCTGATCTCCCGAAAGTCACGAAACCATATCTCAACCTAAAAATATAATTACTCCAGCACTTCGGTCAGCAAGGTGCTATGGAAATACTCGGCTTCGCTGGTGACCACTCTCTTAGTCCACTTGCCTAGGAAGCCAAGTTGAGATGAATTCAAGGATATTTTGAATAGATCTATTCAGATTGTCACAGATTTCAGGTACACATAAAAGTCATTTCACAATCTTACATGAAAATTAAACAAAGGACGCAAAGTGTACATAAGAGGTGCATCATCCAATGAAAGTTACTACAAGCACAAAGTAGACGAAACTTTGCCATAAGTTGCTTCTACAATAAACAGAGTAACTGATAGATAGGCAGCATTCATTGTGTTACTGCTGTAAATGTACAGAATATATAACCCCTATCAGTGGGCGGCTTTTCAATTGAAAAAAAAAGTTATCTAGTCTCATTACTTGCTTCCTGGTAAGTAGAAGGAAAATAAGGGAGTACCATAGGTTAAAATGATTGTCAAAAGCTGGTTGCTATTTTAACTAAGTTCCTTTGTTTGTAGGAGTTGGAAAATTCCTGTATAAGAAAAGTACAAGTTTTTCAAAGCTGAAACTAAAAACAAGAGATATCTAAAAAACGATCAACTCCACGAAAAAAATGTATACAACATAAATTGTGTGTTTAAACGTGCTCTACATTTTTATGTGATAAGTTTTTGTTCATCTCTTACGGTTTAACAGTTATGCAAAATTCCGTAAAATTCATCCAGAATGAAGTAGTCTTCTGAGGCTATTAACAGAAAATTCAAGACGTACATTTTATTTGCCAGGCAAATATCTTTAATATACGATATTTTAATCAAAATCGTTGAAGCCATTTTTGAGAAAATAAAAATTTTCGAAAAAAGTTCATGTAAAGGGTAGTTTGGGGTGGGGGATTTTTTTCAAAATCTTCGTGTCGCAACCCTGGAAGACATTTAAGTTAAATACCAAGTTTATCTTACCGACTTTTCGTTTCTGAGTTATCGTGTTCACAGACACACGGACACAATACACACACACACACGGACATTTTTGTGAAAATACTTTTTTTTTGGATACAGAGACCCTAAAACATATATTCCCGGTGATATTTCGGTTTCCAATTTTTGGGTAGAGTGCAATATCTCCTCTATGCACTATGTACATAGTAGTACGTATAGAGAAAGTATAAAAGAAGAGATATTTAATTAATTCTGTATATCGATGCGAAGGTACAACCATGCTTTGCATTCACATCCGGGCCATATTTCGCTTTGTGCGTAGTTCGCTTGCATTGCAGTCTACTCGTATTTTTCCACAGTGCACTAGCGTGAATAATTCGCTCGTGGCTACGTTAATCAGCTGCGTTAAGGAGGAAAACTATTACAAACGGACGGTACGGCACGGTCCAATTTCATTTCTAGTAAACCAATGCAAGATAATCATTACGAGCGCCCGGCTCGGTTCGGCACAGCACAGGAACGGAAAAAGAACACCTCAAGGGAATCAAAACCGGCGAGGCAGTTTGACCCGAACGGCCAGATAGTGCAGTCGCTCGTATAGTCTGGTAGTGCATTGCTATACGTTGTGTATTCAGTGCGAGAACATGCACAGAGAAGAGTTTTTTTCTATTATGCATCTGATCCAACTTACCACAACAGGAAAAATGTAATGTGTTCCATTCGCATGACTTTCTCTACATCTCTGTAACAAATTATTGTTAATAAGCTTATTCTACTTCATACTAATCGAGATAAGCATTAGCAATGTACATTGCATAAATTGTGTGTTTTAACGAGATCTACATTTTTTGTCTATTTCTTACGTTTTAACAGTTATGCAAAATTCCGCAAAATGCATTCAGAATAAAAACGACTTTAGAGGTCATTCTCAGAAAATTCAAGATATGTTTTATTTGGCATGTAAATATCTTTAATATACGATATTTTAATCAAAATTTTCCATGTAAAGGGTTGGGGGTGTGGGGATATTTTGCAAATCTCCGTGCAGCACCCTTGGAAGATACTGAACTTAAATACCAAGTTTGGTATTTAACGGTTTTTCGTTTTTGAGCTATGCTGCCACACTCACGGACCTTTTCCTAAAACTATTTTTTTTTAATTCAGGGAGTCCTAAAACATGCATTTCCGGTGAAAACTCGGTATCGAATTTTTGGGTGCATTACAATACCGTTTCTATACACACAGTATGTACATAGTACACGTAGAGAAAGTAAAAACGACAATGCATGGAAACAAATTTCTGAAAAGTTTCCAAAACAGACGGTAATTTATATGTATATAAAATCACCAAATTAAAAAAAACAATTTACATTTAATTATTTTCCTTAAAGGCAGTCGCTATTGCACTGTCAAAGCTGTCTAAAATCAAGTGAAACTTTAAATACTCTTGCCAGTGCGTTAAGCATTTGAAATAAATTTATAAAATTGACAAAGAAAATAATGAAACTTAGGTGTTTCAAGACATCATTTTCCAGGGTCATCATCAGGTTTCAACTTATGCACTAACTGCAGTTTATAAGGGTAAAACTTCAGTCCGTTCGCCATAACTCTTTAAAACTTCTTTAATAATAACAGAATTTTAAAAGCAAACATTCACATGTAACCTGCATGCTAAATATCTAAATACGAACCTATATCGACTAATCACAAACGTAAGTGAATGTATTTTGTCTGATTCCCGCGATCCCGTCCATGTTCCTTCCTCTTCTGAAATATATAGATAATGAACCCAGAATCTTCCTCCTGTGCACAAACTGCTGCAATAAACAGCTCTTCTTCTGACGAGCTACACACTTGACATCTATCTGCTGTGTCCGTTTGGAATGGGTGCTGGCTGTTTCGTTCCTGCGCCGAACTGTGCTGTGCTGTCCGCTTGTAATGGGTGCTGGCTGTTCCGTTCCTGCGCCGAACTATGCTGTGCTGTCCGCTTGTAATGGGTGCTGGCTGTTCCGTTCCTGCGCTGAACTATGCTGTGCTGTCCGCTTGTAATGGGTGCTGGCTGTTCCGTTCCTGCGCTGAACTGTGCTGTGCTGTCCGCTTGTAATGGGTTTCCTCCTTTATACTGCGACAGTTGCTGCCGTCAGTTCTGTTCATTGTGCATCTCAAAAATAAAAGTTGGTTCGAGACATTTGTTTTGTGTGTGAATTACATTAGACTATTCTTAATAGTCCACTGAAGTGCCTACCGAAAATTCCATGCCGAAGCATGAGATAACTATGTAGATACTTTCATTTAAGTAGAAATTTCCTGATATTCCAGTTCCAGTCAGAGAGACTGTTAGGGTCTGCTTAATAATGCACCGGCATTTCTTATGTCAGGTGTTTTAATTGTACTCTTATATTTCAAGTACTATATTATTGTAATCTACAACTTGTCAGGCTATGAAATCATTAATATTTATAACAAGCATTGCTAACAATATTGTATCGATAAAAACGTGAATACGTGACACTTCGCTCATTTAGGAATGCGTATTCTTCGTATAAAAGGAGGTGACGAGCAACGTTGTGTGTATTAAGGGACAAGGTCAATTACCAAAGATGGTGTAAGAGAGGCACCTATGCGATATTTAGAAACCAGGGTAAGTTTTCATTGTTTGAAACAATGTGAGCTGATGTATATTTGGAAATATCTGGTTGTACAGGGCCAATAGGATAATTTTAAACAAGTTTTAAGCACGTAAGATGAGGTTGGAGCCCAAACTTACACGCAGACATCGTTTCTGCGACAGTCAGCTCCGTGATTTGCCGCTTCATTTAGAAACAATGTAACTAGTTCGACGTTTAAGAGTAATAATGTAAACATATGAGTACAGTGACTTTCAAATGGATGAGGCCCGCCTGGATAGTGTGGTGGTAGCGTGTCTGCTTCACATTTCAAAGGTCGTGAGTTCGAATCTCGCTTAGGGTGAATTTCCCGGATAACATTTTTTTCGGGGTTTTCCCGTATCCTCAGAAGATGAATGTCGAGCAACTTTAAGCTCCATGGACCCCGAGATCAGTTGAGCATCATTTCACCAATATCATACAGCATCCGATATGACCAACCAGGTTAAAGGACGTTAAGTTACAAAAAAAAAAAAAAAAAAAAAATGATGAATTGAGCAGCACTAGCTGGCACCCAACCGGAGTACTGCTGTTGACAAATTGCATTTCCGCTTAACTGGCGATTAACGCGCTAAGTGATTCCCTCTCTCTACTTCCGTTAAGACAAAATTCACGAGGAAGATATGGAATAATGTTTTTTGGCAGAACCGTAAAAAGAACAGATTTTTAGCTCAAAGAGTTTTCATAATACATATAAATAAACATACCCATGTAACTGATGACAGCGATACGGAGGTGCCACTGGCAGTTCCATTGGATTAAAAGAGCAAGTAATTCATAAACTATTATAATATAGCATTTAAGAAAACGTGTATATAATATGCAAATATGCATGTTCAAGTTTTAAATTTAAAAACTGCAAAATTATAGAAGTTTAGAAAAATCAGTTAGATTTCCTTACATCGCAGTTACTCGCTAGGCACTTTTGCATGCTCAGTGTGCGAGTGAGAGGGAAATATGAAAAGAGTGGGGGTAGCGACCTGGCAACGCAGTGCAGAACTCTTCCCATTTGAAAAACATTAAGTGAAGATCACGTTTATCAAAAGTATTTTTTTAGTGATTACCAGCAACAAATTGCAAGTGAAGTTAATAAATAACTCTGAACAGAACTCTGAACTATTTGTTCCAAGCGCACCACAGCGCTGAAACTACTCAAGGCCTCCTCATATTCTCAAAACATTGAACAAGCCAAAGGTAACCCATAGTTTATTTTTTCAGCGTTCCAGCTTCTAGTTTCGACTGCCACGAGGAAGCTGGGGTTGTTAATCACGAGATCTTCGCATCAACACCAGGTAAAATGGCAGGCAATTATTTATTTTATCGCTCAAGTCGTCAACGACGACGAGTAATATGCGACGTGCACCTAGGTCGTTCCAGTAAGTTTAGAACATTGCGATCGCTAAACGCTAGAAGAAAATTATTTACAAGCTGAATTTTGTAACCTACCGAATGAAGACGGAAGCCGATCGCCTATATATAATCCGAAAAGAATATGAATGGGCCTTACGTTCAAATACTATTGCAATTAATTTCCTTTAGCGTTTCCAAATGCTAAAATAAAATATTTTTTTATAAAATGCGTAACTTATTTTTGCCCCGACCCTGCCGAAAGCACTAGCTAAGCCCTAGTTACAGAGGGTCTTGATCTATATATATAACCGTCGCAAAACTTTAAGGCATGTGAACGCTGGCTTAAAGTTGCACGGAGCGCTGTTGCCAAACGTAGTGGGGATGTACCATACACGTTAGAACATGTTTTACACTCTAGCTATGGTGCGGTCCATGGTTTCCCTAATTAAACTACACATTAAACATCCTTTAAGATTAAAATATTACCTTGATGGTATTAACCCATAAAACACTTTACATCAATGGAAAACAAGCAGTTCAAGGGTGTCTTCGTTTTCTTCGAAAAACTTAATTCCCTTAAGGATTTGGTAATCGACTCTATAGTGTCGTCCCTGGCAATTTCTTGAAGCCGTTCTGCATGCCTGACTCGTGAATTCCATTCGTCTGGAGTTACACTGCGTATTGCTCGTGCTTAAGCTTTTCTACAGCCGCTAATTTGAACGTAGAATTTCTAACGCGACTGAGAATGAATCACTTCGCGCTTGTAAATCGGAAAATCACTTGTCCCAGCTTCGATGGACATGTTCACCACAAAGAGCAATATACCATTTGTATATTAAAAATATTTCAGCTCGAGTTTGAAACACGACTTAACATGCGCATTCACTTTAATAATAAAATAGCACACTACTGCTGAGAAAAGGAACTGAACTTTACAAACTGTGTGGTTTCAGCCATTCTGCGTTATAATGGATGTTGAGTGACGATAATCACGTTAGCTCGCGTTCTAAGTGTCGTACAGGCAGCATTTTTTATGGGCATGATAAGAAAGTAAAATTGTCATATTTCTTTTGCGAATATTTATCCGAGCGTAATTAATGAAGATAACGTTCTCAGTCCAGACACGTAAGTATCAGCGCTGAAGGAGGGGCAAGTACCTATATGGAGGCATCAGAACGGTCCACTCCATATGCCTTTTAAGTTTTGTGAACACTATAAATGACTTGTCTTAGTTTCAAATCCAACAATGCGCACAGTGGTACCAATCATACTTCCGGTGACACATGGGGTTAACAAATAAATGAATGACCTGAAAATTCTAGGATGAATAACTAAGATATCTATACTTCTAACCTTGCGTGCAATTTACCCGTAAAAACGTTTATGAGGCTGATCATCACTAAATATATATTTAGTCATAACTGGTTTTATCGTACTTATACAGCTGGACGAAACAGAAGTTTGACGGAGCTTAGAGAAATCCATATGCGCATTTCCTTCGTGCACTGCAGAATTGCATGATCCACAAAGCAAAGACACTTCCACGTCCTTAAGCTGTGAGATCGATCAGCCTACACTTCTGGGGCAACGTCCGTCGCTTTATTCCATTCACAAAAAGACCCACTAGTGGATATAAAACAGGATTGGTTGCATGGACACATTTTTACAGTTTTTAACACCCATATCAATTTAGAAAAGAATCATTGGGAAAAATTAATGAAAATTATTTACGTGAACTTCTGTTAGTTAACAGGACCATATTTTTACCCACTAGTACTCAATGCTCATTTTCTTTCAAACCATTATACGGTAGATTTCTGAAACGTTTACAGTTCTTTCATGATATTTTAGCCCGCCTCTGTCAAAGTGGGGCGTGACTGCCTTACATCCAAGAGGTCCAGAGTTCGAATCTCGATTAGGATGAGATGCCCGGTTGTTTTACGGGGTTTTTCCTTATCCTGAGAAAGCGAATGTCGAGTGACTTTACGCTTCATGTTCTCCTTGTAATCTCTGATTATTTTTATATTGTAAATTATGTTTTTAATACATTATTCACATTTCCTCCGGCTAGTTGGGCTTCTCAGTAGAACACGTATCTCTTAATAGGGCGTGAGCGATACCATGAGATAACACGTTTGTAACTTTTAGTTTAAGCAATTTATTTTAACTGTTACCAAAGATTTCATAATGTACGTACAACTTATATTTCTGTGTCATCATAACTGAAACTTCACCTACACGTATAACTTAGGTTACGCGTTTCACGTTTATTAAGTTGGTAATCTGCAATACAGAAATACTGGGGGAGAACAAACTGTCTTGTAGAATAACTGAGGACGAACTGAGCTGAGAACATATATCAAACACACCTGTTCTGCCCGTACTATTAAAACTATGCTCTAATTGGCTGGTCTGCCCGCTCTCAGTAGCTTCTCTTCTCAAGAGCCAGTAAAACCTTACCCAGTATCTCACTTAGGCTGCTAGCTCACCAGTAACTTTCACAATTTTATTATCTCACCAACGCTTCTAAGATTACCGTACTCCACACGTTTCCCCCTGGCTATTGTCCACAAAAACCTTGGAAATAGTTCTCTTTTATGGCACGAACAGTTTTAGCAATATCTTCTCTCTTATAACTAGGCCTATGCTAACAGCCTCTAATAATATAATCTTATTTCTATACTACATACATTGATTTACAATATCTTGCTCGTTAATTATCTCTTGCAGTAATTAGTACTGTCTCAAATGCCCCTCTATCAATATGTCGCCCTCCGTGGTGTAATGGTTACCATGGTAACTTCATTCTTCGCAGGTTCAAACGCGGCGCAGGACGATGGATGTTTTTCGGGTGTAAAAATCCTTAGCATGGCTTCCTTCGGAAGGGATGTAAAGCCCTTGGTCCCGTGTCGTAGATTTACGGCACGTAAAAGAACCTCAAGCCTGATAGAGAGGCCTCTGAGCAAAATTAAGCGGTCTTTCACGCCCAGTTTAGAATGGAACGCTGAGAACCACAGCAGTTAAAGAGCGTCCATAAATAACACGCCATTTTTGCCACTATCAACATAATAATACATTTTCAGTATTTTTTTTAACATTTTTATTATGATGATAGTCTACTGAATTTCTGAACGCACTCCACTCGCTAACACTTCGCACACATGTTATAGTATGGTTTCCCTTTCATTTTACTTTTTTGAGGGTTCGTGGTATTTCCCCTTGTATACCCAATATACAGTAGGTACCGTTAGGTGAAGTCTGTTTACAACTCCCAAGTTTGCGTTCATTATCCTTTTCTTCTTTTCCCCCCCCCTTTTTTTTTCTGCCGACGATCTTCTTGTAAAATGTCAATAACTACTAACGCACACTATAATAAATAACGTTTTAAGTACTAGGAAATACAACATAAAAACATCTCTATCACTTAATTTACCCTAAACAATTATTTATATTTACGATTTCCTTTTTTTTATATAACTACTGAATATTTGTTTCATATAATTTTGCATAATCCTTTCAATTATTTACACTACAAATTTCCAATTAACCCTTATTTGCTTTACCTCATAAGAGTATATATGCACATTTTTTTACATGACCCGTTTCCTGTTATATTCCAGTACTATTAATAACTTATTAAGAGGATATACCAAAATGTGTTTCTTCTTCTTCTTAATTCATTACGTCTTGCTGATAGGATTTTAACATCTGTTTATGAAACTTTCCAACTATCTTTCTCGTGAATGGATTGCAGATTACATAAGTGTCCGTTCCATATACACTTATAACTTCATATGGACCGTGATATTTTAAAAACATTGATCTGTTGGGCTTTGTTTGGTGATTTCTTTATCTTTGCCATAACTAAAGCTCCAGTTTGAACTGTCTAAGTTTTCATTTTCTTATCTTCACTATTCCGTTTTCTCTTCTTGCCCTCTCCTTCATTCTTTCCCATACTCTTTAAAAAATGTTCTACCTTTATTTGTTCTGCAGTTTCATTCATGGCGCACGCATTTTATTGCAAATCGTATTCATTTTCTTTACTTTGTGTAGCTCTATGAGTTTGTATCCTGTTATGATTGACTCGTTTAGTAGATTCTGAATAAAGTTTATATATTTGTACCGGTTGCTCTGTTGTCCATGACGAGATCATTTGAAATTACTTTTATGTCCCTTTCCACGGGCTTCGAATGTGGTCTATACCTGGCAGAAAAATAATGTTTAACGTTGTGTTCGTACAATCGTTCTCTAAATTTCTTGCCAGTAAATAAAGTTGCATTACAGCTCAAAACTGCCTGAATAGGTATTTCTCGCATCAAAATGCGATTTATGCATGCGGAACTCGTGGCTTTCCTTACGTACAGGCTGAAAATGGCATAACAAATAAGTAGGAATTTATTTCCAAATTTAAATAGTCTAAATATACTCCCCCCCCCCGCCCCGAAACATCATGATCAATGGCGGCAATGCTATTTTCATTCTTATTCTTTCCAGAACATTGTTTTCGCATTTGAAAGCACGTTTACTTAAATATTTCACTGTATTCAGGTATTCTCGTATTGTGCATTGAGTGATGTTTGCACATGGTTCCTAAGCTAAGCTTCAAATTCGCCCTTGCGTTCATATGAAGTTTTTTCGGTAAAAGCTTGCTTTCAAATCTCGACGACAGTCGTAAGGTATCAACATAGTGTTTATTTGTTGCATCCACCACCTCTTCAGGATCCTGAACGTTGCCCAGCCGCTTTTTTCTGCAGTGGTATTTTCGCAAGCCATCTCGATTTGCGGTCAAGCACAACTCTGGAGACGATTCTCCTGGATCCGAATCTATCGATATTCATGAAGTTAATTCATAAAATAGTAATTCACTCTGATAAAGGTATCGAAATGGATTATGTAACTTCTTCATTCAGCGAGAATTCGTGTGCTATAACAACGAAGGATTTTGAGTTCGATCTGCTGTATAGCCCATATCTGTATTTACATGATGGTCATATGCGTGGTTTAAGTTGAGATAGAGCACAAACATGTTTGCATTGTCTCTAATTAAATGCTTTGGCACGTTTGCGTACGACTGTGCTAAGTAAACTGCATCAATGTTACATTGTCTGCCATACTATAATACGATGCTGTTTCTCATTGTTGACGTCATCGAATATGAATGTTGAATTATCTCTAACTTCGGCGGGCTGATGCAGCTTTTCACCTCCCTCAAACGTATACACACTTAATCAGTTATAGTTTTCAATACTTTGAGTAGGTATTCTCACCGTTCTCGTGTATAGGCAGATTGAGTAAGACGTTTGTCTTACTCGCATTAGAGCTGCCCAGAATGAAAGCCCTGACATTGCTCGGAAAGAATATAATTGTCAAAGTCCCAAATTTGTACCGACAGAGAACGGCTTTGCTTCATTATTTCCATCTTACGACTGAGATTGTAAGGTCAATAGGTTTACTTTTTATTTCCTAGTGCGCTAAGGGCTCTGTACACGTTCGGAAGTATTAGGAATTTATTTATTCTTTAATCCATTCTCTTCCGTTCGAGACGTTACAGATTCTGCGGTCCTGGAACGAAACTACAGAAACGTTTGCTGGGGAGATTTGTATATAAACGGATTGGACAGCGCGTGTAGAGATCACGATTTGGCTACTCTACGTATCAGGACACTGCTTCGAGGCTTTGGCCGATAAGGTTCTCGAGGTAAAGGCGACGCTAGTTTTGGTAAAAAGTTTGCTGATGGACTTCAAGCTGTCATCGTGAGGGAGAAGCTCGCTATGGGTGCTGGTCGTGCTACAGTTCGAGGATGGTACTACCGCCAGTTGCTATGGGGGGATACCTCTTTTAACTGCATTGGGCGCGGCGGTTAGCTTAATCAATGAATAAGAAGCGTGCTGCTGAACGAGCTGCTCGTCACAATCAACATATGGAAGCCTTAGATGCCGGCAAGGGCCTTGGAGGGAAGTGCAGGAAGCGAAAGGGAAAAGGCCTGTATCTTCGTCCGAAAAACTTGGGACGATGCCTGTATATACCCTGGAAAAGGCCTTAAGTAGTGACGAGATTGAAAATTATGCTAGACTTCTAACATTTCTAATTTTAGTGGGTGTAAATGCTCGACAAACTACCAAGAAAACCTAGACATGCAGAGAAGGTTGCAATTAACTTGGATAGTTCACATAATCCAGGATTGCTATACGCAAGTATGGAAATGTATCCTTTTATTTTTTTGGCAATTTGAAACCACCAAAAGAAACCAAGTCCTACCTCGCAAAGTTAAAGTCTTGTATAACAGACAAGGTACCAGGACTTTGATTCTGTGATTTGTCACCTGTGCTTGCAGATTCTGTTATAAAACAGTTTCACGGATCCGTTTACACAATCAAAATGTGTTATACTATCACTATGGGCGGATCTGATTCCAGCTTATCTACCCATCTGAATCCACCACTCCATCTCATTGCTAATGGCGTTTACGAGAATGTGTTATTGAATTACATTTATTCAATACCCAATACTGATCAGAACAATAACATTTTCCATTACATTCGAGATAGAAGACTTGAAACAATTGTGATTCCACTTGGCACTTATGAAATGGATAATATAAAGATTTCAGAAAGAAAGACTCGACAATACATGTTTTTCTAGATCTAATAATAACACGATGAAAGCAGGCATCCAATGTCCCTATGCTATCGATTTTACTCAAGATAGATCGGTTGATTCTCTTCTCATGAACTGACAGAATGTGATGAACTGGTGAATATTTTTAAAGTCAGCATTATACATATCGAGTGTAGCCTTGCTTCTGGATCCTTTGTCAATGTTAAGAGCGGTATTTCTCTTTACGAATTCTTCCCAGCGGTTCCTCAAGGTCTCACGAACCACCCAGTTCTATATATCTACCAATCATCGACACAAATCTTACTGTGAGCTCAACATTCGAGTGGTAGATCAGAACGAGAAACGCCCGACTTCAGAAACGAAGTTATTTCTGTGAGCCTGCACATACAATGAAATGGGAACAATTTTTAAACGACAATTCTATAATAAAAAGGCTCTCTTTTACTTACTCGTTTTCGACACGCCAGCGCTCACATCGTCCAGTCGAAAGTTTCTAGACAGGCGGGCTTCAAGTTTGTGTAATGGATGTTTTGGATGTGTCAGGGTCTCCCACGTTTGATGATAAGATTAGTAAAGAGGAAGAGCACGTGTTCCGCGTCGGCTCTCGAAGCAAATAATGAAATGAGAATACCATGCCAGGCTGAGGATTTGACACGCTTCCTCACAGAAGGACCTCTTACCAAACCCAAAGGAGAGGCAACACAGTCAGCGCTAACCAACGATTTCCTGGCGTTAATGTTAGACGAGGTTCCCTTGGATATGAATGGTACTTCTATAGACAGTACAAGTAATCCAGGCATTTCTTTGACTATGCCTAACTATGCACCTCTCAACATTTTGGACTTACAGAATCGTTTACAGAACGCCGTTGAACCTATTCCGGAGAGGATGTTGACATCGTGAACGCATCGAAAGGTAGATTCAATGCTTCCGTTCCTCTCTCAATGCTTCTAGAGTTCACAGACGATCACAAGGAGCTCATTCTTAATACAAGTTTGAATTTGTTCCCATTGAATCAAAAAGCTCTAATCATTGCATATTGGGCTACGATCTATCAGTTATCAAACTAAACAAAATCGAGAGATGGAGCTCCATTTAAACAACACGTTTCTAGACCGGGCCACCTTTTCCCCTGATCTCCCATCTTGTAATTATTTTTGTGGGGACAAAACAAGACTCCCGTCAACTCTGATGAGGATTTTCTGGCGAGGATATTGGGGGGAGTCTCGTACGCGAGGCTCTTGATGTGTCCCAACACAAACTAATATAGTAGAAGATCAGGGGAACATGGTGGCCAAGTAATATCAGCGCCGCGTCCAATCCAACGTCCTGGAAACATGTTATTTAAATGACCTCTGACATTGTGTCGAAGTGAGCAGGACCTCCATCATGCTGGAACACACCCAACATCGTCTTCTGGAGCACATCGACTAAGAATTGGCAGTAAAGGATCCTATTTAACTGCGGTGAAAGAAAGGTACTATGACATCCCTTATGTTGACTCTGAACTTGTGTTGATCAAAACTCGCATGCGGATTTACATGATTCCAGACGAGGCTGTTTTTTGGTTTAATGCCATTCCTCCCTTTGTGAAACAACACTCTCGGGAAAAGAAGTCCGGCTGTTCACCGTGCACTGTTCAGAGACCCAGTTACAAAACTGCACTGGGGAACGCTGGTGTCAAGACCTAGTCAATCTTCCTGCCATACGCTGACATGATTTGTCGCCATAGTACATGCAATAACACGGCTACTGTATGCGACGGGTTCGTCTTCAGGCCTATGCTTAGCCAGGGATCCAGTTTCTCGCAGGCGCTGTGAACAAGGTTGCTGTCGTTGAGAGTATCTGACTGCGAGTTTCCTCTTGCCTCTCCATAAACAAAATGGAGATCAATTAACTCCGAACAAAAGGTATGCCTTGGCTACAATGCGAATAACTCAGTTTCATAGCAGACAGAGGAGAATGCAACACATTCGCCTGCTCATTAATCCCTGCTACCAATGCAGCAATGTATTCTAGTTACAAGTTCAAACGCGCCATGTGAGTACATCCCTAAAATGTACAATGTTTTGAGACAAATACCACAAATGAAGATCTGGTTCACCCCAAACTTATAACATTCACCTCATTGACAGTTCGAACGTAGTTTGATAGACCACCCTACTGACTGCGCCACAACAGACGAGTAATCTAATTCTACTAACAGTAACAGAAGTGGTGAAACACATACGCTATAAATCTGAAAGTATCTTCCGCAAACTCGATACGGCAAACCATGCTACAAACAATGCACAGGGAAAACGGAAACATTTTAAAACATAGCACATGAGTACCTCAGTAAAATCACTTAAAGTTTTAAGTAAACACTAACTTGAAAATTCGGTTCACGTGCTAGGATAACAGAAACAAAAAACAAAACAAAAGGAACTGATGCGCTCCTTTAACATGACTTTCTCTTCACCTTTGTAACGAATTATTGCTCAGAAGCGTATGCTTCATGAAAATATTAGCAGCAACTGTCCTTATTACTTGGTTCCTTGTAAGTAGAAGGGAAAAATCTGTTGTGTTCCATTCACAGAATGTTCTCTAGCTGTTCAGCAAACATACCTTTTATTCAAAAGAGTAATCTTTTATCTACATCATGCTAATCAATATAAACATATGCAGCTTCCTTGTAAGAAGAAGGGAAGGAAATGCACAAACTACAGAGATAGTCTAATCCTTTACAAGCCGGTCGCTACGTGAAAGAGTTGAAATTCCATTCTCTTTGCTCGCCAGGAGTAAAAAGAAAACGAGAAACGAGAAGAAAGATGTCTTCCCGTTTGAGAAAAGTTTAAGTGGCTTAAAATTGAAACATATAACCGGAACATCTGGAAAACGTTAAATTAAAAACCATCTGAATTGTTCCATTCACATGACTTTCTCTACATCGCGTATTCTTCTGTCTACTTTATGATAATCGAGATACTTATTAGCAGAAATGTTCTTAATTACTAGCTGCCTTGTAAGTAGAAGGAAAACAACGGAACAACTAGGCTAAAATGAATGTCAAATCTCTTAAAAGCTGGTTGCCATCCGTTTCTATGCAGACCAGGAGTTTACAACTTTCAGTGTGAGAAAAGTTTAAGTATTTTAAACCTGAAACAAATAACAAGAAATGTATCAGAAATGGTCAATTCCAAGAAGAAAAAAAAGTATATGACATAAATTGTGTGTTTTAACGTGATCTACATTTTTTGTGTATTAAGCTTCTGTCTATCACTTGCGGTTTACCAGTTACCAAAATTCAGCAAAATTCATTCAGAATACAGAGGTTTTTTGAGGCTATTCCTATAAAATTCAAGATACACATTTTATTTGCCATCTTTAATATACGGCAATTTAATCAAAATTGTTAGAGCCATTTTTGAAAAAATTAAAATTTTCGAATTTTTTTCCATGTAAAGGGTAGTTTGGGGTGGAGAAATGTTTCTCAAAATCTTCGTGTCGCATCCAAGTTTGGTATTTTTCGTTTTTGAGTTATCGTGTTCACACACACAGACACACCTTTTACCAAAAATGCTTCTTTTGGATGTAGAAGAACCTAAAATGTGTATTTCTGGTGAAATTTTGGTATCGAATTTTTGGGTGGAATGCAATATCTACTCTATACAATATGTATATAGTACGTGTAGAGAAAGTAAAAACAAAGTAGATGACAAATTTGTGTAGTAAGTTTTTGTCTATCTTTTACGGTTTACCAGTTATACAAAAGTCATTCAGAATGAAGAGGTCTTTAGAAGCTATTCCCAGAAAATCAATATATATATATTTCGTTTGTCATAAAAATATTTTAAAGTAAGGTATTTTAATCAAACTCGTTTGAGCCATTTTTGAGAAAATCAAAAATTTCGAAAAATGTTCCATGAAAAAGGTAGTTAAGGGTGGGGGGATTTTCCTGAAAATCTTCATGTCGCCTCCTTGGAAACTAAACACCCAGTTTGGTATTTAACGATATTTTAGTTTTTAAGCTATGCAGTCTACGCACAAACGCCTTTTTTCTAAAAATCTGATGCGATCCATTTGCATGACTTTCTCTACATCTCTGCAGCAATGGTTGTTAAGAGCTTATTCTTCTTTTTACTTCATACCAATCACGTAAAAAATTAGAATTCAGAAGGTCCCAAAACATTTATTTACGGTGAAATCTCGACATCGAATTTTTTAGGGCAATACAATACCTTCTCTATACACTATGTACATAGTACATGAACAGAAAGTAAAAATGTAAAGTGTTCCATTCACATGATTTTATCTACATCTCTATAACAAAGTATTGTTAATATGCTTGCTTATTCTCCTATGTACTTCATGATAATCGAGATATACATCAGCAGAAACGGTCTTATTACTTAGATCCTTGAAACAAGTACACTAGGCTAAACCGACAGAAAATGTTGCTCCTCTGAGACTGAAATCCGTTTCTTTGCGTAACCAGCTGTTGATAAGTTCCCGTTTGAGAAAAGTACAGGTATTTTTACAACTGAAATCAATAACGAATACCTCAAAAACGGTCAACACCACGAAAAAATGTATAAAACATAAATTGTGTGTTTTAACGAGCTCTACAGTTTTTGTTAAGTACTATTTTTTGTATCTCTTTCGGTTTAGTAGTCTTCAGAGGCTATTCGCAGAAAACTCAAGATATACATTTTATTTGTCACGCACATATCTTTAATGTACGGCATTTTATTCAAAATCTTTAGTCATTTTTGAGATCACAATTTTCGAAACTTTTTCCTGGTAAAGTGTAGTTGCGGATGGGAGGATTTTCTTGAAAATCTTCGTGTCGCTTCCTTGAAAGACACGGAACTTAAATACCAAACTTGGTATTTAACGGACTGTTCTTTTTTAGCCATGCTGCCCACAGACACACACGGACATATTACTATATATATATATAGTTCAGGAGTCTCTAAACATATATTTCCATTGAAATCTCGTTATCGAATTGATGGGTGCATTACCATACCTTCTCTATGCATTATGTACATAGCACGTGTAGAGAAAGTAAAGAGTTTAATACTTTGAGCGAGGTTTGAACCCAGCCTACCTAGGACTACCAGACTGGGAGCTGAGCTTTACGATAAAGAAACGCCCCTCTCTGATTTGTACAGGTTTGTACAATGCGAAATTGAAGTTCAGGTCCTTGGCTGACGGAGCTTTTTCTTCAGAATAACAAAACTTATTACTTCGAAAGTACACCATTGGTAGCTATTTTCGCGCTTGGGGGTATAAGAGCGCAAGGCAGCATCGTATGTGTATATGCAACTATCAGTATTCCAGCGTAAAAACGTTACTTAATTGCAAA
Source organism: Hymenopus coronatus (assembly GCA_030762935.1). NCBI lineage: Eukaryota > Metazoa > Arthropoda > Insecta > Mantodea > Hymenopodidae > Hymenopus > Hymenopus coronatus. The sequence goes on from CM060887.1 coordinate 86,183,438, forward strand.
GTTCGTAGTCACAGGTCATAGGTGCCTCAGTGTGATCCCAACTCCTGAAGATTTGTCAGTTGAATTCTGTAACACCTGTGTATACATAAAAGTTCGGAATCCTATCTTAAATGACAAACTGTACCTTAGGCTACGATCATCATGAAAATGCAGATTTAGAAAATCACATAACTTTTCTTCATTTCAAATCCTTGATATAAAGCTCCTACCCCAAGCTCTGCATTTTAGCTCGCGCTCTCTCTCTCTCTTCCTCATTCCTGTTGTACCTTGTAATAACATTGTTCAGGCTGTTTCTTGAAACAGTAGTACGTTTGCGGTGTGTGGACCTGTAGAGATTTTCACGTCATGAAGGGACATGGGCTCTTATGGACCATGCTTTTCTTATGGAAGAATCAAGTGCGCCGTTGCCAAATGTGTGTTTTTTTCAAATGCGATTAAGATAAAATAGGAACGTGCATTTCGGTATGAAATGTGTGAAAGAATACAATGGTATGCACGAAAAGTCTTTTGTATAATTGTACGTTTTTTAACATTATAAAATATAAACTTTTTTTTTTGAAAGCAGATTTTTAACTTCTCGCTACGAACGTTAAAATATGGTGTTAAAGCAAATTAATTGCAATGAAAAAATCTGGATTATTCGCTTACTTTCATAGTCCAAGTTGGTAATTAGATTATATCAATATGTCAAAACATATTTATTAAAAAAAATAAAGTTTAAAACAAAGTGTTTGGATTCTTCCTTTATACGAGTAGAGTGGAAAATGTCATCGCTGGCTAATTCTCGTTCTACAAGACCACGCAAAAACTTCCAGCGACAAAGTTATCAAGGAAATAGTGAAATTATTTTTTATGTACACATAGAACATCCAGAATCAAGGCATCCTTGAATCAAGGCAAAGCGCGCAAGGCTCCAGCGGCAACAAAACCTGGTCCTCGTGTCTTGGAAATGATAAAAACCAGATGTGGTATGACAGTTCAAGGGGGCGATAAGGGGTCGTACTTCAGTGGAGGCTTTTAGTAGGTTTTACTAGTCACCCAAGATCAGTGGTTAAATTACTGCAAACACGTTGAAGGGATAAAAGAAGATATGTGGAAAGCAGATCAGCTGTAGGATGGTATCGAACCTGTCATTATTAGGTTAGCCAGCAGTTCCTCCAGTTCTTGTGAGGACAGTGAACAGGCCAACCAGGAGACCTCTTTGGGTGTTGAACACATGTCCGATTATTAAGCGTATTACATTTAGGTTAAATGTAAAGTGCTGACAGTTATTAAGAGAATGCAATAAACTGAGGCATAAATGAATTTCACTAGGAATTAACTGAAAAATACACAAAAGTTATTGCCCTAATTAAACGGTAATGGTGCAAGTACAATAATGAATGCAATGACCTATAATAATAATAATAATAATTATAATAATAAACCTGGTTGTGAGCGAAAGCGGCGCAAGGCTGCACAGATTCTCCACAAGAGCTATTGTGCCTTCATGACGTGAAATCCTCTATATTAATGTTGTTGCAGAGTTTTTTGACAGCAGGTGGTTGAACGGCAGCAGATAGGATCTTGTGTCTTTCTAAAAGTCTCAACTCCGGCTCACGACGCTAAAGCAATTGAACAGTGTTCCGGAACTTACTGGAACGGAATAGTCTACACCTGGATAACAGGCAATCCCTCTGTTAAACGTCATTTCAGTTTAGGCCATTCTAACAGTACCGCTGGAAATACTGTAGAAGCTGTAATAGCACAGGCGTACACATTAAATCGCATGCAAAGGCCTGAAGACCTTGAATTACTAATAACGTAACACATGCAGTTTTAACGTACATAAAATTAGTTATGCTACGAGCTTTTGTCTTTTATCATGTAAAAATATTCCTTCTTCGGTCTGGGTGGCTCAGTTGGTTGAGCGCTGAATTTCTGTTCCATAGCCCAATTAAATACATTTTACAATTATTTAAATTACTTACTAACCCAATTAATTTCTACATTTATTAAATTCAATAATAGGGTCTTCACGTTAAGTTGCTTGTCAAAACCGCTGCGGCCCTGGCAATAACAGCGTCGTTAACACGTATTTTACTTTTGTTTTAATATTCCTTCTTACTCACGAGGATTAAGTGAATTGACGGCTTTAAGGTAAATTATATCATAAGTTTTAGTAAATGTACGACTTTTGCAAACTTTAAAGAAAACAACTGTACACGAGGGCATGATTCCAAATTGCGGTTCTGAGCTTCAATAAGGAAAATATTGGCAGAGCAAAAGTACTGCAAGAAGGTAACCAGTTCCATAACACCATTAATATATTACTTGTTCCAAAATATTAAGAAAAGCAAATTAATGGAAGCAATAATTAGTGCCGAAATCTGTTTAATTGTACACCTTTGCACACTATATAAAGACATGCACTCTCAAATAAGAAAATTTGATTCTATTTTTACTTTCTCTATACAAACTATGTACATAGTGCATAGAGAAGGTATTGTATTGTACCCAAAAATTCGATACCGAGATTGCACTGGAAATACATGTTTTGAGACTCCCTGAATCCAAAAGAAAAGCATTTTTAGAAAAATGTCCGTGTGTGTATGTGTGTGTGTGTGTGTGTGTGTGTGGGCACCATAGCTCAAAACGAAAAGACCGTTAAAGCCCAAACTTGGTATTTAACTTTGGTATCTTCCAAGGACGCGACACGAAGCTTTTTAAGAAAATCCCCCACCCCAAACTACCCTTTACATGGAAAGGATTTCGAAAATTTTGATTTTCGAAAAATGGCTCTAACGATTTTGATTAAAATATCGTATATTAAAGATATTTACCTGACGAATAAAATGTATATCTTGAATTTTAATAGCCTCTGAAGACTATTTTATTCTGAATGAATTTTACGGATTTGTGCATAACTGCTAAACCGTAAGAGATCCAAAAAACTTACTATACAGAAAATGTAGAGCACATTAAAACACACAATTTATGTCATATACATTTTTTCTTGGAGTTGATCGTTTTTAAGATATTCCTGGCTTTTCGTTTCAGCTTAGAAAAACTTACTTTTCTTATACAGGAATTTGTCAACTCCTGTCCATACATACAAAGGAACTTCAGTTACATAGCAACCAGCTTTTGAGTATCACTTTAACCTATGACACTCTCTTATTTCGCTTCTACTTACAAGGAAGCAAGTAATGAGACTATTTTATTTCTCGATTAACATGAAGTAAAGAGAAGCATAAGCGTTTTAACAATAATTTGTTGCAGAGAAAATCATGTGAATGAAACACATGAGATTTTTCAAAATGTTGCCGCGAGGAGTGTGTTAAGAGAAAGAATAAATTGGCAATTACGATAAGGCAATGAAATTCCTGGAGTCTCCTGAAAGCAATATTGGGAGACAACATCAATTTTATTAATAAAAATAAGACTTCAAAAGTAAAATTAATGAAAAAAAAAAAAACAAAACAAAACCTCATGAGTTACAATCACATGACTTTCTCCATATATCTGTACCAAATAATTACTAACAAGCTTATTCGTCTATCTACACCATGCTAGTTGAGATAAACATTAACAGAAATTGTCCTTTTTCTTGGTCCCTTGTAATTAGAAGGGGAAAAAATCTAATGCGTTCCATGCTCACGATGTCCTCTAGCTATCGGAAAAGAAATCTTTTATTCAAAAGATTAATCTGTTATTTATATCATGATAAACAAGATAAACATAAGACGATTGGTCTTAATACTAGCTCCTTGTAAGTAGAAGAGAAATATAAGAAAATGCACAGGCTAAAGCGATAATCTCGTCCTATAAAAGTAATTCGCTATGTGAAATAATTGAAATTCCATTCGCTTTGCTTTCCAGGAGTAAACGAGAAACGAGAAGAAATATGTCTTCCCATTTGAGAAAGGTTTAAGCGGCTAAAATTTAAACTAATAGTCCAGAATATCTCGGAAAGATTAACTGTACAAAAAATGTGTATAACATAAATTGTGTATTTTAATGAGATCTACATTTTTTTGTCTAGTAAGTTTTTGTATATCTCTTACGGTTTGCCAGTTATACAAAAGACATTCAGAATGAACAGGTCTTCGGAGACTATTCCCAGAAAATCCAAGCTATACACTTTGTTTCTCATAAAAATATCTTAAACATACGGTATTTTAATCAAAATCGTTACAGCTCTTTTTGAGAAAATCACAATTTTTGAAAAATGTTCCATGTAAAGGTTAGTTTGGGGTGGGGGATCGCATCCTTGGAAGATACCAAACTTAAATACCAAGTTTGGTATTTAATGGTCTTTTCGTTTTTGAGCTATTCTGCCCACAGACACACACACGGACATTTTTCTAAAAATGCTTCTTTTTTTTTATTCAGGGGGTTTCAAAATATGTATTTCCGGTAAAATCTCGGTATCGAATTTTTGGATGCAATAAAATACTTTCTCTATACACTGTGTATATAGAACGTGTAGAGAAAGTAATAAGAACTGTTCGAAGAATAAGAACTTGTCAATGTTGGGACTTAGAATGCTGTACTAAATCTACATAATATAGTGAGAAGATTTTGTTGAAATGGTTATGGTAGTGATAAAGCTTGATTTTTGTTAGAAGTGTTTCCTTCAGTAGGGAAACTACGGCCGTTTCTTGGACTCTTCCGCCAGAGATTGATATTGAACAACCAATTCTATCACCTTTGTACGAATACTTTGAATCCTTCGCACATGGTAAATTAAGGAAAAGTTGTTGGTGTTTGAAAACATATATGCAGATATAATAATGCATAGCAACAAATAGGAAGAATTGTTCAAAGAGCAGTCATAGGCAACACCACTAAGGTTGCATGTCGGGTGTCACGAGTTCGGAGTCCGAAATACAGAAAAGATGGGAAACATTTACGATACTGCTATATATGAAACTTTGTTCAACATGCTACCATCTTTTATTTGTTATTTTATTTCTTTATTTACTGCATTTAAACATCCACCTTAACTCTCACAGCGCTCCAAATTGGTGATCCTCACAAAACGTGGAAGACGCACAGCATTGACGTGCTCATGACGTAAAATTTATCTTATCTATGTGAAGCATTGTGCCTATTTGCACTTCTTGGCAGTAGGTAAATATGGCATTACGCCTACGTGGTTAACCCGACTGCCTCTTCAAAGAAGCACAGCGAACGATGTGAATGAATTAGTTAACGGTTATGTGAAAAATTAAATATGTTAAAAACCAGATTGTGTTTGCTAGAGATAATGAGCTGAAGTATGTGCTTCAGTGTGGGAAAGCAAAGGAAGGCTATTTGGAATATTATATGGTACACCTTTATGGTTACGGTCCTTTTAGTTTAATTAGCATTCATTAATCAAAAGAATGTTTAAAATGTGGGGTGATTTATTTACGAGGAAAACGTAACTACCGCTTTCTGTCTGCGACGAATTAAAACTTGCAGACAATAGCCGTCCTTATAGATGACACAGGAAACCTTGTGATATAAGTATAGTGTTAGGTTCCTTGATAGTATTTCAGTTGCAATTCTGCGAGCAGCAACTGCTTTTATTGACTGATACATATGCCCCACGTAGACATCTTAAAAATGACCTTTTGCTGCATCATTTTTATAATACAGCCCATAATATGTGTTATTATTTTCTGGGTTCAGCCGAAAATATTTAAAACACCCAACATAAAAACAAAAACCAATAAAAACTATTGCTATTGAAACAGAAAAACATGGATACAAAACAAATTTCAATAAATGAAGCAGACGAATATATTTTGCTTTACGAAACCAAATACCTATAATAATAATAATAATAATAATAATAATAATAATAATAATAACACCAAAACAACATAAAATGAATAAATTAAAATATAAATTGATTAAATGAAGAAGAAGGAAATATTAAAATGTCCCAAAACAAAAACTCTAGATTAATAAAATGAATAAAACAGGAGAAAAGAAAGATAAGACATTGTATATAAAACATGAGAAAACAAAATGAAGGAAGGACAATGACAACTAATTATAATAAAGCATAAAGAGCAGAAAAAAGTATTTGACAATAAAGCAAGAAGAACTGTTTCGTATAATGAACGTATAAGAAACACAACAGGTATGTGCTAATCCAAGGCCCCAATAATAATCTGTTTACTTTTTGGTAATTGACAAATATAAGCACAAACGGTCTTATTATTTAGTTCCTCATAAGTAGAAGGGAAATAAGGGAATATACTAGGTTAAATCGACAGTGAAATGCTTTAAAATGTGGTTACTAGGTATCCGTTTCTTTGCATGACCAGGTGTTGACAAGTTCCCGTATGAGAAAACTAAGCATTTTAAAAGTGAAGCTAATAACAGGGAATGTCTCAAAAACTGTCAACTCCACAAAACATGTATGTAACATAAATTGTGGTTTTAACGAGCTCTACATTTTTTTTTTCCCGTAAGTTTTTGTCTATCTCTTACGGCTTATCAATTATGCAAAATTCATCAACAATAAAGATGTCTTCAGAGGCTGTACCAGAAGATTCAAGATATACATTTTATTTATCAAGTAAATCTCTTTAATATACGCTATTTTAATCAAAATCGCTGGAGCCATTTTTGAGAAAATCAAACTTTTCGAAAATTCTTCCATGTAAAGGACAGTTGGGGTTGCGGGGATTGTCTTGAAAATCTTCGCGTCGCATCTTTGGATGATACTGAACTTAAATACACATACGCTTTGTTGTGCTAGTTTACAATGTCGGTGTTGATTGAAAATCCCGCCGCTTGTGAAATCAGATCTATGATTCGTTTTCTGAATGCTAGGAAAGTGAAACCAATTGAAATTTATTGGCAAATTTGCGTCGTTTACGGACAAAATGCGATGAGTGATTCAATGGTGAGAAGATGGGTCCGACAGTTCAATGACGGACGTAGTGAAGTGCACGATGAAGAACGAAGTGGGCGTCCATCTTTGGTTACAGAAGAACTGGTTCACGCGATTGATGACAAGATCCAGGAAAACCGCGAGTTTACAATTGAGGGGGTCAACGAACAGTGGTCTTATCCAGAAAAATAAATGCATCACACTAATAAAAATTGTTAGGCATATCTCAACATTATGTTAACAGAACTCAATGTGTTGTTGTGTAATAATCTGGAAAAGTGTCAGTGAACAATCAGTTCGATTAAAATTAGGTTTTTGTTATTCTCAAAGAAACCAGGTGTGTTTAACTGAGTTATGCTCCATTTTTTAAAAAGATGGGTTAGACCACTGTTGCACTGACCCCCTCAATTAGTGCTCTCGCTATGGAATGTCCCCAAAGCTCACGATCACTAATTCATGAAATTGTTACCGAAAAACTGAGATTTCGTAAACTTTGCTCACGTTGGGTACAATACAAAACGGATGGTTAGTGCACTTCAGTTATTAACCCGTTATGATGAAGACGGCGAAGAATTTCTAACACAGATAGTCACAGGAGATGAGACTTGGGTTTCTTATGACACTCCTGAAAGTAAGCGGCAATCAATGGAATGGAGGCACACTTCATCCCCAGCAAAGGTTAAGCCGAAACAAATCTTGACACCTTGAAAAATGATGTGCACAGTGTTCTGGGACTGGAAAGGCATCTTACTCATTGATTTCTTACCGCGTGGTCAAACAATCAAAGGAGATTTTGTTGGAAAACAAATCTACCAAAAATAATTTATTTTTCTATATTTTTAACGACTTATTGAACGAACCTCGTATTCACTTTTATTTGTCTTTTGTTTTTCTCTTTCTTTCTTCGCTTTCCCTACTTTATTTCGTTTCTTAAAGCAATACTTTCTCTCCATTTATTGAATTTGGCTTTGTAATTTTTTATAGTTTTGTTAGCTTTTGCTTTGATTGGTTTTGGTTTTTATGTCCCCCTTTTAATATTATAGCCTGCTACGTGCTTAGTTCTTAAATCTCTTCCATTTACATTCTTTTCAGATTTGATCCTTTTTCGACTTTAGTGGTTTTGTTCTAAAGTCATTCTTCATTTATTTACTTTAGGCTTTTCGTTTGTTCATTTCTAATGCTCTCATATTTTCTGTACTGCTTTCTTTCCTTCTTGCACAACTTTTGTTCGTGTATTACATTTATGTTTCAGTGTCGTTCCTTCTTTATTTATAATGTCATGTTTGTATTTCTTTTTTTTTTTCTTCTTTGTTTTTTATGTACATTGGTTTTTCAGTTGTTTAGCCTATTTGCACTTTAGATATTTCTTTTTCATTCACAGCATTTTTGGCTTTTTGCAGGGTTTTTATCATTCAGATTCTTCCCTGTTTCATTATTTGTCCCGTGGTTGTGAATGGTAATGCTCTTCTCATATGTCCAATATCTTATCATATTACTTTTTTTTAAATGTTTCTATTGTCATCATTTCCGGTTCCCTTCCACATATCCTTCAATGGCCTATGCAACCTCGGATTTTCTGCTACAACCTACGGTAGTCGATTTGCGTTGGGTGTTTTGTACTGTAAATGGAGAAATATTTCATTCAGAATTTGTTATTTTGTATCACTGATATTTTTTTTTACTTCTGTGAACACTTCATACTATCGTGTCGTTTCCGGTTCTCTTTCCCATTTCTTTCAACAGTCTTAACGGGTCCATAGAACTATTCGGCTACGATAGCGAATCGCACTATAAATCTGAACCACTCGGTACTGTTTTAGAATTCGATGTCTGGCCTCTGTAAAACAAGTTGGGCAATCTTCGCGTCGCACTTTTGGAAGATACTAACATAAACACCAAGTGTGGCATTTATTTAAGTTTTTGTTTTTTGCCTTACACTCTTCAAAACCAGCCGTATACTAGGATTCTGATGTATTATAATCGCAGGACCTCGCCCCAATGTTAAGAACTGCAGAAGTTATCCAGCCAAATCCCAAGGGTTCAACCACAAGTATTTTTTCACGCTTACTCATATAAAGAACACCATTCAGCTCCAGGCCCAATGCTGTGCTCGTATATTGCAAGCTTGGCATATGAAATAAGTTTGCACAAATGAGGAACAGTTTCATAATGCAGCGAAATAGGCTACAACATTCAAGAATATAAAAAGTCTGACAAAATGTTATTTTTGTAAGTCACAGGAGCATAAGCCCAGTCGATGCGATGACCCTAATATAAGAGATTTGCACAACCCCAGGAAAGGGAGAAAAGGAACGTTTTTGCGAATTAGACACGAACTTAATACAAGTAAATCTAGGAGGAGTAAACAAGCTATGAATATGCCTCACACAAATGCGTAATGTACTATGTCAATATATTATAATTATTATTATAATAATAATAATAATAATAATAATAATAATAATAATAATAATAGCAGCAGAAGCAAAGATAATTGAAACAAATGTTAGCCTTGAATGGATAAATGATGAATTATAAATGCTGGCATTGTGTGTGCGTGGGGGAGGGTGGATGAGTGGGTGAAACCAATAAAATGGTTATATATTCCTTTTATGTATCTCCTATAAAACAATCAAACAAAAAACAAAACAAAAAAAAAATTAGGAGGAATTACAATTCTTAAACAAATAAAGACCCAACATTAAACAGCTAGAAAAACAGTAACATTGGTGGAGGCATACAACGCAAAAGCGTTCTGCTGTGGGTCACGATAGAAAATAAAAAATCTGATGTGTACCATTCACATGACTTTCTCTATATCCCTGCAACAAGTTATTGTTAAAAAGCTTATACTTCTATTTACTTTATACTAATCAGAAAAAATGAGCACAAATAGTCTTATTAGTTGCTTCCTTGTAAGTAGAAGCGAAATAAGGGACTACCATAGGTTAAAATAATAGTCAAAAGCTGGTTGCTATGTAAACGAAGTTCCTTTGTTTATATGGATAGGAGTTGACAAGTTCCTGTATGAGAAAAGTATAAGTTTTTCATAGCAGAAACCAAAAATAAGGAATGTCTCAAAAACGACGAACTCCACGAGAAAATGTATATATCATAAATTGTGTGTTTAAAAATGCTCTACATTTTTTGTGCAGAAGGTTTTTGTCCATCTCTTACCGTTTAGCAGTTATTCAAAATTCAGTAAAATTCATCCAGAATAAACTATTCTTCAGAGGCTATTCCCAGAAAATTCAAGATATACCTTTTATTTGTCAGGTAAATATCTTTAATATACGAAATTTTAATCAAAACAGTTAAGCCATTTTTGAGAAAATCAAAATTTTCGAAAAAAAGTTCCATGTAAAGGGTAGTTGGGGGTGGGGGATTTTTCTCAAAATCTTCGTGTCGTATCCCTGGAAGATACTAAACTTAAATACCAAGTTTGGTATTTTAGCGACTTTTCGTTTTTGAGTTATCGTGTTCACGGACACACACACGGACCCTAAAACATATAGTTCCGGTGAAATCTCGGTATCGAATTTTTGGGCGGAGTGCTGTGGGTCACGATAGAAAATAAAAAATCTGATGTGTACCATTCACATGACTTTCTCTATATCCCTGCAACAAGTTATTGTTAAAAAGCTTATACTTCTATTTACTTTATACTAATCAGAAAAAATGAGCACAAATAGTCTTATTAGTTGCTTCCTTGTAAGTAGAAGCGAAATAAGGGACTACCATAGGTTAAAATAATAGTCAAAAGCTGGTTGCTATGTAAACGAAGTTCCTTTGTTTATATGGATAGGAGTTGACAAGTTCCTGTATGAGAAAAGTATAAGTTTTTCATAGCAGAAACCAAAAATAAGGAATGTCTCAAAAACGACGAACTCCACGAGAAAATGTATATATCATAAATTGTGTGTTTAAAAATGCTCTACATTTTTTGTGCAGAAGGTTTTTGTCCATCTCTTACCGTTTAGCAGTTATTCAAAATTCAGTAAAATTCATCCAGAATAAACTATTCTTCAGAGGCTATTCCCAGAAAATTCAAGATATACCTTTTATTTGTCAGGTAAATATCTTTAATATACGAAATTTTAATCAAAACAGTTAAGCCATTTTTGAGAAAATCAAAATTTTCGAAAAAAAGTTCCATGTAAAGGGTAGTTGGGGGTGGGGGATTTTTCTCAAAATCTTCGTGTCGTATCCCTGGAAGATACTAAACTTAAATACCAAGTTTGGTATTTTAGCGACTTTTCGTTTTTGAGTTATCGTGTTCACGGACACACACACGGACCCTAAAACATATAGTTCCGGTGAAATCTCGGTATCGAATTTTTGGGCGGAGTGCAATACCTTCTCTATACACTATGTACATAGTGCGTATAGAGAAAGTAAAAAAAAGAAAAAGAAAAAAAAAAGGCAGTAAGAGTCTTATTACATGCTCCCTCGTAAGTACAATGGAAATAAAGCAATATACTAGGCTAAATCGATAGTCACATCTTTCAAAAGCTGGTTGCTATGTGATTCAAGTACTTTTGTTTGTGTGGACAGGTTGACAAATTCCCGTATGAGAAAAGTATGTGTTTTAAAGCTGAAACTAATAACAAGGAGTATCTCAAAAACGATCTACTCCACGAATAATATAAATTGTGTGTTTTAATGAGCTCTTCATTTTATGTGTGGTAAATTTTTGTCTATCTTTTACGGTTTACCAGTTATGCAAACTTCCGCAAAATTCATCCACAATAAACACGTCTTCAGAGGCTAGTTCCAGAAAATTGGAGCTATACATTTTATTTATCACATAAATATCTTAAATATAAGAGATTTTAATCAAAGGCTATTTTTGAGAAAATTAACATTCTCGAGTTTTTTTCCATGTAAAAGGTAGTTTGGGGTGTGGGAATTTTTCTCAAAATCTTCGTGTCGCATCCCTAGAATAAGTTTGGTAATTTACCGACTTTTTCTTTTTGAGATATCGTGTTCACAGACACATGGACACACACGGAACTTTTTCTAAAAATGTGATGTGTTACACTCACATGACTTTCTCTAGCTACTCTAAAAACAAACTTCTTACGAAAGATAGGTCTTTAGAAGCTATTCCCAGAAAATTCAAGATATGCATTTTATTTGTAATGACTTTAATATGTGGTATTTTAATCAAAATCGTTAGGGCCATTTTTAAGAAAAACATTTTAAAAACATTTTCCATGTAAAGGGTAGTTAGGGGTGGGGGGATTTTCTTGAAAATCTTCGTGTCGCGTCCTTGGAAGATACCACACTTGGTATTTAACGGTCTATTCGTTTTTGAGCCATGCTGTCCACACACACACACACACACACACACGCACGCACGCAGACACGCGCGCGCGCGGACCTGTTTCTTTTTTTTTTTTGGATTCAGGGGGTCCTAAAACGTGTATTTCCGGTGCAATCTCGACATCAAATTTTTGGGTGGAATATATACTTCTCTATCCTTATGTACATTGTACATCGGGGCTAGAGAAAGTAAAAATGCTTTCTTTGGATACAGGGGACCCTAAAACGTTTATTTCCGGTGAAATCTCGGTATTGACTTTTGGGTGAAATGCAATAACTTCTCAATAGTACATAGTGTAGAGAAAGTAAAAGGTAGTGTACCTGACTGAGTGGATTAGTGAAAACGTTATAATAAATGATGGGTATACTATCTTCGAGAGAAATTATATATATATATCTTAGAATGTGTTCAATTGTCCACCTGGGTAGCGTGTCTGCCTCACATTCAAGCAGGTCGTGAGTTCGAATCTCGCTAAGGTGAGTTACTCGGATAAGGTTTTTTTCGGGGTTTTCCCTCATCCTGAGAAGACGAAATGTCGAGTAACTCCATGAACTCTGAGATCATTTGAGCATCATTGTCTCTTCCTTGTGACCGTGCTTGCATTTTAACACCTTTAATGTTTAGAGGTGCTGCAACTGTGGTTTGGTAAGGTGATAATGGCATGTCACAAGTTGAACCTTTTCCTCTTCTTCTGCGACTTGTTGGTAGTTTGTTTAATTCAGTTGGTACGGGAGATTATAAAACCACGGTCAGATGTTGCTAGTTTTGAAGGCGTCAGGTTGAGTTGAGTTGAACTAGGCAAGCATCAAGTGAAGGAGAATGTGAAGTGCAAACTCATAGTCTTCGTTCAGATGATATTGTATTCCTATTGCTCACTCGCAACATTTTCTCCGATAAGCCTTTGCACATAGTTCCGCAATATCGAAATAGCTGTAAGGTCTCCGATGCAGCGTCAGAAAAAATAGATGTTCTTCACTGTAAGGTATGCTCCACATTTTCCCCATATATCTTAACTCTCGTGTGATTAGTCGCCTCTCATTGGCTGTCATGGTGGAATAGATGGTTGTGCGTTACAGAGTATTTCTTTATTTAACAAGACTATTTATTTTATGTAAATATCTCCGAAGACAACTGTTAAATTTATAAGAGAATCCATCGCATTAAACGTGCCTCTCGGATGACAAAAGCAAATACATCCATGACGGAATGTTTATATTGTACTCCGTATGGTTTGTATATCCCATTCAACGGTGATTAGCGAACCAGGGGAAGGCTACTCATCAGTGCAATTAGTGTTTAACCAAAGACTGAAGCTTGGGTGTTCAGTGTGGAGGAGTAACGAGAGTTGAAGGTTTCTTGCGTCCGTGGTAATCCCTTTTAAATTGGGCATGGCAGACTCATATCGAGTGGATTTTATCTTCTCAATAAATTGAAGAAATCACTTTAAAGACCAGTTTTAGTATAGCCCGAAGAATGGCACGCATCAATAGAGCCAGTCGGTGTTCCTTTCATTAAAAGAGGGCTGAAGTTACAATGTAGGAAGATGTAGTGGGACACTGTGCATATAACTATGTTATGAGGGATCCTTGTTTTGTGAATGCTATTGCAGCTGTCGTTTGCCCTGTTGTGATTATATGACACAGGTCTGTTTCACTGACTTTGAAGGTTTTATCGGGCGCATAAGATACACAACTTTGCTACCTCTTCTTTTTTTTAAACCTTTCCCTTGACCATGCAGGTTGCTGTTGACTTTCGTATAGACAGTTATGGATGGCGTCTCAGGATTGCTTTAGGCAGTCTTTATCAGCAGATAAACTGGTCCTTGAAAATGGACGAGGTATAATATTTTTAGGCAAGCTGATATGCCATAGGCCAATTATTGATATGCAAGGAAACTTCCTTTCCATGTGCAGAAGGTAGCCCACAAGTTGTTACATTTGCCGAGACAAAACTGGTTTCCTACATCTGAACACAACACATCTGTTTTCATTGACAGTGCCCGAACAGTGATTTTTGGGACGCCAAACGTTTTAACGGCTTTCAGGGAACCCATTTCTTTGAATCTAGCAGCTGAAATGACTCTAATCATATCTTCTTCACCCCAATCATTTTTGTTATTTATTTTTGACTTTTGATTGTTTCTTCCTGCTCATTTTGCAAGCTAGAAGACAACAGGTATGTTAGATACAATGTTGGTAGCCACATGTTTAAATACGGAATAATTTACAATTCCGCAAATGAGTAGAATGTTTAATTAGTTTCTATTTATTACGCTATCAAACTACAGGTGTGTATATATTATGTGCGTTACTAATTGAAAACTTGTAAGGGACCGTAGCACATTCTCTCGGCAACAGAAGAGAAGTATTTTACACTTTAAGATATAGCAAGAAGAAACGTAGGTTGGGGTTAAAAGTAGATGTACCAAAAAGGGACCAAAACTATAGGATGTGTAGATGGCTTTGTAATAACTGGTGATATAGTGGTGAATAAATGGTGAACCAAAACACGAAATACAAGAAAAAACTGCATGGTCCATGAACAAAATTGACATTGGAATATTTCTAAAGGGTTTGAGCTAGCCCCCGAACACAGAAAGCATTACTTTTGGTAATCAGAAAACCAGAGAAAAGACAGGAGTTGGATGACATCTAAAATACTTAGGATTATAACCACACATCAAATACGAGGCTGTTAAGTTGGAAAAATCTCCCTGGTGCAGTACCAGGGAAATCAATGCCACAAATTTGGAGGTCTAAAGCAGGTAAAAGGAGAGTACAGGGTTACTGCAACTTCAACTGCCTGTAAAACAAAAACTATTAGAGATAGCAACCTAATTATTTTGGAGGTATGTTGAGAAAATCTCAAAGTTTCGTTTGTTACTATTGGTAACGCTGTAGTGTTTTGTTTGTTGTTGCAGAAGCTGAAATGGCGGAAAATCCTTTGGAAAAGGCATATTGCGTGTTGGAATTTGTTAGAACGCAATCAGCAACTGTTGTCCAACGACATTTTAGAACACGTTACCACAAAACGCCACCGACTAGACAGTCAATCTACGACTGGTATAGAAAATTCGAGACAACGGGATGTTTATGCAAAGGGAAGAGCTCGGGAAGACCAAGAGTTTCGGAAGAAAACGTTGAACGTGTTCGTTCTGCCTACATAAGAAGCCCACAGAAATCGACACCTAGGGCGAGCATGCAATTACAAATTCCACAGCAAACTGTATGGAAAATCTTGCGGAAGCGACTGCACATGATGCCTTATAGATTACAGATGTTGCAGTTTCTGAGAGAAGAAGAAGATAAGGTCATACGGCATCGACATGTTGCGACACGATGAAGACAATGCTGGTTTTTGTGAGCGCATCATTTCATTTTTGTGTAACAAAAGTAACAAACGAAACTTTGAGACTTTCTCAACATACCTCCAAAATAATTAGGTTGCTATCTTTAATAGTTTTTGTTTTACAGACAGTTGAAGTTGTCTATTTCTTTTGTAGTAACCCTGTATTGTGAAGCCTGGAACACTAGGATAGTAAAAACATTTAAAAGAATTATAGAAAGGCTTGAGCACAAGATAGCCGAAGGAATAGCTAGCTCATATACATAATATGGTCCCTACTAGGATAGTGCAAGTTATAGTGGACACTATTCACATATATTTATTAGTTAGGTTGCTTACATATAGTAATACTGTAAATAAAAATGTAATAGATAATATTATGGAAATGTGACAACAAGAATGTCACACAGAAACTAAAATGGACCTTAGAAAAAGAGGTCCATACCGCAGATTAAACCATGGATAACTATAAAACATGGAGAAACAAGATTTTTTCAGGGTACGCATTTTTTTTAAATAACAACTGCTGACATTGAGAAGATACGCTCAAGCACTCAATACTGCAATGCTATAAATGTAATGAGATAGCACTAGAAACTATCAGAGAGAAAAGAAAAGAGCTTAAGTTGAAAGTACAATTGAGATTATGCTAGAGAGTAAAAAGAATTGCAATACCATACGAGAAATGATAATTATTAAAGAAAACGCAAAAGGCCAAAATGATAGTTTAACAACAGCTTGCAGCATTTCGAATCTATGCGAAGGTTTTAGTTTTGGCCCGAGTCCCACACTGGCGTGCATTAACATTTTCCCTTTAAAATGGGGAGGGAGAAACTCTCTTTGCAAAACTATCTCAAAGAACGATTGTATTACTAATAATCAACTGAGCTGCTTTCCCTATAAATGGAAGAATCAAATAGTACTATCGTACTTAAACGTAATAAAACTACCTGTGAACCCAATCAGATTGCTATCACTTACTGCGGCCGCAAGTCTTAAAACCAGTAAAATTAGCATTACCTTTAACGACGTTTGAATTTTGATCGCGTCACTCATGTCCTCAGCAGCTTCACAGAGTAGCTGAGAAATCTGACTGTCTATGATTATCCCTAAATACAGAGAGAGCTTTAGACAAAGTATGCCATTTATAAAATTAAAAATTAAATAAAATCATATGCTGACATCTTATTACAAATCTTGTACAATATTTTTTGAGTCCCGCTCAGTAGTGTGGGAGTAGAATGTGTGACTCACATTCAAAATTTCGTGAGTTCGCATCTCGCTTAGGGCGAGTTATCTGGATAAGGTTCTTTTTCGGGGGCTTCCCTTATTCTGTGTAAACGAAAGTTCCGTGGACCCTCAGATCAATTCGCTGATGATATAACGGATTTGCCCGAAGGCAATACTCAGTCTACTATAATTCGACTTTAACAATTTTCTACAAAATTAAAAATTGATGCAACAAATTGGAGAATTATAATGAAAAATGGTTCCATTCACCTAAAAGCGCAACGTCAATTACCAAGCAATAATCTTCAAAGGAAGAGAATTGGATACAACAATCAATTTGAATTGCCACATATGTTGTGTAGCTACACAACAAAACAGCATCACCATGGTACGTGAGGAATAAAAGCCCCACGATGATTACGCCTCCTGTTATAGTAAATCATCTGATCATTACCCTCTTCATCCCTCACACAGCACTAAGTTATGACTAACACACAACAAAGTAATTCAATATATAGATAACGAATCCTAATAGTGCCCGGAGCTCCCACCATTGGGCCTATTGACCATATTTTGCCTTCAATGGGGTTCTGAGTGTGTAAACATCCCTTTTCTCTTTGTCAACTTCTTCGCGTTATCCTTTAAGCTTTCCAAAAATAATGTGAGGATCGATGATAAATCTTATACTGATGGCTTTTGGAGCTTCCATATGTCAGGTATATTTGTGCCACCTTTAAATTTTCAGACCGTAAGCCTCTTGGAAAAAATTAAAATTATTTTTTTATTAACAACACTCTCAATTGCCAAGATCATGTCAGCTTCGCCAGTGTACGGGATTTTCGTCCCGCAGGAGTTCCTTTACATACCAGGAAATCTAACATGGGGCACTCTTAAAAGCCATCCGTCTGAGCCAGGTTTGAACCTACGACCTTGGGATCATAAGGCCAGCACCTAACCAACTGAGCCACACAGACCAACAACTCGTCGAAGACGTAGTTGTTCATTCGATGTTCGTCGAGCATTGTTGGTGCGAATGTTGTGATGCTGAAAGTTCCCATCATTTTCAATCTCTGTGACATCGTCGACAGAGGCTTTGTTTTGAGATTTACCCGGTTTGGAAGGCGACATTTTCATTGGCTGTGTCATTCACTAGCAGTTAGACCAACACGCTGTAAAATTGGATTGTATTTTTTTAATAGATCGAGCTGAGTCCTTTCTGAGGAAGTTTAACTCAACTACCTCCTCGAAGCGTCTTCCCCATTCTCGAGCTTCATACAGTCCAGTATGAGGACCTTTAATGAAATGATACATGTTAAAGTCTGAAGCCTTTATTCATCTGCTAACGCTGCTTATCAAAATTTTGCTCCCAAAT
Source organism: Hymenopus coronatus (assembly GCA_030762935.1). Taxonomy (NCBI): domain Eukaryota; kingdom Metazoa; phylum Arthropoda; class Insecta; order Mantodea; family Hymenopodidae; genus Hymenopus; species Hymenopus coronatus. The sequence goes on from CM060887.1 coordinate 86,201,585, forward strand.
CTCTCAACATTGTTGTTCATTACATTAAATGTGACCGTGACAAAACTAGAAACCACAAGTTTGCGTACAAATATTGTAAATGCCCATATATGCTGTGATGCCATAGGTGACTTGCATTATACAGAAACACAAATAACATGTCCACGTTAATGTGTAAATGTTTACTAAAATATAAAATGAAAATTCTGCACTGGTCCCGCTTACCTTTGTTTTGTGTTCGTTTCACTGAAACCGGTTCAGAGAGCAATTGCTGCTTGCGTCTGCAAGTAAATGTGTGTTTTTATTGTCAAAGAAATATCAAACTTCATAGTTTGGTTTCATAGATAAGCTGCTCTAACATGGAGTTTTTCACCGTTTATAATATAAATATGTTATTACCAAAAACTAATTCAGAAGACCTGCACTCGTGGACAGAAGTATTCAGACATCAGGTTTGCTTACAATTTTAACGTTTATGAATACAAGTGATTTAACACATTTATTGCTGGTTGTAAACCTATACTGCACAAAATAATCAAGTTTTAATTATACTGTGATAATGGACGGACATAACACATAGCTATTATACTTATAGTAGCGTGTATCCGCAAAGTGGTCAGTGTAGTGACAAAAATACAGGAATATAGAAATGATTGGTTTGAGCATGTCAGAAGTCTGAATGAAAAAAGGCCACGTCATATTAGCCTACATTATAATCCACCAAGATATACAAGTCAAGGATAACCAGCTAAAAGATGGAGTCTAAACCATAATCAATTTTAAAGTTAGTGCCATTTGAATACCGGCTTCTAATTCCAACAGGAAAACGATCCAAAACATACAGCAACATACCTACTCCTCACATCAGTCCCAGATATTCACCCTATTGATCATTGTGGGACAAGCTGTAGAGGAGAATCAGAAAACACATTACTTCCATCTCCGTTATTTCCTTTCTTGACCGAAAGGATAACAATTGATTCTTTCCATTATATGCAATGCTTCCTATTTTGCAGCACGGCTTAAGTAGGTTTGGTATTCTTTTACGCAGAGAAGCAGCCATATGACTATCACCGTCAAGTTTCACAGTACTATTCGTATTAGCAGGCTCCAGCTCTCCAAACCAAAATACGTCCATCGTGAAAAAGGTTGTTCAAATTGCAGCATTTTCCTCCTATTCTTCTTTCTGGGAACTCGAGCACTGCAGCCAACCGATGAGGAATCCTCCTCACAGTCTTCAGGTGAATTTGTGCAGCAATCTTTAATGAACAACCCTTGCAATCTGCCTCTTTTCTCTTTCTGCATCTGTCGTCTTCCAACGGATCAACAATTCTGCACATCGTATAATAGCTGCTCTTAACAATCTTTGTAATATTACATCATCTTTCTCTTCGGGAGTTGTTTCCTTCCTTTTTCTACCGCTAACTCGGGCCTGAGCTTCACTGTGATGTTTTGTTTACATTTTATCCCTCAGGGTGCGAATACTTATGACTGCGTTTAAAACAACCCTTATCAACATTTTGGTCTCTTGGTTTGTGTATATTGTTGGGAAATGAAATAAAGAGGTGGATATAATAATCATTACCCTGATTATCAAGGCAGGAGACTGTCATACATACATGTAGTATTAAATACTTCATACGTCACAGATGAGCAGCGCTTGCCATTAGTAGTGCAAGTGTGAGTGTCTTCTTTAATAAGTTTTAGTCAAAGTAATCAAACTTCAGTAGTTGCAGACTTTTATTGCAGTTACACAAAAAAGTAATCATTACACTATGTAACAGTCTTTATTAGATATTTATGTACCAACTGCATTATACTTTAAATTATGGTCAGAGCGACTATTTATCAGCCTCCATGTCGCTCACCACTGGGTATTACCACAAACAAACAAATAAAAAAACACATACAGCAGTTTCTTGCAACGTATTGTGCATTCCTAGTAATAACATTCAAAATTACAGAATTAAATTTTATTTTTATTTTCTTATTAAACCAGAAAATAACAGGAGCTTGCCTAGCTGTTTACAGTGCAACGGTGTTTTGTTTGTTTACGGATAAAATAAATGAAAGAAATAATACGGTAAAATGGTAGATATTGCTTTGCCATTTTATTACTGAAGGGAGTTGAGGAAGCTGAATTATAACTAATTTCTTAGAAATCTAAACGCTCATATGAGAGCGATTATGATAAATGTTGTGAATAGAGTCGTCCTCCGTGGTCAAGGGATAACACGCTACGCTCTAGTTCCCGAGGTCGCAGGTTCAAACCCGGTGGAGGGCGATGGATGGGCATAGTTTCTTTCGGAAGGGAAGTAAAGCCGTTTGCCCGTGTCTTAGACTTACGGTACGTAAATGAACCTCACGCCGGATAAAGAGGTATCTGAACAAAATTCACGCCCAATATAGAATGAGATGCTGAGAACACAGAGTTACAGAGCGTCTATAAATATAACGAGAGTGACGGGCGATGTGTGCATATTATAGAGCAATTGGTATTTAAGTTTGGTATCTTAAGATTTTCAACAAAATCCCCCCACTCCAACTACCCTTTACATGGAACTTATTTTCGAAAATTTTGATTTTCTTAAAAATGGCTCTAACGATTTTGATTAAGATATGGTATATTAAAGATATTTCCTGACAAATAAAATGTATATCTTGAATTTTCCGGGAATAGCCTCTGAAGACTACTTTATTCTGGATGAATTTCACGGAATTTTGCATAACTGCTACACTGTAGGAGATGGGCAGAAACTTAACGCACAAAAAATGTAGAGCACATCAAAACACACAATTTATGTTATATACACTTTTTCGATGAATTGATGCTTTTTGACATGTTCCTTGTCTTTTGTTTCAGCTATGAAAAACATACTTTTCTCTTGTCAACTGCTGTCCATACAAACAAAGGAACTTCAGTCACATAGCAACCAGCTTTTGAATATTAGTTTAGCCTATAGTACTCCCTTATTTCCCTTCTGCTTACAAGTCACCAAGTAATAAGACTATTTGTGCTAATTTTTTTTCTCGATTAGCATGAAGTAAATAGGAGCATAAGCATTTTAACAATAATTTGTTGTAGAGAGGTAGAGAAAGTCACGTGAATGTAACACATCAGATTTTGTCTATTATTGTATTTAATAATTTTATAGATTTATTTCCATATATTTTTACTTTCTCTAGCCCCGTATGTACAATGTACATAGGGATAGAGAAGTATTGTATTCCACACAAAAATTCGATGTCGAGATTTCACCGGAAATACATGTTTTAGGACCCCCTGAGTCCAAAAAAAAGCATTTTCAGAAAAAGGTCCGTGTGTGTGTGTGTGTGTGTGTGTGTGTCTGCGGACAGCATAGCTCAAAAATGAAAAGACGGTTGAATACCAAACTTGGTATTTAGGTTTGGCATCTTCCAAGTATGCGACACGAAGATTTTCAAGAAAATCCCCCCATTCCTAACTACCCTTTACATGGAAAATTTTGTTTTTCTTAAAAATGGCTGTAACGATTTTGATTAAATATCACATATTAAAGCCATTTCTATCACAAATAAAATGTATATCTTGAATTTCCTAGGAATATCTTCTAAAGATCTGTTTATTCTGGATGAATTTAGCTTAGTTTAGAATAACTAATAAACCGTAAGAGAAAGAAAAAAAAACTTACTATACAAAAAATGTAGATCTCGTTAAAATACACAAGTTATGTCATAAACATTATTTTCTTGGAACTTACCGTTTTAGAGTTATTCCTTGTTATTAGTTTCAGTTGTGAAGTACTTATACTTTTCACAGACGGGAGTGTTCGTTTTTCTTTTGTTCTACACCTGGCCAAGCAGAGAGACGATTTGCAATGACAATCACTTAACGACGGCTTATAAAATATTTGACTATCACTTTAGCCTAGTGCATTCCCTTAGTTCCAGTCTACTTATAAGGAACTAAGTAACAAAATTCTGCTAATGTTTATCTCGATTAGTGTGGTGTTGAAAGAAGAATTATCTTTTGTATGACGTTTGTTTGTAGAGTAGCTAGAGAAAGGCATGTGAGTGTAACACATCAGAGTTTTTTATGACTGGAGAAAAAACACTTCAAGTTGGCCGCTGTTTTATTACTTTCATTAATTCGGTCACGGTTATTTAAAGGGCTGAATAAGAGAGAAGTATATTTAACTTATATTAATAGCCGGGATGAAGCTATAAACTTCAGTTCGCAAACAAATGTTCAGGCTAGTTGCAAAACGCAATCGTTTCCATCAAACTGGTGATACAGGCGACTTTACAATTGTAAACATTAGAGGCAGTTATGAATGCTGCAACAATGTGTTACCTATAAGCAACCATTACAGGAACATCGCTAAAATGTTGGTAATGCTAGAACTCTTTTTATTGCGTTATACTCGTTATTTTACGAAATTGTTTTTGTGTATGTGCCTAGAAACATGAAATTGCTACAATGTTGAATCATAGCGGCAAACAACTTCTTTGGACGTCGACTTTAAAGTTAGCTATAAGAAACGTCATCAATTAGCATTTATTACACTGTGTGAGTTAAGGCTGGTTCACGGTAACGGTAACCAGAACGAGAGCGGGAATCCTGATGCAACACTTGCGCAAATTTAAATGCCTCATTCTCGTAATCGGGCACAGCATATTAGGAGCCAGGAGCCAGGAGCAGGAACTAGTCGCCCGAGTGTACTCGGGCGGGTGCAAATCACCACGGTACTTATCCGCTTTTCTTGCGGATTTACCCGTGTGATATAAAAGATAAGAGTAAGTGGCCTGTACATGAAACAGCCGCTAGAGCTCACTTTTGTCGCAATCCTATCCAATCATAACGTTGTCTGACCTGCATTATGTTAGCTGAATTGGAGACAAAAGATAGCATTAGACAGAAGTGGCCTGTACATGAAACAGCCGCTAGAGCTCACTTTTGTCGCAATCCTATCCAGTCATAACGTTGTCTGACCTGCATTATGTTAGCTGAATTGGAGACAAAAGATAGCATTAGACAGCTAAAAACAAGTTAAATCGTAAAGCACAAAATTGACAATAATAATAATATTAATAACAACAACATTTCCGTTCTCGTTACCGGATTATTATGAACCAAAATGTTGTGTCCTGTATGGCTTCCCGTTCTCGGTTTCGTTCTGGTTACCATTCTCGGATAATTGTGAACCAACCTTAACCTTTTCTTAATCTGATTTTATAGTATTTATATTTCTCAACTTGTTTTACCTTGGTCTCTAATAAGATGTAGCTCAATGAGCTTGTTTCTAGTAATGTACCTGAATTTGGAATCATGATATGGAGGCGGGTGCGGGCAGGGACACAGAGGCGCCCATGGAGGTATCTCACTGTGTGAGCGATCAACTCTCCCTACAAGGCGATCCTACCGGATGCTGCAGGCAGACAAGAGGCTATCCCACGTTACGTCATCGCCGACATATGGATTGTCTTAAAAACAGCCATCCACAAGGTTACAAGCTCTCCTCGCATTTTAAAAGTTCCAGCGTATAGATAGATATGTTCTAAACATACTGTATCGAACGTTTACGGTAGATATTAGCGTCACGATGTAGCCAGCGGGAAGAATATTCCCTCGGTGTATTTCAGCAAACTATTTGCAAAATTGGTTGCCAATACCCTTCCATCATAGGTCTTACCCAGGTGCTTCAGGCTTCAGTGGCCATTGTAAATCTTTGGTGGTTTTTGAATACCCTCTGGGTTGCGCCTGAAGAAACAAATTTAATTTTATTTTAATGTCACACACACACATATTTATATTTATATATATTTATATATAATGTTTATGTATATTTATCTATATGAGGGTCGATCAAGAAGTCATGGCAACTATTTTTTATTTCCCAAACAGGCGCCGACGTAGAATATTTAGTATATACGTCCGAAAGTATGTTATATAAACCTCCGAATGTTGGCACCAGATGGGGTATATGTGCACTGGCTTGGGCATGCGCAGCTGCTTTAAATCAGTCGTTTGCTGATAGTGGTTCGTAACCAAAGCTGAACAACGTTCGTGTATAAAAATAGCTGTTCTCCGCGACTGCAATGCACGCGAATGCCACGCAGAACTGCAGCAAGCACTGAGTAATCGGGCTTTACCCTATCGTACGGTAGGGGCCTTCAAAGCAGGAGGAGAGTCAACTGTCGACCTGCCTCGCAGTGGACGTTCTGTGTCAGCCCACAAGGTTGTATCGACCAGTGCCTCGAAGATGTCAGGCGCTGGAATTACTCCAGCATTCCTGCTTCCATAGTGCGCTTAACTGTATGACATGACTTAAATGTGCGGAAGATTGCTGCAAAGTGGATACCACATCACTTAACTGAGGTTGAGACGTGTCGCATCAATCTGGAAAGATTTCACCGTGAACCTTATCATTGCAATTGACGAAACATGGACAACAGCATATGAACCCTAACTGAAGCGACAATCCAATGAATGACATCACTGAGAAATCCATCACCCACAAGGCTTATGGCACTCAAGGTATGTTAGTGTGTCATTCACTTCCTCAGGACAAAACTGAAATTGCACAGTATTACCCGGTATCATCTTCGTCGTGCAATGCGAGAGAGATGTCCGAGATGGTAATACGTTGTTTACGGCGTTGGGTGTGGGAAGCGTACTCGCCCGATCTTGGTCCTTGTGACTTTGATCTCATAACTAAACTGAACAAGCCAATGCCTTGCCAACACACACCCGACATTGTAATTTCTGTTCGGCGCATATCGAGACTCGTGCAGCTTGATGGTATTGTCCGTCTTCCCCATCGCTGGCAACAAGCCTTGGACAACGGAGGAGACTACTTTGAAGGATGCCAAACATCTCAACAGTTTGCAATGATGTTAAACAGGTTGTACGATAATAAAACTATGATGTCAAATGTAATGCTTATTTTTCCAGAGATACCTGCATCCATGCCCCATCCGGTAACAACGTTCAGGTCATTCAACATACCCGTATATCTAAATATTCCACGTCGGCGCCTGTTCGGAAATAAAAATAGTTGCTTGACTTCTTAACCGATATATTATATTGTATTTTACACACTATATGCATTTCTGCTGGCCCGAAAAAATGAACACAACTCAGTAGTGTTTGAATTTAACCTTATGGTTTTGGTAGCGCAAAGAAAGCTAAAAATAGAAACTCCGTCTTAAAATAGTGTTTCGAATACATTCCGCTTTACACTATTATATACACAGGCTACGAAATATTCACATGAAGAATATTACCATTGATACGGGTTTAAAGTAACTAATCTTCTCGATTTTATTTTTGTGGTATGTGCAGTTATTATGCAGACAAGGACTTCTTTTTCACATCGCACAGTAAAATGATATAAGAGAGAGAAAACAGGCTTCTTTGAGTCTTAGCCTTGAACTACAAGTTAGTAAAATGAGTCAATCGGTCACCAAATTAATATCTTCAAAGGATGAGTACAAATTTGATTTTATGTATGAGTTTTCTCTCTTTCTACATATTTATTTAAAGTCACTTTCAGCATCTAAGTCATAAATCACGACGGTTTTCTGCAGGTTGTTTAACACACATTTGGACAATTCTCTATCCTCTATTATCTGGGGGGGGGGGGGTTCAATGAAAAGAGAGACAAACATAAAACTTACAAGTTCTCCAGTTGAGACCACTTTTCTTGAGCAACCTGACGATTGCTTATGAGTGTAGCAATTGACGCCTCGCATTCAAAAGTATCTTGGTTTGAATCACACAAATTAAGCGAGCTTTTTTTCAGGGTGATAATTCTTAATGGGAAAATAATTTACTTTAACGTATTACACTAAGATAGAGGCAACAAGTGCAAGAAACCTTTAAAAAGAAATATAACATCTGTAAGTTGGTATAAATTACCGTTTGCAGATCATCCCATTAAGATATGCTGCTCCTTAAAAGAAACAAACAAGCATGATAAATGTAGACAGGTTATAATTTAATTATTAAATTATTTGCTACGGTATCTGTTTAATGGTTGGATTCTTTTACCATGTTCCACAACATTTACATATTGATAAAAGGAACAAATTTAAAATAAACGTATAGATATACTATCTGCAAAATTTCACTTGCCGCAAATAAAATCAAGGGAGCAACGTTTTAAATTCATATAAGCTCTGCTGAAAAATGTTTATAGCCAGCAAGAAAGGACAGAACTATTATTTTTATAGTTAACTTTTCAGTGAAAGCTCGTTCGTTATATTTTGATTATACTTCCAAGTACATCTATTGGTTTTCAAGTTATTAAATCACACATTTGAATGTGAAAATCTGTTGGAGTAATTTTTACTTTCTCTATACGTACTATGTACATGGTGTATAGAGAAAGTATTGCACTCAACCCAAAAATTCGTTACCGAGATTTCACCGGAAATATATGTTTTAGGGTCCCCTTTACCTAAAAAAAAAAGCATTTCGGAAAAAGGTCCGCGCGCGCGCGTGTCCGTGTGTATGTGAACACGATAACTCAAAATCGAAAACTCGGTAAAATACCAAACTTGGTGCGTTCCAGGGATATGACACGAAGATTTTGATAACAACCCCTCCACCCCCAACTACCCTTTACATGGAACTTTTTTCGAAAATTTTGATGGCTCTAACGATTTTGATTAACATATCGTATATTAGAGCTATTTACCTGACAAATAAAATGTATATCTTGAATTTTCTGGGAATAGCCTCTGAACAGTACTTTATTCTGGATGAATTTTACGGAATTTTGAATAATTGCTAAACCGTAAGAGATGGATAAAAACTTACTGCACGAAAAATGTAGAGCATATCAAAACACACAATTTATGTTATATACATTTTTTTTCGTGGAGTTCATCGTTTTTGAGACATTCCTTGTTTTTGGCTTCTGCTTTGAGAAACTTATACTTTTCTCATATAGGAATTTGTCAAGTCCTGTCCACACAAACAAAGGACCTTCAGTGACATAGCAACCAACTTTTGACTATCAGTTTAACCTATGGTACTCCCTTATTTCGCTGCTACTTACAAGGAAACAAGTAATACGACTATTTCTGCTAATTTTTTTTCTGATTAGCATGAAGTAAATAGAAGTATAAGCTTTTTATGAATAATTTGTTGCAGAGATGTAGAGAAAGTCATGTGAATGGTACACATCAGATTTTTTATTTTTAATTTTATAAAATGTTACGGAGAATATTAATACATAGTATTTTATTCGAAAACAGTAACACTGTTGAAAGCATAGATTAATGTTAAAACGGAGGGAACTTAGGTTCAAGCAGTCATTACTTAAGGTTTTGTTAAAAAAAAAAAATGACTGTCTAAATTAAATTCAAAATGTCAGGCACATTATGGGACAATGCTCCAACCTACGTCTCTGTCAAGAGATAGTGCCGAGTATTCAAATATGGAAGTCATGCAAAGATGAACATGCAGGTGGGGCACCAAAAGTAGTGACAATTGAAGAAACCAACAGAGTTCATGGTATCGTCCTACAGAATCACGAGTTTCAATGCGTTGCTAGGACGTGTTCCATTCACATGACTTTTTCTACATCTCTATCACAAATTATTGTTGAAAAGCTTAGGCTAATTGAGAAAAATTAGCAGAAATAGTCTTATTAAAGTGAAGTCAAAAGCTGGTTGCTATGTGACTGAAGTTCCTTTGTATGGACACGAGTTGACAAATTCCTGTATGTCAATCCTAATGACCTAGAAAAGCTCCCTGAAAGTATGCACATTAAGTATGATGGTACAAACAACTGCATCTATTTATGTAATTTGTTTTATATGTAAACCATCTCGCAAGACTAACGATAATAATGAAGCTTTAGCCATGCTATAATTCAGGATAACAATGAAAACGGGGCAACAACTGCCGAGAAAGATTTGTGTGATGTTAACTTTCCTAACCTGGACAACAGACATAACACAAACGAGTTAGATTTGTGTGTTGTTAATTCTCCTAACCTGATGTGTTCCATGCACAAGACTTTCTCTACATCTCTGCAATAAATTATTCCATTTACTTCATATAATCGAGAAAAAATAGCAGAAATAATCTTATTGCTTGTTTCCTTATTAGTAGGACGAAATAAGGAGTACCATAGATTAAAGTGATAGTCAAAAGCTGGTTGCTATGTAACTGAAGTTCCTTTGTTTGTATGGACAGGAGTTGACAAATTCCTGTATGAGAAAGGTACGTTTTTCAAAGCTGAAACCAAAAACAAGGAATATCTCAGATACGATCAACTCCACGAAAAGAATACATGTAACTTAAATTGTGTGTTTTAACGTGTTGTATACATTTTTTGTGTGGTAAGTTTTTGTCCATCTCTTACGGTTTAGCAGTTATGTAAAATACCGTAAAATTCATCCAGAATAAGGCAGTCTTCAGAGGCTATTTCCAGAAAATTCAAGATCTACATTTTATTTGTCAGGTAAATATCTTTAAAATACGATATTTTAATCAAAATCGTTAAGAGCTATTTTTAAGAAAATCAAAAATTTTGAAAAAAGTTCCATGTAAAGCGTAGTTTCGGGTGGGGGGATTTTTCTCAAAATCTTCGTGTAGCATCCCTGGAAGATACTAAACTTAAATGCCAAGTTTGATATTTTACCGACTTTTCGTTTTTGAGTTATCGTGTTCACAGACACGAAAACCTTTCTGAAAAATTTTTATTGGGTACAGGGACCCTAAAACATATATTTCCGGTGAAATCTCGGTATCGGATTTTTTGGTGGAATGCAATACCTTCTCTATACACTATGTACATAGTACGTATAGAAAAAGTAACAAGCTGACTCTGATTCCAACACAAAGATAGTAGCCAAGAAAAAATTAGATGCCTCTAATCATGCTAAACATCCTAATGTTATGGATTCCTTTAAAACTGAATTACACAAGCATACATCTAACGAAAACGCTGAAAATAGACAAGAGACCTCACTCACTCCCCTAAAACGTGTACACTCCACAAGTAGCACATCTATAACACAAATAGGAAAACAGGAGTTCTCTTCCTCTGAATCTTCTCAGGAAGTCACACTGATTAACTATGAAACAAATAACAACAGACATCAAACACACAAAGAAAAAACCAAAAACAGATACTAAGAATACAAGAATCAATGCGGCAATTAATGGAGGCAAACCCAGACGATTATGCTATAACATACTTGCAACTACTTAGTTTTCTTGAAAATTCTGTTGGATTTTCAGACTACAACCTTTGGCCCTCAGCTAAATCAGTGACCTTGAGGGGCTAGTAAACACAATACAAAATTACGTAGCTCACATGAAAACCTATTACAAGAATCGCATAGGCGCTTTACGTGCTAGTGGTGGCGTCGTCACCTTTATTTCCACGCAGAGAAGTAGAGATAAACACTTCTCTAGAAGCTATAGCAGTTACAGTAACCATAACCATCTGTAACAGCAATGAAATAGAACTATCGACACTACCCAAACCAGACATTGTTGTGGGTGAGTTTAATAGTCACAACACTTTATGGGGTTCAGGATCATTGAAAAACTATTGTGTGCTCAACAATGGACAACCCACGCACTATGCTTTAGCCAATAATTCCTACACTAGCATTTATTTAACGTTTTGTACACCTGAAATTTACCATTTTTTGAGCTGGGAAGTAACTAAATCTATTCAAGATAATGAACAACTTCCCGTTATCATCCATAATATATTTAATACACCATCTCAGTTATTTACCACAATCAAATAGAACCTAAAAAAACTGATTGGTTAAAATTTACAAAACTATTTAGTGAAAATGTCCAATTACCTTGCACAAGAGTAATATTGACGCAATTCTAAAAGAATGCACCGACTCTATTGATAGTTCTGCAAAATTAAGTATTCCACTAACATTTGTTACACCTGAAAAACGCCCTGTTTCGTGGTGCAGGGAAGCTATAGCAAACAAAATCGTGCTTTTAATCGCCTCAGATGGCACCCTAATTTAAGTAATAAGCACGAATTCCTAAAATATCGTACAAATGCACGTAGGATTGTTAAAGCAAGAAAGAAACCTGGCTGATCTTCCTCTCTACATTAACTGACAAGACACCCCAGTCAAAGAAGATAAAAGGAGAGAATTATGGTGCCCAGATAACAGCTATTCGTAATCCTGATGATCGCAGTATCAAAACTAATTCCGAAGAAATAGCTAACACCTTTGTGAATTGTTTTGCAAAAGTGTCAAACCCACACCGGAATGATACACCATTAAACCCAATACAAATTGATAATATGAGTACAACTATCAGCTACGCTTAGAATGATTCAACCAGTACTTTTTTTTAATTATACTTTTATTTAATGTCGCCTAATTACACAGGTCTTATAGCGACATCATGTAACAATGAGAGATTTTATAATACAAAATTTACAAATTAAATTAATAATTATATCTAGTTTGTAACATTAATTATTGGAATTCTAGCAATAATACTTATATATGTAGAGTATCATACAACAGTGTGTTAAAAGTATACAATATTTTACAGTGCAGTAGTAAGTTTACAATCTTTTATGTATTTAAACAATGATAATAATTTGGTTGGTTGGTCGAGTGCTGCCTGAAGGAATTTGATGGCTGGTTCTGTACTTAGAATAGTAGGCACCTTCCGTTATGATGTGCTTGACTGACAGTCTCTGGCTGCAATGTTCACAGGATGGAGGTTGCTGTTTGGTGAATACATAGTCATGAGTTAGTTTAGTTTGTCCAATTCTTAGTCTGGTGAGTATCATCTGTTGATAGGCTCTGGCTGCAATGTTCACAGAATGGAGGTTGCTGTTTGGTGAATACATAGTCATGAGTTAGTTTAGTTTGTCCAATTCTTAGTCTGGTGAGTATCATCTGTTGATAGTCTCTGGTTGCTATTTGGTGAATACATAGTCATGAGTTAGTTTAGTTTGTCCAATTCTTAGTCTGGTGAGTATCATCTGTTGATAGTCTCTGGCTGCTATTTGGTGAATACATAGTCACGAGTTAGTTTAGTTTGTCCAATTCTTAGTCTGGTGAGTATCATCTGTTGATAGTCTCTGGTTGCTATTTGGTGAATACATAGTCATGAGTTAGTTTAGTTTGTCCAATTCTTAGTCTGGTGAGTATCATCTGTTGATAGTCTCTGGTTGCTGTTTGGTGAATACATAGTCATGAGTTAGTTTAGTTTGTCCAATTCTTAGTCTGGTGAGTATCATCTGTTGATAGTCTCTGGTTGCTATTTGGTGAATACATAGTCATGAGTTAGTTTAGTTTGTCCAATTCTTAGTCTGGTGAGTATCATCTGTTGATAGTCTCTGGTTGCTGTTTGGTGAATACATAGTCATGAGTTAGTTTAGTTTGTCCAATTCTTAGTCTGGTGAGTATCATCTGTTGACGCCGGCTGAGAGTTTTGTATATTTTAATAAATGATGTGTTACTTTTTACTTCATAGAGTTTACTGTTGCGATTATTTTCAACCCAGTTGCTCTTCAATTTTTGTATCAGCTTCTTCTTAACATACTGTATAGCATCTTCATGTGGAATAGGGATAGGGGGGTAAACTGGTGGTTATTTTGTTGCTTCTTTTGCTCTTTATCTGCTATTTCGTTCCCCTCTATCCCCTGATGGGAAGGTATCCACATTAAAGTTACTTCTTTCAACCAGTATTGAAGAAGTACAAGATGCTCTATTTGGTTTTAAAAGCACGAGTCCTGGCCCAGATAATATCCCTTTTGAATTTCTAAAGCAATTTCCTCAAGTTGGTGTAGAATATCTCACGAAAATATTCAACCATATATGGGTCAAAATGCATTTCCTTCATCAAGGCCACACTCAATAGTGATACCTATTCTTAAACCAAACAAGGATATTCTACACCCAGAAAACTGTAAACCCATCGCACTAACACCTACTATGTGTAGAGTCACGGAAAAAGTAATAGATAAACTTTTACGATGGATGCTGGAGAAGAATCAGTTTTCCAGCCAATTTTAAAGCGGTTTTCGTCAGTTTCACTCAACGATTGATAATTTAATTGTTCTTCAAGCTGAAATCAAAGAGGCATTTAATAATTCCCAGCACCTTATATGTATCACTTTAGATATAGAAAATCCCTATGACACGCTTAACAAAAACTACATATTAAAAGTATTACAAGATATAAATATAAATGAACATATGTTAAGCTTCATCTCTAATTTCCTTCAAAACCGTCAGATCCGAGTCAGAGTGAATGGCAGTCTATCTCAGAGCGCATTAATAAATAGTGGCGTTCCTCAAGGCTCAATCTTGAGTGTAACACTATTCATTGTTGCAATGAACAAAATAGTGAATCATGTTTTAGCACCAGTTAAAGCATGTCTCTTTGCAGATGACGTTTTTATTTCTTATACAGGAAGAAACTCATCCACAACTCAAGACATTTTACAGAAATTATTGCACTGAATTCAAGACCGGTCCAGCAAAATAGGGGTAAAATTCTCAAATAGAAATGGCAAAACGGTTGAAGTTGTCAGTTCTGTGAGAAAACTAGGTCCAACATTTGACAAAAAAAAGTATTAAGAATTCTCTGCGCTATTAACTGGGGATCCGACATAAACTTCCTTCATACGGCATATAAAGCATTAATAAGATCCAAGCTAGTGTATAATTCATCCAGCCACTCGCTACTTAAATATCCGCAACCTGCCACATTAGTCCAATCGATAGTTTACATATGGAATTAGATGAATTTCCCCTCCTCGAAGTACGCCGAGAATACTTAGGTTACAAGTATGCAATAAAAATAGTTGGATCACTCTACTCAAATGCTTATAACTATTTATTTCTCAAAACATCTCAAAAACATAAACTCCAGCGTCCATTCAAATCATTACCGTTCTACGATCAAATTAATTACTACTTAAAGAAACAACAAACCAGCCTTCCGAAGATACCAACTGGACTTCACGATGTTCCTCCCTGGAGGCTTAAAAAACCAAAACTTAACCTAGAAATGTAATCCTACAAAAATACTTACAGATGGCTCAAAATCAGCTCATGTGCAATAATCCTACCAAATCAAGCGCAGACGGTAAAACTTCCTGACTGTTATTCTACATTTTCCAGTGAGCTATACGTTATAAAAGACGCCTTCTCGTATATAAGAGTACAAGAATCAGTCAATGGCAAATCAAAATATTTATACGGACAACCAATTTACCCAAAATGTTCAAATTTCCTATATTAGGCCTTAGAACAAGGAAAACAAGTGTCCTTTGTTGGGTTTCTTCTCACCAAAATTCCCGGTAGTGAGAAAACAGACGAGGCAGCCAAAACTGTTCTTCGGAAAGCTGTTTGCAACAGTGGCATTACATTTACAACAATCCACAATGCTTGGAAATCTCAATGGCCTCAACATCAGGCAACCAACACTCAGTTAGAGGATCCTCTGTTTTAAAAACGTAAATAGGAAACATCAAACCATTCTCACTCGTCTGAGAATTGGCCACACAGCAAGACTCATGCCTACTTGATCACGAGATGCCCAGCCTCGGTGTACAGCTTGCAATACTCCACTGAGTGTCTCACATACTTTCAGAATGCCGCCGTTATGATCCCCAGAGGAAAAAGTACAAAAGCAATGATGATATAAAAGTACAATATAGTATTCATTAACACAATTTGTGTTATATTCCGATGTATCTTTCTAACCATCCTGTAATAATTATTGTTATCAATGCTTCAGTCGCGACAAGACACGAGTCAAAGCGACAAACAATAAATATTAATAAAAAAAAAAAAAAAGAAAAAAAAAAGAGAAGAGAAACGCGGACTACTTTCTCTTTGAGAACATAATTGTGTTTTCACGAAATTGCGTGTTTACTTTCTCTCCTACATAGTGTATAGAGTACGTATTGTATTCCTCCAAAAATTCTATACAAAGATTTGACCGAAAATACAAGTTTTGAGACCCGCTGAATCTAATTTTTTTTTTTAAAAAATGTCCGTGTGTATGATACTGTCTGCGGGGTATTTACTTAAGTTAGGTATCTTCCAAGGATGCTACACAACATCCAACTACCCTTTATATGGAACAAAAAATTCTACACTTTTGATTTTCTCAAAAATAGCTCTAACGAGTTTGATTAAAATACTGTATATTTTAAGTTTTGTGGGAATAGCCTCTAAACACGTCTTCATTCTGGATGACTTTTAAACCGTAAGAGGCAGACAAAATGTAATACTTAGAAACTGTACATCTCGTTAAACACGCAATTTATGTCATTTACAATGGAGTTGATCGTTTCCGAGATATTCCATGTTGTTTTCAGTTTTAAAACATTTAGAACTTTTCACATTCTCTACACGTACGATCTGCATAATTTCGAAACCAAGATTTCACCGGAAATACATGTTTTGGGTCGCCTGAATAATTGTTAAAAAACTTATGCTATTTACTTCATGCTAAATCACAAACAATTAGGAGAAATAGTCTTGTTGTTTGCTTCCTTGTTAAGTTGAAGCGAAGTAGCATAGGTTAAAGTGATAGGCAAAGGCTGGTTTCTATGTGAAGTTCCTTTGTTTGTATGAACAGGAGTTTGCACATTCCTGAATGAGAAAAGTATACGTTTTTTAAAGTCGACATAAACTGTGTTTTACGTGCTCTACATTTTTTGTGTGATAAGTTTTTGTCCATCTCTTACGGTTATGCAAAATTCTGTAAAACTTATCTAAAATAAACAGGTCTTTGGAGGTTATTACCAGAAAATTCAAAATATACATTTTACTTCTGATCATCACAACCACCAAAGCCATTTATGAGAAAATCAAAAATTTCAAAAACTTTAACATGTAAAAGATAGTTTGAGATTGGAGGATTTTCTTGAAAATCTTCGAGTCTTATCCTTGGAAGACACTAAACATAAATACCAAGTTTCGTATTTAACGGTCTTTTCGTTTTTGAGATATGGTAGCCGCAGACACACACGAAACTTTTTCTAAAAATGTATTTTTCTGACTCAGGGAACCAAAATATATATATATACACACAGTTCCGGTGAAATCTCGACATCGAATTTCTGGGTGGAATACTATGTATTATGTAATATATGCTAGAGAAAGTAAAAAGTATTGTTAGAAAAAGGTCAGCGAGTGTGTATGCCCATGGACAACATAACTCTAAAAGTGCTTTAAATATGAAAATGGCATTTAAGCTTAGTATCTCCTAAGGTCGCGACACGAAGATTTTCAAGAAAATCCCCCACCCCCAAACTACCCTTTACATGGAAAAACTTTAGAATATTTTGATTTCATCAAAACTTAGAAGTAACTAAGAAATAACGCAATTTCTGCTGTTTTTCTCGTTTAACGTGAAGCAGATAAAAGTAATCCGTTGTAGTTTGCTTGTAGAACAGGCAGAGAAAATTTGTGAATGAAACACATCAGATTTTTTTTCATGATTGAATGTTTATATAGTAAAAGCACAATATGTCCTTATTTTAACTGAAAAAGAATTGTAGGCTTAGTTTAAATTAGAATTGAGATTATAAAAGCTTCTCTCAAATGAGGCAGATCATGAAAGATCATTACTAACTCACCATTGAGGTCTTAGTGGAATGTTTCTGCCAGAATGATAGAGGCGTAATATGTAGAAAACAAATTTTCTTCCTATATCATTGTTGCGTACATTTATATTTCTTCCAATGTAACATCAATGTTAGAAAAGCGCTCCAGTTCACTTGAAGTAAAGATGCAATAAATCTGCTCAGGAACGGCTAATATTGAATCTAAATCTGAACTTACTTCCTTCCTTCGTTCCTTCCTTCTATAAGTTTCTTGCAGAATGGCGTTCGTGCCTCAAAAATTTTAAATGCTACACCAGAACTTTAAAACATATGAAGAACTGTTGATAGAAAAGGCAGATCTGTGTTGCACGAGTATTATCTGGTTCCAAAACTTGTATTTGTTTCTCAGAGATAGTTCCGAATTGAAGTTGAAGGGTTTCATATCCGACCAGTCGTTTTAAATTTGCACTACTTCACAGTCTTCCATATATTGAGGCTATATTTTCCTGCCTTCAACTAGAGATAGGCAAAATTAGTTGCCACTATATTGTTCAAGTTTCGTGAGAAATCTCAGCAAGTTATGATGCCAACAACCTAGCTTTCACTCAACTGGGATGCTAATGCACGAAATGACAGCATATTATGACTATTTTTAGTGGATATAAACGCATCAGGACGAGGAACTCCACACATCCTCCCAGCCATTGCACTCCGGCTGGGAGGCGAATGCAGGAATGCATTTTTTTTTCTCTCTTCATGGCAAAAAATATCATGCGAACCAATCAGATTATAACTTCATTCCGGCACAATAAATACAGAATCTCGACTTTCTTTTCATCAGTTTACCCTGAGGACGAAGATGATGCACATCTGCGAACGTTGGCGTTAATCTATGTGTTTATCTGGCTAGAAGCCAGAAAAATGTGATGTGTACCATTCACATGACTTTCTCTATATCCCTGCAACAAATTATTCTTAAAAAGCTTATACTTCTATTTACTTTATGCTAATCAGAAAAAATGAGCAGAAATAGTCTTATTACTTGCTTCCTTGTAAGTAGAAGCGAAATAAGGGACTACCATAGGTTAAAGTGATAGTCAAAAGCTGGTTGCTATGTCAATGAAGTTCCTTTGTTTATATGGTTATGAGTTGACAAGTTCCTGTATGAGAGAAGTGTAAGTTTTTCATAGCAGAAACCAAAAATAAGGAATGTCTCAAAAACGACGAACTTACGAAAAAAATGTATTTAACATAAATTGTGTGTTTTAACGTGCTCTACATCTTTTGTGTGTTAAGTTTTTGTTCATCTCTTACAGTTGAGCAGTTATTCAAAATTTAGTAAAATTCATCCAGAATAAACTACTCTTCTGAGGCTATTCCCAGAAAATTCAATATAATTTTATTTGTCAGGTAAATATATTTAATATACGACATTTTAATCAAAATCGTTAGAGCCATTTTTGAGAAAATCAAAAATTTCGAAAAAAGTTCCATGTAAAGGGTAGTTGGGGGTGGGGGGATTTTTCTCAAAATCTTCGTGTCGCATCCCTGGAAGATACTAAACTTAAATACCAAGTTTGGTATTTTACCGACTTTTCGTTTTTGAGTTATCGTGTTCACAGACACACACACACACACACACACACACACACACACACACACACACAGGGCCTTTTTTGTGAAAATGCTTTTTTTGGATACAGGAGACCCTAAAACATATATTTCCGGTGAAATCTCGGTATCGAATTTTTTGGTGGAGTGCAATACCTTCTCTATACACTATGTACATAGTGCGTATAGAGAAAGTAAAAATTGGAGTTAATGTTTCTTTGTATTTATAATTTAAATTGTAATCTGCTGTTGTCAACTATGTCCAAGAGAAGGCCGGTATAAATAGGGAAATATTGATCAATAAAAGACTTATAATACAATTTCTGGAGAATGATTTTTTCTGTAATACAAATTTGAACGTGATAATACCGACTGTGATACACCTTCAACGGCTGCCTTATCCTGCATAATAGAAACGGGCAGACGTAAAACTAAAGCATCTGAATCATCTAATTACCTCTAATGAATTGACAATCTTTCAACTCTTTCCAAAGCACCTGAACATATCGTGCATAAGCAACTGACAGACTACCTTAATAAACATGACCTTCTTGACCCCCATCCGGTTTCATAGTACTAACACAGATATTACATATTTTGTAGATGTATGCGAAGCTTGCGATTAACGAAAAGTGACCCTATTGTACTGTTAGACAAAACCAGGATCCGGATTTTGATGACGTCAGCTGTTTTACCTTGTGCACTTTTCGTCAAATTTTCTGGTTTTAAATTTTAGATAATTTTACGCTATTTTATCGTCAGTTTTTGCGTTTTACTTCCTTTGCTGGTCTTTGTCTTTCTTTTTTTGCGAGAAATTAGACTAACTAAAATTATTAAATTATTCGAAATAAATCGGTATTGGAACAGTAGGTCGACAATGCACAAGTTGGGAGTCGGTTTCTTGCTTATACTGTACTATTGTTGTCGCAGCAAGGAATTCTCCTATTTCCAACATACCTATCTAGTAAAAACATTAGGGCGCTCAAAAAAAATGAAAATAACGGATCAAACGCTTGTCTTTAAAATTGCACATTATATCCACGAATCGTCAGATTTTTACACAAACTTTTGTGAAGCAAACATCCCATTTTGGACATTGAACAACGCTAAAGTGAAGAGTTTCAAACGAATGCAACAACTACATGTTCACAATGGCATGAAAAAACCATTAGCTAGATACGGGGAAAGAAGATTTTTGTATCCATTGACGAAACGTTACGTGGCATATTGGAGATCGAGGGAGAAGTGTTTCCGCTTATAAGTGAGGTTAATCACTCCACAATTTGTGGACTCTTCGAAAAATCTATGTTTTTGTTATGGCCCGAGTGTATCAAAATTGAAGGCGTCTTGCTTTTTGTGACTGACGCAGCGCCACACATGGCAAAAGCTGGAAAGAATGGTGCACATTACACGCTATGCATTGGGTGGCAGAGGAAGTTAGAAACATTTTTCTCGATCAAAGACGAAGAAAGTTTTGTCTCGTAAACGCTCAAGTCCATGACTCCCGGTATTCCACTCCCACCAGAACCTGGATCGATTCAGCAATTTATTATTACGATCATTTCCAGATAGTGAAACGTGTTATCGAAACACTGAATCTTCATACACCTAAAACACTATTTTTAAACGGTGAAATTGAAGGTCAGCCAGCCTTCAAAAAGGCAAACTTCAGTTGCTCAGCACAAGGAATCACACGTGTACAGGAGAAAGGAGTAAGTCTGCAAAGTTCTGTAATGAACAAAATTGAATCTGATTTGAAAAGTGTAGGGAGAGATGTTGGAAAAAGGATATCTAAGAAAGTGGAAAAGCTCTTGATAAAAAAAAGTCTGGATACAAAATTTTCTGTCGCATTTAACTGCTAACCGATAAAACATGTTATACTTCCTGCATTTTAGATCTCAGTGACAGTGATTTTTCGTATTTTAAGTATGAGCTGATATGGAAAGGAGTTTCTCACAGCACAAACATGTCTTTCCGACAACAGGCGTTTGCTGCTGGTTATCTACTCCAATAGTTGTAAATAATATAACATTTTTTTAATACATTCATCTTCCTACAACATAGAAATTCGCGAGTTTAAATTAATATTAATTTTTAATTTCAGTTCTAACGTTACAGAAGTAAAAATTGTGCTGAATTCTATGCTCTGAAAGAAAGGCAAAATGTTTAAAGTCATTTTTATACGATTTTATTGATCGCTTTTGAGATAGTTTTAGGTCGTCAAAATCCGGGCCCTGGAAATGACGTTTGTCTCATTCAACTTCCAAGTGGTTCAACTCTTTGCGAATGACAGCAGTGTATCATTTCTAGGAATCTATCATGGCGGTTCGTAAACGTGCAGTGTATTGGGTCCTTTAATATTTCCACTGTACATAAATGGCATTTCTCACTCAATCTGCTACAGAAATATCACCTTCTTCTAAGACCTACAACTATATATTCTATCACAATGTAGTATTGTATTGAAAATTAACATGACATCCACTCTGTATTCATGGGCACGTGGTTTAAGCCTCGGCAGGGATAGATAGGATCCCTATTCATTTAGTTCAAATGAATCATTGTATCCTCTATCACACAAAATCGAGGAAAAAAGTGGGTGCTTATGTTGACAGTAAATTTAGGATAATCATGTTCATAAGATTTGTGGAAAGACCTTGTTACAAAGGTGATTCCCTCCTTAAAGATTAAACATCTGATCAACGTGTAAATTACAGCAGGCTCCTAATACATCACGCCCAAGTAACACAGTTCCTTCACGAATTGTAATGTCATTGCCTAATACTTCTCTTTAAACTAATTCATACAACCCCCCCTACACATCTAGCTTGTCGCTTTAGAAGTTTATGCTCATGTCACAACCTTCATGCAGGAGCGGGATTCGGAACCATTAGGGCCGAATTCATAGTCGTGACTTATACGGAAAGCAGATGCTTAAGCAATCATTACACCGTCTTAAGCTATAAGACGACATTTTGAAAAAGCATATGCTTATAGACATTTGCGTTTCATAAACCGGTCTTATACGTGCTTCAGGGAGTTGTTACTTACAACATGCAGAGATCCATGACGTCACCATCTCTCTAACGTCCTATTGGTTACTGAGATGCCGGCAACGAGAGCGCACTTTAGAATTATTAACTTGGATTTCTGATTCCGATTCAAAAGCAACGCAATGCCCAAAGGTAAAAGCTTTAGCGATTTTGAAAGGGAGCACTTGCAAAATCTTGTGCTCCTTCATAAAGTGGTGGAAAGTAAGCGTTTCTCTGCAGAAGAAAAACGAGGCATGGGACAGGATTGCTGCAGAATTCAATGCACGTGGAGAAACCAACCAGGTAAGCTTTCTTTGCATTTTATTTCCATTCAACAATTCAATTGTTTTATGAAACCAATAGTACTGATTCGTAAGGAAATTTGAAGTAGCTTTATTTCCAAATTCAAGTAATATGTGATACGTAGCTGAAAACTGAAGAAAAGCGAATATGTGTTACTAACTTCTAGGAAATTTATGTTATACCATAGCTATTTTGTTTAACTTTTTTGCAACACATTTAACACGGTAACGGAGCTGATTAGTTCTTCCGGTGCATATGCGACTTTTAAGCAAGAGAGCAGACTGGGTTTGTGGTTGAGAACCCCCCCCCCCCAGTATCATTTGTAATTTGCGTGGTCTTCTTAGTTTTTAGATTGGGTAAACTAGCTAACCTAACCACATAACCTGAAATATAAATAAGATTTCCGGTAAAGTGCTGGATTTGTCGCGATTTAACGTAACGCAATGTTGAGAGCCCTAAGCCGCAAGGCATAGCCGGGGATCTTCTTTTGGAAGAAGACGAGTGTAGAATTTGCGGCCGAAGAATGACGCCATGGGATCATCTGCGCGACAAAATGCATTTAATTTATGAAGTTGAAATTTTAAGTACCTAAGTGAATTTATTTATAAAGTTTAAGATAGAAACAATGAAAACATAGTACAAACATAACATAATAAATACATTCCCTTACTGAAGTTATCATGTGGCAATTTCCAGTTATTTATGTTTTGTTTTTCTCTGAAAACACCTTTTGTAATGGAAACATGTACTATGATTACTACATATTTGGATACAGTATGTCTCTTTTGTATTGTTTTTAGAGGGATGCAGAACAACTGAAAAAGTTATGGCAAAATTTGAAACTTAAAAGGAAGGCTGAACTGGCAGCAGAGAAAAGAAGCTTGCTGTGGTCCCCCTCCTGCAACTCAACCGCAGGCCTATATGCTTGTGGATAAGGATGTTTCGCAGCAAAATTTTGGTATGTAGGTATATGTTTCTTGAGTTGCCTTACTTCTTCTAACATGGTGGGTCTCATGGCATGGCACGCACCTGGTTTTACGCCTGTCGAACCGTAGTGTTTTCTTTGAGGCCCTCAACTATCGTGGCGAATAGGTCTTCTAATTTACCGCAAACTAGCTGAACTGCACGTACATGTGCGTGAACTCTGGGATCTATTCACAAAATGAAACACCATATATCAGTGGTATCGCTACTTCATGTCTCAATGTGGTCACCTTGCTATTCTTCCGAAATTACGCACTTTGATTTGCACCAAAGAAAACATAATAAACGACATACGATGTGCTCAAAAAGAAGAGGATATATGTTTGTGCAACGCTAAGTAAACTGAGTAGTGTTAACGTGAGTTTGCTATTTAATAATTTCAAAGTTTTTATTACTAGCAATACTATATTACTGGCGGATGAGCAATTATAATAGAAGCGGTAATCAGTTAGGAATTTTATTAATAGATTTCTGAAAGCAGAACATTAAGAAAACAATAGTTACACATTTGTAGGAGATCTGACACCATTTATATTGAAAATACACTACGAATGCGATTTAGGGATCGAATTACTAAAGTTTCAACTTTGATGCAGAATTTAGCTAGAAGCAACCTAGGCAACTAAAAGCAAAGACTGTATTTCCCTAAAATCATACTACTAACACTATTACTACTACTGCTACCATTACCACCACTACCATCACCACTACTACTAACACTAACACTACTACTACTAACACTAACACTACTACTACTAACACTAACACTACTACCATCACCACTACTACTACTAACACTAACACTACTACCATCACCACTACTACTACTAACACTACCACCACCACTACTACTACTACTATCACTACTACTACTAACACTACTCTCACTACTACTACTAACACTACTACCACTACTACTAACACTACTACCACCACTACTACTAACACTACTACTACTAACACTACTAATACTAACACTAACACTACTACTAACACTACCGCTACCACCACTACTACTACTAACACTAACACTACTACTACTAACACTACTACCACCACTACTACTAACACTAACACTACTACCAACACTACTACCGCCACTACTACTAACACTATTACCACCACCACTACTAACACTACTACTACTCCTAACACTAACACTACTACTACTAACACTACTAACACTACTACCACCACCACCACTACTAACACTACTACTAACACTAACACTACTACCACCACCACTACTAACACTACTACTACTAACACTATTACTACTCCTAACACTAACACTACTACTACTAACACTAACGCTACCACTACTACCACCACCACTACTAACACTAACACTACTACTAACACTACTACCACCACTACTACTAACATTTATACCACCACTACTAACACTACTACTACTAACACTACTACCACAACTACTACTAACACTACTACCACCACTACTACTAACACTACTACCACCACCACTACCAACAACAATACCACCACCACTACTAACACTACTACCACCACTACTACTAACACTACTACCACCACTACTACTAACACTACTACCACAACTACTACTAACACTACTACCACCACTACTATTAACACTACTACCACAACTACTACTAACACTACTACCACCACCACCACTACTAACACTACTACCACCACTACTACTAACACTACTACCACAACTACTACTAACACTACTACCACCACTACTACTAACACTACTACCACCACCACTACTAACACTACTACCACCACTACTACTAACACTACTACCACAACTACTACTAACACTACTACCACCACTACTACTAACACTACTACCACCACCACTACTAACACTACTAACACTAACACTACTACTAACACTAACACTACCGCTACCACTACTACCACCACCACTACTAACACTAACACTACTACCACCACTACTACTAACACTTATACCACCACCACTACTAACACTACTACTACTAACACTACTACCACCACTACTACTAACACTACTACCACCACCACTACTAACACTAATACCACCACCACTACTAACCCTACTTCCACCACTACTACCACCACTACTACTAACACTACTACCACAACTACTACTAACACTACTACCACAACTACTACTAACACTACTACCACAACTACTACTAACACTACTACCACCACCACTACTACTAACACTACTACCACCCCTACTACTAACACTACTACCACCACTACTACTAACACTACTACCACAACTACTACTAACACTACTACCACCACTACTAACACTACTACCACCACTACTACTAACACTACTACCACAACTACTACTAACAGTACTACCACTACTACTAACACTACTACCACTACTACTATTAACACTAACACTACTACTAACACTACTACCACCACCACTACTAACACTACTACTACTAACACTAACACTACTACCACCACCACTACTAACACTACTACTACTAACACTAACACTACTACTAACACTAACACTACTACTACTACTAACACTACTACCACCACTACTACTAACACTACTACCACCACCACTACTAACACTACTACCACCACCACTACTAACACTACTACCACCACTACTACTAACACTACTACCACCACTACTACTAACACTACTACCACCACTACTACTAACACTACTACCACAACTACTACCACCACTACTACCACCACTACTACTAACACTACTACCACCACTACTACTAACACTACTACCACAACTACTACTAACACTACTACCACCACCACTACTAACACTACTACCACCACTACTACTAACACTACTACCACAACTACTACCACCACCACTACTAACACTACTACCACCACCACTACTGACACTACTACCACAACTACTACTGACACTACTACCACAACTACTACCACCACTACTACCACAACTACTACCACCACTACTACCACCACTACTACCACAAGTACTACCACAACTACTACCACCACTACTACTAACACTATTACCACCACTACTACTAACACTACTACCACAACTACTACTAACACTACTACCACCACCACTACTAACACTACTACCACAACTACTACTAACACTACTACCACCACTACTACTAACACTACTACCACCACTACTACTAACACTACTACCACAACTACTACTAACACTACTACCACCACTACTACAAACACTACTACCACCACCACTACTAACACTACCACCACCACTACTACTAACACTACTACCACAACTACTACTAACACTACTACCACCACCACTACTACTACTAACACTAACACTACTAAAACCACTACTACTAACACTACTACCACCACTACTACTACTAACACTACTACTACTGACACTACTACTACTAACACTACTACCACCACCACTACTAACACTACTACTACTAACACTAACACTATTACTACTCCTAACATTAACACTACTAATACTAACACTAACACTACTAATACTAACACTAACACTACAGCTACCACTACTACCACCACCACCACTACTACTACTACTAACACTACTACCACCACCACTACTACTAACACTACCACCACCACTACTACTACTAACCTAACACTACTGCTACTACTAACACTACAGCTACCACTACTACCACCACCACCACTACTACTACTAACACTACTACCACCACCACTACTACTAACACTACCACCACCACTACTACTACTAACCTAACACTACTGCTACTACTAACACTACTACTAACACTAACACTACTACCACAACTACTACTAACACTACTACTACTACCACCACTACCGCTACCACTACTAACACTACTACTAACACCACTATTACTACCACCACACCACCACTACTACTAACACCACTACTACCACCACTACCGCTACCACTACTACTACTAACACTACTACTACTGCTACTACTACTACCACTACCGCTACCACTACTAACACCACCACTACTACTACTACCACCACCACTACTACTACTAACACTACTACCACTACCGCTACTACTACTACCACTACTACCACCACTACTAACACCACTACTACTACTACTACTACTAACACTACTACTACTGCTACTACTACCACTACCGCTACCACTACTACCACCACCACTACTAACACCACCACCACTACTACTACTAACACTACTACTACTAGCACCACCACTACTACTAACACTACTACTACCACCACCACCACCACTACTACTAACACTACCACTACTACTAACACTACTACTACTGCTACTACTACCACTACCGCTACTAAAACTACTACTAACACTACTACTACCACCACCACTACTAACACTACTACTAACACTACTACCACCACCACCACTAACACTATTACCACCACCAGTACTGCTAACACTACTACTACCACTACCGCTACCACTACTACCACCACCACCACTACTACCACTACTACTACTAACACTACTACCGCTACCACTACTACCACCACCACTACTACTAACACTACTACTACTAACACTAACACTACCATCACTACTACTAACACTAAAACTACTACTACTAACACTAATACTAACACTACTACTACAATTTGTGAGAGAAATAGGAGCTTCGTTTGTGTAAAGAAACAGCGTAAATGCTGCAATCAAAATATGTAAACTTTTCAATCATGTGGAATAGTGTTAAACGCTATGTTCCTCAAAAGGAACCTCTCAAATTGAAGCGCACACGCTATTAGACAGATCTGCAGCAATATGACAGTCTAGTTTTCCCAACCGGACCACCTCTCTCATTAGATTTTTAATACATGGGTAACATATGAAGCTGACGGCAGTTCAAGTTGCTGAGATTGTGGCGCGTTCGATTGCTGCAATCAACAAGCGAATTGACGGTAGTATTTAATCCAGCAAAGGGGCGAAGGATGAACTTCATCTACAAATAAAAAGAATGAATTTACTCTCAAATAAGCTTTGAATTATAAACGATAGTTTTTAGTATCACCTCATTTTAACAAATATGTCAATGCTGCCCCACCAAATAATTTTGCCAGGAACCCTATTGAACAATACTAACGAAAAATTAAAATTGCAAATTCGTTTCTAGAAGCTGGATACATATTAGCACTATACAATGACTGTAGTCATGTGTTCCGTATGGTTATAAGGATAGCCCGATAACTCACATACACATCCACATCCGCTTTGAAGGGAAGTTGTCATATTTGTTGAGAGCGTTTTCGTTTGCAATTTTGACCCGCTTTTAGTATCGTGTTTTCTTCCACCCAAGACTTTCTTTGGAAAACCAAACTAAAACGACGGATCATTCAATATATTAAGGTAAGTGTGATGTAGGTTTATTTCATTAATTCAGTTTAGGATTATAAGAAATGTGATACGTATAAAGTTGTGTTGTAAGTGTACTTTGGTCCGCACCAAATGAGCATGTCACGATTTGGTAATTTATTTAGATATGTACACTTTACTGCTAGATATTATACAAGTTGCGTAAATTACCAGAGGACAACAAGAGAAGCTAGCAAATCTAATGTCCTGGAAGAGACTTTTTGTGTGGCATGTCGGGAATCTCGGGAGGAAGACAGGATACAGTGCAATAAGGATGGGCTCATCAACACTGTAATGATTTAATTTTTACTTTCTCCATACGCACTATGTACAAAATGTATAGAGAAAGTATTGCACTCCACCAAAAATTTGATACCGAGATTTCACCGGAAATATATGTTTTAGGGTCCCCAATATCCAAAAAAAGCATTTTCACAAAAAGGTCCGTGTGTGTGTGTGTGTGTGTGTGTCCGTGTGTCTGTAAACACGATAACTCAAAAACGAAAAGTAGGTAAAATACCAAACTTGGTATTTAAGTTTAGTATCTTCCAGGGATGCGACACGAAGATTTTGAGAAAAATCCCCCCACCCCCACCTACCCTTTACATGGAACTTTTTTCAAAAATTTTGATTTTCTCAAAAATGGCTTTAACGATTTTGATTAAAATTTCGTATATTAAAGATATTTACCCGACAAATAAAATGTATATCTTGAATTTTCTGGGAATAGCCTCTGAAGAGTACTTTATTCTGGATGAATTTTACTAAATTTTGAATAACTGCTAAACCGTAAGAGATGGACAAAAACTTACTACACAAAAAATATAGAGCACATTAAAACACACAATTTATGTTATATACATTTTTTTCGTGGAGTTCGTCGTTTTTGTGACATTCCTTATTTTTTGTTTCTGCTATGAAAAACGTGTACTTTTCTCATACAGGAACTTGTCAACTCCTATCCATATAGACAAAGGAACTTTATTGACATAGCAACCAGCTTTCGACTATCACTTTAACCTACGGTTGTCCCTTATTTCGCTCCTACTTACAAGGAAGCGAGTAATTAGACTATTTCTACTATTTTTTTCTGATTAGCATAAAGTAAATAGAAGTATAAGCTTTTAAAGAATTATTTGTTGCAGGGATATGGAGAAAGTCATGTGAATGGTATACATCAGATTTTTTACTTTTATCATAGGTGCATTGTGGAGTGAACAGTGAAATCCTCCTTTAATTTGGAACAAAACCCTGAAAATATTAACAGTGTCCACAAAACTTTGGATGAAATTGAGGTAAGGTGATATTAATTTTGTTAAACTTAATCTGCTTCACTGGGACATTTTGAATAATAATAATTATAAGCATAATGATTATTCCAGGTTGAAATTAATTGCTAGGAGAGAATTTCAATCTTTAAAAGTAAGTATAAAGTTATACGAATTGAGTATAAATGTATTATATAGTGGCCCAATTTACACCTCTCAGATCAAATTACACGCCTCTGGTCCAAAACACACGCCTTAGAAAAAATGCTATAATTATAATTTACAAATTCTGTAGCTGGAGCTATACCTTAAAAACTCTCAAAATGATATAAATTCATCTCATTAACGCATTAAAGTAAGTTGTGGACTTTGACGAAGGTTTTCTATCCAGATGTTATCATTTACGCAGTAATACTTCGACACAACAAAAATTCTACTATGTCCATAGTTTTTGTCCTAAAGCAATGAAATTTTGCACAGTTAATTATCTTGATATCTCCTATGACTGTGCTACTTTATAAGTAATTTTGTCAAAAAATAAAGAAACTACACTACATTGGAATTTTCAAAACATCAAAAAACGTATGTACCTTTTTCTTAGTATGCCTTTAGTGAAGTTGCTTGAAAACAAGTGTACATAAAGTATTTGAATTATGCTATATTTTGGCGCAACATTTTTTCTCTATCTCTTCAATGATTTTTAGATTATTTTTCAAGATACGTAAGTTTTTTTAGTTCAAATTATGTATTTCATAGCACAATGCCTATATAATCTAAATCAAAAGAAAACTAGCTGCGCGAAAATACTCATTGTGGACTGAAATATGTGTATAAAATTGCATTGCAATATCTCAAATATTTTCCAAGAAAAAGGTACATATGTGTGAAAAATTATAAACCTGAGAAGACGAAAAAAAAAGAAAATGTTGTTTGATTGTTTTATTTGGGGAGTGATCTACACACATGAATACCGCCTAAAATCCACCATAACTGTAGTCAGCATCTTCTTCCTGGTCAGAAACTAAAGCAACATACCTTCTAGATATTTATAACTATGTTTGCCTGTAAGAAATGTAGAGAAACAAGGGATCAAAGCTGATAATCAAGCAGGCAGAAAAAGGGGGCGTGGCAGGACAAGTCCTAACTTTTTAATTTATTTGGACCACAAAGAAATCGAATTAGGCTGTGAAACTTTGGGAATGTAAAGCTGAATGTATTAGCAATTAATTAGTGAAATAAAAACAATTGAAACATTTGCCATTTTTAGCCTATGTTCCCCCTTAAAGTTAACTGGATTAAATTACACGGACTTCCTCTATTTATACAGCAGAATCTCAAATGTTTAACCTTTTATTCCTAATCCATAAAAAACATAATTCCGTTTCTAGTTGTAAGTTCAGCTTTGCTATTCGTTTTTTAATCCTTAAATTTATTTGTATACGGGTTTCGTCGTTGATTTCCTCAACACCAGATAGATTATAGTGTATTGGCTCATCCACGTCTGGACCTACATCTTATATTTAAAATGGCACAGTGACAGAACCAAGAAGAATATTTAATCGCTTATATAGCCGCTGAGAGGGATAAAAGGTCTTGAGATATGCCACGAACAGCAAATATATCATACTATATAAATGTGTATATTGTGCATACTACTTCAGACCAAATTTGAGAATAGAGACGAAGTATTGCGAAGTTGTAACACGTCTTCGTCTTAGAAATTCTGACTAGATATGAAGGGTTCAATACTTACTTACCTGAAGGACAGACATAATCACCGCCGAAGATCACTAATGCACTCACCTGCAAGAGAAAGAAAATAAAATCAACGAAAAGGTTGGGAATTTATTTCAAAAGTGAAACTTATATTATGTCTTGGAGCATTTGTTAAAACTGGTCACTTCATGAAGATCCTAGGTCTATCATGAAGCATTATTGTGGAGATACATGCTCTGCCGCAGTTCATCGTGAAGCTTACCTACTAGGCATATAGAGAAATTTCATTGTGCCTAACATTGCTAACAGAGGCACCTAGCGGAAGGTAAACCGAAGATTATCACGTTGTCATTAGATATACTTTCTCTTCGCACGAAAAACTGAACCAAGTTATGTCTATTTTCTATAAGTTGTAGTTATTCGAAGTGTTGAAATATTATGAAGAAAAGTTCAATAAAAAGCCATGGTTGCAAGAGGAATTAGAAATGAAGTTACGCTGCAAGGAGTACTGGACCTTAATGCAAAGTAAAACTAATTCTTCATTATTAAGTGAATTGTTAAATGAATAATGCTCAGCGGAAATCATGTAGTTCTTAATCTCCTCGACACTTGTAAGCCTTTACTAGAAAACGTAGCAAATATTTCAGTTTTTAAATACGCTTGCTCGTATGTTGGACGCCTAGCTCTCAGTAGTGATATTCCTAGATACGTAACCATAACGTAAATCACGAGGCTGAAATATTCATTGCAAGGAATTAATGCTATCAGAAGACACAGCTTTATAATCAGTCACATTATGAGATAGATTTACAACTAAAATCAGAATGTTTAAAGCATACGAGGAGCACTATTTATGTTTACAGCCTAATAATAAAACATCCTGAGATTCACGTATGGAAACTGCTGCTTCTGTTCACCAGTGACTGGACTGCTTCACAATGTTGACAATAGAAGTTCACACGTACCCCATCTTGCTGAGGAGGCAAAGAGACATGTTGGAGATGTCTTACTTCTTCAGCAACGCGAAGTAGCAGCTTTAATCGCGTACGCTGCGGCATCTCAATACCCTCTGGCCACAGAATCTTCATCCCATCATTTACGAGTCATTTGTTTGTTCTAACACCTTGCAACACATTAGAAATAGTTTTGCTGCACTTTCGGAATCTAATTTTCCTACTACTAAATTTGCTGTGTAGTTTCCAAACCAAATACAGGAATCTCCAAAGTCATTCCGTTAATGAGCAACTGCCTCTTCATAACACACATGAAGAGTAGAGTTGTCTTGCAATATTTTTCTAGAAAGGAGCGAAATTAAGGAATTTGAAGTTATGCCACGGAATATTAGCTGCAACCATTGCACTGCACAAGTCTTTAAAAAAATCATTTCCGGACGGTTCCCCTTGCATTTGTGCCAACAGAACTTGCTTTCTAGAAGACTGTAGGTGTTTGTTGCGTATGTGAAGATCACTCTTGATATGTTGTTCCAATTGAGATTTCATGGAACAGCCAATTCTTTTACTGCATGCTTGAGAGACTATTATTTTTCCGTCGGTTGTAAAGGCACAATCTGATTTCACCCATGAACTCAACTTGCAGGATAGCGAGGACGCAACTGGTGCCATTTCACTAAGACTTGCAAGAAACTAACTGCAGTATTATCGCCTCGCTATATTTCGATGGTTGTCCAGCGGCTCACTTTGTTTCCTCGCAGCTATTATGTTACAAGATGCCGACTACCGCGACAATGGTAACAATCAATTTCTCCAGTCCTTGTAAATGCCCAAAGCGCTACTAGAAACATTGTCGAGCGGCGCCTGCTTTGATATAAACGGACAACAATCAGAACGAGGCGACGCGGTTATTAACGCATTCTAAATTTAATTTGCATCCTATTTCGCAGATTTTTTTCAGCACAACTTGTGTAAAACAGTAGTTTATAATGCGGCTACGATATTTTTTAAAAAAAATAATGAAATTGTAACGAAAGCCAGAAAATATGTACGTTTTATGTAACATCTTAAAATATGTAGAAATGTGCAAAATATGTAAAAAAAAAATGTAAAATAAATATTTGTAAGGGTGTCTCGAATGACGTAATTCGCTAACATTTTTACTTCTCATTGAAATATTATGCAGAATTTAAAATATATAAATACATAAAACTCCGGGCTCTAGTTATTACCGTATTATGGGGTTGAAAACCTGAAGCTTATGTACATGGATACGGACTTCTTCATACATCGAGTTACAACCGCTGACATATATCAGAACAAAATGCTATTTCTTGATCATTTAGATACATCTGATTAGACGCAAGCCACATGTGCCACTCCACACAGCAAAGTACTAAAATTGTTTAAACAACAGAAAGTCTAGGAAAGCAATAGAAATAACTAAAACAAAGTAAACGAACTTGAAAAGGCCCATAAAGGACTGAAAAAATACACGTAATATTCTTAGGTGAGGGGGAACCTCACTCATAACATGGCTGTTTGGACTCCCTATCCTTCCTATGCATGCTCACTTGCTCCAGAGGTTAAATATCTGGTAAAATTGTGTGTCAAACACCTTCAAATCATCTTAAAAGTTCACAAGAAACTTGAAAAGGCGGCTGAATTGCCTGCCACAGAGTCTTAATATCTGTTAAATATAGCTCAAAATCCCTTCAAAGGGCCTCAACTTGAGCACAAAATGACTTAAATAAACTACCCTTGAGACTGAATACCAGTTAAATACAGCTTGAAGTTCTTTAATGCAGCTTTAAAATGCTTATAAACTGAATTAAACCCCTGCTCTAAAAGGCTCAAAATACATCTAGAACCTTTAATACCTTCAACATATTCACAAAATATTCTAAAATCCTCTCAAAATACATGGAAAGGAATAAAATACCTGCACTAGAGCCCAATATTTTCAAAATGTTCTGAAACGTCTTTAAAACCACTTAAAGTACCTGATGGAAAGCTTGAAATACTCAAAATGCCCCCCCACCAAACCTAAAATAGCTAGAAAAACTTTCAAATATCATTACAAACACATCAAATATTAGAAAAACCTGCAGTACATAAAAGTTCTTAAAAGGGAACTCAAGGGAATGAAACAATGTAATGTCCCGAGCTTAGGTCATGTTATACTAGCATAATTGATAAAGTAGAATCGATTATGAGGAGAGCGTCAATTCTCTCTAGGTACATTAATTACCAGCTAAGTATCGTTATATAAAACAAATAGAGATAAAAGGTGAAAATACTGCCGAGAATTTTACAAAATAAAGACCGAGATCATTATTCTAGTGTTACCCTAGAGAAAAATTACCTGTTTGAAAGGAAAGAGACAACGAAACAACAAAAGATAAAGAAAAATACCATGAAACAACATTCACTAAACTATAAGACAACAACATAAGATTGCACCATTCGTCTAGCGTCACCCTTAAAAGATTGGGGGGGGGGGACAACAAGGAACAAACACCTATTAAGAAAATAGAAGAGAGATATTAAACACAGAAATACAAATACAAAAACACATGAAGAAACACAATGCTAAATTAGGTAGATTCACATGCCCTAACTCTCCTCCTTCCCCTCGTAGCACGTCGCCTAGTATACCTTATCTCTTTCGGTGTTTCCTCCTCCTAGCAGGACTCCTAGTATTACCTATCTTTCGGTAAGTTTCTTCTCCTAGTATGCTTCCTAATAATCCCTATCTCCCCCTGGGGGAGACCTCATATCCCCACTCCTAATAATCTCTATATCCCTTTAGAGTTCCTCCTGCTCCACCTCATATCCCCACTCCTAATAATCTCTATATCCCTTTAGAGTTCCTCCTGCTCCACCCCATATCCATACTCCTAATAATCTCTATATCCCCTTAGAGTTCCTCCTGCTCCACCCCATATCCATACTCCTAATAATCTCTATATCCCCTTAGGGTTCCTCCTGCTCCACCTCATATCCCCACTCCTAATAATCTCTATATCCCTTTAGAGTTCCTCCTGCTCCACCCCATATCCATACTCCTAATAATCTCTATATCCCCTTAGAGTTCCTCCTGCTCCACCTCATATCCCCCACTCCTAATAATCTCTATATCCCTTTAGAGTTCCTCCTGCTCCACCTCATATCCCCACTCCTAATAATCTCTATATCCCTTTAGAGTTCCTCCTGCTCCACCTCATATCCCCACTCCTAATAATCTCTATATCCCTTTAGAGTTCCTCCTGCTCCACCCCATATCCATACTCCTAATAATCTCTATATCCCTTTAGAGTTCCTCCTGCTCCACCCCATATCCATACTCCTAATAATCTCTATATCCCCTTAGGGTTCCTCCTGCTCCACCTCATATCCCCACTCCTAATAATCTCTATATCCCTTTAGAGTTCCTCCTGCTCCACCCCATATCCATACTCCTAATAATCTCTATATCCCCTTAGGGTTCCTCCTGCTCCACCTCATATCCCCACTCCTAATAATCTCTATATCCCTTTAGAGTTCCTCCTGCTCCACCCCATATCCATACTCCTAATAATCTCTATATCCCCTTAGGGTTCCTCCTGCTCCACCTCATATCCCCACTCCTAATAATCTCTATATCCCTTTAGAGTTCCTCCTGCTCCACCCCATATCCATACTCCTAATAATCTCTATATCCCCTTAGAGTTCCTCCTGCTCCACCCCATATCCATACTCCTAATAATCTCTATATCCCCTTAGAGTTCCTCCTGCTCCACCCCATATCCATACTCCTAATAATCTCTATATACCCTTAGAGTTCCACCTGCTCCACCCCATATCCATACTCCTAATAATCTCTATATCCCCTTAGAGTTCCTCCTGCTCCACCTCATATCCATACTCCTAATAATCTCTATATACCCTTAGGGTTCCACCTGCTCCACCCCATATCCATACTCCTAATAATCTCTATATACCCTTATAGTTCCTCCTCCACTACACATCCTCAGTCCTAATAATCCCTATCTCCTCCTAGGTATCCTCTTCTCCTCCACTACACATCCTCACTCCTAATAATCCCTATCTCCTCCTAGGTATCCTCTTCTCCTCCACTACACATCCTCACTCCTAATAATCCCTATCTCCTCCTAGGTATCCTCTCCACTTCCACTACACATCCTCACTCCTAATAATCCCTATCTCCTCCTAGGTATCCTCTTCTCCTCCACTACACATCCTCAGTCCTAATAATCCCTATCTCCTCCTAGGTATCCTCTTCTCCTCCACTACACATCCTCACTCCTAATAATCCCTATCTCCTCCTAGGTATCCTCTTCTCCTCCACTACACATCCTCACTCCTAATAATCCCTATCTCCTCCTAGGTATCCTCTTCTCCTCCACTACACATCCTCACTCCTAATAATACCTATCTCCTCCTAGGTATCCTCTTCTCCTCCACTACACATCCTCACTTCTAATAATCCCTATCTCCTCCTAGGTATCCTCTCCTCCTCCACTACACATCCTCAGTCCTAATAATCCCTATCTCCTCCTAGGTATCCTCTTCTCCTCCACTACACATCCTCACTCCTAATAATCCCTATCTCCTCCTAGGTATTCTCTTCTCCTCCACTACACATCCTCAGTCCTAATAATCCCTATCTCCTCCTAGGTATTCTCTTCTCCTCCACTACACATCCTCAGTCCTAATAATCCCTATCTCCCCCTAGGTATCCTCTTCTCCTTCACTACACATCCTCACTCCTAATAATCCCTATCTCCTCCTAGGTATCCTCTCCACTTCCACTACACATCCTCACTCCTAATAATCCCTATCTCCCCCTAGGTATCCTCTTCTCCTCCCATCAGCTCTAGCATGGCTCCAAGTATTCCCTATGTCCTTCTAGGTTTCCTTATCCTCCTAGCACAATTACTAGTATTCCCCATGTGTATGCCATTTAGCCCCTGGCCCAGCATCCTTCTGTTTTAACTTTTAACCTTCTATTTTGTTTTCAATGTTTACTGTATGTTAAAAATCACAGTTTGCAATACCTAATGTGTAATTTAATGGCTAAGAAAACGGCCAATCCCGATTAATAACTGCCCCAGAAATTTCAGTTGAACACAAGAATTGTGTGTTACATTTCAAAGCTAGAGAACAATATAGCCAACTTGAAACAGAAGTACAAATAAAATATTGGAGGTACATTAAAATTAATTGTTACACTGGTCTAGAACGTCTCCATTGAAGGCGTCTCAACTACGGATTATGCCAACACATTGCGAAAATTTCGAAATGGCATTAAAGGTAATAGCAGCATTTGATCCTTTTCTAGCTAAACATTTAGCACTTTACGTAAATAAAGGAAAACGAACCAGAGCTAGCTTTCTTTTCAAATGCGTGAAGAGTTTATATATCAATTGTGGCACAAATGGTTGTTAAATATATTGTATATGAAGTGAGGGAGACTAAATATTTTCCCAGATCATTTGAGCATCATTTCACCGATTTCATTCATCGTCCGATATGAGCAACTAGGTTAAACTACGTTAAACTACAAAAAAAAAAAAAAAAAAAAAAAAAAAAAATAAAGTAAATAAAATAAATAAAAAATAAATAATTTACCCACCATATTTGACTTATGATATTACACATGTGGATCAACTATTTTTATTTTCTCTAGCGCATATGGGCAATGTACACAGTGGAAAGAGAAAGTATTGTATTCCATCTAAAAATTTGTTATTGTGATTTCACCGGTAATACATGTTTTCAGACCCCCTGAATAGATATATGTAAATAAAACATTCTTTAGAAACATGTCGGTGTGTGTATATGTGAGGAGCATAGCACAAAAACGAAAAGTCGGTTAAATGCCAAACTTGGTATTTAAGTTCAGCATCTTCCAAGGATGGGACACGAAGATTTTCAAGAATCCCACCCCCAACTACCTTTACATGCAACATTCCTCGAAAATTTTGATTTTATCAAAATGGCTGTAATGATTTTTACTAAAATGTCATGTTTAAGATTTTTTCATGACAACCGAAATAAAAATCTTGAATTTCCTGGGAATAGCCTCTGAAGAGTACTTTTGCATAACTGGTAAATCGTAAGAGATAGACAAAAACTTACTGCGCAAAAAATGCAGCTTTCGTTAAACATACGATTTATGACATATACATTTGTTGTTGTTGTTGTTGTTGTTGTTGTTGTTGTAGAGCTAACCATTTTCAAGGCATTCCGAGTTACTGATTTCAGTTTAAAGTAAAACTTTTTTCAAACGGGAGACATGGCCTCTCTTTTGTTTGCCCCTAACAAACAAACAGAACCGATTTCAATTGTAATCTGTTTTTAAAAAATCTGATTATCGCTTTAGCCTAGTATATTTCTATATTTCCCTTCTACTTCCAATAAGGCCAATTCTGAAATGTTTATCTCGATTAGCATAACGTAGATAAAAAAGTAATATTTCATAAAGAAAGTCTGCCGGTGGAACAACTAGAGAAAGCTATGTGAATGAAACAGTCTTTTTTACCTTCTCTATACGCACTATGTACATAGTGTATAGAGAAGGTATTGCATTCCACCCAAAAATTCCATACCGACATTTCACCGGAAATACATGTTTTGCGTCCCCCTGAATCCAAAACAAGCATTTTTACAAAAAGGTCCGAGTGCGTGTATGTGTCTGAGTGTGTCTGTGAACAGCACAGCTCAAAAACGAAAAATCCGTTAAAAACCAAATTTAGTATTTAGGTTTCTTATCTTCCAAGGAGCGACACGAAGATTTTCAAGAAAATCCCCCACCACCAACTACCCTTTACATGGAACGTTTTTCGAAAATATTTATTTTCTAAAAAATGGCTCTAACGATTTTGATTACAATTTCGTATATTACAGATATTTACCTGACAAATAAAATGTATTTCTTGAATTTTCTGGAATAGCCTCTGAAGACTACTTTATTCTGTAGGAATTTTACGGAATTTTGCATAACTGCTATACCGTAAGAGATGGACGAAAACTTATAACACAAAAAATGTAGAGCACCTTAAAACACACAATTTATCTTATATACATTTTTTTCGTGGATACTCTTTGTTTTTGGTCTCAGCTTTAAAAACTTATACTTTTCTCATACAGAAATATAACAATTCCTGTCCATACAAATAAAGGAACTTGAATCAAATAGCAACCAACATTTGACTATCACTTTACCCTTATTTCGCTTCTACTTACAAGGAAGCAAGTAATAGGAATATTTCTGTTGATTTTTTCTCGATTAGTGTGAAGTAAATAGAAGCATAAGCTTTCTAACAACAATTTGTTGCAGAGATATAGAGAAAGTCATGTGAATGGAACACATCAGTTTTTTTTATATCTGAAGCTTTGAAATCCAAAGAAAAGACAATATTCATGTCATCGCAACACAAAGAGAGATATTAAAATAATCAAAGTAATTTAACATAATACATATAAGTTACAAAAGTACATGTATATTTTATTACGTATATAATTACACTGTGCAACTCTCACTCACCTGCCAGTTGAAAATAGCGGTTGTTGCAAACTCCAAATGGTTTCTTATGACAGCTAGTAGATGCAGAGCAGCATGTTTAAGTACTCGAAAACGATATTCATAAACTCAACATCCCCCCACGCTTCAAAATTATTTGGGTGTGCTCTAATGCGCCTCGCTCTTCGAGCAGCAACAATCATTGGGAACAGAACATCCGTAAAATCTATAAGATCGATGTACCGCCATCTTTGTTGTTTCGTTGGTCACTATCTACTGATTACCGTTATTGCCGGTGCAAAACTTGTGGAATCGTGACCCTGACCGCCAAGCCAGCTACCGAGACTAGCTTATCGGAGTTTGTGATATCATACTTTCTTACTTAAAGTCACAGCGAGCAAACTTTGTACAGTCTGTATCGAAAGTGTTCCGCATATGTTTGTATTCAAAGTGGACGGTAAATAGTGTTCATTTTATTTATTTTATTTTTTTAAACAGCTCCTACTTTTTCAAAGTTAAGTGGCAAGGTATTACTTAGAGTAAAGAAATAATTG
This sequence comes from Hymenopus coronatus, assembly GCA_030762935.1. Classification (NCBI taxonomy): domain Eukaryota; kingdom Metazoa; phylum Arthropoda; class Insecta; order Mantodea; family Hymenopodidae; genus Hymenopus; species Hymenopus coronatus. Next base: position 86,242,430 of record CM060887.1, read on the forward strand.
TAAATGTCATTGACTTCATGAAACAAGAGGCAGAGATGCAGAAAGAAAATGTATGCTCCCCAAGTTCTTCAAAAGCCTGTAGAGAGTGAATGAAAGACTAGCCAAGGCAACTCATGTTTCATTGAGTTACGTTTCCAGGATTCTCAAAGATAAGAAAGAAATAAAAAATAAAACTTAATATATCACTTTTAAATTAAAAGATGTGGAACAGTTGTGTTGCCAGCGAATTGCAGAAATTGGCAGGCCACAATGGAAAAATGTATGTCGACATCTTGACAACATTGAAAATCATTAGAAAGAATTGTAGAAAACCAAAAAGAATTCTAATCCAGGATAATGATGCAGAAAGTAGCGATAACGTTGATGATGACAATGACGTGAGCGAAGACGAAGGACTGTCAGGTGTGGAAGAATTGGAGGCAGACGATTGACATTGTTTATATAGTAGGCCATTTGTATAGATGTTTTGTAGATATGAATATACATATGAAAACACATGTTTATCAGTGCAGTGCATAAGAGGTGACAGATATTTGACATTGACTGTGACAGACATGAATCGACTAGTGAACTGCTTATCTGAAAGTACAACTCGTTTCCTAGCTCTCATTAAGATTTCCACATGTCCAGATTTGTTGCTTGTAAGGATTAGCTAATTCAGAAGATAGTGTCCCAGATTGTGAATATACGGGAGTCGTAGTACACATTTCTTACGTAACCTTCAGATGCACTTGGTAACTCTTAGCATTACAAAGGTTGTTTCCATCTGATGATCCTAGTACAGGCCTTCAGTAAATATGATTTGGCATTCACTTACTCTGGTCTCGAAGCAAGAATAAAACAAATCAGCCGTCTTCCTGTGTATAATCCCTGTGCTCCTCACTTGCTTCATTTAGTGAATTCCTGTACAGCAGAACGGTGTTCTCAAGCGGCTTCATTTTTCAATTTGTTACAACAAATATATTCTTTATTCTCTCCGTTGGAATATTTTGCATTAAAAATGAAATAGTTCACTCTCCGTCAAACGACCTTGAGAAGCAAGCTGGTCTCATTGTTAACTGGGTGGAAATAAGCTTTGGAAGTTATTCAGGATGATGAAACACGCTGAGCAGTCATACATAGTCTGGAACAGCGATAGTGACAATTTTAGTCGTCAGTCGTCAGCGATATTGAAATGATTTAATGCTACAAATAAATTGTTGCAAAGTATTGATAGCAATATCTGGACGCAATAATGTTGTACGATTTGTTTAATTCAGTACGTTCCAGAGAATCATTCAGGTGGGACACATGAAAAGAGACAATCAAGAAGATTGTGTACGAAACGACCGAGTTGATACTACTTTTGAAGGAAAGGACGATTTTCGGGTGAATACATTTCTGGTTATTATAGACTGATATCACAATGGAAGAAAACAAACATCGCTGAAGAGTTTTTTTCTGTACCAGACTACGTTGAACTATTGAAATGAGCTAGAAAACTGCAACAGCGTAACAGAAACCACTTGGGAGAATTTTAAAGCATACGTAATGAGCGATGAAATAAAAATCTCTTCCCTAGGATTTTGCATGAAGAATTGCGTGAAAACCACAGGTTGTACTCTAAAATATTTTTGTCAACCGCTGCAACCAAATATTCGGCCGAACACTCCTTCTCATTCCTCAGAAGATTCAAGAATTATTTGCGGTCATCGATGTCGCAGGATCGAGTCAACAGTTCTTTTCAGGCTGTCCACAAATTCTGATATAATACAATAACTACGGCTATGAAGATCGACAACTTTGCTACAAAAAAAGTAAGCTATAAACATCTTTGTCTGATTTGTATGGCGAGTTCAATATGCAGTATTATTATTATTATTATTATTATTATTATTATTATTATTATTATTATTATTATAACAGCAGTCGTAGTATTTAGTTATGTACAAATATAAGTTAGGTACTTGCTGGCAATTTATGTCGAAATCCTGGGCGGATGTAGTTTTCTCTGCCTAGGGGTAGCAAAGAGCTAAATTATCCCTAGTTACTAGTGTGAAGTTGGTTAAGAATTATGTTGGTATAAGAAGAAGGAAAAACAGCACTCTATAGGTATGTAGTATGAAAAAGCAAAAAGGGAACTTTATTCTTTATTTTATATGCTGCACTATGATATATGGTACTTGCCACATGAAATGTGGCGCTTTAATTATCGTATAGCCCAGTCGTGCATGCTCTTGCCGTAATATATCAGCCCATGCAATTTTCGTGTTATCTCGAGACGCTGTTTTAAAATCTACAGAAACAGAGCTTTCGGCTTGCTTTCATTATAATGTTTAGAATTATTACAATCAGAAAGAAGTACATGGGCCCTTGAAGATCCTGTTTAACAGCATGGACGTGTTTGGCGCTGTTTTTTGGCTTTTAAAACTGCCCTACTCAAAAACGCTGGCATTATTCTTGCAGCCAACCGAAATCAGTTGTCTGGGTGCCGTCATAAAAATCTAATTATCGTATGAATGGAGCGACGGACAGATGCGAGCGGGACACGCTTCCTTTTCCCTTCTCTAAGAGGCTTGCTGGGGGGTGCCGATAGGAAAAGGTGATCCTGCTGCACGTGCCCAGCACGCGAAGCAAATCCTTCTCCAGTATAACATGACAAGACTCGCAGCACGAGTCTATATTAATACTTTATGGATTTACAATGTAACAGCATTTTGTTCATTAATCCATTGCTCACAGCTCATGTTAAAATGCATGAAAATTAACTAAAAACATCACCAATACCCTTCACCACGTTACATTTTGGCAGCAGCTGGTTTTATTATTTTCTAATGATGGGCAACCCTCCTCTCCAAGTAAGTTACTGTTAACCAAAACAATTAGTATTGAACTTCCCGTCTCAAAAGAGTCTTTCCTATTCTCATACCATTAAACGATCAGTTTTGAAACCTAACCGATACTGAATATTTTAGCAGTGGCTGTTGCTGTGGAGCATGTACACACCCAACTTTTGACGCTTTGTGGACTCAACTGCTTATTACCTTCTCTAAACGTACTATGTACACAGTATATAGAGCAAGTATTGTATTCCACCCAAAAATTCTATACCGTGATTTCACCGGAAATACATATTTTAGGGCCCGCTGAATTTAAAAAAAGCATTTTCAGAAAAAGCTCCGTGTGTGTGTGTGTGTGTGTGTGTGTGTGTGTGTGGACAGCATTGCTCAAAAACGAAAAGACCGTTAAATACCAAACTTGGTATTTAGCTTTAATATCTTCCAAGGATGCGACACGAAGATTTTCAAGAAAATCCCCCCACCCCAAACTACCCTTTACATGCAAAAATTTTCGAACATTTTGATTTTCTAAAAAATTCCCCTAACGATTTTGATTAAAATCCTGTAAATTAAAGATATTTACATCCCAAATAAAATGTATACCTTGAATTTTCTGGGAATAGCCTCTGAAGACCTCTTTATTCTGGATGAATTTTGCTGAATTTTGCTGAATTTTGCTTAATTGTTATACCGTAAGAGATAGAAAAAAACTTACTTTTCTTAGACAGTAAGGGTCCGCTTCTCTTTTGTTCTACTTCTGGCCAAGCAAAGAAGTGATTTGTAATGACAGTCGCATAACGACAGCTTTTAAAACATTTGACTATCGGTTTACCCTTATTTTCCTCCTACTTTTAAGGACCTAAGTAATAACAACAGTCTGCTAATGATTATCTCGATTAGCAAGGTGCAGAAAGAAGAATAATCTTATGGAAGAAGTTTGTAGAACAGCTAGAGAACGTCATGTGAGTGTAACACACATATTTTTACTTTCTCTACACGTACTATGTACATAGTGTATAGAGAAGGTATTGCATTCCACCCAAAAATTCCAAACCGAGATTTCACCGGAAATATATGTTTTGCGACCCCCTGAATCCATAAAAAGCATTTTTACAAAATGGTCCGTGTGTGTGTGTGCGTGTGTGTGTGTGTGTGGACAGCACAGCTCAAAAACGAAAAATCCGTTAAAAACCAAATTTAGTATTTAGGTTGGTTATCTTCCAAGGATGCGACATGAATATTTTCAAGAAAATGCCCCACCCACAACTACCCTTTACATGGAACTTTTTTCGAAAATGTTGATTTTCTAAAAACTGGCTATAACGATTTTGATTAAAATATCGTATATTACATATATTTACCTGACAAATAAAATGTATATCTTGAATTTTCTGGGAATAGCCTCTGAACACTACTTTATTCTGGATGAATTTTACGGAATTTTGCATAACTGCTAAACCTTAAGAGATGGATAAAAACCTACTACACAGAAAATGAGAGCACATTAAAACACACAATATATGTTAAATACGGTTTTTTACATGGAGGTGATTGTTTTTAAGGTATTCGTTGTTTTTGGATTCAGTTTTGAAAAACGTACTTTTCTCATACAGGAATCTGTCCATACAAACACAGGAACTTCAGTCATATAGCAACCAGCTTTTGACTGTCACTTTAACCTATGGTACTCCTTTATTTCGCTTCTACTTACAAGGAAGCAAGTAATAAGACTATTTCTGCTAATTTTTTCTCGATTAGCACGAAGTAAATAGAAACCTAAGCTTTTTAATAATTTGTTGCATAAATGTAAAGAAAGTGACGTGAATGGAAATCTATTAAGCGTAACGTATATGTGGCGTTTAAATCTACCGCGCTACTACTCTAAACTCATTTAGGAGCTTTTGTGCCCAATTTGATAACGTACACATCTCTCAACTACAAGGCCAGTAGATAAAGGCACACGGCAGCACAAGTTTTGTGAGAGTGGGGAACCCCCGTTCGGTTTTCACTCCCGCCAGATTGGTAACGTACTGAACAGTTATGCCAATTCACTCACTGTAACTACAAATATACATTGTGGGTTTCTGGATGTATATTATCATGCAGTGTTCCTATTTAGAAGACTACAATGCTGATAGGCATTATTACGCTGCTTTTGAAATCACATGGTAATAATACTCGCAGTGATCCGTTATTCGGGTGCGATGTCAACATGAGCCGTTTAAATTATTTAAGTGCCAACACAAGGCCTCCCAGACCAGACCTATTTATTGAAAGAGCGCGACTACAACAAGTGTACATTAAGCGTGGGACCAACGTAACACATTTCCATGTTAGATTTTCAACCCGGAAGTTAATTCGTGGACTAATTTGGGTGTTTCAGACCTCGCACATTTGATTGAAAAAATAAACAAATAAACAAAAATTACTCGCGCAAACTGCGAACATTCAACCCTTGCTTGCTTGGTGAAGTTCACGACATTCTCAGCTTGACAACGCCTACACGCAGGGTTGCCAGATTCATTTAAAAAAGTTTCGCCAGAATTATTTTAAAAATCGCAAAAATCATATTGAAATCGCCCAATTTCACATTCAAGTTTTTTTTAGGGCGGTGGGGTTGAAAATGTCTAAGATTTGGTTTAGAATTTTGCTTGTGTTTTTTACATCATACTTCTTACGGTCAGACCATTCGGCTCTTAGTTGCAAACTTTACAATAAAAAACAAAAAGTTATATCATAAGAAGCCCACTAAAGCCATTTGTTTATTTATTTCAAGTTCACAACTGCAAAGTCATATCTACAGGATTTCTCTTTGGAACAATCTGCTTATCGGCAAAGGTCTTACCGCGTGTAGTGTTAAAGTGGGTTTCTGTTGCTCTTTGGGTTTTATACTCTCATCAATATTTCCAGACTTTGGGGAGGATAGGGAATAATATCGGCTAGAGAAAATTTCCCACCCCCAGCGGGAATCGAACCCGGGACACTTCGCAAACCAAGAAAGCAACTCTTGTTAAAGGTTTAGTAAACTACCATTACCTTTACTAATATTTTATTTCCTCAAATTACAGAGAGGGAATATATATTATTCAAAAATAATACCGTGCATATAATATTAAGATATATTTGCATTCAACTGGTGCATTTGATTCATACAGTTCTCTTGACCTCGGTGCGACTGCATCAATAGCGACGTAACAAGGAAAATATTATATTTATATAGTAAATAGTATACTCATTAGTATATTACTTAATTTGTTAAACAATGTATAATATACTTTTTAAGGAATACATTTAAATTATTTTCGTTATTTCAGAAGTAGCACCAAAATTCGTAAATCGCCTCAATTAAAAATCGGTCGGAAAATCGATCTTTTAGTAGCCGAAAGCGCGACTTTTCGCCCAATGTGGCAACTCTGCCTACAGAGTGTGTGAGCAAGTGGATTGGAATAGACGTTTCCAGGCTAATAGTCTGCACAACATTTTCAGTTAGCCCTAGTGGTTATAATGGGAGTGTTTTGTGACCTTGTGAACAGGTGAAGGAACGAGTGTACATCCAAAATGTTGCAGCTTCTACCAGACACATTTCCGCCTCTCTTCCTGAATGTTGATTCTCAACAATGAAACACGACGGAAAATAAGCTTTCGGCACTGGCAATGCTTGAGAAGAAGTTGTGAATGACACTCAAGATCTCAAGCATAAACTGAGAGACATGTAAATAAAGTGGTGCAGCATAGTAGCTAAATGTGTGTATTGATTAACTCTTAAGCAGTTTTCCTACCTCATAAAATGAGACTTGGTGAATACTAATATTTGGCTGACGAGGGAACACATTACTCCGTTCTTGCCCTTAACTTTAATTATGTACAAAGCAAATGCAAACCTTTCTTTCGTCAGACAAGTTATGTATTTACGGTTATGCAGTACATCTATTTTACATTTTCAGGGCTGTCGGAATCTAACATTTTCTGAACACCCAAACAAATCGCCACTGCATTTTAGTACACCGCGTTTCTAAAATCAAAGTATATCTTTTATATCTACAGCTACTTTTTACGTTTTGAAAGTTAATTGTCGTGTATTTTGTTCCACTTTCTCTTAAAATATTGCTAATTATTAAGATTTAAATACCTTGTGTTCACTCAAAAATGAATTTGACTGGAGAATATGTATGATATTTTAGATTTTAAATCGACGATGTAAATATCGGCATTTGGGAAGCACAGCGAATTCAAAATGCTGACTTTGGTGAAGGACGCCCGCCCAAGAACACCTGTTACTCTGCTCTTCTTTACGAGACCAACTACATCACTTCGCTTCCGCCGACTTTGGATACCAGAGGCCAGCATGTTATCCTTACACCAGGAGGACGACTAGTTTACAAAAGATAAACGTCAAAATAAATGAAGCATACCATAAACGCTGATATGACCTAAATGATGAAGGCACAATATAAATGGAAACTGTCACCGGGATTACCAACATAACACATTTTTTTTTTTTTTTTTTTTTTTTAATAGTTTAACGCCCTTTAACCTGGTTGGTCATATCGGACGATGAATGAAATTGGTGAAATGGTGCTCAAATGATCTCGGGGTCCACAGAGCTTAAAGTTACTCGACATTCGTCTTATCAGGATAAGGGAAAACCCCGAAAAAAAACCTTATCCGGGTAACACACCCTAAACGAGATTCGAACTCACGACCTTTTGAATGTGAAGCAGACACGCTACCACCACACTACCCAGGCGGGGCATAAGAGACATTGGTAAGTGCTGCACATTTCCTGGTTTGATAAGAGAAAAATCTGATGTGTTCCATTCACATGACTTTCTCACATCTCTGCAACAAAGTATTGTTAAAAAGATTATGCTTCTATTTACTTCATGCTAATCGAGAAAAAAAATAGTAGAATACTATTATTACTTGCTTCTTTGCAAATAGAAGCGAATAGGTTAAAATGATAGTGAAAAGCTGATTGCTATGTGACTGAAGTTCCTTTGTTTGTATGGATAGGAGTGACAAATTCCTGTATGAGAAGAATCAAGTTTTTTTAAAGCTGAAACAAAAAAACAAGGAATATGTTAAAAAACAACAAAAAAAACATCAACTCCACGAAACAAATGTATATAACAAATTGTGTGTTTTAACGTGCTGTACATTTTTTTGTGTTAAGTCTTTGTCCATTTCTTACAGTTTAGCAGTTATGCAAAATTCAGTAAAATTCATCCAGAATAAAGTAGTCTTCAAAGGCTATACCCATAAAATTCAAGATATATATATGCATACATACATTTTATTTGTCAGGTAAATATCTTTGATACATTATATTTTAATCAAAAGCGTTAGCCATTTTTGAGAAAAACAACATTTTCGAAAAAAGTTTCATGTTAAGATTTTTCGTTTTTGAGTTATCGTGTACACGGAAACACACACACACGCGCGCGCGTACCTTTTTCTGAAAATGCTTCGTATTTCCATGTGAAGTTTCGGTATTCAATTTTTGGTGCATTACAATACCTTCTCTATATACTACATATGTACATAGTACGTATAGAAAAAGTAAAAAGGATCAACTGACGTGGAACCGTTATCATAAATGGCCGGATAGACAACAAAGTCATAGTAAATGTGTGCATAGCGTTTAATTTCAGGGGCGTTCATTTTGTAGCAGCATTATAATATGAGTATTTAATAAATGTTTTGGGGAATTGTAAAATTATATATTTTAGGAGGGTGTCCATATAAACTACCCTTACCTTTGTTAACCAAACTTAAAAAGCACCCGCAAGTATTATCTGATATTGAATGTGAAATCATAACTACTCAACAACCAGAAAATCTACATTTATAGTGATGCAGAATTGTTAGAATACAAATGATCTAGCTCTACTATTTGAAGGGAAAAAACCATCCATCATCCAATAAGTGCGCTCTTTGGTATTGAGTGCCGATCATGTTTTATTACTTCAAAACAAATGAAAACTGCAATGTTCATGTTGCATGATAATAAGAGATGACACTCACTGTAGGAGAATGTTGTAAAACCGTGAAGAAACTTTGCGCAGCTCTGTTATTGAAAAACGTACACTTTTTGCATACAGGAATTTGTCAACTCCTGTCCATACAAACAAAGCAACTTCAGTCACATAGCAACCAGCTTTTGTCTATCACTTTAGCCTATGCTACTCCCTTATTTCCCTTCTACTAACAAGGTAGCAAGTAATAAGACTATTTCTGCTAATGTTTTCTCTATTAGCATGAAGTAAATAGAAACACAAGCTTTTTAACAATAATTAGTTGCAGAAATGTAGAGAAAGTCATGTGAATGGAACACATCAGATTTTTATTTTCTTTGTCGACATCATTTACTGATTTGTAATGTGACAGTCCACGACTTTGCAACTCTTTGATACCGCCTGTAAAATGCTATTTGTACAACAGCTTCAACCTCTGTATTTGTTGCGATTCTTCTTCACATTTGGGAACAAAAAGTAATCGCTGGAAGCCCAAACCGACGAATATGTGGAGCTCGAAGTTGGCGACCGGAATCCCAGGCGTGCATCATCGTAGTGAAATCGAGTTTTCTTTTTTGCGAAGTGTAGAGTGTTTCCGAAAAGTGCAGGTTGCTAAAGATCCAATATTAGGAGTTCAATCTAAAGAAAAACTGAATATCATCGTGTTTTATCCGAAATAACTCGCTGAGAGCCAAATTGGAATTTTAATATTAGATAGTGGAACGAGAGCAAGTGCACCGGGTGCACAGCAGTTGGGCACTTTCAGGTCAATGGTGAGTAGGGTTGGCGAGGCGAGGAGGTTTACCTGTGAAGGTCACTTTGAGTTTGTAACTCGGGAAGAAAAGTTTTTTTTTTCTATCTTTTACGGTTTACCAGTTATACAAAAGTCATCCAGAAAGAGGTCTTCAGAGGCCAGAAAATTCGAGATGTACATTTCATAAAAACATATTAAGCCTATGGTATTTTAATCAAAGTCATTAGTAATTTTTGAGAAAATCAACATTTCCGAAAAATGTTCCATGTAAAGGTTAGTTGGGGTGATTTTCCTGAAAATGTTGGTGTTACATTGGATATACTGAACTTGGTATTTAATCGACTTCGCTTTTTAGTTATGTTAACTGCACACACACACACACACACACACACACACAAAATACACTTTTTTCTAAAAAATTATGTATCCCATTCACATAACAAACAAACTTTCCTTACAAAAGATTATTCTTTTATCTACTTCATGCTAATCGAGATAATTTTTAGCAGAAATGGTCTTTTTAATTATTAATTAATGGTCTTATAAATAGAAGGTAAATAAGAGAATATACAAGCTAAAGCGACAGTCAAATGTTTTAAAAGCTGGCGCTATGCGATTATTATTGACATTGGTTTCTTTGCATGGCCTGAAGTAAAACAGAAGGAACACCGACAACTTCCTGTTTGAGAAAAGCTCAAGTATTTTAAAATTGAAACCAACTGTAGCTCTACAAACAAAATGTATAGGACATAAATTGTGTGATATGACAAGATCTACATTTGTTGTGTAGTACATTTTTGTCCTTCTCTTATGATGTACAAAAGTCATCCAGAATAAAGACGACATTTAGAGGCAAATAAAGTGTATATATTGAGTTTTGTGGGAATAGCCAATGAAGCCTTCTTCATTCTGCAGAACTTTAGCATAAACCATACGATATAAATAAAAACTCATACTACACAAAAATGTAGATCTCATTAAAAACATTTTACATTAGTACATTTTTGTAGGGTTAACCATTTCGAAGTTATTCCTCGTTATTGGTATGAATTTTCCAATTTTGCTTTTCTCAAATGGGAAGTCGTCATTCGTTGTTTTTCTTCTGACCATGAAAAAAGAACGGAAAGACAAAGTCATCACTTGGCGACCAGCTTTTAATAGATTTGACTTTTGCATTAACCTAATATATTCCCTAATTTCTCTTGTGCCTATAAGGAAATAACTAATGATCATTATTCGTAAAAATTATGTGAAAATTGGCCGAAATTTTGTGATTATAATGTACTTGTTATAAATCAAGTTCCAAGTTCCTCTACGGATATAGCGCCAACCATGGAATGACTATCACTTTAAAAAAATGCCATATTTTGGACAATTCTAAAAATTATTTTGAGAAACTGGACATTACCAAATATTTCAGATATACCGCAAAGCCTAAACGTTTCCTTAGTAGTTTAAATGCAATCAGTTGTTTACCATTTTTTAACTTATTACATGGTTTATTTTAATTGTTTTATTAATGTTTGATACAATAATACTCCTTTATTTTTCTTACTTAAATCTCCCAGTGTCTGTAGCGATTTGGTTTATCAGCTTTGTAGACTTATTCTGCAGTATGATTAATGTACGGTGCTGGGGTTTGATTTGCCTAAATAAGTTGCACTGTACGTAATTTTAACAAAAGAATGGTCAATTGATTAAAAAAATCGAATAAAGACGAGTAAATAATGTTCTACAGAATAGCGCACAAAAAACCGGCCGCAAGTACTAGACTGCTTGCTCACTCTCGCCCGTCAATTGTTATCTAGTTTTGTAAGTATAGATTATTTGTTATTTCTTTATTATATAACTATTACATGTTTACCTGTTTGTTGTATCAGCTACAATTGAATGGCGAGCTGTCTAGCTACAATTGAATGGCGAGCTGTCTGTACGCGGGGCCGGTTTTTATGCACAAATACAATCACAATTTTATTTAATTAAATAATTTAAGAATACGAAGCAGCTATGCAAATCTTAAAGTAACTAATGAAGTACCCTACAACCCAATCTCTTAGGATTGATGAAATGATGTGCGTTTTGGCTCGGAATGAACTTATGACGTCAAATCTTTATTACTTGAAAATTCAGCAGTGCATTTATTTATCTTGTCTGGTCAGTTTTAACGTTCTTTGTCACTTTCTGAAGATGATCCAGTTGTTTTCCTTTTAAAAAATGAGTAAATAGTGCTGATACCAGTGTAAGCCTACCATTAAAATACGGAACGCCTGAAAAGATTGGATTAACTGATCAATAGTTTCTGAATATGGCATTAACATAACATTAGAATGAAGGACACGTGATATTGAATAAATGCACTTTACAACATCAGTGTTCTTCTCTTCGAAGAAAGGATAGGAAGGTGAATAGTCCCGTTTAGGCATAATAGCTTAACTTCTTGCAAATACCACAGCACATCAACTACCAGAACGCGCTAAACAATAACAAAAATAAGCGAGATAGACGCCGACGCAGCATTTCTCATAACAAGAAATGGCAACAATTTTAGTTAGGTGTTTAATTTAGGAAGACAGTGTCAAGAAAATACGGTTCTATTCCCGTCCCAACAAAAATTCTCGGGTTGCGAGCAGTAAAAAGGAGGACTGTCCCGTTTTTACGGGACGAATGACAGGGTTTATACCAATATCATCAGCTTTACGCTTTTTTCCCCATGTCAATTAATGTGAATAATGAACAAACAAAAGTAAATTAATTAGCGTAACGGATCACAGTATCGGATACCATATACACTTAAGTAGCGCTGAAACAACAGACAGAGAGGTTGTAGGAATGCACGCCGTGCCGGCAGTCTCTGGTTGCAGAGTTTTGCTGGTTGCAAAGCCACTAACCCGGACAAAAGCCACAAATAATCTTATTTTATATTGAATATATTCCTTTTATTTCTCTGGTATAGCAGAAAGTTGTTTATGACGGAGAATTTTAATGAATGTGTCACTTTTAAGTTAAAAAAAATATAAGAACTTGTACGTATTTTTTTGGGGAGGGAGGCCTTCTGGGGTAGGGGGGGGTCCGGTCCCGTCCCCCCCCCTTAAATACGCCCCTTACTTCAACCACATAGCAACCAGCTTTACAAAAGATTTGACTACTGACTTAGCCTATGGTACTCCCATATTTCCCTTCTACTTAACAAGGAAGCAAATAATAACATCCTTTCTGCTAATGTTTTCTCGATTAGCATTAATTAAATAGAAGAATAAACTTTTTAACAATAAATTATTGCAGAGAAGTAAGAGAAAGTCATGTGAATGGAACACATCAGACTTTTTTTTAAATTCCAGTTTCATTTCTTGATGCAAATTTGTTAGGAAGTTACATGCTAACTTCTTATACCCAAGGTCGCATGTTCAAATCCAGCGGAACGATAGATTTTTTCGGGCGTAAAAATCCTTAGCATGGCTTCCTTCGGAAGGGAAGAAGAGCCGTAGATTTACGGCACGTAAAAGGACCTCAAGCCTGATAGAGACGCCTCTCAGCAAAATTAAGCAGTGTTTCACGCCCAGTATAGAATGGGACGCTGAGAACCGCAGCAGTTAAAAGGTGTTCATAAATAAAACGCCATTTCATTTTACTTTTGAGTAAAACCGGAATACTGGCATTGAACGTTTAAAAAAATCTATTTGACTTTCTCTGCTCCGGTTCGAATGGACCTTACATTCATGCAACATTTCGATTTTGAGATTTTAGCGGACATACACGGTTTTGTGTTCCATTCACATTAACTTTCTCTAACTGTTCCAAAAGCAAACTATTCTTACGAAAAAACCTTTAATCTACATCGTGCTAATCGAGATAAACATTTGCAGAATTGGCTGTAAGTAGAAGGGAATACATTATGCTAAAACAGTAGTCAAAGCTAGTCGCCATGTGAAACCACTGAGGTTCGTGAAAAGTTAGGTAGCCTAAAGCAGAAATCAATAACAAGAAAATAAATATCTAAAAACAGCCAACTCTACAAGAAAAACATATGTTTCAACGAGATCGACATTTCTGTGCATTTATCTCCTAGGCTTAACCGTAATGCAGAATCCTGTAAAATGTATCCATAATAAAGAAGTTTTCAAAGGCTATTCCCATAAAATTAAAAATATACATTTTATTTCTAAATATCCTTAATATATCTACAATATTTTAATCAAGACCGTTAAGAGCCATTTATAGGAAAAACAAAATTTTCCAACATTTTTCCATGTAAAGAGTAATTTACGTTGGCGGGATATTTTTTTTTTATCTTCGTGTCGTCCTTGGAAGATACTAAGCATAAATACCAATACCATATTTCACCAAAATATAGAGGTTTGAGAAATAAAGTAGATCAGGTTTCCCTTAATGCGACTTAAAATATTACCACATGTATTACGTTTATCGTTCGACAGAAAGGAATTCTTACCAATTTCATTATTTGGATAATCTTTAGGAGCAGCATTTTGGAGACAAAAATTTACGAAAGGGTGAGTGAGGTTTACATATACTTAACGATGACATTCCTCAAAGTTGTAAATGTTTCCAAGTTCTTCAGTGAACAGGACATAGAAATGTGAGCAACCAACTAAGTATAGATGAAGTAAATCTAATAATCGAAACATTTACAAAGCAACAACAAGACCCCTTAACATTTTTATTTAAGCCTAAGAGAAAATCAATAATTTGCGGGGACATAATTATTAATTATCTGACTGCTAGTCTTCGAAGGGATCAAGTCAGTTCTATTATTGCAACACACAACATGTCTCACACAGGAAACTTTCGTACAAGAATTTAAAATTCCTCTTCTACATCAATGTACTTGTAAATTTAGAGAGAGTAAAATCATATACCATTCACCATTCACGAAAGATAACGAGGCACAAATATTACACATTAAAGAAGTGAACTTACTGTTAAAAGTTAGGTATAAATATTAAAACATCTAGAGAAATGGATGAAAATAACCTAAGACATTTAAACCAAGTACTGGAACAAGAATCGTGGAATGAAATTTATGGAGTAAATGGATTAAACAACAAGTTCAACAACTTTCTTAAATATTTTAAAACTCACTCTGAAGCGTACCAAAGTGCAAAACTATAATAAGAGGAATAACCCCTGGATCGCGCTAGGTATTAAAATGCAGCCATATCAGGAAATGAAACATAATACCCCAAACTTAGAATGTTACTATATGACATGTTGCAAAATCCGCAAGGAAACAATAAGGGCAGCCAAGATATGCACGATAATAAACAAATGTATAATTAAAAAAATAAACACTATTTCGAATATAATAAAAAGAGAAATAAGTAGGTGCTCCCCAGAGTGGTAAAGGCCGACAATCAAGTAATATATTACGATCCACAGTAAGTTGCAAATATTATCAACAATTACTTTCTTGATGTAACAAACAAATTAAACTTAAATTTATGGAAATGAGAAATCAGTCCTACATTTTTACTTTTTCTAGACGTACTATGTACATAGTGTATAGAGAAGGTATTGTAATGCACCCAAAAATTCGATACCGAGATTTCACCGGAAATACATGTTTTGGGTTCCCCTGAATAAAAAAAACATTTTTTACAAAAAGGTCTGTGTTTGTGTGTGTATGTGTCTGTCTGTGTGTCTGTGGACAACATAGCACAAAAACGAAAAGACCGTTGACTACCAAACTTGGTATTTAAGTTTGGTTTCTTCCAAGGATACGACACGAAGATTTTCAAGAAAATCCCCCACCCCCAACTACCCTTTACATGGAACTTTTTTACGAAAGTTTTTATTTTCTTAAAAATGGCTGTAACGATTTTGGTTAAAATATAGTGTATTAAAGACATTTCTATCACAAATAAAATGTATATCTTGAATTTTCTGGGAATAGACTCTGAAGACTACCTTATTCTGGATGAATTTTACGGAATTTTTCATAACCGCTAAACCGTAAGAGATGGACAAAAACGTAAGAGTATTTCTGCTATTTTTTTCTCGATTAGCATTAAGTAAATAGAAGTATAAACCTTTTAAGAACAATTTGTTGCAGAGATGTAGAGAAAGTCATGTGGATGGATCACATCAGATTTTTTTAATCTATATAAATAACCTTCCATTGTAAATAAACAACATTGCTAGTATTTATGTATTTGCCGATGACACGAGTGTTCTAGTAACAAGCAAGCATTTAAATGAATGTGTTATATAATTAAATTATGTCTGATTGGTTTAAATCAACTTTTAGTAAACCTTGAAAACACAAAAGTAGTTAAATTCATAAAACCTGTTCATGAGCAAGCCATCTAGAAGTAGAGATCAGCGATGGATTATTACAACCTAACGCAACAACATTTCTAGTGGACCAGCACTTAGATGGAAGTCGCACAACTGGACTACATTAAGCTTAATGCAGCATGTTATGCCACTCGAGCTCATTCAAATCAGTTTGTTCTGCCTATTTTAATTTCGTATGGAATAATTTATTGGTGTAGTTCAGTAGATAGTAAACGCATATTGTGTAGCACTCATGCAAAGAATTCTTCCGTAAACTGGGTATCCTAACATATCTTTACAACAAACATATAAATGCATCATTTTAACAGGAGGCAAAAGGGAAATGTCCATTTTCCTAATGCAAAACTGACCTGCTGCCACAAAAGTGTAGTATGAAACAATTAAAATATTTAATGTTCTTTGCAGTAATATCAAGGGAAAAGTTAACAAGCTACAATATTTTTAAACAGTACCTTTGTGATAAGTCATTTAATTCCGTAGAAGACTATTTAAATCAATATTTTCTTGTAATGCCAGCATAAAGTGAAGTGACACAGGCCATTCAAGCCAATATGTTTAATATACACACTCAATATTAATATCACATTTTCACAATCTTTACATACAAGTAAACATTAAGTACCTTTAATATGTCAATGTACCCACATTTTAATCTAAAAATGTGTTGTTAATACCAAATTTTGGCGTTCCGTACACATAACTAAGATAAGTGATGTGATATGCTCGCAATACATACAAATGTCTCAGCAAAATAAAATGCAATCACTAAGTCGACTATGAATGTTAATTCAAAAGAAGAGCTTAAATACACTTTAAGGTAAGGCTTGTGTGTGTGTGTGTGTGTGTGTGTGTGTGAGAGAGAGAGAGAGAGAGAGAGAGAGAGAGAGAGAGAGAAACAATCTATAGAATTCTCTCAAGGCAATAAGCTGTTTTACAAGAAATCTAATGTGTTCCATTCACATGATTTTCTCTATATGTCTGCAACAAATTATTGTTAAAAAGCTCTCGCTTCTATTTACTTCAACCTAATTGGGAAAAATTAAAGAAATAGTCTTATTACTTGTTTCCTTAAAAGTAGAAGCGAAATAAGGGGAGTACCGTAGGTTAAAGTGATAGTCGAAAGCTGGTTGCTATGCGACTGAGGTTCCTTTGTTTTTATGCACAGCAGTTGACAACTTTCTGTATGAGAAAAGTATAAGTTTTTCAAAGCTGAAACTAATAACAAGGAATATCTCAAAAACGACCCATTCCACGAAAAAAAAAAAAAAATGTATATAACATAAATTGTGTGTTTTAGCGTGTCTGTTAAATAAAATTTTCTCTATCTCTTCCGTACAATTTATCCAGAATAGACTTGTGGGGCTACTCCCAGAAAATTCAAGATATACATTTTATTTGTCAGGAAAATATATTTAATATACGATATTTTAATCAAAATCTTTAGAGCCATTTTTGAGAAAATCAAAATTTTCGAAAAAAGTTCCATGTAAAGGGTGGTTAGGGGGACTTTCTTGAAAATCTTCATGTCGTATCCTTGGAAGATACCAAACCTAAATACCAAGTTTGGTTTTTAACGGTCTTTTCGTTTTTGAGGTATGTTGTAAGCACACACGCGCGCGCGGACATGTGAAATCTCGGTGTCGAATTTTGGGTGCATTACAATACCCTACGTGTAGAGCTGCTGGAAATGATCCACAACATATTCCTGATGACAGTGACTGATTTTGTTAGAAAGCTGGTGAAACAATATGGACCGTGACATTACTTAGCGCTCAGGTTAAGATGTTGCTTCAAGTCCTTTCTTGCATTTAACAGGACCCGTTCATGTGTTGCTGCATTGCTCACATTCAGAACAACTGGCCCTCAGTCCTCGGATTCATTCTATACGAATACCACGTGACACCAAAGAACACATGAGCTCACAAGTTGGTAGTTTAGATTATTAGGAGCCCTTTATAAAATGAAAACACTGCTCACGTGGCATTAGACAAGATTTTCAGAAGCACAATCGCGTACGGCCTAACTGGTTACACTTACATGCTATGTTACTTTATGTTAACAAGTGCAAGTTTTGCTACTTTCTTTATGTTTACACATACATAAACAAAACCAAACTACCACTGTTTATTAAAAAAGCATATTATGTTTATTATGATGAGAAAAAGTCTGATGTGTACCATTCATATGACTTTCTCTAAATCTCCGCATCAAATTATTGCTAAAAAGCTCATGCTTCCATTTACTTCATGCTAATCGAGAAAAACTTAGCAGAAATAGTCTTATTACCTGTTTCATTGTAAGTAGAAGCGAAATAAGAGAGTACCATAGGTTAAAGTGGCAGTCAATAGCTGGTTGCTATGTGAATGATGTTCCTTTGTTTGTATGGACACGAGTTGACAAATTCCTGTATGAGAAAAGTATAAGTTCTTTAAAGCTGAAACTAAACACAAGGAGCATCCCAAAAAACGATCAACTCCACGAAAAAATATATATATATATATAACATAAATCGTTTGTTTTAATGTGCTCTACATTTTTTCTGTAGTAAGTTTTTGTCCATCTCTTACGGTTTAGCAGTTATGCAAAATTCCGTAAAATTCATCCAGAATAAAGTAGTCTTCAGAGGCTATTCCCACAAAATTCAGATATATATTTTATTTGCGATAGAAATGTCTTTAATATACTATATTTTAATCAAAATCGTTATAGCTATTTTTAAGAAAATAAAAATTTCGAAAAAAAAAGTCCATATAAAGGGTAGTTGGGGGTGGGGGATTTTTTTGAAAATCTTCGTGTCGCATCCCTGGAAGATACCAAACTTAAATACCAAGTTTTTGAGCTATGCTGTCCACAGATACACACACACACGGATCTTTTTCCATAAATCCTTTTTTTGGATTCAGGGGGACCCAAAACATGTGTTGAAAGCTCGGTATCGAATTTTTGGGTGAAATACAATACTTTCTGTATACCTATGTAGGTAAAACGCATATTATGTTAAACTGTACACAGTGAGTTATCTAAAACATCCCATCTACCATACCTAGTTGACGTAACAATGTGAGGGAACTTAACGTTGGCTTCTGCAAATCTCTATCTCGATTAAGATGAAGCAGATAAACGTTTTTAAGAATAATTTGTAAGAGAAAGTCATGTAAATGCATCACATACTGTTTTTCTGTTAAATGTAATTGTTATTCCGTTTTTTCTTGCGGCATTTCAAATAGCCATCCACATTTTAAAACTGTACACCGTCTCCTACAAATGTGTAACGAACATTAACAGGGGAAACAGACGAATATGCTTTTGTAGAAGAGTGGAGACAAGGCATTTTTTTATTCGGACTAGAAGCAACAGTTACTCTTAAGAATGATATTGCCCGCCTGGGTAGTGTGGAGGTAGCATGTCTGGCGAATCTCGCTTAGGCTGAGTTATTCGGTTAACGTATTTGTACTAGTCTTTCCCTTATCCTAAGAAGACCACTTTAGGTAACTTTAAGCTCCATGGACCTCGAGATTTCACCAATTTCATTCATCGTCCGATATGACCAACTAGGTTAAAGGACGTTACGCTTAAAAAGGCGCAACTATGGAATACGGCACAAAACAATTTCCGCCTTTGTTATTTTTTTTCTTCTGTAGTGGTTGTATGCGCCGAATTTTCACATTGATAAAACAACTATTTTTAAAACTAATTGCACATTTAGTGGCGTCACCATCTTGACAGTAAGATTTTTTTTGGGTATAGTTTCTAATACAAAAGAAGAAGAAAGTAAAAAGGAAGGAAAGAAAGAAAAAGAAAAAAACCCAAAAAGCACAAACATTCGTGAAAAATCGTATAACCTTAATTGTAACAACACTTTTGTCATTTTACATTTTTACAGATCAGCTGCTACAATTGGAGCAAAGGAACTATTAAACTCTAATTTGTTTGTTAAGGATGTGAATTGCCAAGACGTTGTTAGCACCGCCGCTGGATTTAAATGCAAGTGAGGATCATGTACTTGATGAGCATGTTACTCAACATCAGATTCAGCAACAAAAATAGCGAATGAGTGCTTAGCGCTCGATTTTCCTTCACCGTTTCCTTCTTTCCTTTTTGTGCAGATTATACGGCCCAGTTCACGTCAGAATACATAAATGCACACGATTCAACTGGATAAATGTTTTATGATAAATTCAAAGTGCCCTTAAATACGCAAAAACACCTTCTGAAATTCAGGGATAGCATGGGTTAAGAGAAATAGGAATACCCAATGTGCAATCACAGAAAGGAAACTCGAGGGCGGCTCCTTTGATGAGCTTGAAGCCAAACTCTGCGCTAGACGCCATATTGGGACCTAGTAAACGCAAAGCGAAAGCTGTTTATTACATACGATTTTAAGCAAATTATAACGTTTAAAATAATAAAGCACGAACATATGTAAAAAAAAATCTGTGTGGCATACACATGACTTTCTCTCCTACAAACTTTTTATACGGCAGCATATTCTTCTGTTTCTTATTAATGCACATTTCGTTATCGCTATAAGTGATAATTGAATGTTTTCGATGATAGCCGCTATGTGATGGTGTGAAATCCAATTCTATTTGCATGAACTTGAAAAATCTGATGTGTTCCATTCACATGACTTTCTCGACATCGCTGTAACAAATCGCCCTCCGTGGTGTAATAGTTACCATGCTAACTTCATATACCCAAGGTCACGGGTTCAAACCCGGCGGAGGACGATGGATTTTTTCGGGCGTAAAAATCCTTAGCATGGCTTCCTTCGGAAGGGAAGTAAAGCCGTGGGTCCCGTGTCGTAGATTTACGGCAAGCCTGATAAGAGAGGCCTCAGAGCAAACTTAAGCGGTCTTTCACGCCCATATAGAATGGTACGCTGAGAACCAAAGCAGTTAAAGAGCGTCCATAAATAACACGCCATTTCCATTTCATTTCGCTGTAACAAATTCTTGTTAAAATGCATGTTCTTCTATCAGCTTTATGATAATCGAGATAAACATTAGCAGAAATTGTCTTACTTATTTGCTTCCTTGCAAGTTGAAGGAAAATAAGGGAATACACTAAGTTAAAGCGATAGTCAAATCTTTTAAATGCCGGTTGTCATGTGCATGAAATCCGTTTCTTACAAGGCCAGGCGTTCCGTGTGAGAAAAGTATTTTAAATCTGAAACAAATAAAAAGGAATATCTCAGAAATGGCCAATTCAACGAAAAAAAGTATTTGAAATAAATTGTGTGTTTTAACGTGATCTTCATTTTTGTGTAGTAAGCTTTTGTCTATCTCTTACGGTTTACCAGTTACACAAAATTCATTAAGAATAAATCGGTCCTTAGAGGCTATTTCCAGAAAATTCAAGATACACATTTTATTTGCCATTTAAATATCTTTAATATCCGGTATTTTAATCAAAATAGAGCCATGTTTGTGAGAATCAAAATGTTCGAGTTTTTTTCCATGTATAGGGTAGTTTTGCGTGGGGAGATTTTTCTCAAAATCTTCGTGTTGCATCCCTGTAAGATGTAAACTTAAATACCGGCTTTTCATTTTTGAGTTATCGTGTTCATAGACACACACACACGCACACGCACACACACACACACGCACAGGGGGACCTTTGTCTTTTTTTTTTTTTTTTTTTTTGGATACAGGGGACACTAAAACGTATATTTACGGTGAAATCTTCGTAACGAGTTTTTGGGTGAAATGCAATACCTTCTCTATATACTACGTACATAGTACGTGTAGAGAAAGTAAAAAAGAAAAGAAGAAAACCTGAATGGTAATTTTCACATAAGAAATGCACCTGTATTTGAAAATACTAATAAAGGCTATCTCGAAAATGGTTAACTCCACAAAAAATCTGATGTGTACCATTCACATGACTTTCTCTATATTCCTGCAACAAATTATTCTTAAAAAGCTTATACTTCTATTTACTTTATGCTTATCAGAAAAAAATTAGCAGAAAAAGTCTTATTACTTGCTTCCTTGTAAGTAGAAGCGAAATAAGGGACTACCATAGGTTAAAGTTATAGTCAAAAGCTGGTTGCTATGTCAATGAAGTTCCTTTGTCATTATGGATCGGAGTTGACAAGTTCCAAGTTTGGTATTTTACCGACTTTTCGTTTTTGAGTTATCGTGTTCACAGACACACGGACACACACACACACACACACACACACACACGGACCTTTTTGTGAAAATGTTTTTTTTTTTTGGATATTGAGAATCCTAAAACATATATTTCCGGTGAAATCTCGGTATCGAATTTTTGGGTGGAGTGCAATACTTTCTCTATACACTATGTACATATGCGTATAGAGAAAGTAAAAATGTACATGACAAATTATGGGATTTAACAGGATATACTTTTTTGTGTATTAAGATTTTGTCTATCTCTTACGGTTTACCAGTTATAAAAAAAGGTCATCCAGACTGAAAAGGACTTCATAGTAAATGACTAGATAACTCAAGAAAACATTTCGTTTGTCAAGTAAAAGTTTTAGCAATATGGTATTTTAATATAAATCCTTAGTCATTTTTACTTTCTTTAACCCGCATGTACAGTTTACATAGTGGAGAAAGATGGTATTGTATTCCACCCAAAACTTCGATACCAAGATTTCACCGAAAATAGCTTTTTTTGAGAATAAAAAAATTTAGAAATTTGTCATTGTGTGTGTGTGTGTGTGTGTGCGTGTGTGTGTGTGTGTGTGTGTGTGTGTGTGTGTGTGTTTCTGTGGGCAGCACAGTTCAAAAACGAAAATTTAAGTCTTCCAAAGGCAATAGTAATTTATTTTGCATAAATTTGTAAGCATTAGGACTAAGAAAATACAATGTAAGAGCCAGGTTTTGGATATTATCGCAATCCTTTCTTGATATGATCCATTTGCATTTTCACAAGCTGTGATAAATCCTACTCACATTTCCAAGCTACAGATGACAATGCAGCTACTTTATTTTGTAAATATCTCTTTTTTTCTAACAAAAATTTTATTTTACTTGCTAAGTTTTCTTTTCTTGGACTGTGAGCTGACAAATCAACTTCAGTTATAACAGAAACAGCTGTTATGGGACACACTTAGGATTTTCAATGTTTATGTTAATTTCATGTTTTCAACCTGAAACTAAAACATAAGTATTACTTTAAATGAAGGCAGTAGGCTGCATTAAAATTTCATTTCTTTATTTCTAAATTAGATCTTCAGTGTAACATAGTTAATAAAATCATATTTACCTGCAACTCAAATTTAGTCTTCCTAGGCTCTTGAATTATTTCACCGATCATCTCTTTAGGTACTTTCCTCATGAGTGCTATTGATTTTGGTGGATTTGATATACTGAATAATGTTGGAACGGCATCAGGTTTAAATAGTTTTTTTCAAAAAATTAGCAAACATTACGTCTTCAAAAGTCCACACTGTATAATGTGCAGTTTTTATTTAAGTATTTGGCATACTTTTTTAGTATATCTGCTGGAGAACACAGCCCATTTCTTAGCACTGGAAAGAAATATTTAAAATATAACCTATACGTTAGTCAAGTCACTCACTTTGTGTTTTTCTCTCATTCATAATATATTCTGATTGAGAAAGTTAACTCCTAGTAAGCTATAATTATAATGTTCACTTACTGTTCATCTTTTGGAAAGCTGAAAAAGCTTGAATTATTGTTGTGGTTAGGTGCTAAACACCATCGGCCGCCTTTTGTCTTACTACTGCTCATTATAAGAGCAGTAAGGCTTAAAGAGTCGGCAAATATTCTAACCTGTACAGTGTATAATATAACTGTTAGGTAGAATATAAGCTCAGCAGCTAAAACACACAATTAATAACATTAATAAACTGGATATTATGAGGTGCGTGACTTCAGCAATACTGCTGTTTATTCCGACCCAATATGGCAGAATTCGCGCATGCACACTGAATTTTGGCGTACGGATTTCAGTCGAGTTTCCTTTCTGTATGCTCTCTATTCTGTGGGAGAAGTAAAAACCACACAAGTATGCTACTATCACGTGCTCTCATTGTTATGTGGATATACATATATTATAAATGCAAGTCTTGCATAGTCGGTGTACAATCAGTTTATTTCAATAATACTGAGGAACAAAAGATAAACTTAATGTCATGTTAATCGAGAAATGTGCTTCCTTCTAAGGTAGACGTTAAATAAGGGAATGCACTACTAACACAATAATCGAAGTTGGCAAGTTCCCGTAAGAGAAAAGTTCTAAATATTTTGGAACTGAAACAAATAACAAGGAATACCTCAAAAATGGTCAACTCCACGAAAACAACGTATATGACAACGATATCTACATTTTTTATGTAGTAAGTTTGTCTGTCTCTTACGGTAATGCAAAATCCAACAAAATTCATCCAGAATAAAGAGGTCTTCAGAGGCAGAGGCTATTCCCAGAAAATTCAAGATATACATTTTATTTGCCATGTAAAGTGTAGTTTAGGTAGAAGGATTTTCCTCTAGATCTTTGCGTCGTATCCTTGGAAGATACTAAACTTAAATACCAGGTTTAGTATTTTACGGACTCTTCGTGTTTGAGTTATCGAGTTCACAGACACGCGGCCACATACACTGACCTTTTTCTGAAAACGCTTTTTTTTTTATACAGGAGATCCTTACACGTGTATTTTTTGTGAAATTTCAGCATTGAGTTTTTGGGTGGAATACAATATCCAGGGTGTTGATGAACTCCCCCGAAATAATTTGCGAGATTGTGCACGTGACTGATATAAGTAACTTGAGATCAGCAATGCATGGTCCCCGGATTAACATAACGCAGCTACATAGCGTTAAACGTGTGGGTATCAGGTGCTGATAAGCCGGTGTTAAAGCAAAGCAGGTTGAAAAAATGGCTTAGAATGTCTTTTAAACTGCTGCCCGAGTATAGAAATATCGATTTTTAGCAGCTTGTTATTAGCGTTCTCAAGATTTAATGCTGCAAAAATCTGTAAAATCTCGAACTAATCACTTGACAGTGCAACACTGAGCATCCATTAACTATGTTCTTGAGTTATGTAGCCTACTCTGGAGGCGTTTTTTCAAATGCTCTGGTGGTTTGATGCGTAACACGGGAAGCTGCTATACCAAAGGTCATGAGTTCGATTCCTGTCACTGAGTAAATGTTTATTATTATTTATTTCATTCCAGACGAAGTGCCGCGATACGTGGCGTACTGGCACGCGTAGAGAAAGTAAAAATATGTGATTCTGAAGGTATTACACATATTATGCACATAGTGTATAGAGAAGGTAATTGTATACACCCAAAAATTCACAACCAAGATTTCACCGAAAATTTGTGCATTAGGACCCCCTGAATCAAAAAAAAAAAAAAAAAAAAAAAAAAAAAGGATAAATGTCCGTGTGTGTCTGCGGGCAATATAGCTAAAAATGAAAAATCCGTTAAATACCAAACTTGATATTTAAGCTCGGTATCTTTCAAGGATGCGACATGAAGGTTCTTAATACCCCCCCCCCCAACTACCCTTTACATGGAAAAAGTTGGAAAATTTTGGTTTTCTCAAAAATGACTAACGAGTTTGATGAAAATCTCTTAAATTTAAGATATTTCCATGGCAAATAAAATGTATGTCTTGAATTTTCTGGGAATACCTCTGAAGACCTCTTTATTCAGGATGCATTTTTCTAAATTTTGCATAACTGGTAAACCCGAACAGATGGACGGAAACTTGCTACGCAAAAGATGTAGATCTCTTTAAAACACACAATTTACGTCATATACATATTTTTTCGTGGTTTCAGTTATAAAATACTAATTTTTCTCATATGGGAACTTGTCAAGTCCTGGCCACGCAAAGAAACGGATTTCCGGCACAAAGCAGAAAATTTAAATAAAAGTTCGAACATGATACACAGTTTTACAAAATCAATTAAGATGGCACTGGAGATATAGTATGAGTTAGCGCTGTTAGTTGCAAGAAATAAATCAGCTTATGCCGCGCTCCAATTTCTTATTATTCAGATGAAATGTTACACAAAGTACCTAATTAAAACAATTGTGACTTTTGACACAAGTGTAGGGCGTACAATTCCTGATATGACACAAGATATTGTTGACTAATAGAAAATATTCAAATGAATCGGTGGGTGTGTCTGACGATACTGAGCTACTGCTGATGTAAACAGTAGGGGAATGTCTTGAGAATTTTATACGATTAAAATTAAATGTGTCATGGGACCAGTGAGCAAGCTGCTTCTTTGACAGGTAAAAAAAGGGTGTATTATTGCTCGTATTCGCGAAATTAACCCCAAAATAACATTGCATTATACACAGAGAAATTTTGGTAGCGAAAAAAATAACTTCTGATTTGCACCTAACATTGAACGCTGCTATAAAAGACGTCAATTTAATAAAGTCACGTGCAGTGAACTCCCGTCTGTTCAAAAAATGTGCGAGGAGATGGAAGTGCGACACTCAATTGTTTTTCCACACCGAGATGCGCTGGTTGTCACAAGGACGCGTCTTGACTCGTCTTTTTGAACTGAAAAATGAGATCAAATGTTTCCTTACAAAATTGAAATCCTATCTGGTAAATTATTTTAAAGATGATGGTTGGATTTATCAATTAGCTTATTTGAGGAATGTATTTAATAAATTTAACGTGCTCAATCTTCAACTCCAAGGTTTTGACAGAAACAGTTTTAAAGCGCAGGAGAAAATAGAAGGGTTTTATATGAAAGTTTTATTTTGGTTGGATTGCTTTAATAAAGGGAATATTGTAGTTTTTCCAACTCTATTGGAACAAAAATGAAGTTAACATTGCTGATGGACTTTTGGAAATAATTATATTCCCCCACAAAATCTCAGAAATTGAGAAACACGACATTATACAAGAATGGATTACAAATCTGTTTTACACCACCGCCATCAACTCTTCTGATCTTCCCGTAAAATTAAAAGAAAGTATTTTGTAAAAGTCCGTTGACAGTTCACTGAAAATAAAAATCGAAAACGTGAATTTGTGATTTATGGTGTTATGCACGCAAAGAGTGGAAAATACAAAGATATCTGTATGAAAGTTTGGTTACAGGGTCATTACGTACCTCGGTGTCGTTTTTCTGCAGAACTCTGCCGCCATGCTCTAGATATCACTGTAGACGCCATACGCAATGCAGATATCTTAACTATAAATGTAAATGGAAACTTTCAATAAAATACAGCAATATGAATGACTGCAAAACGCACAGTGAAGAAAAGCAAGTTGATCGCATTCATATTTGCACATTCTATAATACCAGTGTTGAAGTTGTCCACTGGTTCACCAATATCGTAGCCAGCGTTCTACCATGCGTAACGAAGCATTGGTCTAAATACTCCCGCAGACAACTGATTGTAAATGACAGAATGCAAATCATGATAACGAATCTGTTATACAATTTTGGCTGAATTTTATATTGTCTGAAGAAATACACATCCAATGTTGTGCATGTTTTGTAGTTTTAGACGGAATTATTTCTAAATCTATATCTTTTCAGCCAGATGCTTTCATCCTTATGTCCAGACCAGAAGTCACAAAGTTCTAATGACTTTTTCGACAAATTTGCATTCAAAACAAATCTGGACCTTCATACGTTGTTTCGTCATTTTAAAACTCACATTGCATCGACGAGGACATTCGGAGGGCACCGAGTTTCTATTTCCCTTCCCACTAGATCCTTAGAAGCAAATATAGACCTTCCATTGATATAGCAACATCGATCGTATAACTATGTGTTGCAACACCGAGACAGTGTTTCATGGCTAGTGTTCTGTCAGAAGAAAGCTCATAGTTGAACTGACTCTGATCACAGTTCCATACAAAACTAATTTCGATTTTCTCTCTAATTTCATTTTTCTCAATGATATGCTCATTGACGTCAGCAACAAAGGTTTGAGCTCTTTGAATCAGCTCTTCTTCAGCATCCTTATCTTTTCATGCTTGGGGGCATAGTGATACAGCGTGATGTTATCCTAAACTCCTTTTTCAAATTAGTAATAAGTCCTAGTGAAGCCGAGATTTCTTGCTACGTCCAATGTCGTAAATGCCAATAATGAACGGCCGAATCGCATTCTCGCACTTCATCGAATTTCGCCATTACACGCTCCTTGATGGTCTTGAACAGCAGTGTACGATTTCCTTTAAAAACTGAATTTTCCTTCTCGTTTCTTTGCAACGTAGCCTTCATTTAGGGTATGTTTTTAGAAGCTTGTATGTGTTGAAACAGCTTACGTGATAATCATTGTATAACTTCTCTGCGACTTGCGACTTGCAATGAGTTGTTCGTCACAAGTATGTGTTAAAACAGTATCTGTTTCCAACTTATGCTCATATTTGTGCACTATAACAGATACCATCTTCAGAAGAAGAGTTCTTTGTAACTTCATGTCAACCAATCAGAATAAATTACCGTCTGACGCTTCACCACAAAACGCAACTGCACCGGCAGGACGACAGCAGAGTATCACTAGTGCAATAAGAAAACAATTTTGATTAAAGTACCGTATATTAACGAAATTCACATTACAAATAAACAGGCTCTGAAGACCTCTTTATACGGGTTGATTTTTGCAGAATGTTGTATAACGGTTAAACCGTAAAAAATATAGGTATTGTTAAAACACATAATTTATGTCATATACCTTTTTCTTGTAGTGTTGAGCGTTTTCGAGATATTCATTTTTATTGGTTTTTATTTTAAACTAATTGACTTTTCTTAAACGGGTCCTTGAAAACCGAACCGAACCAACATTTTATCACATAGCGACTAGCTTTTAAAAGATTTGACTATCGTTTTAGCCTAGTGTATACTCTTCCACTTACAAGGAAGCAAATAATAAGACCATTTCTACTAATGTTATCTGCATTAGATAAAGTTTTGTTTGCGGAACACCTAGAGAAGTTATGAGAATGGAACACATAGGATTTTTCTTGTAAATGTTTTAAAGTGTACCATTTTATAAAATTACTAGCCAGTTTCAGAAACAAATTTAAAAAAACAAAGAAGTTCCATGTAAAAGGCATGGAAGGTAACTACTGAATTTTGTCTGTTGATTCGGTGTCGCAAAACATGCATTTCCGGCGAAATCTCGATATCGAATTTTTGGAAAGAGTGCAATACCTTTCCTATCTACTATACACATGTAAAGTAAACAGAACATATATCAACTGATTAGGCTGGTATGAAAAATACAGCTTATTTTAGTATCTCTTTTTATTTTAATAATCCAATAGTGGGTGCCTAAATTGCTTTCATATTATATTAACAAGTTTTATAGATATTGCTTGTTTGCTTCACTAATACTGTTAAAAATGTTTTATGCCATAATGTGTTTTCACATCAATTTTAATCTCAAACGTTGAAGCTGAATAAAAATTTAAGGGCCTTCCAACATTTTTCTGCAAGCTTCATAGGAAAATCTTTAGTACTTAAACTGCCTCAAAGTTTTGTGAATTCGCAAACAAGTAACACTTGGTTGTGCAATTTCACAGGAAATGGGAAGCCATCACATGTTTTGAGACTTGTTATTTACCCTATTGTCTGGATGCACAGGCTTTCACGACCTGTCTTGATTTGTCTTCTTAGCTTCCGGAGAAGGCCGTGTTAACTTGCATGGGACTGCCGACGTTTCGCTCATCATGTTCTTTTCTTTGAAAGCATAGCAGTTTTCAAAGAAAAGAACATGAACAGGGACATTGGAAAGCAACTCCATAACATCTGGAAGACTGCTGACAAGGAGAGCCATTGGCTGGCCTCCAGCCAATGAGAGGCAAGGAGCATTCCAGAAACTGACGGCAAACCACAGCAGCATTTACTAAAAGAAGAACCAAACTACAATCTAGAAAAAGAAATAAGACAAAAAGGAAACAACAACCTGGAAAAAAAAAAGCATAGAGCAGCAGCAACATCACCCACGCCAATTGCCTGCCAACTAGCCAACCAGAATCGATGAGGCGGGACAACCTCCACCGCACTGCCACTATATAAGCGAGAGCAACTCTTCTCACCCAAAAAGCACGCTTCAGTATCCCGGGTTACACAGTCCATAGAACAGATACGCCGGAGGGACAGGTAGGGGGAGGGACCGCCATAATTATAAAAAACAGCATCCAGCACTCACAGAAACACATTCCAATGCTTAACCCTATGGAGGCAACAGCGATCAAATTAAAAATACACAACCAACTCACAACATTAGTTAGCACATATATAGCCCCGCACCAACTTGACGTTAGAGACTTAGACACACTCACATCAACCTAGACAGCACCCTACTCGCAGCAGGAGACTTTAATGCCATTCATCAAGCTTGGGGAAATTCCTCCAGTAACCCTGCTGGTAATGCGCTATACTCGCACATGAATAAATCGAGCAGCGACTACTTCATAGCTCATCCCGACACGCCCACCTACATACCTACAAACCGTCACCACACGCCCCATATATTAGATATCGCAATACTAAGAAACACCACATTTCGGTACCAAATTCAAACAGTAGATTCACTCGCATCAGACCACTTAGCAATACAGATACAGATTGAAGACACGCCAATTTACCTATCCCCGGTTCTTTTCAGAAACTATAATGCCACAAAATGGAATGTATTCTCACAGCACTTAAACCGCGCCCTCCCCCCACATGTTCCCCCCCTCACGCACGAGGAAGTAGACCAAGCAACCCTGTACCTAGAAGGAGCCATACAGGGCGCCATATCGGCTGCTATCTCACTTAAAGCCCCATCCCGGCACGAAATCACCTACCCACCGGACCTGCTAGCCCTCATGAGGGAAAGGGACCACGAAAGACGCAAGTGGCAACGAACCAGAAATCTCGTCCACAAAGTAAACACGGCAACCCTCAACAGCCAGGTAAAAACGCGTCTCTCAGAAATTGCGAAACGACAATGGGATCAAACATTAGAACAACTCCGACCGGGTGGACAAGCAACTTGGCAATTAACTAAAAGATTAATCAAAGAACCACTAAACATCCCACCACTAATAAAACCCGACGGCACTTTTGCGGAGGAAAATGCGGAAAAAGCCAATACCCTGGCGATTACACTAGAAATGACCTGCACACCTAACACAACGCTAGACGATGAGGATCATGATGCCGAGCTGGAAACAAATATGCGTAACGTACTTACCCAGGCAGCGTACAACAAAAGTCGCAAAACAAATCCAGGCGAGCTGCGCTGGATAATTAAGCACCTACCAGACGCAAAAGCCCCCGGACCCGATGACATACCAAATTTGGTGTTGAAACACCTAACCGACGATGCACTGCAACAGCTATCTAACGTATGCAATTACTGTCTGCAGGATGGTTACTTTCCAACGCCCTGGAAAATTGCCAATATTTTGATGTTCCCGAAACCAGGAAAGGACAGAAAAGATCCGAATAATTACAGGCCCACAAGCCTCCTGAAAACCATCAGCAAGGTCGCGGAAAAAGTTATACTGAAGCGAATAACGTCACACGTTAAACGACATGACATATTAATTCATGAACAGTTCGGCTTTAGGGCACATCACTCCAGTACCCTGCAGCTAACAAGAACAGTAGAACATCACCCAGGGCTTCAATCAGAAAAAATCAACAGGGATAGTATTCCTGGACATCCAGCGTGCTTTCGATACGGTACACCACCCGGGTCTCATATACAAGCTCCAGCAGCTGAACTTTAACGACAGTATGATTAAACTGATAGCGCACTATCTCACAGACCGTTCCTTTACAGTAACCACAAGAAATGCAACCTCCAATCCCCGCCCAATCAGGGCAGACGTACCACAAGGAAGCCTAATAGGTCCGACTCTTTTTAACTTATACATTAATGACGTACCCAAAACCAACCACACGCAACTATCCATTTATGCGGATGACACCGCCATCGCGGCACAGTCCTGGAAACCAGAATTGGTAACCACAAGACTCCAAGATGCCCTTGACGACTTAGAGCCCTGGCTCAATAAATGGCGCGTCAAAGTAAACACGGACAAGACACAAGCAATCCTTTTTTCAAGGCGACTAAAACACGCACGACGAAGCGCGCCTCTAAGCCTCCATGGTGACGCCATAAAATGGACTAATAAGGTAAAATATCTGGGAGTCACCCTAGACTCAAAACTCACCTTCGCGGACCATGTTACTATCATTAAACGCAAGGCCAATGCCCAACTAAGTAAAATCTATCCGCTACTCAACCGAAATTCAACACTCAGCCAACAACTAGGCATTACGCTTTACAAAACGCTCATACGACCAATCTTCACATATGCGGCGCCCGTATGGGGACACTGCGCAAAAAGCCGTATACAGCAACTGCAAATTCTGCTAAACAAGGTACTCAGAACCATCGCAAAAGTTCCCCGAACAGTTCCCTTAGATTTACTACACAGTGACCTGCATATGCACACAGTTGAGCAATTTATCAAAAGGCTGGCCCTAAACATGTATGAGACCGCGAAGACCAATCACAATCCTCTGATTCGGCAACTGGGACAGTATGCAACAATTGCTAATAAGCACAAGCGGCCCATAGCGCTCTTTGACAGAACCATTCCCCTCAACAAACACAGCAATGATTCCACAGCAGATATAATCAGGCACCTTCAGGCTCTTGTCCCCCCCATAAACTGAAATAATCCGTTGCCTAAAGTCTCTGGATGGTTAGTAACACCCCATCCAGGGCGGCCCGGGGTACCAGGGCAGCCCCAATGTTGATGACACAAAGCCAACTACACGGACCTGACCAGGCAATCTGTAAATAGTTATCTGTAATATATGTGTAAATATGTATCCATTAAAAAAAAAAAAAAAAAATTAATTAAATAAATGAATTAAAAAAAATATAAGTCTACCTACCCACTCCCTATATTCCCTATATCCATATCTGTACATAACATAGAGAACTGTTTATTGTATATATGTTTCAGGACAGGCAGCTGACGCTGTGACCAACAATGCAGTTCCCTCTCCGACTGCAGCCACAATTACAGGTAATGTACACCTTTGTTCGTATTAAGCATGACACCTACCCGACATCCTGCTCTCAGCATGAAATCTCACTACTAACATTTAGGTCCCAGGTCTGGGCAACTTGCCAAGGCCTGTACCTAACACCACTCTGTCTGTATACTCCCTTGTATACAGGCGTCTATTTTAGTAATCACCCACTAACATCAGGTTTGCTTCGGCGGTACCTGACACCATTTTTACCACCTTCCTAACCATCCTAGTAGAGTAGTTAGTGCATGGTAGGGGAGGCAACGTAGATCCTTTTCGGATGATCGCCACCAGGGCAGGCGGAGGCGGGGCCACCCAATACAAAAAAAAAAAAAAAAAAAAAAAACTGGGGCTAGGCCACGCCGCCCTCAGACAGTTGAAATCCGCCATGCCTAAACGCCTCAAACTGCGCCTGTATCAAGCGATCATTCCTCCCCTGATCCTGTACGGCTGCGAGGTCTGGGGATCAGCGGCGCCGTCCACAATCCGCAGACTTCAGGTTGTCCAGAACAGGGCGTTAAGGATGATCTACGATACTGGGCGCAGATTCCCATCTCACATCTTACATACCTATTCCGGAATCCCGTATATCATCGACGTCGTGAGGGAACGAGCCCGCACGTTGTATGATAAACTACCCTTTCACCCTAACCCTCTGGTGCGCACTTTGGGCGACTGCGACCATAGGGCGCCAAGAAGGAGAAAATCCTACCCCCTGCCAAGGGACGCTCTCGGGCCACTAACCTGAGAGACTGCCATCCCTTAATCCAAACTAGCCCCCAGGTTACGCAGCAACGGAAAGGGTGGCAGCCGGATGGGAGACCATCTGGCTGAAACCCTGCCCCCTCCTGATTAATCTGGAACCTACCACCCAGTCAAATCCAAATCCTACCAACTTGCCTCCCACCTGGCCTGCTTAACCCGGTGGCCACACAAGCGGCACGTCGAGTTAAGCAGCATTGAGCATGTTCACCACTTGGGTGGGTGACCGCCCAAGTGACCGACTACGCTCCGCCCTAAGGCTGCGGAGGAATTTTAACACCGCCCGGCGGACACAGACACAAAAGCTTGTGAACAAAATATTTTTCCCTACAATATGGCACAGGTAAAACCGCTTTTAGCGGTTAGGTACTGTGGCGAACTTACATTCCGTCCAGGTAAACCTGGACGACCTGTTCTTGGACTCTGGACAACCACCGCACAAGAGCCCAGAAGAAGCTTAAGGCAAGATGAGCGAAACGTGGGCAATCCCACGCAAGATAACGCGGCCTTCTCCGGAAGCTAAGAAGACAAATTTCTCAATTGCTAACAAAGAAACTTCTGCATACAATATAGGCAACAAATGTCATTTGCAACGGTTTCACAGTATCAACGTCTGATTTCTGATTTGAAGCACTATCTATCGACATAGTAAGTTGATGAGAGATCATAAGAGTACAAGTCAAAAAATCTGATTTTTCAGGAGAGCCAAAAAACTATTTTACATTGTACTTAAAGATTAAAAAATTATTATAAAACTAGTTCTATGTGCTGTATTTGACTACTTTAAAGTTGCATATATGCAATAAGTCCAAAACTCCATATTAGCAAAATTAAATGAGTTGTATCATTTGTACCTCGAAAGTTACGAGTGGAATCTGACTTGTACTATTATGATCGCAAAACCATTGTAGTTAAAGAAAAAGTATCTATCAATTTATTACAAAATGAACAATAAGTACACAAGAGTTTTTGCAATTAACAGGAATTTAAATTGATAACACACATACACACACGCGCGCGCGCTCACAAACAGCGGTAAGTAATACCACGGTAAGTTGAGTATACGGTAGGTATCACGCGCACACGCTGGCCGTGACGTCATCTGGTGTATATACTCAGCCACGGCGTGCTTATTGCTGTGGTTATATTGTTAACAAATTAAAAGCAAAGATACACATTCACATTTTCCCTATCAAATCGCAAATAAAACAGATAACTTGTTCAGCTCTAACCATTAGATTTAAATTAGTAAAGCTAAAGGAGCAATTGTTTAAAATATTAGATATATATATATATATATATATATATATATATGCCCCTATATCTCACGCTCGTTAAATGTTGCTCCCAGTTGTTTAGGTATCTTGCTGGAACTCTTCTGTTTGATAACTGCATCCTAGCAGAGTTTAAAGCTAGATTAATAAATAACTCAACATATTAGTACGTATTGGAAAAAACAGTAGGTATACAATAAAATATATTACCCGATGTGCTGTTTCCTGCTTCATGTGCATATGCAATTATTATTTATTTATTCAGTTGTAGCATACTTTTCTCATTTTCTTTCTTTCTTGTTTCCGGGCATTTTCCGTTTTTCTGATTTTCTCTTATTCATATTCGTCAGCCTAATAAATGGCAGGACGAACTTTTTGGCTTTCAGTGCCTGTAAGTAACATGAGATTGTGGCGTAATTCATAGCATTTTTTTTTAGCATAAACGCGCTTTTCAGAAACCTCTTTTGTGACTTTCTTACCATTATGTAAAACAAATCCTCTGAATAATTTCAACACGTGAGGAATGTCCGTAAGCGGCGATTTTCAGCTTCTATTGCATGATGCGAGATATAGAATTTCTCTCTTATAATTCCAAGGTTAGGGAGTAACTTCCTATATGATCCTCCCATAACACAGACTAAGGAACGGATTTTGAAACCTGACTTTCGACCATTTGAACAATGTCTGTTAGTAATTCTTTTGTTACTGTCTCATCAAAATTGTAGTATATCGGTGGTTTCCACTTTCCTGGCAGCTGCAGATCGCAACTTGTGTCTTCAGTGTTGTCATATTAAAAATGTCATCAAAGCTCAAAACCAGATCCTTCTCAAACTCACTGACAGAACTTGCTTTCTGTTGTAATAGGTACACATTTAATTTAATGATGAATTGGGCCAAGCGTCTTTTGATGATTATAGAACTTTTAAGGCATTCTCTCACATAATCAGCACGGAAGTTTACTGCGCACCTAGCTGGTGATACCTACCGTATTGCTCCATATTCCGTGGGTAATACTACAAGATAGAGTTGACGATTTATATGCATTATAAGGCAACGATGATCCAAAGCTGAGTTACGCGACACCTGTGCTTATGTGGCGCGCCATAATGTAACGTGTAGCACCTGACACTTTAGGGGTAACAATAAATAGAAGCTACCTTATTTCATCGTCTACGTACGACAAAACTTTGCGTTTTATAAAATGTCAATAAAACTGTCTTAAATGATTAGCCTTCAAGGAAGACCAATTTATGTGTGAATGTTGAGACATTTCGCTAAAGAACAAATTATAAAGAATGTTTTTACTATGCAGCTGTTATGTAAAATATTCAATGCTAAAAATTGGTAATTCTTAATTTATGCAGTATAACTCAGGAGTTATTTGTGAATAAATACCTCAGAAAGACCATTAAAGAAGCCACATATCTGAACATGATTTATTTGTTTCTGTATGGGTTTCTTGATAAGTGTCTTCTGGAAGATGTAATGTGCGCAATATCATGCATATTCCAAACAAAATAGATATCCCAAAGGGTTTTGATTTGTTATTGTGAATAATCGGCATCATGGTCCCGCTTTTCATGCTATGTAGAACTAAAACTTGTGTAGTCTTCGTAATTGCGAAACGAAGACGACTGAATATTATATAGTTCGTGCAGCTACAATATTTATTACTCGCATGTTTCTGGATCAATTAAAAATAAGCAAGTTAAACATACAGTATAAGCAAACTTAAATGCACGCAAACAGAACGCTTAATTACTCAAGAGAGCTGCAATTATTTACAAGCAAGGAACAACACCGAATTCTGCGTGTGCGACAAACCTTCACTCTTAGCAGGCATAGATAGCAAATACATATTATGTAACCTAAGGATAAAATTTACACTGAAGCTTCCATTTGAAATGAATATTTTTAACTGGAAAAAAAAAAAAAAAAAAAACTTTAACCCTGTTAAAAATACTATACTTTATTCGAAATGTGGAGAAAACCTGTAAGGACTATTATAGAATACAGTAATATTTATATTAATTATAAAACAATATCACTATCAAACAAGGCATGCGTTTTCCTCCGAATCTAGCTTAGCTGGTGGAACCAAGCTGGAAGATGTAAAATATTTCTGCGTTGTACATAGAAACAAAACCAATATAAATTCATTATGTTTATAGATATATACATATCTATATATCTCCTGACCTGAGGCAAATTGAAATTTATACACAATGTAACAGAATCGCTGATTTGAGAAACGTCATTAGCTGGGCAAGCATAATTATATAGGCAATAAATATATTCAAATTATGATACTTGGTTTGTGCATTTTATGGAATACAGGGATATTCTTTACGATATTGTTAATATCCGTTTCCTCATATACAATTTGTAGAAAATTGCCTAAATGGAACTTACGATGTTTCTCAAATCTATGGAATTTTGTGTCTGGAAATTTTATCAAAATCATGTCTTGAAGTCTAGAATTTGATGTTTGCGCAACTTTATCTGTCCTGCTGCACATTTCAGAAGAATAATTTCCATAGGATCATAGACTCCATTACACCGGTTTAAAGATATTCTGATCACTCCGAAGTCCACATCACGGCATCGGATTGAAAAATAAGGCCAATCGTGTGAAAACGTGTTAAATATAAAGAAACGCATATCTTAATGATAAAATGGTTCCGGTATTGCTCCTTCCCCCAAGTCATCACTGAACAACAAGATCCGTGACAATGTACTCGTAGATACCTTATTTGGGGTTTATTTTTTTGCAATTCCTTCATCATATATCTTTAATGAATTGTCTGTTAAACCGTAAACAAAAGTTGTTTACTCCAAACATACAATTGTATCACAGACTACATGCAATAATAATTGCTTATGTACAGTGCAATTTCTATACTTATTTGAAATACGTTTATAAAGTTGCAATAGAATGTAACTTTAATTGTATCCATGAAAATACATACACATCACAACATGGAAGAACAGTTTGACTACACTACTAGTTGAGAAGTGATCTACTTGTAGATACATTTGTCAGCTCGACGGAATATTCCCACCTGTATTTTAACATGACATCTCAACTTGCCGACGCGTCTATCGTTCAAGAAACTAACACGACCAATATATAACGTAGGGCTGAAGTGGTTCCTGGCGCAGGGGCTAATGTGCAAGATGGACCCTGCGTAATGTAGTGATGCTAAGGAGATCAGCAGAGGGTGAAGATGGTCCTAGGAACAATTTAGTGTTCGACAGCTGTGAGAGGTACATGTGTTGCATAAGAGCTTTCTTTGTCGACTGTATCTATTTTGTACTTGGCCATTCTCTCATTGCCTAACCGAACCTCACATTTCTAATATTTTACCATGGTTTTTTATGCTTTACGTAATTTCTGACGTTTTGTGCATCTTACAAACATTTTAATATTTACTTGCGTTTCCAGTGATTTTATACACATTTCTAAGCACTTTATGTATCCTTTCAGGTCTTTTGGAGCCTTTAAATGAATTTTAGTATGTTTATAGCAGAACGTGCTATGTTTATCTCATACACATAGTAATGTGTATCTGCTTTTGCAGATATAATTTTATTAGGTAAATGGGAAACAGAGGAAATCGAATGATAGTCACATGTTTAAAAGCGGTTGGTATTGAACTACGACATCGCGAGGAACAGATACACAGGAACAACAGTAGCAGATTACCACTAAAAAGTCAAACTATCAATGGATATATAGATGTCACAAAGGTTAAAGTTTTGTCTCTCTCGTGGTTTATCCGTTGCACAAAAGCAGAGGAAGCTCCTTCAGGATAAAGTGACCTTCATAAGCTATTCTCCAAAAATACGAAGTATAAATGTTATCATGTATAATCGTTAAGCCATGCCTCATGGGGGGGGGGGGGACAAACAATTTTTCCATATAAAAAAGTTCGAGGAGCAAGATTTTCTTGAAAACCTTAGCGTCGCATCTTTAGGACATATTGATTTTAAATGTCAAGTTTGTTGTTTTTCCGATTTCTCACATACACCCACGCACGCACACGTACGCGCGCGTATTAATTTTTCTAAACATGCCTTTTCTGGATTCAAACTGTATTTCCGGTGAAACTCCGATATTGGAATTTTTAAGCGAAGGGCCCATGCATGCTGGACACATAGCAGAGAAAGTAATTAAAATGAAGCATTTCCTTTCAAGTTTCCTGCCCTTATAATTAATTTTTGTAATTTCTACAGACTGTTCTTAAGAAATATTATTATATTTCATGTAAATCAAAATAAACTTTCTGGTTATCAATATCTCGTGTAAGAGATCGTGTTTGGCGCAGCCGATGGCGAGAAAGTTTGCTGCTAATTATTATTTGTTTTGCTGCATATAGGTATTATGTAACCAAGTTAGACGTACTGCACCTTGTGTGATGTTAGACATTAGCGCTTTTCTTCTCTAATAACAACGCCTTTCTAAATGCCATTAACGTGTTATATCTAATGTGCCACGAGGACATCATGTTAGTATATCTTAACTCCAGTCATGCTCAACTCGGTAGTATAGGGGTACCGTGTCTGCCTCGCATTCAAAAGGTTCCGAATTCGAATCTTGCTTACGCTTAGTTACCAGGATAGGTTTTTTTCGGGGTTTTCCCTTATATTAAGAATACAAATGTCGAGTAACAATAGCGGCAGATATTTTGACATATAATTCAATTGTTGGTAAATATGTGACCATTTTATAATAAATTAAAATCATAGACGACTAATAATTAAAAAATCATTGAGAGCTTTTAGTCCGCTTAGCTACCGAATGGAATGTCCCGGAGAAGAGATCCCATTATTGTCGTTATCATCATTACTTTTCACACCTCTAACTATGCAACTATTATAACACTCCGCACATAAACATTGCAGAGAGATTTTATATTCCTTTATTAACTTTCTCTATATGTACTATGTACATAGTGCACATGACTTTCTCTACATCTCTGCAGCAAATTAATGTTAAAAAGCTTATGCTTCTATTTACTTCAGGTTAATTGAGAAAAAGTTAGCAGAAATAGTCTTATTACTTACTTCCTTGTAAGTACAAGCGAAATTAAGGGAGTACCATGGGTTAAAGTGATAATCAAAAGCTGGTTGCTATGTGACAAGTTCCTTTGTTTGTATGGACAGGAGTTGACAAATTCCTGTGTGAGAAAAGTATAGATAAGTTTTCAAAGCTGAAACTAAAAACAAGGAATATCTCAAAAACGATCAACTCCACGAAAAAAATGTATACAACACAAATTGTGTATGTTAACATGCTCTACATGTTTTGTGTGGTAAGCTTTTCTCCATCCCTTACGGTTTAGCAGTTTTGTAAAATTCATTCAGAATAAAGTAGTCTTCAGAGGCTATTCCAAAAAAATTCAAGATATACATTTTATTTGTCAAATGGCTTTAACATACGATATTTTAATCAAAATCGTTAGCCATTTTTAACAAAAACAAAATTTTCGGAAATTTTTCCATGGAAAGGGTAGTGGGTAGGGGATTTTCTTGAAAATGTTCGTGTCGCATCCTTGGAAATACCTACTTTGGTATTTAATAGTCTTTTCGTTTTTGAGCTATGATGCCCCCCCCCCACACACACACGCACACACGGACATTTTTGTAAAAATGCTTTTTTTTTTTTTTTATTCAGGGGGACCAAAAACATGTATTTCCGGTGAAATCTCGGTATGGACTTTTTGGGTGGAATGCAATACCTTCTCTATACACTATGTACGTGTGTAGTACGTGTAGAGAAAGTAAAAATAAATGTAGAGTATAATTTAGGAGCACAAAAAGCAGATTTTGTTTGTGAAATCACAGGTTGCCAGATCAGGCATCGAACTCACCCCATGTCAATGAACTGTGACGGACGGAAGCCAGGTGATGGAGGCAGCAGGTGTGTTCTTCCCTACGGTCTCGCCACATTTCATCTGCCTGTCTCAAACCATCAACAAGTATTGCATATCAGACGCAACATTCCGATATATGCACCAGGTGCGTAATAACACTCTATTTACAGTTCACAACAGTAAAGACAGCTACTCGAACTTAATCCAAGAGGTCC
Source organism: Hymenopus coronatus (assembly GCA_030762935.1). Taxonomy (NCBI): domain Eukaryota; kingdom Metazoa; phylum Arthropoda; class Insecta; order Mantodea; family Hymenopodidae; genus Hymenopus; species Hymenopus coronatus. The sequence goes on from CM060887.1 coordinate 86,283,497, forward strand.
CGAGTTCAAATCTCGGTTAGGTTGAGTTACGTGGATAAGGTTTAGCCGGGATGTCCTTCATCGGTTCCGTGCGAGATGCAAGTAGTGCAATCTGGTGGCAATGCCGAGAGTCATAAGCAATGCATATGGGTAGCAAAGGACGAATTTTTTTGTTGAGATGGCTGAGTTAGTGATTGTAGTTATAGCAAGAGTAACAATAATTGCACTATTAACAATAATTACTAAAACACTGATATGTTCCATTCACATGACTTTCTCTACTTATTCTACAACCAAACTTCCTACAAAAGATTTTTCTTCTTTCTACTCCTTGCTAATCGAGATACACATTGGCAGAAATGGTCTAATTACTTGGTTCCTTCTAAGCATAAGGGAAATATGGGAATATACTCACTAGGCTAAAGCAATAAACTTTTAGAGGTTGTCGCTACGGCTTGTCATTGATTTCATTTCTTTGCATGGCCCGGAGTAAAACAAAAGAAACACGACTTTCGATTTAAGAAAGGTATATGTATTTTTAAATTGAAACTAATAAGAACCAAACGCTTAGCTCCACAATGAAAATGTAAAAGACATAAATTGTGTGTGTTTTAATGAGATCTACATTTTTTGCCTAATAAGTTTTTGTCCATCTCTTACGGTTTACCAGTTTTGCAAAAGCGATTCAGAGGTTAATCCCAGAAAATTCGAGATGTACATTTTATTTGTCATGTAAATATCTTTAATATAAATTTTAGAGTCATTTTTGAGAAAAATAAAAATTTCGCAATAATTTCCACGTAAATAGTAGTTTGGAGGAGGATATTTTCTTGAAAATCTTCGTATCCCATCCTTGGGAGATATTAAATTTGATTACAATGTTTGGTATTAACGGAATTTTCGATTTTGAGTTATGCCGCTTACACACACACACGCACGCAAGCACGCACAGACATAGACCTTTTTTCCAAAAATACTCTTTATTTTGCATGTCCCAAAACATACATTTCCGGTGAAATCTCGGTGTCGAATTTTTGAGTGGAATGCAATACCTTCACTACCTATTATTGCGTTGTACATATACGCTAGAGAAACGTTTTAGTTTCCTGGAAGGAACTTTGTCTCGAAAAGCAACGAGCGAAAAGACGGGAAGCGTCATTTAAAGATGTGTGTGTATGTTTAAGGTGGAATGCCTGAAATATGAGGAATCCAACGCATACTACACTCGCTCGCAAATTAGGTTCAGTAGTCATATCTCATATTTTCTGTCTACTTAGAGTGAATGAGTCCCTCCCGGCTCTTGCCGCTATCCTGTAAGGTAGTTAAGTACGAAGCAATTATATGGTTAATAGTGATATAAAAGCTGTGAGCCTTTTTACTTTCTCTACACTTACTATGTACACAGTATATAGAGACGGTTTCTATTGCACTCAAAAATTCGATACCGAGATTTCACCGGAAACATGTTTTGAGACCCGCTGAATAAAAAAAAAAAAAAGTACGTGTGTGTGCGTGTGTGTGTGTGTGCAGCATAGCTCAAAAATGAAAAGACCGTAAATACCAAACTTGGTAGTTAATTTTGGTATCTTCCAAGGATGCGACAGGAAGATTTTCAAGAAAAAAAAACCCACCCCAAACTACCGTTTACATGGAAAAAAATTCGAAAAGTTTGATTTTCTTAAAAATGGCTCTAACAATTTTGATTAAAATCTCGTATATTTAAGATATTTATTTGACAAATAAAATGTATATCTTGAATTTTCTGGGAATAGGCTCTGAAAAATACTTTATTCTGGATGAATTTTACGGATTTTTACACGACTGCTAAACCGTAAGAGATGGAGAAAAACTTACCACACAAAATGTAGAGTACATTAAAAAAACACAATTTATGTTATATACATTTTTTTCGTGGAGTTGATCGTATTTGAGATATTCCTTGTTTTTGGTTTCAGCTTTAAAAAACTTTTCTCACACAAGAATTTGTCAACGCGTGCCCATACAAACAAAGGAACTTCAGTCACATAGCAACCAGCTTAGGACTGAAAGATTTTAACAATAGTTTGTTGCAGAGATGTAGAGAAAGTAATGTGAATGCAACACATAAGATTCCTTATTAAGAAGTACTAGGTGAAGTGTGCACGGGGTGTGTAGAGGTCTCTAGTTGCCTCGTGCCATTTCCGCGGCATTGTGCTTGCTCGCGCAGTCGGCAGCTTATATTAGATTACTGCTATTGCTTGTGTTTATATTATATTATTATTATTTTACTAATTGTGCTTTGCATAAATTTTTCGGAGGGAGGGATTTGCCGTCCTAATGGTTCTTTATGCAAAGTAAAGGAGAGGAATCCCCGGGTAAACCGAAAAAGTCCTTTATTCAGTCCCCAATGGCGGCAAAACAGCGATACAAGAAAAAAATGAGCAAAATGATTAGCTCAGAAATGGATGTAGATCATATTAAAATAGATAAGTGTGAGAATAAGTGTATGCCTTGTTCGAAACGCATCACCTACTGGGCAAAGATACCAGGATTTCGGTATACAATAAGAAAAAAAAATCTAATGTGTTCCATTCACAGAACTTTCTCTACATCCCTGAAAACAAAATATATTATTAAAAACCTGATGTGTTCCATTCACATGACTTTCTCTACAACTCAGCAATAAATTATTGTTAAAAAGCTTATGCTTCTATTTACTTCCTGCTAATCGAGAAAAAATTAGCGGAAATAGTCTTATTACTTGCTTCCTTGTAAGTAGAAGCGAAATAAGAGAGAACCATATGTTAAATGATGGTCAAAAGCTGGTTACTATGTGACTGAAGTTCCTTTGTTTGTATGCACACAAGTTGACAAAGTCCTATATGAAAAACGTATGTTTTTTATAGCTGAAACCAAAAACAAGGAATATCTCAAAAACAACCAACTCCACGAAAAAAATGTATACAACATAAACTGTGTGTGTTAAAGTGCTCTACATTTGTTGTGTGGTAAGTTTTTGTCCATCTCTTACGGTTTAGCAGTTATGCAAAATTCCGTAAAATTGACCCAGAATAAAGTAGTCTTCAGAGGCTATTCCCAGAAAATTCAAAATATACATTTTATTTGTCAGGTAAATATCTTTAATGTACGACATTTTAATCAAAATCGCTAGAACCATTTTTTTATCAAATCAAAATTTTCGAAAAAAGTTCTATGGAAAGGGTAGTTTGGGGTGGGGGGATTTTTCTCAAAATCTTCGTGTCGCATCCCTGGAAGATACTAAACTTAAATACCAAGTTTGCTATTTTACCGACTTTTCGTTCTCGAGTTATCGTGTTCACAAACGCACGGACACACGCACACGCACACACACACACGGACCTTTTTCTGAAAATACTTTTTTTTGGATACAGGGGACCCTAAAACATATATTTCCGGTGAAATCTCGGTATCGAATTTTTTGGATGAGTGAAATACCTTCTCTATATACTGTGTACATAGAGCGTATAGAGAAAGTAAAGAGCTTATGCTTCTATTTACTTCATGCTAATCGAAAAAGAATTAGCAGAAATAGTCGTATTACTTGTTTCCTTGTAAGTAGAACCGAAATAAAGGAGTACCATAGGTTAAAGTAATAGTCAAAACTTCGTTGCTATGTGACTGAAGTTCCTTTGTTTGTATGGACACAAGTTGACAGATTCCTGTATGAGAAAAGCAAAAGTTGAAACCAAAAACAAGGAAGATCTCAAAAGCGATCATCTCCACGAAAAAATGTATATAACCTAAATTGTGTGTTTTGTGTGTTAAGTATTTTTCCATCTCTTACTCTCAAAAGTCCGTAAAATTCATCCAGAATTAATCTGATGTAATCCATTCACATGACTTTCTCTATATCTCTGCAACAAATGTTAGTTAAAAAAATTATGCTTCTATTTACTTCATGCTAAGTGAGAAAAAATCAGCAGAAATAGTCTTATTACTTGCTTCCCTGTAAGTAGAAGCGAAATAAGGGAGTAACATAGGTTAGTGACAGTCAAAAACTGGTTGCTATGTGACTGAACTTCCTTTGTTACATGGACAGGAGTTGACAAATTCCTGTATGAGAAAAGTAGAAGTTTTTACGGCTGAAACAAAAAACAACGAATATCTAAAAAACGATCAACTCCACGAAAAAAATGTGTATAACATAAATTGTGTATTTTATTGTGCTCTACATTTTTTGTGCGGTAAGTTTTTGTCTATTTTTTACGGTTTACCAGTTACAAAAAATTCCGTAAATTTCATCCAGAATAAAGAGGTCTTCAGAGGCTATTCCCAGAAAATTCAATATATACATATTATTTGTCAAGCATATATCTTTAATATATGATATTTTAATCAAAATCGTTATAGCCATTTTTTAGACAATCAAAATTTTGGAAAAAAAGTTCCATGTAAAGGGTAGTTGGGGGTGGGGGGATTTTTCTCAAAATCTTCGTGTCGCATCCCTGAAAGATACTAAACTTAAATACTTACCAAGTTTGGTAGTTTAGTGACTTTTCGTTTTTGAGTTGTGTTCACAGACACACTGACACACACGGACCTTTTTCTGAAAATACTTTTTTGGATACAGGGGACCCAAAAACATATATTTCCGGTGAAATCTCGGTATCGAATTTTTGGGTACATTACAATACCTTCTCTATCCCTATGTACATTGTCCGACATACAAATTATTTAGGGAACGTGCAATATCTAAAACAAATTTTGATTAGATAGGTCAGACTGAAAAATTCAATTCCAATGGCTATCCAACTCCTGTCCTACACACGACTTGTGTGAAAAAAACAAAAAACAAATCAAATTATGATTAATTCACACATTTGTGGGAAAACTTAAGGAAAAAATCAAAAAGGAGTACGTCCAGTAGAATAAGAAGAAATTTGAGAAGAATTATTGAACATAAATTGAAATTACAAAATGCTTAAAGGAATGCAAAGGAAATTAAGAACGCGGTTTCATACTGAAGATTCGTTTGCTGTGCTTCAAAATATTGAGGGATTAAATAAAACATCCTTAACGGTTTTTAAAATTAATAAACAATATATTTATTTTGAAAAAGATGATCGTCCTAAATTTCCACCGAAGGCTAGAATTAATAAAAAAAGAAAAACAACTCAAACCCGGTAATGCACCCAAAAGTAAATAGCACAAATAATAAGAAAACGATAACCATTGATTATTAAGCTATATTGAAAGATGATTCCACAGAAGAAGAAGCAGAAAACATTCAAAACAAAATTTAAAACACATATACAAATTAATGGGGACGTTTTCTTAAATCAATCTAGAAAAAGAAAATACTATTAGCAGGAAATGAAGAAATCAGTAATTACATTATGATAGAAATAACGAAAACTTAAAAGAAGGGGGGAAACATTTCATAAATGGAGATAGTGAGCAAATAACAGAAAACTGTCATTTTGCAACGCGCCGACAGCCTGAAGCACATTCACCTGAACCCGGCCGAGCAAAATCTACACACAGCTGGAAATGAGTCGTTTAGAAGAAAGATAAATATTACTAGCAGCATTATGGCACGTTGTTAAATCATAATGGAGAACCCATTCATTATATTCCCTGTACCCAACTGATCCGACTGAATTAGCAAAATTATTAGAACACGTTTGTAGAAGAAGAAACAATAATTTGGAAATGTATATACAGTTTGTTAAATGCTACGGTAGAACTGCGTTCAATTATAGCCAACAATGGGTAAATTGTTATGCATTAGTATGATGGAACAACTTAACCTAAAATTGCCGTTGAAAATTTCACCAAACCGAATATTCCTAAACATAACACACAAATACCTTTCCAAAACAAAGATGATTCCTGAAAAGCAAATTCCTACCCTACTAAACCATGTAAAAACAGAGAAAATACTATTTTTAAGTACAACCACTAAAAATAAACAGAAACAAATAAATCCTTGGTGAAGCAAAAAAAGGACAATTTCGAATTACTCGCCCAAATATTAGAATTCTTAAGAGTTCTTAAACTTACTAGGGAAGTAACGCAACAAAGGCATTAAAAACACTATTTCGCAAATGCAGGGTTAGTTTTATTTAGGAAACGAAATGGAAAACCCCAGACTCTAAAAATAGCACAAATAAACGCCAAAAGAAGCAAATTAGTTATTTACCAGGGAAGTAACGCAACAAAGGCGTTAAAAAGACTATTTCGCAAATGCAGGGTTAGTTTTATTTAGGAAACGAAATGGAAAACCCCCAGACTCTAAAAATAACACAAATAAACGCCAAAAGAAGCAAATTAGTTATTTACCAGGGAAGTAACGCAACAAAGGCGTTAAAAACAGTATTTCGCAAATGCAGGGTTAGTTTTATTTAGGAAACGAAATGGAAAACCCCAGACTCTAAAATTAGCACAAATAAACGCCAAAAGAAGCAAATTAGTTATTTACCAGGGAAGTAACGCAACAAAGGCGTTAAAAAGACTATTTCGCAAATGCAGGGTTAGTTTTATTTAGGAAACGAAATGGAAAACCCCCAGACTCTAAAAATAACACAAATAAACGCCAAAAGAAGCAAATTAGTTATGTAGGAACTAAGGAGAGTAATTGGCGAATTAAATCTAGTTATATTGTGTATTTAAGATCCGTATTAGAAGAACTATAACTAACGTTCCAGTAATAGCTAGGGTCATTGGCAGTGGAATAAATACAATAACGGTCGTAATAATAATGAATCAAAATTTAAAAGTGGTAAATATAATACAATTGACACACATCTGCTTAGAATTTACAAATGAATTTGGAAAATGTATTTTAGCAAATTTTTATTCTCAATACAGACATCCGATAGACCCGTATATAGAGACAATTAGAAATGTTCACACATTCCAAAAAAATTATGAGATTTTGCATACTTTGGACGCAAATCCTCTTGGAGGTGTAATGATTATTAAAAACAAACAAAAAAAAAAAAACAGAGAGATGACGGGGAGAAAATGGATGAATTAATTTTGGAATTAAATTTTAATGTCATAAATAAACGTCTAATTCTACAAAATTTTGAAAACACACAAGGATCGCAAATAAATATTGATTTAACATTGGGCAAATACATGATAATACAAAAAATATGTAATTGAAACGTTGGGTCGGATTTTACATCAAGTGACCACCGATTAATTTATTTTGACAATAACTTGGGCTTATACGAAACATTTGAAACAGAAGTATCAAACAACTAGATAACATTTTCACAGGCAAATTATAAAAAATTAAAATACAACTTTGATAATGCAATAAGACACACGGGTACTGCGGTTGCTGTAGATGCAGAAAATGTAGTCAAAACAATCACAAATGCTATAAAGTTATCAGTTCTGAGATCTAGAAGTAGAAAATCTGATGTGTTCCATTCACATGACTTTCTCAACATCTCTGTAACAAATTATTGTTAAAAAGTTTATGCTTCTATTTACTTCCTGCTAATCGAGAAAAAAATAGCAGAAATGGTCTTATTACTTGCTTCCTTGTAAGTAGAACCGAAATAAGGTAATAGCATAGTCAAAGGCTGGTTGCTGTGTGACTGAAGTTCCTTTGTTTGTATGGACAGGAGTTGACAAATTTTTGTATGAGAAAAGCATAAGTTTTTCAAAAGCTGAAACCAAAAACAAGGAATATTTCAAAAACGATCAACTCCACATATATACATATTATTTGTGAGGTAAATATCTTTAATATACGATCTTTTAATCAAAATCGTTAGAGCCATTTTTGAGAAAATCAAAATTTTCGAAAAAAGTTCCATGTAAAGGGTAGTTTAGGGTGGAGGGATTTTTCTGAAAATCTTCGTGTCGCATCCTTGGAAGATACTAAACTTAAATACCAAGTTTGATATTTTACCGATTTTTCGTTTTTGAATTATCGTATTCACAGACATACGGACACACACGCGCGCGCGCGCGCGCGCGAACACACACACACACACGCACATACACACATGGACCTATTTCTGAAAATGCTTTTTTTTTTGGACATAGAGGATCCTAAAACATATATTTCCGGTGAAATCTCGGTATCGAATTTTTGGGTGGAGTGCAACACCTTCTCTATACGCTAAGTACACAGTACGTGTAGAGAAAGTAAAAATAAACAAACGACCGTGTCACCTATCAATTTTGAAAGGCCTTAGAAACCCCTGATCCTATATTGTTCGAATGTATTAAATGCTAAGGTGAGTTGAAAGAAGGAACGTTATAAAATTAGTCTAGATAACCTGAAAGAAGACCTATAAATTTAATACTACACAAACCGAAGAAGAAAATTACAAAATTAATGTAGACGACCCATAGAGAAATGAAGAGAATTAATAAATGAAATATTATGAACCAGAAGAAGATATTTTATTATAACTAAAAAACACTAGAAATTTAAAACGCAGACAACATACCAGGGAAAATGCGGCAAGACGACCGGGATGGCGATGGAGACAACAAGGGCAGAGCACCAGGAGTCCAAATTCCGGCAGACAGCAGGTGAGCAGCAGTATTTTGAGAGTGCGGCAGGAGATTGGGGGATGGCGGCGAGGCAGCGAAAAGATGAAAGTGAAGTGTGCTAGTGAACTTAAAAGTAAACAATAAGTCCCTTGTGGCATTTAGTAAACAGTGATAGTGAATTAAGTGTTAAAGTAAAGAGTAAGTCCCTTGTGGCATTTAGTAAACAGTGATAGTGAATTAAGTGTTAAAGTAAAGAGTAAGTCCCTTGTGGCATTTAGTAAACAGTGATAGTGAATTAAGTGTTAAAGAGTAAGTCTCTTGTGGCATTTAGTAAACAGTGATAGTGAATTAAGTGTTAAAGTAAAGAGTAAGTCCCTTGTGGCATTTAGTAAACAGTGATAGTGAATTAAGTGTTAAAGAGTAAGTCTCTTGTGGCATTTAGTAAACAGTGATAGTGAATTAAGTGTTAAAATAAAGAGTAAGTCCCTTGTGGCATTTAGTGAACAGTGATAGTGAATTAAGTGTTAAAGTAAAGAGTAAGTCCCTTGTGGCATTTAGTGAACAGTGATAGTGAATTAAGTGTTAAAGTAAAGAGTAAGTCCCTTGTGGCATTTAGTAAACAGTGATAGTGAATTAAGTGTTAAAGTAAAGAGTAAGTCTCTTGTGGCATTTAGTAAACAGTGATAGTGAATTAAGTGTTAAAGTAAAGGGTAAGTCTCTTGTGGCATTTAGTAAACAGTGATAGTGAATTAAGTGTTAAAGTAAACAGTAAGTCCTTTGTGGCATTTAGTAAACAGTGATAGTGAATTAAGTGTTAAAGTAAACAGTAAGTCCCTTGTGGCATTTAGTAAACAGTGATAGTGAATTAAGTGTTAAAGTAAAGAGTAAGTCTCTTGTGGCATTTAGTAAACAGTGATAGTGAATTAAGTGTTAAAGTAAAGGGTAAGTCCCTTGTGGCATTTAGTAAACAGTGATAGTGAATTAAGTGTTAAAGTAAAGAGTAAGTCCCTTGTGGCATTTAGTAAACAGTGATAGTGAATTAAGTGTTAAAGTAAAGGGTAAGTCCCTTGTGGCATTTAGTAAACAGTGATAGTGAATTAAGTGTTAAAGTAAAGAGTAAGTCCCTTGTGGCATTTAGTGAACAGTGATAGTGAATTAAGTGTTAAAGTAAAGAGTAAGTCCCTTGTGGCATTTAGTAAACAGTGATAGTGAATTAAGTGTTAAAGTAAAGGGTAAGTCTCTTGTGGCATTTAGAAAAGTAGTGATTGTAAAAAAAAGTTTTAAAACAAGTTTAAGTTACTAGTGGCATTTAGTGAAATTTAATGATAGTGAAAAAGTGTTACATTAAGGAATAAGACCCTTGTGCAAATAGTGGCAATGCCATTAAGTGTCATAGTAAGAAAAGATTATTGATTAACGGAAAACGATAATGTTAGCAATATTAGAGTGTAAAGGTATATAATAAGTTTATTTTAAAAATAGGTGATCATGATATTAAAATGTTAAAATAGTAGGTTGTATAGGCAATATTAATAAGGTGATTAGTGTAAAAGGAAGAGAAAGAAGGAAAATAATAGAAAATAAGTATTGAGTAATGTATATTTAATTATTAATATTTGGTAAATATTGACTTAAAAATAGGAAATATTGCATAAAATAATATTACTAATTACTACAAGTAAATTAATAAATAATATGTCAATAAATTAATAGCAATAGCATACTGTATAAATAGATGATATAAATAATAATAAAATATATATAGTGAGGTAATATTTGTTAAAATGCATAATAAATTGATTAGTTAGGTGTTAAATATTAATATGTTGACCAGAATTAAAAAGATTAAAATTCCAAAATAAAGTAATCAGATAAACGAGAAATTGCAAACTAAAGGTACTGTGGACCAGTATTCCATTATCCCGAATACCGGTTAGTTAAAATTTTATTTTAATTTAGAGTTTATGGGTTAAATGATAGCTGGTTCTCGGCTAATATTACTGGTTTCCAGCATTAGTTAATACATGTAGTAATTTAGTAACCTTCAAATTGTAGTTACTAGATTCTACTATGTTTTGTTTTAATTTTTTGTTGTAAGTTAATTTAGGTCGACTCCTTAGCGCGGTGGTAGCGTTCCTGCTTGCCAAGCGAGACACCTGGGTTCGACTCCCAGTACCGGCGTGGGTGCACTCAGCCAATTGAGGAGCTACTTGATGGGCGGCTCCAGGTCGTGAAGACCGCATTAACTGGCCGGTGGGGGTCGAAGCGCTGACCACGAATCACCCCCCGATACTGCATCCCATCCATGACGTCTGTAATGGACCGAGATGGGGGACGCAGCGGCCGGGCGGTAGGCCAAGGAGTCAGTCAAGTTAATGTATCTGAAAATGTAAACAAACTTGGACTGTAATATTTTGGACAATAAATATACGAAATTGAAAATCAAGTCCCGGCTTAAAATTAGACACTAGGATGGAGTATTTTCAGATTTTATTTATTTATTTGTACGTTAAAGTAAGAAAAATGTAAATAACATTACTTGTATGCTTTAATGAGTTTTTTTGAGTAGTAAGTTTTTGCCTAACTAATGTCAGTACGCCATATAAGGTTTTGGAGTGATGGTAGTGATAAAGGATTCTGGAATTTTCAACACTATTACTTTGATCGTTTTTACTTTCTCTACACGTAATATGTTTTTACATACGTAATGTATAGAGGAAGTATTCTAATGCACCCAAAAATTCAATACAGAAATTTCACATAAAATATATATATATATATATATATATATATAAAATAAATTTTAGACCCCCTGATTTAAAAAATGCCTTTTTAGAAACATGTCCGTGTGTACCTGAAGGAAATCCACCCCCCAACTACATTTACGAAAATGCTGATTTACTCAAAAGGGCTGTAACGATTTCGTTTAAAATATCTCATATTTAAGTTTCGTTATGACAAACGAAATGTATAATTTGAATTTTCGGGAATGTCCTCTGAAGACCTCTTTATTCTGGATGACTTTTGTATAGCCGTTAACCGTAAGAGATACGCAAAAACTTACTGCACAGAAAATGTAGATTCATTAAAACACAATTTTTTTGGTAGATATATTGCCAGCTATCAATTTCAGTTTTAAGCCACTTAATCTTTTCTCAAACGGGAACTCTTTGTTACTTTTATTTGCTTCCTTCTCAGTAGAAGGCTAAAGCGATAGTCAAATCTTTTAAAGGCTGGACGCTATCTGAAACAATTGAGGAGCGTTTTTTTCAAAACTCTACAAATGTAAAATTTCAAATTTTTAGGAACTGAGTTTTTTTTATTTTACAACAATGTCTTATTCATTTCAAGAGCCCATTTTTATGCTAAATGCTATAATATGACAGTATTACATAAAGAAAGTTTAACATAATACGATTTTTGTAATAATATTTTATTAATCTAATTTGCAAGTTTTTGCAAAACTCTACTTATTTTCAGAACTGGTTTTACAAAACTCTACATATGATCTGTTGTTCATGGAAGGTTATGCCATTCTTAGGAAACACTTATATGAACCAATTTTAATATAGTATAATTGTTACTCATTTTATTAAATTATAAATCAAGGACAAAAAGTTTTTCTCCACTTTATGTTAAACATTTCATTGAAGCATTAGACTACAGTATTCCTTCTTCATCATAACAAATAACAGACTCCTGAGTATCAGTAGTACTAGTTGAAAGATTCAATTTACACAAACATCTAAATTAATTAGCTGTTATTGGCACAGTAAAATATTTAAATGGCCGCGCCGTGGCCGAGTGGTCAGACTATTCGCCTCTCACCTAGATGGCCCAGATTCGATCCCAAGCGACCGCAAGTGGTGGACAAAGCGGCGCAGGGGCGGGTTTTCTCCGGTTTCCCTCCCCATCTCATTCCACCGGGGCTCCATCTTCATGTATCATCAGTGTCATCGCCTGCGGTGCCAGAGAGTAAAAAAAAATCAGTTAAACTTCATTACATCGTTACCAGATTCCCCCTAGCCTGTATGTTCCTAATTTCCATGATTTTTTTTTTAATTTATTCTTTATTTTGGTTTAATCACATTTACTGCTGCACCATATCCTGGGTATACATTTTTACGTTCTCTACACGTACTATGTACACTGTATAGAGAAGGTATTGCACTCCACCCAAAATTCGATACCGAGATTTCACCGGAAATATATGTGTCCGTGTGTCTGGAAATATAACTCAAAAACGAAAAATCGTAAAATACCAAACTTAGTATTTAAGTTTAGTATCTTCCAGGGATGCGACACGAAGATTTTGATAAAAATCCCCACATCCCCAACTACCTTTACATGGAATTTTTTCGAAAATTTTGATTTTCTCAAAAATGGCTCTAATGACTTTGATTAAAATATGGAATATTAAAGAGATTTACCTGGCAAATAAAATGTATATCTTGAATTTTCTGCGAATAGCCTCTGAAGACTACTTTATTCTGAATGAATTTTACGGACTTTTATATAACTGCTAAACCGTAAGAGATGGACAAAAATTCCCCACACAGAAGATGTAGAGCACTTTAAAACACGCAATTTATGTTACATACATTTTTCTCGTGGATTTGATCGTTTTTGAGTTATTCCTTGTTTTAGATTTCACCTGTAAAAAACTTACACTTTTCTCATACAGGAATTTGTCAACTCCTGTCCATACAAACAAAGGAACTTCAGTCACCTAGCAACCAGCTTTTAACTATCACTTTAACCTATGGTACTCCCTTATTTCGCTTCTACTAACAAGGAAGCAAGTAATGAGACTATTTCTCCTAATTTGTTCTTGATTAGCATGAAGTAAATAGGAGCATAAGCCTTTTAACAATACTTTCTTGCAGAGATGTAGAGAAAGTCGTGTGAATGGAACAGATCAGAGTTTTTATTCTCTACTCGGGAAGTACCATTTGCTGTTGATTGTAACTCCTCTTAATATACTCAATAACTCTTGAAAGGAAGTTTGGTCCTCGGCAGAAGTCTTGTAATCATAAATGTCCCATTCCTTTCCCAGTCGTTTTACTTTTCCGTGTGATCCTAGAATGTCACACTATTCATCAGGAGAGAGAGAGAGAGAGAGAGAGAGAGAATAGTTTCATTCTTTCTGATTCTGCCAAAAACCCTGTCCGCTGACATGTAATTATGGCTATCATTTATTCTTGGCTGATATTTTATCGATACGATCAATAACTCTGCGCCGAGGACTTTGAATATGTATATACTCGTATTTGAGAAGAAGCTTAGAAGAAGATCGGTCTTGGATATCTTGTAGCAAAGAATGGAACCCTGTTAAAAGTTATTTGTATTTTAGTACAACAACTAAGGGTATAGCTCTTTATAAACATTGATAATAATTGTATTTAGAATGTAAATATATGACTTACACCTTGTCATATCAACAAGGCGTTGATGATGCCATAAGTGGGATTTCTCTTGTTTTTCTTGGCATTGCTATCTTTCATGAGGAACTATATTGACAGAATCATTGTAATATGGATTCTCATTTGACATTGTACCAGTACCATTAAAACAACTGTTCCAAGAAACATCAAGATTCCAAGTGTTCAGTGTATACACCAAACTCTACAAGTGCATGCAGAATTTCAAGTACTTGACAGACCTATTAACAACTACATTTACAGAGTTGATAAATTGAACAACAAGAATGAAAAGCTGGCTATCAAACATGTGTAGCTCATTGTAGTCCAAAAGTGCACATGTCGACTTTTGAAAAAACGCTCCTTTGAGATTCAGTACTCTTTACATGGTCCCATTTGAGAAAATTTAAAGTAGTTTAAAATTGAAACCAATGACAATGCATATCTCGAAAACGGACAACTCTACAGGAAAAGTGTATATGACATAAATTATATGTTTTAACAAGATCCACATTTTTTGTGCAGGGAATTTTTTTTTTTTTTTTTTTTTTTTTTTTTTACCTCTTTCGGTTTAACCGTTATGCAAACAGAATAAAGAGCTTTTCAGAGACTATTTCCAGAAAATTCAAAATATACATTTTATTTATGATGTGAATGTCGTTAATATACAGTATTTTAATAAAAATTGTTAAGAGCCATTTTTGAGAAAATCAAATTTTTCGAACAGTTGGGGACAGTGAACTTGAAAATCCCCGTGAAGATAACGATTTAAATATCAAGTTTGGTATTTAACAGACTTTTCGTTTTTGAGCTCTGCTCTCAACACACACACTCACACAGACATGTTTCTAAAATGATTTTTTCGGACTAAGTGGGGCCTCAAAACATATTTCCGGTGAAATCTAAGCAGCAAATTTTCGGTTGGAACACATTACCTTCTCTATGCATTATGTACATTGGACATATGGGTTAGAGAAAATAAAAATGAATCAAAAGAACGTCAGGCATTGTGTAAAATCAATTAAAGCTGCAATTGAAAACTTAGATTTTGATGCATTTGTGGAAGACTTTTCAGTATCAGCTTAGCACCACGACATCGCTCTCAATGTGGAGGACAAGGGGGCGATCAATCAAGTTCGGCACCCTAAAAATGTCTATGTGCAATCCACAATAAGAAATGTCTACACTTTCAATAAATCATTCTTTAATAATTTTACATCATATTTTCATATATTACCATCGTTTCATGAATTTGAGCTCATTTTACAGAAACGTTTAGGTCATTAAGTTCCGAGCCCTATTGATGTTCTTAAGGTTACGAGATGCTTTTTTTCTATGTGAACATGACAATGCTCCGTCATGTAAGTTACTTTATAGATGTCAATCATACATTTTTACTTTCTCTACATGTACTATATGCATATTGTATAAAGAAGGTATCACACTCCACCCTAAAATTCGATGCCGTGATTTCACCGGAAATATATGTTTTAGGGTCCCCTGTATCAAAAAAAAAAAAAATCATTTTCACAAAAAGGTCCGTGTGTGTGTGTGTGTGTGTGTGTGTGTGAACACGAAAACTCAAAAACAAAAAGTCGGGAAAATACCAAACGAAGGGATGCGACACGAAGATTTTGAGAAAAATCCCTCCACCCCAAACTATCCTTTACATGGAACTTTTTTCGAAAAATTTTATTTTCTTAAAAATGGTTCTAACGATTTTGATTAAAATATCAAATATTAATGATATTTACCTGACAAATAAAATGTACATCTTGAATTTTCTGGTAATATCCCCTGAAGACTACTTTATTCTGCACGAATTTTACCGAATTTTGCATAACTGCTAACCGTAATAGATAGACAAAAACGTATCACACAAACAATGTAGAGCACTTTGAAACACACAATTTATGTTATATGCATTTTTTTTTCCATGGAGTTGATCGTTTTTGAGATATTTCTTGTTTTTGGGTTCAGCTTTGAAAGCATTATACTTTTCTCATTAGGAATTTGTGAACTCGTGGCCATACAAACAAAGGAACTTCATCACATAGCAAGCAGCTTTTGATTATCAGTTTAGCCTATATTATTCCCTTATATCCCTTCTACTTACAAGGAAGCAAGCAATAACACTATTTCTGCTATTTTAACAATGAACACGTCAGATTTTTGTAGAAGAGCTAATGCCTATCGGCGTATTCCAGGTTTTGCGTATGGTATACGGAGGGGAAGACCGTCCCCTGACTGGAGGAGGGTCCAAACACTTCCGCTCTTCTATCTTCGTCGCATTGTCTTCCTTCAGCTGTCCTCTCCTGCCTTTTTATATGAAGGTGATTGAGCTCCATTGCTGAGCGCGGGAAGCGATACTTCACCAAGTTTCAACAGTACTCTCTTAACATGTACTTCCTTCGCGATCATTTCAAACATACTTTAGCACCACCACATTCAGCAAGTATTTATAAAAGGTACGTTTGCCGTTTGTGCTATAATTAGGTTTTTCTTACAACTATTTCAGAAGATTCAGTTCACTATGAAGCAATAACCAATTACATATTCTGTCAATCACAATTTTATAAGACATAGTCAATCCAAACATAAAAATCTGATGTGTTCCATTCACATGACTTTCTCTACATCTCTGCAAGAAAGTATTGTTAAATAGATTGTGCTTCTATTTACTTCATGCTAATCCAGAAACAATTAGCAGAAATAGTCTTATTACTTGTTTCCTTGTAAGTAGAAGCGAAATAAGGGAGTACCACAGGTTAAAGAGATAGTCAAAAGCTGGTTGCTATGCGACTGAAGTTCCTTTGTATGGACAGGAGTTGACAAATTCCTGTATGAGAAAAGTATAAGTTTTTGAAGCTGAAACCAAAAACAAGGAATATCTCAAAAACGATTAACTGAACTAAAAAAATGTTGTAACATAAATTGTGTGTTTTAATGTGCTCTACATTTTTTGTGTGGTAAGTTTTTGTCCATTTCTTACGGTTTAGCAGTTATATAAATTTCCGTAAAATTCATCCAGAATAAAGTAGTCTTCAGAGGCTATTCCCAGAAAATTCAAGATATACATTTTATTTGTCACGTAAATATCTTTAATATACGGTATTTTAATCAAAATCGTTACAGCCATTCTATTTAAAAAATCAAAGTTTTCGAAAATTGTTCAATGTAAAGGGTAGTTGGGGGTGGGGGGATTTTTCTCAAAATCTTTGTGTCGCATCCCTGGAAGATTCTAAACCTAAATAACAAGATTGGTATTTTACCGACTTTTCGTTTTTGAGTTATCGTGCTCACAGACACACACACATACACAGGGACCTTTCTCTGAAAATACTTTTTTTTTTGGAAACAGGGGGCCCTAAAACGTATATTTCCGGTGAAATCTCGGTATCGAATTTTTGGGTGGAGTGCAATACCTTCTCTATACACTGTACATAGTACGTGTAGAGAAAGTAAAAAAAGAATACCCTGAATACGAAACTTTCAAGCATGTCAGTTGGATGGCATACTTTGGGAAAGTGCAAATATTGACAATGAACCTTTTTACTGTTATTTCCCAGATTAACCCCTATTGTACATAATGCATATTAGGGTTACAGTAATATCAATGCATAGGTACATTTTTTGATAGTTGTGGTGAACAATACCTATAACATCTTCTACGAAAAAGATCATGCCCACAATTGTTTTGCGACATCCAGATTGCAATGGAGTTTTAAGCAGTCGCTTCTATACATAAAACGAGGACAACTGAAACGTACCTTTTCTATAATAATATGTTCCAAATGTGACCAGAAACAAAAGGTGTAAGTATAGAATCTGGCAAGAGACTCTGCATTTCATAAACTATTGTTATTGGATTAAGAAACTTTATTTTATACAATTAAAGGAATTCTTTAAGTTTCCGCTGTAATAAGTTTGTGTCTCTTTCTTATGATTTCCCAGTTATAAAAGATTTACACAAATGTAATAGCCTGAATAGGATCTCACAATTATTCATAGACACTTTAATATCTGGCATATGCTACAGTTTAATCAAAATCATTAGAGTCGTTTCTAATAAAGTGGAAAATAACAAATAATCTTCCCAGTAAAAGATAAGTTGGAGTGCAGCAATTCTCTCGGAAATCTTGGTTTGGTACGTTTCAGTGAGCGTCCAACTTGTGATGTATCAAATAAGCTTTTGTTGACTTTTCGTTTCCGAATTATGCTGCAGGAGGCGGGCACACACACAAATTAGAACAGTGTTAATAAGTAGTAAAAGAAAGTTACGCAAAAATGTTTGAAGGAAGTTAAAAAAGCAGCAGTATGCTAGTCTAAAACTGTTACGGGCCGGGGGGGGGGCGGCAAAGGATTTTAGACCTTCGGAGAAAGGAGAATGTACACCCCTAAGTATAAAGCCTCTAACATTACAGTACACTGGCATAAATTTAAAATTCATAAAACGGTAATAACAACTCTAGACAGGTAGATAGTACTAGCCGTGTTCCTTATATATAACTGCCGTAAGTAAAGCTTTTTAAATTCAACGATATCATTTCTTCAGAAATGTGTGAAGTAAAAGCATCGCTACTTAATGTACAATTACTTAACTAATGTACATTAAAATACATTTTACGCACTTACCATTCAAAGTACCAATAAATAAAAACATTAAATAAAATAAAAATCTGTATAAAAGTCCTGGTACCTAATTCTAAACCCAGGGCTAATAGGCCAGGCGTTTAAAAATGTATTTATATTCATATAGCATACATTTATTGCTTTTAGATTATTAAGTTAAAACATGAAATATACAGTATAAGATAAAAAAAAAAAAAGCTGATGTGTTCCATCAACATGACTTTCTCTACTTCTGTGTAACAAATTATTGTTAATAAGATCATTCATCTATTTATTTCAAGCTAATCGAGAAAAAATTAGCAGAAATAGTCTTATTACTTGCTTCCATGCAAGTAGAAGCAAAATAAGGGAGTACCATAGGTTAAAGTGAAAGTCATAAGCTGGTTACTAGGTTACTGAAGTTCCTTTGTTTGTATGGACACGAATTGACAAATTCCTGTATGAGAAAAGTATAAGTTTTTCAAAGCTGAAACCAAAAACAATGAATGTCTCAAAAACGATCAAATTCTCGAAAAAAAAATGATATAACATAAATTGTGTGTTTTAATGTGCTCTGCATTTTTTGTGTGGTAAGCTTTTGTTCATTTGTTACGGTTTAGCAGTTATGCAAAATTCCTCCAGAATAAAATAGTCTTCTGAGGCTATTCCCAGAAAATTCAAGATATACATATTATTTGTCAGGTAAATTGGTATCTTTAGTATACGATATTTTAATCAAAATCGTTAGAGCCATTTTTGATTAAATCAAAATTTTCGAAAAAAGTTCCATGTAAAGGGTAGTTGGGGGTGGGGGGATTTTCTTGCAAATCTTGGTGTCGCATCCTTGGAAGATGCTAAACTTAAATACCAAGTTTGGTATTTAACGGTCTTTTCGTTTTTGAGCTATGCTGTCCACAGACACACACACACGCACAGATGGACCTTTTTCCAAAAATGCTTTTTTTGGATTCAGGGGGGCCCAAAACGTGTATTTCCGGTGAAATCTCGGTATCGAATTTTTGGGTGGAAAAAAATACCTTCTCTATACACTATGCACATAGTACGTGTAGAGAAAGTAATAATAGATTATGATAAACTACATAATAACAAATAATAATACAAATAAATAAAACCAAATAATAAAATTGTTAGCATTTAGATAACTACACTTACATAATTTAGTCTAAATGACCAATAAAATGCAAGTATAAGTCAAAAACAAATATAATAAAAACGAAACAAGTAACCTAATATACAAAAACACACCACAAACATGACATTTTTAATACCAAGATTTACCTTCAACTTGACATATACCTAATTCTTCTATTACATTAACACGTAAAAAATAACAAATCTATAAATGTAATTTAATTTTCACATTTTATTTAAAAAGTCTGATGTGTTCCAGTCACATGACTTTCTCTACATCTCTGCAGTAAATTATTGTTAAAAAGTTTATTCTTCTATTTACTTCAAGCTAATCGAGAAAAAATTAGCAGAACTAGTCTTATTACTTGCTTCCATGTAAGTAAAAGCGAAATAAGGGACTACGTAGGCTAAATGATACTGAAAAGCTGTTTGCTAGGTGACTGAAGTTCCTTTGTTTCTATGGACACTAGGTGACACATTCCTGTATGAGAAAAGTAAAAGTTTTTCAAAGCCGAAACAAAAAACAAGGAATATCTCAAAAACGATCAACTCCACGAAAAACATTTAGATAACATAAATAATGTGGTTTAATGTGCTCTACATTTTTTGTATGGTAGGTTTTTGTCCATCTCTTACGGTTTAGCAGTTATGCAAAATTCCGTAAAATTCATCCAGAATAAAGTAGTCTTCAGATGCTATTCCCAGAAAATTCAAGATATACATATTATTGGTCAGGTAAATATCTTTAATATACGATATTTTAATCAAAATCGTTAGAGCCAGTTTTGAGAAAATCAAATTTTTCGAAAAAGTTCCATTTAAAGGGTAGTTTGGGGGGCGGGGATTTTTCTCAAAATCTTCGTGTCGCATCCCTGGAAGATACTAAACTTAAATACCAACTTTGGTATTTTACCGACTTTTCGTTTTTGATCTATCGTGTTCAGACACACACACACACACACACACACACACGGACCTTTTTTTTTAAAATGCTTTTTTTTTAGATACATGGGACCCTAAAACATATATTTCCGGTGAAATCTCGGTATAGAATTTTTGGGTGGAGTGCAATACCTTCTCTATACTTTATGTACATAGTACGTATAGAGAAAGTAAAAATCATGGTGAGGCCGAGAACTTTTCAGACCACCCTCGTATATACACTAAAAAGCCGGCGGCAACTATCAGTACTGGTACGCAGCACTAAACTAAATAATGGATAACAGAAAAAACAAATACAGTAGCTATTTCTACTTTCTTTAACAAAAATGTACTGGCCGCCTGGGTAGTATGGTGTCTGCTTCACATTCAACAGGTCGTGAGTTCCAATCTCGCTTAGGGTAAGTTATCCGGATAAGGTTTTTTTCAGGGTTTTCCCTTATCCTGAGAAGACGAATGTCGAGTAACTTTAAAGCTCCATGGGCCCCGAGATCGTTTGAGCATCATTTCACCAAATCCATTCATCGTCCTATATGACCAACCAGGTTAAAGGACGTTTAAAAAAAAAAATTAAAAAAAATACTACCTATGTTGCGTATGAAAATATTTAATAGAATTGAATAACCATTTTTATTGAACATTTTATTTTTGTTGAACATTTCAAAAAGTTGGATTGTTTTTGTTATAAATCACTGTAAGCTAAATTGCTTACTAAAAACATTGAAAACCTTTGTTATCCTTACTAAATATCTTATATCATTTAAAAAAAATTCGGATGTGTTCCATTCACGTGACTTTCTCTACATATCTGCAATAAATTATTTTTAAAAAGATTACGCTTCTATTTACTTCATTCTAATCGTAAAAAAAAAAAAAAAAAAAAAAAAAAAAAAAAAAAAAAAAAAGCAGAAATAGTCTTATTACTTGCTTCCTTGTAAGTAGAAGCCAAATAAGGTAGTACAATAAGTTAAAGCGATAGTCAAAAGCTGGTTGCTATGCGAATGAAGTTCCTTTATTTGTATGGACACGAGTTGACAGTATGAGAAAAGTAATAGTTTTTCAAAGCTGAAACCAAAAAACAAGGAATATCTCAAAGGCGATGAAATCCACGAAAACAATGTATATAACATAATTTGTGTGTTTTAACGTGCTCTACATTTTTGTGTGTTAGGTTTTTGTCCATCTCTTACGGTTTAGCAGTTATGCAAAACTCCGTAAAATTCATTCAGAATAAAGTAGTCTTCAGAGGCTATTCCCAAAAAATCCAAGATATACATTTTATTTGTCAGGGAAATATCTTTAATATACGATATTTTTATCAAAATCGTTAGGCATTTTTGAGAAGATAAAAATATTCGAAAAAATGTTCCATGTAAAGGGTAGTTGGGGGTGGGGGATTTTCTTGAAAATATTTGTGTCGCATACTTGGAAGATACCAAACGTAAATATCAAGTTTGGTTTTTAATGGACTTTTCGTTTTTGAGCAATGCTGCCCACAGACGGACATTTTTTTATTTATTTATTTTTTTTTTTTGAATCAGGGAGTCTCAAAATATGTATTTGCGGTGAACTCTAGGTTTGGAATTTCTGGGTGCATTACAATACCTTCTGTATACACTATGCACATAGTAGGTACAGAGAAAGTAAACAAAAGTTTCATTTTGAATTTGTTGACTATCACTAAGTATAACTCACTTTAAACCCACTTTTCTCATTATCACGTCTATAGTATCCCATCCGCGTTACCAGGTGTGAAGTAATTTGAGTTTAATTACAGTGTTGTCGCATTATTTCCTCAACTTTATGAGCCAGGAAAATGCTCCTCGAAGTTTTAATGTTAGATGTATAGGCCATATTCCTGTTATGACTCGGAGTCGCGCTTAATGCTCCTGTAAATGTTTTGCGTTTTTATTGTGGTGTTATTGCCCAGTAACATGATAAATATCCTAGAGGGCTTCATCATTGTCTTTTCGGCTTTCATTCTTACATAATTGTGATGACTGAAATTTGATTTTTTTGTCTAAAATATGCCTAAGTGTTTCTTGTTTTGTTTTCAAACGTTATTGTGGGGTTACTTTTGAGTTCCCTTTTAGTATTATATATCCACATTTTGCAGCAGATATTTTTAATTTAGACGTTTTACACCAATTGGATAAAATAGTATGTTGCTACATTTCGATTTCAGTTCTCTTCTAGATTCAGCTTCTAGGAAAACTACATCGTCAGCATATGCAATGGTTTTTAGACAATTATTGTCTTCCAATACTGTTTCTAAAATAGAACCCTGAGGTCATCCATTTGTTATGTTTTTGGTAATGGTTTGATATATGCCATAAATGTTGACTATGCGATCTTGGCAGTAGTTAAATAGTATTTTATACAGGCTATTGGGGTAATTTATATCTCTTAATCTTTTGAAGAAAAAGGGCCACCAGAGGTTGTCGAAAGCCCCAGAAATATCAACAAATATGCCTGCTACATACGATGCTCGTATTTTCTGGTAGAGCCTTTTATGGCTTAGATTACTACGTTTATGTCATTCTCGGTAGATTTCACCTTCCGAACTCAGTATTAGTTATTCTTAAGCCCGATCATGGACCTAAATCCCGGGTTCAAAACATATTCCCGTAGGATTGATTAGAAAATTGGCTTGTATGCTTTTCTCATTTCCTTTCTTGACTGTCGTTATCTTGCAATTTTCCAAGATTTTGGGAAGGTACCTTGCCATAAACAGTCGTATAATTTCCATAAATGTGGAGTTATTATTTCAGTAATGTTCATCAATGCTTCATTTTTAATTTCGTCTACGCCAACTGCCTTCCTCTTCTTTAATTTAAAAATGTGATATCTTACCTCATTTTCGTGAAACGGATAGATAGCCAATTTTTTACTATAGGGTAGTTCTGGTTCATTTCTTGTAGTAGTATTTTGCTCGTTACCGTTATTTATATCATCGCATAAAAGTTTGTCAAGTAATTCTTGATGGAATCCTCTTTTCTTAGGGTACCCATTTATAATTTCTGGAGTCCTAATTTACTCCATGGTGATTTTATATGGTATGCTAAGGTTTGTATTCTATTGTTTTCGATAATATTTTTCTGGTTTCGTATAAGGTTCTTTTAAATTTTATTTAGCTTTCCTGTAGATATTTTTATTTCTCTGTCTTTCTTGAAAAACGATGATTTTGTTGTTTTTTTTTGTTTTTTTTTTTTTATATTCTTCTTGTTTTGCGCATGTAACTTTCTTAGGGTATCTAAGTCTTACGTCCATGAATTATCCATATATTTTTACTTTCTCTATACGCACTATGTACATAGTGAATAGAGAAAGTATTGTACTCCACCAAAAAATTCGATACCGAGATTTCATAGGAAATATATGTTTTAGGGTCCCCTTTATCTAAAAAGAGCATTTTCACAAAAAGGTCCGTGTGTGTGTGTGTGTGTGTGTGTGTGTGTGTGTGTGTGTCCGCGAGTCTGTGAACACTAAAACTCAAAAACGAAAAGTAGGTAAAATACCAAACTTGGTATTTAAGTTTAGTATCTTCCAGGGATGCGACACGAAGATTTTGAGAAAAATCCCCCACCCGAAACTACCCTTTACATGGAACGTTTTTTGAAAATTTTGATTTTCTAAAAAATGGCTCTAACGATTTTGATTAAAATATCATATATTAAAGATAATTACCTGACAAATAAAATGTATATTTTGAGTTTTCTGGGAATGGTCTCTGAAGACTACTTTATTCTGGATGAATTTTGCATAACTACTAAACCGTAAGAGATGGACAAAAACTTAACACACAAAAAATGTAGCGCTCGTTAAAACACACAATTTATGGTATATACATTTTTTCGTGGAGGTGATCGTTTTTGAGATATTCCTTTTACTTGGTTTCAGCTTTGAAAAACTTACTTTTCTCATACAGGAATTTGTCAACTCCTGTCCATACAAACAAAGGAACATCAGTCACATAGTAACCAGTTTTTGGCTTTCACTTTAACCTATGGTACTTCCTTATTTCGCTTGTATTTACAATAAAGCAAGGAATAAGACTATTTCTGCTAATTTTCCTCGATTAACATGAAATAAATAAAAGATAAACTTATTAACAATAGTTTGTTACAGAGAGATAGAGAAAGTCATGTGAATGGAACACATCACATTTTTTATTTTTACAGCTCTGAATTGCAGTAAACATTATTTGTCTTATATATATATATATAAAATGAATCGCTGAAATGTATGCACGCGTATCACTACTGCATCAAATTGAACAACTCTTTTTTTGTTGTGTTCGTTATTGTCACGACAAGGTTTGTGGAATAGAAAATGAATTTCAAATCTCATAAGACGAATAAAAACCGTGCCAAGCGAACTTATTTCGGTTAATAGCCACCAGATGGCAGTGGTATCACGGTAATTTGTTGCTAAATGGTTGTAGTACTGCTAAATTTTTCCCTCCACATTCAATGTTAAGGTAACGCACCAGTTTATCGACACAATGACCAGTTTATCGAAATTAAAATGTATTTTAATTTCACTATAACCCAGCAGTGAAATTAAAATACATTTTCATATATTAACTGTCCTTTCCTTACTCCTGTTGTTTAAGATAGAGCAGCAAAGAAACTTTTCCTGGCGACTAACAGCTAGAGTAAGTACTTATTTATTTGCCACTAGATGACCATAGTGGTATTTTCTCTCCTCATCCAATGTTAACGTAACGAAACAACTTATCGAAATGACACAACGCAGCAGTGAAATTCAAATACATTTTTAAGTATTAACTTCCTTTCCGTAATCCTATCGTTTAAAATAAAGGAGTTTTCCTAGCGACGAACACGTTAAATGTGTACTTATTATTTGCCACCAGCTGACCGTAGTACCTTCTGCTCTATTTATCTTCTTCAGTGCTAAAGGAATGCACCCGGTTATGGAGACAATGACGCAAGATAACTGTGGAAATCAAATATATTTCTTATGTATTAACTATCCTTCCCTTGGTCATATCGTATAAATAAAGAAATAAGTATATTTTTGTTGTAATTCTTTAAAACGAACATGTTATAAACAACGCACAGAACCATTAACCCATCTTGGAATCTGAAAATGGCGGAGAAATTACGGGATCCATTTTAGTTTTAACTTCCTATTGCAGATGTTGGTTATTTGACGTTATGTGGTGCATGAGCTAGCTAAAGAACATGAAGATACCCGCGTCACCAACACACTACAATTGCGCTGCTCTTAATACATTTGATCAAGTAATATTTTGGGTTAAATGGAGATCCATTACCAATTCAAATGAAGTCTTCAGTTATCTTACTGAATTCCTAAATTCATTGGATTTACCAGGAATACCGTCACACAATTTACAGCTCAAGGTTGACTCGGTGATAATTATGCTACGCAATCTTAATGAGCCAAAATTATGCAGCGGAACAAAACACACTGTTAAAAAAATTATGAAAATTTTGATTTAAGTTATTATAACATAGGAAAGCTCAAAGGCGAGGATATACTTATTCCTAGAATACCACTAATGTCAACCGACTTTCCCTTTGGATTTAAGCGTGTTGCATTCGCAATGACAATAAATCCCAAGGTCAATTGTTAGAAGTGTGTGGAATATACCCTCATTTGTCGTGTTTTTCGCATGGATAGTTGTACTTTGCGTGATCGAGAGTCGGCAAACCATCGCCGCTATTTGTTTTCTCTCCGGAAGCAAAATTGTACACAAGGCATTACAATAAAGTATTGTTAAATTATCTAATTGTAATTTTACTCCATTGCAGATTCGTACGGAAGATTTTGACCGGGTTTTTTTAATTGGTAACACCACCCGTGCGAAGCAGCTAGTTTTGTTATAAAAATTGTGTGCTTCCTGGTGCGAATCGATTCCTGTAACGTTGAGGGACATATTTGCTATTTGTTGTTTGAACTTATTCCAGTTTGCTTGGTTAAGGTTATATTTTATTTCGGTTTTTGGATTTCTGTTCCTTTTAGGATCTATTGCGTAATCTGTGATCACTTGTTGTGTAGTCTAAACCTACTTTGCAACTCTCCCATTTGTCAATCATGTAACGATTAGTCAAGTCAGATCAATGTTGACAGAGGCTCTAACACGTTTTTCAAATGTTGGTGCATTGTTCGGTAGGTTTATTACATAAAGATTAAGTTCTGCTGTGATTTCTTCCAATTCTCGTCTTTTATATTGTTATACCACTATTGGGATTTTACGCTTGCATCCATTACATGTAAAATTCCAGTAATTAATGTTTTGTAAAATTTCAAGATATGACTTGATTTCATGACTGTATTGAAAATAGTGGTTTGAAAGAATAACATTTCCGACTTCATGATGGGTAAATCTGCGTTCTGGCTCTAAATATTATTCCGTCTGCTAGGCGGAGTACCAACATCGGAAAACTGTATCCGCTTGGTGCCAGCCGTAACCAACGTTATATTTTAATACATCGCTACATATGAATGTACGTCGTGGTGTCAAGTGGGAAAGGAAAGTGAAATGTGTGGATTGTGGGGAAGACACAGAAAGTAATTTAAAATCAAGCGCACTAAACTGCACAGCGAATATCCCCGAACTGATATATGTGTAGTTTGCCAGGAAATATAGAACCTTAGATTTGTTTCGCTTTAGTTAACTGTATTTCGCAGCGAGGTGTCTTGTTCGATTCCCGATTTTAGCGGGCAGTTTTGCTTTAACCACAATAATTACTCCATTTCCCCATCGGTCTGGAAGTATGCATGTTAGTGTATGTGTGAATTTTATTAAAACTATCACTCCAGATTAACCATCAGCATGTGAGAATGGATGTGCGTGCGTTTGAAAATGGAAGACGTTAAAAAACCAATAGACATTAAATAATATATATATAAATCTGTTCACCTTTATTTGGCTTTTGGAAGCTATTCCTACGAAAGATTATTTTTCTACCTACTTCATGTTAATTAAAATAAACTTTTACAGAAATAACTTCATTACCTACACTTTTCGCTGTGGCAGTATGCTCGTGGTTAAAATGTTTAACGGTGATGGTCATCTATAAGTTTATTATTATTATTATTGCTCTTGTTATTATTATTATTATCATTATCGCAATTGTTGTAGTTATCATTATTACTGTTGTGATTATTATCATCACTATTAGTTTAGAATACATTTGAAAATAAATGGCTAATTTGGAATGATTAGAATGGCAGTTTTCAATAAAAATGTTGTAAGACTACAGTGCTAAGTCTCCACGCTTTAATCAAGGACAATAATATCTATAAACAGGATGTATAAAGTCATCAAACTTGTTGAAATGGCAATATTTCATCGCTCACTTTCATGTTTACAGGAAGTGAACCAGGCCTAGGGTTGTCTGAATTACAAACCTTTCAAGCTCCAGTCCCGAGGAAGACCACGTTACTCGCAACTAAACGTCTTAAGAGTCTAAGCAAACCATACCTCCTGAAACGTGTACTGCAGGCATCTTTACTTACTGCTAGAACTCTTACTAACGAGCTCCCCCCCCCCTCTCCCTTCCCCTTCTGTAGTTTAACGTCCTTTAAACGGTTGGTCGTATCGAACTGTGAATGAAATTGCTTTAATGATGCTCAAATGATCTCGGGGTCCATGGAGCTAAAGTTATTCGACAGGCTCAGGATAAGGAAATTCTCGAGAAAAAAAACCTTATCCTCGTAATTCACCCTAAGCGAGATTCGAACTCGCGACCTCTTGAATGTGAGGCAGACGTGCTACCTTCACACTACCCAGGCGGGCGAGCTGTAAATTGTTCGCATTTTTGACAGATTTCAAGCAAAAATACCAACTTTCGTATTTATAGTGATTTTACTTTTCTCTAAACATACTATGCACATGGTGTATAGAAGAGGTATTGTATTCCACTTAAAAAGGCAATACCGAGATTTCACCGGAAATACATGTTTTAAGAACCCCTGAATGACATTTAGAAAATGTTTATGTGTAAGTGCGTGCAGCATAGCTCGATGCGACACAAAGATTTTCAAGAAAATTCCTCCACCCAATTACCCTTCATATGGACAAATTGTAGACAGTTTTGATTGGCTTAATAATGGTTCTAACGATATTGATTAAAATATCCTTGGTACATTAAAGATATTTATGACAAATAATATGTATATGTTAAATTTTCTGACAACAGCCTCTGAAGACCTATTTATTCCGGATGAATTTTATTGATTTTCCACAACTGATAGTCCATAAGAGAGAAAAGCTTGCCACACATAAAATGTAGATCCTGTCAACACATATAATTTATCTCATGTTCCTTTTTATATTTGTAGAACTGACAGTTTCTCAGATTTTCCTTATTAGTATTGCTTTCAGTTTTAAAATACATTTACCGTTATCATACAGGAATTTGTCAACTCCTGGCCATACAAACAGAGGAACTTCAATCACATAACAAGCGGCTTTAAAAAGATCTGACTATCGCTTATTTCCCTTCTACTTAAAAAGAATCAGTAATAAGACCAATTCTGGCAACGTTTATGTTGATTAGCATGACGTGGGTAAAATAAATGTTTGTGGAATAGCTAGGGAGAGGCATGTGTCAGATTTTTTATCCGATTATCATTGGTAGGATTTCGAAACCTCTATTCCAGTGACATTTCGACCTCTTGTATGGAGTCGCAAAAGTAAATATCGCAACTTTCAGCAACATAGGTATGTTAGGTTTAAAATTGCGAAACATGCAATGCAATTTCTAGTTATATAATCTCCACTTTTTTCTATGCCTACAAAGTTTACTATTTTTATTTCATCTTACCACAAGTTCAGCGCACAAAATACACAAATGGAGCAGATATATGGCATTTTAATTACTTGTCTAAAAAATTTAACTGTTTCAGCCGCATTGCAGGAGTTTACCTAATTAAAAGAAAACTTTTCAGTTTTGTGTTTTATTATATTATGCGCGCATGTTAGTGGCTTACACTCGTGCTTTTTACATTTATGTTTTGTAATACACCCCATGCGTACTTATTGTATGTGTAACTATTATTTTGTTTAGTATCCTTATATCTGACAAGTTTCCCAACACAAAACGCACTTTATTAAAGGTTCCTATACTAAAACAAAGTTCTTAATTTCTCTGCAATGTCCTTTGCTTAAGTAGAAGTAGTAATGTATTTCATCCTGAAATTCGATGCCCAGATTTCACAAAAATTGCATATTTTAGAACTCCTGTTCCGGGGAAACGAGAACAAAAAGCCCGTTTTAAAAACGGACTGTGTGCGTCTGCATACGCCTGCGCACGGCATACTTCAGAAAGAAAAAATCTGACGTGTTCCATTCACATGATTTTTTCTCCATCTCTGTAACAAATTATCGTTAATAAACTTATTCTTCTATCTACTTCGTGCTAGTCGAGATAAACATTATAGAAACGGTGTTATTACTTAGTTCCTTATAAGTATGGGGGGGGGGGAGGGGAATAAACTAGCCTTATCCGACAGTCAAGTGTTTTAAAATGTGGTTGCTATGGCATTGAAATCCGTTTCTTTGTGTGGCCAAGTGCTGACAAGTTCCGTATGAGAAAAGTTAGTATTTTAAAACTGAAACCAACAACAAGGAATATCTCAGAAACGGCCAAATACACGAAAAAATGTATATATCATAAATTGTGTGTTTTAACTATATATATATATATATGTATGTGTGCGAGTGTGTGTGTGTATTGTTATTTATTCAGCGAAATTCTCCAGAATTCAGAGGGTACTCTCAGAAAATTCAAGATATATATTTCATTTCCTATGTAAATATCTTTGATATACGACTATTTTTACGAAATCGTTAGCGCCATTTTTTAGAAAATCAAATTTTTCGAAAATATTTCCACGTAAAGGGTAGTTAGGAGATGGAGGGATTTTCATGAAAATCTTCGTGTTGCATACTTGGATGATACTGAACTTAAATAGATGCCAAGTTTGGAATTTAACGGACTTACACGCGCGCGCGGATAGTTTTCTAAATATCCTTTTTTTGTATTCAGGGAGTCTCAAAACATATTTGAAAACTCGGTATCGAATTTTTGGACGTAATACAATAAATACCTTCACTATACACACAGTGAGTGCTGAGAATGTAAAAATTTGACGTGTTCCATTCAGTCTCCGTAATAAAATTTTGTTAAAAATGAATGCTAATCGAGATAAAATTAGCAGAAATGGCCTTATTACTTGCTACCTTGTAAGTAGACGGGAAATAAGGGAGTATTCCAAAATGATACCCAAATCTTTTAAAATATGGTTTCTATGTGATTAAAATTCCTTTGTTTGTATGGCCACGAGTTGGTAAATTCTCCTAAAGTATAAGCATTTTAAAGCTGATACCAATACTAACAAGGAGAATTTCAGAAACGCTCAACTCTGCAAGGAAAGAGAGAATGAAAAGAAAAAACATATATCAGATAAATTATTGTTTTCACGAGCTCTACATTATATATGCAGTACCTTTTTGTCTATCTCTTACAGTTTACCAGTTATGCAAAATTCATCAAAATTCTTCCAGAATAAAGAGGTCTTCAGAAGTTATCGTCAGAAAATTACAGATATACATATTATTTGTCATAAAATATCTTTAATGTACCTAGGATATTTGAATCAACATCGTTAGAACCATTTTTAAGTAAATTAAAATTGACGACCATTTATCCATATGAAGGATAGTTGGGGTGGAGGAATTTTCTTGAAAATCTTTGTGTCGCATCGAGCTATGCTGCACGCACTTACACATAAACACTTTTCTAAGTTTTATTCAGGGGTTCTCAAAACATGTATTTCCGGTGAAATCTCGGTATTGCCTTTTTAAGTGGAATACAATACCTCTTCTATACACCATGTGCATAGTATGTTTAGAGAAAAGTAAAATCACTATAAATACGAAAGTTGGTATTTTTGCTTGAAATCTGTCAAAAATGCGAACAATTTACAGCTCGCCCGCCTGGGTAGTGTGAAGGTAGCACATCTGCCTCACATTCAAGAGGTCGCGAGTTCGAATCTCGCTTAGGGTGAATTACGAGGATAAGGTTTTTTTTTCTCGAGAATTTCCTTATCCTGAGCCTGTCGAATAACTTTAGCTCCATGGACCCCGAGATCATTTGAGCATCATTAAAGCAATTTCATTCACAGTTCGATACGACCAACCGTTTAAAGGGCGTTAAACTACAGAAGGGGAAGGGAGAGGGGGGGGGGAGCTCGTTAGTAAGAGTTCTAGCAGTAAGTAAAGATGCCTGCAGTACACGTTTCAGGAGGTATGGTTTGCTTAGACTCTAAGACGTTTAGTTGCGAGTAACGTGGTCTTCCTCGGGACTGGAGCTTGAAAGGTTTGTAATTCAGACAGGATAGACTTGCAACCCTAGGCCTGGTCCCCCAGGTTGTCGCGGTTACGAGGCCGCTTGGGCAGGTTGTCACGGCCCGACTAACCTTACAACGCTGTGTAGGTGAGTTTATTAAGTCGTAATTGCCGTTTTTTCCGAGTGTATATTTTTCTTTACTGTATCTGGTACCTTTTGTGTGCACGATGGCAACTAGATATGTACGTCAAAATATGTTAAAGGCTACATTTAAAAAGGATGATGACCAACGCCCATCTGCAATGGATATCCATCGCTGGATTGATGCAGTATTGCATGTAAAGGCTTCTGACTTACTACCTATTCAATTGGTAGGAAAATGCATTTTAAATAAATTTACGACAGAAGCAATTTACAACGGCTACCTCCAACGTCACATGGGTGAGTCTCAAATTGATTTGTCAAATGGGGCAACTACAATTGTAAACATTACTCTCGCAGAAGAAGAACTAACTACTGCACGCGTTCTAAATATTCCACTTGAAATACCCAATGACAGTGTACTTGCGCAATATGGGGAAGTGAGGTCGTGGAAAGGGAGAACTGGGCAAATCGGTGCCGTTTTCTTGTGGAAACTGGAATCAGGATTGCTTATATGCAAATACACAAAACGATTCCCGCCAATATATATGTTGTTGGTCACGAGGCTTGTGTGACTTACCCCGGGCAAGAACAGGTGTGCTACTTCTCATCTCCGGCACGCGTATTCGGCGACCCGTTAATGTGCAACCCCGGCAGCGCCTCCTGCTTAGTGACCTGTTTAAGCAGTCCAGCTCTTCACCTGATCTGTCTGTCGACGCCATTCCAGTAGAACAACCTGCTACCTTGCCTGTTGTGGACATCCCAATTGTTCATCCCGCGGATGATGCGACACAAATGGACATCGAGTCTTCTGTGCCTGTACCTTCCTTGCCTTTTTCCAGCGGGTCGATGGTGCAGGAGCAGCGTGCTCGTATTGCACAGTCTACTGGAGTGATGGAAGACATCTACAGTCTTACCACAGTGGAACAACACATGGCTCTTTCGGACTCGGAAACCGACTCTACTGACGAACACCCTGAAGAACATTCTAAGCTGCCTGGTCAATCTGCCCGAGTGCCACATCCTGCTGGTGATGCTACTGTGGTTGCTGGAACGAGTTTGCTGGTACATAAGGGCAATGACACTGCCCTCTTGGTGCTGCAGGGACAGACGCCGCAAATTCCTCAAGCTCAGATGTCCCTTTGAGTGATGGCAATTGGATTGACGCAATGGAAGCAGAACCCCCTTCAGCAAACGGATATGTGGGGCCACCACGGGAAGAGACATGTAACGAAGTCCCGGTGGTTGGTTCTGCGAATAAGCGTCGGAAAAAGCATCAGGATAGTAAACTTAGTTTTGCTCTACTTCGTAAGCAGGGGTAGAGGTAACGTTCTATCAGTTCACGAAGATCAAAAAGTTAACTGTCAGTTTCATTGTATGAGTCGTGCCTTACTTGTTGCCACTTCACTGGCGGTTCTTCACCGACTAACTGTCAGTTTCATTGTATGAGTCGTGCCTTACTTGTTGCCACTTCACTGGCGGTTCTTCACCGACCAACTGTCAGTTTCATTGTATGAGTCGTGCCTTACTTGTTGCCACTTCACTGGCGGTTCTTCACCGACCAACTGTCAGTTTCATTGTATGAGCCGTGCCTTACTTGTTGCCACTTCATTGGCGGTTCTTCACCGACCAACTGTCAGTTTCATTGTATGAGTCGTGCCTTACTTGTTGCCACTTCACCGACCAAACTGTATACAATACAGCGGTTTCTTTATGACTATGACGTTGACATTTTGTTCTTGCAAGAAGTTACTTTCACCGATTTTTCTTCCTCACGTCATTATGCAGTACATGTTAACGTGGGGACAGAGCGCCGGGGTACGGTACTTCTCACAAAACCTGGAATTGCTCTTCAGTCCATTGAAAGTCTTCCCTCGTAACGTGGTATCAGCGGTGTCTATCAGGACTATGGATTCATTAATATCTGTGCGCCTTCAGGAAGTAACAAACGAAAGGAAAGGGAACTCTTTTTTCGCCTTGACTTACCCTATTTACTTCATAGACAGCCTCATCACTACATCTTAGGTGGAGACTTCAACTGCGTCCTTCGACCGGAAGATTGTACTGGGGCATACCGACCTAGTGCCAGTTTGCAACAGTTGACGGCTAATCTCCGATGAAGGATGCATGGCTGTTGAGACAAAAATTGGCTGCGCCTACCTGTCACTGTTAACTCTGCCTCTCGTCTGGATCGATTCTATCTACCTGAGGAACTTGATGCAAATGTTAGTTCCATTGCTCATGTGCCACTATCCTTCTCAGACCATTTAGCGGTCCTACTCAGCATTGACTAGCCCTATGGAAGTGCTGGTCCCGAAAGAAGTCTCACTACAGCGATATCGCCGATTGGTGGGACCTGTACGTCAAGCCTTGTTTGCGACGTTTCTTTAAAGGTAACTCTTATGTAAATGTGAGGGATGAAGAACACACCTTGCAGTTTTTCTTCCGGTGTCTGCGAGATCTTCAGGAAATGACAATGGACGGCGGTGCCCTTCGTGTGCGCTCCAACTTCTACAAGGCCAAAATCTTAAGCATTTATAGGAAGCGCATGGAAGACTTACAAGCTAGAAGTCGTCTCAATAACTCGGTGGATGAGCAACATATCAATCTTTATCATCAACAACAATAATAATAATACTAATAATTGCGATGATCATAATAATAATAATGTGATGATGATAATAACAATGATAATAATAATAATAACAACAATAAGAACAATAATAAGAACAACAACAATAATAATAATAATAATAATAAATAATTAATAATAATAATAATAATAGTGTGCCTTTACCAAATCCGCACATTTCACTTTCCTTTCCCACTAGAGACCACGACGAACATTCATATGTAGCGATGTATTAAAATATAACGTTGGTAACGGCTGGCACCAAGCGGATACAGTTTTCCGATGTTGGTACTCCGCCTAGCTGACGGAGTCAGAACGCAGATTTACCTCATGATGTGCTTGTACTGTATGATTTTAGTAATTTGTTGGTCGTGGCTATTAATCATTATTGCTGCAATGGGGTTATCTCCTGTGTGAATTTGCCTCGCCGTGTAAGTTAATTTATTATTTATCAGATATAGTTCCTCAATTCACAAAATATCTATTTTCAATTCTTATATAATTTTCTTTAATTCTATTACTAATTTACTTCTCTGGGCGTTTATTTGTGAGATTCTAAGAAATTTGATGCGGGATGGGTAGGAGTCTTCCTTTATTTTTTCTAAGACGTAGAACATATCCTCCGGGTACGTAGGATTTTTGCTTGACCAGTTTGTTGTTTTCTACGAGAAGTTCACTTGATAATTATGTGCTCTTACTAATTGAGTTTTGGGTTTAGGTTTATTGTTTTTGTTAAGAAACATTGATACTTGCAGAAAATGATTACTATTGTGGTGTGTAACATTGGATTTTTTGTAATTTTTTCGGCATTTGTACATTTGGGGATTTGTGTTTAAAAATGTCAATATTTCAATGATGGATTTTTGTGGTGTGATTTTCTGATAATCAAGGTTATCATGATGTCTTCCGTGACAAAGAACGATATTTCATCTAGGTCAAGTTTTTGGGATATTTATGAGCTTAATGCAATTTTGTCTATGGCGTCGGGAACTGGAAAACACTTTTTCTACCATTCTTGTGAAGGTTTCTAATAATGTGGCGTAATGCTGCAATTAAATTGTTTCTTTCCTCGAGACGGCTCAGCTGTAGCGTTGAATCAAATGAGTTGTAAATATCAAGCACTTGCTTAGTTTCCAGCACTTCACTACACTCAGCTAGTACACTCTAGTATTGTGATTCATGCGTTGTTCAATTTCCCAGTGTTTTAATTTCTTGATTTAGTTCATCCAACTTATAAACACTCTTCCCGCATTTATTGGAGCTATCGGTGGTTTTAACCAAATCTCTATCCGTAAAATGTTACCTTTCTCATCAATTAATCATATTGGATGAATATTAATTACCATAATTACAAGAATAAACCTACGATTAACATACTTATTCATGATCTATATTTCCATAAATTAGATTAAAATGTTGTATTAAAAACGGTGTTCTTAATAAAATGTTTACTTTCAAATTCCACTTCTTCTGTTATTTTAGTGAGCGCATTGTAGTCTATCTTTATCTGTGGTATATTTTGAGGGTTTATATCTTTGTTTAAATTGCATTCAGTGTGAATAAAGCTTGCTTCTAAATTAATTCTTTCTTTTCCTGTGACTTGTTTCTTGTCATTATAACACTCACCATTCAAAGTGCACTGAGAAACTGTGCAAATGTTTCCACCCAACGCAACACAAACTTGTAATTAATTTGAACCCCCCCCCCCTCCGGTTCCAGTTGCCCATCACACCGCGCAGAAGTAATTTGATTGCATAATTATAATCATGAATGCTATTTCTTTTATCACTCAGGAAACCTTCCGCTCGCGTGCACATAATGGCCACAAAGAAAGTATCGATAGTAAAATTATTAATTATTTAGGTAGTGCTTCATTCAGGAAGCATCAGCTTTCAGCGTGCGTGCCAAAGATATTCTTCGTTCCGGAAACCATGTTCAGGTATAGGTTTTAAAGTTATTCTTTCATTCCTTCTTACTGAATACGTATAAGCCAATGAACATGTCCGTTTATGTCACTCGAATGTTATCAGTGTTGGCAATTTTTATCCACACCATGCTAATCGATATAAACATTAGTAGAATGATGTGTTACTTTGTGAGTAGAAGCGAAATAAGGGAATACACTAGGCTAGCCAACCACATCTTTTAGGAGTTAGGTTCGCTTTGTGATGGCCAGCAGTAAAGAGGCTTCCTGTTTGGGAAGAGTTAAAATAGTTTAACAAGAAATATCTCGAAATGGTCAACTCTACAAGAAATACATAATTATATGACATAAATAATGTGTTTTAAACGAGATCTACATTTTTTGTATTGTACGTTTTTGTCTAATTACGGTTTATCTGTTTGCAAAATTTATCCAGAATAAGGCTATTCCCAGAAAATACAAGGTACCTATGCATTTTGAGTTGTAAATATTTTTAAATGACGGTATTTTAATGGATATCGTTAGTCATTTTTGAGAAAAAGAAAATGTTCAAAAATGTTTCCATGCGAACGATAGTTTAAGGTCGGGGGATTTTCTTGAAAATCTTTGTGTCGTATCCTTGGAAGATAGTTACTACCGTAAATACCAAGCTGCACACACGGACCTTTTTCTAAAAAAACATTTTCTTGTTGGTGAAATCTCGACATCAATTTTGGGGTGGAATATGATATCTTCTCTAGCTACTATACATATTCTATGTACACAAGTGCCAGAGAGAGTAGAAAACAAATGCTTTACAAAGGACAACACGAAAGGGTAGAAAAGAAAGTCCTGGGACAAATTCTCTTAAAATAGTGAAAGTTAAGAATAAAGCATTAAAAACATTATTTTACATATCTATTATTTATTTAGATACTTTTATATAGAAACGCGCTTTTATGAAGGTTCCACTGTGTTAAGGAGTCAAAAATCTAGGCGACAATGACGAGTTCATATACGTGTATGTATTACTTTGGAAGTGTATCAATGAAACTATAATTTAATAGCCCTCATAACGACTTAATCTAAATGATTCAAAGGCTTGTACTTATTAAAATAAAAGCCTACTCGTGTAATTCTTGCTATTTGGGTTCCCTTTCCCTAATATACCTGCTTCCTCTCCATCATCACCATAATCAACCTCATGTTCATGATCAACATTATGAGTGGGTCTTCCTGCTCTCCGCAATCTTGGACCACAACAATCTCATAATCATGTTTATGGAGAACCATGCAACATACGATAAATGAACGTACTCTGTAGCTTACGATACTTTTTTTATTGAATTATTTGAAAACCCTTTTTTCTAGCCAAAATATGTTTGTATTATAACACCATTCTTTGCGAGAGATATAGGGTCTATATGCTGTTCATAACCTTCATCCAATAGAACCATGATGCTATTTTGCATCACTTTCATGGTATCTAATGATTTCGTCTACATGAAATTTCAGGTTCTTGATCATGAAATAGGTATAATCCAAAGCTCCAATTGCATCAGGGAGTGTATCGCACTGTTGTCATATCGCTTTTCTTATTTAAAATGCAGCAGCGTTTGCCAGAAATTTGATTCAATCAAACACTGGTACCCTTGTGTAGTTACAGCAGATATACTCCCCAAAAACGTTGGATACTGAATTCTGAGAGACCCC
Source organism: Hymenopus coronatus (assembly GCA_030762935.1). Lineage (NCBI taxonomy): Eukaryota > Metazoa > Arthropoda > Insecta > Mantodea > Hymenopodidae > Hymenopus > Hymenopus coronatus. The sequence goes on from CM060887.1 coordinate 86,321,816, forward strand.
TGCATCTTCTGCTACGTCACTAAAACCAAGGGTTTACTTACCTGCGGTCTAATGATCAGCATATTGGCTTCTCACTCAAAGATCCCAGGGCTCGATTCTCGCCTGGGGCAGGGAATTCTTTAAGAATCATCTTCTATCCCCACAGAGTCTCTAAGTATGCTTGTGTGTGATTGTTTAATACTATAAAACTGAAAAAAACGACGATAAGAAACCTTACAGTTAGTGAGAAATCGCCAGCAGTTGTTTCTGAAGTACAGCCCCGATACCACAGAAGTTAACTGGGGATATATAAATGCGAAAGAAAAAAAAACAAACTGGGTGGCAGAGGAAGTTAGAAACATTTTTCGTAAGTTGATTGCCTAGTGTCAAAGACGAAGACATTTTGTCTTGTGAACTGTTCAAGTCCATGTCTCCACTCCTACCAGAGCCTGTCATCACCGAATGGCGCACCTGGATTGACTCAGCAATTTATTATTGCCATAATTTCCTGATAGAGAAACGTGTTATCGAAATACTGAATTCTGAAAGATGCTACTGCAATTGATACACCTAAAACATTATTTTCAAACGGTGAATTTGAAGGTCAGCCAGCCTTCATAAACGTAAATTTCACAAGGAATCACACGCGTACAAGAGAAAGGTGTTAAGTCTGCGAAGTTCCCTAACTCTAATGAACAAAATTGAATCTGATTTGAAAAGTGTAGGGATAAATGTTGGAAGAAGAATATCTAAGAAAGTGGAAACACTTGTGGATACAAAACTTTGTGTCGCATTTCTCAAGTGCTAACCGATGAAAAATTTGATACTTCTTCCTGCATTTAAGACACATCTCAGTGCCAGTGATTTTGCATATGTCAAGTTGGCTCCAGTTGTAACAGCTCAAGTAGAGGGGAGTTTCTCACAGAACAAAAATGTGCTTTCCGACAGGCGTTCGAGAACCTGCGCATGCTGCTAGTTATCTACTGCAATAATGTTGAACAAAGTAACATCTTTTTTATATGTTCATCTTCCACAACATAGAAATTTCAGAATTTAAATTAATTATAATTTTTAATTTCGGTTTCAATGTTACTGAAGTAAAAACTATGCTGTGATCTTACTCTGATATGAAGACAAACGTTTTAAAGACATTTTATTGATAATCTTTTTAAATATTGTTTGGTCATCAAAATCCTAGGATTGCTTACAACAACAAAAAATACAATATCTCTTTAAAAACCAGATTTCATTTAAAATAACTTCCTAACTTGCAGGTTTGAACTTTCCAGTGAATTTTCATTCATTTTTAAAGAGCTATCGCTATTCAGTTATTGCTCGAGACATCGTGAAAAGAGGGAGGAAAATCAGAGCTAGCACTTAGCGACCAACTTTTCAATATCTGACTTGATTAAACCGTAATTATATATAATGTTCGTTAACATTTCAGAAGCATCATTTGTTATTGTTTTGAATTTTTAAATAGTTTTTTTTTTTTTTTTTTTTTTTTTCAGTTGGTTAGACGTTAATCTCTTTTCTTCCCTATTTCTTTTCTTTATATTTTTCTCTCATGCAAGGTACATGGAATTTCAAAGTCATCAGAAAGAGATCCGCTTTTGAAACATTGTTTAATTATTCTTTCTTATTTTACTAATAACGATATGAGGAAATGTGTAATGAAGGCTAATCTCGATTCACAAGAAATAGTAAAATAAGCTTTCTTAAGAACATTGACTCGAGACATGATTACTTTTTAATCTAATAAAGAGGAAGAAGTACCTTCCACCCAAGAATTCTCTTAAAATTCATGCTCTCGAATAAAAGAACGCGTGTTCTGTTTGTGTGCTTGCGTGTACGAGAATAGGTATGCATACAATATTAGGTTTCAAAGCAAATGTTCTGAATTCCGTTGATCCCAAGAATAGCATTTTACTTTCTCTACACGTATTATGTACATAGTGTATAGAGAAGGTATTGCACTCCACCCAAAAATGTGTTACCGAGATTTCACCGGAAATATATGTTTTAGGGTCCCCTGTAATCAAAAAAAGCATTTTCAGAAAAAAAGGTCCGTGTGCGTGCGTGTCTCTGTAAACACGATAAATCAAAAACGAAAAGTCGGTAAAATACCAAACTGGGTTTCGTATCTTCCAGGAATGCGACACGAAGATTTTGAGAAAAATCCCCCCACCCCTTACCTGCAACTTTTTTCGAAATGTTTTATTTTCTTAAAAGTGGCTCTAACGATTTTTATTAAAATACCGTATATTAAAGATATTTACTAACAAAATGTATATCTTGAATTTTCTGGGAATAGCCTCTGAAGACTACTTTATTCTGGATGAATTTTACGGAATTTTGAATAAGTGCTAAACCGTAAGAGATAGACAAAAACTTAACACACAAAAAATGTAGAGCACGTTAAAACACACAATTTATGTTATATACATTTTTTTCGTGGAGTTCATCGTTTTTGATATATTTCTTGATTTGGGTTTCAGCTTTACAAAACTTACACCTTTCTCATACAGGAATTTGTCAACTCATGTCCATACAAACAAATAACTTCAGTCACATAGCAACCAGCTTTTGACTATCACTTTAGCCTACGCACTCCCTTATTTCGCTTCTACTTACAAGGAAGCATGTAATAAGACTATTTCTGCTATCCTTTTTTTTTTTTTTTTCTGATTAGCATGAAGTAAATAGTAGTATAAGCTTTTTAAGAATAATTTGTTGCAGAGATGTAGAGAAAGTCATGTGAATGGTACAGATCAGATTTTTAAACAATTCGTTTAGTTTTGTTTTGAGTGTATATGTGGGGTTAGGCAGGGAAATAATTTATTACGATTTTTATCTTGGTGTAGAAGTTGCGTGTATGAAGTATACGCTAGTGACATCTCGCAATGTTGAAAGATATTTTTGTGCGTAGAGGAATACTTAAAAAACAACCGAAAATTTGGAAATGTGGCTGGTTGTGTAGAATAATAATGCTGAGACGAGAGGTTTGTTTTATGTGAGTGCTATATATTAAAAATATATACTAAATGTTTTAGTTGAAATGTTCTAGCACGATTATATGGTGTAATAAATTGCCTTAAATTACATTATATGTTAATAGCACTCTTCCGTGAAATACGATAGTTCTCATCTTTTTATCGGTATTATAATAAAGCGTTTGTCGTTGACTTGCATAAACTTGTTTAAAACCCTAAGAAGAAGAAGAAAAAAACAGGAACATGTTTAAAAACGTTAAAAAATAAAAAGCTGGGAAAAGTATTTAAAAACCTACAAAGGCTAGTTGCCAGACCTTAGTGATATTAATCGTATGTCATACGAGGGCTGCCCCAGAAGTACCCGACCTAACAAAGAAAGCACAAAAATGTTGGGGAAAAACATCTTTATTTCTCTACGTAGCCTCCTTTCAGCTCCCATCGTCGTTCAATAGCTTCGATACTCTTTTTATAGTGAGAACTATCGAGGTCTGCAAAATAGCCATCAACTGCAGACTCTACCTCTTCATTGTTGCCAAATCTTCTACCACCAAGCCATTTCTTCAAGTATGGAAACAGAAAATAACCAGGGAGAGCTAAATCTGGCGAATAGGGTGCATGAGGAAACAATTCGAACTTTAACTCATTGATTTTGGCCATGGCGATAATGGAAGTGTTAACTTGTGCAATGTCTTGATGAAATAAAACTTTCTTCTTCGCCAAATGCGGTCGTTTTTGTTCGATTTCATCACTCAAACGCTGTAACAAATTTGCATAATATTTATTCACCATTGATTACTTTCCTTTTCTGAGATAATCAATGAAAATTATCCCGCGTGCGTCCCAAAATATTGACGCCATGACCTTGCCAGCAGATGGAACTGTCTTCGCCTACTTTGGAGCCGATTCTCCCCTTCCAATACACTGTTTGGATCGTTCCTTCGTCTCAGGTGTGAAGTGATGGACCCAGGCTTCATCCATTGTGTGAATCGAAGCAAAAACTCAGCTTTATTGCAGCGAAACATTGCCAAACACACGCCTGAAACATTTTCATGACGCTGTTTTTGTTCTATTGTTAGCAAACGCGGCACCCACCTTGCACACAACTTTCTCATACCCAAATTTTCAATCAGTATGCATGTACAGGATTTTTGAAATGCCTGCTAGTTTGCGCACTTTCATCGATGGTTATCCAATATTTTGTGGATTTTCTTTACAGTTTCTGGACCGGTAACCTCATTTGGTGGACCACTTCGATGTTCGTCTTGGCAGATCGTACGGCCGCGCTTAAGCTCTGCCACCCAATATGTCACCGTTGTAAACGAAGGAGCGAGTCCCAAAGTAGAAGCTAGCTCAGCTTTAATATTAGTTGGACTATGACCTTTCAAATGAAAGTATTGTCACATATGACCAGTTTTACCCATACTTACAAATTCGCTAATAGCATTTACAAATGATAGCTGTTAAATGCCTAGCAATGTAAAAACAATGTTTGAAACAACAACTACTATTCTATACGTCAGGACAAGCGGTACACAGTCTGTTGTCTTCGCAGAAAAGACAATGCAACCACGTGGTTGATAGTGGAACCGCTGTTCTCGAAACCCACTCTGAACAGAAGTCAAAAGAGCCTGAGTTTTAAGACACCGCATTAATCGGTTGGCAACCATACTTTCCGTTACCTTACAAACATAGCTTGGATCTGTAACGGGTGGGCAACTGTGGGTCTTTTCCAGGCTTAAGAACAGGGATAATTATTTATTCTAGCCATTGAGAAGGAAAAACTTCATGCATCCAAACGAAAAAATTCTGAAGTGCTCCATTCACATGACTTTCTCTAAATCTCTGTAACAAATTATTGTCAATAAGTTTATTCTTCATGCTAAAAAATTAGCAAAAACGGTCTTATTACTAAGTTTCTTATAAGTAGAACGGAAATATGGGAATACACTAGGCTAAACCGAGAGTCAAATGTTTTAAAATGTGGTTGCAATGGGATTGAAGTCCATTTCCTTGCGTGGCCAAAAGTTGACAAGTTCCTGTATGAGAAAAGTTTTAAGTTTTTTAAAACTGAGATCATTAACAATGAATATCTCGAAAAAGGACAACTCCACGAAAAAAATGTATATCACGTAAAATGTGTATTTTATCGAGATCTACATTTTTTGTACTGCAAGTTTTTGTCTATCTCTTACGGTTTACCAGTTATGTATAATTCAATAAAAATCGTCTAGAATGAAGAGGTCTTCAGAGACTATTCCCAGAAAATCTAAAATATACATTTCATTTATCATAAAAGAATGCTAAACATACGGTATTTTAATCAAAATCGTTAGAGCCATTTTCGAGAAAATAAAAATGTTCAAAAAATGTTCCATGTAAAGGGTATTTGGGGATGGGGGGATTTTCTTGAAAATCTTCGCGTCGCATCCTTGGAAGACACCAAACTTAAATACCAACTTTGGAATTCATCTGTCTTTTCGTTTTTGAGCTGTGCACACACACGGACATTTTTCTAAAAATCGGCCCTCAGGAGGTAAATGTTGAATCATTTGGGCATGAATACCGTTCGGTGAAATTAAAACCAGATAAATCCACCCGATTTTGAAGTGGGCGTCATAGTTGTCACTACTAGAGGCAGAAGAGAGATCCACCCGCGAGGTTGGCTATATGACAAGAAATCAGTAACATATTGCCATCCATGGAAAGAGAGTAGGAGGTTTAGCACATATACGTCAGGAGATGAGGTGCCACGCGACAACGTGGACACGAGATGTTTCCAACAAGTTTTCTTACACCACCGAACTCTTTTCCGAGCCTAAGCACGCAACTTTTTGAAGGTGATCAAATTTTCCAAGATTGGATGACGCTCAAACAGTTTCAAGGTCTTTCAACGGCCCATATAGCTACACGACAATTCTCCGACCACCATCGAATTAAAGTATGCCGCCCATTAAATGAGGAATGGAAAATTCCGCACTATCGATTACCGTGTCCCGGGAGTTTGGATTCATGCATCAATATGAGGAAATGAAATATTATTATTCAAAGCCGCAAGGTGAGAATAAAGACGCCAATCTGCTTTTCGGAGCACCTACTTGGGTAGGGAGGCAGAATTGACGCCACGTACAACCATATGAAGCAGTACCATACGTATCAGAAACCACAGACCATCGCAAATACGTGGAGAGCTGTGGAGAGCAAAAGGAAAGATCGAGACAGGGGGGGGGGGGGGGGAACAACCTTAGAATCACAAATATACGTGGGAGTCCCCGAATTGAGTATAACTAAGTTGTGGAGATCCACAAGTGCAGCAAACCTTTTACCTCGAGTACACTCACGAGACGATGCCCATAAAGGATGATGTGCATTACAATCACCGTGCAGAAAAGCGGTTGCGCAGAGCTGGGCAAGTAGATCTAGGAAGTGTTCCTCAGCCGAAGAAGAAGTAGGTGGAATATACAAGGAGCAAATGGTGAACGATACATATGGTAGCGTAATACGTAACGCCACAATCCGTAAGAAGCTTAACAGGAGTGCAATGCAGGTCCCTACGCACTTAAATATAGGTCCATGGGCATGACCACCATCAGTGTCTTCCCGAAAAGTCATACAGAAGTCATATACCTCCGAAAATACATGTGGTCATCCGGGCGCAGTTTAGTTTCCTGGAGACACACACTCAAAGCCTGGTAAGTACAAAGTGAGAAGTCCAGCCATTCCTTTCAGGAACAGTAACCACGCTGATTCTACTGCAAAATGGTCATGGAAAGGAAATATAAAGATCTGATGTATTCCATTTACATTACTTCCTCTATATCTCTGTATCAAATTGTTGTTAATAAGCTTATTCTTCAATCTACTTCAAGCTAATCGAGATAAAACATTAGCAGAAACTGTGTTATTTCTTAGTTCCTTATATGTAGAAGGGAATAAGGGAGTACACTAGGCTAAACCGATTTGATTGCTATGGGATTGAAATCCGTTGCTTTGTATGGCCAGGAGATAACAAGTTCCCGTATGAGAAAGGTAAAACTGAAAGTAATGACAAGGAATATCTCGAAAACGGTCAACTCCATGAAAAATATGTACATAACATAACAGTTTTTGTCTATCTCTTACGGTTTACCAGTTATGAAAGGTTAAAAAATTTCGAAAATAAACAGCTCTTCAAAGTATATTCCCAAAAAATTCAAGATATACATTTTATTTGGCAAGTACATATTCTTAAATATAACAGATTTTAATCAAAATCGTCGAGGCATTTTTGAGAAAATCAAAATTTTTCATGTAAAGGGTAGTTGGGGGAGGAGAGATTATATTTAAAATTTTCGTGTTGCATCATTGGAGGATCCTGAACTTGAATATCAAGTTTGGTATTTAACACAGTTTGCGTTTTTGAACCATGCTACCTCCCTTACACACACACACACACACACACACACACACACAAGAGCATTTTTCTAAAAAAATCTTATGTGTACCATTCACATGACTTTCTCTACTTCTGTGTAACAAATTATAGTTAGTAAGCTTATTCCTCTATCTACTTCATGCTAATCGAGAAAAACTTAGAGGAAATAATCTCATTACTTGCTTCCTTGTAAGTAGAAGCGAAATATGGTAGTATCATAGGTTAAAGTGAAGTCAAAAGCTGGTTACTAGGTGGCTGAATGAATGGACACGAGTTGACAAATTCCTGTATGAGAAAAGTACAAGTTTTTTAAACCTGAAGCCAAAAACAAGGAATATCTCAAAAACGACAACTCCTCGAAAAAAATTATATAACATAAATTGTGTGTTTTAATGTGCACTACATTTTTTGTGCGGTAAGTTATTGTCCATTTCTTATTGTTTAGTAGTTATGTAAAATTTCGTAAACTTCATCCAGAATAAAGTAGTCTTCAGAGACTACTCTCAGAAAATTCAAGATATACATATTGTTTGTCAGGTAAATATCTTAAATATAGGATATTTTAATCAAAATCGTTAGAGCCATTTTTGAAAAAATAAAAATTTTCGAAAAAAGTTCCATGTAAAGGGTAGTTGGGGTAAAGGATTTTCTTGAAAATCTTCGTGTCGCATCCTTGGAAGATACCAAACTTTAATACCAAGTTTGATATTTAACGGTCTTTTCGTTTTTGAGCTATGTTGTCCACACACGGACCTTTATCTGAAAATGATTTTTTTGGAATCAGGGGGCCCAAAACATGTATTTCCGGTGAAATCTCGGTATCGAATTTTTGGGTGCATTACAATACCTTCTCTATACGCTATGTACATAGAACTTGTAGAGAAAGTAAAAAATTACTAAAAACTGATGTTACGGAAAAAGCGTGAGAAGTGTTTAAAAATCAGAATCTGCCTTCACATTTTCAGCTGTTTCGAAGCTCTTGAACCTTAGACGCCAAGTTGGCGGCAAAGGTGGTTTAGGAGGCTTCTTTTTAAAAGTGTCAGTAACTCCGACAGAAGTAGACGGCTTAGCAGCAAGGTTTAGTCGGCGTCTGGGACTGTGATTTGAAACCAGGCGCCGAAGGTAAAACAGCACCTCCGGGATGTTACTAGTAGCCTAGGATGGACCCACCGAAGCCCTGGTGGGCGACTCTGGGAATGCATATGGCAACAGAAAGAGACACTGGAAAAATGTCCGGATCCTCAACATTGGTGGTTGAAGAGTTGATTTCCTAGAGCTGGCAGAAATTGCAGAAGGCGAATTGGTAGCTGAAGACTCAGGCGCAATGGACACACCAATCTCTCAAGAGGGGAACAAACTGAAGTTTTTGCAGATGAAGTGGTTAGGATACATAGTTAAGCCTCTCGGAGGTACCGGGAGCACTGAGTGCCTGGTCCGTATCCAGGATTGTCCGAAGGTAAGGAAACACACCTATTTGCCACTGTGATGGAAGGCTGAAATAGGGAAAGTTCCCGGTGCTGATAAGATTTTTGCGGAAAAGAACGATGGCAAAGGAGCGGAAAGGGATAGTGATTGTTAAGCATTCGCCGTTGGGAGAGGTGAAATGTCGGATTGGCTAGCACCTGCAGTGCAGCTACATTGACAAGTCCAATTCAGCTTGACGATATAGGAGTTGCAGATACAAGAGCCTGACGTAAGGTACCGCGGACCAACTTCGATGGAGACAGCAAGAAAGTTGTGCCTTTGTCTCTCGACACGGATTCCTGAAAGGTGCACCTTTCCATATACACAGGGCATTTACGAGAATATGCAGGATGGTCACACATGTAACGGTGGGGCAGGTCGATTCTGTCCATACTGGGGACATGGAGCATGCCGCTTACAGTTCGATGATGTATCACACACTGTCTTGCCGTAAGAGGCAAGGTCGACAATTCGTCGCTTCTTTGTCAGTGGGGCCCGTTGTTACAGTGGAGAGACGCCACTATCTCCATGGCAGGTCGACCTGAGACCTCAGCATGACTCTTATCCCAACCTGGAGATCGGTGAAACAGAGCATAAATGTAACATGAAACGTGGGATAAATACCAGGCAATGATTTTCACTACCCCCTCAGCCCAAACAACCCCTTAAATGGAAAGTATTTATTTTGATTTTCCCATTGATGGATTAAAGGGAGCAATCAGTATTGTCTAGTAACATTAACCAACGGTTTATACAATAACATGTCTTAATATACGTAACTTCAATAAATAAATTTGTTCTGGGCTTATTTCTGTTATACCGTCTGATATTACAATAAAAATATGTAGTTGTAAAGGCATTTTAAAACTGTAAAGGACACTTTCCTGAAGTATTTTAGCTCATAATTGCATCTTTTAAAGCGCATCTTTACTTTCTCTATACGACATAGCTCAAAAACGAAAAGTCGGTAAAATACCAAAGTTGGTATTTAAGTTTAGTATCATCCAGGCATGTGACACGAAGAATTTGAGAAAAATTCGCCCACCCCCAACTAACCTTTACATGAACTTTTTTCGGATTCTTTTATTTTCTCAAAAATGGGTCTAACGATTATGAATAAAATATCATATATAAAGATATTTATCTGACAAATAAAATATACATATATCTTGAACTTTCTGGGAATAGCCTCTGAAGACTAGTTTATTCTGGATGAATTTTACGCAATTTTGCATAACTGCTAAACCGTAAGAGATGGAAAAAACTTTAACACACAAAAAATGTAGAGCACGTTATAACACAAATTTTATGTTAGATACATTTATTTCGTGGAGATGATCGTTTGAGATATTCCTTGTTTTTGGTTTCAGCTTTGAAAAACTTATACTTTTCTCATACAGGAATTTGTCAACTCCTGTCCATACAAAGGAACTTCAGTCACATAGCAACCAGCTTTTGACTATCACTTTAACCTATGGTACTCTCTTATTTCCCTTCTACTTACAAGGAAGCAAGTAATAAGACTATTTCTGCTAATTTTTCTCGATTAGCATGAAGTCAATAGAAGCATAAGCTTTTTAACAATAATTAGTTGCAGCAGAGATGCAGAGAAAGTCATGTGAATGGAACACATCAGATTTTTATTATTTTATTGGAGAATAAAATGGAAGCCTGCTTTTGAACCCCTCATGTAAGTTATGGTCCTAGTGGTATCCTAGAAGTCCCGCTTTTTGTGTATTCAGTTAATTCTCTTATTGTTAGGCTACTTTGTTAGTTATCTCCAGAGAAACTCAAATGAACAACTTTAAATTAAATGCACATCTACTACTGTAGTATAATAGGACACACAAACTTATTTCTTCACTAAAAAAAGCGGCGGGATAAGTTAGCTCTTTGAACGGGGTTCTCTATGATCTCAGGTTTAGTTTCAAGAGCAAAATAACACTCCAGGGATACCATGCTCTAGTCCTAAGTGCATAAGTTTTAAGATAACTTTGAATAAATAATTTGGTGGATTGAAATTTGGTAAAATGCTCGTCATATTTTATCAAAGTGTGTGCAGCTGAAAGCTCCATAAAAACTTTTATTGCCAAACATTTTTTATGGCCACTTGCTGTTCATCAATTCGCATTACATGCAAATACTAAAAATGGTCAATTCTATAGATGCTTTAACATCCTGTGTTATTTCTGTTGACAATGTTCCATATCACAGTCCAAATGTATGAAGCGCAGACCAACAATAACACTACAAATTGATGGCTCAGTGGCTCATTCGCCATAATAGGCATGTAACAGCACAAAAATAAAGGGGAACTTTCATAAATGGAAACAAGCTGGGCCAAAATATGTTTAGGATGAACTAGATCTGACTACCCCATTTCACTCCCTTAGAACGGATCCGTCAGAAAGCGTTTCTTTCGCAAGACGCAACATAACATTTACTTTGGTGGAAGTGAATGGGAGAAGGAAATGAAGTACAATGTAAGTAATGGAAAAGTGCAGTAGACTTTGTGTGTGAGTGAGAGTGAGAGTGAGTGTGTGAGAGAGAGTGAGTGTGAGAGTGAGAGAGTGAGTGTGAGAGAGCGAGTGTGAGAGAGTGTGAGAGTGAGGTGTGAGAGAGAGTGAGAGAGTGAGAGGGAGTGAGTGTGAGTGAGAGGGAGTGAGTGTGAGAGGGAGTGAGTGTGAGAGGGAGTGAGTGTGAGAGAGTGAGTGTGAGAGAGAGCGAGTGTGAGAGAATGAGAGTGAGTGTGAGAGTGAGTTAGTGTGAGAGTGAGTATGTGAGAGAGTGTGAGAGTGAGGAGTGAGAGAGTGTGAGAGAGTGAGAGGGAGTGAGAGAGAGTGTGAGAGTGAGTTAGTGAGAGAGTGAGTGTGAGAGAGTGTGAGAGTGAGGTGTGAGAGAGTGAGCGGGAGTGAGTGTGAGTGAGAGGGAGTGAGTGTGAGAGAGTGAGTGTGAGAGAGAGTGAGTGTGAGAGAGAGTGAGAGTGAGTGTGAGAGAATGAGAGTGAGTGTGAGAGTGAGTATGTGAGAGAGAGTGTGAGTGTGAGAAAGTGAGAGTGAGTGTGTGAGAGTGTGAGTGTCTGAGAGAGTGTGTGTGAGTGTAAGTGTGTGAGAGTGTGAGTGTCTGAGAGAGTGTGTGTGAGTGAAAGTGTGTGAGAGAGTGTGAGTGTGAGAAAGTGAGAGTAAGTGTGTGAGAGTGTGAGTGTCTGAGAGAGTGTGTGTGAGTGTAAGTGTGTGAGAGTGTGAGTGTCTGAGAGAGTGTGTGTGAGTGAAAGTGTGTGAGAGAGTGTGAGTAAGTGAGAGTGAGTGTGTGAGAGTGTGAGTGTCTGAGAGAGTGTGTGTGAGTGTAAGTGTGTGAGAGTGTGAGTGTCTGAGAGAGTGTGTGTGAGTGAGAGAGTGTGAGTGAGTGAGTGTGTGTGTGTGTTTGTTTTTCGTCTTTTAATTTTCTAATGAAGGAGTAAACCCGAAAAATTGAACATTTTTACGATACTAGTTTGCTTGCTTTCGCTTTCACCCAGAACAATCTTGTTCTTTCATCACAGATATTCTTGACTTTGTTTACTAATCATTCATGCAAAATAAATAAATGTTTTACGTTGTGTGACAATAAATAGACATGGATAACATTGGAGATAATAGTTGAAGTTTGAATTAATCAGCGCAAGTCTTGCAGTCTGTCCCAGAGTCGCCAGATTGGGCGAAAAGTCGCGGATTGGGCTACTAAAAGATCAACTTTGCGAATGGTTTTTAATTGGTGCGATTTGCGAATTTTTGGGCTACTTCTTAAATCAAGAACATAACTTGAATTTAGCCCTTGAAAAATATATTTTGTATTGTTTCGGAAATTAAGTAATGTATTAATGGATGTAGAGTACTATTTTCGTTTTAGTCACTGTTATGAAAATAATGGTAGTTGTAAAATATCTGCAGTCAGCGTTCACAGAAGAGAAATTAGCTGCTAAACTGTATTCTTGGTTCCCTTTTCTTTGTTACGTCGCTGTATAGTAAGTTTTTTGCTATCTCTTACAGTTTGCTAGTTATTCTAAATTAAGAAAATTCATCCAGAACAAACAGGTCTTTAGAAGCTATTCCCAGAAAATTCAAGATATACATTTTATTTGCGATAGAAATGGCTTTAATATGTGATATTTTAATCAAAATCGTTAGAGCCATTTTTAAGAAAAACAAAATTTTCAAACATTTTTCCAAAAAAAGGGTAGTTAAGGGTGGAGCGATTTTCTTGAAAATCTTCGTGTCGCATCCTTGGAGGATACCAAACTTAAATACCAAGTTTGGTATTTAACCGTCTTTTCATTTTTGAGCTATGCTGTCCAGAGACACACACATACATACACACACACACACACACACACACACACACACACACACACACGTACCTGTTTCTGAAAATGCTTTTTTTTGGACTCAGTGGGTCCTAAAACATTTATTTCCGGTGAAATATCCACATGGAATTTTTGGGTGGAAATTCAATACTTCTCTATCCCTATGTACATTGTACATACGGGGCTACAGAAAGTAAAAAAGCGCTATATCGCTTTAAATATTTTAGTAATTTATGTAATACAATTAAAAAGTGATTTGTGGCCCACGTGTCCGACAAAACCAATTGGGCTTTTGAATGAGGTAAAAAATATAACAATCAGGTGAATGTTGTTTGAGAATATCCGGCACACGCGCACACAAATTTTCTTGTGTTGTGCAATATACGCCTGTGCAGTTTTTTATAGAATCTAGAAGATAAAATCTTTGCCATCTTTTTTGGAAAACCTTTCTTCCTTTATCTAAACATGCTCCCTAAACTCATGAGTTTAACATACCATTTCGTTGAATCATGGTGATGCCACGATTACAGCTTGCTACTGTTTGGCATAGCATGTAGCGCCTGTCTACCGCACGCAGCGTTTGTCATCCTCCGTGGTATACTGGTACTGTGGGTTCAAACCCGTCTGAGGACGATGGATTTTTTTCGAACGTAGCAGTCTTTAGCATATCTTCTTTCGGAAAGGAAGTAAAGCCGGTGGTCCTGTCATAGATTTACAGCGCGTAAAATAACCCCAAACCTGATAAAGATGCTTCTGAGCAAAATTAAGCGGTCATTCATGCCAAATATAGAATGGGGCCATATGTTGAATACCATAGCAGTTAAAGAGCGTCCATAAATAAAACTCAATTTCAATTTGTCATGGCTCGGTTGCATTTTAAATGTGTTCCCAAAAGCAAAATGTTGCATGCCGCCACGTTGCTACCTTCCAAATTACTCCTCTGTAATTAGAAATCTGTCCTTCAGTCACCATTCTTTTATCCATAAATGTTGGCTTTAAGGCTATAAGCATTTTCTTGCGGTCTACCTTAACAAGACATGCAATAAAACGAACGTTAAATACTTTCTCAACGTGTTTGGATTGGAATGTTAGGTCAGTTCGCTTATTACAATTTCGCAATAGCAAGGATATTGACGACATTCCCAATACGAGTATATTTCCTTGCAGTTGCAAATTCAACAATTTGACGTCCAATAGCTGACCAATGCCAACTGCTTCTTTCAATAGACAGCAATTTATTTTTCTAGGAATGCCAGTCAATAAGCAATTGCAGGCCACCAAAGGTAAACACGTGCTTTTCTATTCTTCATGAAGTAGGAATGTCAAGGACAACCGAAAATGCAGAGGATGATAATTCGTCAGTTTCGCATGTAGGTCGATCGATTGCCTACAAAAGAAGCTTGTCCTGCGACCCGTCATTTGATCATGCCACCACATCAATTCATTTATTGCCTTCTTTTAATGAACTGTTGTGCATGCTAAAAGCCAAACTAGCAGGACGCAGAAACAGTACTTGTGGAACTAACAGAAAAATAATGTCTCTTTTCAACAAAAACTAAACGCATTAAAATTACGTGATTAGAATCATAGAGGACATCTTTGAGTTTTCATATTCTTATGACTCATGAAATGACTTTTTTGGCTACCATTTTAAATCCTTTGCTCAGGAGAAAATCCTGAAATTCTCATTCTTTAGCATGCATTTTTCAGCGAGATCCGGAATACGCGTTTAACAAATTTTAACGCTGCAATTCAAAGAATTTTTACTTTACTTTTTTGTGTAAATTAAAATGTTTATTAATTTTACTTTATATTGTACATTCAAATTTAAATTATATAAACTGTTATTTTTAACATTATGTTTGAATGTTTAAAAATCAGGCATAGAATTTGTATATCTGCACAAGTTTGGAGAAAACTTCAAATATTTTGATAGAATTTGTTCATTTTACAACAGTTACGGAGAAGCATAGCTTTCAGAAGATGTTTCAAAATAGTAACTACGAGGAGAAGCGGAGTGTAATACGAGTACTAAAAATGTGTGTGCAACTTCTGGACTATCCGCGTATAATGAGTCAAAATAAACTGTTTGCCTCTAAAGCTGTTTTATTCTCAGCTGGTGTTAGTGTATTTGTTAAATTCCAACGTTTAATTTTGTCCTCTACACGGAATCCAGAAGATGCCCAAAGGAGAGAATTCTATGTTCCCGTTCCGTCACATGCTCAGTCTTGGGGTGTCACGAACAGGAACTTTCAAAATGGCCTGCGCTCGTAGCAGTCTTGAGTGAGTAATACGGTAGGTATCACCAGCTAGGTGCGCAGTAAACTTCCGTGCTGATGACGTCAGCTGGTGTAGCGGTCGCTCGTTGCTCTCATTACATGAGGATTTGGTTGTTCAAGCTTCTTGTGAGTGTTGTACGTGATGGATTCAGTTATGTAGAACGGATGATCGTTTCTCTCCAGATAATTCCCGCATTCGTTCCTTACATTTTGACGAAGAAGATTATGAACGAGATTTAAAAGCGGAACTCCTGAAACTTGCTCCCAAAAAGATTAAATTTAAATGTGGTACAGCAATGCGTTTTAAAGTTGTCTGATGAGTGTATCAGGAAGTTAACAGCCCTAAGAAAAGACGACAAAACAGTTTCTCTACTCAACTTACCGTGCTCTCCACTATTTCCCCAAAACGCAGAAAGGACACTGACTCTATTACAATCTGGACATAATAAAGAGAGCAGTGGACGGCAATATATACTGTTGAGGTAGTGCGAGGGGAGTAATTGTACTGCTGTGTTCTGATTGGCTGTTGTGCTAACCGGTAAAATGCTAATCTCTGATTTCCACGGTCGCGGATTCTAACCCAGCTGGGGGCGATGGAGTTTTTCAGGCGTAAACATTCTTAAGATTGCGTCCTTCGGAAGGGAAGTAAAGCCGTTGGTCCCGTGCCGTAGATTTATGGTACTTAAAAGAATCTCAAGCCTGATTAAATTGCCCCTGAGGAAAATTACGCGTTTTTCACGCCCAATATGTAGAAGGGACTTTGAGTTAAAAAGCGTTTATAAATAAAAGCTATTTTAATTTGTAAGTGGTAAACCTTCAGAACTAGATAAAATCTCACACATAACATTTTACCTGAAAATATAGAAATTTCCTTGGGTTTTCAAGTAAGAGGGTGAGAATGACTTTACACGCTATTACAGTTTCAGCCTATCCCATAACAACCTTTATAACAGTCAGGATTAACCTACTTTATGTGCTAAACATTTTATTTTATATACGCACATATCAAATTATACAACAGTTTACCTCAGCGTAAGAGTTATACTATCCTTATTCCAAGGCGAGTCAGATGTTCGACATACATTTGAAAGAAATGATTGAAAATGTCTTATGATTCAGGCAGTAACACTATTTATTTCAAGCGTTAACTCAAATATGCGAACCCACCTTAACATTTAACGTTAAAATGTTATTGTTCAATTATTTATTATAAGTATGTACATTTGATTTAATTTAATTGATTACTATAAGTAACAAAATAATTATACTTACTAATGCATTAGATACGCCAAACATTTAAAACGTTTGTTAAAGGCAATAACAGTGTTTATTGTTTAATATGATGTGTGCAGTAATAATATGCTGTCACGATAATACAATAACTTTAAGAGAAAGAAAACAAGATATACAGCTTCATCCATGACAAGCTGTTATTTGAAATTACGTGAATATATGTAACAAAGTTATCGGTACTTACCATAAAGATAACGCATAACTTGCAGTTAAATTACTCATAATCCATTCCTCGCGAACAATAGGCGACAAAGAAGAGATCATCAAATCCCGGCTGCAGCAAGCAGCCGTAATAAAATTTCATCTCTATTTGCCCCCAAAAATTATACCAAATGGAGCATGAACTTGAATGCAAGAAGAAAGTAAATTTGCGCAGAGAAGAAAGAGAAACAGTGCGGCCAACAATTTCTCAACCAAAACTTTCTAATTTCTTAAATATTCGTGTGTCAAGACATCAGAAGAAAATAGGAATAGATGGGTGGTATGGATAAAGATGAGTCGTGTCGCAAAACTCGACGACTCAAGATGGAGGTAACCTTGATCGCGACCAACGTCGCACTCGCTTACGTAATGAGACGCGTCTCGTTTTGGAATGAATAAAAAGTAGCCGCGTCTCATGATTTAAGTCTCCTCAGAATGTGCCTCAACAAGGGTGGCGCAGCTTCTTGCAACAAATTATAGGCAGTTTTGGTGTTTTTTGAGCGCAGAAGGAAGCTGTATTAAACCAGGAGGGATTCTCAAGAATTAAATTATAACGAATTATGATTTTTTGCTGAACTGTAAGGGTTCTTAACATCGTTTTTTCATGATATACTTTTAAACACACTCACTCAAGCTTACTTAGAGATCCCCAGCCAAAAATCGAACCAGAGAAGTTTGGGCGAGAAGCCAGAATGCTGACCATTGGTCAGTATTAGAAGGCATATGAGGCGAGGGGCTCGCCTAGAGGGTGTTTGAGGATGATATATGGCACAGACCGTAGATTCCCGTCCCACATTCTCCATTCCCACTCCGGAATCCCTTACATAGTGGACGTTGTGCGAGAAAGAGCTCGCACAATATACACTAAACTTGCTCCCCACCCAAATCTCCAGGTGAACACTCTCGGTCTTTACGACCACACGCTGCCTAGGAGACGCGTAAGCTACCGCCTTCCCAAGGACGCCTTGGGATGGTAGTTTTCCGGCCGCCTCTCCCTTCTTTACAGTTCTACCCGCCAAGTTAAGCAGCATCGGGCCTGGTCCCTCTCTGGGTGGGTGACCACTCAGGTAGATAAGCCAGCCCGCGCCGGCTGCACAGAGGGAAACACCCTGCCCACATTACTTCGACACAGACATAAACGCTTGCACAATACTACATCTTTTATATCATACGGGTAAATCTGCGAGAAAAGCGGATAGGTACCGTGGTGATTTGCCCCCGCCCGAGTACACTCGGGCGACTAGTTCCTGCTCCTGGATATTATAATGTGCCTAGGTATGCGTGGCAGCCTGTCAAAAGACCATGTTTCTACGTTATATGCTTCTCGAGTTATCGTTCTAGGAATAAACATCGGTTACTCTCTCGTTGTGCCAACTCTAATCTTGCCCATGTCTTATTTCTTTTCATTAAGTAGTTGCCAATTTAGCCATTTATAGCTAGTTCTAGCTATTTTGAAAAATGATTTGCTACAAAATGTTGAGTTTAGCTATTAGTTATAATTTTAGCCATACATTTCTTTTTCATGTGGTATTTTGGTTTTCATTTATTTTAATACTATTTTTAGCGATCCGTGTTTTTCTATCCCACAGCAAATACGAGTCAGAACTGTGACTATGCATTGCATCCTTACAGGTAAATGACGCAACCATTACGCGGGATTCAGGAAACTTCTGAAACTAGAGCAGAATTATTACAAAAAGTTACACAGTACAAAACGCCGAGAAAAAAGTACGAGCTCGATCAAATTGCAGTAGAAAACGGGCACCAAATGATTCGTTTACCTCCTTACATTCCCATAGAACTGATTTGGGCTAAGGTAAAGAAAACACCACTTTTCGTCTTGCTGCACTGGACAAAACAAGACTGGGCTAGACGTGTTGCTCACTGTGAAAAACGCCAAGAAGAGGATTTCCACAAAGAAGTAGATCGAGATAACACGGTGCAAAAACTAGTTATCAATTTGCAGGAAACTGGTTCCGAATCAAAGTGAGGACGAGGAGGAGGATGACGACGAGCTAGCAACTCCTCTGCAATAAATCGCTTTCTTAAATTCAGACATGTTTTCAGTAAATAAGGACATTAATATTAAATATTACAGGTTATAATACGATAGGCAGCAACATCGTCAGTTTGTGCCCCGGAGAATACTACTTTCCTTCTTTCTCGCTCTGGCGCAGCACTTGGCAGCAGTGTAACTACGGCAGGCAAGCACTGGTTTAGCTCATATGCCTTCTAAAACCGTACGCAGTTTTTTTTTTTTTCTATAGTAAACCCAACCCTGGCATCGTAGAAGATACAGAAGTCTCTCAGAATTCAATATCCAACATTTTTTGGAAAGTTGGCTGCGCAAGGGTACGAACATTTGATTGGGTCAAATTTCTGGAAAATGTAGCAGCATTTCAAATAGCTAAATATGGCAACAGTACACGATATACTCGCTGATGCAATTGGCGCTTTGGACTATACCCATATCATTATAAAAGAAGAAATTTCATGTAGACGAAATCAGTACCAGGAAAGGTGTTGTTTACAAGTGGCATGGTTCTATTCAGGAGCAAAATTCCGGTGTCTACAGAAATAATAACAACAACAAAAATATAATTTCTTAAAGATATATGGATATCGGATAGGACCTATGCAGGTATCTCGCCAAGAAACGTGTTATAATACACAAAATATTTTGGCCAACCAAAAGCGAAGTTTCAAATAATTCAATAAAAAGTAACGTTAGCAACAGAATATCCTCGTTTATGTTGTATGGTTCTCTATGATAAAGAATTCCAGGAACATGATTACAGATTCTGGTCCAAGACTGTGGAAAGGAGTACCAGTGGGAAGACCAACATATAATGTTGATCATGAGGTTGATTATGGTTATGGTGATGGAGAGAAAGCGGGTATATAAGGAAAAGGATCCGAAAAAGGGATCAAATAGCAAGAATAATATGTGATTACACGAATTCGCTTTTGTAACCAAAGCAATGTTACAATTATATATTTAATAGGAACTACAGGTATAGTAATAATTACAAGTCTGAATTATTTCAGTTAAGTTAATACGATGGTTATTAAATTATTAGTTGCATCGATACAGATACAAATTAATACATATAAATGAACTGCTCACTTTCGTCGTCATCTGTTTCTTTTATGGCACATAAGATATGATACTTCTTATAATGTTCTACAAAAATAAGTTTTTACACTCCTTAACATAGTGGAATTTTATAAAAGCATTTCTATTTAAAAGTGACTAAATAAATAATAAATATGTAAAATAATACTCTTTTAACGTTTTATCCTCAAGTTTCAGTGTTTTCGGAAAATTTGTTTTTGCTATCAAGTCCAAGTAGGTATCTACTTTCTTTTCTATTCTTTCGTGGGTATGGGCTTGTTGTCCTTTGTGAAGCATAGGTCGCTAGCACGTATGGTATGAAAAATGCCAAGGATCCTCCTACAGAGTAAGGTTAACCACAACGTTTATTTGGCATAAACCTTTGCTTGTCTAGAGTTTACCAAAGTGATTCAGAATCAAGATCACTTCACAGGTACACGTTTTATTTGACATGAAAACGTCTTTAATATATGCAAGACATATTAATACAAATTGTTAGGCATTTTTGAGAAAATCAAAAATTAAAAGATAGTTGGGAGAGAGAAATCTTCTTGAATACCTTGGTGTTGCATTCTTGGAAGATGGTTAAGTTACATACCAAGT
This sequence comes from Hymenopus coronatus, assembly GCA_030762935.1. Taxonomy (NCBI): domain Eukaryota; kingdom Metazoa; phylum Arthropoda; class Insecta; order Mantodea; family Hymenopodidae; genus Hymenopus; species Hymenopus coronatus. The sequence continues at coordinate 86,342,496 of CM060887.1, forward strand.
TTGATATATGTCTAAATTGTCCAGGTTTGATTCTGCTGTTTTCTGGTACCCTTACATAGACTTATCTATTACAAGGCGTTTTTTATTCAGAGAGACTCAAAAAAGTTTATTTCCGAGGAAATATCGGTGTCAAATCTTTGGGTGGAATACCTTTTTACTATGCGAGCCTCAAAATGAGAATCTCGCTATCGAGAATGAAATAGTTACTCTCTCTATAGGTAAGTAGCACTAGAAGACATTTGATTTACCACTTAGAGCCCAAATTAAACAATTCTAACGCCTACTTTAAGACCTTTTCAAGCCTAACCTCCCGAGTTCTACTGATAACAAATGCCGGTCGCCATGACCGCGCTCGCTAAAGCTTTGGTGCTTCATGGCGCAGGGGCTCATGGGTTCGTGTGCCGGCTTTGGCATAGGTGTTTATGTGAATGAGTACATATGTATGTGTATTTGTCATAAAACAGAAAGCGGTAAAAGAAAGGAAATGTAGTGGAAAAGCAAAAAACAGAGCAATAAGAAAAAGGAATACAGCGCCGGAGTCCCGATCAGACTCCGGAACTGTATTTTTACTTTCTCTACACGTACTATGTACACAGTGTATAGAAAGGTATTGTAATGCACCCAAAATTCCATACCGAGATTACATCAGAACTACATGTTCGCGTGTGTGTCTGTGGACAGCATAGCTCAAACTTGGTATTTAGGTTTGGTATCTTCTAAGGATGCGACACAAAGATTTTGAAGAAATCCTCCTACTCTTTACATGGAAAAAAGTTCGAACATTTTGATTTTCTTAAAAACGGCTACAACGATTTCGATTAAAATCCTGTATATGAAAGCTATTTATATTCGAAATAAAATGTATATCTTAAAATTTCTGGGAAGGGCCTCTGAGGACCTCTTTATTCTGGATACATTTTGTCGAATTTTGCTTAACGGCTAAACCATAAGAGATAGACAAAAATTCACTGCACAAAAAGTATAGCGCACGTTAAAACACACAATTTAAGTTATATACATTTTTTTCGTGGAGTTGATCGTTTTTAAGATATTGCTGGTTTTTCGTTTCAGTTATACTTTTCTCATACGGGAATTTGTCAACTTCTGTCCATACAATCAAAGGAACTTTAGTTATATAGCAACCAGCTTTTGACTATCACTTTAACCTATAGTACTCCCTTATTTCGCTTCTACTTACAAGGAAGCAAGTAATAAGACTATTTCTGCTAATGAAGTAAATAGACATAAGAAGTTGTTGCAGAGATGTAGCACATGAGATTTTGGTGAGGCCAGCAGACGGTAGACACACGACAACCTTCTGGCGTTTAGTAACCCAATCCATAGCAGCACACGTCCCATACCAATCCCTGCACCTCACTCTCCACATGTCTGCTACCATGATAACCATCTTCACGAGCCACGTGGTACCCACCACATGCTTCAATAACGACCACCTTGTGTTTACTCCTTGTCTTGTACGTAAATTAGGACCATCAGAAATTTAGTTCAGACCACTAGATACTCACGCAGAGCTATTTACCTATTTCTACACCACATGTTGCACTGTGAAAAATCTAACATGAGATTACAGCAGATGAAAGCTTCACAGCAATACAAACATAAAAACTATTACTTTTATCTACATCAAGCTAATCGAGATAAACATTAGCAGAAGTGGTCTTATTACTCGCTTCATTGTAAGTAGAAGGGAAATAAGGAAATGCGGTAGTCAAGTCTTTAAAAGCTGATCGCTATGTGAAACAAATGAGGTTCGATACGCTGTGCATGGTCCCGTTTGAGAAAAGTTAGGTAGTTTAAAATTGAAACCGATAACAAGGAAAATGTCAAAAACGGTCATCTCTACAAGAAAAACAACGCATATAATAAATTATGTGTTATAACGGATCTATAGGTTTTGTATATGAAGTTTTTATTCATCTGTTATGGTTTAACCGTTATGCAAAATTCACAAAACTCAACCAGAATAAAGAGGTGTTCAGAGGCTATTCCCAGAAAATTCAAAATACATATTTTATTTCTGACGCAAATATCTTTAATATACTTTATTTGTCAGATAAATATCTTTAATATACGATATTTTAATCAAAATCGTTAGTCTTATTTGAGAAAATAAACATTTTCGAAAAAAAGTTCCATGTTAAGGGTAGTTGGACGTGGGGGGATTATGTTGAAAATCTTGGTGTCGCACCCTTGGAAGATACCAAACCTAAATACCAAGTTTGGTTTTTAACGGAATTTTTGTTTTTGAGCTACATATGTGTCGACAGACACACAGAAACACAGACAGACACACGGACATTTTTCTAAAAATGCATTTTTTGTTTTAGGGGGTCTCAAAACATGAATTTCAGGTGAAACCTCGGTAACGATTTTTGGGTGCATTACTACAGGTACCTTCTCTATACAAAATGTACATAGTACGTGTAGAGAAAGTTAATATGCACTTACCACTATTACTGGAGTGATAACTTTTTCCAAGACATTTTTGTATACTGTACTACGTTATCTGACGCTTTTCCTGTCTGTACGAGCTTCCCCTACGGTGTGAGAAATGCTCTGTTTTACTTTCTCTACACGTACTATGTACATACTGTACTGCACTCCACCCATAATGCCTACCGAGATTTCACCGGAAATACTTGTTTTGGCATTTTTGGAAAAAGCTCCGCGTATGTGTGTGTGTCTGTTTCTGGACAGCATAGCTCAAAAACGAAAAGACCGTTGTTTATCTTGGTATTTAACTTATGTATCTTCCAAGGATGAGACACAAGGATTTTCAAGAAAATCCCCCCACACCCTTTACATGGAACTTTTTTTCGAAAAGTATGATTTATTCAAAAATGGCTCTAACGATTTTGATTAAATTCTCTTATATTTAAGATATTTACATGCCAAATAAAATGCATATCTTGAATTTTCAGCAAATAGCCTCTGAAGACTACTTTATTCTAGATGAATTTTACGGAATTTTGCATAACTGCTAAACAGTAAGATATGTACTAAAATTTTCCACACAAAAAGTGTAGATCACGTTAAAACACTTCATTTATGTTATATACATTTTTTCGTGGAGGTTATCGTTTTTTAGATATTCCTTGTTTTTGGTTTCAGCTTTGAAAACCTTACTTTTCCTGTCATAAACAAAATAACTTCAGTCACATAGCAACCAGCTTTTGAATATCACTTTAACGTATGGTACTCACTTATTACGCTTCTACTTACAAGGAAGCAAGTAATAAGACTATCCCTGCTAATTTTTTCTCGATTAGCATGAAGTAAATAGAAGCATAAGCTTTTTAACAATAATTTGTTGCAGGGATGTAGAGAAAGTCATGTGAATGGAACACTTCTGAAGCTCCATTTATAAAACGTGGTGTAATTGATTGCTAACATCTTCACACTTCCCCCTAAAAAGCATGGTTTATAACTAGCATAATTACTGATAAATGTATAATGAACTGCTACTGAAATTTTGATGTGTTTATAACGGAAAATTGAAGCCCGCCTGGGTTGTGTGGTGGTTGCGTGCCTGCCTCACATTCAACAGGTCACGAGTTCGAATCCCGCTAAGATAAGGTTTTTGTGGGGTTTTCCCTCATCCTGAGAAGACGAATGTCGAGTAACTTTAAGCTCCAAGGACCCCGAGATCATTTGAATATCATTCATCATCATAAGTGCTTGCTAAGGTTGCGATGGACCAGTACACTTTTACTTTCCCTACAGGAACTACTCATATAACAGGTAGAGAAGGATTTGTACTCCTCTCAAAAATTTGATGTTTGAGATAGTGTATGTGTGTGTATGTGTGTATGTGTGTGTGTGTATGTGTGTGTATGTGTATGTGTGTATGTATGTATGTATGTATGTATGTATGCATGAATATAAAATAGCAGTTTTAGAAAAAACCTTGGACATGTTTGGACATCATAGCTCAGAAACAAGAAGACTGTTAAATACGAAATTTGGCGTTTAAGTTTACTATCTTCGAAGGATGCGACACGAACATTTTCAAGAAAATCCCCCACACCCCTAACGGACCTTTACATGACATATTTTTTTTAAAATGACTATTAATTTTTACTTTCTCTACACGTACTATGTACATAGTGTATAGAGAAGGTATTGCACTCCACCAAAAATTCTCTACCGAGATATTACTGGAAATATATGTTTTAGGGTCCCCTGTATAGAAAAAAAGTATTTTCAGAAAAAAGGTCCGTGTGTGTCCATGAGTCCGTGTGTCTGTGAACACGATAACTCAAAAACGAAAAGACAGTAAAATACCAAACTTGGTATTTAAGTTTGGTATCTTTCAGGGATGCAACACGAACATTATGAGAAAAATCCCCCCACACTAAAGTACCCTTTATAATGAACCTTTTTGGAAAATTTTGAATTTCTAAAAAATGGCTCTAAAGATTTTGATTAAACTATCGTATATGAAAGCTAGTTTTCCTGAAAATAAAAGCTATATTTTGAATTTTATGGGAATAACCTCTGGAGACTACTTCATTTGGGTGATTTTTACGGAATTTTACATAACTGCTAAACCGTAAGAAATGGACAAAAACTTACCACACAAACAATGTAGAGCACATCAAAACACTCAATTTATGCTGTATATATTTTTTTCGTGGGGTTGATTATTTTTTAGACATTCCTTGTTTTTGGTTTCAGCTTTAAAAAAACTTATACTTTTCTCATACAGGAATTTGTCAACTCCTGTCCATAAAAACAAAGGAACTTCAGTCACATAGCAACTAGCTTTTGCCTTATCATTTTAACCTTATTTCGCTTCTACTTAAAGGTAACAAGCAATAAGACTATTTCTGCTAATTTTTTCTCGATTAGCATGCAGTAAATGGAAGCATAAGCTTTTTAACAATAATTTGTTGCAGAGATGTAGAGAAAGTCATGTGAATGGAACACATCAGATTTTTTTTAATTTTGTTTTCTCAAAGAGATACAAAATTTGAGCCTAACACTAATAGGCTTAGTTTACATTTCTGAAACCCCTAGAACAAGTTACCTTGAAAACACTGTGATTGATATTTACGTTGCGTTTAATATTAAGTGTAGTAGATGTCAAGATTATTAGCAATTAGACAATTATTTATGTAACACCTGCGTAATAACTGGGGTGGAATTATTGCTTAGATTCGAATAACCGTACTTTAGCTACCGTGCTCCTGCAAACTGCGCGTCTGAAAATCATGTCTAATGTCTACAAGTGCTTACGAGAAAATCATGAGTTGCTGAACATTGTGATGATTAGGGCGCTCGACTGCTAGGTAATCAGCGGCCTTGAACATAACTAAGGAGTCCAGAGTTAAAATCATGAAAACACGAATCAGATATACAATATCAGCTAAAATTACATATAAAATGGAGATTAAAAACTATCCAGTGCTAAAAACTGAGCAATTGATAAAAAAATCTGATGTGTTCCATTCACATAACTTTTACTACATCTCTACTACAAATTGTTCTTAAAAAGCTAATGCCTCTATTTACTTCATGCTAATCGAGAAAAAATTAGCAGAAATAATCTTATTACTTCCTTGTATATAGAAGGGAAATAAGGGAGGACCATACGTTAAAGTGATAGTCAAAAGCTGGTTGCTATGTGTGACTGAGGTTCCTTTGTATGGACAGGAGTTGAAATTCCTGTACGAGAAAAGTATGTTTTTTTAAAGCTGAAACCAAAAACAAGGAATATCGAAAACAATATATACATATATATATATATATATATATATATATATATATTGTTTATATATCATAAATTTTGTGCTTTAACGTGCTTTACATTTTTTTTGTGTGGTAAGTTTTTGTCCATCTCTTACCGTTTAGCAGTTGCGCAAAATTCCCTAAAATTCATCAAGAATAAATTAGTCTTCAGAGGCTATTCCCAGAAAATTCAGGATATACATTTTAGTTGTCAGGTAAATATGTTTAATATACGATATTTTAATCAAAATCGTTAGACCATTTTTAAGAAAATCAAAATTTTCGAAAAAAGTTCCATGTAAAGGGTAGGTTGGGGTGGGGGGATTTTTCTCAAAATCTTCGTATCGCATCCCTGGAAGATACTGAACATAAATATCAAGTTTGGTATTTTACCGACTTTTCGTTTTTGAGTTATGGTATTCAGAGACACATGGACATTATAAAAAAGTCTGATGTGTTTCACTCATATGACTTTCTCTAGCTGCTCTACAAAACTCCTACAAAAGATTATTCTTCTTTGCATACAATGCTAATCAAGATAAATGTTCCTTATAAGTAAAAGGGAATAAAGGAATGCACTATGCTAAAGTGATTGTCAAATGTTATCAAAGCTATCGTTATGCGATTGTCATTGCAAATCACTTCTTTGCTTGGCAAGGAGTAGAACAAAAGAAAAACAGAACTCTTCCTGTGTGAGAAAAGTTTAAGTATTTCACAATGGAAACCAATAACAAGGAATATCTCGAAAACGGTTACCTCCACAACAAAAACGTAAAGGACAAAAATTGTGTTTTGTCATGAGGTACATTTTTTGTGCAGTACGTTTTTTTCTATCTCTTACGGTTTAGCAGTTAAGCAAAATTCATCCAGAATAAAGATGTCTTCAGAGGCTATTCCCAAAAAATTCGAGATTTACATTTTATTTCGGATATAAATAGCTTTAATATACGGAATTTTAATCAAAATCGTTAGAGCTATTTTTAAGAAAATAAAAATGTTCTAAATTTCTTCCATGTAAAGGGTAGTTTGGGATGGGGGGATTTTTCTCAAAATCTTCGTGTCGCATCCCTGGAAGATGCTAAACCTAAATAGCAAGTTTGGTATTTTACCGACTTTTCGTTTTTGAGTTATAGTGTTCACAGACACACGACACACGGACACACACGCTGTTTTACTTTCTCTATACGTGCTATGTATATAGTGTATAGAGAAGGTATTGCACTCCACCAAAAATTCAATACCGAGATTTCACCGGAAATATAAATTTTAGCGCCCCCTGTATCCAAAGGAAGTATTTTCAGAAAAAGGTCCGTGTGTATGTGTGTGACCGTGTGTCCGTGTGTCTGTGAACACGATAACTCGAAAACGAAAAGTCGGTAAAATACCAAACTTGGTATTTAACTTTAGTATCTTCCAGGGATGCGACTCGAAGATTTTGAGAAAAATACCCCACCCCAAACTACCCTTTACATGGAACTTGTTTCGAAAATTTTGAATTTCAAAAAAATGGCTCTATCGATTTTGATTAAAATATCGTATATTAAAGACAAATAAAACGAACATCTTGAATTTTCTGGAAGTAGCCTCTGAAGACTACTTTATTCTCAGTCAATTTTACGGAATTTTGCATAACTGCTAAACCATAAGAGATGGACAAAAACTTACCACACAAGAAATGTAGAGCACCTTAAAACATACAATTTATGTTATATACATTTTTTCGTGGAGTTGATTGTTTTTTATATATTCCTTGCTTTTTTTTTTCAGCTATAAAAACTTATACTTTTCGCATACAGGACTTTGTGAACTCGTGTCCATACAAAGGAACTTCAATTGCAGAGCAACCAGCTTTGACTATCACTTCCCCCTTATTTCGCTTCTACTTACAAGGAAGCAAGTAATAAGACTATTTCTGCTAGTTTTTGCTCCATTAGATGAAGTAAATAGAATCATTTGTTGCAGTGATAGAGAGAAAGTCATGTGAATGGAACACATCAGATTTTTTGGATATAAGGAACCCTAAAACATATATTTGCGGTGAAATCTCGGTATCGAATTTTTGGGTGGAGTGCAATACCTTCTCTATACACTATGCACATAGTGTGTGTAGAGAAAGTAAAAAGAGAATACACTAGGCTAAACCGATAATCACATGTTTTAAAATGTGGAGTTTTAAACTAAAACTTATAACAAGGGATATCTTGAAAATAATACATACGACAAAACTCTGGTGTGTTCCATTCACATGACTTTCTCTACATCTCTGCCACAAATTATTATTAAAAAGCTTATGCTTCTATTTACTTCATACTAATCGAGACAAAATTAGCAGAAATAGTCTTAGTACTTGCTTCCTTGTAAGTAGAAGCGAAATAAGGGAGTACCATAGGTTAAAGTGATAGTCAAATGCTGGTTGCTACGTGACTGAAGTTCCTTTGTTTGTATGGACAGGAGTTGACAAATTCCTGTATGTGAAAGGTATACATTTTTCATAACGAAACTAAAAACAAGGAATATCTTAAAAACAATCAACTCCACGAAAAAAATGTATATAACATAAATTGTGTGTTTAAAAGTGCTCTACATTTGTTGTGTGGTAAGTTTTTGTCAATTTCTTACGGTTTATCAGTTATGCAAAATTCAGCAAAATTGACCCAGAATAAAGTAGCCTTCAGAGGCTATTCCCATAAAACTCCAAATATACATTTTTTTTGTCACGTAAATATCTTTAATATACAATATTTTAATCAAAATCGTTAGAGCCATTTTTAAGAAAATCAAAGTTTTCGAAAAAAGTTTCATGTAATGGGTAGTTTAGGGAGGAGGGATTTTTCTCAAAATCTTCGCATCCCTGGAAGGTACTAAACTTAAATACAAAGTTTGGTATTTTACTGACTTTTCGTTTTTGAGTTATCGTGTTCACACACACGGACCTTTTTCTGAAAATACTTTTTTTGGATACAGGGGACCCTAAAACATATATTTCCGGTGAAATTTAGGTATCGAATTTTGTGGTGGAGTGCAATACCTTCTCTGTACACTTCTACATAGTTTGTGTAGAGAAAGTAAAAAACAGTGGCCAATCGGCAACCAAGCCAAGATCACCTCCTTCCAACGAAAAGGAGGTGAGGAGTTAATCTGAAGTTACTATTCGGTGCCTCCACCAAATGTAGCATACCCAGTGTAGGAGAGGTTTCACCCCTACACTGCGCACACTAGATTCAGTAACTTCAGAGGTTCGTGCCTGCGAGAGGGAAGTGGCGGCTTCAGGGTTTAAGGTGCAGAGGGAGTTTTTGTGGTTAAAAGAGCCATAAATAAATACCTAAGGATGCGAGGAGAGGGCTTTTACTGTTAAGCAGATCATGTATGGTTAGGGGATGAGAAAATCCAAGGGTTATTCAAACTCAATTCTACTTTAGCCATTACGTTGTACATTATAGTTCTTGCAGTTTCGTTTTAAAATAAAACTGTGCCGTCGGTAAATACATCGGACTGTACCTCTCTAAACGCCAGTAGCTTTAGTATTTCTACATCTTGCCACTAATATAGATTGCTGAAAGTGGTGCAACATTAACCTCTTACTAAGTGAATCACCCAAAATGCCATACCAAGTACCTCATATTATACAGTAATCTATTATAAATGATTATGTCGATTACAAAACTTGAAGCATGATATTGGTATCAATGGAAAGATAAACTCAATACTTTTTGTTATATTTGTGAATCTGTTGCAAGTCAAAATTTCGTTGCTAGAAGACGGTATAACAGAAAAATGGCTGCAAACGAAGACAGGACGGCATTTTGTGTGTGACATTTTCACATAACCCAACATCTTGTCATTATACAACGCAATTGTAGAACAAAATTTGAAGTTGATCCACCCAGTGGTACGCTGAGAGGATGCATCTACAAGCGGAAGTCAACTGGTCTGTGAGAGAAAGTTTCAGAAACCCACCGTAAAAGCCAGTAGAGAATTAAATATTCTCCAACAAACTGTGTGGAAGATTTTAGGAAACGTTTGAAGTTCCATCCATACCGTGTGCAATTGTTGCAGGCGCTGAAACCAGAGGACAAAGCCAAGCGACAGACTTTCTATGAAGAGATGTAACTCAGAATGGAAACTGAAGGTTTCATCGAATCATTGTGTTTAGTGATGAAGCCACTTTCCATCTGTCAGGAAAAGTGGACAAACTTAATATCAGCAAATGGGCTTTAGAAAATCCTAACATTTATGTGGAACATGTACGCGACTCGTTTCCGTAATATCTTCTTCACAATTTGTTGGCGGATTTGTAATTCTTACGGTGGATTTCTGTGGACTTCGTGTGAAACTCCCTCTCACACGCTCCACATTTGCCTCACTCGCTGATGGACGACGGTTGACTTCCGTTTACAGATGCATCCCAAAGTGAGCACACTACTGACGGATACTGGGCGGATCAACACCAAATGTTGTTCTAAATTTGGGTTGTACAGTGGCAACAGACTGGGATTTGTGAAAATCTAGCATACAAAATCACCCCCATCTTCGTTTGCAGCCACTTTTCTGTTATAGCGTCTCCTAGCAATGAAATTAATAAACATGCAACCGTTCTCCAACATAAAAAATAAAAAAAAAAAATAAATAAATAAAAAGTATTTCTCTTTATGTTGATACCAACAGCATGGTTCTATGTGTCTTCTGACAATAATTATTGAAGTTTGCAATCAGAAAGATCATTTATAGTAACATTATACAACTGTTTTCAGTTTGTAAACAAGTTCATTTCTATAGAGTATACAACTAATTGTAGATATAATTTTGCTAGTGTAGAAGGGATATTTTGGTAAATTAGTATCATTTTACCTTTCGTGATCTAACATTTTTCTCATAATGTCTAAGACCCGCAGGCGAGTTGAGCTATTAGAATAATAAGTGATAATGAAGTACTTACGAAGTGAAATTTGCAACAATAAAACGCAGTGACATGTTATTCGGCTTACCTGGAAAGAAAGAAAAGGATATTGAAATAACTATACTTAACAGACAAAACAACAATTAAATACCCTCCTGATGCCACCTTCACACTGCTTTCTCTGTTCACGTTTCTAAAAACTATTCTTGCAAAATATTATTTCTTTCGTTACCACGTACACAGTGGTCAGAGAAGGTATTGCATTCCACCCAAAAACTCTATACCGAGATTTCATCGCAAGTACATGTTTTGAAGATGGTACCTGTGTGTGTGCGTGATTAAGAGAAATTCAGTTAGAGAGAGAGAGAATAACTCAAAAATGAAAAATCCGTAAATACCAAACTTGATATTTAAGTTTTGCATCTTACAAGGATATAACACGCAGATTTTCAAGAAACTACTACTCCCCCACCGCTTACAACAACACAAAAGGAAACTTTTTCCAAAATGTTTATTTTCTCCAAAATCGCTAACGAATTTTGAATAATGTTACCGTATGTTTAAGATACGAGGGACGTTCAACAAGTCCTTAGAAAAACCAAGAACAAAAGTTTGTATTTAGAAAGGTCGTCTCTTACTAAAGGGCAGTTATATTCATCACCTGGTTTCGCTGCCATAGGCGATTGATTCAACAATCTTGTGCTTGTTTAGAAAGATGGACAAAAACGAGTTTCTATTTAAAAGGCTTAACACCGACAGAGATAAAAGCCGAGTTGGATGAAGTTCATGGTACATCTGCTACAACATTTACAACAATTTACAATTGGATAAATGAATTTAGACGTGGCCGTACATCCACAAAAAATGGAGTACCTTAGTACAGTTCGTACCTTGTACTCTATTTTGAAACAAATATTAACTCTGTCATGGGCCTCGGCAAGATGGGTGCCGCGTTTGCTCTCATTAAAGAATAAACACAATCATGTGATCGTTTCGGAAGCTGATTTGACACTTTTTAGTTGCAACTTTGACGAGTTTCTGCGTCGATACTTAGCTGTGAATTAAACAAGCATACACTACTACACTCCAGAGACAAAAGTATAGTTGAAACAGTGGGTTTTTAAAGGCGAACCAGCTCCGAAAAAGGCAAAGGTGGTGAAATTTGCAGACAAGGTGATAGTCTCGGTTTTCTTTGGGATACACGCGGAATCATCTACATTGACTATTTGCAGAAAGAAAGAACGATACATGGAGAGTATTATGCATCGTTATTGCACCGGTTGAACGGAGAAATCAAGAAAAACACGCCCTCATCTGGAAAAAATATTTATTCCATCAAGACAATGCAAGAATGCACAGCTGCGCAGTTTTGATGGCGAAAATTGTAGATTTAAGGTTCGAATTACATAGCATCCACCGTATTCACCAAATTTGGTCCCCAGTTTTTTACTTCTGAAGACGTCTTACGTCTAAAGAAGAGGTCATCTACCAAACAGAAGCCTATTTTGAGAACCTTTCGAAATCCTACCTCAACAGTTGGAGAAATGCTGGAAAAAGTGTATCGAGCTAACAGGAGATTATGTTGAAAAAAAAACTGATGTGTTACACTCACATGACTTTCTCTAGCTGTTCTACAAACAAACTTCTTACAAAAGAATATTCTTCTTTCTACACCATGCTAATCGAGATTTAGCAGAATGTTCCTGTTATTTAGTTCCTTATAAGTAGATAAAGCGATACTCAAATGTTTTAAAAGCTGTCATTGCAATTAGCTTCTTTGCTCGGCCAGGAGTAGAACAAAGGAAAACCGGACACCTTCTATCTGAGAAAAGTGTAATTACTTTACAATTGAAACCAATAACAAGAAATATCTTGGAAACGGTTACCTCCACAACAAAACGTAAAGGACATAAATTATGTGTTTTGACGAGGTCTAAATTTTTTTGCAGTACGTTTTTGTCGATTTCTTACGGTTTAGCAGTTTAAAAAATTAGGCAAAATTCGTCCAGAATGAAGAGGTCTTCAGGGGCTATTCCCAGAAAATTCAAGATATATCACATTATTTGATATATGGTCTTTTATAATATATGGTATTTTAATCAAAACCGTTACAGCCATTTTTGAAAAAATAAGCATTTCGAAAATTTGTCCATTTAAGGATACTTTTTGGATACTTGAAAATCTTCGTGTCGCATCCTTGGGAGATACTAAACTTAAGTTCCACGTTTAGTATTGAACGGTGCTTTTGTTTTTAAGCTATGCTGTTCACACACACACACATCACACACGCGCGCGGAATTTTTTTCTAAAAATGCTTTTTTTTTTTATTCAGAGGGTCCTAAAATATGATTTCCGGTGAAAACTCGGTATCAAATTTTTGGGTGCAATACAATACCTTCTCTACAGGTTGAAAATTATTTAAACCGACAAACTCTGGGAGGTTGTAGGGGACACCAAAACAAATATTTTTCCTTAATGTCATTTTTTCCTATAAGGATTATTTAAACCGGTAGAGGAAGATTTCTCTGACATCAAAAAAACCAAGAAACACTTTTGCATTTTTTATTACCAAGAGACACCAACAAACACTTTTGCATTATTTATTACCAAGAGACAACACATGAACACAACGCAATTACTTAAATTACAGTAGAGGTTCAAAAATGCCTCCATTGACATTTAAACAAAGCTGACACCGACGGATCATGATCTGTCTAACACGGGCAAAAACTCCAGGAGTGTCGTTAATTGCTCCTGCTGCTGCTACTATCCGGGCAACCAGATCCTCTTCTGATTCAACAGGAGTTCTGTAAACTAGGTTGCGCATCTCTCCCCACACAAAAAAATCCATAGGGGTCATATCTGGGGATCGAGCAGGCCATGGTACAGGACCACCTCTGCCAATCCATTTTTCTGCAAACTGTCGGTTCAAGAATCGACGCACAGGACGACTGAAATGTGCCGGCGCCCCGTCATGTTGGAACCACATGCGTTGTCTTGTAGGGAGCGGGACATCCTCTGGCAATTCTGGCGAGAAAATTGTGATAGTGCCTGCCATTTAATGGCCTAGGTAGGAGACATGGCCCAATTAAACAGTCCCCAACAACACCGGCCCACACATTAACGACGAACCGCACTTGATGCGCGCGAGTAACTGTGGCATGTGGGTTATCCTCACTCCAAACATGCGAATTGTGCAGGTTGAATACTCCATCACGCGCAAACGTTGCTTCATCTGTAAACAACACAGAGGATGGAAATGTAGGATGCATTTGACACTGTTCCAGGTATCACTGCGAAAACTGTGCTCTAGGTGCATAATCAACTGGTTCCAGGTTGTGGACACGCTGTAGGTGAAATGGACGTAAGTATTGCTCATGAAGGACGTTTCTTACATTCGTCTGATAGAAGGATCTCGCTCCACATGCTGCAGGACAGCTTCCTCAAATTGCAGCGTTCTTACTGTGCGACGGCGTCCCTGTCCAGGTCCTCTGCTAAATGACCCGGTCTCGCGCAGACGTTGGTACACAGCAGTAAACATCGTATGATGCGGGGTACAGCGATTAGGATATTGTTGTTGATAAAGCCGCTGTGCAGCTCGTCCATTGTGTACTCACTCCAGGTGTATCGCTCCATTAGTAAACAGATACTGTACAGTATGCACACTACACTGGTGGATAAAACAATTCCTACCATCAACAGCAATTGCATTCATGACAACTGAAGGGCGTAATTCGCCCTCTACCGGTTTAAATAATCCTCATAGGAAAAAATGACATTAAGGAAAAATATTTGTTTTGGTATCCCCTACAACCTCCCAGAGTTTGTCGGTTTAAATAATTTTCACCCTGTATACACTATGTACAGAATACTTGTGGAGAAAGTAAAAATCTACCAAAATAATTTGTTTTTGTATCTTTTTCTAAAGGCTTATTGAACGCCCTTCGTAGTTTCATGACAAATAAAATATATATCTGGAATTTTAAGCAATAACCACTGAAGTCTTGACGAATTTTGCAGAACTTGTAACAGTAAAATAAATCTTAGTAAAAAACATATGTAGGTCTCTTAAAGGAATAATGTATGCCAAATCCATTTCTCTTCTCTAATTAATGATTTCCGAGATATTTCTATTTATTGAATTCACTTTTCCAATACTTATACTTATCTTAAATTGAAAGTCCTCTCTCGTTTTTCCTTGAAGGTCATGCACAGAGAATCGAGTAATCGCAAGATTTGGCTATAGCTTTAGCCTAATGTACTGACTTATTCCTTTTGTATCTTCAAGGAAGCAAGCAATAGGACCATTGCTGTTGTTTCTCTTGATTAGCATTAAGCAGATAGAAGAATAAGCTTTTGTAGGAACAGTTTGGTGCAGAATAAGCAGAGAAAGTCATGGAAATGTAACACAGCTGATATTTTTCTAGCTGCTTCATGTTAATCCAGGTAAGGATTTCAAGAAATGGTTTCATTACACATTGTAGCTACAAAGGAATATTGTGCAAGTCAAATAGGTTAATCGGACACTTACATCGTATCACAATGTAATTCCATTACCTTAACATGACCACCATTATGGGCACAAAGAGAATAGCGGCAGTACAACGCTTGAAAAGGGTCACTAATGAAATTGCTTGTAATTTCCGTGACATCGAGAGAAGAGCTTGGCTGTTATTATTTCTTCCACTACGTATAATAAGGGAATGATTGTATTTCACCCCAAATAGAGTTTCAGTGAAATCTCGGTATTTTTCGAAATATATTTTTGAAATAAAATACCTTCTCTACCTGCTATGTACACTGAGCATGTGGCAGAGAAAGCAAAAATATGATGGTTATATTCACATGAGTTTTTCTACTTATTACGTGAAAAACTATTCCTCCAACTTCATGCTAATCAAGAACAAACATTAGCAGAAATGGTCTTTATTACTTGATTCTTCAGAAGTAGAAGGGAAATAAGGGAGTGCACTAGGCTATGGCGATAGTCAAATCGATTCATTTTATGCTTGCATTACCAGGAGTAAAATAAAAGAAACAGGATGTTAAATTACTGTTTGAGAAAAGTCAAGTATTTTGAAATTGAAACTAATAACTAGGAATGTCTCGGAAATCTCATTTGTGTGCTTTAACGTGATCTAATTTTTTTCTGTAGTATATCTTGGGATTACGAGTTATGCAAAAGTCCGGAAAACGAAAAGGATTTTAGAGGTTATTCCCAAAAAAGTTTAAGATGTACATTTTATTTTGCATGTAATTTACGATAGTTTAATCAAAATCGTTAGCCATTTTTGCGCAAATCTAAATTTTCAAAACTTTTGCCTTGTGAAGAGTATTTGGAATAGGACATTTTCTTGAAAATCTATCTATGGTAGTCTGTACTACGTAGAGAAAATAGAACGAACAATCGGTTAAATACCAAACTTGA
Source organism: Hymenopus coronatus (assembly GCA_030762935.1). Classification (NCBI taxonomy): domain Eukaryota; kingdom Metazoa; phylum Arthropoda; class Insecta; order Mantodea; family Hymenopodidae; genus Hymenopus; species Hymenopus coronatus. The sequence goes on from CM060887.1 coordinate 86,358,572, forward strand.
TATTCACATCCTGAATCTTCGAAGGATGTGACTTGAGTTTCTAAAAAATGTTCACATCTAATACTATCCTTTAGATGGAGTCTGAAGTTCTCGTTATTAAAATGCCATATAGGTACTGTCAAAATGTTTTAAATGCGTATTCTGAATTTTCTGGGAATAGCATGTGAAGATGGATCTACTTATCACAAACAATGTATAGCACGTTAAAACATACAATTTATGTTATATACATTTTTTTCGTGGAGTAGATGACTTTTCGATGACAACTTCCGTTGGGTTACGTGCACATTCGCACACTATCATGGGAAACTTTTGCTCTCTGACGCCACACCGGATATTCTAGAACATTTAAATATTCAATGTTGATTGGCTAAGACTACCCACTATTAGGGCGTCGTTTCTCCATATTAGGAGTACGGTCAGCATGTTGGAAAGCCCTTCCGGGGCGCCGCTAAACTTATTTAACGGAATGCAGGTCTTGACTGTCGGGGGACCTCTGCTTCGTTTGAGCGTCTTGGGCGTTGCTTCGAGCTCAACCGCTCACCACTGACACATTTCTTAAGGCAAGGCTTTCTATTAGTAACCGCAGTAACCAGAATGCTATTGTCCAGGCTTAATGGAAAAGATTGCAATCTCCATTCGCATTATTTAGTATTTCTTAGCTTAATCTAAGTGCCGATGTTATTGTTGCTCTACCACCTGCCTTCCTTTGCAAACCTCCACCTCGCAGATCCTTGTTCGCGACAATAATTCAACTTTTCTTGTCAAATCCTGGATTTCAACCCCATAGCAACGACATTTTAAAACATTTGATTGTCGATTTAACCTTGCATATTCCCTTATTTCGCTTCTACTTATAAGAAACTAACCATTTCTGCTAATGTTTATTTCGATTAGCATGAAGTAGATAAAATAATAGGCTTATTAATAGTAATTCGTTACAGAGATGTAAAAAAAAGTCTTGTGAATGGAACACAGCAGTTTTTTTTTTAATCTTCTATCGCAGATTTGGAAAACGTTCAACAAATACTATCTTTGAGTTATTGTGTTCACGAACAATACACACATACACGGATCTGTTTATAAAATGTTTTATACAAAGGAGTCTAAAATGCGTATTTATAGTGAAATTTTGATATAGAATTCTGTTTTGTTTTTAAAATAACCTCCTTTGGGAATCCCTGGCCTAGTGCATTCCCGAATAAGGGGAAAGGAATAACTTTGCATCCACAAGGAAATATGTAATAATAGCATTTATGCAAATGTTTATCTATATTAATGTGAAGTAGATAAAAGAAAACGCTACTAAGTAGTTGTTAGTTGAAAAATGCGTAGAAAAGTAATGTGAATGTAACAAGGATCCCCCCCTTTCTGGTCTTTTTGGATCAAGTTAAAAAGAAAAAGGCATACATAAAATATCCTAAGTATGTCACAAATAAGCAAAATAGGATGGTTTACATTCACAATACTCTCAGTAGTCGCTACTGAGAGACCACGGAGATGTACACGCCACTGATGATGCCTGCCGCAGACGCAGGCGAAACGTCTGGGGAACGAAGGGAGAAGCCCAGTGGACCACGGCCTACAAGCCCGGTTTTGTTTTCTATAAGTGATTCTAACACCGGCCGTGAAAGCCTTCGAACCTTAAAGTACACGAAGTTCACTCTGGTTTATGAAAGGGAAGTACTTGGCACGGTTGTGACAGACATCGAGCAACTTGATCTTGATAAGTTGACACCCTAAGTGTACAGTTGCAACAAACCTTTCCTCAGCTTGCCAAATAATTATATCGCAACATTCAATAGCGCACATTTTTTTACGAACACTTCTTGTTCTTTTCTTGGAAATGTTAAACACAAAACCGTCTAAATGTGTGTTTGCTAGCTCATTCCTAATGCCACTGTTGGCAGCTGCAAAAGTATGAAGATTCTCCTTCACATCTTTTGTCGTAATTTTCTTATGCAAAATTTAAAAATTTTAAATGAAAGGCAAAGTCTGTTTTAAAATAACCCAAGAAGAAAATGAATTCCTCATCTTCAAGAAAATGCATTAGTCCAGTTGTTTTCCTTATTGACACAGAATCCTCTGAAAAATGTCAAAACACTATCAGTGATTCCTAGTGCTGATAAAGAGAAGATACCACTATAATCTCGAAATTCAGCTTGTTTGACATGTTCGCGGAAACCTTCGCTGACACACCTTGCTACAGAAAACTCCATAGTGCGATAGTAGAGGAACTTGTTGCCAATTGGAGTCTATAGCAAAGCATAAAAGCAGCACATGGATACCCATCTCTGGGCTCCTTGTTGCACTTATCGGAATGCAGATCCGCATTTATAGCTGCAATGCATCTAATATTCTTTGGATATCCCTGATGCGGAGCTTTTAGTAACGTGTATGAAAATGCTCTACCGCATGTGATCCGTGAACAAAACGAAGAACCATTACCGTTATTGGAAATATCGTTAGTTTCATCCGTTTGTATAGACACAAACATTGCCTTGTTTACTTCATCCTGGATGATTTCTTTGTAAACCTGATACCTCCACACTCTTCAATATACTCATTTTGCATTATTGCCCATTGTATCTGTTTACTTTGGGTTCTTCCAAATGTTCACGTAAAGCTGTTATCCAGATTAACAATTTCATTTACTAAATTCAAGAATATGCCTCTATTTAGGATGCTTCTCTTTCATTATGTGTTCTCTTAGAGTAATTTCGTGTTCATCGCAAAATTTTAGGTAATCAATAAATATATTTAATAACCGAATTAATTATTTATTCACACCAGCCGTGTGTAGGACAATGCCATAGCCGAGATTTGAACCACGGATCTCCAGGTTTCAGTAAATTTAATGGGGAGTACATTAAATAAACTATTAGTTGGTTAACTATAAAACCCTGGACTGAAAGTCGCCAATGAGGTACGGCATCTCAAAATAATTTGAGATCTGCTTGTGGTTTACCAGGAAAAGTTCGAGCCAGTTGGAGAATTTAGTGGCGTGCCGGCATTGCCATGTTATCTCAGCGGTCAGGGGAGCAACTGGGAGTCAGGAGATCCGTAGTTCGAATCCCGGCCATGACATTGAATTTTTCAGTCTGCATTTCCCTATTTAATATCAGCCTGTTTTTCATTGTCGTGTAACAGAAAGCCATTATCCTTCATCAATTAGTATTCCAACATATACTTTTTTAAATGAACTTAATTTTAAGGAGTTTCCAATGTGAGAAGAACTTATTACATGCGACTTAATGCTTTGTTTCGGGCGTGTAGGACGATTCCTTTCAGGAAGCAATGCCCTTCTGCGGTGTGCCGCCTTAAGTGAATCAAGCTTGTCATCATTCACTGGCCCTTGTGGTTGTCTGTCAGGTTCTTAGGCACCCAGCGAGCATTGATTTTACGAAATGTCAACATGTCATGAACAATATCGTACCTGCTCCATAGGAAAGTTGAACTATTGCGATAACTGTTGCACACGCCGGTCGTTCAAAATTGCCGCCTCAATGACTGACATTCTACGGAGTTGCAGCTGTTACCGGCCTCCCGGCCTCGTTAGAGTTGCGCCAAAAAAAAAAAAAAAAGTCTGTAGAGTACTACATCTGTGTGAAATTGAGAGCATTCCAACTACAATACCAAGGCACAAAAAAGTATTGTGTATTAGATTACGATCCGCCCTCGTAGTTAAGTAAACTACAAGCTAAAATTTAAAATTAAGATCAATAAATAAAGATCTAGAATGTAAAAAAAAGGGTTAAGGTGTAAACGATTTATACAAAAAATGAAGCAATCTATTCCAAAACGGAAAATATTATTGAAAAGCCAGCAAATTTGCAATTGGTATTCAGTTGTTTCATATACTACACTACAAACTACGACACTGGTATCAGCACTAATTTATATATAAATTACAATAAGTTTATTCTCCTATAGAGTATAAAACATTTTAAAAATATGGCTTATATATATATATATATATATACTGGGATGAGGTTACAAAGCCTGCAGTTAAACGAGTATATTTTATTTCGTACAACCAGCTGATAGCACATACATTAGGTTATTTTTCCACATAGTCTCCATATCGGTTGAGGCGCTTGAGCTTCGTGAGATGAGTTTGAATATTTCCTCCTGTCTTCACGTGATCAGACACGCTGTGGTGAAGCGTTGTATCTCCTCATCTGAAGTGAACTGTCGGCCTCCTAGGTGTTTCTTCAAGGAAAAATGTGGAAGTCACTTGGATTAGGATCCGGGCTGCAGGGTCGTTGTTTAATAATATTCCTGCGAAACTGTTTCAACAGCGTGCTGGTCTTCTGGCCTGTATGAATGATGACACACTTGGTGAGGGCTACAGGCCGTTTCACAATCGTGTCATATCTTGCAGTATCTCGCAGCTTTACTAAGTTGGTAGCAACGTCTACAAATCCCACTCTCCGCGTGGTGTAAGTCACGAAAAATTGTTTCCAGAAGAATAAAGGCAACATGATGCTAATTTCATCTTTACAACTATTTTGTATATGTTCATTAGCATTAGAAGGCAGTGCTAAAATACTAAATTTAATATTATAATTTGTCCTAAATTAAAAAACCAAAATACCTGTAATCTCGATTAACTTAGTTTTTCAAGTCTGAAACACAGCCCCACAAGGTGCTAAAAAGGAATTTTGCAAAAGTATAAGAACATAAAGAACATTAAGTAATAATCTTTCTAATTTTAGATTTGTTTACGAATTATTTCAAGAAGCACAGATCATACTCTCCTGTGGTGCACATCATATTAACATGTCTATCTTATCTAACACAAATACTGACAGAAAATGTGTACTTAGCACCTTGTATATAGTTTCCTGAAGAGGAATACTGGTACCCAATTTTATGCTGTACATATCGTCTTTGAAAATCCAATATCTGATGGATATGTTTTCTTCTGCTAAATCATTTTATTTACATACCGCCCTAGGTAATAATACCACTTTGACGTTCTATAACTGCTTAAATTGTTGAGGTGTACCTACATTAAAACTGTACTTCTCGATTAACTCGAACGCATTCATATTTCCAGGCTCTTGAGGGAGGGGAATAAAGATAATGAAATAAGAACTGCTTCATCAGCCTAGAATCGAACCAGTATATTTTGCATTTTTAATTTAGCATTTTGATCCCTTTACTGCAGAGACACTCTTAACAAGCGCTCTTTATAATTCTTGTTGACAGTTTTGAGCATTACAGTAAAACGCAGAAAGTATACATCAAATCACTGAGAAGAAACTGCGAAAAACAAATTAAAGTTGAAATGTGCTCTTTGTGACTCTTAAATCCCGTTTGCAGGTATACGATATTCAAGTTCAATGATAATATTAACTTTTGTTTTATTCAGTTGTGGAATAAAATTCCATCTAATCATCGAAGTGGCTTTATTCAACTTCCAACAAGACATTAAAGGTCTAATCCCTATGCATAGATGCTGGCGATCATAAAGAACCTGTTGTCGCAATTATTTCCAACTCAGGTATCCTTATGACGTAATTATAACTGTTTTAAATTCCACTGTTTGCCCATTACAAGCAGTGTATTGCGCGCGACCTTGTATGTCTTTTGCCCTCCACTCGTGTTCTTCAATTCTCGAACTTGCATTGGTCTGCGCAGTGCTATTTTTCACATAGAAACCAACTTTTAAAACATTTGACTATTGCTTTGACCTAAAGTATTCCTTTCTACTTACAAGATAGCAAGTAGCAAGACCAATTCTACCAATATTTATCTCGATTAGCATGATGTAGATAAAAGAATAATTTATTGTAATAATGGTTTGCATATGGAACAGCTAGACAAAGTCATATGAATAAAATACATAAGACGTTTTCACCACAATATGCTATAAAGCGCGATCCTTACTTCCACTTTACCGTAATCATGATAAGGTTTTTTCCAAGAAATTATTTGAAGTGTCTTCTTACTTCCGGAGAAGGCATGCAAGATAACGCGGCCTTCTCCAGAAGCTAAGAAGACACAAGACACAGGTCGTGGAAGCCTATGCATCCAAATTATTTGAAGTTACAGGAAATGAATTAAGTTACACTTTTTCCTGATTGCTCACCTACAGGATGCAATGACGATATACAACCATTTATTTACTTGTTTATCTCTTATAAATCATGTGGAAAATGTATTGATAATATAAGCTTAACCCAACTTACACGTGAATTAATTAATATTTCCGAAATCACCAATTTTACGATAAAACTATTCGAACACAAACCAAATATGTATTTTCATGAGGATGATATGTTTACTAGTTATATTATAATTCGGGCTTGTGGGCCGTGGTCTACTGGGCTGCTCCTTCTTCCCAGATGTTGCGTCAGTGGCAGCGGCGAGGTCGAAGTACTGGACGTTTCAAGAACTTTGATGATTTGTTTCCCTGTATATGTATTATAGCTTCCCAGTTATATAAAACACATTGAGAATGATTACTTCAAATGCTCATTCATAGAGAACTTAAGAAGGCACACTTTATTTGCTACGTTAGTACCTCAAATATATTCGTTAAGTGGTTTTATAAACAAAAACTAAGGTTATTATTAAAAGAATCAACAAAACATGTAATTTGTCTTGGGAGTAGTATTTGTAAACCTCCAACTGGGCTGCTTAAACGGTATCTCACTCAAGTGTCAAATTCTGTATTTATGCCGCATAATACGGTCTTTCATTTATGCTTCTCTCTCTCTCACACACAAACTTGCACACATACACAAACATACAACTTTTTTTGTAGACGGCGACTCAAAGCATGAATTTCCGCTTTAACCTCATTTCAAATTGTTGGCGGAATACACTACTTCTTTTTGTTTTTGTTTGTTTTGTCTTTTCTTTTTACCCATTATGCGTGCGTGATTCACAAAGTATGCATAGGGCTACACTATTAATACAGTCCGACCTTCAAAGAAAAAGCAGTATGGTATAAACGGGAGACAAAAATATTTCTTGGACTATGGGCACAATTCCACTAGATAATAAAAGACGTCTTAAAACACTAATGAGTATTCATATTTTGTTCTACCCATTACAAATTCCACAACTCTTTCATATATTTTAGTATTAATTTAAAAGCATTCTTATATGTATTTTCCTTCTTATAAATGAAGTGCTTTTAGATAAATGATTTAAATTTATGTTATATTTTTTTTTTTACATTCTTATTTTCTCTGCTACGTATAGTAGAAGTAGTATTCACTTCCACCCCAAAAATTCGACGACGAGATTTCACTGGAAATATGTTTCAGGGGCCCCTGAATCCAAAACAGATATTTATTTGAGTCGTGAACAGCATAAGTAAAAATCGAAAAGTCTGCAAAATACCACACTTGATATTTCAGCATCTTCCAATGATGGGAGACAAAGATTTTCGAAGATTTCTATTTCCTAAAAAATGGCTCTAACGAGTTTGATTAAAATGACGTACCTATATTAAAGATATTTACATGGCAAATAAAATGTATACCCAGAATTTCTTGGGAATAGCCTCTGAAGTCCTCTTCAATGGCCTTTGCATAACTGGTAAACCTTAAGAGATGGCCAAAAACTTACATCAAAATGCAGATATCATTTATTTCTTGTGGCGGCTAACCAAGCGCCCGCATAAGGGATTTGTGCATCTGGGAGGCTTTTCATGGGTCCCGTTTCCCCCGCCACGCATTCCACCACTGGCTACGGGCCAAACACTCCTTCCAAGTTCTCCATTCTGTGGTTTTGTGCCGTTGGCTTCCCGCCTAGGCATCCGGGGAGGCTAAACCGACTTCGACACATTTTTTGTAGCGCTAATCATTTCCCACATATTGACTTTAAAATGTTACTATTCTAAAATTGAAGTCGTCACCCTCCTGATCACACAGACAGAAGGGAATTCCAACTGTCGGCCACAGCGCACGGCTTTTAAAAGATTTGGCTTTCGCTTTAAACTAATGCATTACAGTATTTTCCCTTTTACTCAGAAGGAACTAAGTATTCCGTTAATGTTTATGTCGATTAACATATAGCTTGTTGTTGCAGAATAAACAGAGAAAGTCATGTGAATGGAATACATCAGACCTTTTTGCACGATACTGTAAATATATTCAACTATCCATATGAAGCGTTGCTTTTGTTTGCCATTAACTCATTGACGAAGTTTCATAGGTGGTAACCAATGAAGTGAAAACTTAAAATAGAAATTAAGGAATATTTTGGGATCTGCAAACAGCAAATACTAACGAGCTTCACATAACCCTAACCTTTTGTCATTACGCTTATATTTACATATACACATTAGGTTTAGCCCCCGTATAACAAATCTATTCTATTGAATAGGGAGGTAGCCCAACATTGTTTGTGGTGGGGGTTTACTAATTTCATAGCTCGATGAGAATTAAAAATCACTTTATAGGCTATTGGTGAAAAGCTGGCGGGTCAGAGTTTGCGTGTTACGTTGATGTATCAAACACGCACTATATCAATTAAAACCGCTAAATCTGTTCGCGGGATAATAATAAAATAAACTGTATTACAATCATATGACTTTCTTTGTATCCCTGTAACAAATTATTGTTAAATAGGTTATTCTTCTACTACAGGCTAACCGAGATAAACATTTGCAGAAATGGTCTTATTTCTTGCTTTCTTGGAAATAGAAGGAAAATAAAGGACTACACTAAGCTAAGGCTATAGTCAAATCTTTTAAAAGCTGCTAGCCATGTAGTTGAAATTCGTTTCTTTGTAATGCCTAGAGTTGAGAAATACCTGTATGAAAAATGTTTTAAGTATTTTAAAACTGAAGCCAATAACAAGGAATATATATATATATATATATATATATATATATATATATATATATATAAATCTTGTCATATATGTATATATATATACATATATGACAAGATTTTGTTTTAACGAGATCTACATTTTTTGTGTAGTAAGTTTTTGTCTATTTCTTGCGGCTTGTCGGACTAACACATTTAACAGGCTCTGCCGCTTCCTCCAGTGAGGGCGGAGTGGGGGGGGGGGGGGACAACTCCTGTTCCATCTCCTCCACGAGGGAGCAGCCGTTTCCAATAGAACATTTTGGTTCAAGAACCTCAAACCGATTAGATATAGTGTTTTAAGAGCACACTTCACACTTTCTTTTAGGAAATCGATTCTGTCTAAAGTCTATGAGATTTAACGTGACAGAGACAGAAACACTTACCCTCTTGTTGTCTTGTTGACGAATGTATTTGCAAAGAACATGTAGTCATTTAACAGACAATAGGGCAGAGCAGTTAGAACGGAATCAAATCCGTCAACTTACATCTCATAGAGTATAACTGGTCTTGAAATGTATTTCTGGTGTAGTATGCGGGAGGTGGACCTTTTGGTGGTAATCTTACTGCTAGGCCGATTTGGTAGAAATTCGTGTAGACGTTAATAAAGTCTTTGGTAGTGGTCTGGCTATGAAGGATGGGTACTAATTTAGCTACCAATGCGCAACCGGTACCAGACTTCGGGACAGAGTGTTAGTGGATACACAAATGTTTGCCGGCTTCATTGTTCTTCCCCTAAAAGCGCTACATAGGTATTCATCAGCGCAGTTGCACATGCTCCATCGTGAATTATGTCTCTAGAGTTGACTGGCCATTGTATAAATTGCTGCTCCATAGTCAAGCTTAGGTCTAACAATAGCCTTGTAAGCATTTAGCAAAACGTGAAGTCAGCGCCCCAACCTTTCGCTGCCAGGCTCATAATAATATTTAGGCGTGTCACATCATTCTGTCACCTTTCTGTGACCCTTTCACAGAGTATGAGGACTTGGCTTTTAACGCTGTGTACCATTTTACTTTCTCTACACGTACTATGTACATAGCGTATAGAGAAGGCAATTGCACTCCACCCAAAAATTTGATAAAGAGATTTCATCAGAAATATATGTTTTGGGGTCCCCTGTATCCTAAAAATGCATTTTCAGAAAAAGATCCGTGTGTCTGTGAACACGACAACTCAAAAACGAACAGTCGCTAAAATACCAAACTAGGTATTTAAGTTTAGCATCTTCCAGGGATGCGACACGAAGATTTTGAGAAAAATCCCCCCACCCCAAACTACCCTTTACATGGAACTTTTTTTCGAAAATTTTGATTTTCTAAAAAATGGCTCTAACGATCTTGATTAAAATATCGTATATTAAAGATATTTACCTGACAAATAAAATATATATTTTGAATTTTCTGGGAATAGTCTCTGAAGACTACTTTATTCTGGGTAAATTTTACGGAATTTTGCATAACTGCTAAACCGTAAGAGATGGACAAAAACTTACCATACAAAAATGTAGAGCACATTAAAACACACAATTTATGTTATATAATTTTTTTTCGAGGAGTTGATCGTTTTTGAGATATTCCTTGTTTTGGGTTTCAGGTTTAAAAAGCTTGTACTTTTTTCATACAGGAATTTGTCAACTAGTGTCCATACAAACAAAAGAACTTCAGTCATCTAGTAACCAGCTTTTGACTTCACTTTAACTATCATACTCCCATATTTCGCTTCTACTTACAAGGAAGCAAGTAATGAAACTATTTCTGCTAGTTTTTTCTCGATTAGCATGAAGTAAATAGAAGAATAAGCTTATTAACAATAATTTTTGCACAGAAGTAGAAAAAGTTATGTGAACGGAACACATCAGATTTTTACTTTCTCTAGCAGATACGCACGATGCACACAGGACAGACAAGGTATTGTGTTCCAACCAAAAATTCTATACCGAAATTTCACCAGAAATACATATTTTGAGGAACCCTGAATCCATAAAAGAAGGTATTATAGAAAAAGGGCCGTGTGAGTGGACACGGTTTAATTCTAAACTTGGTATTTAAGTTTATCTTCCAAGGATGCGTTACGAAGATTTTCGGAAAATCCCGCCAGCTGAAACTACCACCTACATGGACAATTTTAAGGAATTTTCGATTTTCTAAAAAATGGTTCCAATCGTTCTGATTAAAATGCTGTATCTTCAATTTGTTGGGAATAGCCTCTGAAGTGCTCTTAGCTCTGGATGACTTATGCATTACTGGTAAACCATAAAAGATAGACAAAAAATTACTAGACATCACGTCAAAACACAGAATTGAAGGGTTGAAAACCATAGTGGGCCAAGCACCATTTTTTAAAAATGGAGGGAGAAATAGAAGGACAATGTTTTCTCAATATCATAATTTACTGAACCAAATTACAAATAATAACTAAATGCCACAGCAATCTAGAATATATTTTCTATCCTATATTAGTATAACATTAATGTGGCTTCATGCAAAATTAGGCTTTACAGTTATTTATTGGGAGCTATTTTCCTTTGCTGGGATTTGTCCCAGCCTAAAGATATGTAACTGGGCCATTTCCATACAGCTAATCAATGTCCTGCTGATCATCATTATTGACTTGGACACGCAGACTCTTGTAAAAATCATGGTTCACTGGAGGAATAAATGGTAGCATGGATATAAGATTATCATGTGCGGTAGAGTGATTTACTGCATGGATTTGAACCACTCTGAGTCTAACAGAATTTGCAGTTTTATTAAGACCGATATTTTGATGCTCTACTGTTTGTAAAGGGGAAATACTGGACATGGCCCATTGCAATATAAGGTGTATAGCCATAAACTATACCGACAGATGGCAACAGCTCAATTTTGACCTCACATGGAGATGGCCCACTATGGTTCTCAGCCCTTCAATTTATGTCCTATCCATTTTTGCTGTAGATCTTTTTCCGAGATATTCCCTGTTATTGGTTTCAATTTTAAAATTCTTATTACTACTCTCAAACAGAGGTCATCCGTGTTTCTTTTGTTTCACTCCTGGCCAACGAAAAAGAACCAAACTTCAATGACAATCGCATAGTTTATAAATCCTTCGACTTAATTCCCTTCTACTTGAAAGGAACTAAGTAATGATTATCTGAAGTAGAGAGAGGAAGAAGTTTGCAGAACAATACGCCATGTCATGTAACCTATCTGCAGCAATTGGAATTGTGATTGTATCTCTGAAACCAGATATGGATGCCGATGGGCGCACGCATTCATCCGAAAGCGCGTCTCGATCGAGCGGTACCGACGACGCTTTTCTACACAAGGCTAATCGAAATAAACACTAGCAGAATATTCTTATTGCTTAGTTCTTATAAGTAAAAGGGAACTAAGGTAATTCACTAGGCTAAAGTGATAGTCAAATGTTTTAAAATGTATCGTCGTGCAATTTATCGCAAATCGCTTCTTTGCTTGGCCAGGAGTAGAACAAAAGAAAAACGGACACTTCCTGTCTGAGAAAAGTTTAAGTACTTCACAATTGAAACCAATAACAAGGAATATCTTGGAAACGGTTAGCTCCACAACAAAAACGTAAAGGACATACATTGTGTGTTTTGACGTGATGTACATATTTTGTGTAGTGAGCTTTTGTTTGTCTCTTATGGTTTACAAGTTAAGAAACTTCGGCAAAATTCATCCAGAATAAAGAGGTCTTCAGAAGCTATTCCTAGAAAATTCGAGATATACATTTTATTTAGGATATAAATAGCTTTAATGTATGGGATTTTAATCAAAATCATTAAAGCCATTTTTAAGAACATCAAAATTTTCGAATTTTTTTCCATGTAAAGGGTAGTTTGTGGTGGAGGGGATTTTTTTAAAATCTTCGTGTCGCATTCTTAGAAGATACTAAACCTAAATACCAAGTTTGTTTCTTAAAAATGCCCCAAAACATACATTTCCGGTGAAATCTCGATACCTTCTCTATCCCATGTACATTGTACATATGGGGCTAGTGAAAGTAAAAAAAAAAAAGTAATTATGTTGCTTCTCATATTACAAAGACAAAGAAAACGTAAAGGGTTATTTCTTACAGTAAAGTAGAATTTCTGCGCTGAGATTTCAGAAATTAGGCCAACGAACGACCTTTATGCGGATCCTACTGGTTTTCGGAGCATCTCTTTGTCACTTGATGACCCTAACGCGTTCCCCCTCCTTCTGACAATTTTTTTAAGGCAACAGTAATAATCTTAAGTGCTCTAAGTGGAATATCTCGCAAGTGGAAACTAAAACCAAGTTGTCCTTAAAACAGAGGAGTATCAACGTCTTCTGCATTTTCAAAATTCTCTAGGAGTCTTCACCGAGGAATTTCTTAACATATGCATCTTCTCAATTCAAAGAATGGCCAGTTATTGTGGTTTCAGAACTGTGAAAATTGCTTCCGAGAGAGATGTTTATGATACAATAACATTGCAACCTATCTAAAGATAACGCAATATTGTACACGCCACGCAGTTTGAACTAGCATCTCGTTAGCATCAAGCGTGGCAAATGACTCAAACCCTTCGCACCGTCGCGGGTTCAAACCCGGCGGAGGGAAATTCATTTTTTCGGGCGTAAAAATCCGTAGCATGGGAAGTGGTTCTATCTCGTACATTCACGGCACGTAAAAGCATTTCAAAACTGATAAAGAGGCGTCTGAGCAAAATTAAGGGTCTTTTACGTTCCATAAGGAATGGGATGCTGAGAACCTCTGCAGTCAAAGAGTGTCTCTAAATTTAAAAACATTATTTTCAAAAACCTTCGTTTTTTTTCTATTGTTACGGAAATAAATCTAGTGAAATGCCGCTGTATCTAATCCACCTGAAAGTAGGGAACTTTCGAATTACAGATTTGTCTAGTTTTTTGAATTTCATGAACGAAATATTTGACGAGCCATAAACCCAAAGCGCTGTGCAATGAGCTGATGCTACCTCTAAAGACAGGTGCACAATAGTTATTAATGTTATTAGTGTATAATCTGATTGAGATACGATTATTCGCTTATGCTCACGCGCTAATGTTTACGAGCGTTACAATGAGATTATACACGTATTACTTACAACGCTTTATTCAATTTTAAAATTAAAGTACGTAAAAATAATTAATAAATTTGCTAAATGAAAAACTATAATGTATCATAGATCACAGGCTGTATGGTTGCTAAACAGATATTTCATTTGTTTCAATACTTACAGAAGGAAATGACACAAATACTGAAAATGTGGATTATATTAGCTTGAAATTTTGATCGCAGCCAAGAGTGCTGAAAGTTTAGTATTCCAGAAAAATCAAAACATGTTTACGAAAGAGAACATGAAAACGAAAAGTGTGTTAAGTTTGACTGGCATACTTTTCAGAGCTGGCAATTACGCCAATGTTTATTATTTCTTAATATGATAAGTAATTTCAAGTTAAATGTGCTGTTTTCTCCTTTCAGTCCAAGGCAAAGGTGAATTATATGCTGAAATTGAAAGAAATCGACGATATTTCATCTTTTGGTAAGTTTTTCTTTTTTTATTTGTTGAAGAAGTCCTTAGTAAGACATAAGAAATAAATAAATAAATAAAAATAAACAAAAAATAAATAAGTAAAAAAAGAATGAAATGAACTTTCATGATTTGTTGTTGAAGCTGCTGATGATACGCAACTCATTGGAGAATGCTGTGGCGGTGATACGTCGCGTTTGTCTTGTTGCCATGGTAATTGCGCAAGTGCCAGAAATAAAGCAATTTCGCCCCATTTATGCCCACATAATTAGCAGTTTTAATGCTATAATTCTCAGTTATGCCACTCAAAATTAAAATACTTGAAATTTCCATAAATATACGATGTTCTCTACTAACTATATTAACAAGATATCCCTTTACTGCAGTACTGTACACGTACAGCGCATGAATCACAATAAATTGTACCGCATGTGAGATTTGTGGTGGACAAAACGGCGCAGGGGCGGGTTTTCACCGAGTTCTCCGGTTTCCCCCGCCATCGCATTCCACCGGTGCTCCATCTTCATTCCATGTATCACCTGCGGTGCCACAAGTAGTAAAAGCGGGCATTAAACACTACAAAAAAAAATCTGATGTGTACCATTCACATGACTTTCTCCATATCCCTGCAACAAATAATTCTTAAAAAGCTTATACTTCTATTAACTTTATGCTAATCAGAAAAAAAAAAAAAAAAAATAGCAGAAATAGTCTAATTACTCGCTTCCTTGTCAGTAGAAGCGAAATAAGGGGCAACTGTAGGTTAAACTGATAGTCAAAAGCTGGTTGCTATGTCAATGAAGTTCCTTTGTCTATATGGATAGGAGTTGACAAGTTCCTGTATGAGAAAAGTATACGCTTTTCATAGCAGAAACTAAAAATAAGGAATGTCACAAAAACGACGAACTCCACGAAAAAATGTATACAACATAAATTGTGTGTTTTAATGTGCTCTACATTTTTTGTGTAGTAAGTTTTTGTCCATCTCTTACGGTTTAGCAGTTATTCAAAATTTAGTAAAATTCATCCAGAATAAAGTACTCTTCAGAGGCTATTCCCAGAAAATTCAAGATATACATTTTATTTATCAGGTAAATATCTTTAATATACGAAATTTTAATCAAAATCGTTAGAGCCATTTTTGAGAAAATCAAAATTTTCGAAAAAAGTTCCATGTAAAGGATAGTTGGGGGTGGGGGTATTTTTCTCAAAATCTTCGTGTCGCATCCCTGGAAGATACTAAACTTAAATACCAAGTTTGGTATTTTACCGACTTTTCGTTTTTGAGTTATCGTGTTCACAGACACACGGACACACACACACACACACACACACACACACACACACACACACACACCGACCTTTTTGTGAAAATACTTTTTTTGGATATTGGGGACCCTAAAACATATATTTCCGGTGCAATCTCGGTATCGAATTTTTGGTGGAGTGCAATACTTTCTCTATACACTATGTACATAGTGCGTATGGAGAAAGTAATAAATGGTTAAAATACTGGTACCTACAACATCGTACTGAATTATAGAGAAGTTTCTTGTATAATGCATTATTTACAAGCATTAAAGAACGCAAATATTAAATGAAAACACTAAACAAAAAAATCTGATGTGTTCCATTCACAAGACTTTCTCTACACCTCTGCAACAAATTATTGTTAAAAAGTTTTTGCTTCTATTTCTTTCATGCTAATCGAGAAAAAATTAGCAGTAAACAGTCTTATTACTTGCTGTCTTAACGAAATAGGGGAGTAGCATAGGTTAAAGTGTTATTCAAAAGCTGGTTGCTATGTGACTGAAGTTCCTTTCTTTGTATGGACAGCAGTTGAAGTTCATGTATGAGAAAAGTAAAGTGTTCTTAAAGTTGAAATAAAAAAAAATAAAAAAAAATAAATAAAAAAAAATATTAAAAAAAAACCGAAACAAATGTATATAACATAAAGTGTGTGTTTTAAAGTGCTTTACATTTTTTGTGTGGTAACGTTTTACTTTCTCTTGCCCCGTATGTACAATGTACATAGGGATAGAGAAGTATTGCATTTCACCCAAAAATTCGATGTTGAGATTTCACCAGAAATACATGTTTTAGGACCCCCTGAATCCAAAAAAAGCATTTCCAGAAAAAGGTCCGTGTGTGTGTGTGTGTGTGTGTGTCCGTGTGTCTGTGAACACGATAACTCAAAAACGAAAAGTAGCTAAAATATCAAACTTGGTATTTAAGTTCAGTATCTTCCAGGGATGCGACACGAAGATTTTGAGAAAAATCTCCCCACCCCAAACTACCCTTTACATGGAACTTTTTTCCAAACATTTTGATTTTCTTAAAAATGGCTCTAACGACTTTTATTAAAATGTCGTATATTAAAGATATTTACCTGACAAATAAAATGTATATCTAGAATTTTCTGAGAATAGCTTCTAAAGACATGTTTATTCTGGATGAATTTTGCTTAATTTGGCAATAAACCGTAAGAGATAGACAAAAACTTACTATACCAAAAATGTCGGCCTTGTTAAAATACACAATTTACGTCATATACTTTTTTTCGTGGAGCTTACCGTTCTCGAGGTATTCATTATTATTAGATTCTTTTTTCAGACGGGATTATCCGTTTTTCTTTTGTTCTACTCAGGCCAAGAAAAGAAGCGATTTGTAATAACAATCGCATAACGACAGCTTTTAAAACATTTGACTATCGATTTAGCCTAGTGTATTCCCTTATTTTCTTCCTACTTATATGGAACATTGTGCTGAATACCTCGATTAACAAGGTGCAGAAAGAAGAATAATCTTATGTAAGAAGTTTGTAGAACGCCTAGAGAAAGTCATGTGAGTGTAACACATCAGATTTTTCTCCATCTCTTACGGTTAGCAGTTATGCAAAATTCCGTACAATTCATCATGAATAGTCTTCAGAGGCTATTCCCAGATAATTCAAGATATACATTTTATTTGTCAGGTAAATATCTTTTAATATATGGTATTTCGATCAAAATCGTTAGAGCCATTTTAAAGAAAATCAAAATTTTCTACAAAAAAACAAACAAACAAACAAAAAAACGCATAGACAAAGAGGTAACCATAAAATGAAAATAAAATATTAATGATGATGATAAACTGGATAAAGAGCATTAAAATACAAGTATAGAACATAAAATGAAATCCCTTATACATTAATGGAACCTTAAGTAGTGATTTTCAGTCCAGTGACATCAATATATGTGACATTTCCCTATTTGTTCTACGGACCAATTCTTGAATGTAAAGGTGAACATGTCGAGAATTCATCGGAAATACATGTTTTGAGCGCTCCCGAATCCAAAAAAGCATGTTTAGAAGTATGTTAGTGGGTCTAAGTCATTTAAATACCAAACTTAATATTTAAGTTCAGTATCTTCCAAGGATGCGACACGAAGATTGTCAAGAAATTATCTTTACCCTCAACTATCCTTTATATGGAAAATTTTTCGAAAATTTGATTTTTCTCAAAAATTCTAACGATTTTGAATAAAATGCAACATCTTTAAGAAAAGACAAACGACCAGGAAGCGAATGAATTTTCTAGGAACAGCTTCTGAAGACCTCTTCATTCTGGATGACTTCTGTATAATTGGTAAACCGTAAGACATAGGCAAAATTTACTAAAAATATCTGATATGTTCCAATCACATGGCTTTTTCTATATCTCTGCAACAAATTATTGTTAAAAATCTTTTGCTTCCTTTTACTTAATGCTAATCGAGAAAAAATTAGCAGAAATAGTCTTATTACTTACTGTCATGCAAGTAGAAGGGAAATAAGGGAGTAGTACCATAGGCTAAAGTGATAATCAAAAGCTGGTTGCTCTGTGATTGAAGTTCTTTTGTTTCTATTTACAGGAGTTGACAAATTTCTGTATGAGGAGAGTATAAGTTTTTTAAAGCTGAAACCAACAACAAGGAATATCTTAAAAAACGATCCACTCCAAGAAGAAAAATGTATATAATATAAATTGTGTGTTTTAACGAGCTCTACATTTTTGCTATACAAGTTTTTGTCTATCTCTTACGGTTTGCCAGATACACAAAATTCCATAAAATTTATCCAGAATGAAATTCAAGATATACATTTTATTTGCAAGGTAAATATTTTTAATATACGATATTTTAATCTAAATGTCATTTTTGAGAAAATCAAAATTTTCGAAAATGTTTCCATATAAAGAGTAGTTCGGGGTGGAGGGATTTTCTTGAAATGTCGGTGCATGAACAATATCTTCTCTATACACTGTGGCGATGCGCGTGCCGAAATGTGCAAGAGCACCTTGGTAGTGAAAAGAAGCTGGGCCGGTGGGCAGGCTGCGACATGTGCCGGCCGAGTGTCACAGGAAGTACACACACACACACAGCTGCAAGCGGGTCTGCAACTCGAGATGAGCACGCGACAGGCCAGCTGCATCTTCTACATACCTCCTTCCTTCCTAAACTTATCCTTTACTAGCAACGGGTTCTTCTTTGGGATCACGTACTATGTACATAGAGTATAGATAAGGTATTGCACCCAAAAATTCCATACTGAGATTTCACCGCAAATACATGTTTTGAGACCCCCTAAATAAAAAACAAAATTTTTAGAAAAATGTCCGTGTGTGTGTGACTGTAGGCAGCATAGCTCAAAAATGAAAAGATCGTTAAAAACCACACTTGGTATTTAATTTTGGTATCTTCCAAGGATGCGAAACGAAGATTTTCAAGAAAAGCCCTCCATCCCAAACTATCCTTTACATGGAAAAAAGTTCGAAACTTTTGATTTTCTTAAAAATAGCTCTAACGATTTTGATTAAAATCTCGTACATTTAAGACATTTACTTGACAAATAAAATGTATATCTTGAATTTTCTGGGAATAGCCTCTGAAGACTACTTCATTCTGGATGAATTTAACGGATTTTTGCATAACTGCTAAACCGTAAGAGATGGACAAAAACTTACTACACAGAAAATGTAGAGCACATTAAAACACACATTTATGTTATATACATATTTTTCGTGGAGTTGATCGTTTTTAAAGATATTCCTTGTTTTTAGTTTCAGATTTGAAAAACTTACACTTGTCCATACAAACAAAGGAACTTCAGTCACATAGCAACCAGTTTTTGACTATCACTTTAACCTATAGTACTCCTTTGTTTCGCTTTTACTTACAAGGAAGCAAATAATAAGACTATTTCTGCTAATGTTTTCTTGATTAGCATGAAGTAAATAGAAGCCTAAGCTTTTTAAGAATAATTTGTTGCAGAGATGTAGAGAAAGTCATGTGAATGGAAAACATCATATTTTTTTTTCCTTAATTTATTTTTGACCGATCAGCAGTATTGCTTTACAGGCCATTGAGAACAATTAACAATATGACAATAGCAAATGTTGAGGTCTGACCTATAAGGCAAAATGTGTATTTAAATGACATATTCACTGGTGTTAAATAATATTTACTTATAAGTAACAATGAATAATGGACATTAAGTAAAGAATGAAATACAATAATGACAGTAAATGTGTGCTAACAAATTAAATAATGAAAATAAAGCTATTTGTACAAAACATATAAAACATTTGCTACAGTATAATTTATTCAAGGTGAGAAAAGTCGCTGTCATCGAATTGGCTGAGTAGACTGTCCTGGGGTAGTTTCCTTTTTAACCTTGTTCTCTTTTGGGTTTTTGTTGCTATGTGATGTCTGAGCTCCAGAGACTTGAGGAAGTTTATTGTAGAAAGACTGATAGTTCCCTGATGTATTGTTGTAACGGAAAAATTCCTAGTTCTTGATGCAGTTGGTTGTTCCTTACATATCAAGGAGAATTTGTGACAATTCGAATGAGTTTATTTTGTAGGTGAATATGTGTTTTGCTGGCTGCACCCCACACAGGAGCTGCATCACTGGAGCATTCCAGGTGACCTTTGTGTCCAGCAGGACTCCAAGGTATTTTACTGGTGTTTAGTTGGAAGCCATGTAATGGCGGAACATGTTGCTAAGAGTTTAGTGAGAAGATTTTCGACTCAGTTTTACGCAGTTTTCTGTTATCACTGAGTCATAATTCCATTTGTACTGATTAGCCCATGTATTAAAACCTGTTAAGTTATTGAAAGTCTTAGTTCAAAACATTATCTTTGCAGGCATATTACGATTTTCCTTTCTCTGGCAACCATTTATACGAAGTGGAACTATTGCATTCCACCTAAAATTTCGATATGAAGATCTCACCGAAATACATGTTTGAGGTCCCCTATAACAAGCATTATTCAAAATGAAACTCCGGATAAATACCACACATGATCTTCCAAGGATGGGACAAGAACATTTTCAGAAAAACCTGCTGCTCCAATTTCCATTAAATGAATACTTCAAGAAAAACGGCTCTCACGGCTATGCTTAAAATACCATACCTATCTCAGGGTATTTATATAATAGCATTTAGGTGTGCATCTAAATTTTCTGGGAATAGATGTCAAGTCTTGATTTACTCAGAAGGGATTATGGATAACCTTAATAAATAGTAAACGTAATGATACACGTAAAAGCAGTACACTAAAATGTATTTTTCAAAAAACACTAAATTTATTCCAATACCATGTTTGTGATATGTGTCATTACCGAGATATGCGATATTAATGGTTCGAATTGTTCAATAACTTATCTTCTTTTTAAAGTATCTGAAATTTTCTAAGAATAACTTGCAATGTTTGTATAACCACAAAAGCTGTTACTACAAATGCAGATTATTTTAATACACACATTACTTCAAATAATTACTTTCTCTATACGAACTATGTACATAGTGTATAGAGAAAGTATTGCACTCCACCAAAAAACTCGATACCGAGATTTCACACCGGTAATATATGTTTCAGGGTCCCCTGTATACAAAAAAAAATCTGATGTGTACCATTCACATGACTTTCTCTATATCTATGCAACAAATTATTCTTAAAAGGCTTGTACTTCTATTAACTTCATGCTAATCAGTAAAACATTTGCAGAAATAGCCATATTACTTGCTTCCTTGTAAGTAGAGGTGAAATAAGGGACTACCATAGGTTGAAGTGATAATCAAAAGCTGGTTGCTATGTCACTGAAGTTCCTTTGTTTGTATGGACAGCAATTGACAAATTCCTGTATGAGAAATGTATAAGTTTTTCGAAGTTTTTCATAGCAGAAACCAAAAATAAGGAATAACCCAAAAACGACGAACTCCACGAAAAAAATGTATGTAATATAAATTGTGTGTTTTAATGTGCTCTACATTTTTTTTTGCAGTAAGTTTTTGTCCATATCTTACGGTTTAGCAGTTATTCAAAATTTAGTAAAATTCGTCCAGAATAAACTACTCTTCAGAGGCTATTCCCAGAAAATTCAAGATATACATTTTATTTGTCAGGTAAATATCTTTAATATACGAAATTTTAATCAAAATTGCTAGAGCCATTTTTGAGAAAATCAAATTTTCGAAAAAAGTTCCATGTAAAGGGTAGTTGGGGGTGGGGGATCTTTCTCAAAATCTTCGTGTCGCATCCCTGGAAGATACTAAACTTAAATACCAAGTTTGGTATTTTATCTGCTTTTCGTTTTTGAGTTATCGTGTTCACAGACACACGGACACACACACACACACACACACACGGACCTTTTTCCGAAAATGTTTTTTTTAGATAAAGGAGACCCTAAAACATATATTTCCGGTGAAATCTCGGTATCGAATTTTTTGGTGGAGTGCAATACATTCTCTATACATTATGTACATAGTGCCTGTAGAGAAAGTAAAAAGTATTTTCAGAAAAAGGTCCGTGTGTGTATGTGTCCGTGTGTCCGTGAACATGAAAACTCAAAAGTCGGTAAAATACCAAACTTGGTATTTAAGTTTAGTATCTTTCAGGGATGCGACACGAATGTTTTGAGAAAAATCCCCCGACTCCAAACTACCCTTTACATGGAACTTTTTTCGAAAATGTTGACTTTCTAAAAAATGGCTCTAATGATTTTGATTAAAATATCGTATATTAAAGATATTTACCTGACAAATAAAATGTATATTTTTAATTTTCTTGGAATATCCTCTGAAGGTCAATTTTACGCAATTTTGCATAACGGCTAAACCGTAAGAGATGGACAAAAACTTACCACACAACAAATATAGAGCACTTTAAAACACACAATTTATGTTATATACATTTTTTTCGTCGAGTTGATTGTTTTTGAGATATTCCTTGTTTTGGTTTCAGCTATAAAAAACATACTTTTCTCATACAGGACTTTGTGAACTCGTGTCCATACAAACAAAGGAACTTCAGTCACATAGTAACCAGCTTTTGACTATCACTTTAACCTATAGTACCCCCTTATTTCGCTTCTAATAAATGGGAAGCAAGTAATAAGGCTATTTTTGCTAATTTTTCTCGATTAGATGAAATAAATAGAGTAATTTGTTGCAGAGATGTAGAGAAAGTTATGTGAATGGAACACATCAGATTTTTTTTAAGGTATTAGCCATTTACGAGGCCGATATTCTTGGTTTGAGTTTCAACGCTTCG
Source organism: Hymenopus coronatus (assembly GCA_030762935.1). Lineage (NCBI taxonomy): Eukaryota > Metazoa > Arthropoda > Insecta > Mantodea > Hymenopodidae > Hymenopus > Hymenopus coronatus. The sequence continues at coordinate 86,381,494 of CM060887.1, forward strand.
TCATTTTTATTGTTTGGTCAGATTCTTTTGAGATAACGAAGGGTCAGCTGACTGCACGGTAGCTAAATAATGTTGAATGCTTTTTATACGTTTTGTGAGAATCATGCATACATCATTTTCCGACTTGAACTTCCGAATTCAATCAAGGCAAACGTTAGCAGGAATTGTCTTATTACTTGATTCTTTGTAAGTAGAAGGGGAATGCACTAGGCTAAATCATTTAAAAGCTGGTCCTATGTGAAACAATGAAGTTAGGTTCGCAAAAATACAAGAGAGATGAAACGAAACATCACTTCCGATTTGAAAAAAAGTTGTATGCAGTCGAAAATTATGACCAACCACAATGGACTCTACATAAAAAAAACGTATATGACATAAATTATGTGTTTTAACGATATCTAGATTTTTTATAGAATGTTTTTGTCTATCTCTTATGGTTTAACTGTTATGCAAAATTCTGCAAAACTCATTCAGAATAAAGAGGTTTTCTGAGACTACTCCCAGAAAATTCAAAAGACACATTTTATTTGTGATGTATATATCTTTAACATACGGTATTTTAATCAAAATCCAAGCTTCTTGCATGATCAACAATTACGACCTACCACTTAAGAAAAAGTGTACATGAAAATGTAGCTAATAACGACAAGTAGGTATCTCGGAAAAAAAAAAAGTCTATCCAAAGAGTAGTTGAAAGTGGGAAGAATATTTGTGTAGCATTGTATCTTGGAAGACACTGAAAGTTTTGACTTATAGACGTTTTTGTTTGAGAGTTATGCTAATCACAAACAAACAGACATACGCCCGCGCGCTGAGCCGTTTCTATAAATGTTTTCCTTGAAATCAGAGCATCTACCTATATCCCCAGTGAAATTTCGACGTCGAATTTTTGGGTCTTATGTTGTCCACTACCTATACAAAAGTATAAGTACAGACACTTTAAACCACAAACAAGACACATCTCGGCAAAGTTTAACTCAACCAAAAGTGCACTATACATCAATTGTGTGCTTTAACGAAGTCTAGCAGTAGGAACATTTATTATTTATGATATTACAATCAAAATTCTTAGAGCCACTTCTGAGCGTATCAATATTTTTTTAAAACTTTTCCATATAAAGGGTAGTTAGGGGTGCAGGAATTTTATTTTCCCTACTTAATACATAGGTAGAGAAGGTATTTCATTCCACCCTAAAATTCGATACCGCGATTTCACCGGAAATGCACGTTTTAGGCCTCTCTGAGTAAATAAGAAAAAACTTATATTAACGTTATTTACATGTCAAATGAAAGGTATATCTTGAATTTTTAGAGAATAGCCTCTGAAGAACTCCTCATTCTGGATGACTTTTGGATAATTGGTAAACCGTAAGAGGCACACAAAAATGTAGATCTTGTTAAATCTCATAATTTATGTCATATAGATTATTTTCGAGAAGCTATTTGTTTCAGTTTTAGAACACAAACTTTTCTCATACACGAATCTATAAACTCCTGGCCATGTAAAGAAACTAATTTCAATCACACAGCCACCAGCTTTTAAAATAGTTTCGCCTAGTGTATTACTCCCTTATTTCCTTTGTCACTTTAGCCCAGTGCACTCCCTTATTTCCCTCCTACTTACAAGGAAGCAAGTGATAATTTGCTAACGTTTAACTCGATTAGCATCAAGTAGATAGAAGAATAATAAGGGTTTTAACAATAATTTGTTACAGAGATGTAGAGAAAATCATGTGAAAGGAGCACATCAGACATTTTCGAAAATTTTCTCTCTTCCTTAGAGGATGCACAACTTTAACTTTGGTGCTTAACCGAGCTTTCGTAATTGAGCTCTCTCTCTCTCTCTCTCTCTCTCTTTCTCTCTCTCTCTCACACACACACACATCGGCAACTTTTTTCTAAAAATTGTCTTTAAATTAAGGGGATCTATTTATATTTCCGGTGGAATCTGCAAAAAATTTTGGATGGACACAAGACTTTTTCCTGCTTAACAAATCTGGCAGGGAAAGAAAAAATCTGATGTGTTCCATTCACACGACTTTCTCTACATCTCTGCAACAAATTATTGTTAAAAAGCTTATGCTTCTATTTACTTCATGCTAATCAAGAAAAAATTAGCAGAAATAGTGTTATTACTTGCTTCCTTGTAAGTAGAAGCGAAATAAGGGAGTACCATACATAGGTTAAAGTGATATTCAAAAGCTGGTTGCTATGCGACTGAAGTTCCTTTGTTTGTATGGACAGGAACTAACAAATTTCTGTATGAGAAAAGTATAGTTATTCACAGCTGAAACCAAAAACAACAAAATCTAAAAAATCGATCAACTTCACGAAAAAAATGTATACAACATAAATTGTATGTTTTAACGTGCTCTACATTTTTTGTGTTGTAAGTTTTTGTCCATCTCTTATAGTTTAGCAGTTATGCAAAATTTCGTAAAATTCATCCTGAATAAAGTAGTCATCAGAAGTTATTCCCAGAACATTCAAGATATACCTTTTATAAGTCAAATATCTTTGATATACGAAATTTTAATCAAAATCGTTGGTCATTAAGAAAATAAACATTTTCGAAAAAAGTTCCATGTAAAGGTAGTTTGGAGTGGGGGATTTTTCTCAGAATCTTCGTGTCGCATCCCTGGAAGATACTAAACTTAAATACCAAGTTTGGTGTTTTACCGATTTTTCGTTTTTGATTTATCGTGTTCACACACACACACACACACACACGCACAAGGACCTTTTTGTGAAAATGCTTTTTTTTTTTTTTTTTTTTTTTTTTGATACAGGGGACCCTAAAACATATATTTCCGGTGAAATCTCGGTATCGAATTTTTGGGTGGAGTGCAGTACCTTCTCTATACACTATATACATAGTGTAGAGAAAGTAAAAATGACATAAAACGTGTTTTTAACTATTCTACATTTTTTGAGTGCTACGATTTTGACCATCTCTTCAAGTTTACCAGTTATGCAAAAGTCACACAGAATGAGGACTTCGGAGCCTATTCCCAAAAAAGTCAGGATACACACTTGATTTTGTCATAGAAGATATGTGTAGTGTTGTAATCATAATCGTTAGCTATTTTTAAGAAAATACAACCTTCCAAAAGTATTCCACATATAGGGTAGTTTGATACGGAGGATTTTCTTGAAAATCTGCGTTTCGCATCTTCGGATTGGTACTTCAAATACTTTTTTCTCCACCTTTGGCCCTGAGACTTATAACTCCGGTGAAATCTCTACTTACTCTACAGAACAAGGAAAGGAAGGAAAACAGTTTTCTCCTCTATTTTTGTTTTGCGCTTTCTAAGTAACTACCTCTTTTAACACCTTTATCTGATTTTTCCTTATTATATCTGTTTGTCGGCGTGCCCACTTCTTCAATGTTAATTCACCCTCATTTCTTAATGGTTTTACAGTTGAGAAATATGGATCTGAAGCTTCACTAAGATTGGGATCTTGGCACTTCGATACTCAGTCGTATCCAAGCATTTGTCTAATACATTGAAATATACCTTCGTACAAGTTCTGCATTATTCAAACTTGTTCCGTTCAACTTTATGCCAGATAAGGAATTTAAGGAGTCAAGACTGCATGTAAATATATTGCACGTGTGTGCAAATAGTCGCTAGACAATATTTCATGACAAATGTTAACTCGCTTCCTGTGGATGAATGGACTCTTCTCTAAATGTAAACAATGTAGGAAGCAATTGAGATACTAATGTAACAACCAGCGTTAATCGAGTTGTGGATGAAGCTGATTTAGATCACGTTGATGACAGTGACACGCAAAAAGATTATTTTAAGTAAACACTAAATACCAGTAAACATTTTCATGCGGTTGTAAATCACACAACACAAAAAAATGTTAAGCAGCATACACCGAATAAAGTTTACAGAAACTCTATTCAAAAGCATATGTATGTGTTTCCTGAAGCTGTAAGAACATGATGCCGCGACACCTGAAAATTACGGTTAAGTGTCAGTCTTATCTATACATAGTTTTAATAGCAGCCACATCAAACAAAACAAGTGCAAAGTACTCACTGCCATCCTACAATAGCTAAAAAACCATTTAAAACAGGCACCCAAAGTACAAAGTAATCATCAGAAGAATAGCATTACATTATGTGCAAAGGCAACCAAAATACCACATTCACTCAGCTATTACAAACTCTAGACCCTTGATATCTATGTCCTGCAGAAAACACTTCGCTCATCGAGTTATTCCAGAGATGTACAATGAAACAAAATTCCGAGTTCAAATGTGATTTCTGAAGATCGTATACACAGTTGTGATGACGGACTTTTGGATTTCAACAGCATGTGACTATTACCTTATTGTGACGGTGAATTTCATCGATTGGCAACAAACTACAATATAGATGAATCGAGTTGGCTTTTCGAGAATATTAACAATGTTTTACTTTTTCGGCCACTTACATAGAAGGTAGAGGATATATTGCATTCCGTCCAAAGATTCGACACCGAGACTTTGCGGAAAATTCATATTTTGAGTGCTCCCGAATAAAAAAATCAAAACTATCATCGCCCCAACGCAAAATACCCTATACATTGAAGTTGATGAATGGCTCTAACGAGTTTGATTAAAACAGCGTTTATTTAAGAGATTTTAAAGGCATATAAAATGTATATCTTCAATTTTCTAGGAATAATCTCTGAATTCTTCTTCATTCTGGATGAATTTTGCATAACTGGTAAACTGTCAAAAACTTCAAATCAATATCTTAGTCAGAAGCAAGGGATAATAAAAACTCTCAACGACCGAGTCAAACGTATCTGCAGCAAAAACCATTTGGAAAGGGAACTGGAACATTTAAATTCAGCCTTCCAAGCCAACGGCTACTCTAATAAGGAGATACGGCGAACACTTCATCCTAGGTATACTAGCGAAAAAACAGAAAACCGACCAGACACCAAAGCCTTTCTGCCGTATATCAAGGGCGTAACGGAATGCATAGGCAAGCTTCTATGATCCTTCAACGTTGATACCGTCTACAGACCTATTCTAAAAACGAAACACTTCTGCTAAAGACAAACGCTGGTGTTTACAAAATTCCTTGTAGCTATGGCCAGGTTTACATCGGCACTACTATGCGCAGTGTGGCAACGCGGTTAGAAGAGCATAAACTGCACAGCAGACTAGGAGAACTGGAAACATATGCAGTAGCAGAACACACTTTATTGTTTGGACATGACATCAGTTATAAAGACACCGAAATTCTGACTTTTTCCGTTAACTACCATGCCCGTTTACATAGGGAGGCAATAGAAATACATAACATAAAAATAACCTTAATCGAAAGGAAGAAGCTATGCGCCTAAACAAGGCCTGGCTACTAGTGTTGGAAAGCAAACGAACCAGGAGCCAGGAGCAGGAACTAGTCGCCCGAGTGTACTCGGGCGGGGGCAAATCACCACGGTACCTATCCGCTTTTCTCGCGGATTTACCCGTGTGATATACAAGATGTAGTTTTGTGCAAGCGTTTATGTCTGTGTCGAAGTAATGTGGGCAGGGTGTTTCCCTCTGTGCAGCCGGCGCGGGCTGGCTTACCTACCTGAGTGGTCACCCACCCAGAGAGGAACCAGGCCCAATGCTGCTTACCTTGGCCAGCCTGCGGGCTGTCAAGGAAAGCAGTGCCGGCTAGCGGGGGAACTGAAGGGATGTAGGTACGGGGTGGGGGAAGCCAGTGTTGCAGATCTGGTCGAAATGGCAGAAGCAAAACACAAGAGAGCCCACCAATGCACGCGGTCCAATCACAGCACAGAGAGTAGCAGGCTACGCCCACCGGCCTATATAAAAGCGCGGGAGCCAGTGTGGATCCAACGCTGAAGGCAGCTTTCGACGCAGGTTTGTCCCAATACCGCACCTGCAGCAGAAAAGAGCTAATGGCACTGCAAGCAGAGAGGACCCACCGGGGCCGCAGTGAGTGACACTTACAAACCCGAAAGTAGCTGAATGAAGTGGAGATGAAATGAAGAGACCTGAAGATTGTGGGAAATATCCCTAGGATTCGCATAGTGACCCGGGAAAACCGCCGAAAACAGCCCATTGGCGCTGAGGTACCGCCGCACCGTCTCGCAGCGGAGTGCGGAGACGCTCCCGGCACCTCTTCCTGCCACGCCACCTACCCTCTTGGAACAGGTGGCTCTTCCGCCAACAGCCGTCGCCGCCGTGCCGGAACCCACTCGGTTACTGGCCCGGCCTCATCCATCGACAGCCACCGCCGCCGTGCCGGAACCCGACCGGGAACCGCCCCGGCCCCAACCGCCGACAGCCTCCGCCGCCGTGCCGGGAACCGGTCCGGCCTTCTCCGCCGCCGCATCGGAACCGCGCACGGAACCGTCCTTCAACTTCAATCTCCGCCGTGCATGCGGCTCCGCTGGACCCGGGAACCACTCCTACGCAGAGTCACCATGATGGCCCTCATACAGTGGTCATCATAGGGGTCCCCAGGGACCTTCCATCCCGCTTCGTGCTGGATGCCGCACGCCGCGTTTGGCCCTCTGCATGGAAGGCCAACCGCATTACCTCACCTCGGGGACCCACATCGCTGATCCGCCTTCACCTGGGGTCCGCGCCAGAAGCCGAAGCTGCCTTGACATCACGCTTGCCCCTGTTAGGGCAACAGCTAGCAGAAGTGAACATCCGGTCCCCTGCCGACGCTGCTGCACCTTCGGACATCCTTCGGAGGATTGCCACGCCGCACCTAGGTGCCATTACTGTGGGGCAAGCTCACTCACAGCCGCTTGCTCCAACCATGATCTGCGCCGTCGACGCCGCTACTGCGCTACCTGCTCCGGGAACTCGCACTACACAGGACAGGCCAAGTGCCCCCTGTATCCCCGGAGCAGGGCTTCACCTCCACAACAGCCATAGCAGCACCATCTACCTTCACCACCAACTAACTCTTCACCAAACGCTTCACCGATGGACACTTTCCTGAAGGACACCGTGAACTCCATCCAGCAGCACATCGCCGCCACCCTGACGGCTACACACCAACTCGGCCTCCGCCTCGAAGAACTTCAGAGGGTAGCCAATGAACGATTCGCGGCATTGGAGGCCAAGCACCAGGATTCAGAACGAGTTGCAGGTGACAATGGCGAGGTGCTTGCGTCTGTCCAGCGCCAGTTGGAACGCATAGAGAACCACTTCGTCCATCCACCTGCCGGAGCTCGCGGCTGGGGTCTCTTGAGGCTTCGGTCGTGGGTGTCCGAGAGCTGCAGCATCAACTACATCAGTCCATCTCCAAGCAACTACACGACCTTCAGAAAGGACTCAGCTCTGACATCCTCACCTACATCGCTACCGGTCCGGCCCCCAGGGGAAGGAAGAACCGGTAGTACCGACATCACCACAGGGAGAGAGTGGCAGCTCTCCCTTCACTACCAATCCCATTTTCACCAACAAATCCTAACCACCTACAATTTCCTCAACTCCTCACCTATACTTCGCTACGGGGGCCGGCTGGGCCTCGGTCAAGCCGGTCTGCTAGCAGAACTCTCTCCCCTGGCGGCCGCACAGCGGGCCAGTTCACAATCACCTTAGACTGCGCGGGTGCAACAGCGGTACCGCAGCATCCTCACCTTTCAATACCGGGAGACCCCGACACTCCGGGCTTGCCAGCCCGGGTTAGTCCTTAAGGTGGATTTCCCCCCTCCACTTGAAAAAAAAAGAAGCAAAAATTCATTCGAGCTCTGACCAGCCACCGGATCACTTATGATGATGCCAAGCGCAGCCCTTGGCGAAACGTCGGAACTTCAAGACCCAATGGACCATGGCCTACAAGCCCAGAAAAAAAGCTTCATTATCCAAGACGCAGGCCGTGAAAGCCTCACTTTGTACATATATAACGTAAGTTATGCGCTTTAACGACATCTTCTACGCCAAGAGCAAGTGACATGCTGTAGTTTAGGCAACCATAGGTAAAGAGGTGTCTTCTGAATAGATTTCGTGTGCATATCTTACACGCTGTTGCATACATAAGTATAATAATATTGTTGTTGTGTGTTTAAGAACAGCTTAATTCAAAAACGGAATCTTATATAAACATTTTATGTTAGGTGCAGCTTCTTCCAACAAAGCGACATTAAGCGTTTTCATTTAAAATCTCCCCATCGTAAACTCGCTTTATATGAAACAAATTACTTTGGTTCGTGTTTCTTAAAAATGTTAAATGATTATGATTAAAATACTATACACTGAAAATATGTACACGACTAAACATGCAAAACTTATATTTTCCATAAACAGTTTGTGAAATCCTTTTCATTTGAAATTAATTGTATATAATTCTGTAAAACGAGTAAACCATAAGAGCGAGTGAAATACTGCATTAAAAAGCCAGAATTTCATTAAAATATACAATTTATTTCTAACACATTTTCTGCGTCATACGTCCTTTGTGTAGCAATGTGATGATACCAGTTTTTATCTGGAGGGGATTTCAACAATACATATTGTAATACATCTCTTTATTACAATTTCTGTTGTTTATAACACATGCCTAATTCAATTTTATCTCCCGTCGCTGTAAGTTCGTTCAACTGCTTCGGCTGTCTCTCTAATCCAAGTATACTCCATGAAGTCGCTATCGGAAAATGAACTCTGCAACTCTGGTAGATGCGCCTGATCATGCAGCCTGAAATCTTACTGTACGTGTTCCTCATACGCCTTATTACATACAGGTGCAACAATGCATGGAGCTCAGAAAGGAAGCCTCGCTGGGGTTCGAACATCACTAGGCCAAGAGGAACTCAGATTAGACCTATTGTACTGAGTTGAGCCCAGAAATTCCAAGGGCCGGTAACTTGCGTGGCAAGTTCTGCGGTACAGTAGATAGGGTCAGGCGTTTGTTCGTCGTCATTCTCGCAAATTCAAGAAACTAAGATGGGTGGGAACATGGTTCCAAAATGTTCTATTGAATATTTACAATGTCATAAACTACTCTATTTGAATGCATTAGAAATAAAAGCTATTTTATTCTATCACACTCATTCTTTTTCCTGTGCATTAGAAATGTATGACTTACATCTCAAATAATAAACTGAACATGAACAAAATACGAAAAGACACAAAGTACAAACTTTTCTAAACGGCAAAAGGAACGGCATCATTATATAGGTTAGTTAAAAGTCCCGTGCAATCTACAGATATTTACTCTTAATCAATTAATAATATAAAACTCACACAATGTTGTATCGAAAAATAAATGACTTCTCACAATTTAATCTTTTGCTTACTTTTGACGATATAAGTTGTTCCCCTAGCTGTTACATAAACAACTGTCTTTATAATAGATTACTCTTTTATCTACGATATGTTAATATTAGTAGTACTTGCTTCCTTGTAAGTAAAGGGCCGTGGGGAAAATCTCTTAAAAGCTGCTAAGTGAAGCAACTGAAGTCTGTTCGCTTTGCATGGTGTACAGTAAATCAATAGAAAGAGACGTCACTTCCCGTTTAAGAAAAGTTTAAGTAGTTTAAAACTGAAGCCAATAACAAAGAATATCTCAGAAATGGTCAACTCCACAAATAATAAAAAAAAAAAAAAAAAAAGAATAAAAAAAAAAAAAAACTGCATATGACATATAATATGTGGTTTAACGAGATCTGCATTTTGGTGTATTTTGTCTATCTCTTACGCATTCTGCAACTCATCCAGAATAAAGAGGTCCTCAGAGGCTATTCCCAGAAAATTCAAAATATACATTTTATTTGTGACGTAATGTTAGAGCCATTTAAAAAAAAATTGCACAAATTTGTCCATGTAAAGGGTACTTTGTGATAAGGGGATTTTCCTGAAAATCTTCGTGTCGAATGCCTGGTATTTACTAAAAATAAATACCAAGTCTGGTATTTAACGGTGTTTTCGTTTTTGAAGTACGTTGTCTACAGATACACACAGACACACACGCAGATAATTTTTTTTTAAGACTCAGGGAGACCTTAAAACATATATTTTGCGGTGAAATCTCGACATCGAATACAATACCTTCTCTATGTACATTATATATATATATATATATATATATATATATATATATATATATATATATTGGCTTAGATAGAGAAAAATATGGTCTGAAGTTAGAAAAGAGAATGCGCAAAATGTTACCAAGATTGTTATCTCGTGTTATGTCAAGCTTTTAAATGTATAATTACAGAAAATCGCTGTTACACAACTAAGCATTTGTACACATGATTTTTAAAATTACTAAAATCCTATGTTCCCTAGTGAAAAAGTACACAAACCATCTAGTATTCCTAAGATTTGATTCAGCAGACAGGCTAACACTGTTTGTTGTCTATGGTGGTGCGAACACGATCTGCTGTCACGTACAGGAGATCTTGACATTCCTAATTTAGATGGTGTAGATACACCTGACATCCTAAACACCTTTATTAAAAATCTGATGTGTTCCATTCACATCACTTTCTCTACATCTCTGCAACAAATTAATGTTAAAAAGCTTATGCTTCTATTTGCTTCATGCTAATCGAGAAAAAATTAGCAGGAATAGTTTCATTACTTGCTTCCTTGTAAGTAGAAGCGAAATAAGGGAGTACCATACATAGGTTAAAGTGATATTCAAAAGCTGGTTGCTATGTGACTGAAGGTCCTTTGTATGGACACGAGTTGACAAATTCCTGTATGAGAAAAGTATAAGTTTTATAAAGCTGAAACAAAACACAAGGAATATCTAAAAAAACGATCAACTCTACGAAAAAAAATTATGTAACATAAATTGTGTGTTTTAACGTGTGGTAAGTTTTTGTCTCGCTCATACGGTTTAGCAGTTATGCAAACTTACGTACAGTTCATTCTTCTTGATTCCCGTCCTTTCTTAAGAGGACTTTTTAAGACTTCATATGCAGTGGAACTTTTAAAACTGAATAAACCTTGTAACGCGTATATTAATGCACTTAACATGCTGAAACAACCATATACGACCTAATTCGCGCGGTCTAGGCCTCGTATACGCATCTTGAGAATATACAACTAATTAAATAATACTTGAACCGATAGGGGTGTGCCTAAAATACTACCCTGGACCTATATGCGACTAATAAATGCGGAAACTTACAAAATGAGCGAAAATATGGCGAAAATCGGATTTTTCTAGGGAAAGGTAAATGCACTAACATGTTGGATGACTTTGATACATAAATAACAGGGAAATGAATGAGGAGCTTCTAACTTCGCATGTAAAATATTAGATTAAAGGAAAATATAAGGATTTATTTGTACACAAATATATAGAGGATAAAAGAATATTAAAACAGACAAAAGCATGCGTCTGACATTTAATTTAACTTCTTAAAACCTCTAAAATATGGACGTCTGTACTAGCGGAAGAAAATGTATACAGTTGGTCTGGCTGTTATATTTCTATGGTGGGTGTGGAAGCAGAACATATCTGAAAATGATGATGCGAGAATAGACATGCTGAAAACTGGCTTTTTAGGAGTATGTTAAGTAGCTTCATATGAGGCTGGGAGGAACATGCCTGAGGTTAAAACATGAAAACCACGCGAAGGTCGTAAAACAACAGCGGGGAAATGAATGATGAACTTTCAACTTGCTTAATCCTGGATTAAATGATCATTTATGCGGATAAAAGAATATGAAAGCTATAAAATGTATTAAAACAGCAAAAAAAAAAAAAAGCATGTGTCTGATATATTTAACGTATTAAAAACAATGAAAAAGATATTAAATACATGCGTTAACTCGAACACAAAACACTGAAAAACTATGAAATGACAAGTCTTAAGTCACGTGACCTTCTAATCGATCCGTGCTGCTGCCAATGGCGAGCAGTAGCAGTACTTCTTGTTGATGGTTGTGACGTATGATTTCTTACTTGTTTACATTGTAACGGCTTTACTTATTTTCAATATACAGTTTTATATTTGACACAATTATTTACAACTTTACTTAGAGGAAATCAAGAATGGATTCTGCTGAAAGACTATCACTGAACATTTGAACAACCATGTCCGATATAGGTATAAAGAATGTTGGTAATTAGTCTCTAAATGCTCAAATACTCATGGGAGCTTTGAACTGAAAAACTACAGAAAAAATCTGATGTCTTCATTCACATGACTTTCTCTACGTCTCTGCAACAAATTATTGTTATAATACTTATGTTCTTATTTACTCAATGCTAATCAAGAAAAAATTAGCAGAAATAGTCTGACCACCTGCTTCCTTGTAAGTAGGAGCAAAATAAGGGAGTACCATAGGTTAAAGTGATAGTCAAAAATTGGTTGCTATTTGACTGAAGTTCCTTTGTTTGTATATATAGGAGTTGACAAATTGTTGTATGAGTAAAGTAAGTTTTTTAAAGCTGAAATCAAAAAGAAGGAATATCTAAAAAATAATCAACTCCACGAAAAAAATGTATATAACATAAATTGTATGTTTTAACGTACTCTACATTCCTTGTGCGGTAAATTTTTGTATATCTCGTACGGTTTGCCAGTTATGCAAAATTCATTAAAATTCATCCAGAATAAAGAAATCTTTAGAGGCTATTCCCAGAAAATTCAATATATATCTTTTTTTGGTCCATCTCTTACGGTTTAGCAGTTATTCAAAATTCCGTAAAAGTCATCCAAAATAAAGTAGTCTTCATAGGCTATTCCCAGAAAATTCAAGATATACATTTTATTTGTCAGGTAAATATCTTTAGTATACGAAATTTTAATCAAAATCGTTAGAGCCATCTTTAAGAAAATCAACATTTTCAAAAAAAAGTTCCACGTAAAGGATAGTTTGGGGTGGGGGGATTTTTTTTCAAAATCTTCGTGTTGCATCCCTGGAAGATACTAAATTTAAATACCAAGTTTGGTATTTTACCGACTTTTCGTTTCTTGAGTTATCGTGTTCACAGACACACTGACACACGGACCTTTTTGTGAAAATGCTTTTTTTGGATACAGGGGACCCTAAAACATATACTTCCGTTGAAATCTCGGTACCGAATTTTTGAGTGGAGTGCAATACCTTCTCTTTACACTATGTACATAGTGCTTATAGAGAAAGTAAAAATATATGGATCTTACTTGTAACTTATAACTATTTCCTTGATACTTTTTTCATAGAGATAGCATTGACGACGTCAGCGAAGTCGATATGACGAAGCACACCAGACTCGATGCAAGGAATTGACGTAGCATTGCACCAATATTAGGATAAACAGCCAAGAGTGTTTTGTATAGATACAGCAATGACATTTCTCTATCTAAATTGTCCTCACTCATATAGCATCCCCTATGTTTGTTTTGTGTCTAACTCATAGAGCTTAGTAAGAAAATCAAAATTAGCAAACAATCCTTCATACGCAATACATCTACGTTTCAGTTCTTGATACAACCTGTAATTAATCACATTGAAAACATGTATTCTGTAATTGTCTCTGCCAAAAGAAAAGAGAAATGGGTCGAACTGTGCAATCAGTTCTAATTATATGATATATTGTTAGAACCAAACCAAATGGCAAACCACGCATAGCGGGGGATTTTACTGTTGCTACTAGACGCTTCAGAAGTTCCTTCAATACTTGATTTCCACTTCTGTATTAAGCCATGTCCTAGTATGTGCATCATTTATAATCCATTTAGCGGGATCATTACATGGTTTGACAAATTCACTATTTTCATGTCCTCTTGAATCAGCTTCACGAAAAAAGTGTATACAATATAAATTGTGTGATTTAATGTGCTCTACATTTTTTGTGTAGTAAGTTTTTGTCCATCTCTTACGGTTTAGCAGTTATTCAAAATTCAGTAAAATTCATCCAGAATAAACTACTCTTCAGAAGCTATTCCCAGAATTCAAGATAAATATCTTTATTATACAAAATTTTAATCAAAATCGTTAGAGCCATTTTTGAGAAAATCAAAATTTTCGAAAAAAGTTCCATGTAAAGGATAGTTTGGGGTGGGGGGATTTTTCTCAAAATGTTCTTGTCGCATCCCTGGAAGATACTCAACTTAAATACCAAATTTGGAATTATACCGACTTTTCGTGTTCACAGACACGAAAGTGAATAATTAAGCCCGCACACGGAAATAATTAAAGTAGTGCGGTCCAAATGCATCCTTCCCTGAAAACAATCCGAGACCTACAATGGATGGGATAAGGTTCTTAAACGGTATCTCTAAGAGAAACAGCATTTCTTTTGAAGTAATTATGCCGCTCAACCGTCAATAGACCTTTGTCTGAGCTTCTCTTCAGCAATGATTTTCGGCTTAGAGATTAGTTTAAAGCAGACCAGTAAGTAAACACAAAGTTATATAACATTCTCAACGTTTATTAGAATGAGATATTTAATTTAAAAAAATAGGCAACAAGTACTAAATAAATGCGCTGAAAGGAAGGATAAGCAGTGGACCGCGTCATCTTCTAAAACACCATAAACCAACACTATTGGCACTAAGTTTTAATTGTTTTCGGTAAAAATATGTACCAGCATGTCTATTTAACGTATTCTTTGAGTAGCTGTAAGTTATCCTTTATCATCTTAAAGAAATGCATGTCTTAGATCTCTTGTAGAACCCCCAGTTTACGATTCCGTACTCTCTATTCCAGTAGTTAGACATTACTAATACAATGTGATTACGGGGTTTGGATGAATGTATTTCACAAAGTATTACATGCAAAATAATGAATGATACTTTGTATGAAACAGCACATTTTCAAGTTTCTTACATATCTTTACAAATGTGCTTTCCTCGTGTTACACGACACGCGTCTATACGGTAGTCAGCTTCGGCCTATACACGTGTCCAGCATGTCCCTCGATGTTCGCCAGCACAGCAGTGAGTTCAACCAATGTTGTCGGCAATGGCGGTACGTACACATTATCTTTCACGTATCCCCAAAGAAAAAAGTCACAAACTGTAAGGTCGAGGGGCCATCTGAAGAGTGCCACATCGCCCAATTCATCTGTTATGAAGCTCCTCGTTCACATGGCGACGCACTTCTTTGTGCCAATGAACCGGAGCTCTATCCTGTTGGAATATGCAGTGTTTTTTTTTTTTTTTTTTTTTTTTTTTTTTTTTTTTTTTCAGGAAAAAGGGAGAGCCCGCAAATGTTACTATGTGACACAGCACAGAAGACATTACTCTTTGGAGAATATCCTTCAATCTCCATTGTAACATTGGGATTTACCGGTCCTTGTGACTATTCACTTTACCGTTTAGGTGGAATGTCGCCGAAGTCTTATCCGAGTACGCCGAAACACTTGTGACTACACTGTCACAACCTGAGTAGCCCTGGTTGGACAATTTGCCTGAACGGATAGGAGATCGCTCTCGAGATCCGCCCGTGCCAGAAGATTCGGTTGAAACCTCATCACTGGTGGGGAAATTCATCTTCCATTGCTTCCTGGAAACATACACAAAATTTGCATAAGTCGTTTGGCCGTAAAGGTTGTAACAGTTGTATGCGATACGATTTCTGTTGCAATCGTTTACGCAGAATCTTCCACACAGTTGCCTGAGGAATGCCCAGTTCACGACTTGCAAGACGTGTGGATTTCTTTGAGCTACGAAGGAACACATTTTGTTCTCTACTGTTTCCACAGCGATAGGTGGTCGCCCGGAGCTTTTTCCTTTACAGAGGCATTCTGTGTCCTTCAACTGTCGATACCATCGCAAAATGCTTTGGTGGGTTGGTGGCTTTCCGTTGTACTGTCTTTGGAATGCACGCTGCACGGTAGTGAGGGATTCTGTCTTCTCATATTGCAATACACAAAATGCCTTCTGTTAATTAGTCGCAATTTTTAAACTCTTATCGCCACCTGATAAGTCACATCCAAATTTACAATGGCATAAACAAAACTTTGAAGTAAGCTCTTTCAATTCTTTATTAGTATAAATGGGTGGGCATTACATTTTGGAAGCTGTAAGACGTCAAAACCTGATGCATCATTTGTGATCACCGTGTATAATGTAGTTTTCAAGCACTTTGATTGCGGTATATGTACGTGAAATAATATACCTTTTTAAACTGACAAACTTGGTTTTAATAATTGATAATAATTCGCGAGGAATTAGTGCGTATGCTGCATTGTGTATGTATTCGGCTTCATGCCCACTTACGTCACAGGCGGGCAGCCAGCCAATAGCAGCTTCTCAATTCGGAGTGGCTCACCTTTAGTTCTATCCTATTGGGTGCACAGTTACGCGAAGATATAAATGCGTGGTTTATTCCCGCCATGTTGAAAAGGCGATTGTAATCCTCAAGGTTTCCGGAACGAAAAAAGTACCCTTGAGATTTCACGCGAGCCTTAACTAGAAGAAACTCAGACGGGTAATGGTCTGAGCTAGATACTTCAGCGAAAGCACTTCCTAAAGTTTTAGCCACGTCAAGCGGATCAACAATGGCACCGGCAGGTGTTTTGAAACCAGCGATTACATATTGGTCGATTTTTCGGTCACATGCCTCAACTTATTCCATACAACAGAGGAAGGTATATATCGATTAAATGAAGCTACAAACTTGATCCATGATTTTTTTTTTTTTTTTTTTTTTTGGCTATCCTTAATAACTTGTCTAGATTTGGCAAGCATCTTTGTATAGTGTATGAGGGGATCCAGTGTAGAAGTTGGAGAGCCCCGAACCGATTGGAAGTACTGATCGGCGAAGATGGTTGTCCTCAGAAGGGGTTATGCGTGCAGAGTGGCATGGACTTGGATGTTTTGAGTGCAGACGTGACACTTTCTTATGGGAGACGGTTCTAACATAGCAGGTCTTGAAATGTTTCTCAGGTGCAGAATACGCTGCGGTTTTGTCAGTCTTACTCCCAGAGGTCGACGGTTGGGATTATAATGGTGCTCAACTACGCTTTGAATTGGCGGATTTGGCAGATGGTGATACTGACGTATGCGTAGTTTTTGAGGTCTTCGGTAGAGGTCTGGCGACGATAATCGTTTCTGCAATTGTGGCACCGTTAAGATCGCAGGTCTGTGTTGCAAATTCCCGCCTGGGCACCGGTTTAGTTGCAACAGAGCTATAAGAACCGAACCGCAGGATACGCAGGAGCTTCTGGGCTTCCGAGTACACCTGCTCGTTCACCCGCTCTCTTCCCTAAAACGGGGAAAGTCGTGGCAACTAGATAGATGTTCAGCATTATAAGATGGAGTTGGGTTGCACTTCCATGTGCAACCGTCTCCACAGTTGACACATGTAGACTGATCACGGCAATACTCGCTGGTGTACCCAAAGAGGTGTCACTTATAGCACCTGAGAGGATTTGGGATATATGTCCTAACTTCGATGGCTTTGTACCCTGTCTTAATCACTTGGGGTAGATGTACCCGATTAAAAGTAAGGAACAGGGTACGGGTAGGCAAGAATTCACCATTGATCTCCCTGTATACAGCAGTAAGCCTTGTGTCGCAAGATTCTCCTGAATTTCCTCATTGGAGAAATCGTTCAATGCGCGGGTGGTGATAACGCCGCACGAAGAGTTTAAAAGTCTTATGCATCTCGACCTTAACCCGGTAGCTACCCATCATACTGGCAGTTTGCCTGCCTGGGATGTTGATAATGCTTCAACCAGGAGCGAGTTATTACGAAATCGAACGCACGACTTCGCTGGACCAGCTATCTTATCTAGGCCCTTTTGAACCGAAAAAAATGCCTACATTTATCACTAAGTAACGAGGACCACTGGACTTCACTACTTCTTTTCCGAACTTTACTTCTTTTGTGCCATAAATTGTGGTCTTAATCCATTCCCCAGTGCACGCAGCCCAACGAGGGCTAACAGGGCTACACAATTGATATAACAGGTTCGACGTACCATTCACCTTGGAGTTTGGTATAGCACCTAGTCTTGACCGTCTGACTAGGGGTGGATTCAACCCTAGCCACCTGTTTAGGCGAAGTAGAAACCGAAATGGTGTATAAAGTTGCGTACATTCCCCAGTCACTGAAAGACGGCAGCCCAGATTCAGACATGCAACCCGCAAACAAGGATATCGCTTTCAACTGACACGATTCTCCCTGCACGGCCTACTCGTGGGTGGGTGTTTTGGCAGAATGACTCCCTCCCAGACGCCAGACGCAAAACTGGTCGATCGGGGCATGCCCCGGTCGTGTGTCGATGCCGCAGTACCCAGCCGCATGGCGGCTTTACCTGCGAAATGAGCAGTTGTATAGGTCTACTGGTTTTTGTGTGGTGTAGGAGCGGATGTATGTGCTTACTGAAGGATAAATTTTTGGTACGGGGAACTTTGTAGGGAGAGGACACGGCCACGGGCGCTTGCGCGGGCCAATCAGGAGGCCGCGCAGTTTTCTCCCGCCTGGAGCAGAATTAATTGTTATAATTTGGATTTTGCGTTCACCCGTTATGAGGACGACACGCTTTATTATTTTTACCCCGTTTTGGTTACGGGTTAAGGTCGCTTTGCCCTTTAGGTTCAATTTAATGTATCTCAGGGGAGGGGGCGTGGCTAACCTAGAGGGCCAATGGCGTCTCTCGGCAGGCGGAAAGAGGGCAGGCGACGTACCTCTCTGGGATCATAATTTCCCAGAGAATTCACCAGTTGATTGGGGTGGGTTGGAATTTTGTCGTACAGTGAACGGGTCCTCGTTGTGATGAGGTCGACAATGTACGGGATACCGGAATGTTCATGAAGGATATGGGCGGGAAATCTCCAGCCGGTACGGTAGATCATCCGTAGTGCCCGGTTCTGCAGCGTCTGGACCCTGAGGAGCACGTAATTAGCTACGGTCCCCCAGACTTCGCAGCCGTACAGAACCAGAGGCGGAATGATCGCCCGGTACAGCTGAAGCTTTAGGGTAAGGGGCATGCTCTGTGAATTGAGCATGGGGTAAAGCTGCCTGAGAACAGCATGCCCTAGGTTCACCTTGCCCCTGACATGCGGAGTGAAAGTCAGCCGTCGGTCCAGCGTCACTCCGAGATACTTCACCGTGTTCACCCAAGGGATTCTACGGTGCCGTAAAACAAAGTTCTGCTGAAGCCGATTTCTAATGGTTTTCGCCAGGAGAATCGCAGAGCTTTTCTCCGGGCTAATGGCCATTCGCCATTTCTCACTCCACCTGCCAATGGCATGGAGGTGGGCTTGAATTTGCCGAAAGCTGTACCTGGTGTTCCGGTTCACAGCGAAGATCATGAGATCGTCCGCGTACTGACATGTGTGTGTGCTGGGGTGGGTGGGGATGTCGGCCATGTAAGCTGCAAAGAGCGCCGGAGACAGCACGCTACCTTCCGGCACTCCCGCGCCAATGGGCCGCTCTGTCGAAAGTGCCCCCTCCACCTTTACTCGGAAGATTCTATTCTGAAGAAAGGAAGCTACCAAGGAAATGTATAGAGAGGGAATTTCATGTTCTATGAGTTTATAGATGAGCCCATCATGCCACGTGGTGGCGAAGGCTTTTTCCACGTCCAGCAATACCGCAACCGTTTTAGACCTCTCCTGGAAAGCCAGGGAGGCCTTCTCGGCCACACGCAGTAGTTGCACGGTCGTGGAGTGTCCAGGGCGAAAACCAAACTGATGCTCAGGTAGGAGGCCTCCTTCCTCGAGGTGAGGGCCGAGGCGGGCAAGGAGCAGTCTCTCGAATACTTTCGAGATGACTGGCAGGAGGCTGATGGAGCGGTAGCTGGCCGGGAAAACCGGGTTCTTCCCCGGCTTTAGAACGCATACCACACGGGCCTCCTTCCACGTAGCGGGAAAGTGGCGCATATGTAAGCATGCATTATAAATCCGGGTCAAATGAAGTACGGCTTTTCGGGGAAGGTGCTGGAGCATTTCCGCTGTTACACGGTCCTGTCCAGGGGATTTTTTGGTTTTTAAAGAACGGATTTGGGTGGCTACTTCCTGTGGGGTAGCTACAGGGACGTGAAACTCCTCGTCGTTTGCGGGCGGGGCCTCTAGGAAGCCCTCTACCGCCCGCTCGACGAGTTCAGTTTGGTCTTCGTCCTGGGGCTCTTCTCTGGGCTGGAATTGGTTTTCCAAGTAGTCTGCAAATGCATCTGCTTTATCCCGGGGCTCGAAGGCAAGATGGCCCCGGGTGCCATGGATAGGATGCCGGTATTCCAGTCTGTCTTTCCGCAGGCCACGGACTATTCGCCAAGGTTTCCTCTCATGGAGGTTAACATGCCTTAACGTATGCTCCCAGGCCTCTCTACGGTGTGCTCTAAGGAGACGACGGGCCAGGGATTTGAACCTCTGGTGTATGTCTCCTATCCTGGGATGGCGAAATCTCTGCCATAGCTTTCTGACAGCATTTTTTGCTTTAATAAGCTGTCGTAAATGTGTAGGAACAACGGAAGGTTGAGGTATTTCGAAAGGAATGCGGTGTGTGTGAGCACGGACCGCATTTAGGACTGTGGTTGAGAACTGCGCGGCCGCTGCCTCGAGAGCCTCTATCGAGTCTATTCGAGGGTTAGCGTCCACAGAGTTCTGGAGGGATTGCACAGCAGCATCCCAGTCGACTTCTTCTGTCCAGTCTGGTATGACCAGAGCTGTAAGTGAAACGTCGGAGTCGACCACAACTGGGTTGTGGTCGGAGTCCAGCGCGTTCACAACCGAGAGATCCAGATGAAATGGAATGTTTTTGGTGACCATGAAATCAATGACGTCCGCCCTGCCGCGTGGCGGGAAGTTCGTTGGACCTCTCGGACCGTGCGCGAAGAGGGCCGGGTCCCCGCTGATGAGGCGGTAGAGTCCGCGGCCCTTTCTGTTCTGGGTGCGGCTGTTCCAGTGTGGATGCTTCGCGTTGAAGTCGCCTGCGATGCAAACTCTGTGGTCGAGGTTGAGGAGTGCCTTCAGGTCCGCTTCATAGAAGAGGCCGTCCGGCGGGTCATAAACCGCTACTAGCACTATTTCCGACCCCCCCCAAGGAGATCCTTATGGCGGTCGCCTCCAAGTGCTGTAGCGGGGGAATGGTAATAGGAGTGTGAGTAAGGTGATTTTTAATATATATAGCCGTACCACCGCCCTGTCGGCCGGGTCGATCTGTCCGATGGGCGACGTAACTTGGCAGATAGAATGGAATACCAGCGTGCAGATGTGTCTCGCAGACCATTAGGATATCAATCCCGTGATCATCTACAAACTCCAAGATGCCCGGCCGCTGTTCCCGGACTCCGTTTGCGTTCCAGATCTACGCGTTCCAACTCGCAAAGATCTACGGGTTCTAAGCGCCGCCATTACGAGCTGGAGTCAGGGAAGAGCAGTCGGGCCGTCTCATGCATAATGGTGACCTTCTGGAGGGCGGGGATGTGGGGGCTTGTCAGTTGATCCCTGCAGCGCTTTAATATGGGGAGGGATCGCGATATGAGGTCGGCAAACCAGGCTGAGAGCTCGGAAAACTCGGTCATATCAGCAGGCACGGAGAGGTTCTCCCAAGGAGAAGCGACTGCCTGGGCAGTGGCTGGAGCAGCAGCTTCGCTCTCATTGGTCGAGCCAATAGGAGCTGCTTGCTGCTTTGGAGGGGGAAGCTGCGTGGTCGCTTGGCTGGGCTGGCCGCCCGCGATCAGCGGGGCAGCTGGCTCGGCTGTTGCGGCCGCAGGTGCCGGGGTTTTGTTTGCCGCATGTGCCGGGGTTTTGTTTGCCGCAGCGGCGGTCTGAGCCACGGGCTTCTTGGGAGGCCGTGCCTGTTTCTTGTTCTTCTGTTTTGGTCGCTGCTCCCTGGGGGGCGCAGGAGGGGTAGTGACCTGAGTTTCCGAGCTCTCCGTCTGGTTTTCTGGTACCGCCAGCGTTGCCTCAGCCTGTCGAAGCACTTCTTCGTGCCTCGACATAGCGTTGGCAAAGCTGGTGCCTGGACGCACATTCGCAGGGTTTTTGATGGCTCTGCCCTGCCTTACCTGGATTAGCTCCAGTTTTTTGGGGCAACCGCCATAGATGCCTATATGGCGCCCCCCACAATTTGCACACTTGGTTGCCTCTCTGGGGTGAGGGCAGTCTTTTACTTGGTGCTCACCTGCACAGCGCAAGCAAGCGGTCTTCCGCTCACACGCGTGGCTAGAGTGGTGGAAGCGCAGGCATTGATAGCACTTTGTGGTCACTTTGTCAATCTCGGGAATTCCCTCCCCATCTTTTTCGACGATTACCAAAAATAGGGGCATCTTGACCTTAGTGGGCTCAGCACCCTCGGGTCGGGAGGTTTTAGTCAGTTGGATAACGGTCCGCGGATTGATTCCGTGTTCCTCCGCCAGGCCAACACGGATGTCCTCGGGGTCGGTGTCAGAGTCAAGTCCTCTGATCACTCGTCGGACTAAGTTCGGTTTCTGGAGGGAATATGTGTGAAACTGAATTTCACACTTCCTCAGAACCTCCCTCGCCTTCTCGTGATCGTCGGGGTTCTTGGTTCTGATTACAACACTTTTGGGGTATCGGGTGGCCTGGTACTCTTCTGAGAGCGCTGCCCGTAATTCCCTCATGACTTTTACATGGTTGGGAAACGGGTCGGCCAAATAGGCGGTATTCTTCCCGCCCGTTGTGAGCGATGGCTCTCAGGAATGGTTGATGCTGCAGAGGTGGGGGAGGCGCGCCCCTCCGGCTTTGAACCGGAGGTCTTTCGGCGCCTGTGGACCACCGTGGTAAAGCCTTCTTGATCACTTGTGCCCTCAGGCACCAGGGTAGACTGGGCCTTGGAGGGGACGGAGGGGGCAACTGGTGTGGAAGTGGGTTGTGCCACTTCCGGGGTGAGAGGGACCGCGGTCCCTTGGTTGATTAGGCGGGAAGACTTCTTCTTACCAGAAGTCTTAGTTTTGCCCTTAAGGGCTAAAGCCCGTGGGCCGGGGTTTGATTTTGAGGAGGAGGAGCTTGGGCCGGGAGTGCTCATTTTGTCAGGTATTACCTTGACGTTGGTACTCGGCTTGTCGGTGTCGTGTGCGGGTGCCATTCGGCTCCTCACAGCGGGCCGGACGTCTTGCGACGCGCCGATTGGGGCGAACCCCGGGTCCAAGCCTAAGCCCGGACTCTTGGCCGTGGCCTTGTGAGCCCGCGGTAACGTCAGTACGTCAGTCGGTTCCAAGTACGTCTGAAGTACGCAGTGCAGCTCAGGAGGCGAGGGAAGAGAAAGTCGTCGCTCTCTTCCAGGGCAGGTTCCGGCCGGTCGAGCTGGTGTCGGCAGCAATTTAGGGGATGGCGCTGGTGGAGAAGCCGACGAGCTTCCTCCAGGAGGCACGTTAGCGCAAGTGTTGTTCTCCAGTTGTTGGGAATCTCCGGCGGATACGGCCGGAGGGAGACAAGGCTAGAAGAGGGGCACTGCCCACTGCCAGTCTCCGCTAGGGGCGCTGGTGTGTGGTACTTCCACTGAAGACAGCTGTCTCACTGGCGTGACCTCGCAGGCATTTGCAGGTGCTCTTCCAAATAAGATCTGGTAGAAGGCCAGGTCTGATTTCCTCCTCGGTCAATCGACGAAATGTGCGTGCGCGTGTCTCCCTCCCCATTCTGAGGTTGCTCAAATGAAGGAGTGAGCGTTGGCTCGGGAAGCAAAGTCGTATCTACCGAGTAGGCCTCTGGGGGTGGGAGCTTAAGGGGGAGGGAGTGGGGATTTCCTATACATCTTTTAGATATATAGGAATACAATGGTCAAAACAAACATATGTTCGTTCATTCAATAACGTTTGCATTTATAGAGTGCAACTACTTCTTCGCTTCTGAAAATTCCAAAAGAAAAGAGCAAGAAACGAGATTTATTAAATCACTGACTATTGGGTAACTGGAACAATAGGTATTGCCAAGTTTGATTGATGGGAATAAGGTGTGAGAAGACATTTCAATGATCATGAACATGCAAAACAGCTGCACTCATTTCAGTACAGGATTTAAAGGACAGCACATTACAGCTTCTTGCGCAGGTGAAATCCAAGTCCTCTGTTTACTATTTTCAGCCGATTTTTGTAAGGTTTTAATAAGCAGCAAAATTCCAAGGAATAAAATAATCCAGCTTTGCGATGATAGCTGGAAAAATATTGTGTAAATCAACTCTTACTTATCTACCTCCGCTATATGAATCTACCCTACAATCCATCCATTCTGATGAGATAACCGATTCACGTGACCGCTACCTAGTAAATTTCATGATTGGTAAGCTACATTCAGAACAACCTGAAAACCCTCATCTTCAGACGCACAAAGAACCTACTAGAGAAAACCACCGACGATAGCAAGATTGTTAATGGTTCGCTGTGGCTAGGTGCCATCTAAAATTGAACATAATTTTGCAAGGTGATTGTATTACTCACAGATGCGGCTTCATTTAAGCTGAAAAGAGCAAAGGCCCTGCAGGTGCTTTATACAAATCTAATGCACATAACTTGTTTAGCAAACGTACTACACCTTGTTTTTTTTTTTTTTTTTTTTTGGTAGTGTTTAACGCCCGCTTTAACTACTAATGGCACCACAGGCGGTGACACTGATGATACATGAATGATGGAGCACCGGTGGAATGCGATGCCGGGGGAAACCGAAGTACCCGGAGAAAACCCGCCCCAGCGTCGTTTTTTCCACCACAAATCTCACATGCGGTTGCTTGGTGAGAGTCGAGTGGTCTAACCACTCGGCCACGGCGCGGCCCTACACTGTGTTGCAAAAGAAATGCGTGCGCGTTTCCGTTGTTAATGATTTAATGCAAGTCGGGGAAAAGTATTTCTGAAAGCAAAAACTCGTATCCAGTTCTTCAAAGAGTCTCTCTCTGAAGTGCTTCTGCTTACTGTATCTGTCCTAACTAGGTGGGTCGTGGTTATCTATAGTTTCGTTTTATCACCAGCATTTCCACGTGATAAAAGAAGTGATTGCAAAACTTAAAAGATAATACTGCATGTGTCCGCGATGCAAAATGTGTGTTTTAAAGTCATTTCATTTATCAAGATGTGAATTTCATCCATGCGCATTCTCAACTTTCAAAAGCCACACCCCTCTGCGATTCACTCGGTATTGCCCAGAAAGCAATTGGGGAGAACATTAAACGAAGTTAGAAAGTGCCTACAGAAGATTAAATCAATTAAGCCAGTACTTGTGTGCAGTTAAGGTTCCTTTCCAGATGAATGCTCCAAAACTTGGGCGCCAGTCCAATCACGTCAGTTGATGTAGAAAGATTTCATTCTGCTCACACAAACTCGTTTTGACAGACAACACAACGTTTGTCTATTACCTATTGTGATGCTACTTTTTGCAATAATTGATTGTATCCAAATCCTGAGTAAATAAAATTAAAATACGTTTAAGTTTATTTTCTTAAACTTTTTGCACATTTTTGTGCTTATTTGTATGCATATTTTAAATGTTTTAGTGGATATAAATCGGGTCCTAGTGATAGCTTGGAAATGCAACAATCTTTGCATGTCCACAAGAAAAAAGTATGATGCGTTACGCTCACTAACATTCTCTACCCGTTTTTCAACTACGTGTTAATCAAATAGTCATTTGCCTAAATGCTCCTATAACTATTGATGTTCTGATGTCTCTCCAACGTATGTTTAAGGAAACATATAAAACACAGTACTCATTTTAGAGGATGTTTGTACGACGAGCTTTACCTTTATTTTTGTGTGTTTAAATAGTTTATTCTTATTTTGCTTTGTAATAAATATAACTGCGTAACGTCTGTAAAAACCAATAGCTCCCTATGTTGTCACATGGTAATTTTGACAGAAAAAATTCTGTTGTGTTCCATTCGCATGACTTTCTTTACATGTCTGGATTAACTTATTGTCAAAAAGCTTATCTTCTATTTACTGCATGCTAATCCAGAAAACATTAGCAGAAATAGTGTTATTACTTGCTTATTTGTAGATAGAAGGGAAACAAGGGAGTACCATAGGTTAAAGTGACAGTCAAAACCTGGTTGCTATGTGACTGAAGTTCCTTTGTTTGTATGGACAGGAGTTGACAAATTCCTGTATGAGAAAAGTATAAGTTTTTTTAAAACTGAAACCAATAACAAGCAATACCTCAAAAACGATCAACTCCATGAAAAAAGTTATACTACATATATCGCGTGTTTTAACGAGCTCTACATTTTCTGAAGTTAGTTTTTATCTATCTCTTACGGGTTACCAGTTATGCAAAATTCCGTTATATTCATCCAGGATCTTCAGAGGCTATTCCAAGAAAATTCAAGATATACATTTTACCTATTTGTCAGGCAAATTACTTTAATATACGATATTTTAATCAAAATCGTTATACCCATTTGACAAAATCAAAATTTTCGAGAAAAAAAAGTTCCATGTAAAGGGTACTTAGGGTGGGGGGATTTTCTTGAAAACCTTCGTGTCGCATCCTTGGAAGATACCAAACTTAAATACCAAGCTAGGTATTTAACGGTCTCTTGCTGTTCACAGACACACACTCACATACGCACGCACACACGGACCTTTTTATAAAAATTCTTTTTCTTTGGATTCAGGGGGACCCAAAACATGTACTTCCGTTGAAATCTCGGTATCGAATTTTTAGGTGCATTACAATGCCTTCTCTATACACTATTAATATAGTACATGCAGAGAAAGTAACAAAATATGTTTCTGAAACCTGTTTTCTAATTTTATTGCGCTGATGTGGAAATTAAATTAATCTTTATATCAGACGAGCCAGGAATAAAGTGGGCATTTCCAGGTGCTTTTAGAGAGAGAGATACACATTTCGTTACTTAAACTCCCGTTTAGAAATTATTCAAGGCTCTCAAAATGGCAGCCCTTCTTTTACGAAAAAACGAGCAGCTTGTGTGAAATGTGACCGTTGTTTAGTTTTTTGCCTACCCTTACCTACATGTTATGCATTTCAATAGTTACTTTAACTGATATTTTATATACAGAATTATATTTCTCAGTTTTTATCAAACATTTTCACACAAAATATAAATTCAGGAATATTTCTTCTTTAATCTGTTAATATATACATACAATTTTCGAACATTTTTCATGTAAAGGGTAGTTTGGGTTGGGGGATTTTCTTGAAAATCTTTGTGTCGCAACCTTGAGGGATGCTAATCTTAAATATCAAGTTTCGTATTTAACGACTTATCGTTTTTGAGCTATGCTGTCCACAAGCATAGCCACTGACCTTTTTCTAAAAATCTGATGTGTACCATTCACATGACTTTCTCCATATCCCTGCAACAAATAATTCTTAAAAAGCTTATACTTCTATTTACTTTATGCTAATCAGAAAACATTAGCAGAAATAGTCTTATTACTCGCATCCTTGTAAGTGGAAGCGAAATAAGGGACAACCGTAGGTTAAAGTGATAGTCAAAAGCTGGTTGCTATGTCAATGAAGTTCCTTTGTTTATATGGATAGGAGTTGACAAGTTCCAGTATGAGAAAAGTATACCTTTTTCATAGCAGAAACCAAAAATAAGGAAAAACGACGAACTCCACGAAAAAAATGTATACAACATAAATTATGTGTTTTAATGTGCTCTACATTTTTTGTGTAGTAAGTTTTTGTCCATCTCTTACGGTTTAGCAGTCATTCAAAATTTAGTAAAATTCATCCAGAATAAACTACTCTTCAGAGGCTATTCCCAGAAAATTCAAGATATACATTTCATTTGTCAGGTAAATATGTTTAATATCCGAAATTTTAATCAAAATCGTTAGAGCCATTTTTGAGAAAATCAAAATTTTCGAAAAAAGTTCCATGTAAAGGGTAGTTGGGGGTGGGGGGTTTTCTCAACATCTTCGTGTCGCATCCCTGGAAGATACTAAACTTAAATACCAAGTGTGATATTTTACCGACTTTTCGTTTTTGAGTTATCGTGTTCACGGACACACACACACACACACACACACACACACACACACACACACACACACGGACCTTTTTGTGAAAATGCTTTTTTTGGATATTGAGAATCCTAAAACATATATTTCCGGTGAAATCTCGGTATCGAATTTTTGGTGGAGTGCAATACTTTCTCTATACACTATGTACATAGTGCGTATGGAGAAAGTAGTAATTGTTTTAAAAATCTAAGTGAACTCAACATGATTACATTCCTAAAAAGAAAGAGAGAGAGAGAGAGAAAAAAAAAAAGATTTTGGGAAAATGTCCATGTGTCTGCGAACAGCATAACTCAAATGCGAAAAATCGGTCAAGCTTGACAAACTTCAGCACCTTTCAAGCTTGCGAAATGAATATTTTCAAGAATATATCCTATCCCAAACTACACTTTACATGGAGCATTTTAAAAATGGCTTCAGCGATTGTGAATAAAATGCTTCATATCAAAGATAGTTACATGAAAATAAAATGTATATCTTGAATTCCTGGAAATAGTTTCGGAAGCCTCTATATTCTAAATTACTTTTGCATAACTGTTAAACCTCAAAAATAAACAAAACTTTGTACAAACCAAAAATATAGATCTCGTCAAAATACACAATTTATGTCATATATTTTTATTATGAAGCTAACCGTTTACAATGTATGTAAAGCTTGTTATAAGTTATACTTCTCTTAAATAAGAAGTTGTTATTCACATCTTTTCAATGTCAGGCAAAGAGAACGGAATTTCAAATCTTGACATAGCGACCGGCTTTTAACAGACTTCAATCGCTTTAACTTATTGCATTTGCTTACTCCCCTTGAACAAGGAAATACATCGTAATAAAACCACTTCTGATAATGCGTGAAGCAGAAATATAAGCTTTTGTAAGAAAGTTTCTTGTGGCACAGTTAAGTGAATGTAGGACATCAGATATGTACTTTCAGAACCTCCTACAAGCTACAAAGTACGTACAGAAGGTATTGAATTTTACCCCTAAATCCATAAAATTAGTTTTAGAAAAAGGTCCGTGGCTGTATCTGTGCATGTGTCTGTGTGAATAGCATAACTCAAAAACGAAAAATCGATTAGGCACCAAACTTGGTATTTAATTTCAATATGGTCCAAGGATACGACAAGATTTCAGGATAATAGGTATCTCCTTTACATGGGTACCGAGTTTTATTACAATGGCACATAAAATGTATGTCATAGTCTCTGAATCACTCTTCACTCAGTTCGACTTTTGCTTAGCTAAAATCTTAATACACAAAAATGGAAATCTTGTTAAAACACACAGTTTATGTCACATTAATAATGTTATGATTATTACTATGCTCTTCTTCTTATTATTATTGGCATTAACCATTTCATAGATTTGATTATCGGTTTAGCCTAGTATACCCCTTACTTATAATGCACCAAGTAATAAGACTATTTCTGGTAGTGTTATCTGATTAGCAAACTTTAGATAGAACAAGAATAATGTGTAGCAGAACAGACATAGAAAGTCACGTGTATGAAAATATCAGACTCCTTCTGATAATTTCACGCGGTATGTTTTATGTATAGTAATCACTGCTTAGGCTAGCACAAAGTAATGCTCTGTAACTAATGTGAATAAGCAGATTTAAAATGAGAACACTAATAAAAGAAATGCGCCCGCCTGGGTAGTGTGGTGTAGCGTGTCTGCCTCACTTTCAAAAGGTCGTGAGTTCGAATCTCGCTTAGGGTGAGAGTTATCCCTTAACCTGAGAAGACGAATGTCGAGTAACTTTATGCTCCGCAGACCCCGAGATCATTTGAGCATCATTTCACCAATTTCGTTCCCGTCCGATATGACCAACCAGGTTAAAAACGCTGATATGAGCTTGTCATTACACTTTGTCCGAGAGCTGATCGCAGAGCCACACTCTATATACTTGGCCGTGTCTGCAGAGTGATGACAGACGCCGCATCTGTTTATGTACCTAGTAGAAGACTGTTCAATTACAACTGTCGGATAGTGTTATACGTTGTTTATTCAGTGCGAGAACATGCACAGAGAAAAGATTTTAATAGAAACTGTGAGCGAATGTCCTATTCTTTATGATGCAACTGAACAAGCTTACCACGACAGCAAGAAAAAGAACAATGCATGAAAACAAGTTTCTGAAAAGTTTCCAGAGTGGACAGGTAATTTATATGTATATAATGTTATCATACAATCATTCACATTTAATCAAATTTTGTGTTAATTCTTTTCCTTAAACATCTTCCCTATTGCACTGTCAAAGCTGTCTAAAATCAAATGAAACTTGAAGAAAAAAAAACTTTAAAAGATAAACCTGCTGTTGCATTTAAAATATTTATAAAATTGACAAAGAAAACAATGAAACTTGCGTATGGAATACATAATTTTCCAGACTCACAGGTTTAAACTAATGCATAATAGAAATAGATAGAAAAAGAAATTATTTTTGCTACATTTTCTTTTATTACTTTTCAACAACTCCTTTTAGCTCGATGCACTTTTCTAACGTTTCTGCAAATGTTTTAAGCCTTCCAAAAGTATAATTTCGGAAGGTCATAAAAATAGGCATCTGCTTGGGAGATGATAACCTTTTCGACATGAATCGTCTTTTTGAAGTTTGGAAATTAAAACAAGTCAGTGGAGACCAAATCTGGTGGATGCTCCAGTAATTTGAACCTTAGTCCTACAATTTTCGCCATCGTAACTGCGCCGTGTGCACCCTTGCATTGTCTTGATGGAAGAGAATATTTTTATTTGCCAGACGAGGACATTTTTCCCTGATTTCTCGTCCAACCGATGCAATCACGATAATACTCATGTATCGTTCTTCCTTTCTGCAAGTAATCAATGTAATCTGTGCGTGCATCCCAAAAAACCGAGTTCATCACCTTGTCTGCAGATCTTTGCCTTCTTCGGGGCCAGTTTGCCGTTAAAACCCCAATATTTCGACTGTACTTTTGTATCTGGATAGTAGTAGTGTTTAACCCACAGTTATGTATCGACGCAGGAACTCGTTGAGTTTATTCTCCATTGAGAGCATATCCTAGATTTTGTCAATCATTTCGGAGGAAATCACTTCTACTGGAAGTCCGGAACGACGCATCATTTGTGAATGTACGGACACGTTTAAATCCAAATGTACATTGATCAAACGCAGGAATAGATGTGCCAAGAGCTTCATCCAACATGGCTTTAATCTCTTTCGGTGTTAATTCTTTTAAGTAGAACGAAACTCGTGCCCCCCCCCCAGAAGCACAAGATTGTTGAATGAATCGCCTATGGCAACGAATAGCTGAAACTTTAACTGCTATCTATAAGAGACGATGCAAAGTTTTTTCGATGCTACGAGTTTAATTTCTTTGGTTTTCTAAGGACTTATTGAACGCCCCTTGTACCAAACACTACGGATCCGCCGAAGCATTAAAACTAAGCTCTGACTGACTTAATTTGGCGCGTTTGGTGACGTCTACTTTCTTGAGCCAATCGCTACAATTTTCACATTTCCTTCAGATCATATTCCTCTGGGTGTCAGTCGCAACGACTTGCTTTGTCTTTTTGGCTCAAGAGCTTTGTTTTGCAATTTTCAGATCCGTCTGCATAAATATTGTTCAAAAGACCTTGCGAACGATTTTACCCACTCAATTCCAACTGTTCGAATTCATTTCTATTATAAATAAACTTATACTTACATCTGATAATATAATCAATTCTATATATTATAGTTATTTATGTTGCACTATCTTATTATTCACAGCTTCCTCACAACACTGCCTCGTCGATTGCAAAAATAGCTAAATTACACATTTTGTTACAGTTACGAAGAGAATAGCGATAGTTCATCATTTGAATCGAGAAATCTATTGCAGAAATAGCTACATTACACATATCGTTAGAGATACGAAGAGAATGCTGATAGTGAGAAGTTTAAGGATTTCGATGGAATGACCAAGAGTTGATCCATTCGAACAGCTAATAACG
The DNA here is from genome assembly GCA_030762935.1 of Hymenopus coronatus. NCBI lineage: Eukaryota > Metazoa > Arthropoda > Insecta > Mantodea > Hymenopodidae > Hymenopus > Hymenopus coronatus. The sequence continues at coordinate 86,413,283 of CM060887.1, forward strand.
GTTAGCTCGGAAATGGCTTTTGGCACAAAAGAAGCTATTTAAAATAGTTGTGTTTTAGAAAGATCGTTTATCAGATATGTAACATCCTACGAAATTCTTTCCGAACAAAAAGGCCTTTACAGGTTATTGCGAGAAGATACCTGAAGAAAAAAATACTCTCGCAACATCACAGATACATACCTACGTTTTTCTGAATTATCATATTTTGGAGAATCGGGGCCCTTAAAATGTGTATTTCTGACAAAATCACCATATCTAGTTTTTAGGTGAGATGTAATACCTTGTATGGGTTAAGAGTGTGCGAGAGTCACTCCAAAAACTGTTAGAACGGACGCAACAAAATATTAACAATTTAGATCTGATCATTGCATCTTTTCAAAATATTCTCCATTGCATTTCATCCTTTGAAGCCATTTTTCAAATGCGGACGCAATTCTTCTCTGCAGAGTATGCAAACACATTCACTCTTCGTAAGGAGCTACTGCGGCTTCACGTATCTCAAATCGTTGAGCTCCAACTTCTCCTTTCATTATGGGGATAAAAAATTCGCATGGGGCCAGTCCTCCCCAACACTTTCGTTAGCTTCATTTTTGGTGGCATAACTTCTCCTGGAAGCCCAATTATTACAATATTAAATATAGAGTGCTTCAAACTTTAAACCGCTTTAAAAATTATATTTGAGATAAACACAAAAGTCACATACTGAGCAAGCAACGGTTTTCTTTTCTTTTCTCTCTTCTTTTTATTTCTTCTACTCCAGTTTACCGTTACCATGAGTACAGTTTTGTTGAATGAGGCATTAGAAATTTTATTCATACTGCCATTAGAATTTGTAGTTAGAAATCATGACTCTATCACTAAAAATACAATATAGCTGATTCAATGCTATTATGGAAACAAGAGGAGTTTTTCTCAAGGTAATAGTGAAGTAAGTAGAAATAATGATTATGGAATTAGTGGTGTTGCAGAAGCATCGAGTTAACTTCATATGAGTAACACCACAGTTTGGAGAATCCTGTGAAATCATCTGAAACCATATAAACTGAGACCAACGTTTGCACTCAAAGGACAGGTATGCTTTTGATTTATTCGTGCTACGAGAGATAAATTAATGAATGGTTGGACATCGTATTTTGGATTGACGAAGCACACTTCTCTCTCATTTGTGGAGTTAAGACAGACATGTACACACACAAAATTGCACAATTTGGTCAGAAAGTTACCTTAAAATTTTAATTCAAGAAGATCTTCATGATTTAAAAGTTACTGTATGGTGTGACTTCAATTCAAAATTATTGTCCCTTATTTCTTCGAAGACAACAATTGAATAAAGTAGACTGTTGCTATAAATGGTGAGCACTACTACGGCATGATAAAAAAAAAAAAAAAAAAAAAAAAAAAACTTCGTCATCCTTAAATTAAGGAAATCACGATATCGAAAACATTATCGTTTTGCAAGATTGCGCTCCGCCGCATATCTGCACCCCTGATACAACTATTACCTAGATCTTCGGCGATCGTTTTACCAGTAGAGACTTTTCAATAAAGTGGCCGCCGCGATCTGCTGATCTCAATCCGATCGACTTTTGGTTGTGAGGTTACCTTTAAGAACGAGTTTCCTACATACCCCACAAACCGACACCAGTTGAAAGATATGCAAGAAATTGTTAATATCCCAAGACATCTACAAAATACTATGACTTAAAGAGGAATGTTTGTTTTAACTTAGTATATGGAGTAAGCTGAATAAGAGAACAGAGGACATCTTCCCAATATTTTATAATACACCATTGTTTATCTATGTGACCTCTTTTGTTTTTCTTCCTACGCCAAATACTATAATGTTTAAATTTGAAGTGAGTTTTAAGACCCTGTATGTTTTGAATTTTTCTATAATTTCGTGGCTGTTACACAGTACTTGTTTCTGCTCATTTGTGAAAGTGGTGGGAGATTCAGCGGCTGCAAGGCTTTCTGTCAGGATTGCTTTCATCCTCTCAATCCACAAGCATGATTTTCCTGCAACATGCGCTCGATCTTCGTCTTCGAGGGAACCTTTTCCTCTTCCTAACACTGTATACCTAAATGAGGGATTGGCAAGGCCAAAGATTCCCCAAATGCACGATGCATTCTCTCTATCCTACATAGCACATCATAACACGGAAATGCTCTCGTTTGAGATCCATCCTAGTTCGCATGTCGTAGCAACACCTGCGGCGCTGACGATGCACATTGTTACAGCGAAAATAAAGAGTTTTATCTATGGACGCTCTTTAACTGCTGTGGTTCTCAGCGTCCCAATCTATACTTGAGGTTCTTTTACTTACCATAAACGTCTTTACTTCCCTTCCGAAGAAAACCACGCTAAGGAATATTCCGCCCTCTGCCGGATTTGAACGAGTGACCTGTTACACCACGGATGTGAATTGTTGGAGAGAGCCTGGACTTGCACATGTTACTATCTGAACTTTAATCTGTGGTTAGGAAAACCTGCTTTGTTCTCCATTTTCATAACTTTTGTGCTTATTACGATATAAGCTATCCTAAACATCGAGAAAGTCAAGTGAATGATTTGCAGTGAAAGTGGCTGTCCAATTGTTTTCTGTACAGACAGCAAGTAGCCTGTAGGTATTTTCATTTGTGACAGATTTGTTTGCTATTTAAACAAATTCGAAACAAGCATAAATATAATATCACATTGGTGCTAAATAAGAAAAGCTATAGTCAATGGAAAGACTACCCGTGCTTAGCTTGACTAGATTTTCACATGTATACTAAAACAATGAAACAACTGTATTTTGTGATTACTGATCTAGGCGGAATACCTTCTATATATAACTACACTCCTCCGCAAAAGTTTGAGTTTGTTTTGTAGCAAGCGAAATTGATTTACATGCATTATTAAACCTAAAGTTATCCTTTGCTTATCAAAAAAATCTGATGTGTTCCATTCACATTACTTTCCTTACATCTCTGCAACAAATTATTGTTAAAAAGCCTATACCACTATTTACTTAATGCTAATCGAGAAAAAATTAGCAGGAATGGTCTTATTATATCCTCGTAAGTAGAAGCGAAATAAGGGAATACCATAGGTTAAAGTTAGTCAAAAGCTGGTTGCTATGTGACTGAAGTTCCCTTGTTTGTATGGACAGCAGTTGACAAATTTCTGTGTGAGAAAAGTATACGTTTTTCAAAGCTGAAACAAAAAACAAGGAATATCTGACAAACGATCAACTTCACGAAAAACTATATATAACTTAACATTTTACTTTCTCTACACGTACTATGTACATAGTGTGTAGAGAAGGTATTGTAATGCATCCAAAAATTCGTACCGAGTTTTCTCCTGAAATAGATGTTTTGGGTCTCCCTGAATTCAAAAAAAAAAAAAGAATTTTTAGAAAAATGCCCGTGAGTGTCTGGCTATGTGTAGCATAGCTCAAAAACGAAAACACCGTTAAATACCAAACTTGATATTTAAGTTTGGTATCTTACAAGGATGCGACACGAAGATTTTCAGGAAAATCCCCCCACCCCAAACTACCCTTTACATGGAACTTTTTTTCGAAAATTTTGATTTTTATAAAAAATGGCTCTAACGATTTTGATTAAAATATCGTGTATTCAAGATATTACCTGGCAATTAAAATGTATATCTTGAATTTTCTGGGAATACCCTCTGAAGACTATTCTGGATAACTTTTACGGAATTTTGCATAACTGCTAAACCGTAATAGATGGACAAAAACTTAGCACACAAAAAATTTAGAGCACATTAAAACATACAATTTATGTTATATGCATATTTTTCGTGAAGTTGATAAGCTTTTAGGTATTCCTTATTTTGGTTTCAGCTTTGAAAAACATACTTTTCTCATACAGGAATTGGTCAACTCCTGTCCACAGAAACAAAGGAACTTCATTCACATAGCAACCAGCTTTTGACTATTAATTTAACCTATGCTACTCGCTTTATTTCGCTTCTACTTACAAGGAAGCATGCAATAAGTCTTTTTGTGCTAATTTTTTCTGAATTAGTATGAAGTAAATAGAAGAAAAATCTTTTTAACAACAATTTCTTGCACAGAGGTAGAGAAATTCATGTGAATGTAACACATCAGATTTTTTTGTGTGGTAAGTTTTTGTCCATCTCTTACGGTTTAGCAGTTATGCAAATTCCGTAAAAATCATCCAGAATAAAGTAGTCTACAGAGGTTATTCCCAGAAAATTGAAGATATACATTTTATTTGTCAACTAAAAAGCTTTAATATACGATATTTTAATCAAAATCGTCAGATCCATTTTGAGAAAATCAAAATTTTGGAAAAAAGCTCCATGTGAAGGGTAGTTTGGGATGGGGAATATTTCTCAAAATCTTCGTGTCGCATGCCTGGAAGATACTAAACAAATGCCAAGTTTGGTATTTTACCGACTTTTCGTTATCGTGTTCATATGTACACGGACATCAACACACACACACATACATACATACAGGGATTTTTCTGGAAATGCTTTTGTTGGATACAGGGGAACCTAAAACATATATTTGCGGTGAAATCTCGGTATCGAATTTTTGGGTGGAGTGCAATACCTTCTCTATTCACTATGTACATAGTAAGCGTAGAGAAAATAAAAATGTGTTCCATTCACATGACTTTCTGTACCTGTTCTACAAACAAACTATTATACAAGATTATTCATTTGTCGACATTATGCTAATTGAGATAAATCCTCTAGTAAAAATACTATGAAGTGTTCCGTTCTCATGCCTTTCTCTACAATAAATTATTGCTAAAAAGCTTATTCGAGGAAAAAAATCAATAGAAAGGTTCTTATTACCTGCTTCCTTATAAGTAGAAGGAAAATAATGGAAGACCATGAGCTAAAGCGATACTCAAAATCTTTTAAAAGCTGGGTGCTGAGTGATTGAAGTTCCGTTGTATGGACAGGAGTATTTTATAGCTGAAACTAAATAACAAGGAATATCTCAAAAACGGTCAACTCTATGACAAAAATCTGATATGTTTTGTTCACATGACTTTCTCTACATCTCTGCATCAAATAATTGTTAAAAATCTTATGCTTCTATTCACTTCATGCTAATCGAGAAAAAAATAGCAGAAATAAGTCTTATTACTTGTTTCCTTGTAAGTAGAAGCGAAATAAGGGAGTAATATAGTTAAGGTGATAGTCATAAGCTGGTTGCTATGAGACTGAAGTTCCTTTGTTTGTATGGATAGAAGTTGACATATTCCTGTATATAAGTTTTTCAAAGCTGAAACCAAAAACAAGGAATATCTCTAAAACGATCAATTCCACGAAAAAACTGTATATAACATAAATTGTCTGTTTTAACGTGCTCTACATTTTTTGTGTGGTAAGTTTTTGTCCATCTCTTGCATTTTAACAGTTATGCAAAATTCCGTAAAAGTCATCCAGAATAGTCTTCAGAGGCTATTCCCAGACAATCAAGATATACATTTTATTTGGTATGTAAATATCTTAAATATAAGAGATTATAATCAAAATCGTTTGAGTCATTTTTGAGAAAATCAAAATGTTCCAAAAAAGTTCCATGTAAAGGGTAGTTGAGGGTGAGGGGATTTTTCTCAAAATCTTCGTGTCGCATCCCTGGAAGATACTAAACTTAGATACCAAGTTTGGCATTTTATCGACTTTTCGTTTTTGAGTTATCGCGTTCACAGACACACGGACATACATAGGATCTTTTACTGAAAATGCTTTTTTTTTTTTTTTTTTTTTTATACAGGGGACCCTAAAACATATATTTTCGGTGAAATCTCGCTATCGAATTTTTGGGTGGAGTGCAATCACCTTCTCTATACAAAATGTACAGGTACATAGTAGGTATAGAGAAAGTAAAAATTCAAAGCAAGTAACGTATATTTATCAATAGAGGTTTAGAAGAATAAGACAGTCAGATACATTTTCACAATTGAAATAAGGAACTAAAATCAAATAGAAATTATAATTCAGAATAAAAATATGGAAGTGGAATTTTATAGGAGACATGCTAAGGAAATAAGATATCCTTGCTTTTTGGCTTTGGACTGGAAGTAGAGGATGATCAAAAAGCTAATGCAAGATATATTATTAAAGATAGGAAAAACTGGATTGAACTAAGGAAGTGGGCAGGAAGTAAGAGTCCTCTATGATCCTATGATCGATTCATGTGTTAGGGGGACCATGAACTGTGGTTTAATTTCTTCTAACAGTAACATCTTGTGATGCCGTCCAAAAATTCCTGTCCATTAACATTTGTTCCAAAAAACTTATTTTAACGTTGATTTAATGCTTGAACATTTTTAAGCAAGTCTCAATTTTTGTTTGTTTGTTGCTTTTTCTTGCGTTGAAAAAAATAACATTTTTCCGTGAAAAACAGATTTTTTTCATATGCTTGAAAAGAACTAAAATGTCTGAAAAATCATGTAGTTATTATAAACATAATTAAAATGTAATTCAAAATGTATATTAGAATGTTTCAAAGTAAAGTTTATGTTAACTTTTTCAAGATGTGAAGTGACCTTGGGAAAATTTGCAATAGGACGAAATGAATGTTTTAGCTGTGAGAGAACGTCTAGGGAAGTAAGGTTGACAGATGTGACAGCCGGCCTGAGTCCAGACTTCTCGGCAGCTGCAGAAACCAAGTAACCTGGCCCTCCTGTACCACATTTGGCTTTTTTCAGGGATGTCAAAGCCCGGAAACAGGTAACACCGTTCGCCCTAAGCTTTTCTTATTTATTGCGGCTCCTTATATCTGCGGCGTCCCGTTTTTACTTTGTCTATACGTACTATGTACATAGTGTATAGAGAAGGTATTGTACTACACCCAAAAATTCGATACCGAGATTTCACCGGAAATATATGTTTTAGGGTTCCCTGTAACCAAAACAAGCATTTTCAGAAAAAGGCCCGCGCGCGCGCGCGCGCGGGTTTGTGTGAACACGATAACTCAAGAAACGAAAAGTCGGTAAAATACCAAACCTGGTATTTAAGTTTGGTATCTTCCAGGGATGTGACACGGCGACACGAAGATTTTGAGAAAAATCCCCCCACTCCAAACTCTTAAAAATGGCTCGAACGATTTTGATTAAAATATCGTATATTAAAGATATTTACCTGACAAATAATATGTATACCTTGTATTTTCTGCGAATAGCCTCTGAAGACTACTTTATTCTGGATGGATTTTACGGAATTTTGTATAACTGCTAAACCGTAACAGATGGACAAAAACTTATAACATAGAAAATAAAGAGCAAATTAAAACAAACAATTTATGTTATACGCATTTTTTTTCGTGGAGTTGATCGTTTTTAAGACATTTTTTGTTTTTAGTTTCAGCTTTGAAAACATTACACTTTTTTCGTACAGGAATTTGTCAACTCCTGTCCATAAAAGCAAAGGAATCTGTCACATAGCAACCAACTTTTGACGATCACTTTATGGTCTTTATTGCACTTCTACTTGCAAGGAGGCAAGCAATAAGACTATTTCCAATAATTTTTCTTCGATTAGCATGAAGTAAATAGAAACATAAGAATTTTAACAATGAGTTGTTGCAGAGATGTAGAGAAAAGTATGTGAATGGAACACACAAGATTTTTCTTTCTTAAGGTAATATTCCTTGAAATGTGGAAAATCAATAGTATTGTTGAAATTTGTGCCTGTTATCAGAGACAACATCATTTATGTTTTTGCCAAATTTGATAATTTCAGCTTTCATGGTTACTCAAATAGTAATTTGTACGTAGTAACTTCTTTGTTCTAATAAAAAGTTTCACAAGATACATGTTTAAAATATTCACATAATATATGAAGCTTTACAAATAGTTTTAACATCACAGAGCTTTTATATTAACCCCTACTTGTGATAGAGGAATTATTTTCTATATCCGCAAAAAGTTTGCTTTTTCAAAAGTTAAAAATCTGACGTGTTCCATTCAGATGACTTTCTCTACATCTCCGTAACAAATTATTGTTGAAAACCTTATGCTTCTCTTTACTTCATTTTAATCGAGAAAAAATAAGCAGAAATGTTCTTATTACTTGTTTCCTTGTAAGTAGAAGCGAAATAAGGGAGTACCATGGGTTAGAGTGATAGTCAAAAGCTGGTTGCTATGTGACTGAAGTTCCTTTGTTTGTGTGCACAGGAGTTGACAAATTCCCGTAAGAGAAAAGTGTAAGTTTTTTAAAGCTGAAACCAAAACCAAGGAATATTTAAAAAACGATGAACTCCAGGAAAAAAATGTATATTAATTGTATGCTTTAACGTGATCTACTTTTTTGTGTGGTAAGTTTTTGTCCATCTCTTACGGTTTAGCAGTTATACAAAATTCAGTAAAATTGATCCAGAAGAGGCTATTCCCAGAAAATTCAAGATATACATTTTATTTGTCAGGTAAATATGTTTAATATACGACATTTTAATAAAAATCGTTAGTCATTTTTCAGAAATTTGAAAAAAGTTTAGTTGGAGCTGGGGGGATTTTCTTGTAAATCTTCGTGCCGCAGCCTTGGAAGACACCAAACTTAAATACCAAGTTCGATATACAACGTTTTTTTTTTTTTTTTTTTTTGAGCTGTGCTACCCACAGATACACACACACACACACACACACACACACACACACACACACACACAAACCTTTTCTTGAAAATGCTTTTTTTTTATTCAGGGGAACCCAAAACATTATTTCCGGTGAAATCTCAGTATTGCATTTTTGGGTGGAATGCAATACCTTCTCTATAGGTGTAGAGAAAGTAATAATTTCTCAAAAATTGACCATTATTTAGAAACAGTTATTTTCTCTAAATTACTCTTGAGAGAGAACAAAAAATATAAATAAATGAGTAAAAAGTGGACCGTTTTTGAGTAAGGAAAACAAGGTTTAAAGTGTGGCGTACTTATTAATAAACATGCCTTGTCCATTTATAGCTTCAGTTGATTATTAGTTTTACGTTAAATCGAAGAAAAATTCCTTACTATTTAAATTTCAGAATTCCTATTATTTTATTATGTAACATAAAATGGCAATTTTAAGAGGAGAATACAGCGAAGATCACTAAACGTTAAGTTTTAATAAACACTTTTATAGCGAACAGTTTCGCTATTCATAATAAATTCATTTACACAGAGTATTCACATAAAACGCAATTCTGCTACCCACATTAAGTTATTCACACGTTCTTTGCCTATAAATGATTTAAAAAAAATTACTAAGAGCTAATTTAAATAACAAATGCGAAAACAGTTTTAAATTGAAGCGGTGGAAAGAAAAAAAGAAAAATCGCAAATGTTAAAATATGTCCGGCACTGACGTACTTTGTATTTGGGAAAACTGGAGCACGCAATTTGCCATCTTTCGGAAGCAGCTAACGCCACTATATAATAGATGTTTTTCATACGCAATGTGTATTTTAATAGGTTCTACTGCCTGTCTCAAGTTTCCAGTGGTAGGGTTTTTATTGTCAGAAAGGTTGTTTACCTGGTAAGAAGTAAAACTCTGTTCGTCCAATATTCCCTTTCCAATTATATGTCTTTTCAGTAGCTTCGGTTTTGATTAATGAATTGATCTTTCGTATCTGTCTGGCCAACTTGCTGTTTTTTAAAGTTGCGTGACTCTTTTCTCAAGGCTCTTTGTGTAAGGAATGACTTGTACGACGAACACCATTCGTTTTATAACTCCACAAAATGTTTTATTTCATTGAAATAAATCTTCAATAAATATAACAAGTATCTTCTTAAATGAATGTTTGCATAAGAGATTAGTTATTATCTCTATTTACAATATAAACAGTCGAGGTATTAAAAAATATCACAAAGATGTACATTGCTTCTCTTTCGCTCTTCTACATCTCCAGGTAAACTTTTTCATACAACAAAAGAGAGGAGACAATCTATTACAAACTCATTAGTTCTTTCATTAATGAAACAAGATTATTGATATTCACAAACATTTGGTCATCGTTTATACTCTTTTCAACTAATAATAATACAAAGTAAAGATAATGAAATAAAATTGCACGCTTACACAATAATTTTCCGCTGCACCATTCATACAAATTATGCAAAATTCTGTCAATATGAAGGTTTCACAGACTATCCACATAAAATTCAAGACCAACTTAGTCATCCAAATATCTTAGTTATATTATACATTTTAATCAAAATTGTGAAGTACTTTTCTAAGAAAATAATTACTAATCAACTTACGCACACGCACGCACACACAATCAGTTGGCAGGCTGAGGGCAGACGTGTCCCTATTCTCTGAGAGAATGTGGGGTTTGCAGGATGGCGGGTGAGAGATGCGGTTGTGGAGTGACAGAAGGAGGCAAGTTTTGATCCTCAACGGTTGCCAGTCATGGTGCAACGGCCCTTGTGCACCGCTGGTGTAATAGTTTTACAAAATGTTTATTTTGGGGTTTTAAATTTTGATGTCCAAGCAACTCTTGAAGGATTGTGAGGAGCTTAGCCGTAGCAGCTGTTGGAGGTGCTCCTTCGCTACCGGGGATGCCCACCAGCTAAGCGGGGAAGCCGGTATCGCCTGAACCGGCGGTTTGTGGGATTGCAATCCCCAAGATACCTAACGAGGGCCTCCGATGGAATGGTAACCCTTCGTTGAATTTTGTTGCCCGGCGCTTAATTTCGTTCTCCAGGTATGGTGCAGGAGTCTCGTAGGAAAGCCACGAGGCACAGAATAGATAGCCCGAAGGCATTTATTTCATACCCATTGAAGCAACAGCAGACTGGAGTCTGCCGCCATGCCCCCGATCTCGTAGGCGTAGATTAACAAGGGGACTATGAGAGCCTTCAAAAGGCGCAACTTAAGGGGAACCGGCATCATGAACTTCAGCATCCGGTACAAGGGGCAGATGGAGTTCAAGAAAGAGAAGAACTTTACTTTCCGGAAAGTAGACTTTGCAACTGAGGATACAACACTGAAGTTTACAATGCCAGCCCCTCCGCAGGATGAGTTGATACCATACAATTATATTTCTTTGTATTGGTCAAAAGAGGTATTTAATATTACTTTACCAGCAGTCCAATGTGTATATTCATCAAACAGACGGTAGTACTGAATTCCTCATTAGAAGAAATGGAGCAATTCATATACTGCTTCTCTGGGGCTGGTGAAGATGTCTTCACTTAAAATGTACTGGGCTGCAGAGAGACGATTTTCTCAAATAGCAGATACAATGACCCGCAAGTGGTTTGAACAGCTACGTAAGTAACTGCATGTCGCAAACAACGATGAACCGGCTACTGCTAATGATAACTTTTTAAAATTAGACCTCTGATTAGCATATTGAGAACCAACATGCAAGAAACACCACCTGAAGAACGACAGTCAGTGGATTAGCAAATAATTCCCTTCAAAGGAAGAATTCGCATGAAGCAATATGTGAAAACAAATGCCTCATAAATGGGGTTTTAAAATTTTCTTGAGAGCAGGGCAGAGCGCTTAATGTATGACTTTGAAAGGGAACTTATGATGAATATGCTTGGAGTTCTCTGGGGATATTGTTATGGCTCTAACAAGCGAAATTCCGGATCATAAAAACTTTAAATTATACTTTGATAGTTTTCATCGTTGCAGCTTGCTATTGCACTCAAAGAGAAGTGACTGTTTTGTGTAGGCACAATCCGAAATGATAGAATGGGAGATTGTTCACTTTCTTCTGAACCTCAATTGAAAACATCTAGAAGAGGCAGTTATGACTGGCGGGTAGAAACTGAGGAAAGTATAGCACTTGTAAGATGGTAGACAGGAAAGCTGTCTGCACACCTTCTCACCCATTGAACCAGAAAGGAAGTGTAAAAGCTAGAATGCTAATATATATATATATATATATATATATATATATATATATATATATAAAAAAAAAAAAAAAAAGCAATTGAAATAAAATGCTGTAATGTTGTAAAAGAATACAACTTTCAGCTCTGAAGATGTCCTACACAGCTGAGAACAAAACGTCAAGTTTTAATTATTTTAATACTGGACCACGGCCTACAAGCCCGGACATGTTATATTTTACCAATAAAATAACACCGGCCGTGAAAGCCTACGAGCATATTTAATTCGGGGAGGAAGTGTTTCGACGATTTCGTGGTTTAGAAGATCTGCAAAAGAAGAAGGCACGACTGCTATCGTCTTTAACATTCTTGTTGCGGTGCAGAGATAGTGGTTTAATTCCATCATTTTTAAGAGTTAAAAGATATTTTCTCTCGGCTCGTGCACACAGAATATACAACCGAACGGAACGGGCCATGCTACGTGAACATATATGCTACACAAGAAAAATACTGGCTATGAATTACCGACATCTTATGACGTCACATTTAACTCTCAGTAATGCCCTACATGCCAACGATTGGGACAAGATCGATACACTTTCTTTTCAGTGTATGGAAATTACAACAGCTACCTGTACTTCCAGACAGATAAGCAAATTTCAGTCTAAACCCGAGACAAAGTCAACAGCAACAAGACCGATATAAATATTTCCGACCGCCAACTCTCACCTGATGAAGCCAACATCCTCTCTAAAGGCCTATCAAAATTCCTACGGAAGATATAATAGCTAATGTAAAAGCAGGTCTTTCCAAGCTCCCACGTGAATTGTCTCAGACGATACGTTTGGAGACGACTAGGATTTTATGCAAAGCACGCACTCCTAAAACAAATATTTCAATGAAAGAACGGCAAGCTTTAAAAAACCTCAACACAGATAATAACATTCTCATTTTACCGGCTGACAAAGGATCCGCCACTGTTGTTATGAACACAAATGACTACCAACGTAAGACCAGTGACATTCTGGATCCTACTATTTACAGAAAATTTCCACGTGGTCCTAAGGACTACCAACAAGCTAAAAAAAAGATTCTCCGACCATCCCGGCTGAAAAGAAAAGCCACCTTTTACTTTCAGAGGCAAGGTCGGGCTATACGGACTTCCCAAAATCCACAAAGATAATGTTCCATTAAGATCAATCGTCAATGCTATTTAGTCTCCAACGTATTTCGTTTCACAGTTAAAGCCGTATATTGGAAATACGAGCAGCTACATTAAGAATTCCATCACTTTGTAAACAAACTCAAACAATTAAACTACGCTCCTACAGACATTCTGGTCAGATGTTTTCCCGAAAGATATAGTGGAGCTGTTCAGACATTGCCTCACGAGCCCTTACTTTCAGTGGAACAGTGAGTATTTCGAACAACTTGGCGGAGTTGCTATGGGTAACCCTTTAGGGCCTGTAGTAGCTAATTATTTTATTGAACATTTTGAAACTACCGCTCTAGAAACTGCTAAGAAAAAGCCGACTTCTGGTATCGATACATCGACGATGTTTTTGCCATATGGCCCCACGGCAACGCTTAACTGCAGTCTTGTTTGCTGCATTTAAATAATATAAACCCGAAAATCCAATTTACTATTGAGATAGAACACGACAACAAACTCCCGTTTCTAGAGGTTTTGGTCACAAAAGAAGCAGAAGGCAGATTCGGCCATTCTGTTTACAAAAAACCAGTTAGCTGCGAACAATACTTGCACAAGGACTCCAACTACCATCCACAACAGAAACGAGGTGTCATTAAAACCTTGGTTGAACGTGCCTAAAATATTTGTGAGCCGCAGTATTTAAATAATGAACTTAAACGCCTGGAACAAGTTTTCGCACAATGGCTATTCTAAAAAAATAATTTAAACGTGCCATTCGCCCTAATAAATCTCAAAAGGAAAATATTAATTCAAATCCAAATAGAGCTAAAGTCTTTCTGCCATACAAAAACGGTGTCACTGATAGAATAGGCAAGCTACTAAATAAACAGAAAATTAAAACAATATATCTTCCAATACGAAAATTAAAACAAATTCACAAATCAGCTAAAGACCCCTGGACGCGCTCTCTACCGCCAGTGTTTACATAATACCCTGTACATGCGGTCATTCTTACATAGGCACAACGAAACGCAGTATAAAAACCCGCATCGCCGAACACAAAAGATGCTGTCGCCTCGGCCATACAGATAAATCAGCTGTTGCAGATCATACCCTCGTCTTAGACAAACATGACATATTATTTGAAAAAACAGAAGTCCTCGCAACTACCAAATATTACTACCCCAGAATGGTCAGAGGATCCATAGAAATATACAAACATCCCAACAATTTTAATAGAGAAGACGGATTTATGCTCAACCAGACCTGGATTCCTACCTTACAGCGTCTTCGCACCGGCCATCACAACACAGCAGTCCAATTACTCCCCTCCCACTACCTCAACAGTATATAGTGCCGTCCTCTGCTCCATGAATGAAGTTCGACTGGAACAGCGAAGGAGACAGGACCTTTAGAGTCGCAGGGAGCTAGCAGCCGGAGGTACCAGCATCCAGATCGGCGATCAGCGGCGGAGCAGCCCATATCTCACCGATCACCGCTGCTTCCATCGGAACCTAGTAGTCTATACGGGAAAGACAACAAGACCACAGCCAACAGTATTTATACTGATTTTAAGGGTCCGGTCCGCTGTTGCCTGCGCTTTTTAGCACCCGATAGCTATTCTATTTCTCTTACTTTCATTATCTTTCATCTTTTCTATCCCTAGTTTTTAAGACTTCCCCAGATAGGCTTACTATTAAGCCAGGTGCCACTATTCAGCCCAACAGCAGAGCAGATATCGCACAGGTTGATAACGGTGGACTGGTGGTGGCGTTTAGGCTTCTTCTCTTCCACAAAATCTTTTTCTACCTAGCTAGGCCTAGATATAACAGCAGACACGGCAGGCGTACGCGCCATGCGATGCAAAATGCGCAAAGCATAAATGATGATGTAGCCCCACGTAAACATTCAAATAAACAGAGAAAAACAAAAAATGTGGTAGCACCCATTGATTTAAATGATGTTTCTGTTGACACAGAATGCGCAACAAGACCTTGTCCTCCCAGACACGTTGCAACAGGTCCTGGCAGAAATGTATCTCAGCGCTGGCGAAGCAAAAATCACGTGCCCCTCAAATGGGATCCCAGAAGAGATTCCAACACCTAGCCAAGAGCAAGCTGCTGTAACAGTCCCCAAGACCAGGACTACTTGAACAGACAAAGGAGTAATCTGTCTAAAGTATTTATACCAGACTACTGCCCTAAAAGCCTACATGCTATAACTAACGAGTTTGACAAGGTATATCGTCCCAATACAGGAATAGTTTCCATGGGTTCCAGTTTAGCACCCTTAATGACTACTACATTTTTGTTCATTTCTGTAGGAATGAGAAGCTGCCGTTTCATGTAACGGCCCAACCCGAACAGCGGAACCATAGATTAGTCATTAAAGGCCTATATGCAAATATAGAGGATATTGAAGTCAAGCAGTACAGGCACTAGGTTTTGATGTAATCAAAGCATCAAAATTGTTCTCTAAGAGGACACGTACTCATATACCGGTCTTTCTTATAGAACTGCCAAATGAGCCGGATTCTGGCCGGCTCAGAGAAATCCAAGATATTGCACATTGCCGAGTAAAGATAGAATTGTATCACCCGCCCAATGGTCCTCCACAGTGTGGGAAATGTCTGCGGTTCAGACACTTCACGCGGCACTTGCGGCAGGTGCGCTGGTAATCACCAAGTGCGAGCTTGCAACAGCCAGTCAAGACACTGCGCGCTTTGCGGCTCCAACCAACATGGCGCCAGGTGGCGTGGTTGCCCAGTGTTCCTGAAAATGACAGGCAGAAACAGGCCAGCACAACGTACGGAAAGGCAATGGCCTTTAACATCAGCACAGAGAGGGTCCTTTTTACAGGTGCTAGCTGGCCAGGACCACCCCATGAACCGCCCGGCATATGACCCAGCGCGTAGCAACACAGCGAGTGCTAGCAATGCCACAGCTGCCCATGCAGCGCGTAATTTTCAGGCGCAAACAAGCCAGAGCATGCAATGCCCTTCAGCAAGCCAAGAGCAAGCACGCACAGTGACCCCACCCCTCACACAACAACTGAGTATTGCAACTCAGACATTAACGTCGCCTCATGAAGTCTCCCCGGCCTTAAAAACCCCAATCAAAAGTTATGAAGATCACTTTTATGTGGACCGGATTGAGCAAGTATTGCTCAACTTTAGTGGCCCAGCCAAGTGGTACATGTCCTCCTTAGGCTCCAAGAGAATAGAAAAGGGGTACCATAAGCTAAGGCCAATCTATGATACATTGTTTAACCACCTAAAATTAAAGGGTTCACAGGCTGAGAATTGCGCAAGATTCATCGAACTGTTAGGCACCTTTGTAAAGGAGCGACAGCGCGAGACGTGAGCTACACAGCTCAGCGAACCAGCCCGAGCCAATCCGTCTCCATCCCTCACCATCCTAACCAATGGCTGCCAATATAAACCATACCAACAGCCGATACAGGAAACTCCTCTGGAATAGCAGAGGAGCAAGAGTCAGATTGCAAGAATTAAAGCACCATCTATACAACAATCACATAACCATAGCTCTCGTCACAGAAACCTTTTTAACCAGAAAATCTCGCTTCTCAATTCCAGGCTATAAAATTTACCGTACCGATAGACCGGACGGAAGAGCGGGAGGGGGCACACCATAGCCATCTTACAAACATCGAGCACACCCAGAAGCACATCCCTAC
This sequence comes from Hymenopus coronatus, assembly GCA_030762935.1. Lineage (NCBI taxonomy): Eukaryota > Metazoa > Arthropoda > Insecta > Mantodea > Hymenopodidae > Hymenopus > Hymenopus coronatus. The sequence continues at coordinate 86,429,957 of CM060887.1, forward strand.
ACTCAACGAACTTGAAGCCACTGCTATCACGGCACCCATACATAACTGCCCTGTAATCATTGCTAGTGTGTATAGCCCTCCCTCACAGCTCTATCTACAGAATTTGAATACCATTCTGACACTAGATGACAGAGGTCTAGTAGGTAGGGATTACAATGCCATACATCAATATTGGGGGGACACCACGCATAATACTGAAGGGAATGCACTCCTTAATGACATGTTAAATAACAATTACATCATTATTCATCCGGATGAGCCAACTTATTCCTTACCACAACGAGCACAACACACGCCCCATGTACTAGACATAGCTCTACTTAAAAACACCAGATTTAGGCACAACATACACAACACAGCAATACAGCATTGGGCATGGCCAACACTTGGATGGGTGACCACTAAGTCCATGAGAAACCAATGATGTCTCTGCTAAATGACAACGCCCTCTCTAGTTAGAGGGTTAAACACAACTAATAACTAATGACTTCGCCAGACAGGGCAGCAGTAGTTGTAAAAATATAACTAGCTTAGAATTTATACCAAATTGAAATATCTAAATGACTATGTCCTTATGTTACAGGGCTGCAGACAAACGAAATGTACCAACGACTTTTCCCGACAGGGCAGAAAATGTTATACTGACTACGTCCTTTTGTTACAGGGCTGCAGATATATACACACACAATATGTACTCATTCCTCACCACAAATCTTCCAAGGGCGCAATCAGGGCTCCGGCCATGTTTGCGTCCTGGCCCTCACTCTCTCCTGGCTATGGCCTTTGGCTAGCCATAACACCCGCTCCTTGAATCCGCAGGTGCAACAAGCGGTACTGCAGCATTCCTACACCCGAATTCTCTCCGGTGGAGTGGTTTTTTTAGTGGGTATTGCCAGTTTAGGGCGACCCCCACACTTGGCAGAGCTATCCCCTCTGTCGCCTGTAGATTGGGTTTTTCCACTCCACTCGAAAAAAAAAAAAAAAAAAAAAAAAAAAAAAACATTAGTCATCCCCTCCCTGGCCTCCGACCACATGGCGGTTCAAATAGACATTGAAGCCCCCCCCCCCCAAATACCATCTGCCTACTCGCAAGCACGTTAATGCAACCAACTGGGAAACTTTTGCACGAAGCACCAGCTGCCACCTGCCGTCATTCCCTGCAACCAACAAGCAGCAGACACATTGGCGGCCGACCTTGAAAGCGCCATCCAGCAGGCCATTGAAGTAGCTGTCCCCTACAGACAACCACCAAAACATGAGCTTACCTTCACACCCGACATCATTGACCTTATATGAGAACGCAACCATGAAAGACGAAAATGACAGTGACAAGAAACATAGTACATAAAGTTCACATGGCTACACTAGACAGTGCCGTCAAAACCAAAATACATCGTTTAGCGCAATAGAAATGGGAAAACAAGCTCTCCCAGCTGCATCCTGGCGGTCAAACTGTTTGGCAACTAACTCGCAGCCTGCTCAAAGAACCACTCAACGTTCCACCACTCCTCAAGCCTGACGGAACCTCGTACGCCGAAAGCGAAAGGGACAAAGCCAACATTCTGGCAGATGCCCTAGAGCAGGTTTGCACACCAAATGACGGCCCATTCGACCAACACCTCTGCCTAGAACAGGAGCTAAACACACAAACAATACTAGATGCACCAGCACACGATAAATCCAGAAAAACAAACACAAGCGAGCTCCGGTGGATTATAAGACACCTATCAGATTGTAAAGCCCCAGGGCCTGACAAAATGCCAAATTTGACATTCAAACATTTCACTGATCAGTCTCTAAACTGCCTCGCTAAAATCTGCAATTATTGCCTACAGAACGGCTACTTCCCCCAGCCGTGGAAGAATGCAAATGTGTTAATGCTCCCGAAACCTGCCAAAGATTATTCGAACCCCCAACATTACAGGCTATTGAAGACAACAAGCAAAGTAGCGGAAAAAGCTATACTTAAACGCATAAACACTCATATAAAAAAACATAACATTCTTATAAATGAGCAATTTGACTTTAGAGCGAACCATTCACGTACAGTGCAGCTCACTAGGATAACTAAACACATTACACGAGGCTACAATGAAAACAGATCCACCGAAATTATTTTTCTTGATGTACAACGGGCCTTTGATACAGTATAGTACCCAGGGCTCATTGCCAAACTCAAGGAACTAAAATTCAACGACACCATCGTGAAATTTATAGCACTCTGTCACACTATTTGAAAGTAGTTCCACTAGCCGCGCTGGAGTACCCCAAGGTAGTCTCCTAGGACCGGTCCTATTTAATCTCTACATTAACGACATACCAAAAACAAGTAACACACATTTATTTATTTACGCTGATGACACGGCCATAACAGCACAATCCTGGAAGCCTGAAATGATAGTCCGCAGGCTAGAAAATGCCCTCTCTGATCTGGAACCGTGGCTGACGAAGTGGCGCATAACAGTAAACACGGGGAAATCCCAAGCAGTATTATTCTCACGAAGGCCGAAACACACGAACAGAGCTGACACCCTTGAACTATACAACACCATAGCATGGTCCAACACAGTAAAATACCTAGACTCCACATTGACCTTCTCCTATCATGTGACCACAGTATGCCGAAAGGCAAATGCCCAACTGGCACTATTTTACCCCCTTTTAAACGGCCGGACAACTCTCGGAACCCAAATGGGTCTCATCCTTTATAGAACACTAATCTGGAGCGTGTTCACATATGCTGCCCCAGCATGAGCCACTGCGCTAAAACGCACATGCAGAAACTCCAAACTCTACAGAACAAGGCATTAAGAATAATAAGAACAAAATTCCCCAGGACAGTCCCATTGGACTTGCTGCACAAAGACCTGCACACACACAGTAGAAAAATTTATAAAGCAATTAGCATATAACATGTACAAACAAGCCGAAAATCACAACAATCCCCTCATACACACACTGGGCATATATAAAACTGAAAACAACAAACATAAGCGCCCTCTCTCGCTCTTCGATATGCCACTTAATAAGCAAGACACCATCACCATCACAGAACTAAATAATCACCTCCTAAGCCTAGTTCCAAACTGACATCACAACCAATGTCCCTACATGGCTCGGGAAAACAGACCCCCCCCCTAATCAAGTAGACCAAGGCGCTCTAAAGGACAAGAGAGATATCGTGAATATATGTTAAATAATAAAAAATAAATAAATAAAGTTGTGTATCCCTATCCTCTATCCTATATATCCATATAACTGTACATATTAACACAGATACCTATTGTACATATGTTTCAGGACGGGCAGCAAACCTGTGACATGACAATGCAGTTCCCTCTCCAGCTGCAGCCACAATAAGGTAATGTACTCCAAGTTAGTTTTTAAGCATGATGCGTACTCCAATTATCCTGTCCTCAGCATGTAACACCACCACTAAGAAATGGGTTCCAGGTCTGGGCTACTTGCCAAGGCCTGTACCTAAACCCACTCTGCCCGCATACTCCCTTGTATGCAGGTATCTTTTTAGTAGTCACCCACTAATATCAGGTTTGCTCTAGCGGTACCTGATTTCACCTTACCACCCATCCTACTAGAGTAGTTCGTGCATGGTAGGGGAGGCGATGTAGATCCCTTTAGAATAATCGCCACCGGGGTTGGCGAAGGCGGGGCCAGCCCAAATTAAAAAAACAACATGAACCTGCAGTCGCTAGTCGTTCCTGCCCAGCTTGAGTTCTGAAGATGTCCTCCACAGCTGAGGACGAAACGTCAAGTTTTAATTATTTTAATAATTTTGATATTCGACTACGGCCTACAAGCCCGGACTTGTTATGTTTTACGAATATTTTACCAGAATATAATTCATTTATGGGTGGTGTTGCAGATATGCTCATCGAGTTGCCTCCTCCTGTCACTCAACAACCCCATCTCTCACCCGCCGTCCTGCAAACCCCACAATCCGGTCAGAACGTGGTTAAGTTCTCTCCGAGAACAGGGACACGTTTAACACTCCTCGGGCTGCCCTCAGCCTGCCAACTGTCGTGAGCAAAGAATAGTGTTGTGAAAGGGAATTAGACTGAACAAAAATTAAGTCAAACTATAAAAACTGATGTGTTACATTCACATCACTTTTTCTACATCTCGGTAACAAATTATTGCTAAAAGGCTTATTCTTCTATCTACTTCAAGTTAATCGAAGTAAACATTAACAGAAATTGTCTTATTACCTGCTTTCTTGTAAGTAAAAGCGAAATAAGAGAATATACTAGGATAAAACGATAGTCAAATCTTGTAAAAGCTGGTTGCTACGTGGATGAAATGCGTTTCTTTACATGTAGAGGAGTTGACAAATTCCTGTATGTGGAAAGTTCTAAGTATTTTAAAACTGAAACCAATAACGGGTGTCCAAAAACGGCCAACTCCACGAAAAAAATGTATGACACGAGTTATGTGTTTTAATGAGATCTATATTTTTTGTTTACTAAGTTTTGTCTATCTCTTAGAGTTTACCAGTAGTGCAAAATTCATCCAGAATAACGAGATCTTTAGAGGCTATTGTCAGAAAACTCAGAATATATATTTTATTTTTCATGTATTATTTAATATATTTAATATGTGGTATTTTAATCAAAATCGTTAGAGCCAGTTTTGAGAAAATCAATTTTTTTTCAAATTCCATGTAAAGTGTAGTTTGAGGTGGGGGGATTCTTCTCAAAATAAAATTAAACGATCAAAAATGCCTTAAAAGAAACAAAATATGTGAAATATATTAAGAATACACCTCGTATGAAACTAAGTACATCACGGATGGGAAGATGCCACGTTTTAACATCCCTGTTCTAGCAACGAGCCGTCATTCAACAGCTGCAGTTTTCAACTCCCGCGTTTTCTCAAAAATCCTTGCACGTTCCACTTCCAACCCCTGCCCCCCCCCCCCAGCAATAAGCTGCTCTGGCATGGCTTACGTTTCCATCTGACATCTCAGCAATTAGAAATAAACCTCGCCCAGCAAAACCTAAAGCTAAGAGAAGAAAAAGACGGAATGACACATAACCTTATAATCAAATGCATGTCACGCGTGCAGGAAACATTGTTATTAATGTCGTAATTCCCCGTTTTGCAATAACACTGGAATTGGAGAACCAAATTAAGTACAACTTGCTTGTGTACATTGTTAAAAATACACATTTAAAACATGGAATTAGCGGTGGGATTTCTAATAATAGCTGGATCAAACGTTGCTCTGAAACGTGTTTTTTCTTCTAAATGACAAAAGCAGAAGAAATCTGCAACAATCAAGGCCCTTCTAAATGAGAGACCGGTGAAGTGACTTAAAGTTAATTTACTATATGATTATGCCAATTTCAATAAAAGGTTTCTTCGTGCAGCAGAGGTAATGCGCATGTGATTCCATTACACTTAGAATTCGTAAAATGTTCAATGGTAAATGTACAAAATTACCGCCTATATTGGACCGCTGAACGCTGGTGCCATGTCTTGTCTGAGCCAATACTACCAGCAGCCTTCCTGTCCAAGTTTTCACTTGTATAAGCGGAAGTTTTACTGCCTGTTGCAAGTTGTTTGTTTATTTTTCTTACTTTGTATGAGTAAATACAACTACTGGTAAGTGTTTATATGTAAAATATTGTTCATTTTGTATAGACTGTGTCTGTTTGCGATTCATTACAATGGAAATACATGCCCCTATACTGTATGCAATATTGTACAAAATGTCGAATTTAAGTGTACATGGGATGAAGATGGAGCACTGGTGGAATGCGATGGCGGGGACAACCCGCAGAAAATTCGCCCCTGCGCCGCTTTGTCCACCACAAATCTCACATGCTTGGTCGCTTGGTATCGAGCCCGGGCTTCTAGATGAAAGGCGAGTGCAATACCACTCGGCCACGGCGCGGCCCGAATTTGTATATATTGGAGCACGAGTCCAAGTTAGGAAAATCATGCAATTTAATGTAAATATACTTTTATAGAATGCAGTGCAAGAAGCAACTTCAAAAATGTCAAAAATAACTAAATATGGCATCCTCTAAGGTGTACAATGTGTCATTTAATGAAAGTGTGGAGGATGTAACAGAAAAGCATCGTTCAACGCTACCATCTATTTCAGCTGCAACAGCTTCGCCGAAGAAAAATCTCACCGCAGTAAAACCTGCAGATCTTTAACCCCTTCCTAGAGCAGCAGGGAAAAGGAAACCTTCGACTATTCTTCTTATCCAATTATCCGATAACCCTCTTGAGGAGAAGTAACAGAAAGTGGAAGAGAGCATTAAAAGTTTACCACTCGTGAAGCCTAAATCAAATGAAGCATCATGGTACTTGGATAACTACCAAAGACATAAAATACAACGAATGGATACATGTGGTTTGTGCCAACGCGCACAACTATATTTCTGTAAAGATTGTGCGTCTCTCTGATAACACTTGATTAAAATATTTATTTTTCATTTCTTGCTTTGCAGTAGCATAATGGGACAACTGAAGATATACGGGACCAATTGAAGATGTATGTTCCTAAATTGTAGAGCAATTCAATACGACTAAATTCCGATGTACATAGTAATTTCACCACTTTTCCTTTCATCCATTTCACTGTAATTTCATATCATCTTCTTCCCCACTATGATATCTGGCTATCTTGCTTTTTCTCTGACTGCTCCTGAACAGGCATCTGATCCCAGGCGCTGACTTGTTGAAGGGGTGTAAGTCCTCCATACGAGGAGGGCAAATGGCCAAACAAGATAAGCCACAACAATTAAATAAGAATAAAAATACATATTCACTTAGCTTTATCAAGCAACTATATAGTACATATTCAAGCTACAGACTGTGCACAGCTTAAGGGGCACTATTTCAGAAGTAAACAATTATCAGGTGTTCTTTGCAGATGAATTTAAATTGTTAACGATACTATCAAATGGCACGATCATATTAGCACCGCTGGAATTTTGTACCGAATGAGTATTTTACATGCCAGTAAATCTACTTCAAGGGGCTGTCGCTTTTAAGCACATTTAAAAGCTACCGGGATCTCGCGACCTCAGGATCAGTGCCTAATAACCAATTGAGCAATCTAGGCCGACTGTAGATATCATCGTAGAACAGTTATGTATAGGCTGCAGCAGTAAATGTATCTTTTAGGCGTTTCGCTCTACCTTTCTTAGCTCTTATACAGAAATGTTGCTCTTAGAACAGAGAAGTGCTGCTGCATTTCAATCGAGTAATTTATTTCAAGGTCTCATTAGAACATCAGCTATCTGAAGTGGATTTTATTCTCACTCAAAAAACAAAAACTGAAATATGTTCCAATTCAGCATTGCTCTAGGGAAGAGTTAAAACATCTAACATAATTGATACTATTTTAATATTCTATCTGACCCACGAACACAAGCTAATCTCCCCAATTTAACTTCCCCTCCAGCGGGGTATGTATCCGTGTAAGGTTCATATTCGAGAGGTTCTTCAGTTTCCCGGTGGTCTGTCTGCCCTAACAATTATTGGTTGTTGGTGTTTTTTGCAGTTTGATAGCCGAATGCTGGGTTGGATTTTATACCGTCATGTATTTTGCTGTCCCTCAGTTTCTCTCAGAGGCTGAACGATGAGAGTATATAGAATGTGTGTTGTATGTGCTATAAGGAGAGAGCTTTCTCCCCCCTCTGCCCAAACAGTTCAATCTTTCTTTCGGATAGGAGGAAAATATTGAGGATGCATCAGAGAATGCTCCAACTGGATACGATTTTCCTTCGCAGTCTCTTGCCTCATTCCTTCTTCTTAGAGGTTTGTGCGCTTTAAACCTCACATCTTTCCCTATTTCCAATTATCTGATCAGAATGAAACTGTTATCCCTTTATCTATTTTAAAATAAACGGGAATTACCTTTTATCAGAATCCTCGAAGAACTAGTATAATTGCTTCTTTTTGTCATACATGCTGACATACACAATGTTCTGTAGCCATAATGCACAACTTTATAATAAATACGGAACTAAGAAATAAGTACATACTGCTAATGCTTATCTCAATTAGCATGGTGTAGAAAGAAGAATAATCTTTAATAAGAAGTATGGTTGCAGAACAGCTAGAGAAAGTCATGTGAATGTAACATGATTTTTACACGTACTATGTACATAGTGTATAGAGAAGGTATTGCGCTCCACCCAAAAATTGGATACCGAGATTTCACCGGAAATATATGTTTTAGGGCCCCTTTTATCCCCCCCCAAAAAAAAGCATATTCAGCAAAAGGTGTGTCTGTATGTGTGTGTGTATTAAAATACAATATTTGAAAATATTTATTTTAAGGTTAGTTTTGCTTTGTTAAAGCTGTTTAATACATTGCATACTGTTGCCCGCCCCGGCTTCGCACGGGTGGTGTAACCAAATAAAAAAACTCAGTCAAAATCTTCCGTTTACAGTACGAATCTGCAATGTAGTAAAATTACAATTACATAATTTGACAATACTTTATTGTAATGCCTTGTAATGTACAATTTTGCTTCCGAGAGAAAACAAATAGCGGCCATGTTTTGCCGACTCTCGAGCACGCAAAGTACAACTATCCATGCGAAAAACACGACAATTGAAGGTATATTCCACACACTTCTAACAATTGACCTTGGGATTTATTGTCATTGCGAATGCAAGGCGCGCCGGAAGCAACACGCTTAAATTCAAAGGGAAAGTCGGTTGACATTAGTGATGTTCTTGGAATAAGTATATCCTCCCCTTTGAGCTTTCCTATGTTATAGTAGCTTAAATAAAACTTTTCATAATTTTTTAAACAATGAGTTTTGTTCCGCTGCATAATTTTGGCTCATTAAGATTGCGTAGCATAATTATCACCAGTCAACCTTGAGCTGTAAATTGTGTGGCGGTATTCCTGGTAAATCCAATGAATTTAGGAATTCAGTAACATAACTGACGACTTCATTTGGATTGGCAATGGAATCGATCGACTTAAATGAATGCATTTGTCCATCAATTTTAACCTGATTTTTATATTCAAATAATCTACATTCTTATTAGTGGCTGCTAAAATGCCTTGTTCGCACAACCAAGCATAGTTTTTGTAATTTGCACAAATATTTGGAAACACTTTCCATATTAATTCTCCCTTTAACGTTGTGAAGTGACAAAAATGTGATGGAAACGAAATGAGGCCAGTAGAAGTGTCAACAGAAATTTACCATTGCAAATGTCTAATAACGCCTTTAAAGCATCTGAAAAGTGCAATGAAGCGCTATAATCTGCGCGATGAGGTATATATATAGTTGGTATTGCGAAAAGGAGGAACTCAGCGTCCCCAAGGTATTATGGAAAGGATGACATAGGGTTAATAACGTGGGTAGGCAAGGATGTCATTGGCATAACAGTAATGGCAGCCCTTTCATCGTGTGGCGAGTAAACGCTGTCACAAGTAATGAATTACATTAAGGAGACAGTCACAATAACATTCATGCTTCTTCCGAATCTCTTTCTTTCCTTTACTCCTAATGTTTTCCACTTCTTTCTCTATTTTCACATATGTCGGAAAAACCATTTTTAATACTAACAATGATATAACTAAAGAGCAAGTAGATCTGGTAGGGCAATTGATAAGCTTTCATTAGACAGATTTGTGTAATTTCTCCATTTAACCCAAAATATTACTTGATCAAATGTATTAAGAGCAGCGCAATTGTAGTGTGATGGTGACGCGGGTATCTTCATGTTCTTTACCTAGCTCATGTACCACATAACGTCAAATAACCAACATCTGCAATAGGAAGTTAAAATTACAACGGATCCCATTATTTATCCGCCATTTTTAGATTCCAAAAAGGGTTAATGGTTCTGTGCGTTGTTTATAACTTGTTCGCTTTAAAGAATTACTACAAAAATATACTTATTTCTTTATTTATACGGTATGACCAAGGGAACGATAGTTAATACATAAGAAATATATTTGATTTCCACAGTTATCTTGCGTCATTGTCTCCATAACCGGGTGCATTCCCTTAGCATTGAAGACAAATAGAGCAGAAGGTACTACGGTCAGCTGGTGGCAAATAATAAGTACACATTTAACGTGTTCGTCGCTAGGAAAACTCCTTTATTTTAAACGATAGGATTACGGAAAGGACAGTTAATACTTAAAAATGTATTTGAATTTCACTGCTGCGTTGTGTCATCTCGATAAACTGTTTCGTTACCTTAACATTGGATGGGGAGGGAAAATACCACTATGGCCATCTAGTGGCAAATAAGTAAGTACTTAAGCTAGCTGTTAGTCGCCAGGAAAGTTTCTCTTCTGCTTTATTTTAAACAACAGGAGTAAGGAAAGGGCAGTTAATATATGAAAATGTATTTGAATTTCACTGCTGCGTTGCGTCATTGTGTCGATAAACTGGTGCGTTACCTTAGCATTGAATGGGGAGGGAAAAAATATAGCAGTACTATGACCATTTAGCAACAAATTACCGTAATATCACTGCCATCTGGTGGCTATTCACTGACATTGCGTTCGCTTGGCACAGTGTTTATTCGTTTTATGAGATTTTAAAGACTTTCCCGTACTATTTTTAATCATTTTCTTTTCCACAAACCTTGTCGTGACAATAACAAACACAACAAAATAAGAAGTGTTCAATTTGATGCAGTAGTTCGGAAGTGATACGCGTGCATACATTTCAGCGATTCATTTATATATAGATTATAATTATAAATCTTTGTTATTTATTTTGATAGCACAAATGGAACAATTATAAAAATGAAATCATGTTTAAAATATAATAATTAATAAATAACGAATTTTAATGTATGAATACCATTAACACTCACCTAGAACATGCTTACACCAAGTTCTAACTGCTGGGTGATCCACCTTTTCAATTCGAATGTTTCAACTTAACATTTTTGTAGTACCCATTACAAACTCCGTTTTTTCTAGTTTTACTTTCTTCTGACGATAAAACTCCTGTCTGTTAGGATCTACACTTTTTTCTTTAAGCCGCAAATGTTCTTTATTTTTAAAACAATGTTTAGACACCGTGTCTCGTTTCTCCCAATTTACCTGCACATTACAAAATTTACAGATTAAAATGCCTGAATCGGGTACATAAAGACCTTCGCTAGAAAATTCTTGTGGAATGAATTGTCATGTTGATGTCCGACCCATCTCAAAATATCAACTACTCTGACACTATAAAACTTTTTTTTTTTTTGTGGCTTAGTGGTTGTTGCGGCAGGTCTTTCAATTTGTAGAAACCCACAGTTGTACGTATCAATGTTGTCATTTCCACAATACATATGTTTAAGACGTGCATGGAAAGTTGAAAAAAAAAAATGACTACAAAATGCCAATAAATTTCGTTTTTTTTTTCGCCAAAATAGTTTATTTCGCTATAAAACATTTATCGCAAAAATTCGTGATAAAGTATTTGCCATTTTAAATACTGTTACCGTCCTCTTCGCAAATTGAATTTTCTTTACAATAGACTATTTATCGCGACCGTGAAAATCTGTGGTCCCTAATAACAAAGAAAACACGTTTTAGGTTATTCACAGGTTTGCAGATGAAGTACTGACATTACAATGGACTATAAACAAAGATGGGACACACATATCACGATCGCCACTTACTTGAGGGAGTTGGCATAAGCCTACCATTTTTGTTGAAAAGGTTGCAATAGAACATGATAAGCGCCGACTCAGCATTTCTCACAAGAATGGCAACAGCTGCAGCTATGTTTTTAATTAAGGGGTACGGACGGCACTTACTCGCGTCCCAACAAAAATTCTCGGGACGCGAAGACGCAAGTTTTTCATGGCACGAATGACACTGAATATTCACACATATTTATTTCTCAACGATTACTGTTGGTTATCAATAGAGTTCACTACAGGAGCAATCAAATTTTAAACCTCACAAATGAGGTTCGCAAGCTATGCATGTTGCTGCAGCCCAGTAAGGGAGATCATGATGGCGCCTACCAGCCAGGCATTTCTTCAGTTTTGGAAACAAATGCAAGTGCGAGGGAGCCAAATCTGGGGAACAGAGTGGATGTTCCAGCACTTTGAGTGCAGATCTCTTAATTTCTCCATAGCCAAAACACTTTTGTGAGCAGATGCATTGTCCTGATGGGAAACAACTTTTTCTTTTTTAACCCTGGTCTGTTTTCACGAATGCTTGCATTCAGTTTGGTTAGAAGTTGAGAGTTTTACTTTTTTCGAGACAGTCAATCAATAAAATTCCTTTGGCATCCCAAAACGTAGACACCATGATCTTTCGCGCCGATGGCACCATCCTCGCCTTCTTTGCAGCTGAAGAACCAGTTTCTGTCCACTGCCTCGACTGCTGCTTGGATTTGGGTATGTAGGCATGTTTCATCCATTGGGTGGTATGAATAAAGATGAGACGCGTCTCAAAACTTGCAATTTTCGAGATGCGTCTCACTTTCGTATGAATAAAACTCGACCTTGATCGCGACCAACGTCTCACGCGCTAACGTAATATGACGCGTCTCAGGTTTTGGAATGAATAAAAAGTAGCCGTATCTCACTTTCATGAGACGCAGTTTCTTATGACAAATTATGTGCAGATTTGGTATCAGTTTTGGTGTTGAGCGCAGAAGGAAGCTTTATTAAATCAGCGGGGATTCTGAAGAACTAAATTATAACGAACTTCAAAATTAAAGCAAAATGTGCAGTGGCTTGTACATTTTCATCCCGAAGCAACAGGAACAAGAGATATAGCTTTACGCAAAGGAGCAAAGATTAGAATATTATTGTCGTTATTTTTTTTCATTTATATAACTCTCTTTAACTTCTGTAGTCATAACCAGGGCTTTAGTTTAGAAACAACTGCAGGTGATTTTTCGCTGAACTATAAGGTTCTTAACGGCGTTTTTTAGTTGTACACACATTATATTAAACACACACACGCGCACGCGCGCGCATACCTAGAGACTCTGTAGGTATAGAAGATGGTAGTAGTTAAAAAAGAATTCCCTGCCCCAGCCGAAAATCGAATCCGGGACCTTTGGGTAAAAAAACTAGAATGCTGACCATTCGACCGCAGATAGTAAACCTTGGAATTCAGTGCGACATCCAGAAGATACAGAGGCCTCTCTGCATTCGGTACCATAACCTTTAAGAAAGTTTGCTGCAACTTCGCAAGGGTGCAATACATTCCCTGATGCAATTATTGGAGCTTTAGATTACCCCCTATCATAATAATAAAAAATAGAAATTTTATGTACTCGAAATTAATACCAAAAAAAGGCGTTGTTTACAAGTGGCATGGTTCTGTTCATGATCAAAATTCCGAAGTCTGCAGAAATATCCGTAATAATATTAATAATAATGATGATGATGATGAAAACATGAATGCGCTATTTCTTAAAGATGGGTGTTATGGACATCATATACCCCTATGTAGGTATCTGGCCACAGATATTTTGGCCAGGAAAAGAGTTTTAAAATAATTCAATAACAAGTAACATTAGCTAGTGTGCCTTCGTTTATGTATATTGTATGGTTCTCTATAATAAACCTTTTCAGGAATATGATCACGAGATTCTTGGTACAAGACTGTGGAGAGGAGTAGCAGCTTATAATGTTGATTACGGTGATGATGGAGAGGAAGCAGGGAAAGGGACCCAAACAACAAGAATAGAAAGTGATTACACGGGTAGCCTTTTATAACCCAAGCAATGTTACAGTAATATATTTAACAGGAACTACAGGTACTTTAATAAGTACACTTTTTGAGTTATTCCAATTAAGTTATTACGAGGGTTATTAAATTATTATTAGTTTTATCGACACAGTTACACAATAATACATATAAAAGTAATGCTCACGTTCATCATTTTTGTCTTTTATGACACATGAGATATGATGATTGTCATTATGTTCTACAAAAATAGATTTTTGTACTCCGTAACACACTGAAATTTTTATAGAAGCATGTCTATTATAAAGTAACTAAATAAATAATAGATAAGTAAAATAATATTCATTCTTAACTTTCACTGTTTTCAGTGGATTTGTTTCTATCAAGTTCAAGGACCTTCGTGTGTATAGACTTGTCCTTTGTAAGGTTTTTGCTTTTTACTTTCGCTATCATGTATGTACATAGTACGTGGAGAAGGTATTATATTCCACTCAAAAATGCAATGTGGAGATTTTCCGGTAATATGGTTTGAGGTCCCCTGATTAAAAAAAGTTATAAATATTTCGGTGTGTGTGCGGGGAGGCAGCAGAGCTCAAAGAAAATGTTTATTCATTGGAATGCATTTTTTGTTTAATAGTTATTAAATTAAATAGATTAAAGTAAAAATTGCAAATACCAAACTTGGTATTTATGTTTTGTATCTTCCAATAGTGGTAAACGGAGTTTTTGAAGAAAATCCCCCCACCCCAAGCTACCGTTTACGTAGGAAAATGTGTGAAAACTTTGTTTTTCTCAAAAATGGCTTTAGCGATTTTGATTAAAAATACCGTATATTAAAGGTATTTGCATCAGAAATAAAATATATTATCTTGTATTTTCTGGGAATAGCCTCCAGAATTATTCTGGATAAATTTTGCATAAATGATAAAGAGACAAATGTAGATCTCGTTAAAATACCTAATTTATGTCATATACGTTTTTCTTTTAAAGTTGGCCGTTTTCCAGATATTCCTTGTTATTGGTTTCAATTTTGAAGTACGTTAACTGTTCTAAAACAAGAAGCCTACTTCGTTTCGTCTCGCTAGTTTTGCTGCTTGCCATGCAAAGCCAACAGAACTTCTGTTTCACATAACGATCAGCTTTAGCCTAGTATATTACCTTCTTTCCCGTCTACTCACAAAGAAGTAAATAATAAGACTTCTGCTTATGCTTATATCGATTAGCATGATGTACATAAAAGAATGGTTAGTGAACGGAACATATATGTTTTTATTCTGCTTTTCACATTGTTTATTTTCCTAAATAAATTTCATTATAATCCCTGACAATTTATTTCCCTGTATCTTGTTTATAGCCATTTATTACAAAGTTCTAATTTTCGGACAAATGCGATTTTATTCCGCGAAACAACATGATAAAAATGTAATGTTTCCTTCTCCATTTTGACAGTACAAATCGTATAAATTGATTCATACGTGCTGAAATAAACCCTTTCCATTCATACATTGTTGACCTGTTTACACACAGACAATAGACGCAGGTAGCACGTCTCAAGACTAGCACATTTTCTGCTAGCTGTACTCATAAGACGCGACTCAGGTTTTGGAATGAATAAAAAGTAGCCATGTCTCACTTTTATGAGACAGGTCTCATGATTTAAGTCACCTCAGAACACGTGACAACAAATTATAAGCAGTAACGCAGAAGGAAGCTTTAGTAAACCAGGAGGATTCAGTAGAATTAAATTAAAACGAAATTCAAGATTAAAACAAAATGTGCAGCGGCTTGTGCAACATTTTCTTCCCGAAGCTTTACGCAAAGGAGCAAAGATTAAAATATTGTCACTATTTTTTTTTTTATTTTTTTTTTCCCATTTATATAGCCGACTTTAACTTCTGTAGTCATATCGAGGGCTTTAGTTTGGAAACAACTGCTGGTGATTTTTCTCTGAATTGTAAGGTTTCTTAACCTCATTTTTTTCAGCTGTATGCAATTAAAAACACACACACACTCACTCAAGCATACTTAGAGACTCTGTGTGGATAGAAAATTATTATAGTTAAAAATGATTTCCCTGTCCCAGCCAAAAATCGAACCAGGGACCTTTGGGTGACAAGTCAGAATGCTGACCATTCGACCGCAGGTAGTACGCCCTGGGTTTCAATGTGGCATCGCATAAGATACAGAGGCCTCTAAAACTTTTTGGAAAGTTGTCTGCAACTGCGCAAGTATAGGAGCGTTTGACTGGATCAAATTTCTGGAAAATGCTGCTGCTTTTCAAATAGCTAAATATGGCAACAGTATACAGCACATTCCCTGATGCAATTGGAGCTTTGGACTATACCCATATCATTATAAAAGAAGAAATTTCATGTAGTACCAGGAAAGGTGTTGTTTACAAGTGGCATGGTTCTATTCAGGAGCAAAATTCCGGTGTCTACAGAAATAATAACAACAACAAAAATATAATTTCTTAAAGATATATGGATATCGGATAGGACCTATGCAGGTATCTCGCCAAGAAACGTGTTATAATACACAAAATATTTTGGCCAACCAAAAGCGAAGTTTCAAATAATTCAATAAAAAGTAACGTTAGCAACAGAATATCCTCGTTTATGTTGTATGGTTCTCTATGATAAAGAATTCCAGGAACATGATTACAGATTCTGGTCCAAGACTGTGGAAAGGAGTACCAGCAGGAAGACCAACATATAATGTTGATCATGAGGTTGATTATGGTTATGGTTATGGTGACGCAGCTAGTATCGTTAATTTCGTATGAATAAAAATTTCCTCTCCGAAGTGAGACGCGCTACCTGCGTCTCATCCACTATCTGTGTGTAAACAAGTCAACAATGTATTGTTGTAACAATGGAGATGCTAATTATGAATAAATTTATACGATTTATACTGTCAAAATTGAGAAGTAAACATTACTTTTTAATCTGTTTCGCAATGGCCGGAATTAAACAAAAGTTAGGAAAAGTTCTTGTTAGGGATTATCTAATTAGGATCTAGTTCAGGAAAGTAAGCAATGTGAAAAGCAAAATATAACAAAAAATCTGATTTTCCATTCACATGACGTCCGCTAGCTGTTCTTACAAAATATAATTCTTTTATCTACATCATGCTAATCGATATGAAGATTAGCTGAATTGGTCTTATTACTTAATTCTTTGCGAGTAGAAGGGAAATAAGGTAACTTAATAGGCTGAAGAATAGTCAAAACCTTTAAAACCAGATTGCTATGTAAAGTTCTGCATAGCAAGAAGCAAAAGTAGGCTTCCTGTTTGAGAACAGTTAACGTACTTTAAAATTGAAACCAATAACAAAGAATATCTCGAAAACTGTCAACTTTAAAACAAAACATACGTATATGACACAAATTATGTATTTTAACGAGATCTACATTTTTGTTTTTGTCTATCTCTTACGGTTTATTAGTTATGCAAAATTCATCCAGAATAAAGAAGTTCGCAGATGCTATTCCCAGAAAATACAATATATATTTTATTTGTCGTGTAAATATCTTTAATATACGGTATTTTTAATCAAAATAGTTTGAGCGATTTTTGAGAAAAACAATATTTTCAAACATTTTTCCATGTAAACGGTAGTTTGGAATAGGGGAATTTTAAAATAAGAACTATAGCTTTCCTGGCGACGTGTTAATTCAAAACCTTCTCGGGCTTCTAGCCAGGTAATAACTTGGCTTGACACTGATTCAGTTCACCCTGAAGACGAGGAAGATGCACTTCTTCGAAACGTTGGTGTCAAGCCAAGTTATTACCTGGCTAGAAGCCCGAGAAGATTTTGAATTAGGGGAATTTTATTCCAAATCTCCGCTTCCCACCCTTGGAAGATACAAAACATAAATACCAAGTTTGGTATTTGCAATTTTTACTTTTAATCTATTTAATTTAATAATTAATGAACAAAAAATCATTCCAATGAATAAAAATTTCCTTTAAGCTCTGCTGCCTCCCCCCCCCCACACACAGCTTATTTCTAATTTTTTTAATCAGGGGGCCTCAAAACATATTACCGGTGAAATCTCACAACGAATTTTTGGGTGGAATATAATACTTTCTCCACGTGCTATGTACTTCCTATTTACATACATGCTAGCGAAAATAAAAAGGAAATGCTTTACAAAGAACAAGCCTGTACGCACGAAAGAATAGAAAAGAAGGTCCTTGAACTTGATAGGAGAAACAAATCCTCTGAAAATTGTGAAAGTTAGGTGTAAAACATTAAAAGAGCATCATTCAACATATCTATTATTTATTTAGTCACTTTGTGATATAAAAATTCCACTGTGTTACGGAGTGCAAAACCCTATTTTTGTAGAACATAACAACAAGTATCATATCTCATGCACCATAAAAGACAAAGATGACGAACGTAAGCAGTACTTTTATATGTATTAATGTGTAACTGTGTCGATAAAACTAATAATTTAATAACCCTCGTAATAGCTTAATTGGAATAACTCAAAAAGTGTACTTAATAAAGTACCTGTAGTTCCTGTTAAATATATTTGTAATATTGCTTTGGTTATAAAAGGCTACCCGTGTAATCTTGCTATTTGGGTTCCCTTTCCCTGCTTCAACTCCATCATCACCGTAATCAACCTCATGTTCATGATCAACATTATAAGCTGGTCTTCTCTCCACAGTCTTGGACCAAGAATTTCGTAATCATGTTCCTGCAAATGCTTATTATGGCGAACCATACAATATACTCGTATATAAACGAAGATAACGTTACTTGTTATTAAATTATTTTAAAACTCTTTTCCTAGCCAAAATATCCATGTATTATAACACGTTCCTTGGCGAGAGACCTACACAGGGCGTTTATGAAGTCATAACCCCCATCTTTAAGAAATAGCACATTCATATTATTATTATTATTATTATTATTATTATTATTATTATTACGGATATTTCTGCAGACATCGGAATTTTGCTCCTGTATAGAACCATGCCACTTGTAAACAACGCCATTTTTGGTAATGATTTCGTCTACATGAAATTTGTTTTTTATTTTTTATTATTTATTGTTTAAGCTTAACGTCCTTTAACCTGGTTGGTCATATTGGACGATGAATGGAATTGATGAGAAGATGCTCAAATGATTTCGGGGTCCATGGAGCTTAAAGTTACTCGACATTCGTCTTCTCAGGATAAGGGAAAAAAACCCAAAAAAACCTTATTCGGGTAACTCACCCTAAGCGAGATTCGAACTCACGACCTTTTGAATGTGAGGTAGACACGCTACCACCACACTACCCAGGCGGACTATTTTATTATTATAATAGGGTGTAATCTAAAGCTCCAATAATTGCATCAGGGAATGTATTGCACCCTTGCGAAGTTGCAGCAAACTTTCCTAAAGGTTATGGTACTGAATGCAGAGAGGCCGCGCTGAATTCCAGGGTTTACTACTTGCGGTCGAATGGTCAGCATTCTAGCTTCTCACCCAAAGGTCCCGGGTTCGATTTTTGGCTGTGGCAGGACATTCTTTTTTAGCTACAACCATCTTCTATACGTACAGAGTCTCTAAGTTTGCGCGCGCATGTGTGTGTTTGTGTGTGTGTTTAATATGATGTGTGTACAACTAAAAAGCGCTGCTAAGAACCTTATAGTTCAACCTGCAGTTGTTTCTAAACTAAAGCCCTCGATATGACTACAGAAGTTAAAGGGAGTTATATAAATGAAAAAAAATAACGACAATAATATTCTAATATTTGCGTAAAGCTATATCTCTTGTTCCTGTTGCTTCGGGAAGAAAATGTTTTACAAGCCACTGCACATTTTGCTTTAATCTTGAAGTTCGTTATAATTTAGTTCTTCAGAATGAGAAACCCTGTTATTTATCAGCGGTGATATTGTATTACAGTTTTGATTTGTGAGTAAGTGATATATACTAATTAGGATGCATCAATACATAATTATTTAGAAATAAAATTAGTTTAGGAATTTACTGCCGGCAATCAAATCCAAAGTTACACGGTATTGCGAATCGGCTTGTAATTAATTTAAAGTGCTGACTATAGTAAAATATCATCGTATATCCGGTACTTGAACTATCTAAAATAATAATAAAATATATTAATAATAAGTCGCCGTCTTAGAGGCATTCAGCATAAACTCAATGTGCTGTTTATAACTTTCCTTAGTTATGAACCTGAACATATATTTAAGGATAAGGAATTCTGGAAACGGCGAGCAGTATAATCAGCGTTTCACACTATACTTATACTCACATGAATAAAGCCACCTACTGATTGGTTTTGCTTTAATCACACAATAAGAATATGAGTAATATTATGCAATTGGCTAAAGCAATCGAATATAACCACCACCAATATATTTAATATTGTGTTTGAACTCGGTAACTTTAAACAACTTCCGTACATCGCATTTCTACACAACCAACGACAGCAACAATAATATAAACCTATTTCCTATTATATCAAAGCATATCTATACCAGTTTTATGTATAACATTAAATCCACGATGTCTAAGCTCTTATGTATAGTATTTGCAGAATATGCTGAAAAGTTTCTTCTACCTATAACCTTCTCTAATGAGTTATGTTTTGCAATCTTCACGATTTGTACAATTTTTCCAGCACCGTCCACTTTTGGCTCCTTTTCTCAGGATGAATTACAAAAAGACAATACATCATAAAACGTTCACTTTTCCAGTAGAAGTAACATCTAGCTTCATTTCAAAAGGAATATCAATCAAGTGCGGCGACCTTTGCGAAGTTGAATGCCCTTTTAAGCTCATGCGAAATGCTGATTTATTTTGCACCTTCCAAATTACGGATGGTTGCAGATCACGCAGCGCATACATTAGCCAACTTACCGTGTTGTATGGATTCGAAGGGGGAACATGCATGTCCGTCGTACAGAACCCTCAAGAGCTTCGCGCAGTCGGGACGAGAGAAGCAGCAGCTGTGCCTTCAAAGCCACTACTCGGCCATTTCTGCAACACAAACAAAAGAAAACATTAAATATCTACTAATCCCTTATATAGAATTGCAATTTATTTCCAGTCTTCAGAGTACTACTACTTAAATATTTATAAAATTAAGATAATCCCAGTATTCTTGGAGACTGTGTTAACGTAACAATTAGACACATACACGATTGGACGGAGGGTTTTGCAGACCACCGTTTACTCATACTCTGTAGACAGGGAACGTGAGTTACTAACATGATTGCACTTTAAGCTCAAAGGAGTTGTGAACAAAAGAAGGGAACGTGATGAGGGAGTGCTTCATTGGCTGTTGGTAGCTGTTTAAGGCGCTCTACTGCGACTTTATGACGTTTCTTCCTCTATGAATTAATCTTCGGTTTAAATCCTTATATTTTCTATTTATTCTTGTGCAATTCAGAAAATTTAAAAACCTCATTATTGTAACAGTTAATTTATAAAACAAAAACAATTATTTGACCGCTACAGAAGACAGTTTACGAGACAATGCGAAGCCGCCGTAGTTCGCTTTCGGTTAGGTATGCTCACACTTAGGTGCGCAGAAGCGAATCGCGACGCCTCGAATAATACCTTATCGTGGTCAATAAATGGAAGCGAGACACGCAAAGCTATAGGCTTCCTCGTCTTTGGCATGCGGAGTTTCATCATCGACTACTGTCGAAAAGCTTCGTACTTTGCACCTGACCAGACAAGCCCATTTTTTGCTAACTCCCTTACCTCTGTGCACTTTTGCAGGAATTAACATGGAGCGCCGGTGGAATGTGATGGCGGGGGAAACCGTAGAACCCACAGAAAACCCCTTAGTCCATCACATATCCCACATGCGGTCACTTAAGATCGAAATGGGCCATCTAGGTGTGCGGCGAGTGGTCTAAGCACTTGGCCACGGCGCGGCCTAAGAGACGTAAAATATGTACCTATATGACATATTTGTAGTAATCAATAATGGCCATGTACATTCACCACACACCACAGCATATAAAGTTTCAACGATCTCGACTATCTCATGTATCTAGCCAATGAACCTTTCAAGTATCCCTGATATCCATAGCATCTGATATAGCATTTCCGTCGATATCTAAAATGGCTGAAAAGCAACGTTATTTACATCATCAGGAAATGAAACTACATCCTCAGCATCGCGTCTAGATGTTTTATCCTTGCAATAGACGAGAACACTCTAGTTGCGCTGTACAAGGAGTGGGGGAAAGAGGCGGAGACTTGAAGCAATAGCTATGCAGTGCGCACAGAAGAACTGGGGTGGCACAACGCCACCTTTCCTCGGTTAGATAAGGCGCACTTGGGTGTCCGGCACGCTAAAGTGCACCTGCTGCCTGTAGGTGAGTGATGTTCCAGGTTAATTGTGTGTGCGCAGCACACTTGCGTGCAGCGTACGTGTACCTTCCCTAACACTCTCTTTTCCCATCATGGAGTCCGCTCCCAGTAGCAAGGCACCCAACTGTCCTGCCAGTAAGGAGCAGGAACCTATTCCAGAGCACTAGCACTAGTGTCACCAACCGCTCAGCCAAGGCCTCCGGGCCCGACAGCAGCCGAAAGCCTAGGAAGTCTCGTAAACGCAAAAGCGGAAAAGGAACTTCAATCCTTTCGGTTTCGACCGAATCAGCTGACAAGTGCGGATCTCGAGAGCGATCTCCTATCCGAGTAGAAAAATTACCCGACCAGGATTTCTCTGATTGTGAGTGTCTTTACAAATTTTTCGGCTTACTCGAATAAGACCACGGTCTTTTCCTTCCATTCTTCCATTATGGGTCAGGACGAGGAAAGTCACGCTGAACCTCCCAAGGCCAGAGATGACTTCATCGTAGTAGGCAAAAAGGTGCAACCCGTAACGTCCGCACGTCAGACCAGTGCGGGACTAATAGCTCCGCCGCCGGCGGACAGAAGAGGCGCCTCCCATCATCGTGGACTCCTTCCAGGGTGTGTTAGGCTTTCTCAGAATGGTCATGCCAACTCTGCCGGAAGTGCACGGTGACGCGGAGGAAGAGCCGATATGTCTTCTAGGAGATGACACCGGAGGACTACGCGCGCCTCCTGCCTGGGTGAGCTTGGGAAGGAATGTCCTCCTTTACTTTTGGTCTTGAAAAAACACGGAAACCTTAAATGTATCATAAGGGGCCTAGCAGTTGACACGTTCCCTAAGGAGATCGAGGAGGACCTCATCCGCCAGGGTATAGCCCCCAAACTGGTGAAGCAGCTCACCAAACTAGCTCCAGCTAGGCAACATCCTACAAAATCCCCATCCCCTCTTCCTAGTAATAGTGGAGCGGGTTAATGATCCGGAGACCAAGACAGATCAAGTAACCTCGATCTGTTATATCAGAGTATCTGTAGAAGGCTCCCGACGCCCTAGCGGTCCCGCACAGTGCCACCGACACTTGGGTTTCAACCACACACGCACATATTGTCACTGGATACTACGCTGCCTAAGGTGTGGTGACAAACACCCCAAAGAAGCCTGCCCTCGCTCCTTGGAGGATGAGCCCACATATACCAACTGCGGGAGTAAGCACATCGCTATGGAGGCTGCACTATGAGGCTGAAGGTCATCGCGTCGTCCAGACCCACCCCTCTGGACCCTCATCCACGACAAACCTCACAACCGGGAAGTGAAAAACACCAGAAGGCATCATCAACGACGCAGTACACCAAAGCCAGACCACCGGCGAGGCAGGAGCCCCCAGGACATCATGAGGACCAGCACCACGAGGCATCATATATGCGAGTAACCTCTCTGGAAGGGGAGCAACACTTAACACCTCCGCCACACAACACAAGGGCCAGTCTAAACCGGCTAACACAAAACCCAGCCTGAAGAGGCAGAGGATGGACAGGCTGCACCGCGGTCCTTCTGAGGCAAAACGCGGTCCACAAACACATCCCTACCCCACCCCCCGCCGCAAGCCCTTGAGGCAAAGGCAGTGCGTGTGGAGCTCGGAGGAACGGAGGTAGTAATAGTCTCTGTTTAACACCCACCCGGTGGGCCGTTCTTACCTGCTGACTTACCAATCCCTCTTCACCCTCCATCCTTGCGTGATCCTCGCCAGGAGCTTTAATTACAAACATCAGCGTTGACGTTTAGGCCCCCGCGCGGGTTCTAGAGGCAATTCAATGATTCACATGATTGATAGGGATCCCCAGCCAAGAGTCCTGGACCCCTGGTAACCCACATACCATACGCATGGTCGAGGACAACCGTCATCGACTTTGCTATCATAAAGCACTACCCCTTTCATCTCATACTGACTTCACTCGCAGCACGCCATTCCGAGCACAATCTCGTGTTGGCAGAAGTCAACACCAGGGATGCCAACCATGACTTCTCAAGTCACATCAGAGAAATCGATTGGGAATGCGTAAAGGAATACCTCAGCACATCAATCCTAGAATCACCGACATACCCACCATAGAGACAGCAGGCCAAACTTTCACAACCACAGTGGTAAGGACGTTCACAACCTCACCATCCGTACCCCCAACCAGAGGTCCTCCCTTTAGAACTGGAACTCCTTATCCGCCGTTCCTGGGCAGCCGCAGGCTATTCCAGCGAAACCGGACGCCACACAATTGGCGGATATGTCTAGCTGTCCGTGTCAGACTACGTGAGCACCGAGTGCAAGCGTGGGAGGGTGGCGACGACTGGCGAATCGCAAAAAGCCTCCGGCGTCAACGTAATCAGTACCACTCCTCGCTTCAAGGCAACCAGAAGCCAAAGCAAATATGCTTGCGAACTACATAGAGGATATCTACAGGCCGAGGTTGGACCCCCAGGACGTAATCTTCACCATCCGTGTTCATGAGGAAGTTGACGTTACCTGCAGTTTCAGCCTGATGAATCGGAGGATCCCCTTCCAATTATCCGCCCAAGTGACGTCCGAGGCTCACTCCGGCGTCTCAAAACCAAAAAGGCTAGCGGGCAGGACGGGCTGACACCCGCCATGCTAAACAACCTTCCCTTCAGAGCATTGCTGTTCCTCACTAGGGCATTCAACATGTGCCTCACCCTAGGCCACTTTCCGCGCGAGTGGAAGGTGGCAGGAGTGGTGTGCATTGTGAAGCCTGGTGTGGACCTTGCGCTTCCTTCTAGCTACCGCTCCATTAGTCTCCTTCCCAGGTCTTCGAGAGGTTAGTAGTACACCGCTTGTTGCCACAGCTGGTCGACATTCAAGCCCAACTCCATCAATTTGGATTTCTCAGCCACTCCTATTCAAACTCATCCAGATTGGCCCACACAGACAGCTTATCAAATTATACATATCTTCCAACACCAACGCGCCATCATAGTAGCGGTTGCGGGGCTAACATTAACACAAAAACCCCTAAGAGGCGGAGTCCCCGAAGGCTCTGTCTTATCACCCTCCTTGTTTAGCCTCTTTATGGCAGACTTCCCAACAGTGCAGGGCGTCAACATGGCCCAAGTTTGCTGACGACGTCCTGCTCTACTGCATAGATAGGAACATACGCAGGGCCTTCAACACAATACAGACACCTCCGTCTCATCCAGGACTGGTGCAGACAGTGGCGGATGGACGTTAACCCCGGCAAAAGTCAAGCTGTTCTGTTCACCAGAAAACGCCACGCCGCAGACTTGATATCCAACTTTTCCTACCTAGGCCCGAGGATAGTGGGGAAATTTCATCAAATACTTAGGCGTCACTCTTGATAAGGGCCTAACTTTTCGTAAATCCGTGCGAGGGACGTCGGACAGAGCGAAGGGGGCGGTGGCCACCCTTTACCCTGTTCTGGCATCCCAAATGCCGTTCCACTTAAAGTTAAGTCTTTTCAAGGCGCTCGTACATCCCCGGATGCTCTACGCCTGTGAAGTGTGGGGTATGGCAGCAGACTCTTGACTTCTCTGGTTACAGCGGATACAAAATAGAGGACTCCGGTCAATCTATTCTGTATGTCGATATTTCTCATTGAGCTACTACATGAATCTTCGGCCCTCCCATATGTGGAAGATGTTATTAGGTGCCAGGCTCAGAAATTGTACGCTATATTTGGCGAACATGAGAACGCACTTTTCAGATCGCTGGGAGAGTACTTACCCACTGAATGCCGATACAGGCGGTACTATATTCGATAAATTTTACTTATAATTATGTTATGAGTGAGATCGTTGAAAATGTGAGGATACCATAATCACTTGTAAAATTGTTGTAAATAAAATAGATGAATCCTATGACGTTTGGTTGATAAAAAAGTTATGTTTATCACTATTGTAAGTCTACTGTTTTTGTTGTGTGTATTTTATCTGGTATGAGTTTATGGTTCGGTATTTGTTTAGAGAGGAGGTAGATCCAAATTGCTTAAAAGTTTAATTGGTAGGTTGTAGTAAATACTTAAGTGCACTTAATTATTCTTCACAGGTTCCAGTAGTTTCTGTTTTTTCCACCCCTTGCAGAAGGTGGTTTCATTAACGAATTTATAAATTACCTACTTAAAAGATTTTAGAGTAAATAGATAAATTCTTGGTGATTATTATTAAAGATAATTATTTACCAGCAGTAAGAGGGTTTATGTAGGTCAGAGAACAAATTCGTGGGCGAATAGGAATATTAGGGTATTTAATTATTTGGGGTATTTTTTGTTGTTGTAAATTTACTAATTTACTAATATTTTGTTACATTTGATTAACATTATATAATTTTGGTAATTTCTAATTTTTTTAAAATTATTTTTGCTAAATTTATTAAAATTGAATAATATTTTACCCTATCTAGTGTTCCGTTCTTTATCTTACTACTGGTAGAATCTTGGAAGAGTTGAAACATTGGTAAACTTAGAAGAAATGCAAAATAAATGAATGCGTTAGATTATTCAAGTAAAACGAGGGTTAGCAAAGGAACAAATCAACTTAATAATGCTACTGGGAGTTCAAAACCCGCAGTGTATAGGATTAAAAAAAATATGATGTGTACCATTCACATGACTTTCTCTATATCCCTGCAACAAATTATTCTTAAAAAGCTTATCCTTCTATTTACTTCATGCTACTCAGAAAAAGAAAAGAAAAAAAAAATAGCAGAAATAGTCTTACTACTTACTTCCTTGTAAGTAGAAGCCAAATAAGGGAGTACCATAGGTTAAAGTGATAGTCAAAAGCTGGTTGCCATGTCACTGAAGTTCTTTTGTTTGTATGGACAGCAGTTGACAAATTCCTGTATGAGAAAAGTATAAGTTTTTCATAGCAGAAACCAAAAACAAGGAACGTCTCAAAAACGATGAACTCCAGGAAAAAAATGGATATAACATAAATTGTGTGAAAATTACATTTTTTGTGAAGTAAGTTTTTGTCCATCTCTTACGGTTTAGCAGTTATTCAAATTCCGTAAAATTCATCTAGAATAAACTGCTCTAAGATATACATTTTATTTGTCAGGTAAATGCATTTAATATGTGATATTTTAATCAAAATCGCTAGTCATTTTTAAGAAAATCGAACTTTTCGAAAAAGGTTCCATGTAAAGAGTAGTTGGGGGTGGGGGGATTTTTCTCAAAATCTTCGTGTCACATCCCTGGAGGATACTAAATTGAAATGCCAAGTTTGGTGTGTTACCGACTTTTCGTTTTTGAGTTATCGGATCACACACACACGCACACACACACACGGACCTTTTTGTGAAAATGGGACCCCAAGACATATATTTCCGGTGAAATCTTGGTATCGAATTTTTGGGTGGAGTGCAATACCCTCTCTATACACTATCTACAAAGTGCGTATAGAGAAAGTAAAAATCTGATGTGTTACACTCACATGACTTTCTCTAGCTGTTCTACAAACTTCATACATAAGATTCATCTTCTTTCTGCACCTTGCTAATCGTGGTACTCATTAGCACAATGTTCTTATTATTTAGTTCCGTATAAGTAGGAAGAAAATAAGGGAATTCGCTAGGCTAAACCAATAGTCAAATGTTTTAAAAGCTGTTGTTATGCGATTGACATTACAAATCGCTTCTTTTCTTGGCCAGGAGTTGAACAAAAGAAAAACGTACACTTAAGATGAGAAAAATGGAATATGTGCCTGCACGGGTAAAATGTATGTGAGTAATTAAAAACACACATTTAAAAATCTGATGTGTTACACTCACGTGACTTTCTCTAGCTGTTCTACAAAACTTCTTACATAAGATTATTCTTCTTTCCGCATCCTGCTAATCGAGGTACTCATTAGCACAATGTTCTTATTATTTAGTTCCTTATAAGTAGGAAAAAAATAAGGGAATGCACTGGGTTAAAGCCATTGTCAAATGTTTTAAAAGTTGTTATGCTATTGTCATTACAAATCGCTTCTTTTCTTGGCCAGGAGTAGAACAAAGAAAACAGCACACTCCCGTCTGAGATAAGTATAAGTGCTTCACAACTGAAACCAATGACAATGAATACCTCGAAAACGGTAAGCTCCACTAGAAAATATATATATATGACATAACTTGTGTATTTTAACAAGACCTACATTTTTTGTATACCAAGTTTTTGTCTATCTCTTACGGTTTACTAGTTATGTCAAATTAAGCAAAATTCATTCAGAATAAACAGGTCTTCAGAAGCTATCCCCAGAAAATTCAAGATATACATTTTATTTATTAGGTAAATATCTTTAATATATGATATTTTAATCAAAATCGTTAGAGCCATTTTTAAGAAAATCAAAATTGTCGAAAAAAGTTCCATATAAAGGGTAGTTTGGGGTGGGGGGGGATTTTTCTCAAAATCTTCATGTCGCATCCCTGGAAGATACTAAACTTAAATACCAAGTTTGTTATCTTAGCTACTTTTCGTTTTTGAGTTACCGTGATCACACACACACGGACCTTTTTCTCAAAATGCTTTTCCGGTGAAATCTCGGTATCGAATTTTTGGGCGGAATGCAATACTTCTCTATCCCTATGTACATTGTAACAAAAACACGCTAGGTTAACACAATATAATGTTTAGCTCAAAACACAGTGCGGCGCATTTTTCATTCTTTGCTATTTTAAAACTGAATGTAATTTGTCAGGAGTAAACAATGCTGAAATCTTACAAAATTAAATCTTTTATAATTTTATATTTCCATATTTTACGTTTTTTTAGCCCTTAAAATTATATTTTGAAGTACCGCAAATATAAAAGATAAGAGATAAAGTGCAGGTGGAAAGTATGTTAAAAGTATGATAACCTTAATAGTGCATATATCTGGTGATGTATAATTCACAAGATGAAACTCTAATCTAGACCGCACGCAGCTGAGCGCCAAAGTTCCAGGAGTATTGATAGTGAGTTCTACGGTTAGGCACGAGATGCGTTTTAGTTGCCGTCTGTTTCCATTATCTCGGGTGTAGTAACGATTCCTGCTTCAAAGTTTGCAATTTGCACCTTCATCTCAAGCATTGGTGACCCTGGTTGAGCATTTGAATACTACTCCCATATGTCTTTTTTAATTGCAGTTATTTTGTTTCATTTGCAATCATTCGTTTACAGATATATAACCATGATTAACGCAACGCGGAAATCACTTTTCTACCATGACTATAGGTACAAGTATAGCAGAGAATTTCCCATGGCTAAAGAAAATTATGTGAATGTGAACATGACATTTTTACTTTCTCTACTCACGCACTATGTACTTAGTGTACAGAAAAAGTGTTGTATTCCACCCAAAAATTCGACGTCGAGGTTTTATCAGAAGAGTTTTGACACCTCCCGAATCCGAAAAGCGCATTTTTAAAAAAAGGAGTGTGTGTGTGTGTGTGTGTGCATGCGCGCGCATATGTACAGTATAGCGCAAAAACGAACGTTACAAAATCGAAAAGAACGTTAAATTACAAATTTGGTATTTAAGTTTAGTATCTGCCATGGCTACAACACGAAGTTCTTTAAGAAAATCCCTCCATGGAAATGTTTTTGAAAATTTTGTTTTCCTCAAAACTGATTTTAATTGAAATACCTCACACCAAAGGTATTTAGATGGCAAATAAAATGAATAACTTGAATTTTCTGGGGAATGAGTACTCAAACACTTAACTGGGAAACTCTGAGATAGACAAAAGCCTACTACAAAAAGTGTAATCTCGTAAAACACACAATTTGTGTCATGCACATTTACTTATTTTGTAGCATTAACCGTTGTGTTACTGGTTTCAATTTTAAGGAACTTGAACTTTTCGCAAACTGGAATTCATCTTTCGTTTCATCTCTGTGTTGTTTTACTCTAGCCGTGAAAGCGAAATCCAGTTTAAGTTGTTTCACTTAACAACCTGTTTTTAAAATCACTTGACTGTCGCTTTAGCCTAGTGTATGACCTTATTCCCCTTCTACTAAAAATGAACTAATACAATCATTTCTGTTAATGTTTATATCGAACATCAAGATGTAGATAAAGAAATAATATTTTGTTACAATAGTTTGTACAGAAAGTCATCTGAATGAATCATATTTGATTTCTGGGATTGTTACTAAATACCAGAATGTACAACAAACATAAAATTTGCACTCAAAGTACTGTTTCATTACTCTACCTATCCGAAGCAGAATGCAAGCCAACATATGCATGTGGAACATTAACTCCCTGAAAACTGCCCACCTTTAACAAGATGCACAAAATCATAAGAATCAAACCAGGGCTGCAGCCGAATTCCTTGGAGAGAAGAAACGTGCACGGCGTATGAAGATGGTTTCTCGTTACGTTCATTTCCTGCTTTTTCTGCAGCTTCTCAGCAATTTAACAGCACCACCTACAGAACACACACCCACACAATTTTTGTCGCGCCGATGTCTTTATTGCGTGTCTAATTGCTCAACAAGCTTCTCTTTTGCAGTCAAAACATAAGTTTCCGTGTATTCTTTTTACTTTCTCTACACGTACTATGTTCATAGTGTACAGAGAAGGTATTGTACTCCACCCAAAAATTCGATACCGAGATTTCATCAGAAATACGTATTTTAGGGCCCCCTGAATCCAAAAAAAGCATTTTTACAAAAATGTCCGTGTGTGTGTGTGTGTCTCTGTGGACAGCATAGCTCAAAAACGTAAAGACCGTTGAATACCGAACTTGGTATTTAAGTTTTGTATCTTCCGAGGATGGGACTCTAAGATTAAAAAAAAAAAAAAATCCCTCCACCCCATCTACCCTTTACATGGAACGTTTTTCAAAATTTTTGATTTTCTTAAAAATGGCTCTCTAAAGATTTTGATTAAAATACGGTATATTAAAGATATTTACTTGGCAAATAAAATGCATATCTTGAATTTTCTGGGGAATAGCCTCTGAAGACTACTTTATTCTGGATGAATTTTACGAAATTTTGCAAAACTGCTAAACTCTAAGAGATGTACAAAAACTTACCACACAAAAAATGTAGAGCACGCTAAACACACAATTTATGTTATATACATTTTTCTGGTGGCGCTGATCGTTTTTTTTTTTTTTTTTTTTTTTTTAAAGATATTCCTTGTTTTTGGTTTCAGCTTTGAAAATTTCTCATACAGGAATTTGTCACCTCTTGCCCATGTAAACAAAGGAACTTCAGTCACATAGCAACCAGCTTTTGACTATCACTTTAACCTATGGTACTCTCTTGCTTCGCTTCTACTTACAAGGAAGCAAGTAATAAGACTATTTCTGCTAATTTTTTCTCGATTAGCATGACGTACGAGAACACATGGAACACATCAGATTTTTCACATTCTAGTCAACTTTTTGGTGCTTTCACTAGGGCATTCCCAAGTTTCCTCAAAACACGCAAAGAAGCGCTATCAACACATATATAGCAAAAATCTCGACTAATTTGAAAATACTGAAACTTAGGTTTAGTTGAGTTCTGTAACACCACTCTTCTTTCTATTTAAGTTGTGTATCTATACGGAACTGTAGCACACTGATTACCAAATCAACGCTCAGAATTTTCTTGACCATACATTATCTGAAAAACCAAAAGCAATGGATAGTTGAACGATATTTTAAAGAACCTTGAACGAGAATTTTTCGGCTTTCCATGTCTACGTTCTTCAGCTGAGCAACACAAGACTTCTCTCAGCTGATCAGAATATAGCGGTAAACTTACAAAGCCATTTGAATTACTTCAAAACGTACCTAATTTAAAGCGAGTTCCAATGTTGCATTTTAATTTCGAGTTTCCAATCCCTCCACAAAGTTAGTTTAAACATAATTATTATTATTATATATATATATAAAAATAAATAAATGAATCGCTGAAATGTATGTACGCGTATCACTTCCGGACCACTGCATCAAATTGAACAATTCTTTTTTTGTTGTGTTCGTTATTGTCACGACAAGGTTTGTGGAATAGAAAATGAATTTAAAATCTCATAAAACGAATAAACACCGTGCCAAGCGAACGCATTTCGGTTGATAGCCACCTGATGGCAGTAGTATCACGTAATTTGTTGCTAAATGGTCGCAGTACCGCGATATGTTTCCCTCCCCATTCAATGTTAAGGTAACGCACCAGTTTATCGACACAATGACGCAACGCAGCAGTGAAATTCAAATACATTTTCATATATTAACTGCCCTTTCCTTACTCCTGTTGTTTAAAATAAAGCAGCAGAGAAACTTACCTGGCGACTAACAGCTAGCTTAAGTACTTATTTAATTGCCACTAGATGGCCATAATGGTATTTTCCCTTCCCATCCAATGTTAAGGTAACGAAACAGTTTATCGAGATGACACAACGCAGCAGTGAAATTCAAATACATTTTTAAGTATTAACTGTCCTTTTCGTAATCCTATCGTTTAAAATAAAGGAGCTTTCTTGGCGACGAACACGTTAAATACGTACTTATTATTTGCCACCAGATGGTCGTAGTACCTACTGCTCTATTTTTCTTTTTCAGTGCTAAGGGAATGCACCCGTATGGAGACAATGACGCAAGAAAACTGTGAAAATCAAATATATTTCCTATCATTCCCTTGGTCATATGGTATAAATATAGAAATAAGTATATTTTTGTTATAATTCTTTAAAACAAACAAGTTATAAACAACGCACAGAGCTAATAACCCTTCTCTGAATCTAAAAATGGCTGATAAATAATGGGATCCGTTTTAGTTTTAACTTCCTATTGCAGATGTTGGTTATTTGACGTTATGTGGTACATGAGCTAGCTAAAGAACATGAAGATACCCGCGTCACCATCACACTGCAATTGTGGTGCTCTTAATACATTTGATCAAGCAATATTTTGGGTTAAATGGAGAAATTACACAAATCTGTCTAATAAAAGCTCATCAATTGCCCTACCAGATCTACTTGCTCTTTAGTTATGTCATTGTTAGCATTAAAAATGGCTGTTCTGACATAGGTGAAAATAGAGAAAGAAGTGGAAAACATTAGGAGTAAAGGAAAGAAAGAGATTCGGAAGAAGCATGAATGTTATTGTGACTGTCTCCTTAATGTAATTCATTACCTGTGCCAGCGTTTACCCGCACTCGATGAAAAGACTGCCATTACTGTTATGCCAATGACATCATTGCTTACCCACGTTATTAACCCTATGTCATCCTTTCCACAATACCTAATGGGTGCGCTGAGTTCGTCCTTTTCACAATGTCAACTATATATACCTCATCGCGCAGATTATAGCGCTTCATTGCACTTTTCAGATGCTTTAAAGGCGTTATTAGACATTTGCAATGGTAAATTTCTGTTGACACTTCTACTGGCCTCATTTCGTTTCCATCACATTTTTGTCACTTCACAACGTTAAAGGGAGAATTAATATGGAAAGTGTTTCCAAATATTTGTGCAAATTACAAAAACTATGCTTGGTTGTGCGAACAAGGCATTTTAGCAGCCACTAATAAGAATGTAGATTATTTGAATATAAAAATCAGGTTAAAATTGATGGACAAATGCATTCATTTAAGTCGATCGATTCCATTACCAATCCAAATGAAGTCTTCAGTTATCTTACTGAATTCCTAAATTCATTGGATTTACCAGGAATACCGCCACACAATTTACAGCTCAAGGTTGACTCGGTGATAATTATGCTACGTAAACTCAATCAGTCAAAATTATGCAGCGGAACAAAACTCACTGTTAAAAAAATTATGAAAATTTTGATTTAAGCTACTATAACATAGGAAAGCTCAAAGGCGAGGATATACTTATTCCAAGAACATCACTAATGTCAACCGACTTCCCTTTGAATTTAAGCGTGTTGCTTCCGGCGCGCCTTGCATTCGCAATGACAATAAATCCCACGGTCAATTGTTACAAGTGTGTGGAATATACCTTCAAGTGTCGTGTTTTTCGCATGGATAGTTGTACTTTGCGTGCTCGAGAGTCGGCAAAACATGGCCGCTATTTGTTTTCTCTCCGGAAGCAAAATTGTACATTACAAGGCATTACAATAAAGTATTGTCAAATTATGTAATTGTAATTTTACTACATTGCAAATTCGTACTGTAAACGGAAGATTTTGACTGAGTTTTTTTAATTGGTTACACCACCCGTACGAAGTCGGAGTGGGAAGCTAGTTAATATATATAAATAGTCATATTATAAGTCAAAACTGCAAACATTTCAGCTTAAATAGGAATACACGTAATAAAGGTCACGTTATTGCAAACCTGAATAAACTCATGTACATATTCTTTGCATCCCTAAATCAAATAGTGACAATGGGCAATGCGGTTTACGCATGTTTTAACACTGCTTGTACTTTACTTTTGTTCCGAAGTAAAACATTTCCGTAATGCTGTGTAGCTGTAGTATACATAACACGATATCTTTGGTCAAGTATGTTTTATGGAGTAGTGTTTGGCGAAAAGTGTAAAGCAATTTTTGTTTTAATGTATTTTCAACTACGAGGTACGTCCAGAAAGTAAATCCGTTTGGTACAGATACAGAATAATTATTTATTGCACAAAATTCTACAACTCTTAAACTACTTTTCCACATAACTGCCGAAATTTTGCAGGCATTTGTCATAGCGTGGCACAAGTTTTTGTATACATTCTTCATAGAAGTTTGTCGCCGGTGTCTTAAAAAAGTTGGAAACATTTTCTTTCAGGTCTTCGTCATTGTTGAAGTGATGACCGCCAAGGAAAGACTTGAGATGTAAGAACAAATGAAAGTCGCTAAGAGCGAGGTCAGGGCTGTACGGAGGATGGTCAAACACGTCCCAGCCAAATCCCTGTAGGAGGTTTTTCGTCACATCGTGCGTTGTCGTGAAGAAATACAACACCTTTTGACAGCAATCCTCGGCGCTTATTCTGTATTGCGCGGCGCAGTTTCCTAAGTGTCTCGCAATAAACATCTGCTTTGATTGTTTGACCACGCGGTAAGAAATCAATGAGTAAGATGCCTTTCCAGTCCCAGAACACTGTGCACATCATTTTTCGAGGTGTCAAGATTTGTTTCGGCTTAACCTTTGCTGGGGATGAAGTGTGCCTCCATTGCATTGATTGCCGCTTACTTTCAGGGGTGTCGTAAGAAACCCAAGTCTCATCTCCTGTGACTATCTGTGTCAGAAATTCTTCGCAGTCTTCATCATAACGGGTTAAAAACTGATCCGTTTTGTTTTGTGTTACTCAGTAAGAATCTTTGGTACCCAACATGAGCAAAGTTTACGAAATTTCAGTTTTTCGGTCACAATTTCATGAATTAGTGATCGTGAGCTTCGGGGAAATTCCATAGCGAAGCACTAATTGTAAACTTGCGGGTTTCCTGGATCTTGTCATCAATCGCGTGAACCAGTTCTTCTGTAACCAAAGATGGACGTCCACTTCGTTCTTCATCTTGCACTTCACAACGTCCTTCATTGAACTGTCGGACTCATCTTCTCACCATTGAATCACTCATCGCATTTTGTCCGTAAACTTCGCAAATTTGCCGATAAATTTCAATTGGTTTTTTTTCCTAGCATTTAGAAAACGAATCACAGATCTGATTTCACAAGCGGCGGGATTTTCAATCAACACCGAGATTGTAAACAAGCACAACAAAGCGTATGTGGCTGATAGCGATCTCAAAATGGCGCACGTTTCTTCCCCTTGATACAGAGCGTCTACCGCGCATGTGCGGAACTGCGATCGCAGCGCTGCAGCGGAAATAAATTTAAACGGAACTTACTTTCTGAACGTACCTCGTATTTCTTCAAAACCAGAAAGTCGCTAACATAAGATATCGTTTTGTAAAACTACTATTTATTACCTCAAAAGAAATATCAACATTAGCATGGAACTTCACAGGCGCGAATATCTGTATACCAATTCTGACAGCAACGTTCCACGATTTGTTCTTGTTCAACGCGGTTAAGTTGTCTCGAAGACAGCCCCTTTATCATTGTAGCAGTGGAAAATGTCCCGAGTCTTTGGTTATTTAAGGATTCTGTATTATGGATTACGAGATGGAAATCATTAATAAAATTGTCCACGAACCAGCGAGACAATTAAATGATTCTGCACTCAATTTGGCAGAAATACTACACGTATAAGTGCGACCTGTTCATTGTGTAATGAACTGACGTAAAAGTCAACATTCCAAATTAGGCCGTTAATTTTACGTCAGAATACAGTGCAAAAACAAAATAACATAATCATTACATCACTGATTTACAAAGAATCCTTAACTTTTAAGTAGGCAAATTTCTGCTTCAAATTAATTGTTCAGAATTAAGAGGCTGTACATAGTCTAGCCAAGCATATGTGCGAGTCAATCACTAGTACTAATTGAATTGCAAAATTATATTTCCATTTAAACTTATCTCCCTCTGCCAGTCCTCCAAGCTCTGGTACTATCGAGCCACATTTTATATAGTCGAAGCATGGTGCTTGTCTCCCCATGCGTGTTCAATGGGATTTAAATCAAAGGAACGGATAGGCCAGCCGAATATTCTCTCGTTCCAAGAGATCCTCTGCCTGCGCTGTTCGATGCGGTCGCGCATTGTCATCCATAAAAGTGAAGTCAGGACCGACTGCACCCTGGAAAGGCGCAAATGGGGAAGGAACACAGTATCTCAATAACGTTGACCAGTGAGCGTACCGTGTTCAAAGAATTAGAGGTTGGTATCTCCATGCAACATTATGAGCCCCAACACCACTCACACCTTTATAAATATTAATAATTTTAACTACTGTAGTGAGTCAAAAATAAATATTAACAATTAACGGCCGAACCACCAAAAATATCATGTGCATTACGGGTTCCCACCTCTGCCAGATGAGAATACGTCGAGAATCACTACTCAGTCCCAGTCAGCCCTATGGCAGCATATAAAATAATTCCTGCTGGACGAAATTCGCGCACTCAGGGAGCATCGTTAACAAACAAATACTTTTCTCTCTCTCTCTCTCTCTCTCTCTCTCTCTCTCTCTCTCTCTCTCAAGCGACCCCATTCCTCGCTGGCTCACTCACTCAAGTTCCTGGCTGGCTGAGGTTCAGCCAGAGTGTTTTTGCTGCGTACCCACCCTCAACAGGGTTTAACCGCAGGGTTTTTATT
The DNA here is from genome assembly GCA_030762935.1 of Hymenopus coronatus. Classification (NCBI taxonomy): domain Eukaryota; kingdom Metazoa; phylum Arthropoda; class Insecta; order Mantodea; family Hymenopodidae; genus Hymenopus; species Hymenopus coronatus. Next base: position 86,467,121 of record CM060887.1, read on the forward strand.
TCGGGATGGGGTGTTAAGGATGGCTGTTTCATTTTTGGGATGGGTGTGGGTATAAAGGAGGTAGCATTTTGCTCCCCAACAAATGTTAATTGGATGCAGCGACCTTTCTGCACTTCTGGTGTATGGAGTTTCAAAATTATGCGTTGAAAAACATGTTAGAATAATTTTGCAGGTTTTAATTTAGAAGCTAGTCACCTCTTGGTGAGGTTGTAATGGAGCTCAGCTTTTGTGCGGCTGTTGGAGTTGCTCCAGTGTTATCTGGTATGCCCGCAAGCCATGCGAGGAACCCGATGACGCCTGAAGCGGCGTGTTCTGGGATTATAATCACCAAGAGATCTAACCAGGACGCTCTGATGTTGGTGTAACTTTTCGTAAAATTTTGTGGTAAGGCGTCTAATTTCGTCCTCCACATATGGTAGCGAGGAAGCCTCATGCAGCAGTCTCACGGGGAATGCACGGCCCACAGAATAGATGGATCGGAGTCCTCTGTTCTGTGCCCGTTGGAGCAGGAGCAACCAGCTGCCTGCCGCCATGCCCCAGACCTCGCAGGCGTATAGCATGAGGGGGATTATCAGCGCCCGGAAAAGGTGTATCTTTAGACGAACAGGCATCCCGGACTTCAGCATGGGGTACAGGGAGGCGATAGCCCCCTGTGCCTTGGCTGAGACGCCCCGTACGTGTTCGCCAAAAGTTAGACCCTTGTCCAGTTTAACCCCCAGGTAGGAGACGGAGTTTCGCCACTCTATTCTTTGGTCCTGGTAGGACAGTGTGGGACAGTCTGCGGGGATGTGGCGCTTTGTAAAAACAATGGCGTGGCTCTTGTCCGCGTTCACGGACATTCGCCAACGCCGGCACCATCCTTGGATGAGGCGGAGATGTCGTTGTATGGGGTTGAAGGATCTGATTAAGTGTCTGTGTTGTACAGCAGCACGTCATCCGCATACTGGGCGATGTTGACGGACTGCTGAGTTGGAAAGTCTGCCATGTAGATGTTGAAGAGGGTCGGGGATAGTACGTCTGTGTCTTAGGTAGCTGTGCAGTATGTTGAATGCCTGTGTGGGTAGTCACAGGTGGATGAGTTTGTATAGGAGACCCGCGTGCCAGGTCGTTGAGAAGGCCTTTTCAACGTCCAGCGATACCGCGACAGTGAATGCGCCCTCCTGGAATCCCAGGGTGGCCGCCTCCACTACCCGCAGCAGCTGCTGGGGCGTTGAATGCCCAGGACGAAATCCAAACTGGTGGTCTGGGATGGCTTGGATGTCCCCTAGAAGCGGGGACAGGCGGTTAAGGACCATCCTCTCGAGTACCTTAGAAAGGGGTCGGGAGGAGGCTGATGGAGCGGTAATTGGATGGGTGCACCGGGTCCTTCCCAGGCTTCAATATGCATATGACCCTGGCCTCCCTCCACTCTCGTGGAAAGTGACCGAGTGAGACACATATTGAAGACCCGTGTGAGGAAGAGCACAGCGTTGAAAGGGAGGTGGCGGAGAATGAGGGGGGTTAGCCCATCAGGTCCCGCCGCCTTCTTGGGGTTGAGACGTCGGAGTGCGCCTTGGAGTTCGCTAGGGCGTATGACAAGAAGTGGGTTCTCGTCCTCTGGGGGTCTCCGAAAGAAACGTCGAACCTCCCGTCGGACTTGGTCGGAGAAGAAATCGTCCTGGGGGTCGTCTCTTGGACGCATGGTCCGCTCTAGGTAGTCTGCGAACACATCGGCTTTGGCTTGGGGGTCGTAGGCGAGGCCTCGGGTGCCTTGGAGGGGTGAGGTGTATTGGCCTCTGCTGTTTTTGAGGATTTTAGCGATTCTCCACACGTCCCCTTCCTCGACGCGCAACCGGGTCATCGTCTCCTCCCACGCTTGCACTCGGTGCTCGCGCAGTCGGAGAGAGACCTGACGACGAAGTCGCCGTAGGAGCGCTCGATTGTGCGGCGTGCGATGTCGCTGGTATAGTCTCCGTGCCGCCCAGGAGCGGCGGATAAGTAGGGTGAGGTCCAAGGGGAGGACGTCAGGGTGCAAGGGTGCCGGGGATTTCACAGTTAGGTTTCGGGCAGTTCGTGTCACAATGGAGGTGAAGGATGAGACCGTGGCCTCCAGGGTTTGGATGTCTGTAATTTGGGGGTTTGGGGGGATGGAAGTGCGGAGGCAGTTTCTGACGCCGTCTCAATCTACCACCCGGTTTTTAACCGTGGTGTCGTGGCTGGCAACCCGAGTGTTGATCTCTGCCAACACTGGATTATGGTCGGAATGTAGTGCGTTGATAGTGGTGAGCGTGAGATGAAACGAGAGATGTTTAGTGATCGCTAAGTCGATGACTGTGGCCAGTCCTCCACCTCGCGGATGGTGAGTGGGTTGCCAGGGACCCTGCACTTGTAGCTGAGGGTCCGCGTTAACCAGGCGAACTATTGCGTTGCCTCGGGCGTCTGCCCGTCGACCGCAGTGCCAGCGAGGGTGCTTGGCATTGAAGTCTCCGGCCAGTATTACACTGGGATGTAGGTTAAGGATGGATTGGTAGTCATTGGGTAAGAACTGCCCTCTGGGAGGGTGGTACACGGAGACTATTAAGACCTCTTCACCGCCGAGGTCAACCATCGCTGCTGTGGCCTCTAGGGTTTGGAGGGGTGGGAGCTGGACGGGTCTGTGGGTCACGTTTTGCCTCACTAGGATCGCGGTGCCACCTCCTGGGCGGCCCTGGCGATCCGTCCTGTGACAGACGTAGCCCGGTAGGCGGAAGCGGAAGTTTGGTCGGAGATGTGTTTCACAGACTAGAATGACGTCCAGAGCTTGACTTTTGGCAAAATGTAGGAGCTCTCCCTCCTGGCCAGACAGTCCACACGCGTTCCAGAACGCGAATCTAAACGAGGTTCTACACCTAGTTTGATCCGCCATTCCGGGTGCTCGGGACGATGCTGGTCAGTAGGGCGAGCCCCTCCATGGCAACAAGCATTTTGCCAGCCGGGTCGTTGGCAGAGAGGAAGCGGCCAATCAGCTCACAGATTTGCCTTCCGTGGGTCTGCAACAGCTGTTGCAGCCACTTCAGCATCTCCGCGAGGTCAAAGCCGGAGGTAGGGATTGAAGCTTGTGTTTTGGTGGGGGCGGGAGTTGGGTTTTGAGTTTGGCGGGATGAGGGCTCAGTCCGAGCGGTGGGACGGTCCCTGGCAGCCGGCTCCTCTCCGCGGCGCCCTTCCGGAGCCGCCGAAGCAGTTTCCGGCCTCCTGGGAGTCCCACGCTCTCTCGGTGCCTGAGAGGTGTTGGTATGGGTGGCTGGGACTGTCGTACGTGGTCGTGGGTCCTTTCGTGTGGACATCCTCGGGTCACGTGGAGACGGTCGTGCTGCTGTAAGTGTGCCGGGGGAGCGGCCTGTCCCTAGAGCTGGTTGTTCTTGATGTGTGGCAGTAGCGGGAGTTTTTTGTTGCTGCTGTGTGGTAGCGGCGGGTGCTTGTTGCTGCTGAGTTCCTGTTGCAGGTTGTGCTGGTTGGACTTGTCTCTGTGGTGGTTGTGGGCGTCGAGCCGCTATTATGGCTTTTCGCTTAGTACACCCGCCGTAACAAGCCACATGATCCCCCTGGCAGTTTGCACAAGTGGGCACATCTGTGATGGATCTTGGGCACACCTCCTTGGTGTGGGATCCTCCGCAGCGAAGGCAGCGGAGGTTTCTGAAACAGAAGTGACTGGAGTGATTAAACCCCAGACACCTATGACATTGGGGGGGACCGCCAGAGCCCCTGGACTGCTCTACCTTTACCCGGAGGTAACAGAGGGTGGTGACACCGTCTATCTTTGCCTCCGGGTCGTTGGTCCGCTCCACTATAATAAGGAAGAGGGGGATGGGGATTCTGGCTGCTTGGCCATTTGGAGCGGCAACTCACCGTTGTTTTACGACTCGGGGGGCGGATACCCTGGCGGCGGAGGTCGTCCTCAATCTCGCTCACCGGTGTGTCCACTGGAAGTCCCCGGATGACCCTTCGGATGTCCTTTGTTTTGTCTAGTCCGAATGTAAAGTGGGGAATGTTCTTCTTCCCCAGGGTTATAAGGAGGCGCTGATAATCCTCCAGAGCTTTCGCCTGGAAGACATAACGACTCCTCCGCTTCGTCACCGAGCACGACGCCGCGAGCGATGGCATCACCTCCCTAAGGAAGCCTGTCACGCCCCGGAAGTCGTCCACAATGATTGGCGGAAGGTGTCGCCTGCTCTGTCCCTGCTGACTCTGGAGGGCGCAATCTCCGTGGTCAGGATGGGGGCCTGTTCTCGCCTCCCACGATTATATCTGACTTGCTGCCATCCAGCCCCGTCTTCCCCCTCCGTGGAGATGTCGGACGAGCTGGCTTCCTCAGCATCCATTATGGAGTGGTCCATGACCTCAGTCATGGTGGTTGAAGAGTTGTTGGCGGCATTGCCTTCACCGCTGGGACCCGCCTGGGCGGGTGTCGAATTTTGCCTGTCTCGGGAAATATTTTCGCGAGAAGCGTCCTGGATGGGTGCTGTGCTAGCTGTTGCCAGACGTTTGTTCTGGCCATCTTCGCCCTGCGGGCTTAATGGGCGAGAGCGGTTGGTCTTCTGAGTAGGCCGAGTCGAGCTCGAGCCTGCTCTGGGAGGAGCACCAGAGCTGGTGATTGGGGTGGGTGCATCCATTTGCACTGTTTGGGGCCTGCTATTTGGATGAGAGCGGTGGGTATTGGAAGGCATTAAGCGTGGGTGCAGCGATGCTTAAAACAACTGGCTGTACCTCTTACCTCCAGTAACGGGTGCTATACAGCGTGACCAATAGAGGGCCGGACACCTGTGTGCGCCTAAAACCGCCCGGAGGACGTTGGCTGTGGCCTTATTGGTCGCCCGTTGCCGGTATATTGTAGATGAGCTGACCGCAGGATGTATTAATAAATACAATTTGCGTGTGCGTGGCTGTTGTGGCGCTGTTGCTGTTCGCTCGGTTGCTGGCTGTCAACTGAAGCGTCAGACATCAGGTGCGGGTGAGATGATGATGCTTCTGATGCGTCCGCCAAACTTGAAACCATGCGTCTGCGTCTAATGCGTTCGCGTGAAAACCTGCTGCTGCCTGCGTATATCTAACTCTTTCTGATGCTCTTGGGACAATTGCAGACATCACCTATGCGGGGATGTCAATGACAGACAGGTGCCGTGCCAATAGGAGTCTTGTTAAATGTGGTTGCAATTGCACCCGCTATTTGACATGGATCTCTTCTTGCCTGTTCCACAACGTAGCTGCTGTGGTCGATCACCTTGAGCAATACTAAATTCCTGGGGGGCGACACTCTGGCAACATGTTCTCATACGTTCAATCAAGTCATTCATGTTATGTTAATTTATCCATCTCATCCTTAGGTCTTGCACACCAGTGCAATCTTAATATATCTGACTTCTGTCCTTAAACTATACAACCCATCCTGGTGCATCTCAGCCTTGACATTGGAGAATGTTTACTTTCTCTAGCAATTATGTACAATGTACATAAAAAATAGAGAAGATATTGTATTTCACCCAAAATCCAATACCAAGATGACAGCATAAATACGTGTTTTGAGGTCCCTGAATAATTTTTATAGAAGAAGATCCGTGTGTGTGAGAGAGTAAGTTGTGTTTCTATAACACAACTGAAAAACGAAAAGTCGATTACATTCCAAACTTGGTATTTAAGTTCGGTAGTATCTTCCAAGGATGCAACACGAAGATTTTTAGGGAAATCTTCCCCATCCCAAACTACCCTTTATGTGGAACATTTTTCGAAAATTTTGATTTTTCAAAAATGGTTTTAACAATTTTTATTGAAATACCATACATTTAAGGCATTTTTATAAGAAACAAAATGTATATCTTGAATTTTGCAATAGCCTCTTACAACTCCATCATTCTGGATGACTTAACTAGTAAACCGTAAGAGATAAACAAAAGCTTAATATACAAAAATATAGATCTTGCTAAAACACACAATTTATACATATATATTATAGGGTTAACAGTTTCCGACTATTTCTTCCTTGTTATTAGCTTATATTTTAAACTACTTCAACATTTTTTAAAACGGGAAATCATATTTCGTGTAATCTCTTGTTTTACTCCTGGTTATGCAAAGAGAACCGAATTGTTTCACATAGCGACTGGCTTTTTAAAAGATTTGACTATCGCTTTAGCTTAGAGTATTCCTTTATTCACCTTCTAGTTACAAAAACGCAAGTAATAAGAACATTTCTGCTAATGATATAAATAAAATAATATTTTGTAACTGTAGTTTGCTGAACAGGCAGAGGAAGTCATGCTGACTTTGTGGCTTATGACAGAGCCCTCTTGTTTCTCTCTCTTAAACAGAGAGATCCCCAACAACACAGCAAGTTGTGGTCAGTTGGTTAGTATGCTAAATCTAGAGGTCGCGTTTCAATTCTCGGTTGGAGGACAGACTTTTTATTCGGGGGGGGGGCAAGATTATTCCCCATTTTTCATACAGTCTGCAAATATGCATGACAATAGTGTAAATGTGTTTGCGAAGTTAGTATTGACAAAGGAAACCTTACGTAAACAACCCGAAAGTTTAACATCACTGTCGATGTTCCAGAGGCAAAGTCGCCGATATGTGTAACTTAGATATTAAAAATCTGATGTGTTACATTCACATGACTTTCTCTACATCTCTGCAACAAATTATTGTTAAAAAGCTTATGCTTCTATTTACTTCATCCAATCGAGAAAAAATTAAAAAAAAAAAAAAAAAAAAAAAATAAGTCTTATTACTTGCTTCCTTTTAAGTAGAAGCGAAATAAAGGAGTACCATAGGTTAAGGTGATAGTCATAAGCTGATTGCTATGTGACTGAAGTTCCTTTGTTTGTATGGATAGGAGTTGTAAATTCCAGTATGAGAAAATTTAAGTTTTTCATAGCTGAAATCAAAAACAAGGAATATCTCAAAAACAATCAACTCCAGGAAAAAAATGTATGTAACATAAATTGTGTGTTTTAAAGTGCTCTTACATTTGTTGTGTGATAAGTTTTTGTCCATCTCTTACGGTTTAGCAGTTATGCAAAATTGCGTAAAATTCACCCAGAATCTTCAGAGGCTATTCCCAGAAAATTCAAAATATACATTTTATTTGTCAGGTAAATATCTTTAATATACGATGTTTTAATCAAAATCGTTAGAGTCATTTCTTAGAAAATCAAAATTTTCGAAAAAAGTTCCATGTAAAGGATAGTTTGGTGTGGGGGGATTTTTCTCAAAATCTTCGTGTCGCATCCCTGGAAGATACTAAACTTAAATACCAAGTTTGGTATTTTACCAACTTTTCGTTTTTGAATTTTCGTGTTCACAGACACACGGACACACACACACGGACTTTTTTCTGAAAATACTTTTTTTGGATACAGGGGACCCTAAAACACATATTTCGGGTGAAATCCCGGTATCGAATTTTTTGGTGGAGTGCAATACCTTGTCTACACACTATGTGCATAGTAGGTGCAGAGAAAGTAAAAAAGGCGGGGTGAGGGAAGAGATCAGCAAGATTCAGAAGTGACAACGGATGCTTTAACCATAAGGTGTATTCCAATAAAACACAAGTCAATGTCAAACTGTTGAAAATTCCAGAAAGATTTATCACTGCCATCTCTGCTCACATATTCTGCTGTAGTATATACACAAATAAGAGAAAAACTGATATATAACATCCGCATGACTTTTTTTATCAAATAGTGTTGTATGTACTTCGTGCTATCGTGATAAAACATTAGCAGATATTACATATTCCCTTGTAGATACAAGGGATTAACGAATACACTAGACGAAAGCGATTGTAAAATCTCTTTATTATGTGACGCATTGGAATTCAGTTTTCTTTGCCTGACCAGGAGGGGGGGGGGCCAAAAAAATCTGATGTGTTCCATTCACATCACTTTCTCTACATCTATAGTCTTTCTCTAGTCTATAATATCTGTTTTTAGAGCTCTAAATACCCTCAAAACATCGAGAAATGACATGAAAGGAGTTAAAAATGCTTGATGAATACCCCGCAAACATCCTCTAAATGAAATCTAATGTCATTGAAAGCATTCAAACAACTGTTGTAACAGTAAAAATCATCTTACAAATCCCTAAAAATCTGATGTGTTCCATTCACATGACTTTCTCTATATCTCTACAAAAAATTATTGTTAAAAAGCCTATGCTTCTACTTACTTCATGCTAATCGAGAAACAATTAGTAGAAATAGTCTTATTACTTGCTTCCTTGTAAGTAGAAGCGAAATAAGGGAGTACCATAGGTTAAAGTGATAGTCAAAAGCTGGTTGCTATGTGACTGAAGTTCCTTTGTTTGTATGGACAGGGATTGTTAAATTCCTGTATCTGAAAAATATGTTTTTGAAAGCTGAAACCAAAAACAAGGTATATCTAAAAAACAATCAACTCCACGAAAAAAATGTATATAACATAAATTGTGTGTTTTAAAGTGCTCTGCATTTGTTGTGTGGTAACTTTTTGTTCGTCTCTTACGGTTTAGCAGTTATGCAACATTCCGTAAAATTGACCCAGATTAAAGTAGTCTTCAGAGGCTATTCGCAGAAAATTCAAAATATTCATCTTATTTACCAGGTAAATATCTTTAATATACGAAATTTTAATCAAAATCGTTACAGCAATTTTTGAGAAAATAAACATTTTCGAAGAAAGTTCCCTGTAAAGGGTAGTTTGGTTTAAGGGGATTTTTCTCAAAATCTTCGTGTCGCATCCCTGGAAGATACTAAACTTAAATACCAAGTTTGGTATTTTACCGACTTTTTGTTTTTGAGTTATCGTGTTCACAGACACACGGACACACTGTCACACGGACACACACACACACACACGGACCTTTTTCTGAAAATACTTTTTTTGGATACAGGGGACCCTAAAACATATATTTCCGGTGAAATCTCGGTATCGAACTTTTTGGTGGAGTGCAATACCTTCTCTATACACTATGTACATAGTACGTATAGAAAAAGTAAAAATGCATGTGAAAGCACTATAATGGCTGAAAAATCATACTAAAATGCTTATAAGAGCGTCAAAAAGCAACAGGAAACACTGTAAATTACTGTAAAATATGAGCATGTTAGAATTGAAGCATATAACTTTCTAAGGTCCATAAAGGGCTGAAAAATAGGCTGAGTCTAAGTTAGGATCTCTCCTCCTAGCATGCCCTGTGTGCAGTAGCCATTGCCCTGCTCTCCCGCTAGGGACTCCCTCCTCCTCCTCCAATATATGCGCCTTAGCCCCTGGCCCAGCTCTCTCCTATATTAACTAGGGTGCCCAGTATAAAAAAAAATTAGAAAAAGGTCCGGGTACGTGTGTCTGTGAACCTAACTCAAAACGAAAAGTCGGTAAAATACCAAACTTGGTATTTAGCTTTAGTTATCTTCCAGGGATGCGACAAGAAGGTATTGAGAAAAATCCCCCCACCCCAAACTACTCTTTACATGGAAAAAAAATTGGAAAATTTTGATTTTCTCAAAAATGGTTCTAATGAATTTGATTGAAATGCCGTATTAGAAATATTATATGGCTAATAAATTGTATATCTAGAATTTTCTGGGAATAGCCTCTGAGGATCTTATTCTGAATGAGTTTTGCTGAATTTTGCGTAAGTGGTAAACTGTAAGAGATAGACAAAAACTACAGAACATTTTTTTTACTACAGAAAAAATATTGGTCACGTTTAAACACAATTTATTTCATATACATTTTTTTTTTCGTGGAATTGACCATTTCTGAGATATTCATTGTTATTTGTTTTAGATTCAAAATCCTTAAACTTTTCTCTAAACTCCTAGCCGTGCATAGAAACTGATTTCAACAACATGGCAACCAGCTTTTAAATAATTTGACAGTTGTTTGAACCAAGTGTATTCCCTTCTACTTACAAGCAAGCAAGTAATTAAGACAATTTATGCTAATGTTTATCTCGATTATCATAAAGTAGACAGAAGAATATGCTTTTTAACAATAATTTATTACAGCAATGTAGAGAAAGTCATGTGAATGGAACACATCAGATTTTTTTTCATTCTAGAGAGATGTTGTTGTTACTGGTTTGAATTGGTCAACATTTAATCACTTCTTAAACGACATTCAGTCGTTTCTAGAAATGTCATGGAAACAACATGGACTTTCTTCAAAGCCAGCATAAGCGACTCGTATTTTAAAATTTTGCCTATAGCTTCCTGTATATCCCCTTTGTTTCTACAACAAATGTGCGATGAAATGTTTCTGCAAATTAAAATAGAAAGAGACGTTTTTAGAGGCTACACAAAAATAATCGATGATCCTGGAGAAAATCGGTGAATGCAAACACAGGCTCTTTCTATTTATATCACCAACGAAGTGGATTTTTACTTTCTCTACACGTACTATATACATAGTGTATAGAGAAGGTATTGCACTCCACCTAAAAATTCGATACCAAGATTTCACTGGAAATGTATGTTTTAGGGTCCCCTGTAACCAAAAAAAGCATTTTCTTTCAGAAAAGTGTGTGTGTGTGTGTGTGTGTGTGTGTGAACACGATTACTCAAAGACGAACAGTCAGTAAAATACCAAACTTGGCATTTAAGTTTAGTATCTTCCAGGGATGCGACACGAAGATTTTGAGAAAAATCCCCCCACCCCAAACTATCCTTTACATGGAACTTTTTTCGAAATGTTTTATTTTCTCAAAAATAGCTCTAACCATTTTGATCAAAATACCGTATATTAAAGATATTTACCTGAAAAATAAAATATATATCTTGAATTTTCTGGGAAGAGCCTCTGAAGACCACTCTCGATGAATTTTGCATAACTGCTAAACAGTAAGAGATGGACAAAAGCTTACCACACAAAAAATGTAGAGCACGTTAAAACACAGAATTTATGTTATATACAATTTTTCGTGGAATTGATTGTATTTAAGATATTCCTTGTTTTCAGTTTCAGATTTGAAAAACTTGTACTGTTCTCATACAGAAAATATGTCAACTCACACAAAGGAAGTGCAGTCACATAGCAACCAGCTTTTGATTATCACTTTAACTTATGGTACTCCCTTGTTTCGCTTCTACTTACAAGGAAGCAAGTAATAAGACTATTTCTGCTTAATGTTTTCTCGATTAGCATGAAGTAAATAGATGTATAGGCTTTTTAACAATAATGTATTAGAGAGATGTAGAGAAAGCCACGTGAACACACTGTATTCCTATAACCTAATTTTATATTAAAGTATCAGTTTTCAGAGTTTTAGCAATCAGACGACGCGCGTTGCCATAACAAAGAATGTAAAGAAAAAGATTTCCGGAAATGTACGGACACGACTCATGCTAAAACAATTGCTAATCGCATCAAGAAACAAAAGGTGTAGCTTAGCATCCACAAGATGAGTAAATAGGGCTATATCCGTTTCTTGTACCTACGACCTTTGTTTCTCAAGACAAGAGGATAACGACAATTAATTTTCCACCACCAGAACGAACGAAAAAAAAATAATTATAACTACAAGCACCTTGGCTTCGCCATTACCTTTATGCTAATGCTTATTGTTTGACTGTGACGTGCTCTCCGATATTTTCATTACGGCGTGTTCTGGTGCATTGTAAAACTGCAACTCCGGAGTTTACCTTTATAATTAAAATTAAACATGTGACTTCCACTATTCTACTGTCTCTTTTAACATTCATCTTCTTCAAAAGAAAATTTTACCAAACTTGAGGGAGAAGAAACATGTTCTATGCCACACTTTGGGTCATTGATTCATGGGAAAAAATGTAATACATAGAGCTTTAAACACCAGTTCGGGAACTTGAGAAAAACTAGTTTTAAACTAATTTAAAAGAATGAAAAGAGGAGTGCTAGCTTTATTTTTTCTACCACATACCTTTAGACGGAAAGTATTGTATTCCAACCCGAAAATACAAAACGTGAGTTCGAGAGGGGGAGAGAGAGAGAGGGGGGGTACAGAGAAACAAAGAGAAAACAGCATAAATCAATCATAAAAAGGTGGTGAAATGAACTAGGTACAGAGCATCCGCTACATTGCCGGTCCGCGCACAATCTAATACAATTTCCGCTTTTCTCCGGCGTTATTTACGGATGATAGTGATATCCACTACGTATAACGAACAATAAACTTGCTATAAGTGGTGTCCATCTGAATGTTATCCGAAGATAACATAAATTGTCTTAGCTTCCTAGCTCTCATTAAGATTTCCACATGTCCAGATCTGTTGCGCCAGTTATAATCGTTAGAGAGATCATGTTATCAGCGTTGACTCAATGGAAATCAAGTCCCTACACGCCCGGCTGCGCAGACGAGTGCAGGTGTCGGGAATTGGAAAAACTCGGGTGGAGGACAAAAGGCATCCAAGGTCGCGCGCAATACATTGGTTGTAGTGGTAAAACAATGCAATTTAGAAGAGTTATAATTACGTCATAAGAACACCTGTATTGGAAATAATTGCGACATCACGTTCTCTATGATTATCATCATCTATGCACAGGGATTAGGCCTTGAATGTCTTGTTGGGAATTGAATAAAATCATTCCATTGACTAGACGGAATTTCATCCCACAACTGATCAAAACAAAAGTAGACATTATCATTGAACTTGAATATCGCATGCCTGCATTAAAAGTGTTTTAAAAACGGGATGTAAGCATCACAGAGAGCAGAATTCAACTTTAATTCTGTTTTTGCAGTTTCTTCTCAGAATTTCGATGCATGTTTTCTGCTTTTTACTTTAATGAACAAAGCCGTGAACAAAAATTATAAAGAGAGCTTGTTAAGAGTGTCTCTGCAGTAAAGTGGTCAATATGTTGATTAAAAATGCGAAATATGATGGGTTCGATTCTAGGCTGATGAAATAACATGGTTTAGCAGAAAAAAAAAACATTGCACATGTTTATATATATATATATATATAAAATCGGTTTAGCCGTTCTTGAGTTATAAATAGTGTAACTAACACGAATTTCTTATATATATTTGGCTGAAAGGAGAAGGACATAGGATACTTTTTATCCCGTTTCCGTGGGACGTGACATAAAACGTGGTATAACAAAACGCAACAGACAGAAAAACGCATTGTTGTCTATGGTGTTTGTTTCGAGTTTCTATATCATTAACAATGCCGCGTCCAAGACAATCGAATCTTTCCCGACAAAGCCGTAATGCACCTAGGATTCGAAACATTGCGAATGAAATTGCACGGGAAGAGCTACTATCCAATTACATTTTTAAACTCCTTGGATGTGCCTGGCTTACCACCACACAATTTACGACTAAAGGTTGGCTCCGTAGTAATCATGCTTCAAAACAAGTAACAGGTTTGGTGGTAAGTAAATTGATGAACAATGTGATTTACGCGACGATACTCAAAGGAAAATTCGAAGGTGTGGAAGTTCTCATTCCGAGGATCCCGATGATCCCAACCGATTTGCCGTTTGAGTTTGAAGGACTTCAATTTCCGATCCGTCTTGCATTCGCCATGCCCATTAACAAATCACAAGGCTAATCCTTGAAAATTTGTGGTCTGAATCTAGAAAATCCATGTTATTCCCATGGTGGCATGTTCACGGGTCGGAAGACCATCTACGTTATTTGTTCTTGCGCCTGATAATAAAACAAGAAATGTCGTGTATCACAAGATGCTTCACTGAAGAGTACAACCCATGCATCAAAATACACGGCCAATAAATAATCATTAAAATACTTGATTTGTTGTATTTATATTTATTATCGTAATAAAAAAAATGAACTTAATAAAATCCAAAATCTGCTCATTTACTGCTTCTAAGGCGGAAGAAAGTTCGCCGGGTGAGCTACGAGTTTAGTATAAAAATAAAATAAATGTGGAATTAGGTAATAAATAAAATCTGCAATACTCCATTCCGGCACCTAGTTACCTATACCGGAACGTATATCTACAGATAAGAAAGAAAAGAAAAAACTAAATGAAATTAAATAAATAACTGACTTAAATTAAATTACCGGTAGTCGGTAATACTGCTGGTAGCCGGCAGTAACTACTAAAATTAACTATTTAGTATATATTACCAAAATTTACTTGTTTATAATAATATAATATACTAAAACAAAACATATTTAACTTCTATAATTTAATAATTTCTTTTTACGCAAACATTAAAACTCTGAATTTAAAATCCTCAAAATTTCCTAAATTAAAGAAAAAAATATGAATTCAGTTTAGTAAATTAAAACTAATTATAACTCTATTTCAACATAAGTACTGATTTAACTACTACATAGTATATTTAGTGACAAATTAAAATTTTCTAAAGCATGTATGTTATAGATTTTAGTCTGTTTAGTGATATATTTATGCTTCTCTTCTTTCTTCATCATGTCTGTGGGCTATAGATAACATTTAAGCACCAATGTAAATGTCAAATTGGGTCGCGTTGTCCATCTTCTTTTCATCACTGTCTTCTCACTGTAAATCTTCGTCTTCTAACTTCATCCCTGCACATCATCTTCCCTCTTCTTCTCCTCTCTCATAACCGTCTCTTCCAGCACATTTTCTCTTCTTCTGTTTGGTCTCTTCCCTTTCTCCCTATTACTTCCTAATTTTTAATCTTCTATCTTTTTCCCTCCCCGCTAATCTTTCCTGTCTTCTTCTATAATTTCATTATTATCCATACTGTTATTTATAAATGATAACATTGGTTTAATTTATGGTTGTTGTTGCATTTGTCTTATTTTTGTAGATCTCCTTACTTCTACATCTCTTATATTATCGTCATTTATTGCTTCTACAGCTAATTCACTAACTTTGTCTGCTAACATATATAAATGAATCGCTGAGATGTATGTACGCGTATCACTTCCCAACGACTGCATCAAATTGAACAGTTCTTTTTTTGTTGTGGTCGTTGTCACGATAAGCTTTGTGGGGATAAAAATGTTTAAAAATAGTACAGGAAAGTATTTAAAATCTGATAATATGAATAAACACCGTGCTAAGTGAACGCATTTCAGTTAATAACCGCCACATGGCAATGGTACACGTTATTTGTTGCTAAATGGTCGTAGTGCTGCTATATGTTTCCTTTCCCATTCGATGTTAAGGTAACGCACCAGTTTATCGACACAATGACGCAATACAGCAGTGAAATTGAAATACATTTTCATATATTAACTGTCCTTTCCTTTCCTTACTCCTATCGTTTAAAATAAAGAATCAAAGAAGTTTTCCTAACGATGACCACCTAGAGTAAGTAGTTATTTATTTTCCGATAGATGGCTATAGAAATGTTTTTCCTCCCTATCCAATGTTAAAGTAACGCAACAGTTTATCGGGTTGAGATAATGCAGCAGTGAAACTAAAATATATTTTTATTTATTAACTGTCCTTTCCTTACTCCTATCGTTTAAAATAAAGAAGCTTTCCTAGCGACGAATACCTAAAATATGTACTTATTATTTGCCACCAGATGGCCGTAGTTCCTACTGCTCTATTTTTCGTCTTCAATGCTAAAGGAATGCACCCGGTTATGGAGACAATGACGCAAGATAACTGTGTAAATCAAATATATCTATATATATAAAAATGAATCGCTGAAATGTAAGTACGCGTATCACTTCCCAACGACTGCATCAAGTTGAACAATTCTCTTTTTGTTGTGTTCATTATTATCACGACAAGGTTTGTGGAGATGAAAATGTTTAAAAATAGTACGGGAAAGTATGTATTTAAAATCTCATAATATGAATAAAAACCGTGCTAAGTGAACGCATTTCAGTTAATGGCCGCCAGATGGCAGTGGTACACGTTATTTGTTGCTAAATGGTCGTAGTGCTGCTACATATTTCCCATCCCATTCGATGTTAAGGTAACGCACCAGTTTATCGACTATATGACGCAACGCAGCAGTGACATTCAAATACATTTTCATATATTAACTGTCCTTTCCTTACTCCTGTCGTTTAAAATAATCAAATAAGTTTTCCTAACGATGAACACCTAGAATAAGTAGCTATTTATTTTCGGATAGATAGCGATTGTAGTATTTTCCCTCCCCATCCAATGTTAAGGTAACGCAACAGTTTATCAAGATGACACAACGGAGCAGTGAAATTCAAATATATTTTTATGTATTAACTGTCCTTTACTTACTCCTATCGTTTAAAATGAAGAAGCTTTGTTGGCGACGAACACCTGAAATACGTACTTATTATTTGCCACCAGAAGGCCATAGTACCTACTGCTCTATTTTTCTTCTTCAATGCTAAGGGCATGCACCTGGTTATGGAGACAATGACGCAAGCTAACTGTGAAAATCAAATATATTTCTTATGTATTAACTATCGTTCCCTTGGTCACATCATTTAAATAAAGAAATAAGTATATTTATGTTGTAATTCCTTAAAATGAACAAGTTATAAACTATGCACATAACCATTCACCCTTCTTAGAATTTGAAAATAACGGGATCCGTTTTAGGATTAACTTCCTATTGCAGATACTGGTTATTTGACGTTATGTGATACATGAACTAGCTAAAGAACATGAAAATACCTGCGTCACCATCACATTACAATTGCGGTGTTCTTAATACATTTGATCAAGTAATATTTTGGGTTAAATGGAGAAATTTAATACACAAAGCTATCATGAAATAAAAGCTTATCATTTGACTAACTGAATCTACTTGCTCTTTAGTTACGTCATTGTTAGCCTTAGAAATTGCTGTTTTGACATAGAAGAAAATAAAGAAAGAAGTGGACAATATTAGGAGTAAAGGAAAGAAAGATATTCGGAAGAAGCATGAATGTTATTTTGTGACTTTCTCCTTAATGTAATTCATTACCTATGCCAGCGTATACCCACCACACTAAGGAAGCGCTGCTATTACTGTTATTATGCCAACGACATCTTGATTGCCAACGCTCCATATGTCATCCTTTCCACACTACCTTATGGGATTTGCCAGGATTCCCGCCACACAATTTACAGCCTAAGGTTGACTCGGTGATAATTATACAACGCAATATCAATCCGCCGAAATTTGCAGCAGAACAAACTCACTGTTAAAACATTATGAACATTTTGAATTAAGTTAGTATAACATGGGAAATTAAAGGCGAGGATATGCTTATTCCAAGAATACCACTAATGTCAACCGACTTTCGTTTTGAATTTAAGCGCGGCTTGCATTCACAATGACAATATACCCCAAGATCAATCGTTACAGGTGTGTGTAATATACCTTGAAGTGTGTACGTTGCGTGCTCGAGAGTCGGCAAAGTATCGGCGCTATTTTTTTTTTCTCTCCGGAAGGAAAATTGTACATTACAAGGCATTACAATAAAGTGCTGTCAAATTATTTAACTGTACTTTTATTTCATTGCATGGTCGTACTGTAAACTGAAGATTTTGTCCGAGTTTTTATCGTTAGGTACACCAACCGTGTGAAGCCGGGGCGGCCAGCTAGTGTTTATATAAAATTTGTCCCTCAAAATTTGATATAAATGCTTTCCAGCTAAAATTCCCCTTTCCTCACTTATTTGACTCTCGTATTTTTTGCACTTAAATAAGGCGTATTCCGGGGTTTCTTGTATGTCACAATGCTCACATATATCGTTTGTCGTTTTTCTTATTTTCATCCAAAAGGTTTTATAGGGTCCGTGTCCTACTAAGTAATGAAGCATTCCCTTGGTTGGTTGGATGTGTCTGTGTTGTAACCTTTCCGAGATATTATTAAACATTTCAAAAATCCGTCTTCCCGCCTCAATATTTTCCCATTCATTTTGCCGCTGTCTTCTTAATCTAATTTTTATATCCTTTATCGCATAGCAGTGTGTGCCTATTACGTTTTTAAGCGAAAAAATGGCACCTCTTACTATTGGTCATATGTCCAGGCAACTAATAATGCTCCTGTGTTCTTCGTAGTAAGGTTTTCATCATGACATCATTCATACGAGTAGCACCGTAAGCAATTATCGATGCGAAGATACTGGTATGGTATGATGCTATTGCATTAAATTCTCGCTAATTTCATCATAATAGATTCTGATTTTGCTCTCATGTAGTCAGTATGATGTAATTTATCGTCAATGAGTATACACAAATATCTTACCGTTCTTTGTCGTAGAATATTTTGATTGTTGTATTTAATAGTAGGATCCCGTTTATGCGTACCTTTAAATATCATGTAGGCTGATTTGGCAGGAGCTATTTGAAGTTTTGTTATGTTGCACAAGAATTAGGTAATACCGTGCTACTGAAAAGGTTAACATGCGCTTTGTTTGTTAATTGAAACCTCACTGATTATTCTGAGAAGTCGCCGACGTTTTACAGCGCACCAATGAGCGCGTCACTTCAGCCAATGAATGCGTGGAAATCACAAATGACAGAAAGACGTGGAGCTGTGATTTCATTAGTTCTCTAGCACATTGGGCGACTTCTCAGAATAATCGCAGCGTTACTTGAGAGGTTTCTATTAACAAATATAACCCGTATGTTAACCTTTTCAGTAGCACGGTAATACCTGTATTCTTCTACAGTAAACTATATTCAAGCCTTTAAGTAAACATTTTCTATCCGTATCTGTGGTATATTTGAGTTACATAAGATAGTTATATTGATATGTGAAAGCAGGAGAATACGGCCTGTGCTTCCTGAAATCATTTATAAACAAATCTAAAATTAGACACGACTATTACTTAATATTCCTTATGCTCTAACCTTTTGTAAAACTCCTTTTTAGCACCCTGTGGGGTTGTCTGAAATTACAGATTTGAAAACTTAGGTTAATCGAGATTTCAGTTTTTTTACGAGGTACGTCCAGAAAGTAAGTTCCGTTTGGAAATAAAATTAAATTGTGTACACATACAGTATAATTATTTATTGCACAAAATTCTGCAATTCTTAACTACTTTTCCACATAACTGCCGAAATTTTGCAGGTATTTGTCATAGCGTGGCACAAGTTTTTGTATACCTTCTTCATAGAAGTTTGCCGCCTGTGTCTTCAAAAAGTTGGAAACATTTTCCTTCAGCTCTTCGTCATTGTTGAAGTGTTGATCGCCAAGGAAAGACTTGAGATGTAAGAACAGATGAAAGTCGCTAGGAGCGAGGTCAGGGATGTACGGAGGATGATCAAACACGTCCCAGCCAAATCCCTGTAGGAGGTTTTTCGTCACATTTGCAGTGTGTGGTCGTGCATTGTCGTGAAGAAAAACAACACCTTTTGACAGCAATCCTCGGCGCTTATTCTGTATTGCGTGACGCAATTTCCTAAGTGTCTCGCAATAAACATCTGCTTTGATTGTTTGACCACGCGGTAAGAAATCAATGAGTAAGATGTCCCAGAACACTGTGCACATCATTTTTCGAGGTGTCAAGATTTGTTTCGGCTTAACCTTTGCTGGGGATGATTGATTGCCGCTTACTTTCAGGGGTGTCGTAAGAAACCCAAGTCTCATCTCCTGTGACTGTCTATGTCAGAAATTCTTCGTCGTCTTCATCATAACGGGTTAAAAACTGAAGTGCACTACCAATCCGTTTTGTTTTGTGTTGCTCAGTAAGAATCTTTGGTACCCAAGGTGAGCAAAGTATACGAAATTTCAGTTTTTCGGTAACAATTTCATGAATTAGTGATCGTGAGCTTTGGGGAAATTCCATAACGAGAGCACTAATTGTAAACTTGCGGTTTTTCTGGATCTTGTCATCAATCGCGTGAACCAGTTCTTCTGTAACCAAGATGGACGCCCACTTCGTTCTTCATCGTGCACTTCACTACGACCTTCATTGCACTGTCGGACCCATCTTCTCACCATTGAATCACTCAGCGCATTTTGTTCGCAAATTTGCCGATAAATTTTAATTGGTTTCACTTTCCTAGCATTCAGAAAACGAATCACACATCTGATTTCACAAGCGGCGGGATTTTCAATCAACACCGACATTGTAAACAAGCACAACAAAGCGTATGTGGCTGACAAAAGCGATCTCAAAATGGCGCACGTTTCTTCTCCTTGATACAGAGCGTCTACCGCGCATGTGCGGAACTGCGATCGCAGCGCTGCAGCGGAGATAACTTGAAACGGAACTTACTTTCTGGACGTAGCTCATTTTTTTTAATTTAGGACAAATTATAATATTGAATCCAATATTTTAGCACTATACTAATGAAAATGTACAAAGTAGTTGTAAAATGAAATTAGCGTTCTCATTGCCTCCTTTCTCAGTTGAAAAGGGAAACTAAATATCAAAGGAGCTATGTCTGGGTTCAGCATCATCTTCCCTTTATTCTCATGAACAATTTTTCGCAAAATCCATTGAGTATAGTCTGTGGTATTTCGATGGCACAAATATGTCACGTCTCGAGTAGCTAATCACTTAGTAATTGTGGTTTATGTACGGAAACCTAAAATAAATTATTATTCCTTAGTGACCGAGAAAACTAACAAGAATAAACCGGAATTCATTTGGAACACAAATCACAAATGTTACTATGGAAAGTGATTTCGGAATCATTTTTCCGGTGGTTGGTAGTCACGTAGCATTGTTCACTATTAAACACAAATTAACCATTAAAATATGTCACTTTGACAGCCTTAAGCGTATTGATCATATGGCAAAAAGCACGTCTTACCCTCCAGAGGCATCTGCGCGAGAGATTTCAATTAGCGACAGCAAGCGCCAGCGTCGCGAGTCTAGGTAATAAAATTCCAAGGTCTTTGGTGAAAATTTACGAGTGTGTTCTCATGCACGACTGATCTGATTGTTTTCATTCTGTGAAAAGTTCGGTTGTGTTATACACAGCGTCTCCGTGAGGATTTACATTTATAATTATAACTCTTTGCTATATATATTATCCCAGAACTACGACGACTGACACTGTGATTTGAAAATGACTTACAGCCATGATAAACGGTTGAGGTTCCACTATCCGAAACAATAATAAAAAAGAATTTTAGGTTTAGTGAAGTAGATGATTCAATGTTGAACGGAATAGATGAAGTAATAATGAGAAATGGAGAAAAGTTGTTCAATATATGAGAAGTGTGATAGAGGAAGCAGTAAGAAATAAGGCGCTGCAGATGGACAGCGTACCGAGACAGCCACTGTCAGCAGGAATGTCAATCACAAGGTTACTCCTGCACTATATACAATGCTGCCATGTCCCCAGTATTTTGTTGTCTAGAAGTGATACAATACATAATCTCGCGGGAGTTGAGGCGTTTGTGGATGTCCCTTTACAGAAAATAAGCACCCGGGATAGAGGTGCTAGTTCTTTTGAATTCACGGATAACGACGCAGCAGCCTTGGATACTTTTCAGTTGGAAGGTTTCGCTACATGAAGTGTTATTCTGTAACTAACTTTGCAACAAAAGTCCTTGCGGCAAGGAAGACGTTAAGTTCGTAGTATCCAGAGAAAAGGTAAATAGTTTGCTTTATATTTATTTCGAGGATGAAAAGCGAACAAACATGAATATCGAAATTAACTCTTTACTTGTATTTCTTAACGTCAGTCAACTGATGATGAAATCATTAAATCAATGTTAACAGTTTTTAATGGTGATTTGAAAATAAGGGCGTTCGAATTCATTGAGTTACTCTTTTCTCGCTTTATCATCGCGCGTGCGTGAAACACCACCCTGCTATTAAGCGAAGACATCAGCAACGAGCGGCAAAATGTCAGTTTCCCGGACTTCTAGACAAGTTAAAGGGTTCCAGACTAACATACACCTTTATTTTTTATATTCACTCTCCTACTGAAAAACAAGATTGATTCTTGTGAGTACTCGAAGTAAATGAAGTAAGACGTGATGGAAACCCGAAAAAATACTTAAGTTATCTATTCGTTGCAAGCAAGTTTTCATTTGGACTAAATCATGGCTGAGGGTTTGTTTATGAAGTTAATGTTATTAAACTATAATACTGATTGGATATATAATATTTTTAATTTTAAATCACCATGTACTTACTATTCAATACCACGTCATATTTGAACATGAATCTGAAGGACAATTTTTTTTCCACACAAGCCGTGTGTAGGACTGGAGTTGGATGCCACGTATCAAATGCCTTTCAACGGGAACACGTAATAATGATTATTATATCGTTTTAAGCATAAGCAAAATCATCTGAAAACTGCGATATTCACCTTTGTTCTCTTTTCATCCTCAAAATAAATGTAATTAGTATCTGATGTGTTCCATTCACTACATCTCTGCAACAAAGTATTGTTAAAAAGCGTATGCTTCTATTTACTTCATGCTAATCCAGAAAAATCTTATTACTTGCTTCCTTCTAAGTAGAAGCGAAATAAGGGAGTGCCATAGGTTAAAGTGATAGTCAAAAGCTGGCTGCTATGTGACAGAAGTTTCTTAATTTGTATGGACAAATTCCTGAATGAGAAAAGTATAAGTTTTTCAAAGCTGAAACAAAAAACAAGGAATATCTCAAAAAACGATCAGCTCCACGAAAAAATGCATATAACATAAACTGTGTGTTTTAAAGTGCTCTACATATTTTGTCAGGTAAGTTTTTCTACATCTCTTACGGTTTAGCAGTTACGTAAAATTCATTCAGAATAAACTAGTTTTCAGAGGCTATTCCTACAAAGTTCAAGATATACATTTTACTTGTCGTGTAAATATCTTTAATATATGATATTTTAATTGTTAGAGCCATTTTTGAGAAAATCAAAATGTTCGAAAAAGGTTCCATGTAAACGGTAGTTTGGGGTGGGGGGATTTTTCTCGTGTCGCGTCCCTGGAAGATACTAAACTTAAATACCAAGTTAGGTATTTTACCGACTTTCGTGTTCACAGACACACGGACCTTTTTATGAAAATGCTTTTTTTTTGGATACAGGTGACCCTAAAACATACATTTCCGATGAAATTTCGGTATCGAATTTTTGGGTGGAGTGCAATACCTCCTCTATACAGTATGTACATAGTAGTGTAGAGAAAGTAATATTTAGTGTTTCTCAGGGTATTGCGAATTTAACGCCTTGCAAAGTTAGCAACAGAGTAACACTATATTAAGTGAACAGCGCTGCGTGAATTTCTAAGTGCCAGCAGGTTCTCGATTCTGACCTGCCGCTACCGTATTTTCTGAAACGGCAAATTCACAAACCTCGACATTATTTACTGTCATCAGAAACGTAGAATCGGGATAAAGGCAACAATGTTTATTGCTGGAAATAACTAAATGGCAACGCTGCTGTTGCGAAGGTGGCTTCACGTTCAAGTAATCCAATCTATACTGTGCTCTGTTTAATATCTCATTAAGTTATTCGCTAGTAATTGCTACTTTTTAGAATATTGTTATGACTATTAATGCAATTTTATTAAATGTTTATTAAATGCTTTCCTATGAAATATAATATGTTAAATTAATTTACTTTCTATATTACTTCCTCTACACGTACTATATGCATAGTGAATAGAGAAGGTATCGTAATGCACCCAAAATTCGATACCGAGATTTCACCAGAAATACATCTTTTGAGACCCCTGAATATTTTTTTAGAAAATGTGCCTGTGTGTGTGTGTGTGTGTGTGTGTGTGTGTGTGTGTGTGTGTGTGTGTGAGGGGGGGGCAACTTAGCTCAAAAGCTAAAAGACCGTTAAAAACCAAACCTGGAATTTAAGTTTGCTATCTTCCGAGGATGCGACACGAAGATGTTCAAGAAAATCCCCCCACCCCAACTACCATTTACATGGAACTGTTTTCCAAAAATTTTGATTTTCTCAGAAATGACTAACGATTTTGATTAAAATGTCATATATTAAAGCCAATTACACGACAAATAAAATGTGTATCTTGAATTTCTGGGAATAGCCTTTGAAGACTACTTTATTCTGGATGAATTTTACGGAATTTTGCGTAACTGCTAAACCGTAAGAGATGGACAAACTTACCACACAGAAAATGTAGAGCACGTTAAAATACACGATTTATGATATGTACATTTTTTCGTGGAGTTGGTCGTTTTTTAGACATTCCTTTATACAACTTAAAACTTTTCTCATTTGTCAACTCGTGTCCATAGAAACAAAGGAACTTCAGTCATATAGCAACCAGCTTTTGACTTTCACTTTAAGCTATGGTACTCCCTTATTTTGCTTCTACTTACAACGAAGCAAATAAAACTACTTTTGCTAATTTTTTTCTCAATTAGGATGAAGTAAATAGAGCATAAACTTTTTAACAATAATTTGTTGCAGAGATGTAGAGAAAGTCATGTGCAGGAATATCAGATTACTGTTAAAAATCTTATGCTTATGCTTCTATTTACTTCATGCTAATCGAGAAAAAATCTGACGGTACCATTCACATGACTTTTTCTACATTTCTGCAACAAATTATTCTTAAAAGGCTTATACTTCTATTTACTTCATGCTAATCAGAGGAAAACAAAAAAAAAAACAAAAAAAACAAAAAAAAAATCAGCCATAGTCTTATTACTCGCTTCCTTGTAAGTAGAAGCGAAATAAGGGAGTACCATGGGTTAAAGTGATAGTCAAAAGCTGGTTGCTATGTCATTGAAGTTCCTTTGTTTGTATGGACAGCAGTTGACAAATTCCTGTATGAGAAGAATATAAGTTTTTCAACGGTGAAATCTCGGTATCGAATTTTTGGGTGGAGTGCAATACCTTCTCTATACACTATGTACATAGTACGTGCAGCAAAAGTAAAAATTAAGGCACGCGTTACACGGGATTCCATTCACCTTCCAACTTGCCCATTAATCTGCAGCGGCATACCTTAACCACTTCACAGACGTAACTTCACTATAACTTCATGTCCACTACTTCATCTAAACACCACAACACATTTTATGCAAGTGTCTTGTAATAATTTCCCTTTAGTTTACAATATTGTTTTCCAAATGTGCCATACCCAGGTGAGCACAACTTTTATTCTCCTATCACCTATGGGAATAGGTAAACCATCGCGCGGAGTGAAAGACAGTGCATAGTAGGTACAGAAGGTATTGTTTTCCACCCCAAAATTCGACATCAATATTGCACAGGAAATACATGTTTTAAACCCCTGAATTATAAAAAAAATTAGAAAAAGGTCAATGTTCGGTGGGGGGGAGGGCGGAAAGGGGGATCGAATAACTCGTAAGCGAAAAGTTTGTTAAATACAAAACTTAGTATCTTTCAAGAAAGGTGACCGATTGGTTAGACCGCTCGTCTCCCACCTAGGCGGCCCGAGTTTGATCCCTAGCGCCCGCATGTGGGATTTTGGTGGATGAACCGCCGTCTGGGCGAATTTCCCCCGCCACTCATTCCACCAATTGCTCCATCACCACCTTTCTTATCATCCATTTCATACCAAGCACTTCCTCATGCTCAATTCTCGTCCCAGCTTCTCTATTCTGTGGTTTCGTGCCGTTGGCTCCCTAACAGTCTTCTGATCCCTTGGCACCGGCTTGTAAGTCCTAGGTAGGTGTCATTCCTAAATACGGGGAGGGTAAGACGTATTCCGAAGATGCGGCACCAATATTTTCAGGCAAACTATTTCCCAAACTACCCTTTACATGGAAAAATTTTCGAAAATTTCCATTTTCTCTGAAGTACCCATATTAAAGATAGTTAATGACAAATAAAATGTACAGCTTGAAGAGCCTCTGAACTCCTGCTCATGCTGAATATCTTTTACATAATTGGTAAACTGCGATAGATGGACAAAAAATTAGCACACACAAAATTTAGATTACGTTAAAACTCACATTGTATGTCTTATACATTTTTTTTTTTTTTTATAGAGTTAACGATTTCTGAGATATTCCCATTATTGGTTTCAATTTTCATATACTTAAATTTTTCTCAAACGGGAAGCCGTCATCCATTTTATCTCATATTTGTTTTACTGGAAAGAGAACCGAATTTCATGTCAATTGCAAAGGGACACTTTTAAAAGATTTGATTAATCCTTTAGCCTAGGATTCCCTTATTTACCTTCTACTTACAAGGAAGCTAGTAACAAGATAATTTCTGGTAATGTTTATCTCAACTAGCATGATGTACATAAAAGAATGATGATTTTAAGAAACAGAGGCGAAAATCATGTA
Source organism: Hymenopus coronatus (assembly GCA_030762935.1). Taxonomy (NCBI): domain Eukaryota; kingdom Metazoa; phylum Arthropoda; class Insecta; order Mantodea; family Hymenopodidae; genus Hymenopus; species Hymenopus coronatus. The sequence goes on from CM060887.1 coordinate 86,493,191, forward strand.
AATGGAGAAGTCGCACATTCTTTAAAAACTACCTTATCAAAAAGCACCTTTGTCTTCCAAGGGATTTTGAACAGTACGACCAGAATATATTTTCTTTCTCATGTGAGAACGGTACCTATGGTTCCTATCACCGTTGTGCTGTTACAACGATTTTGACTGCATGCACGGAACTTCATGAATTAGGTCACAAACTCAAGGGAAAATAGTACTGTAGCAAAAAATCTAATGTCTTCCATTCACATGACTTTCTCTACATAACTGCAATAAATTACCGTTAAAAAACTTAGTCTTCTATTTAATTAATGCTAATCGAGAAAAAAAAAATGTGATGTGTTCCATCCATATAACTTTCTCTAGCCGTTCTACAAACACATTTTTCTTACAAAAGACTATTCTTTTATCTAAGTCATGCTAATTTAGATAAACATTAGCAGTATTGCTATCTTGCTCCCTTGTAAGAAGGGAAACAAGAGAACACGTTAGGTTAAAGCGATAGTCAAATCTATTAAAAGCTAATCGCTATATGAAACAATGACATTTCGTTTTGCATGGTCTCCTTTAAGAAAAGCTAAGTAACAAGCAATATCTCAAAAGGTCAGTTCTAACAGAAAAATCTGATGTGTTCCATTCACATGACTTTCTCTACATACCTGCAACAAATTATTGTTCAAAAGCATTTGCTTCTATTAACTTCATGTTAATCGACAAAAAAAGTAGCAACATAGTCTTATTAGTTTTTTTTTTTTTTTTTTTTTTTTTTTTTTTTTTTTTTTTTTAAGCTTAATGTCCTTTAACCTGGTTGGTCACATCGGACGATGAATGAAATTGGTGAAATGATGCTCAAATGATCTCGGGATCGCTCCATCGAGCTTAAAGTTACTGGACATTCCTCTTCTCAGGATAAGGGAAAAGCCCGAAAAAAGCCTTATCCTTAACTCACCCTAAGCGAGATTCCAACTCACGACCTGTTGAATAGGAGGCAGACACTACCCAGGCGGACTCATGTCTTATTACTTGCTTCCCTGTAAATAGAAGCGAAATAAGGGAGTACCATAGGTTAAAGTTATTGTCAAAAGTTGGTTGCTATGTCACTGAAGTTCCTTTGTTTGTATGGACAGCAGTTGACAAATTCCTGTATGAGAAAAGTATAAGTTTTTCAAAGCTGAAACCAAAAGCAAGGATTATCTCAAAAACGACCAACAACACGAAAAAAAAAAAAAAAAAATCATATAACATTAATTGTGTGTTTTAAAATGCTCTACATTTTGTGTGTGGTAAGTTTTTCTCCATCTCTTACGGTTTAGCAGTTATGCAAAATTCCGTAAAATTCATCCAGAATAAAGTAGTCTTCACAGGCTATTCCCAGAAAATGTAAATTAAACATTTTATTTGTAAGGTAAATATCTTTAATATATGATATTTTAATCAAAATCGTTAGATCCATTTCTGAGAAAATAAATTTCGAAAGAAGTTCCATGTAAAGGGTAGTTTGGTTTGGGGGGGGATCTTTCTCAAAATCTTCGTGTCGCATCCCTAGAAGATACTAGATTTAAATACCAAGTTTGGTATTTTACCGACTTTTCGTTTTTGAGCTATCGTGTTCACACACACATACATACACACACAGACCTTTTTCTGGATACAGGGCACCCTAAAACATATATTTCCGGTGAAATCTCGGTATAGAATTTTTGGGTGGAGTGCAATACCTTCTCTATACACTATGTACATGAGAAAGTAAAAAGGGGTCTGTGTTTTGTGTAAACACAAAACCTGAGAAATGAAAGTAGGCTAAATACAAAACTTGGCATTCCAGTTAAGTATCGTCAAAGGATACGAAATAAAATCCCCCACCCTAAACTACCCTCTACATGGAAAATTTTTCGTTAAAATACCATTAGTTTAACATATTTTCATGACAGTCCACATGCATATGTAGAATTCCTTTTGTAATAGTATGTGAAATCATCTTCATTCTGAACGATTTTGTTTATTTATGTTTTATGACAAGTTTTTGCTGACACCAGTATTTCGCGAGAATCCTAGGCACACCATTAAAAACCGTGGCGTAGAGAATGAAGTAACACAATAAGAACCGCGTCAGAACGTGTATCTTGACATTTGTTCAGCATACCTATGACAGACTTTAGAACGAAGTGACACTACCTACCACGTGTAGTCAATAGAGTAAACGCTGGACAGTGGCGGTGATTTCGTCACCTCTTGCATATGAGCAGAAGCGTTGACGGAATCACTCTCATTGAGAGCCAGACTTGATACTCAAAACGGTTGTTAACATGTTTTCCAACTCAGTTACACACTTTTTATTTTTACTTTCTCTAGTTCCGTATGTATAATGTGCATAGGGATAAAGAATCTACTCAACAATTTGATGTCGAGATTTCACCGGAAATACATGTTTTAGGACACCCTGAGTCAAAAAAATCAGAAACAGGTCCGTGTGTGCATGTGTTGGTATTTAAGTTTGGTATCTTACAAGAATGGGACACGAACATTTTCAAGAAAATCCTTCCACCCCTAACTACCCTTTACATGGAAAAATTTTCGAAACTTTTGTTTTTCTTAAAAATGGCTAACGATTTTGATTAAAACACCACATATTAAAGCCACTTAAAATGTATATCTTGAATTTTCTGGGAATAGCTTCTAAAGACCTGTTTATTCTGAATGAATGTTGCTTAATTTGGCACAACTAGTAAACCGTAAGAGATAGACAAAAACTTACTATACAAAAAATGTAGATATTGTTGAAAAAAACAAATTATGTCATATACTTTTTTTTTCGTGTAGCTTACCGTTTTCGAGGTATTCCTTGTTATCACTTTCAATTGTGAAGTACTTACACTTTTCTCAGACGAGAGTGTCCGTTTTTCTTTTGTTCTGCTCCTGGCCAAGCACAGAAGCGATTTGCAACAACTTTTGCAATTGCATACAACTTTTAAAACATTTCACTATTACTTTCGCCTAGTTCATTCCTTTAGTTCCAGTCTACTATAAGGAACTAAGTAATAAAATATGCTAATGTTTATCTCGATTAGCGTGGTGTTGAAAGAAGAATTATCTTTTGTAAGAAGTTTATTTGTAAAATAGCTAGAGAAAGTCATGTGAGTGAAATACAACAGATTTTTAAGAGTATAAAGTCAGCTTTTAGATTCACAAATAATTGAAGAGTCTTTATTTTACCTACCAGTATATGCCAATTGTAATTGCGTACATGTTGTTAGTAACATTGAGAATAGACGCGTTGTAGAGCGAAATCATACATTAGGTGATGTAACAAACACCATGTATGAGAGCACACGTGTTTCTAACGCATTATTATTATTATTATTATTATTATTACCATCATCATCATCACGCACTACGCATAAATAGAGTAAATAAAACAAGAAAGCGTCGTAAAGAAATCATGCAAACACGAATGCAGATAAAATTTCACTGTACTACATGTTCTCGTATTTGCCTGTAGTGCGTAATAATAATAATAATAATAATATCATAATAATATAATAATAATAATAAGAAGAAGAAGAAGAAGAAGAAGAAGAAGAAGAAGAAAGCCCCGGATTCTTAGGTTGTCACCTTTTTTATTCCTGACCTCCTACACTCCAAACTTCGGTTTATTTTAATGGTTTAGTTATCAACGAGTAATATACTTCAATTTTATAGAGCCTAAATTGACCTAATAAAACCTATTTTTCGTGATAGAACCTAAAAGTGCCTAATTCGGTTATTTAAGCAAATAAGAGTAGATTTATGAATATCAAAGTATTCTTAAAACGAAGGGAGACCGTTCGAATAAGGAAACTATTAAGTTATTATATTATGAAATATTGCGCAATACCTTACAATAATAAACTTTAATTAAACCGTCCGCCACAATAATAAACTTAATTAAAACGTCGCCGCCTTCAGTTATCACTTTCTAGCTATTGTCGAAAGAGGTGGTCAGTGGCACGCGAAACGTGTGATGCTTACATGCCGCAACTAGAGGCAAACATTTTAATAGCGCTCCTGAGTAGTATGCATTACTGCTTCTTCCGTTATAGGAAGTTTTTAATACGACATTTTTAACCCTCCGATGGTAACAGGGGTGACGCATCACCCCAACAGCAATTTGTTTCGACTATAAATTTGGCTAGAATGGTTTTACTTTCCTGTCATGCCTATGTATTCCTCCGTCATTGTTGCGTATATCAGTTACTCGAGACCGAATAATCCTTCGGGTTATACGTCACCTCTGTGTAGCTGTTATTTATATCTTAGATTTTCAAATATGGAATCTATGAATGTCAGTGACCCAAGATTTGATGAGAGAGAATATGAGGATGACAGCGAAAACGACTTATTTCCAAGTGAAGAAGATAACTTAGAAATAGCACCTGCACACAATTCCGAGATTGAAGCTACATCAGATGAGGAAGAGGCATCATCACCAAAAGGTAAGAATGCATTTTTATGGTCTGTAGAACTGCCTAAGAAAAGTAAAACTCCTACTCGGAACATTGTGAAAATTCCCAAAGCTGGTAACTATGCTCAAAACATTAATTCAGAGCATGACGCCCTCAAAATTCTATTAAATGAAACTATTGTTCAGATGGTTGTAAATCATACAAATGAGGAAATTCAAAGGAAGAGATGCGCATATTCTGGCCAGAGATTTGTTGACGATACGGACAGAGAAGATGGTCACCTCAATACTGTGGTCTGGCTCATCAGTGTACAAATGACATTCAAATTTCTGCTAAATTGTCTGCGATTTGATACAAGACAAAGAGAAACAGGGAAGATAAATGTTCACCTATACATGAGCTTTGGAAGGTTTTCATAAGCAATTGCCGCTCAAATTACTCTCCGCATGTGACCATTGACGAGCAGCTCTTAGGGTTTCGTGGCAAATATCCTTTCCGTGTTTACATTGCTTCAAAACCAGATAAATATGGCACCAAAATAATGACAAGTGTGATGCCAGAACATATTACATGATTGATGCTATGCCATACAAGGGAAGGAGAATAGAAACACGAACCAAAGTTTGCCATCTTACTATTTGAACAATTGACGGATACAATTCGTGGTACAGGTAGAAACATCACTTGTGACAATTGGTTAACATCTGTACCTTTGGCAGAACTGATGTTGAAAGATAATTTGACAATTGTTGGTATACAATGCGGAAAAATAAGGCGGAAATCCCACCAAGTTTCTTACCTAATACAAAAAAAGTACTATCTTCTCAATTTGCTTTTCATCAGAAAAAGACATTTCTCTCCTTCACTCCTAAGAAGAGGAAATCGGTGGTACTTTTGTCTACTGTGCATAGTGCTCCTGATGTTGATGAGGCTACCAAAAAGCCAGAGATAATAGATGTTTATAATAGTACAAAAGGAGGCGTGGATGTGTTTGACAAAATCGTACATGCATACTGTTTCAAGGGGTACACGGCGATGGTCACGCCTATGTGTTTCATGGAATTTTGGACCAGGCAGCAATAAATGCTTACATTCTTTTCTTAGTAAAATCACAGCAGGAGATGAAAAGAAAAGATTTTCTAAAGAATCTTGGATTTCAACTTGCCTCAGTACACATGCAACGCCATCTACAAATTAATTTGCCGCGGGAGTTGAATGCTGTACTATTCATTTTACCATCGGAGGGTTAAAATTCAATGGCAAAATATTCAGTCTTCTTGCGACTGGTGACGATAGCAGTCGTTTGCACCATGCCCAAAAGCAAATCATCAAGAAGTTCTCTGCTCCTGATCGACAAAAGCTTTTCTACAGATGGAAAGGTTATTTATTGTAAGCATGTCAGAAGCAGGTAGGAATAATTCCTTGTGATTTTCGTATTTTTGTAATTCTTCACCCTGCTAGGTTTTAAAATAATACTGAAGTGCAACTTAAAGTACGCTTTCTTTAGACTCCATTCACACATCCAAAATTATTTAATACTTATTTGCCGGCTGTGGGTATTTAAATTAACTAATTTTCTTGTTTACATTTAATTTACAGGTGCCAGTAGAAAAACGTTCTCACTTGGTGCAACATCGACAATCATTCTGCAAATGCTGTTAGGAATGAATCTCAAAAAAGCAGAGTTTCTTAACATTAAAGCCAGGCAGTTCTAATGAAGCCAAAGGTAATTCATTTAACATACGCTTAAGTGAAGCTTTTACTGCCGCCAATATACCAATTGCTACACTACAAAACCCAATACTGAAAAACTTTTTTCAAGAATTTTGCAACTCTAAAGCACCAGGTGAGTCCACCTTAAGAAAGAATGTATTGCCCCAGTTGTATGAGAAAGCTATTGAAAACATAAAGGCAGACATCCCTGACCACAACATTTGGTTAAGTGTGGACGAAACAACAGATGCTTGTGGTAGATATATTGCCACCATAGTTGTAGGCAAACTCACTTCTGAGGAACCCAGTACGCCCCAGCAAGGAGCTTCAACAAACCAACCACTCTACAATATCAATTGCAGTGAGGGCTGCTTTAAAGGTCATATGGCCAGATGCAGAAAGAGAGGAAAAATTGAGATTGTTAGTGCACCTTAAATGTTGAAAGCGGGTGAATATCTAAAGGCTTTCCCTCCTCGTATGCTCCATGTCACCTGTATTGTACATGGACTCTACCGGGTAGCTGAAAAGATTCGGGAAGACATTCCCACAGTCGCTCAAAATAATTTTTTCGGTGAAGAAGATTTTCTTGAAAGCACCAAATCGAGTGATGATATTCAGAGAGAAGTGTCTTTCGATACCGCTGCCTCCACAGCCTGTAGTGACACGGTGGGTTACGTGGCTATCAGCAGCAATATATTATGCGGAAAACTACACAAGCGTCGTAGAGGTAATTGATTCATTAAATGAACTTGATGCAGCCGCCATTGTAAAAGCAAAGAAAGCAATGCATTCAGGGGCAGCAGTACAGGAGTTGAGCTATATCAAAGCAAATTGCTTTCACTTTGAAAGTGCAATAAAACAATTGGAAAGAAGAAGCAGCTCTTTCCATGAAGCATTGCAAGTCAGAGAGGAGGTAAGAAACAAAATGGTACCTGGACCAAGTGGAGAATCTATATAAAAAAAAAAAAAAAAAAAAAAAAAAAAAAAAAAGAAGTTGGAAGCTGTTTTGGTTCGCAGTCCAGATTTAAAGGTCGTAGCTACAATTGGCCGCGTTCTCTGTGGAGAAAAGGTGTAGGGATCATTGAGTTGGAATCCTAAGGAAATAGCCGAGATGAAGTTAGCACCTCTTACCTCGTGTGTAGTGGAAGGCAGTTTCTCCGCTTTCAAGCGCATTTTAACAGAAGGGGATTTACACCTCACAATCCTTCCAAGTACTTCATTGTTCAGTGTCATACTAGGAGTGCAAAATGAGTACTGAAAACTTTTGCATTTGTAGTGTTTAAAATTAATTTTGTGTTTTTAAAGTATAATATTGAAGCAAAATTAGTATACTCAGTACTTTTGCACATGCAGTGTTGGAAATCAAATGATGTGTTTTTCAACTTTTGCGCAGTAGTGCTTGAAATTAGTTTGCTTTTCAGTGCCATACTATTCGTAGGTGAATTGAATTTCGTACTTTCAAATACATACTAAAGTTACAGTTAATTCAACTTTTGACAATTTAAAGTTAGTGTTTTAAACAAAGTGGCCGTGATTTGCATGAATATATGTGTGTATATGTATGTCAAAGATCCTATAAATTCCTAAATTCAACATATAAGATCCTAATACACTTAGAACCTAAAAATCGGGGCTTATAATAATAACAAACAATAAAGCGAAATGTTAAATTCTCTGGTGTTTGCATGTTCTTCGTTTCGACACTTTCATGTTTCCTTTCACTCTACTTATGCGTATTGTAGACCACTAGTGCTCCTATACAAATGGATCTTGATACGGCACCTTAATGTTTTGATTCAATCCTACATGTTTAATCTCAATATTACTAACAATTATACACAATCACAAACGTGGCTATTAGCATATTCTGATAGGTCAAATAAGGGATTTTTAATTACCTGACTTTATTCTCATCAAAATAAAAATGATATAAATGGTCTGTCTCTTTAAACAGTGCTTGACTCTATTACAAGTCTGGGAAGTGGTTTTCAAAGAGAACAGTCCCTTCAATGTTTCCGCTTATACGCACCACGACTGACCAGCGTTTACTTCGATTTATCCCCTTGAGTTTTGCAACATTTATAACGTTCACGAAATACGGCGCTGTTGGGCCACTATATGCCTAACAAGCCCCGTCGGTTCATGAAGAACCGCATCAAAACGTATACCTTTAACACTTGTTTTCAGCATACCTACGCCGGCTTTTCATGATCTCCCTAGGATCTTCGCGAAAATGACAGATTTCAGTAAAAGCCTGCCATATATAGGATAAAGTTACACCATGTATATGTCCAGCAGCTCCGTCGTTTGAAGAACCGCGGCAGAACGCATACCTTCACATTATTTTGAGCATACGTCAGCTTTTCGTGATGTCCTAGGTTCTTCTTAAAATGAAAGCTTTCATTAAAAGCCTGTGACATACAGTATATACCTAATATTCTTATTCGTACACTGCATGCTTTCAATGCAATGTCTTTCCCTATTTGCTTATTTTTTTTCCATGAGCCACTTAAAATAGTTAAATAAATCCAATTCAAATGTATTTCTATGGAAAATGCACTCGAAATCCTACACGGTTATATAAAATAACAATATTAAAAAGATAGCTCCAGCTTTTATACAACTTTCCTATTCGTACAGTTGTGAAAAATTTCTACGGCATCGTTAACAACTTCTATATGCACGTGTAGCCTTAAGCTACCAGTATCGCGTTTGTATACACATACATTTGTCAATAGCATCAAAAGCCACTTATAATTAGTTCTAAACCCAAGAAAGTAATTATAAACCTGACAATTAAAGCGTATTCTCTCAGAAAAATAGGGCAAACAGTAAATAAATTTGATTATACCATTCAATAAATAGTTAATATATGTTCTACAGAGAATTTACCAAGAAACCATAAGAAAGTAGACTAAATGCACGAGAGGAACGTTTCATTGTAAGCAGAATCCGAGAAAATTAAAAATTAAATGCACCTGATTACGACCATTAGCGGAATATGTGTCTAGAAAGAAGATATCTGACCAAACTAAGTATGGAAGTATGTCGAACACCAAGGAAGAAACCTTGTGTAAGGGCAGCAAACAGGAAGAAGCGAGTTGCATTTGCTAAAGAGCACGTTCATGCGGATCAGGACTTGAGGAACAGCTTGGTATAGTGGCCGAGACTAAAACAAACCTCTTTGGGTCAGATAATAATCCCAGAAACATTCTTCCCACAGTGATTTTGGCTTGTATGACATCCATCGGTGTTGGTAATATACAATGTTTACTTTCTCTAGACGTACTATGTACATAGTATATAGAGAAGGCATTCGATACCGAGATTTCACCGGAAATACATGTTTTGGGTCCCCCTGAATCAAAAAAAAAAAAAAAAAAGCAAAGATGCGATTTTCAATGACAATCACATAACGATAGCTTTTATAACATTTGACTATCACTTTGGCATAGCGCATTCCTTTGTTTCCCTACTACTCACTATTACTAAGTAATAAAAGCATTCTGCTAATGTTTATCTCAATTAGCATGAAGTAGAAAGAAGAATAATCTTTTGTGCGAAGTTTGTAGAGCAGCTAGAGAAAGTCATGTGAGTGTAACACATCAGATTTTTTTATGAAATTATGGACAAACATGTGTATTTGATAATGCAAAGCAGAGCGCCCAGAAAATGGGCAAGGCACTTGGATATACCTTTCAGCAGGATGGCAGTAAACAAGCTGAACATCAACTGATTGATATGGAATGTACACACCTCCTCAGAGTCCAGACTTGAATCCTATCGAGCATTTTGAAGAAACGAGTTCGTAAAAGTCTAAACCAGAGCTTAACGTATTGCAGAAGAATGGAAAAAGATCAGCTTAGTTACTTATATGAAGAGAACGTGTGAGGCAGTATTAAAGCCAACGGTACCAACAAAGTATTCGATTTTCAAACGTACCGTTGTTTCTAAACCATACTATTTCGAATAGAAAAGTTGTACAAAAATGGTCGTGATTCTTTTACAGTTTTTATTACTTTGTAAATGCATAAGTTAATATTTCTGCAATTCAAAATGCAGCATTCTTTGCATCAATTACGAGAAAGAAAATGTATTAATTAAAATGTGTCTTCTCTTCATGGAGTAGGAGAGTCTGCTGTCCGTCCTCAACTTGGTCGACCCACATCTCTTTTCCTTGGCGGCTTATTTCGGTAGTCATTCTTTATTCAATCTTCTTAGATGGTTCGAATTCTGTATTCTTTTATTTTATCTCTCATTGGGAGCAGTTTACTTCATACCTTACATCATCATTTCTATATACATCCTTTTAATTTTCTGAGAAACGTCATTTCCGCTGACTATTAATATCATTTTTGTTTAAGCGGTCCAGCCATTGTCTTAAAACATTTTATTTGAGTTCTTGGCAATTGTGCTTGGAAGCATTGAGTGTTAATATTCACATAATCGTAAGCGCTATCGCAATCTAAGTATTTAAAATGACTCACTTGTTCTAAAACGGTATTACTTTTTATTAAGCCGTTTTAACCTCTCAACATTTTATCACGATTTTACATGATTTACAACAATAAATTAATAACATTTATAATTACTAGTTTTAAATACATTTTGAGTTTCTTTGGTTATATGAGTTTATATATATTTCTTTGCGGTAACTAATTATTTAATGAATGAGAGAAGCATCATTGAGTATATTTTTGTGTATACCAAACTGATTGCGTTGTTTATCAAATTTTGGGCATATCGACATGAAGTGGGCTACTGTTAATATTGTGTTACATGCTTCACATATTGGTGGGGGACTTTTATTTAGCAGAAATGAATGTATCAGTTTGGTATGTCCAATTCTCAGTCGGGATATCACAACTTGATTTCGGCGATGTAGCTGCCATGTTGGGTGCTCTTGGATGAACTTCCACGGACATTATTATTATTATTATTTTACACCTAACTGGACGTTTTCCTCAGAAAGCATTACTTTACCTTTTGTAATGAGATTTTTAAATTATATTTTCCATATTGTATGGTCTTTTGTAAATTCTTTTCACTGTCCTGGATAATTATCTTCAAGGAAAATTGAAGTGTAGGAATAAGAATGTTATATAGTAAACAAAATGTTAGTCCACAAAAAATGTAAACATAACATACGCTTTACTTGACTACCATGCGCACAGAGTGTACATAGGATATTTTATTCCACCACAAAATTCGACGTCTAGACTTCAACGGAAATGCTTTGAGGTCCCCTAAATGAAGAAAAGCATTTTTAGAATGCTTGGTATTTAAGTTGAGCTGCTTTCAAGGATGCGACACAAAGATTTTCATCCTGTCGATAATTCACGACTAGAGCGAAGCGACGGGAGTGAACTGTCCGAAGAGACGAAAACACGAGTTGTATCATTTTGATACGACCATTCAGCGAAATAGACTATTAATAATTTATAATATATAAGAAGAGAGGTTTTGTTAGGTTTTGGTTGTAATACCTACATTAGTTCTCAAATGGTAGATGACGCATTCGATCATGTTTATTTGCCGATTTTTTCCCCCATTCTTTCTTCACTGCCTCCTGAATTATATGACCGACCGTTACACCCAATGTGCGAATATCGATAGGCACAATAGAAATAGGGAACAATTATTTTATTTCAGCATTTAATAAGTAATACATGGAATGAAAACAAACGTTATTTTGCTTGAGGTTATTGCACTCATCTCATGCATAAGAAATACAAATAATGATTAGTTTCACTTCCTTTTTAACTAAATACGTCATGAACTGGATAAAACCTTAAATAAACATTGTAACTAAACTGAAAGTAAATTGTGGATCTGATTGCTATTAAAAGTGAAGGTTGGCTGCCTGGATTGTCACCTTGATACCAGTAACCAAAACAGGAGATTAAACATACGAACGTCAGGTGCGACAAGATTTTAAAGAAATGAAGATCAGATTTTTCGACAATATCGCTCCAGTCAGATAACCGAGATTGGTTGAAATTGTCAAATCTTGGCGCTTTAATAGTGGAGCTGAATTGTCAAGAAAATCCCTTAACCCCAAACCATCCTTTACAGAACATTTCTGGCAACATTTTGATTTTCTCCAACGAATTTTATTAAAATACCGTATGTTAAAAGATATTTTCATCACAAATAAAATGTATATCTTGAGTTTTCTGGGAATAATCTCTTTCATGACTTCTGCATATACTAAATCTTACTACACAAAAAACTGTGTCGGTAAAACACACAATTTATGTCATACGCAAATGTTCATGGAGTAAACCTTTTCTGAGATACTGCTTATTATTGATTTTAATTTCCCAAACTGCAAATCACCATTCGTTCCATTTCTCTTTTCTTTTACTCCTGGCCATGCAAATTATATCACATTGCAAACAGCTTTTAAAGGATTTGTCTATCGCTTTGGTCTAGTATATTGCCTTATTTCCCTTCTATTTAAAGGATCTAAGTAATAGGACCATTTCTGCTAATGTTTATCTCGATTAGCATAATGCAGATAAAACAAGAATCTTTCATAAGAATAGCTTGTTTGCAAAACAAGTAGAGAAAGTCACGTGAATGGAGCACATCTGAAAACAATTTCTAAGATATTGGTTTGAATTTTCAACTCCATTCGTTCACGTTAGGTTGGGCCTTGGCTTTTCTCTGAATATTCTGCTACACTTCTCATCTTGCAGACTGATAAAAACTCTTCACTTGTATCATTTCAACCCTGAGCTTCAGTCTTTCATCTTGCATAATGCTTTAAAATATTTCATTCTTTCTACATGTCTGACTCATTGTTACTTTCTCTACACGTATTATGTACATAGTGTATAGAGAAAGTATTGCACTCCACCCAAAAATTCGATACCGGGATTCCACCGGAAATATATTTTTAGGGTCCCCTATAAAAAAAAAAAAAAAAAGCATTTTCACAAAAAGGCTCGTGTGTACGTGAACATAACTCAAAAACGAAAAGTCGGTAAAATACCAAACTTGGTATTGAAGGGATGCGGCACGAAGATTTTAAGAAAAATCATGGAACTTTTTTGAAACTTTTATTTTCTCATACATTTTTATTAAAATACCGTATATTAAAGATATTTACCTGACAAATAAATTATATACCTTGAATTTTCTGGGAATAGCCTCTGAAAACGACTTTATTCTGGATGAATTTTAGGATATTTTGCGTAACTGCTACACCGTAAGAGATAGACAACATCTTACCACACAAGAAATGTAGAGCAGCTTAAAACACACATTTTATGTTAGATACATTTTTTCGTGGAACTGATCGTTTTGAGATATTCCTTTTTTTTTGTTTCAGCTTTGAAAAACTTAACTTTTCTCATACAGGAATTTGTCAACTCCAGTCCATACAAACAAAGGAGCTTCAGTCACATAGCAACCAGTTTTTGACTATCACTTTAACCTATGATACTCCTTTATTTTCCTTCTACTAACAAGGAAGCAAGTAATAAGACTATTTCTGCTAAGTTTTACTAGTTTAGGATGAAGTATATAGAAGCATAAGCTTTTTAACAATAAATTGTTGCAGAAATGTAGAGAAAGTCATGTGAATGGAACACATAAGATTTTTACCATGATGTTTTAATTGGTTTAATGGTGGTGGTGGGTCCATATAGTCAACGTATTTTATCATTACCTACCTAAATCTCCTATTTCTCTTTTCTGGACCATAAATACTTACCACTATTTTCTTCTAAACTATATTCAATATGAATGTATTATCTTGTGTTAGAACTCATGCTTCTCATCTGTACAAAGTACTGGTTTAACCAGTGATTTATATATCCTAATTTTGGTTTTATGTGAGAAAAGTATTGATTTAAAATATTTCAATAATTCCATAGTAGCACCAACATTTTAAATGCTTACTTATTTGCATGTGGCAACTTGTGGTCATGCAAATACCAATCTACTGTTCTTGTAACTACAGTAAATGTACAGTGATTAACAAGATGCAGCCACTAGATACATTTAATAATAACAATTTCTAATAGAGTGAAGCCAACAGATCAGATTTTAACTTCCCCTTCAACTTCCTTAAAAATATTAAACACTGTTCGGCAACATTTCACACAAACTAATGCTATACTTGACCATGAACAGACAGCCCCATGTTGCACAATAACCACAAGCCTTTGAGTAAAATTAAGTGGTCTTTCACACCCAATATACTATGTTATGCTGAGAACAATCACAATTTCATTTTTCAAATAGATAATCTAGTAGGTTTGAGTTTGACTTTCCAGAAAATTTGTTATCCTTAATAATCTGCAGTGTTGTAATTCTGAATTAATTAAAAAAATGTTAAATTAGCACTATTTACAAACAGACTTCTAAATTCTACATCGTGCAAGCCTCTGTTATGAAGCTACCTCCAAGCCCTAAAAACCTTTTATGAACATAAAGAGTTTCATTAATACCAATGTTAATAAAGTAAGTTAAAATTTAATATTTTTATCAAAATCTGGAATGTATAAAAATCTGGCACAACAAATGTTAAAAATGTCATTAGTTTACAAATACTATTCATAGTTATTGAGTGTGTTAGCCAGGAATCAGCACTTACTTTAAGCTTACAAATCTGGTACTTCCAACAGGCACTTTTGTAAGTGTTTGTGGAAAACCTAACACTTTAATTTCTACAAACTATTCCTAATGTTGTATCCTTAGTGCAGTGGTAGCACGGCTGTTTACCAAGTGGGAGGCCTGGGTTCGATTCCCAGTACCGACGTGGGGAGACCTGGTCCGGGGTGCACTCAGCCTTGTGAGGTCATGGGGGCAGGTCTCACACTCCAATACTGCACCCCATCCATGGCGTCTGCCATGGACCGTGATGGGGGATGCAGCGGGGGTAGGCCAAGGTTCCATGTGAGCTGTCACTATTCCTAAAAAAAACCTTACTTTTCTATGCTTTTATATTAACTGAAATAAATCTTTCAGAAATACTCTAATTACACGTTTTCTGAAAACAGAATCTAAAGTCATCTAGTTCTTCCCATAGCATTGCCACTAACAACAAAATAGCAGTAGCACTTACAAACCAATAATAATGAAAATCTCATTAATGCCACAAAAGAACTTATTTTAAATAAATTGAGTGTTTTAAAAATCTTCAGTTTTTGAGTAGTAAGGTTTAGTCTATGTTACTTTACTAAGTTCTAAATGAAATTATATACAATTCTTTCCAAACGAAGCAAATTCCATTTCACAGAAAATTCCATTTATGCATGTTATTCATGTAAAAATTTTAAATAAAGGGGACTGTAATCCAAATTATTTAAACCATTTTTGGGAAAATCAAAATTTTCAACAACAAAAAATATTCCATGTAAAGAGTAGCTTGAGGGTTGGGGTATTTTGTCAAAAATCTTAGTCTTTGGTTACAATTTTATTATTTAAGTAGCATTTTGTTTTTGAATTATACTATTCATACAATGTGAGGACCTTGAAAAAAATGTGAACTTCTTTTTGTAAAATCTCAATTTCAAATTTTTGCATGTAAGTACATAGTAGAGAATGTACATTACTGAGAATGAACGTGACCTTAAACTAGAATTTGAATACGAAATTCCTGATGTAATATATAATTGTTATATTGAATTCTTGATTCTACTTTTCTCTTATTTTTTAATAAAAAATTGTATTTTCCTTGAAAAATCAAAAGCTGGGAACTTCAAGTTCTACAAACCCCTATAACCATTTGCATTGAACATTGTTTAGCGGCTTAACTATGGATCTGGTAATGATATTAACATCACACATGGGTTATTAAAATCTTGAGAATGAAAATTAAAGAAAGAATGAAAAAATAGAATGAATATTTGCTCAAAAGACACTTCTGAATCTCTAATGCTCTTACTAATTCTTAAGATTAATATCGATATGTTCCTTCTGTTCGCAGTATAAATCACATCTGTAAGTCACAATTTTTAAAGTTATGTTATGAAAATGAAAAATCTGATATGTTACACTTGCATGACTTTCTGTAAGTGTTCTACAAACTTCTTAGAAAAGATTATTCTTCTTTCTACCATGCTAATCGAGATAAACATTAGCTGAATGTACTATTACTTAGTTCCTTATATGTAGAAGGAAACTAAAGGAATGTGCTATGCCAAAGCGATAGTCAAATGTTTTAAAAACTATCGTTATGCGATAGTCATTGAAATTCCCTTCTTTGTTTGGCCAGGAGTAGAACAAAAGAAAAACTGATGCTTCCTGCCTGAGAAAAGTATAAGTATTTTAAAACTGAAACTAATAACAAAGAATATCTTGCAAATGATCAACTCTACAATAAAAATGCATATAATATACATTGAGTGTTTTAACAAGAGACACAATTTTTGGCATGTTAGTTTTTGTCTATTTCTTACGGTTTACTAGTTATGCACAATTAAGAAAAACTTATCCAGAATGAACATGTCTTCAGAAGCTAATCCCGGAAAATTCAAGATTATATATATATTTATATTATTTGTGATGTAAATATATATAATATATTTTAATCAAAATTGTTAATAGCTGTTTTTGAGAAAAACAAAATTTTCAAAAATGTTTCCATGTGAAGGGAAGTTTGGGGGGGGGAGATTTTCTTGAGAATCTTCATATCAAGTTTGGTATTTAACACGTTTTTAGTTTTTGAGCTACGTTGTCCAACCACCCACACCTGCACACTTGGACCTGTTTCTAAAAATGCTTTCTTGACCTCTGGACCTCAAAACATATCTCTGCAGTGAGATTTCAGAGCATTGTCCATAAAATACCGCAACCTTTTGATTTAATCATCCTGATCTCAATATTGAAATTTTGGGTGGTATAGAATACCTTCTGCATACTTTATGTACACAGTAAGTGTAGGGAAACTATAAAGAACATATTTTGTTTGAGCCATCCATAGTGTGAGAGGGTGGTATGTCTGCCTCGCATTATTCAAGAGGTTCCAAGTTCAAACCTTAGTTAGGATTAGTTACCTCTTTCTGGGGTTTACCTTATCCTGAGTAGATGGAGTTTAACGCTAAGATCTGCGCACATGTGAGCATCATTTCAAGTACTTTGTTCATTCATTACCTGATAACACCTACCCTCTGTTAAAGAATGAGCCCAAACAAACTATATAATGTAAATATTTCAGTCATTGCACACATTTGTAAAACAAAACAACAACAAATCCGCAACTGCACATATCTTGAAGCTATAAAATGAAAAACAAATACAGAGAAATTATGATATAAAATTTACGAACATTATATAAATGGTGCAATTTCAACTGGTTCATGTTTAATTTATTTTTAATAAATGGTATGAAAAAATAAGATTTAAAATCTAATTTATAATAAGGAATGATATGTTGAAGAGGTCAGGTACAAGCCTCAAGATTCAGCAAGTATTTATTGAGCTGGTGAGAGGCATTATTTGTTTATTCTGAAGAAGAACCGATCCTTGTCCTAAGAAAAGAAATTAACAACATTATTTCAAACTTTGTTGTGATCCAAATACACCTTTTCAAAGCAAGTATTCAATTTTAATATTTCTTAACTGTGGGTTCTATGTGAAAACTAATTGAAAATTTATCCTTAAAAATTCTAAATAGGAAGTGCAAGGAATAAATTTTCTTGGATTTTCATTCTAACTAATTTAGAGTAATTTATGGATGTAATAAATATGATATTTTGAAAACCATGTAGGGTGGTTGAACAGTACCGCTTTAGCTCCATTTAATAAGACATTGGGAAATTTTTAAGTTTTCTCCACTACATATGTGAATAGTTTGGAGGTTGGTCAGCCAGCTCCAATGCTTTTGAATTTCATGCTTGCAATTTTGGTAACACAATTAATTTTCAAGTGAACACATGCACCATTCCTTCTTGTAAACAAGGTTAAAGATTAAGAAATGCTAAGTACCACTCTTATTGTTGCAATTTTAGGTGACTGTTTTCATAAACAATTGTGTTCCTTTTGATACTTCAGAGATTATGTAAGCTGGTTACTAATCATGATTAAGAAAACTGTTGTTGCTTTGTTGTTTAAAAAATGATATTCAACTTCTGGTACACTATTAGAAGCAAAATTCAGTAGTTGACCAACAGTTCATCTATTGGTGCTTTTGAAGAGGTGCTGTTATTTGAATCAATTGGAGATATATATGTAGCGTAGATTATGATGAATCATTATTTGAGATTACGATAAACAATTGTTACATTGGACCAATAGTTGAACATTGCTTTTGGTGGAAAACTATTGGTATGTTCAAGTACTGGCATGCTAAAATGAATTATAGCTTTCCAGTAAATCAAACTTTTAACCAAATTATTTCTTCTATAGTTAAATGAAATAGATGGATTAAATGAAAATCATGCTTCTGTCAAAGATAAGAGATAAAAAAAACAACAAAAAAAAACGGTTATTTCAGACTGAAGATCCTATGCTTACTACGTTATTATCTCACTAAAGAAATGATTGGATTTGAGTCAATAAAAGGAGGAAATTGAAGCAGCTAAATGCTAAGAAGAAGGTTGCGAGCCAAAGAAGCATCCAAACAGATCACTGCAAAACCTATAAATATGATCAATGGAAAGAAAAAAGAACAAACAAACAAAACAAAGGAAACAAACTATATGCATTGAAGAAACATATTCTGAAACCAGTGAAAAAAGATTCTCAAAAATGGTGCCTGCTTGGAGGAGTTGACCTTGCTTTCATTGTGTGAAAATGAACAAAGTTAGAAAGGGCAGAGCACTAATGAGGAAACAGGGATCTGGAAAGAAGCAAATTTTTCTCTAATAAATTTTCCAGAGAACAAAAACATCCCAAAAACTTGGTGTGCATCATACAGAAAAATTCAATGCCATAGCCGGGATTTGAACCACGGATCTCCCGATCTCTAGTCGGTTGCTCTGCCATGAGCTACCATGGCAACATGCCGGTATAGCATTGAATTTCTTAACTGACTGGTAAACCACAAGGTGATCTCAAATTATTTTGAGATGACAATCGCAATGGCAACTTACAATGTTGTAAGTACTTTAGACCCAGGATTCAATTGACCATAATAGTTAGCTATACTATGAATCCTGGGACTTAAGTACTTACAGCATTGTAAGTCGCCATTGGGGTTGTCATCTCAAAATAATTTGAGATCACCTTGTGGTTTATCGGGAAACATATGAGTCAATTCAGAAATTCAATGCTATGCCGGCATGCTGCTCAGTGGCAGAGCAACCGGCTAGAGATTGGGAGATCCGTGGTTCAAATCCCGGCTATGGTGTTGAATTTTTGTCTAACGCCACCTATCCAACTCCTGATTTACACACGGCTTGTGTGAAAAACAAATTATCCAAAGATACAAGTATTGGCATTAAAACTGTGATGAAACTTTTATGTTATTTAGAGGTGATGATGACACATGTATAGTACTTATTTCTCAAGGCCAGATTGGTATAATATGACAGGGACAGAATTGGATACCAATTTCAGGATAGCATTGCTGATGAAGGAACAGCAGGGTCTTGTAAACACTTAATGAGAACATAGCTAAATGTTGCACTCACTTTTCTGTCTCATAACTGGATTATATAAATATGTTCAACTTCTGGTGAAATCAGGGTTCATTTTAAGGAATATGATGTTCAACTACTGGAGAAAAATGCCTTTTTTTTCTTTTACTAAGAAAAGCTCTTGACAGCAGTTTTGTAAACCTGTTACATCATCTTAGAGAATAATATTTGCATTTCCAGACACTTTTTTTGTACATTAATTTGGAATCAGCATTCAAAGGTCATTAAAATGTATCACATGTCTTAAGTGTTCAACTACTGGTACAAACTATAATATGAAACAATGATTTACTGTATTTTACTTACATTTTATAGAAAATATTTACTAAAAAATACTTAAAGCATATCACAATCACAAATAATCTACATCTATGAAATTGCAAACAATATCTTCATCCACCAGAATGAAAATAAGGCAAACATATATTCCTGATCAGGCAGAGAGTTTGGATGCTCTTGCAAATACCATAAGCAATTAATTTTAAACAGAGGAAGTGTAAATGCCAGATGAAAAAATAATGAATGTGCACTAAAATAACTGATTATGCTATGAGCAAAAAATTAATTTGGCAAGAAAATGTAGAGTAGATTAATGACGAGTAGTAACATTACAAGAGAGAAACAAGAAAGATGGCTAAAATATCCAAAGGAAGGAATTTAACTATAATGAAAGAAATGCATTTAAAACAATTCTGCACCACATTTGATTTTATACATTTCTAGCTTTTAGAACTTGCAATCTATACATAAACATGTTCTTAAAGACTTTTATTAAACTAATGGGGAGCCCAAGTTATAGAAACTTTCACACAACACGAAGGGCAATAACAACTATTGTACAGTCTACCCAAATATATTTCCATCTTCTCTTGTGAATTACTAGCCATTAAATTTGCTATGGAATACATTATTTGAACCAATCAGCACCACTCCTACATCATATTCAGTGATTCCATGAGTGCTCTAGTTGTTCTTCAGCAGAAGCACCCTATGCATCCACTGCTTCTGGAGATCCAAACAGTACATACTAGCAAAATACTGTCTTCTGGTAAAACAATCTTGCTCTTTTGGCTCCTGTCACATGTAGGTACACAGGGAAACAGAAGGGCAGATGAAGCGGCCAAACAAGCTACCAGACATCTGTGTAGCCTACTAGATTTCAAGACTCCTCACCGTGACTACAGCAACTTTGTTCAAGGTATTGTTACCCAAAAGTGGAAACAAGAATGGTCTATCCTGTCCAACATCAAACTGCAAGAAGTACATACTCTCGCCGACTCTAGCTACTCATACAAATCTTTTCATTTGTAAGGACCAGACTGTACTGACTCATCTGCGTTTTGGACATACTTACACATTCATACCTTCTTCTTGTGAAAACCACAGATATGTAATATTTGCAACTGTCAGCTAACAGTAAAACATCTCATTACCAACTGCAGTCTATATGAGGAACAACGAATCGTATGTAAAGTGCCAAACGAACTCCCGACAGCCCTGGACCAACTACAATTCTCCAACAAAGTCTTGAATTTCTTACTAGTAATCCAACTGTATAATAAAATTTAATCTAAAGTTCTTGTTTCGATCTATACATTACACAAATTTTAATGTAAATGCTAAATATTGTCATATTTAATCCCTAACACACACCATTGTTCACAATAAATCATAAAATAACTGTTTTCTTACTTGTATGATACTGCATTGAGTTTACTTTTTTTATGCACACCTTGTATATGTTTATTTAAATTTGCATTGTGAATGTATGCAGCTAATGTATTGTAACCCTAACGAGAAGTCGCAATATAACCTTGCAGTTAAAGTGACTTTAAATAAATAAATTAAAAAAAAAATAACTAAAATGAATAAGTACCATTTGTTAAAATTCTATTCTCAATACGAATTTATCCTATAAATTTAGGCTTTACTTGAAAATAACATGTTATTCTCTATGAAAATGATGCATTTGATTAAAAATTAACCTTTAGTCACACAAAACATACATAAATATAAAATGGAAACTAGCATATGCTCACATGCTCATTCTCATTTGCAGAACAAAGCCTGCTTGATTTTTCTTAAGAAACTTAAAAAATGTCCCTAACACAAATGCCTGAGAACAGAAAATTTTGCCTACTTTCACACTCTTTTGCGATATGGAATAATCTTAAGGGGTTATCTGACACACATCAAACAAGAGTTTATACTACAAGAAAATGCCATACACATGTCCATGACAGGCCCCATCATTCATGTAGGCCCTCATTTAAAACCAAAAATTCTTATTCTTAATGGTGTAATATATATACATACACACTCGTAACATAACTCAACATAAATGTGTTGTTCCAATGCAATATTGGTGAGCTTTTCAACTATGACGAATATGCTACAGTGGCTTTAATCCAATTTTTCATTGGGTCTATGTTTGGAAGTTTGGCTGAGAAGTTTTTTAATGTGTGATGCAGCAGGTAAATGCTCAATAGAGAAGACAGACTGCAAGTATCAATGTTCTACATTTATGTATTGGTATCACATGTTATTGCATGTTGTAAAGTTCATTCTTGATATTTTCATCCTGTGTTACATATTGCATGATGGGGGGTGGGGTGGGTGAAGGTAGTCTTGATCTAGGTATGTTTTTCATTAAGCTGCCATTTCATAATTGCATGACATGCTTAATATTCCTGGGTGTTACTCATATAGGGACCAATCGAACAAACAAATATAAAGGCAATGAGCCCTTTATCATTCATAAACAAATGTATTTAACATGAAATTCTGTGAATGATACATCCTTCGCTGCAACATTGGATGGAATTGGATTATCTAACCTAGTTACTCACAGTGTACCTTTGTATGTACCTTCTATGTAGGTAATTATTCTATCAAATACCTGAGAAAAGATCTGTATCTTTCATAATCTAATCCTTGGATGAATACAATGTAATATAGTGTGATTTAAAAAGTTTCTTCTTATTTGAAATGCTTATAGCTTTACTAGCTTCAAACTCTCAAAGATTTAAAGACTTGGAGGTGTTATTTCAAATGTATTACAAAATCAGTTGAAATTATTGAACATGGTAATTTTCTCTGGCTATTGCCGGAAACAATTTGGAAGAACAATTTTACTCTATAAATAAAAAACACACAATTCACAAATAGACCAAAAATTTAAAAATATTGGTTAAAAACAACAAAAAGATTAGAAAGTTATGATTGTCAACTCATTACGCATTACCTAATAATAAGTAATAGTTGACAATCATAACTTTCTAATCTTTTGTTTGTTTTTTTTAATTTTTTTA
Organism: Hymenopus coronatus; assembly: GCA_030762935.1. Taxonomy (NCBI): domain Eukaryota; kingdom Metazoa; phylum Arthropoda; class Insecta; order Mantodea; family Hymenopodidae; genus Hymenopus; species Hymenopus coronatus. The sequence continues at coordinate 86,516,240 of CM060887.1, forward strand.
AACAGAAATAATACAGTAAAGAACCATTTAATGAATATTTCTACGCCGAGGGTACGACAAATATAATTTCAGTTTTGTTCGTTGAATCTCACTAAAACAATGTATGTTTGCTATTTTCAACAATACTGACATTAGCATGTGACACAACCTAACTAGTAGCATCTTAAAAGTCTACATAAAGATTCCTAAGTGTGTTTTCTTTGAGAATTAATTCTTTTAGAATAAAAACAATCCTACCTTCTCCGCCTTCCTATGGAGAGAAGTCAAGTTGAAATGCAGGATATCTGTAAGCTCCTTTGAATGCACAAATAAATAAGTTCGTTCGAAGTTCGAGACACAAATCGATTTCGCTTAAAGATAAACACACTAGCATACCCCGATTATCTTTCGAAACTAAAATTTTGATGTATTCCAACTTAGACAAAACATAACCACAACATCATCCGGTAAACGTCAGCGGCAGCCATAATCATGAGAGATTTTGGCCACTTCAGAACATATAACTCTAATTCGAAATAGTTGGTATGTTCTGTCATGCAAATTTCGTCTTCCAAATGCTGGTCTGAATTGTGTTTAACTGCTCAAATTTATATACATTCTATACATGACGCCCAAACTGATATGCTATGACCGCCATTAAACTGGCTGATTGGATAACAATTGACAACACATGTGGGATCACAGATATAGAGTGTGGGATGCCATCTATTATGTAATATCGGAATTCAAGGTATTTGTGCAGAACCCCTGCTTACTCCGTTGATTTGTATCAAGGCAACACTCCTTAACTGTTTTTTACTTTCTCTACACGTATTATGTACATAGTGTATAGAGAAGGTATTGATTGCACTCCACCCAAAAATTCGATTCCGAGATTTCACCGGAAATGAATGTTTTAGGGTCCCCTGCATCCAGGAAAATCTCACGTGTTCCATTCACATGACTTTCTCTACATCTCTGCTACAAATTATTGTTAAAAAGCTTATGCTTCTATTTATTTCGTGCTAATCGACAAAAAATTAGCAGAAATAGTCTTATTACTTGCTTCCTTGTAAGTAGAAGCGAAATAAGAGAGTATCATAGGTTAAAGTGATAGTCAAAAGCTGATTGTTATGTGACTGAAGTTCCTTTATTTTTATGTACAGGAGTTGAACAATTCCTGAAGAAGAAAGGTTAAGCTTTACAAAGCTGAAACCAAAAACAAGAAATGTCTAAAAAAAACAAAAAACAAAAAAAAAAAACAAAAAAAAAACGATTAACTCCACGATAAAAATGTATACAACATAAATTGTGTGTTTTAATGTTCTCTACATTTTTTGTGTGCTAAGTTTTTGTCCATCTCTTACGGTTTAGCAGATATGCAAAATACCGTAAAATTCACCCAGAATAAAGTAGTCTTCACAGGTTATTCCCAGAAAATTCAAAATATACATTTACTTGTCAGGTAAATATCTTCAATATACGATATTTTAATCAATATCGTTAGAGCCATTTTTGAGAAAATCAACATTTTCAAAAAAGTTTCCATGTAAAGGGTAGTTTGGGGTGGGGGGATTTTTCTCAAAATCTTCGTGTCGCATCCCTGGAAGATATAAAACTTAAATATCACGTTTGATATTTTACCGACTTTTCGTTTTTGAGTTATCGTGTTCACAGACACACACACACACGTACCTTTTTCTGAAAATACTTTTCACTTTCTCTACAAGTAGTATGTATAGAGAAGATATTGCTTTGCACCCAAAACTTCGATACCGAGATTTTACCGAAATACATGTTTTGGGTCCCACTGAATCCAAAAAAAGCATTTTATTTTCTCTACACGTACTATGTAATAGTGTATAGAGAAGGTATTGTGTTCCACCCAAAAATTCGATACCGAGATTTCACCGGAAATACTTATTTTGGGTCAACCTGAATCCAAAAAAGCATTTTCAGAAAAAGCTGCGTATGTGTGTGTGTGTGTGTGTGTGTGTGTGTGTGTGTGTGTGTGTGTGTGTTTGTTTTTGGTAGTGTTTAACGCCCGCTTTAACTACTTATGGCACCGCAGGCGGTGTGTGTGTGTGTGTGTGTGTAAGTGTGTAAGTGTGTAAGTGTGTAAGTGTGTAAGTGTCCGTGTGTCAATTTTTAAAAATTAGGCTTAGGAGTGTAGGTTACTGCAAATATAAAAATCTAAAGGGCTGCGTATAATACATATATAAATATATAAATATAAAGCATAATTATCAGAATACTTAACATAATATTTAATTATACATTTATAAATATAAATCCGAAATCAAATTATCATTTCATTTTATTCGTAAGTAATTGGCTTATTGGACATATTTTCCTGGAGAGTGAATTTCTCATTTTACATTGATATTGCATACAACATTACCTGACATAAGCTGGAAAACAAATATTATTTTCTAACAAATCATAAAAAAAGAGGGCCCCATCCGGTCACTGGGACAACAGGCTGGGAAACGGTGCTGTGCCCCTCATGATGGACGTCTGGTCACTTAACAAAAGGACATTCGACTCAGACCATAGAAGAAATATTGTTAAGTTTGAATTCGGATTTGTAATATTAGTATATGAACAAAAATATGATGTGTTCCACACACATGACTTTCTCTACATCTCTGCAGCATATTATTGTTAAAAAGCTTATGCTTCTATTTACTTCATGGTAATCGAGAAAAAAATAACGAAAATAGTCTTATTACTTACTTTCTTATAAGTAGAAGCGAAATAAGGGAATACCATAGGTTAAAGTGATAATCAAAAGCTGGTTGCTATGTAACTGAAGTTACTTTGTTTATATGGATAGGAGTTGACAAATTCCTGTATGAGAAAAGTAAGTTTTTCATAGCTGTAACTAAAAACAATGAATGTGTCAAAAACGATCAACTCCACGAAAAAAATGTATATACCATAAATTGTGCTCTACATTTCTTGTGCAGTAAGCTTTTATCTAAGTGTTGCAGTTATGCAAAATTCCGTAAAATTCGTCCAGAATAAAGTAGTTTTCAGAAGCTATTCCCAGAAAATTCAAGTTATACATTTTGTCAGGTAAATATATTTAATATATGATATTTTAATCAAAATCGTTAGAGCCATTTTTAAGAAAATCAAAATTTTCGAAAAAAGTTCCATGTAAAGGGTAGTTTGGGGTGGGGGATTTTTCTCAAAATCTTCGTGTCGCATCCCTGGAAGATACTAAACTTAAATACGAAGTTTGGTATTCCACCCAAGAATTCGATACTGAGATTTCACCGGAAATACACGTTTTAGGGTCACCTGTATCATTTTTACTTTCAATGTACATAGGGATAGAGAAGGTATTGTAATGCACCCAAAAATTCGATACCGAGATTTCACCGAAAATACATGTTTTGGGGTCCCCTGAACCCGAAAAAAGCATTTTTAAAAAAAAGGTCTGTGTGTGAATGTGTGTGTCGTCTGTCTGTTTCTCTGTCTGTGAGCCTGTGGACAGCATAACCCCAAAACGAAAAGACCATTAAATACCAAACTTGGTATTTAGGTTTAGTATCTTCCAAGGATGCGACACGAAGATTTTCAAAAAAATTCCTCCAGCATAAACTAACCTTTACATGGAAAAAATTTCGAAAATTTTGATTTTCTTAAAAATGACTGTAATGATTTTTATTAAAATCCCGTATATTAAAGCTATTTATGTCCGAAATAAAATGTATATCTCGAATTTTTTGGGAATAGCCTCTGAAGATCTCTTTATTCTGGATGAATTTTGCCGAATTTTGCTTAACTGCTAAACCGGAAGAGATAGAAAAAAAAACTCATTACATAAAAAATGTACATCACGACAAAACACAATTTATGTCCGTAACCTTTTTGTTGTGGAGGTAATCGTTTCCGAGATATTCCTTGTTATTAGTTTCAATTGTGAAGTATCTGAACTTTTCTCATACAGGAAGTGTCCATTTTTCTTTTGTTATACTCCTGGCCAAGCAAAGAAGTGATTTGCAATGACAATCGCATAACGATAGCTTTTAAAACATTTGACAATCACTTTAGCATAGTGCATTCCCTTATTCCCTTCTACTTATAAGGAACTAAGTAATAAGAACATCTTGCTAATATTTATCTCGATTAGCATGGCGTACAAAGAAGAATAATCTTTTTTATGAGGTTTGTAGAGCAGCTAGAGAAAGTCATGTGAGTGTAACACATAAGATTTTTAGAAAAAGGTCCGTTTGTGTTTCCGTGTGTCAATATGTTCATGTGCCCGTGTGTCTGTGAACACGATCACTAAAAAACAAAAAGTCAATAAAATACCAAACTTGGTATATAAGTTTAGTATCTTCCGAAGATGCGACACGAAGATTTTGAGGCAAATTCCCCCACTCCAAACAATCCTTTACATGGAAAAAATTTCCAAAATTTTGATTTTCTCAAAAATGCCTCTAACGATTTTGATTAAAATATCACATATTAAAGATATTTACATCACAAATAATATGTATATATTGCATTTTCTGGGACTTGTCACTGAAGACTCTTTATTCTGGAACCATTTTGCTGAATTTTGCGTAACTGGTAAACCGCAAGCGATTGACAAAAACTTACTACACCAAACATGTGGATAAGGTTAAAACACACAATTTATGTTATATACGAGGAGTTTGCAATTTCTTAAACATTACTTATTATTTATTTCAGATTTAAAATACTTAAACTCCTGTGTAAGCTCCGTGCCATGCACAGAAACGAATTTCAACCATATGGCAACCAGCTTTTAAAAGATTTGACTATCATTTTAGCGTAGTGTATTCCCGTATTTAGCTTCTACTTACAAGAAAGTAAGTAATAAGACAATTTCTGCTAATGTTTATCTCGATTAGTATGAAATAGATAGAAGAACAGGTTTATTAGCAATGATTTTACAGGATGTGAATGGAACACATCAGATTTTTTGTATACCGGTGTTTAAGAATATACATTTTACTTTCTCTACACGTACTATGTACATAGTGTATAGAGAAGTTATTGTAATGCACCCAAAAATTCAATACCGAGATTTCATCGGAAATATATGCTTTGGGCACCCCTGAATAAAAAAAAAAATAGGAAAAGGTGTGCCCCCATCGCCCAGTGGCTTCCACTGCAATTAGCCTCCCGAGTATTGGCGAAAAATCATTTCACTGAGATTAGGAGGAAATGCCTAACTTCACCTAAAGATTGAAGGGTAGTGGGTTTTTAATCTTGTAAACCAAATAACAGCAATGAAAAAACAAGGTTGGCGAATCCACCCTCTATGGAGGCAATGATTAGCAATGATTTTACATTACGTGAATGGGACATATCAGATTTTTTGTATACTGCTGTTTAAGAATATACATTTTACTTTCTCTACACGTACTATGTACATAGTGTATAGAGAAGGTATTGTAATGTACCCATATATTTCACCGGAAATATATGCTTTGGGTCCCCCTGAATAAAAAATAAATAAATAAATAAAAAAAATTCTGGAAAAAGGTCCGTGTGTGTGCGTGCGTGTGTGTGTGTGTGTCTGTCTGTCTGTCTGTCTGTCTGTCTGTGGACAGCATAGCTCAAAATCGAAAAGACCGTTATAAAGAAAAAACTTGGTATTTAAGTTTGGTATCTTGTAAGGATGAAACAAGAATATTTTCAAGAAATTCCCCCAACCTTAACAACCCTTAAATTCAACTTTTTTGAAAATTTTGATTTTCTCAAAAATAGCTCTAACGATTTTGATTAATATATCCTATATTAAAGATATTTACCTAAAAAATAATATGTATATCTTAAATTTTCTGGAAATAGCCTCTGAAGACTACTTTATTCTGGATGAATTTTACGAAATTTTGCATAAGTGCTAAACCGTAAGAGATGGACAAAAACTTACCACACAAAAATGTAGAGCAAGTTAAAATACACAATTTGTGTTATATAACTTTTTTTCCGTGGGGTTGATCGTTTTTGAGATGTTCCACGTTTTTGGTTTCAGCTTTAAAAATCTTATACTTTTCTCATTCAGGAATTTGTTAACTCGTGTCCATACAAACAAAGGAACTTCAGTCACATAGCAACCAGCTTTTGGCTATCACTTTAACCTATGGTACTCCTTTATTTCGCTTCTACTTACAAGGAAGCAAGTAATACGACTATTTCTGCTAACTTTTACTTTCTCTAACCCCATATGTACAATGCACATAGGAACAGAGAAGGTAAGGCATTCCACCCAAAAATTCGATACCGAGATTTCACTGGAAATACGTGTTTTGAGTCCCGCAAAATCCAAAGAAAAGGTGCGTGTGTGCGTGTGTGCGTGTGTGTGTATATCTATATGCCTGTGGACAGCATATAGGAAAAGCGAAAAGACCGTTAAATACCAAACTTGGTATTTAACTTTAGTATCGTCCAAGGAAGCGACACGAAGATTTGCAAAAAAATCCCCCCACCCCAACTACCCTTTGCATGAAAATTTTTTCGAAAATGTTGATTTTCTCAAAAATGGCACTAACGATTTTGACTAGAATATCGTATATTAAAGATATTTACTTGACAAATGAAATGTATATCTTGAATTTTCTGGGAATAGTCTCTGAAGACTACTTTATTCTGGATGAATTTTACGGAATTTTGCATAACTGCTAAACCGTAAGAGGTGGACAAATCTTGCACACAAAAAATGTAGATTACATTAAAATACACAATTTATGTTATAAACATTTTTTTCGTGGGGTTGATCGTTTTTTAATATTCCTTGTTATTGGTTTCAGCTTTGAAAAACATACTTTTCTCATACAGGAATTTGTCAACTCCTGCCCATGCAAACAAAGTCACATAGCAACCAGCTTTTGACTGTCACTTTAACCTATGGTACTCCTTTATTTCGCTTCTACTTATAAGGAAGCAAGTAATAAGATTATTTGTGCTATTTTTTTGTCGATGAGCATGAAGTAAATATAAGAATAAGCTAAATAATAATAATTTGTTACAGAGATATAGATAAATTCATGTGAATGGAACACAACAGATTTTTTCTGGATTACCATGAAGTAAATAGAAGCATTAGCTTTTTAACAATAATTTGTTGCAGAGATGTAGAGAAAGTAATGTGAAAGGAATACATCAGATTTTTTATGCTGCAATAACACATTGTGGCCCTACTAAAGAACAGGCTAACAATTTACATATCCTTGAGAAATTTTATTTTTGCAGCTGGAAAACATTAATGGTTTTTATTTATTTATTTTTTTTAACTGAATTCGGCAAAGAGTATATCCAACGTAATGCTGAAGTAATAAGTAATATATAAAGCTCAAGATATTGCTCGTGAGAAGTCATTTGCCCCCTACTCCCCCCCCCCCCTTTTTCACCCTCTCTTAAATAGAGCTAACATCAGAATATCACAAAATGAATGTTTGGAAACTCCTCCGCTGGGACTTCCTCTTCACAGTTCATTTAAATTTTCCATTTTCCAGTTTCCAAGGATGTATAATTTACACTTTGGATCATTTCTAAATAGCTATAACGTTCTTGATGGGAATATCAGACATCTTTATGACAAAGGAAAATTAATGTCACCATTTCTCAGGATTAATTACTTGATTCCATGCAATGCCTACAAATTCTCGCAGGGTCAACGTAAATCATAATATGTAGCAAGAGCAGCGAGTTATTTCTTTTGTTTTTGTATTTTCTTCGATAAACGTATACCCCAAACTAATTTCTTAGCTAAGCCTTAAAACCACCGGGCAACGCCGGGAATCTCAGCTAGTTAATGATAAGTTGTAAGAGATACATAAAATAATTGTAGATTTCCTAAAACACATAATTTATGTAATATACCATTTTATGGAGTTAAACATTTCCGGGACATTCCTTCTTATTACTTGCTTCCTTGAAAGTAGAAGCGAAATAAGGGAGTATCATAGGTTAAAGTGATACTCAAAAGCTGGTTGCTATGTGACTGAAATTCCTTTGTTTGTTAGGACAGGAGTTGACAAATTCCTGTATGAGAAAAGTATAAGATTTTCAAAGCTGAAACAAAAAAGCAGGAATGTCTCAAAAACGATCAGCTCCACGAAGAAAATGTAAATGACATAAATTGTGTGTTTTGTCCTGATCTACATTTTTTGTGTAGTGAGTTTTTGTCTATCTCTTGCGGTTTATCAATTATACAAAATTCAATAAAAATCGTCCAGAATAATGAGGTCTTTAGAGACTATTCCCAGAAAATTCAAGATATACATTTTATTTGGCAGGTAAATATCTTAAATATAAGGGATATTAATCAAAATCGTTAGAGCCATTTTTAAGAAAATCAAAACTTTCGAATTTTTTTCCATGTTAAGGGTAGTTGGGGCTTGGGGGTGGGATTCTTGAAAATCTTCGTGTCGCATCCTTGGAAGATATCAAACTTAAATATCAAGTTTTGGTTTTTAACGGTCCTTTCGATTTTGAGCAATGCTGCCCATAGACACACGCACACACATACACACACGGACATGTTTTACTAAACATGCTTTTTTTTGGATTCAGGGGGTCTCAAAACATATATTTCGGTGAAATCTCGGTATCGAATTTTTGGGTGATTTTACAACACTCTATGTATAGTAGAGTAGGTGTAGAGAAAGTAATACTTAAAACTTCTCTCAAACGAGAATTCGTCATTCGTTTTCCTTATCTCTTATTTCTTGCCATCCAAAGAGAAACGAATTTCAATCCCATAGCAACAAGTTTTTAAAAGATTTGACTAGTGCATTCCCAATTCCGTCCTGCTTAAACGGAAGCAAGTAATATAACAACGTTTGCCACTGTTTGTCTTGATTAGCATGAAATAGAGTGAAGAATAAACTTTTGTAAGAACAGCTTGTTACAGAATAGGCAGAGAAAGTCTTGCAAATGAAACAGACCAGATATTTTTCATCATTTTCCCGCACCTGTATGTTTTCTTGGATATTACCACACCGTGTTTTATTTGATTTCCTGGAATACCCAGTGTTGTATGAAATATTCTAATGGCTGTGCCAACATAAACTTAATTTATACAATACTGAAATTGACATATGGAACACAAGGGAGGTTAAACAAACTGCGTTTGGTGTTTTAGTTTTACACTTAGCTAATTAAACACAATTTTGTCGCCGGTTCTTAATGTCAAACGCTTGACAGTTCGCAGAATTTCTATTTGCGTAGACAATTGACCTCATCGATCTCGTAAGCTGCCATGTTTTGGAGCAACACTTGAGAGGTAAATGAATTGCTGGTGTTGCCCGAAAGAGGTCGATCCCCACGGCCAATCTCGCTAAAGTGTCTCATTTTGGTGCTTGTGGGCTAGAGTCTCGCCTAGGGCATGCTTGTTATATGTATGTGTATATGTGTGTATTGGAATAGCAAAAAATCTGCTGTGTTACACTCACATGACTTTCTCTACAAACACACTTCTTACGAAAGATAATTCTTTCAACACCATGCTAATCGAGATAATGTTATTATTTAGTTCCTTGTAAGTAGAATGGAACTAAGGGAATGCAATAGGCTAAAGTGATAGTCAAATGTTTTGAAAGCTGTCGTTATGCGATTTTCATTGTAAATCGCTTCTTTGCTTGGCCAGCAGTAGGACAAACGAAAAGCGGACACTTACTTCCGTCTGAGAAAAGTATAAGTTCTTCACAATTGAAACCAGTAACAAAGAATACCTCGAAAACGGCAAGTTCAATGAAAAAAAAATTATATGACATAACTTGTGTATTTTAACAATATCTACATTTTTTGCATAGTAAGTTTTTGTCTATTTCTTATGGTTTACTAGTTATTCCAAATTAAGCAAAATTCATCCAGAATAAACCGGTCTTTAGAAGCTATTCCCAGAAAATTCAAGATGTACATTTTATTTGTTATAGAAATGTTTTTAATATGTGGTATTTTAATCAAAATCGTTAAAGCCATTTTTAAGAAAAACACAATTTTCGAAAATTTTTCCATATAAATGGTAGCTAGGGGTGGGGGATTTTCTTGAAAATCTTCGTGTCGCATCCTTGGAAGATACTAAACTTAAATACCAAGAAAATGTCGCCTCTCCATTTTGTTCAGTCAGAAATTTAACAAGAGTTTAAAGCAAAAATAAAATACTATATGATGCATTTCCACGACTTTCTATACATAATCTTCAGAATTAGTATTCATTTAATGAATGTACATCTATATAAAACCCTATTTCACCCGAAGGTATATTAGGGTTATAGTTATAATACAAATGAATTTACAATATTATTAAGTAATTTAGCCATCGCTTTATGCAGGTCATACTGGTGAAGGAAAACAAGATAAATAATGTATATTAGAACAAGAATACTATAACGTTTTGTAAATGGAGCGTATTTTTCGGAATTCTTTAAGACAACACTTTTTCTCCTAAATATAATATATTGGTTCGTCAGATTTGATATTACAGTCATTTAAACGTGTATCTTATTCTTCTGTTCTTCAAGGATTGGGCAGTGAAATAAAAGATGTTCAACAGTTTGCTGTTCAGTATCCGTATTCAGTATTTGGTATCCGTTCTGTTTTGTATCTTGAATCTTCCAAACTAAAAAAGAGATATACGGTTTCCCGACAAAGATTGAATTAATATGAGGTGTGGTGTGATATTTTACATTGTAGACGACATTCAACTGTTGGAAAGAAGGTAATATATCTTGTGTAGTTCCTTTAGAGCTGGACATCCAATGTTCATTCCAATGAGTTCTATATACTCCTTAAGTTTATTTCTAATAATTTCCTCCTTTCTGTCACAACGAGCATTCTCAGTCTACATAGGTAGTTGTCTTTTACCTAACCTACTCTTCTACCAAACCTATAAAAACAGGAGTTCCTCAAGGATCTATCCTGGGACCAGTTCTGTTCAACCTGTACATCTCTGATATACCTACAGCTCAAATCGCTATGTATGTGGACGATACTGCAATCTTCTCAACACATCGCAATTTCCACACCGCCAGAAATCACCTTCAAGAGGCCTTAAAATTAATATACCCCGGCTAGACAACTGGCGTATTTCGCTCAACCAGCAGAACTGTGAAGCAATGATCTTACACTATCCAGACGCTCCCAGCGAAACATATACCGTGGAAAACTGAGACAGAAATAGTGAAATATCTCGGTGTACTCCTGGATCGACGACTCACATGGAAACGACATATAAGTAATAAACTCACACTAGTCCAAGCAAGACTGGCAAAACTCTACCCTCTTCTCAACAAAAGATCTTCACTCAAACTAAAAAACTGCACACTACTTTACACGACTCTATTAAGACCACTACTACTATACGCTTGTCCAGTTTGGGGAGGAACCAGTCCTTCCGAAATCAAACGTATCCAGATATTTCAAAACAAAATATTGCGAATCTCAACGAATGCACCATGGTTTGTCAGAGCTAGTCAACTACATAGAGTAACTGGAATCAGCATCATTCAATACTCAATTTCTTCACAAGCCGAACAGTTCTACAGCAAGCTGAAAGACGTCTCAGGAGCCATTCACTATTCTCTTGGCAGAAAACCTAGCTATCCAACTCGCATCAAGAGTCGCCTACCACTGGACCAGCTCTCACAGCAAGACTTTCTGTAAAATAAAAGCAAAAATATACCTACTTTTGAGGGACCCACTGGGGCTTACCTCATTTCAATGTTATTCAGTACCATGCATGTAAATAATGTCCAATCAATCATCTGTAGAGCGCATATGCGCTGATCGATCAATAAATCATTAAAAAAAATGATTTGCTAGCGTAAGATATGGGACATAAATTGTAACTAAACTTTAAATTAGAAGTAGCAGAATTTTTTGCCAATTCATCAGCTCTTTCATTCCTTTTAGAGCCGGTACGGCCTCGTACCCATAATAAACAAATGTGCCTCATATAGTGTTATGTCAGCTGTAATTTGTTCTGCCAAATTTAAATCGTATTTATTGTGCGTGCAGTTTGTGAATCACTAAAAATGCAACAATCAGAATTTTGAGCTTTGGATCATATGGCAGCTTCCTTATTGGCAAACAACTCGGCTTGTACAATTGAACATTCCGTAGATCTTCTCAAAACACGCACCTTGTCTTTTACATTTTATTATGAAGCTAATCGTTTCGTTGTTATTGATTTCAGTTTTAATATACTTATGTTTTTCTGTAACAGGAAGTCGTACATGTTCCTTTTGGATTAATTGTTTTTCTCACACAAGCCATGTGTAGGACAGGAGTTGATAGGCAGAGTCAGACTAACATTACTAACAATGGTCAAAAGGTAGGTTTAAATATCCGTGCCATAGTCTGTGGTATGGGAGGATCAAATAGGAAATTACCCTCTAACCTTGGAATTATTGGAGAGAAATCCCACATCACGTAGAAAATCGCCGCTTACGAGATTTCTGCGACTCCTCACGTGTTGAAATTATTCAGAAACCATTTTATTGGACGAATGATTTGTTTTACATAATGGTAAGGAAGTCACAAAGAGGTTTCTGAAAAGCAAGTTGATGCTCAAAAATGCTATGAATTACGCCACAATCTCATGTTACTTACAGGCACTAAAAGTCAAAAAGTTTGTCCTGCCATTTATTAGGCTGAAAAATGTGAACAAGGGAAAACCAGAGAAAATGGAAAATACCCGGAAACAAACGCGCTGATTTGGCGGGAAAGAAAATGAGAAAAGGTGCTACAACTAAATAAATAATTGCATATGCACATGAAGCAGGAAACAGCACATCGGGTAATATATTTTATTGTATACCTACTGTTTTTTCCAATACGTACTAATATGTTGAGTTATTTATTAATCTAGCTTTAAACTCTGCTAGGATGCAGTTATCAAACAGAAGAGTTCCAGCAAGATACCTAAACAACTGGGAGCAACATTTAACGAGCGTGAGATATAGGGGCATATATATATTTTAAACAATTGCTCCTTTAGCTTCAATAATTTAAATCTAATGGTTAGAGCTGAACAAGTTATTTATTTTATTTACGATTTTATAGGGAAAATCTGAATGTGTTTCTTTACACAGCACCATAGCTTTTTAATTTGTTAACAATAACCATAGCAGTAAGCACGCCGTGGCTGAGTATATTCCATAGCCCACTACATATGAGTGTATTAAAAGGCTCTGTTTTCTGTAATGTGGATTATTGTATATATTTTATAACAAACACATTGAGAATTTCTGACTTTGCCTTCACATCAACATTTCATGTTTTTACTAAATCATATATATACAGGGTGTACATAAATGAATATCAGGGTTTTAACTCTTTATAATATTTATTACATTCAACATACAGTCATAAATGATATGTCAAATGAAAAAGGAACTCAAGCAGTTGGCACAAGTGCGCATGTGCGTGCAATGTTTCTGCCGCAATCCGCTAGACAGCGGTAGTAACAAATATGGCGACTAGTAAACAGAAAGCGTTTTTTGTTGTGCAGTTTGCAAAGACCGAATCTGTAGTCAGTGTGCAACGTACGTTCCGTAGTAAGTTCGGTTGTGATCCTCCTAGTGATAAAATCATTCGTAGATGGTATAATCAGTTTGAAGACACCGGCTGCCTTTGTAAAGGGAAGAGCGCGGGACGACCAGGAGTAAGTGAAGAGACTGTTGAGCGAGTGAGAGAGTCGTTCAATCGTAGCCCAAAGAAATCAGTCCGGAAGGCTAGTCCTGAATTACAAGTTCCTGTGTCGACTGTTTGGAAAGTTGTAAGAAAACGCTTACAGCTACGTCCTTACCGTTTACAGTATTACAGACTCTAAAGCTGACAGACTACGGATTACGTGCCAAATTCGCAAACGACATGTTGTTTCTGACGATTTTGTGGATCGTGTTGTCTTCAGTGATGAATCGACCTTTCACCTTAGTGGACATGTTAACACTCATAATATGGCATCTGGGGCTCAGAAAATCCTCACGAGATGGTACAAATGCAACGAGATTCCCCTAAAGTGAATGTTTTTTGTGCCGTATCCCGGCGAAGTTTATGGGCCTTTCATTTTTGGTGAACCTACTGTAACTGGCACTTCTTACCTTGATACACTACAGCAATGGCTCTTCCCTCAGTTGGAAGAAAATGAGCCAGAGAACTTCATTTTCCAGCAGGACGGTGCGCCACCTCACTGGCATAACGAAGTACGCGATTGGTTGAACGTCACTGTACCCGAGCGCTGGATATGCCGCAAGGGCCCCAATGACAGGGCTTGCTGTGCATGGCCTCCACGTTCTCCTGACCTAACGCCATACGATTTTTACCTTTGGGGCTTCATCGAGGATCGTGTGTATGTGCCTCCGCTACCAGCTGACCTCCTTGAATTAAGAAACCTGATTGAAGCAGGCGTTGCTACAATTACTGAATACACACTTATCAACGTTTGGGAAGAACTCGGCTATAGACCTGATGTGTGCCATGTGACAAAGGGTAGTCACATTGAACATTTATAAGCTTCTTGGTAAAACTGTTTGAGTTGCTTTTTCATTTGACATATCATTCATAGCTGTAAGTTGAACGTAATGAATAATATAAAGAGTTAAAACCCCGATATTCATTTATATACAGCCTGTATATATACGGCAAGCTTTAGTATATTACCAGCTGTAATATTAGCAGATTTAGTGGATGGACTGTTAGCTTTTATTTTCACCTTAGTTTTCAGTGAATACAAAACCAATTCCACAAAAGTTTGTAAATGTGATTTGAGTTATACAACGTTAAACATTGAACAAAAGCGCTTCAATGAAGTAAGTTAGTTCAGAATATTGTAATTTGTATTGTAAAGTTATAATTTTTGGGTGGAATAAATATACCTACTCATATCCCAAACATGCTTCTTTATACCGATTTGAAATCTATAATTTAGGTATTCCTTCTGTAATGAAATAACTGAAGCATGCGAGCAGTTTCTTTTAACAGTGATCAACAGGTGTGAGTTTTATAAACTGGAATGTGTAATATGTGTGTTGTTTAATTTACTTTCATCAGAACCTCAGCTTCCAAAACAAAATAATCTATAAAGTTTAGTGAGACGTATATTTTTCCCCAAAATATACCTAACACAAAATGTTCAGACATAATAATTCAATTTAAAATAATGCTTCAGAGTGATACAAATGAAAAGGACATCATAACTAATGTATTATGCCCCCTTTTTAAAAATGAAAATTCACATTTATTTTCATACTTATGTGCTTCTCTGAAAAATACCATATATACAGGCACTTTCTTTGGAATAACGCAAAATTTCATTTATGTGCACCTGTATAACTTAATTCTGCTTAATTTAACTGCATGATAGTTATATTCTTTTAATTTTTCATTTATCTAAAACCACTTTCAAAATATAAAATGCCCATCAATTTAAAATTCTTTACTGCTCCAATAACTTACATTGTTATTTTTATAGGCTTGTAATAACCACGGTAACAAATTTCCATCGTATTTATTAACTGCTTATAGCACATCTTTAGTTTTTCTAAATTAAGACATGCTAAGTAAGAATATTTTGGTCACAGTTTTTTTTTTTTTTTTTTGTATTTATTTTTGTTTTAAAATACAGTGAATCGTTATCCTTTCTATATTGTCATGTTTCTGCTCTAGAGGGCTATAATTTCTATTCTCTTTGAATTATATTCACTTTTTTATTCTTACGTCCCACTTTGTCTTTTGATTGGAACTGTGAAATTTGCCAACACGATTGCTCACCGCTTTCGACTGCCGCCATATTGAAAACAGCGTTTTTTTTTTTTTTTTTTTTTTTTTTAAACAGTAACGGAGTCTGATCAGGACTCCGATACTGTATCCCTATTTACATTTCCCCCCGTAGGTTTTACTGATTACTGGTTTTACTGTTTCTTTTACAAACATATACACATTCCACAAACATATAACATCCATGCCCAAGGCGGGACTCGAACCCACGATCCCCTGCCCACGAAGCACCAAAGCGAGACGCTTTAGCGAGCGTGGCCATGGGGACCGGCGCGCTTGGACCTATAGTGTAGTAGGCTGTAGTATATACACCAGATGACGTCACGGCCAGCGTGTGTAGGGGAGAAACATGTGCATGATACCTAACGTAGACCCACTTTACCGTGGTCTATCCGAAATATTCTTTTCCGCGTCAAGCCTTCCTACTCCTAAAGGAACTCAATGAATGTTGTACTGTTGTGTTATTCCTGATCCGATTAAAAGAAACGTGTAATATTTTGCACCCAGTAGGTTAAACATTTGTGCAAATACCATTCATGTGCATCTGTAAAAATTAGTAATCTCAATAATTACGGGGTCTAGCCAGCAGCGTTTCTGCCTCACATTCAACAGGTCGCGAGTTCGAATCTCGTTTAGTGTAACCCAGATAACATTTTCCGGGGAGACGAATGTGGAGTAACATTAGCTTCATGGACCCTGAAAGTAGCTTAGCATTATTTCAGCAATGTCATTAAAAATACGTGTTTTGAAGGCAAATATCAGCACAGTATTATCCTGCTGCTGATTAATAATAATAGTGTTCAAAAGCAGGCAAACTTAAAGAAATGTCTTGTATTTTTTAAGTACGCAATATTATGCGTACGCCCATTGCTAGAATGTGCCACTGGATGCGAAACCAAAATTGAAAAATCTGATGTGTTCCATTCACATTACATTCGCTACATCTCTGTAACAAGTTATTGTTAAAGATTTTATTCTTCTGTCTACTTGATGATAATCGAGATGAACATTAGCAGAAATTGGCTCCTTGTAAATAGAAGGGGGGAAAATCTAATATGCTCCATTCACATGATGCCCTCTAGTTGTTCGATAAACAAACCTTTTATTCAAAACATGCTATCTACATCATGTTAATTAAGATAAACATAAGCATAATTAGTCTTATTACAAGCTTCCTTGTAAGTAGAAGGGAAATAAGAAAATGCACAGGCTAAAGCAATAGTTTCGTGCTTTAAAAGCCGGTCGCTATATGAAGCAATTGAAATTCCAATCTCTTTGCTTGCCAGGAACAAACAAACGACTAACGAGAAGAAAGGGGTCTTTCCGTTTGAGAAAAGTTTAAGTGGCTAAAAGTGGAACAAATAATCCGGAATATCTACAAAAAATGTTTATGACATAAATTGTGTGTTTTAATGAGATATATTTCTTGTGTAGTACGTTTTTGTATACCTATCTCTTACTGTTTGCCACTAATACAAAAGTCATCCAGAATGAAGAGGTCTTCAGAGGCTATTCCCAGAAAATTCAAGATTTACATCTCGTTTGTCATAAAAATGTCCTGAACATATGGTATTTTAATCAAAATCGCTAGAGCCATTTTTGAGAAAATCAAAAACTTCGAAAAATGTTCTATGTAAAGGGTAGTTTGAAGTGCAGGATTTTCTTGAAAATCTTCGTGTCGCATCCTTGGAAGATAAAAAACTTATATACCAAGTTTGGTATTTAACAGTATTTTCGTTTTTGAGCTATGCTGTCCAAAGACACATAAAAGACATTTTTTCTAAAAATTCTTTTTGGATTCAGGGGCACCCAAAACATGTATTTCCGGTGAAGTCGAATTTTGGGTGCATTATAATACCTTCACTATACACTATGTACATAGTATGTGTAGAGAAGGTAATAAAACGTTTCTGTAATAATTTACTACTACTGGACATCCTGCTTACTTCACTGATTTCGTTTATTATAATCATCACAATTTGAAATTGTTTACAGATGGTTCAAAATTCTCTGGAAAAGGAATGGTGGATGAATTTGGATACGCTTTTGTGGTGTTCAGTAATGGTGTCACGTATGCCGTGTGGGGGTAGTGAAAGTTGGGTAATTTTTAGTATTTAATTTGATTTATAGAATCTGCACATTTTCTAGCAGATTGACAGTTTTACATTTTCTCTTAGTTGAAGCAACTTAGTAGCTTGCAACATGTAGCAGGAAACGGTTGGTTCACCACTTCCCAAGAGAACCCCGTGGATTGTACCATGACATCAGCTTCCTCTGGTGTACGTGCAGAATTTGCACAACTGGAGCTGGACTGAGGTCCATCATATGTCACTAGGAAGGTTTTAGAACATTTACGTTCTGGGTTGTAATTCAAACGTATTTGGAATGAGCTTGCTACAATTGTCGAGACCCCCCTTAGGTAAGATAACTTTAATATAAGGCAGTACCTCGGGGTTGTCTTGTTGGGCCACCGGGCTGAGCTACTTGCTACGACGAGGCCCGGTCTGCAAACGGAGTGACGCATCCTTTTCGACTAAGGTAAGTCCTCGTAAGAGAGGTTTACAGTATTAAATGATGGGCTAAATAAACACCTGGAGAGTAAGAGTGTGCTCTACTACCTACGTCCATGGTGTGACATTCATTCACAGACTCTCTACGAAATGCTCAATTGTATAAGCCGGGTTCTTTGCCAATAAGGAAGGTGCCATTTGATCCAAAGCTCAAAATTCTGATTGTTGCATTTTTAGTGATTCAGAAACTGGACGTACAATAAATACGATTTAAATTTGGCAGTCGAAATTACAGCTAACATAATACTATATGAGAAACATTTGTTTATTATGGATACGAGGCCATACCGGTTCAGAAAGGAATGAAAGAGCTGATGAATTGGCAAAAAGTGCTGCTACTTCTAATTTAAAGTTTATTTATACTTTATGTCCCATATCTTACGCTAGAATTATTGATCGCTCAGCTCATGTGCGCTCTACAGATCATTGATTAGACATTATTTACATGCATGGTACTGAATTGAAATGAGGTAAGCCCCAATGGGTCCCTCATAAGTAGGTACATTTTTGTTTTTATTTTACAGAAAGTTTTGTTGTGAGAGCTGGTCCAGTGGTAGGCGAATCTTGTAAAGTAGTGTGCAGTTTTTTAGTTTGAGTGAAGATATTTTTTTGAGGAGAGGGTAGAGTTTTTCCAGTCTTGCTCGGGCTTTTTTTTTTTTTTTGGTAGTGTTTAACATGATACATGAATGATGATGGAGCACCGGTGGAATGCGATGGCGGGGGAAACCGGAGTACCCGGAGTACGCCGCTTTGTCCACCACAAATCTCACATGCGGTCGCTTGGGATTGAACCCCGGCCGTCTAGGTGAGAGTCGAGTGGCCTAACCACTCGGCCACGGCGCGGCCTTGCTCGGGCTAGTTTAAGTTTGTTGCTTATATGTGGTTTCCATGTGGGTCGTCGATCCAGGAGTACACCGAGATATTTCACTGTTTCTGTCTCAGTTTTCCAGGGTATATGTTTCGCTGAGAGCGTCTGGATAGTGTAAGATCATTGCTTCACTGTTCTGCTGGTTGAGCGAAATACGCCAGTTGTCTAGCCGGGGTATAATTAGGATTAAGGTGATTTCTGGCGTCGTGGAAATTGCGATGTGTTGAGAAGATATACATAGCGATTTGAGCTGTAGGCGATGCAGGCATATCAGAGATTGAACAGAACTGGTCCCAGGATAGATCCTTGAGGAACTCCTGTTTTTATAGGTTTGGTAGAAGAGTAGGTTAGGTAAAAGACAACTACCTATGTAGACTGAGAATGTTCGTTGTGACAGAAAGGAGGAAATTATTAGAAATAAACTTAAGGAGTATATAGAACTCATTGGAATGAACATTGGATGTCCAGCTCTAAAGGAACTACACAAGATATATTACCTTCTTTCCAACAGTTGAATGTCGTCTACAATGTAAAATATCACACCACACCTCATATTAATTCAATCTTTGTCAGGAAACCGTATATCTCTTTTTTAGTTTGGAAGATTCAAGATACAAAACAGAACGGATACCAAATACTGAATACGGATACTGAACAGCAAACTGTTGAACATCTTTTATTTCACTGCCCAATCCTTGAAGAACAGAAGAATAAGATACACGTTTAAATGACTGTAATATCAAATCTGACGAACCAATATATTATATTTAGGAGAACAAGTGTTGTCTTAAAGAATTCCGAAAAATACGCTCCATTTACAAAACGTTATAGTATTCTTGTTCTAATATACATTATTTATCTTGTTTTCCTTCACCAGTATGACCTGCATAAAGCTATGACTAATTTACTTAATAATATTGTAAATTGATTGGTATTATAACTATAGCCCTAATATACCTTCGGGTGAAATAGGGTTTATGTAGTTATACATTCATTAAATGAATACTAATTCTGAAGATTAGGTAGAGAAAGTCGTGGAAATGCATCATATAGTATTTTGTTTTGGCTTTAAACTCTTGTTAAGTTTCTGACTGTACAAAATGGAGAGGCGGCATTTGAAAAACACCCGAGGGGCCCCAATTGGAATTTATCTGAAGGTGCCCTTGGGGTTATCTGTCAAATTCGCCGTTTACACTTACCTATTTGTGAAGCGTTCAAGTAATTTTTTTAATACAGTTCCAGAGTCTGGTCAGAATTCCGGCGCTGTACACCCCTGCTTACATTCCCCCCTAAATTTACTGTTTTCACTTTCTCTAGCCCCATATGTGCAATGTACATAGGGATAAAAAAATATTATATTCCACAAAAAAAAAAAAAAACAACAATGGCGAGATTTCACCGGAAATAAATGTTTTAGGACCCCCTGAATAAAAAAAGTATTTTCAGAAACAGGACCGTGTGTGTGTGTGTGTGTGTGTGTGTGTGTGTGTGTGTGTTTGTGGACAGCATAGCTCAAAAACGAAAAGACAGTTAAATTCTAAACTTGGTATTTCAGTTTGGCATGTTCCAAGGATGCGACACGAATATTTTCAAGAAATTCCCCCACCCGTAACTATTCTTTATGTGGAAAAGTTTTCGAAAATGTTGTTTCTTTTAAAAATGGCTATAAGGATTCTTATTAAAGACATTTCTATAACAAATAAAATGTATATCTTGAATTTTCTGTGAATGGCTTCTAAAGACCTTTTTATTTTGATTGAATTCTGCTTAATTTGGAATAACTAGTAAACCGTAAGAAATAGAGAGGAACTTACTATACAAAACATGTAGATATTGTTAAAATACCCAAGTTATGTCATATACATTTTTTCATTGAACTTGCCGTTTTGATGTATTCTTTGTTATTAGTTTCAATTGAGAAGTATTTATACTTTCCTCAGACGGAAGTGTCCATTTTTCTTTTGTCATACTGCTGGCCAAGCAAAGAAGCGATTTGCAATGAAAATCGCATAACGCAGCTTTTAAAACATTTGACTATCATTTTAGGCTATTGCATTCCTTTAGTTCCTTTCTACTTATAAGGAACTAAGTAATAAAACTCTGCTAATGTTTATCTCGATTAGCATGGTGTTGAAAGAATTATCTTTTGAAAGAAGTGTGTTTGTAGAGTAGTTAGAGAAAGTCATGTGAGTGTGTTCCCAGTTTGGTCGAGTATTTACGGAGAGGTTAGGGAAAACCAACATTATAACATACATGATAGAACCGATGGATTCCACTCTGTCAAACATCTTCCTTATCGTTTGCCGCCGCCAAAGATAAATAAGATGATATGTTCGCTAGAGCGGTAATTCGCTCCTCAGATTCAGCCTATAGCGGTCCGATGTTTCTAGTACCAAAGGGTCCAGATGAATTTCGTTTCGTGGTGGATTTCCGACATCTTAATAAGAAGATTTCGATCCATGTTGATCCTATTCCGGACTTGCATACCGCTGCTCATTGGTTTTCGGAGGCCAAGCTGTTTACAACTTTTTGAGCTATGGCTCCTTTGGAGGCATCTGATTGAACTACAAAACGTAATTTAAAATCTGGATAGGCATGCACTGAGGGGTTAGAAATATCCATTTTCAGGTTCTCAAAAGCAGGCTGCTGTTTTTTGGTCCATAGAAGTTGAACTCCCTTACTTCGTAACTGATTAAGGGGTTCTGCCCTTGCAGCAAAATTGGGGATGAACTTACTAAACAAGTTTACCATACCAATGAATCTTGCCAATGCCTTCAAATTTCTAGGTGAGATAATCCATAATGGACTTCGTACGGTCCGAATCAATGATGATACCGGCCGGAGAAACAATGTGCCCCAAAAATGAAATTTGAGAAGTAGCGAAGGTACACTTCAATTTCTTTAAAGTCAAGCCATCTAATCGTGTAAGTACTTCGCGGAGGTGCTTTAAATGAGACTCAATATCTGGCTAATAAATAACCACATCGTCAAGATAGTGCTAAAGATATTTAAATTTAATATCTGAAATAGGTTATCTAGAAAGCGAGAAAGGACTTGAGCTCCGGTGGCTAAACTTCAAATTCGTATAAACGTCAAGGGGTGGCAAACGCAGTTAGGTGTTTATACGATTCAGTTAAAGGAATCTGGAAATATGCATTATTCAGATCCAGAGTTGTAAACAGTTTAGCCTCCGAAAACCAATGAGCAGCGGTATGCAAGTCCGGAATAGGATCAGCATGGATCGAAATCTTCTTATTAAGATGTCGGAAATCCACCACGAAACGAAATTCATCTGGACCCTTTGGTACTAGAAACATCGGACTGCTATAGGTTGAATCTGAGGAGCGAATTACCGCTCTAACGAACATATCATCTTATTTATCTTTGGCGGCGGCAAACGATAAGGAAGATGTTTGACAGAGTGGAATCCACCGGTTCTTTCATGTATGTTATAATATTGGTTTTCCCTAACCTCTCCGTAAATACTCGACCAAACTGGGAACACAACCTCTCTATTCGAGAAGCTTGGTCGGAGATCAAATGAGAAAGGGGTCCCTGGATAGGAGTAACTTCCCCTACAACGGTCAGATAAATTAAGATCTGGGACTAAATTAGACTGGAATGAAATAAAGGTGTTAGGTGCAAAAGCAAACGAGATTTGCGGGGCTTAAAATCGACCTGCATGCCTGTACGTGCCATGAAATTGGCACGTAATATCAGTCTAGAGGACAAATGGGGCGAAGGATAACAAAACTGTTTCCAAGTAAATTCGGGAAAACGGATGATTAACCATAATCTTGTTTTGACCTCAAAGGTTTCACCATTAACAGAAATGCATCGAAGGCGACACTCTTCCGTCTTTGGAAACATTTTCCCCAAACACGCATAAAATAATTCCTCATTTACAAGGGAAGCCGAACTACCCGAATCCAATAATGCTACTAATGGAAGGTTTTCTACGGTTACGTGAACTAGTGGTTTAACAGGAGCTTGACGCCCTACCATAGTGCGAAGGATGGATATTTTAGTTCATATTGTCATAAGGGGCGTGATCGGTTTTTGTCAGCTCGGTCTAGAATGCCCCCATGGTACATGCGGAACGACACATTGTGCAACTCTGTGGTCCAAGACCTCATGTCTGAAGCATATCCGAGGCGCAGAATATGACATCGTATTATGGTCAAGCAACGGTGGATGCGGGCGTATAACATCAACACCACGTATAAGTATCCACTGTGTTTTGTTGAGATAGGCGAGGTAACATTTGCTCCAATTCGGCAGAATTAGTCGGATTTGCCATAAAATCAAACGTCGAACGAGGGCTTGGCGTAAAGCCTGAAAGTATAATGTCAACAATTTGACTTTCTGAATCCAGAACCTTTAGTACGCGAGCATACAAACGTACCCTCGTCATGAAATCGACGAAAGATTCGGCATATCGTTCGGGATGTAGCTAATGAGTCTGCATTAGCGATGTTAAGGCAAGCCGTATTTCCTTAACATCGAACAAAAGAATTCCAACCTTCTGCATGAAATGAACCCAAGGGATCGACGTGCGATTTTACTCGGAATAGAAAGTTAGATAAAATTCCCTTAGATTTTGCGGCAAAAAGCTCATATAATTGAAAATTAGTACTTACGCACAAAGAGGCATAATCGGTAACCTTGACCATGAACTTCAAAACATTCAACCGCCGAATTTATATCGGTCACCTCAAAACCAGTAAAAGATTCCACAAAACGCTGTAAAATATGTGGTAACCTTAATGGTTTAAAGGCGGAAATTAAATCAACACATAAGAAACTGGCACATTATTCGTGGGTAAGGGTTCCTTACCGCATGATACAGTAGGCTCCAAGAAGGTTACAAATTCTGCGCGTAATGTTGCTGGTGAAGATGGGTACTGAACATTGGGGAAATACTTGATAAAATAGTCCATTCGTTACACATAATGAGAAAGTCGTGCGGAAATGCTACGAATTTGATGTTTAGAAATGCCGTTTCTAACTCCCAATCGGTAAATAACTCGTAAAACTCAGACAAAACTTGCTCAAATATCATGAAAAATTGCGTAACCAATTGGTGCTTATCGGCCAATTTGACCAAGGGTTTGTCCTTCACTTGCTTCAAGACTTCTAAAATGGCCGCCAATTTGGCGGTAACCGGAATATGTGCTCCACGATCACAAACTTCAAGCCAAATTTCGTTCTTACTTAACAAAGAGGGATCTTGCACAGCCACAATTATAATAATTACAACAAATTTCTCGCACTAAAGACACATAAATAGGACTATAAACTACTGGATCCCGAAATACTTGCGACCTGAAATTAAATTAACCACGCGCAGACTACCAATTCTCAGTACATTGGGCGATTTCGACCGACAACTCACGTTTAAGAAAAATGGAGAACAGGCCACATTTGTAATATAGGATCAACACGGTAACAGCAGTTGCAAATTATATGTGTGTTGCCCCGCTAACTATAATAAACAAAATGGGATCCAGTTTAACTTGTGTAACAATCATTTATTTCATTAATAAACTATGAAAACTTTCACAATAACAATAATAATGTGCGTAATATTCCTATTTAACTCGAAATGTGTTGCCGTGTTCCCCATAATTTAATTTTTAACAAAGATGAAAAGCTGTGAAATGCACCATGGAACATCGTAATGTGGCATATTATTTCACGGAACTAGCAACGCAATAACTAAATGAGAAATAGTGGATTTAACCTTTTCAATAAACCCAAATGAATTTAAATATTCGTTTTACTAAGCAATCATGTCCACGTAATACAAAGGAGATCAGTTTAGCCCTTACAATAAACAATTAACGGCGAATCACGCCATCAGAGAACACTTACCGCTCCACTCTGAGCAGGCCTGAGACAGACAGCTTAAACCTCTTTAGCCCCGAAAAAAACAGCAAAAAAAAAAACAAAAAAAACAAAAAAAAAAGAAAAACAAATGCATCTCACGCTGAAAAAGGCTGAACTAAATACCAAGTACGTATATGTAGGGTGGAGCGTAAGAACAGTTTTGCCACATTATCTTCTACCATTATCTTGTAACAGAATGGTACATCCCAAGAATGTTCAATCTGATGAAGTTAAGGAATTTTACAATAAACATTTAAGACAATTTATGAATAGATATGGAATATTACAGTACATTCAGTAGCATTTAGGCAGCTAGAATGCAACGTCTATTAAGAACACTGAAAACTATGAGGCACAGACAGTTTTTAAGGGTTCTTATTGGTGGCTGCATCTCTTACCAAAGACAATGGTCTTTGGTAAGAGATGCAGCCACCAATATATACGTGCAATCGCACTTAATTCATATGAGATTACGTCATGCAACCAACAATCATCTCCTCACCGTATATCGCCGAGGTCGTTACAGCTCGAATAAAAGGAAAGCCAAGAGTTTTAAAGTGAATGATAATGTGTAGATCGCTAGGCGTAAGGGATTACTGGAGAGGGAATACAACCCTAATTGGTCTCCTGTGTAGTAAAAGTGAGCGTTAAATACTAGAAGAAAATCCTAGTTGGAGAACTTAAATCGTCAGGATAAGACACTGTCCTGCCCACCTATTTTCTGCAGAATGCTGGTGCTAAGGACATACAAGGTTCATTTTATGGTCATTAATTATTTAACACCCGATACCGCAACACCTTTCTGATTGAAACATTATTGAGTCGACGGGATAATAAGGTATCAGTGAAATGGTTGGGGTTTCCTCACAGTGAATGGATAGATGGGACTGCATTAGTATGGCTTGTATGGAGACACAAAAATATAAAATGAAAGCTTCAGGATTTGGCGTACATGAGATGTATTTTGTTTGGATCTTGATGAATAAAGAACCAAGATTCCAATGAAATGTTTATTTTTAATTAAACATTCTTTTTCTTCACCCGAATCTACATGTAAGTACCGAAGCTTATAAGTTACAAAACACTGTATGCAGCATGACTTCTGTTGTTTTATACAAAATAATTTGCTTTTTTGCAATTTACAAAACCTTCAGCTCAGATTCTAACGAAAATCATTGTTACAACAACAGATTTTCAATGCAATACTTATTTTTTAAATTATTCTTTTTAAACAATGTTTTCCTCACCCTGATCCATAGTAAAAACATAAGTACCGAAATTATAAGAAAAACACACCTAATAAAGCATGATTTCAGTGGTTTTATACAAAATACTTTCCTTTTAAAATTCACAGTATCTTATGAGTACCAAAAATAAACACAGCGAATTCTAAAGCAATGCTTATTTTAAAAATTGAATATTCTTTTCTTCACCCTAATCCAGTTACCGTAATACATTTATGGGTATCGAAACTATAAGATACAATAGGTGTTGCATCTTATAGTCTCGATACTCATAAATGTATTACAGCATAACGTGAGTTTGTTTCATACAAAAATACAGTACTCAAATTTAATTTACAACTTCACATTAGATTCCAAAAGAACCTTTTATCATTAGTTTGTTTGTTTAAACACATTTCTTTACCACTATCCTTTATGAGAACCTCCCAAAATAATAATAATAATAATAACAATAAATAAACATATAAACAACAGATTACAATGGAATGCTTATCATTTAATTTAATATTCTTTCTTTGTGGTTATCAAAAATAAAAACACCAGATTCCAATATAATGCACATTTAGCATAAGTTGAGTATTTATCATACAAAAATATTTTCCTCTTTACAGTACATTTGATTTACAATAACTTCCCAGATTCCAATAAAAATGTTATTATTTGATTTTGTTTAAATAAATTTCTTTACCGCTATCCGTTATGACAACAATAAATAATACAAACAACATTCCAATGGAATGCTTATTATTTAATTAAACATTCTTTCTTAATGTATTTTTGTGTAACTAAAACAACATAGTTTTTAAAACATGAAATAGAACACAAATTGAGAATCTGTGTGTGACCACTCAAATTCCTCTTTTTAAATATGAAATAGCATGCAACTTTCAGAATCAATGGGTGTATAGGTGCACAAAATAAGCATTATTTTAGGCCTTACAGTTAAGAAACTGAATGCATATTATTTATATCTTTTCCATCACATCTAGGATGTTGTATCCATAGAATAATGCCCCCAAGTCAGAGTCGAATCCGAACCTTCTAGCAAGTAAGCTTGGTATCGATTACCCACAAAACAACTTGGTTCATTTCTACAGTATGAACAACAAACTTATAGCTCTTGAAAGTTATCTGTTTGGCTTAAAGCGCAACATTCATGTCAAGTAGTCATCCAAAGTTATCGAGTGCATTCCCATAGATTTCTTTACTAGCTGTCCTTCATAATGGTAACGGTAATTTTGATCGCGGTCCTACATACGCTGTCATTAACCTATCGGATGGTTCATCTTTAATCAGACCCATTACATTTTGACTTACCAATGGTATTTGTATCTGCTATTTGAAAGATAATTGGAGATATCGAAATATTGTGCATTTTTCTTCATGAATTCGTGCATATGCTGCTTGTTTCAAGCAGAACTGCATGTGTATAGTTTAGTGTTACGGCCTATAAGTTAGTTTTCAGTAAAAGCTGTACAGTATTAATTTGGAAAGATCTAGTACTCCTAGTCCTATGTATATGGGCTTATTCGTGTACATTTCTTCTCTTGCCTTTCAATTCCAGCGAGGTTCTCGTCAAATATGATGTAATGTTTAAAATTTGAACGATATCAGCTTTCGCGCTTCTTCTACCTGAGAACAATTCGAAAATCATGATGCTTATGAAGATTTTCTAGTAACGCAACCTTATTCGCAATTGTTTATTTTTTCTACAAGCTTTGCCAAAATCTCATTTTTTCTTAGGCATACATCTTAGTGTTTAAATCAATGCATTTTTTTCATCCCCCTTGATTGCTTGTATGTGACCGTCCTGTATATACATTCTAATTTTAAACTTAATTCAAGACATTGTTGCAGAGTGCGATAATATAGGACATATTTTTGCTTATCTCTGAGGATTACCAAGAGCTTTTTGTCTTTGTCATAAACGGTACTTTGCTCTTTGGAAACATAGTTATAAATTATTATGAATGTCATGTATTTCAGGGGAATATTCGAGATCCACCTCCAGAACGAATCTCGTATACGCATCTGGCGGTATATTTTGTGTTAATTTCATCTCCGGTTAAGCCTCGGACTTCACCGTGTGGCATAGCATATGTCTGTACGAACCCGGTATATGTATATAGGGGACAGTGACTCATAGAAATCATAACGTTTCGACACTGCACAGTCGACTGTGATATCAGACTCAAAAAGCTCTGGAGTGTGCAAAGCGTTATGTAAATGCCTATAGATTTAAACATTGCGTCACATGCCACTGACACGGATCCAACTGATATAAATTTAGGCTCCATGCTCTTAATTTCTCAAAACTTTGTCTGTCTTAAGGTGTAAGTCACGTGTTCCCCAAGATTCTTTACCTTGAAAACATTCCATACTATTTGTGCATGTGCGTATTCCTCTTATGTTATATCGTCCAAACATGTAATTTCTCTAATTTCTCCATATAATCTATATCTGTGTACGGAAAAGCCATAACGTCTCATTAGCCGCTGCTGTAATGGATTTTAGTATGTGGCATTTATAATTTTGAAACCTTTATTGCATAACATGTCATCCAGGAATCTATAACTGTTGAGAAATCTTGAATATACATGTTAGCACATCTCTTGCTAAGGATAAGTAATGGTCTGATATTTGCGCAAAGATGTTTATTAGTTCCCGAACGTAAGCGAGATGTTTCACCACAAAATGTAATTCGTAATTTGATAAACAGTGGAAAAACATGGGAATAAAACTTGCCAGTTTTATGTTTCAATTGTATGACACAGGTGCCTCCTCAAATTCATCTTCTTTTTTTTTTTCTTTCTTCTTCTTCTTCTTCTTATTATTATTATTATTATTATTATTATTATTATTATTATTATTATTATTATTATTATTATTATTATTATTATTATTATTATTATTATTATCATCATCATCATCTGACAAAACCGTGTGTTTTAACGAGATATTATATTTTTATGTAGTCAAGTCTAACTCTTACGATTTACCAGTTATGCAGAAGTCATCCAGAATGAAAAGGGTTATATAGGCTAGTATAATACTCAACTGACTTTTCATTTTTTAGCTATGATGTTCACACACACACACACACACACAGACCGTTTTCTAAAAGTATTTTTAAGGATTTAAGGGTCCTCAAAACATGTATTGCCGATTAATTCTTGGTATACAACTTTTGATGGAATCCAATACCTTCTCTATCTGTACATGGTACAGACAGTAAACATCTGATATGCTACATTTCTCTACCTGAGCTGCCACAAACTATCACAGAAGCTTATTTTTCTACTTTATGCTTATCAATAAACATTTGCAGAAGTGGTTTTATTACGATATATTTTCTTCAACAAGGGCAAGAAGAAGTTCCGTATCTTCCAAAGCATGCGACAGGAAGGATTTTAGGAAAATCGGCACAACCCGAACTACCCTTTACATGGAACATAACTGAAATCTTCTAAAAATGGGTCTAATGGTTATAATTAAAATTCCGTATATTAAAGATATTTACATGGCAACTATAAATGTATTGAGAATAGCCCCTAAAGTCCTCTTCGATTTGAAGGAATTTTGTATAACTGGTAAACCTAAGAGACAGGCAAAAATGTAAATAAAGTGTAAATGCAAATGGCGTGTCCTTTATAGACGTTCTTTAACTACTGTGGTTCTCAGCGCCCCATTCTAAACTGGGCGCGAAATACCGCTTAATTTTGCTCAAAGGCCTCTTTATCAGATTTGAGGTTCTTTTACGTGCCGTAAATCTACGACACGGGAATAACGGATTTACTTTCCTTCCGAAGGAAGCCATACTAAGGATTTTTACACCCGAATAAAGAACTCAAATCTTTCTCAAACGGGATGTCCTCATCTGTTTTATGTTCTCTTTTGTTTTGCTCCTGGCCATGGAAAGAGAACAGAATAACAAT
Source organism: Hymenopus coronatus (assembly GCA_030762935.1). Classification (NCBI taxonomy): domain Eukaryota; kingdom Metazoa; phylum Arthropoda; class Insecta; order Mantodea; family Hymenopodidae; genus Hymenopus; species Hymenopus coronatus. The sequence goes on from CM060887.1 coordinate 86,546,493, forward strand.
TACAATCACAAAGGGACAACTTTGAAAAAAATTGAGTTTTGCTTTAATCGAGTGCATTCCCTTATTTTCCTTCGTGTTGTAAATAAGGCTGGGATTTTTGTCTAATTTTAACATGAAAAATATGAAATACCTGTGTAAGAATATTGTATAAAATATGTTCTATGATATAAAAGTTAAAATATCTAACATTAATTTTATTTTATTTAATGGTGTATTAAACATTAAATTACTTGAAGATTCCTCATTTTATTAATTACATTTTTTAAAAACGAAGCGTGGTACAATAATTACTTGACTATTTAATTCAGCTTGTACATATTATAGCAAAGTTAAATAAATTCCATTATTATGAAGATTCACAATTATTTTAATTTGCATCGTCATTGTTTAAACTAAATGTCTACTAAATATTACTTTGCAAAAACAATATACTTAACTTCATTCCGAATTGAAATGAAGTACTAGATACTTCTCGGTGTTTTTCATTGTTAAAGAATGACGCCGCTGGAGTTTTTGTGCGTAGAAAATCACCTCTCCAGGTCACAGTAAGTTGCTGGTGTAAATTTAAATAGATTAATTTTTCAGGAGAATTCTCTTCGTCGCCGAGCGTCTTGCACACTGCAGTCAAGTCCAGAAGCCAGAATGACTCAAATTTCTTCAATACTGGTATTCCAACAGTCTTCAGCAGTGCTTACCTTGGATTTCACATCTTTCAGAATGTTGAATGAGTCCTTCAATATGATGCTGCGAGTCTCTAATTTCAAAATATTGTCAGCAATGCATCCAAAATTGCTTTGGATAACAGCTAATTGGTATTGCACTTTAGAATCTCTGAAGACACTTTAATCAAATCTCACTGAAACCGCTGATTTACCTGGATATGAATCTATGCAGACTTCACATGTCTAAAATGTTCACCATAACAACAGGCAGCTTCGATCCATGTGCACTACGTATCCTACCTAGTCAGGACAGATTCATTGGGCAATTTCACATTTGGCAGTTGTTCTCTGCATTGCAACACTTTGAGACGGGAGTGCTTTAGTGAATACTTTCTTGGTGTTTGAAATGCTGCTGTTAATCTGTGGATGTTTATTCATTTCTTCGGCAACACGTTGCAATCCAAGGGCAACACAGGTGAAGTGGGTTATATTTTTATAGAACACATGAAATGGAATTCCCGCCGTAACCATGTATGTTGCTGCATCAGAATAAAGAACAAGAACTATATTTTCTTGAACCTCTCAAAACCACAAAACTTTAAGACCATCATTCATAAAATAGAGCCACTGAAGCATGATTTGATGTTTTCGATATTTGCGAAGAAATTAGAAAAGGTATAGGGGATTCTTCTCCATTGAGCTTATTAACCACAGGATGGCAACAAATCCGTATTTCGCATCATTTTCTTACGAATTATCAGCTGAAACTCTTTGGCTGACATGTGGCGCTTTGGCATGGGTTAGTTCTACTTCCGAGTGCTGGTGTCGCTTACCCATTTAGTTGGGATACTCTGAGGGATTTTGAACAGGAGATATCCTGCCAGTCATGGACTGAGATGATCTAATTGGGTAAGCTCTGGCGACTAGTTCGCCGTCTTTAATTGATACGGATGGTGTGGCCTACTGACATATTTTTTTATGCACATAAGCTGTGCTTCGTAATCACATTTAAGTGCGGAATTTTTATTTCACTTGGGTTGAATCTGTGGATCAAGTTATTTGTTAACTTGTGTTTATAAGCATGGGTAAAACTACGCTAAGAGTTTGATCAGCCGTGTAGTAATATTAGAAATTTAACTACAAAAGCATTCTAGTATTGTGTCGCGAGGATTTTAGATGTCTATTGGATCTGTATTTACTTAGTTTAAGCGAAGAGAAGCTTGGCAGAACTTAAAAACTCTGATAGCATTACTAAGCATTAATTGTGTTGAATTTCTAAAGGGTGAGGGAAACGTTCTATCATATAATTCACATTTGTGATAAAACAGTTTAAACAGATTTTGTTGAGCTGTTTAAGGGGTATTGCAATTATAACATTTTCCCAATAATTCTGCAATAAATCCCGTTCCGGTCCAGCTTCCAAATTAATTTTAAGCAACAACATTTAATTCACCAAATGTTACAAGGTACAGAGTGGCAAGCTTTGCCAATGATCGGTGCAAGTTTGGTAGCATTGCCGTGGGGCATTGATTGTTATTCTTTTCTTTCTTTGTGAGTTACATACTGACATAGCAATGATGGTGCCCGTTATAGAAGTACATTATTACGTAAGAATGAATTGCTATTCGAGTTAGGGGAGGTTAATTCTCCACTGTAATGGATGTGTCGGTGATTTTAGAAACTTTTAAATGTATAAAGAATAAGCTATATGTGAAAATATTGGCGAAACATAGCTTAGTTCTCGACTCTTTGTGAAAAGGCTTGCGTAGGGTTTAAGGCTGACTTTGACGTAGGTTTTAAAATATCTAAACACCAAACAAGGCGCTTATCCGCGCGTATTATGTATTATGTGACGCGGGTGGAGTATTTCCAGATATTTTACTCTGACATTGTTTTCTTTATGCCCTTGTCGCAATTAGCTGATGAATTTTTCTAAGTGTTTGCGCAAGATCTCGGGTGAAACCGAGTACAGAGGTTTTGGAAGAGGGAAGTTCAGTAATGAACACGTAGTTTCAATATTTAAACAGCTGCAGTTAATACAGCCTTACAATAATTAGTTGAAACAGCTCCAATATTTGAAGTTTATGATGTAGGAACAACGGTTGAATTGTTTTATAATTTATAGTACATGCGGGAGAATGTTCACAGTTAAATGCAGTGTCGATTTCACAGTTTAAGGCGATTTTGCTTGCCAAAGCTGAAGGAATTGTATTGGACATGGTGGCCCGCTTTCTGGATGATTTAGACCCGATTACAAAATTACATAGAGATATTCTTAATTCTTTCCTTCCACGCCGAGCAATGAATGCATTTCTACAGGAGTATTATTTCCAAACTCAAAAGCTTAAAGAACCTTTCCTACAATATGTGTCTAGAGTGAAATTATATGCATCTGCATTTCATTTATATGATTCCGAACAACACGTGATAAATGTAATCTTGTCCGGTTTGTTGCCGGAAGTTCGTTCCGTTCTAATGTTTGCCCAACGACCAACTTAGCTTCGTGAATTACATCTTTTAGTGCCCCGTTTGTCAGCGCAAGCCGTGTTCAGTGCTACTCGAAATGTAGATGTTTCTAAACCTCCTCCTATAGTCAAATTGTGTAATTTTGATGCAAGTAAAAGTTTTATAGGAACCATGGAGCACCCGACGGTAGCGTATTATTTTCGTTGTGGTTCCACACCCATTAGGGTTTCACGGTGTCCCGTGCCGCGAAACCACAGGAATAATCAGCGTCAAGATTATGATTCATGTTCGCAACCCATTTGTCGCTAGGCATCAGGCAGGGTAATTGCCAGTATGGTTAAGTTTAATAGGTTACGTGGCTTCCAGGTTGATACGAAATCCATGGTACAGTTAATAGCTGGTAAACAGATCTTATTTCATCAAGTCTTGAGTGAGCATACGCCTAAGCCAGAGGCGTGTCAAGTTCAGTGCATTTGCGTAAATGCCGGCAATTTTCATGGTTCGTTTCCCTAGTTTTCCTTGGAATCATCACTTTACCTTTTACTTCGGTTGCAATATAAGCTTGTATTGGGGGCCGATTTCATGGCCAGGGTTGGCCTGCGGTTAGAGTTTCGTAAAGAAGAGATATCCGTTGCCTTTGCTCCCGATACACGAATAACATTTCAGCGTGAATTGCAGCTCCATTCTCGGCCAGTAGTAATTTGTGACATAGTCAGGATCCGCATAGAGAGGCACATCACCTTTCCCATTTAACACCCGAGCAAATAATGGCTGTGTTTAAACAGCTTTGTCGCAATATGCCGCACTGTTTTTGGAAAGATAGAAAACCACTAATTTAACAGAATATGGTATTAAATGAACCGATCCACCCCGGTAAAGTGTTCTCCTTAGCAACTTACTTCACCTACAGTGGCGGTTCTGAAGGCTAAAGTGGACGATATGCTGGAAAAGGGATCTCAGTGTAAACTTTCTGGTTCCCAAACGGGATAGTGATCTTAGGTCTGTAGTAGATTTCCACCGTTTTCAGCCATTTGAATAACAAGATTAAAATTGTAGCTCAACCTATGCCTTCTCTGCATACGGTTGCTCATCATTTTGCGTGCTCAAAGGTATATACCTTTTTTGATTTAAATAATGTTTATTTCCAAAAACCCTTGGCTGAGATTGCAAGCACGTGACTGCATTTTCGATATGCTGGCGACTCTACCAGTTTCAGGTCGTACTCTATCGTATAGCTATGAACGCGCACGTTTTATCACGACTTTTGGATAACTTATTTTCTGGTATAAAATTACAATATCTGTATCATTATTTGGAAGATGTAATAAATGATACATTGTCGTCATTTGTCCTAAGTCTTTTCACGGTTGGAACGGGCATTGATAAGTGTATATTTGCCCACCTCTCAAATTCTTTTAACACCATTATATCTTTTTGAGCTTTTGGCAAGTTTAGAGCAATAGCTAGAGACTAGATTCGCAATAAACCCTCCTCTCCTATTTTTCTTGCGAAGACCTTTTCCTTTTACTCCCACACATTTTTATGTTGTGCCATTTCTGCAATTTAGTGGTATACAGCCTTTTTTCTTTTTTATTCACTGCAGATCTAATTTGGGCTGTACCCCCTGTAGCAGCTCCAAGTGCAGGGATATAAGGGGTGAGCGGTAAAAACACTCCACGATTCATCTTCTTCTCGTAGCCAACTCCAAGTGAAACTTTTCTTTTCATAATGCTAGTTACAAGTCTTGTAGCTAGCTTATCTCCTATGCTCAAATGAGGTGATTGAACTCTGCTCTGAGCCTTCTCAGCCAATATTTTATCAGCAGTGTTTCTTGAAGCAGCGTCTTTGTGCTCGGAGAAAGCTATATCGCGAAGTTTACAAGCTTCATCTAAAGGATTAATGCCTGGATCTCCTCTTTTTACACTTCTTTCTTTATTTCAGGACCAAGCAAACCTGGTAAACGTGCTTCAAACTGTAGCAAATTTGCCAGTTTGTTAATTATACCAGATACGCTTTTGATCCTAGCACTTCCAGCTCTCATCATATGCCAATATCATTTCTCATTTCTCCTTTTATAGAGACGGATTTATAGCTGAGTTCATATCATGGGAGAGAGGGTATAAATTCATTAACTATTTCATTTATAGTTTAGTTTAAGAGATGGAGATTATCAAGCCAGAGTGCTGTATACCGATACAAGTTCTTGATTTCGAAAGTGATCTAAGATGTTCGTCACGGGAAGTCGTTTCCATGCCACATTAGAGTTCCTATCTTAGGAAGTTCCAGTCCTGGAAAGACAAATGAAGTACTCAGTATGATTCTACACGAGAATAGTCTGCGATTCGAAAACTTGTACATTTAGTCAAAGTCTCTTTATCAGCAAAAGAACCAATATCTCATTAAAATACTGGAAAACATTGAAGAAATAGAACTACTTTTGAAGATGGAGAAAATGTCTTGCATCCAACAGAAGTTCAGAAAGTTAAATTGCTATGTTTGAAGACGTCATAACTGTAAATCAGGAGAAGATTGCGTCATTTTGTAGGATGGGTAGACATCGAAATGTTGACAATCCTATATCAAGGTACCAAAGCATAGATAATACGAGCGTGGTCATCCTTTTCAAACAAGACAATTTAAACGTGTAGCATACATATGCTATATATCATATATATAGGACACCTATGTAAACACATATATGAAATCAATGGAATTAAAGATTTGTGCAAAAGTTATTTGGAGAGCACTTCGGCAGGAAAACCCTGGAAGTGGTTGTTCCAGATTTCCCCATGTAAGGCGGCCGAGATAGGAACGGATTTGATGTATGTATTAAGATCGACCAGAAAAAAACCGGATCATTCCTTGCTGAGAATGAGGTTCGGATCACAGAGAAATTCTTCAGTTAAAAGAGCGCTAAATCATTTCATCATAAACAGAGACTCAATACTGGACAAAAATCAATCTGGGTCCAAGATAATTTACTGTTTGCAAGCTACGTATAGGATCAAATCCTCTGATTTTGACGATATTGAGAACACCCATTTTAAAGGTGATACTAAATTAGGGCTACAATCATTCGATTTGGATTCCTTATTCTCCATGGCGAACGAAATACTTGTAAAATGTCAAATTTCTAAGGACAATTAAAAATCTTTATTGTCTGTAAACTCCCTGGTTACCTCTCAAGGCATCCCGCTACACAGAGTTTCCTGCTGTAATTAGGAATAAAAATGCGCTGTTTAAACATATAGAATGACGATGAATGCTGATTTATCTGGTGTATGCTACCTGCAAAATATACTGTAAATAAGGATGATAAAAGATAAGCAAATACCCTATTTAAAAGCTGCTTACTGAATTCAATATACTGACATCGTCACAAAAGCAAAGGAAAATCAAGACTGGATCCAGGAAGCAATTGTTTCGCCATAGAACGCTTCAAGTTTTTATATAATACCATAAATGAATATTATCATAATAGACACAAAAGAAGAGATGGCCTGGAAATTGTAATGGAAAATCTTCTGCCTTTTCGACCTAACACAACAGGTAAACATACTTCATCACATTAATATATGCATACATTATTTATTTTGTTGATGTCTTTTACGGTGCAGATGGTTAAAAATCAGTTAAATGCACACGATTAGCATGCAGTTAGTTACTATATGAATTAACAAATTTTTATGCGATGTTTCTTCATCTACTGTCCCAAAAGCACTAATACTCTGAAATTATTAAGTATCACTATCGCTTGCAATTGTACCCACAGTTTTCTATTCTATTGCGATTCTAAATGACAACTTTAGATGTAGAGTAAGGTCAGGTTAGCTTCTCTCATCCCTCTTGTGTACATGCCTGCATTTCTTTTATTTTGTTACTTTCGAATCCTAAAAGTAATATCTGCTTAAAGATACAATGCTAGTTTTGCAAACCAAGTATATAGTCGTATCTAAATAGGATTGTTTTATTTGCAGCGAAAGACATAAAAGCAGAGTGGAACTGCCTGAGGACTAAATTTAGCAATAAGGTTCAGAAGTTAAAAGACAAGCCTTCAGGTTCAGGCTTAGAAGAATCGACATTGTTGAGCTTTGAAACATTGCAGTTTGAAAAAGCACCTCTTCAGTGTCAGAATAGCTCCCACCATTCGGCACTTTTGTGGAAATTGGTGAAAATTCAGTGATAATTACATACATTCCGGTTTATTTATGTAATTTAGTATAATCCATGCTTAGTATAGTGAATAATGATGTGGTATATAGAGTATGGAGATCAGCCATAAAACCTTCGTTGTTAAATGTTTACAATTTCAAGTCAACAAGGGTTCCTTTAATGCATGAAATGAAAGTAAACAATTGTGATCTTATGTTCTCAGAATAGCTCAACACATTTATATTTTGTGTAGAAAAAAATCAAAGAAAGGTTGGTAAATGAAAATATTGACAAATAATACAAAGGTTTTTCTAAAAATAACAAATATGCTTTATAAGTAATGTGCCTACACAGTGCAATTTACAGTTTAGTACAGAATTGAGTAATATCACAGTAAACTAGCTCTTGCCATTTTTTATTTCGTGTTATTATACATCATTTCACCAGCTATATTTTGATCATAAATCTAAGTATATCTCATTAAAAATCCTATTTAATAATAAGTTCTTACTGTAGACTAGCTGTAGTAGCTGTTTTCTGTTAGTAATCAACGTTCTTTAAGTTGGAGAATTGTATGTTTTGCAATTATTGTGCAAACAGGAGCATTTGCACAACATTGGGTGGGCAATTCTCAAACCTGAGTTATTTTTGTTAATAACACAATTGTGAAATGGGTGAAATAAAAACACATTTATTGAAATACAACTTTAAAGATTCACAATAACATCAGTTATTTGAAAATTAAACCATTAGGGTTCATGACTAACACAATGAAACTTTTTAAATTAATAAATATATTAACATATAGTTTACATTAGTAACTATGAAAGTTGTGTTTATAGTCATATCTGGGTACACAAAGCTTTTATTAAAATATATTTAGAACTTAAATATAAGCAGCAAAGTAAATACGTTTACAAATCAAATCTACCAGATATCATGAACATCCACACTTTGTTCCTGTAACGAAATTACTCCTTCCCATTACAATAATTCACAAATGTTTGCCTAATTTCCAATGCCTCATTAGATGCTCTATTGCCTGCCAGTGATGTGTGCCCAAGTAAGTCACATTGTAGTTGCTCATCCACAGTTGAGTCAGTTGAAGGTCATTCTGTCTTAATAAAATTGTGCAGCAAACAACATGATATTGTAATTAGTTCTACTTTCTCTACACAAATGTTTATTGGGACTAGCAACACTCTGAATTTGTCACACATTTTTCCACCACTCGTCTAGTTCTGTAATTATATATGTTCACTCCATGCTGAGGCCTCTATATCGAAAGGGCTTCATCAATATAGGGGATAGTGGAAAAGCATTGTCAGCTACAATCACATCAGGTGTTATATATATAAACTTGTAATTAGAGTTCACAAGAGCCAAAACTACAATGCTATCTGTTCCTTTATAATTTCTGTAAAAGTATCCCGAGGATCTTGGAGGTCGAAGGGTCACATGTTTGCCATCTATACTTCCAACACAATGGGGAAAGTTCCAATGTCTTCCATATCACCAGCCACTACAAGCTATTCTTCTGGATTCTTAGTAAGCTGAAACAATGTTAATTTGATTTATTTCTAGGACCTGGAGGAAAGTCAACAGGATGCAGACCCTGATGTGACCTTAACAAATGCTATACCAAAGGGGAAAAACGCAAAACTGTAAATGAAGAGAGCGAGATACCGAATTTCCTGCAGGCTGCATCGGGTGTTCTTAAGAGCTTAAAAGTAAACGAGGATGAGCACGATGTATATGGAGCATTTGTGGCCTTTCGGCTTGGTGCACTAACAAATAAGCGCCTCAGAAATGAGTTGAAAAAAAATTATCGTAATGCCATAGCAGAAGTGCAGGTTTGGGATTCTGATTAATGTATAATTTTAAGTAAACAAATTTCATTGTATAATTTAAAATACTTTTTAATTTAAAAAGTGATTGTAATATTTTTTTCTCTCCTAATTACATTTATGATTAAGGCATATAAGTGAGAACCTTAGATACTTTATTTCAGATTCTCTGTATTTCCTTTTCAATGATATAATAGTAAAACTGCAATTGAGGAAGAGGATGAAGATCACTCAGAAATAGTGCTGAAATGCACCAACAAATAAGAAGTCTGTTTCCCTTAAGATGCCTCTGGCCAGAAATGGGTCACATTCCAGAATGTCTATGATTTTAAAATAGGAATTTCCCCCCTTTCTGTTGAAAAAAAAACACTTTCTTATGATGCTTTTGAATACTCTAAATATTTCTATTAGAAATAAATTCTGGAATTAATTAATATTTTGAAAACCCCTACAGTAGTCTCTAAGAATCGAAGTATTTTAAAAAAGAAATTTTTATAGTGTTTATCTACCACTTTTAGTACTTGTAGCACCGCAGGCGAAAAGAAGCCATTATTACCCACTGTTAAGGTATGAAAAAGCCAAAACTCTTAAATCCTAGCTGCCATCAATTGATATGCCTGCTTCAATTATGCTGTTGTCGTAGAAGATAATCCAAATTAAATAAAGACAAAACTACTGTTAAATAGGATACATTACTTCTTAACTCGACAGTTTTGCTTTACTTATAATATGAGGAGAATACTGTTCGCAAACAAAGCAAAATTCTGTTCATCCTTAATATGAATCTCAATTTGGGTAATTTGTCAGTGTAAAACTTTTTTTTCCTTCCTAAATTCCTAAATGTAAATTATGGATATTGCTATGCGTGTAACAATATTTTCACTAAATTATTTAATGCACAGAACTTTTATAAAAAATATATTTGATCAACAGGCAACGAAAACACTAATATTTTGCACACATATGCATTTTATTGTTTCAGCTATTGAGTGTGAAATTTGTGATACTCTGGTTGAGATACATTCATGGTGCTATTCAGTATCAAATGCTAAGAACAGTTGCTGATGGGGTATCTTTTCAGATTTTTACAACGATACTCGATATACAAGTAATTGGAGTTTTGTAATATGGTTTTAATTTAAAAAATGTCTGTACCATCGTTTGTATCTAATAAGACTGCGATACAAATTCAATGCTCCAGTTTTATTTTCAAATTATATATTCACATAAAAACTAGTTGAAAATATTTGCCAGTTAATATTTAAAGACTTTAAATACTATATAGGTCACATAAATACTTATACTTTCACGGCTGGCTTGTCAAATTTATTGTATATGGATCTCGGTCTACAGGCCCGGCTACCATAGATAACTATAAACAATACTATATACAATCAAGTTGACTATACAGGTTGCTAACACAGATTTATTTTGCTTGCCAAACATATGAATCCTAGGCTCATTTGAGCATTGATTTCAATACTCTTCACCGTCTCTAAAAAAAACGGGTAACTTGAGGGGTATTAAACGTTTAAAAAGAGATACAAATGGTTCACTTTAATTTTAGGCTATCTAAACTCATTCAGCCGCTTTTTTGTACAACTTACAGAGTAGCAACTTTTCACTTTTTTTTAATTCTTATAAATTTTAACGTAAAAGCAAATTCCTTTTAATTTGTTATGCTGTAATGAGTGCCCTTCTGTCGGAAAATGCTTCAAATCTGATACTGGTTTCACTGTTCTGGAGTGACCCTTATGGCTGACTTGTATAAAAAAAGTGCTCCGGCTGGATATTTGGCTTTCAAAGGTCGTCCCTGCTTTACTCATATTTGATTTTTTTTTTCAAAAACTGTTATTATATTGCATTGGAAGCTGCTGCACTAAATTGAGACTGAGATATTTCACGTTGAAAATAAATGTTTTATTTCTGCTTATAGAATTAATGTTTATAAATTCCACAATAAAGAGAAAAGGAATGCTTGTTATGAAGAACTAACCTTGATATATTCATGCTACAAAGTCTCCTCAAATGCCATCAACACTTCTGGAATAATTTGGCCCAGCCAGTTGTGAGGAATTCTTGTTGCAAAGCCGAGACTTTTATAAGGTTCCCCAGTGGCCAAGACTCTCTGTGTAATCTCTGAAAAACTTAAACCAGCTGAAAATTATCAATAAATAGGAAAAGCTTTCACTAATAATTTGAATCCCTGTTTATTTTAATTTAATGATTTATGAGCATTTTAATTTCTGAGAATGCGTTCTAATCTCCTATCCATTCTGAGTTAGGTTTAAAGCTATTCTAATAGTTTCTTAACTATTTCCCGCTGGAATGGATTGTCTCATTTTTATATCCTTTTGAATAATTTTGCCTTCGACACGATAAAGAGATTGAGAAACAATTCTTCATGAATCTGCTTAACATTTCGGTAGTTTTCCGGGTCTTCTAACCTTAATTAATTTTGTAGTAGATCCAATATAGCTATACCCCTGCTGCTGAATCCTCGCACTTGACAGTACGGGTGGTTTCACATAAGATTGGTTATGCTGCCTTTGCGGCGTTGCCAGAGTAACTAGTAAACAACAATAATAGCTGATTATAAATGTCTCTATCGTGTGTATAGACGAATAAGAACCGTGTTCATAGTAAATGAATGCCGATGAATAATGACACTATTTCGTTATTATTGATGTTAATTTAAAATAACAGTGATACTATAACTTATGTATTATTCATTACGTATTTACGACAATATAGAACAAATTAATGCAAAATAGATTGTTACAATGCGAGAAAGGTGTAAAAAAGTGGTTTTCACCGATTTAGAATTTTAATGGCTCAATCTCATCCAAGTATTAGTCGTCCTCATTCTCGGAAACATTATCGTCAACATCGTCATCGCTACCAAACATGTGATTAGTTCACATTCAATGATGATTCCGTCTAATTCCTGTGCTTTTTGTATTATTTGTGCACATTATTCGCTTTCTTCTTCCATGAAGCCGCGTCCACCCTCGCCACACCTTCCGCAAACCCATCTCTACATTTATGAAAGTCTTGTTATGTTTCATCACGTACAAACAAACCCCAACAATAACAACAAATATAAATAATAACGAATAATACGTAACTTGCACAGAACCGCTCAATGGCCGTGTTAGAAGTTCACAAACTGAGCACGTGGTTGAAAATAGCCAGATATTGCAACGGTGCAGGATCTAAATCCGTTTCCATTGTCTGACCGACGGACCGGAATGCTGGTTTGTGATTGGTTCAGAAAGTTAAACGGGTAAAGCTTTTTATCTGTTTTTAGCTGATGTACCAACTTAACTCCCAACTCTCAAGTGCAAGGATTCAGCGGCGGGGGTGTAGGCCCGTGTCTTGTTCTCCTCTTTGTAACCATGACCGAGTTCATCAACGTCTTTACTCCCATTACATTCTTTCTTCCTGCCGAGAATCATTGAAATATGTCTCAACCCGATGCTTAGAATAGCAGCCGCTACATTGACATTCGTGTCTGCCACGTCTGTTTCTCAAACGTGCTTGACACAGGGCGGAAATGCCAAGCACTTTGCTGTAGCACGTTTTGTGGCCAGCCGCCATCTTGCGACGGTACACAGTACCATGTACACCATACGCAACATTTGTCAAATTAATTATTTTCTCAATTTTTTGAAGTAAAAAACAAAGGACAATGAAAGGGCAGAGATCTATGGTTGAAGGAATATTCAACACAGTCACATTTTTGGCCTGTGAGAAGTTATTATTGATAAATAGTCGCGGCAAGACCATATCTTAATTTTATTCTAATTTCTCGGTCTAAAACTGAAAGATTTTAACCAAACCTTAATTGTTTGTTTCTCATGCCTTTAGCCATTAATTCCACTACATGAACTTATAAATAAGTACACACCAAAAAAGGGGGGACAAGTATCAGAACACACATTAAAGATTATAATGACCTTCACTGCGGACTGCATATATTGCATTCCGAGTCCGAAGAACATTCTTAAGGCTCGGTATAATAAGTATATAATTTATAGTAATTATTTCTCGCGATAACTGCTAAATGGGCAAATGAGTAAGAGGTTTCTTATAAACCGGAGTAGGTTGCCAATTTTTTCTCCGAATTACCTTTACACAAATTTCTCAATGGCCATTCAAGTTGAAAATTTAAAATATAACAAACAGTACAGAATCATTCTGTTGATAATGTATAACACATTTCACTAAGTATGCTACCGAAAAATCACTTAATATAAATATATACAGCAACCTATATATTGAAAGACATATCTGTTTCCTTGTTTATGTTTCTGCTATTCGAAAAACTACATCCAAATATAACTCTCGCATTGGCCACTACACTGGTTTAAAACGCACACTGTAAATTTACTCCTTAATTGAACTTTTAACACCACAAAATCAATTAAATAATTACCCTAACCTATGTATTGAAACACATTTCCCTTTCCTTATTTTTGCTTCAGCTAATCGAGAAACTACAACCTAATACCACACACCATACACGTATACCGATTTAAAATCTACAGGCAAATGTACTGATTAATTGCTATTTTAATGTCACAAAATCCTATTTTGGATGTACATTTAATCTACCAAAGCCATATTCATCTTAGAAATGTGGCATCAATATACGGCGACTTGACAAAAACTGCTTCACCAGTCACAATGGGTAGGGTTAGAACATTGCCTATATATTGTCTCTATATCTGTGGTGTTAGCGAAACATCATTTGTTTTGGATCAAAATGCATTGCACTACAACAGACACCGTTTATGTTGTGTACAATTCCATTGGATACCAAAAGTTTGGTAAAAATGTTGGACCGTATGCAACCACTGTCCCGTATACAGATTATTTTCAAACAGCATTAAGTAGCCAAAGAAGAAAAAAATAACATTCAAAGAACGTGTAAATTTCTCATTATTAAGTAGCTAACCAATCAGAAATATAAATGGAGTGTTATATATGGACGCTCTTTAACTACTGTGATTCTCAGCGTGCCATTCTAAATTGGGCGTTAAAGACTGCTTAATTTTGCTCAGAGGCCTCTCTATCAGGCTTGAGGTTCTTTTACGTGCCGTAAATCTACGACACGGGACCAACGGCTTTACTTCCCTTCCGAAGGAAGCAATGTTAAGGATTTTTACGCCAGAAAGAATCCATCGTCCTCCGCCGGGTTTGAACCCGCTACCTTGGGTATATGAAGTTAGCATGGTAACCATCACACCATGGAGGGCGACTAAACCCCAATCAGAATACCATATTCCAACGTATTGCGCGGCAACAGAAGTTACTGTTCTATCCTTATGCATTGTGAAGCACGTTTTTAAATTGTGCTTATAAAGTTTTGACTTGAGTCGGCTTCTGTGTGTTAAATGTACAGCCAAAAACAGATTTTGTGCTGTTAAATGCCAACTAAGCAGTTGATTTGGACTGTAGGTGTTAAATATTATAATGGCGAATACATGTATGTTGTGATTGTTTGTCCTTGATAGCAGAAGAAAAGGAAATGTTTCAATACATAGGTTTGGTACTTATTTAAGCGATTTTGTGGTGCTAAATATTCAGTTAAGTAGTAAATTTTGACTGTAAGTTTTAAACCAGTTAATATGTGTGTGGTTTTTGGTTGCAGTTTCTCGTATAGCAGAGAAAAAAAAACAAGGAAAAGGATATTCGCAGACAACATTGGCAACTACTTCGGTTTATAAGAAAACGTTATCTAATTCGACCATTTAAAAACTATCACGAAAATAATTACTATCAGATTATGTGTTTATAATACCAGAACCGTGAGAAAATGGACGTGTTCCTCGACTCGGAATACAGTATATGCAGTCCACAGTGAGTCATTATTATCTTTGAGATAATCTCTGATGCTTTTAACCCTTTTTACCTTCTATAGCCCCACATGTACAATGTACATAGGGATAGAGAAGTATTGTATTCCACCCAAAAATTCGATACCGAGATTTCACCGGAAATATATGTTTTAGGACGCCCTGTATCCAAAAAAAGCATTTTCAGAAAAAGGTCCGTGTGTGTCCGTGTGTCTGTGAACACGATAACTCAAAAACGAAAAGTAGCTAAAATACTAAACTTGGTATTTAAGTTTAGTAGCTTCCAGGGATGCGACACGAAGACTTTGAGAAAAATCCCCCCACCCCAAACTACCCTTTACATAGAACTTTTTTCGAAAATTTTGATTTTCTTAAAAATGGCTCTAACGATTTTGATTAAAATATATATATTAAAGATATTTACATTACAAATAAAATGTATATCTTGAATTTTCTGGGAATCGGTTCTGAAGACCTGTTTATTCTGGATGCATTTTGCTTAGTTTGGCATAGCTAGTAAACCGTAAGAGGGAGAGAGACAGTAACTTACTATACAAAAATTTAGGTCTTGTTAAAATACACAAGTTATGTCATATACATTTTTCTCGTGGAGCTTACCGTTTTAGAGGTATTCATATTATTAGTTTCAGTTGTGAAGTATTTACACTTTTCTCAGACGGGAGTGTCCGTTTTTCTTTTGTTCTACTCCTGACCAAGAAAAGAAGCGATTTGTAATGACAATCGCATAACGACAGCTTTTAAAACATTTGATTATTGGTTTAGCCTAGTGTATTCCCTTATTTTCTTCCTACTTATATGGAACTAAATAATAAGAACATTGTGCTAAAGAGTACCACGATTAGCAAGGTGCAGAAAGAAAAGAATCTTATGTATGAAGTTTGTAGAACAGCTAGAGAAAGTCATGTGAGTGTAGCACATAAGATTTTTTGCTGTGCCCTTAAAAATGATTCAGGGCCTTTCTCAAACATATGCGTGTGCGTGCGTGTGTGTTTAGGTACATGTATCCTATATATGACTGCCTCATACATATATTCATTTTTTTAGAGTGGTTTTAGACGAAGAAATTAGAACAAAATTAAGAGATGACCTTGCCACGATGTTTATTGCAAAAATACCAATTTATCAATAATAATTTCTAATGGGAAAAAAACTACGGCTGTATTAAATATTCCTTTAGCTAGAGATCTCTCCCTTTCCATCGTTTTTTATTCTTTACTTCAAAAACTTGGAAAAACAATTAATTTAACAGATGTTGCGCATAATGTAAATGGTAGTGCGTATAACAGTTGGCGGCTGGTCACAAAACGTACTTAAACTAAACAGTTGCATTTCCACCCTGGAGTTCGAGTCTTCTTGGTACAACCCAAGCCCCTACACGCCTAGCTGCGCAGACCAGTTAAAGTGTCGTAAAATGAAAAAGTGCGATGGAGGGCAAGAGCCACCCTAGATCGCGCGCATTATAGTTGTAATGGGAAAGCAGTGAAATTTAAAGGAGCTATAATTACGTTATAAGGATACCTGAAAAGGAAATAATTGAGACAATACGTTCTTTTTGATCGTCAGCATCTATGCATGGGGATTAGACCTTGAATGTCCTGTTGGGTGTTGAATAAAATGGCTTCATAAACTAGACGGAGTTTCATCGCACAACTGAATAAAAAAGAAGCAAATATTATCATTGAACTTGAATATTGCATACTAGCATTAAAATTGCTTTATGAACAGGATGTAAGCATCACAGAAAGCATAATTAAGCTTTAATTGCGTTTTCTCAGCGATTCCATGTATACTTTCTCCTTGTTACTTTAATGCACAAAGTCGTGAACAGCAATTATAAAGAGGGCGTGTTAAGAGTGTCTCTGAAATAAAGTGGTCAAAATGCTGAATTAAAAATGAAAAATATGCTGGGTTCGATTCTAGGCTGATGAAGTTATTATTTCCCATCCTCAAGAGCCTGGAAATATGAATGCGATACTGAATGTGTGTTAACTTAATCGAGAAGTACAGGTTTATCGTACACCTCAAATTTAAAGAATCGTTATAGAAGGTCAAAATGGTAATACGCGAGAAATAATGTATGTAAATAGAAAAAATAAACAAATAAATAAAATGAGTTAGAAGAAAAAGAAGAAAAATATATGCGATACTGGACCTTCAGAGATAGTATGTACAGTATAAAATAAAATAAGCGTGAAATTAGGTACCTGTGTTCTTCTTCAGTAAACTATATTAAAGACGTTAAGTAAACATTTTCTATCAGTATTTGTGGTATATTTGAGTTCGATAGATAAGATAGGCATATTAATATTTGCGCAACAGGAGAGTATGGTATGTGCTTCCTGAAATAGTTTATAAACAAATCTAAAATTAGAAGAGAATATTGTTTAATATTGTTTATGTTCTAACACTTTTACAAAATTCTTTTTTGCACCCTGTGGGTTTGTGTTTCAGTCTGAAATTATAGATTTGAAAAATTAACTTAATCGGGTATTTTTTTAATTTAGGACAAATTATAATATTGAATCTAATAAAACTAATAAAACATATACAAAATAGTTATCAGAATGAAATTAGCGTTCTCGTTACCTTTGTCAGATAAAAAGCAAAACTAAATACTTAAGGAACTGTGCCAGGGTTTAGTATCATCTTGCTTTTATTCTCATGGAAACAGTTTTTCGCAAACTGCACTGAGTATATAGTCCGTGTTATTTCGATGACACATATTTGTTACGTCTCGGAGCAGCTGACAACTTATTCAATAACTCTGATTTTTATGTATTAGGAACTTAAAATAAATTATCATTCGCTTAGTGACCGAGGAAACCCGCAGATTATATCGAAATGAATTTGGAGCAAATTTTACAATTTATTCTTACTGATGGAAAGGATCTCGGATCATTTTTCCGGTGGTTGGTATTGTTATGCAGCATAAAAGTGCACCATTTTAATTGTTAAATCTGAATACCCTTAAACCACCTCACTGTTAAAGCCTTTTAAGCGTACTAAAAATATGGCAAAACACACGTTTGTCCTCCACCTAACTATGCGCGAGAGGTTTCAATTAGCGACAGTACACCAGAGCTAGTGGCGAGTCTAGGCAATATAATTCGAAGGTCTTTGCACTGCCTCAAGCCATGATGTTCGTAAATGTGGTAACACTGCACAAGGCTGAGAACATTTGTTTTCAAATACAGTGATATTACAATTGCATCACGTGTATTTACACCTGACGTCATTTTTTTTTTTCTCATTCATAATATTTCGTGTTGTGATAACAGTTAGAAAGCTGCTATGGTAAGTTTTCTCTTGTATTATATTCCACATAGACTGTTCTTGTACTAGATTTTGTAAACCTTCGCGAACTTGATTAGTAATTAAAATCTTTTGAAATATATCTCAGCTGCTTAGTAAGTGCTGTGTATCTGGATGTAAGTCAAATTATAACACCACGGTAAAGTCACAAGGCAGTGTTTCTACATTTTCATTCCCTAAAGAAGAAACAAAGAGGCAGGCGTGGATTCGTGCTATGCCACGAAAAGACTGGTGTCTAACATGGTCATCAACTGTGTGTGCCAACCACTTTGACGAAAAAGACATAATTATTAATGCAAATTGGAAACAAGAAAATGGTTGTTACAAAACTTCAGTTGCGTTGCCCTAAATTAAAGGAAAATGCAGTACCCTGTAAGTTGCAGAATTTGCCATCATACTTAAGTAGCCCTGTTCTAACAGAGAGAAGAGATCCAGATTCCAGGAGGGAGGGTATTAGACAAAGAAATGAAGCTAAAAAGTTGGAACTGGAGAAACAAGGTACAGTGAATAATTTTGAAATATTTGTGAATATTTTTGCTGAGAAACGAAACCCCAGTAAACGGCAGCTTAAGGTAACAGATAATGGTGTTTGGTTTTACTTGTTAAACATTGATTTGGATATTGAAGTATTTTCTAGGCTCTGTATCGTTTGTAGTGTAATGGTAGACAAAAATATGAATGTGAAAGTATATTTAAAAGACAATGAAATACCCACAAATGATTTGAGTGATTTATTTTCAGGTAGTGTCAAATTAGTAAATGGTCACAGTTAGGTAACTTGTTTGAGAAGTTCCTTAGCGTTCACTTTGTTGAAGTGCATAGGTTGGTAATTGTTTGGAGAAAGCGAGGGTTGCTTTGAAAGAAAAGCAGTAGAATTAACCGAACATGAAGATTTCCCCAGTAAAGCAACATTACAAATTGTGAGTGATCAAATAAAACTGATGTTGAATAAGAAGAAGCAATATTCCAGTGTTGCATGAATTTTTTCGTTTATGTTGTTTTCTATGACACTTGCATGCCCAAAACTTGTTGCGAGAGTACTTAATACTTCCACACAATAGATATGTGCAGCAGATTTAATCAAAATTAAGTATTGCATGAAACTCAGCTTTATAATTATATTTTATTTTGTCCAGAATGCATTACACATGTCTACGAAATAACAATGTAAATAAATCTAATGCTATGACAATTAATAGATTATGTCTTGCTTGAGATTGTCGTCTGCTCTAAACCTACTACTTGACATTTATACAGTGTTGGAGCATCTATGAACATGGCTTGTTAACTGTAGGAGGCAGTGGTCTTTGTGTCACCCCCATGTTGTGAACCGCTAACTAGTTTTAGCGTATGCTGCTGTTTTTGGAACAGGCCGGACTGACTTGTTAATCATGTGTTTGCTAGTAAGGCTTATTACAGCTATTCAGTGATTGCATACTCTAACTGTCCTCCTTTAAAGCTGTTAGAAAACAAAATAAATATAAAACAATGAAGCACACAAAAATAATGGTGTACCTCAGCGTGCTAGCGTCCCCTAAAACGACGCCTCTGGATATAAATACTGTTTATTCAGAACTTCTCCACCATGTTTATCTATAACGTTACTTATAAATTCACGCCCTTCTGATGGCACTATCTTACATTTCTTAACTTCAGACATGGTGAAAAGAATAAAAAAAATCTTATAGCAATCAACTGCTTCTACACCAAGTAGGCTATGCTAGGTTAATACGCATATCTGCAGGAATGGTTATTGCATACTCCTCACACCTCATCGTGCAGGGCTCACGAGTCCCAAATACAACCATAGTATCAAAAACTCAATAGGATAGAAGAAGAAGAAGAAATAGTAGTAGTAGTAGTACTTACGTTTCTATATTGGTGAGTCTGATAATAGACGCGACTTGTAGCCCCAAAACAGTTGGTATGGCTGTAGGTAAAATGGCTGTTGAAAGCGTGTTAAAAAGTTATAAGCAAATTTATATTTAGTGTATTTAAATGAAAGTGAAATAAACAAATGTTACTTATAGCAAGAAATGGCTTTGGATGATGCTCAGTGGCCATGTATTGAATGTCGTATAAAGGAGGAGGTAACTTAGTTTTTACTTGCACACCGGCGTTTTGATTAACGGCGTTTGGTTAATATGTATTAGCCGCTTTAAAATATAGATTCATAAAGGGTTGTTGATAGACCTTAATTTAGTATGTGCTCAATTGTATAACAACTACCGGAAAGCTAACATAATTTATGACATAATGTTATTACTTTAGTGTTGACCATTGAAGAGGGGTTGATTAAAAGTGCAGAACAAGTCCCAACAGTACATTGTTTATGAATTAAAAGAGAATTTCATAGCATTTCTCATCTATGTACATATGTAATATAATGTTAAGCGAACAAACAGTTATACAACGTACTTTGTGTATAGTTTTACATTGTTCTTAATCTAAAAAATAAATTGTGATGTGCTCCATTCACATGACTTTCTCTACATCTCTGCAACACATTATTGTTAATGAGCCTGTTTTTTTACTTAATGCTAAAACATTAGTAGAAACAATGTTACTTAGTTCCTTTATAAATAGAAAGAAAATAAGGGAATACACTAGGCCAAACCGACAGTCAAATGTTTTAAAATGTGGTTGCTATGGGATTGAAATCCGTTTCTTTGTATGACAAGTTCCCGTATGAGAAAAGTAAGTATTTTAAAACTGAAATCAATAACAAGGAATATCTCGAAAACAACCAACTCCACGAAAAAAAAATAGGGTGATTATTTACAAGTTGGGCCGCTAACTCTCTCCGCTGCGACTTATGCCAGTTTTGCACTCTAACGGGACCGGTGTAGTTAGAGAGGGATTATGGGTGGGGAGATGCTTTAAAAAACTAATATATCCATTGCGCTGTTAGGAGTTGTTGGAAATATTGATAATGAGGTATTACTAGGATATAAAATTAGAAACATAAATTTATATACACACACTAACCTAAACGGATTGGAACCTAACCTCGCGCTAAATTTGAAATTCACAGACTTTGAAATTGTCATCATAAATACAGAGTCAATCAATCACACTTAGTTTCATTCGATTTTAGAGTGGCCGAAGTTCTGCATAATAAAATTCACTGAACAGCTGTATCTGCGTGAAACATACTCGTCATACATCAGCACAGCGTCTAGCGACATATGCCGGTGTTGCATTCCACAAAACTGTTCGCCTGCCGCCGACAATGAAACTCAGGTTTTAGGCACTTTAGTGTAGTATTATATATTTACATTGCAAAAGTACTAGAAGACTTCTGTATTTATATTCTACTCCTTCTAGGCAGCATGCTTCATAAATATTCACAAAAAGGATTGCTACGCGCACATAATAAATTAGCGTTTAACTTAATTATGGAGCTTTTCCGATAAAAAAAATTGGTGAAAACCTAACAAGTATAAACCAAACTATCAGTCAAACCACAATTTGTTTAATTTCTAGAGGAGCCCAAGTTCTCTATAATTACCAAAAATGGCATAAATTGTGAGTTTTATTGTGATCTTAATTTTTTTGTTGGTAAGTTTTTGTCTATCTCTTACGGTTTACCAGTGATCCAAAATGTAATGAAAATCATACAGAATAAAGTAGTCTTTAGAGCCTTTGACCAGAAAATTCAAGATATGCATTTTATTTGGCATGTTAATGTCTTAAACTTCAAAGATTTTAATCAGAATCATTAGCCATTTTTAAGAAAATCAACATTTTTAAAATTTTTTCCATGTAAAGAGTAGTTTGGCGAGAGGGGATTTTATTGAAAATCTTTGTGCCTCATCCTTGGAAATTAAAGTTAAATACCACGTTTGGTATTTAACACACTCTTCGTTTTTGAGCTATGTTGTTCACACACACACACACACACATAGACACACACACACACAGACATTTTTTCAAAAATGCTGTTTTTTTTTGACTCAGAGGGTCCTAAAAGCTATATATCTGGTGAAATCTCTGTGTCAAATTTTTGGGTGCAAAACAATATCTTCTCAATACACCATATACATAGTATGTGTAGAGAAAATACTAATTAGAGTTGCATAGTTTTAATATGCTGGAGTGACACACCTAAATAAGTCTGGGTAAACTGCTTTATTTGGCACAAAATTAAGTGCTAGTCAGTGTTTTAGGGCCTAAGCCACAAGGCTTAACCGACGGAGTTTCTCAAGTCTGTTTTTGGTATTTTCTTGGATTATGTACTTCAATTTGAAACTGCTCTGGAAATAAAATGTTGTTCTTTATATATCACTCAAGTGCCAAAATTAAGAACCCTATAAAATATATTGTAAAAGACTTAAAAGAATAATAATTATTCAAGCAAAATGTGTTAGTTACTAGCAATTAATGAATGCCATTGTAAAATTGAAACAATGCAAAATGTAATAAAAAAAATCTGGTGTGTTCCATTCGCATGACTTTTTCAACAAATTTTTGTTAAAATTTCTAATGCTTCTTATTTACTTCATGCTAATCAAGAAACAATTAGCAGAAATAGTTCTTATTACTTGCTTCCTTGTAAGTAGAAGCGAAATATGGGAGTACCATAGGTTAAAGAGATAGACAAAAGCTGGTTGCTATGTAAATGAAGTTCCTTTGTATGTATGGCCAGGAGTTGACAAATTCCTGTGTGAGAAAAGTAAAAGTTTTTCAAAGCTAAATCCAAAATCAAGGAATATCTCAAAAACGATCAACTCCACAAAAAAAAAAGTGTGTAACATAAATTGTGTGTTTTACTTGCTCTAAACTTTATACATGGTAAGTTTTTGTCCATCTTTTATGGTTTAGAAGTTATGCAAAATTCTTTAAAATTCATCCAGAATAAAATAGTCATCAGAGGCTATTCCCAGAAAATTCAAGATATACATTTTATTTGTCAGGTAATATCTTCAATATACAATAATTTAATCAAAATTGTTAGAACCATTTTAGAGAATATAAAAATTTTCAAAAAAAGTTTCATGTAAAGGATAGTCGGGGAGGGGGGGATTTTCTTGAAAATCTTCGTGTTGCATCCTTGGAAGATACCAACTTAAGTAGCAAGTTTGGTATTTAATAGTCTTTTCGTTTAGAGCTGTCGCCCCCACCCACACACACACACACACATACACACATCTTGGTATCAAATTTTTGGGTGCATTACAATACCTTCTCTATACACTATGTACATAGTATGTGTAGAGAAAGTAAAAATATTTTTAGAAAAAGTCTGTGTGTCTGTTAACATATGTAACTCAAAAACAAAAGTTGGTAAAATACCAATTTAAAGTATTTTTGGTATTTAAGCTTAGTAGTTTCCAAGGATGCAACACAAAGATTTTGAGGAAAATTCCCCTACCTCAAACTATCCTTTACGCGGAAAAAAAAATTGATTTTCTTAAAATGATTTTTAATGATTATGATTAAAATATAGTGTAATATAGATATTAACATGATAAATAAAATGTATAGGGCAATTCCATGTAAAGTAGCACAAAAGTAATAAAAAAAATTCTCATCCTGAAAGTCTTCATGCTGGGATATTTCAAATAAACATTCCAGTTTATGAAAACAAGAATTTTATGTTTGTGCTGCCATCTATTTACAAGGAAACTATAAATTAAAGATGGCTGACAGCTTGCACCTGTGAGTTAGCTTGTTTGCAGAACATCACACACTTAGTGAATGAGGAAAATAACAGTAGGTTTAAATTTCTTACTAGTTTCTTTAAGCCGATATTTCTGACTTTGAAGTAAACATACACATTAACCTATAACTATGACCATATTATAGATTTATTGCATAAATGAGATGATTAGTTATATTAGCATATTTTATGTTTTTATTAAAATGTTAACAAACTTAGTGTACTTGAGTAAGTACACAATAATTTCCAATGGTAGATCTACCCTTATGCATGATGTTTTAAATTATTTTAAAAGTCTGGTATTTATTAGAAAGACTGCATGAAACAACAGTATTTGAAGCAAAAGAAAAATTGCTATGCCAACTTCCTAATCTGCTTCGATACTGCTATATTGTAAATTTTCAGCTCCAGCAAATTCGTTATGTGAAGCAAACTTGCAGCATAAATGGTGCTGTGTTGCAAGAAGATTTTGCAAAAAATTTTGCTCTTCCACAACAAAATGAAATAATGTCGGCTGATTGAATTTTTGAAGGAGTGACAATATTCACTTCAATCATTTCATTTAATGACGTCACTGTACTATATGCTCTCATAAGTAATGAACTTTGGCATGATAAATATTCAATTTTTTTCCTTTAATAAGGCTTTATTAGATCATGCTGGCAGAACAGGGAAGGTTGTTTCTGTGCTTCATATTTTCTCCAATGATGCTGATAAACAGTTCAAAAATAGGTACATCTTGTCTCGGTTTGTATTAGCACCTAAAATGCTACATAGAAATTTGACTGACTTGGACAACAACAGCACATGGAAAAGGTCCCATTGATGATATTGCTAAAGCAATCAGTATAGTGTTGCATATTGCAGGGAAATACAGTAATCAGTTGTGCAAAGGAGTTTTATGCTTGCCCAAGCATCTGTGTATCTATCATCTGATGATATGTCTTGTGATAGAAAATTGTTGTCTAAGAATTGGGATGCAACACGGCCAAAGCCTATTCCAAATCTTCACTAGATACAATACATCAAGGCACATAATCCTGAGACAGTTGTTGTCATTGCAGTTAGACCCTTAATAGAAAACACAATACCATTTTCAGAGGTGGAAATGTTTGATCAATCAAATTCAGAAGTGCTCAAAAAGGAAATTCTCGACAAAGAAACAAAATCGGCAACCAAGATTCAAGAGTTTCAAAAACTGTTGTAAAATATGGAGACGAAAAATATCCAGGTATTATCACAGAAATTAATTATGAAATGGCTGAGAAACCAAAAGAAGTGAAAGTGAATATTATGCATAAATGTTTAAACGGATTCTTGTGGCCAAACACAAAAGATGAAATTTGGTACCATTTCCTGTGAATAATAGGGAACATATTCTTTCAAGGATTTTGTTTAACTTCTTGTGATTCATGATAAACCATTCATCATAACTATCATATAGCTAGTACAGAGATCAGAACTGTTTCATCAGTTACCATGAAATACTTTTTTACCTATGCTTTGTAATGATTTTCTTTTTCATAAATATTGAATATCTTATACTACAAATATCTTTAATAAAAATAAAAATTAGTACTCTGATGACTATCACAACTTCAGAGAATTTACTTGTTTACTTCGCCATCAGCTTACATGCTGTCCTTTTGATGTTACGTCAGTTACCAAAATATATTTGCATCTATCTTAAGAAAATTGCGCATATTATGCTTCTTTCCTTCAATTAATTCAGTATTTTTATCTTTATGGAGCAATGAGATTGAACATTGGATAAGTTTTATTGTATTCCCAGAGCAGAAGAAAATTTATTGGAAAATGTTTCCAGATGTTATGTCAGTTACCATAGAATTGCGCTATATCTAGAGGTTTCTGAGAATAGTCTCTGAAGACATTTTCATTCTGGATGAATTTTGGTAATTTTGCATAACTGGTAAATCATAAGAGATAAACAAAAACTTACTATACAAAAATGTAGATCCTGTTAAAACACGTAATTTATGTCACATATGCTTTTCGGTAGAGTTGACAATTTCCGAGATACTTTTTGTTATTGGTTTCAGTTTTAAAATACTTAAAACTTTTCTCATACTGGAATTTGTCAACTACTGTCAGTGCAAAGAGATGAATTTCGATCACATAGCATAGAAAAACTTTTACTATCACTTTAGCCTAATGTACTGTCTTATTTTGCTTATACTACAAATAATAAAATAATTTCTGCTAATATTTATCTCAAAGTAAATTGAAGAATAAGCTTTTTAAGAATAATTTGTTACATAGATGTAGACAAAGTCATGTGAATGGAACACATCAGATTTTTAATATATATATAAATGTCTTGCCATATAAAACTAGCAGTATGTTAAAAGCTGTGCTGTCATTCTCCGTGGTAACATGCTAATCTCTATTTCCCAAGGGCACAAGCCTGAACGGCAATGGATTTTTACCTTCTCTACACATACTATGTACATAGTGTATAGAGAAGGTATTGTAATGCACCCAAAAATTTGATACCGAAATATATATATATATATTAAAATAAGAACTGAAGCTTTCCTGGCGACGTGTTAATTCAAAATCTTCTCGGGCTTCTAGCCAGGTAAAAACTTGACTTGACACCATATCTTATATATATATATATATATTTATTTTGAGGCCCTCTGAGCCCAGAAAAAGGTGTGTGTGCGCACACGCATGTGCATGCAAAAACAAAGTCTGTTAAATACCAAACTTAGTACTTAAGTTGAGTATCATCCAAGGATGCACCACGATTTTCAAGAAATCCCTCCACCCCAACTACCTTTTGCATGGAATGTTTTTTGAAAATTTTGATTTTCTCAAAAATGGCTGAAATAATTTTGATTAAAATACTTTATGGTTAAGATATTTTTATGACAAACGAAATTAATATTTTGAATTTTCTGGAAATAGCCCCTGAAGATATCTTCATCCTGGATGACTTTTGAATAACTGGCAAACCATAAGTGATATACAAAAAGCTAGTACACAAAAAATGTAGATCTCATTAAAAACACAATTTAAGTCATATACATTTTTTGTGGAGTTAATGTTTTTGAGATATATCAGATTATTTGTTTCAATTTTAAGCCACTTAAACTTTTCTCAAACTGGAGACATCTTTGTTCTCGTTTCTTGTTTGTTTAGTCCTGGCAAGCAGAGAGGTTGGAATTGCATTTGTTTCACATAGCGACCACCTTTTAAAGGACATGACTATCGCTTTAACCTGTGCATTTTCTTATTTCCGTTGTGGTTACAAGCTAGTAAAAAGACTAATTTTGCTAATGTTTATATTGACTAGCATGATTTAGATAAAAAAATATTTTGAATAAAAGGTTTGTTTGTCGAGCAGTTAGAGAACTTCACGTGAGAAGAACACATTGGATTTTTTCCCTTCTACTTACAAGGAATCAAGTAATAAGGACAATTTCTGCTAATGTTTATGCCATAGTTAGAAGAATAAGCTTTTTAACAATAATTTGTTACAGAGAAGTAGAGAAAATCATGTGAATGGAACACATCAGATTTTTTTCAGAAGTAAAAATCCTTAGCATGGTTCCCTTTTGAAGGGAAGTAAAGCCAGTGGTATCTTACCGTACATTTACAGCATGTAAAAGAAGCTCAAGTCTGTTAATGAGATCTCTGAGCAAAGTTAAGCATGCTGAAAATCACAGAGTTAAAAGAGCTCTGTGAATGCCACCACTATACTTTTATCACATCAGCAAGCGAGGTTCAGCAAATAATGTGCTTGATTTATTTGAGTAAGTAATTAGTGATGGCCACTTTTTTATTTAGACAACCATCTGCTACATGTGACCTACAACAATTTTACAATAACCAGTGTTTTACTTACTTTACAAGCACACATACATCTTCCATTATCATTCCTTTATTTTATTACTCCAAATAGGTGTTGTCCAAAACAAATATGCTCTAAAGCAGTTGTTCTGTGAGCCATTTTCAACCCTTGCAGTTCTTGATATTTCTACATTTTCTCTTCTCTTACATAATGAACATTCACCTTACATTACCTATTTCTTTGCCTTTAATCTCTATATTCCAGTGCTTAACACACAATTCCCTCTTGTTCTTTTTTACTTTAACCATATATTTTCTTTTTCAAAACATGTTTCATTGAAGTTTCACATTTACATTCACATTTAAGTCAGCTCAAGTAAATTTGTTCATTAAATAATTCTTGTATTTCCATATTTCCAAATGTTTACTTGCATCCCTTAACCTGTCATTTGTTACTATATGAGCATGTTGTTCACACTTCTGAATTTCTTCTTTTTTTACTGATAAAATCTTACTGCTCAATCTAGCTGACTTTTCATGTAAAGAGAGGTTTGTGGTGGGGGAATTTCTTGAAAATCTTTGTGTTGCATCCTTGGAAGATACATAAGATAAATACCAAATGAAGGTAAGAGGAAACTTCCAATTGCCCTCCTTTTCTTATTCTAGCTTTTTGCCACTTTTTCCTAAAAATCTTGTGTTCCTTCACATGACTTTCTCTATCTCTCTGGAACAAATTGTTATTACTCTTAAACAGCTTATTCTTCTATCTACTTTGTGCCAATCAAGATAAACATTCGCAGAAATGTTTTTGCTACTTAGTTCCTTATAAGGGAAGGAAAATAAAGGAGCATACTAGGATAAAGCAATAGTTAAATCTTTTAAAAACTGATTGCTATCTGATTGAAATTTGGTTCTTTTGCATGTCCTGGAATTGACAAATGAGAAAAGTTGAACCACTTAAAAATTGAAACCAATAACAAATAATATGTCAGAAATGGTTAGCTCAAAAAAAAAAAAAAAAAAAAAAAGTATGACAAATTGTGTTTTAAACTAAAGGCTGATACAAAACGTTTATTGACACCATATTTAGCTCATCATCTGGAAGGAAACACTTCCAGTTTGCATCATTCTCAAGCCAGTGACAGAGCAGAAACTTTTAACCGATGTGGGAATTGCATTTGGTCATGTCCTTTGCTGTCGTGTAAGTCACAAAATGCAAAAACATACCATAGTGTAAATTTTATTGCAAATGTAAATTCTCAAAAAGTGAATATATTAGGTAGTTTTAATTTTTAAATGAAAATAATGAATATATTAGGTAGTTTTAATTTTTAAATGAAAATAATAAATATTGATTAAAGATGAATGCAGTAAAATATTACAGAATTTGAATAAAAACCACCGTAAAGTAAATAACAATAAACAAATCATTAAATCATTGAAAGAAAAATATGTAATCTATACTAAAGCCAATACAGTTAATAGCATTGTAATTGTAGATAAAATTGATTACATTAACAGAATGGAACTTTCACTTCAAAATGAAGATTTTAAAAGAATTGATAACCCATTAAAATCGTGCATTTCAACTTTTAATAAAACTCCAACTAGAATGCCACTGCTTATTTGTCGTCCCTTAGGAAGTAAGTACATCCTAAAATTTTGAAATTGATAATATTTTAGTTGTTCTAATGTTGCTTCTTGAATTGTAAATGTATCAATGTTATGTTCATATATAATTTTACTTAGCTCATGTTTCTTCATTTGTGGTAGACATCCTGTATTCCATTGTAAAATTTTTAATTTGTCATTCATATTTTGTTGTTGACCTTGGAAAAAGGTCCCTGGCTGGAAATCCGAATGGGGGACTGTTTTACTTCAGGAATGTTTCTTTTTCCAATGGGACATCATTTTATCAGGAATGCTTTTATTTAACTTTTTGTAACCGTTTAAAATTCGGCACCATAAATGGGAGTTAAATCACCTAAGTAAAGAAAGGTATGGATAGGAAAGAAAATGAAATGATCCCCTAGGCCTCAAATACTCTTAATACCATCGGGGTCGAAGAAAACAAGAGTTGAGTCAAATAAGACTGAATAGGAAAGGTAAAAGAGGGGATCTGAAATGTGGAAAGGAAAAAATATCAGTCCAGGTCAATAACTCACCAAGCTGACCAGTGCTTATTGGTGAGCAGCTCTTCCCTTTAGTTCATCACAATTTTGTTTAGATTGGTTCCTTTAAGTCTTCAAAATATAGAAGCAATTAAAGGGTCTCCTTTCTATTATAAGAAAATTGATATGTGATTACCAACAGTTGCACCGCGTGAAGGTGAGGGATCGGACATTAGGCTTTTGTCCAGGTCGGTTCCTTTACGCCTTCAATTAATTATTAAAGGAATTAAAGGGTCTCCTCCCTGTTAGTAACAAAAGTCCTTCCGCAGCCAATAATAAAAACCAATAAATTCAAATACAATCATAATTGGAGATTTCAATGCCCATTCAAGACTATGGGGATATGTCAAACCAAACAATTCTGGAAAGATCATAGAAGACCCTAAATTCAACAACTACAGAAGTTGTTTACCACAAAGAAGATCCACCAACCTTTATCCACTATTCTGGGGCTGGTACCAACCCTGACCTACTTTTAGTATCCTCAGATTTATACTCAACTTCCAAACAAACCATAGAAGATCCAGGCTCAGGACACAGAACTATAATTGCCACTATTCAACTTTAAAATAAAAATTTAAGTACTATAAACCAGAAACCTAGATGGAACTTTAAAAAAGTAAACTGGAAAGATTTTACAAATGAATTAGAAACCAAATTTGAAACACTAGTAGACGAATCAACAAAATCATATAAAATAAACAAAGATCTATGTGATACAATTTTGAAAATAGCAAAAAATTACATACCAAGAGGATTTACTAAAAACTATAAACCGTTTTGGAACACACAACTAGACAAAATGAAAAAAGAAAGAGACCAGACTAGAATCACAGCAGAAAAATCTAAAGATCCAAAAGAATTACAAAATTGGAGAAAATTAAGTGCTCAATTCAAAAAAGAAATTAACAACACCAAAAGAGAACATTTCAATAATTTTCTACAGAACATGGACTATAGAAAAGATGCGCAAAAAGCCTACAGATTCATACATAGCATTCAAAATAAGAAGGACAATAAAAAAATAACATTTATTTATAATAATAAAATAATTACAGATGACAATGAAATAGCTAAATTTAATACTACGCTAATACCTATAAATTAACTGCAAATACCAAAAAAGAACAAAAAATATTAAAGAAAAACATTAAAGAATACATAAAATCAACAACTAAACTTAAAGATAATATATTTAATCAGGAACTCAATATTAAAGAATGGAACATTGCAATTAATAACTTAGAATTGAAAAAATCTCCAGGACCTGATAATATACATACAGAATTTGTCAAACATCTCGGAAAAAAAGCAAAATTGAGACTCCTAAATCTCTATAATTTATCATGGAATACAAAAGTACCAGATGAATGAAAGAAATCAATAATACCTATTTTGAAATCAAACAAACCAGCAGAAAATTTTTCAAGTTATTGTCCAATAGCACTTACCAACATATTAGCAAAAATCATGGGAAAAATGGTTTCCCACTTTATAAATTGGTTTCTATAAAAAATAACTTAATTTCAACTAAACAAGCAGGATTTAGAAAACACCATTCAACAAAAGAACAGATTTTAAATCTTAGTCAAGACATTAAAAATGCATTAAATAAAAAAGAAGACAGTCGAGCAATATTTATTGGCTTTCAAGGAGCATATGGTTGTATTTGGAGATACAAACTACTTGATAAACTTAAAATTCTAGGAATCCAAAAGAAAATGTTACATTGGATCAGTGAATTCATTATTAAACGCTTTATTGCTATCAAATATGATGATAAATTATCAAAATATCAACAGACACACACAGCAGTACCTCCTTAGAACTACACTCTTTAATACTTGTATCAATGATCTTCCATATCAATTACAAAAAAGAGAATAAAAAATCTTAATGTTTGCAGATGATAGTCTTATGGAATTCTAAACCAAAAAATCAAAATCAACAATTAATAAATATAGCACAACAATCCTTGACAACATTACAGAATTTGACATCTAATAATTTAATGAAAATTAATACACAGAAAACAAATTGTCAACTATTTACACTAAGGAAGAAACCAATAAATATTTCCCTTCAACTAAATGGGAAAACTCTCACAGAAACATGTGAAACCAAATATTTAGGTATTGTTTTTGATAGAAAATAACATGGAAATAACACATTGATAATATAACCAAAAAAGTGGGTAAAAATTACCACTATTAGAAAGACTGGCAGGCAAAAATTGGGGAAGCTTTACACAAACTTTAAACACTTTTTACAAGATGTATATTAAACCAACTTTTAAATATCGTGAAGAGATACTAATAACTGCAAATATAGAAAAACTTAATATACTACAAAATCAAATTCTTTTGCCAACTGGAGCTGTTAAAACTACCCCAGACAAATAATCCAAGACTTGAACTTGACATTGAACAAGCAGTCATCTTATAATATGAAAATTTAACCAAAGTACCTTATATGATTGGGAAAAAAAAACACACACACAAGTAAACCTAAAAACTCAACAAAGTTTCCTTAATAAAATCAAAGAAGTCAAACATAGATTAAAACTTCCTTACTTACAAGAAAACATACAAACAAATATTAACCTGTTAGAACTATTTGATATTGAACACTATCTACACTTAGCTGAAGAATTTACAAAATCTGAAACCTCTTCTTGTGTTCTGAAACAAATGACACTAGAAATAATAAATTTAAGATACCCTACCAATGAATGGCTACATGTTTACACTGATGGTTCCAGCTTAGCAAATAACAGTGGTACTGGCGCAGGTACAGTCTTCTCTTTCTACAAAAGACCAGTAGCGGCTGATGACTTAAATGACAGGGGGTTCACCACTTTTACTGCTTAATGAAGTTTACCTTTCCAAATAATTTGACTTTCTAAATTATTTAAAATATATCTATGATTCTAAAATTACCTTAAAATGATCCTGAAGACGTTGATGGGTTTGAATCTCCTGTAGAGGTATGTTTATAGAGAAAATCCATCCTCCTCTCCTTTTTCGTGGCGAATCTGTCGTTGAATTGTGGATCATTTCCTTTTCAATGGATAACATGGCAAGAGCAGACAACCTATCTTCAGCCATGGTGCTTCTAAGAAACGTTTTTATCCGCTCATTGGGACAGTAGCTACCAATTTCAGCAATTTGATAACGTCTCCAAAGGGTTCTTGAAGGCTATTTTCAATTAAAAACTTCAGAGGTGCTACTGAACTTTTCATTTCCTGAAAATCATCTCGAAAATAAATGACCTGTAGTTCAGTTTTTAACTTAGGTTTATTTAAAAATGGATAAGACTGCACAACAGCAGAAAGCATTTTTTCAGGAAATTTATTCTTCAGTGAAGGGAAGAAGTGCTGGTCAAGTAAATTAGAGGCCAATAAGTGGCTGGAGAATTCAAACCTTTGTTTGCTCTGCTGAATTATTATGTCACATACTTCTTTAGCTGCTACATTCCTTGTTATGTACACGTCCTCGCATCTTCTTTTTGCTACATTTGGTTCTTCCTTGATTATGATATTATCAACATTGTCTCTAATTTTTGAAATTTCATATTCGAATGCTGCTATTGCTTGCTTTATTGATACAGGATCAGTGGTGCGCTTTTGTAATTGGCTGTACAAGATATCCACGTGGGGCATTAGTTTATAAAATACCTCTAACCAAAAGGAAAATGTTAGCTGTTGCAGTTTCAACCTTAGACCATAGGCTTGATTGACAGTTGTCGTTTGGTTGCTGGTGTCTTCAATTTGTTGGAGACATTCCAGAATGTCCTCTTTATTTTCATGAATTGTAAGAACGGTTCTGGATTTAAAGTTCCATCTTGTGGCTGATCCCTGAGGGACTCTTCGCTTCACAATTGCATCTAGAACAGCCACTCTTTGAGGTGAATGAGAGAAGAACATTGGCACTTCTGCAATAGCATTGAAAAACAGTTTTACATGTTTACTTTGACTGGTAGTTTGGGCAAGAATTAAGTTCAATTGGTGAGCATAACAATGTACATAATACGCGAAATGATACTCTTCTCTTACGATTGTTTGCACCCCTCACCATCATAACTTTGAGATATTACTTTCTCTTTCTTTTCTTGTACAACATCGGCAAGGA
This sequence comes from Hymenopus coronatus, assembly GCA_030762935.1. NCBI lineage: Eukaryota > Metazoa > Arthropoda > Insecta > Mantodea > Hymenopodidae > Hymenopus > Hymenopus coronatus. The sequence continues at coordinate 86,580,593 of CM060887.1, forward strand.
CATTTTTAATGCAAGCTGCTAGGGAGGAAGCGTCATTACCAGGTGGATTTAAAAATGTCCAAAATCTTTCAACAGGCTCTCCAGTAGATAACAGGTAACGAAATACTATAATCAATTGAAATTTAGAAGATACATCAGATGTTTCATCTGCTATCACAGACACAAAGTCTGCCTTTGCTATTTCAGCATTAATTTCCTCACGACACACATGTAACATACATTCTAATAAATCATTTTGTACATCCTTGGATGTACCCTTAAAGACTATAGCATTGCTCATGTGCTCTTTTACAACTGCATCTAAAGCTGAAGTAAAATTTATTAGCCCTCTGAATATTCCAGGATTGTTAGATTCTGTTGTTTCATCTTGTCCACGTTAGGCAATTTCAAACTCACCGCTGAACTTAATACAATCAATTATTTTGGAAAGAACATAGCGATTTTTCCTTACGTTGTCATTGTGTCTTTCTATGCTCTGTCTAAAAGCCGAGCTAAGTTGCCGCCTAATTTCCGTTTTTCCAAGGACTGATAAATCTAAATAAGCATTCCTATGTGCAATAGATTCCTCGTGCTTTTTAATTTTCTGTGTTAGATGGCTTTGATCTGACACACCAAGGTATGTCCAGTTTGTATCTTTGCCCTTAGCAAACAGTAAGCATGGAAAAACAAAATAGCTTATTTGCAGTAATGCAACTGCAAATCCAACTATTTCTTTTGTATATATTTACATTGAAAGACCTGCAAAATGTCTTACCTCGGCTGGTTTGCACTTGTTTTAATTTGAGCTGAGGTATTCACCTGCCAAGCTAGTTAACTTTACACTTCTCTTCCAAGCTTAAAGCTGTGAAGTTTGTTTTTAAAAGGTATTGAACGCTGTTCATTCTTCTTTGAAAACAAACACGAACAGATGAATATGCATATGAACACCAAAGCACAAGTATATAACCAAATGCACTGTTACATATGTAAATTATTCAGTAAACAACTATTACAATGAAACACGTGCTATTTGTTGCAGTCCTGTAGCTCTTCATTTTGGATTAATTTGTGCGTTTCCGCCAGAGCCGACTCGCAGCAGTGCTGGTCATCACTCCAGCTCAAATCCAATATTGTTAGTGACGTTTCCCCTTACGCCTCTCCACCGAAGAAGCACCAGCAAACTTTTTCTCGGAGGTTCAGAAGAGAGATTGAACCTGGGCAGCGCGTTGGAACGTATATGGCTATTGCAAAGACTTGAAAGATTTTCATTCGATAAAATAGTTTGAAAATACAAATAAAATGAATAATACGAGAAAGGATAAATATGTAAATTATAAATTTATGTATTTTAAAATGCAAATTTTTTTCCGGGGGTTCACTGAACCGCTGAACACATAGGACGTGCTGCCCCTGCAAAAGATTAAGTTTAAATACCTCAAATTTTGATGGAGAGATTTCTGCAATACTTCAGAGCTTACAAAGTCTTCTTTAAGTGAAAACTATTCCAAATAAAGAAAAGCTAATTTTAAAAGTTAGTAATCCAATTTTACCCAGAATTTATGCTCTTCCCAAAATTCATAAACCTGGAAATTTTAGATCTGTTGTGAATTGCATAAATTCACGTATTTCAACCTAGCTAAGTGGTTAAATAAATATTCAAATTTTCAGTAATTTTGAAAAAATTCAGCTAGTTTTCAGATAATAGCAGAGATCAGCCATACTATATTGTATGCTTCATAAATTTGTTTCTTTCAGTGTAACGGCTTTGTTTCCAAGCATTTCTAGAGAACAATTTTTGGCATTTAAAAAAATGGTGAAGTTCTATAGAATTGAATGAAGGTTGAATGATTTTGTTAATCTTAGTAATATTTGTTTGAGGCAACATTTTTTCAGTTTTAACAACAAATTCTATCAACAAACTTCTGGTTTAGTAATGGGTAGTCGACTTTCACCTTTTCTTGCTGATCTTTTCATGAGCCATTTTGAAATACAGGTCACTAATAAAACAGGTCATTTTTAAAACTTGCTAGGGTAAGGTGGTACAATTGGGATGTAGGCACAATTTCAATCAACATAAGGTTTATGGCCATTTTTAGTATTGTAATGTTGGTAGCACTTGCTATGCTATGGTATTGCAATGCTAAAGGTCTCTGCACCTCCTGCTATCTTTTCCACGAATACATCTGTTTGTGCTGAATAGAAATAAATTTTTTCTTGTTAAATGAGTTACTTAGTTTTATACGCTTTTATAAAATTTCCTGATTTCTATATCCCTGCAAATGCTATACTAGTAAGGTTAAAGACTTGCATTTGTTCCTGTGTGTTCTTATACAGCCATAGGGAAAGACTACGTGGTATGTGCTGCCATCTCTTTCTATAGTTCGTTGATATTTATTTGTGATTTCACTCCTATAATCCAGTAGAAAAGTGGTACAATTTTGATCATTGCAGCTGTTTAATTAGTCATTTATTTTTATAATTATTTTAGTTACCATAGAATATTATAAACCATTACTGCAGATAGGATATTCAGTTTCTTTTCTTCTTTTCCTACTACCTAAAGTAAATATTTGCAAATTTGCATTAAATGTTAAAGGAATATGATTTGTTAAACAGATATATACTTTTTGATTGAAGAGTGTATATCTTCAAAATAAGTAATTGAAGAACACACCAAACTCATAATACCAGTATCCAATAAAATTTCTCTGCACCATTTTGTCAAGGCCATTTTGCTAATTCCAGAGAGAAAAAAGTGTCGCATCAGAAAAAGAAAACGCTGATATCGATTTGGCTCACTTCCAATGGAAACCTGGAAAAAGTCTGCAGCAAAAGATGCATTTTTCAACAGGTAACAAAGAAAAATAAACAAAAGCAACAAGAACAACAAATGATGTAATGATGAGAGAGGTATTAAAAGCATTATAGCACCAGCAAACAACAAAGAAGATTCTGGATTTGTTTATGAAATTATTTCACTGTGAAATCAATGGGGAAAATGCATGGGTTTGTTGCCAAAAATGTAATTTTTGGTAGTGTTGGGAAAGAGTGCTTTTGTGTGGAAGGTATCAGTGATTAGAATTGTGCCAAGAAGTGAACACATTTGTAGATAACATTGTACAATTTTTGATCAGTTTTACTAAATTCTATAACCTTCTCTTGTTTTTAAACAAACACTTTTCAAGGTTTAATAACTGTAATTACTCATTAAGCTTCAAACAACAAGTACCATGGTTGAAATTATTCCTTTCCTGAATTTTTTCTGATTACAATAGAATTTTTCCAAAATAATTGAAATTGTACCACCCTACTCTTAGATATGTTATGGTATATTTGATATTGTTCCTGATAAACATGTAAATGAATCTTCAAAGCTTTTAAATTTATAAGATAAGGATAAAATTTACATTGCAAATTGAAAGTGAGGTCTATCTCCCTTTCCTGGATTTAAAAATAATGAAAAATAACAATAAATTGAATTTTGGAATATATAGAAAACAAAGTCATAACTAGTACTTAAAAAATAATGGCTTTAACCCTTTTTCTCATAAATTTGCTACTTTTAATAACTTCATTTATAAGTTACTTTACTCAATAAAGATGAATTCAATAAAGAATATAAACATATTATCAATACTGCTTTAATTAATGGTTTTAATAGTGATTTTATAAATAAAAAACCCTCATGTGTTCTATTCACTTAACTTTCTCTAGCCGTTGCAAATATGAACTATTCTTGTTTTATGTAATCAAGATAAACATTAGCAGAATTGGTCGTATTGGTGACTTCATTGTAAGTAGAAGAGAAACAAGGGAATACGTTAGGCTGAAATGATAATCAAATCTTTAAAAAGCTGGTCACTGTGTGGAACAATCAGGTTTGGGTAACTGTGCAGGGTCCCATTTGAGAAAAGTTAAGTAGTTTAAAATTGAAAACAATAACGAGTAACTCAAAAGTGGTCAAGTCCAAAAGAAAAATATACATGACGTAAATTGTGTGTTTTAATGAGATCTACATGTTTTGTGCAGTAAGTATTTGTCTATCTCTTACAGTTTAACCATTATGCAAAATTCTGCAAAATTCATCCATAATAAATAGCATCTTCAGATGCTATACCCAGAAAATTCAAAATATACATTTTAATTGTGATGTAAATATCTTTAATATACATTATTTTAATCAAAATCGTTAATGCTATTTTTGATAAAAACAAAATTTAAAAAAAAAAATTCCATATAAAGGCTAGTTTGTGGTTCGGGAATTTTTTTGAAAATCTTTGTGTTGCATCCTTGGAAGATACTTAAGATAAATACCAAATTTGGTATTTAGTAACTTTTCATTTTTGAGCAATGCTGTCCACGACACACACATGGACCTTTTTCTAAAAATGCTTTTTTTGGACTCAGAGGACTTCAGAACATACATGACATTGAATTTTTGGGTGGAATACAATAATTATATTTAAAAACATTTATCACCCTTGGCCAAATAAAAAATTTTCAAACATTTTTGAAGAACATGGTATAATTTGGTTCCTCAAATACATTAGAATTTGTTGGGTTTTTTGAAAAAAGATGAAATTTCCAAAAATAAAAAATTTGGCAATTATCAATTATTTAATTTGTGACCCTGTTTACATTGATAAGACCAAACATCATTTGGAAACGAGAATTAAGGAGCACTTTAGAAATATTAAAAACAAACAGATTGATAAGTCAGCTGTGGCAGAACATTTTTGGAAATAAATCCAGATGTTAAATTATTAAAACACTTATATGGACCTATAGATTTAATGGTTTGGGAGAAAATATTATGCAATGAATTTTGATATACCACCAATTGATTCTCTCACCAAATTTGTTTTGATTCCAGCAATGCCTTAGAGTGCAATGCACTTAGTAGAAATAACCGTAACAATGTAAATAGCAATAACAAAGAGAAACTTTAATTTTACTGGTGATTTAAAACAGATAAGTTAAGAGTTATTGCAAATTATTAATTGTTATATTCAATTTGTTGTTTTGCTCATTCCTGAGGCGCAAATTCTTGGGTAAATGCGTAGTGTATTTGCATCGAAAATAAACCTAAAACTGAGATTTATGTTTTGAATATTCACACAGTAGCATATATTTTGGATTTTATTCAACATAAAACACATTTTCTGATGTTTTTTACTAAATAAATAATTTCAAATTTTCACATGAATTGCAAAAAAAAAAAAGCCATCTTAACTGTGAATGTTCGCTTACACAATTTGTTAAGTGGTGCAAGAACTGATATGTTAGCTATAGTATCCTTTCAGATGAAGGAAAATATAATGTAACTTGTTCAAGCATTCAATGCAATAACCACTACCCATGTGTGACCGCCTGGCCCGATATAGGAGTGGATAATTCTCATACCTTATGTGTGTGTGTTTTTTAAAATGGAATTTAAAAGAGTTTTCAATTTTAATGATAAAGTATTGTATTGTTAGCCTTGTGGGAAAGCTATTAAACAATCACAAATAACACATCAGGTGGTAACAAACTATGACAGCTGTTTCATCCTTAACAAAAATCAACCATAAGTGCCAAGTACTTCAGCAGAACCTTCCAAACTTTCACTGAATTAGGAGAATTTGTGCAGAACGTACATTGGTTTCATTTGACTTTCTTTTGAACCATAAGTAAAAATGTTATTTATCTCTTCTGGCTAGCTCTTTATGATATAACCATTTGGTTTTTAAGAACTTCTGTAATATTTTAAACAATGGCTCTATATTTTAAGTGCACCTATGGTTTTGAGCTTGAATAAATAAAGATTCCTTGCTTTTCTTGTAACAGAGAATTTAACATTTGTAAACAACCAATGTCAACACTTGATTGTAGAATGGAGCAAAATTATGAATTCTAATTTTTTGCACTTTTATGGATAATGATGATACTCATTGAGCATTATCAGAGATTATTTAATCTTAAGTCTATGGCAAAAAAACTAAATTCTTATTAAAAGATTAAATTGGTGAACTAGTGTATGAAAACAAGGACATTCATTAAATTTTCAAAGTAGGATCTACTTATAAAATACTGGCATGCACTGCTAAATACAGTTAACTGGTATACTTAATGAATTATTAGTCCCTGCAGTTCAGCAGTGTATCCTTGCTGCTGATATTAAACATAATGCAATTTATTACTAATTAATAATTTGTTATTTATCTGGTGCAGTAAAGCAATGAAGGTAGTGGTGATGTTTATTATTATTAATAATAATAATAATAATAATTATTTATCTACTTATCAATGTTGTTAAAGATCATGATTGCTCTGTTAGTGGCAGAAATTAAAGTAACAGCAATACTGCAGTGACAAAAGTTTTGGAAACTCCTCTTCAACACAGTGGGTTGCTACTGAGACATAGTATAATTTTATACATATAATCACAAACTCTCATACCTTATCACAGGGAAAGTGGAAGGAAAACAGGCTTGCAAAATATAGTGGTTGATTGTAAGGAAATTGAAAATTGGAGAAATTAATTAAAAGATTTTAAGTTCAAGACGGACAAAAGAACATTGTTGAACAGAATATTTATAAAGGAGACCAGGAGTGAGGCAGAATTTATTTAACACATTGAGGCCCAGGCATCTCTTTAGTTGAAGGGCCAAGAAACTCAGGATTGTTATGCTACTTTTAGTTATTTTTATGTACATCAATCAAATCTGCCCAAAATCTAAAAGTATGGTATTCAAGGATTTCTCAACAAGTAAGAAAATAGTCATAACTTCCATATTAATATTTTATTTTAAATTTACAAGTATCAAACATGAGTTTGAAAAAATCTGCGTAAAGCTGCTTACACTCCATTTATTGAAAGATCAAAAAACTTCCTCTGTTTCAGAATTTTCCAGAGCATCATTTTTATCCTAAACTTCAGCTTCAGTTCACAGAAACAGCATTTTAACATTTAAGAACACAAAACATAACAAACAGATCATCACCTTCAAGGAAAATGGCGCCGACTACCCGAGAGTAGCCAATATTACTAACGGTCCTAAATTTCCTAATAGTTAACTAAAGCAAAAACAGATGGTAGCACAAGATAACTAAATGATAACTGATATATGTTCTTTGCCGCATAGCTCAAGACCGACTTAAGGTCCTGGAATTGCATTAAAGATGTTAGAAAAACCTGCCCCAACTATGGGGGCTTGGGCTTCAATGTGTTATAGTTAAAAATGAGTGGCATGGCGAATAAATATTGTTTGTTGGAAAGGTAATCTACCCAATGAGTGGCCAGGGCCAATTTCAGCAGAAGGCAACTCTATAATTCTATACATTTCTTAGCACTAAATAAATAAGAATACATTTTAATATCATTCTTTGTTTTCTGTTTCAGCACTTCAAAACATATAGAGCAGAGTTGGAGTCACGCATACATGCATACAAAAAAAAATATTTACTTTCAGAGTAAGTATATTTGGTATTTTAATATTAATGAATTTGTTCCTCAGGACATAGCCCAAAGAATAAATTATAAGCAGTGCAATACTTGCATTACATGCAGAAGCATGTAATGCAAAAAAAAATTGTTTTTCTTGAAAATGCTTGTTTCCCAAAGTACTGTTATGAGCCATTATATTACTAAGGAGCATGCTTAATTTGTGTCGCCCTCCGTGGTGTAATGGCTACCATGCTGACTTCATATACCCAAGGTCGCGGGTTCAAACCTGGCGGAGGACGATGAATTTTTTTGGGTGTAAAAATCCTTAGCATGGCTTCCTTCGGAAGGGAAGTAAAGCTGTTGGTCCCATGTCGTAGATTTATGGCACATAAAAGAACCTCAAGTCTGATAGAGAGGCCTCTGAGCAAAATTAAGCGGTCTTTCACACCCAATTTAGAATGGGACACTGAGAACCACAGCTGTTAAAGAGCATCCATAAATAACACGCCATTTACATTTTTTTGCTTAAATTGAAAGTGCTTAAAACCTCTTGTTTTCTAAATTATAATTTTCTCAAGACTATTTCTTTTTTTAAAATTTTAACGCTGTCTTATGAAATAGGTAGAAAAAGAGCGTGTAAATGTATTTTATAGTTGCCAGGTCTTAAATTTTTCTTGTAAGTTGTAAACATTTTCAGTTGGCTTTACACTTAACATCTTAAATTTTGTTTCAACACAATTTCCCCCATTATTTTTTCAGGAAAAAAAATCATCTTAAAATAGGTGCAAAATACATTCAAATGTATATTAAAATTTACTCTCTACTATGAGGATGAGTGAAATGAATGCTGGAAATATTTTTTTACAGACCCTTTATTACAGACAGAGTTGAAACATGCACATTATTTTTCAATGTAGTCCCCATGCTTTTCGATTCATTTCCGCCACCAAGTCGGGAGGATATGGATATTTTGGGTGGAAAAATGTTTTGGCTGTGCATGTAGCCACTTGTGCACTGCCTGTTTCGCCTCTGTGTCAGTCGCAAACTTGTTACCACCTAAGGAGTCCGTTGGTACGGAAGTTGGAGGGCGCGAGGTCAGGGGAGTATGGAAGATGGAGGTACTCCAGATGCAAGTCTTTAATAGTCGTCAAGGTGAGCCTCATGAAGTTGTTCATTATCATGCTGGATGAGAACACCTGTTGAGAGGAGTCCGCAGTGCTTGGTGAGTATGGCAGGTTTCAGAATGTCACGCATCAATTCACTAAAAGTGGCACTGGTCATCACTTTGCTCTTTTCCATGTAATATGAGACCCTTGTGGTCCTAGAACGTCACTTTTTGTGCTGATTGCTGGCTGTGGTCGATGATGGTTGCTGCCATTCCATACTAGAGTGTTGATAGGTCTCTAGTTGATAGTGATGGACCCAGGGCTCGTCTCGAGTCACAATCCATTTCAAAAATGTGTCACCTTCAAGGTTCATGGTGGTACAGCAGCTCCTGGTAGACATCAACTCACCTTTCCTTCAGCTGATGAGGTATCCATCTTGTGGCCACTTTCCATCACTTTAAATCATCATGGACAATATGGTGAGCCGATATTGCCATCGATGGTAACCTGTCTTTCCAGCAGAATCATCTCCTCTGCCACTGCAATTGCCTCACCTGTCACAACAAGATGTGCTGCCAAACTTGTTGTGCCAGTGCTGAATTTTGTACATCATTGATACCCTTGAGTCTGCAATAAACATGCAACCCATACTGTGCCACAATGCATTGATGGATTTCTATTTGTTTTGTGCCTTCACTGTACAGGAAACGGATCACTCCATGTTGCTCTTCATCATTGTCCGTGGTGTAATGGTTACCATGCTAACTTCAAATACCTAAGGTTGTGGGTTCAAACCTGGCGGAGGACGATGGATTTTTTTAAAATCCTTAGCATGGCTTCCTTCGGAAGGGAAGTAAAGTTGTTGGTCCTGTGTCATAGATTTACGGCACGTAAAAGAACCTCAAGCCTGATAGAGAGGCCTCTGAGCAAAATTAAGCAATCTTTCACGCCCAGTATAGAATGGGACGCTGAGAACCACAGCAGTTACAAGCATCCAAAAATAACACGCCATTTATATTTATTATGTTGCTCTTCCTTGGTGCACTCCAACAGAGGGGCTGCCATATTGCGATGCTGGATCACATGGAGTTGCGGGACCAATACCAATTGATGGCAGGACAGTCCATGTAACAAGAGAGGTTTTAGATTTTCCATTGCAGTTTTCCAGTTTTGATTTGACTCACCCTCATATATTTGCATGTAAAGTATTACCAATTTAAATATTCAGAGGGAATTCAACTGGTTCAGAAGGATAAAACTCATGGTTTGTTGTTACCTATCTGGAGCTGAAGTGACCTTGGTCATGTATAAGATTAATTTATGTAAGTCCTAGGTAAGTTCATTCTAGGAGTTATAAAACATTTATTAGATAAAAGATAAAAGAATTTGAGTTGGTTTTTGTAACACAAAATTCACTTATTTTAACTCACTGGGGACTGGTTTCGGGTAACAGTTCCCATTTTCAACCCTTAATTCTGACTAAATCTTTCTTCGTTGGCGACAACGATGGGGGTGGTGGTGTATTAATTGTGGAGGCATCTGTTGCTGGATCTATGAACTTCCAGAGGTTTCTGTAAGGTGGCAAATCAAAATTCATGATATGGCTCTTTTTCTTCATGATGTAGATCTTCTCCCAGACATCTAATTCTGTGGGTTTATAAGCTGGTTTTAATAGTTTTATATTTGGTGTGATTTTGTGTCCTGATGTCCAAAAATGATAGGCAACTGCTGATTTTTCTATTTGTTTGTATTTTAGGTTTCTCATGTGTTCCTTTAATCTGGTCTCCAAACTTCTCTTTGTCCTTCCGATATACACCAGATTACAGTCTGAGCATTTAATTTCATAAATTCCCGTTTTTTGCCTGCAGGGATAGGATCTTTTAAATTTCTGCACATCAGTTTCTGAAAGCTGTAGTTGTTTTTTGAAGCTAAGGTGATGTTATAATTCCTGAATATTTTCTGAAGTTTGTTGTGTGCCCAAGGATGATAGGTGAATTTTCTGAATTGAGGTTGGTCACTGGGGTTCTGTAGGGTGGTTGTGTGTGTTATGCGATTCAGTTTTTTGTATATATGTATTCTCTTGTCTACTGCACTTTTTTGGAAACCGTTGTTGGTAGCTGTTTGGAGTATCTGTTGGTATTCCTTTTGGTATTCATTCTTCTCCATGGGAATGTGTACTAGTCTATATGTTAAACTGTTCAGGACTGCATATTTGTGTGTTGTAGGGTTGTAGCTATCAAACTTTATGTGGTTATCTGTATTGGTGGATTTTCTATATATTCCAAATGTCAGGCTATGTTCTTTTGTTCTTATTATTCTAATGTCTAGGAATGGCAGGGCTCCTTCCTGTTCGGTCTCAATAGTGAACTGAATGGATTTGTTTTGCAAGTTAAGAAGTTTGAGTGCTCGTTTACGAGTTTTTCTGGAACTGTGGCAATGATGTTATCTACACACCTATACCATTTTTTGTATATATGTGGGAATGAGTCAGTAATGTGTATTTCAAAATTACTCATGTATAGGTCGGCTAGGAATGGTGATAGAGGATTCCCCATTGCAAGTCCTGTTGTTTGTTGGTAGCATTTATTCTGGAATGTGAAGTAGTTCTGTTTTACACATAAATTGGTTAACTGGACAAGATCTTCTATTTCTTCTGTTGGTATGTTTATGCTTTGTAGCCAGGTTTTCAGAGGTTTTTGTAGTTCGTCTATGGGTATGCTGGGGAATAGGGAGGTGACATCAAAGGATACTATCTTATCTTTAGGTGAAACACTGAAATCTTTCAGGTGATTAATCAGGTCCAATGAATTTGATACACTTTTACTATTGAATTTTGGCAAGGAGTTGAATTTTTGCATTTTGCAAGTTTTGCATTTATTAGATGTTTGCAAGTTTGAGTTTATCTTGAGTTATCTTCATACAGTGGGTGTGGGAATAGCTCACGTGTGTTGTTTGCTGCTCTAGTCGCTAGATATTATGTTCAATTTCAAGTTGCACACAATTTCTGGTATGGTGATTTATAGTTGGCTCTATTCAACCCTTCACTTCTGACTATTCTAGTTCTGATTAGACTCTGCCCATTCTTCAACAAACTAGTTTTAAAACTTTATTCTTCTATTTACTCCATGTTAATTGCAGAAATGCTTTTATTACATATTTTCATGTAGATACAATGGGAGTGGGGAGTAGGCCTAAGGTAATGTGCATATGTGAAATTTGAAAATATCATGTATCAAAATTTTAGCTTGAAAGTTTACTTAAATAATAATTTTTATTATTTATATGAGCCACATTATGGCTTTTTTTTTAAATATATATTCAAACAAAAAAAATCAAGTTTTATGGTAAGTGAATTTAAAAAGAGATCTGTAATATTATGTTTTTTATATTAACCCTATTTGTTTAGTCAAGTTTTTATATTTGGTACTCTCCAAAATTCTTGATTATCAAAATTTAATAATTTATTTCTCAAAATTGGAACATTATTTTGAAAAAGTATATCATCAATTTCTTTAATGTACGTTTAAGGAGTGGTATAAAGATATTGTATTTTCTTCTCTACAGTATTTTCTTTCCCAATTATCTATTTCTGATCTCATGTATTGTACCACCTACCTCTTTGTCTGCATTATTTTGTTTTTAGTCTGTTGTAACTCCTGCCTATTTGTTTCCTACCTCTTTTGTATTTTATGAAATTGTAGTTTTGTTGTTTCTGACTAAGCTATTAATAATTTTTTACACACTTTGAGCTAAGTAATCATTCAATATTTTTGGACCTTTCTGTGACTGCCTCCTGTTCATTTCTATGCCATTTCATCTGAGCTTGCATACTTATGTTTATAACTTTTACCTTTGAATTTTGGCTTTTAGGCCTACTCAAGGTATGCTCAATCCCCCGTCAGTAGATGGGTGGTCATAATAGCTGGTATTGTTTTACCATGCTATCACTGATTGCAAATTGGTGTGTGTTACATTTATCCTTTCTATCTTCATTTAAAAATATTTTAATTCATCTCCTTCCCTGGTTGGAAACCATGTTGGGCTCTAATTTGAGATGTTTTTATCTAATGAAGCTGTTGGCCTTGTAATGGTTTTGTCTCATGATGCAGTGGGGTTAGTTAAGAATAACACTTGAGGATACTTGATTATGATTATATTAAATACACATGTGTACATGTGGCCAGATAGGTTACAATTGTAGCAAGAGCCTGGTGTGTTGCATTGCTTGGCTGGTCCCACTTCCTGCAAGGCTTGGGTAGGTGCTGATCCTGGTAAGGATGTTAATGGTGCAGCCCAGCTTTCTCTATTTATTTCACTGTTGAACCAATAACAAAGTTTATCATGTCCTGTTGCAGCTGGTACCTTTGGTACTTCGTGGTCTCACGACGACCAACAGAATCTCCCCATTGTGATTGTTCTCAACATTTTACCTGAATGTGCTGCTAGTTCCAAATCTCATGCTCACATTCTTTAATTAAAAGAAATTGTGCTGTCTTGTTGGCCTTGCTTTCAGAGCCCAGTGACCTTAATCAGCTGTCTTTCCCTACAGCATCGTTCTCGCTCTTTCATACTTGGAACACTTCTCTTCACAGCAGTGAATTTTCTCTTGCCTACCAACACTTCATCAGGTCTCACTTAAACTTATCTCTCATAGAATATACACTTTCCATAAATAACCTTTACATAAATGTATAATTTTGAAGCTACTTACAGTGAGTGAAGACATAATCAAATTGAATTAATTAAAGTGTTATTGTTAACACACACTTCACTTACTTTTATTGAGTAGGAGTAGGCCATAATCCCAGGAAAACTAGTACAAGACGCCTTAAAACTCCTCAACCTACAGGAACCCAAAATAAAATTTACCATAGAAAGAGAAAATGATGACTACATCCCATTTCTAGATCTCAGAATTTTCAAAAAGAATAACAAAATAGAATTTGGAATACACAGGAAAACTACACACACCAACAACTACATAAAAAGAAATAGCTTCATTCCACACCAATTTGCAGTGTTCAATAGTCTAGCTTTCAGACTAGTTAATATCCCATTCAATCCCTCTGAATATAAACACATTCTGAGCACAGCAGTAGACAATGGTTTCAATACATCCACCATCATTAAAAAGATAAATAAATACAAAAGAATGAAACACGTCAAAGAAAGTACCACAATTAACAAATACAGCATAAAAAACCTTCTGGGCTCCTCCCTGAAGGATAAAATACCCACGGAGAAAAAATCAGGAGTATATGCCATTGATTGTCAAGAACTGCAACAGGAAATACATTGGAAAGACAATAAGAGACCTTGAAACATGCAATAAAGAACACAGAAGACACATCAAGTCAAAACAGCCAGACAAATCTGCAGTAGCACATCATTTTTGGGAAACTTACCATGAAATCAATCCAAACATCAAACTATTGAAAAAACTTTCGAAGCCGTTTCAACTATCAGCATGGGAAAAAATCTACATTCATAAATACCGCCACACATTGATGAACATGGAGTTCCCCCCCTAAGGATTGCTTAACAAGTCTCATCGCCCGCCCAACAGATGTCACCACAACTTGGAACCCAAACCCAAGCAGTAGTGGTTCAACAGCTGAGGATGCGGGCAATGGTCCGCAAAACAATTGTCCTACTCAATAAAAGTAAGTGAAGTGTGTGTTAACAATACCACTTTAATTAATTCAACCTTTACATAGTAAAATACAACTCAGTTTCTGCTTACCCTATCCTTAATCACATATTGGCCAGTAGGTCATGTTTTTTGTTTCCAGTCACTTTTGATATCTAGAAATTTCCATGTTATTCCATTCCTGGCATTTTACTTATCATTATTTGTTAAGCTGAAAGTTAAACACAGTCATTGGCATACTATATACAATTTTACCTTTACAACAAAGAGCTATTGGTTTCCACCTTCAACATTAATGCCATTTAGTTATTTGGTCAGAGCTTTGAACGGATGCAAAAGCTGTTTATGGTATCTCCAAATTATTTTTGAATGCTTTTCGTCAATGAGCTTGTACATGTCTGAGCCAAATGTTTGTCCAATTACATAAGGATCTTTGTATAAATTTTCCATGCGATGGTGTCTTTTGTTTGTGGCACCTGAGTTTTTTTTTGTCTATTAAAAGAACCACCCTAATATGTCACTTTTTACTTTCTCTACACTTACTATATACTTAGTGTACAGAGAAGGTATTGCACTCCACCCAAAAATTTGATACCAATATTTCACCAGAAATATATGTTTTAGGGTCCCCTGTATCCAAGATAAGAATTTTCACTAAAAGGTGTGGTGTGTTTGTTATGTGTGTGGGTAGGGGTGGGCATGTGCATGCGCTAGTCTGTGTGTGTGTGTGCGCGCACGTGGTTGGGTAGGTGGGTGTGAACTCTAAAATGAAAAGTCGGTAAAATACCAAACACATCTTCCAGGGATGCGACACAAAGATTTTGAGAAAAATCTCCCCACACCAAACTACCCTTTATATGGAACTTTTTTCGAAAATTTTGATTTTCTAAAAAATGACTAACGATTTTTATTAAAATATCATATATTAAAAAAAATGAAATGTATATCTTGAAAAAGCCTTAGAATTTGAAATGTTTGTGCTCCTGCTTTATGTTCACCTGAACTTTTGCTTCAGTTGCAGAAGTATTTCTGAATCTGGATTGTTATCTTCACTTACAGAGCTTACAACTTCATTTACCAATTTTGTAACTAAATTCTTTTGACACTTTTCTAATTTTCTTTTCTAGTATCCAGAACTAGACATTTTATTTTTTGCAGTAGGTGATGCATCAGTACACTGAAGGGATTTATTTAAATATTCAATAGACAAATTAAATAAACTCTTTAATTGCTGAAATTCTTTCCTCACAATCTTCAATCTTTTCCATTAGTTGTATTTCCTTTTATTTTGCTGTTTTCTACAGCTGTCACATATCTTCATGCTTGGTTTAATACAAGTGCTTACTGCAGACTTCCAGTTTTGAAGTGGTCTTAAATGTTTAATAGTTTCGTGGACTTCTTTCTCACAGGGATTACAACAGTATGTATTAAAAGACGTTCCTAAACTTTGTTCTGTATCAGACAATGGTTTAAGTTGGAATTTAGTAATAACAAATCATACCACCTTTATGTATAAAAAGAAACACAGATACCAACCAGCCTTCTCATATATCACTACTTCATATGTAAATCATTACCTGAAATTGTCACTACCTCACACAAAAGTGTAATGCAGACTAATTTTGAGCATGAAGTGAATTGTTGAGCAGATTCGAACGTGTTCTGGCATGCAAATGAACAAAGCAGTTCTACCATATTAAAGCACTGAAAAACAAGTGAAATAAATAAACTGCCACTGCCAACATTAAAAATATAACAAGCAGAATTATTTCTATTGATTTAAATATATTCAACTATAAGGTAAGAAAAATAAAAGAAAATTTTGTTTTATTTTCCATACATTACAGTTAAATATATTATATTCATTAGGTTATAGTTATACAACCTATAAAAAAAATCCCATTGAGATCCCAACTTCAAAATTTGCAGGAATGTGTAAAATGTAAACTTCCACAAATCTAATCATGTTACATATCAAATGAAAGCCTACAAAAACTGAATAAAATGTTTTTTCTTTTTTCTTTTTCTTCTTCCCAGAGGAATATCCCCATTCTGGCCGAAAGAAATGAATTTTTTCTGTTTATGTGTTAGACCAAAATCACACATTATTTAAAGTTTCAAACCACTGTACATTGAAAATGGGATGAGTGAAAATTGTGAGATTTAAGATTAACACTCAGTTCATGCCAGTCTGTTGATATGCCAAATATCAAAATCTAAAAACCTAAGATAAGATTTTAATTAAAAATTGGGTCACCTGACATGGAATGACCCTGTATTGATGTTGAAATAGGTTACATATCATGAAAATATAGTACTTTATTCAGCAGTTAAAGTTGGCAATCTTAATGCTCCACCCTATACATCCATTTTGAGAATAACAATTTGTTTAAAAGAAATTACTATTCTAAGAATCTCCCTGTAACTTTTATTACTGTTCCTATTCTTAATTTATTGGTAGTGCTAATGTGTATGCTTGCACACATATTTATCATTGACCTAAACAGGCAATTTACAAACCTTCATATGCCCTACCTTAGGAATTTTGAAAATGGTAGTGTATGTTTTATTCAAATTTATTGCTTCAGATTTTACACCATGTAATTTTGCATGGTGGACAGCAAACAAAGGATTTCATGAGTTACTGAAGTAGCTTAAAGAGTTTCACCTTTTGGTATGCAATAATTAGCAGCCATGTTTGCCTTGAAACCCTCTATCACATTCATGTTTAATTCTTATCCTCCTACCACTATGGTTTCAGGTTGAACAGACATTTTCATCAATTTCTAATTTGTGTAAGTTTATAGCACACCATGTTTTCATTGACTGCTCATCTCATCAGAATAAGGCTAGGCCAGCCAACGAAAAGGCATGAATAATCTGCTTAGTGTGTAGAAGAATAAGAAACTATCACTTTTCTTATTGTGGAAGTTTGTAAACAGTGTTGTTAAGGAAACTAGTCCTTTGAGACAACAATCGCAAGTAAGTGTTGTTTAGTGTAATTAACTGACTCGTCAAATCAAATAAATAAGAAACTATGTTTAAATACATTTTTATTCACATTCCCTTCAACTATTGTGCAGCTAGTAATATTTAGTGCCAAAATGCATGCCTAAAGTTAGAAATGCTATTAGTTAAAAATATGTTTTAATTTGTTTCAGCACCCTTATTGAAAAATACAAAGAAAAGTGCATTGAGTGTGAGAACCTTTATCAGCAACTGGAGAAGTGTGTGGGCATGCTTGCTAATTATAAATGGAGAATGGGATGTGCCCTTAGAACCACCTTTCCAATGCGATCCGTAAGTGTATTGCATGCTACAGAAAAAATCTTACTCTGCTACTTTACTTCAGGTTGTCAAGTTTATGCTAAATAAACTGCAATCACCTTTTTCATGTCTGTACTGCAAGGAACCCTGTACCTAAACTCTTATATTCCATTTCATGGCATATCATGGCCTTTGCAAGCATATTCTTTTATAACTGCAATGTATGCATATTCAGTAGATTTACTGGCATGCAAAAGAACTTATGCAGCACAAAATCCCAGCACTGATATGATCCTGGTAATTGACAGCATTCTTAACAAAGAAATAATTTTCCATGACTAGAAGTGGCAAAATCAGTATATTTTATTACTGCTAGATAATTAACTTCAATTCTGTGATAAAATAAAAAGTTGCCTTTTAAAACTAAAAGAATATTTAATGCTGATTCTACAGGAATTTATACCATTTTCAACTTAAAATGAAAACATGCAAAATCAACAGAAGAACGTGGATCCTGAGTAGAAAGAAAATTTATGACAGTGCAGACAGAGACTATTTCAATGATACTCTATATAGGGTACATTAGAATGTCAATTGCGTTAATTGAAGTTTCTGTTATTTATTTTCTGTGCTGAATAGTTTTCTAAAATAAAACCGTGATCCTCCAAGTATTTTTTTTTCATCTATTAGAAATACATTGTAACAAAGAAAGTTCAAAAACGCATTTGCAACCTGAAGATGTTAGAGTTTTAAATACCTTAAAGTGTTACTCAATATCATGTGATATGGGTGCAGGTGAAGCTGCAGGTAAAATTTGTTTTCTTTTAAATCAAAGGAAAGAATTGTTCCACACTATTTTGGTATTGTTAACTGATGCTAATGACATCTTTACTGTATTTTAACCTTACTTTTTTGAGAAGAGAGTTTACACGTGATAATTGTACTTCAACCTAATATTTAGCATAAACATGACATGAAAAAGGTGATTGCAGTTTATTGCAAGGAATGTACATAGATGGCTATAGTAATACCTCAGCAAACAGAAGGCAAGAGTTCAGAAACCTGATGTGTTCCATTTACATGACTTTCTCTATATCTCTATAACAAGTTATTATTAAAAAGCTTTTCTTATATCCACTTCATGCTAATCAGTTGCCCTCCATGGTGTAATGGTTACCATGCTAGCTTCATATACCCAAGGTCGCGTGTTCAAACCCGGCGGAGGACAATGGATTTTTTTCGGGCGTAAAAATCCTTAGCATGGCCTCCTTCAGAAGGGAAGTAAAGCTGTGGGTCCCGTGTCGTAGATTTACGACTCGTAAAAGAATCTCAAGCCTGATAGAGAGGCCTTTGAGCAAAATTAAGCGGTCTTTCACGCCCAGTATAGAACAGGATGCTGAGAACCATAGCAGTTAAAGAGCGTTCATAAATAACCCGCCATTTAATTTTTTTCATGCTAATCAAGATAAATATTAGCAGAAATGGTCTTGCTACTCACTTTCTAATAAGTAGAAGGGAAATAATAGACTATACTAGGCTAAAGCGATAGCTTTTTAAAAGCTGGTTGCCATGTAGTTGAAATACATTTCTTTGCATTGCAAGGAGTTGACAACTTCTTGTATGAGAAAAGTATTTTAAAACTAAAACCAATAACAAGGAATATCTGAAAAATGGTCAACTCCATGAAAAAGTTTGTCATAAAGTAAGTTTTTGTCTCTCTTACAGTTTACTGCAAAACTCATCCAGAATAAAGAAGTCTTCTTAGGCTATTTCCAGAAAATTCAATATATACATTTTATTTTTCATGTAAATTACTTACATAAATGCTATTTTAATCAAAATTGTTATAGCCATTTTTGAGAAAATAACAAATTTCAAATTGTTATCATGTAAAGGACAGTTTAAGGTGGAAAGATTTTTCTCAAAATCTTTGTTGTGTATCCTTAGTAGATACTAAAGAGTTTTTGAGTTATTGTTCACAGACACAGGAACACACAGAACTTTTTCTAAAAACATGATGTGTTACCCTCTCACGTGACTTTCTCTAGCTGTTCTACAAACAAATTTCTTAACAAAAGATTCTTCTTCTTTCTAAACCATGCTGTTTGAGCTGCATTAGCAGAATAGACACATTACTAGTTCCTCTTAAGTAAAAGATAACTAAAGGGATGCACTATGCTAAAGCAATAGTCGTATTTTAAAGCTGTTGTTATGCAATTGTTACAGTAATTCACTTTTTTGCTTGACCAGGAGTAGAACAAAGAAATCGGACACTTCCTGTCTGAGCAAAGTATAAGTGCTTAAAATTGAAACCAATAACAAGGAATATCTTGGAAACGGTCAACTCTGCAGCAACAATGCATATCATATAAATTGTGTTTTTTAACTAGATCTACAGTTTTTATATAGTATGTTTTTATCTATTTCTTACAGTTTACTAGTTATTGAAAATTAAGACAAATTTATCCAGAACAAACAGATCTTCAGAAGCTATTCTCAGAAAATTAGATGTAAATTTTATTTGTGATGTAAATATCTATAATATGCAGCATTTTAATCAAAATCACTGGAGCCATTTTTGTAAAAACAAATTTTTAAAAATTTTTTCCATTCAAAGGGTAGTTGGAGGTGGGGTTAACAATCTTGAAAATCTTGTGTTGCATCCTTGGAAGATACTGAATTTAAATACCAAGTTTGATGTTTTAACAGACTTTTTGTTTTGGAGCTCCCCCCCCCCCCCCCCCCCCCCCCACTCACTCTCTCTCACATACATACTTTTCTAAAAATGCTTTTTTTGGATTCAGGGGTTTTTATACATATATTTCTGGGGATATCTCTATCAAATTTTTGGGTGCATATAATACCTTCTGTATATACTATATACAGGGGATATTTTTATGGATACAAGTGACCCTAAAACAAGTATTTCACATGAAATCTCTTTATCAAATTTTTGTATGGAGTGCAACACCTTATCTATGTGGTCTTAACTATGTGCAGTAAAAAGCACATTGTACTGTGTCACATTTTTTTCTTTAACCCAGGAAAATACATGTCTATTCACTTCTGATGGCTATATGTAAGCTTCACAGAATTTCATACTGTGGCTCGCCCAAGCTTTCATTTCATAAAAGGCCAGCAGATCTCACTAGACAAATACAAGCATGTAGCTTTGTATCTTGTCAATCATAATACGAGGTACGTCCAGAAAGTAAGTTCCGTTTGGTAATAAAATTAAATTGTATACAGATACAGAATAATTATTTATTGCACAAAATTCTACAACTCCTAAACTACTTTTCCACATAACTGCCGAAATTTTGCAGGCATTTGTCATAGCGTGGCACAAGTTTTTGTATACCTTCTTCATAGAAGTTTGCCGCCTGTGTCTTCAAAAAGTTGGAAACATTTTCTTTCAGCTCTTCGTCATTGTTGAAGTGTTGACCGCCAAGGAAAGACTTGAGATGTAAGAACAGATGAAAGTCGCTAGGAGCAAGGATGGTACGGAGGATGGTCAAACACGTCCCTGTAGGAGGTTTTTCGTCACATTTGCAGTATGTGGTCTGCGTTGTCGTGAAGAAAAACAACACCTTTTGACAGCAATCTTCGGCGCTTATTCTGTATTGCGCTGCGCAATTTCCTAAGTGTCTCACAATAAACATCTGCTTTGATTGTTTGACCGCGCGGTAAGAAATCAATGAGTAAGATGCCTTTCCAGTCCCAGAACACTGTGCACATCATTTTTTGAGGTGTCAAGATTTGTTTTGGCTTAACCTTTACTGGGGATGAAGTGTGCCTCCATTCCATTGATTGCCGCTTACTTTTAGGGGTGTCGTAAGAAACCCAAGTCTCATCTCCTGTGACTATCTGTGTCAGAAATTCTTCGCCATCTTCATCATAGCTGGTTAAAAACTGAAGTGCGCTACCCATCCGTTTTGTTTTGTATTGCTCAGTAAGAATCTTTGGTACCTAACATGAGCAAAGTTTACGAAATTTAAGTTTTTCGGTAACAATTTCATGAATTAGTGATCGTGAGCTTTGGGGAAATTCCATAGCGAGAGCACTAATTGTAAACTTGCGGTTTTCCTGGATCTTGTCATAATCGCGTGAACCAGTTCTTCTGTATATATGTAAAAAAAAGCTAGTAACAGTGAACAATAACACAAATATTAATATAAAAATAATAGTTGCAACAAATCTTCACTTATCTTTTGGAATCCTTGCTTGGACTAGTTTTGCAATGATTTCATTGCATTATCAACATATCCTTTTGGTCTCTTTTTTGATGTTGTTTATTTACACTGTAATGGTTACTGCTACTAGGTGGATTGTGTACTAATGCATTGCTAACTACTGGAATCAAAACAAATTTGGCAAGAGTGTCAATTGGAGGTATATCAAAATTCATTGCATGATTTCTATATTTTAATATAAATATTTTCTCCCAAACCATTAAATCTATGGGCCCATTTAAGTGTTTTAATAATTTAACATCTGGATTTATTTCATGATTAAATTTCCAAAAATGTTCTGCTACAGCTGATTTATCAATTTGTTTGTATTTAATATTCCTAAAGTGTTCTTTTACTCTGGTTTCCAAATGACATTTAGTCTTACCAATATAAACAAGGTCACAATTTAAACAGTTTAATTGATAAATGCCAGATTTTTTGAAATTTCATCCTGTTTAGAAAAGCCTAACAAAGTTTTTATACTGTATTTATTTTGAGGAACCAATATTATGCCATGCTCTTTGAAAATGTTTGTGAATTTTTTATTTGCCCAAGGGTGATAAGTAAATTTTTTAAAAATGTAATTATCTTTTATTTTCTTAAGAGTAGAAATATCTTTAATAGCTTTTTGATATTTAAACTTCTCAATATTTTCTATTTATAAAATCAGTATTAAAACCATTAATTAAAGCAGTGTTAATAATGTGTTTATATTCTTTATCGAATTCATCTTTATTAAGGGGTAAATTAATTAACCTATAAATTAAACTATTAAAAACAGCAAATTTATGTGAAAAAGGGTTAAAGCCATTATTTTTTATATAATTATCAGTGTGGGTTTGCTTTCTGTATATTCCAAAATTCAATTTATTGTCTTTTTTTATTATTTTTAAATCCAGGAAAGGGGGATAGCCATCACTTTCAGTTTCTAATGTGAATTTTATAGCCCTATCTTGTAAATTTAAAAGTTTTAAAGCATTATTTACATGTTTATCAGGAACAATAGCAAATATATCATCTACATATCTATACCAAGATTTTAATAAAAAAATTTATATTAAAGTATATATACAGTTCTAAGATGGACGCCACTTTGTTCTTCATCGTGCATTTCACTACGTCCTTCATTGAACTGTTGGACCCACCGTTGAATCACTCATCGCATTTTGTCCATAAACTTCGCAAATTTGCTGATAAATTTCAATTGGTTTCACTTTCCTAGCATTCAGAAAACAAATCACAGATCTGATTTCACAAGCGGCGGGATTTTAAATCATCACCGACATTGTAAACAAGCACAACAAAGCGTATGTAGCTGACAGCGATCTCAAAATGGCGCACGTTTCTTCTCCTTGATACAGAGCGACTACTGTGCATGTGCGGAACTGCGATCGCAGCGTTGCAGCGGAGTTAAATTGAAACGGAACTTACTTTCTGGACGTACCTCGTATTACTTAATGCAAGAGCAATGTTTTCTATTCTATATAGTTATTTTCTTGATTGTTGTTTAAATTGTAGCAAAACTTTATGAGTAAGATGAAATAAGGGCTTGTATTGTGCTCAATGAAGCCAATGAAAGTTACTTTAATGCATGGGAAAGTGCTGTTAGTGCGTGCAACAGCAACAACTTCACAGCATAACTGAACCAGTCAAATACTGTGTCAGACATTGGTCTCCAACCAAACACTCCATTATCTCAAATGACTGCTATTAAACAAAAGAAAAGAAAATGTGTGAGCAAATAACCTTTGCACTCAGATGGTGACTTTTTCATGTTATAACTCCATGGCACGACAGCTCATCAGCTGTGGCCCCCTTCTCGGTCCAATACAAATGTCATGGATGGGGTGCAGTAATGGAGGGTGAGATGTGGTCAGTGCCTCGAGTCCCCCCCCCCCAGCCGGTTAATGAGGTCATCATGACCTGGAGCTGCTACTTCTCCATTAAGTAGCTCCTCAATTGGCCCCCCAGGGACCTTACGAGGCTGAGTGCACCCCGGGCCAGGTCTCCCAGCAGGGGAAAAATCCCCATGCCGGTACCACCATGCTAAGGAGACGACCGACTTTTTCATGTACTGTTCTAAAAGTAACAATAAATATTGCTAATTACTAGATATTTGTTTATACCAAAAGTCATAAGAATAGGGCTCTATTTTAACATTATGCTACCTGCAGCAAAACTCAGGGAAATATTTAGTCCCATTTCTTAATGAGATGTAGGTCAGCATTAGATTCAGAACATAAAATTCTTGTTCTCAGCAAACCCCCGTCAAATAATGGTTGAAGACTGATCTCTATATCATTGAACTAAACTGACATGTTTTATTAATCAGATGAGCCATTTCTAAAACGTGTCTAAACATGTTATAATCTCTAAGAATACTGTCAAGGACATACAATCTTTGCTTCTCACATCACAAAAATTCTCCTTGATTGCATCTGAGTGTCTATAAAGCAATAAAACCTAAGAGAAAGCATGGTCAGGAAATTACTTACTGTTAATTGGTTCCATACTATTTGCTGAGTAGATATCTGGGGATTATTTGCAGACCAAGCGCATGTTGGGTGCTGTGCAAGAAGCATTAGGGCTTGCAGTCATCTGCTGTGTCTATCTGCTTGTGCATGCACTTTAGCAAACCTTCAGACAGAAAAATTGCTCGCCTCCTCACAATACATGTTGTAAGTGTCCCTGAAGTATCCATTGTAAATTTTTACTTTTTGTATAACTTGTTTCAGATAGAAAACGGCAAAAAAGCCTATGCAACACTTGAATTTCAGAAGGTGCCCTCTTTTTCTTCTGCTTCAGTACAGATTTCTTTCAGAAGGTGCCCTCTTTTTCTTCTGCTTCAGTACAGATTTCTGTCGTTCTCCGTGCGCACTTCAGCTCAAGGCTTGTTGTGCTACCTGTGTTACACCCACATTTCTTAAAAAGGAGTACAGTCTTCTAATGGTTATGGATGTTACTTCTTTTGGTTCTATAAACATTTCTACAAAAGCATTATATCTCCTGTGAGTCAAGGCTTTACAGGAGCATAGCATACGTTGCGCTGTTTCAGTCTTTTTCTGCACAATCTCAAGTCTGAGTTACTCTGATACACCTCTATTGTGTTAAAATGTTTTTTCACAGAAGCATGTCCTGTGAGAAAAGCTGTTATTGTTCTCAGCTAAATTCTATTACATTTTAACAAGCTTTCAGCTCTATTCCTATGCGGTTCCCTAATAAAAAGCTTACAATGTCTGTTCCTGCAGTTTTAAGTTAGGATTTGTAATGTTCTCTTTTGAACCAGTTCTTAATAGCTTCTCCAATTGAACTTCTAGAGGTTCCCCAGAGCCTGCTCTGGTTCAATAAATTTAAAGCTGCTCCTTATCTAGCTAGTCCATCAGCTTTTTCATTGTCCTCTATTCCTCTCTGACCAGGCACCCAGTTGAGTTGAACTTCATTCTGTTCTGTGAGGTTATTGAGGCATTTAGAACCAGTCGTGATGTAACTTTATGATACTCAAAGCCATAAGTATAGCCTGGCTATCTGAGAATATGAGGTTCTTTTTACCAATGTTCCTCTCCTTATTTTTTCATGTATGCATTGAAAACTAGCATAAATTTCTGTTTCAAACACAGTAGCATATTTATACAAGGAAAAGAATCTTTTATATCTTGGTCTTATGTCATATATGCCTGTGAATCACATCAAAGTCTTCTCAGGTGATTCCAGAGTTTTATTTTCCCAAAGCTTCGGATCAATGATGATCTATAAGTTTTTGTAAAAAATGTTTAATTGGCATTATATAGTTCAATGCATTTTCAAGAAATCATCCTCCATGTATTTTCTAATCTTCAGCATATGTGAGTCTGTCTCAGAAACTCTCAGTTGCTTAGCATGTCTAGAGTGCCATTCTTGCCTCCCTCATTACAAAAGTGCAACAGAGTCAGCTTTAAGAGTATCTCCATTGCTGCAGTTGACATTGTCTTCATGGCTGCTGTAATAACCATACAGCCTCTTTGAAGAACTAATGGCCACCAAATCAGTGCTCTAAAAGTTATAGATGGTATATATCCAATGGATTATAGCAGGTTTTAATCCCCATCTTTTACCATGTGTACATCTAAATGCTCAAAAAAATAGTTTTCACATGTTTTATTGCTTTTTTAAAATGTTGATTCTAATGTTGCATCTTGGGGATCCTAAGGATTCCCAAGTATTTGACTTCTTCAGACATTTTAATTACTTTACCTTGAAGGTACAAAGGTCCTAAAGCTTCTGTATCTTTCTTCCTGTCTACTGAGTACCAATTCCTAAGCCCTCATCTACAGTCCATTCAGGGCCAACTGCATGCGTTCCCTGACAAATTCCTGTGTATTTACCTCGAACTATGATAACAGTATTGTCAACTTAGGCCATTATATCAAAACCAAGGCTACTTACTTGATTAAGTAGCCTAGCCCATTATATCAAAATTTAGGGTACTTGGCCCATCAACCACTAAATTCCACAGCATGGGTGATAACACTCCACCTTTGGACATCCATTCTGACCTTAGCAGCTTAGCTACTGACCATGAGACTTATTTTACCTTTCAACATGGATCGAATGCATCTAATACAGGTTTCATCAATGCCATGCATCTTTGCAGCCATAATGTAGCATTAAAGGGGGTATTGTCAATATCAATACCACCTCTTTTTCCTTCGCTGTCTTTTCCAGTCTATGTATTACCTGAAAGAGAGCAATTTCTGTTGATCTTCCTATGTGACAAGCATAGCGATTCTGGTGCAGAGGACGTTGCTCTTTTTCTCTTATATACCTGTCCATTAATTTCTTAAGAGTTTTGAGAATTACTGACATTAAGCTGATGGGTCTGAGAAACTTTGCGAGGGTCAAAGGTTTCCATGGCTAAGGTATGAATGCCATCCTGAGATGCCTCCAGCTCATTGGTATGTGTCCTAGAGCCAAACTTGCTTTCAGGATTCATATCAAAACATTTGATAATTCATAACATCTTCTTTGAAGCATGATGGCCATTATTCCATCGGTTCCTGGAGATTTGTAGAGTGGAAATGAGTATACTGACCATTTTAATTTTTTGTAATTGACGACCTTGGTGGTCTCCCATCTGCTCTGGACCTTTCTTGCTAGGAGGATTCGGTGCTAAACTGTCCTATCCTCAAGTTGATCAATTAAGATCGATCCAGGTAAGTGAACCCGAAGAAGTTCTTCCATTGTCTTCTCTGTTTCAGTATATTCTCCATTATCCAGTTGGGAATTACTGATGAAACTTTATGGATCTTTGCTGAGGGCCTTCTGAAGCCCAGCACATTCTGGATTTGTACAGTGCTTTCTCCAGAATCCTTCTTAGCTTTCCTCAAAGCTTCATTATATTCTTTCAATGATCTGCTATAAGCAGTCCATAGTTTAGTTCTTTTAGCAAAGTTGAATAGTTTATGAACCTTATTCCTTTTACTAGCAAGGTTTTGATTCCACCAGGGCACATTCCTTTTGGCTTGGATAGTTGTTATAAGCTGATATTACTGCATCCTGCAATTGCTATTTAGCAATTTTCAAATCCAAGCAATCATTATTGAACATTATTGTCCATCTTAATCAGATTACTGACTAGGTCTTTCCTGTACGAATCCCACTCAGCTCTTTTAGGATCCTGATAAGTTCTAAGAGTGCTGGGATTTACCTATCACCTCAAATTGGATGTGTGTGTGGTCTGAACAACTTACATCCTCAGATATATACAAATTTCTGATGAAATTTTCCACCTAATTAGTGGATATTGTTATGCTGATAACTTCCTGCCTTCTTGTTGTCACAAAGGTAGGTATGTTCAATATCTCAAAATAATTCAAAACTTGCAAATATGCATAGAAGCTTGTGACAGTGATGTGATTAAATAAAAAATAAAAGAATTGTAGTCGATTTTTTGTAACACAAACATCACTTATTTTTACTTACTGGGGACTGGTTTCGGGTAACAGTTCCCATTTTCAACCCTTAATTCCGACTAAATCTTTCTTCGTTGGCGACAACGATGGGGGTGGTGGTGTATTAATTGTGGAGGCATCTGTTGCTGGATCTATGAACTTCCAGAGGTTTCTGTAAGGTGGCAAATCAAAATTCATGATATGGCTCTTTTTCTTCATGATGTAGATCTTCTCCCAGACATCTAATTCTGTGGGTTTATAAGCTGGTTTTAATAGTTTTATATTTGGTGTGATTTTGTGTCCTGATGTCCAAAAATGATAGGCAACTGCTGATTTTTCTATTTGTTTGTATTTTAGGTTTCTCATGTGTTCCTTTAATCTGGTCTCCAAACTTCTCTTTGTCCTTCCGATATACACCAGATTACAGTCTGAGCATTTAATTTCATAAATTCCCGGTGTTTTGCCTGTAGGAATAGGATCTTTTAAATTTCTGCACAGCAGTTTCTGAAAGCTGTAGTTGTTTTTTGGAGCTAAGGTGATGTTATATTTCCTGAATATTTTCTGAAGTTTGTTGTGTGCCCAAGGATGATAGGTGAATTTTCTGAATTGAGGTTGGTCACTGGGGTTCTTTAGGGTGGTTGTATGTGATATGCGATTTCGTTTTTTGTATTTATGTATTCGCTTGTCAACTGCGCTTTTTTGGAAACCGTTGTTGGTAGCTGTTTGGAGTATCTGTTGGTATTCTTTTTGGTATTCATTCTTCTCCATGGGAATGTGTACTAGTCTATATGTTAAACTGTTCAGGACTGCATATTTGTGTGTTGTAGGGTTGTAGCTATCAAACTTTATGTGGTTATCTGTATTGGTGGATTTTCTATATATTCCAAATGTCAGGCTATGTTCTTTTGTTCTTATTATTCTAATGTCTAGGAATGGCAGGGCTCCTTCCTGTTCGGTCTCAATAGTGAACTGAATGGACTTGTTTTGCAAGTTAAGAAGTTTGAGTGCTCGTTTACAAGTTTTTCTGGAACTATGGCAATGATGTCATCTACATACCTATACCATTTTGTGTATATATGTGGAAATGAATCTGTAATGTATATTTCAAAATTACTCATGTATAGGTCGGCTAGAAATGGTGATAGAGGATTCCCCATTGCAAGTCCTGTTGTTTGTTGGTAGCATTTATTCTGGAATGTGAAGTGGTTCTGTTTTACACATAAATTGGTTAACTGGACAAGATCTTCTATTAAATAGAAGAAATAGAAACTTCTTCTTAACTTGCAAAACAAGTCCATTCAGTTCACTATTGAGACCGAACAGAAAGGAGCCCTGCCATTCCTAGACATTAGAATAATAAGAACAAAAGAACATAGCCTGACATTTGGAATATATAGAAAATCCACCAATACAGATAACCACATAAAGTTTGATAGCTACAACCCTACAACACACAAATATGCAGTCCTGAACAGTTTAACATATAGACTAGTACACATTCCCATGGAGAAGAATGAATACCAAAAAGAATACCAACAGATACTCCAAACAGCTACCAACAACGGTTTCCAAAAAAGCGCAGTAGACAAGCGAATACATAAATACAAAAAACGAAATCGCATATCACATACAACCACCCTACAGAACCCCAGTGACCAACCTCAATTCAGAAAATTCACCTATCATCCTTGGGCACACAACAAACTTCAGAAAATATGCAGGAATTTTAACATCACCTTAGCTCCAAAAAACAACTACAGCATTCAGAAACTGCTGTGCAGAAATTTAAAAGATCCTATCTCTGCAGGCAAAAAACCGGGAATTTATGAAATTAAATGCTCAAACTGTAATCTGGTATATAATGGAAGGACAAAGAGAAGTTTGGAGACCAGATTAAAGGAAGACACGAGAAACCTAAAATACAAACAAATAGAAAAATCAGCAGTTGCGTATCATTTTTGGACATCAGGACACGAAATCACACCAAATATAAAACTATAAAAACCAGCTTATAAACCCACAGAATTAGATGTCTGGGAGAAGATCTACATCATGAAGAAAAAGAGCCATATCATGAATTTTGATTTGCCACCTTACAGCAACCTCTGGAAGTTCATAGATCCAGCAACAGAGGCCTCCACAAGTAATACACCACCACCCCCATCGTCGCCAACGAAGAAAGATTTAGTTGGAATTAAGGGTTGAAAATGGGTACAACTGTTATCCGAAACCAGTCCCCAGTAAGTAAAAATAAGTGATGTTTGTGTTACAAAAAACCGACTCAAATTCTTTTATTTTTTATCTCAAAATAATTTGATATAACAAAATTATATTGTGTTTATACTCCCTCATGCATTGTGATGGGCATTAGCATCACAGCCAAATACTAACTGAAGTCCTTGGAGGTACAGAAGTCATTCTTAGAAGGTGGATTTGGGTCATCATAGGGGAAGTAGGCTGATCCAAGTATAAATTCTGTCAGACTCTTTCCCATATTGATTTTATCCTCACTGTTGTCAACGAGTTGGAGCCAATTGAGAAGGCCAAAGTTTGTTCTTTCTCAACTACTTCCCTGCTCATTATTAGCCACTTTTCTGTCTTCAGCTCACGGTTTTGTCTTCCGAGTCTTTTGACAACTAATGTTGTTGCAGAAGTGTCTGGAATCCAGACTAGCACCTTAAGTCTTTTAGGCAGGTCTATTGAGTCTACTAGTTTCATCTCCGCACCCTCCATTGTCTGCTTGAGCCAAACTTTGGTATGTTCATTTACACAGGTTATTCATAGGACTCCCTACTCAAATTTAATTCCAATGATTGCGAAGAAGGTCCTTCTGTAGAATCCTCATCCACTGCCTCAATTAATTTGGACTGAATCAAGTCAGCTTATTCCTGGTTTAATTAAACACCTGGATGGTGATGGTTTATGATTGCAACTATACCATTGAGAAAAGACACAGTCTGTTTTGACTTTGAACTTCTTTTAGCCTCCTACCCTACCGATTTTGGGGTGCTGGAGTCTGAGTGGGGCCTTTTGATTTCCCCACTAGGTCCATGAACATAGCACGTAGTGTCTTGTAGATATGGTGAATATTTGGTTGTTTTGGCACACATGCCACTTTTCATTGAAGAAAATGTAGTCTTAGAAGAACATATTTCTAATAACAATTAATTTGATAGCTTTATAAACGTTTTTATGCTTGCTAATTGATTTTTGATAATGCAAAATTAAGAAATTGGGAAAATAATTATGCCCAGGAAGGGTTAATTGCCATTTATGAAATACTAGATGTGTGTGTAAAGAAAC
This sequence comes from Hymenopus coronatus, assembly GCA_030762935.1. Lineage (NCBI taxonomy): Eukaryota > Metazoa > Arthropoda > Insecta > Mantodea > Hymenopodidae > Hymenopus > Hymenopus coronatus. The sequence continues at coordinate 86,611,483 of CM060887.1, forward strand.
AGTGTCCAAACCTCTATATAACATTTATTATAATTCTATATATGCATGTATACCATGGAGTTATGAATACCAAAACACTCATGTAAGAAACTTTTGTTTTACTTCCTTTTGTTTATGTTGCAATTAAGTTCATTATAAGGACATGCTAAATAATACGATTAAGAGAGAAAACTGTTAACATTAGAAATCAGTGAGTAAATTTATATTGATTGCAAAGATTATTTTTCTTAATTTTCAGACTGATTCGTGATCTAGGAGTGGAATCTTCATTGTTTATGTTAAGGGTTTCTGTATTATGTGAGAATTACCATATATTTCGGTGGATAATTTTACCTTCAGATAAGATGTACAAATTTTTGTCAAAGAAATAGTTTTACTGTGTGTCTGTTTTATAAGATGATCCCCAAACTATCAAGAGCCTGTAAATTTAGTTGAGATATGAGATAAAAATAAAAGTTTCCACTATCTCATGTTGAAAATAATGGATGAAACACTGATGAACTTTGTTATGATAAACAATAGAACTGTGGAAACAAAAGGCATAAAAACTGTTCATCAGAAGTATATACCAAGTTTACAGCAGTATTAACATGTATGAAATAGAATAAAGTTAAAATCTGTAGTCATTTTCAAGTGGAAAACCAAATAAAATTTCCTTCAGGCATTTTTGTCATTTTCACAAAAAAAGATGGATGGGCAAGAGTGGTGTAAAATTGTGGATGGAAAATGATGACAGGTTTACAGGTTTACTCACTAAGAGATATGATGGCATTGATTTGCAACACACTGAACAGTAGGAAGCTCATGCTTAATATGTCATTTATGGACATTTTCATTTCCCAATGCAGTTTTTCTTTTTCTTTCCCTTGTAAGCTTGCTGAAGAAATATGTAGCAAATAGCCAACAAATTTTACTGCCCACATTGCTTCCCCACCCTCATATTTCTTAATATTGTTGCTCAAAATGTTACCTGACGCATAGGTCTTGTAGTGACAACATGCATTTACATTGTTACTGTATCCATTCATGTTAACAGGTTTTACAAAATGTTTACAATAAGCTAGTTAATTTTACATCTTTTAAGAGTTTAAATAAGATAATAAATTGAACAGTTCATCTAATCTGCCTGAAGATTGGTGGAAATTTGCAATATATAGTGTAATTATTATCGTTGTTCACTTTTATTTAGGCAAACCAAAGACAAGACATGTAATTTTTGGTGAACCAAATGCCATGGAAGAGATTTACTCTGAGTTTAATCTGCTACCCACCTTAATATATAAAAATCTGTTTGTATTTGAGTGTGTGTGTGCGTGCATGCGCTCATGGCATACATGACTTCTCACTGTTCCATTGATTATAACCAAACTTGACCCAAATAACCTTTGACAGAAGGCAAACATTATTCTCTTAAAGTTAAAAGGATTCAAAAGTCCATCCCATTTCACGGGATTAATTATTTAATTTCATGTAATGCCTACAAAACCTTGCAAGACTGTCTATATAACTTTCTTAATGTTTATCATAATAGCTTGAGCATTGCCAATATAAGAAAAATAATTAGGCTTTCTCTCATGGAGAGAAAGTTCACATATTATCAGCTGATCTTCTTTCTGATATTGGTTATGGAGTAATAGCACTGTCAAGTAATTGAAACAGATTGTTACTCTTGCTCATATGCAAAGGTGCTATAATAACATGACTGAAAAATTAACAAAATTTCAAATTGTGTTATATTTGACTGTAATAACATGACAGTATCAAATCAAGCAAAGTGCATTTTTTCTTATTTATTTTCATGTGATTATTTACTGTATGTTGATATAATGTAAAAGAATTCAATATTATCACAAAATCTATGGTGACTACAAAAAGTCTATGGTACCCTAACATGCTAACAATCAGTATAAATGAACCAATTTTAACGCCATAAGTCAATCATACTCCAATTTTTCAATTTTGTAAGCAGCAGGTTTCTTTCTCTGTATGAGGTTTGCAAAGTTTTATAAGCAGAAAAACAAAACCTGAGGACATATAAAAATGATAATGGGCATGGATAACATCATAAACCCAGAGGAAGTACCACCACCAGTCACAACCCCCCCTACCACCACAACCATTCATGCCACCACTATCACTGCCACCCACCCCCACCACAACCACTGCTGCCACCACCATCGCTGCCATCCCCCCACCACCACCACAATCACTGCTGCCACCACCCCCCCCACCACCACAACCACTGCTGCCACCACTATCACTGCCACCCCCACCACAACCACTGCTGCCACCACCATCGCTGCCATCCCCACCACCATCACTGCTGCCACCACCATCGCTGCCACCCCCCACCATCACTGCAGCCACCACCATCGCTGCTGCCACCACCACCATCACCACCACCGCCACCGTCACCACCACCATCACCGCCACCACCGCCACCACCGCCACCACCACCGCCACCACCACCGTCACCGTCACCGCCACCACCACCGCCACCACCACCGCCACCACCACCGCCACCACCACCACCGTCACCACCATCCCCACCACCACCACTGCCATCACCACCATCACTGCCGCCATCACCATTGCTGCTGCCACCACCACCACCACCATCCCCACCACCACCACCACCACCACCACCACCACAACCACATTCCTCTTCCTCCTCTTTCCCCTGCCTCTCCTGCAAATGCTAATTTTTTTTTGGCTTTTATTTTGTTTTATTGGTACTTTCTTAGTAGCATTATATACAGGGTGACTCAAAAATATGTTCACACACACTTCGGACATGGATTCCTTACATCAGAAATAGAAAATAAGTTCATATGAACATATGTTCCAAAATCCCTTTTGATTCACCCTATATATTGATTAAGAAGAATAAACAAGGATATATTTAAATAATTTAAACTGCTATTCCTTTTTCCCAACTTTGATCTTCTCTGTAAATAGCAAGTAGTCACAATTGCATTCACAACAGTGGTATTTTTGGTGGTTCAACTGTGCTTTTACATAGTGTTTGCTCAGTTACTTTTCTTTCTTTATAAAGTCCTGAGAGTTTTATTTCTAAATATGCCCCAAGAAACACATGGTTAATGGACAAGTGCAACCCCAGGCTAAAGAACTTGAAAGATTAAACCATCAAACATGCGAAAGGCGAGTCTTTCAGCTATTTCCATCCAAAACTTCATTGTGCTGCTGAAGTTTAGAGTATTCAACAAAGGCTGCTACTACATAATAGATGCATTCTTGGTCATATCTGTGATTATAACATAACTTCCTTTTGCCATAATGTAATATTTATAACCATAAAGTATGTCAACATGTTTCTAGACACTGAAGGAGACAAGAGATGAACTGATAGGAGTCCAGGCTCAACTAATTGCTGAATGTGAAGCACGCAATGCAACTCATCAGCACAGTACACAGCTACAAAGTCAAGTTTTAAAACTTGAAGAGAAGATATCACAGTTGGAGAAAGGCCTGGAGGAATCTGAAGGTGAGATTACCCACTAAAAGGGGAATTACATGTACGATTAACAGTTCATGTATTGCGATATTCAGTGACAAATATACTTAATCTACTCATTGCTTGTATTCATAATTTTTGACCAACTCCATTATCCATGCAGGAAAAGTTGGAAAACATACCTTTCACAGTTTACATGATACTGGAACCTAAAGTGCCCTTAGTGCACTATCAACAAAGGCTGATGCTTTTAATACATTGCCTGAAGAGCAACTTACACTGACTTCTACAGAATATCCTGAAGTTTCTTGTATGCATGCAATCCATCAACAGATTGCTCTTCCTTGGCAGTATTTCGCTTAAAAAGGGCTTTCAATTTGTATCCTGCTACACACTGTTACAGTTCATTCTGCCTGTAGAATAGCTTAACCACAGGATCCAAAAATATATGGACTCAACTTTGTACGCATATGCTGTTTATTTCTTCCATTGCTCTGCTCCCAAGATTGTCTTTCAGGGCATCCATTTTCTCCTTAACCTTGCTACTGAAAATTCCGCCAGTAACTATTCCCCCAGTAAAATTCTTAAAAAAAATTCAGTCAGGTCAATGAAAAGAAAGATGACAGTAGGAGAGGAGTAAGAAAGTAGGGGTTGTTCCTGCTCTTTACGAAGTGACAGCAAGCTGTCTGTGGGGGCTGCTCGCACACTGGCGGTGGAACGGCAAGCTAGAAGAGGGTCAGAGCCCACTGCGTTGCCGCTGTATATAAGCCGTATACCCGCAGGCGTCGGAGCTGCAAGCTAGAAGAGGGACGAGTGCTCACTGTGTTGCTGCTGTGGCTCCTGCCGCTGCTGCTGCTGCCAATCATTGGATTAAAGAAACTAAAAAAAGATGGTTAATTATCTGCCAGCCACTCAGCTGCTTCCCATCAGGGAGTTACAGGAATAGGAAACTTCAGAGCCTTTGATCCTTTCTCCTGCAAGAATTACTGGAAGGCATGGTGTTTCTTTCTTGAATGCGGAAAAGGTCTGAAGATGAACTACTAATTTGTTTAGGGATGCGCGAATATCATCTCAACTTTTAAATATTAAAGGACCTAAGATGGGTCATTCCATTGTTATGGATGTGACAAATATATGTAGATGTTATATTGACTAACTTTTGATATGTCAAATTCATATCTCATAGGCACTTGAAAAAATAGTGGTAGATAACTCTACTTAAATAGTTGTTGACCCACAATTATGAAATCCATATCTTTTGTCTAAGGGAAGATAGAAGGTGAAGTTTAACTGTTGGGGCATAACAAACTTTTCTGCATTCATATAGTTAATTTAGTAACTCTGTTAATTACTAAGTTCTGCAATAATGGAACATTTTTTTTTTTCTGTATCTCTAGGCTCTTTAGGACAAGGCTACCTTTTTAGTTTCTCTACATGTACTATATACATAGTGTATAGAGAAGGTATTTATTGCATCCAAAAAATCGATACCAAGATTTCACAGGAAATACATGTTTTAGAGACCCCCTGATTAAAAAAATTTAGAAATATGCTCATGTCTGTATATGTAGGCAGAATAGCTCAAAAATGAAAAGTTGGTTAAATGCCAAACTTGGTATTTAAGTTAAGTATCTTCAAAGGATGCAACTCAAAGATTTTCAAGAAAATCCCCCTAAACCCAACTCGAGGAACATTTTTCAAAGATTTTGATTTTCTCAAAAATGGCTCTAACAATTTTGATTAAAATACCTGTGTGAAAGATATTTTTACAACAAAAATTATATCTTGAATTTTCTGGGAATGGCCTCTGAAGACTTCTTCATTGTGGATGACTTTTGCATAACTGGCAAATTATACTGCACAAAAAATGTAGATCTCGTTCAAACACACCATTAATATTACATACATTTTTTTTTGTAGAGTTAACCGTTTTCAAGATATTTCAGAATATTGTTTTTAATTTTAAGCAACTTATACTTATCTCAAATGAAATATTTCTCGTTTGTTTATTTCTGGCAAGCAAAGAGAATGGAATTTCTTTTGTTTGACATAGCAACCGGTTTTTAAAGGACTTTACCATCGCTTTAGCCTGTACATTCCCTTATTTCCCTTCTACTTACAAGGAAGCAAATAATAAGACTAATTCACCTTACATTTATCTTGATTAGCACAATGTAGATAAAAGATTAATCTTTTGAATAAAAGGTTTCTTTTGCTTGTGAATGGAACACACAAGAATTTTTAAATTTAGATTTGTTTTTATCCAAGGGCTTGCAGATTTATTAATGCATGTTATGGGTGTGACAAAATATTTCAAGTATGATATTTTAATTATTTTTTATTTTCTCCAAACAACTGAAAATATAACCAAGTAAAGATAAAAAATAAAATAGCTAAAATTACAAAGTTTTATTTTTGATTTTTGTGCAGAAATGAATCAGTTTGAATCAAAAACACAGTCCATGATTATTGATAACTCTTGGATGCTTCACCTTTTGGATGATAGAAGTTTTCTTCATGGATGCATCATCTTCTGTAGGCCAGATCCATGAACTCCCACTAGGATACAGAAATTCAGTATAAGAGAATCATTTTCTCCATCTAAATTGAGAACTTCTGCATAGTACTGTTTTTTCATGTTCAGATTCCCACTAACATCCAGATTTACCAATACAAAATCTCCAACATCAGTGTTCTTACTTTGGACTAAATTATTTGCAGAGATTCCAGCAATACACCAACATCTTCTAAGGAAACTGTAGTTGATATGTTAACACCTTGTCCAGCTGAGTTTGTGGTATTGGTTTCACAATGTCCCATTTTGTGTTCAGACAACTAGATGCTGCAGCAACATCTTCAGCTAAAGTGAAAAGAACTGTTGTGCACTTTACAACGTTTCTGGCACATTCAAAAACTGCTTGGCACATGACACAATATACTGATGTGATTTTACTAATTGCCACACAGTTTTTTAATAGTTCCTCCAAGGCCATCTCCAATCCAATGCAAAAAGTCTGTTTTAATAAGTTGATTATTTCTTGGTTTCATAATTTTTGTTTTTTGATGTTAGGATATCGGGGAATTTTGTTTCTGGCACAAAATTTCAAGGTTTTTTTTGTAGATTCAAATTTTTTGCACTTATTTTTGTACTGATTATTAGTAATAATTCGGATATCAAATATATTAGATGGTTTAAACTTGTTACAAGAAATATATGGAAATTGAAACAGATCCACTGAACTCCCAATTAAAAGCCGTCAAAACACCTTGAATGAAGTCTAAACCTTTACTCCAAAAGAATATTAAAAAATCAAACCGTACCATTCCCTATTACCAAGAATGTATGCACTACCAAAAATCCATAAACCATAATAAATAATATTGATTCACCCACTTACAACTTGGCAACATTTTAACACAAATTCATATCACTACCAAAATACAATATTTTAAGCATCAGGAATTCCCAGGACCTAATCAAAAAATTAGATAGAATTAAAACCGCATGATAGATTGATATCACATTGCTCTTTTCAAGTATCCTGACAACCGATCTCGTTTGCCAACTTAAAAATGGTTCATGCACAGCAATTTGCCACAGGATGAAATAGACGACTTGATAAATCTCACCCACTGCTGCATCTCACGGAGTACCTTTGCATTCAACAACAGATAGTACCAACAGCCACGGGCAACCCACTTTCTCCATTTTTGGCAAATTTGTTCAGGAGTAAAAAAATTTATTTAACCACCTCCTTCCCACACATCTTCAAAGTTTGGCATTTGCAATATAAACAAAAATATTAATCCAAGACATTCTCAAGCTACTTAATTTACAGAACAGAGTGTTATAGTTCATGATGGAAATCGAAAATGAAGGCACATTGCCATTTCTTGATGTGAAAGTTATTAGATTCCAAATCATCATCAACTTTGGGATCTACAGGAAACCTATATATTCTGAAAATTGCATAAAAAACAGTAGTTTCAACCCGATCTCACACAAACATGCTTTCCTAAACAGTTGAACCCATAGATAGGTGTACATTCCATTAACAGATGGTGAATGCAAACAGAAATATCGGCATATAGCCAACACAACTATATCTGATGGTATCAACATACAAATCAACATAAAAAAAAATCTGATGTCTTTCATTCACATGACTTTCTCTACATATCTGCAACAAATTATTGTTAAAAAGCTCTTACTTCTATTTACTTCATGCTAATCGAGAAAAAATTAACAGAAATGGTCTTATTACTTGTTTTCTTGTAAGCAGAAGCGAAATAAGGGAGTATCATTGGTTAAAGTCAAAAGCTGGTTGCTGTGTGATTGAATCTCCTTTGTTTGTACGGACAGGAGTTGACAAATTCCTGTATGAGAAAAGTATAAGTTTTTCATAGCTGAAAACAAAAACAAGGGATATCTTAAAAATGATCAACTCCACGAAAAAAATGTATATAACATAAATTGTGTGTTTTACATTTTCTGTGTAGTAAGTTTTTGTCCATCTCTTACGGTTTAGCAGTTATGCAAAAATCCGTAAAGTCATCCAGAATAAAGTAGTCTTCAGAGGCTATTCCCAGAAAATTCAAGATATACATTTTATTTGTCAAGTAAATGCCTTAAATTTACGAGATTTTAATCAAAATCGTTAGAGCCATTTTTCAGAAAATCAAAAATTTTGAATTTTTTTCCATGTAAAGGATAGTTTGGTGTGGGGGGATTTTCTTGAAAATCTTAATGTCGCATCCTTGGTAGATACCAAACCTAAATACCAAGTTAGGTTTTTAACGGTCTTTTCATTTTTGAGCTATGCTCCCCCCCACACACACACACATGCACCCACCCCCACCCACCCACCCACCCATCCATGCGGACATTTTTCTAAACATGCTTTTTTTAGGTTCAGGGGGTCTCAAAACATATATTTCTGGTGAAATCTCAGTATCGAATTTTTGGGTGCAATACAATACCTTCTCTATACACTATGTACACAGTACGTATAGAGAAAGTAATAACAAACTTAAAAAAGAAATCTAATGTGTTCCATTCACATGACTTTCTCTACATCTATGCAACAAATTATTGTTAAAAAGCTAATGCTTCTATTTACTTCATGCTAATCGAGACTAAATTAGTAGAATAGTCTTATTACTTGCTTCCTTGTAAGTAGAAGTGAAATAAAGGAGTACCATAGGTTAAAATGATAGAAAAGGTCTGAAGATGAACTATGAAATATTTAAATAACTTATCATTCTTTTATGATTCATTCTGAATTATATATAGGAGAGCCGGGGGTACATTGTAACATGGAGTACAGTATAACAATTTGAATTTCGTGCTTCAGGCTATGTTGGCTGCACTGTTTTTGTTCTTGACAGCAACAAGGTTTGGCGCCTTACGCTATCTTGGTTTTGTATTGTTGCGAGTGTTGATTATCGCTGTTGGGAAGGCTTTAGCTTTTCAGGTGAGTAAAGTATAAATTTTATTGCTTATTTCATCTGGATGTTTGTTAAACTGCAAATATGATATTGCTTAACGATATTACAGATGCCATTACAGTACACTTAGAAATCTTGTTTGGGTTCCATCATCAAGTTAACATGAGTGCAAAATGGTACACTGTAACTGAGGGTGGGTAAAAAGAGAGGCAAGAGCTGAATAGCAATAGATACTCAAGTAAAAGAGGCACTTGGATATCAATCCCTACAGAGAGCAATGAAAAAAAGAGGAAGATGCCAAAAAAACTCTTTGATACGATAGTGAAGATGAAGATGAAACAATGCCACTTGCTGCTTCAAATAATGAAGATTGGGTGCTAGAAGAGAAAGATGGATCAAGAAATTGGACTGATACGTCAATTCCTATTGAAAGGGATTGTTTTGGTAAAATTCAATGGGAAATACCCCATTTTTTACTGAATTAATTGTTTTTTCACACAAGCCGTGTATAGGACAAGAATTGGATAGGTAGAGTCAGTCTGAAAAATTGAATGCCATAGCTGGGATTTGAACCATAATAGTTGGCTATACTATAGATCCTGGGACCAAAAGTACTTGCAGCATTGTAAGTCGCCATTGGGGTTGACATCTCAAAATAATTTGAGATAACCTTGTGGTTTACCAGGAAACATGTGAGTCAGTTGAGAAATTCAATGCTATGCTGGCATGTTGCCATGGTAGCTCAGTGGCAGAGCAACCGGCTACAGATCGGGAGATTCGTGGTTCAAATCCTGGCTATGGCATCTACCTATCCAACCCCATTTTTTACATTGGTAAGATAGAAAAGGGCAAAGATGATGGTGATTTGTGGTCAATTTTCTTAGAAAAGATAAGAATATAAACGAATTTGTTTATCCTCAGGAGCCTAATATTGTAATTCTTTCTGAAAATGATATTGTGATGATATTACCAACGCCTCTAGTAAAAACCAAAAGATGCAGTGCTTGTCTCAAATTTGAAGTTCATCTTGAAAGCTATAACATTCAAGTAATGAATTTCTTGTATTGATTTTGATGATTTTATATTTTACACTTTATCTTATATAATTTAAAATTTTATGTTTAGTGTCAAATTGTGTGATAAAATAAAAATGCTACAATGTACCCCAGCTCTGGTGCACACTGTAACAACCTACCTGGTTTAAATTAAAGCTAATTATTTATCATTTTACAAATGATATAAGAACAAATCCCTACTGGCAAATTTTATTTAAGACTAAAAAGTTTTTTACAATCTCTCTCCCTCCCCCCTCTCTCTATCGCTCTCTCCCTCCCTCCCCCTCTCTCTCCTCTCCACTGTCCCTTCCCCAGGCTCTGCTATATTTAAAAATATAAATGTTTCAGCAGTTAAAATCATTTCATGTACTCCAACTTGGCAATGTTGTTTCAGGTCTTTATAGTTATGGCACATCCATCTTTTATCCATTCTTAGCAGTTTGGAAGTTCAAACCATTGTAATAGCTCATGTGGCCATACTATTATTGTCGTTGTTAAAGCAGACATCATCTCATGCTCATTTGAGATAAAAGAAATGCTTTTGTTTTACGTGTGCACATGAACAAAGTGAGTAAAGTTAAAAATTGCAGAAATGGCTAGTAAACTTGGAATGACAACTTCAACTCTTAATGGCATTCTGACAAATAATGCAGTGATTTTGAGTGAGGAAGTGAAATCTGCTTTAAAGGCATAAAATGCAAGAACATTGGTTGTCACTATATAAGGTCATTTCAAAATATCTTTAGAGAACATAACATAATCTGATGCCCACGAAACAAACATAGGAATCCAGTAAAAAGCAACAAGTTAGAAAATATAGTTTTCCAAGAAATCTAGCATTTACATAATCAATTGTGAAGATTGTGAAGAATGATACACAGGAACCAGACTGAAGGAATACCTAAGTCACATTAAAAAAAAATAATGTGTTCCATTTACAGGCTTTCTCTACCTGTTCTGCAAATATTTTATTCTTAAGACAGAGAGAGGGAGGGGGAGGGATATATATATTTATTTGCCAAAAATCTGCCCAGACACATTTTTTATGCCAGTAAAGAGGACCTGTCTGAGAAAAAGAGGGCATACAGTCTCCCTACCCCGAAAGGGATTTGCATCCTATTTTACATTTGTTTATTTCAACTATGTGGCCAGGACCAACATATTTCTTTCTTCCGAGAAATTTGGTCTCCAACCAAACACTCAATTACCGCATATGATTGTAACAAAGAAGTGATGAAAAGGATTTGCTCAAGCTTTTGCACACAGACTTTTTCATGATCAGTTTTAAAAGAATAATAAATTAAGTTAATGGCTAGATTATTCATAACAAAAGTCATAAGAGTAGGGTTTTATTTTAACATTTTCCTATCTGCAGCAAAATTCACCACCTATGCAGCCCTGTCTCTTAATGGGATACAGGGCAACATTACATTCAGAACATTCTTGTTCGCAGCGGATAGTTGTAGTAAACCAACAGCTTTATCTTATTAGTTGAACAAGCCATATCCAAGCATAAAATATAATTATTAAAATTCTTTTATATTGTAAAAGTATAACATTTTTGCAATAAAATTATGGTGTTTTTTTTTTTTTTTTTTTTTTTTTTTAAAGAAAAGGGCAAATACCATGCAAATGCAACCCAGTCAGCTTCCAAGCATGCCATTACTCCCCATTCTTTACTGCAGGTACTTTTGACTACTGATGACCCACCACAAGAAGGCGTAACATAAACACTTTTGCTGTCCGCTTGATGTTTATGCTCGATATCTGGATATACATTAAAATTAATATAATAAAAAAAATAATTAAGTAAGATTTTAAATTATTAACTTGAAACCTGACAAGGATGCTAGGTTCATCTAAAATGCACAGTGTTGTCACATAACTCACACATAGCTAGAAGTCCAGTTGCTGTGCAAGATCTGAATCGGAGAAATCCTCATCTTCACTGCTGTCGCTGCCGCTCTCTGCATCTTCGTCAATAGACTCCAGGCCTCCAACTGATATAATAAAATTGTCTATTGTAGCTTCCACCACCCCATCCTTTTGCCTGAACTCATCGAGTTTCTTAAATGTGTTTAGCATAGCCATCCCAATCAGCTGTTGTAACAGAGTTCACTGCACTTTCACACACCTGCTGTAGATTTCTTAAAGATAGGTTGCATTATGCTCTCTTACATGTCACTTTATTGCTGCCCATGCCAATTCTATAGCGTTCAACTCGCACATATAAGGCGGTAATAAGAACTGTATGTCCATGCATTTCTATTACCCTGTTGATATGGTATATTTTTTCATTTGGCCTATGTATTTGAATTAAATCAAACAAGTCAGCCTTCCAAATTGCAGCAGAACACAAAATATTGTTATTCTCCAACCATTGTACCATTTCTTGCTGTACAGCATACTTCGACGGAGACTTATTTCTTGTACACTATGGTATGGAGCGTTATCAAGCACGTTGACACTGTTGCAGGATACATTAGGTAAAAGTCTCTCCTCCAATCATTTCTGGAAATTTCCTCCATTCATTTGGCCATGATAATCACAACTAGCAAGTCCAGCTTTGAATATCAAAGAAGCTCCCGGTATGAAACCTTCATTGCTCCCTGCATTTACAAGAATCAGGGGATTTGAAGAGCTGGTGTTTGGCTTTATCCCATAGATATCATCACTCTGCCAGCATTTTCCAAATGTCAAGTTATTATCCACCCAGGACTCATCAATGTAAATGATACTTCTCCCAGCATTTCTGTACCCATTTATAGCTCTTAGGTATTTAGCTCTCCAATTAACTATGTCTGGACGTTCAATAAGTGCACGTCGTTTCCATTTGAAACAAGGAAAATTTATTTTTTCCCTAATTGCTGTAAGTAGCTTGGGAACAATAGGCACTTGTTTTCTAACCAAATAAAAATCTCGAATTACATTTTTAATTACCATTCTATCAAAGTCATCACAATGAAATTTGCATTCCTCGGACTTTGGTCTCTTTTTCTGCGGAGTATGAAGTGATTTTTCACTGCTTTAACACCTTCTCTTCTTATTCTTGATATCCCACAATTTGCCACATGTAAATTTCTTTGTGAAATTAAACGTTTCAAATTTCCTGATTTTGTTCTTTATCACACACTTCAATCACTGTTCTAATTACCTCGCTTGCTTCACCGTGAATACTTTGCCCCTTCTTTTGAACTGTAGCCATATTTAAACATTAAACCAAGAATAAAAGTAACAAAATAATGTATAACTGAGTGCTATATGCCGGAGCGCGTGTTAGCAGCGAGAGCCAATACATCACTGCAGTTACTGAAACGAGCATTAGATCTGGCAGCAGTAGGTTGGTTCATATACACACGTAGTAAACGGAAAAAATCCACTAGCACGTGACCAGATAACAGTTCAAGCCCCCCTCTCACTCGCCCCTCAGGCCCCGCTTGCCTTCTTGTGTTGGGTGGACAGTACAGTTTCTGGGATTTGAAAACGTGAAATTTGGCTTTGCATAGATGGGCAATCCATTAATCCACCTTAATGCTCTCGACCATTCAAACTGCCTTTGGGCTTTGGCTGTTCTTTCCAATATGTGATGCCCAATTTAAGTCCAGCTTGAGCAGAATATTTTTTTGAAGTATGGCTTGAGATTTTCTTATTTAATTTGAACTTGAACTAGAGTAAATTCTGCTTGATTGCATCTGCATGTTTATACGAGAGCAGATCAAATGTAAATGGGAATTATTTTTTTAAATTGATTGCATCAACAAACAAAAATACTCATACAGATTACCTTTGTATAGGTCCAGGAGCCTTTGATACACATTTTCTCCATTGGATTGGCAAGTTTTTGATGCCATCCTAATAGGAAAAAGGAGGACATGTGCGGAGTCAGTTGCGCACAAATACTTCTACAATTGCGTCATCATAAAACCAAGCTCCTCCTAGGTCTTGTTTGAGAGGTCCAAACAAATGGTAGTCACAGGGCAATAAAGCTGCACTGTAGGGAAGGTGTTTTCAGAGGTGTCCAAAGCATTTTCTCCAGCAGTAGTATGTGGCCTCGCATTGTCATGGAGAAGAATGACATTTCGGATCGGTTGCCGGCATCACTTATTGCGATGTGCAGCTTTTGTTTCATCCAAAATGCAACAGTAATAGGCTGCCTTAATGGTCTTTTGTTTGTGAAGAAAATCCACCATCAAAATGCCCAAGGAGTCCCAGAAAATGGTTGCAAATAGCTTTCCAGCAGATGGGCATGTTCTGACCTTGACTGGATCTACTTTGTCTCCTCGCTGCCACTCCACCCTTGCTTGCTTTGACTCTGGGGTGTAATGTTTCAAAAAATCTTCTCCCTCCTCATAGCGATGCAGGTCTGTCTGACAAACTTCCTGGCGTAACGTTTTTTGTTCTTGGTTGAGGAAACAATGGCAGACAATTTTCTGTAATGGAGTTCATCTCGGATGATTGTTTGAACACTTCTGCAACTTATTCCTAGGGCAAAAACAATTTTTATGCGCTGATCTTCAATAGTGTCATGAATGTCGACGATGTTGTCTGCCGTAATACTTGTCTGTGGTCCCCTCCTATGAGGTTCACTTTGCACAGCTTCTCTTCCCACCACAAATTTTAGCCCACTCATACATTCGAGTCTTCAAAAGTGTTTCTTCCCCAAACTGTGCACGAAGCCATCTCAAAATGTCTGAAGGTTTCTTTTGCAAGAAATCTGATGATGATGTGTTGTGTAACAGACATGTGTACCTCTTGCTCACTCATGGCTTACTGACGCAACCTCGTTTTCTGCGGGGTGCACGCGTGCAATACCCCCTCTCCAGATACCCCCACCAACATACTGACAAAGTCTCTCTCAAAATTATGACTAACAGCAGTGTTACGTTAAAATTCCCGTTTATATTTGATCTGCCCTCGTAAAACAACATAACCTGAGAGAAAGCATGGTCAGGACTTTTTAAAAATGATTGGTTGTTAATCACTTCATTTTATTTGTTCAGATGTCTGGGGATTAATTGCAGAGGTTGGTTACGAGTGTTACAAATGATATGCAAGTTGTCTGCATAGGGCTCATAGTCACTTCTGTCTGCTTGTGCATTTGTATTAGTGAACCTAAGGACTTATAAAAATCGCTTGCCTTCTTGCAACACATGTTTGAAAGTATCCATCTTTTCTCAATGAAGTAAAACCATATTCTTGAATATATGAAGGTAAAACTGAATTGCAACATTGGCTTTTTTTTTTATAAAGTAGTTGCATAATATTAGCTGTGTTTTTAATTTTAAGAAAACCAACAAGTGTACATAGAAAAAAACAATATATAGAGTGGGTGATCTTGCAGTGTATAACTGCCACATTTACACAATTGTTGCTAACTACCAGTCCTCCTAATGATGAGATGTACAGATATCCAACCAATTCAAAACAATGAATGTTTTTGTACTTATTGTAAATACTTGCAGTTTTCATAATTCAACTTCTATTTTCTCTCCTGCTTGTCATAACTTTTTTGTTATATCTTTAGTTCAATGCTCCTTTAAAAGCATTTTTGTTTATAAGCCATAGAAATGGACAGCAAAAATTGGTCAGTTCACTTTATTGACTTTTCATTAAGACTAAAAATTGCATTGAGGGGCTTATGATAACTACAGTAACAATAGCACCATAAACATCCCAATAATTACAGTGGAAAAGAAGAATTGGGAACATGAATGACTACATAATTATGTTCAAATATGAGCCATCATAATAAAAAAATGTCATGTAGAATCTGAAAATATCAGAAAGCTAAAATAATAACTCTAAGTATCACTAAATTATAATTTAATCTGCAAAGAGCTGGTGAGAGAAATAAGGCATCCTTATTGGCCTGTGTCACTGCTCATTATCAGAAGGTTAGCCAAAAAATATTCAACACGTTTTTCTAAGTACCACATGGGTTTATTTCCTTTTAAGTTAGTGTGTGTTGTAATCAAGTGTTGTTTTTAGTAGCTTTTAGATTTCTGGATTCTGACCAGATGTTGATACAGAAATGCTATAAATTGTGTGTAGTTTTTCTGTACTCACAGACCTATAACATTAATTATTTTAGAAAACCTGACATCAGGAATAAACAGATTTTGCCATTGCCAAGAAACATAGAGGATATATTGAAGACATTGTGAGCTCATTATGGTGTAAGTTAAATGTACTGTAACAAGAACATGCTTTCTTCTCAGAAGAACATGTAATATTTTTACTAATAGTAGCATTTCCTGATATTTTTACATTTCTGAAAATTTTCATGAAAGTTTGTTACTCTAAAGACAGCCTCCTAAAAAACAAAGATTATTTAACATATTCGCTGTTAATGCCATTGCCAGACTTTTGAAAGAAGTCAGATGGGTGACTTCTAAACTGGTAGTTTGTGAATGTGAAGCTGCTTCACATTTCAAGATCACGTAACATCAAACTGTATTGCACATATTGACTATTTCACAAAGTGAAAAACTGTTTTGTTTGGGTTAGTTATTTATGATGTTAAATGTCTCAGTTTAAGTGTGAACTACATGTCTGAGAGGTAAGCTTACCACATTATATGATGCAGTTCATGAACACAAAAGACTATTGTACAAATTTGGTAAAAGCTCAGAAAAACAAAGTTTTGCAACTTAGTGAATATGTGCACTTTTTACAGGATTACCTAACATTAAATTATGGGCTTGGGTGTTGGGTGTCTCTTTACCTGTGCCAAAAACTGGAGAAGACAAATTTTATTTATAATATTACTTGCAGTATAATCTTTTATAAAACTTGTATATTTTGAGTTGGAAATTGCTAAACTCTTGTAGTTATACTCTTTTTCTAATCATCTTGAGGCCTTGTGCATCTACAGGAACTGCCAAAAACCTCCAGCGGCAGCTCAAATCATTGAATCAAGCTAAAGTGAACCTAAGGAACAAGCGGGAACATTTAAAACTGATTCACAAAGGTTTGCAGGTGGAAGGTAAGCAAAATTCATATTTTTATTGACATATTTATTCTAATATACACGTTTACTTCCTTGATAAATTAAAGTACAAATAAATGAGTTTTCAAATTGTTACAAGAAAGCATATAGCTGACATAGCAAGTTCATTTCAGATTGGCGAAATCAGTGGATGTATACACTTGAATAAAAAGTGGTCCATTCTGTAGATTATAATTGTATTTGTCTCTCCATAAGGCTCTCAGCTCAGGTAACCAAACTTCGACTTCCCAGCAGGTATCAGTTTTCTATGTGATTGGCCTGAAAAACAACTTGGAGACATAAACACAACCAATGAGGTTATAGCAATTGTGAAATAGAAGGATGGGTCTCATACCATCTCTATGAAAGAATTTCGCCACAATTGGCTACACAAAGAAAGGCTGAACCAATTACAACAGTTTGGCATTCTAGAGGAAAGGATGCATTATTTGCATGTCTCATTAAGTTGAACAACAACCACCACCGTACATATATGAGAGCTTTTATCAGTAACATGTAGACGAAGGTTAAAGTTATTGCTTGTATTGAATGGAATAACCAAACCAATATTAAAAAATGGTGGTGTAGCATGAAAACATAATCTGTATTGTTACCCTAAAGTTGTATTCTATTGGAAGTAAATTACTTAGGCAATCTAGTGCTCAGGAAAGACAGGTGATCATATTTTTAATAGGTGGGGCAATATTTGTCAGTACCAACATAAAACACATCCATTCATATGGACCACATTTTATACTCACGGCTATAGCACAGTGATTTCAGCCCTAAAATTTATGTTTATGTCATTCTTTAGTAAGAAATATTCAATCATGTTTTTGCAAGTATGTTCTACCAGCATCTTCAAATTCTGTAGTACTCCATGTGCATATGAGTTGTATGTTGTGTGTTACAGTTTAATAGTTTGAGGGTTGACTAATATGTACTTTTTGATACAGTTTTCCATAAACATTGTGACAGGTAGAGGGGGGGGGGGAAGCCTGCCTGTGTAGTGTGGTGGCAGTGTGCCTGCTTCACATTCAACAGGTCGTGAGTTCGAATCTTGCTTAGGGTGAGTTACCCGGATAAGGTTTTTTTCGGGGTTTTCCCTTATCCTGAGAAGACGAATGTCGAGTAACTTTAAGCTCCATGGACCCTGAGATCATTTGAGCATCATTTCACCAATTTCATTCATTGTCCGATATGACCAACCAGGTTAAAGGAAAAACATCTGATGTGTTCCATTCTTATGACTTACTCTACATCTCGTAACAATTTTTTTTTTTTTTTTTTTTTATTGTTTAATTTATATAACCCCCTTTAACATCTAGGGTCATATTGAAGGCTTTGCATTTGAAAAAACTCGTCCATACATTCTTTTACGTTTAAATGGTTTTATTTTCCCCTCTCTCTCTCTCTCTCTCTCTCTCTCTCTCTCTCTCTCTCTCTCTCTCTCTCATCCTCTTTCTCTTTTTCTCTCTCTCACACATGCACACGCACGCACCCACACGCACACACACACACACACACACACACACACACACACAAATATTCACTCTCACATTCATACTTCCAGACTCTTTGGGGGATAGGGAATAATTCTGGTTAAAGAAAAATTCCCTGCCCCAGCTGGGAATCAAACCCGGCTCTATTACTTGTGAGTAGAAGGGTGTAAATCCAATGTGTTTCAATCACATGATGTCCTCTAGCTGTCCTGCAAACAAACCTTATAATCAAAACAGTAATCTGTTATCTACATCATGTTAATCAAAATAAACAAGTAGAATTAGCTTATTAGTTATAGTCGCCTCCTTTAAAAGCCAGTCATTATTGGAAACAATTGAAATTCCAATCTCTTTGCTTGCCAGGAGTAAACAAATGAGAAATGAGAAGAAAAGGTGTCTTCCCATTTGAATAAAGTTTAAATGGCTTAACATTGAAACCAATAATCCGGAATATCTTGAATGGTTAACTCTTTAAAAAAAAAAAAGGATGTGACTTAAATGATGTGTTTTAATGAGATCTACATTTTTGTGTAGTAAGTTTGTATATCTCTTACAGTTTGCCAGTTATGTAAAAGTCATCCAGAATGAAGAAATCTTCAGAGCCCAGAAATTGTCATAAAAATGTTTTATACATAAGGTATTATAATCAAAATTGTTTTAGTTAAAGTTTTCAAAAAATGTTCCATGTAAAGAGTAGTTTGGAGTTGGGGGATTTTCTTGAAAATCTTCATGTCACATCCTTGAAAGATAGAAAACTTAAATACCAACTGTTTTCATTTTTGAGCTAATGTCCCCCCCCCCCCACACACACACACACACTCACACGCATGCACCCATTTTTTATACCATAATGGTATAAATAGCATTTAGTAGATTCTTAGAAAATTGGTTTTAAGCATTTATGTGAAGTCATCTGCTACAAGAAGTGAAACAAACAAATTTACAATGTTTAACACTTAAAAGAGCTACTCAGTTTAAACAGAAGAATTACGTAGGTTTAAGATATCAATTATCAAAAAAAATTGATAAAGTTCATTTGTATCATTGTAGCTTTAAAATGGCTGTGCCAAATGTCAATTCTGTTAGTTATTTTTGTTTCTCCACCATCTCTTTTATAAATTTGTTTTAACTTGATTTGTTGACACTTACACACTGTTTAATATCAGAGAAACTGAACTTGTTTTTAATTTACATGGAAAAGGCAGGCTGATAACAATGGAAATGGTACTCTGTTGTCACGTGGTGATCATTTAAACAATGGAAATGACACTCATTGTCACATGGCAGGTCTTTTATGGTTGTCTTCTAAAGAAAAACAATTATAATAATTTGCTAACCAGACAATCCGTACACGAATAATCAGGAGTATACTGTATTAGATATGGTGGACATTAAGTACTCTGAGCTTCCTAAAATACGAGGGCCGTTCAGAAAGTAGCCTCCGGTTGATTGCAAGAAATTCACCAAGTTAAATAAAAATATTTTAATATATACATCTTACAACTACATCTTTGCACTATTTTTCTACATAGTCTCCATAACGATAGAGGCACTTATCGTATCTGTTCACAAGCTTTGAAATTCCTTCTGCATAAAAATCACCCGCTTGTGCCTGGAGCCAGCCTGTGACCACATCTTTGAGCTCTTCGTCGTCATCAAACCGCTGGGACCCGAGCCATTTCTTCATATGCATGAAGAGGTGATAATCGCTTGGCGCCAGATCTGGGCTGTAAGGTGGATGGTTGACAACGTCCCACTTGAAGGACTCAAGAAGGGCTGTTGTTCTGCGAGCAGAGTGAGGACGGGCGTTATCGTGCAAAAAAACGATCCCGGAAGTCAGCATACCACGGCGTTTGTTCTGTATAGCCCATCGTAATTGTTTTAGTGTTTCACAGTACACGTCTTGATTAATGGTCGTCCCACGTTCCATGAATTCAACCAACAACACCCCTTTTGCATCCCAAAACACCGTTGCCATCAATTTTCGGGCAGAAAAATCTTGCCGGGCTTTTATTGGTTTGGTAGGCGAATTTGAATGTGCCCACATCTTTGATTGTTCTTTTGGCTCAGGGTTCACGTACTTAATCCAGGTTTCGTCCCCGGTCACGATTCTGTTTAACAATGGTTCACCTTCGGCCTCATAACGTGACAGAAAGTCTAATGCAGAGGCCATTCTTTGAGTTTTGTGGTGGTCGGTAAGAATTTTGGGCACCCATCATGCACAGAACTTACGGTAACCCAATCTTGCTGTCACTATCTCGTACAAGAGAGTCTTAGAAATCTGTGGAAAATCAGTAGACAACTCCGACATTGTGAAACGTCGGTTTTCACGAACTTTTGCATCAACTGTCTGAACGAGTTCGTCCGTGACCAATGATGGTCTACCACTCCTCTCTTCATCATGAACGTTTTCTCGTCCACTTTTAAATAAACGTACCCATTCACGGACCACTCCTTCACTCATAACTCTTGGTCCGTACACGGCACAAAGCTCACGATGAATAGCTGCTGCAGAATATCCTTTGGCTGTAAAAAGCCTTATAACAGCACGCACTTCACATTTGGCGGGGTTTTCTATTGCAGTTCACATTTCAAACGGCCACAAACACTAAACTAGCGCAGGTACGACTTTCACTCGACCACGGCTTGATGCCGACTGACCTGCTGAGTGCGTGAATGCACAGATGGCGTCGCTACTCCCCCCACTACCCGCACTGTGACCAATCGGAGGCTACTTTCTGAACGGCCCTCGTAAGATTTCAATTTTCTATCAATGCAGAAGAATAGCAGCAAAAGTAAAAACTACATAGTAGATCCTTTATCAGCTAGAATATTTCTTTCTCAGGGTTAGTGTTAACTATATAAAAAATTAAACATAAAAATCTGATGTGTTCTATACACATGACTTTTTCTACATTTCTGTAACAAATTATTGTTAATAAGCTTATTCTTCTATTTATTTAATGCTACATTGAAATAAATGTTTGTAGAAACAGTCTTATTACTTAGTTCTTTATAAGTAGAGTGGAAGTAAGGGAATATGCTAGGCTAAACCAACAATCAAATCTTTTAATATAAGGTGGTTATGGATTGAAATCCATTTCTTTGCGTGGCCAGAAGCTAACAAGTTCCCATATGAGAAAAGTATTTTAAAACTAAAACCAATAACAGGAATATCTCAAACGATCAATTCCACAAAAAAAAAAATGTATATTACTTAAATAAATTGTGTGTTTTGACAAGATCTATATTTTTTGTGCAGTACAGTTTTGTGTATCTCTTATGGTAACAGTTATGCAAAATTCCAAAAAATTCATCCAGAATAAACAGTCTGCAGAGGCTATTGCCAGAAAATTCAAGATTTTCTTTTGTCATATAAATACCTTTAATATATGGTATTTAAATCAAAATCGTTAGACATTTTTTAGAAAATCAGAATTTCAAAGTTTTTTCCATGTGAAGGGTAGTTTTGCGGGGATTTTTTCTTAAAACCTTAATGTCGCAATCTTGGAAAATACTAAACTCAAATACTAAGTTTGGTATTTTGCAGACTTTTTTATTTTGAGTTTTTTTTTTTTTTATATATACAGAGGACCCTAAAACATGTTATTTCCGGTGAAATCTCGACACAAACTTTGGGTGAAATACAGTACCTTCTCTATATAGTATAAGTAAAAATGCAAACATATTTTTTACATTTCTTACTAACAAAAATGTGTAATTTTATTCCTTAAAGTACGTCAGCCTCATAAAACCCTTAACAAATGCTCTATTCCATAGGTAACTAGAAGATACTTAACTGGTTTTAGTCAGTAAATCCCTTCCCTCCCTCAACAGAAAAATTAAGCAAATAAGCATTTAGGCTAAAACCTGAGGTCTAATCATGATGAGAATGTTGTTTCAGTAGAGAAAATGAACAGAAAATAGCTGGTTAAAGATAGGAAAAATCAAGAATTTTACTTCAGCTAATGCATCACAATAAACTGTACTAGACCATGTGGAATGATTGTTTTGAAACTCAAGAAAAACCCAATGAGGTTTAATGGCTTGCATTTTTTTACTTTTTTCATTTGTGTAACATATATTTTTTTGAATGTCCTACAGGTGGTAAGATAAACAAGTTCAAGCAAGAATTTGCTGTAGATGTATCAGAAGATGAAGGCATTTCTTCCCTGGATAGAGCCAGCATATGCTCATCTTTAGACAGTCGAAGTAACTCTGTAGCAGATGTTTTCATGGATGTAGCTGTTTGTCACAGTCCTGGAATACTTCCCAAAGGCCACCTGGGTGTGTAATGCTGAAAGTAATTTAAGATTAAGATTAGTGCATATCAGATATATAATATGGTTGCAAAATTGCTGCGCACTAAACAGAAGAGGTAGTTTATTTCATATTATTTTCAGTTTGTCAAATTTTGGTGTGTTGAGTATCTAGTGTAACATATCAGTTCAAGTTTTCTATTCATTTGTTAGCAGCTGTTGAATTTCAGTTACTCAATTCCCTTTCTATTTGTCTTTTTGTATCATTATTATTTGTTTAAGTGCAAAACTTGTACTAAATTACGTAACCATATAACATAAACTTCCATAGATACAACTATTCATTATTAATCTTTATGACTAAGACACAACTTTAAGCATTTGTGAGATAAAATCTTATATTTTGAAATGGCTTGGGGTCTTTCTTTTTAGGACTGTCATATGTCGAAGCCACTTGCTGTTAAGAAGATGCTATTGAAAGAAGAGGTGGCACTAAAGAGGAAAGGAAAGAAACCTGTTTAGACTGGTCCATTCGGTGATGATCTAAAAGAGCTGTTATTTTCTTTTTTGTAGAGGTGCTCATCAAAAACTTAAAGAAAACAAAGAATTAGTGATACTGAAAGTTAAAAGAGGTAATGCAGCTGTAGTAGCAGTCCGTGAAACCTATGTACATTAGTAAAATTATGCTCTTCTTTCTTAAGATCCATATGAAAATGACAATCCGGGATGGAATTTAAATTGCACCAAAGATCTACTCATTCTGTCTTCGCTTATGTCAGAAATGCATTAGAAACTGTTTCCATTCTCAGATCGAACTCCAAATTATGTTGCCTTCTAAAGATCATAAATAAGACTATTCACCTATTGAGTTATCTCAAGCATAGCGTAGGGTTATAAAACTATAACCCTAATATACAGCTTGTAAAATAGGGTTTGATCTATGGAATTAAAAAAAAATAAAAAAAATTGAAAAAATTGAAAACAGATATTTTAGAAATTTATTGTGTAAACCTCAGTAGCATACCAAGAACTTCATACACTTTATAGAAATACACTGCACATTTTCCACTAATGTACAGAATTTGTTAGCTTTGATGTGATACCTGTATTCACTAGGTGACCATGGAAGAACTTAATTATGTTTATAAGAAACAATTGAAAATAAAGTTTCTTTTGCAGATGTAACTTACCTAGTGAACCACTGTCTTTATAACATGACAAATTGAAATTGACAAGCAAATAGAAGCTGCAGCCTTGGTTTAACTTCAGCTGCCATTGATGCACACATCTTCACGACGTATATAAATAGTATGTGTGTTATATGGTTACATTCTGAAGACAAACTGAAGCAATTTTTACTCCATTTGAACAGCCTGCTTAAAAACAGTGTGCTCTCAATGTAACTAGAAGAGAAGTGTCTTTACCTGTTCTGGATATTATGCTTTTGTAAAATAGTAATGGCTCTTTAGGCCATATAGTTTACAGCATGTTCCTGCACAGAAGAGGACTCACCCTTATTTCCTGGCTTGAATAATGTAGAAAAGAATTTCCTCCAGAAGGAATTAAAATGTATACAAAACATTAAGATGATAATGGATATCACATCAGTATTAAACAGGTCATTATAAAGCAGACATAAGAGAAAGAGGTGTATAACAATCAGAAGGAGACCCAAAATATTTTATGGTCCTAATGGGCAGAAACATAAAGGGAAAGAGTTAATGTAACGGTCAAAAGAAAACCTGAAGTATATGGCAAACCGATATATACAGTTCAATGCCAATAATTTGCAGTAATTAATGTACAAGCTTCTGTGAAATATAGAATTCTGCTTAATTTTTCTTTGACGGTTTTTATATTTCATTTTATAGTCTTTCATTTTGAAAATGCATTGGTCACAAATCAAAAGTTGAACTATTTTCAATAATAAACTTTGCAAATTTCATGAGAAAATGTGTAGATAAACATTATCTCACTTCAGACTAGAAGGTTAATAAGCACCTTCAACTTGGGCAGTAAATTACCTCCTAACATATGGTGATACTGTACACAGTTCAAAAACCTGAAAATATCTCTAATATAATTCACAATTTTACAATATAGCACACTTGAGCAGAACACTCACTATTGTTTCCAGCATTGCAGCCATTTTTCTGCCAGTCACATGACCAGAATGGAAACAGCCTATTGGTAATTGTGGAGATTGCCCTTCTTGATTCCGATAGATGATGGAGATTGTCTCTTTGAAACAAACATTTGATTTTAATGCACTGAAAAGATGGGATTATGTTCATTTAGAAACAAACATGCACTACACTTCAATAGAGGGCTAATAGCACAATACAGTGGTACCAATATGTCAGTTTTGCAAAAAAGTGGAGATTGCTCTTTTTGAAACTAATAGCCTCAATTGTTAAAAAAAATTGTATGTGGTAAGAAACAAAACTAATTATAGTTTTGGAATCAGCACATCAAATTTAGTAGAGTAGACATATTTTGGAGGAAACCCCAGAATCATGCATACCGGTGTAATTTACAACAAAACTTAACTTTCCTTATGAGTAAACTCAATATTCAATGTTAGTTAAATATTGAGTTTATTCATAAAGATAAGTGAAGTTTTGTTGCAAATTATTAATTATATTAATATCATTATTAATGCTAACATTGTACTTTAAAATTCTGAAAAATATTTTCAAAAGTAGCTTGAAGATGTTCATATAGTCATAGGAAAAAAATTGATTGTAATCCCAAATAATCTCAGAGAAATTAAATAACTTACGATCAAAAGAATCAAAATATAGGAAGTGGTACACAGTGAAGCATAATTACACATTGGTTATAAAATGAGTCGAATTTACACTTGAATTGCTTCACTAAGTAATAAATTACCTGGACATGTATCGCAGGCGAATGTTGTCTACATCAACAGTTTTTGATTGGCAGGCCTGCTGTTGGTATCTTCTGTGGACTCCTATCCTTTATCTGGTGGCTGTCCAGGTAATTTGTTACTTAGTGAAGCAATTCAAGTGTAAATTCAACTCATTTTATAACCGATATGTAAATAATTACGTTCACTAGTCAAGTGTAGCATTGCAATGCTGGCTTAATGTACAAGGGATGTGTGTCAGCTGAATGCAACAAACATTTCCAGGTAGATGCACAGAAAGTTTACAAATAAAACTAATAACTTGTACAGATCACTGTAAATACATCTAAAGGCACAGTTCATATCAAACATGCACACACCTGAAATCCTGATGTCAATACATGTAGCTGGTTTCAAAGATCCTTACAGTTTTCATTGCTTTTAAAATGATCATTGTGAGATATCTTGGATGGAAATATTAGTAAATGAAGTAGTATTAATTCCAATCACTTAAATATATTTAGTATATGCAGGGTGTTAATGAACTACACCGAAATAATTTGCAAGATTGTGCACATGACTGATATAAGTAATTTGAGATCGGCGATGCATGGTCCCCGGATAAACATAATGCAGCTTCATAGCATTAAACGTGTGGGTATCAGGTGCTGATAAGTCGGTGTTAAAGCAAAGCAGGTTGACAAAATGGCTTAGAATGTCTTTAAAACTTCTGCCCGAGTATAGATATATTAATTTTTAGCAGCTCGATACTGTTCTCAAGATTTAATGTTGCAAAAATCTGTAAAATCTCGAACTAATCCCTTGACAGTGCGGCACTGAGTTTCATTAAATACGTTCTTGAGGTAACCTACTCTGGAGGAGTTTTTTCAACTGCTCTGGTGGCTTAATGCGTAACGGGGGAAGCTGCTATCCCAAAGGTCATGAGTTCGAATGCTGTCATTGAGTAAATGTTTTTGTATTATTTTTTTTTTTTTTTTTTTTTTTCATTCCAGACGAAGTGCCGCGATACATGAACGAGACCCGAACTCGGAAACTATCTTTCACTTGAAACCACTACACCAGAGAGGTATGCTGTAATATGTCCCTTCATTTTTCGTGTTATGCTCTCGAATGATTGATAAATTAGCCAGTGGCGTACTGGCACTTCAGAAATTTATAGCTGTTACTTTGACATTTCAATAAATAGACTATAAGTCTCTTCTCAAATTACTTAAAATAATCTACATATTCTGTGAAAATATTTCGGTATAGTACATTAACACCCTGTATGAACAAATATCCTTGCAAAATGAATATGTATATAAATGAGTTCAATCAAAATAATGCAGATATTCGTTGGGATATTTTGTTGATTTTTGATATACAGTAACTACATGTTCAAGGTAAATGTATTTCTTGCAGTTTTTACAAGCATATCTGGTTTTTAATTAGAGCTTCTGAAGTTACTAACTGTGAACTGTTTGGCGACTTCATCAGCATCTGACAGCTGGTAAGCCAAGAAGCACTAATGAATAATAACCGTCACTGTGAAAGATTAAATTCTTACATATCTAGTTTTTCTGTTTTTGCTTTTGCAGTCCACACAGCATAATCATGAGCTTGCAGTTGATTCAATTTCAGAACTTTTTACACCAAAAAGCTCTCCAATTCTCTCAGTTACTTATTTTGAAAAAATATTTTGACAGTGCCCTTTGCTGAAAATGGTCTTGCAGAAGTGCAAAACAATCTGCCTCAAGAACCATCAGCTTCTTTTTCAGCCTTCACTTGTTCAATCATCTGCCTAATGCTTTCCTCTTCTGCCTCATAAGAATATCCCATAATGCAATTAGAATACTTATGCTAAAATAAAAAACCAAGCAAAAAAAAGTCTGTTTCAACAGTAAACAAAGCCAATAATGCATACATGTGTGCATGGGAATAACTGAGCTGAGCTAGCAATAAACTCAAACCAGTGCATGCAACTGGTCTTGTTACCCTTGAACTGTTAGTCACAAGCTAACTGGAATTATTTCTGTTGAAATATCAGGTGTGCCGTACTAAATGACTTCTGTTATGCTTACTTAAAGACACTGAGAAAATAGCTTCTTGGAAGCAATTGTTAAATACTGTACTACTGTGAAAATATTCTACCCAGTCTCACAGACCACCTGATGTACGTACAGGTTATTATGCAAAAAGTGCTTAGAAGCAAATCAAATTATTTGGGGAGTTATATATGTATGTAGTTAATATCTCAACACCCTGTGGAACCAGATGGAAGCTTTCATTAGTAAAATCAAATGCAAGACAATATATACTTTTTTAAAATGAGTTGTAACTCAGTACTGGCAAACTTGCTTAAAAATGTGATATTTATTCTATTTAGAGGAGCTTATGCTTCAAGCTATCATAACATTCTAAACAACTTTCACTTTTGTTTCAGGTGTATATTCAAAAGACAAATCAAAGCAGTTATGTGTTATGAAAGGAACAGAAACTTCAGAAACAGATGTTCATAAAGATACATCTTTTCACAACCAAGACATCACAAATGAAGATAGTGCTCTGTCTAAAAGGCCAGAAGAAAGTGAAAAGAATGGCGCCAAACCAAATAATTCCTGGTCTCTGCATTGTAATTTGAAAATAGAAGGGAAAAAACATGAAAATCAAACTTCTGAATGTGACCTTGTAGAAACTAAAAGTCAAACAAATAAAATCCTGCCACTACTTGACCCATCAGCTAAACAAAGTCATTCATCTGCAGTAGCTGAAAAATCTTTGGAAAACTGCACTAAGCAACAAAATTCTCTTCCATCACTCACTATTCAGACTACAGGTAACGAAGATCGTGAAATGTGTCAACTACCGAGCACTGTAGCAGAAAATGAACAAAGTTCTGCATTAAATGGACCTGAGTTTCAAAATCAGACTGAGAGTTGTAAAGCCATGTCATCCTCCAGTTTTATAGGAAAGCAACATAACAATTTTGAGAAAATAGATACACAAAAAATTAATAATAAGGATCATGAAAATGCATTGCAGACAGATCAAATTTCAGTAGAAAAACAAAATCATTCCTTGCAAAGCAATTCTTCATTATCAGCTGATGATATAAACAACTTAACACTTAAGGGGGAAATTCAAGTTGTATCACTTGTTGGAATCACTAGCCCAGAATGTGAAAATCTATCAAAGAGGAATGCCATTTTAAACGCAATATCAAAAGATCAGAAAGAAAATTCAGCTAAAGAAGATACGAGGTCAATTTTTGATGCTGTGGAGATGAAAGATTGTGCACCTCTTGAAACTCAAGTAAAACCATGTGCTTCAAGGCCTGAAACTGTGAGTGAGACGAGTACTGATGTACATGAGAAACTGAAAGAGCAGAAAGTCAGGGAACACGTGGATGATTGTACTGAAGATTTCCTTGACAATATATTACTGGAGATGACTTGGCAGTGTTCTCTTGTGTCACCATTGTCAGATCTAGCACCAGTCCAAGGTAAGCAACAACTATGTTTACTGACTCTAGTTATTGATTCAGGATACAGTTTCCAAGAAAAAGCAAATTTGATTAAAAAAAAAAGTTTTTCTTTTTAGTGGAACATTACCACAAAGATTAATTATTTCCATATATTGACATTCTGGTGTATTCATATTAATTTTAAATGTTTTACTGCTCATTATTAAAGCAAATTACTTTGTTTGATTCATATTTTCACTGTATATTTATTCTGATATATGAGGACTATAACTGTATGTCAGTCTATACTAATATAAAGAGAGAAATTTGCTAGCTTTATCATAGTAACTGCTTAATTGGTTTGGTCATTTTCTGTATACATTAACACATTTTGCTGTATGTGTGGGTTTTTATTTTCTACATGTGCTATGTACATAGTGTATAGAGAAGGTATTGTATTGCACCCAAAGACTCTGTACTGAGATTTCACTGGGAAATACATGTTTTGAGACCCGCTGAATCAAAAAAAGTCTGTGTGTGTCATGACTGTTCAATACCAAACTTGGTATTTAAGTTTGGTATCTTCCAAGTGTGTGAGGTACAGATTTTCAAACCCCCCCCCCCCTACCCTTTACATGGATCATTTTTCAAAAATTTTTATTTTTCAAAAATGGCTAACGATTTTGATTAAAATACTGTATGTTTAATTTTATAATGAATTGTATATCTTGAATTTTCTGGGAATAGCCTCTGAAGACCTCTTCATTCTGGTTGACTTGTATAACTGGCAAACTGTAAGAGATATACAAAAATTTACTTCACAAAAAATGTAGATCTCATTGAAACACACAATTTATGTTATATACAGTTTATTTGTAGAGTTAACTGTTTTTGAGATATTCCGGATTATTGGTTTCAATTTTAGCCACTTAAACTTTTCTCAAAATGGAAAAACTTCTTTCTTCTCATGTGTTGTTTGTTTACTCCTGGTAAGTAAAGAGATTGGAATTTCAATTGTTTCACATAGTGACCAGCTTTTAAAGGATGAGACTATCACTTTAGCCTGTGCATTTTCTTATTTTCCTTATACTTGCAAGGAAGCTAGCAATAGGACTAATTCTCAACAAGGTATGATGTGAAGCGATATAAATAGTGAAACTTTTAATTTATTACATAACTAATTTAATTCAAATATGGACAGTATAGTTTCGCTTACTTAGTTTTTTCCTAGGTGCATTTCAAAGATCTTAATCTTCATCGTCGGCAGCTGTTTGACTGGCTTCGTAATTTCCTCTGTGCTTATTTGACTGGCTTCGTAATTTCCTCTGTGCTGCCATCTGATTTTCTTGGATGTAATCTTAGGGTGTTTTCTGCCAGTGGTATTTCAAAATTCATAACTGTGCGCATTTTTCCTTATGTATATCCTTTTCCAAATTGCTAGTTCACATGTGGTTTTTACATTTTAGTAAGTTTGATGTGTTGTGACGTCCAGAAGTGATGTGACACTGCAGATTTGTCTGTTTGCTGGAGTTTAATGTTCCTGATGGGTTTAATCTTGTTTGAAGATTTCTTTTAGTCTGTCCAATATAAATTTTAGGGCAATCCTACAATTTATTTGGTGAATGCCAGATTTTGGTTTGTTTGGTATGTGTCTTTTAATGGATGGTTAAATAGCTTCCTGAGGTTGTATTTGTTTTGAGGTGCTAGCTCTATATTATATCCTGGAATAGCTTTTTGAAATTATTGTGCAACCGTGGGTGGAACGTGAATTTACTGTATTTTTGGTTTTGATTGGCTCCCATGCTTAGTGTGGTGGTATCTTTAATCTTTTTTTTTTGTTTTTTTTTTTTTTTTTTGTTATACTTTTGTATTAGTTTGTCCACTAACTCTGTTTCGAAACCATTTTCTGTAGCAACTGTGCTGGTGTTCCCATTCATATTTTCCCTTTTCCAGTGAAGTGTTTACCATGTGTCAAGCTGTGAAAAATTGCATGTTGTTGTTTTGAGTTGAAGTTGTTTTTCTTGATGTAACTGTCTGTGTGTGTGTGTGTGGGTGTGGCATGGGTTGTGTTTTTTCTTTTTGATCCAAAAATGGTAGCCAACCTTCTTTTTCTATTTCTACAGTGAATTTTATTGCTTTGTTCTGCAGGTTTGATAGCTTTAAACTGTCATCTGCAAATTTTTTAGGGATGATGGCAAATATGTCATCCACATATCTCACCCAAGTTTTAAATATATGTGGGAAAGCTCTTGTTACTCTTATTTCTAGGTCAGAAGTCCTGTAGTTTGCTTGCAGAGAAGTATGTTTTACCTATGTACGTCAACTGGGTCAATTCTTCTATTTGTGTTTCCCGTGTTTCTGCTGATTTTATCCAGTTTTTTAGTAATTTTGATATTTCTTCTGTTTGGATACTGGTGAATAAGGACAATACTTCAAATGAGACCAGTACTTCATCTGGTTTTATCTTGTAATCTTTAATGATTACAACTAATTGGGCTGAAGTCTTGATATTAGGGCTGTCATACTTTTTAATGGAGGTTAGTTTGTTTACTAACCATCTGGCTAATGGCTAGGTTGGTGCTTCAATGTTATTTATTATTGGTCTCATGCTGTCGTCTTGTTTATGTATTTTTGAAAGGCAATACATTCTGGGTAGTATAGGATAGGTTGGTGTCAGGTTTCATTTGTGGATTTCTGAAATTATTGTTGACTTTGTGATGGCTTTTTTTACTTCCTTTATTCACAAGTTTAGTTCCACATGATCTACTAATTTAAAAAAAGAAAAAAAAAGACTAATTCTGTTATCTTGGTTGGCATGATGCGAAGTTTGGGGTGGGGGGATTTTCTTGGAAATCTTTGTGTCACATCCTTGTAAGATACCAAACTTAAATACCAAGTTTAGTTTTTCATTTTGGAGCTATGCAGCCTCCCCCCACACCCACGCATGCACTAAAAATCAGGATTCAGGGAGTATCAAAACATGTACTTCTGGTGAAATCTTGGTATCAAGTTTTGGGTGAAATACGATACCTTCTGTATGCACTGTGTACATAGTACGTATAGAGAAAGTAAAAATTAAGAGTGCTTTAAATAAGAATGTAGACTATGCAATGATTGCTTCATATCAATAGTTTTATCTAGAGAATAATTCTCACGGATACCATTTTTAGTGATTTACTGACCATGACATTGCATACTTTAAATATGCACCTATTGTTTCTGTTGAGGTAGAAAGGAATATTTTCTATGCACAAAACTTTATTAGCTGACAGTTGTCAAGAGTTTTAATTTTGAATTCCTACATAAAGCGTTTATTGTACACTGCAATGCAGTAAGTGCAAATGCAAAGTAACATGGATGACATGGAAACTTATAAAACATCGGTTAAATAATGTGTCTTATGTAAATCTTTGGAAAAAAGTGTAACATTATTAAACCTTAAAGTTGGTACTACAATTTATTTAATTACTATTCCAAATACTAAATAGTACAGAACCTCATTTCTTACTAAGCCAATTTTAGATTGTAAGATTAATGTTAGGGCATAAATGCATTGTTTTAAGGGAATTTTTTGTTTATTTATAGGTCATCAAAATTCTAGCCCTAATGATAACCATCTCCTAAGTATCAACAAACATACTGAGGCTTACCACAAGGTTCTATTCTTAGTACCATTATTCAATATTTATATTAATGATCTAGCTAAACCATAGAAATCTCTATAAAATTTTTTACTTTTTGCTGATATTGTAATATGGACTTCAAAACCAAAAAACCAAAATATATTAATATTAATCAATATATTCAACAATCACTTACTCATTTAGAAACCTGAGCATCCCAAAATATAATGAAAATAAAGAAGCAGAAGACAAATTATCAACTATTTTCGTTAAGAAAGAAACCATTACTTGTTTAATTAAATTAGAAGGGAAAACGCTAACTGAAACACATGAAGCAAAATCAAATCCTTCGCTTGATAACAGGAGCTATTAAAACAACACCAATTGCTGCCATGCAAATTTTGACAAACAACGCAAACAGGGAAACTAAAATTGAGAAAACAGCAATCATACAATATCGAGAAACTTATAAGTCTACCTCATAATAATTGGATTCAGCAGAAACCAGAAATCCATTTTAAAAACCAACAAAGTTTCTTAAGCATAGTACATAAAACAGAAATTACAAATCCCAAATTTAAAAGAAAACTAACAAATAAGAAATAATCCTCTAGAACTCTTTGAAATTCAATATAAACTACATCTAACAGAAGATGTCAAGTAATCGGAAACTTCTCCAGACATCTTAAAACAAATGTCACTGGAAATAATAAGTTTAGAATATCCTTCCATTGAATGGTTACATATTTTTACAGATGGTTCCAGTCTACCAAATGAAGGAGACACTGGTGCTGGAGTAACATGCCTACTCTTCTCATATTATCGAAAATTAGATATGTATTCAACAAATTTTGATGGCGAAATCACGGCAATTCTCTTAAGTCTGCAAAATCTCTTTTATCATATGAAAAATATGAAAAAATGTAATCCTATCTTATTCAAAAGCAGCCATTATCGCTATAACCAAAAATACAACATCCAAAAGCATTAATATTCTAGAATGTCATAAAATAATACAGCAAATAACCCATTTACATAAAAGAGTGTCAATTCATTGGATTCCAGCCCATTGTGGTATAATAGTAATGAAATGGCTGATTTTTTGGCCAAAAAGGGAAGCAAAATTATCACTGAATCAACATCTAGTTTAATTCCTTTTTGCTCTATTAAAAGAATAATATCAAATAAGTACAAAACCAAAATCAGTGCAGAATACACAAACAAAACATCTGGAAAGCAATGGAAAAATTTGCAAGATTACAATATTTCTACATTATCAAGAAAATGTGCAGTAGCAACCTTCAGACTACTAATGGAACACCACTGTTTACAAAAATACTTATACAGATTTGGCATAGCAAAGACTCCTATATGCCTTTTCTGTAACTTAAATTAAGAAATGGGTCGTGATCATCTTCTACATTGTCCGACTTTTACAGAACATTACAACCTCCCAGCTAAATATTGGAGTGCATGAAAACGAATGATTTCATTATCAAATGATTTCATTATCAAACGTTTAATATTAGATACCAACCAACCAACCACTTTCTTTTTATACATAAACATTGGGCATTTTGTATATCAGATAGACGTTAATGATATTTCTAAGCTTAAAAAAAATAAGATGATATACAGGGTTAACTTATAACTGGAAGCTGGGAAAGGTCAGGAAAAATCAGGGAAGACTGCTGTATTCTGGATGAATTTTACAGAATTTTGCAAAACCGTAAGAGATGGACAAAAACTTACCACACAAAAAATGTAGAGCATGTTAAGACACACAATATATATTATATGTATATTCTTTTTTTTTCGTGGAGTTGATGGTTTTTGAAATATTCCTTGTTTTTGGTTTCAGTTATACTTTTCTCATACAGGAATTTATCAACTCCTGTCCATACAAACAAAAGAACTTCAGTCACATAGCAACCAGCTTTTGACTATCACTTTAACCCATGGTACTCCCTTATTTCGCTTCTATTTACAAGGAAGCAAGTAATTAAGACTATTTATACCAATTTTTATCTTGATTAGCATGAAGTAAATAGAAGCAAGCATAAGCTTTTTAACAGTAATTTGTTAGCAGAGATGTAGAGAAAGTCGTGTGAATGGAACACATCAGATTTTTATATAGATAGGACAATTATCTATGTACTGTACTTAATTTGGTTAGCAATGCTTTGTCAAATATGACACAAATAGCATAACAAGGAAAGCATTTGACAGCTATGGGAATGAAGATGATATAGAAAATAATTGTCAGGTAAAAATTTGCATGTGCAAATTATGAGACATCTTTATATTTTTAGGGATATTTATTTAATCAATGGTTTTAATGTTCAGAATGAAAAAAAAAATAAACATGATATGTTCCAATCACATGACTTTCTCTACATCTCGGAAAGACATTACTGTTAAAAAGCTTGTTCTCCTATTTACTTCTTGCTAATCGAGATAAACATTAGCAGAAATAGTGTTATTACTTGCTTTCTTGTAAGTAGAAGGAAATATGGGAATAAGAGTCAAATGTTTTAGAAAGCTGGTTGTCAAATGGATGAAATCCATTTCTTTGCATTGCAAGGAGTTGACAAACTCCCGTATGTAGAAGTTTTAAGTATTTTAAAACTGAAACCAATAACGAGAAATATCTCAAAAATGGTCAACTCCACAAAAAATGTATATGACATAAATTGTGTGTTTTAACAAGATCCACTTTTTTTATGCAATAAGGTTTTGTATAGCTCTTACAGTTTACCAGTTACACAAAATTCAGCATAATTTGCCCAGAATAAACATGTCTTTAAAGGCTATTCCCAGAAAAGTCAACATATACACCTTATTTGTAATATTAATATCTTTAATATATAATATTTTAATCAAAATCGTTGCAGCACTTTTTGAGAAGACCAACATTTTTGGAAATTTTTCCATTTAAAAGGTAGTTTGGGGTGGGGGTATTTTTCTCAAAATCTTTGTGTTACATCCTTTGAAGATACTAAACTCAAATACTTTATGGACTTTTTGTTTTTGATATATTGTGTTCACATACACACACGTGCGCGTGTGCATGTACAGAGTTTTTTCTAAAAAATGTTTTTGATACAGGAGACCCTAAAATGTATATTTCTGATGAAATCTCGACATCAAATTTTTGGGTGAAATGCAACACCTTCTCTATACACTATGTACATAGTATGTGTATATAAAGTTAAAATTGAATGTTAAAACTTTATTTATCCTCCTAGTTCTTAGTATACTCACCCTTAGCCTTTAACAAGCAGAAATTGTAGCAGCCATGCCCACTCTAGGAGTTTTACACATTTGCTGAAAATTTCATCGTCATTGTGCCACACTGATAGAATGTTGTCAACCATGCTTTTAGTTGTTGGATACTTTTAACCTTTTTACTTTCTCTACATATACTATGTATATTTTTTGGAAAACGGTCCGCTTCTGTGTCTGTGTTTGTCTGTGGACAGCATAGCTCAAAAACGAAAAGACCATTAAATTCCAAACTTGGTATTTAAGTTTGGTATCTCCAAAGGATGCGACACGAAGATTTTCACCCCCAATTACCCTTTACATGGAACTTTTTTTTGAAAACTTCGATTTTTGATTAAAATATTGTATATTAAAGATATTTACCTGACAAATAAAATGTATGTCTTGAATTTTCTGAGAATAGCCTCTGAAGACTACTTTATTCTGGGTGAATTTTACGGAATTTTGCATAACTGCTAAACCGTAAGAGATGGACAGAAAGTTACCAAACAAAAAATGTAAAGCACGTTTAAACACACAATTTATATATTTTTTCGTGGGGTTGATCGTTTTTGAGATATTCCTTGTTTTTGGCTTTAATTTTAAAAAAACTTATACTCTTCTCATACAGGAATTTGACAGCTCCTGTCCATACAAAGGAACTTCAGCGACATAGCAACCAGCTTTTGACTATTACTTTAACCTGTAGTACTCCCTTATTTCGCTTCTACTTACAAGGAAGCAAGTAATAAGACTATTTCTGCTAATTTTTCTCGATTAGCATGAAGTAAATAGAAACATAAGCTTTTTAACAATAATTTGTTGTATAGATATAGAGAAAGTCATGTGAATGTAACACAGATTTTTCTTTAACACACTCCACACAGACTCAATTAGGTTCGCTCTGGACTGTTTTCCAGGCCAATCAATTCAGAAATATTACATTTATGAAACACATATTTGGTTCTATGACATGGAACACCATCCTAATGTATGATGGAATTTCAACTTTTGAAGTCTTCTGCTGGTAGTTTGGTGTCATTGCCACCTACAACTGTGGTCATAGAGGAGGAAACAGCACAGCTGATAGCCAGCCTCCAGGGATAGGTGGTGGAAGTTTTGAATGCAATTCCAACATTGGTGGTGTTTGAGATATCCGGGAAGCTCTCTAAAACCATTTTGGGAACCATTGCTTGGCTGCAACCTATTGTAGTCAGCTCAATTCAAGGCATCAATAACCAGTAGAGATCCTGCAGGAGTTTGCTCTGGCCATTGAACAAAGCTCTGATGGTCCTTCCACTCAGTAATGTCACCCAGGAAACTGCCTACTTTTTTTGATGGCTTATATGCTGCCAAAATATCACTATTCCTCATGCTGAACAACTTCAGTACCATCCATGAGACACTAAAGGCTCAGCTGAGTATGGAGGTGGCTAAGCTAACAGCAGTTTCCACTGTAGGACAGAGACTCATCCCAGGGATGTCAGCAAAATCTTCCAATGGTTTGTGAACTACCACATCATGCTCGCAAACAGACAGCACTTGCAGATTGACAGGGTAGTGCAGACCTGAGGAGGAGCAACCAAGATAGTAGCTGGATGACGGTGATGTGTACTGGGGGTGTGGCCGGCCTTGCCATGTGTTGGGGAAGGCTGCCACAACAAAGTTGACGAATAACACATGATGTGAGGGGCACAATGAAGCTATGTGCCTTGGACAGATATGAGAGATACTAAGTACACCGCTGGAGTTGATCTGGCTTGCTGGCAAGGAAACTGAATTTGTCCTACAAGACAGTGTCAGCATCAGGCCAGTGAAGGAGGTCTTCCGGGGATGGAGCCACAGATATAGGGAAAATAGATAGGAACTGCCATATCCTTATGCATTGTGGCTGGTGAAGCCATCTTTTGATTCTACACTTCTGAAATGAGTATGGCCTTTGTCGGTTAAATGTGCAACAAAAAATAATATTTTATGGTGTTAAATGTCAATTAAGCAGTACATTTGGACTGTAGGTTTTAACCACTATAATGGTGAATATGTGTGTGGTGTTTGGTTGTAGTTTCTTGAATAGCAAAAGCAAAATCAAGGAAAGGGTAAAGTGTTTCAATATACATGTTTGGTTGTAGTTTCTCAAATAGCAGAAGCATAAACAAGGAAAGGTGATTTTTTGGTCATATACTTAGTGATTTACTGTACTTATTTGTGATTCTTCAGAAGTATGCTTATTGAAATATATATTATTCAACAGAACAAAAATGTGTTGTTAGATTTCCATCTCTGAAAGAGCATTGAAAAGCAGCCAAAATTGGCAACCTTCTCTAGTTTATAAGAAACCTCTTGTTAATTTGCCCATTTAGCAGCTATCTCAAGAAATAATTACTATCAAATTTTGTGCTTATGATACCAGAACCGTGAGAATAGGGCGCATGTTCCTCGGACTTGAACTACTATACAGGCAGTCCACAGTGAAAGTGATTATAATTTTTGGGATAAACTCTAATACTTGTCACCTTTTCTTTGGTATGCACTTATTCATAAGTGAATGTAGTGGAATTAATGACTGTAGGCATGAGAGAGAAACAATAAGGTTTGGTCAAAATGTAACATTTTACTTTCTAGTTTTAGACCAAGAAATTAGAACAAAATTAAGTTATGACCTTGCCACGATGTTTACTGCAATAATACCAATTTATCAATAATAATTTCTTAGAGGCCAAAATATGTGATTGTATTAAATATTCCTACAACTATTAAGTTATAAATTAAGTTATGACCTTGCCACGATGTTTACTGCAATAATACCAATTTATCAATAATAATTTCTTAGAGGCCAAAATATGTGATTGTATTAAATATTCCTACAACTAAAGATCTCTCCTCTTCCATTATCCTTTGTTTTTTACTTAAACTTGGAAAAACAATTCATTTGGCAGATGTTGCATATGTCGTATATGGTAGTGTGTAAGAAGATGGCGGCTGGTCACAAAACATGTTTCAGCAAAATGCTAAGCATTTCTGCCCTGTGGATTGAACATCATAGTATGTGGGCATTTGTCATGAGAGTAGCTGAGGAAATGATATTGGGAATGGAGCCAAGATGCGAGATGACACTCCAGAATTTTGGTGGACATCCTGGGTACACAGGGTGACTGAAGGAGGGTGTGATGAGTCTGCGAGAGACGTGGAATGGTGACTCTGAGGATGCATCTGGTGGACAACAGTCAAAGAACCTCATGGGGGTTTCTTGAGGTGCATAGGATGATTCATCACAACATTCAGGGACTAAGTCTGATGGATACCTGTTATGAACAGCAGCAAAGGGTTATGGCACGGAGATCAGGTGTGATTGTATCCACCTACTTGAACCAATGGGCCTAGGCCCATATGCAACAACCATGGGGAGGAGCATATTGCATGATGAAGAGGATAAGTAATGTAGTGAACTGCAACCAGAGCCTTCTCTGAGGCTAGATCTTCTAGCCTACTGTGACAATGTTGATTGGGACTTTGATTCCTAAGGAAGAAAAGTAGTGTGACAACAGCAGGTGCCACCAAGACCATTCTTTAACAATATTGTATCACTAACACAATATTTGGAAAACAAAATTATTATGTAATTTCTTGAGATGTTGGTCTTGCACTGCCTTGGACAGTTGGCAACCAGAACTTTTTGGACTGGGCCTACAGGATGTATATAAGCAGCTGATGAGAGCACAGTTGAATGGCCTAAAGTGAAGAAGTTAAGTAGTAAAAAAAAGTTAGAAAAAAAAAAAGTCAGGAAGTGAAGAGAAAACGCAGTGTTGTGCAATAGGATCTGAAGCTTTCCTGGCAACGAACATATTCTGGATGCCCTCAGGCTTCAAGCTCAAATTTCATCATTCTGATGATAGGAGAGATGCACGTTCCCGAAACGTTGGTAACACTTCATCATTACACCTGGCTTGAAGCCCGAGAACGTCTAGAATATAGCAGTGTTAACAGTTGGCAGTGGACAGTGCTTAGTGCATTCAATTGTAAGCTTCAACTCATTAAGTTGTGTTGTGTACTGAGTGACATTGTAACATTAGTGATCCAAGTGTAATATACGAGGGCCGTTCAGAAAGTAGTCTCCGGTTGATTGCAAGAAATTCACCAAGTTAAATAAAAATATTTTAATATATACATCTTACAACTACATCTTTGCACTATTTTTCTACATAGTCTCCATAACGATAGAGGCACTTATCGTATCTGTTCACAAGCTTTGAAATTCCTTCTGCATAAAAATCACCCGCTTGTGCCTGGAGCCAGCCTGTGACCGCATCTTTGAGCTCTTTGTCGTCATCAAACCGCTGGGACCCGAGCCATTTCTTCATATGCATGAAGAGGTGATAATCACTTGGCGCCAGATCTGGGCTGTAAGGTGGATGGTTGACAACGTCCCACTTGAAGGACTCAAGAAGGGCTGTTGTTCTGCGAGCAGAGTGAGGACGGGCGTTATCGTGCAAAAAAACGATCCCGGAAGTCAGCATACCAC
Source organism: Hymenopus coronatus (assembly GCA_030762935.1). Lineage (NCBI taxonomy): Eukaryota > Metazoa > Arthropoda > Insecta > Mantodea > Hymenopodidae > Hymenopus > Hymenopus coronatus. The sequence goes on from CM060887.1 coordinate 86,651,948, forward strand.
GGCGTTTGTTCTGTATAGCCCGTCGTAATTGTTTTAGTGTTTCACAGTACACGTCTTGATTAATGGTCGTCCCACGTTCCATGAATTCAACCAACAACACCCCTTTTGCATCCCAAAACACCGTTGCCATCAATTTTCGGGCAGAAAAATCGGGCTTTTATTGGTTTGGTAGGCGAATTTGAATGTGCCCACATCTTTGATTGTTCTTTTGGCTCAGGGTTCACGTACTTAATCCAGGTTTCGTCCCCGGTCACGATTCTGTTTAACAATGGTTCACCTTCGGCCTCATAACGTGACAGAAAGTCTAATGCAGAGGCCATTCTTTGAGTTTTGTGGTGGTCGGTAAGAATTTTGGGCACCCATCGTGCACAGAACTTACGGTAACCCAATCTTGCTGTCACTATCTCGTACAAGAGAGTCTTAGAAATCTGTGGAAAATCAGTAGACAACTCCGACATTGTGAAACGTCGGTTTTCACGAACTTTTGCATCAACTGTCTGAACGAGTTCGTCCGCGACCAATGATGGTCTACCACTCCTCTCTTCATCATGAACGTTTTCTCGTCCACTTTTAAATAAACGTACCCATTCACGGACCACTCCTTCACTCATAACTCTTGGTCCGTACACGGCACAAAGCTCACGATGAATAGCTGCTGCAGAATATCCTTTGGCTGTAAAAAGCCTTATAACAGCACGCACTTCACATTTGGCGGGGTTTTCTATTGCAGTTCACATTTCAAACGGCCACAAACACTAAACTAGCGCAGGTACGACTTTCACTCGACCACGGCTTGATGCCGACTGACCTGCTGAGTGCGTGAATGCACAGATGGCGTCGCTACTCCCCCCACTACCCGCACTGTGACCGATCGGAGGCTACTTTCTGAACGGCCCTCATATTTTATTACATTGAGTGTCATAGGGCAAATAAAGCGTGATTGGCAGAAACTGGTGTTCTCATTTGTTACATTATTCTTTCTTTTAGTCATAATTATGGCATCCTCATAATATGCATGTATCTTGAATTTTAAGTGGCAGATTGGGAAAGACTAATATTAAAAGGTAGCTTTAGAGTTTCATTTGTTAGTAAATGTGGAATTCATTTCTCATAATTTTTTATTTAATGAAATGGATATGATATGCAATAACACGTAGCCAATGAAAATGTTTTTGTGTTAATGAGAGACATTATGCAGCAATATTGTAATGTTTTTGTATTTTACTTAGACATTAGTGAACATTTTAAAGAATGCTTGAAGCTTGAAAGATTTCTAGTGTTGATTTTCGCAATAGCCTGAAACACTGTAGAACATCACAAAGCATAGTTAGAACTAGTCTTGCTATAATGTGCTAAAACATCAGTAAAGTAGCACTTAAGTAATTCATTGTTCAGACTTTAGAGACATGTGTGCATTTTGTTTCAGGTGACAAAAATCCTTTTAAAGAAAACAAAAACTGCAATGTTGCTGTTGGAACAGAACATTTGGTCTGTGATGCTGCAGTGCAAACAAGTAAGAATATTCATTTATGCTAAGCTTTATACAGGTGAATATGACCGGTGTTCAGCCCTGGCTCTTTACCGGTCATACTCATATTTTACAATAGTTTACTAATTCTAGTTTATTACACCGTTTTGTCTATTTACTGTCCATACCCATTTATTTTTCACTTTGTATAAGAATTGTCCAATCTCCTTACTATCTTTTTGAAACATTCCAACTACTGCTATTTTAAACCATTTCTTATTAATATACTCTTTTCTCCAAACTTCAGTCGCCTTACATTTAAATAAAATGTGTTCCATGTCTTCATTTCCTCCACATATAGGACATTGATTTTGTGGAATACCTTTCCTTAAACCTTTCAATCTCCATACTCCTGCTTTCAGCCATGCAATACCTTCTCGTTCCTCTTTATTTGTCACATCTATGTACTTTTCCCTTCCCCATGAGACTTTCATTGGTATATAGAAAACTAAAGATCTCTTTTCAGTTATTTCACTAAATATTTTTTGCATTTCTATATCCTCAAATCTTTTCCTTGCCAACTTCCAGAAGTTATTCACATTATTTTCTCTTCTTCTCCACATTTCCCCTAACCCACTACTTTCCAGGTTATTTCTGAGACAGTCTACCCATCCCTTGTTCTTTAAACTTTTCTCTTGATATACTAAACACTGCTTTAACAGATTCCTTTCTACCAATTTCAATATTCTATGCCAAAATTTCAATGCCCTTTCCATAATCTTTCCCTTACTTGCACTCTACCCAGCTCTATTTGTGCTACCTGCCTAACAGTTGCATTTGGTAACCCCAGTATTTCTTTGCAAAATTTCCTATGCACCTCATCTATGACTTCCCATCCTCCTTCTAATCCCCATACTTCTATCCCATATAGCATTTTTGCCTCAACCACACTTCTTCTAACCATCTAATATTTATATTAGGTGCTTTGTATTTGCAACTTCTAATAGCTGATAAAGCTCCTTTTCCTTTTGCCAATGCAAATTTCTTTTGTTTTTCCCAATTGCCACCACTATCAATTTTAACTCCTAGATAAATACATTCTCTCACTACCCTGTACTCTTTTTCATTCTCATTCTTCCATTTTTCATACTTGCTCAATTTCCCCCTTTTTTTGAACACTACAATCTGCGTCTTGTCCTGGTTCACTTTTAAACTCCACTCTTTACAGTAATTATTTAATGCTTGCAAGGATTGTTTCAAGCCATTCACTGTAATTGCACCTATAACTAGATCATCTGCAAACAGTAATCCTGGAATCTGAAATTATTAATTACTGGCATAGAGTTATTATTTCTCCTATTTCTGTTAATACATCATCTATATATAAATTGAATAGGACTGGACTTAACTTACATCCCTGTCTAAGGCCTTTCTCTTGTTACAACCCCTTCCTCCACTCTTATACAAAAGGTATTTTCCTTATATAATGCTCTAAGATGTCCACCATTTGTTTACTCACTCCTTTAGTCAACAACTTATGCCACAGTAATTGAATCTCTATCCTATCGTATGCATTCTCTAAATCCACGAAAGCCATATATAGCTTTCCTCTTTTGTCTTTCAAGTATTTATCTACCAGTGTTTTTATAATAAATAAATTATCAACTGTCCTCCTCCCTTTTCTAAAGCCCATCTGAAGTTCCGAGAGAATATTATATTCTTCAACCCATGTTTGTATCCTGCTTGCCATAATGCCAGTAAAAATTTTTCCTACATTTGATAATAATGCAATGCCTCTATAGTTGTTTGGTTTATCAACACTACCCTTGCCTTTGTATATTGGATGTATGATTGCTTTCCTCCACTTATCTGGTATATAACCCTTCACTTTAATTGTGTTAAATAAGTCTACTAAAACCTTAACTCTGTTTATTTCAGTGCACCATTCCTTAAGGAACTCTGTTGGGATTCCATCTATTCCCGTTGCTTTATTTCTCTTCATTATTTTCACCTGTTGAATTATTTCTTCACTACTTATTATATCATCGAGTATATCTACATAGCTATTACCTATTTCCCAATTTTCTATCTCATTTTTACTCTTTTTCTCCCCATACAAATTTTTAAAATATTCCATCCATTCTCCTGGTTTTATACTTGGTTTTGTTACATATTTATTATACATTGATTTCATAACCTTCCATGTCTCATTTGCATTATTTTCATTTAGGATTCGTATCAAATTACTTTCATATTTTTTCATCCAGCTTGTTTTGTTTTGTTCCAGTAATGAATTATATAAATCCCTCCCTTGCATATACTCTTTCTTTAATTCTATGTATCCTAATTCCCTCCACTTTATGAGCAGCTGTTTGACCTGTCTTTTAGTTACTCTACATTCTTCATCAAACCAGCCCTCATCTCTTTTGTAAACCTTCTTTCTCATTTTCATTTCCTCCCCAGCCCTTAGCATAATGATATTTAAGATATTCATAGCACTTTCAATTTCTTGTTCCCTTATCATAAAGCTTATTCCACACTGACATATCTGGCCATAATTAGAATTTAGTGTCTGCCTAAATTTATTGCAATACTCTTCCTTCCATTTGTATCTACTGTATTCTTCTATGTTACACTTTTTCTCCCTTAAATTATAGACTATTTGCTCTGTGCAAGTTTTTATGTCTACTATCAATGGAAAATGTCCACTGTTGGAACTTAAATTTAGTACCTTAAAATTACTTAAAATATACCCCATGTTAATTGGCTATAATACATAATCAATCACACTTTGACCATTATTACTAACATACGTATATTCTCCATTCACATCTTCTCCATATTTCCCATTCAAAATATCAAAGGCATTCAATTCACAGAATTGTATAAATTTCATATACCCTTTATCAGCTATCTTATCTTTGCTGTATCTAATTTTCTCAGGTTTCTCTAATGTATCATTACTCATCCACCTATTCCCTCCAACAACATCATTTTTGCCAATCCTAATGTTAAATCTCCCATTAATATAATCTCAGAATTACCATATCTCTCCTTTAAATGTTCTATTTCTATCTCTAGGTGTTTAAGGAGGTCCGCATTATGAAAGCACGAGGGAAGAGGAGGATTGTATACTATACCTATACATATAACATTTTCAACTATTTGTTTCTCCTCTAATACAATCCATAGTATTTCTTTTCTCCTTGACCAAGTTTCTTTAACTCCTTTACTTAACGTCTTCTTTACAAAAAAGCCTATGCCTCCAGATGCTCTCCCCTTTCTTGCTACCTTATCTCCTTTTATCCCTACAAAATCAAAATCCTTTACGTAAACCTGGTCCTCTTTTAGCCATGTTTCAGCTACCGCGAGATAATCAAGTTTGGTCAATAATTGATTTAAACTCCCCGCATATATTTTGTTTTTAACTCCCTCACAATTCCAGAATCCAAGCCTCCTTCTCCCTTCCCTATTGTGAGCCTGATCTAAATCTAAATGTTTCTAGTGTTCTTTTACTCCTTAATTGTATCCCTTCTCCAGAAGGAATCGCTTTATTTCTGTCTAAAACTAGAATGCTGCCATGTTCGGATGATATAATGCTGCCTTCTTCCCCTTCTGTATTCTCCCCGCTACTCTTGCCACGCCTTCTTTCCCTTCGAAGCCAAATTACGTGCGGCTATTACTTCCCGTCTTCTCTATTTTCTTGGGTGACGTCACTCCAGTGGCTCCTCCTCCTGTTGCTTCCTCTGTTGACGTCATTACTTCGTCTGCTGTTACTTCTCTCGTAAGGATGTTGGATGACATCCTATCTGCCGTTCTCATGTCCATGCTGACAGGCGGATTTCGGTTCAAACACACACTTTCCCCGTCTTCACCCACATCCATTCCTTTTTGCTTGGACTTTGATCTTCCTGTTGTACTTCCTAAAGTTGGCGTTGACATCTGCTGAGTAATTTCCTCTGTGCCTGATTGGGGTTCTCTTAGCTCCTTATTGTCCAGATGCGATGTCTTTTCTCCATCAATTCACAATTGGAAATTTCTAATATAAGCTCTTCTTCCCTGGGCTCTTGCTTCTTTCATTTTTTGTACCAGATTTCTTTGCAGAGCTCTCTTCTTAGGTGATAAATCTTTATTAATAAAAATGTCTGTTCCTTTTAATTTCTTGGCTCTTTTAAGTACTTCATGTACTAATTGGGCTGTTGCAAATTTCACTATAATTGCTCTCTTGCCAAGTTGTCTTCCAACTCGATAAGTTTCAATAATTTCCCATCTATACAATTCCAAATCCAGCTTTTCCTTCGTTATTTCTAATTTTCTTCTGCTGGCCATTTATACCTTCTTTCCTTAACTCCTATGAACACTAAATTAAATCTTCTCTCCCTTTCTTCCAATCTTTCCATTCTTTCCTTAACCATTTCAACTTCCCTTCTTGCTTCCTGCACCTCAACTCTAACATCTTCTTTGATATCTGTTGCCATCTTTTCCAATTGTTTACCTATTCATTGTTCCATGCCTTCTATTTTGTTCATTTTCTCAGTCAGGTTTTCCAGCATTGTTATTATATCTGCAGGGCTGGGGTTTACCTCAATTCCTCCAATCACTAACAACAAAGTTGTAACACTTGCTAAAACCAATATGTTTGTCATCTTCTCTCCAAAACTGTTTTTACTATTCACCAATTTTACTTTTCTAAACTGTTGAATTCTTGCTCTATACACTGTAATGTCCACTCCCGTCGTGACTTAGGTCCTTCTTCCTTCACCACAGGAGCACCTCTCAAAACACAACCTTCCTCTATCACTGCTGGCTCAGCACTCGTAAGAATATTAATGCAAGCTGAGAAGTGTAATGTAATGATGCAAGTTACAGGGTAAATCTGTCTGGCATGTACAAACTCTAGCACATATACACAATGTACATAGTGGATAAAGAAGGGATTGTATTCCACCCAAAAATTGGACAGCAAGATTTCACTGGAAATACAAGTTTTGAGACCTCCTGAATTAAAGTTTTTTTTAGAAATATGCCTATGAGTGTGCATGCATGTCAAAAACGAAAAGGCAGTTAAATACCAAACTTGGTATATAAGTTCAATATCTCTCAAGAATGCAAGGAAAATCGCCCCACCCCCAACTACCCTTTACATGAAACATTTTTAAAAATTTTGATTTTCTCAAAAATGGCTCTTAATGATTTTGATTAAAATGCTGTGTATTAAACATAGTTACATTACAAATAAAATGTATATCTTGAATATTCTGGGAATATCTGCTGAAGACCTCTTTATTCAGAATGAATTTTGCATAACTGATAAGCCATAAGAGGTAGACAAAAACTTACTATTCAAAAATATGTTGATCTTGTTAAAACACATAATTTATGTTGTTTACATTTTTGTTACACAGTTGATTGTTTCCTAGATATTCCTTGTTATTGGTTTCAATTTTAAATTGTGTTAACTCTTCTTGAACAGGAAGCCATCTTTTGATTAGTCTCTCTTGCAAAGCAAACAAACTTCAATTGTTTCACATAGCAACCAGTTTTTAAAAGATTTGACAATTGCTTTATTCCCTTATTTCTCTTCTACTTACAAAGAAGCAAGTAATAAGACCAATTCTGCTAATGTTTATCTTTATTAGCATGATGCAGAAAAAAGAGTAATCTTTTGTAACAATAGTCTATATGTGGAACAGCTGAGAAAATCAAGTCAATGGAACACATCAGATTTTTTAATAATTTGCTGAAACTGGTTTCAGGAACATTTGCTCCCAACCTCATCTGAAGTGTGACAACCAAAATTGCTTCAACTTGGGTGTTATGTTCACGACTCATTACGTTTTCTGAATAGATATGTTGATTCATACTAGTAGTGGTGGGAGAACTTTGAAATTAGGCCATGTTTACTTGAAAACTTAAATTTTCTTATGCTGTTCATATCATTGTCTGTTTTTCTTTGTTTTAATTATAAATTGTACTCCCAGTTCTGCTTTATGGTTATTTCATAAGTGTGCTGTAAGCAGTGAATTGTCCATTTGTTTATTCTTGATATTCCAGAATGTTTTAAAACTGTGTCAGAAGTCTCTAAGGCTTAGTGTTGCCCAGGAAAGGGAAACGGGAATAAAACAGAGCATAGAAGTGAAGATGCCATTCACATTCAGTTAAAAACAGGAATAGAGAAGGGGCTGAGTGGTTGATCCCAGCAACTACTGGTGGAATGCGATTGTGGGGGAAACGAGATATCCAGAGAAAACCCACCCCTGCACTGCTTTGTACACCACAAATCTCACATGTGGTTGCTGGGATCAAACCCGACCTCCTTGCGTTTTGTACGCAGTCTGTGCCTGCCAACATGACAAGATGTATACATAAACAGCCCCAATACCAATCCAATCATTCAGCATCCTGAAGAAGGGAGAGATGTATGCTCCTGAAACATCGATTTCTCCACATCACCTCACCTGGCTTGAAGCCCAAGAGCGTCTAGAGCATATTCGTCGCCAGGAAAGCTTCAACTCTTATTTAAAAAAAAAATTCCATCTAAAAGTGGTTTTGGGTGGGGAGATTTAGTTGAAAATATTTGTTTGTCCCATCTTGGAGAATGCTGAACTTAAATAGCAAGTTTGGTATTTATTCAACATATCGGTTTCAGAGTTATGGGTTTTCTCTCTCAAAAAATAATTTTTATATCTATTTAATTCTTTAATTTGTTATTTCAGGGGGACTAAATATGTATTTGCAGTAAAATCTTCACATAACATTTTTGGGAGGAATACAGCACTTACCTACCATTGAAAGGTTACAGAGAATAAATGCAAAATGCTTAAAGCATCCATAATTACAAACACAGGTTTAAAATTTATAAAAGTGGGTCTTAATTTACATCAATAGTAATTAATAGAATCAATTCTAATAGATGTGCTTTTCTTTTTAAGCTGAGGAGCACTTAGGAAGAAAAGTTGTGAAATTGCATGATATTGTTATCCAGACCGAGAATGTTGGTTGTAACAAAGCAACTCAAACATGTGCTGGAGGTAAGATTTCACTGAACATATTTTTAATTTCACTACAATCACACTAATATTATTATATAATACCTCAAAATAATATAAATTTCCCTCAAATCATCTTAGTTCCTTCTACACATTACATTCATGTTGTGTAATCATTAAGAGCAATTTAAGAAGCATTTGTATTATATGTACGAGGGGCATACTGAAAGTCATGAGCAACACTGTTTTACAATCTTAATATTTATTTTTAAGTCAAACCAAATACATCATCATAATCTACAGACTTTCTTTCACTTTTCGACATAGTCTCCATTGTTTTGCACACATTTTTCCCATCGTTCTACAAGTTTGAAAATGCCCTTGTGATTGAACTCCGTTCCAGCTGCCCTCAGACCCTGACGCACTGCTTTCCGAATATCCTCCAGCATCTTGTAGCATTGGCCACGCATCTGCTCCTTCACAGAACCGAAAAGATGGTAGTCGGAGGGTGCCAAGTCGGGACTGTAGGGAGGATGTGGAAGAGTTTCCCACCCTAATGCCCTGATCTTCTCCATAGTGGCACGGGCAGAATGCGGACTCGCATTATCCTGTTGAAGGATGATCCTCTTTCCAGGGCGTTTATCACGCAAAGCCCGACGAAGCTTCAGAAGTATCTTGATGTAGCAGGCAGAATTTATGGTTTGTCCAGGTTCAAGAAAGTCAACCAGAATGCAACCTTGTGCATCCCAAAAGACACTTCCCATAACTTTTCCTACAGACTGCACGTCTTCACTTTCTTCTTCGATGGCAAGTTCAAGTGGTGCCATTCCATACTCTGACGTTTCGTTTCTGGCTCATAGTGATGGAACCAGTTCTCATCTCCAGTCACAATACACTTCAAAAATTTATCACCTTCATTATGAAATCTCTGAAGAAGGTTTTGTGCAATGGTTCTTCTCTGAAGTTTGTGGTCTTCAGTCAATAAACGGGGCACCCAACGGGCACAGACCTTTCGATAATCCAAGCTGTGGATCATTTCTTGCAATACACTATGTCCTATTCCAAGTTTTGCAGCAATTTCATTCACAGTGAAATGCCTATCTCCTGTAATGAGCTCATCAACTCTTTCCTTGTTGCGTTCTGTAGAGGCAGTTCGAGGACGCCCGCTATGAGGCGCATTTTGCAGACTCGTGTTTCCATCTTTGAAATGTTTCACCCATCTTCTAACACTGCTGGCACCCATGCAGACACCTCCATACACACGTTGAAGTCTGAGATGAATTTCAGGAGCAGATTTTCCTTCTTTCACAAGGAATTCAATTACAGCACGCTGTCGAAACGAAACATCAATGTCAGCCATTTTTCAAACACCATCTGTGGTCACGTGATAGAAGCTAATGACGTCACAATATGTCAACATGTGGCTTAAAGTCTGTAGATTACGATCCTGCAATTCGTTTCGTTACATTGTTGAAATTTAAATTTTTACAATGGGTTGCTCATGACTTTCAGTATGCCCCTCGTACTTATAAATACTTGGTAACAATACTTATTTTCTAAAATATATATTCATTAGGACATGTAATTGCTTGATATTCTCAGCTCCTGCTTTGTACTCATTTATTTACATTGTTAAGGTTAATGGGTGATGGATGAAATCTTCACATAGCATTTTGGGTGCAATACCTGTCATTGAGATACTGAGAAGATGTTAATATTTTGTGAGATAAATGCAAGTTGCTTCAAGAATCCATAATTATAAATACAGGTTTAAAATTTATGAAAGTAGGTATTAATTTACATCAATAGTAAATACTGGATTAAGAATCAACTCTAATAGATGTGCTTTTCTTTTTAAGCCGAGGAGCACTTAGGAAGAAAAGTTGTGAAGTTGCATGACATTGTTATCCAGACCGAGAATGTTGGTTGTAACAAAGCAACTCAAACATATGATGCTAGAGGTAAGATTTCACTGAACAGCTCAGTTGCTTCTACACATTACATTCATGTTGTCTAACTATTAAGTGCAATTCAAGAAGCATTTGTACTATACATTACTTATAAATACTTGGTGTCAAAACTTTACCTATTTTCTAAAATATAAATTCATTAGTACATGTTTCTTAATTGCTGGTATCCTCAGCTCCTTTCTTGCTCATTTATTTACATTGTTAAGGTTAATGCCAATAGCAGATGGATTGTTCACTCTGGCACTGAGAACGATTTTTTTACAATTGGGAATGTGCACGAGTTCTAGAAACATTTTGATAAAAAGTTGATCCTCAAATTAAAATAGCATTTTATTACATCATGTAGCATTATGTTACATTTATTTGAAGGTGAGGAAGAACTTTTAAAGCCTCATTTCACAAGTCTCTCATAAACACTTCTGATATGAACAACTGAGTTGCAGTGTAAACATTCACTATGACTTACGTTGCCCTATAAAGCTTGCATTAATTGTTAACCTATATGGTTTGTTAGAGTTTTATTTTCACGCCTTTACATCAGAATGACAGATAAGTTTTAAAAATCTGTGATGCATGGATTTATTAATGGTAGTATAGATTTTGTAAATAACAATTGGTTTATGCCTGGATATTCAAGTTTGCAAGTTGAAATAAACACATGCTAAGATTGAAAAAACTAAGATGTATTATATTAGTTTTCAGATGATAACAGTGAAGAATATTAATCATATTTCACATTGGTAACATATTTAAGTCAAACCTCTGACTTAAGACTATTTTTCATTTAGCTAATGGATTTTTGCCTATTTCAACTACATAAACATAGAACTACAGGGATTGTTTGGTCTGGAAATGGTAGATACCTGCTGTAGAGACACATTAGGTTGGCTTACCTGTCTTGGCAGTAACCTGTTGGTTCACTCCAACAATCCCTACACAAATGTTGTGCTCATTTGTAGCTTGGAGCTATGTTAGACGTTGTGTTTGTCCGGCTCGCATTTAAATGATTTTGAGAATTTATGTATATTTATTCAAGCAGGATTATTCCCGAGGTCGTTTAGTGCAAAGAGAACTAGTTACTAAATGATAATTGGTAACTTTGTGCTTAAATCTTTTAATTTTATTCACTTTAAAAATGTAAATGCAAACGAAAAATAACCAAAGCAATATTTGCTTTTAGTGGCTTCCTTACTTAAGCCCAATTAACGTAGAAATCTACTAACACTTCCCAAACATAAAATATTCTTCTTCCCAAACACAACTTTATAATATTACACAACTTGATTTATATACTAAATCATGTGTCTGTTACCATGGTACGTGTTGCACAAGATTTGTCTATTTGCACTTACTTGCACTTTTAGTTTTTATTACATTTTAACATTACATTCAACTTTAACTATCTTATTACTTAATAGTATACAATATAGTTAGAAATATCAATCTCTTCTATCCAAAATGTAATAATGCCAATTTTGTGTCCTTTTACGAGTAAAAATTGTCCTACAATGTTTGTTTGATAACCATAGTTAGAAGAAAATCTTATCTATATACACTATTACCATTCTTTTGTTATCTCCATATAAATTACTGGTGTATTAATACCAATGCAATTATATTAGAATGGATGGCCACATATAATCTACTGCCACAAATGCCCTTATGTTTGCATATCTTTTTGTACAGAATTATTTATATACAATATTATTAATATAATAAATATAATAACATTTTGAGTGCAATATCACAAGTTAGTAACTCACAGTATAAAAAGAATGTGAAGGTAAGTTCCCCCGCGAATTCCTCTTCTACAATTTAAAGATCTATTACATTTTTATATATGCTTATGGTGCATAACCATAAATCTATTGCATGTATAAGCAAAGTTTAGTGATTTCTAACTACACCTTGTCAATTTTATTCATTTACATAAATGAGTTATTATATATATATATATATATATATATATATATATATATATATATATATATATAAGTATTTACATTTAAACAAAATTGTTGAATTCTATTGTTACTTATGGTTATTGATAAAGGTGTATTGTGTTTGTTTGGAGGGGCCTTGACTGCAGGGTAGTATAAATTTTACATTCTACATTGTTTTAATTCTTTAATGGCCAAAGATTGTTTTTATGGTATCTACCATAAACTTTGCCATTTCCATCTATCATTTTGAAGATGTGGTTCCCAAATCTTTTACTTATGGGTATGGACCAGCACGCAGCAATTCCATTTTGGAAGTGGATTTCTTTGTTGTGTCTGAGATTTTCCTTCGCCTCACTCCTGAAATTGAGGTACCTTTTTGGCTTGCCTCCTTTTCACTTTGCTTTTTCTTTTTTCTGCGCTGAAGAAGATGCATTAGTATGCTCTCTCACATTTTTCTTCCTCGGACAGTTCGCAGTTTCTAGTGATGGTGGTGGCAACTGCTTAAAAATAGGTGTCGGTGGTGTTCTGAGCATTAATTCTGCAGGTGTGAATCCAGTTGTGCTATTTCTTGTAAAATTGATGAGCTCCTTGATTCTTTGGTAAAATTGGGTCCAACCTTGATGATTACTGTGACATATAAGCCTGAAGAATGAAGTTGTATCTTCAAGGGCACCATCTGTAGGATTTCCACTGGGGTAAATGCTGAAAAATGATATATTTTTAAATTACTATCTGCCAAAGTTTTAGTGAACAGCTTGCTCATGTGCAGGTAGCGTTGTGAAAGTGAATGACATGTACTTTGCCATATTTTGGTATGTAATCTTCCATGATTTTTATGTAAACAGATTTTACTCTGTAGATTTTTAATGGGTGAATTTTGAGAAATTTTGTTAAAATTTGCCATGAGCATCATAGTTATTAATGCATTTTTCTCGTCTCTAATTATGTTTCCAGGTTCAATGTTGTATTTAATATTCATAGGTTTAGCCTTCTGACATAGCTCACATGCAGCCTAGATATTGTCCAACTTTTCTACTGATATGCTTAATGTATAAGTTTTCCTCAACTGTCAGTATTGTTCTTCCTGTACTTGCATGCATGAGGGCATTATGGAAGATTAGGATGGTTTTCTTTTCCATGGCTTTTGGTATAATTACTTTCCATTTCTTTATGTGTTTCCCATGAAGCTTATAAAGTTTACTTTCTAGTATTCCTAGGCTTCCTTTAGTTTCGGCTGTTATTTTTGGAGCTGTTAAAAATAGTTTGGATAGTTGATCTTCTTTTTGTAGTTGTGCTATATTTTTCATATTTTTACTTTCTCTACACGTACTATGTACATAGAGAAAGTATTGCATTCCACTGAAAAATTTTATTCTGAGATTTCACCGGGAATGCACGTTTTAGGATCCCCTGTATCCAAAAATCTCATGTGTTCCATTCACATGACTTTCTCTGCATCACTGTAATTAATTATTGTTAAAAAGCATATTCTTCTGTCTACTTCATGATAATCAAAATAAACATTAGCAGAAATTTTCTTGTTTCCTTGTAAGTAGAAGGAAAATAACGGGATACACTAGGCTAAAACTAATGTTTAATCTCTGAAAAGCGTTTGAATGCAAACAAATAACAAGTAATATCTCAGAAATGGTCAATTCCACAAAAAAAAATGTATATAACATAAATTGTGTTTTTAACAGTTTTCAACCACTTGGCAACCAGCTTTTAAAACATAAGTATTCCCTTATTTCTCTTCTACTTACAGAAAGTAAATAATTAAGACAATATCTGCTAATGTTTAACTGGATTATCATTAAGTAGACAGATGATTAAGCTTTTTAACAATAATTTGTTACAGAGGTGTAGAGAAAGTCATGTGAGTGGAACACGTCAGAGTTTTAGTGAAAGTGGTGTTGGCTTTTAGGTTAAGATTTAAAATCTTAATATTGTGGTGTGGATTGGCTAGTGTTTGAGATAGCTGTCTGTTAACTTTTAGTCGCGATAAAGTGTCACTGAAAATATCTTTTCCTGAAATGCGTTGTATATTGGTGTCGAAGGAGGTCAGTTCTTTTATGAATCTAGAGATTTTAGTACTTGTTAGCTTGCATTTCTTGATGAATGACAAGCCAATATGGTCTGTATGCAATATGATTTTGCAGTTGTATTCTTTAAATTTGGTTACTGTAAAGTAGACTGCTCCTATTTCTAGTTTGGTTATACAATTACTGTAAAGTAGACTGCTCCTATTTCTAGTTTGGTTATACAAGCATTGGCTTCTGTTTTCTGGACGCTTTTTAACTGCTGTGGTTCTTAGCGTCCCATTCTATATTGAGCATGAAAGACCTCTTAATTTTGCTCAGAGGCCTCTCTATCACACATGAGGTTCTTTTAAGTGCCGTGGTGCAATGGTTACCATGCTAACTTCATATACCCAAGGTCGCAGGTTCAAACCTGGCATAGGGCGATGGATTTCATTGGGTGTAAAAATCCTTAGCATGGATTCCTTCAGAAGGGAAATGAAGCCGTTGGTCCCGTGTTGTACCTATGTTCGGAGTTGCATCACAATCCTTTAGGCGTTTTCCAGATTCTGGTAATTAGATGGCTAGGTGTGTCCTCACTGAGGTTGGGTGGCTCCTGGTTTGGGCTAGGTTCTTGCAGTCTCAGTGGGTGATCCCTTTTGGGCTCCAAATGTTTATCTGGTCTTTAGTTGTACAGAAAGGCTCTGTGGTACCATGATCGGTATCGGCTTCTTCCCTGCATGTCTAGGTGGTTAATCCTAGATCCTAGTGGATGCCTAGGTCGTCCGTCTCCTCTGGAACTCTGATGAGAAGTCGAGTTTCCCCTCGAACCTTGGTCACTGGTCTCTACACTGCTCATTCCATCATGGGGGTGGGAGGATGGTAGCTTCCTCATGCCCCTCCCCTGCGTAAGATAAGCATTTTTGGTCTACTTTAGTTCTGGCATGTTCTCTTGTTCTGGATGCGGTTATTGAGGTTGTTGTGGTATCGGTTATTTGGCTATTCCCTTTCTCTTTCCTGATTTCCAGTGGTATCCTGGGAATCATTCTCCCTGATTTCCTTTCCAGGCGGTTATTCTGCTGGGTCTCCTCTGGCGCCATGGATTACGATTTGAATTCAGACAATAGTTGGATAATGTCATTGATGTTGATAGGTTTTGCAACAATCAGGCTCTGATGGATATTATCCGGGAAGTGTCTGATGATGGCTATCATGATCTCGGGTTCCAAAAGTGGAGGATCTATTAACCTGGCTCTATGGCCTAGGATCATAAAGGTCAAACTGTGGTCAGTCGCGCTCCGTGGTGTAATGGTTACCATGCTAACTTCATATATCCAAGGTCACAGGTTTAAACCAGGCGGAGGATGATGGATTTTTTCGGGTGTAAAAATCCTTAGCATGGTTTCCTTCGGAAGGGAAGTAAAGACGTTGGTCCTGTGTCCTAAATTTGCAGCACGTAAAAGAACCTGAAGCCTTTGAGCAAAATTAAGTGGTCTTTCACGCCCAATTTAGAATGGGATGCTGAGAACCACAGTAGTTAAAAGAGCGTCCATAAATAACACGCCATTTCCATTTTCAAACTGTGGTTAGTTGCTGGATTGTACTTCCCCGTAGCTAACTCTATCCAGATTGAGTTTTGTTTTGATGAACTTTTTCCTTTAAGTGTTTTCTTAACTATCAACATTCGAAGTTCGCTTAGTATTTTCTTTATGCGGAAGTATGTCTCTAAATCTTTAAGGAAAGTCCTAGTGACATCCCCCATCTCTTCGTTAAATGTGGGCATGTCTATTTCCCTTAAAATATGGTAGTGATAATGCCTTGTGTTATGCGATGGTACAGTGTTATGGTAGGCACCTGCACCATGCACGATGTCAATGCTATGTGTTAGACTTTTATATACATTTGTGTTTTTTCTAGTTCTCTAGGTTTTAACAAGAATCACTGTCACTTACATTATCATTACACTCATTTATATGTACATAGGTTTGTGATTGAAGTACAAGCACAGCCCTGTTTAGATCTTGTATACTTTGCTTCTCCTTTAATATACTAGTGTGCAAAACTTGCATTTCATTTTTTAGTTCTGTTTATTGAGTATTTATACTAGTTAACTGCTGGCTTTGTGCTTGGACTTCTGTCACCAAATTATTTACAGTATCTTCGTTCTTATCTCTTATGCTATTGATTTCCTTCTCTAATGCTTCCAAAATGTTTAGAATGTATTAGTTTTCTTAGTTCTAATGTATTTGTACTTTGGGAAGCTTCTAGAGATGACTGGCATTCCCTTACTCTTTCTATTTCTGTACTTTGTGAGGTTAGTCGCCCTCTGTGGTGTAATGGTTACCATGCTAACTTCATATACCCAAGGTCGCGGGTTCATAATCGGCAGAGGACAATGACTTTTTTTGAGCATAAAAATCCTTAGCATGGCTTCGTGCAGAAGGGAAGTAAAGCTGTGGGTTCTGTGTCATAGATTTACGGCACATAAAAGAACCTCAAGCCTGATAGAGAGGCCTCTGAGCAAAATTTAGTGGTCTTTCATGCACAGTATAGAATGGAATGCTGAGAACCACAGCAGTTAAAGAGCAATTGTCAATAAAACACCATTTTATTTTTTGTAAGGTTAGCTTTTCTGCCATTTGTGCTAA
The DNA here is from genome assembly GCA_030762935.1 of Hymenopus coronatus. Lineage (NCBI taxonomy): Eukaryota > Metazoa > Arthropoda > Insecta > Mantodea > Hymenopodidae > Hymenopus > Hymenopus coronatus. The sequence goes on from CM060887.1 coordinate 86,668,984, forward strand.
AGATTTATTGCAATTCTCCCTTAAGGTTTTTAAGCATGTGTTACTTTATATGATGCACTTGTTTTGTTACTCAGTTAAATTGTTTGTAGCACTTTTAACTATATCTAATTCTGATGCTACCTGTTTCTGTATTTCTAAGGTTTTAGATTCTATCTCTTTTCTAATTTCTGTCTGTGATTATTAATTTTATGCCCTAGCTGACTTTCTACATTTTTAATTTGTCCCTGTTCACTGCCTATTTTTGTTTTGATTTGGGTTGCACATTAGCTATTTCTATTTGTATTTGGGTTTGCAATTAGATATTTCTGCTTGTACACCCCTAACTTCACTTCCCATCTTGTTTTCTGCATTTTTAATTTGTCCTTGCATATTGGCTATTTAAGTTTATACACCCCTACTTCACCCCCTATCTTGCTTTCTCATTATCTAACTTCACTTGCATTTTTGCAATGGTGTCTAGCAAGTTGGCATTTTGAAATCCTGGGTTCGGGTCTCGGATGTTATGAGTACCCTCATCCTGGCTTAAAATGCTGATTTCTACATTAGGGTCCATTGTAGCATCTCTAATTTCCCCTTCACTCCTAAGTGACAGTTCACTTTTATCCACTTGTTCGCATACCTTTGCTCCTCAAGTCAGATGGTGGGTTACACATCCGCCCTTGTTTGGGTCTGGTTGTCGGCAATGTCCTAGGAATCCTGGGGATACTGTGAAACTTATGGTGGCTCCAGAAGTTATTCTTGGGTGGGGGGCCCTCTTCTCCTTATGATCCTTCAAGTTAGCCTTGGTCTGATGAAGGTCTCAATTCGGCCTGTGACGTTGCGGCGCCATATGTGATACCTGCTGTAATGGACATTAGGTCTTGGCAGTAACCTGTTGGTTCACCCCAACACAAATGTTGTGCTCGTTAGTAGCTTGGAAATATGTTAGACGCTGTGTTTGTTCACTCACATTTAGATGATTGTGAGAATTTATGTATATTATTCAAGCGGAATTCTTCCCGGGGTTGTTTAATGCAAAGAGAATTAGCTACTGAATGATAATTGCTTAAATCTTTTAATTTTATTCACTTTAAAAATATAAATGCAAACAAAAAAAACCAAAGCAAATTTTAACAATATTTGTTTTTAGTGGCTTCCTTACTTAAACCCAATTAACATAGAAATCTACTAACACTTTACAAACATAAAATATTCTTCTTCCCAAACACAACTTTATAAATAAAAAATAAAAGAATTGAGTCGATTTTTGTAACACAAACATCACTAAAGCGACTCAAATTCTTTTATTTTTTATTTAATCACATCACTGTCACAAGCTTCTATGCATATTTGCAAGTTTTGAACAACTTTATAATATTACACAACTTGGTATATATGCTAAATCATGTGTGTGTTACCATGGTACGTGTTGTACAAGATTTGTCTATTTGCACTTACTTGCACTTTTAGTTTTTATTTTAACATTAGATTCAACTTCAATTATCACTTATTACTTGAATGGTATACAATATAGTTAGAAATATCAAGGTGTATAACACTTGTCTATCCAAAATGTATTAACTCCAATTTTGTATCCTTTTAAAAGTAAAAATTGTCCAATGTTTGTTTGGTAACCATAGTTAGAAAAAAATGTCATCTACCTACTCTAGATTATCATTCTTTTGTTATTTCCATAGATATTACTGGTATATTAATACCAATGCAATTATGTTAGAATGCATGGTCACATATAATCTACTGTTACAGAACCCAAAATTAATGGGGAAGATTGAAAATAGTTGCAATTTGTTGATGCTATGAGATGCAAATGTATTGCTAACAAGCTCCAAAGCACTTCTAATTATGGTTCAGGATAACACTTTAATAAAGACTAAAATAACTCAGTAAAATGTTATTTTCTTACATGAAGTTAATCATAATTATAATGGAAAACACCCATTGCTTAGCATAGAATGAAGAGAAGTTTTATTTTTTACCAGATCTTAATTTGGCACAAGAAAAAAGGTTTTGTTTGGGTAATATTGTATTGCTTATAACTCCTTAGAATGAACAATTTGTTGTATAGAGGAAGTATACATGACTCATAGCCTTTCTATTTCAACATCTCCAACTGGTTCTAATAATACTCTTGCATTTCCATTATAATAAAAATAGCCTGTATGTTGGCGATAACATGTTAATATTACCCGGGTACTACGTACTTACGACGGTAAGTCACCATTAAGGTAGTTCTCTGAAGTGAGACATACTGGTTGGTTGAACCGGGTAAAACACACATAATCAATTGGCAAGCTGTCACAATAGCTCAGTGGTTACAGCAACCACATGGAGAACCGTGTTCAAATCCTGACTGTGGTATTGAATTTTTCAACTGGTTCTAATAATACTGTTACCCCTGTGTACCTTTCAGTATATACTAAAGAGAGGAGGATTACCATTATAATCAACATCTTATGTTCTGCTACATACACTACTCAAAAACTGCACTTAACTACATACATCATACATTAAAATAAAAGGACACTGTGATACATAGCAAAACATGTTAAATTCTTTCAGGTAACGACCTCTTCTGAGTGATGACGTTAGGCCAATCAGAATGCATTATTCTTTCATGTGACCTTTTTACAGATTTAATTGTAATTTAATTATATTTATAACTTTTTTTTTAAATATATTTTGGAATTCTACATGACATTTCTATCAGAATAGCTATTGATAGGGATGGGAAAATTTGGTTTAAAAGATAAAATAGAAAAACATTAAAGTCGTGAAAACTCAGATTATTTATTTGTTGAGCATTTCAAAAAAAGCAGAATTTACACATTTTAAATTGCAAAATAGTGCAAAAAATTGGGTGTCTATGCCAAATACTGTACTTTGCAAGATTTTCTAACAATATAAGACTTATCCGGTAAAAGAATAACAACATTTTGACTTATAGTTGGTTTACTGTGTAAGATTCAAATTTAGTGCTAATATACAAATACTTTCCGGCAGAATCAGTACTGTGTTTATCTGATTATAATACAATATTTTTTTCCAAAATAACTGGGATCGTCTGTTATTAGGGATATATGTTTACTGAATAGCATTCAGCAAAATGTAAATATCAAACTTTGTGGGTATGGCAAACCCTGGGGAAAATGGTAATGCTTACTACCAAGGTGTAACCAATGAGGCAGATTTTGTGCCTTCATTTTGCACCTAAAGGTTTGCTATTAATGAGCCTATAAGCACTCTTATTAGGAAAAATATTTCTCTGTGAGACAAATAAAAAAATCTGATATGTTCCATTCACATGACTTTCTCTACATATCTGCAACAAATTATTGTTAAAAAGCTCTTGCTTCTATTTACTTAATGCTAATCGAGAAAAAATTAACAGAAATATTCTTATTAATTGTTTCCTTGTAAGCAGAAGCGAAATAAGGGAGTACCATTGGTTAAAGTGATAGTGCTGTGTTGCTGTGTGACTGAAGCTCCGTTGTTTGTATGGACAGGAGTTAACACATTCCTGTATGAGAAAAGTATATGTTTTTCATAGCTGAAAACAAAAACAAGGGATATCTTAAAAACGGTCAACTCCACAAAAAAATGTATATAACATAAATTGTGTGTTTTAATGTACTCTACATTTTCTATGTGCTAAGTTTTTGTCCATCTCTTACGGTTTAGCTGTTATGCAAAAATCTGTAAAATTCATCCAGAATAAAGTAGTCTTCAGAGGCTATTCCCAGAAAATTCAAGATATACATTTTATTTGTCAAGTAAATATCTTAAATTTACAGGATTTTAATAAAAATCGTTAACCATTTTTTAGAGAATCAAAATTTTCGAATTTTTTTCCATGTAAAGGGTAATTTGGGGTGGGGGAATTTTCCTGAAAATCTTCGTGTCGCATCCTTGGAAGCTACCAAACCTAAATACCAAGTTTGGTTTTTAACAGTCTTTTCATTTTTGAGCTATGCTGCCCACACACACGCACGCACGCACACACACACACACACACACACACACACACACACACACTTTTTCTAAAAATGTTTTTTTTTGGGTTCAGGGGGTCTCAAAACATATATTTCCGGTGAAATCTCGGTATCAAATTTTTTGGTGCAATACATTAGCTTCTCTATACACTATGTACATAGTATGTATAGAGAAAGTAAAAATCTGATGTGTTCCACTCACATGACTTTCTCTAAATCTCTGCAACAAATTGTTGTTAAAAAGCTTATGCCTCTATTTATTTCATGCTAATCAAGAAAAAATTAGCAGAAATAGTCTTATTACTTGCTTCCTTATAAGTAGAAACGAAATAAGGGTGTACCATAGGTTAAAGTGATAGTCAAAAGCTGGTTGCTATGACACTCAAGCTACTTTGTATGGACAGGAGTTGACAAATTCCTGTATGAGAAAAGTATGTATTTTAAAGGTGAAACCAAAAAACAAGGAATATTTAAAAAACGACGAACTCCACGAAAAAAATGTATGTGACATAAATTATGTGTTTTAACGTGCTCTACATTTTTTTGTGATGTAAGTTTTTGCCCATCTCTTATGGTTTAGCAGTTTTGGAAAATTCCATAAAATTCAACCAGAATAAAGTAGTCTTCAGAGGCTATTCCCAGAAAATTCATGATATATATTTTATATGTCAGGTAAATATCTTTAATATACGATATTATAATCAAAATCGTCAGAGCCATTTTTAAGAAAATCTATAATTTTAAGAAAAGTTGAATGTAAAGGGTAGTTTGGGGTGGGAAGATTTTTCTCCAAATCTTCGTGTTGCATCCCTGGAAGATACTAAACTTAAATATCAAGTTTGGTAGTTTACCGACTTTCATTTACCGACATGCGCACACACACACACACACACACACACACACCTACACATGGACCTATTTCTGAAAATGCTCTTTTTTTTATTTTTTTTTTTTATTATTATTATTATTATTAAATACAGGGGGCCCTAAAACATATTTCCGGTGAAATATCGGTATCAAATTTACCTTCTCTACACCTATGTACATAGTACGTGTAGAGAAAGTAAAAATAGAGGTCTTTCTTTCACATCAGTGATTGTGCATAATGTTGATTGTGAGTCAATGGTGAAGCACAAAGAGAGAGGTTTAGCTGCACATTCCCACACATTCACTGGTACATTTCTATTTGCTGCTCTTTTTCTCTCTGCCACCCACTACATGCAAATTCAAATTAGGTAAGACTATAATAAAACATATTACAATGATGTGTTTTTATTCAGTTGTGTTATCTAAATAGAAAATTGTGCTCATCGTTGTTACAGCTAAGCTGATGTGCACACATAGCAGTATATTTCTATTCTTCTCCATCTCTCTCTCCCACTCACAATGTGAGTTTCTGCGCATATTCAAATTAGGCATCATTCACAAATGTGCGTTATATTTGTTATGTTGACTAAATGAAAAATTGTATTCATCATTGTAGCAGATACGCTGCCACTTTTGCCACATTCTCCCCTTGCACACCTACCATGCATTTCTGTATACCCCTCTTTGTCTCTTTTGCGCCCAAAATGTGAATTTCCACGCAAATTCAAATTATTAATTCAGGTAAAACTTTAAACACTTGCCCACCTTTAAACTATTTTGGTGGTAATTACAAAATTTGTAATAGGGTAATGGCACTATACAATTTTCACCTTGGTCAAATGTGTTAAATATTACACATGAAATTGGGTTTTTAGTTAGAAGTTTGATTTAAAACTATTAATAATATGAAGCTCTGCTAAGTGTTATTGCAAAAGAAAGAAGTATTTGATTTGGACAAGTGTAAAATTTTCACACTAATAAAATTGCACTATGTCACATGGAATGCTGATATTTTGTCCTAGACAAATCCTATTCCTTTAAGCAACATAACTAGAAAGGTGGTTGAGGGGATTAACCAGTGTAATTTGTGATGTATGGGCATCAATCAGCCATTTTGCTGTATGATATCTGAAACTAGTGAATGCTCAAGGATAACACTCTTAACTTCACTATTATAACAAATTACCTTCAAATATGTTTTGAAAGCAAGTGATCCACTGATGTGTTTTTGGCAATGCTGCAAATGTCATATTTAATTGAATGGATCTGTAGATCGGATTGTTATAATTTGAGAAGCTGAAATGTACCTGTCCTCCTTTTTCTATATTAGCAAGTTTTCCTTAGTTAAATCAATTTGTTTTTGTGCCACAATCCAAAGTGTTTGATCTATTCATTTTCCAATATTGTCATACATCAGTGTTTTCTCAGGTTGTGTTTGGAACTAATATTGGACATTTGTTTTTGTTTTGTTTGCCAGATCAAAGACTGCACAACAAAAAAGATGTCATATCAGTGATGGTTCAAACGGATGTACATGCTTTGATGTCTCAACATTCAGCTTGCTGCATTGACAGTCTAAACACAGTTGATGAAACACCCTGTAGAACTATGAATGCTAGTAGGAAGAATAATATTGAGGAAGCATACAGGGATCCAGGGATAAAGGAATCTTTGAATAGTTCAGCATCATGCAATCTAAACCATCAATCACAATGGCCAGGTCAATTTGAAGATGATATTAAAGATAGGTGTTGCAGCATGCATAATATGTGTTCAAGAAAAGATATTTTCGAACATTATAATAAGCTTTTTGCATTGCATCAACAATATCTACAACTTAGCTTTAAAATGATGGAACAACAGCACAATATGTTTACTCATTCACAACCTTTATCAAGCCACAGCAGAATGCCACCTGTATTTAGTTGTGGTATTGATCACCATTTCAAAGGGCATTATGTTGAAACATCTAAGCAAATGGATGGTAAAAATGCTGATCATTTAAGTACAGCTACACAGCACATATCATCAAAGCCATTTAGAGTTAACAGTATGTTTACCTCTGGTGATTGTTTATGCTGTAATAAAAACTTAGCAAATAAGGAATGCTCTAGGAATAATGTTGGTAGTAACAATAGCATAATAAAATCTGGAAATTTGGTTGAACCTAAGCATGAAAATAATGATGAAACTTCAGTGGGAGTAACACATAGAGATAATTCAAGAAATTGTGCACAAGATAGAGAAGAGAATGCAAGTGTGTTGGAAAAAAGAGTACCAGACTCCGATAACCTTTTTGGCTTTATTTCAGATCTTAGTTCTGATGATGATAAGGGTTCATGCAAAACAAGTAAAAATTACTTGTCATTACGTAAAAGAGCTGTTGAAAGTGATAGTGAAGGTTTGGTTGAACACAGCTCACCTCTAAAGATGATGAGAAAGCGGAGGTTTAAAAGAATTAGGCTTCCATCATCAGATGAGGATGACTTGATAGTAGCTACAAATGTTGAGAGTAATAAACCTGCCTTTAAGACAACACCACATGGTTATAGAATACCTACAGAATCAGAGAAAAACAAACCTGTTAAGAACACAGTGCAATGTAGCAGCAGTGGTGAAGATAAAAAACATTCTTCTGGAAAGCCTATACCAAGTAAAACATTGAAGACAGCATTGAAGAAAAATAATAAAATTAGCAAGTTGGAAAAGATGAGGTTGAATATAGTAAAAGCAAAGACAAGAGTAAAAATTCCTAGGGCTACTCCTGAAAGAGTGAGTCAGAGATTGAAAAAGAAATCAGTAGTTGATGTTCAAGTTAGCAATCCAGCTAAGAAGTCAAGAGAAGTAAAGAAGTCTTGTGTTAGTCAAAGCAATTCATATAGCGTACGATTGCAGGCCACAGAACCAAAAATATCTCGATTGAAGGCCACAGAACCAAAAATATCTCAATTGAAGGCCACAGAACCAAAAATATCAGCATCGGTACCTAGTATGAGAGATTATGAAAGTGTAGAATCCTTACAAGCCAGACAAATACCTGGGTCAAATACAGTTGCATCTGCTAAGTTGTCAACAGAAAGAGCAATAGTTGACACATTTAAAACGAGCACAAAAAGAAATATATTGTATAACTCATCCCCACCATTACATATTCAGGTGAGCAGTCCAGCAGCAGTGAGTCCAAGAGAAGTTGGGAAGTCCATTAATAATCAGAGCAATGCACATAGCTCACAGTCAGTATTATCCTCCACAGCACCAAAAGGTACTGCTGCTTGTGTAGAATCAGAGGATAGAAGTGAACTTGAAAGTACAAAATTCTCACAAATTAGAGAAACATCAGCGTCAAATACAGTTGCATCTGCAGAAAGTTCATTAGAGAAATTTGAAGCAAATGCAGAAGAGAAAATATCTCATAGGCAATCATCCCTGTCATTAGCACAACTGTCAACCAGCACTCGCGTAATCATTCCATTAAATTCACAGAGAATAAATATGAATGACCCATCTGATTCAGTGCATCATACAGAACCTGGGCCAGGTGAAAAATTAGCAAATTGTAGATCTAATTTTAACACTGAGAGCAAAACAGTAGATTGTTTATTAAATAAAACATTGTCTCCACCATTAGCAGAGGCAAAAAGTCCACAAAAGATAAATGAGAATGAATTGGGTGGTTCAACAGACAAGTTGGAACAACAAAGTCATGAATCTAACTCAAATGGACAGAACAAAATGCAAAAAGCTGGAAAAGATAATGCATTGCCAAGGGGTTCTGCCATACAGTGGGCATTGCAACTTTTGGAGAAAGAAGTCCAACAAGAAAGAAAGAAACAGGTTGCATTCAGAGGTGAGTACATATGATAACTATCATTCAGGGATTACAATTTTAATAATAATTAATTCTTTAATAACCTGTATTTTTGTCCTTTTTTTTTCTTTTACATGTTTTTTAATCAAGAGTCCAGGATATAGAGTTGTGTAAATCAAGGAGCCTTTTGCAAAAGTTAGAGATGTAAAAGTATCCAAAAATGATTAGTAAGTTGCATCTGTATGTTTTTTAGGTTCTGAATTGTCCTATGAAATCAAATTTAACAACTTTCAATTCATGCCATAATTATAGATAACCAACCATTCCAGGTTTTTCAAAACTCGATAGCTACAGCCACTTAGTTAAAGTAAAACTCCTTATTTGAAATATACACAAGCTCAGGTAAAATATATTACAGTACAATACATGGTTTCAAGCAAGAGCATTTTCCAATGTTGTAAAACCCCAATTTTTGTGTTTCAACAAGAAAGTCTCCAGGGTGATAAAATGTAGTAAAATGTGTGTTTGTCCCTGTTCATCCATTGTCTGCTTAAATTTAAAGTGTGCAATGTGAGCTTGAGCTCCAATTTTCCACTTAATTATAACATTCATATCTAAAACTATGCACATGCAAAGCTAGCAGAGTCCTTGCATGGCTTTTCTCCTGGTTGGAGATCAGTTCCATATTGGTATTACAATTAATAATTTGCAAAAACTTCACTTATCTTTGTGAAAAAACTCAAATCAAGAGGACATGTTTTGCATTTCATAATTTGATTGCATCTTCAGCTTTAATTTAAAAAATTGAGAGGTTGAAATATCAGAAAGTTAAGGTGGTTTCTACTCTGAAGAAAATAAAAGATTTACATTTTAAAAAAATTTACTTATCACCTTTGGGCAAATAAAAAATTAACAGAAATGGTTAGGTAGAGTGAGACTGAAAAATTCAATGTCATAGCTGGGATTTCAACCACGGGGATCTGCCGGTCTCCAGCTAATTGCTCTAATCCAATGGTGACTTACTATGTGGCAAATACTTCATACTTTAGCCATTTATTATGGTTAATTTAATTGTTTTTTCACACAAGCTGTCTGTAGGATAAGAGTTGGATAGGTAGAGTCAGGCTGAAAAATTCAGTGCCTAGCCGGGATTTGAACCACAGATCTCCTGGTCTCTAGCCAGTAGCTCTAACCATTGAGCTGCCATGGCAACATGCTACTACAACATTAAATTCTTCAACTGACTCGCATTTTTCCCAATAAACAAATTATTTTGAGATCACATATCCCAATGGCAATTTACAATGTCTTAAGTACCTTAAGTCCCAGGATGATTTCATAGGTTAGTCAACTATTATGGTCAATTAGAGTTAATTTAACTTTTTCACACTCAGCATAATTACTTTTTGTTTACTTTCCCCTTTTCTTCATCTTATTCGTGCAGTAATCACTTTAGATTTTTCTTGTCACCTCTCGGAGTTGCTTGCATGAGTGCAAAGAGGTTCAGACATGTGCAGTGAATGCTCATGAAAGCAGAAAAATGGGTGTAGCAATACAGTTGTATAGAGCATGCATCGGACTGTATAAGAGAATGAAAATAAGCAATCCAAATGGAAATAAAGAAAATGTATTACAGACGCTACATTTTTTAGTTGCATTAGTGCTGGCAGTCCTACTAGTAATTGGAGGTGTAGAACCCAATCCAGGACCGGGAATGGATGAAATGATGGCAATGTTGATAGGCATAGCAGACGACGCAGATATTAAATGAAGAGAGAAGAGTATGGAAGAAAAAGTGGGAAAAAAAATGGAAGAAATAAAAAGAGGCATAAATCAGATGGAACAAAAAGCAAGAATTTAATTAGTAGAATGCAAAAATAGAATAATCCAATTAGAGAAATGGGTGCATGCCAAATGGGTGAAGGTGGTGAAGGGGATTGCATTGCAGCAAGAAACAGGGCGGAAAAGATAGTTTAGGAAGTGGAAACAATCAGGGGAAAGGGTCAAAAAAGAAAACTTTCTCATAGTGAAGTGGGGCTATAAATGTTAGAGGAGAAAAAGAAAGAGTAGCTGGATGAAATTGCCAAAAGACCCAAAATAGAATGATAGCAAAACGATATGGGAATTGGTAAAAAAAGTATCTAGGATTAGGGTATTGCAGAAAAATTATAAATGGAAGGAGTATTTTTAGAAACTATTACGTGGAAGTAATATGCTAATGCAGACAGAAGTACTAGGAGAGCTCCATAAATGTGTCAAGCTCTAGACCAGAAAATATTGGAGATAACAGAGCAGGTTAAAAAATTAAAGAGTAAGAAAGCTAATGAAAGAGATTGAATACCAGGGGAATCCTGCAGGGTGTGGTATGAAAATACCAAAAGAAGGGTAATGTTAGGAAAACAGTTCAATGTGTTTCAGGAAGGAGGAAGGTTTCCACAAAATTGGAAAGGCAAGTGATAGTGCCAATTTTTAAAGGAAAACGGGAGGTGAATAACCCAAATAACTATATAGGCATTGGTGTATTATCAGTGATAAGTAAAGTGTTTACAGGGGTACTAACAAAGCAATTGCAGGAATGGGCAGAGAGAGGTGTCAATTACACAATCATCATGTGACCTTTGACCAACTCATGCATACCTTTTTTTGCCCATCCATTGCGGTGACTGCATCTTCATTTCAATATCATAGCCATAAACCCACTTATCATCGTCTGTTATGATGTTCTTAAATAAGTTCTCATTTTCATTGGCAGTGGGAAGCAGTGTCTTGCTGATTTCAACATGGGTCTGTTTCTGATCTTCAGTCAACAAATGCAGCACAAACTTTCACTGTTCACAGAAAATGATTATCTCTGAGAGATATATAATAAAAAATAGGTAGATGAGTATGAAATGCAAAATTCTGTCATAAAATTACAAAATGCAGACATGTTATTTTGAAAGTTTGCTGATGTATTGCATACGTGAATCACTCCCAACAGTTTTTTTTTATGCATATTTTAGCACTCACAAATGGACAACCATATATTGCACATTTCTTTAATACACTTCATAATGCAGTGACTTACCCAGAAGAGTTAATCTGAAGATGAAAGTGATTCCACTCCTTCAAGATACAAGTCACCTGTAGCATTTGCACTCGTACTGTCACACCAAAATTGATTAGTCAGTCAATGGCAATGTCCCACCATTCCCTCCAAATGTCACTTTGTTTGCTCTTCCCGAACAATGTCTGATATACATTTACTGCATTTTCAGCTGTCACTTGTTGAAAAGCTGCTTGCACAAGATGATGTACCTCGGATAATTTAAAAATTTTGCATGCTGTATGCTGCTTTGGGAAACACCAGTAAATTCTACTATTAACCTGAGAATGTTGTTTAATGTGAAAGTAAGGTACTTTTCACAAAACGTATTATATTGATTAGGAATAATTCTTTTCTCGCCACTGTTTAGAAGTCTTCCTTGCTTATGTTTTACTAAACTGGTGTGACATGCCTCTACCATTGCTTTCATGCTCTTTAAGTGGTAACTGAAAATTATCCGTTGCAATGTATGAACGGCACAACACATGTGTTTTGTTGCATAAGGGATCAATGATTAAAATCAACCAATCCCCATTTATTAATAACTCTTACTATGTTATTTCGACAACATAGTCTTATATGTACTTCTTTCAACAACTTAGAGGAACTATTTTTTTTTTTTTTTTATAGAGAAAGTGGTAGAACATTCACCAACCAATCAGAACCATTACAGCCTTTGCCTTTGTTTAAATTACAAGTGAACTAAAGGCTAGATAGATGATATCTCTGTTTTTTACATAAATATGTGATCCTGGGCTTGACATGCTAGTCAGGCTGCTTGTTCGTCTTTCAAATCTACCTCCATCAATTTCATTTCCAGCACCCTGATATACACACATATATTTTATACCCCTGATGATAAGTATATTGTTCTATAATTGTTACGATCATAGCTGCTCCCTTTCTTATATTAAGGCATAATCACATTTTTCTTCATTCTTTCAGTATAGTATTTCCTCCTATATTCTCCTAAATAGCTTTGTTAATTGTTTTACCAACTCTCTTCCTTTATATTTAATTCCAGTGCTATTCTGTCTATTCCTACTGCTTTTGGGTTTTAACTTTTATCTATTGCACTTTGTACATCTATTACAACTTTTCTTACATTACAAAATTATTTTATTTTTCATCTTATTACTCACATATCAAAATCATTTAAGTATACATTTCTTTCTTGTGGTCACATGCAGAGTTTATCTGGTGTGTGTAGAGAAGATGATATTTTTAATTAGGAGATACACCTGCATATTTAGCTGTTTTTTCTGTTGCTTGGACAAAAGGAATACCTGTTGCTTATGTTTGCTTTCCTTGTTATGCATTTTAATATTCGCAACTATTTCTCAGGTTTATCATGTATAGTTCTTCATTTCTTATTGGCATTGTAAGTAACTTCATAAATTGTTAAAAACATTTACACCTTGCTCCATGTGAAACATTCTGGAACATTGATATGAATTGTAATTAATGTAGATAGATCTATTTATGACATGTTAATGAGCTGCCATGTACTGCAACCCCCTTACTCCTCCACGCTGTATAGGTTTTCTTGCCAGAGGCCTCCAGTAAATATATACATTCTGAAAGTTTCATTGAAATTATAGAGTTCAAACATTCTTAAGATGGCAGAACATTAAACCCCTATGAAATCTTTATCTACTCATAGAAGGCTGGAAGGAGAAGGTTTGAATTTGGAGAAGTGGGCTATATGGCTTTATTATTATTATTATTATTATTATTATTATTATTATTGTTGTTGTTGTTAGCTTAAACCAAGGGAAAACTTATAAAGTGGGAGTGCTTGATGCAGTAGTAAGAAACACCTATTCAAACACTTCTGGTTCTCAAATGAGAATGAAAAACTGAGTATTTGAGTATTTCTGTATATATTCTTATCAGAGCTAATAATGGTAAGCTCCTTGTTTACATATATGAATACATTTCTATCTTGTATTACTACAAAATTTAACAAAGTTTAACACATTCAAATAACAAAGTTTTAATTTTTTGTGTGTACCTGCCAGCTCCCCCACATTTAACTCCTAGGTAGTATGTATTATGCAGAGCTACTACACTAACTCTAGAGCTAAGTTATCCACAAGCTGTTGTTCCCTCTTTAGGTTCCTTAATTGCTTCTCTCTTACATTCCCTAAGAATTTCCCCATCATTTTAATTGTTTTTGCCCTTAGACTCGAGATCATTTTAATCAATATTATTTCTTTTTTTAAAATTACCTCATTCTGTTCCATACACCCTGTATTCATCATTTGACCTTTTCACATTCTGTTAAACAATATAGAATATAACCCATCTTCTCATACATTTTACATTTACCTGGGCAATCATTTTCTTTACATTTTGACACTAATACTCCTGTGTGCATCCATTCAAGACCTATTCTTTCAGATATTTCACATAGGCCTATGTTTTTCTCCATTCTCTAATTTGCCTTAACCATCTTATGTAATATCAGTGAACTTTTATCTTGAAAACTTGCCCATATCTCTTGTATCTCTATGTCTTCTGCCCTTAATCTAACTTTTTCGCAATATCCACTGCTGCTATTATCTAATAAAAAATATTCCTCGTGCTTATTTCTTCATAACTCATCCCCATCTCCCCATACTAACTGTCTCTTCCAGTTATAACTTTTTGAAACTTCAAGCATTCTTTTATTATATTATTGTCATATGAGTTTGTATATGTATACTAGTATTTCAAAATTCTTTCTACAATGTGCCTTTTTTCCCTACTCTTCATAATTCCATCAGTAAACCCAAAACTTCTTTGCAAAACATTCTATGATTTACATCAGTGTTTAGGTATTTCCAGATTTCTATTCCATAAAGGTATATGACTGAACTACTGCTTCATAAAGTCTTTCCAGCCAATTCATTGTTAATGTGGGGTGCTTTGTACAAACACATTCTTGAACTCTTGCTAGTTTTCCTTTCAATTGTGCCTCTTATTTACTATTGCTTGCAAATGTGATTCCCAAGCAATCAACCACTTCAACTGGCTCTCCATTTATAAACCGTCTTTCCTTTTTTTTTTTTTTTTTTCCTTTTTACTTTCTCTATACTCACTAGTATATAGTGAATAGAGAATGTATTGCACTCCACAAAAAAATTCGATACCGAGATTTCACCGGAAATATATGTTTTAGGGTCCCTTGTGTCCAAAAAAAGTATTTTCAGAAAAAGGTCCGTGTGTGTGTGTGTCCGTGTGTCAGCGTATCCCTGTGTCTGTGAACACGATAACTCAAAAATGAAAAGTCGGTAAAATACCAAACTTGGTATTTAAGTTTAGTATCTTCCAGGGATGAGACACAAAAATTTTGAGAAAAATTCCCCCACCACAAACTACCCTTTATATGGAACTTTTTTCGAAAATTTTGATTTTCTAAAAAATGGCTCTTAACGATTTTGATTAAAATATTGTATATTAAAGTTATTTACCTGACAAATAAAATGTATATTTTGAATTTTCTGGGAATAGCCTCTGAAGACTACTTTATTCTGGATGAATTTTTCATAACTACTAAACCATAAGAGATGGACAAAAACTTAACCCACAAAAAATGTAGAGCACGTTAAAACACACAATTTATGTTATATACATTTTTTTCGTGGAGTTGATCATTTTTGAGATATTCCTTTTTCTTGGTTTCAGCTTTGAAAAACTTATACTTCTCTCATACAGGAATTTGTCAATTCCTGTCCATACAAACAAAGGAACATCAGTCACATAGCAACCAGCTTTTGGCTTTCACTTTAACCTATCGTACTCCCTTATTTCGCTTCTACTTACAATAAAGCAAGAAATAAGACTATTTCTGCTAATTTTTCTCGATTAACTTGAAATAAATAAAGGTAGGCCTATTAACAATAATAATTTACAGAGATATAGAGAAAGTCATGTGAATGGAATGCATCATATTTTTTAAATAACATTGTCTAATACTTTTGTATTACCTTCAGGTCCCACTCTGTGCAAAATCTAACAATTTCATTTATAGCTTATTGTACTGCAACCCTACCCCTGGCACAAGATCATCAGCTAAACTAGCCCTGGTATCTCTTTATTTCAAATAACTGGACATTGCCTATTACTTTTCATTATTCTGCCAAGAATGTCATATAAATGGATTAAATAATATTGTTCTCAGTTTGCATTCTTGACTCCATACATTTCATTGTATATGAACTGTAAATTTGTATTTTTTTTTTTTTTTTGCATCAATTCATTTCCTTCATGCAATCTCTGTACCTCCTCAATAAATAAATTATTTATTCCTTTAATCCTCAGTTTATATGCCAAAGCATCCCTATTTAAAGTGTTAAAAGCCTTCTTAAAGTATGCAAAAACAAAACAAAAAAATCTAATGTGTTGCATTCACATGATTTTCTCTACGTCTCTGCAACAAATTATTTGTAAAAAGCTTATGCTTCCATTTACTTCATGCTAATTTAGAAAAATTAACAGAAATAGTCTTATTACTTGCTTCCTTGTAAGTAAAAGCAAAATAAGGGAGTACCTTAGGTTAAAATGATAGTCGAAAGCTGGATGCTATGTGACTGAAGTTCCTTTGTATACACAGCAGTTGACAAATTTGTGTATGAGAAAAGTACAAGTTTTTCAAAGCTGAAACAAAAAACCAGAAAACGATCAACTCCACGAAAAAATTGTATATAACATAAATTGTGTGTTTTAATGTGCTCTACATTTTCTGTATAGTAAGTTTTAGCAGTTATGCCAAATATTGCAAAATTCATCCAGAATAAAGTAGTCTTCAGAGGCTATTCCCATAAAATTCAAGATATACATTTTATGTGTCACAAATATTTTTAATATACAATATTTTAATCAAAATCATTAGAGCCAGTTTTGAGAAAATCAATATTTTCTTGAAAATCTCGTGTCGCATCCTTGGAAGATACCAAACTTAAATACCAAGTTTGGTTATTTAACTGTCTTTTTGTTTTTGAACTATCATGTCTATACACACACACGCACGCACGCACGCACACACACACACACACATACACACCCACCCACGCACACACACACACATGTGCATGCAGACCTTTTTCCAAAAATGCTTTTTTGGATTCAGGGGGACCCAAAACATGCATTTCCAGTTAAATCATGGTATCAAATTTTTGGGTGCATTACAATACCTTCTCTATAACCATGTCATAGTACGTGTAGAGAAAGTAAAAAAAAATTGTATATACTCTGGCCCTTTTCTTTCTTAGGTATTTATTCTTTATGTGTTTGGTATCTGTTATCTGTTGTTCTTCTACCCCTCCCAAAACCTACTTGATATTCTACGGTTTGCCCTCCATCTCTGCCTATTCATAAAATCTTCTGGCTAATACATCTGCGTATACTTTATCCAATATCTTAATGTATAAAAGTCAATGTTTGTGTGTATTTTTGTTATAAGTTTCCACACTGTTGCATTATGTTGACCAAACTTAGCACGGATACCTTTTGACACAAGGCAGAAATCATTGTCAAGGTTAAAATTTGAAATTCTATCCCATTTCATAGGATTGATCATTTAATTTCATGTAATGACTATAAATTATCGTAAAACAAGTTATATCTTTTGTCAATCCATATCATAAAAACTCGAACATTGCTAATATAAGAAAAATAATTACTATTAAATATTCAAAAGTGTCGGTAAATACTAGGTAGTAGTTCACATATTATTTATTGATCTTTTTTGCATTGATGTAACACAGTCAAATAAATAATTACAGCAACTATTATGCTCAGACAAATCCAAAAGCACTATGATTGCATAGTTGAAAAACACAACGTTTTGAAGTGCATTATATTAAATGCATATTATTTGTTCCCAGGAGCCATAGATTTATGTACATTACGTTAATCTAATGATTGTAAGAATTCAATATCAAATTGCACATTTTATTGTTTTTATAATTTGTTACATAGTTCATAAGACTTACCACATCATATGAGCACATCTATAGCTAGTGTAAATTTAATCTGCTAAAACTCGTCTCCTTATCATGAACCAAAAGTTATGCTGCAATAACACATAGTGCTCCTACTAAAGAACATGCTGCAATCCTAGATGCCATGATGGCATACCAGTGAGAGATTATATTTTTGTAGCTGGTAAACTGACTGACCCTGCAAGCATCCATTAGATATATTTCAAATTTTTGTTTTACACCCACGAAATGATTTTTTTTTCCTTTCCCTTTCATTTTTTTCCTTTCCTTTTCTTTGGGGGTGAGGCAGGAGTAATTACTTATGGAATCTGGGTATAGAGTATATCTAGCATAATCGTGAAGTAATAAGGAATATATAAAGCACAAGATGATGTTTATATGAAGTCACACGTTGACCAACTCCCCCCCTCTTTTGGTGTCCTGTCTTAAATATTGCTGAATGAATGTTGCCAAGTATGAAAATATTGTTAAAACCCTCAGCTACGCTGTGGTTCATTGGGGTTTGTTCTTCAGTCGTTTAAATTCTCCATTTTCCAAGAATGCAACATTAAGATTTTCGAGAAAATACCCTCACCCCAAATTACACTTTAGATGCAAATTGAACATGGTTGAATTACTCAAAAGTGTTATAACAATTTTGATTAAAATAGTATACATTTCTGATATTTTTGAAACAAACGAAAATTACTATCTAGCCTAGAATTCCAAATTCCACACCATTTCACAAGATTAATTACTTGATTTCATGCGGTGCCTATGAATTCTTGCAAGGTCATCTGTTATACTTGGTGATAATCATAATAGCAAGAACACAACCAACATAAGAATGATAATTACTCAAGACTTTCACAGCCTAGAAACAGCGAGTTAATATATTTTGCCTTTCTTGTGTTTTCTTAGTAATAAATGAATATATAATCAACAAGTATATATTGACTACACCTATTTTCTGTATACTATCTTCTGCAATAATGATAATACAAGATATTGCAAATGTAACCTAATTGCAATGCTCAGGTAAAGTGCCTCTTTTACTTTGTCTACTAGTATAGTAGGTACAAGAAGTATTGTATTCTATGCCAGAATTCCATCTTAAATATCTGTTTTGAAGTACTATAAATAAAGCATTATTAGAAAAGCAGTGTGTGTATGTGCATGAGAGAGATAAAAATGAAAAGGTGGTTAAATACCAAACTTGATAATTAAGCTCAGTATCTTTCAAGAATGCATTTTTATACAACAAATAAAATGTGTACCTTGAATTTTCTGGGAATAGCCTTTCAAGACTTCTTTATTATGGATAACTTGTGTGTGACTGACAAACAATAAGAGATAGATGAAAAAATCTTATGTATTCCATTCACATGACTTTTTCTATAGCTCGATAAAAAATTATTGTTAAAAAGCTTAACTTAAAGCTTATTTCCATCTATTTCATGCTAAGCGAGATTTCCATCTATTTCATGCTAAGCGAGATAAACGATAGCAGAAATGGTCTTATTACTTGCTTCCTTGTAAGCAGAAGGGAAATAAGGGAGTGCACTATGTAAAAACGGTAAGTGAAATGTTTTAAAAGCTGGTTGCCATGCGGATGAAATCAGTTTCTTTGCATTGCCAGGAGTTGGCAAATTCCTACATGTGAAAAGTATTGTAAAACTAAAACCAATAGCAAAGGTATATCTCAAAAATCCACAGAAAAAATGTATAAGAAACAAATTGTGAGTTTTAACAAGATCTGCATTTGGTTTGGTATTTTAATGCACGCACATGCGCTCGCACCCACACGCACAACCTTTTTCTAAAAATGCTTTTTTTTTTTATTCAGGAGTCTCAAGACATGTATTTCTGGTGAAATCTGTACATCCAATTTTTTGATGGAAAATAATACCTTCTCTATACACTATGTACAAAGTATGTGTAAAGAAAGTAATTATGCCAAAAAAAAAGTAAATCTTGTTAAAACACACAATTTATGTCATGCATAACTTTTTCTACTGCCAAGCGTAATTATGTAGTTTACGAACTCAATTCAGACTGCAAAATTGCTTTTATCAGAATCCATGCTCAAAGAAATGCAGTAAGCGTAAAGTAATTTTGTTCTAACTTTACACTCACCAAAATAATTCACGATGTGTGTATACATCACTGATCAACAGACATCACTTCATAAATTTCTCATGTTGTGCCTCGTAAATTTTTGGCATTTAGCAGGTAATAATTATTAATTGGTTCTTCTTTCGCAGCTCGAAGGATATAACTCTCAAAATCTGCCATTTTCTCAAAATACATCACAGAAGAACAATAATATTGTTTTGTCACAGCTTGCTATAACCATACCATTATTGCACCCAGCAATGCAAAATAAATAAGAAACTATAATCCTTGGTGAATGGCTCAAACCTAACCTTAAATTTATTTCATCTTTCGTTGCTTTTCTTTTAATATCAGAATATTCTCATGGAAAAAACATTGTATGATATGCAAGCACAGTGTTTCTAGTTGATTCTCACATGGTTGTGAAACGAGATGCAGTGGAGTTCACGGAGGTATTGATTTAAAATTTAAAATGCTTAAACTTTGCTCAGACGGGAATTTGACGTTCCTGTTACTTTTGTTTTACTTCTGAGGATATAAAGAGATCTGAACTTAAGCAACCACATAAGGAAAAATCCTTCGAAAATTGATTTCCTCAAGAATGGCTATAGCAATTTGGAGTAAAAATAGTGAATGTTTCAGATATTTTATGACATATCTTTAAAAGACCTTGTCACTATAACAGATGAAATAAATACCCGTCATTCATTGTGTATGTTTCTATGGTATATATCTACAACATTATGTTATTTAGCAAATGAATTCAGAACATGGGCCCATTCATGTTGAAAAATGTTAAAATTATTGCTAACCACACATTTTCTGTACCTCTTCTGTTGAATTTGTTTTTGAATGTTTCAGTTACATAAATGATGAAGAGAATAACATATCTTTATTCAGTAAATGTATTTTAAAAAAGACAAGTCTGTTCATGCATTGAAGTCCGTATTGCCTCTCTCGGATCATTTTTTAACCTTCTCTTCCATTTGGGCAGTGATTGTTTTATAGGAAAAGTAATAATAAAGCAGCCAATCGTACTTATGTCTCCAAATTTCCTCTCCAAAACTTTTTTACCTGGGTATTTTGATGTCACCTCTACACTAGTTTTACTCTTATCCTAAAAATTATGTCTAAGTGCCACACATACTCACTGACTTATAAACACAAATAATATTTAAAATATTGATATCTTTTCTAAGCCATAAAACCACCAGGAAATGCCCCCAGTATCTTGGCTGGTGAATAATAAACTGTTTCCTTGGTAATTGCTTGGTTTATTTGTACTTATCAATTGTCTATCACTTTCTTCACTTTAAATCTATGTAGTAGGTCTGTCAGCAACTTCCTGTCTCCCTGTACGAGAGCCATTCAGAATATTATGAATGGTCTGGCATATCTAAATAATAATGGTAGATATCACCACAAAATTATTTACAAAAAATACAGTACTTTACGATATTTATCAAAGTAATCTCCATTCTATCAAGACATTTCAATGGCGGTTACACTTTTCAATGCCCAAAGAACTTATTTCTTTTTTTTAATACATAAAATGTTTGGCCAATCAAATTTTATAGGCAAGTAACACAATATTAGGGTGATAATGCAAAGAACAAGTCTTCAGTGAAGAAATGATGTATAATTTATGATAATCAAGAAAGAACCAGTGTGCATGACAAAGACTTCAGTGGAAGTTCATCAATGATTATGAAGGAGTTGAAAACAAATGTTGATAAAAGAATTCAGAAGAAGCGGTGTTTCACTTTGGACACCATACCTTACTTTTTGGGTGGAAAAGATGTCCCAATTGATGAAGACCTCAAAGTGATAGTGATCTTCAGCGGTGGAAGAGTATAACATCTGCATTGAAAAGTACCATCTGATATACATTGATAGCAATGGCAATTGCATTGAGAAATAGAGTAAAGTACTGTAACTTGCTAGTTAAGCTTTCTTTCTTTATTATGTAGTTATACCAAACCATTCATTTCTTTCTGGATGGCCCTCATTTTTCCCCAAAATTTTTACGAAACTCCTCTGGAATTCCATCTACCCAAGTGGCTTTTCTGTTTTTGTTTTTAGTCTCAATTCTGCCTCTCCTACTGTAATTGCTTTGTCCAAATAGCAATGTCTGTTCATATAATTTATCAGATATGCGTAATTTCCTTCAATTCTTCCTTCCCCAATAGCTCTTTAAAATAAAATTTCCCTTCTCGTCCTATCTATCTGCTTCATTCAGGAGATATCCTTAACAAATGGTCATACATATTTATTATCTTTGTCTCTGACTGCCATTCTCTACCATATTTTCTTTTTCTCGTCAGATTTATAACCCCTTTTGCTTAATAGGTTTACTTGCCTGTCAGTTTCCTCTTCTGACCTGTACTCTCTATCCTACCTGCCCATAATGCTTCTGTAATAACTAGTACTCCTATGTCCCAGCTTTTTACTTTCTGTAGTCATATGTACATACAATGTACATAGTAGCTATAGAAGGAATTGTGTTCCACCCAAAAATTTGATGTCAAGATTTCACTAGAGTCCAAAAAAAGCATTATAAAAAGGTGCGTGTATGCAGCATAGCTCAAAAATGAAAATGCCATTTAAAATCAAGCTGGGTATTTATGTTTAGCATCTTCCAAGGATGTGATACAAAGATTTTAGAAAAAAATCCCTCCACCACAAACTTCTCATTACATGGAAAAAAATTTGAAACTTTTGTTTTTCTCAAAAATGGCTCTAACTATTTAGATTCAACTATGGTATATAATTAATATATTTACATCACAAAATGTACATTTTGAACTTCCTGGGAATAGCCTCTGAAGACCTCTTTATTCTGGATGAGTTTTGTAGAATTTTGCATTAGAATTAAACTGTAAGAGATAAACAAAAACTTAACAAAAAAAATGTAGATCTTGTTAAAACACCTCATTTATGTCATGTGCATTTTTCTTGTAGAATTGACCACTTTTGAGATATTCCTTGTTATTGGTTTCAGTTTTAAACTATCTTTTCTCAAACAGGACCATGCAAAGTGAACCAAACCTCAATTGTTTCACATAGCAGCCAGCTTTTAAAAGATTTGACTATCATTTTATCATAATGATTCTCTTATTTCCCTTCTACTTACAATGAAGCAAGTAATAGGACCATTTGGTAATGTTTATTCCGATTATCATGCTGTAGATAAAAGAATACTCTTTTGTAAAAATAGTATTGCGTATGGAATACCTAGAGAAAGTTATGTGAATGGAACACACAGAGTTTTAGATTAAATTGCTCTTAAGTTGCCCTGCAGTATGCTCTTTCCATTTAAAATTCCTGATTCGTTGTACTATTGTTTCCTCTCTCTTATAGTTTATTCCTTATCTCAGCTTCATCATTAGCAGAAAATGACCATGTTTGTAATGACCTCATCGACCCCTGTGCTGCATAACATACAGTCAGTTACACTTTACCCAGCTGCATTTCAAATCTGAGCTTTTCCCAATGATCATTTTCTTTGTACCTATTACACATTATTATTCTATTTTCAAAATTCAATTACTTTTGCCTTTTGCATTAATTACTTTATCCCTACTTTTTTTTCTCTTATAGCATAGGCTGGGAGTGAAAAAAAGCGAACCAAAATTGGATAACCACTTGAATGAACAATCTTGTTGTTGGTTGATTATGTTCCTTGTTTGTTTCTGACACAGGTTGTGACTTAAATAGGTAAACAGCTTAAATCCATGATCTCTTTGCTAGTAGCATGCATTTCTCAATAAGCCTAAAAACTTGTATAAAAAACCAGTAGGCCGCGCCTTGGCCGAGTGGTTAGACCACTCGCCTCTCACCTAGACAGCCTGGGTTCGATCCCAAGCGACCGCATGTGAGATTTGTGGTGGACAAAGCGGCGCTGGGGCGGGTTTTCTCCAGGTACTCCGGTTTCCCTGCCATCTTAATCCACCAGTGCTCCATCATCATTCATGTATCATCAGTGTCACCGCCTGCGGGGCCATAAGTAGTTAAAGTGGGCATTAAACACTACCATAAAAAAAGCCAGAGCAGAAGTCAAAAGACTTCAAATGTGCCATATGCCTTATATATGCATTTCTGACATTTGGAAACATAAAAATATTCTCAGCTTCATATAATCACTAAAGCTTTCACGGCTGGCATCCATATCATAAAATGAAGGTTCCGGGCTTGTAGGCCGTGGTCCAGCAAATGAAGATTCACCCGACTTCGCTGGGCATCTTCAGGGTGAATCGTCATCTGCTGGACCACAGCCTACAAGCCCGGAACCTTCATTTTATGATATTCTCAGCTTCACTTAGAAAATTTTGTCTCCCCTTACCGATGACAGAGATTTATTTAATAATCTAGAAAATAGCTTTTTTTCTTGTATTACATGCAATGGAAACTTTTTTATTTTAACATTAGTGAGCAATTGTATTTCAAAGCCATGTCTTTGAATTGTTTGCTTCTATATTGATGAAATTGATTGCACCTTCCTGTAGAGCATTTTTTATACATACATATATATGACTGGGCGATACTTCTGCATTTTGCATTTAACTGAGTCCATGTTGCCTAATTTGAAACTATTTCTAGGCAAAGTCAAGTGAATTTATTTTTTTTTGTATTATAAGAATTAGATACAGGAGGAAAGTGTGCAAGAATGCATGTGCGCACACACCATTTTTATTTGTGTATCATATGCTTTGTGTGTTACAGATTGTTCCAGAATAAAGCAGAGAGTTAAAAAAGCTTTAAAAGAATTGGAATCAGAAACGTTTGATAATGAGTATTTGGCATTCATTGTTCAAGAATTGACACAAATCGGCAAACCATGTGTTGTGGACTTCGTGGCTAGGTAGGCAGTTTGTGAATAATGTGTTGAATAACAATTATGACCTTAGAAAATATTGTTTGCAAGCAAGATTATGGTTGGTGCTATGTTTGACTTTGGAAACTTGTTAACTTGATTACTCCGATTTATGTATTTCAGTGTTATTTAACCCACAAAAGGGATTATTGTCATACCTTTAGGAGAAATGCTGTCGATCAATGCAGTGAGTCAACTTGTAGAATTCCTAACTTGTCTTTTTCCAAAAATTAGTGGAAAAAGGAAGAAATTGTTTTTCCAGAGGATTTATATGCAAAAGCATGTCAACCTGCATTTAGCTGATTAAGTAGTTTCCTATTTCAAGCCATTGCTGTTTAGCAATATAAATTCTCTACTACTTACTTCATACTGAGAGAATGCCATACTGGTATTACCTGGCACCTCCCCTTGCTAGAGTCAGTCTTGACATTGCAGCCTACATCCAAAACTTGAACTGACAACAACCAATCATCTGGCAAGGCATTGCCAGCTAGGAACTTTAAGAGAGCATAGTCAGACCAGTTATCAATTCTATGACCAGCTTTTCTTAATTATTTTACACTGTGAGGTTATAATTATATCTCATTTAGGATATAACCCAGTGTGGTATTTCTAAATTCCAACGTATTGGAGAAGTGGAGAATTTCAAAGAAACTCATGCAACATTGTGAATTATAAGATGTTTTAGCCATAGCATAGTCTAATATGGCAGATTATATAAGTGATTGCAGTATACTTTATTTCACTATTTAGGCCCAAGTATCAACCAGGTTTATTTTAATCTATGACAGAACTGGGCTTTACAGTAGTGATTAGTATATAATGGTATTATATTGTACAGTTATGGAAAAAATGATTGAGTGCTGTTTTCAAATCTGGCAGAGGACAATGGATTTTTTCGGGTGTGAACATCTTAGCATGGCTTCTTACGGAAGGGAAGTAAATCCATTGTTCCCGTGTCGTAGATTTACGGCACGTAAAAGACCTCAAGCCTGATAGAGAGGCCTTTGAGCAAAATTAAGCGGTCTTTGACTCCCAATTTAGAATGGGATGCTGAGAACCACAGTAGTTAAAGGGTGTCCATAAATACACGCTATTTTCATTATTTGCATATATTTTGCTACTAATCAGCATTAGTAATTTATTTATGCCAATCATGTATATAAACCTGTGCACTTACAAATCGTATCTTAATGCAATGAATGCAATTTTGCTGCCTGAGTGAGCAATTGTTTTTGAAAATGACCTACGTTCGAAGTGATAAGAAATTTCTGTAATAAACATTTTTTGGACCTCTATGTAATGATTACTCAAACTTGTAAACATCAGTGGCTATTGTACAAGAGTGAGTCTACATCAAGCGTGTGTGTGTTTGTCCAGTTCTGCAAACGGATAATAATCTTTGAGATCTTCTAAAGGAAGGTGATGTGGTGTAACTCATCAGATTGTTAGTAAAAAAGACTTGTGTGTGCCAAATACACATTGGTCTAACATTATTACATCAGAAAAACTGCAGGTAATCTCAGTTCATATAGGTACATATTTAACTAAGTCAATAGTAGTAGGCTTTTTTTTTGTCCTATGGTATATTACGTTGGCCGTATTACTCACTGCAGAGGATATTTATAGCGCAACAGGATAGCTATGTATGCTCCAGGTAACTGGTACCAGTATACATACATATGTGAATGTCACCCAGACTCGGTAACAGTTCAAAAGATAGCTATTGATGTATATTCATTACATGTGTAGGGCGCAAATAACCTAGCAGTTGAGACCTCAGTCATCATCATTACACCTGTAACTATTACTGGGTAACAAGTTCCTTTGTAATCATTATAGTTGTAACTGCTATTGGTAACTAGTTACTCTCTGTCTCCATTACTTCTGTAACTGTTACATTATTTTCTACCCATTCCTAGTCAGTGGACCCATAATTGCTGCTCCCTCTTTGAATATGGGTTGTGCAGCAATCAGATGGTCAGCTGCTCTCTTCACCAAGTCTTTCAGCCGAGGCCCCAGGTCCTGTGATGGTGCTGGTTGGCCAGATCCATTGCATGGCAATACACACTATGCTAACTCCGTCCCAGTCTGGACTTCTCCTGGTCTAGGTCCAGTGTGTTCAGCAGCCTTGCAGGTACTTCCTCCTGACAAGATAACAATCCCAAGCAATGCATAATCAGTTGTCAGTGGTGTTTTCCGGTCCAATACAAGGTTCCTTCACCGTTTACCCTCCAGGTATGCCTTTACTACCATCTCGCTTCTTCCAGTCACAATTACATTGCCCCAGAGGAACAATCTGTAGATCCCCAGATGTTCATGGGGGCTCCAGAGCAACACCTCATCTCGGCCTAGTTGCAAGATCTTCTGGTTTACTGTCATCTCGTGGATCCTGAGGGTATTCAGTCCCAGTATCATGTGCTTGGCCACCCTTGCAACAAATACCCACAGGTTCACACTACTCCATCCCAATATCAACTCCAGCAGGTCTTCCTTCTCCACAGGTAAGATGTCCCTGACACCATCTCTTGTTGTTCGAGTCAACCAGTTCATGTTGGCAAGCCCTTCGCCATGTCAGGTCTAATAACATTCATGGCTGCACCTGTGTTTACTAGAATGTAGCATAGCTTCCCTTGTATCCAGCCATCTGCAATTAGTCTGTCGTCCATCCCTCTGCCTAGGGCATGCAGTGTATTTATTTTATAATTGTTAGTGTTGTCATTGTCTCGTGGATAATCTTGCAGTTGTCAAGCATAAGGCGCTGTTGTATCTCTGCATCATGCATCCTGTTGACAAAAGTGTAGGCGGTTTCCTGAAACATGTAACTAGTTAGTAGGTTCACCAAGTCCTTGTACACCATTTGTTCACTAACTCTTGCATTGGCTCTCCCCAGTAGGCTGCAGTTAGCCAATGGTTCCATAAGCAGTTCTTGAGGGCCTCCCAGGTCTCTTCAGACGTCGCCGACATAGAATCACATTCAGTATATCTGCTGCCCAACTCTGAAGACTTACTATCAGTTGTGCAGCTTCGTATTCTGCTTCTGCGGTTTTGGGTGGTGACAATTCTAGAAGACTTAGAAGGCAGATGTTCCATTGAACTTGTTTGGCTTGATGCATGATGATGTTGTTTGTATCCCTTCGTCTCAACCTTTCACCTAGCATCTTTTCCATCATTGCGTTCAGTTCTTTGCTCTTCCTTCCAGTACACTGAGTTGTTGCTTGACATCTTCCAAGCATTGGTGATGGTGTTTGTGCATTCCACAAGCTCTTCCATCTTTTCCCCAAGTTCTTGTATGTTCTTTTCCACACCGGTCAATTCTTCAATTTTGTTTGATATCTCTATTTCAAGGTTTTCTAGATTCCATTTTCTTCATTCCTGATTTAATTTCCTTTTCTATCTCTTCCATTCCATTTCATTTGAATTTTCATTTTTTTCCATTCCAATTTGCATTTTTATGTTAACTTCTTAATTTCGGCTAATAGGGTTTGCATCATCATCTCTGTCGTGAAGTTAAATTCCGCTCCTGACATCAGTGTAACAATAACTCCGTTTTATTTCCCCAACAGACAACTCTTTATTTCTTCCTTAAACTGATTACAATCAGAATTTGCTCACAAATAACTGTCTTCAGTGCTTTTGTAACAATTCTACAATATAGTTTCCTCTCAGCATTCACCATTCGCTGCGGCAATGACTACCACTGATTTCTACAAATTTCCCATTGAAACTCAGACAGCTGTGCATTCCCTGTTGGAGGTGAACTCTGTGCGGGCTTTGTTCCCCTTTTATACCTGTCACTCACGTGGCAGGAAACTTCCAGAAGCAGTCACACATGTAAATCACTGCAGGTGTAACTGCCGCTTCGACATCAAAGAACTTTCTGACAGCACATGTGTCAACTCACAGCTTTGATGTCAAAAGGACACATGTCCACTAATGCAGGTGTAACAATGGATACCATCAATTAGCTATGACTTATGAAGCAAGCCAGGCACACATATTCAGTGATTACAGCTACAGGGCGTAGTCAAAATACACAATTGGATATCTTGTTTTTCTAGAAATCAAGAGTTGGCTTCACATAAGTTTAAAGCAAAATTTAATGCATTGGTGCCCACTTTAAATGATTTATTAGTGTTAAAAGATTAAATCTGTAAAACGGGAAGTGCCATCAATTATGGAAAATACTTCTGAAAATAATTAAATGTACACTTGGCTGACATAAATATTTTGGCGAAAGAAAATAGTAACATGTTAACTGGTTTGGAAGTTGACTATTCCCTGGCAAGTTATCATTAGCAATTTAAAACAATTTGCAACTAACCTTCTTGCCACAATTTTGCAATTTTTGGCGATGTTGAGTTAGTTAAATAGACCACATTGTAAGCAGTCAGTGACCATGTGCTCCTGCAGACATTATATCCAAATCTTAAAGCTCCTTTAACAGCCAAAACCATTTAATTCTAAATTATTAACTTGATATTTCCATTACAACCAAGATTACAGGA
Source organism: Hymenopus coronatus (assembly GCA_030762935.1). Classification (NCBI taxonomy): domain Eukaryota; kingdom Metazoa; phylum Arthropoda; class Insecta; order Mantodea; family Hymenopodidae; genus Hymenopus; species Hymenopus coronatus. The sequence goes on from CM060887.1 coordinate 86,698,195, forward strand.
TGTTCCAAAGTCAGAAGCCAAAATTGTGAATATGAAATATTATAATGAATTCAGGAAATGCTGAAATTTGTACATTGTTCTTTACAAGTTCAACATTATTAGTTACATTTAAACATTTGGACTCAGTTTCCAAGTTCAGACAGCTCTCCATTATTGAATAAGTGAATGATTTATCTACCTCTGTGTATTTGCTTTAACTTACTAATTCATCCTCTAGATTGGATTTTGCAGTAACAATTTCATTAGAAGTTTCATTTATTGCAAAAACAAAAATGATACTGGGTTTGTTTGTTTGTTGTTGTTTTTTTTTTTTTTTTTGAGGAGTCAAATTAATTACAGTAAACAACACTTGGGATTTTTACTGGAACATGTTTCGAAGGACTAGTTTCCTTCATTTTCAACCAGAAACATGTTTTGAAGGACTAGTTTACTTCATTTTCAACTAATCCTTTGAAACATGTTCCGGCAAAAATCCCAAGTAGTATTGTTTAGTGTAATTACTCGACTCATCAAATTAAATGATTATAGCAACACTGTTTTCAAACTTCCATGAGAAGAAGAATGATGATATTGGATATTGCAAATAATTCATTCACATTTATGCATATACTTCTTGCAAACTATACCACCCTTTGCTAGGTTTAAAATTATTTTAATTAGGGAACATTACAAATAACAAAATATTGACATATATTCAGAATAAGCAGCAGTATTTGTACCGCAGGATTTGATTCATGAATTTTCTGGCATGTTAATTTCAAAATAAGGCATACTAATTTCTTTGAATATAACATTCACTTGACAGAGAAGACAACAGTGAAGAGTATTCAGTCCAAAGATCAGTCAGTGGCTGAGACAGAGTTTTGGGAGTGACCACAACCATACCTAGGCATTCAGACAATGATATCTTCCTTCTACGGGATGGTGATACTAAAGGCCACACAAGTCCATACAGCAAGGGAGAAAATCCCCATGCTGGTATCTGGAATCAAACCTGGGGCCTATGCCAGAAGGAAGTGCACTACCACTTTAATGGGATATATGTCAATAAGATGCTGCAAAGTAATATGATAAAGTTATTTCAAACTATTATAGGCAGGTGTTTGTAGTACCTAAACCAATTGGCAATGTTAGAATGGTACTAAAGTATTGTCGGCTGAGAAGTAAGTTGGCTTTAGACCAAGAACCTCTCCCTCATCTGCATCAAAATTGTCATTAGTTTGACTTTTACTGCTCTCTACTTAAATAGTGCTTATTATCAAATTCCATCGCATGAGTTTCAACTGATTAACGTTTGGGTTAGCTGTTGGTGCACAGATTATTACATAAGGTTTTTGAGGATATTAAATTTAAATTATCTTGATCTTTGTGTTTATTGCATTTGTATAATTTCCTGTAAGGGAGTTGAGTTGGATCCAGAAATGGCAAGAATATTCAAGATTATCCAGTTTGAAGACAGTATAACAAATTGCAAAAATTTTCGGGATGGTGAATCATTTTGCAACATTTATTCTCAATTATGCCAGTTGGAGTTATGAATATGTTGAAGCAAAAGGGTGTTAAATTTAAATGGATGATTAGCATCAACATGTGTTAAAGAAATTAAAATAGCCATTATTGCCTTTCATTTTGAAACTGACACATGTGCAATCTTATTATATAGCAGAATAAGACAGAAAAGGTAATCTTTGCATTTAGAATGTAACCCCAGAGTTAACATTAAAAAGCCTTGATTCAAAACCTCAATCATAGAATTTAATTTAGGATCTTCGGGCTGAAATTTTATAAGTCATCTTATGCTAATGACACTCAATTAAAACAGTTAGCATTAGAATATTGGTTGCTTAACTGCTGCTCTGGAATTGTTTTATCATGCACTTGTGACAGAGCATCTGTCACATAATTAAAGCTACCTCTAAAATAGACCAATTTAAACTTGTAACTGTCACTTCTAGTGATACTTCAAGGCCTCCTTGGCCTGGCCAATATCCAAAAGAGTGCCTGGTTTTGTTTTTAAGAGAAATTCTAATGTTCTAAATAAAAATGGAATTTTTTCCATGCCATATATCACAGCCAGTGCCTCTAGTTTATATACGGAAAAATAAGTAGTAAGTAAGCATTTAGATTTAACATTAACTAATGCAAAACTACTTGTAAATGCACTGAACTATCACTAAACACCCAATTAGATTTCTTATCTTCAATATTGGCACAGAAGTCAATGGAAAAGTTTTTCCTAGACTTAAATTGGCCTTTCCTCGTAGTAAGAAAGGAAAAAAGGATATTTTAGCTTTTACAAAATATGCATGTCCAAAGTCTACATAGGAAGCAAATGCTCCACTACCTTAGAGATATTCAAATATTCATTTCAGTTTTAAGAGTCTTCATTCTGTTGTTACAGATAGTGTATTATACCAAAGTCCCATCTTATGAGAACATTTTATTTTAATTCAGATATTCAACAGATCCCAATTAATCCAAATTATCTGAAACTATCTTTGAGTAAGAGGGAAAATAGAAATTTAAAGAATACACTAATTGCATATTATCACAGTGATCCTCAAATTGGTATAGAGATCTTACTGCTACAGTTCACTTTTGGCTCAGCAAGGCCTGAAGTGCTTGACAGTGCCTATTTTAGTTTATGATGCCATTTTACCAAATTGTCCTTAAGGAAATATTGACCATCAAAAGATATTTTGTGCAATAATGTTATCGTGCAGAACAGACATGAAATCTGAAATAGAACAATTTTAAACAAAGTCAGCTCTGCTATAAATGTAACTATGATAAGGCAGAGAAGCACGATCTAGTTAATATAGCTCATAAGAAGTTAATTCTCAAGTTGGGGCCTCAGTATGTGAATCCTTATTTTCTTGCAAAGTTTTACATACCAGTGTCAGTATTACTGGAAGAAGCAGCATTGAGAAAGATGACTTGAGCACAGGTAATAACTCAATGTTCTTTGCAATAATTGGTCCAGAATTGCACAGATCTTGGTTAAAAGGACATTTGCATTGCAGTAAGGTTGGAATGTTTCTTTGATATATTCCAATCTGCCATCATTATTGCAGAGTGAAAGCAATGCTGTCAAGATGGATGAATGAAAGAGAGAAAATTCAAGTTTTAAGACCAGAAAAAGTGATTTATGTAAACTTGGATATTTGATATACAATATATACATCTGTGAAGTATACCTGAACACTAATACAACTATGCCTCTTGTGAATATAAGCAGAAAATCTACTGAAATAATCATGGGGATATATGCCAGAATTCCTCATCAACATTTCTGTATTAAAGAGAAGATTAACATCACAGTCTGCAACCATCAAACTGTCTGCACCAGTATTTTTTAGCAAATTGCATATTATGTATGTAATTTGCTTGCCGAAATTACTGAATATGATGCAGTGCCTTCCCCTTGTTTTCAGCTCTGAGAGAAGAATGACCAAGGAAATATTAGGAAGAGGAAATTATCCCAGGATTGAATTGGAAGTAAATTACAATGAATAATAGCCATGATTTAACTCTGTGATATTTCAGCAGCTAATATATATAATTTAACAAGTGAATGTATAATATATATTAAGAGATTTAAAATTCATAAACAGATCTTCTGGAATGCTGATTGTCTTCTTACATAAAAGCTTGTACACAGCATTCATGAAATACAATAAAAAAACAGGTACCTTTGTTTAATACAACTTTCGTAGTAAAACCATTATCAATGCTCTCTCAGTATCCATCAACTCGGTTATAATAATCTACACAAAGTTTAAATTTCATCATTCACACTGGTAAGAAAAAATAAAGTTTTAATTCTGACTTTATGATAACTGTATCCTTAATTCAGTCTTAAACACTGAAAGTTGATTCTTAAGTTTACCTACCATTACAAGACATGTACACTATAATACAATACAAATATATACTAATCACCACTATACACCATCTCAGTCATAGAGACCAAAATAAAGTTGGTCACTACAAGGGGCCTTAGTGACAGTAAAATATATGTAAAGTGCAATTACTGACATACTCTGTCCAATTAGGCAAAACAATTGCTACAACAGCTCATACTTCATGAAGTGAACACGAATCAGTTTGAAATCCCCGTGTCTTCAAGAATTTGGAATATAGATTTATCACATGCATATATCATTTAAGAGATATTAACTAAAATGTTCCAGTGTCAAATATTAGGGAAAGCCAGATACATTACCAAAACTTGAAGTTACATTACATAGAACTGGTAATGTGCTAGCCAAATGGTCGGCTATTGAGGCTACACAGGAGAGGAAATGGCCAACCTCATAGCACAGAGTATATAGTGCTATAAGGTTAGCAAGATTTTTAAACTTTGGACATCAGATTATATTATTATTATTATTATTTTTTTTTTTTTTTTTTTTATATTATATGCATGGTGTATGAAAATTTTCTCTCGCTTTTCAAACCTATTTTTACTGTGGCAAACTATAAATCTAAGCATCATATTTTCAATATTTATTCGTACAGAAATTGCTAAATTATTAATTGCCCATTGCAACCCCACTACTATTAAATCGCTGACGTCAAGAATCCTAGTGAGAAAATAGCAACTGTTGACAAGCTTTAATATAATCGTAATAAGATAACATTTTAAATCTTAATACTTTTCTCTTTGGTCCCCTAGCTATTTAGTAATATGGTTTTCATAAGAGATGGAAACTCTAATAAGAGGAAAAGTGGCAAATTTCAAGCTTTCCCATTTCGGGCCACATGGTTAAACATTTTAGAAATGTCTTGCTGATCCATTAATAAAGCCACTCATATTCTCTCTCCTCTTTCTCTATATCAATACACATGCATGCGTATATGCAGTCACACACCTCCCTCCTCTCTCTCTGTATTCTCTTTTTCCTAAGCATAAAGGGTGTATATGAATTGTAAATGCCTTATTGAAGAAAGGAAAAATTGAATTAGAATTACAACCAGGCCTGGTGTTTATTCACAAAAACAACTGTAGTGAAAAATATTGAAATGTTAGTTGGTTTTTAAATGACGAGCAGTTAACAATAAGCCATTCGCTCTTTGCTGGATGAAGGCTGGACAGTAAAGGGAATTAGAATGTATTTTATTCATAGTTGTAACACTTTATTAACAGGTACCATATAGAAATTTATAACAGTAGTTCATCATCACTTTAAGATTTTACATAGAAGAATGAGGAAATAAATAATAAGAAAAGAGGGGGAAATTGACTGCATAATCAATAAAGAAGAAATTAAAAAAAGAGAAAAAAATTAAAATCTCTTTTTAAAAATTAGATGAAAAAGATGTATTATGGGGGGGGGGGTGAATTTTAAAGTCATGCTTCCTTTGAGCAGTTAAAGTAGAAAACAATAATAGTAATATAAATATAATACATTTACACTCCCCCTCACCTTTTTCATATTTTTTTGCAGAACTGTCACAGAATTAGTATTCTCTCAGTATTCTGTCAATAACAGTTTTTGTATTTTTTTTTTTTTTTAATCAAGGCACTTCTAAAGCTTTTCTTTACTTATGATAGTGTATTTCAACTATTATTATAAATAATAAATGTTTATTTATAATCACCATGATGCTATTTTGGATTTCTTTCTAGTTAATTGTTATAAAAATTCTGATTTGTGTCAGAGAAGATAAATATTAAGAGATGTTCCTCTTTTCTTTCTTGTTTTTTCCCCCCTTTTTTAATGTATATATATATATATATATATATATTTAAATTTATCTGTAATATAAAGATAATCAATTCTACTGTCGCTCTGATCCATATTAATACTCATAAGAATATGATAGCAATAAAAGAGGAATCATTTTATAATAGCTACAATTGTTTTATTCCAAGGTAAATTTCATTTTTGTGTTCTTAATAGTAATGCCAGCACAAAAATGGCAAAGTACCTATTAGGTAAATGAATTTCACTTTAACTACTTTAATGCTTTCAGGTTTATAGTAAAGGCAGTGGAAATGGACAGCAGTTCAATGGATAAAACACACACGCCTCCTGCACCTGCACTGACAGTTTTACAACAGCGTTTAATGGCATTGACTTTCACTCTGCTGAATGAGCATCAGAAGTTTAAGGAGTTACCAGAAAAGATTCTTCTTGTTATTGAATATAAAACACTGCGCCTTGGAAGTGCTCCTAAGGTAATTATATTTTAAATTATATTAATGTGATAATCTTTAATTTAATTTTGGGAATTTCTTGAATTTTGGTAAGACAGAAAGGTGGGGCACACTTGAAAAATTCAATCTCATAACTGGAATTGAAAACTAGGGAATTTGAGAAATATTGTCAATAAAATACTGGGAAAATTTTGGAAAATGTCTTGGGAAGTGGAAGGAAATGTAAAGGTGCTGACAAAAATATTAAATAGAATTAAAGAGAAGAAAGTAATACCTGATAATTGGAAAGTGAGTGTCATTCATATCATTTTCTCTACCTATTTTGCAACAGACTTTTCTTACAAATCATGTTTTAATATTACAAACACTATTATTTTGGCTAAGTGAACCATCTATCACTATAGTCGGTTTAACAGAAACAGACTTCTTAACATTAAAATTAAAGCAGGTACATTTCTCACTAGGCATAATGAACATTGCAATATAAACAACGAAAAGTAAAAAACATAAACCAAAAGAAGAAAGACTTGAAAAGTTTCTACTGTAACAACAAATTAAACTTTAAATGAGATGTGTCCACAGCACTTATTAAAAGCAAAAGCCTACAAAAAGAAATTCACAAAATGTGTCATTTAATAACCTTACCATAGATGTTTACGTGTACTAGAAGGTATTGTAGTGCACCCAAAAATGTTATACTGAGATTTCACCGGAAATAAATGTCTTGAGACTCCCTGATTCCAAAAAAGCATATTTAGAAGTGTGTGTGTTTCTCTCTCTCAAAAGGGAAAAGTCCATTAAAAACCAAACTTGGTATTTAAGTTTAGTATCCTCCAAGGATGTGACACAAAGATTTTCAAAAAAATTCCCCCACTCCCAATTATCCTTTACATAGTACATTTTTCGAAAATCTTGATTTTCTCAAAAATGGATCTAAGGATTTTGATTAAAATACCTCATGTTTAAGATATTTTTATGAAAAATGAAATGTATATCTTGAATTTTCTGCGAAGAGCCTCTGAAGTCTTCTTCATTCTGGATGAGTTTTGTATAACTGTCAAACCATAAGAAATAGACAAAAACTTATTACACAAAAAATGTAGATCTCACTAAAACATGCAATTAATGTTATATACATGTTTTTTTAAAGTTAACCATCTTCAAAATATTCCCGATTGTTGGTTTCAATTTTAAGTCACTTAAACTATTCTCGAAAGGGAAGATATTTTTCTTCTCATTTGTTTATTCCCAGCAAGAAAAGAGAATGGAATTTCAGTTGTATTACATAGCATATGACTTTTAAAGGATATGACTATTGCTGTGTAAGGGAAACTGGGGTGGAGGCAATTCAGACTTGCTGTAGAAAAATATGTGCAGGAGAGCACATTAAAATTTTTCCATCAAAATGTGCAATACATATACAATAAAGTGCTTGAATTTGAATTCATTATTGTAGAAAATAACTCTGATGTAATATGTATAACTGAGCATGGGCTGAAAAATGAGCTTAAAAACTTGTCATTTCAAGGATATAACCAGACAGCATGTTTTTGTAGGAAAAATTATAAAAGTGGTGGAACAGCAATATTTGTAAAAAATACTATTAATTTTACTGTAGATAAGCTTACAGATTACAGTATTGAAGAAAAAAAAAAAAACAGAGCTATCTGTTATTGAATTGTATAATAAGTTAGTAAAATCTAAAATTTGTTGCATATCTAGTTCTCCTAGTGTTGACCAGTGCAAAAGTTAACTTGGAGAATTTTACCATTTATTGATGTGTCACATTTTGTTCTGAAATAAAAGACTTCATAGATTCATAATAAATATACAAAGTAATTTCTTAAATTTGTACAAGTCCAGTATTGCCTTAAGAAATAATTGTCAACTTTATATAGCTTACCAAATTATTTTCTTTTGTGCTTTACAGATGGACGAGTGCTGGAAATTAGTTTGCTTCTACAGTGCTATTTGTAGAGCCTTAAAGGATGTGAAACGTGTACAGTTATACTGCCTTGATGCTCTCTATTCTCTACATTACAAATCAGCTCCAATCTTGAATGCTGTGTTATGCACATTTCCAGAGGCATTGCCACATGCAGATAAAGGGAAAGGTAAGTAGACAGATCACATTTTCATACCTCTGAACTGTTGTAGCAATTACTACAAAAATAGTAAAACTTATTATTATTATTATTATTATTATTATTATTATTATTATTCCTTGCATAAGCACAAATAAGCCTGATGTTTTGAGGGTAATTTGTCGAGAATACAGTTAAAAGATCTAGAGTACTTAGGGCTATTCAGTAGAATTAAACTCAAACATTAGATAATGAATGTTGTGAGTTTTTGAATATGGGAAGCAGTGGAAGGAATTATAGAAGGGAATATTGCTTTAAATGAACCAGATGGAAAAGTATTGACTCATTTGGAATTGGAAGAAGGGGTTGAAAACCAAGACCAATACTAGTCAAAAAACAAAATTAGCCACAATGAAATTATGGAAAATATTTGAAGGGCTTGTTTCCAAAGTGACTTTTCTCCATGAAATCACATTTTTCACAAAGGACAAATTTCATATAATTCCTTGTCATATTAAGGTAGAAGCCTAATTTTAAACCTCACACACTGTAAAGATAGCCAATACCAAACCTCTTTTTCCAACTGGAAATGATATTACTAGCTAATAATTAATTTTAACTCTTAAACGTAACCTGACTTTGTGTACTTAAATTATTTGATTCAGTTTATAAACCTTAAAAGCAAACAAAATTAATATACAGCCAATGTCAATCATTTTACTACCACTAGAAATAATAGTATGGGCCTAAGCATCACTGTTACCATCACTGACTTCCACATGACTGCAAGAAAATACCTGCTTATAAAATGACATTGCAGGATGATCATCAGTGATATCTAGGTTTTTTTATAAGTAACTTTAAGTGTTTCTATTGGCTATGAGGAAATAAGACATTTTGGAAATAAACACAGCTGGGAGATGCATCACATTGGAAATAACACCAACCTTCAAAGGATCCTTACGCTGGCATTTACATCGTTTTGAACATTTAATACAATTACACCTTCATAGAAGGTACTCTTAATGCTCTGGTATGCTTAGCCCCAAATTTTTTAAAATTGGAGATACGTCACTTTGGAAATAAGCCCTTCAATTGGGCAAACCAAAAGGCATCAGAATATTGTAACTAAGCCTCTATATGATGTTGAAAATGAGTCGGAATAGTAACACACACATTGATTAAAACTTCACTTGTCTCAAACTTCTGAGTTATTTAATTTAACCTCTATACCTTGCCATTCTAAATTTTTGCAGTGTGCAAATGGACCAGTACATCAAAGCTCTGTATTGTTACATGTCCATGTAACTGGTTACACCTGCATGTAATGTACATGCATTTCTAGAAATTTCTTCCTACATAATCAGGAGGTATAAAAAGAAGAGCAACCAGGCTCGCAGAGTTAGTAGCAGCAACATACAGTTATATTAGAGAGAGGAAGCAGTTGTCAACTATATATGAATGTTGAAGTGACAGGAGATAAATTGTTCTGCAGCATTGGAATAAAGACTATTTGTAACATCAGCTATTTAAATAAAGCAATTTTATTTATATTGTGTCAGGAGTGAGATTGAATGACACAATGGAAGTGTTGGTGAAAGCAGTATTAGCCAAAACTAAGACCATGAAATCTGGAATGGGGGAAATTTAAGACAGAAATATAATCTGGAATTGAATAAATAGACACAAAAATGGTATCCACAGCGGAAAAGATGAAGGAGGAAATAAAATCTAGAGTCGAGGAAATTAAAATCCAGAATGGAGAAAGTGAAACCTGGCATGAAGAAGATGGCCATAAAAATGGAATCTGAAATGGAGAAGATGCAAGCAAAAATGATGGAGCTATTGACAAAAATTTACAAACAACTTGTTAGCATAAAGGACATGGAAGAGATTTGGGGGAGAGGTGGAGGAGCTTGGTGAAATGATGAAAAGTCAATGGCAACACCAAGGAACTGAACCTCACAATGGAAATATGCACCACAATGTCTAAGGACTTGAAGTTTGGCATGCCAGGATGTAACAAACACCTGAGCCCGTCAATCTTCGAAATCTTCCACTGGCATTTCACCACCATCATTACCACAACCAGTGGTCAGCTGACAGCCAGCCTCCTCAGATGGGCATCAGAAGTACTGAATGTGATTCCGACAGCAATGTCCAGAGACATGTGGAAGGCCTTCAAGAACTGGTTTGGGAACCATTGCTTGGCTGCAGTCAGCTCCAGTCAAGGCTGCTACAAGGGGAGATGATGCAGGAGTTTGCCTCGGCAATTAATAGCTGGCAAACAAAGTCCAGTTGAACTTCCATCTAGTTACATTTCTCAGGAAGCAGTCTACATCTTAATCGGAAGGGTACAAAATGCCAAGATCGACAATGCCTGATGCTCGGCAATTATAGGACAATCTATAAGCTGCACTGAGGATGGAGGCAGCCAGGATACTATTAGTGCTCACCTGAAAGATCAGGTATATTCTCTACAACAACGAGAGAGAAACAATTTAAAGTCAATAATAATAATAACCTTCTAGTGATGTGAGCTGGTTTTGTGGTGAGCAGGTGTTTAATAAGGGAGTGTTCACAATCAAGCCGATCAACAAGTGGGAAACAATTGAGAAGCTCATCAGTGCTGTCATCAGCAACACCTCGAGTGATGTTATATGCCTCAGGCAGAAGAGTGGATTACAGCCTCATCGCAGACAGCTGGATACAAGGAAAGCTGTGCCAGATACTAGTTGATGCAGGTGCAGAAGTGACTAATCATACCTATCATGGCAAGGGTTTGTCAACACGAAAACCTAGTTGGCCCTACAAATTGTGGAGGCATTTGGTAACCCTTGGCTGTGGAGAAGGAGGTCCAAGTAGAGTTGCAACTGAGATGAAACACTGTGAGCCTGTGGGTGTTAGTAGTGATGGTGGCTTAGGAGTGTTACTGGGACTGGATGACCTCAGAATCTTCAAATCCATGATTGACATCAACCGGAGCATCTTATGATTTGACCAAGATGAGATGTTGTTCGGAGCCCCCACAAATATCCAGGGATATGCAGGGTGATCCTAATGGATGATGAAGTTGACCTAGAGGGTCAGCGTTCAAGGAACTGGTTTGGATCAGGAGATCCATTGAATAAAGCTGAAACCAATCATAACAAGTAATGTCTCAGAAACGGTCAATTCTATAAAAAAAGCATATAAGTGCTTTTCGTATTATTTTCACATATGATTCACATCTTCCATGAAGCTGCGTCTACCCTTACCACACCTTCCCACAAAAGTCTACCTCTGTAATTGTAAAAGTCTGTTATTTTCCCTTACGTAAGTTTTGATGTCACTCCATACCTGTTCAACAGGATTAAAATGACAGTGATACAGAGGTAATCTAAACACTTCATGGCCAAGTTTCCTGGCTAGTTCATTTGCAACATATGTTGATGTGACCAGCTTATTTTCTTGGGAATATAAAAGCAGCTTGGTCATGTTCATATCTGCAGCCATACCCCTGTCGTTGAGCACTTCTATCATTAGAGGTAGAGGCCTTATCCAGCTGCTCCAACAGTTTTCTGAACCACTCCAGGAAGAGTGTATGATCCATATCTTCGTAATAATCACTGGTTTTATTCGATATGAAGAACTGGTGTGGGCCACAATTAACTGGACTCCTTTCTCTGACTGCTGATAGCTGCCATCTGTCCATCATTTTGTCACAGCTTCTGCAGCACGACCCATGTCTTGTCCAGCCATACTATTTTGTCAATATTTTGGGTAAAAACACACTTTGTGTGACCTCAGGTGAAAAGCTTTGCTCCTTTAAGAGAAATGAGGAGTTTTGGTATGCCCAGATACTCCTTTCTACTATAATAGGCATGTATGTGCCTACGTATGGCATCTAATTGGAAATCATCAAGAATTGTAATTAGATGAGGCTGCTTTTTTATCTTTCCCGGCGTTGACAGAAATAGCTGCTCTGTTCCAGATGTTTCAGGAATTTTGTTTTCCTGCTCTTGAAGTTTCACCCCCTTGCTTATTACTTAGAGCTGCTGCAGTTGGTTCCTCAGGTTTATTGCAGGTATAGACGGATGCCCATTAACTTTCACATCTCCTTCTCACTTTCAAAGAATTTTCAGACCCATCTTAATAGCTCAAATGCTAATAAGTGACTTATTTTTATGCAAGGATTTTCACTTCGCAAATCACTTGGTGATCAGCGTCACTTTGGAGGCATTATTGCACCTCAAATCTTGTATAAATTATATGATATATAGGTAATGAAATATAGATAATTATATCTATATATAAATAAAACAAACATCAATAACACTATTAACTATAAAAGCAAATAATTGCTTTGCTCAGAACAACTCAATGCACATGTTAGGAGTTTACAAACTGAGCACGTGGTTGGAAATAGCCAGATATTGCAACGGTGCAGTATCTAGATCCGTTTCTGTTCTCTGACTAACCGACTGGAATGCTGCTTTGTGATTGGTTCAGAAAGTCAAATGGGTTAAGTTTTTCATCTGTTTTTGCAGGTGTACCAACTTAACTGCGAACTGTCAAATGTAAGGTTTCACTGAGGGTCAGTAGATTTTCTTGAAAACCATTGTGACACATTCTTGGGAGATACTAAACTTAACCTAGTTTGGTATTTTACAGACTTTTCATTTTTGAACTATGCTGTCTACTCATGTGGACCGTGTTCTAAAAATGCTTTTTTTGGGTCTTGGGGATTCTCAAAATATATATTTCCAGAAAAATCTCAGTACCAAATCTGTGAGTGCAATATGATACCTTGTCTATAAACTATGTACATGGGACATGTATAGAAAGTAAAAAGGATAAAGATCTGCATTCATATACCTACTATATGTATTCCTTGAAGAGTTGAACAATATACATTAATGCAAAAATTGAATCTACATTATGTGTTTGTGATTAATGCACAGGAATTGACAATGAAGTCATTTGAAAAAAGCATTATAGGAATTTTAGTTCATTTGTTATTCATACACCTGGCTATCGAATATCAGGCCTTGCCTAGTAACAGATTTTTTTTACTATTCTGTGGTAAAACGTTTTGGGTCTTTTAATTGTTCCAATAATTCTGTAGACTTTTATTACAGAATATAGCAAGCTTTTTCTCATATAATGCCAATCTGTATATGAGTGCTCTCAGATTACCTTTGGTTCTTGTTCTGTGACATGAATTTGTGAATGATAGATTTTCAAAGTTTGAATGTATTTAATTCATATTATATATAATATTATGATGACAGAGTTAGTATTTTCAGGTCTTTGAAAAGATTTCCACAGGATTCTTAGGTTTGGTTTGTGTCATTAAGAAATATATGTAACTATAGTAAACAATTTTCTTGTTTTAAGTGCTTAAGTAAGCAATTAAAAGAGATGACCACATACCTAACATTTTTAAGTACTTAGTTGCAAGATGGATGGTTTAGTTTCAAACCAAATCTATTAAACCATTTCTATATGTGATTAACTGTTTCTTTTGCATTGTGTTGTCCTTTCTCATAGTCTTGTCCTTTATCAAGAACAGACGTGCATACTAAAATGCTGTTGCAATATCCAGTTATTAGTTTATGCCCTGGATTTGTAAGATAATATTACCGGATCTTATAATGTTGCATAACGGTGTGAGTTAATTTTTTTAATTACAATAAAAACTAAAGAAAAATCAAAGGATAAAATGTATGTATCTACATTCATTGGAAACCAGTCAGCATCCAACCATGCCATCACACTGATTGCTTTAGTTGGGTCCCCCATCCTTTGTCACAGTTTGTCTTGAATGCAGAACATACATTTTGACTGTGATGGATCCTGCGATTCATGGTTTAATACGTTAGCCACTCCTATCATGTATAAATCCAGACGCTTGAGATGTGTATTATTTATTGGAATTATGTGTTATTATCTGCTGGTAAAATGGTTTATTTAACAGTCATGCACAGGACATCATATCATGTCCATATCGCTGAAGGGTTTAACTAGTATATCAAGAGGAGAATTACCACATTGTGTGAGAAAATCTAATTATCAGATCTGAATATAAAAATCTGATGCATTTCATTCACATGACTTTCTCTACCTGTTTTGCAAACAAACTATTCTTATAAAAGATTATTCTTCTATCTACTGCATGCTGACAGAGATAAACATTGGCAGAAATAGTTCTGCTTCCTTATAACGTAATTTTTTTAAAAGCTGTCGCTATGTGTTGCAGTTTAAATTTGGTTCTCTTTGCATGTCTAGGAGTAAAACAAAAGACATGAAATGAATGGTAACTTTCTGATTGATTAAGGTATAAGTATTTTAAAACTGAAATAAATAAGAAAGAATATTTAGGAAATACTTTTGAGATGTTCTGGAGCATTGGTTTCAATTTTAGCCAAACGTGAATACATCTTTCTCCTTGTTTCTTGTTTGTTAATTCTTTGCAAGCAAAAATATTGGAATTTCAATTGTTTCACATAGTGACCAGCTTTTAAAGGAAGAGAATATCGCTTAGGCCGTATATTTTATTTTCCTTCTATTTACAAGAAAGCTAGTAATAAGACTAATTGTGCTTATGTTAACATGTTTATTGTGATGTAGATAACAGATTAATAATTGAATAAAGATTTGCTTACTGAACAGCTATAGGACATCATATTAATGGAACATATTAGATTTTTTTTTCCCTTCTACTAACAAGGAACCAAGTAATAAGGACAATTTATGTTAATGCTTACCTCGATTATCATGAAGTAAATAGAAGAATAAGCTTTTTAACAATAACTTGTTACAGAGATGTAGGGAAAGTTATGTGAATGGAACACATCAGATTTCGTACTCAACACATCCCTCACATAAACTGATCCAATACAACAATAAGTCATCTTAATTTTAAGATGCTCAGGAGAACTTGCAAGAACCTGTTTGTATTGTTTTAGAATTAGCATATTAATTTTATCTCTCCCACTAGTAGTTTTATTTGGTAAATTAGTTATGATATTAATTATTTAACTTATTGTTATGGAATTAATAAAAAATGATGGATGTATTTTACTAGAGCAAAAATTGAATGTACAAATTTGGTTGCTGTTTTGGATGCTACATTTTGTATAATTTAATAGTCATTTAGTACTGATCCATTTATGTTCATTTCGAGATTTTAGAATTTGGTTTATTTTGCCTTGTTTCATTAATTATGCTCCAAGCAGTTTTACAAATATTTGCTGAATTTTTTATAGTTTTATATGCATTTGGTTTGTTTACCTAAGGTTACTAAATAATGATTTTTTGCTTATGCCTATCTTGATTTACATAGTTTATAAAATTGTTTTATTTTTACTTTCAACTTAATAGTTTCTGAATTGATTTTAACTTGAGGGTATACTCATTCCTATGCAAAACTTTTGGATTAATCAGACGACAGAAAACAATATGCACGCATTTTGAAAACACAACAAAAGCCATCCCACTTTTCATTTACAGAGAGAAAAAAACAAGAAGTAAAGCTGTCCTTAGCCAAGGATAATTATAAAATGGTCAATAATTAACTGTGTCAAGTCCCAGGGTAAAACTGTCATGAAGGGGATAAGAGCATGCTTATCAAGTGGTTAGAGAAAGTTTACAAGTCAATAGTAGAAGCCAAAATGTTATATGGGATAGAATTTTGGGGTTATGATGAAGTGTGACAAGGAATGGACTTTGGACATAGAAGAAGCTTGTGTTGGTTAATTTATGGGTTTATCAGTTGCATCACTAAAGGGAACTGGGTAGAACAGGAAGTAAAGGTATAAAAATTGAAAGATTGCTGAAGCTTTGGCATCGGGTTAGATAATTGGAAAGATCAAAGTATAATTAAACAATGTATGATTATGCAAGAGAAAAAGTATTAATGGTGGATAATTGTCTTTATAAAAGATTAGAGGAAATATGGAGGGAGAGAGAATGTCTGGAGGGAGGGTTTTGGAAAGAGATCAGAAGGAGAATAGAGGATCTCAATATTCAAGATATTTTTAGCAGTACTAGGGACAAGAGGTCCTTATTATTATATAGACAAATTAAAAAAGATTGGGGGAATGGAAAATATATTGAAGTGTATAATAAATTGGAGAGGGAAGGGTGGGCATGGTATAGAACTGGAGCAATGAAATTAAGGGGAATGAGAGGGGAAATGGACCCACAGAGGTGCCCATTTTGTGGGGGAATGAAAAATGACCTGCATTTTATTTTAGATTGTGAAGACACAAAATTATGGAGGGACCAATTGGTACCAGGTGGTTGCAGTTACCAAGAGAAATAAAAAGTGAGAATTAGAAAATCTAAAATTATATATGAGATTAGAAAGTTGGGGGAATTATTAGGAAAGACTAAAGACAAATATAAAAGAAGAATTCTCAAATCTTAAATTTATAATTGGAAGGATGCCTATCAGGAAAATGGGTGTATTTAAATATAAGGGAGTTAAAAAATTAGGTAGATAGTGAACTTGGTGTATAATATATTAATAACCATGTTGTTTACTTATATTTGCACCAGTTGCAGATGTAAATATACAGGTTGTGTTACCAGTAGGAAGAGGTGGTGTAATAGAGTTAAGCTGTAGAGTAATTACACTTGTGTATTTGGAAGTGAAATAAATTCAAATTCAAAATAATGAATTAAATATACTAATTGTTGAAATTAATTGACTAAGGAATTCCCTTCTGGGGAAATTTATTTAATAATTAAGTTACAAAATTGATTACACAAATAGTCGTGTTTGTAACACGAGTCTTTGAGAACATTTTGGGATATAGACTGTGATTTTGGAGAATCTGTATTTAATTGGAACTTGGAATTATTGTAATTGTTAGGCTAGCTCTAAAAATAAACCAATTACTCCCCAATGTTCCCCAACTTTCTTCACATAGGTTTTCAATAAGAGAGCAATACACTTTTCATTTATATCACAGAAGGCTTTCAATTCATTTTGTTTTCCATTTCCACTTATACCATGAAATCAACAATACTAGGCATAATGATTTGAGATATAAGTATTAATATTGTATTTAGGTTAAATGCAACATGCAGATAGTGGAGATTGTGAATGCAGTTTCCCTAGTAGGTCTGTGTAATAATAGATTATTGAGTAGTACTGGTTTCTATTTTGATGAAAATACAATGCAACTTTTGCCATATTATAAACTGAGGATGTTTTTTCTCTTAGCTGTGGTTATATCTCAGTGGATCTGTTGGATTTTTTGCAAGCTTCAACATGCGCTGCCAAATTGGAAATACTAAAAGTATTATAATATATGAGAGACAATGGTATGTCATTTTGTATGTTACTCTATCATGAACATTTACCCCATATCTGAAATTAAATTAGTGACTCAAATTAAATTAATTTTTTTTCAAATCATTTCCGTACCTGAGAAACAAAAGGGCATATGTCTAATTTTGTCAATTTCAATGAATGAATATACAACATGGAAACAAGTTGTATGTCCTCTGCATACTCCATTTTGTTTTTTTACCATTTAATGATGGATGTCGTGAGATTTTTAAGAAAGCAGGCGCATGTGGGACTTCTGCCCATTACTTTGAATTCACAATCATTTTTATGGCTACGTTTCTTCACCTAAACCCTAGAATAAGCTGTTACGCTTTGCTGGACATATGTGAAGCCTTAGTATTTCTCCCTTCAATATTGAGTTAAAACAACTGGAATAGAGATACTGCAAGCTTATTATTGTGCTGTTTTCTTGTTTAATGCATTTGTTCACCCCAGACAATGAAATCATTTGTTATTGAGGAAGTGAGTTATTATACAAGAGTTATGAGTTTTTTCAAGAGAAAAGTTAATGACACATCTTGTCCAATAAGGCTCTTATACAGAAGGTAATTAAAATTAGCTCATTGTATATTCTATTTATTCTATTTTATGTGCAAATTTTGCTGTGTAAATTCAGTATGTATTTCTTCTACCTAGTATAGTGTGTCATATTGCAAATTCTTTTAATGAAGTAAAGAAAGCTACCCAAAAGTTTCTCATACCAATTATCTATAAATTGTTTATGTATTATTATTGCTATTATTGTTTTGTTATTATTATTATTATTATTATGAGAATATTTAATATTTTCAAAATATGAAATTCCTAAAGAAGGTGAATTTGGAAAACAATTCATCTAAGCCAGAACTTGCGTATCCGACAAGAAGAGGTTTTGGAAGATACCCACAATGGTTTTTTTTTTTTTTTCTCTCTCTCTCTCTCTCTCTCTCTCTCTCTCTCTCTCTCTCTCTGATTTCTCTCAGGTGAACTCTAATTATGAATCTGAGACCAGTAGATAAGATTTCCGAGGAGCTATGTTGTTTGCACTACTTAAGATGTAGTCTGTACACTCAAACTTCCTTGCAAATTTAGACAGCAATGTCGAAAAAGCTATCTGAAAACCAAATAGCTTTAATTTTTATTAATTTTGGAACAATTCCTCTTCTTGGGAGCAAAAGCATCTGGTTGTGGCTGGTCTTGTAAATAACATACCCAAAAAAAAACTCTAGGTCTCTAGGAAATGGCAATTCTGAAAGAAGGAAGATGACAGAACTTTATAAATACACTTTATATCGTACATGTAAGTTGGACAAAAAAGTAATCCCTGTGTATAAAAAAAAATGTTTTTGAACACTTTGTCCATAACAGATAAATTTTTTAGAATTTCAGTTGCAAAAACAAATTTGGAACAGTATTTTGTGATAAAAAAGGCAAGTCAGAACCCAGTAATACCAGAGGGGACTATAAGGGAATCTATTAGAGAACATATTTTAAGATTCCTTAACTATGAAGGTCATTATTCCAGAGCAAGAACTGGACTTGATCTCAACCTTTGTATCATGTATAAAGCATACGTAACATGTAAGGAAAACAAAATTCCTGAGAGGAACATAGTTAAGGAATGGTTGTACAGAAAAATTTTCAACAAGGATTTTAATCTTTATTTACCCCTCACAAAAATGCTTGTGCTGAGTGTCATTACTCCAGAAATTATAGTATGAAGTCGGTAACCATTAAGCAAAGACTGAAGTGAGAGAAAGGCTTGATGAACACCACAAGGAAGTCGAAGGAAATTGCAAAGTAAAGGCAAAATCAGATAAAAAGAAGAAAGTTCTCACTATGGTCCTATTACAAAAATCTGATGTATTCCATTCACATGACTTTCTGTACATCTCTATAACAAATTATTGTTAAAAAGCTCTTACTTCTATTTACTTCATGCTAATTGAGAAAAAGCTAGCAGAAATAAGTCTTATTTTGTTTCCTTTTAAGCAGAAGTGAAATAAGGGTGTACCATTGGTTAAAGTGATAGTCAAAAACTGGTTGCTATGTGACTTTGTTTGTATGGACAGGAGTTGACAAATTCCTGTATGAGAAAAGTATGTTTTTCATAGCTGAAAACAAAAACAACGGATATCTTAAAAACGAACTCCATGGAAAAAATGTATATAACATAAATTGTGTGTTTTAATGTGCTCTACATTTTCTGTGTGGTAAGTTTTTGTCCATTTTTTACGGTTTAGCAATTATACAAAAATCTGTAAAATTCATCCAGAATAAAGTAGTCTTGAGAGGCTATTCCCAGAATATTCAAGATGTACATTTTATTTGTCAAGTAAATATCTTAAATTGACAAGATTTTAATCAAAATCGTTACAGCCATTTTTAAAAAAATCAAAATTTTCGAAATTTTTTCCATGTAAAGAGTAGTTTGGGGTGGGGGATTTTCTTGAAAATCTTCGTGTCGCATCCTTGGAAGTTACCAAACTTAAATACCAAGTTTGGTGTTTAACGGTCCTTTCATTTTTGAGCTATGCTGCCCACACACACACACACACGGACCTTTTTCTAAAAATGCTTTTTTTTTTATTCAGGGGGTGTCAAAGCATATATTTCCAGTGAAATCTCGGTATCAAAATTTTGGGTACAATACAATACCTTCTCTATACACTATGTCCTCATACATAGTACGTATAGAGAAGGTAAAAATGCCTTCCAACTACTAGCCTGAGTAACTGCATATCATTTTACTTACAAAAGTTGTGGACTCTGAATTTAACAATCCATGATGCAGCATCTAATGAGGGGTATTGTGTGTTAAGGGATGAAACCATCGGCAGAAGAGGAGGGAATGAAATAGCAGAAGTGGGCTCTAACACATTTGAATGAACAAATCATTTGGTCAGACAATTGCACTGGCCAAAATCAAAATGTGCAATTAACATTAATGTACCCTTGCTGCTTTCACAGCTTTCAAGTCTTTAGAGATTAACCACAAGTATCTCTTAAAAGGTCATACACACATGGAAATCGACAACATTCATTGCATTATAGAACGAAAAATATCAAATTCCTAACTTGCAAGTGCCTAGGCCCAATTCATCCGAACATGTGAGGTAAAGCAACCTGTAATGGTCCATGAAATGCAAACTCAAAATTTTAAAGACTTCTCTTCCGTGTTGGTAAACTCTTCAGCTCCGTTTGTCCAATGCAAAAAATCTATAACTAAAAAACAGTTTGACCTAAAGTCTGTGCTAAAGAGCCTTTTCTGATACTACAGTTGTTGTACATCAAGACAAGGACTGCTCTACAGTGCCAGATGAAATATCACTGATCTGGAGTGGAATTAAACCAATCATCTCCTTAAAATATGCACACCTCTAAATGGATGCCAGAATGTCATACTATTCTACATAACGAAAACCAAAGGGATTGACACCCAGATGAGTAATTTATTAATTATTATTATAGATGTTTAGAATGGCATAATTCTGTTTTTATTATAGTCATGAATCATGTAGACCATTTTACATAATGTAATTCTTTTTCTGAAAAAAATGTTGTGTAGCCAATGTTGTTATAAATATATTGTATTTACTGTTAGCTTCTTGGAATAAAAGCATACATTTAGAAAATTTAGAAGCTTCAGATAACTTATATTATTGCCCAGAAGAGGACATACCAAAAATGAACACTAAAATTTTTTGTGGAAAAGAAATGTAACTCCACATTTTTTAGAAAAATGTACTAATTTTTTAAAGCTACTGTTATATGTTGAAAAAAATCGGCAAACCAACCCTACAGAGTGCCCAAAGAATATAACTAAAAGTCACAGCTCTTAAGTAATACTTGTCATGAGGAATGTGCAATTATTGCAGCATAAAATAGTTTTTTGCTTCTCAAAAGTTATGAAAATGGTAATACGCCCTTTCCCTTCTCAGGCACAGATTTGTTGCGTTTTGCTGAATGACACCTCTTGGCTTAGTTTGACTAAAGCTGGAAGCCCTGTCCTCCAAAAAAGTACATAAACAATCATAAAAATGTGAATGAGCAATAAATGTTTCTAAGCATTCATGTTTATTATTTGAGGCATAGATTTTCAATAAGGTTGTCACTCCAGTGGCAAAGCCATAAACACAATTTTTTGTTATTGGGATAAAATCAAATGTCATTCACCAAATATTAATTCTATATGATTTGGTTAAAACCACTTCAGGCAAAGCAGTCTGGGATCTCTTTTAAGATGAAATTTCATAAAGAATAATGGACATGTAAACCACTAAATAATTTTAATTTCTGCAAAATCAGATTTGTGTCTTCATCAAAAGATTGACAGTATGCAATATAAAGTATTGTTAACTCATATTGTTCTTTATATGTTCCAGATATACCTCTGGTAAAATGCCTTGTATTTCTCATATTTGCCCCAGTGCAATACAAAAAGAAAGTACATTTTAGCATTAAACCACTCAAGGATTTACTGCATCAGCTCTATGGATATGAACCAGGAGAGTTTAATGCAGATAAATTGCTCGCTTTCCTTCTCAACAAGCTAAGAATTGAAGGTATGTTCATTAACTATAATATTAACATTTTTAAGATGTTAAGTATATTATCATTATTTTGACGGTTTAGTCAAGTCATTTATTGGATTTTACAAAAGTAATATTGGGAGAATTTTATATGGCTTTTATTTAAGGTATATATAATGTAGATTGAATTTAAAGCTTATCCTTCTCCAGGAAACAATCGGCAAGGAGGGTTTCTTTTAAAGTTAATTCACATCTTTAAGTGAAATTGAAATAGCATTTACTGTTATTGTAATTTTCTATGATGATAATCTGATGGCATTATTTCTATAAGAAATACAGGAAAGCCCTGCAACTATAGAATATATTTCCTATAGATACTCCAGATTATGTTGTATTCCTCAAAAAGGTTAAAGGACTGGAATTGAGAGAGCTCAATGGGAATCCTAATCCAATAATTTAACTCCTGCAATTAATGTCCTTCAGAGATTTAACAATGAATACTAGCTATTTTAGGAGGTCTTAAGCAATGAAGGGCTAACAACTGTGGGACTTATAAACCACGATTAATTTGTGTTGAAAAGTCCTGCTAAGGAGGTACCAATGGAATTAATTGATAAAGTGGTGCAGCTTAAGGACACATGAGAATGGCGAGATTTTATATGCAGAATGTCTTTTGCTAATAGGAGGGGTATTTGAAAATGATTTACAATAGTAGTTTTTTGTATCTTAATTATTAATGAACATGATTCAATATACATGGGATCTCAATATGTTCTCCACCAATGTTAAGTACACTGCTGCCTCCTTGGCAGCTTCTTTATTGCATCACAGAATCATTGTGTGGACAGCTGGCAGCAAATCCTTGCAGTGCATCCTTCATGCTGTCGAATAGATAATAATCAAATGAAGCAAGATAAGGTGAATCGATGGGTGATGTTAACTTGGCATAGCTGGTGTGAGGCTGGAGGAGCACTCCTTTTGACACGTAAGGGTGTCACAATACATCCTGCTTTTAACAGCTGTTCCTTTTGGAGCCACTCCATTAGCAGTATGCCACAAGTGTACCAAAAGATAGAGATCATCTGCTTACCTTCTAATGGAGCAGCACAAAATTTCTTGGACTGGGGTCTCCCAGGATATTTGTGTTGCATGAGTTGGGTTTTCTTCTTAGGTGCATTTATTACCTGTTTCTCAAACAAATGTAGACTATCATTGTTCTTTTCTAATAGTTGACAAAAGACTTCGACACTGTTCTCCTTCTGTGCTTGTTTCAAATCTGTTGGAACCCAATTACTTTTCATATCCAAATCTTCATGGTAATGGTGTGGAACATTGCGCGGCTGAGCCCTATCAAAGGTTATACATCTATCAGACACAACCTCAATGTCCCTCAGAGATCACGATGTTGACGGATTACCAGTACTCACATTCTTGCTTGCAGATTTCCTTCCCTGGCAAACCCAGCGATCCGTTTTAATGGTATTCTCTGCAGAAGCTTCTTGGCCACAAACCGTGGTTAAACTTTGATGAATATCTGCAGTTTAACACCTTCCTTCCAAAAAACATTCAGTACACCTTTATCCATAGTAGTCGCCTTCCATCTTGCCCATGGCTTTCTCTACTTGACAGCAAACAAGCACTGTCCTTTTACTATACAGTGTTTTCACAACTGCCATCTAGCATCTGCGTGTGTACTAGTATCAGGTTATTGTCCTACGAAAGAACATACTCATAGATTGAGCAATAGTTTTAAAACAGCAGAATTATAAATCATTTCCAAATGTTGCCACACAAACAAGATTGAGTATTCTGAATTTGAGATACCATTAACCTGCAAGGTAATGTTGCTCCAGTGAGCACGTACATAGACAAAATGGAACTGGCTCATTCATGTTCTTGGCTATTGTCCATATGGGAACTTCCTTACAACAATCACCATCATCATATCAAAAGTACAATAGCAAACTTGGATAATAAGGTTGATAACGCCAGCTGTGAAAGCCAAAGCCTCTACACAATGGCAACCATTTTGTCTGCAAAGAACTACAACTTATATGCAGAAATTCATTGCATCACTATTGATGAGAGTACCAGAAGAGCTGATATTACAATTGATAAATTGCAGGCTACTCGGATATAGACTTGATGTGTGCCGTGTGACAAAGGGTAGTAACATTGAACATTTATAAGCTTCTTGGTAAAACTGTTTGAGTTGCTTTTTCATTTGACATATCATTCATAATTGTAAGTTGAATGTAATAAATATTATAAAGAGTTAAACCCCCGATATTCATTTATATACACCCTGTATACTCCCACCATATCATATATTAAAGACTCACTTTTGTGATGTCATCAGAAAATGGACCAATGAAATAAAAGAAAATGTTAAATTTTGATCAATCAGAGTGTTTTAAGCGATAACACCACACTAGAGGAAGTGTCTTGTTCTAATAAGATATCTTGTCGATACTGAACATATTAACCCAACTCAGTATGCAGTGATTGTCATCTCTGACTGTTAATCGGCAATTGAGCTTATGATTCAGCCAACTTTGGTTTATTTTATAAATTATTCCAAACCCAAAAACATGCAAAGAACAGAAGATATATTTGGAATTAATTTTGTGTAGTGAATCATTATGAGCTAACGCAGAAACTTCATATCATAGATCACACACATGTTGAAAGATTGGAGTTATAATTGTGGCTAATTATAATTATGTGCTAAAGATATAATATGTGCTAGAAATTCTAAAAATATGTCCTAAAAATAGAAAAATATTTTTAAAAAATTAGAACAAAACTAAGGAAACATCTAGCGTGATAGAAAAATGAATTTTGGACTCACCAATTTGCATTTAAAACATCAGATTTAAACACTTCCTTGGAGTTGCAGTGCCCAACAAATGTCATCTCTAGATTGTGCATCACATAGCCTTGCCTATTATCTTTGAGTAATTCCTTATATTGGGAAAAGGAGCGTTTTGCATCACATGTCAACCTTGCATATTTGAAGAGGCAATTATCACTAACAGACATTCTCAAGTTCATTTGTGTGTTGCCCTTCCAAAATTAGTGCAACTTTAGTGCCTCTGTTTTTCTTAAACTTTCTGCTTTTGGGCTTGAAATAGTGTAAAGCTGTTTTTCAACAAACTGTATTTCTTTACCTGAATTGCCAACAGAAATTTCTAGTTTGTTTATTAAACAAATCAAGAAATCAAAATTTGAAGATATGCCAAGTCGCATTTTAAATTACCATCATGTATTAAATTCTGGATAACCCTCTTTGTCCAGTTCATTTACTACTTTGTAAATGCTTCAAAATGATCTGCATAATATACCATATCTTTAAGCCAAGTACGCCAATGCATGACTCCAATGTAAGTGGCAATGGAAGGTCTGGATTATTTTTGAAAGTATTGCTTTACAACACTTGTTTTCCCATTGGAGAATTGCTCGTCTACATAATCTGTGTAGAGTGAGTACAATACATATATACTACAGAGTCCATAAGCAGAAGCAATATATTGATGTATTTTACACCATTTGGCCATAAGGTTTCCAGTGCTTCATTAAACATCCTAGCTATTGCTATATAATTTGCTGCTGGCATTTCTTTAGGCTAGCAAGACTTTTTGTTGACACATTGTTTTGTTATTTTTCAATACATCTACGATTACATTTTTTCCCTCTTTTCTACCACTGTCAGTGAACCAGATTTATTTATTTATTTTTTTTCTTAATTGAACCTTATATGATATAATGTTTCCTCATAGCAATTTGGAAAATAATTTTTTCACAGTGTCGACTCGTGAGGAGGATTTATATTTGTATCTTTAGTAAGAAACTTTCTGAGCTTGGAATTGTTCACCTTATAAAGGTGACTGTCTGCTGAAATAAATCCTTCATACATATCTTAATAAAATTATTATGTTTTGGCACCAGAAAAAGAGGATGATATTGATTCTCCTATAAGAAATTGCCTTGACAAAGGACATGATGCAGCTGCTTTGTGCTTAATTCCTGACAAATGTTGCACTACCTGGGAATGTTTATGTTAATATAGTGTATATAATTTTTATGATTCCTTTATGTTTTATAAGTTGAAGAGGATTTAATTTGTGATTTCAAATTAATAATTTAAAGTCTTATTTAATTAATTTTTACTTTCTCTACAGTACTATGTACATAATGTATAGAGAAGGTATTGTACTCCACCCAAAAATTTGATATCGAGATTTCACTGGAAATATATGTTTTAGGGTCCCCTGTATCCAAAAAATACATTTTTAGAAAAAACTGTGTGTGTGTGTGTGGGGGGGGGGTGAGTGAGAGAGAGAGAGAGAGAGAGAGAGAGAGAGAGAGAGAGAGAGAGAGAGAGAGAGAGAGACTATACAAAAAGTTGGCAAAATACCAACTTGGTATTTAAGCTTAGATCCTCCAAGGATGAGACACAAAGACTTTGAGAAAAAAAAATTATTGATAATACAAATATTAAAACTAAGAAAATAAAACGATTTAACGTAACATCCTCCCACCCCAATCTACCCTTTACATGGGACTTTTTTCGAAAATTTTGATTTTTTAAAAAATGGCTCTAACGATTTTGATTAAAATATTGTATATTAAAGATATTTACCTGACAAATAAAATGTATATTTTGGATTTTCTGGGAATAGCCTCTGAAGACTACTTTATTCTGGATGAGTTTTACGGAATTTTGCATAACTGCTAAACTGTAAGAGATGGACAAAAACTTACCACACAACAAATGTAGAGCACCTTAAAACACACAATTTATGTTATATACATTTTTTTCATGGAGTTCATTCTTTTTGAGATATTCCTTGTAAAAAACAAGGAATAAAAAGCTATAAAAACTTATACTTTTCTCATATAGGACTTTGTGAACTCGCGTCCATACAAACAAAGGAACTTCAGTCACAGAGCAGTCAGCTTTTGAGTATCACTTTAACCTATGGTACCCCCTTATTTCGCTTCTACTAACAAGGAAGCAAGTAATAAGACTATTTCTGCTAATTTTTTCTCGATTAAATGAAGTAAATGGAATAATTTGTTGCAGAGATATAGAGAAAGTCATGTGAATGGAACACATCAGATTTTTTATTCTGTCTTTACCAATTCCCAATATCTTAGTAAATGTATTTTGGCATATTTGTACAAGTTTTGTTTTCTTTCCTTCAACTCTAATTCTCATGTAATCCTTACAACACTACCTCTTTTAGTGCTGCTAGATTTTCCTCCACAGGCTCTCGTTGGGTCTTCTTGATAGTGTATCTGAGTATGAATTGGTCTTGTCCAATCTTATCTTTTGATTTATAAAATGCCTGATGGAACTTTCTTATGTCTTGCATCTTCAAATTATTGGTAGTTGCTTTAAAGTATACCTGCACAAAGAAATGAGTAATTTACTCAGAAATCATAATAAAAATTAATTAATTTGTAAGGAAGGATTAATGAATAAAAAATGTGCTTACCTTTTACATTTAAGAATACTTTTCTTCCAAAGTGCAGGGTCTCCACTGTTCTTTCTTCCCATGCATGGAGTGGCACTTTGTATAGGGAAATAGTACAAAATGAAAAGACGAATGCCAGAACATAAGCACAATTATAAACTTTTTATTTATGGCAGTAGGATGGACATGAATTGCCATAATTATTGGTATTCTATTTCTTGAATATAACATCCTGCAAATAGGCTCCATCGCTGTTGATGCATTGCTGCAAGTGCTCTCCAAAGTTTTTCATAACACGCTGAATAATGTCATTGGGAATGGCATGAATCTCTGGATTGCCATTTGCAAATCGGAATTGTGTGGAACTACCTGAAGTAAACTTTTTCTTTGAAGTAACCCTAAAGCAAATCTGGGGCAGACAGATCTGGAGACCTCACAGACCATATGATTTTTTTCCCAGTCAAGGGATCAGTCGATTTGGAAACAATCAACGTAGTGTAGGCATGTGGGCTGTAGCTCCATCCTGTTGGAAATATGTTGTGTTGAGATTATTCACTCTTATTAGTTGTGGAACAAAAATGTTCTGTATCATTGGCATATACCGCTCGGCATTGACAGTGAGTGGAAGTTCTTCATCTTTAAAAAAATAAGGTCCTACAATGCCAATGGAAACACCTACAGCACACCAAACTGCAACCTTTTTTGCTATGTCGAGGTTTTTCATGAAGAACTTGTGGCTTTCTCTCTGCATAGTAAGAAAGTTTTTGGGTAATGTTGCCAACTGAGGGTCTGTTTACTGTGCAATGCCGCAAATCCATACATGAAAAAGTGCTACATAAATGAGCAGACAGTGCCAAGGGAATGCAACCAGTTAACAGCCACAAGATGGCGGCAGTAGCACGGTTATATAATTAAATGGCAGCATAAGTGATCTCTTTTTCTTCCCCATTCAATGATATGGTAACACACCAGTTTATGTAGATAATGATGTAACACAACTGTGAAATTCAAATATATTTTTATATATTAACTCTCTTTTCCTTGTCCTATCATTTAAAATAAAGAGACAAAAACTATTTATATATTTGCCAGTGGATGGTCATAATACTGCTCTAAGTATCTTCTCTATTCTATGCTAAGTGAATCACACGGTTATGGAGTCAACAATGCAAAATAACTGAAAATAAAATGCATTTTTATGTATTAACTATCGTTCCCTTCGAATCATTGTTTAAATAAATAAATAAAAACGTACTTCTTTTATGTATAAAGTATATTTTTGTTGTGGGAATTCTTTAAAATTAACGTTATAAACTATGCAATCCTTGGCATAGGAAAATGGTGGAGAAATGATGGGACCTGGATAATAAACCATTTTAGGTTCATCTACCTGTTGCAATTGTTGGTTATTTGAGATTATGGAGTACATGAGATAGCTAAAGGTTATTTCATCAGAAAATGAAGATAGCCTGGTCAACATCACACTGCAATTGCAGAGATCTTAATACATTTAATTAAGTAATATTTTGGTTAAAGGAGAAATTTAATAAAATGCTACTAACAAATAAAAACTTACTAATTGCTTTGTTTTTTTTTAATGAAAACATAGCAGCATTAATAGTAAATAATAATAATAAAAAGACATGTTGTTATTATTATTATTATTATTATCATCATCATCATCATCATCATCGTTTGTCAGCCTCCCTGTGGGTGCCATTTTTAACCTTCCTAATTTCTTCTTAATATATTTGATTACCTATTTCAGCATTTACTCACAACACTATGAAAGTGCTGCCATTATTGTTATTATGTCAACAGCATCTTGCTTTCTCACAGTGTTAATTGCATACTTCATCCTTTCCACACTACACTATATGAGCATGCTGCCTTTGCAATACCAACTATATATGCTCCATTATACAGAACATTGAATGTTTCAAATGCAAAGTTGGCTGCCTGATGTTACGCTGCCAACAGACCCTTAGTTGGCAACATTACCAGGTTTTGCTTATTCTGACATTGCCAGAGAAGACAAAAGGGCCTCATCTTTCTGCATTCTTTCAAGAAATGTGCAGAATTGTGCCCTATTCTGTTTATTCAATGTCTGCAGTTGTTGATACACCTGTGGACTGGAACTTCAAGTCAGATTTGAGAATACTACGCAGGGAAGTGCAAGATATGCGCATGTTCTTGCATGGCGACAAACTGATCGCTGTGGACTTTGTTGCAGAGCCTCACGAACACATTAAATATTTTCAGGCGTACAGACCGTTTCCTGCAGTCTGTTATGTTTCGTATTCTTGACTGAAGCATTTGTTCACCATTTATTTTCCCACCTAGATATTGTCCTTCTGTCCGAAATGTGGTAATGACAGTTTTCTCCACATCATAATTCACGCTGATGCAAAAATTATACAGTTGCTTCAAATGTAAGCTTCCACTGTTTTGATGCACATCTACAAACAAACATTCATGGTTAACAAAATGCAATAACAGATGTTTTGTTTTTGAAAAACCGTTGATGGGGAAAATGCATTATTAACTGTAGGATCACCAAAATAAAATGTGCTATTTTCCAAGGCCCACCCTGTATGTAATCATGATTCCATTGTCACATTTAATAATATGTAAAGAATAATGAATTTTGTTAAATGTTATGCAAGAAGGTTGTGTTTAATTATGAACAGCTTTCCAATGAAGAGAGAACTTTTGCAGCACTATTAGTCAAATAATAACTACTAATTTGTCTTCTTCTATGATGTTTAAACAATGAAGATTTCAATTATTGGAGAGAATAAACTGTGCAGCCAACTATGTGGCTACAAATTATTCTGCAGTGTTCCAGGTTTAACAGAACTATGATTCATTGTCAAACATTGCATAATATGGAGGCTAATGGCACCTACATTTAATGGCTATTTAGAGTATTTTGGATCAAATTATTTGTGTTAGAAAATGTATTACTTCATACTGAATGTGGCTACAGTTCCAACTCAATTTAAAAAAAGAAAAAAAGAGTATATTAGCAGATATTGGAGCTGGACGCCTCAAATTATGACTATTCTGATCAAGAAATACTAAACTATTTTTATTTATCCTATTGTTAATTACCTTTACCATTTTTTATATTGAATTACATTTTTTTTGTCTGTTTAATTTCTCTCTTTGATTGTTACAGAAAACAAGGAAGTTCCAATAGCTTTGATTCTTTTGGCAAAACGCATGTCCCATGAATGGACTTACAGGACCTTACTTTGCAAGAATCTGATCCCTCTTGTGAATGAGTGGAAAGATGGCAAACTACAAAATGGTGCTTTCGCAAAAATTCTTCCAATAATTGGTAAGTAGATAATCTTCATATGCTGTGAATCACATTATTATTATTATTTATTTATTAAAAGATGTGTATCTTTGCAAACAAATTTAATGTTCTAATGTAGTGTTATGAAAGCAGCAATCAGATTTTGGCTAAAGCTACAACAATACAAGCTGTATTTTATGCAATTCAGCACCCTGTCTTCTGCTGTTCACATGTGCATTCTTTGTGTTTTAGTAGCCATATCAGCAGGTGTGCAATACTGATAGTTAAGCAGTAGCTGTACTCGACTGTTTCCTTGTATGAATAAAACTGTCCATATGACTAAAACTGAAAGAAATAAAGGTGGAAGTTAGAACATTTGCTTGCAAGCAAAGTGAAGAAGCAAAAGCTTTGACTTCAGATTACCTTTCTCTAGTGGTATGCTTTGTTGCATTATCAACAGTCTTTACCAAATAAGTGTGGGCATTTGAATTTACTACCCTTCAAGCTTACTATCACCTCTCTTTTTATATATGAGCACTGCGACTTATCTATTAGAGATGCAAGCATCCAGTTCAGTGAAACTCAGTTTTTGCAAAAAGTACAATGATTAGTATGATTAGAATCAGTTGAAAAATTCAATGTCACAGCCGGAATTGAACGCGGTTCTCCAGCTCTCCGTGCAGTTGCTCTAACCATTGAGCTACTGTGACAACTTGCCAGTATGCCATTCAATTTTCCAACTGATTATTTATGTGTTTTACAATCAGTTGGAAAATTGAATACCATACCGGCAAGTTGCCGCAGTGGCTAATGGTTAGAGCAACTGCTCAGAGAGCTGGAGAACCGTGTTCAAACACCAGCCGTGGCTTTGAATTTTTCAACTGGTTCTAATTATACTGTTATCCCTGTGTACCTTTCCATTACCATTTAATAAGTAAAATGATGTTTTTAGCTATGGCTTTACACACCTATATGACATACTAGAGAAATCCCAACTCCTGAAAGCAAAAAGGAGAAAAGAGGACTAGTGAACTTTTCCTTTGTATTTGATGCAGCCTGTACATTGATGCTTTTGTAGCCCTTAGTATAAATATATATGCTATATTCTTTGCCATACTGCATAGATTTGGAATTTGTTCATTGGTGCAATCTAATAAACCAATAACAGCTGGGAATTTACTTCTTCTATGTACTCAGTATTTGTCACAGTCACATCATGTGATGACAGAAATTCAACCCATTGGTAAGCTTTAACCATAATTTTTTTTAGAAGCATCAGTAAGTAGCTGCTTTACAATGAATTTGATGAACCCATTTCTTCTGCTATGCAGCACTGAAATCCTGGATCAGCAAAATAATAAAGAAAAAATATCATCCTCAGTTCTGATGACATTTCTCCAACTCTTTCTCCTTCTGGGTCTGGCAGAAAATTATTTCCAATCCACTTAACATTTTCTTCATTTTTATAATGCTATATAGGTGGATATCTGTAGCAACTTTCACAGCACATTCATGCTGCTAACAACCATATAAGCAGTCTACAAAACTGAAGTCTACAACATACCCACTTCAATTGCTTCCTAAACAAAGTCAAAGCTATGTTACATTCTTACAATTTATCTAACATAGCTTCAAGGCAACATAAAAGCTTCTTCCTTGTTTGGTCCTCACAAGCTTAACCTTTTGCTTCACTTTCTGTTCGTAAATGTTGAAACATAAAGGTGGGTCTCCACTGCCCTTAACAATCAATAAAACATGTTGATTCAACACAATGAACTCAACATGTCTTGGCTAAACAAAATTATTTTTCACCTGCACTGGATAACATGTTGAGTATGCTATGTATTCAGCAAACTTTGTGCAGACCCGACCAACTTCGGCCTGATATGAAGATAACTGGCCCATGCTTATTCCTTGTTCACAAGCAAGGAAATGGACTTGACGAAGGAGGAGTTGAGAATACAGTTGTTAACAATATTCTGATAGTATCCATCATCTGAAATATATAAATACTATAGAAATAAAATCAAGAAAAGTGAGTGTTAATGTGACCTTGCTGCACTCTTTTTTTTTCTCTTTTCTTTTCTTAAAACGTTCACATGAGAACAGAGTGAGTGAGAGTAAAAAGAAAAAGAGGTTAAGTCTAAGCTTAGTTCACTGATATAAAAATGTGGCTGCTTTCAAAATCATCTCCTGCGTTGCAATTTGGTGAAATTATTTCCCCAAAAATTTCCACTTTTTATTCAAATACCATTTATTAAAGCACAGAATTTATTCCAAACTAGCTGCCTGCACCCGCACATTAGGTTATGTACCTAATGAAAACAACTCATGACAAAATCTTCCATATACAGTACAACCTTGCAATGAAATAAAATTACAGTTAAATAATTTGACAGTACTTTATTGTAATGCCTTGTAATGTACAATTTTCCTTCCGGAGAGAAAACAAATAGCATATGGTTTGCTGACACTCTAGCACGCGATGTACAACTGCCCATGTGAAAAGCACAATAATTCAAGGTATATTCCACACACTTCTAAGATTGACCTTGGGATTTATTGTCATTGCGAATGCAAGGCGCGCCAGAAACTGAACACGCTTTAGTTCAAATGGAAAGCCAGTTGACGTTAGTGGTATTTTTGGAATAAGTATATCCTCGCCTTTAAATTTTCCTGTTATAGTAGCTTAAATCAAATTTTTCATAATTTTTTTAACAGCGAGTTTGTTCAGGTCCACTATTTCGGCTGGTTGAGATTGTGTAACATAATTATCACCGAGTCAACCTTGAGTTGTAAATTGTGTGACGGTAATCCTGGCAAATCCAATGAAATCCAAGGAATTCAGTTAGATAATTGACAACTTCATTTGGATTGGTAATGGAATCGATCGACTTAAATGAATGCATTTGTACATCAATTTTATTTTGAATTCTTATATTCAAATCATCTACATTCTTATTAGTTGCTGCTAAAATAGCTCATTTGCTCAACTAACCATAGTTTTTGTAATTTGCACCAATATTTGGGAACATTTTCAATATTAATTCTTCCTTTGATGTTGTGAAGTGACAAAAATTTGATGAAAACAAAATGAGGCCAGTAGAAGTGTCAACAGGAATTTGTCCATTACCAATGTCTAATAATAATTCTTTCATCTGAAAAGTGCAATGATCTGTGCAATGTAGCATATATAGTTGGTATTGCAAAACGGACGAAGTCAGTACACCCATAAGGTAGTGTGGAAAGGGTGACATATGTAGTTAACAGCGAAGCAATCAAGGATAACAGTAATGGCAGCGCTTCCATAGTGTGGTGGGTAAACGCTGACATAGGCAATGAATTACATTAAAGAGAAAGTCACAAAGTAACATTCATGCTTCTTCCGAGTCTCTTTCTTTCCTCCTAATGTTTTCCACCTCTTTCTCTATTTTCTCCTATTAAGGCTAACAATGACATAACTAAAGAGCAAGTAGATCTGGTTGGGCAATTGGTAAGCTTTTATACTTGATGATAGCTTTGTATATTAAATTTCTCCATTTAACCCAAAATATTACTTGATCAAATGTATTAAGAATACCACAATTGCAGTGTGATGGGGACGCGCATATCTTCATGTTCTTAAGCTAGCTCATGTACCACATAACATCAAATAACCAACATCTGCAGTAGGAAGTTAACCTAAAATGCATCCCGTCATTTCTCCACCATTTTCAGATTCCAAGAAGGGTTAATGGTTATGTGCATAGTTTATAACTTGTTCATTTTAAAGAGTTGCAACAAAAATTTGCTTTTTTCTTTATTTAAACAATGTGACCAAGGGAACGACAGAAATATATCTGATATTCACAGTTATCTTGTGTCATTGTCTCCATAACCGGATGCATTCCCTTAGAATTGAATGGGGAAGAAAAATACAGCAGTAGGTACTACAGCCACCTGGTGTAAAATAAATAAGTACATAATTTAGGTGTTCGTTGCCAGGAGAGCTTCTTTAATTTAAACGATAGGAGCAAGGAAAGGACAGTTAATATATAAACATGTTAAAATTTAGTTGAGTCGATTTTGTAACACTACATCACTTACTTTTTAATTTCGGAAAACATGAAAAAAATTGAAATACCGCCAGGCGATCTACTCATACAGAAGTTCATCAAACCACCACCAGGGACAGAGACAACCACCACAGCAAGCAATACCGGTAGTCGACCAAAGGAATTGACAATGGAAGCACATGGCTTCTGAAACATGTTTTCCGAAATTAAAAAGTAAGTGATGTAGTGTTACAAAATCGACTCAACTAAATTTTAATTGTTAAAACACATCACTGTCTCAAAGTCCACCATATATCAGGATATAAACATGTATTTATATTTCATTGCTGCATTGTGTCATTATCTCAATCAACTGTTGCATTCCCTTAACATTGAATGGGGAGGGAAAATACTACTTCGGCCATCTAGTGGCAAATAAATAAGTACTTACTCTAGGTGTTAGTCGCCAGGAAAGCTTCTTTGCTTCTTTATTTTAAACAATAGGAATAAGGAAAGGACAGTTAATATATAGAAATGTATTTGAATTTCACTGCTGTGTTGTGTCATTGTATCGATAAACTGATGCATTACCTTAATATTTAATGGGAAGGGAAAATATAGCAGTACTATGACCATTTAGCAACAAATAACCATGGTACCACTGCCATATGGCGCGGCTCTTAACCGAAATGCGTTCCCTTGGCACTGTTGAAGGGATGGTGCATCCGTTCTCTTGATATTTTACGTATTTTAGTGGCACATCCTTGGGAGCCGATGGAGCGTCCTTACGTGCCTCTATCGTACATTAGTGCATTCTAAATTGGATTATGGGTGTATCATCTATTCTGCGTGGCCTTCTATCCTCCATTCCACACTAGCCCTGTCAAATAGTGTTTGTGCAGAGGCTGCAGAACCACCGCTGTATCATCGTCGTGAGTTTCTCTTGTGCAGCTATCCATACCGCCTGTCCAGTAAGCCTCAACTTTTTTGGCGACTCTTTGGATGCTTTGTACGACTCTCACTCCCTCATGCTCTTGCCACCAGGGTACGTTTTTGCAGGCTTCTAGGGCAAATGGGCATGACCATGCCTGCCTGCTGTGCTTCCAAAACGAGAAACCCGTTTCCCTCCTTGGCTCCGTCCTGGGACCCCGATCCATCTAGGATTCCATAGTATTTTGAAATAAACTACCCCTGATTTCATTCTGTCGCCTAACTTTTTAGCCCTTAAAGACCAACGTCGCGATCACATTTTTATTTATACTAACAGGTTGAAGAATGATCAAGGTATGTTATTTTTCGTCTTTCCCGACAGTGTTCGATTTTTACAGCTGAGCTATTTAGAATTCTCCAGGCTGTTTTTTATGTGTGGTG
The DNA here is from genome assembly GCA_030762935.1 of Hymenopus coronatus. Lineage (NCBI taxonomy): Eukaryota > Metazoa > Arthropoda > Insecta > Mantodea > Hymenopodidae > Hymenopus > Hymenopus coronatus. The sequence goes on from CM060887.1 coordinate 86,734,485, forward strand.
GCATGTAATACCTTTCTCTGCCATAAGCTTCAATTCTCTGAGTGCTATCCAAAGTCTTCGTACACTGTACAGTTACCACCCTCGTACACCGAATCCAAGATTGCTTTGAGTAGCAGGTCTCAGGGGGACATTTCTGTAGGGGCCATGGGAGTAGCTGGGAACAAGGCAGCTGATTCTGCTCCAAGAGAGGCATTACATCTTCCAGGATATTTTCTTCTGCCGTTCCCATGAATGATCTTAATGTTAGGAGGGCCATTCAGGTTCACTGGGCGGCTGAATGGTCTAGAACTAACAGTAACAAATTGTGGGCAGTTAAACCACTCCCCAAATCCTGGAAAACCTCTTGTTGCGTCTCCCTCCGAGAAATCATTTTATGTCCCCTGCTTATCGGACAATGTTATTTTAGCTACTGTCATTTACTGCATGGAGAACCAGCTCCAGTTTATCATTGCAATGTGACATTGGCAGTGAGACACATTTTAACCGAGTGCCAATTTTTAACTCCAGTACATCTGACCTTGAGTTTGCCAAATGGCCTACATGTTATCTTGGCAGACAACCTGCTTGCATCTTTTATTCGACAGTGACCCTCAATAGGTCATATATAGTTTTAATTGCATTCTTCAGCTTTGGCATTATATAGTTCTATGTATTCTTTTAACCTTATTGGGGTTTTTACTATTTTATTATATGGAGAACCATCTCATATGTTTTAATACTCGTTTTATGTGTGGTTTTTGTATGACCTTTTAGCCTGAAAGTTTATGTTAGGCTTCTTTCTCTCTTCTATTTTCTAGGCTGATAATCTCATAGGTTGAGCGCCTTAAAGCATTACTTCTCTCTCTCTCTCTCTCTCTCTCTCTCTCTCTCTCTCTCTCTCTCTCTCTCTCTCTCTCTCTCTCTCTCTCACTCACTCACTCTCACTGCCAGCTGGCTAAGAGCCCTGAAACCTGTTGTGTGTTGATCACCCAATAGGTTCTGTCATAATTTTTTTTTTATATATAACTGTACTTTTTATATCTCTTTGGAGAAGTTATAAATAACCAACATAAATAAAAAGATAAAAGCTTATTTGAAGTTACAAGGATCACACAAGTCGCAAGGATCCCTTAATGTTTTGAAATCGGACAAAAATGAGTTGTGATGAGCCAGTACATGTTTTCTTAACTTTAGAGACAACTTTAGATGAGCAACAAGTACAAGCCTGGATGCACTCCAACAATGTCTCAACACTTCTCTATAAGCATAAGTGTCGCTACTCCATACTCTAGAATGGATCTCAAATGGGAGCAATTTTGTGCTATGAGTTTATATGAAATAAATGTTGGTTTAGGAAAGAGAGAATGCTTTGAAACATGGCAAAATGATTTTGGGAATCTTTCCCCTTTGCAGTTCACCGTTTATCAATGGTTTGTAGATATTAGAAGGGGATAGGATTCTCTGATAGATGAAAGACCTACAGCAATAACAGATGAAACAGTGGTCAAATGATACTACTTTTCCAAGAAGGTTGGTGCACATATCTGACTCGAATACTGGATTGCCAGCAATGAGAAAGATTCCCAAATTTAAACTTCAGATCAGGAAGCTCTGCAGTTCATTGGATACCTGATAGCCTCACAAATAAGCCAAAAAAAGCATCTCATGCAAATTGGTGCCAGAAAATTATAGAAAATTTTGAAAATGTATTTAAAGTAATAGGGGATGAAAGCTGGTTATGCCATATAATCCACAAACACGAGATAGTTTGGGTCTTCTCAGGAGAGGATCTCCAACAAAAGTGAGAAGTTTTGGAAAGATGTGTTCTTTCTTTTTTTGCTAGTGGTCACTGTGACAATTCCATTTGAGCAAAAAAAAGAATGTCATTGCCAGATGCTATATAAAAAAAAGTCTGCAACAAGTTTTCAATGCAAGAATAAAACTTTCTAAGAGTGATCTGCTTGAAATGTTGTACCACAGCAATACCAATACTAGAAACAACCCAACTGCTGCAACAGTCCTATGCTCCATAGAGTGCAAATCTGGTCCGATGAACTTATTCCTATTCCCTAAAATAAAGAGTTTGTGGTCAACAATTTGATTCAATTGAAATTGCTGTAGCTTCCCAAGGAGAATTCATTTGTACTCAATCTAAAGAAAGCAAAATGGTTCAAGACAAAAAGTGTGTACATTTTTGTGTGTGTGTGTCTCTCTCTGTGTGTGTATGTGAATGTGAACACTACTTTAAAGACTGATGAATAAATTACAATTTTCTATTTTCAGGTTACATAATAAGATGTTTCCCAGTAGGAGAGTCAAGAGCATTTATTGAAGAAGTTAAATACATGTTTATTAACTTTATGGAAGATAAAAATGGTAAGTAACCTTTTCTGAAGGCTAATTTTTGGAACATTCACAATGAAGCAAAAACACTCAAGTTTTTATAAGCCACACTGTCACTCAACAGCTTCGCTTTTCTGTCCTTCTTAGGACAATTTGTTTTCTTGTTTGCATTCTCATCTCATTGTCACTGACATCATCACAAAGGTTAGAACTGAAAGTTAACCCTTCAGACCTCTGATTCTGGTATCAGTCACAATGCAGCTGAAGATGCAGACGAGGGTTCTGGAAAATATCCTAACAAGTTATATAAAAATGAAGTAGTTTAATGAAAGTGTCACTCCCAAAACTTTAGGGTAAACAACCTTCTTGCGTTAAGCATGACACTAGTATGAGGCATTTAAATTTACCACCACTATCTGGTGCACATACAGCTTTAAATAATGTATACGAGGTACGTCCAGAAAGTAAGTTCCGTTTGGTAATAACATTAAATTGTGTACAGATACAGAATAATTATTTATTGCACAAAATTTTACAACTCTTAAACTACTTTTCCACATAACTGCCGAAATTTTACAGGCATTTGTCATAGCGTGGGACAAGTTTTTATATACCTTCTTCATAGAAGTTTGCCTCCTGTGTCTTCAAAAAGTTGGAAACATTTTCTTTCAGCTCTTCATCATTGTTGAAGTGTTGACCGCCAAGGAAAGACTTGAGATGTAAGAACAGATGAAAGTCTCTAGGAGCGAGGTCAGGGCTGTACGGAGGATGGTCAAACACATCCCAGCCAAATCCCTGTAGGAGGTTTTTCGTCACATTTACAGTGTGTGGTCGTGCGTTGTCATGAAGAAAAACAACACCTTTTGACAGCAATCCTCGTTGCTTATTCTGTATTGCATGGCGCAATTTCCTAAGTGTCTCGCAATAAACATCTGCTTTGATTGTTTGACCACGCTGTAAGAAAAGGAGTAAGATGCCTTTCCAGTCCCAGAACACTGTGCACATCATTTTTCGAGGTGTCAAGATTTGTTTTGGCTTAACCTTTGCTGTGGATGAAGTGTGCCTCCATTCCATTGATTGCCGCTTACTTTCAGGGGTGTCGTAAGAAACCCAAGTCTCATCTCCTGTGACTATCTGTGTCAGAAATTCTTCGCCGTCTTCATCATAACGGGTTAAAAACTGAAGTGCACTACCCATCCGTTTTGTGTTGCTCAGTAAGAATCTTTGGTACCCAACATGACAAAGTTTACGAAATTTCAGTTTTTCGGTAACAATTTCATGAATTAGTGATCATGAACTTTGGGGAAATTCCATAGCGAGAGCACTAATTGTAAACTTGTGGTTTTCCTGGACCTTGTCATCAATTGCGTGAACCAGTTCTTCTGTTACCAAAGATGGACGCACACTTCGTTCTTCATCATGCACTTCACTACGTCCTTCATTGAACTGTCGGACCCATCTTCTCACCATTGAATCACTCATCACATTTTATCCGTAAACTTCACAAATTTGCCGATAAATTTCAATTGATTTCACGTTCCTAGCATTCAGAAAACGACTCACAGATCTGATTTCACAAACGGCGGGATTTTCAATCAATACTGACATTGTAAACAAGCACAACAAAGCGTATGTGGTTGATACGATCTCAAAATGGCGCACGTTTCTTCTCCTTGATACTGAGCATCTACCGCGCATGTGCGGAACTGCGATCGCAGCAGAACTTACTTTATGGACGTACCTCGTATTTTGTATTATTTTTACTTGTATTCATAATCCAAACCAATCCAAGATATTTATAATATTTACCTGCTCTAGTTAGAATTAGCAAACAAAGTAGTGCAGTACTTCCTTTGAAGTAATAAGTATTGCAACTACGTCTTGCAGCTGTAATAATCATACCTGTGTGAGCTGTTGCTTTGGAAGTTACAGCAGTGTGAGTGGACACATGTGTCTTGTTTTTAATGCTTGCTTTAATTACTTGTGGCACAGCAGGCGAATACACTGATGATACATGAATGAAGATAGAGCACCGATGGAATATGATGGCAGGGAAAATTGGAGAACCCGAGATAACCCGCCCCTGCATCACTTTGTTCAACACAACTCTCACATGCAGATGTTTGGGATCGAACCCAGGCCATCTAGGTGAGAGGCGAGTGGTCTAACCACTTGGCCTAAGCATGGCCCACTTGTACCGCTGGCAAGTTCTGTGACATTGAAACCATACATGTTGCTTTGTGATATCTGCTGTGGTTTGCACATGCAACTGCTTCTGTGAGTTTTCCCCCCAGGGGCTACTATGGTAGTTCAGGTGCAGCGCACCTGGAGTCCCAAGCCAACCCTGACTTCCTTGGTGTGGGCTCCTCATGGTGGGGAAATGCCCACCCATATGTAGGCCATGCACGGACATCCGTATCAGTGGAAAGGAATATCCTTGTTGTTGAGGGTTGCATATCTGGGCCTTCCGTTTCTTCAGTAATCAGGGAGGGTGCACAACCTAATACAACATTTTGGTTTCCTAACTGACCAAGAGAAGGTATTATATTGAACTCGAAGAATGGGATGTTGAGTCTGCTATATCCCCTCATTGGACTCTGTGGCAGGAGCACTAGGGAATGAATCAATTCAAAATTTTATGGATGTTCATAAAACAACCATAAAAAATTATCAGTATGTAAAAGAAGCAGTTGAATCTCATGGTCCTTGCTACTTAGAAATCATTAGGACTGAGGAAGGAAGAGCATTCACATTGGTGAGCCCTTTTACAATTCCAAAGGGTCTCAATAAAATTGCTGGTCCTGTAAAATCGTGCATTAGAGCTCGTAATGACACACTGCTGTTGAGCCACAATCAGCATCCAGGCTGTAAGAATACTTTAGCCAGCTAACCAGTGAAAATCGAGATGCACGTGTAAACACTGCACATTGGACAGTTTGGCCATTGAGGAGATTCAAGAGAATCTCACGGAACAAGGTGTTCATCTGGATATAGGGTTCAGCACATGTTTTCCATTCACATGATTTTCTCTAGCTGTTACACAACTTTCCTTGCAAAAGATTACTCTTTTATCTACAATGTGCTGATCAAAGTAAGCATTAGCAGAAATTGTTGTATTACTTCCTTCCTTGTAAGTGGATGGGACATAAGAGAATACACTAGACCAATAGAGTCATATATGTTAAAAGCTGGTCTTACATCAAACAACAGATATTCGATTTGCATGGCCTGCAGCAAAACAAGAGAAACGTCACTTCCTTTTTGAGAAAAGTTAAAATAACAAGGAATATCTCAAAAGGGGTCAGCTCTACATAAAAAACGTACATGACATAAATGATGTGTTTTTACAAGATCTACATTTTTGTATAGTAAGTTTGTGTCTATCTCTTATGGTTTAACCGTTATGGAAAACTCGTCCAGAATAAAGAGGTGGATTTTCTTAAAAATCTTTGTGTCACATCCTGGGAAGATACTAAACCTAAATACCAAGTTTGGTACGGTCTTTTCGTTTTTGAGCTCTGTTGTCCACAGACACAGACATGATCCTTTTTCTAAAAATGCTTTTTTTTCAAACTTATATTTCCAGTCAAATCTTGATATCAAATTTTTTATTGGAATACAATACCTTCTCTATTCACTATGTACATTGTACATATGGGGCTATAGAAAGTAAAAATAAATGGTGAATTTGTACCTATGCATCCTTTTCCTTACCATTGATCAGGTAGCCCTCCATGGTGTAATGGTTACCATGCTAACTTCATATACCCAAGGTCGTGGGTTCAAACCCGGCGGAGGACGATGGATTTTTTCGGGCGTAAAAATCCTCAGTATGGCTTCCTTCGGAAGGGAAGTAAAGCTGTAGGTCCTGTGTCATAGATTTACGGCACGTAAAAGAACCTCAAGCCTGATAAGAGAGGCCTCTGAGCAAAATTAAGTGATCTTTCACGCCCAGTATAGAATGGGACGGTGGGAACCAAAGCCGTTTTGCAATGGCCAGTCTACGTGTGTCAATTGTAGAGACTTCTTGCACAATAGAGCATGTGCATTAGCTCCATGTTATGTTAACTGTAACGGTGAACATCCATCTAATTCCCGTGATTGTCGCCATTTGCAGAAGAACAAATTGATCTAGGAGATTCTAGTTAGGCAGAAGTGCCGTTCTCAGAAGCTCGAAATTCCTGCGCATCTGCCAACCATCTGCCCTGAAGTCTGGTGCCTATAGCTCAGTTGTAGCTCTGCCAAGGCAACATCAGCATAATTATCATCCAACCCATCGATTTGGGCAATAAAACTGGTGAATCCCTTGCATATAATGCACCAGGGATAAAATTGTGTGCTGGGGACGTGACCAACAAGGCCACCTAGCGAGAAATATCCACGACAAAGCCAACCAGCAAATGGAAGACCATGGTGGGGCCCTTCAGGGCAGTCATCACCAATGCTTCGAGTGACTATGTGTCTTGCTCAGAAGGATGGACAACAGCCTCAATGCAGATGGCTTGGTACAGGGGAAGCCTTACTAGTAGACACAGGGATAGCCATGACTAATCAGTCCTGTCTGTCGTGGCAAAGGAGTTGCTGACACGATCACTCAGACAGCCCGAGCAACTAGTGACAGCATTGAGCGACATCGTACCTGTGGAGAAAGAGGCCTTGCTGGAATTGACATTGGGATAATTGCACTATGAGCTTGTAGGTATTTGTCATGATGGTGGCTGAAAATCTACTACTGGTACTGGATGTCCTCCAGAGCCACAAGGCAATGTTGGCATTGCCAACTCCACCAAAACTAGGTGTTGCTCCAGAAGCCCCACCAACATCCGTGGATCTGCAGGGTGATCCTAAGTACGATGTATTTATGCCTGTAAGAAGGAAGATGGTGCTGGATGCACAACTGCAGGGTCAACCGCTAAGGAGCCTTGTATTGAACTGAAAAACAATATTGAGTGGATATGCATTGTTGCCTTGTTGGGAGGAAATGCACATGAGGCTGCTGAACACATTAGACACCAATCAGAATATCCTAACTGGGACAGAATGTGGGAAGTGCAAGCCGGCAACAAATATATTGCCATACGACAGATCTGACCAGCCAGCACTGTTGCAGGACCTGGTGCCCCTGCTGAAAAACTTACGGTAGAGGGCGGCTGACCATGTGACAGCTTTATAATTGGAGAGCAGTTGACGTCTACTTAACCAATAAGACCAGGACAGAGTTAGGGAAGTGCGAGTCAACACGAGTGTGTGGCCATGCGACAGATCTGACCTGGTGCCCCTGCTGAAGATTTGCGGTAGAGGGCAGCTGACCATGTGACAACTTTACAACTGGAGATGATCCAATCTGTCCTCAGTAAAGGGAAAAACAATTATACTGGCTGGAGTATAATCCGGGCTTGTGGGCTGTGGTCTACTGGGCTCCTCCTTCTGCTTCCCAGACGTTTCGTCTGCGACTACGGCAGACATCTTCGGTGGCAGCGGCGAGGTCGAAGTGCTCTAGTGGACGTTTCAACTGCGACTGTGCTGGTTGCATTGTGGACCGCGGTATTTATATCAGCGGCCGGTGGGGAGGCGTGTGGTGATTGGTTCGGGTTGGCGGTGGGCTGGACTTCTGTCGGCGGAGTGCTGTGCTCTGCTGATGTCTGATTGGCTCATTTGGAGCTCTTGATTTTGACTTTGGTTAGTGCCGTTTGCCATATTCTGTTCAGTTTAAGGCCTACTTCTTTGAGATTGGTGTTATTTCTATGCTTCTGTATTTCAATAGCTTCCCGGTATAAACGAGAGTAGTAATGGGAGGTTGAAGCTAGAATATCTGTGTCTTTATACTGGATGATATGTTCCCCTTCTTCGAGTATGGCATGTTTCGCAACTGCTGATTTTTCCGTGTGACCCAAGCGACAATTGCTTTTGTGCTCAATGATGCAAGTTTTTACGCTTCGTTGTGTGGTTCCAATATACACTTTGCCACATGAACATGGTATTCTGTATACTCCTGCTGTGGTTAGTGGATCCCTAGGGTCTTTGGCTGAATGGAGAGTGTTACAGATCTGTTTGGTTGGCTTGAAGACAGTGTCAACGTTTGGCGTTTCTGTAATTTTTCAATGCGGTCTGTGACTGACCTGATGTACGGGAGGAAAGCTTTACCCTTTCGACCGTTTGTGACTGTTTGTGTGCTAGTGGAACTTCTCTTGGGGTGTAATGCTCTATTGATCTCGCGCTTTGTGTAGCTATTGGCTTGAAGCGCTTTGTCCAAATGCTGAAGTTCTTGCTGTAGGTGTTGCGGATCACAGATACATATAGCACGGTCGGCTAGGGTTTTGATCATGGAGCGCTTTTGTCTTGGATGGTGGTTGGAATTCTTGTGAAGGTAGCGGTCAGTGTGTGTCGGTTTACGGTATACTTTGTGGCCTAGTGTGCCATCCTCCTTCCTGTTCACCATGACGTCCAAAAAATGACAGTTTTCCTTCCTCTTCTTTTTCCATAGTGAACTGAATTTGATGGTTGATACTGTTGAGGTGGTTTAGAAATTCTGTCAGAGCTGACTCTCCGTGGCTCCAGATGACAAACGTGTCGTACATAGCGTCACCAATGCGAAGGTTTAAGTTGTGCTGAATCCAAGGCGGTAGCTTCGAAGAGTTCCATGTAGAAATTAGCGATAACTGGGCTGAGTGGACTCCCCATCGCGACACCATCTGTCTGTGCATAGAATTCGTGGTTCCACTGAAGTATGTAGTAGTTAGAACATGGTTGAAGAGCGCCGCAATGTCTTCTGGAAATATCTGTTCCAGCTGTGTTATGGCTTCACTGACTGGGACCATAGTAAACAGTGAAATAACATCAACAGAAACTGGGATACTGGTAAGTGGCCCTAGATCACAGAGACAAGGAGAAGACCACATTCTCAACTGGCCAAGGGCTTTAACAGTTTACTGCATCTGCAGTGCACCAGCCACTTTCCAGCATCTCATGGAATCAATGATGAGAGGGTTGAGTACCTGTATGACATCTTCATAGGCCACAACTTTGACACTAACTTGAGAACCTGACCAATGTTCTGCAAAGGCTACAGGCAGCTAACCTGAAGTTGAATGCAAAGAAGTGCCAACTCTGTTGGGCTACATAGTCTCGCCATCTGGGGTGGCCACGGAGCTGGAGAAGGCTTGGGGAGGAGAGGCTGGCCTCACCCAAAACACAAACAAGAGCTGTAAAGTTTCTTGGGGCTATGCCAGTTTGTTAGAGGTTTCTCCAATATTGCAAAACGCCTGACTCATTTGACCAGTCTCACTTGTGGGCAGAAGAAGCGGAGAGCACATTCCAGGCTCTACAGTGCGCCTGGACTTCCATAACCTGGTGGGTGGTGTTTTCATTATGGGCACCTACACCACTGAAACCAGCATTGGAAACATGGTAAACCTTCACTAATTTGAGGGAATAGAAGCTTGTAACTGCAATGCATAGTCATATAGTGAGGAGTTGGTGGTAAATGGTAACACTACATCACTGAAAATTCCACTTACTTGGATCCACTTTGGGAATGGGGTATTGTTTCCATTATCAACAATTCCCCAACTGATCGTGCTGCTTTCGTTTCCTGTCCAGGAGAGGCTGTAGATTACTGGTTCTCTCTGGTGATGGGGTGATGAATTTCCCAAGGGTGGTTGGTGGTAGTAATTCGAAATTCCTTACATGGTCTTTGTGTTCTTGTATATGAATTTTTTTCCCAGGCTACAAATTCCAAGTAAGTGGAATTTTTAGTGATGTGGTGTTACCATTTACCAACTCACTTATTATATGGTATACTTTGTCCAGCATGATCAGGAGCCTACCACAGCAACATGCTATCCAAGGCAGAAAAGAACTATTGCATTAACCTGGTGAGATCATTAATAAAGTGCTAGAGCAGTTCCACAAGTACCTGTATCTTCAGGCGACCCATGGGTTCATAGGTCATAAGAGTACAACTTCACATGAGACCAATGGAAAGGAAGAAGCCACTACAATGCAGATGCCATGTCATGAAGACCCTGTCCAGAGGTTTGCTGCACCAAGGTTAAGGAGAAAAGCATGCCACGGCTGTCCGTATCAGTTCAACAGTGCTTGCAGCTGGATGGGATAGCATAGCTGACAGAGCCACTCCAGGTAGTTGTACCCAGGAATGTTGTGTAAAAGTCCTACAGGGCCCAGTGGGAATACCCAGAGAGAAGAGCTAGCTGATCCATGCTCAAAGTAAGGTCACAGAAGTTGTGCAGGGATTTGAGGAGGACATTTTGGACCCAACAAGCTCTGATTACAGCACTGCTGGCTGAGACTGTAGGCAGATACCTCTGGAGCATGCAGCAGTATAATGTGGGAGCTACCTGGGCTAAATTCGGTCTTTTTGACATCCATAAGTCACGATTTCATCCTAAGAGTGATGAATTGATCAACAAACCACCTGTAAAGCAGCGCAACAAGCCAATATAGTATGACGGATGAACAGATAAACAACTGTACAAGAAACAATTTCAATGTTTGTAAAAACAGTAACTTAAATTTAACCTAGATAGTTCTGAAATATATATATTACTTTCTCTACACGCACTATGTACATAATGTATAGAGAAGGTATTGTTTGGCAACCCAAAAATTTCATACCAATATTTCACCAGAATACATGTTTTGAGATCCCCTGATTCCAAAAAAAAAATCTTAAGAAAAATGTGTGTGTGTATCTGGGCAGCATAGCTCAAAAATGAAAAGGTTGTTAAATACCAAACTTGGTATTTAAGTTTGGTATCTTCCAAGGATGCAACATGATTTTTAAGAAAAACTTCCAACATGGAACATTTTTCGAAAAATTTTATTTTCTCAGAAATGGGTTTAACAATTTTTATTAAAATACCTTATGTTTAAGATATGTTTATGACGAATGAAATGTATATCTTGAATTTTCTGGGAATAGCCTCTGAGACCTCTTTGTTCTGGATGACTTTTGTGTAACTGGCAACAAACTGTGAGTCAACTGTGGCATCCAAGTAAGCCAAATTTGAGTTTGTATCCTGCCTATGGCATTTGGGTCCTCAAATCAGTCTCTTTTAACCTTAAGCTACACATGCAGAATGTGAATGATCAATTACTAGTTGTGAATGAATCCTGCTGGTGTGGTTTACTAGAAGCCTCAAGTTAAAATAGAGAGTGTGCGCAGAAGTTTCACATTGTTTTGAATTGTGTATAACTGTTTTGTTTGGAAATGCATTTAATTATTCCTGAATAGGATATAAATTACATGTATAGTCCAAACTGAGCAGCAGGTTAATGTTTTGAGGTTGTCAATTATGCTGTCCTTACATGTTCAAACCAAATGTCTTGGCTGATTGCAGACTAAATGTTGTTGCCGAAAGTGGAGAATTTTAGTCTGATAGGGAGAGTTGTGCATATTGAAGTGCTGTGATATGCTCTCTATGGATCTTCACAGTCTCTCCATGGTGTATATCCCAAATGTATTTCACTGTCCTTAAAAGGAAACAAACTTAAAAAAAAATTATGAAGCTTTGCAATCTTTACGCTACTTCTCTGCCACTCTCTACATTAAGTTTGAAGTTGCTATACAGTATGATATTCCAAAATAACAAGAGATTGTTTTGATGGAGTTAATGAAAATGGACGGATTTATTACCCATTAAGATGGCATAATAAGAGTAAGAAGCTGAAATAGTATTTCCAATATTGAAATGCAGTTCCCAGACCAAATTCAGTGAAAATTGTTTACAAGAAAATGAATGTTTTTACTTGCAGCACCCGCTGAAGTTCAAGAGGGAGCTGTGATGGGATTGATAAGCCTCTCGCGCCATAATCCATGCCATATAGCAAACATATTAAAGCAATGGCAGCCAAAAGTGAAGCTTTCCAGTAAGGTGGTGCAGAAAATAGCAGCATTTATGCAATTCAGACCTCTTAAATTCTGGACTTATGCCAATACTTCAATGTATTTGGAGCAGGAGTACTGAAGACAGATACACTTGGAAAATGTATTGTGATATTTCTTTACAGCAAAACAATACTACAGTTAGATTCATATATGTGTTGTGTGACTTGTCTAAATATTGGTTGGACTTGGAATAAATAATTGTTATATACAACTAAATTGTTGTTGTTCTTCCTTTTCTATAATTAACAACTCCTTATGGGCAATGCAGAATATCATAGCTTAGAAATGACGTTCTTATGAACCAATTTCACTTTGTCTGTGCATTTATATCAAGTGTCTACAAAAAATCATCCTATCTTATCTTTTTTCCTCTTTTACACTTCCACCCTCCCCTTCAAATTGAGGCAATTCTAGGTACACTTACAAAGAAAGATAAATTTGAACGGAATGACTTAGAGTGTTTGACTGCAAAACCTTTCAGTTACATAATGCAGAGCAGTTGAAGACCATCTCCTGTCCTCAGAAAGGTAAATATCACTATAATAAGCATGCATATTTATCAGTATGTCACTTCCCCTCTTCATATTTTGTCTGTCATGGGCATGGGAAAACCTAGTGCAGTTGTTATGCTAATAGAAGTATTTTGCTTCTTTTATATCTATTAGATTTTTACTACTTTCATGAATTTTATTTCCCTGGTGTAAGTTTCTCCCCCCCCCCCCCCATAGTTATTAGTTGCAGATTCTTCATACAGAAATACCAGTAGGCAAAATGTAGTTTGCCTCTAAAAAGAAAAATGGCTAAATCATCATTAATTTTGAGATTGAATGAATATGTAAATAATAAGAAAAACAATTGGCTGGCTAATGTTGAGAGATTGAGTACTTGTATTGTAACAGCAGTTATGTATTATAACTTGAAATCCTGCCAGTAGACAGCTAAGTTAAGAAGTTCATCATTTCGCCACCAGAGAAGAGAGCACAAGCAAACGCAGCCAGCAACAGCGGTTGGACCCGTGAGGTTGAAAATGGAAGCATAGGCTTCTGAAACTAGTCCCTCATAATAAGAATGTAAGTGACATAGTGTTAAAAAATCAACTCAACAAATTAATATAACATATAATTTGACCATCACTGTTACTAAATTCCTCCAAACATCAATCAATATGAGCTTATTTACTGAAAAATATAATGAAACTTACCAGTATTTTTCTGTTCCTTGTTATCTACTATACCTACACATTTGCAAATCATGGTAGGCTGAAGATCCTGAAAGTTCAATATCGGTTTCTAAATTTTTTGCTGCTGCTTCTGAGGATATTCTACAGGGTAGGGACTTTGCATTACAATTTTCTGAATGCAAATGTCATCATTTTCCTCTCAGAAGATATCTCCGCAACAGAATAATTCATTGATATAATCGCAATAAAATTCATTAATGTGTTGATCGACATTGCCTTTAGTAATAATACGATAAGAAATCACTTACCTTGAAGCTTGATTAGCACTCTCTTCCCCCTTGAGAACATGTTTAAATAATGATAAACAACAGAGCTATTGTCAACCGGAGAAAAAAATAAGCTACTTAATACTCACACCACATTTAGCTGAAGTGCTAACAGTAGACCTGTGAAAACCATAAATCACTACTGAATATGATTTTGAAATTGAACTGTGCAAAATAAGATAGGAATTGACAGGTGAAACCCACTAAGGGACTTAGTGTATTCTAGCACATTATTTCTGCTTAACTTTGTAATTAATGGAAACAAAAATTACTCAGCATCTCAGCAATGATAATTGGTATGACAAAAGGGGAGAACATTTTATACTAGAACCCACAAAAATCGAAAAAGATGTAAACCAGACTTAATATATTCTGCTTGTAAGCTGACATAAATCATATATACATTGTACTGATAGGGTAAGCTATGATGTTTGACAACTGGCTTTAGCAAGCAGCTCAATTGTCATACTCCTTTGTTCTTTGAGACAATAAATAGTTTTCTTTTTCTTAGGGTGATGTTTTGCTCACAAGCACACCTTAAGACATCTCAAGACTACACTAAGCTCCTTGACAGTGACTATCTCCTATAGTATCACTGGGTGCTTAGTAAATAAATAAATAAAATATATAAACAATACAGATAATGGTTATATTTTTGAAAAAGTGACATTTGCAACCCAGGTAGGCAAAAATTTTGGTCAGAAGATCGTGGACCAACACAAAGCCCACACCCTTCATATAACAAAAACCTAACAACTCCAAAATAATAAAGTTTACAGTAAAAGCAAAAAAGATTTTGCTACTCTCAACCTACTGTTGTTTTTTGGTGTTTGCCTCTGGGTACTGTTAGCAAATTTGTAATTTTCTCAGAAATATTTTGACAGTGACATGTATCATTTTTCAATAGTGAAATATGCTATGAGACTTATCTATATCTTTATAGGGAATTACATTTAAGTTTAAGCTTTAAGTTTATTGAAGCACTAAGAAATACATATCTTGTGCTGCCACTAGAATTTGAACCAGGCCACTTTTTCAGTCTGGTTTAAGTTATACGCAAAAGAGCATTACTGTTACAACCACTAAATGCTCATACACTATAGTTCTTCCACTTCAATTTATTTTTCACTTTTTCTAAATATTGTCCCAATGTCTTACGGTTTTTATCTATAACTTTATTTATATGACATTTCCTATTCATTTTGGACCATATACTTTCTTTTCTCCATTTCTCAGTTTTCTTACAATCATAAAATTATATGTTGAACATCTTCCTTTCCCCCACATAATGCACATATTGTTATAGATTAAAACTGCACAAGATTAATACAATCAATTTAAAATATATATAAATGTAGCAATACAATATTGTAAAGCATGAGCTGGTATTTGCCCACATTAATAATAATTGCTGTTCTCATACATAATCCAAACATTATATTTATATTGATATATTTTCAACATAAATTTAAGAATGTTTTTAAATGCTGTATAATTCACATGTTAAGTAATTGCTACTTTTGCACTTGTAAAAAAGAAAAGGTAGTGCCTAGGTTTGCTAGAGAAAGGAGAGTTTTCTGAGATGAGCAACAAATAACTACAGATACATGCAAACAGGACATGTGTGAGTCTTGAAGGAAAGCACCAACTTTTGGAAGAAACAGGGCATTTGTCTAGATGACAAAAACTCGAATTTCAAATGTTGATTTAACTTTCCAGTTAAGAAAGAAAGAACCAATTTGAAAGAAATACATAAATTCCTTTTTGTTCAAAGAAATTGAGTGTATAAAGCGACCAAACTCGGTTGCAGTACACAGTTCAACTTATACTTTCATCTTCATGTGATTCACTGTGCAAAATTGCGCCCCTTTGAAGACAATGAATTTATCTAAATATTTTGTTCAAGGTTTCTATGTATTTTTTAACTTGAGTCACCTGGAACAATTTCCTGCAGCATTAAGAAAACATTTGTTATTTGAGTACATAAAATCTTGTCAAATACTGCAGATCAGAACTAAACAGTGGAAACATTGCTTTAGTTCAGATAACTTGTAAATCTTGTGCTCATTAATGCATAGCATACCTTCTAACACATAAACACAGAATAATAAATATTGTTAAGTCAGAGAATTTCCTTGTGTTCTTATAATTTATTTCCATGCATTATATCATCCAAAGGAAAATTAAAGAAAACAGATATGTTTGAAACAGTTATTGACAAAAATATCTTAGTATACCCAAATTTATTTACAGCACAGATTTCCCCCTTTTCACAATATATTTACATTTATGAAGTAATTTGGAATTATATGTTAAATTAATTCCAAACATGCTTATTTTACTATAAGAAATTAAATTTAATATAATTTTGTATCTGAATTGAATAAGTTATCATTTTGTCTTGTCATCTACATAACTTAGGAATATCGCACAATCTCAGTAAGTGTATAGCTACATGAATAACACAACACAATAGGTAATGTACTGTCATAGGTCATTACAAAAATGTGAAAGTGGACATGAATTATATTTTAATATTTGAGTGCTAACTTCCATACAGTGGTAACCTCTTGTGGCCCAGGTTTATCTGGGTATGCCACCAACATCCATTTAACAAACATATTATATCACTACAATACCTCTATCATACTGAGCTCTCTCTATTACACCTTATATACTTTTCCTTGCCCATTTCATAAGAATTTCCCTCACTTGTCTCTTCTTTCCATGCCTGTTGCATTCCCTCATATCTAATCCTCTTCTCTTGCCCTGCCCCACTCCTGCTTCTTTTGCTCCAGTAACCTCCTGTATCTTTCCTATAATACACCACTCTTAATCTCCCTACATTTGCCATCAAATCATGCACCACATCATTTTCTTATTACTTATCTCCATATTTCAACGCAAACTCTCATAACTCAGTAGCTCTCTATGACCCTTCTTGCAGAATAAGTCATATTGTATGCTCTTGGCAGTTGAAAACTGACTAAATTAGCTTTATGCTTAGAGGAACCATCATGGTTTTTTTTCCTGCAGATGTTTCAAGTCTGGTCCACGCATCACTACCACACACAAAAACCAGAAGAGTGTGTTTTTTCCCCTCTCATTCACAACTTTTTTGTGCATTGAAATGTAAAATTTTCAAATAAAAGAAGCGCTACTCATGTTAGGAGTTGAACTCAGGCTTTAGTCAGCTGCTTTTTTTCAGTTCTAATTTTTTTTTTGATAAACTTAGCGAGCTAAATACAACCTTTTTTAGTTCACAAAGTCATTGTTGTGTGGCTGTATTGTAACCAACTGGTTACTGTGACTGAACATCAAAGGCAACAAACAGGTCAAAGAACTGTAATCCCGAAATAGCCATACAAGAAAAACTCCCATCCCTCAAGTTAATGTGTTCTTAGGGAGTGATCATTTGCATCATTCATATCTCCAATTTTAAGCCAGACAATTTCAATTGCAGGTACCTTCTTTGTACTTAACATTTGGTTGTACAAATTTGCTCATATACTCTAAACATTATGGGAACAAGTGTGCAATGGAATCTTCCATGACACCCGGGCTGATTTTTCTCAGCCCCATGCTGGTCTTATACATGGTACCTTACAACTATGTCATTGCCATGGTTACCAAAGAAAACAACAGAAAGTGCCCAGGCTGTCAGGATCTTAGCCCGGCAGACTTTTATCATATAAATTAGCCTTAGAAATAGGAGAAAAATGGAACAGTTTAAATGTATTTAGCACAGAAAATAATATACCTCTATAAGGGGAGACCTCCCTTGAGCTCCCTTTCAATAGCCATCACTGGAAATAAGGGAGTATACCAGGCTAAAGTAATTGTCAAATCTTTTAAAATCTGATCAACATGTGAACAAATGAAGTTCTATTTGCTTTGCATTTCCAGAAAAACAATATGAAACAAAAGACGTGTAGTTTGAAATCGAAACCAATAATAAGGAATATCTCGTGAATGGTCAACTCTACAACAAAAATGTATATGACATAAATTGTGTGTTTTAACGAGATCTACATTTTTGTACTGTACGTTTTTGTCTATCTCTTACGGTTTAACCAGTATAAGCAAAATTCTGCAAAAATCAGCCAAAATAAAGTGCTCTTCAGAGGATATATCCAGAAAATTCAAAGTATACATTTTATTTGTGTTATGAATAACTTAAATATATGTATTTTAATCAAAATCGTTAGCCATTTTTAAGAAAAGCAAATTTTCAAACATTTTTCCATGTTTGGGGGGGGGGGGGTTCTTGAAAATCTTGGTGTTACATCCTTGGAAGATACTAAACTTAAATGTCAAGTTTGGTATTTAACAGTCTTTTAGTTTTTGAGCTACGCTCCACAGACACACATACAGACCTTTTTCTAAAAATGCTTTTTTTTTATTCAGGAGGTCTCAAAATATATATTTGCAGTGAAATTTCGGTATCAAATTTTTGAGTGCAATTTAATACCTACATTCTCCATACACTGTATGTATAGTACCAGTAGAGAAAGTAAAAATATCATTGATCAGTTAACTGAAGTCTCAAATATACAAAATTGACCAGAAAAAGAATAATAATAATAATAATAAATGCATTCCCATTCGCAATTTCGTTCGGGTTATTTTGAAACAGCCTTTATTCATATCAAACAGGAATGAATGCTCTTGTAAAATGGATGCCTGAGTATGCTCTGCTTTCATTACTTCAATATGTTCTCAAAATGAAGTAGGTATTCAGGTTATATTGTTTCCAAACAAATGCACTTGAAAAACTGAAGCATTCACAGTATACTGATATTTACTTTCTCTACATGTACTATGTACATAGTGTATAGAGAAGGTATTATATTCCACCCAAAAATTTGATACCGAGATTTCACCGGAAATACATGCTTTGGGTCCCCTTGAATCCAAAAAAAAAGGCATTTACAGAAAAAGGTCTGTGTGTTCGTGGACAGCATAGATCAAAAACAAAAAGACCGTTGAATACCAAACTTGGTATCTTCCAAGAATGCGACACAAAGATTTTCAGAAAAATCCGCCACCCCCAATTACGCTTTACATGGAACTTTTTTCGAAAATTTTGATTTTCTTAAAAATAGCTCTAATGATTGTAATTAAAATATTGTATATTAAAGATATTTACCTGACAAATAAAATGTATATCTTGAATTTTCTGGGAATAGCTTCTGAAAACAACTTTATTCTGGATGAATTTTATGGAAATGGAAATGGCATGTTATTTATGGACGCTCTTTAACTGCTGTGGTTCTCAGCGTCCCATTCTATACTGGGTGTGAAAGACCGCTTAATTTTTCTCAGAGGCCTCTCTTAGCAGGCTTGAGGTTCTTTTACGTGCTGTAAATCTATGACACGGGACCAACGGCTTTACTTCCCTTCCGAAGGAAGCCATGCTAAGGATTTTTACACCCGAAAAAATCCATCGTCCTCTGCCGGGTTTGAACCCGCGACCTTGGATATGGTAACCATTGGACCACGGAGGGCGATAATTTTATGGAATTTTGCATAACTGCTAAAGCGTAAGAAATGTATAAAAGCTTACCACACAAAAAATGTAGAGCACATTAAAACACACAATTTATGTAATATACATTTTTTGGTGGAGTTAATCGTTTTTTAGATATTCCTTGTTTTTGGTTTCAGCTTTGAAAAGGTTATACATTTCTCATACAGGAATGTGTCAACTCCTGTCCATACAAACAAAGGAATTTCAGTCACATAGCATCCAGCTTTTGACTATCATTTAAGCTATTGTACTCCCTTATTTCGCTTCTACTTACAAGGAAGCAAGTAATAAGACTATTTCTGCTAATTTTTCTTGATTAGCATGAAGTAAATAGAAGCACAAGCTTTTTAACAATAATTTGTTACAGAGATGTAGAGAAAGTCTGTGAATGGAACACATCAGATTTTTATTCATATTATCTATTATTTTGATGTGAACTTCGCTAATTTAAATAAATCCCTAATTGTTGCTTATCCAAATTTCTCTATTGCTTAACTTTTTGTAATAAAGTGATTGTTTTTATGTTTTTAACATAGATACCAATTGTTCAATTTTTTCTGCAGCTTTTATATAAGTATACAGTCAGTCAAAATTAGATAGACACAATGCATATCTGATACTTAGCCATATTACTTTGGATATTTGTTAATGGGAAGATTACAGGGAAAATAAAGGTCAGTCATAGTTCTATTATAGTGTAGGTGATACTACTATTTTTACTTTCTCTATATGCACTATGTGCATACTGTATAGAGAAGGTATTGCACTCCACCCAAAAATTCGATACCTAGATTTCAGCGGAAATATATGTTTTAGGGTCCCCTATATCCAAAAAAAAAGCATTTTCACAAAAAGGTCTGTGTGCGTGTGCCTGTGAACACGATAACTCAAAAACGAAAGTCAGTAAAATACCGAACTTGGTATTTAAGTTTAATATCTTCCAAGGATGCGACACACAGATTTTGAGAAAAATCTCCCAACTACCCTTTCCATGGAACTTTTTTCGAAAATTTTGATTTTCTCAAAAGTGACTAATGATTTTGACAAATAAAAATGTATATCTTTAATTTTCTGGGAAGAGCCTCTGAAGACTACTTTTTTCTGGACAAATTTTACGGAATTTTGCACAACTGCTAAACCGTAAGAGATTGAAAAAAACTTACCACACAAAAAATGTAGAGCACTTTAAAACACACAATTTATGTTATATGCCTTTTTTTTATGGAGTTGATCGTTACTGAGATATTCTTTGTTTTTGGTTTCAGCTTTAAAACAATACTTTTCTCATACAGGACTTTGTCAACTCCTGTCCATACGAACAAAGGAACTTCATTCACATAGCAACCAGCTTTTGACTATCACTTTAATCTATGGTACTCCCTTATTTCGCTTCTACTTACTTTTTCTCAATTAGCATGAAGTAAATGGAGGCATAAGCTTTTTAACGATAATTTGTTGCAGAGATGTAGAGAAAGTCATGTGAATGGTACACATCAGATTTTTTACACTTACCTGTGTGAAGGACATGAGTTGGATAGGTAAAGTCAGACTGAAACATTCAATGCCATAGCCGGGATTTGAACCACAGATCTCTCGATCTCTAGCCGGTTGCTCTGCCACTGAGCTACCATGGCAACATACCGGCACAGCATTGAATTTCTCAACTGACTCAAATGTTTCCCGGAAACCACAAGGTGATCTCAAATTATTTTGAGATAACTCCAATGGCGACTTACAATGCTGTAAGTACTTTAAACCCAGGATTCATAGTATGGCCAACTATCATGGTCAATTGTATGGAAATTGTATCGAATCCGCAATGGGGATCAATTTTAAGCGTCGGCGTCAAGTATATAATAAGCAGCCGATTCATCAGTTTGATGGTACTTTGCCTCCAGTTAACTTCAAGCAATCGAAAGTTCGAGTCATTGAGATATAGAATTCTGTAATGACCATCTTCAATGTGACTGATACACCCATCTTTGACAACAAGATTGCCAAAGAGTAGGAGTATGTGTTTATACCCTATCATACTTCAGCTCTGGGATCTAATGATGAAGTCAAAATTCCTTACCATGCTGAAAGATTTGTATACTTTACCTACCAGAAACTATATTTATATTGAAGGAGTGCTTGCTAAACCAGATGGTACACCAACTACTGCAAAGCTCTCTAATAATGCTATCACCTTCATGTATGAGGAGACTCGATTGGACATGAATGGATCGACTATTGATAGAACGAGAAATCCTGGAATTTCAACAACTATGCGGAACTATGCTGCCCTCAATGCAGTGGATCCAAGTCGATTGCTGAATGCTGGATGGACTTATCCCGGAAATCATGTGCATACTGGAAATGGAGTATTCAGTGCTATGGTGTCTATGTCAGTGCTGCTGGGATTTTCTGATGATCACAAGGAACTGATTCTAAACAGCAAGATTGAGCTGTTGATGATTAGAAATAAGGACTCTAGAAACTGTATTGTGGCTCCTGCAGGAGTAGAAGATGCTGACATCAAGTTACAATAAGGAATGTGTGCAATGCCCCTTGCGGAGAGTGAAAAAGTGTACTTTCTGGAGATTGATGTCTAACAGAGCGCTGCACATTTACTTCAGAATCATGGATCTTCATACTCAAAAACTTAATCATTTACATGGAATGCGGCAACAACTTCAAAGCCTGAGAGGCCAAGATTTGTTATAGTAGCTATTCAAACAACAAGAATACATTATGCAGAAAAGAACTGCTCAGAGTATGATCCTTGTTATATTGTTAATTTGATGATTTATTTCAATTTGCCACCTTGTATGAAATGTATTCAAAATTTCAGAGCTCATATTATAACAAGGAAATTTATCCATTATTGCAGAGAAATGGCTTTCTGAACTATGCCCAGATATTCATCATAGATTGCTCTCATCAACTAGAGGAAACGCTCAACGGTGCTGTTAATATTACACTGGAAATTCAAGCCAGTGCTAATATCCCGTCTCAGATACTATATTGCCTGATTACTCGCGATAAGGTATGTACCACAAGCCCTTATCACGTTATGCAATTGATAATGTAAATATCTAAAGATGTGAATGAATAAGACGAGGAAATTTGTACTGATTTTATGGAATAAACATTATTAAGATTGTATATACATGTTTTTATTTTGAAAGTGTTTTCATGGCATTCCTTTTCCATGTCCTTGATCCAACGTGTATCTGTTATTTACGTTAGTTAGATTACGTAAATACCTGTTTATAAATGCACTAGCTCATTTTAGCCCTTTAACGTCTTAATTTTCAAAAGTGCTCGCCATTATTTAGATTTGTATTCAAAAATCTAACGAATTCGTTATCCATAAACGCAATAATATTCTACGAGAACAGAATGTTTCACTATATTCACGATACGCGCACTTTTGCATACCGTTCAAATTCAGGGAGGCTTTTGTACATCAACTCCCAGTCTACCAATGGCATATATACAAATCATTAAAATCACTTTTGATGTAAAGCGCTGGTAGCTCATAGTAAAGTCCTACACACACATACTCTATTTGTTTTAGAGCTGTAGACTCTGCGTATTACGTTATGCTGGTTTACCCATATTTCTCTGGTCTCAGTTTTCTGAAATGGCTGTCAAAAGAGCTTTTCCCCTTATTCCAGTTTTTCTCTTGTGCCTTTCCAGATCTTAAACATTTAAAACTATTTTAAACTCACATCAACGCATGATTTGTTGTATTCACATTCAAGATATCATATCCTTGCACAGCATTGTGTGGATGTGACACCTTTTTCATGGATCAGTAATGCAAACATACACTTCATCCACATCAGGCCTTGTAGGATCTAAGAGCTCTGTCGGTACTGGCTTTTTCTCTGGATCACTGTAAAGAAGAATGGTTACTATGAGTTCGACATCTCCTGTGGTTAATGTTACCTACGCATTAACTGTATTAGCCAATACACACTGCAGGCCAAGTTGGAGATGAAGTATGAAATTGTTCTGCAAGTTTTGAGCATTTTGCCACACGTGTACGCCCGTTGCTTAGTTCTAAATTATGCTGGACATCATGTGTTGTTCTAAAGTCGGGGATATCTATAATGATCCCTGAATGCCAGCTGATAGATGTGTCTGCCTCTCTGCCAATACATTCTTGCTTCGTAAGCAATGATGTTATTGTTGCAACAATTAACAAACTTTCCTCAATGCAGTTTTGGTTGGTGCGTATACAGTGTTAGTGTTCTTTCTTCTTCTTTAATTCCTTTTGTCCTGCTGAAGCCGTGACGGGACAGAGCGACCACGAGGTGTCAGGAATCACTATGGATCTCTTCATTGCATGTAAGGTATCGGCATCGTGAAGCTCTTGTACGGGCTGCTCGCTAGAGAAAAAAAGATCGCTGCTAAATTAGTTATCAATAATATAATTTAATATAGATAAGTACTGAATGCATGCTACTTACAGTTTCTTTCGTAGACTGTGCAGTGCAGACATACTGCGAAGTCATCTAATTATGATAAACAGAATGTTCACATATAGTCGTATAAATTCTGCCATAGCACATTTCTTTAAGAAAGAATGCACAATGATGTGATTCTTCTTCACACTGACTCCAGCAGTCATCCATATCCTCAAAGGTTTTGTTGTCAACTTTTGAAAACATTTTCACTGTAGTGACATCGAATACGTACTGCTGTACTGTAGACGCCCTCTTATACAGCTACTCACACAAAACTAGTTTTCCATGTATACCATAGGGAGGGGATGGATTGCAAGTCTCTGCATGCCGGTGCCTTTTGAGTCTATGAGCAGGGTTCCTTATAACAATCCCTTAAAGACAGGGGGGATTGTGTATTGAAAACATGTTTATGACTTGGCGACAGTATTTTTAGACCCTGAAAACTAGTCTGGACAAGTCTCACATTGAATGTGTGAAGATAGTAAACATATTTCATTCGGAATGCTGTATGTGACTAGTGCGTAAGGAATGAAAACGGCATGCGACACTTTGTTTTAGGTTAGGTTGCTTAAAGTAATTGGACGATTATTTTCTTAAATGGTTATGCACAATTTTCATTTTGCAGAATTTCTAATAGAATAAAAGTACATTGAAGGTCCGTTAATGTTTACTTTAATAGATTCTAGTGATGTGAAAAAGCAAATTGAGCATACTTTGCGATAAACGCTCAAGCATATCGTAAATGAAAGTATTGTAAACGATTTAAGGTCATAAAAAAAAATTACAGATACGTTACATCTAATTGTAGAAATGAAACGAAACCTGTCTTACTTCTTATTGAATTCCCCTAAGTATATTGTGTATTCAAAATTAACAACAGAGTAATCTCTTGCTTTTTACGCGAGTGGGCGTGGAAGATTGATTGCTGATACCCAATTGCGTGCAGAAATATCAAAGAACATTCTATAATGGAAAAGCAATGTGTTAAAATGTCTATAAAAGTGATAAAATCTTTACAAAGCACTGCAAAAATACATTAAAATATTAGCAAAAATCTGAAAAGGGCTAAAATACTGATCGATATCCTGAATCTGTCTGTCTACTGTCCTAAACGCCCTCGCCCAAATGGTATGACATGACATAGAAAGCATACTAAACCACAGTGGGAACGCTAAAAATCGCCTTTAAAATCCTGAAAAAAGTATGTAAAAGCATTACATCCACTGAAAAATAATGTTAAATATGAACAGAAACTTCTGAAAAGGCCTGATATACCAGTTTTTAGACCCCTAAATACCCTAAAAATACCGTGAAATGAGATGAAAAGAGTTAAAACAAATGCCCGAAAAATACTCCGTAACTATCTGTTCTAAAGTCTCAAACATCCTCCAAATGATATGGAATGTCGTTAAAAACCATTCAAACAACTATGGCAACACTAAAATCATTCGACAAATCCCGAAAAATGCATGTGAAAAGACTAGTGGCACTGAAAAATAGACTAAAATGTACTAAAGGGCTTATAAAAATGACAAAAATCAATAGAAAACGTAAACTATGAGCAAAAACGTCTGGAAAAAACCAAAAAACTAGCTTTAGAGCCTTAAATACCAACAAAATGTGATGAAATCAGTTGAAAATAGCTAAAATGTCTGATGAGCGCCATGAAACTAGCTGAACTAGAGACCTAAACACCTTCCAAATTGTATAAAGTGCCATAAAAAGCATTCGAAACAGCTGCCCTAGCACTCGAAAAACTCAGGAGAAGTGTTATAAATGATATGCAAGCACTCAAAAAACAGAGTAAAACAAACGCAAAATAATAAAAATATTTTCAAAGAGCACCCTGCAATACAAATAATCGTTAAAACGTGTTAAAATTCTGAGAAAACCCATAAAAATAACCGAAAAACACAGTAAATGAACTAGAAAATGACCGTAAAGGGCTGGAAAATACTACACCCTCCTTTAATTAGGTTAGATTAGAAAGCATTCTGTAGGTTCATTTAGGCCAGGAAGCCACTGAACATAGAACTTGTCAAGGGATATACAAGTATACATATGTTTATATACTATGGAAAAACATGTACAAAGCTCTAGTACTAAAAGCATGGGTTACAAAAACAGCAGAATAGACATATAATCACACCATTTGCTTTTGAGGCCTGTACGCCACTGCACTATACTTGATGTGCTCTATAAAAGCATGTGTACTTCTTTTTTATTTTTATTTATTTATTATTATTTTTTTTTGCATGCACATAAAAACAAAGAGTATCAAAATTAGTGTTAAAATGTAAAAATAAATATAATTTCATTATATGTAACACTGATGTAATGTCAGTTGATTAATATTATCGTCATAATACTTACCACTAGTAATTATATAAAACTGAAATATGATTACTGTATTATGTACTCCTCATAAATGTCAATAAATTACAATACATATTTACACATATGTTATAGAATTTACAATGCAAAAATTTACAATTATATACTAGAGTGTAAAATATCAAGGCATCAAGCTTTACAGGCCTTGTATCATTGCCAAATACTAAAAAAACTCATTTGACACATTCGTGCAAGTCAAAGTATACATCAGTTTAATTTGAATATAAAAAAAAACACACACACACACACACTAATATACACAAAATGCAATACATTATAATACTTATAAATGCAACTATTATTACGGTACTGTCAGACAGAGTTGTCCCTTAAATATTCATCTACAGATTAAAATTATTTATTGCAAAGGTACTCATTAAGAGAAGCCTTAAAAGCCCTGAAATTCCCAACATTTTCTTTGAGATTACTGGGGAGAGCATTAAATATCTTGATTGTCTCATAATATACACCTTTCTGAAAGCAACGAAGATTGGCATTGGGACGTAAATATATCCCTTTTATCTATTATTGATGTTATGAATTTCCATGTTTGTTATAAAACTATGTCGATTAACTGCATAGAATTTTAAAATGGATAATGTATAAACACAAGGTAAGGTGAGTATGCCCACATTTTGAAATAGTACTTTACATGACCGTCTGCTATAAGCATTACAGACTTTCGTATAGCTTTCTTCTGTATCAGGAATATGCATTTACTATCCACTGAATTACCCCAGAATATTATTCCATACTGGATGATGGAGTTAATGTAGGCAAAATACACCAATTTAAGTGTACCGATTGAGTGGCATTTAACCAGTGCACGGAGAGCATAACATGCTGCTAAGTTTAGGTGTGATGTAGCTAATATGTGACTTCCAGTCCAAATGCTTATCTACCTGAAGGCCAAGAAATTTGACTTCATTTAGCTGTTCTAACAATATGTCATTAATTCCTATTTCTATATGTGTTTGTGCTGAGCGAGTAGTTATAAATTTAATTGTTTTTGTTTTTTAAGGTTTACTGAGAGTTTGTTTGCTTTGAACCAATTTGACATACAATTTAGAACGTAGTTTAATTTTACTACACAGTTCCCTATCTTTCCCATGTATGCTCACTCACCCCTGGCCCAGAACCGCTCTATCTTAATTACTAACACACCAATCGACTACTAAGCAACACATTGCAGCAAAACAGAGACAGGCCACCTGAAAGCGAAGTTTGGTTACACAGAAAAGGCGCACTTCATCTAAAAAAATGCATTTTTATCATGTGCTAATCGCAGCAAATATACCACGAAATTCACTGAATAATAGACGTTTCCGGGGTTTCTGAGAGAAATGTTGTAACCTTACCATCTCAAATGAATCAACACTTCGAAGAAATTACTTAGATGGTTTTCCATTCAACAATTACTGAAGTTCAAAATATTTTGAAAAGCTACCCCAAGAAGGATTTTTCCGAGTCAATATAGGTAAAACTACTTTTTAATATGTTATACTTTTAGGCTCTAATGTTGACCTATTGTTTTATTTCATAAAAGTGCATTGGAACCAAACCCCTACTTGCCTGGCTGCGCAGACAAGTGCAAGTGTCGATAATTGAAGAATTCGTGTGAAGGGCAAAAGACATACCAAGTCGCGCGCAACACATTGGTTGCAATGGGAAAACAGTGACATTTAAAACAAGGATTAGACCTTGAGTGTCCTGTTGGCAGTTGAATTTAATCAGTTCATTGACTAGACGGAATTTTATCCCACAATTGAATAAAACAAACGTAATATGATCATTGAACTTGAATATCGCATACGTGCATTAACAACGGTTTTACACAGAGACAATTTAGCTTTAATTCTGTTTTCGTAATTTCTCTGCAGTGATTTGATGTATACTTTCTGCTGTTTACTTTAATGCACAAAGTCGTCAACAAGAACTATAAAGAGTGCTTGTTAAGAGTGTCTTTGCAGTAAAGTGTCAAAATGCTGAATTAAACATGCCAAATATACTAGGTTAGATTCTAGGCTGATGAAGCAATTCTTTCATTATCATTATTCCCCACACTCAAGACTGATACGACTGTGTGTCAAGTTAATCAAGAAGTACAGCATTAATGTATACCTCAACAATTTAAACAGTTATAGAAGGTCAAAGTGGTGAGATATATATATAAAAAATAAATGTGAAATTAAATAGGCTTCAGTAAACTATATTGAAGACTTTAAGTAAACATTTTCTATCAGTATTTATGGCATATATGTGTTAAATAAGATGATATATTAATCTGATGTGCACCACAGGAGAATATGATCTGTTGTTCCTGAAATAATTTATAAACAAGATTTAATATTACAGTCGATTATTACTTAATGTTCTTCATGTTTTTACACTTTTGTAAAATTCCTTTAGCACCCCACAGACTTGAAAGATTAAGTTCATCAAGGTTTCGGGTATTTTTCTTTTTAATTCAGAACAAATTATAATTTTGAATTTAATATTTTAAATTGATTTCTAATGCTAATGAACATATACAAAATATGAAAAATTAAGTTCATCGAGATTTCAGGTAATTGTTTTTAATTCAGAACAAATTATCAATTTGAATGTAATATTTTAACATTTGCTTCTACTGCTAATGAACATATACAAAATAGTTGAAAAATAAAGTTAGCATGATCTTGCCTTTATTCTTATGGAAACAAGTTTTCGCAAAATCCATTGAGTATAGTCTGTGGTATTCCGATTTGTCACGCATCAGCAATTCTGTTTATGTATTGGAAACCTAAAATAACTTATCATTCGCTTAGTGACCGAGGAAACCCACGAGAATACATCGCAATGACACACAACTGCGCGAGAGGATTCAATTAGCGACAGCAATATTAGCACTAGTGGCATGTCTAGGTAATACAATTCTAAGGCATTTGCTTGGAACTTACCTTGGTAAAACGCTATCAAAATTACACTAGCACAGACTGCAATGTAAAACTTTTATCAGAATTCTTTCCAGATTCTTCTTTAGCAAATAAAATATCTTGTGGGAGAACTAAATGCGAGGCAATAGTGAAAGGCATGTTAGGTCCATATAGTGTGGAATGCGTTATAAAGGGATTTTAAAAAACACATTTGGCGTCGCTTTTGGTAGTTCAAATAAAGGAAACTAAAAATATTTCCCAACAGTAAGGTATTTCGACGAAAAAGTAGGCGTTTGTAATTGCGTTATAAGTTTTATGAGGATGCTGATGAAAATGCTATAAAATGTGTCAAGAAATGTTAATAGAATTTTGAAACGTGGTTTAATGTTGTGCCATATTTCAAGCTATACTGTTGGTGGCACAAGCTCAAATTTTGGGATGAAAAACTCTGTATATGTACACCCATAACCAGAAAAAAAAACCAGTTATCCCTAAATTCCAGTGTTGATCAAAGAGCTGTGTGTGCCTTCATTATTCACAATGCACTCGAAAAGAAGTGTAGAATTGTCTACGATTGACATTGCCATGAGTACTGAAAACAGATCGACGTTACGGTGGCCGAGAGATTAAGAGAGCATTGTTTTCAGTCATAAGTTCCTAAGTTCAAATCTCACGCTGCTTGTCATTTTTTTGTTTGTTAATTTTGTGACTGGGTATGTAGAACATAATATTACATTAATATAACTTTGGCGTTTAAAGTTATGGACGTATCTATGTACACAAAAATACGAACACTCATATTATGTAACTAAAAGAAAATGTGTGTAAATAAACTATTATCTTCTGAAACTAAAACACAAAAAATAAGCATAATTAATATCGGGTGCATAAATCCTCAGCTAGTACAACTGCCCTCATACTCCGGGGCTAGACAAAATTAAATGCCTGTAGTATTGTAAACCAGAACCTACAAGATCCCAGGCTTCTTGAATTTGTGCTCAGTAGCCATCTTTTATTCTTTGTCCATCCACAGGTAAATTGGAGCGCAGCTCTATTTATACCTCAGCCCATACATTCTCAATAGGATTCAAATCTGGTGAACCGGAGGCTACTCTAGCATTCTGATATCCTACCTCACTGAAACCCAATTAAAAACCTTTCGAGATTTTGGGCACGATGATTACCCTGTGCAAACTCAACAATTCTATCAGGTTCATCCTCACAGAGGGAAATATTATTGGGCATTAGCGTGTACTGCACACTGATCGGTGTATCGTCAAGCTGCCACAGCACACCTGGACTACTCTTTGGTATCCAGCCTCAACACGATATAGATACGCGACGATGATGGAAGTTTGAGGCCACTTATTTTGCAGTGTATCGGGACCCCTTAGGACGACAGACAAGTCCTCTTTCCATTTCGTGTGGAAGAAAATATCGACTCGTCTGAGAATATTACTTTATATTGCAGTTGGCATTTTCCTATGTTGATGTGTCCAGGAAAAAAAAGTTCCTACCTGTCCAAAATATCAAATTTGCCCAAAATTGAAAACCTAAAAATGATTAAAAATATTGGTTTTCTTAGCAATACTTTTCGTATTTTTTCATACTATACAGAACCCAGTTTTTTCATTGAGAGAGAACTGTTTGTGCCTGATGCGTTAGCGCCTCATTCTGCACACATGCTTTCGTGTGCAGCATATTGCTGTTCGGTAGAATAAACTCTTAAAGGGGCATCATAATAATATCATATTATTAACTGTATCGAACATTGTTTATGAAATACGTATATATAAAATAAATAGTTGCTATGTGTTAAGTCAACATCATTAAGAGAAGGATAAAAATGTTTGCTACATGCAAGAAGCGTATCTATGACCCTCACCATAGTAGTAACCTACGTTTTGCCACAGTGAGCACACATGGAACGTAGTAGTACAATACAAACTACACCATGTTTTGTGTTGTTAACGTTTTTAGTTAATATTGATAGTTAATTGAAAAAGCTTAAGTTATGCATTTGGTGATGATTATTGATCCTAGGGGTTAGTAACATTAAAAGTTGAAAGTTGTGACAACTTGTTGCTGTCACTATACAACTGTATCGTGGATGGTATACACAAGGCGCTGTGGCATATAAGACTTAAAAGAATTTGGCGTTCCAGACATAACTCATTTTTATTTTCTAGCCCGTAATATATTTTTTGGTAGTGTTTAACGCCCGCTTTAACTACTCATGACACCGCAGGCGGTGACACTGATGATACATGAATGAAGATAGAGCACCGGTGGAATGAGATGGCGGGGGAAACCGGGGAACCTGGAGAAAACCCACCCAGCGCCGCTTTATGCACCACAAATCTCGCATGCGGTCGCTTTGGATCAAACCCGGGCCGTCTAGGTGAGAGGAAAGTGGTCTAACCACTCGGCCACGGCGTGGCCTAGCCCGTAATACAATGTACACAGTGGATAGAGAAGCTATTATATTCCACCAAATAATTCGATGTCGAAATTTCATCAAAAATATGTTTGAGATCCTCTGAGTCCGAAAAAAAGGCATTTTTGGAAAAAGTGGATGTGTCTGTGAACATCATAGCTAAAAAACTTCAGTTAAATACCAAATAGGTATTTAAGTTTAGTATCTCCCAAGGAGAGATAGAAAGATTTTCAAGAAAATCCCTTCACTCAACTACCCTTTACATAGAAAGTTTTCAAAAATGTTGAATTTGTCTAAAATGGCTCAGCGATTTTAATTAAAATATCGTATATTAAATATATTTATATTACATATAATATGTAGATATATCTTGAATTTTCTGGGAATAGACTCTAAAGACCTCTTTAATTTGGATGAATTTTGTTGAACTTTGAATAACTGGTAAATCGTAAAAGATAGACAAAAGCTTACGAGATAAAGATTTAGAACTCGTTAAAACACATATTTTATGTTTTTGTTTTATTTATTTATTTTTTAGAACTGTGCGTTTCTAAGATGAGAGTTGAGTGTGTGCGTACATGGGAGTGTGCGAATATGTATACAAGTGCGTGCTAGCGTGTGCCTATGTCTGTATACAGAGTGTGTGTTTTTGCATGCTTATGGGTGTATTTGTGCATGTATGCGTGTGAGCATATTTAATTTGTGTATATGTGCAAGTGTGCGTATTTACATTTGTGTATATGTGCATGTATACGTATTTACAGTGCACATGTATGTATTAGTGCATGTGTGTATGTATGCGCATTGATGGTGTGCATATGTGCGTGCCTGAGCGGGTGTGAATGTGTATACCAGTTCGTGTTAGCATGCATGTGAGTGTGTATCTGCCTGTGTGTATACAGAGTGTGCGTATTTGCAAGCAGTTTTTTTTTTTTTTTTTTTAATGTATGGGTATACAATGTGTTGCGTATGGATGTATATTTTGCATTTTTGCATCTGTACGTGTGAGCATATTTAATGTGCATGTGTATGCTTGTTCATTGCGCGAGGGAGTTTGCTAAAAGCCTGTTAGAGAAAAAATCTTTAGTCTAGATTTCTATTGTGATAATCTTAATAAAGAAATAATGCATTGTAAATACAATGTGTTTATGCTATATAAAGTTGTTGCTACTAAAAGTGTGCGCATGTGCGGAGTATCGGTAAAGTGGCTTATATTAAAAATATCACATGCTAATATACAATAAATATCTTATAATATGTCACATTGCTGTGTTTTTGTTTGTTTGTTGCTTTTTAAGATTTTATTTTGAATTTTTTTATCATTATGGCGTTTGCTGAATCAGATATTATAAAAATATGATGAATTTAAGTTTAAATACATAATGTCAGCATTTATGCTATATAAGTAGTAAGTTAATCTCATGGTATAAAGAAATACATAGAAAAACATATTTTTGCAGAAATTCTTTCTATATAAAAGATATGTAATGACACATTATTTTTTCCTTTTTAATATACTACAATGAAGTCTTAGCTTGATATCATTAATTAATACCGAGGCCATGTGAAAAATTCTTATGTTCCTGCATATAGCATTCTATGTGAATTAGCGTGTATAACTATGTTTTTCAAGCTTCTTTAATTAATTAACAGTGTATGGTTTTCAATGTACGTTTTTATAGAAAATATATATCACTGGAAATTACACATTAAATAAAAAAATAATTAATTTTCTTATATGTTTAAAGTAAAGGTCTTACCTTGCATATTGCTAACTCTGATGATTAGCTCCTTGCAAAAAGTATGATAATGCTTTGGTTGACACTAATGCTTCAAATAAGCGACTGCTCCTACTCAAGTTTTTCGCCAATATTTATACTCCGTCGAATGGCCTTAGGGATGAGCTTTTATTCAAGGTTTTTTTTTTTTTTTTTTTTTTTTTTTTTTTTTTTTTTTTTTTTTTGTCTTAATGGAACAGAGTGCTTCTTTAACCGTCTTTTATTCCATCTTTGCGAGATTTGTTAGGAGTCTTCTCGAGATAATATCGTATGCGGACTTTCACTCATTGTCGGAAAACTGTTTCAAACAATTTATGGGCAGATGCATCTTTCGTTTCTACAGTTCATAAGGAGAAGATTCGGAGATTCTTCTCCAGAGCGTATGTAGTCCATTTTTCTCTTTAAGACAGCTCCTGGAAAATTTGGAGAGCATTTCCTATTTAACCTATAGTCGCCAAAGTGTTTCAAATTGTTTATGAAGCAAGTGTCTCGCATTTTGTTTAGTTAACAATGATAAAGATTCGAAGATTCTTCTCACGAGCGGATGTAGTCCATTTTTCCCTTTAAGACAGCTCGCGTAAAGTTTGAAGAGAATTCGTATTTCACTTACTGTCGGCAAACTGTTTCGAATAATTTATGCAGATCTCTCACATTTCGCTTAGCTAACAATGGTTAAGATACGAAGATTTTTCGCACGAGCTAATGTAGTCCATTTTTCCCTTTAAGACAGCTCGCGTAAAGTTTGAAGAGAATTCGTATTTCACTTACTGTCGGCAAACTGTTTCGAATAATTTATGCAGATCTCTCACATTTCGCTTAGTTAACAATGGTAAAAATTCGAAGATTCTTCTCACGAGCAATTCAAATTTGTTCTTGTTGTTACGTTAAATTGTTTCCAGTTTGTGGAAATCATTTCTCAATAGAGAAGTGTGAGTGCCGCTGTCGGGTTCTTTTTCGACTTTTTATTAATGTCAGTCCCTATGTCAATGTGAGGGTCTGCCGCACCTTGCTGATTGGGTCGAACCACTTAGCAGAGAGTTTTGGGGCTATCTGTCCCTTCATCTGGGACAGTGTAGGATTCGAGGTTAATGGTTCTTTCCCCACGTGCATCTCTGTAGAGTCGTTAGCTTTAGTTAGCAGCATACCTCTTATATCGATTCAAGGATTTTGTGCGTGTGTTGACTGTGTGCATATGTGCACTTGTCTTCCTTAGGAGGGTCATGGGGTTGTTTCCGGTGATACATTTTGATTTCCATGTGCGTATATATGTGCTGCACTAATGTGTGTATGAATGTATGTATGTCTATGTGTGAGTTTGTATGAATGTTCCGATATCCCGAGTTAGGTTTCCCGTTGGGTGTGATGTGATCATCGTAGCGCTCTTGTCATACATTTGAATTTGCGATTTCTTTATTCATCGTCTTTTTATGCTTGAAGTGTTGGATGCATGTTTAAACAAGTCTATTCACCTCCCCCTCTGCAATGAAATAAAAAAATAAATAAAGAATTGTTTCCATGTTATTGTTTTATTAGTTATAAGTTGCATTAATGCCCTCAAGAATTATATATTTGAAGATATGTCCCCACGTATATTCTATCATTTTGTTTTGACGGTTTTAAGCGAATTTCGCTAAATAAAACTCTAACGAAGTGTTGGTATTGGATATTTCAAACTTTCTCATATACAAACAGGCAAAATATGATGCTAACTTGTGATTGTATGCCTTGCCTATTCATGCCCCATTAAATTAATTATAGCAATTACTCAAATCGTGTATTGTATAAAGTTTTTATTGTGCAATGATAGGTTAAATCTGATTTCATAATTGGAATCGTCATTAAATGTTAATTGAAAATAACACTTCGAAGTCCCATATACCTCAGCAATTGCTAAAGTTTTACCCCTTTAGCGATACTTCACTATATTTCAGGTAATCTGTGGGAAGTAGTCAGTGGGACTCATTAATATGCATGAATGAATAACTGTCAGATATGCAAATTAATTGCTCTAATTATTACGTAAATTTGCTCCAGAAGATGCATTATATATCTACTCAGAGCACTGAGTTTTTATTTGGCTCCCATTGAACTCGGTGAATGGTTCATGACTACTTTTCTTTCCTGTCAAAATCTGTTAAGAAATGGAAAAATAGTTACAGAACCCTTTCTTTAGATCTGTCGTAATTGCCCCCTCACATAGGAAGACAGCACTTTCTGGGCATCTGCAGCCAGAAAAAGAATGTAATTTATTATTTCTGCTATAACTTTTTTATAACGCTTCATATAAATGATAATATAAATTGAATGTATTATTTGTACTTACCTTGTTGTATGGAAAAGCACGTTGTAACTCCAGACTTATTACAACAAAACGCCTTTAACTGAAATGTTATTCATTACAAATACATGTAAAATGATAGATATTATAAAATACACACATTTTAAATTGTTTCCACTTTATCAGCATAAATAAACAATATTAGTTTCGCCTCTAGCAGAAAGCTTACTGCCGCCAAAACAGCCTTCGCTAGATGTTGCCAAAATTACCAGGTACCGGTTTGTAATTTACAGACGGCCATGCTGTAGAGTGTTGATAATTCAAATCAGATCTATAATTCGCGTGCTATTGTTATATTTTTACTTTCTCTACAAGTACTATATACATCGTGTATAGAGAAGGTATTGTATTGCACCCAAAAATCTGATACCGAGATTTTACCTGAAATAAATGTTTTGAGAGCCCCTGAATAAAAAAAAAACGTTTTTAGAAAAATTGCCGTATGTCTGAGAGAGAGAGAGAGAGAGAGAGAGAGAGAGAGAGAGAGAAAGAGAGAGAGAGAGACAGAGAGAGAGTGTGTGTGTGCGCGCGCGTTTGTGTGTCTGTCTGTGGGTAGCATCGCTCAAAAACGAAAAGGCCGTTAAATACCAAACATGGCATGAAGTACAATATCTTTCAAGGATGCCAAACAAAGATTTTCAAGAAAATTTCCCCACCCCAACTACCCTTTTCATGGTCAACTTTTTGAAAATGTTGGTTTTCTAAAAAATTGTGCTTAAGATTTGATTAAAATATCGTATATTAAATATCTTTAGATGACAAATGAAATGTATATCTCGAATTTTCTGCGAATAGCCTCTGAAGGCATCTTTATTCTGGAATAAATTTTACGGATTTTTGCATAATTGATAAACTCTAAGAAATAGACGAAAACTCAGTTAACAAAACAAGTAGAATTCGTTAAAACACACAATTTATGACATATACATCTTTTTCTTGGAGCTGGCGGTTTTTGAAACATTCATTGTTATTGGTTTCGGCTTTGAAATACTTACTTTCTCATAAGGGAACTTGACAACTATTGTTCACGCAAAGAAACGGGTTTCAATCTCATAGCAACTACGTCTTACAGCATTTGGCTGTGGCTTTAGCCTAGTGTATTCCCTTCTGCTTACAAGGAACAAAGAAATAAGACGGTTTCTGCTAATATTTCGCTCGATTAGCATGAAATAAATAGAAGAATACGCTTATTAACAATAATTTGTTACAGAGATGTAGAGAAAGTCATGTGATTGGAACGCATAAGATTTTTACTTGCTCTACTTGTACTATGTAAATAGTGTATAGGGAAGGTATTGTATTGCACCCAAAATCGATACCGAGACTTCACCGTAAATATGTTTTGACACCCCTTGACTTTAAAAAAAATTAGAAAATGGTCCGCGCGTGTGTCTGTGGACAGCATGGCTCAAAAGCTTAAAGACCGTTAGAAACAAAACTTGGTATTTAGGTTTATTATCCTCCAAGGATGCGACACGAAGATTCTCTAGAAAATTCCCGCACCCTAAACTATCCTTTACGTGGGAAAAATTTCGAAAATGTTTTTTTGTTTTGTTTTTGTTTTTTGGCTCTAACGATTTTGATTAAAATGTCGTATATTAAAGTTATTCATAACACAAATAAAATGTATAGTTTGAATTTTCTGGGAATAGACTCTGAAAAGCACTTAATTTGATTGATTTTTGCAAAATTTTGCATCACTGTTAAACCATAAGAGGTAGACAAAAACTTACTACACAAAACATGTAGATCTCGTTAAAACACACAATTTGTCATGTGTATTTTTGTTGAGTTGACCATTTCCAAGATATTCCTTTTTATTGCTTTCAATTTTATACTTAAGCGTTTTCTCAGACAGAAAGTGCCCGTTTTTCTTTTGTTCTTCTGTTCAATGACAATTGCACAACGGTAGCTTTTAAAACATCTGACTATCGCTTTAGCATAGCGCGTTCCCTTCTACTTATAGGGAACTAAATAATCAGTACATTCTGCTAACACTTATCTGATTAGCATGGTGTAGAAGGAAGAATAATCTTTTGTAAAAGTCTGTTTGTAGAACAGTTAGAAAAAGTCATGTGTGTGAAACACATCAGATTTTCCCTTTCTTGTTGTAGTGTAGCAATCCTAGGCAATATCCTGCAAACAAAAACAAAAAACAAAAACACAAAAAAAAAACAGAGGGAATCTTTACATAAACAAGTTTCCTAAAACCCTAAGGAAAAATTCTAGGAAACTGAAAAAAAAAAAAAAAAAAAAAAAAAAAACTGGCAGAATTTCATAAAATGTATTTTGAATATCCTCTTTTATGAAACAGTCATTACTAATATATGTGTTTTAACCTTGATTACATTTGCACATTTTAAATTATAGTTTGTAAATCCGGCTCATAAACTATACTTAAGTTATAGTAAGTTACGGCAATGAAACAAATCCTGGTGAACGTTAGTAATGAAGTAAACGTCTGATTATCCCAAGAGTTTTCACAATTACATCATTGTGACTTACCAAACGTATAATATAACCAAAATTTACCCTAGGCCGTTACGTAGCAAGTTTCGCTATGCTTATTGAGGAGAAGATCGTCGCACGGCGATGTTCCGAGCTGAACTGACTTGAGTCTCTCCCACGATGGCTTGCTAAAGGAAATGGGGGATGAGACATCCTGCTTTTCCCCATCAGTCGCAGTAAAGTTACATATTACGTTATACACAGATCTTGCTTTTGCGTAACCGTGATATAAGTGGTTACCAAGAGTGCGGTTGGAGTTATGGAAGGGGGTAACGGCTCAGCACCCCCTCCCAAAGTAAGCTGCGATCCATGGACTTTTGCTAACGACTCCGCCTCTCGAGCAAGCATGAAATGGAAGCACAGTAAGCGTAAGCCAGAGTAAACAAAAGATACAAAAAAGTAGCAGATAAGGAAAGGTAAAGTCGGGACAATCAGAGCAGTCCTTTAATCAGAAGAGGTGAGAAATTGATAAACTACGCAGTAAAGTGTCAAAGCCTGTATACATCTGTGGAGTTACAGGCAAATAAAAATACAGTATATTACATAATATGCCATATAGAAAAAACACAAATTCTAAAAATGTTCTAAAGAACCAAGATATAAAACTGAATGGGCCACAAATGGCCAAAAGCAAAATGAACAATAACAATAAATAAACTAAATAATAAGACAACAATGCAGTGAATACATATAGAGAAAACATATTAAATGTAAATAAAAAGTAAGTTGAAAAAAGCGGATTAAGCAGCAGAAATTGCCAAAAAGAATGGAGTACTCCAAAAATGTTGTTGCAACTAAATAGCACTGCGCAAAAGTTTGGGGAAAGATAAGCTAGGGAGCTCACTAAAACACCAAACCTAAAATTCAACACCACATGCAATTAAATTGTACCACCACAAAAAACTTGCAATGACTCTTCCATCTAGAACACTGCATAGTTATAGAAAGAGGATGGGTGTGTCAGCGCAGTCAGTCGTTTTGGGATAGACAAGAAAAGAAACGGTCTGCAGACGCATATGGAGAAACACATCGGTAAAAAAGGAAAGGAAAAGAAAGCGAAGGTACTATAACTGGTAGAAATAGAACTGGTAAGGGCAGAAGAATGACTGGTTGAGAAGCGAGGAAATGAGAAATCTCTCGACCAGGAAATATACATCCTTCTGAAACTGTGCCGTGAAGGCAACTCTGATAAATAGGACGCACTTTTTCGTTACTTTGATGGTCCGTGAGAGATAAAAAGACAATCACTAGGCAATTTAGGAATCGTAACAAAAAAGCTGGTGAATTAGAAACTATTTCGGGTTCAGTAAGCATCCGTGACAACGCGTCAGCCACATTTTCAGACCTACGGATGTGTTTTATGGAAAACTGAAAAGTACTCAATTTAATTGCCCACCGTGCTATTTTCTCCGAACGCGTAATAGGCTAATTATCACATTCTAATTGGAAGGGTCGATGTTCCCCAAAGAGAGCAAATTTGTCGTAGACTACTAGGACCTCAAATTCATAAAAATAGTCATTTATCTCCGCCGAATCTAAACGGGAAACGTAGACTATAGGACGATGCGCATTTTCAGGACCGTACAATAACACGCGGCGATTCCTGACCTAGAAGCACCGGACTGTACAATAAAATGTCGGGAGAATGGACATAGCCAAAACAGGAGAGTTAATTCCTGCAAGCTTTAGTTTGTCAAAGGCGAGAACAACAAGAACATTTGACGTAGCAAAATGAGGAATACATTGGGGGGCAACTATCCCAAGAAATGAGGCCAACCGTTTGAGATTCTTAGCAACCGAAAATGACGTAGAGCTAAGATAGGACCAGAGTCAATGAAAATCCCCGGTGGGGAAATGATATGTGACAAAAAAGAAATTTATGAAGTTGTAAATTTGATTTTAGATGGACTGACAGTAATAGCCGCTTACTGTAAACGTTGAAAAACCTGTTGCAAATGTGTCGTATGGGTCCCGAAATCAGGGGAATAAATTACCAAGTCATCAAGGAATAGGAATTGAAACTTAAACTAGGGTAATAATTTACCCAAACAACGAGAGCCCCTGAGCACCTGTCTCCAAACCAAAAGGGACTTTATAAAATTGGTATAAATTGTATGGAGTACAAAATGCCGTTAATGGTCTAGCACAGAATCCAAGGCGCTGATGACGACCTTGTAGTTGAGACCCTTAAACACTAACCATCATCATCATCATCATCATCATCATCATCATCATCATCATCATCATGCAGAGGAATCTTATAATATGCATGATTAAGATCCAATGTGGTGAAAACTTTGGCATCTCCAAAATAATGTGCCGCATAATGAATTTCCGGAGTCTCATGGCATCTAACGATAGGTTCTTGTTTAATTTACTGTAGTCAATGACCAACCGAGGATCACCATTAGGGTTAGCCAAAAAAAAAAAAAAAAAAAAAAAAATCAAGGAGTAGAACAAGAACTAGCC
The DNA here is from genome assembly GCA_030762935.1 of Hymenopus coronatus. NCBI lineage: Eukaryota > Metazoa > Arthropoda > Insecta > Mantodea > Hymenopodidae > Hymenopus > Hymenopus coronatus. The sequence continues at coordinate 86,775,046 of CM060887.1, forward strand.
GATGATTCAGTAATCCCATCTTGTAACAATTTATCAATGTTGTCACGTAATATCTGTAGTTTAGAGGGAGAAAGTCGATAAGGAGACGAATACATATGAGGCGATTTACGGATAGTGCCCAAGTCATCCGTAAGAACAGACTGAAATTGATTAATTGCTTCCAAAAGTTTTTTGTTGCAACGGAGATAAATGCAAAAGGAAAAAATGGGAATCGTTTAAATTTATATTGGCAGTTATATATAGAAAATGAGTTTAACTCGCCCAGGGACAGAGAAACCGCATGCTCACTAAACGGAAAGGGCAAACAAAAGGTATCGAATTCCAACCGAAGTTGAGAGTGGTTAGACCACTCGCCTCTCACCTAGACGGCCCGGGTTTGATCCCAAGCGACCGCATGTGAGATTTGTGGTGCACAAAACAGTGCTGGGGCGGGTTTTCTCCGGGTGCTTCGGTTTCCCCCGCCATCGCATTCCACCGGTGCTCCATCTTCATTCATGTATCATTAGTGTCACCGCCTGCGGTGCCATAATTAGTTAAAGCGGACATTAAACATTACAAAAAAAAAAAAAAAAAAAAAAACGGTGGAGACTGAACAATTGTAATTTGAATTGAATTGAAAAATTTCCTATTTTGATATGTAATATCACCTGACCTACGTAGCTTAAGTTGCTTCAGAAATAGTATGACAACTAACAAAGGGAGATTGAACTTTTCCCCGAAAATTGAAGGTAACGAATTCCAAAAGGTCACATCCACAAATTAAGGGAAGCCTCCCAATCAATTAAGGCAACCGTACATTTCTTGCCACTAATAGAGCAGCAAAAGAAATGCTCTTAAGAGCTGATTGCTGAGACTGTCGTTGATATTCCGTAACTAGACAGGATTTGGGAAAACAATATGAAATTGTACGGCCTGGACGATTACAACACCGACTATGAGTATTTCACTGGCCGGCATTGGAATTGCGAGGAGTAGGCTCGTGTGGTATAACTGGCACGTAGAGGATGAAGCAACTGCGAAACAATTGTTTAATGGGTGAATTTGAGTGGAAATAACAATTTGTGCACCGAAAAAATAAAATCGGGTGTAAAAATCCTTAGGAAGGGAAGTAAAGCCGTTGGTCCCGTGTCGTAGATTTACGGCACGTAAAAGAACATCAAGCCTGATAGAGGCATTTGAGCAAAATTAAGCGATCTTTCACGCCCAATATAGAATGGGACGCTGAGAACCACTGCAGTTATAGCATCCATAAATAACACGCCATTTATTTATTTTAGTAATTAAGAAATACGTGCATAAAGCTTAATAAGGTCAACAAAGGTGACCAAGTCTTCCTTAGCAGTTTGTGGCGCGTAAAGTTTTGACGCAATATTGCTTCTGGAGAAGAAAAAAATCCATAACAGAACGCTGAAAGTCATGTAAACCGTAATTATTTGACGTTGCCGCATTAAGCAAAAAATAAACTTTACCCTCAGTAAGAGATAATAACAATGTATAAAATGTACCGGCGGATACACACTGCAATCTACTAATTTAAATACAAATTGCAAAACGTTATAACTTGATCAAAGTTATGCACTTGTAAAAATGCAGCATCAATGGCGTGAAATCTGTAAGACTGGAAGGAGCTGGCTGGCCAAGCTAACGTTGATATTCATATCCCCCATAGACTGAGAATGTGAAGCGGTCGCACAAGTCTGAAGTGAAGCAAATAATTTAGGAAAGTTCGCAAACTGTAAGGTTAGAGCTTGAGCACGACGCAAAATAGCGGCAGTCATTAAATTCGCGTATTCATCACACAAAGCAACCCCTGTTTATTAAAACGTTGAATATCCCCTTTAATCAATGTAGGCGATGTCGCGAAAGAATTGAATGGCACGCCTTTGTATTTTAGCTCCTCTTTACTAATAATTCCAGATTAGCAAACGCCATGGTGGCCGCCAGAAATTAATCACGATGTTACTCCTCTACCAGGAGAATTTAACGTAATGTAAAACTACACGAATACAAAAACACTCCACGATTCTGCACATTTGTAGGCTCTGCTGCCATTTTTACTTTCTCTATACGTACTATGTATATAGTGTATAGAGAAGATATTGTATTCCACCCAAAAAATTCGATACCGAGATTTCACCGGAAATACTTGATTTGGGTCCCCCTGAATCAAAAAAAAAAAAAAAAAAAAAGAGGGAGACAGAAAAAAAAAAAAAGCCTTTTGGAAAAAGGTCCGTGCGTGCGTGTGTGTCTGTGGACAGCATAGTTCAAAAGCGAAATGACCCTTAAACACCAAACTTGGTATTTAAGTTCGGTATCTTCCTAGGATGCAACACAAAGCTTTTCAAGAAAATCTCCCACCCCAAACTGCCCCTTACATGGAAAAAAATTCGAAAATTTTGATTTCTCAAAAATGGCTCTAACGATATTGATTAAAATCTATTATATTTAAGATATTTACATGCCAAGTAAAAGTATATCTTGAATTTTCTGGGAATAGCCTCTAAAGGCCTCTTTATTCTGGATGATTTTTATTGAATTTTGCATAACTGGTAAACCGTAAAGAATAGACAAAAACTTACTGCACAAAAAATGTAGTTCACAATAAAACACACAATTTATGTCATATACATTTTTTTCATGGAGTTGATTGTTTTTGAGATATAGCCTGTCATTGCCTTCAGCTTTAAAAAACTTATACTTTTTTCAGACAGGAATTTGTCAACTCCTGTACAGGGCCGCGCCGTGGCCGAGTGGTTAGACCACTCGACTCTCACCTAGTCGGCCGGGGTTCGATCCCAAGCGACAAAACGGCGCTGGGGCGGGTTTTCCTCCGGTGCTCCGGTTTCCCCCGCCATCGCATTCCACCGGTGCTCCATCACCATTCATGTATCATCAGTGTCACCGCGGTGCCATTAATGGTTAAAGTGGGCGTTAAACACTACCAAAAAAACAACAACTCCTGTACATGCAAAAAAAGGAACTTCAGTCACATAGCAACCAGCTTTTGACTATCACTTTAGCCTATGGTACTCCCTTATTTCGCTTCTACTTACAAGGAAGCAAGTAATAAGACTATTTCTGCTAATTTTTCTCAATTTAGCATGAAGTAATTAGAAGCTTTTTAACAATAATTTGTTGCAGAGATGTAGAGGTCATGTGAATGGAACACATTAGCTTTTTTTACACTGCAGTAACCTAGGCAATACTTTGCACAAAAAAAAATCTCAGAGGGAATCTTTATATAAACAGTTTTCCTAAAGGTCCAGGGGAAATTTTTTAGAAAACTGCAAAAAAAAAAAAAAAAAAAAAAAAAAAAAAAGCACTGGCAGTTTCATCATATTCATTTTGAATAACCTTGTTTTATGAAACAGTCATTATTAATACATGTTTTTAACTGTGATTACATTTGCTCATTTTAAATTGTGAATCTGGCTGATAAATTACACATAAGTTACAGGCAATGAAACAAATTCTGGTGAACATTTAGTAATGAATTAAACATCTGATTATCCATAGCAAAAGTGGGTTTTCACAATTACAGCATTTTCACTTGCCAAACGTATACATCCCAAATTTTACCCAAATCGGGGAAAAAAAAAAAAAAAAAAAAAAAGCCACTTTTGCCTACCTTAGGCGGCTACGCAACAAGCATCGCTCTGCTTATTGAAGAAAAGACTCGTCCCACAGAGGATGAATCATTCTGTTTTTCACCATCAGGTCGCAACAAATTTCACATTATGTCACTCTGACGCATTGTATAGAGATCTTGCTTACAGCGTAACTCTGGGTTACCAGCTGGAGCTGTGAAAGCGGTAACGGCTCTGGTTCAGCAGCAGCAGCAGTTCCCTGAGATTGAATCTGGACTGCCTATTGGGTAGGCGACTGGTCTAACCACTCTGACACCCTACCAAAAATAGTCAGTTCCTTCAGCATACAGAGTCCTGGGATCGATTTTTGTTGCCCTGGTATTATCCAGTGAGAATGTATACTTCTGTGGTCAATGAGATGTGAGTTCCTTCCTCTCTTAAGTGCCATCCCCGAAAAACATATTCCTTCAATACAAGGAAGTCCTGGGATCGATTTTTGCTGTTGTGATGTGTATAATAAGTGTATATTTCTGGACGAATTAATGTAAGTTCCTTCTCCTTTTGTTTGCCCTGGTCCTAAAAAATATTTTTTTTTTTTTTTTTTTTTTTTTAATAGTTTAACGCCCTTTAATCTGGTTGGTCATATCGGACGATGAATGAAATTTGTGAAATGATGCTCAAATGATCTCGGGGTCCATGGAGCATAAAGTTACTCGACATTTGTCTTCTCAGGATAAGGGAAAACCCCGAAAAAACCTTATCCGAGCAACTCACCCTAAGTGAGATTCGAACTCACGACCTATTGAATATGAGGTAGACACGCTACCACCACACTACCCAGGCGGGCAAATATGTATTTTGTGAGATTCTTTACAAGCGTGTGAATCAGACTCATAGATTAAACATCTCTCTACCTCTGTAACACACACAGACCAGACAGGCCAATGCGTATCCAAGCTAAAATCACCTCCTCACAGCGAAATAGACGTGAGGATTTCACTCAGTGTATAGGGAGCTAAGTTTGTTGCCCTGAAGAGCGGACCACTCTCGATGCCAACATGACATTACCGCTCTACGTACAGCAAGTCTAAAATCTTCGGCCAAGACAAAGTTATTGGTAACAATGGGCGCAGTGGATACCTTCTTTACTGCCAAATCCACCAGTTCATTCCCCGGCAAGCCAACATGTCCAGGAACCCAGGCGCACTCCACATTTACACCCGAAGCATGCAAAATGTGGAGGATGTCCTGAATGCGCTGCACTAGAGGATGGTAATTGTACAGTTCACAAAGACTCTGAAGTGCACTAAGGGAATAATCACTCAGAATAAGGCAGTCACCTAAGTTTTGATGGTGAATATACAGAATGGCTCAGTAAATAACATACAGCTCTGCAGAATAAATTGATGTGCTACTCGGAAACCCGAAAGTAAATTCGGTTCCAATGACAAAGTACATCCAACCCATCGGCGCAATTACAGACATCGGTATACAAATAAATGCAACCACTGTATTTTAATAAAAATTCTAAAAAAACAAGAACAGATAGTAGACATAGGCGTAGAAGATTTCATATAAGCCGTCATCCCGAGATCTACGTGGGAGGAAGCACGTAACCAAGGTGGGTGCACCCTCTCCCCCTTTGCAAACATGCAAGGCATTTAAAGATCATGCATTCGAAGCAGCTCTTGGAAGCAAAATCCTGCAGGCATTGGACTACGTAAGAGTTTTCTATAACAGTCGTCCAATGCAGAATCAAAAACTCTGATATGTTCCATTCACATGACTTTCTCTACAACTCTGCAACAAGCTTATGCTTCTATTTACTTCATGCTAATCGAGGAAAAAAAAAAAAAAAAAATGGGAAATAGTCTTATTACTTGCTTCCTTGTAAGTAGAAGCGAAATTAGGGAGTACTATAGGTTAAAGTGATAGTCAAAAGCTGGTTGTTATGTGACTGGTTTCTTTGTTAATATGGACAGGAGTTGACAAATTCCTGTATGAGAAAATTATAAGCTTTTTAAAGCTGAAACCAAAAACAAGGAATGTCTGAAAAACGATCAACTCCACGAAAAAAATGTGTATAACATAAATTGTGTTTTAACGTGCTCTACATTTTTTGTGTGGTAAGTTTTTGTCCATCTCTTACGATTTAGCAGTTATACAAAATTCCGTAAAATTCTCCCGAATAAAGTAGTCTTCAGAGGTTATTTCCAGAATATTCAAGATATACATTTTATTTGTCAGTTAAATATGTGTGATATATGATATTCTAATGAAAATCGTTACTGCTATTTCTGAGAAAATCACATTTTTGTTCCATGTAAAGGGTAGTTTAGGGTGGGGGATTTTTCTCAAAATCTTGGTGTCGCATCCCTGGAAGATACTAAACCTAAATACCAAGTTTGGTATTTTACCGACTTTTCGTTTTTGAGTTATCGTGTTCACACACACACGGATATTTTTTTCTGAAAATGCTTTTTTTTTTTTTTTTTTTTTTTTTTTTGGATACAGGGGATGCTAAACATATATTTCTGGTGAAATCTCGGTATCGAATTTTTGGGTGGAGTGTAATACCTTCTCTATACACTATGTACATAGTACGTGTAGAGAAAGTAAAAAAAGGGAGTAAACAATGGATGCGCAGGCATGCACTTGGGGCTAGAGCCATAGTTAGATACGACATCCCGCCGACATCGCAGAGGGGGTTCGGCGTAGAGGCTCACAACTGGGTTAGTCGGAAAAGCTCCAATGCCCTGATTGTGGACAATATCTAACTTTCTCAGCACAGATGGGCGTGCTGAAGAATACACAATCATAGGCTAACTTGGATCGGATCAGTGCACGAAAAAGACGCAGCATTACTGTCCGATCTGCTCCCCAAGATTTGCCACCTAGTGTCCGTAAAATATTCAGAGAACGGTCACACCGCGCTTTAAGCTGTGCTACAAGAAGTGACCATCATAGTTTCCGATCGAATATCATCAACCCAAGGAATCTCATCTGATCTGCGAAGGGAAGTAAATCTGGCCCAGGATGAAGAGCAGGTGCCATTCGCCACCTACGGCGCCAGAACCTAACACTCAGGTGATAAACGAAAGCTGTTTTTAGAGCTCCAATCAGAGAGACGGCGTTCCAAAAATGGCGTACGCTGAGAAGTGCAGAAGATGGCAAAGTCGTCCATGAATAAACAGGACGCGACACCTGGGGAAACACATTGCGATATGGAATTAATCGCTATAGCAAATAGCGCCACGCTGAGTACCGAGCCCTGCGGCACTTCGTTCTCTTGAAATGCATAGAAAAAACCGAGCCGACCTTTACTCGGAAAACGCGGTCCCTCATAAACTCCTGAATTAACAACCATAGACGTCCACGTATATTCCAGTTGTGGAGGGAACGTAAAATCCCTGCCCGCCAACAGGTATCATAAGCCTTCTCGAGGTCAAAAAAATGTCCCAACCATCTGACAATTCTGAAGAAAGTCGTTCATGATCTGCGTTGGTAGCGACATAAGGTGGTCAACCGCTGAACGTCGCCTTCGAAAACCACATTGGATGTTGGTCAGAAGATTGTGGGATTCCAGCCACCATACCAACCGTCCATTGATTATGCGTTGCATCACCTTGCAGACGCAAATAGGTCGGCAACTGAAAGAAAGGTGACGGTCCTTTCCAGGTTTCAAAATAGGTATGATGGTGGCCTCCCGCCACTGATTTGGAAAAGTGGCATTCACCCAGACATGATTACAGACCTCGAGGAGGAAAGCCTTACCTTCAGGAAAGAGATGTTGCAACATTTGGACGTGGATTCCATCGGGACCTGGTGCAGAGTTTCACGAAGATGAAAGTGCATGGTCTATCTCCGCCATAGTGAAAAGGCGATTGTAGTCTTCAAGGTTTCTAGAGCGGAAGGCAAACTCTTGAGATTCTACTTTGGGTCTTAACTGAAAAAAAAAAAAAAAAAAACCCTCAGGGGAATAGTTCTCTGAGCTAGACACTTGAACGAAAGCACTACCAAGAGTATTAGCACGTCAAACGTATCAACCTCAGGTTTGCATTGTCTTCAGACCGGCTATCGGCATATGGGTCGCTTTTCCGGCTACACGTCTTAACTTATCCCATACAACAGAGGAAGGGACATGTCGAGTAAAAGATGCTACAAAATTGCTTCATGATGTCTTCTTGCTATCCTTAATAATTTGTCTAGATTGGGCAAGCAACTTTTTATTTTGTATGAGATTATCAAGAGTAGGGCGACGCTGGATGAGAGCACGTCGGTGAGCGCGAATATTTATTCCGGCATTCATCTGTCCACCAAAGGTCAGGAAATTGACGGGGATGTCCAGTCGAGCGCGGAATAGAAAGCTCAGATGCGGAAATAATTGTCTCGGTGAGGTGTTGGACTAAAAAATCCACCGAGTAGTGCTCGTTATAGTGAAAAACGGCCAAGCTAGAATAAAGGTCCCAGATGGCTCGTTCTAAGCGCCATCTAGGTAATCGCGTGGAGCATACATCCTGTGCTAAGAGACAAATAAGAATAGGAAATTGGTCACTAGAATGTAAGTCAGAGATGCTATTTCATTGCAAGGAAACTCCAACTGTGAAGAACAATTATTGACAAATATTGATAGTGTCAGAAAGAAATGTACGCCTTCCAGTGGTCAGAAAAGATAGATTAATATTATTAAAGAAATCAGCGATCATTTGACCTCTCGCACAAGCCCGAGGGGAGCCCCAAAGTGGATGGCGGGCATTCACGTCCCTTACCAACAGAAGAAGTGTTGGTAGATGAGAGATGAGGTCTTCTAGATCAGTGCGCGAGAGGTCATCAGATGGAGGCACATATGTATGTATCAAATGATGAAGCTAACGGAGACTAGCATAATCCGTACAGCGATGGACTGTATGTCAGAATGTAAGGGTACGGATTCAGCTAAGATATCAGCTCTGATAAGAATCGTGGTGCCCCTATGTGCAGGAACACCATCTGTCGGCGATAAATCACACCGGGCAGAAGAGTACTGCTTTAATGGAACGTGGTATTGGGGGCGTAGTTTGGTCTCTTGCAAACATACGACCAAATGCTGATACTAGTGGAGCAACAATTCAAGCTCGATGTGATCTAATTCCACTGTGAGATAGCCATGGGCAATTATATGGGATACGTTTTAAATGGAAAGGCGTTTCTGCATATTTCGCTGTGCTGGTCGGTTTAGTTTATTTTTCTTAGCCGTCGGACTAACACTTTTTTTAGGAGCACGACCCTGCCGCTTATGCACTGGCCGTCTGACTGCTTTAGAAAGTTGGTTCGCACATAGCTGGTCTTAAAAGTCTTTGCTAGTGCAGAATATCCTATGGGTGTAGCGGTGCTATTGCTCGAGGTTGACGGTTTGGGTGACGCTGCTGCCGGAGTGCTCTTTACAATGGCATATCTCGATTTGTTAGAGCCGATCTATATGTTGAGGGCTTTGCTATTGGTTTGGCTGCGATAATCCTCTCTGCAATAATGGCCCCATTTATATCGCAGATCTGAGTCGCGATTTCCCGGCTCGATATTGGTTTAGCTGCAACTGAGCTATATGTACCAGAGTGTGGGACAGAGGGTTGGCGGAGGCACAGGAGCCTACAGGCTTCGGAAGACACCTTTTCCCTCATTCGTATCTCCTGGATCGCTCTCTCCTCTGTGAAACGGGGGCAATTGTGGAAACTAGATGGGTGTTCCCTGCTGCAATTTACACAAGATGGAGTGGTAGTACAATTTCCATCGTGCGATGCGGCTCCACAGATAGCACATGCAGAATGGCCAGCACACAAGTCACTGGTATGCCCAAACTGCTGGTATTTGTAACATCTAAGTGGGTTGGGTATATAGAGCCTAACCTCGATGGATTCGTACCCTGCCTTAATCCTTTGGGGGAAGATCTACCCGATCAAAGGTGATGAACTCACCATTCACTTTCTGCTGAACCCTATAAATATATGTTACATCTTGTTCTGCTAGATCGTCTTGAAGCTCCTCGTTAGACAAACCGTCCAAGGCGCAGGTGGTGCTAACACAATGCGAGGAGTTCAAGGTCTTGTACTTCTCAATTTGATTGGATAACTACCTAATATATAGGCTTTCAGTAATTTTGTTGCCTGGAAGGCTGAAAGTGCCTCAGCTGAGTGTGCCATTGCATGCTCTAATGCAAGATTTCACAGGACCAGCAATTTTATCCAACTCCTTTTGGGTAGCAAAAGGGTTAACTGACGTAAATCTCTTCCCTGCCTCCTTTCTAGTTATTACCAAGTATCGAGGACCACTAGAGTCAACTCCTACTTTTCCATTTACAGTATTAGGACTTTTTGTTTTTGCCATAAAAAAGCATATAAATTCATCCGGTGCTCCCCACCCACCATGGAGCCCAACAAGGGGTCACCATCCCACTCACCCTGGAGTTTGGCATATCTAGTCCTGGCTGACTGACTAGGGGTGGGTTAGTCCCTAGCCTTCCATTTAGGCGAAGCAGAAACCAAAGTGGTGTATTAGGCTGCACACTCTCCCCAGTTACTGAGAGTCAGAAGCCCAGGCTCAGTAAAATGTAAATGGCATCCCATTCTAAATTGGGCATGAAAGACTGCTTAATTTTGCTCAGAGGCCTCTCCATCAGGCTTGAGGTTCTTTTACATGCTGTAAATCTACCACATGGGACCAATGGCTTTACTTCCCTTCCGAAGGAAGCCATGCTAAGGATTTTTACACCTGGGTTTGAACCCGCGACCTTGGGTATATGAAGTTAGCATGGTAACCATTACACCAAGGAGGGCGACGCCCAGGCTCAGGTATGCGACCCTCAACCAACCAGGATATTCCTTTCCACTGACACAAGTCTCCACACATGGCCTTCACGTGGGTGGTCATTTTGTCAAACTCCGTCACCACCACTCGAGAGGTTGCCCACAGAAGGGAGTCAAGCTTGGCTCGGGACCCCAGGCGTGCCAAACCGAGTGTAGTACGCTCCTGGGGGAGTGAAGGTTCATTGTGTTATGTATTGCCAACTTCCACAGCTGTCCCCTACAAAATGTCTATGAAGCAGTTCAAAGGGCACAGTAGGTGTGTAATATCTTGAGTGACAGTTTCAACAATTACGGTCTTCACAAGCTAACAATGCACATTTCCATGACTCAGAACACCACACATTATTGATTAATAATTCGGTTATTAATTATATCATTGTTGCAATTCTTTACATCTGAGCATTTGTATATGGCTGTCAAAGACAAAAGCAGAATACTGAGTAAACAAGCGCTTTTTATTAGAAAATGTCAAAACATTTGTGCCCTTTGAAGTAAAGATACGGAACATTACCAAAAAGACAAGGAATACAATTCAAAAGGATTGATAGATTGAAAATTACATAAGAACACAGAATGTAATAGAATGTAATAGTTTGTATTTCACAGATTAAGTTTACATTTCAGAACATCAGTAAAACAATGAATAAAATCAATTAAGTAATAAATAAAAATATATTTATGAAAAAAATATTATTTACAATCCATCCTATGTATTAAATGAAGTAGCTGGACATATAAAAGCTCCAGAATGAAGAGTACATCGTGATGCAGTTGTATTAAATACACGTATAAAAAGAAAGCCTTGGTGCTCCAAAGCTATAAATGAATAATTTTAGAGACAACCTGAATCTGTAATCTCTTGGGATGTTTACAGTTTCTTTTGATAATAATGAATACACTCTTATGCACAACCAAAATTTATTGCTAATGGCAGTTTCACCTACCCACCTTTTCTTTTCTATCTTTTGCAGAATAGGGCTATCTACTTCAATTGTGCACTCAAGTACTTTTGCATTTTTCAGTTCTTGCTGCTCTAAAATTTATCATTTGAAATTTTACTACACATACATCATAAATGAAATAAATCAGAGATTGCATTCATATATATGACTTCTTTTCCTTAATTAAAACTAGCAGGTTTTTTTTTAATATGCAAGAATAACTTCAAGAAGTTCAGAATTTGAATCTTGATTAGGGTCAGTTACTTGGATAAGGTTTATTCACATTTTTTCCTTATCTGAAAAGATTAATTTTAGGTAAGTTTAAAGCTCTATGATTCCTGGGCCCATCTGACTCTTTTCACTCATTCATCTTCCAACATGACCTAACCAATTAAAGGATAGGATTTTTCTATTCATGTATTAATACTCCATTTCTTTTTTGACCAAAGGAAAGAGCCTTTTCAATTATACAACATTATAATTGTATCACATTTATTTAAGCAATGCCTATGGCAGTTTATCGATCAAAATTTAAATAAAAGCTCTACCTATAGGAAATATGTACCACAAACTTGAAACAATTTCTTGGAAATGTAGCAGCTGTGAATTTCAGCAATTTAACAGAGTACGTATGTTTATTTCAATGAAGAAAATTCACTGTTAAACATTTTATTTTGCAGCAAGATATGGGCATTTTATTAAACAAATAATTACATGCTGCATCACGAGTCACAGAAAAATGTTCCATCAGAATAACGCCAATTGAAAAACAAACCTAGATGACAATTATAAAATAAACATTACTAATCATCCAATATACATAATATGTTATCTACACACATTAAAAAAATGCAAAAGAACCACTGGGATAAAGACAAATGTTGGAAGTCAGAACTTTTACAAATGTACAGTTTTTTTACACAATATACATATACATTTTCATACACAGAAAAACTAATTCAGATATTCAATGTTCATTTGGTTCACAAACAAAATAACCTCAAAAATTATTTTTTTTATGCTGCTCAGCATAATGTGGCACAAATACATCTTATACACAAACACATACAGCACCACCCTCCGAATACTAACTAAAAAGTAAGCAGTTTAGTAGCACTTTTTGTACTTATTCCTATGATCCCTGTGATATCTGTCATAATTTGATTGCAGCACAATCAGATACAAAACTCTATTTGCAATTATCACGTACCATGCTCACTGCACAACTACATAATTTTAAAAATGATGAGCAAAACCTTTCATGCTAAATCTTCTGTGCATTCTTAAGACAAAAATTGTGTTATGAATATGCTGAAATGCATTAATTCTTTATAGCACAAATCAAAAGTGTATTTCTTTAGTAAATGTTAGATAACATGTTCAACAATGCTAGGAAAAGTATCAAGCTGATGGTTTTGGTTATAAAATATTATATAGATCAGTGCATTTGTATTCCTTTGCATAAATTTTAACACACAATTTCAGGAAACTCTTTTCTTAATTACCTGTTTCATGTAAGGCATTAAACAGATTTATCTTTCTCCATTTAGGTTACTGTTCCTCTATATATAACAATTATGTTTATTGCAAGAAAGCTCTGCATATTTTGTTGATAAGATCCCAAAACAATGTAAATCACTAGCAGAAAAAGTAATGAAGGTACTCATCACTGCTGCACTAATGCCTCTAGAGTATGGATAGTTAAAACTTCAGAGGGGGTAAAATACAATACATGAGAAATATTTCTAGTTATGCATACAAAATGAACATCACGCACGTACACAGGGTGAGTCACCTTGAGGACTTGCAGTGGGAACCAAGACAATTGCATTTACCTTAGGAACTAATGTTCAGAAATGTACCGTTTACATGCTACCGCAAAATACTACAAGCGCTTTCTCTGAATCCTGCTCAGCTGTCTCACCACACATGCTTTTTGGCGCCACTCACTAGGACAGTCATACGATCACTTGGTTGTCATTACTGTCCCATGTCTACTATAAGTTGTTTCTACCTGACTTTGTCATCTCTTTACCTTCATTGGTATGCATTATCACACCAGCTCATTTTACACAAGTGGTCCAGGTCAACAGTGGATAGGTCATGGTGGCCTGCATGTTCTCCCAACTTGACCCTGCTAGGGGTCACATGAAAACCTGCATTTATAAGACCCCTATAGAATTAATGGAGGATCTACTATTACGAGTTATGGCTGTGGCAGATTTTGGAGTACAATGTGATGATTGCATGTTACAAACATGGAGGTACTGCATCTGTGTTGACATTGAGCCCTTCTTGTAAGTAGTTCCAGCAGGATTCAGAGAGATCACTGTATGTTGCATGTACATGTAAACAATACATTTCCAGATACGAGTTCCTATGTGAAATGAAATTGTCTTAGTTCCCACTACACTCCTCAAGGTCTGTAAGGGGAATTTAGGCTCACCCTGTACACACACACACAGAATGCATTACTACTTCTCTCCCATTTTGCTGACTGTCCAAGATTCTATAGCATAGTTTTAGAAAATAATGTATACTGATTCACATTCATGCCTTTTTAGCCCAACTTTGAATAGTTCCATTTGTTTAATGCTTATATGCATGATAATGCATACCATATTCTCTAAGAGAACTTGCAAAACCATATATTCAAAATTATATTACATTTTACAGGAGAAGGAAAACTATGTTTACTTCAACTCTTTTACAAGGATAATAATTACAAATTGTGAAATTCCTCATAAATGAAACAATTTTGCAATAAAGTATAATACAATTCACAACCTGGCTTCTGGAGTGTCATTTTTGAGTTACTTGTAGGTTTAACAGCTGTTGTTAGTACAAAACTATTACAACTCATTAGTCACTATCTGGGATATATAAACTAAACGGTCTATATCTGAAAAATCAGGTATTGAGTTATGACTATTTAAAATTAGGGGTGCACATTCTTTTAAGTGAACAAAGAAAGTAAATTCATTTTTACTTTTATTATAAAATTAGCAATATTTAAATACTTGGTTTTGTAAGTCCATTGGCAATATACTGAGTCAGCTAAACTTGCTTTTATAATTGTGCATTTCCATCAAAATACTCATTAATATCAAAGAGATACAGAGCATTTGTTATGCAAAACTCCCATCAATTTAGAAAAATGAAAGCCTTTACAATTATGCAACATATTATGCCATTTTATAATGAAATTAAAACCCTACACTCAAATGTTCTTTAAAAGTACAATTGAAAGAAGATACAATAGAAAATCTGAATATCAACAAGTATGTATTGCAGGAAGAAAACTTCTCTATTCATAAAATCAATAAACATAAAATGTATGTGTCTGTGGTGTAGACTTGCTGGTTTCCAAATATTAAGTTCATTGAAGACATTTCACTATTGATTAATCTTGGCACTTAATTGTGCATACAGTGAAACCCTTATGTGACTACTTTTTATATTATGTATGGCTTTACATTTGTGTATTAATAATTTTGCACTTAAAATTTTATGTAAGCTTGTGAATATATAAATGTATTTTTCTCCTATTATTTCCTATTTAAATAGTTTACAGAAAAAGGAAAACGTTTTGATGATTGCAGAAAATATAGACATTAGTCGTGACAAAATGAACTTTCCATTTTTAAATGTGATTATTCACAATAGGTTTCTCACATTCCATTGAAGCATTACACTGTAAATCCTGTTAATTGCCTATGCAATTCCTGAGAAATAGACAAAGCTGAGCTTGTAAATTAAGAATGTTTAAGCTTAAAAGTTTAAATCATGTATACATTTCTTGAATTTCAATGTTATAATAGACCTTCATAACTAATACTACAAATTTAAAATGCAATGAATACAGAAATAAGATTAATCTGCAAACACTTTCTTTAAACAAACTTTTTATACACATCAAGATGATGTACTATATTAAGAGTTGAGATAGAAACAAAGCTCTTTAGTAAATGCCAGTGTGTTTCATCACCAAATATAGTAACTAAGAGCAGCCAATTATGTGATGATTTTTTTTTATTTAAGCTGTCTGTAAAGTGATGATACAAAAATTAGCTTTATGTTTACATAGCCTCATGGGAGTAATGGAAGCATTACAAAGAAGGCTGTGAATTTCACTGTAGGCTTTCATACAAAAAGTATTTCAAACTTCAAACAATGTCTGGGTATTCAATTGGATGAACATACGATGATTTTAAATATTGAAGAATCTATGGCAAAACAATTTCCGAATGAATTCCAGAAATAGTAATGCACAGGCATTTTTTGAAAACAGGACAGACCAGGAGCTTAAACCATAAGGTTGAGAATGACGATTAACATCTTAAGCATTAATTTTGAAACTCATGCCAAACCTAAACATCTGAAAACATTGGAATAATTGTTTTTTCACACAAGCCATGTGTAGGACAGGGAGAGTCAGACTGAAAAATTCAATGCCATAGCCGGGATTTGAACCACGGATCTCCCGATCTCTAGTCGGTTGCTCTGCCACTGAGCTACCATGGCAACATGCCAGCATAGCATTGAATTTTTCAACTGACTCGCATGTTTACCAGTAAACCACAAGGGGCTCTCAAATTATTTTGAGATGACAACCTAAATGGAAACTTACAATGTTGTAAGTAACATTGCAACCTGGGTCTAAAGTGCTAACAGCAAACTAATTTTTGTGAAGTATATACTTAAAATTACAGATCCAAACAAAATGTTATTTTTCAATTATATTGCTTTTGGATACATTTTTACTTTCTCTACACATACTATATACGTAGTGCATAGAGAAGGAATTTTATTCCACAAAAAAAAAATTTGATACCAAGATTTCATAGGAAATGGGCATTTTAGGGTCCTCTGTATGTATATATGTATGTATATATATATAAATAAAGCATTTATTAGAAAAACGTCTGCGACCACGCATGTGTGTCCTTGTGTACATGATAACAAAAAAACGAAAAGTCAGTAAAATACCAAACTTGGTACAAAAGTTTAGTATCTTCCAGGGATGTGACACAAATATTTTAATTTTCTCAAAAATGGCTCTTAACGATTTTGATGAAATACCATACTTACAGACATTTTACATGTCAAAGAAAATGTATATCTTGAATTTTCTGGGAATAGCTCTGAAGACTTCTTTATTCTGAATGAATTTTGCACAACTGGTAAACTGTAAGAGATAGACAAAAACTTACTACACAACAATGTAGATCACGTTAAAACCCACAATTTATGTCATATAAGTTTTTTTGTAGAATTATTTCTTGTTATTTGTTTGAGATTTAAAATACTTAAAAACTTTTCTCACATGGAAAGTTGTAAACTCCTGGCCCTGCATAGAAACAGATTTCAACCACATGGCAACCAGCTTTAAAAGATTTGAGTACTCCCTTATTTTCCTTCTACTTATAAAGAAACAATTAATTATGACAACTTCTGCTAATGTTTATCTTGATTATCATAAAGTACATAGAAGAGTATGCCTTTTAACAATAATTTGTTAAAGAGATTAAGAGAAAGTCATGTGAATGGGACAGTTTTTTTTTTTTTACTGTCTCTATATATACTATATACATAGCGTATAGAGAAGGTATTGTATTGCACCCAAAAACACAATACCGAGATTTCATTGCAAATATGTTTTAAGACCCCCAGAATAAAGAAGAAGAAGGAAAAAAAAAAAAGTATATGTGTCTGTAGGCAGAATAGCTCAAAAACTCTGTTAAATACCAAACTTGGTATTTAAGTTCAGTATCTTCCAAGGATGCGACAAGAAGAAGGAAAAAAAAAAAAGTATATGTGTCTGTAGGCAGAATAGCTCAAAAACTCTGTTAAATACCAAACTTGGTATTTAAGTTCAGTATCTTCCAAGGATGCGACAAGAAGGTTTGCAAGAAAATCCCTTCACCCCATATTATCCTTTAAGTGGAAAATTTTTCGAAAATTTTGATTTTCTCAGCAATGGCTCTAACGATTTTTATTAAAATATTATATGTTCAAGATATTTACATGTCAAATAATATATATATATATCTTGAATTCTCTTGGAATACTCTCTGAAAAACCTCTTTATTCTGGATGAATTTTGAATTACTGGTAAAGTGCAAGAGATATACAAAAACTTACTTAACAAAATGTAAGGCACTTAGTAAAAAAGTGGTAGAGTTCCAAAATTAAAAAATAATGGTTTTTTCAGTGTATATGCTCTACATAAGTGAAGGAGGTTAGGAAAAATGTGTACAAGCGTATACCTAGCCAATGCTGCCATCTGCAGATGTTTGATTTAACTTCTTACTCAATGTTGATTTTGTGTTAATATAAAGGTGGTATATGTGGTGGCGTGCAAGATTATGTAGAATAACATGGATTAACTTTAAATAGGAGAGACAAGCATCATTCATTGAGTTTTTAGTAGCCAATAAATATATTACTTCTCAAATTCATATAGCTATTAATCACCAGAAACGATGAAAATAACTATACCGACATAACATAAAACATAAGGCAAAAATATTTATCAAAAATAAGCATATATTGGTAGTAATTAAAAGGAGCTGTTAAATAAACCATATAGAACACCGCCTGTAACAAGTGTGATCAACTGAAGGTTTCACAAAATGAAATGGAAAGGGAACAGGAACTGCACCACCGTTGGGCAGAACTTGCAGTAAATTCTAAGAGGAAAGATAAACTTGCTCTGTATGCTTCAGACAGAAGTACACTTGTGATCTTCAGAAATCACTACCAATACCAGTGATTCTAGACAGCACGGGTTCGATCCCAAGTGACCGCATGTGAGATTTGTGTTGGACAAAGCGGCGCTGGGGCGGGTTTTCTCTGGGTTCTCCGGTTTCCCCGCTATCTCATTCCACCGGTGCTCCATCTTCATTCATGTATCACCAGTGTCACCGCCTGTGGTGTCATAAGTAGTTAAAGCGGGTGTTAAACACTACAAAACAGTGTTTACAATGAATACAGTTCATTATACGTGTTTACAATGGACATACGATTTTTGTGTCCACAATTTAGCAACTGACAAGGTCAACATGTTTATATGGAATGAGTCCACAGCATCTTGAGGTTCTCAAAAAGTAGCTTCATGTCTGAAAGTATTTCTAAAACAATATACTGGAGTCAAACATCTGATAGTATATAGTGACTGTTATGGAGCTCTAAACAGGAATAGAAATATTGTCAAATTTTGGATGTATGCAGTGTATAAGGGTACGCTGGAATCTGTTGATCATAAATATTTAGAACTTGGTCACACATACATGGAATGCGATAGAGATTTTGCTGTAATCGAAAAGCATAAATCAAGAATCCTACATGTTTTTATTCCTGATGACTTGGGTACAGCCATATCCAAAGCCAGTGAACACTTTGCTAAAAAAAAAAATGAGAATTTTGTATCACTTGATGCAATGGATTTACTTGATATATCACAAACAAAATGTAAAGAGGAAATAGGACGTAAAATAAAGTGGTCATGCATAAGATAGATGCATTTTAAAAAAGAACAACCATTCATTATGCTTATACAGTTATCATTGAATGATGATTACCAGTTCCATGAGGTCAACTTTGCTGGAAAAGTAATAGGACGACGTCGATCCATTTCTCTTTCTCCCTTATACAAGGGTCCCCTCCTTATTAAGGAAGCTAAGTGGAAAAATGTGCAGGAAGTTCTGAGTCTGATTCCTCCAATACATCATGAATTTTATAATGGTTTACTTCATTCAGGAAAGCAACCTATCAATGCTGATGCAACCAATGGAAGGGTTGGGAAGGCAAGAAGAATGAAACGGGGTGAGAACAGGAGATCTAGCCAAGATGTGAAACCATGCAGTAAGGTGTCACATAGTTCTGTAAGTGAATCTGATTGTTCTCAGATGGTGAGTGACTGCAAGGAGCTTACATTTTGACTGTGATTGTTTGTTCACTTGTACCACTTTTTTTTTTTCACACAACACTGCACTTAGATTAAGCAATTTTCCAAAAATAAGATTTTTGCTAATGTAACATTGATACATTAGATATTAGAAAGTATGAATGAAGGCGTGTGAAACCTTTGGTGATAAAATAAATTTGTTTAACTTAATCAGAATTTTGTATTCTTTATTTGAGCTTAAAACCCAATTTTCTCAGTTTTATAAATATATAACTTGTACCACCTTTTTATTGAGTGCCTCATATGTAGTGCTCATTAAAATACACAATTTATGTTATATACATTTTTTTTCATGAAGTTGAAATTTTTTCTCGATTAGCATGAAGTTAATAGAAGAATAAGCTTCTTAACAATAATTTGTTGCAGAGATATAAAGAAAGTCATGTGAATGGAACACATTCGATTTTTCATATCGTTCCATCAACTTTTTTATTCTATCAGAATAAAAGGTTTTCAGTTGTGC
Source organism: Hymenopus coronatus (assembly GCA_030762935.1). Taxonomy (NCBI): domain Eukaryota; kingdom Metazoa; phylum Arthropoda; class Insecta; order Mantodea; family Hymenopodidae; genus Hymenopus; species Hymenopus coronatus. The sequence continues at coordinate 86,794,845 of CM060887.1, forward strand.
GCACAACCAAGAATGCATCGCTTCTTTAACCTCATCCCTTTTAAATCATCCTCTGAGAAGTTTCTTCAAGGGTCCAATCACATAGTAATCAGTAGGAGCGAGATCAGGGTTACATGGAGGATGCTGTAAGACCTGAAATTTCAATCTCCGAATGAGATCAAGTGTTGCAGTGGTAGTGTGGGGGCATGCATTGTCACGAAAAACAAGAGTGCCTCTTGACAGAAGTTCTTTGTGATGACTCTGTATTGCTGGCTTTGCTCATTCTCCAACATGTTGCTGTAACGTGCACTACACAAGGGTCGGCAGATAAGTCCCAGGCCTCCATTAGGCCAGTTAGACAGTAGCATCATATGGTTTTAACTCCAGACTAGCTTGTATACATAGTTACAGGTCAGTTTTTGAATGACAGCATTTTAAACAAGACAACTTTAGAGTTTTCATGAAAATGGAGGATTTGCAAAAACGAGCAGTGATTAAATACTTCCATTTGAAAGGCTTAACGTCTAAAGAAATCAAGGAGGAAATGGACAGTACATTGAAAGACTCTGCCCCTTCATATTCAATGATTAAAAGGTGGGTTGCAGAGTTTAAAATGGGACGTACGAGCACTAGTGATGAGCCTCACTCTGGACACCCTGTAGAAGTGACAACTCCAGAGATCATTGAAAAAATTTGTCGTCTAGTACTGCAAGACCGCAGATTAAAGTTGTTTGAGATGGCAGAGGCTGTAAACATATCAAAAGAATGTGCAGGTAATATTTTAAGTAATGTTTTGGGCTTTCACAAGGTTTGTGCAAGATGGGTTCAAAAGTTACAAAGAAAAACTCGTTGTTAAGAATGTGGAGCTCTACCGTAAAAATTCCAGTGACGGCTTATTAACATGGATGAAACTTGGATACATCACTACACTCCAGAAAGTAAATTACACTCAAACAGTGGATTGCGCCAGGTGAACCAACTCCGAAGTCAATTTTGTCAGCTAACAAGGAAGGTTATGGTGAGTGTTTTCTGGGATGCACTGGGAATTATTTTTATTACTTGGAAAAGGGTAAAAGTATCACGTGTCTACTATGCAAGCTTACTGCAATGTTTGAGTGATGAGGCGAAAAGAAAAATACCTCATTTGGCAAAAATCACAATACTACAGCCCATTGTTCAGTCATTGCAATGGGAAAAATGTGCGAATTAAAGTTTGAATTGCTTGAACATCCACCCTATTTGCCTGATCTAGCACCCAGTGACTACCACCTGTTCCCAAACCTCAAAAAACTTCTTGGAGGACAAAGATTTCACAGCAACAAGGTTATTGATGCGGTAAACAGCTATTTTGAGGACCTTGATAAATCGCACCACAGAGATGGTTTAATTAAATTAGAACACTGACATGACAAATGTTTTAGCCTTTCTGGAGATTATGTTGAGAAATAAAGCAAAAAAAAATTTTTCTTTAATTGCGGTTTTCATTGAGAAGACCAGGTTTTATCAGCTGACCCTCGTATATTGTTTCACCCCTTTATATCCTAGAAGAGGGTGACCGTGAAACTTGAATTCTTCTTGGCTGGAGAAGACTGCCTTTTGCCTTCTGGTTCATAGTGATGCACCCAGGTTTCATCTCCTGTGATGATAAATGTCACAAAGCCATCTCTATTGCACCAGAAACGATATGGATTACACATCATCTTGTGTTAATTAGCATCCTAGGCAACCACTGCGCACATAATAAATGGTACCTGAGAAGCCTGTAACAAGCAGGTCTGACACTGAATTTGCTGCCTAAACCTTCAGCAGAAATATGCTGGTTCTCACAAATCATACGGCATCCTAAATTCTCATCAATAATGGCTGTGCTGGGACCAACTCATCTGTGACTGATGTACATCCACTTTTAAAGAAACCTACTCACTTGTAAATTCTTCTCTCGCTAGTGCAGCTATCTCCATATTGTTGCAATATCCTTTGACGGATTTGCGAGGTTTTATGCTCTCAACAACAAAAATCTTATTACTGCTCACTGTTCTACTACAGCCTACACAGCTTGACATGGCCATTTTCTTTCAACTGTCCTTCCTATTCAATATGTCACTCCATAAATCAGAATTTTCTCAAAGCATGCATCTTTACTTCCTGGGAGTTTGAAATACTAGAGTGTTGGCTGCATTTAATACTTGTTACTTTTTTGACTACCCTCCTAGTTGATAAAAAGTATCAACTATATAAAGCCTAAGTTTGCAATTCTACAATGTTTATCATTTGTTTCGACAGCCATCATTAATGAACACACTCAAAAATTTGTAAACATGGATAAAACTGGTCATCGTCGCTTCATGTAATCCTTTCATCTGAAAGGTCTTAGGGCCAGTTATAAAGTTAAAGCGTAAGCCTAAACTTAAGTAAGGTACAGACTACTTATACCAGGCTTGTACTGTGATTTAACCTTTGTGAGGGCATAAGCATGTAATAATGCCCTCACAAGAGAGCCACCGGGTTTGGCTTAACTGAATTGAACAACTCCAGGGCAGTTAGTTGGCATGCTTGCACATGTACAAGTGAATTTCTATCTTTGTTAATGGCGATAGTGCTTATAAAATAAGCTTTCTAGGTTAACCAGCAGCATACAGTTAAAATTACCAAAAAAATCAAGTCAAAAATTAATGTGAACTGACTTCTACGAAGCAAGCATTTGCCTACAAATTTTGAAGCGCATACACATGTAATAAAGTGCATGCAATGGTACAAATTACTGTGGAGTAAGAAAAAACAAATATGGGCAGAAAATTGTGATGCGAGTAGTGGATTAGAATGGAGTAAAACAGTTCTGACAGCTCTGTATGCTGTAAATTTTGGGATGCCAGAAAAATGTTCAGCTAGCAATGGCATGCTTTCTTTTGCATATTATAATTTTAACATTTAGAGAAGCACTGCTTCTGATGAAACGCTTTGTTACTGAATTATAAAACAACATGTCATAGATGTGACTCAATGAATACAATATTGATATGAAGTTATACAATGTAAGTTTTGATTACCAGTCAATTTTATGTTTGAGTAAACTTTTATCAGGTCGCCCATTGTGGTGTAGTGGTTACCCATGCTAGCCCCTAAAACCCAAGATTGCAGGTTCAAACCTGGCAGAGGATGATGATGATGGTCTGTTTTTGGATGTAAAAATCCTTAGCATGGCTTCCTTTGGAAGAAAGAAAGCCAGTGCTTCTGTATAATGTTTATTTGCATGTAAAAGAACCCTATACCTTGAAAGAAGAAAGTTCATGGGCAAAATTTTCTGCCATTTTGCATCTGGAAGTTGTGATTTTGTCCTATAGTGCCATCTATAGGTAACGAGCTTATACCATGTCACCATGGCGCATAGTGGCAAACTCATGAACTAGAAATTCAAATCTGATGATGGAAACATCATGATGATGTCCTTTGTTCCAATTAGTTGGCCTCCGTGATGTAATGGTTACCATGCTAACTTCATATACCTAAGGCCGTGGGTTCAAACCTGACGGAGGATGATGGATTTTTTTTGGGTGTAAAAATCCTTAGTATGGCTTCTTTCGGAAGGAAGTAAAACCGTTGGTCTCGTGTCGTAGATTTATGGCACATAAAAGAACCTCAAGCTTGATAGAGAGGCCTCTGAGCAAAATTATGTGATCTTTTATGCCCAATTTAGAATGGGACGCTGAGAACCACAGTAGTTAAAGAGCATCCATAAATAACATGTCATTTCCATTTTGTTCCATTTAGGAGGTACAAGAAATACTACTATATAGTTTTATCTGTATCATAAATAATTTCTGGTACTATCTTTACTGACTCTTTACTGAATAAATATTTTTGTAGAATTTTCTGTCATTCCATGCCCAAGTTGTTTGCCGTATTAAACATTGTACATAGTCTATGTCGTGCATATGGTTTAAAATTTTTAAAAGTATTTATTTATTCATCACTAATATTGTCTCCAGATAACATAATTCTTTAGATCAATACATTAAACTGCAGTTTAGTATGGATTAAGTGAAGCCACGGCTAATGGGTTTATTGCTTGAACTATGTACTGTAAAACTACACTGTAGTTTAAACTTGCACATAAACTCAATTCGACGCTCAAGTTTAAAATGTGAAAACGAGCCTTATAGCGACTTTCAAATGGGATGAGGATTGTCCTTGAGCGCCACCTGGTCAGCAGCCACTGGAGTGCTGCTGTGTTGACATATTACATTCCCGTTTAACTGGGGAGTAATGCGCTAAGTGATTCTGTCTCTCATAAATACTACTTGTACAAAGACAAAATATTCAAATTTTGCAAAAAATAATTCACGAGGAAGATAGAGATGTTTGTAGCAGAACCGTAAAAACCACAGATTTTTAGCTCAAATAGTTTTCATAGTACACATGAATAAACATACCCATGTATTATATCAGGTCGTGTCCTTAGCGCGGTGGTAGCGCAGCTGCCTACCAATCGGGAGACCTGGGTTCGATCCCCAGTACCGGCGTGGGGATTTTTCCCCCGCTGGGAGACCTGGACTGGGGTGCACTCAGCCTCGTGAGGTCCCTGGGGGGCCAATTGAGGAGCTACTTGATGGAGAAGTAGCGGCTCCAGGTCGTGAGGACCGCATTAACCGGCCAGGGGGGGCTCGAGGCGCTGACCACGTCTCACCCTCCAATACTGCACCCCATCCATGACATCTGTAGTGGACCGAGATGGGGGACGCAGCGGCCGGGCGGTAGGCCAAGGTTTCCCATGAGCTGTCATGCCATGGAGTTATGTTATGTATTATATCATAATACATAAGCACTGTGATGACCATTATTATTTGTATGTATACATATGTACATACATGTGTAATTACATAGAAATGGAATGTTAACATTGACATGATAGTACTAAAAGAATTATTACTTTATTATGCTTAGCAAGCTGAGGTATTCTGCTCTGATCCTTCTTTACAACAGTAACATATTGAGTAGCAGAGTATAAATGAGGCCATATGACCTGCAAAGACGAACTTGCAGCTTTAAACCAAATTGAAGTGTCCACACTATAAATTGTGAATAAAATCCAAAAAATGGTATTGGACGACAGCCAACTGAAAGTGCGCAATCTAACAGACATCATAGGCATTTCAAAAAGTGCTGTCTGCGCATGACCAAAATTAGGACATGTGAAAGCTGTGCTCATGATAGGTGCTGCATTTACTAACAATGGAACAAAAATATGGTCATGAGAAAGTTTCATTTCAGTGTTTGGTGATATTTCACTACTATAAATCCAACTTGAAGAAGTTGAAGTTTGTAACAAAAACATGATTTTTTCATCTGGACAAAGCACCGGTTCTCACATCCATATTGCCATAGCCAAAATTGAGTTAAATTGCTTTCTCATGCACTTATTCATCAGATTTCGGCCTCTGATTGTTTTCTGTGGTAAAACATCTGCTAACAATGAAGAGGTGGAGTCATCAGCTGATGGGTATTTTGTACAGCTTGATGGTTTTCACTATAGACAGGGTATTAATGCTATATGAACATTGTTGGGAAAAAGTGTATCAAGCTGAAAGGAGACACTAGAGAAATAAAAAGGGTTTTTCTAAAAATTTTTGTTTTTTTGTTAGATTGGTTACTTCTGGGACAGTCCTTGTCAGATTAAATAAATGAAATGAAATGTTAGTTGACAATACACAGAACTGAATTCTTATTTGTATATATAGAATATGACTTAAAATTGTTATATGTTATATTAAAAAAATGCTTACTCTAGGCACCACTGTTTATTTTCACCTCTCTTCTACAAACTATTCTTACATAAGCTAATTTTTCTATATACTTCAACCTAAAATCTGAGATAAATTTTTCCAGAAATGGTTTCATTACAAGTTCCATTATGGGTATGAATGGAACACAGGAAGTTGAATACTTAACCTATATGCTGGTGTTAAAATTCTACACTCTTTCCACAACATTGCAAGAAATAACTGCTAGAAACCACTTCAAAAAATTGCACTGTATTGACCTTCAAACTAATAACGGTGAACATCTTGAAATGGCTGATGTGTGCCCGACATTTATAGAATTGAAGGAATAAGTGCTTACTTTGCAGCAAGTTCTGCACTCAAAAAATTCAACTTTTAGAGTCATTATATAACCCATGCAAGTGAGTACAATGGTTACCATGGAGAGGAACGGCTCTTTCAAATCGAGTTTGATACAAATTACTGAGATGCCTGTTCATATTCATTGCTAAAAATGCTAGTTTTTGTTACAAATTAATTCTCATACTGTAAAGAGTTACAATGTGATTACAGTTGTTTTGACCCAAACACAGGATTTGCTGAATGAGGGATGGCAGGCAAACAAAAAAGAAAAAGCTGTTAATAGTTTTACTTTAAGAATATCAAATCAGAAATGAATCATTAAATCAAAGTGGCATAGATAATATTCTTCGGTTATCTCTAGGAGCACACTTGCTTTTCTTCATTAGATCAGTACTATGAACACATTACTGATGTGGTGCAACTAAATCAAAGTGGCATAGATAATATTCTTCGGTTATCTCTAGGAGCACACTTGCTTTTCTTCATTAGATCAGTACTATGAACACATTACTGATGTGGTGCAACTAAATCAAAGTGGCATAGATAATATTCTTCGGTTATCTCTAGGAGCACACTTGCTTTTCTTCATTAGATCAGTACTATGAACACATTATGAATCTACTGCAACAATATACCAAGAAAGGATACTTTTGGTTTCCTCTCCAAGACAAAATGTTAAATTCCGGAAACCCTAGACCTAATACATGCTGCATTTTGATACTAGTTTTTCCTTCTCTACTGCATACCTAGAAAGTAGACATAGAATTGCATTCCATCAAAGTATCTGATAAAGTTTTCACTGTAAATACATGTTTTGAGGCTGCCTGAATAAATAAAAAAAATGTTTAGAAAATGGTGTGTGTAGTGAATAGCATAATTAGAAAATAAAAGGTAAGATAAATACTAAACTTCAGTACCTTCCAAACATGCTATACAAGGATTCTCAAACCCCTAAGTATCGTTTACATGGAAGATTTTTACAAAATTCCAATTTTCTCAAAAATGAATCTTAATAATTCTGATTAAAATATATATTAAATATAGTTATATGGTATATATATATTGAATTTGTGATAAGAAAAGTGACACAATTTATTCCAAATAACCTTCTCAATGCCATGTGCCATTTCCGAGATAAGCGTTATTAATGGTTCAAATCATTCAACCCTTTTGTAATTCTTTAAGTTTTTTCGGTATTTGTTTTCTCACAATTGCATGGAAACAGTATAGACTTAAGGCCAACATTGGCATTCAGTTCTCAAAATATCCCTATTCCCTTTGTACCTATAACAAAATGTTTAAGCAGCTATTTCTATAAAGGTTTATCTCAATTAAAATGAAGTATTATAAAAATAGCTTGTATACCCACTAACAAATGGTTGAGAGTAGAGAAAGTAATGCAAATGTAACATACAGACAGCATGTGTATTTCCATTGCTAACAAAGGAGATTAACTTCAGTATGAAGACTTAAATCCTCAAGTTCACAAGTATAGTATACCACAAACAATCATTTAGCTTCTTAACATGGGCAGCAGGAATCATCCCTTTATTCCCTTCAACATCCTGCACTACAGTGTGACTAGTAGATTTTACTATCTAACAACCTAACCAAAAATAACCATACGTATTTTGTGCTCTTCTGCACATTGTGTCAAAATATTTAATGAAATTTAAAAGACCAATTCTTAAACATATAACGCTTAGTAAAATGGCAGATTACAGATTGATGTCAGATTTCACTCAACAACTTAATAAAGGTTGTTTCCACAATTCAAGAAATAGAATACAAGGTCTGTAACCGACATAATTATGTAACAAGTATGAGCACTGACTTAATTGGGCAGTTACATAATGCAGTTATTAAAAACCTGTTGTTTATCTTCAGAGAAATATCTATTTAACCACTGATTTTAAAAATACTGATATTACAATGATGAGCACATAAAAAGCTGGTTATCATCTTATATACATTCATTATATAAAGGTATTGGATGATCATTTGATATGCTTATTGGAATGATCGTCTGAACAACTAGTTCCATTGCTTTTAAGAACAATATGCCAGATCATTAGAACTTCCATTAAAACACAAAAACATGAAACAAAGTTTGACAGTTTAGGCATCTATTTTTTATTTACTATCATCACCTGAGATTCTGTAAAAAACAATGTCAAAAAACACTGTAGAAAAGATACAATGTATATCTTTCTGGTATGTTATGAAATTTAAGCGGTCATAAAAAGCAAGACATTAGCATTTCTCAAAGCCTACAGTGTTCTGGTAATTCTGCCTTTGCTCATAATATGAAGGAACTCTGTATTTATTTCAGCCTAATGAAATCCAAATATTTTTAATATTCTGAAAGGTAAAACTGTATAATACAGCCTGAAGTATTTTGTACTGCAAAATGCAACTTGTAAAACCATTGTGATAATTATAAATGATGGGTTTCACTGTATGATAAGGACGAAACTAATTAACTAGTTGCAGGTTCAGAAACACACCTTTTTTAGAAGTACATTATTGCACAGGCTAAACCTTACAGGTATACACAATTCTACTTCTGCACTGAATGTATGAATATCCTGTGTTTTTAGTACCTGTGGTCTATTTCACAACAATTTAGCATTCGGGAACCATCACACCTTCTTCATCCCAAAATTCTCCTTCCTCTACATCCTCATTATCACTGTCTTCTGCTGAGGAATTGTTGGCAGAATCACTGGGTTCACTGCTACTACTGCTGCTGTATGATGATTGTTCCATGTCATCAGGTTCGTAATAAACTTCAGCTCCAGGGAAGATGTAACGGTTAGGAGTTAGATGATAATATGAACCCTCTGCAATCAAAATTAAAATGCAACTTTTAATAGTCAATATTAAAGATAAGAAGAAACACTTTAAAACAGAACAAGAAATTCTATGTAGGAAATGCCATATTTGGTTGTATTATCCAAAATGTAATTTTATATTTTTAAACACAGGTTAGCTGACTGCTCATTGTTGCTTGGGTAGTTTTTTAAACAATGTAATTTTATTTACTCCCCCCCCCCCTTTCTTTCTGAAATTGTTGTACATTGTACCATTTTTAGTCTTTGCTATTTTTATGCTGCAAATCCTCCCTTTTACCCTTTAAAATTGTAATTTCATACTAGTTATTTCTAATATCGGATGAAAACTCCCTGACATTCATGCAAAAGGATGTGAAAGTCAGTAGAATGCATGACTTCCTTAATCAAGCCTCCAGACTTCCAAATTCTGATATTGTTGTACAGCCTATAAGTACCTTTTGGCTGCAGAGCAATTATCCATCAGCATGATCAAGTAATTTGTTAAAATTAGAAGGCAGAATTTTAAATTTCTGTATCATATCTTTGGTCCCATTTAGCTGCTTTATATTATTTAAAACTAAATAAAATGAATTTAAAAACTAAAAAAGGAGAAGCAGTGTTTAAATTTGTGAGTCATGCATTAGAGGGAACTTTTCTAAATTAAATTGGCAAATAAATCCATGCTTTAATTGGAGTTATTATACTTTACAATATTCCTATTTTTATTTTCTTAAAACATTTATATTTCTACAAATCCTATTTTGCCAATTGAAAGATCAAGGTCAGGCCATTAATCCGTTAACTGGAGACGGAAACTTGCTCAGTCAATGCCTTGATATATGCTTCTCCACAAGGTCTGCTGACCCCCAATGGATGGTATAAATAAAAGCAGGTGTTAGCTCAACTCTCACCAATTCCAAGCAAATGCTTGCTTTCAGATAAATAAAAATGTCATCCTCAACCTCCTCGCGAGCTAAACATGGCTGACCATGATTGCTGAACTATTGCTCCCAAAATGGTATAATAAAAACAGGAAGGCTTTCATTGCTAATTCTTGAAGGAGTGCAGGGTCAATGGATGTGTGTGATGTATTAGATACCCTTGCAATTAACCTCAGTTTACAATTTCCTACTGCATTAATTCTATTGATGTAAGCCTTGCTGAGACAGCAGTGTTTCATGCAACGTCATACCAGACATGGAAAAAGTTGAGCTAGATGCATGGCGCATGCCAGTCTCAAACTAATATGCATGTGCTGTGGATGTAACAAGGCAGAGTACAACCTGCTTGATAAGGCTAAGGTGTTTTAAATTGAATTTCCTCATTACTTTGCTTAACAGTGCAAGTTCATTTAGTGCTTTTAACATTGTGCAGCATTTTGGATAATAATTGTGAGTGAACATGTAAAGAAAAATATACAATGTGATTGAAAGGAGAGTGTGTACATGGCTTATGCGACACCTGAGGGAAGCGCTTGTTGTAGACAGAACATTCCACTTTGCATAACCCACTTGTGCAATCTACAAATTGAAGGCAAGATAAGTTTTAGTTTTACTGTAAAAGAAAATATAATTAATGGTAAAGCATAGTGTATAAAAGTCAACTGTGGTTCTGTAGATGTAGGACACTAGATATATTGTTTTGTTGGTCACATTTTTGTTTTCTAAGAAAAATGCAGTTTGGACGACATGTGGTAATGTTGAGTTACAAAAATATATACTAAATAAACAAATTTCTGTAATTACATTCTTTGTGATAAAGAGCTAAATATTTTGGTAAAGGCTGCAGAATTTAATTCTGTATATAAACTGTCCAAGTAACCATTGAACAGCCTAATGTGTGGGTAAGGTAGGAAAAAAACTTGCCTACACTGGCACATTTAATTCGAGGGCTAGCATTTTGTGGCCACATTGAAAGTGCTGAATCTCTAAATGAGGAAATTTCATTAAATAGCGAAATATGATGTGTCCCTCGATGGCGACCTGGAAAGCCCTACATCAGTTCATGCTACCTCACTTGTGCTACAAAATAACTTATTTCCACATCAGCACAGTCATGATCGACAACATTACAGAAGAGGTTCCTGAAATATATTTTGTTTCTCTGATATTAGAGCACAATTGCAACTGTTCAAAGCTACCTCCTGCAATGTGAGAACCTAAAAAACTATTTAACGATTCACTGATTTAACAAATGTTATGCAAATACAGGTACAGAAGTTAATTTACTTTTGCAACATTATTTGAATACTTTAGATTATTTAAATTAAAGGATTCATTCTTTCTTTCACTTGCACTCTTTCTCCTTTATTTTTTAAACATTAGACTTAGTGAATACCCTAGTTCATATATCATGCTATCCCACTACTCCATAGATACCTCAGCTTGTTCAATTACATATTTTTGTATCCTGGCAGGGTTCATGATGGAACCACTCCTGAATGGAAAATTAGCATCTGATATCTTGCATTCATATGTCTTTCTCTATTCAATCTTCTAAAATTATTACAAAAGCCAATTATATTTACTAATTCTTAATTGAGATTAACTTTCACTATGCATACTCATTTCATTGCAGGTACAGGAAGAATTCAGTAAACTAAATGGATTAGTCAAAGCTTTTAAAAGTGCCACTAATTGATTGATGGCTTTGAAATTCTCTTCTTTTTGGATAATTGTGAAAGAAATAACATTGAATCTGATGTGCTATATTCATGTGACCTTTTCTTCTCACTTTTCTATAGACTATTCTTATGAAAGCTTATTAGTCTAGTTACTTCTTGTAAATCCAGATAAACGGTTTATATTACACTTCAATGCTTGATACAGTACATAGGAGTAGTAAGATTTTTAACTGCTTGAGCAACGGCCATTTAAATGCTGCACGGCCAGTAATAGACACCAATACACAATTCAAGGCATTTAAATTGTTAAATGTATATAAATATGCTTCATACATAAGCATTCGTATCTTTGGTATTTATTAAGATATTTTAATGAAACAAAACTGGCTTAAAGCTCATTAAAGACACTATACATCTATCGTAGAAACAAAAGAGAGACTGTATTAACAAAAGTTTAAATATCACTAATTTTTTCTGTGTAGTAAAAGTCATTCTGTACGTCGAATGCACCTAATTTGTGAGTCAGGCTGTGCTATGTGCATACAAATGTATATACGTAGCTAAGCACAATGTTCTCGGCTTCAAGGTTTTATCATTCTGCTTATTGCTACGACACAGTTATGCGTGTGTTTGTGAGGAACACCCAAGCTACAAAGAAATCAGACCTGTCAGCGTTTCTACTTGCCCCTTAGAATAAATACACAGCGGAGATTTATGGTAGAGCTGTGTAGCTAAGGGGTTCACAGTTTTTTGTTTTAGCTTTCAGAAAAGCACATTTGAAAATGTTATATCTCAGTTCTAACCATGGCTTTGACTAGCAATATAGCTGACAAATTAGCTCGTGTAGGCAGCGTACAGCCTTCAGAAATGACTTCAGATAATGTAAATCACTTTTTGCTATATGACAGTGACTTTGATATTGATGGCGAGTTTTCAGATTTTGAGGGGGGCATCGAGGATATAGGTAGCAGTGAGGAAGAAAGTGACTCTCTTCCTTCAGATGTTCATGAAGAACAAAAATGACTCCAAAACAACTAGACATATCTTTATGAGCACAGTCTCTGGTGTACAACCTCGAGCTCAGCTGACTTCAGACAGCCAACCAAGTGACATTTTCACAACATTTTTTACTGCTGACTCAGTGTCTCTCACTGTTGCAGAAACAAATGCATATGCGAGTAAGGTGAAGGAAGACCTGAATTCTAAAGGCAATTTAGGGCCTAAGAGTAGAATTCAGAAGTGGACAAAAGTAACACTGAATGTGATTTACAGGCTAATAGGTCTAATTACGCTCATAGATGTTATTCATAAACCAACTTTAGACATGTACTGGTCTACAGATGACATGCTAGCTGCTCCATTTTTTGGGAAATGCATGTCAAATAACAGGTTTACTTCCATTTTGCAGTTCCTTCATTTCATCGGCACAGAAAATGTAAAACGACACAAAATTAGGTCAGTTTTGGAATATATTATGCCAAAATTCAAAGAAAATTACGTGCCTGGTGATAAGGTCACTTTAGATGAAAGCTTGATGCTTTGGAAGGGCTGTTTAGGTTGGAAGCAATACATCAAAACAAAGAGGGCCAGATTTGACATAAAGAGTTTTGATGAAAGCTTCATGCTTTGGAAGGGCCGCTTAGGTTGGAAGTAATACATCAAAACAAAGAGGGCCAGATTTGGAATAAAGAGTTTTGATCTTTGTGAAAGTAAAACGGGATATCTTTACAATAGCTGCATTTACACTGGTCAAAGAACTGATAATACTGGAGATAAAGATTTGGGGTTATCTGACTCCATAGTAATGCACCTGATGGAACCTATACTTCACCAGGGTAGGACTGTATATTTAGATACAGCTCTCCTAAATTATACATGGCCTTATACAAAAGGAACACAAATGCAATTGGAACAGTATGTTCAAATTGTATTGGTTTGCCGAAGAATGTAAATACTTAGACTCTAAGGAGAGGAGAAATGCAGGTGTGTCAGCTCCCACCCTTGACCTACATTACTTGACAAGATAGGAGGGTGGTTATGGCATTGTCCAATTGCAGCCCTAAGATTTTGATGATTGACACTGGAAAAATAGATGCCCACACCAAAATGTCAATTTTTAAGCCTGATGTTATCCAGGAATACAATATGCATATGGGTGGTGTGGATCTAGTAGATCAGGTATTGCAAGCATATCCTTCTTTACGAAAAACAGTTAAATTATATAAAAATTTATTTTTGCACCAGTTGGATATAACCATATACAATTGTGTAGTAATTTGGAGAACTCTAAACCCATGCAAGATGATGACCTACCTGGACTTCCACACATCAATAGCTTGTAGCCTAATTGAGCACTATAACATTCAGAGGCCTCTTCATACAGGGGGTAAGAAATCTACAACCCCTACACCCCTCAGACTTGAAGGAAAACACTTTCCTAAAAGGATACCACCGACAGCAAAAAAGTCGCGTCCATTTTGAAGGTGTTTGTTGTGCCGCAAAAAAAAAGGAGTTCATAAAGAGATAACATGATATGCCGTGAATGTGGAGATGTGCCCTTATGTGTCTATCCATGTTTTGAGATGTACCATTCAAAAAGGAAACCTTTAAAGGTAAGACTTTATTTATTCTAGAATTTATTTAAATTTATTATAATAGACAAAAATTAAAATAATTGGGGTTAAATAAGCACTAAATGCATACATGCACAGGACATCATATGACATCCATGTTGGTTCCCCTGCATACTAAAATTGACATCATATGACGTCCACATCCGCAAAAAGGTTAAAGAGCTTGTTGCCGGCTTTAAAATTCCATGTTCTTTGCAAAGAGCAAAAAACAAATAACTTTCCATTTAAAACAATGAGTATATAAAAAAAAATTAAAAACTGAAGTGTTCCATTTATATGACTTTCTCTACCAATTCTGTGGAAAAATATTTATATAAAAGCACATTCTTCTATCTACTTCATGCTAATCAAATTAACATTAGCACAAATGGTCTTACTACTTAGTTCCTTAGAAGTAGAAGGAAAATAATTGAATACACTAGGCTAAAGTGCTAGCCAAATCTTTTAAAAAGCTGACTGTTATGTGATTGAAATATAGTTAGTTCTCTTTGCAGGGCCACGAGTAAAACAAAAGAAAAAGTAATGACAAAATTTCCATTTGAGAAAAGTAAATGTTTTAAGATTGAAACCAATAATAAGGATTATCTTGGAAATGGTTAGCTTCACAAAAAAGTACCTGTATGTCTTAAGATCTACGGTTTTTGTCTATCTTTTATGGTTTACAAGTCATGCAAAAGTTATCCAGATTGAAGTGTGTTTCAGAAGTTATTGCCAGAAAATTCAATATACCTAGTCTTCATATTGGTTATAAAATGAGTCGAATTTACACTTGAATTGCTTCACTAAGCAAGGTAATTTATTACTTAGTGAAGCAATTCAATGTGTAATTATGCTTCACTGTGTACCACTTCAAGTATTTAGATTCTTTTGATCATGCCTAGTCTTACCATAAATACTGTTACAAACTTTTGGCACAAGGTTTTGAAGGCCATGGCCAACTCTTATGGGCATAAGTAGGTACCGAAGAGAAAGTGTGTTTCCGTATATACTAGCAATGAAGTGGGACGATTATGAGAATCGTGTACAGTGTTGTCATTGTCCTTAAGAAGCTGAAAACAAGCAGAATGTTTGTGTATATCAGACCATTAACCGATTCCTAGAAACTGGGACGGTTGAGGAGCGCCAATGTCCACTCGGCATTAGGGACAAGCAGATGGTGTAATCAGAGGCGGCTCCTAGCTCCCAGTAGTCAAAATTGTTAAACAATTTCCAAATAAAGGTGGCTAGGGGAGTGGAACTTTCTTCAAAATCATTGTTGCATTTCCAATTATTTGCTCAACAATCTTCACCTAAAGTATTTTGTTTTATTTTAGGCAAATTCACTCAAAGCTTGCTAGGGTCAATGATTTAAGCTAATTTTACTAAAAGAGTTTAATGCCCAAAGAAGATGCTTATTTTTTGTTCTTGGAAGGGTAGCTTTAGGAATTTTTTTCTTGCTACTTAATCCAGATTAGAAAAATCATAAAGGTTACTATTGCAGTTAGCCTTTTTTGAGGTTCCCACCTTTTAAGACATGCTTTTCAGTAGCTTCATTAAAATAATTGAATTAGTTATCAATTGCCTGACTTCAGCAATTTACAGATGTCAATGCGCTTGCAAATATTACAAATATTTAGCAATTATGTGCCTGTTTTCTGATAGTAGTCCATGTATTTGTGTTATTTGCATAGTGTGTTATCTGAAATGGGTTTTAATGGTTGAAAGTCCTAATAAATTGTTTTATAATTACAGTAAAATCTGTTAATTTAATATTATGATTGTATAAAGCAAGTTAGTTAATGTTTCATATGTCCAACATATGCTTATTTATGTATGCTTATTATATGTATTATATATGTGGTATTCATCTATTTATATTTTTATATTTGTGCTTCAATTGCCAAATTTAAGGGTAGCTCTCTTGCACATTAATGTAGACAGAATATAAAATTCTTATTCCTACACTTTTTCTAAGAAAATACTTCAATATTTGTAATACAACATTTTTAATTAATATTTTTTACTGTTGAACAATCACTAATGCCCTATTTGAAATTGATTAAATATTTATTTCAGAAGTTACAAATTAAAGCACATAAAATTTTAAAAGTAACATTACCATTTGTACAACTTTTCTATTTGTATTTTAGAATAATAGTTTAATAACAAAGGCACAATTCATAATCTATTTTGTTGGGTATCCCTTGGCTTTAATAACTGCCTCACACCTCTTCATAAAAGTAACCAAGTTCTTGAAACATTCTGGAATGATTTTATTCCTTTTTTCTGCCATTAAGCTCTTGTTTCGACTTGACTCTGGTTTTATGGACTTGTTTCTTCAAAATTCCACAAAATTATTGATGAGATTCAAGAAGAAAGTGTTTTGTAGCAGTTAGAAATATTCCACATCAACCAATTCATATTCAGTCCCACTTTCTATTTACTATAATTACCCTACTGAAATCTACAAATCAGGTGCTATGCCCATAATGCCATCAACAACTCATCAATTGCCAACACCACTGAATGATATAGACCCACAGCATAACATAATGGAACCACATCATGTTTAACTGTGGGAAGAGGTTTCCAGGATCATTTTCTGAATGTGATTTTCTCCAGACTTTACTAATCCCACCTGACAGGAAGAGGTTTATCTTATTCTCGTCTGACCATATCATACTGCACCAAGCATTCTGATTCAATTCATGTGGATATATTCTTTAGCAAATGCAACTAGTTTTCTCCTGTTTGCTGCACTTATATTAGGCTTCTTCCATGGTGTTTAGCCAAGATATTCATACTTCCATAAGACACAACAAACATCATCTTTCCACACATTTTCTACTGATGATCATGATTAAGGAACCTGAATTTTGAATTTTCTTGGATTCTGCTTGCAGCATTTAATCTGTTTTCTTTAGATTTTCTTGGTAAATTCTTTATAGAACCTTGTTCCTTAAATTTGTTGAATATTCACTGAATAGTAGAGTATGACTTAGATGCTGTTTGTCTAATTTTTCTGAGAGAAGTGGCAGGTTTAAGATCAGAACTAAACTCCCTTTGCTTGCTGATTTCAGACAGTATTAACACAACATAGACAAACAATCAAAGAAGCCTATAGAAATTTTTGATATGCGTACAAGTTGAAGCTATTTACGGCACAGTGGCATTCTTTATGAAGTGCACAAATAGAAAAGTTGTATAAATCTTGGGCTATTTCTTTAATACTATTTCATATAACAGTATAGGTTTTGAACTCCCCTTAGAAGCTGCAGGACCTTGCAGTTGGTGGGGGAGCTTCCATGTCCTGAGAGCCTGTGTAGGGCTCTACTGGAGGTGATATTGCCAGGAGGGCTACAGGGGAGGTACAAGATGATGCGACTTCCATCTCAAAATCCAACTCAGGGGAGAACCATTCACTGTAATGGGCTCTGGTCTACCCAATCCAAGGTGGAAAAGCATCATGCCAATGAATGAGTGGCCCTGGGGTAGATGAAAACAGTGTCATGAACAATCTCTATGGGCACCAGGTGACATGCTGGGGTATTTTGCCTTCCCAGCATAAGCAAGGCTCTGTACTTGGTGACCAAAATTTTCCCAGTACTCATGGGACCTTTATGGAAATCAACTAAAAAGGAGTGATAGGGATCCTCCAGTTTTTTTTTTTTTAGCTTAATATTCTTTAACCTGGTTGTCATATCGGACGATGAATGAAACTGGTGGGGGTCCATAGAGCTTAGCTAGAGTTCTGTCTTCTCAGATTCAGAGAAAACCCAGAAAAACCTTATGAGTAACTTACCCTAAGCAAGATTTGAACTTGTCAACTCTTGAATATGAGGCAGATACACTATCCCCACACTACTGAGGCTGGCTCCCCCCAATTGGGGGGAACCTATTAACAGAAATGGGCAAAACTGCATCATCTATGAACAGACTACATCTGGGAAGTTCATCTGGAGTAGGAAGAACAATAAAAAGGAATGAGAGAACGTAGGCTTTCACGGCCGGAGTTAGTGTAACTAAGAAATGTTTCCGGGCTGTTTTGCCGTGGTCTGCTGGTGTTAGGAGTACCAGACGTTTCGTCCACAACTACGGTGGACATCTTCAGTGGCGTGGTCGAAGTTTTCTAGGAGAAGGTTTCGCTGCGTCTTAGTTACAATAAAAAGGAAGGCGATCAGTAACCAGGATCTTGACTCATAGTGGTAAAAGATGAGTGTTAATTAACCTTTCTATAGTTTAGATTAATTTACAACAATACAAAGCAGTCTCTATCATTTCATGTAAAAAGGTGGCAGAGGAAAACATTGATATAGCACTCATATAAAAACCTTAACTGCACAAGAACACTTTTAAAAGGTACACTTTACCCCCAACAATGATAACCCAAGAACTTGTATCTATGCGAAGAATTAGGTAAATGCATTGCTACATGTACTGTACTAGGAATGTGAGCATTGTTGCAATAACCTTCATGGTGGCAGACAGAAGAGGGCCATAGTGCTCTCATCAGCATACCTACCTTATGGTGAAACTAATTAACCGTTAGAGGCTGTCAGAATCTTGGCAACTCACTGTAGCCAAATGGATAAGGATCTCATCATAGGGATGGATGCAATGCTCACCACATTTTATGGGGCAACCGTGACATCAATCTAAGAGGAGAGGAATTGATAGAATATTTGGTTAATACCAGACTAAATATTTTCGAATAAAGACATAGAATACACCTTTGTTAGCTCCCAAAGAAGTGGTAACACTAGGGTCTATTCTTTTTGAAGATCTGGTTTCTAAATGGCATACGTCTTCAGATGTTTCATAGATACATTTGCTTCAAGATTAGGTCTCAGGTATTAACCCTGTATAGAAACCCAATTGGGATGATGTAAAAAGGATTTTTCTGCATTAGTATCAGAAATATTGATGCTGGATGAGGATTGGCCAATGACCAGCTGCAGCAGTCCATTCTCCAATCCTACTACCCTAAGGTTGCCTGCTCACTCTTAGTGAACTTAGGGAGGAAGCAAGGAGACATTCAAACTTGCAAGAAGAACCAGCACCAAGGCTGGACTGTCAGGGAATAGAAGATATTTCCAGTAGCTCAAGAGTTATGAAACTCTTAGACAAAAGTGGTAATAAGATAATTAGCACCATTAAACTGTCTGATGGCAGTTTCACTCAAACAGCAGGGAACTCTATTTCATTTAGCTTACATACATTTTCAAGATTCAAAATAATCATTGATCGGGGAAATCAATCTGCATTGTCTTGACAGAGAGGACAAGAAACTGATCAAGGGATAATACCCATAACTAAAGTCAGATGGACTATCAAGTCATTTTAACCATTTTAAATCAGCAGAACCTGATTTAATCTTTACAGCACTGCTGCAACAGGGAATGGATTCCATTGAGTCTCTGCTTTACAGCACCTACAGAGGATGTGCATAGTCACTGGCAGAGGCAATCTCAAGTGATGTTTATACCCCAACCTGGACATCCTGGCTATGCTGAGGTGAAGGTATATTGTCCAATAAATCTCTCTTCTTTCTTACTTTCTCCTTTTTGCTTACAGGATTAGAGAGATTAGTTGATAAGAAACAATGCACTGTGAAATGTCCCACCACACAGAAATCAATTTACCAATCAGTCTGGGAAAGTTTTCAGAAACAGCACTTCATCATGTGGTGTCTGCTATAGAGAGATTACAATTGGTGCATTTCTTGGCATAGGTGCTTTTCGTAAGACTTCCTGTAAACTAATAAAGAAAGGTGGTTAAGAGCATGATGTACCACTGATTATTTGCAAATGGATACATTTCATGTTAAAGGAAGCTGGTCCTGAGTATCCGCAGGGAGGGGTCCTTTCACCCATGCTTTGGAAAATCACGGTGGATGGACTTCTCCATCAACTCAGTGATACGAGTTTTTTGTTATTGGATCCATGTTTACAAATTCGCTGAGAGCATTCACAGATGATGGCTGCCATACAAATGCTAAACAATTGATAAATATGTAAAGAAATAATTTAAAAATTAATAAATAAACTGTAACAATTATTGATATAATAAATATATAAATAATAAATATAGGTAATAGATTAATATTATATTTTAGTAAAAATGAAATCTAAAGATAAATAAATTTGGTAATTTGATTGTATATATTTGTTATTGTTGTTTAGAAGTAGTAATAGTAATTATTGGTGTTAATTATGAATGTATGTATGATGCGTGTTTGAAATTGCAGTCATTTGTTATATTTTAGAAATTTTATTAGTATTTTTATTTTTTTTTGTTTAAAATTATATCTATAATTTATATTTAATTATGCTAGTTTAAATGATGATGTTTGTAAAAGTGTCAAGTTTAATAAATATTACAAATCTGGCATATTAGCCCTGGTTTAAGTAATTAGGTACCAGGGTTATTATACAGATTTTTATTTTATTTTTGTACATACGTGCTTGAGAAAGTAAACGTAGTAGTTGCACACAGCTGCCAGAAACAGATGTTTTCATTTGGGTATTGTTAGAATTGCCATTAATATTAGAATGCATACATGTACAAGCCAGCCAAACATGGCTTAAAAGTTGTTATAGCTTGTGATGTAGCCACAAAATGCATGTTTAATGCAATCCTGAATGTTGGAAAAAAAAACTATAAATTAATTGCTTTGATTTGCCATAACAGAACTAACAAGTCTATCCACATGGCTTTGTGGTTATATAGCTGATGAACTGTAAAACCACTGTTCAAACTCACACTTCTTGCAACATGTTTTACCAATAAACTAAATTCTCCTGAACTTCGCCACATCATTAGAAACCTCAATGTTCTGTTTTGATCATGAGTCAACTCTTTTCATACAAATCAAAAAAGCAAAAACTAGTGTTGTTAACAGCTCGTGAAAAAATGGATTTGGATCCCAGTTCTAAAAGGAGGTATTACCACACAATGACACAAAAAGTGCATTTGACACATTAGATCAAATAAATGTCCATCAGTACGTTTTTCAACAGAAAAAGCAAAAAGAGTAGATTCTATGGAATGCTAAACAATGCATATACATTTTTGCATCAATAAATTTTGAAAAAAATAAAAAGAAAGAAAAGAAAATTCACTGTCTATAAGAGCTCATTCAGGCCAAAATAAAAAATAACAATTAGGCTGGCCCCTTAGCTTAGTGGTATGAATAAAAATGAGATGTGTCTCAAAACTTGCAATTTTGGAGATAGTCTCACTTTCGTATGAATAAAACTCTATGACTCAGGATGGAGTTGACAATGATTGCGACCAGCGTTTCACTTGCTTATGTAATAAGACATATCTCAAGTTTTGGAATGAATAAAAACTTCATGAGATGCTGCTCGTTATTTCTTAAGTCACCTCAAAAGGTGTCTCAACACACGAGATGCACCTTCTTGCAACAAGTTATAGGCAGATTTGGAAGCAGTTTTGGCACTTTTTGAGTTCAGAAGGAAGGTTTATTAAACCAAGAGGGATTCTGAAGTATTAAATTATAGCAAACTTACAATTAAAACAAAATGTGCAGTGACTTGTACAACATTTTCTTCCTGAAAAAAAAAAACATAGGAACAAGATGTGGAGATTTACGCAAAAGAGCAAAAATTAGGAAAGTGCATTATATTTTCATTTAACTTCCGTAGTTATATCGGAGCTTTTCTTTAGAAACAACAATAAGTTTTTTTTCTTCAGTTTTGTACTATAAAACACACACACACACTCACAAGCATATCTAGAGGCTCTGAGGATAGAAGATGATTCCAGTTAAAAGAAAATTCCCTGTCCCAGCCAAAAATCGAACCTAGGACCTTTAGATGAGAAGCCAAAATGCTGACCATTTGACCGTAGATAGTAAACCCTGGGTTCAGTGTGGCATTGCAGAAGCTAAAGAGGCCTCTCAGAATTCAGTATCTAAAACTTTTTGGAAAGTTGGTCTGCTGTAATTCCACTTTGATTGGATCACTTTTCTGGCAAATGCTGCTACATTTCAAATAACTAATACAATTACACCCATATCATAATCAAGAAACTGAAATTTCATGTAGATGATATCAGTACCAGGAAAGGCATTGTTTACATTTCTCTAGCAGATATGTACATAATAGCTAGAAAAGGTAAGGTATTCTACCAAAACATTCCATGTCGATATTTCACTGGAAATATGTTTTGAGGTCCCCTGAGTCCAAAAAAGATAAGGAATTTGTAAAAAAAGGTCTGTGTGTGTGTGTGTGAGGGGGGGGCAGCATAACTCAAATACCAAACTTGGTATTTATGTTTAATATCTCCCAATGACGAGATACCCCCCACCTAAACTACTCATCATGGAAAAATGTTTGAAAATTTTGTTTTTCTCAAAATTGGATCTAACAATTTTGACTAAAATATTGTATAAATAAACTGTATATCTTATATTTTCTGGGAAAATTCTCTGAAGAACTTTTTATTCTAAATGAATTTTGCATAACTGATACGCTTTAAGAGATAAACAAAAACACTACACAAAAAATCTAGATATCGTTAAAACACATAATTTATGTAATATACATTCTTCTAGAGTTGACTGTTTTCGAGATATTCCTTGTTATTGTTTTGGATTTTAACCTACATTAACTCTTTCAAACAGAAAGCCTCCATTCATTTTGTCTCTCTAGTTTTACTGCTGCCCATGCAAAGCAAACCTCTATTGTTTCACATAGCAACTAGCTTTTAGAAGATTTGACTATCGCTTTAACCTAATAGTTATATTCCCTTACTTCCCTTCTACTCACAGAAAAGCAAATAATAAGACCAATTCTCTAATGTTTATCTCGATTAGCAAGATTTAGATAAAAGAATAATGTTTGTGAATAAGAATAGTATGTGGGACAGCCGGAGAAAGGTATGTGAGTGGAACATATCAGATCTTTACTTTCTCTATACAAACTATGCACATAAGAGTATAGAGAAGGTATTGTATTATACCAAAAAATTTGATACACAGATTTCACCGGAAATACATGTTTTGAGACTACCTGAATCCAAAAAAAGCATTTTTAGAACAATGTCTGTGTGTGTGTGTGTAGCATAGCGCAAAAACGAAAGGACCATTAAAGCCCAAATTTGGTATTTAAGTTTGGTACCTTCCAAGGATGCGACACAAAGATTTTCAAGAAAATCCCCCCACCCCAAACTACTCATACCTTTTACATGGAAAAAATTTCAAAAATTTTGATTTTCTTAAAAATGGCTTTAACGATTTTGATTAAAATATTGTATATTAAAGATATTTACCTGACAAATATAATGTATATTTTGAATTTTCTGGGTATAGCCTCTGAAGACTACTTTATTCTGGATGAATTTTACGGAATTGTGCATAACTGCTAAAGCGTAAGAGATGGACAAAAACTTATGTACAGAAAATGTAGCTTGTGATAAAACACACAATTTATGTCATATACATTTTTTTCATGGAGTTGATCATTTTTAAGATATTCTTGGTTTTTCGTTTCTACTTTGAAAAACATACTTTTTTCATACAGGAATTTGTCAACTCCTGTTTATGCAAATAAATGAACTTCAGTTACATAGCAACCAGCTTTTGGCTATCATTTTAACCTATGGTACTCCCTCATTTTGCTTCTACTTACAAGGAAGCAAATAATAAGACTATTTCTGCTAATGTTTCTCGATTAGCATGAAGTAAATAGAAGCATAAGCTTTTTAACTAAAATTTGTTGCAGAGATGTAGAGAAAGTCATGTGAATGGAACACATCAGATTTTGTATTTTATTCTGCTTTTAACATTGCTTATTTTCCTAACCAATTATATTTCATTAAAATCCCTATCAACCACTTTTCCTAAATCTTGTTTAATTCCTTCCATTGCAAATTTCTAATTTTCTTAAAGTTACAGTTTTAATAAATAGTTTTTTGTAAAACATCCATGAAACGTAATTAAAATGTAATGTTTACTTCTTCATTTTGACAATATAAATCGTATAAATTGAAACAAACTCTGAAATAAGCTTCTCCATTCATGCAACAATCCATTGTTGATCTGTTTACATACAGATACAGATAGTATGAGACGCAGGTAGTGCATCTCACTTTGGAGGGGAAATTTTATTCATGTGAAATTAACAAAACATGTCTAGAGCCTAACTGTGTCTCACATTTTCTGCTGGTACAGTCTCATAAGAAGCATCTCATCATACCACCCAGTATACCTACCAGCTATGCAAGGGTTCCAGGGTTTGATTCCCAGCTTGAGGGTGGAAATTTTTTTCTAGTCAACATTATTCCCTATCCTCTCCAGAGTCTGGAAGTATAAATGTGTGTGAGCTAATATACAAAACGTAAAAAGTAATCCAATGAAACTGTATACAAGTTACAACTATTGCAGTTAAAGGCAATGTATATATGTATTTACAAAGAAACACCTAATACTTTGTAGGCCTGCTCAAGAGCACTTTGTGCACTACACCATGTCAGGCAGCCCTGTATTTAGGTAATGTTATAACTAAGGGGCCAATGATTTTCTTTTTTTTTGCTCCCACCCAATTCTAATTCAGGCAATTTTGAAAACATTTAGCAGCAAACTAGGTATATATATTATTCAAAGAGGTAATCTTTGAAAAAGAAAAGTATTGTACAGAATTAAGGTAACTAACCTGAGTTAAGTTGAAGGATTGGTTGCAGGGCATACAAAATTCAGGATGGAGATCCAAACATACACATTATTAACCAATAACCACAAAAAAGAAGAAGAAAAAAAAAGTTCAACAAATAATATCAGTAGTGCAATGGCTTTCTTCTTGCCTTCTTATCAGCAAATACATTTATCACATTCTTCAAGTCCAGTTTCAGTCAGCTACTTTTGTAATGCTAGTACAGACAGGTGATTCAAACGCTCCCAGTCTGAGAAGCACACAAGTAGTTCTTAACCCCTCCAAGAAGCAAGAAGGATTGTTCAGCTCAGCATTTCGTTGTGAAAAAATTTGAAGTGCAATTCTAATGATTGGATAAATATAAAAAGATATTTCTCTCTTAGCATTTTATTTAGGACAGGCAAAGAATTGTTCTCATATTCAGAACTCAAAAGGAAGCTTTCGAGATGGACACATACTGTTCCAAAAGCCTGTATATCCTCTAAGTAAATATGCTGCAGCTGTTTTGCAGTGCTATAGACTTCATCAGGGTCCATTTTTGTAAACTGTACAAGAATGAGAACTTTTCAGAAAATTCTTTGCACAAACCAAGATGCTTCTTGAGCTCTGTGGATAGTCTGTTCAATATAAAGGATTTATCTGAATACAAGATGACCCCCATTTTCAGAACTTATTTTTGGAATTTAGAATATCAAATATAAAAACAAGACATAACTTACTAATTAAATGAAATTTAAAGGTTTGTCACATTTTTTGAACAAACTGATGGACACATAAGCTGATTAAGTCCCTATTTTTTTTTTTAAACTTAATTTGAATTTGGCAAGAAGTTGATGTTTTGAGCAGTTGATGGAGAGGGGAGTATGGAAATGTACAGAGTATGATGGTACATGACTGCAGTGTAACTGTAATGAAGATGACGGATATGATTTTGTATTTAGGCAACCACTTAATATAAAACATTGTGAATGTTTTCACCTAATGTGAATTAACAGAAATTCACATTGTGAGCAGGGAAGACTGAGAAGGGAAAACAGAAATGTATAATGTATGTGCAGTGATGGAACGTGACAGTGGTGGTGGCAGCAGCATAGCTGTAACGACCATGATGGATATCACTTTCTGTTTAGAATTAGTGTAACACTATATACTTAATATAACACATCGCAAATTCTTTTAACCTAATTTGAACTTGAAATTCTCATTGCAAGCGGGAGAGAGATGGAGAATGGAAATGTACTCATATGTCTATGTTCAGTGGTGCCGGTGGCAGCTTATCTTTAGCAATAGTTATGGATATGATTTTCAATTATGGCAACTATCTTAATATATGTAAAACGTTTTACTAAATTTGTATTTGTGCGTAAATTTATGTTTTGAGCAGGAGCAACAGAGAGGAGAAAACGAAGATGTACAGAACATGAGCAAAGGTGAACATGACAGCCATTGCTGTCGATGGCAGTAGCGAAGCTGTAATGAAGATTATGGATTCTATTTTCTATTAAGATGACATATTTAATACACTGTAAAATGTTTTACCTAATTCGAGTTTGTGTGTAAATTCACATTGCAATAGGCACAGAGAGGCAAGAGGGGAAACCGGAAATGTGGCAGGAGGAAAACTTAGCTAACCTTTCTCTTTCTGCTTGATATTGCCTTTCAATACAACATTATATGAACAACCGATATGAAAAGAAGTCCTTTAATTTTATTTTAGTCTCTGAGAGTAATCTTTTTCCAATGAGAATGCTCATAGGCCTGTTAACAGCTAATTTTTGGTGTGAAATGAAACACACAAAATCTGGCGCATACATCAAGACCTTGGCAGTAATTTATACTATTTCCCCCAGGCTTCGCTCCTGCTGTACCTACCAAGTTAGTGACCCTCTGTTTTGAACATTAATATTTTGGAAAAAAACATTGTCTTATATTTGGATAAATACGGTAATAATATAATTGGTCTTTCTTATGTCACCATCAGATTTGCAAACTGCAGTTTCAGGGTCTGGGTCATCCAAGGACATCAATTGTTTCTTCACATGTTTTTCTTTAGTTTCATTGACTCGTACAAGCGGTGAAGTTCTCTCTCCCAACTTCTTGTATGGTTCAAAAGACTCTGTCATCTCATCATAAAAGAAGTAAAGTATGAAGTTTCTCTACGGTAGATGTCAACTTCTTGAGACTAGAGTTGCACTCACTATCTTGAAACTTTCCAAAATACTCACCCATATCATAGCCAATTTTTA
Organism: Hymenopus coronatus; assembly: GCA_030762935.1. Taxonomy (NCBI): domain Eukaryota; kingdom Metazoa; phylum Arthropoda; class Insecta; order Mantodea; family Hymenopodidae; genus Hymenopus; species Hymenopus coronatus. Next base: position 86,821,931 of record CM060887.1, read on the forward strand.
GAGTTGTGTTTATGCAATATCCCTATTGCTTCTGATTTAATCACAGCTTTCTTTCTTTTATCTTCAGAAATGCACTTTAGACCTTTATTGACTGTATCCCAATTAGCGTTTATGTATTTGCAGACATCTTCTCAAGCTGATCATCTTGCAATGCAGAGATATCTTAAACTCAAGCTTCCATCTTCAAAAATTGACTAAAATTTTCCAGTGGTCTGGAGATGCCGGGAAAAAAAAAATGTTAAATTGTTTGTGGCAGGTCAAAAAATGTTGTAGCCATTTTACATCATGTGATTCAGTGAATGAGTGATGCAAAGGATTGAAGGACTTGATTTGGGCTTGTAGGCCAGAATATATTCCTGCCATATTTGCAGCATTATCATAACTTTGGCCACGGCAATTGGTTATACAGTTACACCTAATCCATGCGAGTTTATCTTATTCTGTCAATTCTTTCCTGGTACGCACAGCAATTCTCATAAACTCTAAAAACTGCTCTTGTGATACACCATCTTTATTCACATACCATATAATGAAATTTAACTGATCAATGTGAAACATCAGGGGTAGATTCCACAATAATGGAGAAATACTTTGCATCAAATATTTCTTTTATGATTTCTTCTGCGATAGTCTTGCCCATAATATTTATGATTTCTAAATGAGAAATTGGATTCATTGGCTCTCAAAACATGTATTTCTGGTGAAATCTTGATTTCAAATTTTTCGATGGCATGCAATACCTTCTCTTCCTACGCATTTTATATACATGCGGATCAACTGAAAAGAGGCATCTAGGTGCTGGCAAGCGTGTTGGAAGGCTCCAGTAATTTTTTAAATTTTGTATATTTATCAACATAATACCAAAGTATTAAGAAGCTAAATATAAGATCTCAATGAACTATTAATATTTGTAGAAGTTTAATTTAGTTTAAGGCTAATCAGTCTTTACTGTGCCACTAGCTAGCTGACTAGGTCTGCCATATTGGTTTAGTGTATATGTATATTGTAGTTTACCTTAGCAGTTCATACAAGTTTTCCATTTTCATATTGTAAATATAGTTAAATAATAAGTGTAGTGTGAATGAATATGATATGACAATTAAATTGTGATTAGTGGTATTAGAAAATGGTGTTTAGTGCATTTAATAAATGGTGTACTATGTCTGTGAGAATGAGTGTGTGAGTTTGTGATGTGTTGGATAGTGTCATAGGATTGTGAAAAGGGTGTTTGTTGTGCAGTGTGACTTATGGTTTCATAGGGACTGTGCAAATACTAACTGTGTAGATTTAAGACCTTAGTGACAAGTCATGACAACACCATACTAAGCCTACGTAAATTTGCTAGATCTCAAATTGAAAGCCTGAGATTCGGTAGTAATGTAGAAATAAATCATAGGAAATTAAAGTACATTCCAGTCAAAAACCTAATCTTGGTTTTGGATGTGTTTGTGACAAATTTCCTGAGTTGGAGCTGAGTAACAGGTTCTTGGCTTTGGCGACGGCAGAAGAAGCCCTTACTCTGTCATCGCTGGAGACGAGGTCTGCTATCAGATCCAAGTCAGGAAAGGGGTCCTTTAATGCTAAGCATAGGATATTAGTTTTAGGTAGTAGTTATGCTAGGGGCATCAGAGAAAGATTCCAGGTGAAACTGGGGGGAGAATATACTGTTACCAGTATTTTCAACCCCAATGCTGGTGGTGGGGAATGTTAAAGCTTGTACAAGGAGATCATGTAGTCATAGTGGGGGGACCTGGAAATAGTTTGGCTAGGTGACTCAATTACTCAGCTGAGATGGACATGGACCACATTGCCACACTAATGTGAGCTTTGTCAATCTTTTCTGGAGATATGAAAAGCTTTGGATTAACCAGAGGATGAGGGCAATTAATCACAGGTTTGATCGATTTCTTAGTCAAGAGGGAACAGGCCACATTAGAATCTTGACGTGTCATCCATTGAAAGATATAGTTACACTAAACATGGCTTGCTTCTGAACTCTCGAGGCAAGGATATGCTGATGCATTCCATTGCTGAGTCTCTCATGCACAACCATGGATAGTCCCTGTAATATTCCTGCTCTTGTTACTAGTAATGTTGCTCCTTTTTTAGACCAAATCAGATAAATAGAACAGTAAATGTTTCAGAAATAAAACAGCAATGGGAAACTCATTGTTCCAAGTCATTAAAAAAAGAGAACTTATAGTTTTCACCAAAATATTCAAAGTTTAAGATATAAAGTAAATGAATTATTAATTAGTTTCAAATCTGAAAAGTTAAGTCCAGATATTTTATGTATCACAGAACATCATTTAGAACAGGAAATATTACATTTTTCAATGAATGGTTATAAAACAGCAGCTTGGTATTGTGGACAAAAACTCTCTAAAGATGTGAGCATCTTTCCACAGGAAATCTTGACAACTTTCTACATAACCTAGATATTATTCTACAACTGTTCTTCAAACTAAATATTCCATTTATTTTGTGTAGTGACCTGAATATAGATTTCTTGATAGCAATAAAAAGCTGCAAATTTGTTCATTATTAAGATCATACAATCTTATACCTACAGTAAATTTTGCAATTAGAATTCAAAATAATTCCAAAATAGCTATCGACAATATTTTGAAGATATGTCTAAAAATCTGATGTGTTCCATTCACATGACTTTCTCTATAGCTCTGCAACAAAATATTGTTAAAAAGCTTATGCTTCTATTTACTTCATGCTAATCGAGAAAAAAATAGCTGAAATAGTCTTATTACTAGCTTCCTTGTAAGTAGACGCAAAATAGGGGAGTACCATAGGTTAAAGTGATAGTCAAAAGGTGGTTGCTATGTGACTGAAGCTTCTTTGTCTGTATAGACAGGAGTTGACAAATTCCTGTGTGAGAAAAGCAAAGTTTTTTAAAGGTGAAATCAAAAACAAGGAATAACTCAAAAACGATCAACTCCACGAGAAAAATGTATGTAACAAAAATTGTGTGTTTTAACTGCTCTACAATTTTTATGCAGCAAGTTTTTGTCTATATCTTACGGTTTAGCAGTTATGCAAAATTCCATAAAATTCATCAAGAATAAAGTAGTCTTTAGAGGCTATTCCCAGAAAATTCAAGATATACATTTTATTTGTCAGGTAAATATCTTTAATATACAACATTGTAATCAAAATCGTTAACAGCCATTTTTTAGAAAATCAAAATTTTCGAAAAAAGTTCCATGTAAAGGGTAGTTTGGGGTGGTTTTTTTTTTTTTCTCAAAAGCTTTGCATTGCATTCCTGGAAGATACTAAACTTAAATACCAAGTTTGGTATTTTACTGACTTTTCGTTGTTGAGTTATCGTGTTCTCAGACACATGGACCTTTTCCTGAAAATGCTTTTTTTTTGCACAGAGGGCCCTAAAACATATATTTCTGGTGAAATCTTGGTATCAAATTTTTGGGTGGAGTGCAATACCTTCTCTATACACTATGTACATAGTGCATATAGAGAAAGTAAAAAGGAGAACCATCAAATACAATTCCTTGTTAATGGACTTTCAGACTATGATGGACAACTAATCAACATTGATGTATTATACTCCCAATTCCAAAAAACAAACCACATAAATAGTTTTAGAATTATAAGTAAAGAAAGCATAGAGTGTTTTAAAGTCAATCTGTCCAAGGAATCATGGGAAGAAATGTATAAATTAACTAATATAAATGACAAGTTTAACTCCTTCTTAAACACTTTCGGAGGAAAGTTTATGTGGAGTTTTTCACTCCACATAAAGAAAATTAATAGCAATTCTAAAAATGACCGACTAACCTAAGGTATAAGAATATTGTGTAGACATAAAAGAGAACTTTATTAAACAACTAGAGAAAGTAAGTGTGGTAGACATAAACAACACGATAAAATGTACTGTAGAATTCTAAAAAATACCAAGTTTGGCATTTAACAGTCTTTTTGTTTTTGAGATATGCTGTCCACAAACACGCACACACATGCACACTGGACCATAAATGCTTTTTTTGGATTCAGGGGACTCAAAACATGTATTTCTGGTGAAATCCTGGTGTCAAATTTTTGGGTGGAATACAATACCTTCTCTATACACTATGTATGTAGTACATGTAGAGAAAGTAAAAAGGTAATAATGGCAGGGCAAGACTATCAACTCACTGCAAGCCACTTTTCAAAATGTTTGGAATTTTACCTTAACTTGTGAACAATTTCTAGCCATATTGTCATTTGTGTTAACCCAGTAAAGTTTACGAAAAATGCAGATATTCATAACAAAGAGACCAGACATAAGCAGGACTTACATAGACCAACAAATAATTTGCAGTCATTCCAAAAAGGGGTTTACTACAAAGGAATAGTTTTGTTTAATTCACTTTCCTCTTATATAAAAGAATTGCAAATGAACAAAAAACAGTTTAGATCAGAATTAAAAAGATACCTTATTACTCACACCTTTTATACATACCATACGTACCATTTCATTCATTAAAAAAGTACTGGTAAAATGTAATACTGTGAATATAATAAACATGAATACTCTAAGAATGCATGCATACAACTATGTTTTTGGAAACAGACATGTGATTGTAAATTATGCAAAATTCATTGTCAGAGTTATTATTTGTAAATAAATGTATTAATAAGTATGAATATATGTAGTATTTGACTTGATCTACATCCCAGAGTTTGGGCATAGAGTCTAATCTCATAATAGGATCTACAGATTGCAATGTATTGCATGTATATATAAATATAGAAAGTAAACATGGTTTTTAATAAAAGTCAGATATTTACTGTTTCTAGGCTTATCATGCAGTAACTAACAAACTAAGGGCCAGAATGCAACAATATACAGGATTATTCTAAATAATGGACCCATTTTATAATATTTGATTAATTAAAGCACACATACAAAATGAACAATCTCCACAGCAACGAAAAGAGGAAGCTTCAAATTATTTTTTCCGGGAGACAGCAATAGTTCTAGAAGTGGACGGTAGAGACAATAGGCCATATTTTGTTTCACTGTCTGTATGTAGTGAAATAGTTACTCTGGAGCACAAAGTTTTCTGTGTTAGAGTTCGCATAATGTGAGTGGGAAATTATAGTGCAGCGGGCATTTCGTGGCAAATTCAGTGTTGCCCCACCAATTTGGTTTATGCAATTTAAACAGACTGGAAGTGAGTGTAAAGGAAAAAGCTCAGGCAGACTGTGTGTGTGTCAGAGGATGACGTCAAACGGATTGAAGACAGTTTTGTTTGCAGTCCACTTAAGTCTATGAATAGAGCTAGTAGAAAACTTGGAATACACCAACCAACTGTATGCAAAGTTCTGAGATGGCGTTGCTGTACAAACCCTCCTGATTACAACTTGTGCAGGCTCTCTAACCTAATGACACAGAGAGGTATTTCGAATTTTGTGCTTAATGTTTGGAACGATGGAGGATGGCACGTTTCTACAGCGCATAATTTTTAGCGATGAAGCGACTTTCCACTTTAGTTTTGTGGAACGTACCTGGACATGCTGGAACAATGGCTGTTCCCTCAAGATATGGAAGATTCACAGGACTTCTTTTTCCAACAGGCTTTCTACAAGGCTTTTTGAATTCATCCCTTCCTCAGCGCTGGATAGGTTGCAGGGGAAATGAAGACCTGACTCTACATTTCTGGTCACCGAGATCTCCTGATCTCACCCCATTTGACTATTTCTTATGGAATTATGTTAAGGAAGCTGTTTACATCCTGCCTCCACCTACAACTCTGGATGATCAGCAGAACCGTATCATTGGTGCCATGCACTCAGACACAGAAGATATGCTTGCTTGTATGCGGGACGAGTTTGGCTATCGCGTAGATGTTCGCAGTGCAGCAAATAGCGGACACATTGAACATTTATAATGTATGAAATTTCCTCCTTCCATTGGTTCAAAGATGGCTCTTGTTGTATTTGTACTCTAACAAATATGAATTTGTAAAAATGGGTCCATCATTTAGAATGACCCTGTATTTTACTTAGTGAGAGCAAACTAGAATGCTAATACGTGTCTACTTTGAATTTTCTATCTTTAATGAAATGAGCATTATGATTTTTTAAATAAAAGATTTTCAGAAAATGCTATGCCTATGCCGTACTTGGAATGAGAAACTTTTTACTTTATCTACACATACTATGTACGTAGCATATAGACAAGGTATTGTAATGCACCCAAAAATTCGATGCCAAGATTACACTGGAAATACATTTGTTGGGTCCCTCTGTCTCCAAAAAAAGTTTTGGGGAAAAGTGTGTGTGTGTGTGTGTGTGTGTGTGTGTGTGTGTGTGTGTGTGTGTGTGTGTGTGTGCATGGGGGGGGGGGGGACAGCAAAGCTCAAAAGTGAAAATTCTGTTAAATACCAAACTTTATATTGAAGTTCAGATCTTCCAAGGATGCAACATGAAGTTTTCAAGAAAATCTCCCCACCCCCACTAACCTTTAAGTGGAAAAATTCTCGAAAATTTTGATTTTCTCAGCAGTGGCTCTAACGATATTGATTAAAGACATTTACATACTGACTGCATAGCTTGAATTTTCTGAGAACAGCCTGTGATGACTACTTTATTCTGGATGAATTTTATGGAATTTTCCATAACTGGCAAACCGTAAGAGATAGACATAAACTTAACAGAAAATGTAGATCACTTACAACACACAATGTTATATACTTTTTTTGTGGAGTGGATCGTTTTTGAGATATTTATTGGTTTCAGCTTTAAAAAACTCATACTTTTTCTCATATGGGAATTTATCAACTCCTTTCCATACAAAAGAACTTCAGTCACATAGCAACCAGCTTTTGACCAATACCTTAACCTATGCTACTCCCTTATTTCCCTTCTACTGGCAAGGAAGCAAGTGATAAGACTATTTCTGCTAATTTTTTCTCAATTAGCAGAAGTAAAAAAGAAGCATAAGCTATTTAACAATAATTTGTTGCAAAGATGTAGAGAAAGGCATGTGAATGGAACACATCAGATGTTTTATTATAGGGTTTACAACGGGACAAAGTGAGAGAAAATGTTGACAAGGGTTGGGAAAAAAGAGTTGAAGCTTTCCTGTCGACGAATATACTCTAGACGTTCTCGGGCTTCAAGCCAGGTGAGGTGAAGCTCGAGAACGTGTTGGGAAAGTTTTTAAAACAAGCTGGAATTCTGCAACTTCTAGCACTCATTGTCTATGACAAACAATGCCATTTATCCATCCAGATCAGCCGTGAGGTAGCAGGCAGATAGCATACTATGGTAAAAGTTAATAAGACTGTAAGGAAGAGTTTATAGTGAGTGGAACACTGAAGTGTTAATGTAGGTTATTTATTTTGTATTTTATGTAAATAGAAGCTTGGAAGAGACAAAACATTGCTAAACTAAGTAGAAATGCAAAATAATTAATGTATTATATTATTGAAATAAAATGAGCATTAAGGGAATAAATGGAACAACTAAGGCTGCTGGAGTTTCAACAGAAGTGTAATGTATAGCATAGAAAAGAAAATAAGAAAGGACCTGTAGAAAAATGAATGATGGTGAGGAAAACAAAACATACTAGGTTTACACAACACAATCCAGCACAATGTTCATTCTTTGCTATTTTAGAACAGTCTAACCAAATGATTGTAATTTTGTCAATAGTAAACCATGCTATGCCTTACAAAATTAAAGTTTTTATAATTTTAAATCTCCATATGTGAAGTACCAAAAAGAAAAAAAAAGAAAAAAAAAAGAGTGCAGGCCTTATAATAGCCTTAAATAGCAGTGCATATATTTCACTATTTGGGGATGAATAATTCACAATACATTGATTTCATGGACTGAATGCAACTGAGCACCAAACTTTAGAGGAAAACGTATAGTAAATTGAGGCAACAGCATGTTGCATTTCACGTGTACTGTCTTTTAAAAATGAGATTGCTTTAGCAAACAAAGCGCAAATCTCTTACAGCTGTGTTCTTGAAACAAACATTTCTAAAGATTATTTCTTTAGGTGACATTTCCCACCATAGTGATTTCAAAAAAATTATTAATAGTGCCACTACGGACGTATCTGTTCTGTTATTTTCATCTTAGATGCTCAATTTATAGATGCATTGAGGCAGAAGATTACAAGAGCTCTGTAACAACCATGAAAATCTTCCACTGAACATACACATATACTGCTATCCCTGACCTTCATGACATCAATCTTTGAAGAATTATGTGAATACAGAAATGCTACCTATTCTTACTTTGACATTACATGACAATCATAACAGCTTGCAGCAGAAAACGTGCAATACCACCACACTTAATAACAAGCAAGGCTCCCACAATGGGTTGTAGCAAGTGATTGCAATATACCAATCAGACGTTTATTCTGCTCTTCAAAATTGCAGAAAGAACAGGGCGATTCTGCAGTTATGGTAAATAAATTTCCAAATGGGTTAAATAGTCAAAGAAATGTAGAGAAGTAATTGACTCATGTCCAGGAAAGGATAAAAATAATAATTTTGGAGTATATGGTTTGCACGTAAAAGGATATCGTTTAGATGTTCTTTGCCAGGACCCAACTTTACTTATAAACGAGTTACTGTTATTTTAACTTAAAACTCATTTGCTTGTTAATTTTCATTGCAATAAATTTGTGGTACACATGTTTTGCTTATTTTATACAATTATTTTGAAATTGAATGACTGACACTTGATACAGGAACTTTTGGGCTTTGGAAAATCGTTTCAGAAAAGTGACCTCTGAACTAATAAGATACTTATTTTGTATGCAAAATGCCTTCAGTTATAATAATTTTAACTAGTGCATAACATATAAATTATGATTTGTTGTGAATAAAATTTTAAGTAGTAAAATTTATGAAGGTTTAGGAGTACTGTAATATTTTTCTGATACATAAAGCAATATTTAATAGTATAGGTTGTGTTAATTGCATGGCACTCCCCCACTTGTGAAGCATAGATGTACAATAGCACTGACCATCTGCTGTCACTTGCTCCTCCACCATTCTCTCTTGCAATGTCATGACGAACCAGACAACTGCATACTTTTAAAATCAAAATGTCTTAAAGCATCAATGATAAAACAAAAAACAACCTTCAATAATTTTATCTCAAACCTGCTTTAAAGAGCAGTTTTTAGGTTCTTCCTATATTCCAATTAAACTGTTAAAATATAAGTACAAAGGACTAACCTGGAAGCCTTGATGCCAAACTTTCACGTATTTTTGACTGCCAACAGGCTCTCAATATTTCTAAATCTTCCTCTGATTTAGGGTGCTCATCACTAGAGTCAACAGACAATCGATGCTCCTTTGTGGATTCATCATTACTGTTACAGCTGTCACCTAAGTTATGCAGAAAGTCTGTTGACATATGTCGATGTGTATCACAATTCCTATTTAATGACAATTTCTCAGCCGTAATTTCAGATGCATTTTGCCTAGTTGATGCAGAATCTACAACTATACTTGAATTTTTGTTGGAAATAAAACTGTTTACTATAAAAGAACCTGCCGCTCTTTCTTTCGCTATGGATTCACAACCACTCTCACCACACACTTTTCCTGTTTCACAGACACCAAGCGCCTTTGTGGAGTCCCCAGTCGTGTAAAACTGACCACTGCTTCTGTAACTGTCTGTTGGACTGTCTGCAGAGAGCCCTACACCACTGTCCAATGTGGAAGAATCAACTGAGATATGCCTCTCCTTAGGCAAATTGCAACTACTATCAGCAGTTGATATACTGACACCACTGTCAATGGACATTTGTAGAGATTCTGCTTCACTAGTTTCTATGTTCATCATTCGCTCTGCTGTACTTCTGGAGGATGCACTGCGATTGACGACACTATCCTGACTGCTGCAGTCTGCTCCTTGACCACTGTCGCGGTCTCTTTCTTTTTCTTTGTGCCTACTCATCTGCGGTAGCAAATGAGATGCTTCTGTCAAAGGGGATGGTAGACAGCACCCTTCCCTCCAATCATCACTCATCCTGCAAAAAGAACACATTCTATGTTTTCATTTTACTTTCTGTACTGCTTGCCTGTGATAGTGCAATTTGTTTCTAAACTTTAAACCAGAGATTTCATTGCAAATGCATGTTTGAGGTCCGCTAAAGCTCTACACTTTGATCACTTCTGATGATGTTAACACTTGGTGTATGTTCTGTACAATAAATTCCTAAGTAAAGGAAATAACAGTATGAAAGTCGACTCCACAGTTTTATATCGTTATTTACTGTTAGTTGCTTTACTCGTAAGTATTTATATTAAAACTTTAATCAATGAACTGAACATTTTTCAACTCACATATGGCATAACTGATTGATAATAATATCACTGTCCCCTAGTAGTTCAACATCAAAATTAAAATGCGGAAGTGGTTCTCTGTTGATTAGTATCTGTGGTACTTCTGGTGGTATAGAACCTGAAAAATATAATAACTGATTATAATTATTGAACTAAGGTTTCTATTAGCTGACATATCTCCAAACAGAAAATATATACATTTTATTCAATATCTAAATGCACTGTTTAATTCTCTTACTTGGAATGAGTGCAACAGGTCTGACTTTCAGTGATGAACCTATTACAATAAGAAGATCACATTCATCTTTATCCTTTGCCATAGATTCATGAAAGATTTCTGGGAGACCTTCTCCAAAGAATACTATATCAGGTTTCATTATTCCCTGAGAAACTAGATCTGAAAAGTAAAGAATATAAAGTTACACAAATGTAGGCATAAGAAATCTATGAGGGGCAGTCAAATGAAATTAGTTGGATGTCAGTGTTATTGAACATATTTTCTTATCTGATATCTGTGCAACTGCTTATATACTTGTACCAATAGGGTTAATCTCATTCTTGCAGAAGCTCTAAGCTACCTGTATTTACTCTTTTTTAACTAAAATCAATGTTAACTAATGTCTCTCTTGCTAAGCAAATTACGGGGAATATTTTGATCTTTAGAAAGGATACTGATAAAGGATTTGTTTGTTAGTCAAATTTTGAATTCACAATGTCACTGTGATAAAAAAAAGGAGACTGACAGCCGCAATGCAAACCTCTTCCAACTAAATGTACAAAGTTAATTATCATTTACGCTTTATTTTACACAAAATATTATTTAGCCTACCTCTGTAACTTTCATATTTGTCTTCATTTTCATTCATACGTGGCAGAGTTCCTTTTGGGCAGAGAGTACATAATGGAATTCTTTGTTCAAAAATATCCTCCCGAATTTCATCAGCAGTTACTTTATGCTTACAGCGAGTACAGGAAGCAGTTGCAAATGATCCTGAAAATTAAAAACCTGATGTCACACTCATATAATTTTCTCTACCTATTCTTCTACAAATTGTTCTTACAGAAGCTAATTCTATCTACTTCATGCTAATAAAGATATTAACCAAAACAGTCTTATTACTTATTTCTTTGTAGGTACAAGAGATAGGAATAAGAGAATACTCTAGGTTAAAGTGATAGTCAAATCTTTTAAAAAGCTGGTCGCTATGTGATGCAACTATTTCTATTTCTTTATCTCCATTTGTAATACATAATTTACAAGGATCGTCAGATTGATTACAAAACTAAACATATAGTATAAATAATAACATGAGTATATACACTTTATATATATATTTAAAAAAAAAAAAAAAAAAAAAAAAAAACAGGGGAGTACCATCATACAGCATAACTTACTTAATTTAACATTTTATACTCCTCTATAGAGTAAGATACATTTTCTGAGATTTACTTTTTAATTGCTTTAAGTTTACAGTTTTCTTCAGTTATCTGTTTTATTTGTTTAGGCAAATGATTGTACAAATCTTTGGTTTTACTTTCTATACTTTTGTTACTTAACGTTCCTCTTAGTCTGTTAATGAAATAATTTTATTTCGTTCTTGTGTCATGTTCGTGTATGTGATTACTATGAGAGTATTTAATGCATTCATATATATATACAGTGCCGGAAATATTAATATACTTAGTTTTTTATAGGAATTTTTACAAGTATCCGTCTTCTTTAGTTTACATATTTGAATGGCATGCTTCTGTAGTCTTAATATTCTTTGCATTGTTTTTTTCTGTGCATTACCCCATAATACAACCCCATAGCTCAAATGAGAATGTATGAAGGCATAGTATATTTGTATTAAGCTATCTCTATCCATTTGTTGCGCTGCAGTTCTCTTTGCTGCATGGCCAGACATGGATATATATATAAAATGGTGACACCATTTGAGAAATAAATATTGGGAAATTTAAAAAAAGTAGTTGACTTAAATTGTGTATTTGGCATTTTAATGAAAATCGTTAGCATTTTTGACAAAATCAAATATTTTGGAAAAATATTCAATGAAGTCTGGGGTGGGGGATTTTCCTGAAATATAAATGGGCCTTTTTGTAAAACTGCTTTTTTTTTTCTTTTCTTTTTGATTCAGGGATCCTCAAAGCATGCATTTCAGGAAAATTTTGGTACCAAATTTTTGGGTTGGAATGAATACCTCTTCTATTATGTACCTATATGTAGATAGAGAAAGTAACAAATAAGGCTATAGTCTTACTGTGCTTAGCTTTGCAGCCTGCATCATCTAACAATTAACTGAATTTAATTACATTTATACAATTTATAACTCAGACCTCTTTCAAGTGTTTACTTTTTCATCCGAAATAGAACAATCCAATTAGAGAAATTGGCACACACAAATAGGAAACTGAATGTAGTGATTTTCAGATTAGAAGAAAGACATGCGAAGAAGTGGAGGAAATTATAGATAGGAAACTCAGCATTAAAGTCGTAGGTTGGAAAATGATAATTCCTTTAGAATAGGACAGCGGGGATAGAAGCCAATACCAAAAGTAGCACAAGAATATTTACTGAGAATGACTGCAGTAAAAAAGAGCAAGAAATAAGACACAAATAACTAAGAGAGATGGAAAGAACCAGAAATGAAGGAAGAAGAGTATACATGCGAGGCATACAGTTATACACTGACGGTATTCCTAGAACAGCCCAAAGAATTCAAGTCAATGGAGAAGAGGCACAAGCGCCACAGAGAGAGAGGAAGCAGCACGTCATGGATCAACTACAGATGTGACTTCACCAGTGCGGAAAGTCAGCCCAAATCAAACAGCTGATTGATGATGTCAGAAGAGACACATTAGCGGCGACAGAGGGATAGACATATGGTAAGATGGAGAAGGGAGCATCCTGACAATCGAAGATCATGGGGGTTGTAAGACAACACAGAGAGGAGGTTAACTAGGACAAGAGCAAAGCTGCAACAATTTAGTGAAGCTAAGCAGGAAAGACATTAAAAATCAGGAATCAAAGAGAAAACATAAAAAAGTATGATGGGGATTGCCTTGCAGCAAGAAACAGGATAGAAAGAGTTTAGGAGATGGAAACAATTAGGGGAACTAGTGGGAAAAGAAAACTTTTTAATAGTAACATGGTTTTTTGAATATATTTAAAAGATCTAACCTGCCAGCTGAAAATTATTTATCACAGTAGCACAATCATTAGTCTTTCAATTGAAGGCTTGTTTGAATGAGGTGAATTCTGTTTTATCTTTATTAAACATGGTGGGGCTATAAATGTTTAACAGAGGAGACAAAGAAAGATAGAATGATAAAAGCGGGCAAAAGATCTATGAGGCAGCAAAACAGGATGATAGCAAAATTATGTGAGGGTTGATAAAAAAAAATAAAAGTATCTCAGACAAGGGCATTGCAGAATAAAATTAGTCCTTGTAAAAGGAAGGAGTTTCATAAAAGTGTCGAAACCCTAGACCAGAAAATATTGGAGAGTGAGATAACAGAGCAGGCTAAAAACTTACAATGTAAGACAGCTTATAGAATAGATGGAATACCAGGGGCATTCTGGAAGGTGTGGTATGAAGATACCAAAATAAGGACATTGTTAGGAAAACTGTTCAATGTGCTTCTCGAGGGAGGAAGGTTTCCACAAAATTGGAAACAGGATATAATAGCGCTAATTTTTAAAGGTGAATAACCCAAGTAACTACATAGGCATTGGTGTATTATCAGTGATTAAGTGTTTACAGGGGTACTAGCTAAGCAATTGCAGGAATATGCAGAGAGAGAACGTAAGTTATCTGATCTACAAGGGGGGTTTACAAAAGGAAAACCCACTACAGACAATATTTTTAAAATAAAAATAATAATAGATAAATAAGTAAGAAAAGAGGTAAGGCATATTTATTTTTTGCAGATCTAGAAAAGCCTTGGACAGCATTCAAAGGGAAGCACTTTGGCATAAGCTGAAAACAAAGGGAGTGAGCAAGAAATGTGTATATTAGAGAGGTTGCACTCAGATAATAAATCCTGCACGAGGCTTGCCAACAACACAGTAATGGATTGGGTACCAAATGCAATTGCTTTAAGGCAGGGTTGTAAATTCAGTCCCATTTTATTTCATTTGTTTATTGATGACATACTTCAAGAAATAGCAAAAGAAAATTCACAATGCCCAGCAATAAAAAGTAAAGATATTCCAGGTTTGCTCTTAGTGGATGATCAGCAGCAATCACAAGTGGAGGTTTAAAGAAAGCAATAGAAGCAACAGGAAAATATTGCAAAAAATGGGGTTTTAAAAATAAATCCAAAATCATGGTATGTAAGAATGGGAATAAACTCAGCAGAGAAAAGAGATGGTGGTTAGAGGGGAGTGAATTTGAAGGTGTAAACAAGTTTGATTAGTAGGAGTAAGGCTAAATAACAATGGAAAATGGACAGAGCAAAGGAAAAATGTGCTAGGTAAGGGGAAATAAGCTATTAATAGCATAAGAACCTGCTTGAAGAAAATACCAAATATGAGAGTAAACTGGCTAGAGAGAATATATGCAGCAACAGTAGAAGCAAGAATAATAATAATAATAATAATAATAATAATTCTTTATTGCCTGTATACTTGAGGATACAAGTTATAAGCATGGTCAGTCAGTATTACATTATAAGTATTACAGTATAATTATTAGTTACAAAGCTATTTCATACAAACACACTTTCTCTCTCACACTCACACATGTAATCATTTGCCATGCGCACTCGCTCGCTCGCTCACTCACTCACACACACACCTCAGGTCAGAGTTCATCGAGTCTGTACAGAGGTTTGTTAACAAGGTATTTCTTTAGCTTAGCTTTAAAAGATTTAATTTGTAGAGTTTTAAATTCTATTGGGAGTTTATTATACAAAGTTGCTCCTATATTCATTGGATCTTTGTCAGAAAACTTTTTTGTATGTACAGATCTATATACATTACTCTGACTTCTAGTACTGTGCTTGTGCACCTCACAATGTCTTGTGATGTCTTTAGATCCATGTATTAGGAGTAGTACACGATATACATACAGTGATACAACAGTGTGAATTTCATTTTTTATAAATAACTCTCTGCATGGGTGGTCAGGTCTTACATTTGAAATTATCCTTATACACTTTTTTTGCAGTGTCAACACCCTATTCATATGCACTGCTGCAGCACCACCCCAGAGTTCTATACCATACAGTAAATGAGGATATATTACACCATAATAAATTGTGCGTAATATACTTGGGTTTTTAAGTCTAGAAAAATATCTTAACAAATATCCTCCTTTACTAATTTTATTACAGACGTGTTCAAAATGTCTGTCCCATGTTAGATGTTTGTCGAATATTATGCCCAGAAAAGAGGTCTGATCGCTTTCAACAATATGTTCGTTACCTACTTTGGTTTTTAACTGCTCACTTTGTCTTTGGGAAATTGCAAAATTTAATATTTTAGTCTTACTTGTATTACATCCTAAGTTGTTGGAGTTGAAATAGTTCAGTAGCTGGGTTGTATCAACTTTTATTTTTGCAGCAAGATCAACTATAGAAGTGTGCCAACATAATACAGTTGTGTCATCAGCATAAGACAACAATTTTGAGTTTGAAATACTAGGAATATCGTTAATATATAGTATAAAAAGTAGAGGCCCAAGCACCGAACCCTGTGGGACTCCATATTGCACAATTCCCTCCTTAGACTTATGCATGCGTTTACAATTACCCTTATAACTTGGAATTTCTATGCACTGCCCTCGATCAGTTAGATAGGATGATATTAACTGTTCTGCCAATCCCCTTATTCCATAGTTGTTCAACTTCAGCAGTAATATTTTGTGGTCAACGCAATCAAAAGCTTTTGTAAGGTCAAGGAAAATACCAGCTACTTTATTCCTATCTTCTAGTCTAGTTATAATATCTCCAAGAAATTCAGTTGTGGCAGTAACAGTTGAGCGGTTCTTTCGAAAACCATGCTGTGTAGGTCTAACAACGTTATTTTCAGCTAGAAACTTGTTTATCCTAACTAGTAGTATTTTTTCAAACATCTTGGCTAATGTGGACGTTAACGTGATTGGGCGATAGTTTGTTACTTGGGTTTTAACTCCTTTTTTAAATATAGGGCGCACTATACTTGTCTTCAAACAGTTTGGAAACTCCCCCTTTGCTATAGAGTAATTTATCAAATGTACCAATGGCATAGTTATTTCTTTTTTACATTGTTTTAAACATTTAGGTGTTATTTCATCCCAACCACTAGATTGTTTATTATCGAATGTATTAATAATTTCTATTACTTCCTTTTCATCAGTTGGTTTTAAGTATATACTACCCCTTATGCTTTGTGCTTTATTGCCGATTGGCAAAACCTTGTTTGCTTTGGGAGTTTTTGCTGCTGTAACATTTAAAAAGTGTTCATTAAAAATACTGCATATAACATCTGGATTTTTCTCAATTTTCCCATGATTATTTATCACAATATTTTCATTCTTTTTTAGTTTTAGTTTTACCTTGTTTATGATGTTCCAGGCACCCTTAGTAATATTATCGCAAGTATCTAATTGGTGTTTATATTGCAAAGTTTGGATTTCAACTAAATATTTACGGAAATCTTCTTTCAGTTTTTTATACCTATTTTTGTAATGTTCCCATCCTGTTGATTTGTACCATTCATATGCATCCTTCATTCTATTTCTCAAACATGCTCCCTCAGCATTTAACTTCACCTTTTTACTTTTACAAGCATTCTCCCTTTTTGTAATAATTGGACATGCTTCATTAAAATGTATGTTAAATGTTTTGTAAAAACTTTCCCACTTTGCGTTAACTCCTTCCACTGAGTACATCGTCTGCCATGCTTCATGTTCTAGTGCATATTTGAGTTTAGTAATATTTTCATCATGCGTTTTACGGTAACTAACAAACCCATTTTTTTCATCCATATTGACAGTGATGTTATCTATTTGAATGATTTGTGCATAATGGTCTGATAGATGATAGTTACCAACTTCTGATGAGTACCCAGTTTTAATGTTGGTAAATATATGATCAATAATGGTAGACGAGTGGGATGTAACTCTAGTTGGAGTGTTTATCACATCTTTTAGATCATATGTTTTTAAGCAGTCCATTAAATGTACATATTCCCTATTTCCAGCAGCCGAGTTAATATTTATGTCACCTAATACAATCAGATTTACATTGGTCTGCAGTACACTATTTAGTACACCCTCAAAAGATTCAATAAAATGTGTCACTGAGGTGCCTGGAGATCTGTACACTCCTATAATTACATAGGCACATTCATCACAACATATCTTAATAGCAGTCAATTCCATGACCATTTCAATACTCATATTACAAATCTTAGGCATTTCCTTGTATATGACCCCATTTTTAACATAAATACCCACACCCCCACCCTTGTGATTTTTCCTGCAGTATATACTTGCTAGATTATAGTTTTCAACTTTGTACATATTTACATTATTTTCCATTAGGCCATGTTCAGTTAGAATTGCTACATGTGGATTAACTTCATTCATAACTAGCTCTATGCTATGCACTTTATTACTGATGTGTTGTACATTTTGATGCAATAATTTAATCCCCTTTTTGGCATGTAATAACATACTAGCCTGTGGTATCACAAAGGGGCAATTTATATTAGGAGATATTCCATTTGTTATTGACTTATCTACTTTTGATCTACCGCTGTAATTAAAATCTAGTTTTTTGGTCCAATATGATGTATCACCCTATTCAGAAGTCTACCAAATTTCTCAGTTCCCCTTCTGTTTAAATGCAAGCCATCCCACCCAATATCATACTCCCTGATCCACACATTACCATCTACAAATATACAGTTATTTTGTTGGCATACCCAGTCTAGTGTAGAGTTCACAGCGTCCACATATCGTAAGTCCTGGTCTCTTCTACGCAACACTCCACTAACACACACTTTTGCCTTAGGATATAGATCCTTTGTCACTGCCACAATGTGGTTCATTTTGTCCATGATTTCCTTTGGGGAACTTGATGAGTCTAAATTATTTGTACCCGAGTGCAATATTACAATATCCGGGTCATCCCTGTTTTCTTTTAGCTTCCTTTCAAGATGCTGAATTCTGGATCCTGGATAGCAGTATACTATGGTGTCAGCACCTATATATTTCCCAACATGTCGCACCATGGAGTCCCCCATAATTATCGCTGTTTTCCTTTCATATAACTCAGCAGGAAGGGCGTCCTTACCTTCACTAGAATCTTCAGATTCCTCTGAAACACTTTTTACTTCACTTTCATTATTTTGGAGGTTAGGTTCTGGCGTACTCTGTTGCAGCGGTAAATATTTATTTCTTAGCGTAATTTTACTGTTCACTTGCGCCTGTTTACCTTGGATTCTTTTATTAGTATTATTTTTCCTTTCCTGTACAACGGTCCAGTGATTTGGTCCGTTTTCATTGCTACGTTCCATAGGCACGTTTTCAAATTTCTGGTCTGCATTTTCCCGTGTGTTTACCAATATTGTTATGTCTTGTTTTAAGCTGCAAATTTCTTCTCTTAACCTATACCTCTCTTCACTGGCTTTGTCCAGGTCCTTTTTCAGGATTGCAATTATCTTTTGTAGGGACACGGCACTTTCACAAGTAGCACATGTTCGACTCCCACCTAGTTTTCTTAAATACAGCTCTTCTGTATTCAGTATTACATTACCTTCACTTGTACCATTACATTTAGGTATGTCTTCACCATTTATCACTGTATTATCTCCTTCACAAACATTAAATTCACTAATTTGTCTGTTATTTGTATAGCACTGCATAATTTTCTTGTTACTCGCCGCCATCTTGGTCATGGATTAGAGATTTGGGGGACTGAAAAAGGGTGGGAATGTATACATCAAATTCATAAATTCTTTGGCAAAATGATATTGGGATTACCAAGAATAGCTCCTAATGGGGTAGCCTAGTGAATTAAAAGAGCTGGGAGGAAAGGATCAGTGGTCAAACCAATAGTGAAATACTGGAACAGAATCCAAGTATTAGAGGAAGGAAATCTTGTCAGCCTGTTTTAGGGCACAAGAATCAGCAAAATGGGAAAGAAGCTGAATATATCAATTAAAGGAAATTGTAAGAGAAGTTGGATCGGGTGAGTTGCAAGGGGCATTCAATGTCCTTAGAAAAATAAATTATTTTTGTAATTTTTTTTTTCAACCTAATCTCCTTTTAGCTCAATACACTTATCTCAGCATTTATCCAACTATTTTAAGCCTTCCAAAGCCTAGGATTTTGGAAGGCCTCAAAATAGGCATCCGTTTGGGAAATGCTCTCTTTCTTAGATGTGAATTGTTTTCTGCTGAGCCACTTTTTCAAGTTTGGAAATAAAAAAGTAACTGGGGTCAAAATGAAATGGAAATGGCATTTTATTTATGGACGCTCTTTAACTGCTATGGCTCTCAGCATCCCATTCAACATTGGCCATGAAAGACCACTTAATTTTGCTCAGAGGCCTCTCTATCAGGCTTGAGATCTAAATCTATGACACGGGACTCATGGCTTTACTTCCCTTCCGAAGGAAGCCATGCTAAGGATTTTTACGCCTGAAAAAATCCATCATCCTTCGCCAGGTTTGAACCCGCGGCCTTGGGCATATGAAGTTAGCATGGTAACCATTACACCACAGAGGGTGACTCACTGGGGTCAAATCTGGCAAATATGGTGGATGTTGTAGTAATTCGAACCTCAATTTTCGCCTAGGTGTGCATTGCCATCTTTTTCTTTGCTACAAGAGGGCATTTTATCTTGATTTCCCCATTTAAGCAGTGCAATAGTAGTGCATAATACTCTCAATTTATTGTTCTTCCTTCTTGCAGGTAATCAATGTAGATGATTCTGTAGGCAACCTAAAAAAGCCTTCTTCAGAGCTGGTTTGCCTCTAAAAACCCACTGTTTCGACTGTACTTTTGTCTCTGGAGTGTAGTAGTGTATCTGTTGTTCTATCCACAGTTATGTATCATGCAGAAATGTATCAAGATTGAGACAGAAAAGTTTCTGAATCGATCACACAATTGCATTTATTCTCCATTGAGAGCAAATGCAGCACCCATCTTGCCAAGACCTTTGTCAGACCTAAATTTTGGTGCAAAATTCAGAACACTGTACCTTGTGACATGCCTGAGATCTCCACTATTTTGTGAAATTTGATTTGTTGATCACTTAAAACCATATCCTGGACTTTGTCAATCATTTCAGAGAAAGTCACTTTTACTGGAAGTCCAGAACAATGTTCATCATTTGTGGATGTTTGGCCACATTTAAATTCATTTATCCAATTATGTAAATTGTTGCAAATGCAGGAGCAGATATGCCATGAACTTCATTCATCTTGCCTTCTATCTCTTGGGGTGTTAAGGCTTTTAAATGGAAGTGTTTAATCACTGCACGAAACTCTTTTTTTCCATCTTTCTAAATAAGCACAATATTGTTGATTCAACTGCCTATGGCAAGAAACCATGTGATGGAGATAGCTGAAAGTTTAACTGCTATCTAGTTAGAGACGGTTACTAAATACAAACCTTTTTCGATGTTACAAGTATAATTTCATTTTCTAAGGACTTATTGATCACCCCTTGTAGCCAATCAACTGACAATAGGGGAACAAAAACCATGCAATAAAGTGAAAGCTAGGATAAGCTAGGATAGACATAGAGTAACAAGAAATAATAGGTAGCTTAAGGATAAGAATGCTTTAATATTATATAGAAGTATTAAGAAAGAATAGGGAAAAGACAAATACATTGATGTTTGTGCAAAAATGGACAGAGAGGGTCTGGTAGAGGCAAGAACAGAAACAATGCTATTAAAAGGTCTAAAAGTTATCTATGGCCACTATGTGGCAATGTTAATAACAATTTGCAGTGTGTAATTGAGTGTGAAGAAACCAAAATGTGGGGAGAGATAATATGGAACAAAAACTGAGAAAAGTTACTGGCAGAGATATTACACTTAAAACTTTTTGGAAACAATAGGAAAGAATTTCTGAAATAACTATTTAATTTTACAGGGAAAGTAAGAGAGAAATGGGGGAGTAAAATCACAAAAGAGGGGATCTTAATAACAGAACTAATGAGGTTGTAATTTATAGAAAATTATTAGTTGATAGTGTATAAACATGTATAAATAGAGGGAAAGGTATATATAAATAACCAGGGTGTAACTGTATATGATACCAAATTCAGTAACTCCAGGAGAGTAACTAACTATATATGGATGATGTTTGTAATTTGAAAAGATGAAATTAATTAGATATCTACTTTTTCATGTTAATATTTGCTTGCCAAGTGAATTACATTCGCTATGACATGGCTCTTACCAGTCATATCCTATTTACATTAAGACTTATTGTTAAGTATTATGTGTGTTCTATCTTTTCATTGTCCAATTGCACTTTCTATTCCCCCTTTAAATACTGACCTAATTCCTATCTTTGCTTCACAATCCACTTATGGCTTTTTTCCAAAAGACAACCTTTACTTCACATGTCAGTCTCTTTACAAGCAAATATACATTGTGTCCTATAACCACATATGGAGCTTTGGTTCAGACATTTCTAAAACCTTTAGTCTGTATACACCAGTTTTTAACCATGCAAAGCCTTCTCATTGCTCTTTATTAACCTTGTCTGTATATGTTTTCCTTTACCATTACCTTTTTATCTGCACTTAGAAAGCCAAGGAACTTTTATCTGCTATTGCAGCAGAGTTCTTATATTTTTATTCCTTCCGGAGCCCATTTGTTATTTTCCCCTCTCCTCCACATCTCCTACCCATATTTTCCAAATTTTTTCGAAGACTGTTTGCCTACCCACTATTTCTTTACTTTTCTCTTGATATTCTAACTCACAATTAGGGTATGTAATCTCAAAATAGTTTGAGATCACCCTGTGGTTTACAGAAAACATGCCAGTCAGTTGAGAAATTTAATGCAGAGCCGGCATGTTGCCATAGTAGTTAGAGCAACTGGTAAGGACTGGGATATCCTTGGCTCAAATCCCAACTATGGCACTGAATTTTTCAGTCTGACTCTAACTATCCAACTCCTACCCTATACTGGCTTGTATGAAAAAACAAATTCATTCTTAATATTATCTTAAAACATTGCTTTTATCCAATTTAAGGATTGCGTACCAGTATTTCATTGCTCTTTCTTTACCTCTCTACCTGTCTCAATTTAGGTTACCTAAGTTAGAGTTGTGTAGGGTAATCCTATAGAACATCTTATGAGCAGCATCTATAGCTTCCCACCCTCCATCCAGTCCCCATACTTTTATTCCATATACCATTTTTGCCTCTACCACAACGTTATAAATTCTCTCTAGCCATCTGACCTCTATTGGTATTCTAATTTGCATCCTTTAATTGCTACAATCGCTCCTTTCTTTTTTGCTAATACCAATTTCTTTTGTTTCTCTCATGAACTTCCTCCATCAATTTTGACTCTCATACTACTTTATACTCTAGAACCTCTTTCTTCCATTTTTTATATTTGCTTAATTTCCCCTTTTCTTAAATACAACAATCTGGATCT
Organism: Hymenopus coronatus; assembly: GCA_030762935.1. NCBI lineage: Eukaryota > Metazoa > Arthropoda > Insecta > Mantodea > Hymenopodidae > Hymenopus > Hymenopus coronatus. The sequence goes on from CM060887.1 coordinate 86,844,885, forward strand.
TAGCTTGGTTCATTTTGAATCTCCATGCTTCACAATATTTATTTACATGCAAAGATTGTTCTAGACCACTAGGTGTGATTGACCCTACCACTATCACTAAGTCTTCAGCAAATAGTAACCCTGTAGACTGCTGATGACTAGCTAAAGTTGCCACCTTTTCTAATCTCCTCTAATATATTCTCAATATACAGGTTAAATAAAATTGGGCTAATTTAAAACCTTGTCATAGGCCTTTGTTTTGGCTTAGTTTTTTAGTTACTGTTCCTTCCTGTACTCTTATACAAAAAATATTCCCTTTATGCAAGTCTATAATTGTTCACCAACCTTTTTTTTTGGTGTGCATGCGTGTACGTGTGTAGCTTAATGCCCTTTAACCTGGTTATTTATATTGAACAATGAATGAAATAGGTTAAATGATGCTCAAATATACTTGGGGTCCATGGAGCTTAAAGGTACTTGACACTCGTCTTCTCAGGATAAGGGAAAACCCTGAAAGAAACCTTATCTGGGTAACTCACACTAAGTGAGATTGGAACTCATAACCTGTTGAATGTGAGGCAGACATGCTACCACCACACTACCCAGGTGGGCTAATCAACCCTTGCTCAGTTATTTAACTCATAGTACTTGCAACTCCACTCTATCATAAACTTTCTCTAAATCAGCAAAGACCATATACAGCTTACCTTTTCTCTCTTTTAAATATTTGTCCACTAATGTTTTTATAATGAAAATATTACCATTGCTCTTCAACCCTTCTGAAACCCTTTTGAAACTCTGAAAGAAGGTTATATTCCTCAAACTACCTTTGTATAAGAACAATTTCCTAATAACCCAGTTCTGGGTAGAGACACTGCGAAATGTTTGATTTCTAAATTTAGAACAACAGGATTGCTAAACACTAAAACAAAGAAGCAAAAATGACATGCTCTAATGGAGGAAAAGCTAGATGAAATTGGTGGTGCATTCAAATACTTAACTTTTAAAATTGAAATCCTACTCGCTAAGAATAGTACAGAAATTATGAACATTATGCAAGAAGTACTTATGGTAATTTTATTCGGTGATGTCAAGCTGCACCCGAGTAATGGCAGGAAAACCAGAGCTTTTGGATTTGGGAGGAAATGCCCAAATCCTACCTCAAGAGCCGAGGATTACCTGTGTTCTCAGGGGTAAATGGGGACCTTAAGCGCAGAGCTAATCCTCCAACTTAAGTAAAGTTGGATTCAAAAGGATAATGAAAGGCTCAGAAACAAACAGATGGACAAAAGACGAAGACTGCGCAAGAACTATGGACTAAGAGTTGGAATTTGGAACATAAAAACAATAGTTGGAAAAGAAGTAGAGAATGAGAGGAAGTGAAGAAATATAGGAATGGAGTATTGGGAGTTGTGAGGTAAGGAAAAAGGGATGTGGTACCCAAACATTATAGGGTATTTATGAAATGAGATATGTAGGAGTGCCATGGAAAGAAAGGGCTAAGGAAGGAGAGGCCATAATTGTAACTGAGGAATTAAACAAGAAAGTGACATTATGGAAAGCAAATGGCTGGAGACTGACATTTATGGATATGGAATTAGAAATTCCCTTGACTCTCATCCAGGCTTATGCGCCTACAGATGATTCCAAATTAGAAGAAAAGAAAGTATTTTTCAAAGAACTACAAAACTTAATAGATAAAGCAGAAAGGAGGATGAGAAAAGTAATCATAATGGAGGACTTAAATGGATGTGTAGGAAATGACAAGAGGCTTAGCATTCATTAAATGGAAATAGAATAATTGATTTATGCCTAAGCTATAGAATGATCATAGCTAACTCATACTACAAACGTAAATGTATACACCAAATTATGTTTAAGTCCACCCAATATGAAAGTATTATTTCTTACTATTGAAAGAATTGAGCAGAATTATCAACAGACCATTTCCTATTGGTAGCGGATATGACCTTTGCAGGTGAGAAATGCAGGAGGTGGATTGGCTACCAAAGGATAAGATGGGAAGAGCTCCAAGAAAAAACCAAAAGAGAAGAATTTAGAAAGAAACTGGAACAAAAAATAGGAGAGAGGGGTACTGTAGAGGATATAGTAGAAGATAAATGGAATTCTCTCAAAGAAGATATTTTGATGGCTAGTGAGGAAGTATGTGGCATGAAAAAAGTGAGGGATGGGATTAAGGCAAATAAATTGGTGAAGTTAAGATGTACAAAAAACTGTGAAGGAGAAGAAAAAAGCATGGAAACAGTATTTGAAAACCAAGGATCCTAGACGTAGAGAAGCATATGATAAAAAGAAAAAGGACTGCAAAATGGAGGTGAAAAGAGCCAAAAGACAAGCTTGGAAAGAATTTCGAGAACATAGAAAATAATTTCCAGCATAACAGGACTTTTTGGAAGACTATGAGACACCCATGAGGAAAATGTGGCAAGAAGGTGTGTAGTATAAAGGACAAATAAAACAAACTGAAATCAAAAACACAGGAGGTATTAGAAGTATGGAGAAGTTATTATGAAGAGAAATTTAGGAACAAAGTGGATGGGACCGAAATAGAGACTAACAATAATAATGACAAGAATGATAATAAGGATAGGCAGGAAGAAGAGGTAGATTTGGATATTGATTACTGGGATGTACAGATAGCTGTGGCACACATGAAAAGTGGTAAGGCAGCAGGAGTAGATAGAATAGTCCTAGAGATCATTAAAGCTGGAGGTAAAGTTATGATTAATCAGCTGAAGGAAATGTTTAAAACAATACGTAGGAAAGAATATATTCCAGTTGAGTGGAACCAAAATATAACAATGCCCATGTACAAAAAGGGAGTCACATAAATTATAGAGCAATATGCCTAATAAATATGACTATGAAGTTATATACAAGGATTTTGGAAAGGAAATTGAGGAGGTATGTGGAGGAGGACCTCTAGAAGACGAACAGACAGGATTTAAGCCCAGAAGACAGACTCAAGACCAGATATTTGCATTGAGAGTTATTACAGGGAAATGGATAAGTAAAGGCAAATCAGCATATCTGGCATTTTTGGATTTGCAAGCAGCCTTTGACTCGGCACCAAGAGAAGAGATACAGAAGGCACTACATAAGAAGGTACCTTTAAAATTAAAAGGGCAATCAAATCTACATTCAAGAATGTAATAGGCATTGGAAGATTAAAAGGTAGGACATCAAAGCCTTTCCCAATGGAAAAAGGAGTTAAACAAGGGGATAGTTTAAGCCCATTGCTATTTATGATATTCATGGATAAAGTAATGAAGACCTGTAAAATGAGAACTAGTATGACTAGTAGAAATATGGAATTAAGGACCTATATATTGCCAGGTCTTAGCTTATGCTGATGACATACTATTGATAGCAGACTCAGAAAGTAAGCTGCAACATGCAATAATAGAATGGACAGAACACTGAATGAAATAGGGATGACAGTAAATTATAATAAGAGTAGAGTAATGATGGTAACCAGGACTGAAGATTACATAAAAGAGATTAAGATAGAAAAGGATGGATAACAGTAAGAACAAGTCGAAAGTTAGAGTACTTAGGAACAGTGATGCACCAAATTGGTAAATTACACGAAGAAATAAGAAAGCACGTAGAGAAAGCTATCAAGGCACATTAAGCAGATGTGTTCTTGGGAAAGAAGAAGTAGATAAAAGGATGAAAACCAGAGTATACAAGTTAGAGATAAACCAGTATTTTTTTATGGAAGTGAAAGCTGGGTAGTAACAAAACATGAGTTAAGTTAAATGCAATGCAAATGAAAAGCCTAAGAAGAATAGCAAGAAAGACATGGCAAGATAGAGTTAGGAATGAAAGGATAAGAGAGGAACTAAAAATACCATCTATAAGCACGAGATTTGAAGACAGACAACTTACATGGTTTGGGCATGTAAAAAGGATGGGTATAGACTGGAAGATATATCAGATTATGAGAGTAAGATCACTGGGAAGAAATCCAATAGGAGGACCAAGGATAACCTGGGAAGAAGGGATGAAAATAGTGGTAGCAAATAGAGGAAACACTTCGGATCAGTTTGATAGAATTGAGTTCAGGAAATGGAACCAATGACACCACTATACTGGTAGACTAGGGAAGTTGAAGATGATGTCACGCTGCAGATGGACACTACTTCAACACTTGTAACAAGATTAGTACTCATTACATATATGTTATTACTACTTGTGAGTAAGTAACCCTGAGTTTGGATTGGTAATACACTGTATGCAGAGCAAGCATTCACACAATGCACGGCCTAGGTCTAAAATGAAGGCACCATATATTGGGTGAATTATAGTTTTTCCCCCAGTTATCTGGCACTCAGCCCCAACTTTTTGCATTAAACTGTAGAAAAATATAAAGAACATTCTCAGGTCTTTAAATATATTAAATTAGAGGTATTAAAAGAGTAACATTTACCTTATAATTATTTATTAATTTGTGTAACAACAGCTTAATGATAACCATTCACTGTTGTGCGACAAATCACAAGAACACTTGGGAAAGATTAACATATACCCATATTGAAAGAACAGCATTCCATTTATATACAGATTAGGATTATTTGGCTGCTCTTTTGCATGCTCTTATTTAATCTATACAGCACCAATTTGTATATTTGTCAAACATATAAGAATGGACACATATTTTATTAAAAACTGCAAGCAGATGATGTAAACTGGGAAGCAAAATGAATGGAAAAACTCCAACAAGCCAAACTTTAGATACTGCACTATTAGTAAAACAACTCTTTAAGACTAAATTACAAGCTCATTATTACAAATTTTATGGAAAGAAATTACACTGCCTGGCACTAAAGGTGGATTTGTGCATCAAAAGGTTATATTGAATTGCCAATAGTCTATAAATCCAATCCTATAATCCTTCCAGACTGAAAACAGGTAATTTCTAAAAAGAAGTTATTTTTCTTAAAAATTTCATCAATATTACAGTATAATGACTTCTCCATATCAAAAACAAAAATTATTTTAGACAAATACAATAAGCAGAGGTAGAAGAAAAAACATAGCAAGCAGCACATTCTTTAAGAATTGTGTCCAAGAGCATAAAACTATTCTTGCAACATTATTATTCAGTTCAAACAAATATATCTTTATTTAATAGGTATTACTTACCATGACACTCTATTACATTTTCAATGCCTGCAACTTGTTCCAAGGTGTCAATGTTCTGAGAATAGTTCCTAAGGAGTTTTTTATGTTTCTCTAATATCTTTATGAACCTGCAAACATTAGGTAAAATATATTAGTGCAGGATTACAGTAAATTACTGATTATAAAGATGCACAGAACTGGCAGTGTAATGTAATTGTCTGTTTTTTGAGATCACTGTTTACTTTTTCCTAATTCTACCTAGTGGTAAAACATTACTCACTACTTCAACCCATCTATTTTCACAGCAGATTCTGTCATTCTGGTTACAAAGCGGCAGCCTCCAGAATAGAAACAAAAGCATTCCATAAAAATTAAGATACCGTGATTTCACAAAAAATGACGATTAAATCAAGTACCTTTTTGTTTTAACTGTCCTGGAGTTATGGACAGTATTCAGAAATTTGTGATGCATGTTTTGTGGACCACTGATTAAAAAAATCTGTTGTGTTACTCTTATATACTTTCTCTAGCTGTTCTACAAACAAACTTCTTAAAAAGATTATTCTTCTTTCCACACCATTTTAACGATAAACATTAGCAGAATAGAATATTTCTGAGTTGGGTTTGTAACACTTAAGTATCACAGTTCCAAAACACCCTTTCATTAAAATTGTCATTAGCAAAATGTTCTTATTACTTAGTTAATTATAAGTAGAAGCAAACTAAGCGAATAGGCTAAAAAGATAGTCAAATGTTTTAAAAGCTGTAATTATGAGACTGTAATTGCAAATTGCTTCTTTGCTTGGCCAGGAGTAGAACAATAGAAAAATGGCACTTCCTATCTGAGAAAAGTATATGCACATTACAATTGAAACCAATAGCAAGGAATATCTTAGAAATGGTTACCTCCACAACAAAAATGTAAAATTTTGTTTTGATGAGATCTACATTTGTTGAGCAGTAAGCTTTTGTCTATCTTTTACAGTTTAGTAGTTCAGTAAATTTCGGCAAAATTCATCCCGAATAAAGGGGCTATTTCCAGAAAATTCAAGATGTGTTTTATTTGGGATGTAAATATCTTTAATATACAGTATTTTAATCAAAATCGTTAGAGCCAGGAATTTTCGAAAATTTTTCCATGTAAAGGTTAGTTTGTGGTGGGAGGATTTTACTGACAATCTTCGCGTCGCATCCTTGGAAAATACCAAGTTTGGTATTAATGGTCTTTTCATTTTTGAGCTATGCTGCCCACAAACAGACAGACAGACAGACACACACATGCAGACATTTTTCTAAAAATGCTTTTTAATAGCTTCAGGGGGTCCCAAAACATGTATTTCTTGAGAAATCTCGTATTAAATTTTTGGGTGCATTACCATACCTTCTCTATTCACTATGTACATTGTTCATACAGGGCTAGATAAAGTAAAAAATGAGGAAAGCATTTTAGAAAAAAAACCTGTGTGAATTATGAAGAGCACAACTTAAAAATGAAAAGTTGGATAAATACCAATCTTGGGCTTTGTATTTTCTTCCAAAGATACAATATAGATTTTCATAAAAGTGCCCCATTTTCCAACTCCCTTTATATGGTACATTTTTTTGGAATTTTTTATATTCTCAAAAATGGCTCTAATGATTTTGATTAAAATACCCTCTATTAAAGGTATTTGCATGACAAATAAAATAAATATACGTTTTGACCACTTCATTTGGAAGGAAGTTTCTAAAATTTGTAAAACTAGTACAATTAAGACGTTAGAGAAAAAACACCACACAAAAAAGTGTAAATCTCTTTAAAACATACAATATGCTTTTAATAACCTATGACATATTCCCAGATATCCATCATCATTATTATTATTAGCTTAATGTCCTTTACCTGGTTCGTCATTTAAGATGACAAATGAAATCAGTGAAATAATCTCAGGGTCCATGGAGCTTAAAGTTACTCGACACTCGTCTTCTCACGATAAGGGACCCCCCACCCCCACCCAAAACCTTATCCGGGTAACTCACCTTAAGTGAGATTTGAACTTTTGACCTCTTGTATGCGAGGCAGACATACTATCCCCACACTATTGAAGTGGACACTATTATTATTGTTCAATACTCTGTCATTCTTAAGGTCCTGTCAATTTTCAGTTGTTTCTGAAGATTGCATGGAAAGAAATTGGAATTTTAGGGCCATCATAGAGTCCACTTTTAAACATTTGACTATTCTCCTTAAATTGGATTAAAAAAAAGTAACCAACGTCTACACTATGGCAAGCTAATTACTTGCTATTAGTAAGCAGTAGACTTTTTACTGATGAGTGGGACCTTCCTCCCTTTTTCTTATTCTCTACTCCTCTCCCTGAGGATAGACTCGCTACAGCTTGGCAAACCCAGCCAATGCTATGAATTCGATGGGCTTGCCTATCAGCATGTCTCACATTAGTAAGTGGAGCCTTATTGTACTAGTCTACCATCAACTCTGCCGACTTGATTCACCTCAATGGTGGACAGCCAAGTGGTGTCTTCAAGGCAAGATGTCATAGTCCATCCTAACTCCTGCCTTCAGTACCTCAATCAACCTCCAAGTTGGACAACATGCAACCCACAACAAACAGTATTTTACTTAAAAATAGATAAGGGTAATAAAACTGTATTATGAACAAAGAAGATAATATACATACTAAACAAATTATTATGAAAGCCAGAATATAGAGAAATTAAAAAGAATGCTCTTAGATCGTTTATTTTGCATTTTATGTACGATTTGTGCTTCACTGTGTAGCTCCTTCAGTTTTTTTGGTTTTATACAAATTAGTTTTGAGTTAGCTGATAAATTGAAAAAAAAAAAAAAAAATAATTATCAAGACCAATGAAATTTCTAATTTCTTCTGATGTTAGCTCACATTTACTGGCATACTCACAGGAAAATTATCCAAATTAATAAAACGATGGGTCTCAGGACAAGGTTTCACCACATCTCAAACTGACGAATACAGCTTATACATCAAGCAAAATTGTTTCAGGTTTAACCACAAAATCTATCAACAAACGTCAGGATTGACAATGGGGAGCCCCATTTTACCTTTACTGGCTGACCTGTATATGACTAAGAAACTTAGAAACACAGATAACAAAAGTATTCCACACATTTGTTTTGCTTTCTCTAGCACTATGTGCTCTATATCCCTATCTATGTATAATGTACACAGTAGATAGAGAACATATTGTATTCTTTTATTTGACAAGTCGATTAATTACACTAAACAACAGAACATGTTTTGAAGGACATTATCCAGTTGAAAACGAAGGAAACTAGTCCTTCAAAACAAGTTCCAGGATAAATCACAAGTAAGTGTTGTTTAGTGTAATTAATCGACTCGTCAAATAAATGAATATAACAACACTGTTTACAAACTTCCACAATAAGAAAAGTGATACTGTATTCTACCAAAAAATTTGATACTAAGAAAACACTGAAAAAAAACACGTTTTTGGATCCTTAAAAATCCACTCCCAGATAGCACAGGATAACTCAAAAACATATTTAAGTTCAGTATCTTCCTAGGATACAACACAAAGATTTCCAGGAAAATCCCCCCCATCCCAAACTTCCCTTTTTTGAAGAATTTATATATATAGAGCATATAAAATTTTAAATGCAATAATAAATTTGAAAAGTCTCTCTCATGTAATCAAATGTACTGACTCCCATATCTTACCCCTGGAATATTAACATTCTGCCAACCCTTGGAAACTGTATTAGTCATTGTGAATCCAGGTTGCACTGCATTCATTTTTTCTCAGACTTCTAAAAATTATGCTCTTTCAGCCACAACCTAAGAATATTCACTCAGTAAACTCCTTTTATTTTTACACCTTTTAAATCAAAATCTAATATGTTTCACCATTTTCTACTTATGTGAAAGGGATTTATTTTTATTTTTCTACCACATGCTTAGTAGAGATAATACTGAGAGCTCAGGGAAAATACATATTTTGAGGACCTCTGAGTGAAAATAAAAATTTTTTTAGAAAAAAGTGTGCAAGTGTACCTATGAACAGCATAACTCAAATTTGAAAAGCCTGTTAAACACCATATTTGATATTTACATTCAGCATCTTCCAAGTATGAAACACAAAGATTTTCAAGAAAATCTCCCCACCCCTAGCTATAATTTACATAAAAGTCATATGAATGGAACATCTGATTTTTTGGCCTCATATTACTCCTGAAATTTTCTTCTAATAATGTACTTGTCCACATTACGTAATCTTGCGAGGTGATTTAGTTTTGCTCACTACACTTTCTTCAAGCCTTCTTAATTTTAAATATTGTTCACTGGCATTCCTAATACGTATTTTCTGAACTTCTTTCTTCTAGTCAAAAAATGTGATAAGATTACAAATAACTCCAGCTTTCTAGTGAGCAACTCCATTTTCTTTACATTCTATCTCTAACAATGTGAACACAAGGTGACGCACTGGAGAATGTATCAGACTGTAGAGTTTTTTCTGGCATTTGTATTGCATCATTGCTGTATTTCGACTTTCCACTCTCAGTGCAGGACTTCACTTGCCTTGGCCAGCTTATTCTGTTTTTTCTCAAATGGAAAGTCATCTTTGTTTTCTCTGGCAAGCAAAGAGGACTGAATTTCAAATGTTTCAGATAGCAAAAGGCTTTTAAAAGATTTGACTATTGCATTAGCCTAGTGCATCCCCTATTTCCCTTCTACTTACAAAAAAGTGAGTATGAAGACCAATTCTGCTAATGTTATCTTGATTAGCATGATGCAATAAAAGAATAAACTTTTGTAACAAAATTTATTTGTAAATAGCTAGAGAAAGTATTATGAAAATGGAACACATCAAATTTTTAAGGTGTGGTTACCGTATTTGCAATAGTTCCAAAGAAATTAACTCAAGATACATTAAGACTAAAAATGGCGAATTTTTCAATTTGTTTTATTTCACTAATTAATAATTAATTCACTAAATAATTGTCAGCTTTATGTTCCCAAAGTTTCATAACCTAATTCAATTTCTTTGTGGTACAAATAAATTAAAAACTTAGGACTTGTCATGCCACGCCCCCTTTTTCTGCTTGCTTGATTATCAGCTTTGATCCCTTGTTTTTATACATTTCTTACAGGCAAACAGTTATAACTATTTGGAAGGTATGTTTCTTTAGTTTCTGACCAGGAAGAAGAAGCTGACTAAATTTATGGTGGATTTTAGGCAATATCTAAAGCATGTAGATCACTCACTAAATAAAACAAACAAAAATTTCTTTTCTCGTTTTCTCAGGTTTATAATTTTTCACACTTATGTACCTTTTTCTTGGAAACTATTTGAGATATTGCAATGAAATTTTGTACACACATATTTCAGTCCACAATGAGTATTTTGACGCAGCTAGTTTGACTTTTTATTTAGATTCTATAGGTATTGTGCTATGAAAAACATAATAATTCGAAATAAAAAACTCATATACCTTGAAAAATACTTAGAAGATATCAAGAGAATTAACTGTGCAAAACTTCATTGCTATAGAATAAAACTTATGGCCATGGTACAATTTTTGTTGTGTCGAGGTATTTCTGTCTATGTTCCCCCCTTAAAATTATTGAATTTACAGGCTCAATCAATACATTTCACTATTGAAACAAAAAAGTTGGATGGTTGCCATCCTTGGACTTTAAGATTATGAGAAATAAAAACAGATAAGAACGTGACATATTTAAAAAAATCAATATGCTATATTTCACAGTTTAATCTATACCCTGGTTAATATCCCATTGACTATTGAAGAACACAACAAAGAAATAGATCATATAAAATATGTTGCAAGTTAGAACAACGTTAACCAGAAATTTATAACAAAAATGCTAAACTCATGAGAGATATAATTAGAGATTTTAGCAAATTGAAACCAAATGCCAAAATATTGCAAATTCACAATTCATCCAAAGGCATTTAATAATTTAAAAACATTTCCAATGATTAAAGTATCAAACTAGTTTCAAGAATAGGTATGATTCACACAATAGTGTTAGAAATATGCTTAAATCACTGGCGTACTATCCAAATACTAGTTCAATCAATGAATCATTTGGAATTTATAGATTTAATTGCAACGACTGTCATAAAATATACATTGGTGAAACAAAGAATTTGGAAACAAAAATGAAAGAACATATCAGATGCATAAAATATAAACAGACAGATAAATCATAATAGTTTATAATTTATGGTCAGATAATCACATCTGCAGACACATATATAAAACTTTTGATATCAGTCAAGATTTATTGGAAATTAACAGTGTGAAACATATATACATTATAAAGAATTAAAAACAAGTTATGAACTTTGATATACCTATGGTTTATGAGGTTGTACCACTAATTGGAACAGCAACAGGGGAGGGAGGCAGTCACCTGAAGGAAACAAGTCATTTGTCAGTTGATAATGAGGAAGCCACAAGTGGAACTGACCTGTATTTAAAGCCCACCAGTTTTAATACTTATAAGTTTGTGGTACTAAGAATGTTTTATTATGGATAGATATTAACTACCCAATTTAGCTTAATATCTGGCATTCTTCTTTACAGGAACATGAGTTGTGAATAACAGAGAGAAAGGTGCTGTCTATATAAGCAATACAAGAAACAATGAAATGTATGTATTAATGCTAAAACTATTGTATTTTTCATAGGATGTTTCTTGCATCATCAGCTAGTCACCTACTGGAACATGTGAGAAGGTGGAAATGACCTGAGCAAGCCATGACAGTTTCATTCACCTTTCTTCCTCAAACTTCACGATTTGGCAGTGGCAAATTTTACAGAGGCACAGAGTTAGTAAGATAGCTCCTTGGATGGTGTACAACCCAAGTTCAAAATGGAGGATGGGTTAAGTCCAGCGTTCTCTCTCAACCCTGCTCTAGAGGCATCCTAACAAACTTGCAGTTAGGGTTATGCTGCATTCACAATGAAATGCAAGCGCAAGAGTTTGGACTCCTATTATTTAATGTAAGCATTCACATAGAAATGCAATGCACAACGTAAGAGCTTGCAAACTCCAAACTTTATCCTTGCGTTGTGTGCAAAGAGGATGAAGTTTGCTTCTTTTCTCTATGCATTACCTATGAAATCAACAACAGACGATCGCACTATAAGATCTTATACGGTGTGCTGTACATGCATGCTTTTCTATGTGGCCATGCCGTGTAAATCTCTAATCTCCCTCAAGAGGTTATGACAGTCTCCTTGCGAATCCTTCTTTGATTTAATGGATGTAACTATCATCTGTGTATAGATTTATTACTTCTAATGAATCTAAGACAAGAGAGATAAATTCTTAGCTCATTAAATGTGTAGCTTTATCACTTATACAGTCTCTATGTTTGTACTATTTTCGGTATTTCTGCACAACGGCTCTATTAATTCTGCCATCTGCAAAACGAGAACTATCATAATATTCCATTCAATAATTTTGAATGAGCAATTATTATAACGTGATTGCCGCGTGCATCAGTTGTATGTAATGTATTTATTTTGTAAAAGATTGAGTGAATTTTCTTATGTGATATGTTGGTTACATTATTCAGTTTGTAACTTGGAAGATATTTGCATGTAACTGGCGGATCTAGAAACCTGAGCCAACTTCTTGCGTTGCACTTACGATGCACTGTGAATGTAGCATTATCCTGCAGATTTGTTTAAAGATTCATTAAGTGGTTTTCAAATTTCAAGTAAATTTTCCCCCACATTTTTAACCAAACCACCAAACACTCAATTTTAAAAACTTGGTAAAAAATGTACATGAGCACTGCTTAATGAATTTTGAATCAAATACTGAGGATAACCCTACTACAAATTCAAATTCTTAACTATGCTCTTAGACCAGACATTCAGTTCCAGACAACATTCTGACAACTGACTCCAACTGAGGATGCAGAAAACATCCTCCAAAATATGCTCAAGGTAATAACAATTAGTGAAGCTATCAGTGTATTTATTTTATTTCATTTATCTCAGGTAATTATACAATAATATTGTTAATTTGTAAAACTAATGGTAACAAAGTTTGTAACTTAATGATACTCTGATAAATTCATATCTATCAAAAGTACTTGCAACATTGCGAGTCAAATTAAGGTAAAATATTTTACGAGTGTTTAAGGTTGCCTTGGAGATTTGCGTGGACATTTGAATTATGTGAAATACATCCAACATCACAACAATGGGTGTCATGTGTTATATATTACAGGCAACTATTCTGAAGGTGCTGCTGCTTCCTTTGAGTGATACCAACAACAAAATGGCATATGTTATACCCAATTTTCTAGGCCTGGAAAAAAATAAACAGTGATCCTGAAATACCTTTTGGTTGCCTCATGCCAAATAACAATAGTAATTCATCTTTCTCCTTATTACTAACACTATTATTTTAGTTGGTTCATAAACAAGGATTATTAGCTTATTTTGCCATTGGAAAACAAAGAAAAAGAAAAGTCCTTTTAAATTTTTTTTTTAAATAAATTTAAAGTATATAATTAGCTGCATACCTATGACAAGGAGATGGTTTAAACTGGCCTGGATAGATCTCACGGGCAAATTTGAAGAAAGGCCTTGGATCCTGACTGAAATATTGTATATCAAACATTGCCTGTGGATCAGGAAGATCTGGAAAATCTATTGCCAATCTTGAATATATGCCATCTCGACTCCTGAAATCTGGGATGCCACAAGACACTGATACCTGTTAAGAAGAATATTTTCCATAAATCCTTTTAATAAGCACATAAACTAGGTGTAAAAAGGATAGTAAGTAGTCACTATCACAGATGATTAAAATAAAAGCAAAAAACAGGCTTATCAAATAACTGCAGATGTGTGATAAATATGCAGTAATGTAATGTGTAATAAGTTGCATCATCATTCATTACAAATCTTAAATTTTCAAACTTGCTTTTAATTTTTGAATGCATTCCAGTATGACATTCAGTGTGTACCCAAATGATTGCTTAATACTGTGTGCTGATTCTTTGTCTAACAAAGAAACATTTTCAAGATCAGTGTCATTTCAGTATTTGGGTGAAAAGTATACTGAAAATAATGAGATACATCTCAGTATTCTCTCCCAAGATCATTGGTTTCGAAGAAAGAGGTAGATAAAAAAGGGCACATAAACTGTAAAATAATATTTTATGAAAAGATACTAGCTCTTCTTTACACCTTGTAATTGTAATTTTGTACAGCAATGCCCTATTCCTAAATACAGATGAAAAGTCCCCTGATATTCAACTAAAAGAATATCCATTGATAGTACTACTGACTTTTAAACTTTCCCCAACAATCTTCAAGTTCTGGAATGTTGCATAGTCTACTGCTACTCTTTTGCAGTAGAATTAGCACCTCTCGATCAGGTGGCAATCTAATTTTAATTATCAATTATCATAATGGTGAAGTAATTTCTATTTTCTCTACCACATATATAGTTTGGAGAGAATGTACTGCATTCCACCCAAAATGTTGATACTAAGATTTCACCAAAAATACATTTTTGAGGACTGCCAACCCCCCCCCCCCCCCCCAAATAATTTTAAGAAGGGGCTGTGTACGAGTCTTTGATCACCATAATTAAAAAACAAAAAGTCGGATGAATACCAACCTTGATACTTACGATCACAGCAACATGACTGTCAAGAAAATTCCCTAAAGTACTGTTTACATAGAACATTTTTTGATATGCTTGATTTTCTAAAAAATAGATAACAATTTTGATTAAAATAACACATATTAAAGATATTTACATGACATATAATATATAATGACTTTTCTAGGAATGGCCTGTTAACTCTTCTGCATTCAGAAGGAATTTTGTATTATCTTATTTAACCAGTATAAGCTGAGTGACTAAGAAAACATACTATACAAAGAATCTCTTTAAAATAAACAGTTTACTTAAAAAAAATTGTGGTATAAACTATTTTGGAGATATGTTGTTATTGGTTCAAACTGATCAATACATTTTTTTATCCTTTAAAGTCCTCTCAAACCCTCTTGATATTCAGTTGTTTCTCACGATTGCATAAGAATATGGGCTTTTAAGACTGAAACAGTGTGGATGTTGCACATTTTTTTTACCCCAAAATTAACAGTGACAAATTATGAAGCAGATTTAGAATTTATTATTCTGGAATTTGCAGAAGAGTAAGAGGTTATTGTTGTAAATATTTATTATACGAGTCTCAATACAGCTGCACCCATGGTTATGTAGATGGCACAAAAAAAAAACATTGAAGTCAACTTTTATAAGCTGTACTCCAAATTAATTTACTTTTTTAATTGTATAGCCCCCTTTAAATTCTTTGGTCATATCGGGGTCTTTGACTTATGAAACAACTCATACTGACTGTAGGTTCTTGCCATTAGGTTATTTTATATAAATATATAAAACAAAAAAACACACAAACCCACATTCATTCAGACTCTATGGGGGACAGGGAATAATTCTGGTTAAAGAAAAATTCCTAACCTCATCACTCAGCAGGGAATCTAACCTGGGATCTCCTGATGAGAAGTCAGTTTGCTAACCACTCGATCATGGAGGCAGTCTAAATTTATTTTCTTAAGTTGAGTGGATGAATAAACAAAATACTAATTTGTCAATCTTTTGAAATTATCAACATATTTGTTATGTCAACTATGCATCCAAATAGGGATGTACAGAATTAATGAAATTTATATTTAAATACACTTATCTTAGGTTACTTTTGGAATAACCACTGTTTTAATTAATTTCATTTATAATGATATCATACCTAACCCATGAATGGTACCTTTACCTTAGTGTCTCCAATGATGTCTTGAAGCATAATGTACTTACGAAAATTATATTAGCACTGACCAGAAATTGTTGCTGTAACTATTTCCCAAGGAATACTGCCCTTTCTTTTTAATAAAAACAAACAACAGAGCATTTCCGAAAGAGAAGCAAATATAAGGAACAACCACAGAATAATAAACACACCAGCATCCCCAAAAATATGCTGCTTTGTAATATGGCTATAAATTGATGTTTGGAGGAATTTAGTAACAGTGACGGTCAAATTAATATAACATATGGTTATAAATGTTTAAAATGAAATGGACACAAAATGAGATACACATAATACAACATATTTTCAACACAATGCAACATTGAAAACAATGCAAACAAACAACAAAGTTCAAAGCTTAGCACATTTAGTTCTTAAACACTGTCTACCGCTACTCCCTTTATGTTTAAAACAAAATGTATAATTTAACTATTTCTGCAAAGGTTTATTTCAATTAAAATGAAGTAGATATAAAAGTAGAGTTTAGTAAGAATACTTTGCATAGCCTCTAATAAACAATGACATGTGGAGAAAGTCATGTAAAGCAATGCATAACAATTTTTATATAGGCACAGTAAGTGGAGTTTTGAAATTTCTTTCCTTTCTTTTTAGTCCTTAGCCCTTTAACAAGCTACACATATTTCATATAATACAGAATTCTTGTCACATGCAGTGAATTAGGGTGAATCTAGTGAATATGCAGATTTCCCATTCCCATGCCAACAGGTTAACTGCTTTGGAGAAGACAAACAGATAGTTTGCATCTTTGAGAAAACAAATGTTCTCAGTCAATATATTTATGTTGGCTGGACACAATTTTCTCTCTTTATTAAATTATTTAGCACACCCTGCTAAACTTAATCACAAAACACAAAGAAAATGCAACACTTTTTGACATGTTATTAAAATATTGTAACATAATTGAATCATTAATGATGGTTGCTCTAGTAAGGAATAAAAGGGCAGAGCTACAATAGCAGTTTGTTTACTGAAAGGGTCAATGTTTTCACATTAAGCTATAACTGCGGGTTGCATAAATACAAATAACAAGGGGTAGCTGACTCACTTGAGATATATATGTATGTATACTTGATGTGCCCTTTAAAGGTTGTTTTAATGGATGAATAAAATGAGTTAATGACTCTTCTCTCCAGACTGCTAACGTATTGGTCATCTTTCTTCCTTCTCTCAGCTTTTCCAAGTCCTCTATCTCATCCAGGTGTTTTCGATTTTGCCATACCATTTGGTTCATCTTTGACATCTCCTTTTAAGTTTGCAATTTCTGCTTTCTGCGTTTCATTTTCTCCCTCTAAATTCCAGTTTTCCTCCATCTTCTACGTTCCAGAATTCAGCTAGTAGCATTTTCATCATAGTGTTCATCCCGCAACTGACTTCTTTTGGCCCTGGTTGCTCTCACATATGCAGCAAGGATATTTTCAGAGCTGTGGGAAGGGCACAAAAAGCATTTTCTATTCTTGGACCATTATTGCATATATTAATTTACTAAGGTGACAGATATCTCTTCTGTAACAATCCAGGGGCA
Organism: Hymenopus coronatus; assembly: GCA_030762935.1. Lineage (NCBI taxonomy): Eukaryota > Metazoa > Arthropoda > Insecta > Mantodea > Hymenopodidae > Hymenopus > Hymenopus coronatus. The sequence goes on from CM060887.1 coordinate 86,862,436, forward strand.
TGTGTTTACATTTCCAATAATACTAGTGGCTATAAAAACACTCTTCATGCATATCATCCACACTTGCATCAATCCAGGGGACTAGGTAGAGGTTCTCCCTATTGAGTACCAGCACAATGTACCTCAGTAAGTGCATTTAATTCCCTTCTCTTTTGCTATGCCTTAGTTGCTAAATTCTGAATTAAAGAACTATAATATGCATGACATTTGTCTCAATTATTTTACATGCACATTCTGTGGGATAAATTATTTTCTATTTCACTCATTTTCAACAAAACTCAAAAGATTTTGTAAATGCATTCTAATATAACTCTAATGTGTTTGAATTGTAGTATAAATGCTTTGGAAATACTTTTCTGCCATTTAGTAATGTAGGCATTGAAATAACATATTTTACTGCCAACATTGGTCAGAGAGAAATAGGCTTTTAATGAAGAAAGAATTATCGTAACAGTTGAGTGATTTTTGAGATTATCCAACATGCACCAACACCCAAATACCTGTATACAAACAAATTTTCTATCTGTATGATATTAATATACATAAAAGAAATCAATTTCATTTCAATGTAACAAACAGAAGTCCAAAACATCAGCTAAACCAATGTTGTCTCAAAATTTAGGGTAGCCAGTCTTCTTAGTCTCCCCTGATGCTATGGCACTGTATGTGAGGTCAGTTCATATGTTTTTATGCTGGCCTTCTCATCCCAAGGCCACAGGTTCAAAACCAGCCCAGAACCGATTATTTTTAAGTGTGCTTAAAAGCAATAGCCCCATTGATAGTCTGATTGGCTCAGTTGGTTAGGCACTGGCCTTATGATCCCAAGGTCCTAAAGTTTAAACCTGTTTCAGATTGGTGATTTTTAGGTGTGCTTAAAAGCGACTGCCTCATGTCAATAGATTTACTGGCATGTAAAAAGAACTTGTATGGGACAACATTTTTTTAAGCTGCTTTACCCGATGTTGAATGATTAGCTTTTAAACTTGAGTCATAAGTTAATTTAATTTACCTCTCATTGCTTTTTATGAAATTACTGTACCTTGATCCAGAAGAACTTTATGTTTAACTCTCCCCTATTCTTCTGATAAATTGTCATACTTTATGCAACTCTGGCTATTCTTATTATGGATGAAAACCTCCTGATATTCATGTAAAATGAAACATCAGTACAATGTGCCTTCCTTAACCTCCTTTGTCAGTCTTCCTAGCTCTGAAAATACTGCATAGCCTATACATGTCCTCTGCATTGGAATAATCATATAGAATGGTCCAATAGGTGAAATATTAAGCCATTATACCTTCTCTTTGGTTCCACAGCTATTCACTAATATAAAAGCTCAAGTTTTTACATAATGCAAGATACCTTTACATATCCATTGAGATAGAGATGATGCTGGTGAATATCAAGATTCTGCACTCTGGAAAAGTGAGTTCAAACCCAGATAAGGTGACTGCCAGTGAAGATGACCAATTATCAGGTTTGACCGAGTATTTTTTAAAGCATAAAATACAACTAATTTTCTCAAGCATTAAAAACCAATGCTTTTGTTTTGTTGCTTCAACACTTAATGCCAGAACCACATTAAGAATTGCTGTTGGCACAAATTTAAAGTGTCATAAATACAATGTGCAAAAGAAAAATTAAACCCAAATTTAATCAATAGTGCTATGTTTTTTTAAGTTCCCCCCTCTTAATTAGAATTGTTTAGATTTATTATGCTGTAAGGTTTGAAGAGCCTATATTTTAATCTACAAAATTAGATGCTACCATGAACATTAATCCAACAATCATTATTTTACATTATGACTTTCCCTTGTTTCATGAGGCAGTCAAAATAGTTTACCAGTTTACAAATTTGACTTCTTCATACTTTAACTAAATCATCCCCTTCCTTGAAACTAGCAATCTTCATTTTCACCATACACATAAGAATCCTCTTGTTGATGTTCCACAAAATCCATTTCCGTTTCTTGAAGCTCCATCCTCCATATGATATGCAGCATCAAATTTTCAGAAAATGGCATCTTCCATATTTCAAAAATATTGTTCGTTTAAAATTTTGTTCACCACATACATAACTTCAAAAACATTTTTAGCCAAATCAACAGTAGATTGTTTTACAAAGTATCAACTGGAGAGCATGACTCTTTGAAAGTAAAAGCACTGCAAGTTAAATTTTCTTTAAATTAAAATTTATTATTTGTACATTATTTTTTATTATAAAGAAAGAAAAAATTAATACATAATTGTAGTTGCAACTGAATAATTAAGTTCATAAAAAGAAAAAATCTTTTGTGTTCCATTCACATGACTTTCTCTACATCTCTGTAAAAAATATTATTAAAAATCTTATGCTTCTATTTACTTCCTGCTAATCGAGAAAACATTAGCAGAAATAAGTGTTATTACTTGCTTCCTTGTAAGTAGAAGCAAAATAAGGGAGTACCACAGGTAAAAGTGATAGCCAAAAAACTGGTTGCTATGTAACTGAAGTTCCTTTGTTTGTATGGACAGGAGTTGACAAATTCCAGTATGAGAAAAGTATAAGTTTTTCAAAGCTGAAACCAATAACAAGGAATATCTCAAAAACAATCAACTCTATGAAAAAATTGTATATAACATAAATTGTGTGTTTTAACGTGCTCTACATGTTTTGTGTTGTAAGTTTTTGTCCATTTCTTACAGTGTAGCAGTTATGTAAAATTCCATAAAATTTGTCCAGAATAAAGTAGTCTTCAGAGGCTATTCCCAGAAAATTTAAGATATACATATTATTTGTCAGGTAAATATCTTGTATATACAATATTTTAATCATAATCGTTAGAATCATTTTTGAAAAAATAAAAATTTTTGAAAAAAGTTCCATGTAAAGGGTAGTTTGGGGTCGAGGGATTTTCTTGAAAACCTTCAACCTAAATATCAAGTTTGGTTTTTAAAGGTCTTTTTTTTTTTTGAACTATGCTGCTCAGACACACAGATAGACAGATGGACTTTTTCCTAAAAATATTTTTTTTTGGATTCAAAACATGTATTTCTGGTGAAATCTCAGTATTGAATTTTTGAGAGCATCACAATACCTGCTCTATACACTATGTATATAGTACATGTAGAGAAAGTAAAAAGCATGCATATTTTTTTTTTTTAAATTTTGTGGCATTTATTCAATAATATTTATGCCAAAGAGTAAACAAATATGCCTACCCCAGCTCCAGTAAGAACAATTATTTTCTTTGCTCCTTTCAAAAGTCGAACTACATCAGTTAATGTGTTTATATGTCGCAGCTTTTGCCTTCGAGGTGGTTCACTCATCATGTTAACAATTATTTTCCACAGAGTTAGATCATCCATTTGTGGAGGAATTTGTGTGCCATCAGTTACTAACTGATTCAACAGATTGCGTGGATTCACCCCAGTAATCATCTGGCGTTGTATCCAACTCATTGGTCCTGAAAAAAAGAAAAAAATGCTAATGTAATTATGATACTTGAGCAGCAAAAATTATTATACATTTGTGGAGCCAAATTTTTTAACACTCCATCATTATATTTTAATTTGTGAAGGGCTTAGTTTCAGGAGTCATAGCTTACATTTTCAACTTTGGGGATCCAACAAGAAACAATGGCTTAATTCCTTAATTAAAATGTGACACATTCTTAAAAATCTGACTCCACAAACGTACTACTATTATTTGAATGTAACTGTTACTAAATGATTGAATTAATAGAATGTTGTATAAAACAAATGGTATTAGCTATCCTTTGCAATACACAGCAAGCAAAACATAGTGAAATGATAAATGGAAGAATGTAAATTTGTTTATTATTTCATATGGCTTCTGCTTATGCTGACTCAGCTTTCAGGAGCTGTGTTATTGTAAAAGTACTCCTGTTGCACCCAAGCGATTTTCCATGTCAGAATGCAATAACAAACCATAAATAGCACTGATTAGAGCCGAGTGCAGTTGTGTAAATAGGCAGTTTCCTGATGAGCTATATCATCAGTCCCATGGAGGCTGTTCCAAGCACATCTCGGACTGGAAAACATTGCAGGAAAATGTATTGGTAGGGACAAGAAAATTTTGTTTTATTTTTTAGAACATTTCGGTGTTATTTCTTATGGTTTTTGGTGTTATTTTTCATGGTTTTCGGTGATATTTTTTCCGTGGCTTTTGGTACATAAACGTTGATTTTAGAGACACTTGCAAATGCATCATTTTAAAAGTTTAGTTATAAGTCAAAATTACTTAACTATAAGTTATTTTAAATACAGACACTTTATGTATCCAGTCATGAAATAAAGCATGTTATTTTTACATAAGTAAACAAACTTTCAAGAACTATGATGTGGTTTTACTTGCATATTAATTGCACTTGCCACTCACTACGAAATGCATTCTTCACTACATATTTACTGAGTCACTCTTCAAATGGTAGCATGGTCATGAGTTCTAAATTTTCTTTGCTTAGCGAGAATATAACTGTACTGTGAAAATAGTTGTTTACTGTCCACATTGGAACATGGAATCCATACACATGGGATTTTTGCTGGAACATGTTTCAAAGGATATTTCTTTCATTTTCAACCAGACATTGACTTAGTTCTTGTGGTATAGCTGGTGATGCTGTCAACTGCCACCAGAGGAGACAGCATCGCCAGCTATACTACAAGAAATTAGTCAATGTTCATTTGAAAATGAAGGAAATTTGTCCAACAAAAATCCCAAGTAAATGTAGTTTAGTATAATTAATCACTTGTCAAATTAAAAAATTTGTTCAGCATTGTGAACACAATGCTTTGAGAGGTCAGAACTCAAAAGTTCTGAAAGCTTAATTTGAAATGTAGGCCTACTTGAATAATATAATGCTTAACTTCTACTTGAGCAGCTGGTTGCCAGTGCTTTCTAAAAGTTGATTTATTTCACCTTCAGAAATACCCTGGTTGATCTATTTGAAACCGTGCACCAAGTTATTAACCTTGAGTATAAATCATGGGCAGTAGAGAACTAGAGTCCCAGTAGATGTTGTACAAGTGCTGCAAGATCACAAGCACATTCCTTAACAAACACTGCTTCAATTTTAGCAGTGTTTAAGTCAAATTGTTAAAATTGTTGAAGCCCAACTTAAGTTGAATCATTAAATTTAAAAAAAAAATCAAAAAGTTAAAACTCAAAAGAGTTGCAAATCATATTTTACAAAAATTGTCACTAGGACTACCTGAAACACATTGCTAAATATGAGTAGGTTAAAGCCATAACTCACATGTTCCAAAAACAGAAGTTTTGGTAATCAACCAAAACCAGTTTTTGTTGGTTAAAGCTATCATGTAAATTTTGACTCTAACCCTTGGACCATGAGAGAAAGCCGACAAAAATGCAACTGGCAATAAAAAATTCCAACAACTTCTGGAATGTAAAAAACTTCTTCTTGAACTCATGCAATCTGACGAAAGCTCAGTTTTCAAAGCTGTGGCAGGTGTTAACAGCATTGCAACAAGGCAATCCTCAACCATCAACTAGTAACATGGCAAGACCCTTAGTGTCAATCAGACCTTCCACCCAGAAGAGAAACTACTGAGACTGCAGACCCCACGGATGAAGAACTTAGAGACTGCTCATGCTAGAACAACTGAGGCTGATGAGAATGCAGATAAGACGAGAACAATGTTTACAGTGCTCATTTGAGTGAACTTGGGGACAGCGATCATGCAAATCACCTGGTACTAGAAAATGTAGACAATTTACAAGAGGAATGAATGTAACCTTAATTTTAATAATAATAATAATAATAATTACAACATTATAGATACATGTGCTTCCTTCTTCAATTTTTAACATTACTTGTTGCAAGTACTGCAGTAACTACTGCCACTTTCTGCAGGCCTCTGGCTTAATATGGCATCAGGTTTCTCTTCTTATTCATCATCATATTCTTCACCAACATTTAAAAGTAAGACTACTGCTTCCTCATCCGGGATAAATTCATCATTTAAATGCTTTGCAATGTTATGTAAAACTGCACAGCAAACTGTAATTTTTGGAACTTTATTTAGTGACAGACGACTGTTTCCAATGATAAGAAACTGTTGTTTAAGCTGCCCAAAACACCTTTCTATGATTACTTTTATGTTCTTCTAATATACTGTTTTCCATGATTCCAAAAACATCTTATCATGGCTTAGATCTCTACAATTCAACTGTAGTGCTTTCATAGGATGTTCTTGTTCTCCAAAGACAGTCCCTACCTGGAGATCTGGAATATTTTGCATTTACATTTGAGCTAGTAGCAATCATTTTTATTAAGGACACCATGGTGATTGCTTATTAAGCATAAAGAAGTGCTCCTGCCATTGGGTCCCTCAGACATAGTCGGGGGGGGGGGGGGGGTTCAATTTCTTAACCATTGGCTTTTTCCCTGCATTTGTCAATTGTGAGTCAATTATTGTTCCATGGCAGGTCCAGAACAATTAAAAGATACATAGAAAGTAGAAGGGGTAAAAGGATCCCCTAGGCCTCGTGTACTCTAATACCATAGGGGTCGAAGAAAACAAGAATTCAGTCAAGAAGACTGGATAGGAAAGAATAAGAGGGAATCTGGTAAGGAAACAGAAGAATACCAGATTTGGTCATTAAACTCATAAGGTTGACAAGCAGCCCCTCCCTTCACTTCAGCATGCATAATAACAGCTGCACCAAGGGATGGTGAGGGATGGGATGTTAGGTAATTGTCCAGATTGGTTCCTGTAAGCCTCTATTACAGAGGAATTAAAGGCTCTCCCCTCTGTTGAAAACAATTACCTTTTGAGCCTGACACAAATCGTTGATAAAACATTATATAATGAAAATACCTTTTATTTAAGGGTGGAGGTAGGAGTTGTAACAAGAAAGATCCAGTAAGAGAAGGGCCTCAGGCAAGGATGCAAGTTAAGTCCAGTCCTATTTATTTTACATACAGATGATGTATTACTGGAAATCAGGAAGAATAACCATTTAATGCCTACAATTAATAATATCCAGTTTCCTGGATTACTTTTTGCAGATGATCTAATGGCAAGTCCAATTACAGTTAATGTTTTGAAATAATCATTGTAATAAAGGCAATTACTGTAAAGAATGTAGACAAAAATTGAATTAAGATGAGACAGAGATCGTGGCACATAAAAAAGAGGGAATTTGAGCAAATATAAGGTAGCGAGAATGCAATTATTTAGGAGTTAAATAGATGTGGCAGCAGATGGGGAAAAACAAAAGAAATTTGCACTAACAAACGGAAAAGAAGTTTTCGCCGCTAACAGGACCTGCAAATACCGAGTACCTAGTATAAATATTAAATGGTTAGAAAAAGCACATAATATGCTGGTTCAGGTCCAAATGATATATGAGATGAGAAGTATGGGATTATATGGAGGATGCAAAGTCATAGATGAGGTGCATTTCTCTGTAGAGAAATGCTTTGGCTACCAAATGCAACTGTTAGGAAAAATAATGAAAAGGGCACTGAAAGTTTGGTATAGAATCTTGAACTTAGAAGGAAGAAATTTGTTAAAACAGAGTTTAGAATATCAAGAGAAAGCCTTAAAGAACAATGGATGGGCTAATTATCTTAGAAACAGCTTGGAAAGTAATGGGTTAGGGGAGATATGTAGAAGAGAAAGCACATCAATGATTAATAAATAGTATACTGAATCACACTTGTAAGCTTCACAAATTTATTCAATACCTTAAATATTATCAATCTGCAAATAAATGTGCCCAATTTCTGGAAATCAGCCAGAAAGATTTGAGAATATGAAATAAATTAAAAAAAATATATATATATATATACACATATATTTTAACTGAGGTAGCCATAAAGATATATTTGGTCTTCAATGAAAGGTTCATGGGAACGGAAAAATACATAGACATGACAAATAGAAGCGAGAAGATATTGTATCGGTGATAACAGGAGTATGGAGGCTAATGGATAGTTCACAAAATCAATGTGATGGAACTGAAGATCTGGAACACATCTTTAAATGCAAAAGAACTGAAATTTGGAGAAAAGAATACCAACATCAATAAGAAATGGTTTAGGTAGAGATTGTAAGAAGGTACGACAACAGTTTAACAAAGGAAAAACAAATAGATATGGACAGTAAACAGAGTTAAAGAATAAATGTAAAAAGAAGCTAGCAACAGTGAAGTAATAACACAAATATTAATATAAAAATAATAGTTGCAACAAATCTTCACTTATCTTTTGGAATCCTTGCTTGGACTAGTTTTGCAATCAATTTATTGCATTATCAACAATAAATTTCCTTTGGTCTCAGTTTTGGTCTAGTCCAAGGCAAGGATTCCAAAAGATAAGTGAAGATTTGTTGCAACTATTATTTTTATATTAATATTTTGGAGTCTTGACTGAAGCCTAGGGAAGTTGTTATTGATGTCACAACTGATGTGCTGCTATCTGGGTCTCTGGTGAACTTGAAGAAATTGGATGATGGTAATTCATGGTTAGGTCATGCTTTTCCAAAATATGGATTTTTTCCCCCACACATATATAGGTGTTTTGGCAGGTTTTAGTGTTGTGATATATTGTGCTGAGTGGTCCAAAAATGGTGTGCTACTGCTGTTTTGACTGTGTAGGTGTTTTGGCTGATTTAGTATTATGTTTTATTTAATATTGTGCTCAGTGATCTGTTCAATATTGTACTGAGTGATCCCAAAATGGTATGCTACTGTTGCTGTAACTTCATGTTTTTTAAATGTTCCTTCAGTCTTGTTTGCAGATTCCTTTTTGCCTTTCTGATGTAAACCTTTGGATTTATTCAGTAATTCTTTATTTGTTTTGATTTGGTATTGTGTCTTTTAGAGGATAGTTTAGTAAATGTTGAAGGTTATATCTGCTGCATGGTGCCAATTTTATGTCTGCTTCTTGGAAAGTTTTACTGAATTTATGGTGAATGGCTAGATGTAACGTAAATTTGCTATGCTTACTGTGCATTAGTACCATTACTGAGTTTTGTAATATTCATGTACTTTTTTTGCTCTTTATATTTGATTATTAGCCTTTCTACCAAGTATTGATCAAAATCAGCTTGGCCAGGAGTAGAACAAAAGAAAAATGGACCCTTCCTGTCTGAGAAAAGTATAAGTACTTTACAACTGAAACTAATAAAAAGGAATATCTTGAAAATGACAAACTCCATGAATGACATGACATAAATTATGTATTTTAATGAGATCTACATTTTTTGTGTAGTAAGTTTTTGTCTACCTCTTCTGGTTTACTAGTTATGCAAAATTCATCCAGAATAAACTGGTCTTCAGAATCTATTCCCAGAAAATTTAAGATATACATTTTATTTGTGATTGTAATGGTTTTAAAATGTGGTATTTTAATCAAAATCGTTACAGTCATTTTTAAGAAAAACAAAATTTCGAAAGTTTTTCCATGTAAAGGGTAGTTAGGGGTGGGGGGTTTTCTTGAAAATCTTCATGTCGCATTCCTGGAAGATACCAAACTTAAATACCAAGTTTGGTATTTAGCTGTCTTTCTGTTTTTGAGCTATACTGTCCACAGACAGACAGAAAACACGGACCTTTTTCTGAAAATGCTTTTTTTGGGTTCAGAGGGTCTTAAAACATTATTTCCAGTGAAAATTTGTTATAAAATTTTTAGGTGGAATACAATACTTCCTCTATACACCATGTGCATAGTACATGTAGGCAAAGTAAAAATGCAAATGCTCATTAAAAAATCTTATGTGTTCCATTCACATGACTTTCTCTACATCTCTGCAACAACTTATTCTATTTACTTCATCTAATCGAGAAAAAAATAAGCAGAAATAGTCTTATTACTTGCTTCCTTGTTAGTATATGCGAAATAAGGGAGCACCATAAGTTAAAGTGATAGTCAAAACCTGGTTCCTGCATGACTGAAGTTCCTTTGTTTGTATGGACAGGAGTTGACAAATTCCTGTATGAGAAAAGTATGTTTTTCAAAGCTGAAACAAAAAACAAGGAATATCTAAAAAAACGATGAACTCCACGGAAAAAAATTATATAACATAAATTGTGTGTTTTAACATGCTCTACGTCTTTTGTGTTTTATGTTTTCGTCCATCTCTTACGGTTTAGCAGTTATGCAAAATTCCGTAAAATTTACCCAGAGGTTATTCCCAGAAAATTCAAGATTCACTTTTTATTTGGCAAGTAAATAACTTAAATATAAGATATTTTAATCAAAATCAGAGCCATTTTTAAGAAAATCAAAATTTTCAAAATTTTTTCCATGCAAAGGGTAGTTTGGGGTGGGAGGATTTTCTTGAAAATCTTTGTGTCGCATCCTTGGAAGATACCAAGCTTAAATACTAAGTTTGGTTTTTAACAGTCTCTTGGTTTTTGAGCTAAGCTGCCCACAGACACACATACACACGGACATTCTTCTAAAAATACTTTTTTTGGATTCAGGGGGTCTCAAAACATACATTTCCAGTGAAATCTCGGGGTCAAATTTTTGGGTGCAAACTACACACTATGTACATAGTACGTATAGAGAAAGTAAAAATCTGATGTGTTTCATTCACCTGACTTTCTCTACATCTCTGCAACAAATTATTATTAAATAGCTTATGCTTCTATTTACTTCATGCTAATTGAAAAAAAATTAGCAGAAATAGTCTTATTACTTGCTTCCTGGTAAGTAGAAGGTAAATATGGGACTACCATAGGTTAAAGTGATAGTCAAAAACTGATTGCTATGTGACTGAAGTTCCTTTGTATGGACAGAAGTTGACAAATTGATATATGAGAAAAGTATGTTTTTTAAAGTTGAAACCAAAAACAAGGAATATCTCAAAAACGATAACTCCAAAAAAAAAAAAAAAAAAGTTTACCAACATAAATTGTGTGTTTTATCGTGATCTACATTTTTCATGTAGTAAGTTTTTTTCTATCTCTTACGGTTTACCAAATATGCAAAATTCAATAAAAATCATCCAGAATGAAGAGGTCTTTAGAAGCTATTCCCAGAAAATTTGAGATATGCATTTTATTTGGCATGTAAATATCTTAAATATAAGGGATTTTAATCAAAATCGTTAAGAGCCATTTTTGAGAAAATCAAAATTTTTGAAACAAGTTCCAGTAAAGGGTAGTTTGGGGTGGGAGGCTTTTCTTGAAAATCTTAGTGTTCCATCCTTGGAAGATACCAAACTTAAATGTCAAGTTTGGTATTTAACTGTCTTTTCGTTTTTGAGCTATGCTACAAGTTTGGTATTTAACTGTCTTTTTCCAAAAATGCTTTTTATGGATTCAGGGGGACCCAAAACATGTATTTCCAGTGAAAACTTGGTACCAAATTTTTGAGTGGAATGCAATTAACCTTCTCAATACACTATGTACATGTATGTGTAGAGAAAGTAAAAAGTCAAGAAACAACGTCTTGAACAAAACCACAACAGACACAATAACCCAAATAAAACCTACTAAAACAGAGAATGATTAACCTTTCAAATTTGCACTTTTGCTGCAAAATGTACCATAAAAATGCAGTTGTAGACAAATGCACTAAACTTGGAAGAATTGAAATTAATATGTATTAAAAGAAATCACAATTATACTCACAAAAAATTAGCCATATTTGAAATCTAGTAATGCCTTCCTGCCAAGAATTTACCAGTTTACCTTAAGTTCGCACAGAAAGCAATAGCATGAGAACTATCAGAGAGAGCAAATTTAATTCCATCCAGGCATTCACCATAAATTCAGTAAAGTTTTCCATGAACAAGACATAAAATTGGCACCATAGCAACGGATACAGCCTTAGAGTGATGCACCTGCAAAATTTAACAAACTAGTTTTTTTAATAATAAGATACTATGAATTATAAACATTTAGAAAGTATTACTGATATATGGTAGACTTTGTGACAGTGATGTGTTTTAACAATTGAAATTAATTAGTGTCGACTAAAGGAATTGACAATGGTAGCATATGGCTTCTGAAATATGTTTTCTGATAACAAAAGTGATGCAGTGTTACAAAATCAACTCAACTAATTAATTTCAATATTCAGAAAGTATTTTGTTTTTCCAATTGACACACTTTAACCACCAATTAACTGAAGCTTTAAATGGGCACATGCATATTAATAGGCATTTCCAACTTTAAAGCCTGTTTTTTAATGATTTACAAAACCATGTAAGTTAGACTAGTGAAGAAATCACTATTATTGTGTGTAAATAACTGATATACTTTTCAATCGTATATCTCAAATATTGTGGATTTTTCAAATTTCACAGATGCATTACCTTAAACCATCCTCTGAAAGGCACAATACCAAAACAAAACAAATCAACTAAAATAAACTGTAAAGACTCTGCCCAAAGGCACAGGAAAGACAACACTGAATCTACAAACAAGACTGAAGGAACGCTTGAGAAACTTGAACTTTAAACAGACAAATCAGTAGTAGCACACCATTTTTATACCACTCAGCACAATATTACACATGACATAATATTATTAAAACCTACCAAAACATCTGTACAATAAACAGTCTGGGAAAAAATTCACATTTTAAAAACTGTAACATAGCCTTGAATTTTGAATTATCCAAGTTTGCCATCAGAGACCCAGAAAGCAGCACAACCATCTCATCAGAAGCAACAACTACCTAGACTTCTGTTGAGATTCAACTGATGATGACGATGAAGATTCCTCGAAAAGTGCCCAAATAACATTTTAAAGTAAACTCAAAATTACCTTCTCCAGTATATTTGAAAGTTTAATTTTTACTACACTTCTTACAACATGTACATTAACCAAAATGTAGTTGAATGCATCCAAATCAAGGATCTGGAATCTTATTAGCTAAAGCAACACAGGAGTGAAATCTGATTTGCTTTTGCTTGATTTTATTTGATTTTACTTAAGAAGTTCTTGAAAATTATCTTCAATTCACACAAATATAAAAAACAATCCATTATTAAATGGATATTGTTATTGTTACACAGAAATTTAACCTTAATGATATGATATATGGCCAGTTTTAATGGAGACATATTATTTTAAAACACACCACACTAAGAAAATTCAAGGAACTTCCAACTTTGTTAAAACAAAATACTGGCCTATAAGCAAAAATCAACAAGGCAGGCTTTGGCCATTTTTATCAATTCTTGAAACAATGCCAACAAAGTATTTTCCTTCATATCAATTCAACATGCTCTTCAAAAATCATGAAATTGACTTACATGCTTTGCATTAACAATATGTATTTACTATGATATGAACTGATGGTATCTGAATGATGCAAAAATAAAATTTCCTTTTACTGGCACTTTCTACATCCCAAACAAAAAACAAGCAATAAATTGCCTTAAGAATAAATGATTTACCGATAGTCTTTGCTTACCAGCCATAGGTTTCCATTCTTGTCCACTTAGATCTGACAAGCCACTGATATCTGACAGATAGCTTACTGTTGATGATACTTCGTCCCTGTCATCATCTCTTGTACTGCAATAGGAATTAAATATCATTAAGGAAAAGCAAATTTATAAGATAAGTGCAAAAAGTTATGATTTATCCCTGTACTACACTTAATTTTCTTGTTTATTTTTTCTTAAAGAACTTGTCACAAAATCTTTAATAGGACTGTCAGCATCTCCCTAAAATTGACAAAGCAGTCAATGTCATTTGCTGTGAGATTGTGAAGCTCTCACAATTCTAAGGTTAAATACTTTAATCAAAAGAATGCAATTGCATGGATATCCAGAAGTGCCTACTATGAGACTTGCAGTCTTTGTGAAGGAGACAAAAATCTTAGTAGATTAAATGAAGGGAGGCACAATAGATCACAACTGGCTGGATTTATTCCCTCCTTTTCTTTAACAATCAAAAGGATTAATACATTTTTAAAAAGCTAATCCCTTTTAAAATTAGGAACATTAAATATTTTAATAACTGAATTTAATTCATGCATTAAAAACCTAGATATCCCTTAAAGTGGTAAACACATACTGTGAAGGACAGAGTATGTCAGGCATAAAAAAAACAGTCACTGAAAATTTTGTATTTAAAAAAATAAATCCACATAGTTGCTAAAATATTTTCCTCATTGGCAATTTTTCTCATGGTTGGTTTCATTTTAGTCAATGCTTCCTGGGGTTTAAGAAATCATAAAATTGCAAATAATTTCTTCTGATCTATACCATAGCTATTAATCAAAACATTTAAAATAGCTTAATTTTATATAACTATTATAGCATATGGTAAAATATTTGTTGTAATATTTGTAACATTTTTTGTAAAAATCTCTATATATAGTTTATTCTGTGTCACAAGGCAAACTCATTTGTGAGTCAGACTGATAGTTATATCAGCTTTTTAGGTGCTCCACACAAACACCACTTATAGAAAATGATCCAAATGCGTCTAGACACGCATAGAATGTCAAATACTCCCAGTCGGTGAACGATTTCGCAGGCTTACATGACACATATATTAAGAGTTTCCTCTTCTAGGGTTTCTGCTGCATAAAACAATGGTTTAAGGTGCCACCAAAGGATAAAAATCCAAAGGATTGTGACCGAAGGTAATTGCAGGACTTGGAACTGATACCCCTCTATCTATCTGTCCGTCGTGGTAGATACCAGCCAGTGCATCTCAAACAAGGAAACTAAAATATGCCTGAGCATCATACAAAATGTTGTCAAGTATTTTGCAATCACCCTGTATAACTTGTGCTTTCATGCAACATAATCATGTTTTAATATAAACATTTTTAAAGCTGCAAAAGTGTACTTAACTCCTGTACCACTTAGCTAAAGCTAAGGTCAACTGTCCATTGATCATGCGTTCCATCACCTTGCAAACGCAACTGGTGAAGGAAATTGGACGGTAGTTGGATGGAAGAAAACGGTCCTTTTCAGCTTTCAAAATAGGTATGATGGTGGCCTCTCGGCACTTTCCTAGGAAAAGCAGGAAAGCCTTACCTTCAGGAGAGAGATCTTGCAACATTTGGACGTGTATTCCATCAGGACCTGGTGCAGAGTTTTGCGAAGATGATAGTGCATGGTCAAACTCCCTCATAGTGAAGAGGCAATTGTAATCTTCAAGATTTTTAGAATGAAAGTTGAAACCTTGAGATTCCATCAGAGCCTGAACAGGAAGAAACTCGGGTGAATAATTCTCTGAGCTAGACATTTGAGCGAAAGCACTGCCAAGAGTGTTGGCCACGTCAAAATTATCAATAACATCTCCTACAGCTGCTTTAAGACTGGCAATTGGTGTATGAGTCGTTTTTCTATCCACGCGCCTTAAATTATCTCATACAATAGAAGAAGGTGTATGTCGATTGAATGATGCTACAAACTTGCTCCATGATGTCTTTTTGCTACCCTTAACAACTTGCCTAAATTTGGCACGCATCTTTTTATAGTAAATCAGGTTATCCAGTGTTGAGCGACGTTGGAAAATCCTGAGAGCATGCCTGCGAGCACAAGTGGCATTCCGTCATTCATCCGTACACCAAGGTACCAGAAACCGACAGGTTTGGGTCGTCGACCATGGACTAAACTGCTCAGCAGCATCAAGAATATTTTTTATGAGGTGTTCTACTAAAATATTCACAGAGTTGTGCTTGTAATAAAAAGCAGCCAACCGGGAGTAATGGTTCCAGTCTATGCGCCATCAAGGTAAATGTGTGGAACATGTGTCTAGTGCCAAGAGACAAATAAGACATAGAAAGTGGTCACTAGAATGCAAATCAGAGATGATATTCCACTGTAAGGAAGATGCTAATTGTGAACAAACTGCAAAATCCAGGTGTGAAAAACTGTTGAAAGCATCAGAAAGAAATTTAGGCTCTCCAGTGTGCAGGAGAGTTAGGTTATAATTGTTCAAGAAATTCGCAATTAACTTACCTCTTGCACAAGCTCAAGGTGAGCCCCAAAGTGGATGGTGGGCATTCACATCACCTACCAAAACAAAAGGTTTTAGTAGTTAAGAAACTAGATCCCCTAAATCAGTGAGTGACAGGTTGTCACACGGAGGAAGATATATATTACAAATGGTGAATCTGGTAGATGACAGTTTAATTTTTACAGCTCCTGACTGGATGTTGGAAATGATACTGATTGCGCGAATATATCATCTCTGATGAGCATCATAGTGCCTCAGTGCACAGGTACGCTCTCTTCCGGTGATAGATCACAACTTACAGGGGTGTACCATTTGATTTTGAAGCTGTCTTGTGGACGGAGCTTAGTCTCTTGCAAACATAGGACCAAAGGATCACTCTGCTTAAAAAACAGTTTATGCTCAGGTCGATGTGTTCTTATTCCTTGTATGTTCCATTGTAGGATAGCCATGTTCTTTATAATGTGATAAGTTGTACATTGGTGGTTATTTCTATTCTGAAGGTTGCAGAGGTCAATTCAGTTTATTCTTTTTAGGTGTCGGGCTAGCACCTTCTACAGGAGGATGGTCCTGTCTCTTTGTCACTGTCCCTATGGCAGTGAGGCAATATCAGTTTCCTCCATCTGCTCCACTTGGGAGACCCCCTATTCAATTGAAAATTTTGATTCGAGTACCTCAAACTGATTGGAAACAGAGATCGACAAAGATGAATATCGCCAAACTGAGTCCTTCCCAGACGAATCCTCAGAAGAAGACCTCCATGGACTCTTGTTTCCCTATGTTGTTTTGGGAATAGGCTTTACGCTTTGCTTGAGGAAGTCGGTTCACTCATAGCTGGTCTTGAACTTTCTTTCTGGTTCTTTATATATTATTAGCTTGCTGTCTTGTTGGTCGAGGTCGATTGCTTTGTTGGCGATTTAACTGTAGCACATTTTACAGTTTCAGATGTAGGGGATGTTGAAGTCGAAGGCCTAGGAAGTGAGCTAACTGTGGAAAACTTTTCTGCAACAGTGGCACCATTTATATTGCAGGTCTGTGTTGCAATTTCCTGACTTTGTACCAATTTAGCTACAACTGAGCTATACGCACCTACAGGCTACTCTGGTGCTAAGTTTGGTTACTAACAAGAGGATAAAAGAGACAGTGGAGTAAGAATATTAACGTATGCTAAGATGTCAAGTATCGAACCTCCTAAAAATGTAAATACTACAAGAAGGCAGAAAGGGAACAAAAACTGCTGTGTTGTAGGATATAATAATACCTACAAGCATATTTCGGCAGCTATTGCCTTTTATTCTTTTCCCACACAGAAAACTGAAGTGCAAAGAAGAAATCTACGCTTTCAAGCTGTACATCGACACAAGTAAGTACACTAATTTTATATTGTGCCTCAAAGCAGTAAAATATGCTTAAAAATTAACTGCAGCATGGATAATGTTGTTTAGAAATTAATACTAACGTTTTTAAGTTAATACATAGGAACTGTAAATACTGTGGCTATTAAATTAAATGACACACCATGGGAATAGTCTGTCAATTATTATTATTATTATTATTATTACTTGTATTATTAATATTTATGTACGTATTACTATTCATACTTTATATTTTATTTTCAGTCCTGAGGAGTCATCGTGGGCCAAAGCCTGCAACAAAAATTTGCAGCATTCACTTCATCGGAAATTAAAGGTTCAGAACATCCCCACAGTTCAACATATGTTCCTGTATATTTCCAGATGTGTACAAAAAGATTTTGACTTTTTGAAACAGAACTTTAGTCAATTTCACTTTATAGGCAGAAAACCACAAATAATAGCTACATCACACTATCCTCCTAATATGTACAAAGCATGAAACGGAGCGGCGATATCAGTACGAATTTTAAGGTCTGTGCACGGTGCCAATAGGTACCATACTTCGGGACTGAGGGTTGGCAGATTCGCAAGAGTTTCCAGGCTTGCAAGAAGGACAGCTTCTCTTTAACCCGAATCTCCTGGACAGTCTTTTCCTCTGCAAAACGGGGATAATCACGGGAACTTGATGGATGTTCACCATTACAGTTAACACCTATTGGAGCTGACGTGCATTCTCCAATCATGTAAGATTTTACCACAGTTGACAGAGGTAAACTTGTCATTACAGAATTCTCTGCTGTGGTCAAAGCATTGACATTTATAACATCTGAGTGGGTTCAGCATATACGGTCTTACCTCAATGGATTCATACCCTGCCCTGTGGGAGATCTACCCGATCAAAGGTAAGAAACAGGGTACATGTAGGCACAAATTCTCCATTTACTTTTCTTTGAACACGATGCACAGATGTAACGCCTTGAGGAGCAAGCTTTTCTTGAAATTCCTCACCGGTCAAACTGCCAATGTGCAGGTGTTTATCACACTGCGTGAGGAGTTCAAGGTTTTATTTACGTCACTGGATAGCTGGCTAACATTTTGGCATTAAGTATTTTCCCAGCCTGGGATGCTGATTGTGTTTCTACCAGGAGCATGCCATTACAAGCTCTAATACAAGATTTTACAGGACCAGCAATATTATCAAGACCCTTTTGAATGACAAAAGCGCTTTCGATAGAGAACTTTCTTCCTTCCTCTGTTCTATTAACAATCAAGTAGCGAGGACCACAACACTCGACCATTTCTTTTCCAAACTCTGTACCATATTTAATGGATTTTTTGGTTTCTGCCATGAAAATAATTTTTAATTTTCGTCCCCCATTGCTCCCCACCCACCATGGAGTCCAACAAGGGTTCACCCCACTGGGATGACAGGGCTACACAGGGGATATAGCAGGCTCGTGGTCCCACTCACCCTGGAGTTTGGTATGTTACCTAGTCCTGGCCTATTGTCTAGGGGTGGGCTGCTCCCTAGCCTCCCGTTTAGGTGAAGCAAAAACCAAAGTGGTGTATTAAACTGCGTATCCTCCCTAGTCACTGAAAAGACAGAAGGCCCAGGCTCAAATACACAACCCTCAACCAACCAGGATATTCCTTTCGACACGGATCTCCACACACAACCTACACTTGGGTGGGAATTTTGACCTAGTGACCCCTCACCACTCAGAGGTTGCCCTCACGAGGGAGTTAAGGTTGGCCTCAGGGCCCTGGGTGCGTCAATCTTGCACCTACCATAGTAGGCACCTGGGGGAGGGAGGGAGAGAGAATCTTATCAATGGGTGGTATGAATAAAAATGAGATGCATCTTATGAGATACCTCTAGCAGAAAATGTGAGACACAGATAGTCTTGAGCCATGTCTCGCTAATTTTGTATGAATAAAAATTTCCCCTCCAAAGTGAGATGCACTATCTGCAGCTCATTTACGTGCTGTTATATATGTAAACAGGTCAACAATATATTGTTGCATGAATGGAAAGGGTTTATTTCAGCACTTATGAATCAATTTACACGATTTATATTGCCAAAATGAAAAGGAAACATTACATTGTAATCGTGTTTTGCAGAATTGTCAGAAGATTAGAACTTTGCAATGATTGGATATAAACAAGATTTAGGAAAAATTCTTGTCAAGGATTATAATTAAATTTATTTAGGAAAATAAACAATGTGAAAAGCAGAATAAAACAAAAAATTTGATATTCTATTCACATGACTTTCTCTAGCTGTTCCACACACAAACCTTCTTTTATCTACATCATGCTAATCAATATAAACATTAGCAGAAGTCTTATTACTTACTTCTTTGTGAGTAGAAGGGAAATAACATAAAATTACTAGGTTAAATCATAGTCAAAACCTTAAAAACTGATCGTTATGTGAAACTAATTTGGTTTGCTTTGCATGGCAAGCAGCGAAACTAGAGACGAAACGAAGTAGGCTTCCTGTTTTAGAACGGATAACGTACTTCAGAATTGAAACCAATAACAAGGAATATCTAGAAAATGGTCAACTTTAAAAGAAAAACGTTAGGACATAAATTATGTACTTTAATGAGAATTACATTTTTTGTGCAGTAAATTTGTCTATCTCTTTATCGGTTAAGCAAAATTCTTCCAGAATAAAGAAGTCTTCAGAGGCTATTCCCATGAAATATTAGATATATATTTTATTCCTGATGCAAATACCTTTAATATACAGTATTTTTAATAAAAATCATTAGAGCCACTTTTGAGAAAAACAAAATGTTCAAACTTTTTTCTATATAAACGGTAGTTTGGGGAAGGCCCCCCCCCCCCTTCTTCTAAAACTCTGTGTCCCACACTTGGAAGATACTAAACATAAATACCAAGTTTGGTATTTGCAATTTTTACTTTAATCTATTTAATACACAACATTCTTAATTCATTCCAATAGATAAAAATGTCCCTTTGAGCTATGCTGCCCCCCCCAAACACACCAACCTATTTCTAATTTTTTGGGGGAATCTGGGGACCTCAAAACATATTACCGGTGAAATCTCGACATTGAATTTTGGGTATGAATACAATACCTTCTCCCGCTACTATGTACTTTATGTACATACATGCTAGCAAAAGTAAAAAGCAAATGCTTTACAAAGGACAAGTCTGTACACACAAAAAAATAGAAAAGAAGATCCTTAATCTTGATAGGAGAAACAAATCCTCTGAAAACAGCGAAAAGTTAAAAAATAAAACATTAAAAGAGTATTATTTTACATATCTATTATTTTATTTAGTCCCTTTATAATAGGCATGCTTCTATAAAAATTCCACTGTGTTACGGAGTGCAAAAACCTATTTTTGTAAACATAATAAATAGTATCATATCTCATGTGCAATAAAAGACAAAAAATGACGAACGTGATCATTATTTTATATGTATTAATTTGTAACTGTGTCGATGAAACTAATGATTTAATAACCCTCATAATAACTTAATTTGTACTTAGTAAAATACCTGTAGTTCCTGTTACATATATTCTTGTAATACTGCTTTGGTTATAAAATCCTACTCGTGTAATCATTTTTTATTCTTGCTATTTGGGTCCCCTTTCCCTAATATACCTGCTTCCTCTCCATCATCACCATAATCAACCTCATGTTCAAGATCAACATTGTGAGTGGGTCTACCTGCTCTTACTTCTCTCCACAGTCTTGGACCAAGAATCTCGTAATCATGTCCCTGCAAATGTTTATTATGGAAAACCATACAATATACATAAACAAAGGTACTCTGTAGCTAATATTACTTGTTATTGAATTATTTTAAAACTCTTTTGCCTAGCCAAAATATCTGTGTATTATAACATGTTCCTTCGCGAGATACCTACATAGGGGTATATGATGTCCATAACCTCCAATTTTAAGAAATAGCCCATTCCTCTTATCATTATTATTATTATTATTACGGATATTTCTCAGACATTGGAATTTTGCTCCTGAATAGAACCATGCCACTTGTAAACAACGCCTTTCCTAGTAATGATTTCGTCTACATGAAATTTGTTTTTTATTATTATGATAGGGTATCATCTAAAACTCCAATAAATGCAGCAGTAGTTACCAGAAATTAGATCCAATCAAATGCTCGTACCCTTGCGAAGTTACAGCAAACTTTCCAAAAAGTTACGGATACTGAATGTTGAGAGGCCTCTGTATTTTCTGTGATGCTTCACTGACACCCAGAATTTGCTTTCTGTGGTCGAATGGTCAGCACTCCAACTTCTCACCCAAGGTTCTATCCCTACAGAGTCTCTAAGTGTGCGTGTGCGTGTTTGTGTGTGTTTAATATAATGTGTGTACAACTAAAAAAAAAACAGCATTAAGAACCTTACAGTTCTGTGAAAAATCACCAGCAGTTGTTTCTAAACTAAAGCCCTCGATATGACTTCAGAAGTTAAAGGGGGTTATACAAATGAAAAAAAATAATGAAAATATTATTCTAATCTTTGCTCTATTGTTCCTGTTGCTTTGAAAAGAAAATGTTGTAAAAGCCACTGCACATTTTGCTTTAATCTTGAGTCACCCTCCATGGTGTAAGAGTTACCATGCCAACTTCATATGCCCAAGGTTACGGGTTCAAACCCGGCAGAGGACGATGGATTTTTTTGGGTGTAAAAATCCTTAGCATGGCTTCCTTCGGAAGGGAAGTAAAACCGTTGGTCCCATGTCGTAGATTTACAGCATGTAAAAGAACCTCAAGCCTATAGAGAGGCCTCTGAGCAAAATTAAGTGGTCTTTCACACCCAATTTAGAATGGGACGCTGAGAACCATAGTAGTTAAAGAGCGTCCATAAATAACACGCCATTTCCATTTTCCTTTAATCTTGAAGTTTGTTATAATTTAGTTCTTCAGAATCCCTCCTGATTTAATAAAGCTTCCTTCTGTGCTCAAAAAACACCAAAACTGCTACCAAATCTGCCTGTAATTTATTATAAGAAGGTGCATCTCATGTGTTCAGACACCTTCTGAGGTGACTTAAAAAATCATGAGATGCGGCTAATTTTTATTATTCATTCCAAAACCTGAGATGAATCTTATTACGTAAGCGCCTGAGACGTTGGTTGCGACCAAGGTCACCTCCATCTTGAATCGTCGAGTTTTATTCATATGAAAGTGAGACGCATCTCGAAAATTGCAAGTTTTGAGAAGCGTCTCATCTTTATTCATACCACCCAATGACTTGAAGATTGTTAGAATATTATGTGGAATGTATGTTTTATTTTCAGAGTATATGGCATAAACCACAAAGCAACCAGAAGAAAACTGTGAAAATTTGAATTTGCATTGCTTCTTTAAAATGGTAAAAGCAATGCTAATGTAAAGTCACTAATGGAAGCAAATGAATGATTTCCTGGGGGAAAATGAAATCCAAAGCAATACAAACAATTTCTGGCAAAGACAAGGTGACACTTTTCTTCGCGTGTGTGTGTGTGTTTTTTTTTTTTTTTTTCATCATAAGGCTAAGGTCAATTTAGGAGGTGCCTGGGAAATATAATCTCTTTCCTAAAATTTAATGTTTTTACCGTATAAAGTTTTTAGAAAAGAGGCATTCATGAATGTATGTTTAATCCAATGAGGAAGTGGATAAGATTATAAATCTGTAAATCTGTTAGCATAATGAAAGTTTCCTGAAGAGTTGGATTGACTATTCTGCAGAGAGCTAAATGTTTTAAAAGTGTTGGAGATTACCTTTCAAGAAACAAGTATTTCATGGCAGTTTTTGGCATCTTACCTTCATACAATTAAAAATAAAGAACAAAACTGCACAGGAAAAGGTTAAACATGGATTTTTCACATAGCCTACCACATACTGACATGCATATTTTAAAACAAATTCTGGACCTCTGTTTAATTCAGTTTGACTGTACTGCCATCTGTATTTCAATAAATAATGGATCACAAATAAGACGTTATTACACTCTGTGGTGTTTATTTAGTTTTACTGAGACAAAATATTAAACTTCTCACCTATGATCATCCAGATGTCTTTAATTGGCATACTTTCATAATTTTTAAGTGACAGATCATATAGTCACTAGTACTACTGAACCTTAGCATGGCTTCCTTTGGAAGGGAAGTAAAGCCATTGGTCCCTTGTCACAGATTTACAGCATGTAAAAAAACCTCAAGCCTGATAAGAGGCCTCTGAGCAAAATTAAGCAGTCTTGCACGCCCAGTATAGAATGGGACGATGAGAACCACAGCAGTTAAAGAGCGTCCATAAATAAAACTCCATTTCCATTTTACTGCTGAACTGCATGTGAAATCATTACAGAAAATGCTGGAAAGAGGCTGCTAAATGGCAACCTAACAACTTAGACAACCACGTGCCTCTGTGTTCCAGTCATTTTCATAACATCACTCTCATGGCCAATTGCAGACAGCACAGTCAGTTGCACAGCAGGGACACAACAAGGACAGGGTAGGTCATGTGGAAATAAGCAAAAAGCTATCTTTGTAAATTATATGGAAGGTTCTAGGCTGCTGTTAAACACAGCACATGACTGGGGACATGGTAAGTGCAGCATGGAAACATGATAGATTATATGTAAATCTATCTCACGACTATATTTTTGTCATGAGCATTAATATTGTTTCATTATTCACAAAATAGCTTATCTAACTTTAACATTATTTAGGTAAAAATTCTATATTCTCAAACCATAAACAGTTAATAATTAGTGGAACAAAGATTATGCAGTGGATCAAGCAGAAAAATACCCACCCTCCATCATCACATCTTTTACTGCTGTTTGCAGAAATGTCCAAAGTTGGAGTGTTTGGCTCACTGCTCTTCATGTTACTAGTTGCTGACCCCATTTCATTGAAGCCAGAATCCCCGCTGTTCATTATTTCTGCATTCACAGAATATTCTCCTGAAATGAGAGTCATACAAAACTGAGATAAACATTTAAGCAATATTTTATCCATGCTGATCAAATCATCTTACTAATACTATTATTAGTGTTATATTTTAAAAAAAAATGCAAAATATATTTTCTCTGCTAAGGCTCTTAAAACATAGCAACTACAAAAATGAGGGGGTGGGTCAGAATGTTAATATATTATTATTAGACCTTTGCAATATAATGTGTACATTAAGAAACTGTAATTGACTTGTATTAAATATAAAAACCTCAAGTTGATACATTACGGCAATTAGACATATTTGCACATTAGTCATTAGTTTAACAAAAGACCACTGTGTCTGGGTTGGGTGAATAGCTTGTGTTATAATTGGACCAAATCACTTACAATAATTACTTAGTAAATATATAATTCAACAAGAGACTTGTTCTCCAAACATCTGTTTATTGATGCTTTAACCCTATGCAACTTTAAACTTGCGTATTAATTAGGTTGTAATAAAGTACAAAAAAATTTAATTTTTGGTAGTGTTCCCTGTGATATTTCAGGAAGTGGACACTGGTAATACATAATATGAATGAATGATAATTGGTGAGGAAATTTGGAAAGAATGGTTCTTGGCATTAAGTTTAGAATATCTCCCTGGCATTTACCAATTATGAAAATTGACCCAATCCTGAATAAACCTCAGTCACGAGAGGTTGGTTCTGGCAAGATTTGAACTATGGACCTACCATTCACAAGTCTGTGCCTTAATGACCCGAACTATCTCCTCAGAATCAAAACTTACATACACTTCAACCCTCATGCAGACATTCACGTTAAATGAATATTGGAAACATTTCATTCACCCATTACAACCCTTCACTTCACTTTATAATAGGACTTCACGCTGCATGTGCTGTTGCACTGCACAGCACAAGGTGCAAAATCTGACTTTGGTAGGTTGACCATTGTGCAATTTCCCATTCCTCAATTATGAGTAATACTGCTGCCTCCCTTTCCTCATATTTATGTTGCTCATTCTGCTTGTCTCACCTTTCCTCACCTTCGTAAATGTTTCTTCCTAATTGCAAAACATTTGAGCTAAGCTGACAATCTGTGCACAGAACCTTTGCAGCTTGGTTAGCATGCATGATATTGTACATATTTGAGAGATACTGCTTTATAATATGTAATGCACAAACTTGTTACTTACTCTTCACGTACTATGCACATAGTGTATGGAGAAGGTATTGCAATGCACACAAAAATTTAATACCGAGAATTCACCAGAAATGCATGTTTTGGGTCCCCCTGAACAAAAAAAAGAAGCATTTTTGGAAAAAGTGTGCCTGCCTGCATGTGTGTGTGTGTGTTTCTCTCTCTCTCTCTCTCTCCCTGGACAGCATAGCTCAAAAACGAAAAGACTGTTGAATACCAAACCTGTTATTTAGGTTTGGCATCTTCCAAGGTTGCCACACGAAGATTTTCAAGAAAATCGCCCTACCCCAACTACCCTTTACATGGAACTGTTTTTGAAAATTTTGATTTTCTCCAAAATGACTAACGATTTTGATTAAAATATCTTATATTAAAGATATTTACCTGACAAGATGTATATCTTGACTTTTCTGGGAATAGCCCATGAAGACTACTTTATTCTGGATAAATTTTACGGAATTTTGCATAACTGCTAAGCCATACAGACGGACAAAAACTTACCAAAATGTAGAGCAGGTTAAAACACACAATTTATGTTATATACATTTTTTTTTTTTGTGGAGTTGAACATTTTTGAGGTATTCCTTGTTTTTGGTTTCAGCTTTGAAAAACTTATACTTTCTCATACAGAAATTTGTCAACTCCTGTCCATACAAACAAAGGAACTTCAGTCAAATAGCAATCAGCTCTTGACTATCACTTTAACCTATGCTACTCCCTTATTTTGCTTCTACTTACAAGGAAGCAAGTAATAAGATTATTTCTGCTAATTTTTTCTTGATTAGCATGAACTAAATAGAAGCATAAGCTTTTTAAGAATAATTTGTTGCAGAGATGTAGAGGAAGTCATGTGAATGAAGCACAGCAGATTTTTTTTTTTTTTTTTATGTGGAGTCAGAACCAGTCCCCACCAAATACTGGTAAACACACATTTGTTTATCTCTGTTGGAGTGGAGTGGAACAATGCAACAAACAGTGTTTCTTGATTTTTTTTCTGCACCATAATGCTGTGTTAGTCATTTTATCATGCAATTCACTTTTGTCACTAATGGCTCCAAGCATTACACTCCAGTAAAAATCTGATGTGTTCCATTCACAAGACTTTCTCTACATCACTGTAACAAACTATTATTAAAAAGCATATTCTTCTGTCTATTTTATCATAATTGAAATAAACATTAGTAGAAATTGTCTTAATTACCAGCTTTCTTGTAAGTACTTCTTAATAAGGGAATACATTAAGCTAAAACTTGGTGCCATGTAGTTGAAATCAGTTTCTATGCAAGGGCCAAAGGTTTACAGCTTTCTTTACAGAGAAATTTTCAATCTAAAACAAATAATAAGGAATATCTTGGAAATGGTGAGTTCTACGGAAAAAAAATGGATATGACAAATTGTGTGTTCTAACGTGATATGTAGTTTTTGTGTAATACGTTTCTGTTTATCTTGTACGGTTTACCAGTTACACAAAATTCAGCAAAACTCATTCAGAATGAAGGTGTCTTCAGAGGCTATTCCCAGAAAATTCAAGATATATGTTTTATTTGCAATATAAATATCTTTAATATATTTAATTTTGATCAAAATTGTTAGAACCTTTTTGAGAAAATCAAAATGTTCTAAATTTTTTCCACCTAAAGGGTTGTTTGGGGTGGGGGATTTTTATCAAAATCTGTGTGTCGCATTCAATGGAAGATCCTAAACTTAAATGCCAAGTTTGTTATTTTAGGGACTTTTTGGTTTTGAGTTATCGTGTTCACATACACACAGACCTTTTTTTTAAAAATACTTTTTTTTTTTTGTTACAGGGGACCCTATAACGTGTATTTCTGGTGAAATCTTGGTAACAAATTTTTGGGTGGAATGCAATACTTTCTCTATACACAATGTACACAGTACGTGTAGCGAAAGCAAAAATCAGAGTATCTGAGATTCAATACAAAAATCTGATGTGTTCCATTCACATGACTTTCTTTATATTTCTGCAACAAATTATGGTTAAAAAGCTTATGCTTCAATTTACTTCATACTAATCGAGAAAAAATCAGCAGAAATAGTCTTATTACTTGCTTCCTTGTAAGTAGAAGCGAAATAACGGAGTTCTATTGGTTAAAGCGATAGTCAAAAGTTGGTTGTTATGTGACTGAAGTTCCTTTGTTTGTATGGACTGGAATTTTTAAATTCCTATAGAGAAAAGTATGTTTTTTAAAGCTGAAACAAAAAAACAAGAAGTATCTCAAAAACGATCAACTCCACGAAAAAAATGTATATAAGATAAATTGTGTGTTTTAAGGTGCTTTACATTTTTTGTGTTCTAAGTTTTCATCTATCTCTTAAGTAATGCACAATTCCGTAAAACTCATCCAGAATAAAGTAGTCTTCAGGGGCTATTCCCAGAAAATTCAAAATATACATTCTATTTGTCAGGTAAATATCTTTAATATACAATATTTTAATCAAAATTGTTAGAGCCATTTTTAAGAAAATCAAAATTTTCAAAATTTTTTCCATGTAAAGAGTAATTTGAGGTGGGGGGATTTTCTTGAAAATCTTCGTGTCCTTGGAAGATACCAAACTTAAATACCAAGTTTTGGACTTGAACAGCCTTTTTGTTTTTGAGCTATGCTGCCCGCAGACACACACACTATGTACATAGTTTGTATAGCGAAAGTAAAAATGACGCATATAACCATGGTTACATGATATCCAAATAGTGTGCTATTTTTACTTTCCCTATATGTACTATGCATATAGTGGGTAGAGAAGGTATTGTATTCCCCCAAAAAGTTCATGTTGAGATCTCATCAGAAACCTGTTTTGAGGTCCCCTGAATTAAAAAGAAATGCATTTTTAGAAAGAGTCTGTCCATGGACAGCATAGCTCAGAAACAAAAACACTATTTAATATTAAATTTGGTTTTTAAGTTTAGTACGCTCCAAGGATGCAACACAAAGATTTTCAAGAAAATCCCACCATCCCAAACAATCCTTTAGATGGAAATTTTTTGATAGATAATTTTGTTCTTAGTTCAAAATCTTCTCGGGCTTCTAATCAGGTAAAAACTTGGCAGTTCACCCTGAAGACGAGGAAGATGCACTTCTTCGAAACGTTGGTATCAAGCCAAGTTTTTACCTGGTTAGAAGCCTGAGAAGATTTTGAATTAATACATCGCCAGGAAAGCTTGTTATTATTTTAATTTTGTTCTTCTCAAAAATGCTCTAACAATTGTGATTAAAATACTGTACATTAAAGATATTTACATGACAAATAAAATGTGCACGGTTGCCAAATTATTAGAGTAAACATATTTTAGAGCTTTTATTTTACAAAATGAGTAGATCATACAAATAAGATGTTACAAATTATTTATTTTCTGAGTTTAGTAGTTACAGTACATACCCTTTAGCTTTGATTAGTGACTTGATTCGCTTGGGTATGCCTTCAATCGGTGTTTTACAGTGATCTTTTATTTCATCATGAAACAGATTTGAATCAGCTTTTTAATCGAGACATTCTTTGTTGTTATATTTATTTTTTTTTCTAAACTATTGACCATAAATTCTCTATAGGATTCATTTCAAGGCTATTTCCAGGCTAATCAAGCAGCTTTACACTTATTTTCTTTCAAAAATGTGATGACCTATTTTACATAAATTTATACTGCTTAATTTACCTTTTTTTCACTCATCAGATGTCCAGTTTTGATGTTCCTTTGCCCACTGAAGTCTCTTTGCAGCCATAGCAGGTGTTATTTTTGCTTTCTTGTGGGGTCGCCATCAAAAGTGTATCTTCTCACAGTTCTTCTAATATACAACTGATCCATATTCCTCTAATCTCCTGCATAATTCCTTGCTGGTAGCTTTATGATTTGTTTCCAACAAATGTTTCAGTTTTTGTACACCCCTTGGTGATAATTCCTTTTTATGCCCACATTTTTCTGTTCGTTGATGTGATTAGTTTTATTTATGGACTGCTGGGATATTTTCAACCTATATGTTACTTCTCATTGTGTGCAATGCTTTTCAGCAAGCATGCCAATCTTTCTAGGTAAAAGATATGATTTTCTCCCCATGACCTTAAAAAGCATTTAGTTTTTAGTATTTCCATTCACTGTATTCAGCAATTATATTAAAATCAAATGTAATTTTTGGCAATACCCACACAATAATCAATACCCAACCTTCATGTATGAAGGCAAAGCACTTCAATTAAGCAGAAAACTATAATGAAAAACAACTGAGTAATACATCACACCTTTATCTTACACTGTTACCAACTATGAATTTAAAAAAAAAATACCTTTAATAATCAAAATGTATCAACTATAAACCTCACTTAAAAGGAATATAAGCTATGAGATCTTATTAGTTTACAACAAGAGTAAAATAAGGCTTGAAAAGGTTTTAACTCTAATAATTTGGCCACGTCTTGTATATTAAATTTTCTGGGAATAGCCTCCGAACACCTCTTCATTCTGGATGAATTTTGCATAACTGGTAAACCGTTAAGAGATAGAAAAAACTTACTACATAAAAAATGTAGATCTCATAAAACACACAATTTATGCCATATAATTTTTTTTTTTTATTTAGAGTTAAGTGCTTCCAAGATATTCCTTGTTATTGGTTTCAAATTTTAAGCTACATAAACTTTTCTCAAGCACATCATCTTCAATTTCATCTCTCTTTTGTTTGACTCCAAATCATTCAAAGAAAACCAAATTTCAATTGTTTCACAAAGCGATCAGCCTTTTAAAAGATTTGATTATCACTTTAGCCTAGTGTATTACCTTATTTCTGTTCTACTTAGAAGGAACAAATATACTACATCTGCTATGTTTATTTAGAATACTAACTGTAGATAAGGCAATTGCTAACATATGCTGCATTTAGAGTTGAATAAAAAAGTGATAAAGCCTTTTAAAAGTTCACAACAATGTTTTTGGTTCTACAGTAATTATTATTATGGCCAACATATGGTCATGTGAGATCTGTTTGTTGTCCAGCATTGTTTTTTCTCTGGCCTGCATAAATGATAAAGACGAAAGAAGGTGATGTTTAGGGACCATTCTTCTAAATCTACATAGAAAGCAGTAGGAAGGCATAGACACCCAAATGCTATCAATTTGATACATAGCATAAAATCAGAAAAAAAGAAAGACTTTCACTCTTGTGAACAATGCTTTGTTGATAGATGAAAGGAGGATGAAACCTTAAAATATTATGTTGATCTGCTTGAAAGAGCAACCTGGATAGCAATGTTCTAAAGAAGAGTAACAGTAACTGAATAATCCAGTAAAATTTCAATTTTAACTAAAATATGATAGCAGTCTGTGACAGTACTTTTGATCATTCTATTCATTAGACCAGTATCATTTAACTTTTTAATATCACCACACAAACAGGTTTTTTAACAGTTTATTTCAAAATAGTATAATTTTTTGCTGCTTTGTTTAATGAATATTTTTGGGAATTATTAATATTGGTTGTACTTCTTTAATTTATGATATAAACCAAAACACAACTTTGTAGATTATTTAGGTACAAATTAATTTTCATTGTGATATTAAAAATTTTAAGTTAAACTGCTTAATATTTTTGAAAACTTGAAGAGACCTACAATAAAGTAGACAATTTTGACTATATCCTTTATTATGTTTGAAAATGTCCTCCTCATTTACAATTTCAAATGCTTAAATAACGTTTGAATATTTCTCACAGAAACTATGTGCAACCGTTAACACAGGTATGGGAAAACCACAAACCACATAATCTGCAAAGTTGGCTAACCTGTATAGTTTGAGACAAAGACCAGCAGATGGATTCAAAAACAGATAACTAATGCAGGAAAGTTGCTGATTCATAGATAAATAGTAATGATAATTGTTCTATATAGTTTAACAGCCACTTTTACTGAATATGGCACCACAGGCGGTAACACTGATGATACATGGAACAAAGATGGAGCACTGGTGGAATGCGATGTTGGGGGAAACTGGAGAACCCAGAGAAAATCTGCACCTGCGCCATTTTGTCCAACACAAATCCCACATGCTGTCGACAGGGATAGAACCTGGGCTACTTTGGTGAGAGCTTTTTTATACAGATTAGACTACATTAGAACAATACAAATAATTCAAAATCTTCTCGGGCTTCTAACCAAGTTTTACCTGGTTAGAAGCCTGAGAAGATTTTGAATTAATACGTTGCCAGGAAAGCTTCAGTTCTTATTTTAATACAAATAATGTTGCATTTTAATTACATTCCTCAACATTTCATTGAACAAAAGGAGAGGAGATTGGACGTCATATACAAGAACATTAATTAGGTAAGCCTAGTTATAGCAAACTGTTATTTGTTTTGACAAGTGTTAATTTGTATAAAGTTTCTGAAACTTACTTAACATAATTTGGATGAAATTCAAAATTAACTGTCATATCCATGTGCTAATTTTGAAAATATCATATGCTGCCCTCCCAAATTTACGATCCATGAGTCGCACTGGTATCTACTTCATGATAACCGAGATATGCAATAGGAGAAACTGTCTTATTACTTAGTTCCTTATATGCAGAAGGGAAATAAGAGAATACACTAATCTAAAGTGACAGTCAAATGTTTTAAAAATGTGGTTGCTATGGGATTGAAATCCATTCCTTTGCATGGCCAGGAGTTGACAAGCTCCTGTATGAGAAAAGTTTTGGAAACTCCTCGAAACAAAAAAAACAAAAACAAAGGTACATAACATAAATTGTTGTGTTTTAAAGAGATCTACATTGTTTGTAGTAAGTTTTTGTCTATATCTTACAGAAAATAATTCATTCAAAATAAACAGGTCTTCAGAGGCTATTCCCACACCTTAAACATAGATTTTAATAAAAATCAAGTTTTTTTTTTTTTTATGAATACAGTTCCGGAGTCTGATTGGGACTCTGACGCTGTGTACCCTACCTAATTGTTTCACTTTGTTTACTGTATGATTACTGAATTTCTGTTTTCTTCTTTTTACACACACACATATACACAAACATATAACACCCATGCCCAAGGTGGGACTCGAACCCACAATCCCCCACGATACGAAGCACCAAAGCGAGACACCTTGGCGATCACGGCTATAGGGACCGGCAAGGTTAAGCTTGCCTGAGTTGTATTTTAGTGTGGGTTGCTTACCACACCCTGTAACAGTACTAAAGGATGAAACTGCAAAATACAGAACTTTATTTTGAAAACTTCCAATTTTCTCAAGAAACGCCTGTGACGATTTTGATTAAAATATTGTATGTTAAAGATATTGACACAACAAAAAATAATGTATATATTGAATTTTCTGGAAATAGCCTCTGAAGACATCTTTATTCTGGACGAATTTTGCATAACTGGTAAACTGTAAAAGATGATAAAAACATACTGAATAGAGCACGTAGAGCTTGTTAAAATCTGCAATTTATGTTATATACATTTTTTTTGGTGGAGTTGGTCGTTTTTGAGTTATCGGTTTCATTACAAGGAATATCTCAACAACCAACTTTTCTCATAAGGGAATTTGTCAACTCCTGTCCATACAAACAAAGGAACTTCAATCACACATCAACCAACTTTTGACAATCGCTTTAGCCTATGGTACTCCCTTATTTCCCTTCCACTTACAAGGAAGCAAGTAATAAAATCATTTCTGCTAATTTTTTCCTCGATTAACATGAAGTAAATAGAAGAATATGCTTTTTAACAATAATTTGTTGCAGAGATGTACAGAAAGTCATGTGAATGGAACACATCAGATTTTTAATTAATAACTTAATGATGTAAAAACATGGTTATAATTTTGCAGACTATTAAATAAGAGAAATACATATATAAAGTTTGAAAGCTCTATCTTTAAAAACACGGAATTTAGTAATTTCACCATAAAAAAATTAAAATTAATTTTCATGTAAAGGATAGTTTAGGATGAGGGAAGAAAGTCATCATTGCAAGATATTGCTTAGTGATCAAAGTGAGTAGTTAAGAAAGAATGCCAATTAAATCAGATTTTAATTACTGAAATGAAGATGAGAACACTGGTTCAGATGCTAAGACTAGCTCTTTTTACTTTCTCTACATACATAGCTAGAGAAGGTACTAAAAATTCAATATCAATATTTCACTGGAAATACACATACTGGATCCCCTATATACCAAAAGAGCTTGTAAGTCTCCTTTACATGACTTTCTCAACATCTCTGTAGCAAATTATTGTTAGTAAACTTATTATTCTATCTACTTCATGTTAACTGAGATAAACATCAGCAGAAATGGTCTTGTTAGTTAATTCCTTATAAGAAGGGAAACAACGGAATGCAGCAGGCTAAACCGACAACTCAAATGTTTTAAAATGTTATTACCATAGGATTGAAATCCATTTCTTTGCATGGCCAGGAATTGACAAGTTACTGTATGAGAAAAGTTTTAAGTATTTTAAAACTGAAACCAACAACAAAAAATATCTTAAAATGGTTAACTCCACGAAAAAAATGTATATGACATAAATTGTGGGGTTTAAGGAGATATATGCTTTGTGCAGTAACTTTTTGTCCATCTCTTATGGTTTACCAGTTATGCAAAACTCAGAAAAATTCATCCACAATAAAGAGGTCTTTTGAGGCTATTCCCAGGAAATTCAAGATGTGCATTTTATTTGTCCATATTGTCTGTCTTATACATAAGAGATTTTAATCAAAACTGTTAGAGCCATTTTTTGAGAAAACCAACATTTTCAAAATTTTTTCCATGTAAAGATAGTTGAAGGTGGGGGGGATTTGCTTCAAAATCTTATGTCATATCCTTGGAAGATACCGAGCTTAAATATTAAGTTCAGGATTTAACAGACTTTTCCTTTTTGAGCTATGCTGTTCACATAGACAAGACACATTTTCCTAAAAATCTGCTATGTACCATTCACATTGCTTTCTCATCATCTCTGCAACAAATTATTGTTAATAAGCTTATTATTCAATCTACTTCATGCTAATTGATATAAACATTAACAGAAATGGTTTTAGTGCCTTATAGGTAGAAAGGAAATAATGGGATACACTAGGCTAAACCGAGTCAAATGCTTTAAAATGTCATTGCTATGGTCTAGAAATCTGATTCTCTGTGTGGGCAGATGTTGACAAGTTACCATATGAGAAAAGTATAAGTATTTTAAAACTGAAATCAATAACAAAGAATATCTTAAAAACGGTCAACTCCAGGGAAAAAATACATTACATAAATTACGTGTTTTAACAAGCTCTACATTTTCTGTGTAATAAGTTTCCGTCTATCTCTTACGTTTACAGTTATGCAAAATTCATTAAGAATAAAGATGTCTTCAGAGGCTATTCTCAGAAAATTCAAGATATACATTTTATTCAAATGTAAATATCTTTAATATACAATATTTTAACAAAATTGTTAGTCCTTTTTGATACAATCAAAATATTCCAAAATGTTTCCATATAAAGGGTAGTTGGGGGTAGGGGGATTTTCTTGAAAGATACTGAAATTAAATACCCAGTTTGGTATTTACAGACTTTTCGATTTTGAGCTATGCTGTCCACAGACAGATAAATATACAGAGACCTTTTTCTAGAAATGCATTTTTGGCTTCAGGAGATCCCAAAGCATGTATTTCTGGTGAAATTTAGTATCAACTTTTTGGGTGAAATACAATACCTTCTCTATACACTATGTAAATAGTAGGTGTAGAGAATGTAAAAATGTTTTTTTTTTAAATATTCAGGAGGTCCCATAACATGTATTTCTGGCGATATCTGTATCAAAATTTTGGGTGCAATACAATACCTTTTCTAGCTAATATGTACACTGTATATACATATATGCTAGAGGAGGAGAGAAAAAAAATCTGATGTGTTTAATTCAGACGACTTTCTCTACAGCTCTGCAACAAATTATTGTTAAAAAGCTTATGCTTCTATTTATTTCATGCTAATCAACAAAAAATTAGCAGAAATAGTCTTATTACTTGCTTCCTTGTAAGTAGAAGCAAAATAAGGGAGTATCATAGCTTAAAGTGATAGTCAAAAGCTGGTTGCTATGTGACTGAAGTTCCTTTGTATGGACGCGAGTTGACAAATTCCTGTATGAGAAAAGTTTTTTAAAGCTGAGACCAAAAACAAGGAATATTTCAAAAACGATCAACTCCACAAAAAAAATGTACATAACATAAATTGTGTGTTTTAATGTGCTCCACATTTTTTGTGTATCTCATATGTTTAGCAGTTATGCAAAATTCTGTAAAATTCACCCAAATTAGTCTTCAGAGGCTATTCCCAAAAAATTCAAGATATACATATTATTTCGAAATTTTTAGGCTTTCACGGCCGGTGTCAATACTGGCTGGAGTATAATCCGGGCGTCGCAGTTGAAACGTCCACTAGAGCACTTCGACCTTGCCGCTGCCACCGAAGATGTCTGCCAAAGTCGCAGACGAAACATCTGGGAAGAAGGAGCACAGTAGACCACGGCCCACAAGCCCGGATTATACTCCAGTCAGTATATACATATTATTTGTCAGGTAAATATCTTTAATATTTGATATTTTAATTAAAATTGTTAAGAGTCATTTTTGAGAAATTAAAAAATGTTGAAAAAAGTTCCATGGAAAGAGTAGTTGGGGGTGGGAGGATTTTCTTGAAATCTTCGTGTCACATCCTTGGAAGAAACCAAACTTAAATACCAAGTTTGGCATTGCAACAGCCTTTTCGTTTTTGAGCTATGCTGTCCACCCACACACACACACACATGGACCTTTTTGTAAAAATGCCTTTTTTGGATTCAGGGGGACCCAAAACATGTATTTCCAGTGAAATCTCAGTATCAAATATTTGGGTGGAGTGTATACCTTCTCTATACATGTGTAGAGAAAGTAAAAAAGGGTATGTAAAAAACTGATATGCAAAACAATAACTTTATATATGATGGAGAATGGAATTTACAGCCATCTCTTCTATTGCTTCATTTCTTTCATGGTTCCACTTTGTTTAGACTGCTGTAGGACATAAATTGTATCTCATTACCTGTAATCCTATTTTTATCTATTCTTCATGTTATCCAGGCTTCATTATTCATAACTTAATATTGGTCTTGTGAAAATTGTATATAGGCATAGTCTTGTATTCTTTTGTAATAAACATGGTTTTATAATACTATTAATTATCCCCATTGTTTTGTAAATTCTGTAATTTTGTTGGCTATATCAGCTTTGCTCTCAAAGGTTAAATTAGAACCTAAATATCAAAATTCATTTAACATTCTTATAACTTAACAATTTTGCTAAGTGAAGGATATTTTCCAATTTTTTTTATTTGCATTAATTTCCATTTTGTATCCTCTTCCAACTACATTTAAATTGTGCGCTGCAAAACTGCTTCTGTAGATGTAATTAATATCAAATCATCTGCAAAAATCAGTTATCTAATGTCAATATTCTATTGAACCAAAAATGGTCATGTTTTATCTGCCACCATTCTTTACTAATTCTATATATTATGAACAGTAATGGGGAAAGGCCACAACCCTATTTTACTCCAGTGTTTATATCAACTATTGTTTATTTTGGTTCAAACTAAAATCAAATTTATTTTGTATATATTGTAATTATATTTAAAATATATTGTTGCAGAAATTATCTTTTGCTAAAAATTCTGGTGCTGAGAACCAGAAGGGCCCAAAGCACGAAAACAAAAATGATATATTTCTGAAACTGAAATTCTTATTGAATACTCTTTTGTGTGGATTTTTATTTGGTTTTGTCTGCACTCTATACATCACAGATTATATGTAAAAAATTTATGAACTCACTTTATGCTATAAAACTTTTATGATATTAGCATATGTTTATGTTTACAGTTTTTCAGATAAGAATACACAGTACAATATTTTCATTTTCTCCTGAAGGAGTTTTAGTAACACACAGACACTAAAATTACCCTAAAGCATAGAAAACTCTTCATTCCATCATTTCATAATCTTGATCATTATCGTTGCTGTCATTTGTTGCACTGACGGGCTTGAGATTCAGAAAAAACTGCTTTACTGCATCAGGAATGTTAGTCAGCAGTTTCATCAAATCTCTATGTTTCAAATTAGATATTTTCCTTCCACCTGGGTATTTTGTCACTAGATGTTATAGTATGCCTATGAACACAGCAGAATTGTCTTGCACCGGTCTACCTTGTGAGATTTCAGAAGAGTGGCCAAGTCCCATGTCTATAGGATAGACTATGTTTACTTGTACATTAGTTGTCAGCAGTCTGCTGAAAACTTTAGTGTTGTAAGGCTCCTATAATTTATTCCCCTCCCCCACTTTTGTCTTATTACTGAGCTCATTGACAGCATCAAATTTTTTTATAATCTTCACTTTCCATTTTAATCACTTTGAAGGGCTTCTTAACCTGTCTAGCTCTTGCAATAATTTCACACCATCCATCAGGAGAAAACACTGTTATAGTTTTTCCTCTTTAACTTCTGCTTCTGCCCAAAATCAGCATCACACAACAAAAACAAGTGGCCTGGTACTAGAAATTTATGAGCAATTTCCTCATATTCACCAGAACGTACTGAAGTATAAAATAAATATAGAATGGTGATATTTTTATTCTGGCCAGGGCATGAATCTGAGTAGAAAATTAGCTTCTTTTTCCCAATAGCAATTTGCTTTACAGCTTTAAATAAATATGATGCTTCTTCATCACTACCTCTGGATGCAACATGTTCACTCCAGACACACATATTGCCTGAACATCTGTGGATACCTAAATGTTATGTCCAGAGTTTTCTCAGATATATTGCTGTTTCTGTACTTATCATAGGAGTGGGCAGGGCTTGGTAGGCTTATCTTCTTGGCAGCTTAGGACAATATCCTGTTTCATCATTTTGTAAGGTCATGTTGCCTTAGCTCAATGGATTGTAACACTGAGTGAAAGATCATCCATACCCAAGTGCTTTGCACTGTCACACACTTTACAGGTATCAGTTTGTGGCAGCTTCAGTCCAATATTATATTCTGTATTAATTAATACAAATTGATATATATGGATCTTCACTGTTCATGGTTTTTCTCTTCACACATCTTCATGTATAGTCTATTAGAGTTCACTCACACAACTAACTCCTAAAATATATTTCCTATTTAGATTTTCTCCCCTTGAATAGTGACTCTGATATCTGGGTAAATCATCTACATGTTGCTGGATAAGATTTAGTGTTTCTTCGGAAATTTTCCTTCTGCAGCTTCCACGTCTGTCTAATGTAGGAAAAGCATCCTGACTGTGGATTCTACATTGTCATCTTCAATATCTGTACATTATCAGCATCTGGAACAATAGAAAGTATAATGAATACTTAAATGATATAAAAAATGTTCTACCTACGATAATGGTAACAATATACATACAGCACACACATAAAATGGGGCTTCTACCAACCTGCATTGTTTTGATTGTTACATTGGCATCTTGACATACGTAATCGTTATATGAGATGGAATAAACACTCAGTAGAGCATTTCTGCGTGCATGCACTTTGCCAGCACCTTTACATGGTAAGTAATACTCATAAGATAAATTCCTAATTGAAACTTTCATGTCTTTGTTTTTAATCCTACTGGAGTATTCTCTTTTGCAATGTTTATCAATTATGAAGCCTTTAAGATAAGCATTTTGTAAGTTGTAATCACCAAGTTTATAAAATTTGACGAAATTATTTGTTTTATTGTCAGAAAGTTTGAAAAACTCACATGCTAACTTAACCTTACTTTCATCTCCTGTGCTGTAAAACAATCCATCTCCTTATGTTTTTGTGGTACTAGCTTATTTCCACTATTTACATATTCCTCTCCACAGTTTTTCTTTTTTACTGATGTTCTTTTTCCACTGATTTTCATTTCTTTTGTGTTTTTTACCTTTATTTTGTGAAACTTCATTGTCACAAGCTATTGCATCCATCTTGAAAATCACAAAGTATATCAAACAAGTTTGCCAACTACAACTGAACACAAATTACCCATCCCCATCCTAAATATTATTTATTAAAAACAAGTATTTTGTAAAATTTATAGCATATTTCATGTATTAACTTTGCATATAAATTAACCATATTGCTTTATTACGGCCTATGTGTTTCCAGTTGAACACACAAAAAAAAATCTGATGTGTTCCATTCACATCACTTTCTCAACATCTCTGCCAACAAATTATTGTTTTAAAAGCTTATGCTTCTATTTACTTCATGCTAATAGAGAAAAAATTAGCAGAACTAGTCTTATTACTTGCTTCCTTGTAAGTAGAAGTAAAATAAGGGAGTACCATAGTTTAAAGTGATAGTCAAAAGCTGGTTGCTATGTGACTTAAGCTCCTTTGTTTGTATGGATATGAGTTGACAAATTCCTGTATGAGAAAACTAAGTTTTTCAAGGCTGAAACCAAAAATAAGGAATATCTCAAAAATGATCAACTGCACAAAAAAAATGTATATAACATAAATTGTGTGCTTTAATGTGCTTTACATTTTTTGTGTGGTAAGTTTTTGTCTATCTCTTACGGTTTAGCAGCTATGCAAAATTCCTCAAGAATAAAGTAATGTTCAGAGGCTATTCCCAGAAAATTCAAGATATACATTTTATTTGTCTGGTAAATATCTTTAATATACAATATTTTAATCAAAATCGTTAAGAGCCATTTTTAAGGGAAAAAAAAAAAAAAAATCGAAAAATGTTTTATGTAATGCATAGTTGGGGGTAGGGGGGATTTTCTTTAAAATCTTTGTGTCGCATCCTTGGAAGATACCAAATTTAAATACCAGGTTTGGTATGCAACGTGCTTTTCATTTTTGAGCTATGCTGTCCATAGACACACACACATGGATCTGTTTCAAAAAATGCTTTTTTTGGATTCAGGGGGACCCAAAACATGTATTTCCAGTGAAATCTCGGTATCAAATTTTTGGGTGCATTACAATACCTTCTCTATACACTATGTACATAGTACGTATAGAGAAAGTAATATACATACTCTATATTAGTGTGGCAATATGTATTAACAAATGAACAACATAGAGCACAAGAACTCATGCTGTGCTTTGGGCCTATATGGAATTGAATGTCAGATGAAATGGAAGAACACATTTTACTTTCTCTGAACATACTATGTACATAGTGCATAGAAAAGGTATTGTATTCCACCCAAAAATTTGATACCGAGATTTCACAGCAAAAGCACCCTGAATCCAAAAAAAAGCATTTTTGGAAATAGGTCCGTGTGTGTGTGTGTGTGTGTGTGTGTGTGTGTGTGGACAGCATAGCTCAAAAATGAAAAGACCATTGAAAAAACTTTGGTATCTTCTAAGGATGAGACACAAAGATTTTCAGGAAAATCTCCCCAACTACCCTTTACATGGAACTTTTTTCGAAAATTTTGATTTTCTTAAAATGGCTCTAACGATTTTGATTAAAATATTGTATATTAAAGATATTTTCGTGACAAATAAAATGTATATCTTGAATTTTCTGGGAAGAGCCTCTGAAGACTACTTTGTTCTGGATGAATTTTATGGAATTTTGCATAACTGCTAAACTGTAAGAGATGGACAAAAATTTACCACACAAAAAACGTAGAGCATGTTAAAACTCACAATTTATGTTATATACATTTTTTTCATGGAGTTAATCGTTTTTCAGATATGTTTTTGGTTTCAGCTTTGAAAAAGTTATACTTTTCTCATACAGGAATGTGTCAAACTCCTGTCCATAGAAACAAAGGAACTTCAGTCACATAGCAACCAGTTTTTGACTATCATTTTAAGCCATGGTACTCCCTTATTTTGTTTCTACTTACATGGAAACAAGTAATAAGGCTATTTCTGCTATTTTTCTCGATTAGCATAAAGTAAATAGAAGCATAAACTTTTTAACAATAATTTGTTACAGAGATGTAGAGAAAGTCATGTGAATGGAACACATCAGATTTTTACTTTCTCTAGCCCCATATGTACAATGTACATAGGGATAGAGAAGGTATTGTAATGCACCCAAAATTTGATACCGAGATTTCATCAGAAATATATGTTTTGGGGTCCCCTGAGTCCGAAAAAAGATTTTTTAAAAAAAAGGTCTGTGTGTGTGTGTGGGGGGGGGGGGGGGGATGGACAGCATATAGCCCCAAAATGAAGACTGTTAAATACCAAACTTGGTATTTAGGTTTAGTATCTTCCAAGGATGTGACACAAAGATTTTAAAAAAAATCCCCCTACTAAAAACTACCCTTTACTTGGAAAAAATTTCAAACATTTTGATTTTCTTAAAAATGGCTTTAACGATTTTGATTAAAATCCTGTATATTAAAGCTATTTATGTCCGAAATAAAATGTATATCTCGAATTTTTGGGGGATAGCCTCTGAATGAATTTTGCTTAACTGCTAAACCGTAAGAGATAGAAAAACTGACTACACAAAAATTGTACATCATGACAAAACACACAATTTATGTCCTTTACGCTTTTGCTGTGGAGGTAACCATTTCTGAGATATTGGTTTCAATTTTGAAGTACTTAAACTTTTCTTAGCCAGGAAGTGTCCGCTTTTCTTTTGTTCTACTCGTGGCCAAGCAAAGAAGTGATTTGTGATGACAGTCGCATAACGATAGCTTTTAAAACATTTGACAATCACTTTAGCATAGCGTATTCCCTCATTCTCTTCTACTTATTAGGAACTAAGTAGGTAATAAGAACATTCTGCTAATATTTATCTCGATTAGCTTGTGTACAAAGACGAATAATCTTTTGAAGGAGGTTTGTAGAGCAGCTAGAGAAAGGCATGTGAGTGTAACACACCAAATTTTTTATAACTGCTTTCATGTGCACATTTAGGGCTAAAGCACAGCCATAGCTAGTTCACCATGTGTCCACAGATGTCAGGAGAATATATACATGCTAAAATCTCAAATTTGATATGGTGTGCCTGTATGGTTTTGGGCGCCTCAATTATTTGCTATTGACTCGATCAAAGATTAATTTTTTTTTAAATCTACAAAAGCAACATTGAATTAAAGTAAATAAATTGTTAATAAATGCAAGAGTGGAATCCTGGTTTACAACAACAATAATATTTTATAATTATATTATATTTATATGATTTTGAGGGGAGACATTTTGATGAGCTGAGTAGAACCTTCTGAGTTGCACCTTGAGTAAAACAATCTGATGTGTTTCATTCACATGAATGTTTCTGCATATTTTCTGCAACAAACATTCTTACAAAAGCTTATACTTTTCTCTACTTCATGTTAATCGAGATAAACCTAACAAGAAGGATTAAGGAATGAAATAGGGTAATGCGAGTGAAATCTTTTTAAAGCTGGTTGCTATGTGGTGCAATTGAAGTTACTTTCTTTTTGCTTCACTAAGAGAAAAAAAAAAAAAACAACAACCATTTTCAATTTGAGAAAATTCTAAGCATTGGTAATTTTAAAACCAATAACATGGACTACATCAGGAATGGTTAGCTCTACAAATAAGATGTATATTATATAAATTGTGTGTTTTAATGAGATCTACTTTTCTGTGTAGAAGTTTTTATCCCTCTGTTATTTTACCAGTTACAAAAATTACAGAACTTTAGAAGCTACTCCGAAGAAATTCAGTATATGCTTTATTTTCCATATAAATTTCTTTGATATACAGTTAATTGTTATAGTCATTCTTACTGATGTAGGATTATTCCTTCGTGATCTTTGGTACCTTTCTAGGAAGTAATGAGCCAGCCTTGAGTAAATATAGAATCTATTACAGAAGACTGAGTTCCAAGGAAATATGCAACAACATGCCTTGGG
The DNA here is from genome assembly GCA_030762935.1 of Hymenopus coronatus. Classification (NCBI taxonomy): domain Eukaryota; kingdom Metazoa; phylum Arthropoda; class Insecta; order Mantodea; family Hymenopodidae; genus Hymenopus; species Hymenopus coronatus. The sequence continues at coordinate 86,905,723 of CM060887.1, forward strand.
ATGCCGTCAACACTCTCAACGTGACTCTTTAAGTTACAGTGTGTTGAGAAAGCTTTATAGTTGTATTCCGTAGTAGCTGCTGGTCTGTTGTACTCTGCACAGTTAATTTGACAACAGATCCTTATAAAGTAGAACAACAAAGACTGCGGAATCTTCTGCAAATGGTTTACATGAATCTTCTGAGGAAGAAGAGGAAACAGATAACAGTGAAGTAACATATGGAAACAGAAAATGAAGACTACTTAGAATCACAAATAAGTACGACAGATAATAGAGGCATGTGTGATTTCTTTGTTGGAAAGGACATGGTTACCAAATGAAAAACTGTCCTAATTGCAACATTAGAACTCGAAGTGTAGATCATGTAATTCACCTCCCTGATGTGAAAGCTGTCAAAAAAGGTGCAAAAACATCTATGGACGGTGTCTCGCTATTTATGAATGACGTAATCATTAGAACAATTACATCGTGCACAAACATATACATACAGCACATTGCATCAAATTTCACAAGAGTCCATGGTGTCAAATCAACTGATGAGGAGGAAATAAAATCTCTTCTTGGCCTATATATTGGCAGGGCATTACCGAGCGGAACAGCAAAATCTGGAAGATTTATGGGATGTAAATGGTTTTGGAGTTGCAATATTTCATGCAACAATGAGCTTATGGCACTTTCGTTTCTTGTTGAACGTTGGAGATTCGAGACAGGCCGCAGCATAGAGAGCTTGATCGCCTAGCAGCATTCAGAGAAGTGTTCGAGTTATTTCTGTTGAACTGAGAGAATGATTATACTGTATCTGAATATCGATGGTGGATGATCAACTGGTTGCATTTAGAAGCAGATGCTGTTTTTGTCTGTATATACCAAGCAAGCTAGCAAAATATGGATTGAAGATTCCCATCTTGTCGATGCAAGAACATGGTGTACTTTGGGGAAATCTGTATTGGAAAACAACCAGAGGGTCCTTTTGTATTGTCACTCACCTAAAGAGGTAGTAAATAGACTTGTAAATCCTATCAAAGGCACAGGACAAAATATGACACTTGACAAGTGATTTTGTTGTATTCCACTGAAACCTCCACAGTTTTTTTGCACGAGAGGTCATGAAATAAGAAGCAGCTTATTTGGATTCAGAAAGGATAGTACCATAGTTTCGCATGTGCCAAAGAAAAGAAAAAAGAAAAAGAAATCTTGCTTTCATCTTTGTATCATGACAACGCTGTCGACACTAATACTGTGGATGAGAAGAAACCAATGTATAATATGCCCAAAACAGGAATAGACACAATAGATGAAATGTGTGCTACTTACTCAACATCAAGGAAAACCAGACGCTGTTTTTCCAAATGATTGATATTGCTGGCATCATTATGCAAATAACAACAATGACAGGATTTCCTGAAGAATGTTTTTACGTCAGCTGGGAAAAGCATTAGTAAACAGGCAGTGACAGTGACTAAATTCATAAAAGTTTTGTATGAGTGCATAGAATCAATGTTTAGTTATATGTGTGGTGACTTTAATCTGTAACACAAAATGAATCATACCAATAAAATAAACAATTTCAAAAAAATTGTAAGAAAATGGAAAATATTCTATGTGCTTAAAAAATGTAATTGGATTCTTTAATATAAAAAATTAAACTCATATGCGGTGAGGCAGCATTCTAAAAAGTGCTTTATTCAGTAAACATATTTATATGAAGTATATACTGCACAACTAAGTCATTATAGCTGATTTTGTTTGGGGTGTCGGGAATAATCCATGCAACTAGCAACATTATGACAACATACGCAACTGCATAAGGGTTAAATCTATTTTTGAGAAACGCAAATATCTTCCATACAAAGGGTAGTTTGGTAGTTTGCAATATTCTTAAAAATCTTTGTGTTGAATCTTTGGAAAATGCTAAATTTAAATACTAAGTTTGGTAATTAACTGACTTTGTGTCTGAGTTATGCTGCACCCTTTCCTGCCCATACACACCTTTTTCTAAAAAGTTTATTTTTAAATTTGTGGGGCCTCTAAACATGTATTTTGGAACTCTTTTGGGTGGAATACAATATTTTCTATACCTACTGAACATGCATAAAACATGTGTTCATATCCTTGTTTTCATCACTTTCCTAAGTATTTTAATCAACCTATCCAAGATTCAAACTTTGGACCCCTTGAATGTGAAGCAGACACATTACCCCCTCACTAAGGAGGTAGGTTATTATTATTCACTTCATGACAATAACTGAACAAGTCAAGTACTATTTCACATATTGGTCTCCTACTGAACACCCCATTACCACATATGATTTACTTGTAAACAAAGAAGTTGACGAGGAAAAGAGAATGTCCAGGTAATAGTCTTACCCGCTTGAACCTTTATACACAGACTGTGACTTTCATTATTACATTACAGTACTATAATTGTTGCCGCAGAGGTCCACATATCAAGGAAATTACCGGCAAACATCAAACAGGTTACCTTGCAGAAATATCGCTAAAATTCCCATGTATATCATGCATCTTAAATGAGCGAAAGTGTTACATCGATTCCGGTTATTCGTGTCTTCTTACTTACATTAACACATTTATATAAAACAATGTCAACAGAAGTAAATTTGTTTTTCTACTTCTCTTAAATTCGTAAAATGTATATTTTCTGAAATTTAATTCCCCCTCTCACCTCCAAGGACTATTCATTTTCGCTCACTGACACTCTCATCAAATGCCTCTCAGAAAATTACACTAACATGATGTTTATCACTACTTAATAAATCACATTTAGCAAGAGAAGGTTGTCCCTAGTAGGAGCTTGCGTTCTTATTCATCAGTCTAATTAATTAGACACGGATTTGCGCGCGCCACAATTAATATATCGTCGCGCAGAATTACTCAGATCGGTTCTTGTTATGACATTACATCAACACTTCAAAAGCACATGTCAAAACTATAAACAATCTTATGTGCTTGCATTTCAACAAAGAAATTGTTTTCTTTATTTAAATAAAAACTGACATTTACTTCCATTTAAACCAACTAGTTGTTATCTTTAAATTACTATCGATTTATAGTGAACCAACACTTCCTGGATATTCTATGTATTTGGCTGAATTACCGCGCCCTTTGTGCTGTCATGGCAGCCCCGCCCCCACAATGGAGATAATTGAGCACAGAACCTTTAAAGCTCGAAATCCGCCATCTTTACACATAAAAGTTCCACAATTAAACACAGCATATTTTCCCTAAACTTACCTTCCACCCCTTCATAAACATTCTTCAAAGGTGCAGTAAAGGCTCCGAAATCCAGTTCCACATTTGAATTTGATAGATGTTGAGCCTGGTCAAGTTTGATTCGTTTTGAAGGAGAAGAATATTCCTGTCCCTCAGAAATCAACGCCATTTTCAACAGCTATGACGTATTATGCGGAAGCGGATGTAGATAGCGTGAATGTTCTTTCTAGTTAGCGAGTGTCGGGTGGTTGTGTGGTTGTAAGTTAGCTAAAATGGTGAGTATCTTGTACTAAAGATTATTATCACAGATATACTTGACCATCTTATATACTCTACCGTATTTTTATTGCTATAATTTTTCTTGTAATAAGATTAGAGCAGACTAATGGACGTACTTGGATTTTTAAAATATTTACATATTGGAATGCACGTGTCTTAAGCATTCGATGGCTATTCAGCACTGTAATGTTAACATTTTTGTTTAATACTGTATTTATTTATTCATTGCAGTCGGAAGGCACAGCAACCATCAAGACAAGAAAGTTTATGACAAATCGATTGCTATGTCGGAAACAAATGGTAAGTTTATCAAAGGCATACTGGTAAATTCCACTTAGTGTAAAAAGTGCAGTGTACAGTGATTTCTATAGTTAGGTTCTGTCGAATTATCTTTGGGCTCATTTTCTCTCACATCTAAACAATATTTTATAGTACCTAAGTTTTTGAAAATAGGCGTAATATATACCTAATTTACGATCGATATAGAATAATTGGTAATTATTGAGAACTTGGGCCCCTCTAGAAATTAAACAAATTGTGGTTTGACTGTAAGTTTGGTTTATACTTGTTACGTTTTCACCAATTTTTTTTTTATCGGAAAAGCTCCGTAATTAAGTTAGACTCTAATTTATTATTTGCGCGTAGCGATCCTTTTTTGTGAATATTTATGAAGTATGCTGCCTAGAAGGAGTAGAATATAAATAAAGAAGTCTTGTAGTACTTTTGCAATGTAAATATATAATAATACTACAAACTAAAGTGCCTAAAACCTGAATTTACCAGTGTTGTATGATTGAAAAGAAAACGTTCAATGACATTCAGAGCAACAGATGTAACCGTTCATTATCATTTAGGTTTAACACCCCTTACACTTGATGTTACCTTAGTTACAAGTTAAATCATTCGGTAATTATTTACAAGTTGGGCCGCTAACTCTCTCCGCTGCGACTTATGCCAGTTTTGCACTCTAACGGGACCGGTGTGGTTAGAGAGGGATTATGGGTGGGGAGATGGTTTAAAAAACTAATGTATCCATTGCGCTGTTAGGAGTTGTTGGAAACATCGATAATGAGGTACTACCACAACATAAAATTAGAAACAAATTTATATACACACACTAACCTAAACGGATTGGAACCTAACCTCGCGCTAAATTTGAAATTACAGGCTTTGAAATTGTCATCATAAATACAAAGTCAATCAATCGCACTTAGTTTCATTTGATTTTACAGTGGCCGAAGTTCTACATAATAAAATTCACTGAACAGCTGTATCTATGTGAAACATACTTGTCATACATCAGCACAGCGTCTAGCGACATATGCCGGTGTTGCATTCCACAACACTGTTCGTCTGCCGCCAACAATGAAACTCAGGTTTTAGGCACTTTAGTGTGTAGTATTATTATATATTTACATTGCAAAAGTACTACAAGCCTTCTTTATTTATATTCTACTCCTTTTAGGCAGCATATTTCATAAATATTCACAAAAAAGGATTGCTATGCGTACGTAATAAATTAGCGTTTAACTTAATTACAGAGCTTTTCCGATAAAAAAAAAATTGGTGAAAACGTAACAAGTATAAACCAAACTTATAGTCAAACCACAATTTAATTTCTAGAGGGGCCCAAGTTCTCTATAATTACCAATCATTCAGTATTCGTAAGGTCGCACTACTGAATGGTAATGTATTGCTCGAGTTGATGCTAACTCAAAAGTCAAGGTCGAAATAAGGCAACTTGGTAGGGGTTGGGTTATTGGGTCCCTCATGAATTCTAAGTCCTTTTACATGCTCACGAAGAGAGTTGTTGGTGACATCATTAGGAGGTACAAAAATGAAGACGGTGGAATTTCTATCAACACCAAATCGGCGCGCGTGTCAGTATGTGTGTAGCAACAATCGTGTAGCTTTACCGAACTAGCAAAGAAGAACATGCTAGAATTAAAATAAATATAAATCCAAAATTAAAGCCCCCCTCAGATTGTCGCAATGTGATTGAGCAGTGGAACAAGCCAGAAAGATAACACGTCAGTGAAGTAAATAGGAGGGAGTACATTTAAAAGGACAAGAACAGGTGGAATGATATTGTCTCCACTGATGCGAATCCTACAAAGTTTTACGTCAGGTGAGAGGACTATGGTGTAGCAAAGTGCTAATCAACAGCTACAAAAAATCATTCTGCAACCAACTGTGAAACATGGTGGAGGTGGTATGATGATTTGGGGGTGTATTTCTGCTAGTGGACCTGGAGAATTGGTTTTTATTGGTGGTATTCTGAACAAGCATAACTACTTACAGTTGCTTAAAGACAGTTTGCAAAACATACGGAGAAATTAGAGATATTAGAAACATTTAAGCTTTACTGGGATAACGATTCCAAACACACTGCCTATAAAGTGCGTTCCAAGGTAATTCAAAACCCAGTACAGTCACCAGATTTGAATCCCATTGAAAAGTTGTGGGACGAAAGAGAAGACAGAAGAATGGAATAGCATTAGTTTTTACTACATGCTGAAGTTAGTATTTAGTATGCCAAACCACCTGAATGCTGTTTTGCATCAAGAGGGCACAAAATGCAGCATCAAGTGAAGTGAACGTCTATGAGCACGTGTATTGCGTGTTATTTAGAATGTGGACAAAAGGAGGTTAATGTTTGTCTATATGGAAGTATAAGCCCGGAAATGTTAAAGGGTTTAATTATTTTATTATGAACAAGTTTACAAATAAATTAAATGTAATTATAGGTCAGTGGTTTCGGGTATCACAAAATCAAATGTTTATGGTAGTCACTGTACATTCTCACTAATGAAACTGCTCTTGATGCTGAATAAATAAATGTTTATTGGCTGTATATTTTGTGACCTTGTCAAGCTATTTGAGCGAGTTAATCTTGAAATTCTAATTTAAGGAATAAATAATTAGCAACTTAATTGATTTGTCATATTTGGCGAACATCCATTGGGAGCTATGGTTACAATAGGCATGTTTTTCATCTTTACTCTCAAGGCAAGGATATGCTGAAGCATTCCATTGCTGAGTCTCTTATGTACAACCATGGATAGTCCCTGTAATATTCCTGCACTATTTATGGGCAATGTAGCTCCTTTTTTTTTTTTTTTTTTTTTTTTTTTTTTTTTTTTTTTTTTTTTTATAGAGAAAATCAGAGAGATAGAACAGTAAATGTTGAAATAAAGCAAAACAACCAGAAAAACATTTGTTTCAGGTCATCAAAAAGAGATAACACACACAGTAGGTACATCACTAAAACACTCGAAAGTTTGACATAAAGTAAATAAATTATTAATTACTTTCAAATCTGAAAAGTTAAGTCCAGATATTCTATGCATCACAGAATATACTTGGAGAAACAGGAAATCTATAATTTTCAATGGACGGTTATAAAACATCAGCTTGGTTCTGTAGACAAAAACTATCTGAAGGGGGTGTGAATATCTTTGTAAAGAAAAATACAAACAACGAATTGATCTTGAAAAGTGCTGTCTGTAACAAACTTTTGAATGTTGCATTTCCACGGGAAATTTCGAAAGCTTTCTACATAATCTAGATGTTATTCTAAAACTGCTCTTCAAACCAACGATTCAATTAATTTTGTGTGGCGACTTAAACATAGTCCTTGATAGAAAGCAATCAAGAGCAACAAATTTGTTTACTAATAAGATCATATGCACACAGTTAATTTTGCAACTAGAATTCAAAATAATTCCAAAACAGCTATAGACAAAGTGTTCATAGGTCTAAAAAGGAATACCATGAAATACACTCTTTTGTAAATGAACTTCAGGACTATGATGAGCTAATAAAATCTATTATTTTACTTCCAGTATCAGAAGAACAAACTGTGTAACCAGGTTTAGAATCATAAATAAAGAAAACATTGATTGAAGGCCTGGCTGTCTGAGGAATCATGAGAAGAGATATACAAATTAAATAATCTAAATGACAAGTTTAGTAAGAATACCAACTCTAGTTTTCCACCCCCCTACATAAGGAAAAGTAATAGCACTTCTAAAAAGGATAAGAATATCTTGACTGGCTAACACAGGGATAAGAATATCTTGCAGACATAAAAAAAACTAAGCAACTCTGATAGACATACACATCACTTTAAAGTGTACTGCAAAAATAAAAGGTTATAAATGCAGCGAAACTGTTGTGAATAACAAGTAAAATCACACAACAAGCCTAGCACCACATGGAGTATTATTAAAAAGGAAACTGGTCTCTCAGAAAACAATATAAAACTATCTGTTCCAATCACATGACTTTCTCTAGCTGTTCCAAATATAAACTGTTCTTACAAAAGACTATTTTTAGCCCACCTGGTTAGCGTGTCTACCTCACATTCAAGGTCGTGAGTTCGCATCTCACTTAGGGTGAGTTACCCAGATAAGATTTTTTTTTTTTTTTTCTTCCCCTTATCCTGAAAAGACGAATGTCGAGTAACTTTAAGCTCCATGGACCCCAAGATCATTTGAGCATCATATCATCAATTTCATTCATGGTCCGATATGACCAAACCAGGTTAAAGAACGTTAAACTAAAAAAGAAGAAGAAAAAGACTTCTTTCTGCATCATGCTAACCAACATAAATATTAGCATAATTGTTCTTATTGCTTGCTTCCTTTTAAGTAGAAGGAAATAATGGAGTACATTAGCCTAGATTCCTTTAAGAGCTCAGCCAGAAATGGTCAGTTCTACAAAAAAAAAAGATAATAATAATAATAAGCATATATAATATATATTGTGTGTTTTAGCAAGATCTACGTTTTTTGTGCAATAAATTTTTGTCTCTCTTATGGTTGACCAAACTGAGTATTTAAGTTTGCAATCTTCCAAGGATGCAACATTAAGATTTTCAAGAAAATCTCCGAACTACCCTTTATATGGAAAACTTTTTGAAAAGTTATGTACATGATGAACAATGTGTATATCTTGAATTTTCTGAGAATAGCCTCTTAAGACCTCTTTATTCTGGATGAATTTTTCCTAACTGGTAAGGAAAGGCAAAAACTTGCATAACAAAAAATGTAGGGCTCGTTAAAACACACTATTTGTTATATACATTATTTTCGTGGAGCTGGTCATTTTTGAGATATTCCTTGTTATTGGTTTGTTTTAAGCATGCTAATAACTGTAGGAGTCAAATCAGCACACCTATTTAACCTCACCATCTCAGATTTTGATGAAATTTAATACATTCAAACTACTTATTAAAACATAAAAATACCAAATTTCAATTTTTCTTAGTTTTAAAACATACTTTGTATGTATAAAATTACATAAAAATCTGAGATGGTGAGGTAAAATTTTTATTTAAAGTGCATTGATTTGGCATATGACTGGTAAGTTATACTTTTCAGGTCGAGAATGTACTTTGGGAATGTGTGGCCTGAATGGTCAAGTTACCCAAAGCATCGAAATTTGATAAGTAACTTACAGTTCATAGTTAGCCAATTACTTTTTGAAGTACTTGAAAAGACTTTTAAAAAATCAAAATTGATTTTTAATATTTTATTGAACATTAAGCAAAAATTAATTTCTGATGTGAACAAATGAAAAGACATCTAAATTATATGGGTAATCTTGCTCATCAGGCTACCCTGTCATGGTGGATACCGTGCAATGCAGGCAGTCAACCTTGCTTTACAACATAACCCCAAAAAACACCAAGAAATCACCAAGGTCTTCAGCAAATAGTTTTCAATGTTTAGAGGTTGTTAGCTTTCGGTGACATCATTTGGCGCAATGTATTTCTTCCGGATGAGGTGATGTCATTTGGTGTGGTGCGAAGTATAATATTGTAAGGCATTACATTTAAAGATGCGAGAAAAGAGTGGTTTTGGAAATTATGTAAATCACATATGTTTAAGCCTTAAAAACCAACCATTGACTTGCAAATTACGTGTAATACTCCAGCACCATATAAAGTGAGAATGTGCGAGTTAAAAATCATGTCCGCATAAGGGAAAATAAACTTTGTTTATTTACTACTTCGGGTGATTACATTTACTTGTATGACATTTTCCTTTCTGTTTCGTGGATATGTATATAGGCATTCATTTATGTTGCATTTGTTTACTACTTGGTGATTTAACCTTAAAATAAACAAATAGACTGAAATCAGAACTATTACTGTTTTTTTAGTTGGCATAATAAACTGAGCCAGCCCCATCTAAGGAGAGAATATACATTTAAAATTGTCAGGAAATGGGGAAGTAATGATATTTGTTGCGTCAGTTTGGGTGATTATATTTATTTCAGTTAAACATTTCCTTTTCGTACTTTCTCTTATATTTGTTATTATTGCCCATCCTATAGCTATAATGTGTTCCCTTCAGTTTTGAGGTTATTTCCACATTTTTGTTTTGACTCATTTATTACATTGCAGATATTTTATAACTATACATTGGAAAAATGAGTCGAATTTACACTTGAATTGCTTCACTAAGTAATTAATTACTTAGACATGTTTCGAAAGCGTATGTTGCCTACATTGAAATCTGTCGATGATGTAGGCAACATGCGCCTTCGAAACATGTCCAGGTAATTAATTACTTAGTGAAGCAATTCAAGTGTAATTTGACTCATTTTTCCAATGTGTAATTATGCTTCACTGTGTAACACTTCCAGTATTTTGATTCTTTTGATCATTTTATAACTAATTTATTTTAGTTAATCATTTCTCTTATATTTGTTATTATTGCCCTTCCTATAGCTATAATATGTTCCCTTCGCTTTTGAGGTTATTTCCCGCACTTTTGTTTTGAGTCATTTATTACATTGCAGATATTTTATTACTACTTCCATGTAACCAATGACTTTGTTTTGACCTATTCAGTAAATTGAGCAATAGTACCAACCACTTGCTAATGTTGCATAAATGTAGTTGTTTTTAAATGTGCAAGTTGGCATTCTGCATTGTGCATTGACAGTGTCTGACATGACAAGGTAACCTGGTATGCAAGATTACCATTATATGGACAAAGTCTTCTTATACACTCTTTGTTAATGAATTTTGTAATAGATTCTTTACTTGAAGTAGCACATGTTTCGTGTGTAATGTCATTTCCTAATTGTGGTGTAAGTATTAATGACCTCTCAAACTCTTAAGTACTTGCTGGCATGGCAATTAATAATTGAATTGTAAATTTAGATTACATTACCAAATGTGTGTTCAGAATGATAAATTTACATGTCAAAAATACTTATACTTTTTCTCAAATGGGGATTTGTCATACAAACAAAGGAATAAGCAACCAGCTTTTAAAAGAATTGACTATCACTTTAGCACTTGCTTTTCCCTAAAGCGGCTATTTCCGGTGAAATCTCAGTATAAAATTTTTGGTGGAATGCAATATCTTCTCTTTATACTGTGTACATAGTACATGTAGAGAAAGTAAAAATGTTAAGATAATAAAAATTGTTGTGCGTTCCATTCACGTGACCTACTCTGCCTGTACTGCAAACAAATTATTAATTTATTTCAAAAGATTTTTCTTCTATCTACTTCATACTAATAGAGAAAACCATAGCAGAAGTGGTCTTTTACTTAAATTCCTTGTTAGAAAGGAAATATACTAAGCTAAAGTGATAGTCAAATTTTTTAAAAGCTTCCACTGTGTGTGGAGATTGAAATTTGTTTCTCTTTGTACAGCCGGGAGTAAAACGAGAGATGTAAAAATGAATTATAATGACAAGTTTCTGTTTGCAAAGGAAGAGTATTTTAAAATTAACACCATTAACAAGGATGCTCCTGCATCTTACTGCATCTCTTAAGCAGCTTGAATACAGAATTAAATACGCGTTTCTAAAATATAAATAGCACTGCTTTTTATTTTCTATTCTAAAAAGTTACTGAGACTACAATAGAGATCAACTGTGCACATAACATTATCTATATGTATAGTTTTGAATACTCTTGTTACAAAAGGTCACCCTTGGGACTAGTACCTCCGCTTGATACATCATTGAATTTGTTTTATTGGGAGAAGTTTACTTTTCAATATTTGATTGAAGGTTGCCATTGTTTTAGATTTCATATATATATATATATATATATATATATATATATATATATATATATATATGGGATGGGTTACTATAAATCTAGTGTCATACACGAATAGTTACAGTAACTGAACTGGCTCGTACTTAATTTTGTTTTATAACTGTTTAAGGTTGTGGATGTGCTTCATCCAGGTCAGCCATCAGTAAAAAAGACAGACATCAGGGAGAAGCTCGCAAAGATGTATAAGGTAACTCCAGATTTAGTGTTCTGCTTTGGATTCAGAACTGCCTTTGGAGGTGGAAAATCTACTGGGTTTGCACTGATATATGATGCAATGGACTATGCCACAAAGTTTGAACCCAAGCATAGGTTACAGAGGGTAAGTTGAATTAGAAGACATTTTTTAATTTCCTGTCGTTTTGTGTTGAATTGGTGATTTCCGACCTCGTGTAGTCAAAATAACACAATTCTATAAACTAAGTGATGTTTGTCCATTAGCATGTGTTAAGTTGGTCAGCTAGCTACAATAGAAGCCCGAAATAATGCAGATTTGGACTTAACGTAGGGAAAGTATGTCTCCCTCCCCACCCCCAAAAATACTGTACATTTTTGTAATTTTTACTTTTGAAAGTTGAGTAACCATTTCTTCAAGGGGCAGTTCTGCTGTGTAATTTTCACCCTCACTAGCTACTGCATTTCTAATGATTTTTCAGAAGACATAATATATATTCTATAAGGGCTCAACTTCTCTGCACCTATGAGAAATTTTTAAGACATTGGACAATTAAAAGGTTATTTCAGCTTGAATCATAGCATTTTGAGTGTAAAGTTGTGAGTTAAAAATATGGAAAATCTCACAGAAGCATAAAGCATATTCAGTAGGAGATAAACTGAAAGTAATTGTTTGTGTAAAAAATGGGAAAACTAAAGCAAGTTTATTACATGAGTGTTGTATCCCCTGGTGGAACAATTTGGGGATGGATAAATAAGGAAGATAAACTTAGAAAACCTGGTGGACAGTGAAATAGGACTGAAAAGAAAAAGACTAAATTGGGCAAGTTAGTGAACTTGCTGGGTGCTTATATAGCTGGTTCTTAATAAAATGAAGTAAAGATGTACCACTATCTGTACTGATCATCAGAGCTCATGCTATGAAGTTCTATAAAGATTTGCATGGGACTGATGATTTTAATGCATCTGGTTGGTTTTTGCGGTGAAACTCTCACTATGGTATCAGTCATATGAGCATTGAGGGAGAAGCTGGATCTGCAGAATGCTTTCCTCAGGAATTAAAGAAATTAAGAACTGCAATGAAACTGCACTCTATTGTCGAATGCTTTCTGATGTGATAAATATGGTTAATAAATCAGGATAAAAACAGAGCGACTCCTTTTCGCAGTAAACAAATCAGGAAGTTACAAACTTAAACTTCTCTGCATAGGGAAAAGTGTCCAAGGTGTCAAAAACATTTTAATCATGACTTCACTACCATACTTGTACATATGAGGAGTGTCTTAAAAGTAAGTTACATTATTTATTTAAAAAATAACAAAATGTTCTAATATTTTAAAGAGGGTATATTTTGAAAACTACATTCAGTACCTATTTTTCCACATAATTTCCATGAACCTCAATACATTTTGGTACCATGGTAACAGTTTTTTTTAACCCAAACTAGCTAGCCATCTTTCCACTTGTTTTAGTTCCTAGTCATTTACTAAGTGCCTTCCCCCAAGATGTTGCTGCTGGTCCAGAAAAGTCTGTTAATCACTCGGTGTCCAGTGATGGATTGATGTCTCGTCCCCGGTCACTATTCGGTCAATAGAACCATCTACCTCATCCTCAGAAAATGGCAATGCAGCGTCAACTCTCTGCTCCTTGTGTTCTGAAAACACGCGAGGAACCCATCTTGCACACACATTTGATAGACACAGATCCTCAGAAATAATCCTGTGAAGTGATGCATGGCTTATTTCAATATAAGGAGGAAGTTCAAACAAAACTACAACAAGTGCAGGGCGCTGATCAGTGTCCTTGACTCCTCAAACCTTGTCAACCTTATCTGGACTGCAGGAAGTGGAGGATCTGGCACTTCATTGCTCATTATGTACTGTTGTTCTCCTTTCAAAGAACGATTGGCGCCAATTAGAAACCATTGGTCTTGACATAACGTCTTTACCATAAACACTGCACAACTCGCAATGAATTTCAGTTGCACACTTATTTTGCTGCTAAAAAACAGATTACAGCGTGAACTTTGCAATCAGCGGTATGAAGAGTGGAGTCTCTATTGTTTTTAATGTTCAAGCAATAAATGTAGGTGCCTAGGAATTTTACAGTGCTGTCACTACACCCATACCTATATTCCCTGGCACTGTCGGACTTCTCATGCCTATCGTGTAGATTTAAGAAAACAGTGTAACTTACTTTTGAGACACCCCTTCTACAAAAAAATTCATGGATGACTAGTGATATTTTCACAAAGTGGTTCCATGAGAGTTTTCTTCCATCAGTGAGGAAACATTTGTGGTCACTTAAAACTAAGTGAGCTCTACTTATTCTTGATCACTGTCCAGCATCCATCTGTTTGTATGTTACAGTTGAAAGATGGAAACTTCACTTCTTGCCTAAAACCACTAAAGCATTGATTCTGACAGATTGGACCAGGGCATTACTACCGTGAATTGCTCAGTGCTCTAGCCGACTGTGACAAGGAAATGATAATGTTCCTTAAATCCATGGATACAGTTGCATATGCAGTAGTTGATGAGAAGCATTACTCTGGCTACAATTCAGAAATGCTGGAAGAAATGTTCCTGGGAATAAACTGTTCGGTTGCAGAATGCACAAGCAGTGAGATCTAGTCTGCACGTAATATTCTGCTATGTGAAATCACAATTAACGATTTGAATCAAACACAAACGTGATAAAAATTAAAAAACAACCAAAACTATCAGATTATTCTAGTCTGTCATATTACGCACTGCTGTTAATAATCTGATGTAAATTGCACTCCTTGCGAGCTAGTTTACATACAATTTTGGTAATTGCATAAATGCAGTCAAATAATTAGATAGATGCAGAAATAATTGGTAACATCACTACCACACTACAGATATCAGCGTATAGAAAAAGACTTTTGCATAGTAATTGACATTACAATTTTTAACAGGTTTGCTTTATTGTTTTTACAGACTCAACCTTTGTTGCAACCAAGCTGTCAATCACTTTAATAGAAAACTGGGTACTCTTAATAAACACAAAATAGGAAACTTTCTTTTGTTGCCACTTCAGTTACGGGTAGAAATGACAGGTTCACAGCCACAAACTGTTCAATGTACCCTTGTATTCAACAATGGTTTTCCAAGGAACATTTATCTAATATACTATAATGCACTATCGAAAAACCAAAAGACCACTGGAGATACTGAAGTTTTGTGGTGTCATTAATGAAATTACCCTGTACGATAATGTACATGTTATACAGATTTATCAGGCAGTATTACATTTTGAACAAATGCATAGCTTAAAGGCTGTATTGTCACTCCTGCCACTTGTCTTCTATTATTTGGAAAATAAAACTGCAGAGTTTTTATTCTTTCCTGACCTTTTGATTGCTCTAATTGTTCTTATAAAAGCTGCTAGTGATTATAATAGCTTTTTTAATTTTTCTTTTACCTCGAATAGTAGACTTCTTATATGACTTGTTCACAATCTTTTTGAAATTATTTTTAGGGTTACAGTTGTCACGTGTCACAGTCTTCTGAAAAAATTCCTTTGTTGATTTGGGCTTCTCTAGAAGGTTATCAATTTCTAGCACTTTGGTGATGAAAAAACATCTATTCACAGGCCAAATTACTGCTGAGCAGAAGGCACTCAAGTGCTTACACTTGAATATATCACAGGTGGAATAAAGTACCTAACCGCATGAACAGCACAAACAACTGTAGTATTACCCTATGTTCCTCACTTGTTGCTTGCCATTTTCTTCTCTCTGTTGAAATAGTGCAATAAATCACATTTCTCTGCTATGTCAAATGCAAGTTTACAAACATCTTTAAACGGTAAATCTAAAAACCTTTTGATTGACTTTCATCATTTTTTTGTCAAAGTCTTTCAGCCAAGTAACAATTAATTCACCTTCATCCAGATGCGTGATTGATTCTTTTAACATTTTTAAAACATCAGGGTCTGGGTGATTTTCTTACCATTAACAATGAAAATTTCTCTTGAGCCAGCAGAATTTGCAGCGAGTGCTGTGACACTCTTTGCTTAATGTTCCCCTGTGACATTTCTCCTGTTTCAATACATATGCCTTGTCTGGTATTAGCGTAAAGAGTAAGCAAAGTTCATCTACATTAAATACATTGTGCAAAGCATTTTACTTTGCATGTCCAGTTTGACTGAATTTCTGGTGCTTTCCAATTTACGATTTTGTCACCTAATGATGTTGAAGTATCAATGGGCTGTTGAATTCATTCAATAAACATTTTTTCAGTGTCTTCATATTTTCTACTTCTCACCTTCTGTTTACAACCACCACTCATTGCATTGGTATTACTGTTAGTAAACTGAATGAGGGAATTCTTAGACAATCTGCAAAATCCTTTTGATTTAGTGTGGAATCTGCAACACACTTTTGCAGAATTTGTAGTTTTTTACTTTCAGAGAAGCTTCCTTTTTCATTTTGTACTTCTGTACGATAACTCACTATACACTCTACAAAGTTCAAAGAAATACTAAACGGATAAAAACACTTTGACATGGAGCTTTTTGACAGTACAAATTCCTTTCATGAAAATGTACCTAATACTGACCAGAAGAGATGATCCAGTTAAAGCATTGAAGCTGCAATGATAGCTGACCAATCAGAATGTTTCCTCACCATGCCTTTAAGATATTAAGTCCTTCGCAATAATTTTTAAAAGGTAATATTTGCGTTCATTTTTTGAGGTTATTTTTCCAGTATTTTTTATTGTTAATTTGTGTTACATAATTATGTATGATTTATGATTCATTAATGTACATATCACATCTTAGTTGTATACTGCCCCTTAAAGTGAGCTTTTCCTAAATAAAAAATTAAATAATTTTTTTAGTATGCATTGTCTTTATTGGTAGGGTGTTTTATAGTGATTTTCTTTACTACTTGTTTTTACACGAAATTACACGGGTGCCTTAATCCTGACAAATAATACTCTCAAATTTTGGATCAAAATATTTTATATCTGGCCTAGTCTCTTTCACATTCTTCAAAAGACACATTTTGACTAACCTCTAACAAGGGGTAGAGTGGAGTAATGTGCCTGTATAGAAAACATGCTGAGATATCTTATAGCATGTCAGAAGCCATGTATGGATGTGTTTTTTGATGTCTGGTTTTAAATATGAAAAACTATTAAAGCCTATTCAGCCTTAAGTAGATCCTCGCCAAAAGAAAGCCCAGGTGATCAGTGTGCACCGTTTTAATGTAACCTTCTGCCATTCGTGCAAAAATACTATAATATTTTCACGACCACTTAGCACGTACACATAGCCTGTTGTAATGAAAAAACGAACAGAGCCCTTATTCCCACAACTTAACGGTTACTAAATTATTCTGTTAGGTATAATGGAGATAATATTGATAGTCATAACAAAATAAATAGGTACACATGTAATACTTAACTTAAAAACACAAGCGAAAAAATAAATATCATGTATGCATAACTTACATTAATTCACTCTCTGGAAGCGACTCTATTCCCTCCAGATTAGATCCGTCTGAAATATTTGCTGCTGATTTCCTCTCAAAGGTTGTTAACAAGGCTATCAATAACGGTGTCACTTTAAACTATCCATCTCCCAAAACACACTTCTTCTTTTTTACATGTAGCACTTTATTAACTGTTGGCGGCTCATTTTTAAAAAAGATATTGTTCACTACTACGCGAATTGCATTCTTCACAAAGTCATCACATTCTTGCATCGTATATTTCACACTCTTTCTGTTTTTCCCGGATGCAACCACTTTTTCCATTTCAGGCTTTTGTTTATGAGCTGTGTTAATATTTGTAGCCTAAACAACGGTGAACTCAAGATGTTAATTTCATCACTTCTTTCTCGGGAAGTGTTGGATATTTCTCTCGAAACTTACCATAAATTTTACACACTATAGTTTTTTCACCACTAGTCAATGGTTTACCAGCCTTGTGCTATATGTAATTCGAAAATTGCAAGAGAAAACTCACGGCGACCCTCCTCCATGACTCTAAACAGTAGCTCTGTAAAGAATGTTACAGAAATCAGGTGACCTTTTCGAATATCATGTTGGGACCTGTAGCTCTATTTAACGGTACAAATTGGCGTCAATTTAAATTTTTGGCAGTTGTATAGGATATTGTACAATTTAAGAATAAATTCTTTCTGAAATTTAGATTGTTGGTATGGATTACATTTTTGCGCGCACTACTACTGTGTTGTACTGCAGTGGACTGACCCTGTGGATTGCTAAGAATGAATAGACAATAGATTTGAACCCTAAGAGTGTAACTATAGCCTCTGCAATAGGGGCCTTACCATTTTGATATAAATATGCTATGAGCCTCTCATTCAGTGATGAAATAATACACATGCCTGAGGATTTTAAAATCCATTCAATTTAAAGTCCTTGTGAAGACTTGAGGCATTTGGCTGAGAATGAAGAGGTTTTCAGTTTTTGTTAGAACTTTAACTAGACACTTTACACTTTTGTCTATTGTACTGTTACTGCAAACAATGAGCAAAAAACAAATTTCAATGAAAAGTGTAGAGAAACAAAGTATTGTGTGGCTATTAGCTAATTAGCTTATCTTCTATAATCTCAGCATATATATTAGAATTTTTGGAGGGGGATGGGAGTTGTTTTGAAAATATTAGCAGTAATAGACAGCAATGGCAGTAGTGCTGCTGAAAATTTGTGGAGTAGTTATCAAATAGCATTCTAAGCACCTGCGATTAAAGATGCATAAACTAAATTTTTACACTATTGCTTGGTAACAAAACTTTCCTGTAACAACCAAATTTTTTTATTTTATAGTTTTTGTTTGGTTTGAAATGCAAATAAACTTGCTAATCTGTAGTGTCAGCAGTATGTAATACTCAGTTCAATAGTAGATTGTACATTTGTTTTCGCTTCTGTGTTACAATGCTGTAGCAACACTAATGTTAACGTGCAGTTTTCTTGTGGTCCCGAGAAGAAACCTTGGCCATAAAGGTTTTAATTTTATGTATGAAGTAAAACATGCTTATTGCACAGTTATTAATAGTGATTTATTCTTAATGTGCAGCCTGATGGAATATCGCGTTGCAGCAATGCTGTATCAAGCTTCTCCTCTTGGATCATACCTTTCTCTGATGTATAGTGAGAAATCTCAAACAAAAAGCCTGACACGAAATAAACAACTACATACTATTTTGTTTAAGGGGACACGCTAAACTGAGCATCTGGTCTATTAAATAGAACCTGATGACATTGTTTGAAAATTCTATAGTTACTATGCCTTGCTGGCCTATAATTGCAGCACTATGTTAGCGGTTTGCTATGAACTCACATAGTTGATTGTTGCATGTATTCGGTCAGGTTCCTTTATATAATTGCACTCATTGTCACAGGGGCTCTAAATTTAACTCGTGAAAAGCAGTTGCAGTAAATTAAAGCCATGGAATGCCATAGTTGGACTCAATAAACATGTACTGGGAAATTTGCTATTTCTGTCCATGTCATAAACAGGTAGAAAAACAGGGCTGCAAGCCAGGATCACTTTTCGACTGGAGTTCGAAGCATGCTAGTTGTGAGGCCTCTGTGGTCTAGGGTTAACATACTGGTCTCTGGTTCCCAAGCTCATGGGTTCAAACCCGGCAGAGGGTGATGGATTTTTTTGGGCTAAAAGTCCTTAGAATGACTTCCTTTGGAAGGGAAGTAAAGCCATTGGTCCCATAGCATAAATTTATCGCACTTAAAAGTCCACCTCAAGCCTAAAAAAGAGGCCTGCTAGCAAAACTTAGCAGTCTTGCACACCTACTGTATAATAGGATGCTAAGAACCACATCAGTTAAAGAGCCTTTATAATTAAAAAGTCAATTTAAATGTGCTATTTGAGGGGGGGAGAGAGATCTATGCGTCAAAATGAGAAAGTTGTGCAGTAGAACTGTTGTAAAAGTATCGGAATAAACACTTGATTTGTAATCAGATCTAAGTAATAAAGAGTAGTTTTGTTACACTTTTGTCAGCATGAATTAACACCAAGATGGAGATGATGAAAACTGTACAGGCTGGCTTGGAGAAAAATAGGGAAGAGCTCTGCAAAAGAATAGTTAATTGGAACTCTGAAGGATGTTGAAGGAACTGTAGGAAGGAGTTGACAGCAGCACTAAGAACTCAACAGCATAATGGAAGGTTGAGACACCAGGACATGGAAAAACATCTGCGCATGTCAGGCCATGCAAGTATGATGGAACATCCAACTTTGAAGTCTTTCACTGACAGTTCACCACCATAGCCGCCCACAATCAATGGTCAGTAGAGGCGGAAGCTGTACAGCTGATAGCAAGCCTACAAGGATGGGGAAAGAAGTACTGAATGCCATAACAATGTCTGGAGACATCAGGGAGGCCCTCGAGAACTGATTTGGGAACCATCGCTTGGCTGCAGCCTACTACAGTCAGCATAAATCATGGTTTCAACAACAGGGAAGATGATGCAGGAGATCACCCTGGCGATTGAACAAACCTGGTGAACCTACCCCCGAGTTATATGTTCCAGGAAGCTGCCTGTTCTTCGTCGATGGAGTGTTTGATGCCGGGAAATTGACAACATCTGATGCTTGGCAACTATAAGAATCCAAGAGCCATTATGCACTAATGGCGTAGGTGTCCAAGATAGCTGCACCTTCTTCTAAGATGGAATATTACTCCAACAAGGAGAGAACCCAGAGACAAAGACCTTTCAGTTGATGTACTGAGAGTGTGGTGAGCTACCTAAAGGACTGACCACACCAGCCAATCAGATGCAGAAATACGGTCCAGCATGTTCAGGGTCACATTGGGGCTGTCTTCACCACTTGAGTGCAACTTTGTCTTCAGATGACAACTGGATATAAGGAAAGCTGTACCAGATACTAGTAGATGTAGTGCAGTCCTGTCTGTAATCAGACCTGAGGCAGTGAAGGGCTTGATGGCACAAACAACCAGTCAGTCCTATCAACTAGTGACAGCACCAGGCGACATCTTGCCTGTGGAAAAGGAGGCCCTTCTGGAGTTTAAATTGGGACAGGCAGTTAGCCTGTGTGTATTTATTTGAGGGTGATGTGATACTGGGACTAGATACCCTCAGTAACCTTGATGTTGGCTGGAGGATCTTGCAGTGCAGTCAAAAGAACCTGGACTGGAAGACATCACTGTATGGATTAAGCATTGCCCAGGCATTGTTGCCTTGTCAGGAGGAAGTGCTCACAAGGCTGCCTAGCCCAACTGACACTAATCAGGACATCCAGACCGGGATGGGGTTATGAAAGTGCGAGCCAAATTAGAGTGTATCACTATATGCCGGATCTGATCAGCCAGCACTGTTGAAGGATCTATCTAGGATTCTGGTGAAAGACTTTGAGGGTGGCTGGTCATTTGACTGCTTCACGACTGGAGACGATACCAGTCTGTCTTCAGCCAAGAGAACAATAATGGTGACACTTACTATATATGCCACGCCCGACCGAACCAGCAATTACCATTACATGTTTCTCTGGTGAAATAGAGGTCTATGGGAATGATTGAAGTGTCTGATAGCTCTTGTTGAAGATAAATGGCAAGCTATACTTATGCAGTCACCAGAAAGGAGGGTTTCCCCTTATTCCAGATTGTCAATACCCTGGACACACTGGTGCCTAATGGTTTTCAACTTTGTACAGGTCATGCCGTTTTGCCCTCCAATCTTGTGGGTGGAATTTATAACATTATTAAACCTTCTATTTTCCTTGACAGGATACCTACCAAGGTTTCTGTCCAATGAACATACATCAGGAATTTCCACCTTCTAGTAAAAGAACAAAAAGATTGAAGTTGTCATTGCTTTCTTGAGTTATGAATTGAAATAAATGAAGTTATATTGGTAATGGATGTCAAGTGATTCATTTAGTAGAGGAAAGGCCTTAGGATTCTGCCCTGTGCCTTTCCTTGCCACACTGATCCAGGAGTTGTCTGGCTTAACCCCCCTATGTTTTTCATTCCAAAACATGGTTGCCCTCAATTGGGACCGCACCCATTTCCACTGGGCAATAACGATAGCAAGCAAAAGACAAATCTGTACTATGAGCGAGAGGCAACTTGATAAAATGTGTTACCTGGAGACCCTGCTTACAAGTTCAGAATCACACCTTATTATGAGACCAGGAAATGGAAGACTTGGCACCAGTGAGGGGTGGTTTCCAATTGCAAACTTTGGAACAAGTCTGGCAGGGTCATTTTATTCTGAAAAATACTGTATATACAGTAATTACATCTCAGGAATAACGGCAGATAGTATTTCCACTTTTCTACTTTATTACATATTTATTATGTACATAGAGAAGGTATTGTATTCCATCCAAACATTTGTTACCAAGATTTCACCCTAAATACATGATTTAAGGACCCCTGAATCAAAAAAAAAAAAAAAAAAAAAAAAAAAAAAAAAAAAAAAAGCTATGCTGTCTGTACAGTATAATTAAAAACAAAAATCCAATTAAATATCAAACAACTTGGTGTTTAAATTACAATTACACAAAAACGTAGTTCTCGTTAACTTTTTTATAGAGCTAATGTTTCCGAGATATTGGTTTCAGTTTTAAACTACTTAAACTTTTCTCAAACAGAAAGTTATATTTTGTTTCATATCTCTTTGTTTTACTCCTGGTTATGGAAATAGAACCGAATTTCAAAGACAAAGGAATTGTGAGACAGCTTTTAAAAGATTTGATTCAGTTTACCCTAGTGCATTCCCTTATTTCCCTTCTACTTATAAGGAACTATAATAATTTCTGGCAATGTTTATCTCGATTAGCATTGTGTAGATAAAAAAATATTTTGTTAGAACAGTTTGTTTGCAGAACAGCAAGAGAAAGTTATGTTAATGGAATACATCAGACTTTTCCATTGAATTTCATATCTTTCAGTGGTGTTTATAGGACATTTTATTTTTTACTTTTTAGCATGGACTGTTCGAGAAACAGAAGGCTACAAGGAAACAACGTAAAGAACGTAAGAACAGAATGAAGAAAGTTAGAGGTACAAAAAAATCTAAAGTAGGTGCTGCATCAGGCAAAAAGGTAAGGATTATTTTTTCTATTCAAATTCTCTTGAGACATTTTTAACTACCATCTGTATTTTCTACAAAAACAGTTTAGCCATAAATGAATATGCTTATGTACGAGGGTTGGCTGATAAGTCCTGGACCTCTCAATGAAAACAGCATTTTTTTCTTCTTCAACATAATCTCCATATCAGTGTTCTAATTTAATTAAACCATCTCTGTAATGTAATTTATCAAGGCCCTTGAAATAGCTGTTTACTGCATATTGACCTCTTGGCTGTGAAATCTTTGTCCTCCAAGAAATTTTTTGAGGTTTGGGAGTAGGTGGTAGTCACTAGGTGCTAGATCTGGCAAATAAAATGGATGTTCAAGCAATTCAAACTTTAATTCACACATTTTTCCCATTGCAATGACTGAACGATGGGCGAGAGCATTGTAATGATGAGGTCTTTTTCTTTTCACCTCATCACTCAAACGTCGCAGTAAGCTTGTGTAGTAGTCACCAGTATACTTTTACACTTTTCCAAGTAATCAATAAAAGTGATTCCCTGTGCATCCCAGAAAACACTTGCAATAACCTTGTTAGCTGACAAAACTGACTTTAGAGTTGGTTTACCTTGCCCAATCCACTGTTTTGACTGTGATTTACTTTCTGGAGTGTAGTGATGTATCCAAGTTTCATCCATGGTAATAAGCATCAAAAGTTCACTGGGATTATATGGTAGTGCTCCACATTCCTAACAGAAACAGTTTTTCTTTGCAACTTTTGATCAGGTATCAACAAACGTGGCGTCCATCTTGCACAGTCTTTGTGAAAGCCCAAACCATTACTTAAAATATTACTAATATTGATATGCTTACAGCCTCTGCTATCTCAAACAACTTTAATCTGCAGTCTTCCAGTACTAAATGATGAATTTTTTCAATGATCTCTGGAGTTGTCACTTCTACAGGGCGTCCAGAGCGAGGCTCTTCACTAGTGCTCATACATCCCATTTTAAACTCTACAACCCACCTTTTAATCATTGAATATGAAGAGGCAGGGTCTTTCAAGGTACTGTCCATTTCCTCCTTGATTTTTTAGGCATTAAACCTTTCAAATGGAAGTATTTAATCACTGCTCTTTTTTCCAATTCCTCCATTTTCATGAAAAATCTAAAAGTTGGTCATTGGAAAACTAAACAAGCTGTTGACTTGTAACTATGGTAAGAGTTAAACTATACGATGCTACTGTCTAACTGGCATTGTGGTGCCATATCTGTGTGAGGCCTGGGACTTTTCAGCCAACCCTCGTATAATTTCACTCTTTAAAATTATAAATTATGTGTGTCACACCCTGGTTTCTAAAGTGTTGTAACTTAATTTCTTTCTCCCCCCCTCCCCCCACCTCATGTCCCCTTTCTCTTCTACTTCTTGCAATTTGGATGGTAAAATACTCCAAATAGTGACTAATGAGTTGCTACAAATTTGTACTAAGCAACAGTCGCTAAACCTACTAGTAAATTATAGGTAATTCAAAATTAACTTTTTGAGTTACAACCCTTCAGAAGCCAGTGCGCAATATATTTGGTATTAATATGCATTAATGAGCATGTAAAAACTTTTCATTCAGTGATGAAATAACAACATACTAGAGGATTTTAAAAATCCATTCTGTTTAAGATCCTTGTGGGGACTGAGGCATTTGACTGAGAATGAGGAGAATCATTGCTTCTGTAGGAGCAGTAGTAAATTTAATAATGCTATGAATGTGATTGTTGTGTGGAATGCTATCCATTTAAGAGATTTAATTTTCTGCAAATACTTTTAATGTATTGTTTCGTAACACTATCAATAATGATGCATATTCTGCATGTGCCTTTAATAGCTTAACTGCATTGCATGCAATAGAATTAATTTAAATTAATAGAAACAGAATTAAAATCAAAAGTTATTCATGTCTCATGACTCCAGCAATTATTTAAAAGAAAACAAAATTTTCTTTCAAGATTTTGACCTAATGCCAAAAAATATTTTCTTCTCATTTATGCATTCATTTGTTCAGATCCTTCTTCATAAAAAAAAAAATATTAAAAATGGAATACATCTATAATATTGCAACTTCTTCCAACAAGTACAGAGTGGCACAAACAATTGGCCCGTAAGTACCATTCTGCTCATTGTCACCCACCAATTGTCATCTATTGTTGTGACTTGCAAATATGTTTTGTATTGTCAGTATGAGCCATTGCAAGACAAGTGAAGTAAATATCTCAGCGAGATGTATCTTTAAGAAATAGAATTTAAGCAGCGCTGCCTGTATAAATAAATGGCTCTGCTATACAACATAACCTTAACAAAGAGGTTATGAAGTTGCCATGAGAGATAGGCTTATCTAACAAATGATATGCATAGAATCTGTTTTAAAACACTGTAGAATATTATCTGTTAAAATGTTTTTCTTATTATGCCCAACATTTTTTGGTCCCTATAAATTGAAAATCCTCTGCATTCAGGTAATTTCATAAGCATCCTAAAATTAGAATGCAAAATATTTTTGGCAATAGATAAGGTACTTCCAGTGTTTTGTTCATCAACTTGCACACTTTGCCTAATCACTACTCCTACATATTTGCCTGATCACTTAACAAGCCATGTTTGTTTTTATTTTCAAATATACATTGGGTTATCAGAATCTTGAACAGAGGTTTACCAATTTGGTATGCAAAACCCACTGTTCAAGCCAAAGGTTGCAAGTTGACTACTCTGTGATGGTTGGTGCAGTAATTGTATTTCTGGTTTGCTTCCATGCATCTTGTGCACAGTGTGCAAGTGTTGTAAATACTTCTAGAAAGTTGGGTTTTCAAATTTAAAATAGTCCACGATTGCGTACCATATAAGGTTAATAACACTGTGTCTGAATGTGAGCATTATGCAGTGCAGCTTAGCATCATCTTTGGTTTCTTTCCTGCATGCTGAAATGTTTTCTATCCAACTATATAACCAATACTAAGAGGTCTAGCTAAATTTACTATCTACCTAATTTTAACTAAAAGTAACAACTTCATTCAAAACTAAACTTTTTTCACATGCTCATAAGTGGTTGTGACAAAACAATGACAGCTGACTGCCTGCATGCTCCTTTTAACATCTGAGTTGCTATAAAACAATTGAGAACATGTGGTTAAAGAGTTGAGCATAATCACTTCCTTATCCTTATTGCTTAGGCATCTCCCCTTTCCATATAAGCGACTGAGTTCTACCCTCATTCTCATGTGTGCTGCTGTAGTTTCTTTTCAATGTGAGTTTTATCCATTAAGAAAATTTTCAGTATGTAGGGTTCATATTGTGTATAGCTGTCTTTGTGGTAGAAATTAAAGGATGTCATGGGTTGATTGATGTTTGTAGGAATTTAGTGACAGTGATGGTCAAATTATATGTTTTATTAAATTGTTGAGTTGGTTTTTTAACACTAAGTCACTTACATTGTTATTATGAGGGACTAGTTTCGAAAGCATATGCTTTCATTTTCAACCTCACGGGTCGAACTGCCATTGCTGGCTGCATTTGCTTGTACACTCTTCTCTGGTGGCGAAATTATGAACTTCTTAATTAAGCTGTCTACTGGCAGGATTTCAAAGTTTATTAGCCGATTTTTGTTTTTACATATGAGGATGTTTTCCCAGGTTGTGAGTTCATTGTGGCCTGACATGGTTTTAAGCAATTTTGGATTTGGATATAGGTTGTGGTTTTCTTTCCAAAAGTGAAATGCTACTGCCGATTTATCTTGTTTCAATTTTAGGTTTCTAAAGTGCTCTTTGGATCTGATTTTTAAACTTCTTTTGGTTTGTCCTATGTAGAACTTTTCACAGTTTGTGCATTTAATTTGATATATTCCTGATCTATTTTCTGGTGGAATTTCATCTTTTATTTTTGAATTTAGTAATTTTATGACAGAAAATCTGTTTATTGGAGCTAGGGTGATGTCTTGTTCTTTGAAGATTTTTTTGAATTTTCTAAATGAATTGGTAAGTGAATTTTTTGAATGTGTTGATATTGTTTTTTCCTGCTGTTAGGGTAGTTATTTCTTTTATGGTTTTTTTCTGCTTTACTTTGTTTAGTTTCTTGTACACAAGGTTCTGCCGTATCCATTTTGTTCTGCTGTTTGAATTATGGTTTTTAACTCTTTGTTGAATTCGGTTGTGCTCATAGGTACATTTACTAATCTATGTGTGAGGCTGTTTATTATTGCATGTTTGTGTGGTAATGGGTTGTAGCTTTCATTTTTAATGTAATTTTCTGATTGAGTTGGTTTTCTGTAGATTCCAAAGTTTACTTTTGTGTTGTTTCTGATGATTCTTAGGTCTAAGAATGGGAGTTCTCCATTGGTTTCTGTTTCCATTGTGAATTTTATTGTTTTTTCCTGTATGTTTAATAATTGTCATGGGCTTTCTGAATGGGGTAGAAAATTGTATTTCAGCGTGGTAGTGGACACAAATACTATGCTCATATTCTGTTTATGTAAAATCAGGCTTTTTTGTTATTTTGAGGAATGTATTGGTCTTATTAGATGTGAATGAGATTCATATTACGGAATCTTGAGAATGGAAAAAGCCTGTCAGTGATATCAGTAACATAGAAAGTTGATTCTGTGCTAACTTATATGTGAAATTATCTAGCTGCAATTTATAGCAAATTCTTCTCTCTGTTTTCTGTTGTTTGTAATAGTTTTGTTTTCCAAACTAGAGATGATATAACTCTAGTTCTATGATAAAAGTATATAGCATTTTGAATAATTTTTACAATGAAAACAGCCTCATAGAGTATGAATTGTGTACTGTTCTTGGAAAAAGAAAGTTGAAACTTGATAAATTTCCCATTCTTGGGATCCAGTAAGCTTGCTTGTGAACTAATCTTTACATTGTTAAATTAAAGAACTAGAAAATACAGGATGGAATGTGTAAACCACCCTGAGTACTAGACTGCTCATTGTAGCCCACTGTATGTTATCCACTGTTTTTATTGTCAGTACGGAACTCATGTGACTTGGTTAAGATGTGTGAAGTAAATGTCTTGGCAAGATAATTCCTTTTCAAGAAAGAATTGCAATAGTGGTGGCATATGTGCCTAATGGTTCATTTAAGGAAATGTTGAAAATTTCTGCAAAGAAGTTTCCTAGCATTTCCATACCAGCAAAGAGCAATACAGGACTTGGTGACAAACAGGGTCAGTTGCAAATACAAAAAAGAATCAAGCCCCATCCATTTGTACATCTACTGAATTCATGCATATTCAAGCACAAATGATCTAAGAGTCCAAAGAAGTTATTCATAATATTTTGTAGAAACTAAATCTGTTTTACATCATATAGGGATGAAGTGCTACAAAATGGCTTGTGTCTATGAACTGAAGCAGGAAGATGAAGCAAAATGTGTGAATTACTGTACTTGGCTATATCAAGAAAAAGTGTGAACAAATAACCCAAAAATGTTAGAATACTTTAAGGACAATATTCATAATGAAATTTTGAAAATTGATGTGGCAGAGTAGCAAATTATTATGTTTTATCTATTTGTTGTATCTGCTAAAGTTGAGTAAAAATTCATTTATAATTGGTGGGCAAGCAGTCTACTCTGGACCAGTTTTTGGTGTGCCACCCTGTACAACTCGAGCAACATTAAGGTTGCTGTGCCATTAGTTTAAATCTTGGTTTTAATTCTGTTTCATAGTCGTGCTGCATGTATGCTTTGGGTGAATAATGTGTTTGTTGGCATCTGTGAGCATTTGTGCTCTCTAGTGTCAAATTCAATTATCACCAGAGAGTTGTTCAAGGTTTCAGGTTGATAATTTGGAAATTAATATGTTGCTTCATAAAACTAGGAGCAATTGATCAAGAAGGGGATATGAGATGTTTGGTCCAAAATAGATAGCCTCTATAAGGGAATACTGTAAGGAAATTATTCATTGCAATTTTATAACAAAGTTCAAGAAGGCATAGAAATGGATCTATAATACAAACAAGAGATCAGGGATTGCTTTGTTTAAGCGAGATATTTGGAATTTGTCCTACCTGTGGCAGGAAAAAGAAAATTAATTGCATGCATACAATACTGACATTTTCTTCTTGATAAATTATATCCTGGAAGTGTTTGCATAATGTTCTGTTTTACCACAAACTGGGGCTAATTTGGCCCAACTTTTGAAAATGTATTATTTTTTAAATTAGCTGAAACACCCTATAGCATTTAGCCTTAAGTTGCACTTCTTCAGAGGCATTTAAAAAGTATACTACTATTTCACAAATGTCTCGACTGTAAATCTATTAGTGTGTTATTTTACTGGCGCAACAAAGCTTTGGGGGTTTCTCAGCGCTAATTTTGATCATTAAGGTTCAATAAAACACACAATTTATATTCAACACTAAAAGTACTTTGCTTGCTTTGGCAGTTTTAATGTGCCATGCGAAAGGCAACTGCTGAGCTGCCAAAGTGTTTCACCAAAGCTACTCATTGCAATATTTTAGGTGTAGGCTACTGTGTGTAAATTCATTTTTGTGAAATCCAGGTGCCAGTTTCAATCCCTGTACTACATTCATAATAGTGGCAAAAGGGCTTTTCTTCCCCACAAAATGCACATTTTCATAATTTTTTATATGCAATCAAGCAATATAAGTTTGGCTTATTGGTTTAAGTTTTGAAGATAACACTGTTTCTAGATGCTTCATGGTCAATGTTTATTTCAGTTTTGGATACCTCATTTGGTGCTGGGACAGTTATGGAGTGATGACGTAATTAAAACTCTCAGAAAACTAAAAGAAGTTGCTTTATATGTCCCGAATTGTTACCAATATATGCATTTCTAGTTTACATTGGTAACAGCACAAACTACCTTGGTAATTGATGTTTGGAGGTATTTAGTAACAGTGACAGTCAAATAATATGTGTATTAATTTGTTGAGTTGGCTAAATACACAGAAATAGAACCTGCAGAAGAAAATTACATACGATTAAAAAGTTTGTGCATTGAACAAAACTACTTCACCTTCAATAGTAAATATTACAGGCAAAAATCAGGACTCTGTATGGACAGCCCTCTATCTCCATTTTTGGCAAATTTATTTGTGAGCAAATTCGAAACACACATGAAGAAAGCATTCCCATGGATTTATGTGTGGTACCGCTATGTTGGCGACGTATTTGCAATAGTGCCAAGCAGACATTTAGATGATGCCATAAAATTATTAAACATACAGGAAAAAACAATAAAATTCACAATGAAAACAGAAACCAATGGAGAACTCCAATTCTTAGACCTAAGAATCATCAGAAACGGCACAAAAGTAAACTTTGGAATCTACAGAAAACAAACTCAATCAGAAAATGACATTAAAAATGAAAGCTACAACCCATTACCACACAAACATGCAATAATAAACAGCCTCACACATAGATTAGATTCAACACAGAGTTAAAAACCATAATTCAAACAGCAGAACAAAATGGATACAGCAAGAACCTTGTATACAAGAAACTAAACAAAGCAAAGCAGAAAAAAACCATAAAAGAAATAACTACCCTAACAGCAGGAAAAAACAATATCAACACATTAAAAAAATTCTCTTACCACTCCCGAGCATTTAGAAAATTCAAAAAAATCTTCAAAGAACAAAACATCACCCTGGCTCCAATAAACAGATTTTCTGTCATAAAGTTACTAAATTAAAAAATCTGATGTGTTACATTCACATGACTTTCTCTGTATCTCTGCAACAAATTATTTTTAAAAAGCTTATGCTTCTATTTACTTCCTGCTAATCGAGAAAAAATTAGCAAAAATAGACTTACTACTTGCTTCCTTGTAAGTAGAAGCAAAATAAGTACCATAAATTAAAATGATAGTCAAAGCCTGGTTGCTATGTGACTTACGTTCCTTAGCTTGTATGGACACGAGTTCACAAAGTCCTGTATGAGAAAAGTATAAGTTTTTTATAGCTGATACCAAAAACAAGGAATACCTCAAAAACAATCACTTCCATGAAAAAAATATATATAACATAAATTGTGTATTTTAAAGTGCTCTACATTTGTTGTGTGGTAAGTTTTTGTCGATCTCTTATGGTTTAGCAGTTATGCAAAATTCCGTAAAATTGACCCAGAGGCTATTCCCAGAAAATTCAAAATATACATTTTATTTGTCAGGTAAATATCTTTAATATACAATGTTTTAATCAAAATTGTCAGAGCAATTTTTTAGAAAATCCAAATTTGCAAAAAACAGTTCTATGTAAATGGTAGTTTTTGGTGGGGGGTATTTTTCTCAAAATATGTGTTTGTATCCCTAGGAGATACTAAACCTAAATACCAAGTTTGGTATTTTACCGACTTTTTGTTTTAGAGTTATCATGTTCACACACACACACACACACACACACACACACACGGACCTTTTTCTGAAAATACCTTTTTTTGATACAGGGGACCCTAAAACGTATATTTCCGGTGAAATCTCTGTATCAAATTTTTTGGTGGAGTGTAATACCTTCTGTATACACTATGTACATAGTACTTATAGAGAAAGTAAAAATAAAAGATGAAAGTCCACCAGAAAATAGGTCAGGAATATATCAAATTAAATGCACAAATTGTGAAAAGTTCTACATAGGACAAACCAAAAGAAGTTTAAAAATCAGATCCAAAGAGCACTTTAGAAACCTAAAATTGAAACAAGAAGATAAATCGGCAGTAGCATTTCACTTTTGGAAAGAAAACCACAATCTAGAGCCAAATCCAAAATTGCTAAAAACCGTGTCAGGCCACAATGAACTCACAACCTGGGAAAACATCCTCATATGGAAAAACAAAGATCGGCTAATAAACTTTGAAATCCTGCCAGTAGACAGCTTGGTTAAGAAGTTCATCATTTTGCCACCAGAGAAGAGAGCACAAGCAAACGCAGCCAGCAACGGCAGTTGGACCCGTGAGGTTGAAAATGAAAGCATAGGTTTTTGAAACTAGTCCCTCATAATAACAATGTAAGTGACGTAGTGTTAAAAAACCAACTCAACAAATAAATACACGCATACCTTGGTAATGCTGATATCAGAACTCGATATATGGCAGACACTGTAAATGCACAATGTCAACTACCAATTGTTAAGCATAAAAATTGCTATGGCCAAAGGAACAAAATGCCATATGCTGCCGTAGTAGAAAAGTATGAAATACTATAAAATGCAGATAATACAATAACTGCTCTTCCTTGAAAATTAATGCATTATAAAATATATTGTAAGTTGTGGCTTCTAGATGCTTCAAAGTGGATAATGTCTGTTTCACTTCTTAAATGCATTATATAGTAAGCCCTTGTTAATTCAAAATTGGATAAACAGAACTCTTGGTTAACCTGTACTAGCTATTCAGTGCCTTCCAAATTACTTGAAAAATCTATCGCTTAAACCTAATTTCAGATAATTCGTTCTCTGCACTAAAATTTGGTCCCCTCATCAGATACTTCATATCTTATTTGTTTAAACCAAATATCTATGTACATATAATACAGTAATGTGCACTAAGGATTTCCATTTCTCGTAATTTTTCTCAATATGCACTGCATTTTTACAACAATGGACTAATTGTATTCTTGTTGCATTACTGTCATGGCCATAGGAAGAGAGGGATTGTTAAGCAGGCTGCACATATCGCGAGACATGCAACAATCCAGGGAGCTCTTTGTCTGTTTGTGAAAAGTTCCCCCCCTCCCCCCCCCCCTCTTGCACTTCATGACTCCAATATGTTGTGAAACATAACGTTCCGTTCTCATAATGTTCTTATGCTGAAAAAATACTGCACATCAAGGGAGAAAAATGTAGCCAGGAGAAACTGATGGTATTGTATTTCAGATGCTTCTGAGAAGCTCAGACCATTAGTGATTGGAAAATAAAAAATCCAGGTTTTAAAATTGTCAACCTATTAAATCGGCCATGCCAAAATGAGAATAATAATAAAACTTGGATAACCAAATCTCTCTTCCATAGCTGTACCTTGAAGATTCAACAACAAAAGTCTGCAAGGAAGAGAAACATTTTGCTAACTTTGGAGCACTGCTCGGCACATAAGTTCAATGATCTGGAACTTCCAAATGTAGAAGTTGTCTTCTTACCAGTCCTTAAATTAAAAAAAAAAAATGTTTTGGGAACAATATTAACACTGTTTTATCTTACACCATGAGAGCACTTATTTGCTTGTGTAAAAGACTGATGTTCATTCTAACTGTTATTCATAAATAAAAGTTGTGTATTAAAACATCCATAATGTGTGCCCTGGATGTGCATTGAGAGCAAACTAATGTTTGAGATCTGTGTGTTGATGTAATAAGAAATGAGTTGAATCTTGCAACAGAAGAAAAATGTAAACCATTTTTTACTATAATTTTGAATACTGGAAGTGGTACACTGTGAAGCTAGCAATTAGTTTTTTAATTAGTTTTTATTAGTTGAAATAGTTTCAACCCAAAAGCACACCAACATGCCGTACTAAACAGCCTACTACAAAGAGTAACTAAAGTACCTCTGGAAAAATCTGAATACTTAGAAGAACTAAACCACATAGTAAAAACAGCTGAAATAAATGGTTTCAACAAGGATTTAGTATTCAAAAAACTCAAGAAAATTAAACAACAAAATAAGATCACAGAAATATCCACCCTCAAACGAATTAAAGATGATGATAACTACAGGAGATTCACTTACCACCCTTGGGCAACTAAGAAATTCCAAAAAATATTTAAAGAACATAATATAACGCTGGCACCTTACAACAGGTTCAGTGTAAAAAATTTGATTCCATCCCATAGAACAAAAAAAGACCCAATTGACAAAAAACCAGGCATCTATAGAATAAATTGCAATGAGTGTAACCAAGTATACATTGGCAGAACAAAAAGAAACATAGGTACCCGTCTTAAAGAACATATTAGAAATATCAAAAATAGGGAAACTGAAAAATCTGCAGTATCGGCTCATTTTTGGAACAACCAACATGAAATTAAACAAGACATCCATCTTTTAAAAAATGTACAATGGACAGTAGAACTCGACGCATGGGAGAAAATATACATGAAAAAACATGAAGCGCACCTCATGAATTTTGATCGTCCCTTTGAAGAGAACCTGCTAATGAAGTTCATCAATCCAACACCAGAAGGAAGACAGTCATACATCAAGGATCCTCGTGTTGTATCCGATAGTCGAAAGCAGTAGACAATGCATGTAACACGCATGCGAAACTAGTTCTGCGTGAAAGTAAGTTTTTGTGAAGCACATGTGTGTATATTCGACTACATTTTTTACTGTTTTTCATGTCGGCAGTTTAAATTGGCTGTATTTTAAATTAAGATTTTGGTCTTCAACTTGAATGCCAACAAGTATAATGAATGTCAAAATTTAGAAACCATGCTACACAAGACCTTTTTACCTGGAACTAGGTGGAATGGAGCTAACTAAGATTTTTGCTAATCTTAGTTACCTCTGGAAACAAATTGTTAAATGGGTATCTATACAAATAGTTTACCACTAACAAAAATGAGGAAAAACATTTTGGCAGTTAAATTCAATATTGTACTGACTTTTATTTTGTGAAATATTGTGTAATTTCTTTTGTTTCAAATTTATGCTGCATACAAGAAGCAAAATATAAACATTAATCAGGATAACCCAAAAAAAGTGAATTGAGGGCTGGATAAACAAGGTTCTTATGTATTGTCCGTGCAAGTAGACGAGAGCACTGTAAACATGATGCACAGTGGTATGACCTGATTGCTGCAATTGCTTGAAGACTGTCTCTTCCCACACTCCTTGAATTGCACCATTGTAATTGTGTCTACATTTTAATTCATAAATCTTTACTTTTCCCTAGTATCAGCAGTATTTCATCTCTCTCTTACTATAGAACTGAAATAATACAGAGTGAACTGGAGCTCCACCGACAAACTTTCAGAGGTTGTTCAGTGTTAACCTTCCAAGTATTTTGATACAGGAAACCCATGGTCTCCAGTGGCTCACTACAGAGTAATAATGTAGTTATGATTTACTTATTCGGTTTATTACCCTAATCACATTTGTTTCTATGAAAATACCTGCAGAACAGTAAAGAAGCTTGTAATGTGCAACACGGAGTAAAGTAACATCCACCAGACAGAATACACTTTTACCACAGCTTATTCAATCTGATCTGTCAATTTATAGGACAGATGCAGAAATGTTCACTTAAAAGTATTGTTTAAAATTTTGACCACCATGATGATGGCACAGTGTACAGTGATGCACCATTGACTGTCTTGCAAGGTTAAGCAGTCCAAGAGTATGAAGAACTTCTCCCCAAATGTGATAATTCTAGCAGCCAGGTTCATGTCAGTATGAGTGGGAATCTGATAAAAGGCTAGAGCACATGTCCACAGAAGAAATAGTAGTGCATTGTTGTCCAAACTGTACTTCAGTGTTCAAAGTGTGTCAGTGGAAGGTTGAAGGAAGGTTTTATACATTACTCCAGTGTATCAAGTCCAATCACAAATCATTGACAATACAGCAATGTATGCAGATTTCGTAATCCTATACATGGTATTTCTAATGTTGAATATGTGCTGTCTTGTAAACTTAACCTGATTGTAAATAACCTCTGTAAGAACCAATTTGCAAACACATGAACAACCAATGAACATTGTTGGGATCTTTTGTATGTTCATTGGTTAACCAACTAAGGAAGAGAAGGATGTGGTTTAGTGTGTGCAC
This sequence comes from Hymenopus coronatus, assembly GCA_030762935.1. NCBI lineage: Eukaryota > Metazoa > Arthropoda > Insecta > Mantodea > Hymenopodidae > Hymenopus > Hymenopus coronatus. The sequence goes on from CM060887.1 coordinate 86,941,330, forward strand.
ATGCCAAATAAGAACAGTAGAAGCAGCTTAGAAAGCTGACTAACATGTTAAAGTCTAGAAATAGGTTAAAGTATGTGCATAAAAAATATTTTGTTGACTTGAGTTACCAAAATCATATTCAGCCTACTGGTGTCCCAGAATTTGGTCCCACAAGAGTTATTTTGCATGCCAGTAATCAACTGACACAGTGCACCAGAGCTATCAGTCTGAGCCATGTTTGAACTTGCTGCCAGCATGTAACCAACTTAACCAGTCAAACCAATAATTTGCATTATTACAAAGTGTGAAAAAGTTTTAAGAAGTATTTGGAAAGCAAAGTAAAATATGTCTTAGGTATATAATCAAGACAATCAGGCCTCCATGGTGAATTCTTCAATTAACATAGTGTAGTGTGAAGTACTCCATGGTGAATTCTTCAATTAACTAAGTGTTGTGTCAAGTACTGAATGTGGTGCAAATCAGCAATTTGAAGTTTGCTAAGTGTGCATAACAGCATGATTTGAAGTGAAGCAGTATTTGAACCCATGCTACTGTTGCATAACTACATATTGTTCGTGTGTTCACACCACTGTTTGGATCAATGCAAGATTATGGAGTGAAATTAACACTTTCCCTATCATATGGTTTTCTGTCATCTTTTTATTTAATGTATTTCTTACTTAATTTCAGGGGAAAAAGTAAATTGTGTTAACACTTATTGGTGGTTGGAAGGAATGCTGCTGTTTATTGACATTGAGGTATTAAGGTGTTATTTACTGGTTACTGTTACATGCAGTTAGATTAGTGTATGTAGCTCTTGCTTGCTTGCTTAAATTCATTTATATGTAATTTATTTTTTTAGACAGTAAATAGTTCCTCTTAACTCTTAAAATTAAATGTGTGTTTTTATGCTTTAACTATTCTCTGAGCTATCTCTGAACTTGGATATGTTTCATTTTGAAAAGTCATTATTTAAGTGTGGAATTAATATCCCTTTTGATAAAAGCATTGTTTGTGTTCATTACAGTGAGCATCCAGTGGGGCTGATGACCAGTGAAAGAAGATGGATCTTCAATAAGCATTGTATTCATCATTTTTTACTTGTCAATAAAATATGTATTGTAATAAGCCTGTATTGATTTGTTTATTTCAATTTTTGGAGATTATCAATAGATTCCTAGGTGAGCAATACAGTGCTGCTTGGAGTTAATGTGCTTGAAGGAACTGAAACCACTTGGAGAGTCGGAATGTGCCCACTAAATTGATAATACATGTTTTGCCAATTATGTATGGCATTAAATATGTTGCAAAATGAACTAAATATGCACTCCTTTGCTACATTAACTTGGCCAATGGTCAAAAGCATGACTCCAGGTTCTATTTTCGTCAATAACTAATAATGAATGGCAGCATAATGATTTCTAATTGGAAGATCCAGGTAAGTCCTGAGTTCAAATCCTTTGGCGATAATCAATCTGATTGAAGATTTCTTTTTACAGGTTTCCTTGGTTGCTAGTGGAACCCAAATTATACTACAATCACACATTTTATTATTCATTTCTTTTAATTTATAACCTTGGCGATTTAGGTCCATTTGAGAAGAGGGAAAGAAAGCAATATTAACTTTGAAAGTATTAAGTTCCAGGTCAACCAAAGAAATTGCAATTTTATTACCTAGACACCCTTCTGGCGCTAGTGTTGCTGTCGCTAATTGAAGTCTCTCACGCATAGACATTTGGAGGGCAGATCTTGGCTAAAAGTGGAGCCAGGGGCAAATTTATGAGGTTGGGATGAACAGAATGGACACTTCCACCCCCAGAAGCCCTCCCCAAAAACTAAACGTATGTACAAGTTCTTCCCGCTTAGGTATTTGTAGGGCAGAACTTGGCTAAAGATGGAGCCAGGGGCGTATTTACAGGGTTGGGACGAACGATACCAGAAGCCCTCAGCAATAAAATAAAAATAACTACGTCCAAGTTCTTCCATTTCTTGAACTTAAAAGTGTCACATTCATTGAAATTGTCCATCATTAACAGCTTTCTGCTATGCCACAGAAATACAGGAATATGTTTAACCAATATAAACAAGATTATAAAAGAAGATTGTTTGTGGCCTTTGTGTGGTTTTGCTGCTTTCCAACCAGCAAGATTCTCCAATCAGGGACTGCCGGCATGGCATGCGTTGCTACAATCTCTCTGCCTGTTGGTTCAATGTATAGCATTAATATAATGTGTATTGTGCTGTGCTCTTTTCCTCTGATTCGTTGATCTGTTATGCTAATTAATTTACCTTGTGTTCATTATTCAGTTTAATTGGCATGGAAAATAGTGTAAAGCTGACGATGTCAGTATAAGCCTACCATTCGTCCATAAACACTGGACAGTCCCCCTTTTTTACTTCTATGCCCTGCATCCCGAGAATTTTTTGTCGGGATGCAAATAGGTCCCTATTTTCTTGACACCAACTTCTTGAATTAAAAACCAAATTGCAATTGTTGCCATTTCATGTGAGAAATGCTGAGCCGGTGCTATGTTACTTATTTGTTGTCATTGTTTAGTGTATATTTAAATGGGGGTGGGAATGGTATGCTTTCACTAGTATCAGCACTATTTATTCCTGTTTTAAAAGGAAAACAAGTGGATTGACTTCAGAAAGTGACAAAGGACGTTAAAACTGGCCAATCCAGTACCAGACAAACAATGCACTGCTGACTTTTCAGGTAGTTAAGCTTCGGTGTCTTAGGTTCATTCTCAGCCAAAACACTCATCTCATTTCATCAATCCTATGGACGTTGGACTGTATACCTGTATAGGTAGGGTAAAGACTGACACTTCATTAGTTACTTTAAGATTTGGACAGCTGCTTTGTATTCTTAAATTATTTTATTAAAAAAGAATTTGATTGTTTTTCCACATGGGTAGCGCATGAAAACCAGCCCTGCATACAGACTGCTTGCTTACTTATATTTATTCAATTTTTTAATCATTTGACCATTTTATTCGTTAAAATTACGTTCATTGCAAATTAGGCAAATTAAACTCTAGCACTGTACATTAATTGTAATACAGAACAAATCTAGAAAGCTGATAAACCAAATGACATTGATATTTGAGCTACAGACATCGGGAGATTTAAGTAAGAAAATAGAAATGAAGTCTTATGGTATCAAACATTAATAAAACCATTAAGATAAACCATGTTTTAAGTTAAAACATGGTAAATAACTGATTGCATTTAAACTAATATGGAACAGTTTAGGCTTTGTGTTATATGTGAAATAGTTGGTACATGTTCAGTTTCTCAAAGTAATTTATAGAATTGCCCAAAATAAGTATTTTTTAAGCGAGTCATTCCATGGCTAGCACTATATCTGCCGAGGAATTAGGAATGTCAATTTATATCAAGTTCATTATAATTGCAAATTTTTGGCCAATTTTCACATAATTTTCACTAATAATCATTAGTTATTTCCTTGTATGTACCAGAGAAATAAGGGATTATATTAGGCTAATGCAATAGTCAGGTCTATTAAAAGCTAGTCGCCAAGTGATGACTTTGATATTCCATTCTCTTTGCATGGTCAGGAGTAAAAATAGTTAATGAATGAGGACTTCTCATTCATTATGAGAAAAGCATTATTGGAAAATTTTTACCAAAAGCGGAATAACTCTGAAATGGTTATTTCTACAAAAAAAAGTTTAAAAAATATTCTGTATAAATGGTGGGGTTTATGGACTATTTCTCTAATTTGTATGTTGCACATTATACATGACATTATTTGTAACTTCTTAGCATAATGAAAGTTTAAAATGTGTGTCTTTAGGCATTAGAAGTTTGACAGCGGTTGTGCATTGTATGATGTGTCTCCAGCGTTGCTGATTGTGAGATCAAGAACAACTAAATTATAATATACATATATGCAATTTTGATAATTTTTTTCCTTTTAGTGTGCATTTTAAAAATTGGAAATCTGGCACATAAAAATAAATGAAAATAAAATACAATGATGGTTTGCTTGGTTCAATTCACAAACATTAGCTGGTACATATGTTTTAAAGATACCATTTTGGGGACACCATGATCTCAACACACACACATATCTCCATAGAGAAGAACGCTCATGTATTACAAAATACATAGTAGTTACTTGTTATACAGTTTCACTATAAAAGGAGACCATATAATAATCAAGGAACCTCTCTTAAAAATAACCGGGCCAGAAACATATTGAAGAGGTTGTTTGGAATCTGGACAAGAATGGTTGTCAACTATATCGTAGGTAAATTCTTGATGGAAACTCTAAACAAATCTTTAATATATTTTGCTTCTTGTTTTTGTTTAAAAAAAATGAATTTTTTGTTACATATACACATTCAAACTGCAAGGCTGAGTACTTTTGTCTTATAATAAAAATGTTCATTTTGTTTGATATTCCTCTTTATAATCTACAAAGTTCTTCTGCACATTTTCCTCCTGAAACAATTAATAATAATCAATAGTATTTTATGATGATTAATAGTAATAAATAATAGTCGTGTATTTAATACTTCTATAAAGAAAATGTAAAACCAACTTGCTCTAATGTTTTTAGTGGTTTTAGTCATCTTTGGAAAACATCTGATGTAAAGACAAAATGCCAAATGTTAAAACATTAATTGCTTTACATGCATTGTTCTCGCTGTAGCATTCCTATGTAACAATTGCATAGCTTAAAAAAGGTTGCCATTAATGAATCATTTATACAGTTAATGTAGTTGCATAATGCATTATTTAATAGAATTGCGTGCAGTAAGCAAAATGCATGTCAAACCATTTTGTGGATATGTAAATGTACTGTACATGCAACATTCAAAGGCTGAAAACTTGATACGGGTAAACAAAATTACAATAAAAACCACTATATGACTGGCATGTTTCACTACTGTAAAGTACAATTACAGTGCTTGTTTTACGACGTGAGCCTCCAGACTTTTTCCATATCCTATGCTAATAATAAAGGGAGTACAATTAGCAAATTTGTGTTTGAAACAGATTTTCACAACTTAATGATAAAAACTATGGTGTGCTAATATAAATATAGAACTGTAGATTATGCAAAATTATACAATGGGAATAAATTATATTTTAATATAAGTACTAAGAAGTATTGGTAATGTTTCTGTACTTTATTATGTAACCTTACCTCTAACAATGTTGATGTTCTCTCTGACATCACTAAATTCTCAGCCATGTATACCTTGTGGTTCTCTAAGCCTAATATTAGCTAATGACATAACTGCTAGCTTCTCTGTTTTAAGAGTTGATCTGAAAAAAAAATTATGGAATCTTAATGTAAACAAGACTATTTAATATATCCAATTATAAAATCGTTAGATAAGGCCATAGATTACTAGATTGTTGACTCCGTGATGGGGGTAAGAGGTTGAATAGGATGCTTTTCCAAACCTTTCGCATGGGTGTTGCTTTTTTTCCTTTCTTTCCCCCTTTTAAAGTGGAAGGGAAAATTCCACCTTAAGGCTTTTTTTTCTCCTTTTAGAGTGGAAGGGAAAATTCCACCTTAAGGACTGACCCGGGCAAGCCCGGAGTGGCGGGGCCTCCCATGTGGGCATACAGACTAAAAAAACTCCTCTCACGGTATTAGAAGGAAGTAAGGAGAGGCGAGACCGTATGATTGCACCCGCGGATTCAAGGTGATAATTTAACTGACTGCAGGGTGCAGTCAGAGGGGTGAAATGACCGGGAGACAAGACTTGACCAAGGCCCAGACTGCCACCGCGGAGGATTCGGGGAGAGGAATGAAGGAATTCGAGGGTTAGTGCTTGTTGACTCTGCTTAGCCAGTGGTCATATCCTGGGACGTCTTCAAGCCTAAGCCCTTGGCATCTACTTTATATGTTGAATCGTGAAGTTTGAGGTGCTGACTTCTCCAGTAGAGCTCTCACCTCCTCCCTGAAGATGAGTCGGATGTCGGTGATGCTGTTGCTATTGTTTGAGGTGCGGACTTCTCCAGTAGAGCTCTCACCTCCTCCCTGAAGATGAGTCTGATGTCGGTGACTGCTGTTATTGTTTGAGGTGCGGACTTCTCCAGTAGAGCTCTCACCTCCTCCCTGAAGATGAGTCGGATGTCTGTGACTGCTGTTGCTATTGTTTGAGGTGCTGACTTCTCCAGTAGAGCTCTCACCTCCTCCCTGAAGATGAGTCTGATGTCGGTGACTGCTGTTATTGTTTGAGGTGCGGACTTCTCCAGTAGAGCTCTCACCTCCTCTCTGAAGATGAGTCGGATGTCGGTGACTGCTGTTATTGTTTGAGGTGCGGACTTCTCCAGTAGAGCTCTCACCTCCTCCCTGAAGATGAGTCGGATGTCGGTGATGCTGTTGCTATTGTTTGAGGTGCTGACTTCTCCAGTAGAGCTCTCACCTCCTCCCTGAAGATGAGTCTGATGTCGGTGACTGCTGTTATTGTTTGAGGTGCGGACTTCTCCAGTAGAGCTCTCACCTCCTCCCTGAAGATGAGTCGGATGTCGGTGATGCTGTTGCTATTGTTTGAGGTGCGGACTTCTCCAGTAGAGCTCTCACCTCCTCCCTGAAGATGAGTCTGATGTCGGTGACTGCTGTTGCTATTGTTTGAGGTGCAGACTTCTCCAGTAGAGCTCTCACCTCCTCCCTGAAGATGAGTCGGATGTCGGTGATGCTGTTGCTATTGTTTGAGGTGCTGACTTCTCCAGTAGAGCTCTCACCTCCTCCCTGAAGATGAGTCTGATGTCGGTGACTGCTGTTATTGTTTGAGGTGCGGACTTCTCCAGTAGAGCTCTCACCTCCTCCCTGAAGATGAGTCGGATGTCGGTGACTGCTGTTATTGTTTGAGGTGCGGACTTCTCCAGTAGAGCTCTCACCTCCTCCCTGAAGATGAGTCTGATGTCGGTGACTGCTGTTATTGTTTGAGGTGCGGACTTCTCCAGTAGAGCTCTCACCTCCTCCCTGAAGATGAGTCGGATGTCTGTGACTGCTGTTGCTATTGTTTGAGGTGCTGACTTCTCCAGTAGAGCTCTCACCTCCTCCCTGAAGATGATTCTGATGTCGGTGACTGCTGTTATTGTTTGAGGTGCGGACTTCTCCAGTAGAGCTCTCACCTCCTCTCTGAAGATGAGTCGGATGTCGGTGACTGCTGTTATTGTTTGAGGTGCGGACTTCTCCAGTAGAGCTCTCACCTCCTCCCTGAAGATGAGTCGGATGTCGGTGACTGCTGTTATTGTTTGAGGTGCGGACTTCTCCAGTAGAGCTCTCACCTCCTCCCTGAAGATGAGTCGGATGTCGGTGACTGCTGTTGCTATTGTTTGGTAAACATCTGGAAGTAAAGTGGTGCTGTCATGCTCCTGCAGCCTGTCCTCCAATGCCGTCAGCTTAGCCGTAAGCATCAGGACCTCCGCGTGGAGGTCCTGAATGGCCTCACTTAGGCCCTGGATTTCCTTCTTCAGGTTGGTTGATAGTGTCTGTTCAGTCTGCGGAGATGGCTGTGTAGATGATGTGTCTGGGCTGGTTGAGGTGATGAATGCCTGCTCTTTGGGTAGCTGGGGCAATGGGCTTGCCCGGTGAAATGTCCCGTACCACCACAGGTGGCACAGAACCGGCGACGGCGGCGGAGGTCGTGCCCATGTACTCTGAAGTGAAGGCGTTGGTGCCACAGTAGTGGCATTTCGGCGGCGAAGAGGCACAGCAGCGACGGCAGGGCTGGTGTCTTTCCTGTCTGCTTGCAGAAGTCGCCCTAATAAGGGTAACCGTGACAAGGCAGCCTCCAGGTCTGTTCGGTCCTATAGCTCAACCCTAACAAGTGTCGGGCCCCGATCGCAGATAATTCTAGTGGCCCTCGAACATGAAGGCCATCTAGACTGCAGCGGCGAGGAGGTTTCAGGTGGAGAGATCCCGAGGGACCCCCCCCCCTAAACGGCACTGTACCGGGGCGGCGAAGAAGTGTTGTTGGCTGCCGCTGAAGCAGCGGCGGTGGTGTAGCGCTCGCTGCCAGTGAAACGGCAGGTGGCGGAGAAGCGGTGGCTGCTGGTCTGCGCTGGTGTTTCCTCTTCGGCATCCCGAACTGAAGTCTAATCGTGCGGAGCTAACATTGTGTCAATATAACTACTATATTGACAGAGCGTGCGTTACGGCACCTTCCCTTTCCGTGTGTATTCAACGCAGAAATTAGATACGGTAGCTCTTTCCAAGTCCAATCTCACGCGCCAATGAGTCGCCCTCCGTGGTGTAATGGTTACCATGCTGACTTCATATACCCAAGGTCGCGGGTTCTAATCCGGCGGAGGACGATGGATTTTTTCGGGCGTAAAAATCCTTAGCATGACTTCCTTCGGAAGGGAAGTAAAGCCGTTGGTCCTGTGTCGTAGATTTACAGCACGTAAAAGAACCTTAAGCCTGATTGAGAGGCCTCTGAGCAAAATTAAGCGGTCTTTCACGCCCAATTTAGAATGGGACGCTATGAACCACAGCAGTTAAGAGCGTCCATAAATAACATGACATTAACATTTCACGCACCAATGAATAGTTTACCAAACATTTCCAAATAGATAATTTAACGTTAATGTGCGAGATTTTTTTTTCTAACGTTTAATAATCAGATTAAGAGGCACAGTATTTATATGAAACTGGGATTGTGCAGAAATACATGTTTCATCCCTTCATTACGTAGAATTAAAATCCTGATTGTTATGCGAGCACAGCAATTATAATTTCAAGCTGAATTAATGCATTCGGTAAGTGGAGGAAAACTGGAAGGGATGCCAACAAGGTTAAATGTAGTGCAATTTTTTTGTACCTAGCAAGTTAATTATACTGAAACATTTCATTAAAAAATAATGTAAAAACAGCATAGAGCGCACAAAAATTCCAAATGAAGATGCAACAACTATGTACCAAAAAGAAAAACAGCACTATCTGTTTCAAGAAGAAAACCAAAGTGCTAAGTGAATGCATGTATTAATGAATAGTTTGAAACAGCAGCAGCTGCATTTCAATGTATACATATATACATTTTTTGCATAAAATTAAAAGTTCCTTAAAGAGGAACCTCAAGTTTGAAATTCTCTCCTATAGAATTAACATTTTAGCTGCACCTTTAACTTTAGTACATGAGACGATGTCAACAACTAGTAGCATAAATTTTATCAATCATATTTGTGCATTCTTGTAATAACTGATTAAAACATGTCTTGACTGCACAAGGAATGCTACACTTCAGTTTCTAACAATCTTCCTCAGACCAAATATCTTGCATGGTAATCAGCACTGACAAAGAAAACCTCAATACATCTTGCTGTATGTCAAATTTCCATATGCTTTGTATTCTGTCTGTCAAGTGAAGCATCTTTTGAGTAGATATCCCAATTTATTTTGGTAACAGTTTACTACATTCTGCTTCAGCTAAGTGGGCATTACTGATCTTTGCATAGCATGTATTTCTCAGACTGCAGGACTCGACTGAGTGTGTAAAATAAGCAACCGAGGGAACAATAACACTCTGAAATTGAGAATACTGCACATATCATTTATGCCAAGAGAGAGGGATTTGCAATTTCATTTAAGGTTTAACTGCAAGTTTCATTTCAATGCACGTAACTCCTGTGGATCAAATTCTGGCATAACAATAAAGCTGATATGGCCCTTATTGTTTGTAACAAAAAACAAGATTATTATTCAGTAGGAATTGCAAACAATGAAAAGGAGCACAAACAAACCACATTATATCAAGGCAAATGTCTGTTTACCATGACAGCACATTTGCCATTTCCCTCATTTAGTCCAAATTATGTCCCAATTGCTTAGGAATTTATAATAAATTGGAGCGTTCTCTTGCCATTACGTGGAAAATAATTTTACCTTCATATGAGCCACAAAAGCCTTGGTTGGCTATTGAAGCACTGAGTTGACATCATTGTAATAATTTATTTTCAATTATGTTATAATTGTGTTCGGAAGCCATGTGCAACAATAGCTGTGTGTGCAGTTTCAGCTCGGAATGCATATAGAATAATAATTTATGCTCATAATATCAGGGCAAAAGTGAAGTAGAAACACCTTGATAAATAAAATGTTTAGTTCCATATTGCCAATTAATTTGCATCTATAAGAGCTGAAAAGTAAAAGCAACAATTCCTTGTTTTATATTGATAAACAAATACTTAAAATTCTGCAGTGTTTACAAACTTAAGTCACACAGACATTCTGCATGGAACAATTACTAATTCTACTGTGATATGTTCATAGATGTACCAAAGGATTCTTTAAGCATTTTATTTCATGTGTTGTATTTATGTCAATATATAAGTTTGACCTAGTTTGTACAAGTTCTCTTGCACTTTTGTTTTTAAAAAATTAAGTAACCCTACAATGACAAAATTGGGTATATATACATATATGCAGGCCCGAATTTAGGGCCTCTGATGCCCCTGGGAAAAAAACAAAATCTGCCCCCCCCACGTCCCAACTTGCAATACATATATTATTTAAATTTTCACAATGAAGAGAATGGTTTCACTAGTTTGGATACTTAAGTTTGAGTGGCAAACATCATAAGTGAGTATGAAAATGTAAGTAGAAAACATCTTGATAGAAAGAACTTGCACTAAAGAGGCATCACCCCATATTAGATGTCAAAACATATACTATTTAAATAACAAAAGGCTTCCTCCTTACCCTGTCATTTGCAAACAAGATTATGAGTTTGTCATAGTTCATTTTCACTGAAGTCAGATTCAATTGCAAGAACACCAAGATAACTAAGACGATCCTTCAGTTGTGATGTTCTTAAATAATTATTTATGCGTCTTATTAACAGAAAATGTCTTAGTTGAGCAGTTCGAAGCAAGAGTGCTCTAGTATATTTGTAAAGCTATGTTTAAGTTTGGATAAACACACACTAGATAGTTACCTTTTAACATTTTGCACGGCTGGGTAAGAGTGTGATGCATTTTCATTCTTTTCTATATAGCTTTTGAAGTGTAAGCATCCAAGTACAAATGTTGAATGTTCAAGATCCGAACTGTAGACTTTCTGAAGTCTGGATGATGCTTCCTGAATTTCAAGAGGACTAAGTATCTTCAGATTAGTCAAAAACAAATGATTCACTGAATTCCTTGTAGGAAGAAACTTTGTTGTTCAGTTCTTCAATCAATTTATCCAGAATCAAAAGGAAAGACATCTGTAAGTCATCTGAATCGGCATTTCCTTCAGAGTCTGAATCAGATTCATCAAAGAATCTCTTCGTTTTCTTAATGCGTTTCTTATCCTCATCAATTGTAGTGATGTTACAAAGAGATTCAAATTTCTTCTGTCCTAGGCTCTTGAAAACTTCATATCCCATTTTCATTTCTTCCAAGAAACCAACCAAAGAACTATACAAATTATAAACAGTAGCTACATCCATGTCTGCTGTTTGTAACTGCTTACTTACAACATTGAACCTTTCAAGAATGGAATTTCAAACTAGTCATAAAAGATGTCTCCAAGACTACACAACTTCTTCATTATGCCTTTAGCTTCATTTCAGATTTCTCACTTTCCTTCCCTATTATTGACGATTGCATCGCCATCTTTGTGCAAGCTTCTTCTCTTGCAGACCATCGGGTTATGCAGAGGGACTTGACACTCAAGTTCTCTTTACTGAAAAATGTGCTTAAGTGATTCCATCGATGACTAGAAGCAATGAAAAAATTAAATATTTCTTGAAAATGTCAAAAAAAAAAAAAAAAAAAAAAAAAAAAAAGTTGCCTGGTTACATTTTGCTGCACTTGAACCCACCAAATTCAGAGTGTGCGCTGAACAAGAAATATAGAAAGCATACAGAGAGAGCTCTGATTCTAGCTTGCAAGCCTGCCTGAATAAATAACTGACATATTTGGTGCATTGTCATAACTCTGACCTCAGCAGTTACCTATGTCCAACCCATGTCTCTCAAGACAGCTTATCAAAGTCAATTATAGAGTAGTATTTTGCTGCACTAACTTCGACAACTCTCTTCCCCATGATTTTGATTATTTGCTCATATATAGCAAAAGACAGATATGAAGTTTTTCCACTTCCAGAATCTTTATATAGCTAGCAAGAAATATATCAAATTCGGTAATAAGTTCCATGCACCTTAAAAAGTTACTATTATGAGCACTTCCAAGAATTTCATCATTCCCACGGAAAGGCAGTCCTCGAGTGGAAAGTTTCTTCACAACAGCAACAACCATTTGTAAGACATTACGCCAGTACTGAACTTCATTTTGAAGTTGTGAGAATAATTTTCCATCTATCCTTGTCAAAATGGAACTTCTGTTTTTTAAACTAAGAACACAGTCTCAGTGCCGTGAACTATTTTCATGAGTTTGCTCTTAGCTCTGGATGTTTCCAGTTTGAGAAACCACGAGGTCATGCCAAGTCTGATGTTCCTCTAAAAAGAGTACATGGTGCACAACATAATGTGTCCTGTAAACTGATGTTTCGACCTAGAAAAGTCACCTTCATTAACATATATTCATCTTTTAGATTTATTTGGGGTACTTGTTTGCCCATAGTCTTCAACAGCTTCACTTGGCGAGGGCGTTTCTTCTTGACAGGAGCTCCTTTGGGTCGATTTTATAAACACATCAAGGCGTGGAACTTTTCTCAATGCGTATTCTTCTCTTTTTCTTTTATCTTTCGCCAATGAACGATACTGAGCCCCACTAAGTCTCTTTCTTCCTGTCATTTTATTCAGTGACAATTGACACTGAAACTGAGAAAACGAAAGAAAATACGAGTATGATAAACAGTTCAAAAATTTTAAGGATTCAAACATAACCTACTACTATCTAATGCCGGAATGCCGGCTCATTAAATACAAAAGAACTCAATATAATTACAATAACAATTACTGTTCATTACCTCAGCTAGCAATATGTAGAAAATTAACATTAATAAATAACTCACACTTTTTGACTTACAATTTTTTTGCGTGTGTTAATCGATTTTCACTATTGGAATGCATTTCGCTTTGTCTCCGCTACGTGCCCATAGCTTGCAAACTAATCAGCATAGCCAATATGCGTCAATTAATATTTCTCTGCGAGCGGAAAATTTAAACAAACTTGGCAGTTCATGTCGTCGTCGTCTTTTTTCTTTTTTTTTTCAGTAATTTTGCCGCCCTCTAAAATGTGCCGTCCTGGGCAGTTGTCCGGTTTGCCCTGCCGTAAATACGGCCCTGTTAAGAAGGAAGATGTCACACTCGCCTTTTAGGTCCTACCTGCTGATCACACTGTAATACTTAAAATGAGAGTAACAATATACATAATAATAAAAATAATAGAATGCTATACAAATCTGATATTAACTATTATTTGAGTTTGCTAACACATGTATAAATTTTTCCTTTTCAGTTCCAAAGACCACAAAATATTTTGAAGTTCCTTATTCATGCATTCGTATTTGTGCCGTGTATGCTGCATAATGATGAAAGCACTAAACAAAAAGAAATGGAATTTATGTATTTTCAGCAATATTTTTATGAGAATAAACCAAGACTGTGACATTCTTTATCATTGCCACAGAGGTATTCAGACATGATGATGGTCCACAAAAAGTTACAAAGCATCTGTCACTGCATGATAAAGCAAACTTTGTAACAAATCATTTCCAAGCAACCCAGTCCAAGGTACTATTTAGCTAGCTAGATTATTACAAACATATGTCACTGATGATAAAGCAAACCTTGCAGCAATTCATTTCCAAGCAACTGGTCCTATTGTACTAATTAGCTTTCCACATTATTACAAAGTTAAAAACTCATATACAAGCAACTAGCCCAAAAGTAGTAATTAGCTTGCCACATTATTACAAACAAAAACTCGTATACCAGCAACTCGTCCAAAAGTATTATCTTGCCACATTATTATAAACAAAAACTCGTATACAAGCAACTCGCCCCATGGTATTAATTATCTTGCCACATTATTACATTTGTCACTGTGTGATCAAGGAAAAAAATTGTGAAAATTCATAACCAAGCAACTCGCTTTTAAGGCATTAATTAGGTAGCAAGATTATTATTGGGCAGATATGGTGCCTATGGCATGATACAGCTAAGTTTATGGGCTGATTCTTATATTACATTAGAAACAAAGCAATGCTATTGAAATTAAAAATAATTAATTCAAGCGAGTTTACCAATGTTTTCACCACACTTAACATATCTATACGCCAATGATATATAATGCATTTTTCCCTCGGTTTCATTAATTTTATCTGCCAAAAGAAATTAAGTAATCATACCTTAACAATTCACCTCATTTCTTCTATATTATTACTTTTCCAATGTAGATAAACATGTGCTAAAGCAAACAACACAAAGTTTTCTTTCTTTATTTGTGATGCCATTTCCTCTCAATTCATCAGTTAACAGCATATAACCATTTCTGATGTCTAAGTTAAAATGTCTGCAGCCAAATTAAAACAGCCCAAACTGATGGTTTTTAAGTGTGTTTAAAAGCAACATCCCATATTATAAATTTACTCCATGTAAAAGAACCTCTACATGATACAATTCTAGCACACTAGTATCCTGACAATTAATAGCATCATTGACAAAAGACTAACTGTTTAAAAATATTATTTTTGTCAAATGTATATAGTCCACCCTGAAACAAATGACATTAAACAGTGCAAATATGTGTTTATATGTCATTCATCAGCATTTCATAATATGATTTAGATTATTTAATTAAAGAAAAGTTGTGTGTAATAATACTTTGGATTGAATGTAAATTTATACAAGCTTGCACTGAAATATGTATATATTTAATTACAGGATGGCTGAGGTAAACAATAAATTAGTCATAAGAGTCTGCAATGCAGCATTTGGTAATCTATGGACTCACCCGTCGTTACAGTATATAGGTGGGTGGGGGGACAAGATGGAGAGCGGTGAGGAGCGCTCGAGAGAAGACTTGTGTTCCAGAGCTTCACTTCATAGGAACTTTCGGTGCTTTTTAGCACCAATAAAGCGGTAGCCTGCCGTCCACGGTGCTTATTAGCGCCATTACAGCAGAGACCTACAAGTCAACATTGCAGCCAAGAAGACTCCGGTCTTCAATAATCATCATCATCACACTAAAAAAAAAAAAACCTTCTAGGCTTTGATTGGTCGGCCAACAATTCAGGAAGCGACCCATTGGGCAGCTTCAGGCGTAACCGGCCAATCAGCAGCGTACTTCCATCCCATCGAATTTCTCTTGCATAGTTATTTCCTGAAGACATTGCTGTCAATATTGAACTCCTCTACAAGCAGGCGACAATTACGTAAATCACACTATCTACTCTGCTGAGAATTATCCCAGCAACCCTTCAGTGATGACGGAGTTCACGTGATTTCTATAACTTATTCATCACAACTTCCAATGTTGGCAACTACTGTGACAAATAGTTGTGCAGCTTGCGGCTTAATAATAAATAAGTGTTCCCAAGAAAATTTGCTGTTTAAGTTGCAGGGGCGTATTTACTGGGGGGGACGAACGGGATCGGACCCCCCCCCCTCCGCCGAAGCTCTCCCCCAAAAAACCTATGTTCAAGTTCTTCCATTTTTTGAAACTTGAAATTCTCCGTCACAAAAAGCTTTCTGGTACACCACAGAAATAAAGGAATATATTTAACTTAATATAAACAACATTGTGAGAGAAGTTTGTCTGTGGCCATTGTGCGGGTTAGTTGCTTTCCAACCAGCAAGACTTTGCAACCAGGGACTGCCCACACGGCGTGCATTCTTACTACCTCTCTGTCTTATTGGTTCAGCGCTACTTATGTATAGCGTTAGTGTAATGTGTAACATGGTATACGGTATCGAATGACTACTTGTGCTCTTTTCCTCTGGTTCGTTGATCCCTTACTTTAATTTATTTACCTTTAGTTTGTTCATTTTTCAATTAATTGACATAGAAAAAAGCGTAAACCTAATATTGGTATAAACCTGTCACTTGTCCCTCTTTTTCACTTGTGTGTCTCGCATCCCGAGGTTTTTGTTGGGATGCGAATAGGACTTATTTTCTTGACACTGCCTTCCTGAATTAAAAACCTAAGTAAAATTGTTGCC
This sequence comes from Hymenopus coronatus, assembly GCA_030762935.1. Classification (NCBI taxonomy): domain Eukaryota; kingdom Metazoa; phylum Arthropoda; class Insecta; order Mantodea; family Hymenopodidae; genus Hymenopus; species Hymenopus coronatus. The sequence goes on from CM060887.1 coordinate 86,957,415, forward strand.
ATTTCTTGTGAGTCAGCGCTTGTCCCACGTATGTGGTCATTGTTTAGCACGTTCTATGAACAATAAAGACAGTCGATGTTTGCCCAGGTTAGTATTGGCAGTTGATGTGCCGTGTTATTTGCGAGAACTTGCGCTATTATGCCTAAATGGAAATGCACCTTCCTATCCAATTTACAGGATAGATATCCTTTCCTAGAAGAGACTAGCCTTAATTATAGAGTTCACTGTAAAATTTGCAATCGACATTTTCGGTTGCACATGGTGAGAACTCTGATACTGTAAAGTGCATTTATTCAATACCATGTTTCCCTCATTCTAATGTTATGTTAATGCCATATTTAGAAAGTATTAATCAGTTAATCACAACCTTTTCAAGGGTCTCATATTTTAATGGTAGGCTTACAAGGTATCAGCACTGTTTATTTATTTTTTAAAAGGAAAACAACTGGATCACCTTCAGAAAATGACAAAGGACGTTAAAACTGACCAAATCAGTACCAGACAAATAATGCACTGCTGAGTTTTCAGGTAGTAAAGCTTCGGCATCTAAAGTTCATTCCCAGCCAAAACACATCTCATTTCATCAATCCTAACGATATTGGACTGTTTACTTGTATAGGTAGGGTAAAGAACGATACTTCATTAGTTACTTTAAGATTTGCAAAGATGCTTTGTTTTCTTAAATTATTTTATTGAAAAAGAATTTTATTTTTTTTTCCGCATGGGTAACACATGAAAACCGGCCCGCGTACAGACTGCTCGCCGCGAGCAGATACAGCAAATAAGCTAATGCAAAGGTCTATATTTACAAAATGTTGTCGAAACAGCTTCGCAACAGCAGATAACAACTGACGGGCGACAATGAGCAGTCTAGAACTTGCGGCCAGTCTTTTGCGCCATTTTGTAGAACCTTATTTAATCGTGTTTATTCTATTTTTTTTTATCAATTGACCATTTTTCGTTACAATTACACACAGTGCAACTTATTTAGTCAAATTAAATCCAAGCACCGTACATTAATCATACTGCAGAATAAGTCTACAGAGCTGATAAACCAAATCGCTACAGACACTGGGAGATTTAAGTAAGAAAAATAAAACTGATGTGTTATGGTGTCAAACATTAACAAAACCCTTAATAACCATGTTTTAAGTTAAAATATAGTAAATAACTACATTTAAACTAATAAAGAAACGTGTAGGCTTTGCTGTATATCTGAAATAGTTGGTACATGTCCAGTGTCTAGAAACGATTTTTAGAATTGCCCAAAATATGATCTTCTTTCCATGGTTCCTTGTAAGTACAAGAGAAATGAAGGAGCTTATTAGGCTAATGCAATAGTCAAATCTATTAAAAGCTGGTCGCCAAATGACATTCCGTTCTGTTTGCATGGTCAGGAGTAAAAAAATAAACGAATGACGACTTCTCATTTGAGAAAAACATTATTGGAAAATGTATACCAACAACGAGGAATAACTCCGAAATGGTTAACTCTACCAAAAATGTTCTTGTCATAAACTCTGTTTTTAATGAGATCTAAATGTTTGTGTAGTTTAAGTTTTTTTATCAATATCTTATGGTTTATCGATTTTGCTAAAGTCCTCCAGAATGAAGAAGCCTTCAGAGGCTATTACCAGGAAACTCAAATATACATTTTATTTGCCTCTAAATTTCTTTAATACATGGTGGCATTTAATCCAAACTGTTACAGCCATTTTTGAGAAAATAAGTTCAAAAAATATTAAATAAAAACGATAGTTTGGGATGGATGGGAAATTTTCCTAAAAACCGCGTCGCATATTTGAAAGATACCAAGTTTGGTACTTAAGCTACTTTGGTCGATAGTTGTGCTGTTCACAGACACACACACACACACACACGGAACTTATTCTTGAAACGCTCTTTCTGGCATTCACGTGTCCTCAAAACACGTATTTTCGATAAAATATCACCGTTGAATTTTTGAATGGAATGCAATACCTTTCCTACCTATTCTGTACATTGTACGCGATAAACTAAAAATACAAGCTTAACATAAAATATAAAGGTTGAATAATTAATCAACATTTAAACAAAAGTGTTAAGTGGTATAATACAGGAATATACTCGACTAGATCACAAATGTATCTATTACTGAAACTCTTTCATTGCTTTAACTTGTTTTTGGTAATCTGCAATATCGTCTAAAATTAAAGCCCCAAAATATGTTTGTATTGATTATGTAAAAAAGAAAGTAAGTTTTATTTATGGAGCTCTCAATTAGGCGTGAAAGACCACTTAGTTTTCCTCACAGGCCGCTATATCAGTTTTGAAGTTTTACGTGCCATAAATCTACAACACGGGACCAACGTCATTACTTCACTTCCGAAGGAAGCTAGGCTACGGATTTTTATGCCCGAAAAAAAAAAAAAAATCCATCGCCTCTGCTAGAATTGAACCCGCGATCTTGGGAACTAGAGGCTAGAATGTTACCTCCAAACCACAGAGGACTATTGATATTGTAATTTTTTAAAATGTTGACGAGATGAGGAGGGAGGGTTATTCCAAACTCCAGGAAACTTCAACTATAACAAATATTCTTGACGCCCCCACCAGAGTCAAATTCTAGATACGCTACTGTTAAGTTGCGTGGTTTTCATTGTGGTCTCGCTCACAGTTCACCTGATTGGGTATCGGACAAACTGCACGTAGATATTTGGAAATTCATTACGTATATCCACGTAACGGTTTTCATCTCACGCTTGTCACGGATACCACACCAGGATATTCTCTAATAATAATAATAAATACCACCACCACTACCACTAATAATAATAATTACAACAATAACCATATTAATAATATCATCAACAACGATAACGATAATTATTGTTATTATAATATAATTATTATTAATGTAGGTCGTTTGCACATAAAATAATTAGAAGTTAGCTTTATAATATACAGAGATAAACTGAAAGTCAATAAACACGTAACATTACAAAAATTTCTTGGCAGAGTACCCAAACCTAAACGTTAAAATGTATCTACTTGATGAGGAATTTGTTTTATTTTTGCTGAACAACTAAAGGGTATTCGCCAGAATTATCACTTCATAGAGAGAGGTCTAAGCAGACTTCAGCAATTTGCAATGTAAATATATGAAACACACATCTGTGCTGTTACATTCTTCAAGTAAGTACTGTTTTTACTTCTCTACACGTACTATGTACATAGTGTATAGAGAAGGTATTGTAATGCACCCAAAAATTCGATACCGAGATTTCACCGGAAATACATGTTTTGGGTCCCCCTGAATCCAAAAAAAGAAGCATTTTTAGAGAAAGGCCCATGTGTGTGTGTGTGGTCAGCATAGCTCCAAAACGAAAAGACCGTTAAATTCCAAACTGTATTTAAGTTTGGTATCATCCAAGGATGCGACAGCAAGATTTTCAAGAAAATCCCTCCACCCCTAACTATCCTTTACATGGAAAAAAAATCGAAAATTTTGATTTTATTAACAATGGCTCTAACGATTTTGATTAAATGCCTTATGTTTAAGATATTTATATGACAAATGAAATGTATATCTTGAATTTTCTGGGAATAGCCTCCGAGGACCCGTTCATTCTGGATGACTTTTATATAACTGGCAAACTGTAAGAGACAGACAAAAACTTACTACACAAAAATGTAGATCTCATTAAAATACACGCTTTATGTAATATACATTTTTTGTAGAGTTAACCGTTTTCAAGATATTCCGGATTATTGGTTTCAATTTTAGGCACTTAAACTTTTGTCAAGCGCGAAGACATCTTGCTTCTCGTCTCTCGTTTGTTTATTCCTGGCAAACAAAGAGATTGGAATTTCAATTGTTTCAGTCAGCGACCGGCTTTTAAAGGACGAGACTATCGATTTAGCCTGTGCATTTTCTTATTTTCCTTCCACTTACAAGGAAGCTAGTGATAATACTAGTTCTGCTTATGTTTATCTTGATTAGCATGATGTAGATAGCAGATTAATGTTTTGAATAAAAGGTTTGTTTACAAAATAGATAGAGGACATCATGTGAATGGAACACATTTGATTTTTCCCCCTTCTACTTACAAGAAACCATGTAATAAGGGCAATTTCTGATAATATGTGTCTCGATTATCATGAAGTACATAGAAGAAGCTTGTTAAAAATAATTTGTTACAGAGATGTAGAGAAAGACATGTGAATGGAACCCATCAGATTTTTCCCCTTCATTTATTCACACTGATAATATTAATGTTATAGGAAACTTTTGCATTAATTGTGAGGCTGCAAGATAATTTTAATTAAACTATGAGTGCTTATATATGAATTTTCTCAATGCTCACTTGCAATTAAATAGGTAATTACACCCTTGTTAATGAGGGTCGGGTCATCGTTAAAGATAAGATTGTAAGTTAGGTGATGTAAGGGCGTGGGGAGGTGACCGCCACCTCTACAGGAAGGCAGTACCAGTTCGTGCACACAACTGGAGCAGTCGTATGTGCTCTGTAACTAGTGAAAACACGCGTTGCTAGCTCGCCGCGCCATCATGACACCGGTAAGTTGCTACTCTTGTATTCCGATAAGTGACACCTTTAAGCAATGCCTCAACTTTATAATGCACAACAAATCGCTTTCTATCACTATGTAATTAACCAATGAACACAGCTTTAGGCTCGAAAGTTCCACAGAAATGATGCAGCATCAGTTCTCTGAGTTATTAACCTTTTTGATTGGAATAATGTATTTTTGAAAGCCTTGATAATCACAACTTCCCCTGCTTGTTATGGTTTATTTCCACAACTATTCACCACATTGTTTACAACAGATCAGCGTTAATCCGAATAGTTATGTGATATTACCGTAATATACATATTTTGTTCCCAATTGGCTGAGAAGATCGAGAAAGTCATCTCAATCAACTATTTAAAAATCTGATGTGTTCCAATCACATGACTTTCTCTACATCTCTGCAACAAATTATTCTTAAAAAGTTTATGCTTCTATTTACTTCATGCTAATCGAGAAAACATTAGCAGAAATAATCTTATTACTTGCTTCCTTGTAAGTAAAAGCGAAATAAGGGAGTACACTAGGTAAAAGTGATAGTCAAAAGCTGGTTGCTATGTGACTGAAGTTTCTTTGTTTGTATGGGCAGGGGTTGACAAAGTCCTGTGTGAGAAAAGAATGTTTTTTAAAGTTTGAGACCAAAAACAAGGAATATCTCAAAAAACGAACAACTCCACGAAAAAAATCCATATTACACAAATTGTGTGTTTTAAAATTGTCTACCCTTTTTCGTGTGGTAAATTTTTCTCCATCTCTTACGGTTTAACAGTTATGCAAAATTCCGTAAAATTCATCCAGAATAAATTAGTCTTCAAGGGCTATTCCCAGAAAATTCAAGATATACATTTTATTTGGCAGGCAAATATCTTTAATATTTTAATCAAAATCGTTATACAATATTTTAATCAAAATCGTTAGAGCCATTTTTTAAGAAAATCAAAATTTTCGAAAAAAGTTCCATGTAAAGAGTAGTTTAGGGTGGGGGGATTTTTTTGAAAATCTTCGTGTCGCATCCTTGGACGATACCAAACTTAAATACCAAGTTTGGTATTTAACGGTCTTCTCATTTTAGAGCTATGCTGCCCACAGACACACACACATAAACAGACAGACACAGACAGAAAGACAGACGCACATATGGACACTTTTCTAGAAATGCTTTTTTTGGATTCAGGGGGCCTCAAAGCATGTATTTCCGGTGAAATCTAGGTATTGAATTTTTGGGTACAATGCAATACCTTCTCTATAGACTATGTACTTAGTACGTATAGAGAAAGTAAAAACGCTAGTAAGTTACAATCATTACCTTCTGTCATTTATTAATTTGTATAAACACTATTCTTAAGAAGCTTGTATTTCTATCTACTCCATTTTGTATAAATAGCTAAGAGATGGATAAGAATGGACAATTCCATGCAATTGCGAGAAACTACTGAACATGGAAGGAACTTTGAAAGAATGATGAACCATTGGAAACGGCTTGCGGCAAAAAGTTGTTTAAAATAAATGATATATTTTAAAGAGATTAAATTCTTTGTGTAGTAGACTATCCTTTATCGCTTAATGACAGTTCAAGCTTTTATAAAATTCCTTCTGAACGAAGAACATTTCGAAGGCTATTCCCAGAAAATTCAAGAAAAACATTTTTTCTTTTTTGCCATTTAAATATTTTACAGAATCATTAGAGCCCCTTTTTTAGAATAGGATCAGAAAAATCTTCCAAATAAAGGGTAGTTGGGGGTGGGGAGATTTTGATGAAAATCTTCCTGTTGAATCATTGGAAATGTATTGTATTTAAATGAGTTTTCGTTTTCTTTAATGCTGTTCGCACGCATGCACACAAAACACATAAACACAGGTACACATCTACTCACACAGATGCCACTTTTTCTAAAAAAGAAACTTTTTGTATTATTCAGCTAGTGTCAATATGTGTATTTCCGGTGAAATCTCAGTATCACATTCACAATGTTTCCTGCATTCGCGTAAAACATGAATATTGAAGGGACTGCAACATTGACAAAGATTTAAATGGTTCGAAATAGTAATAAGCTGCTTATGTCACTAAAAATTATTTAGATTAAATTATATTTTTTGAGGAGATCTACATTTTTGTGTAGTATGTTTTCGCCTATCGCTTACAATTTAGCAATTATACAAGGTTATAAAAGCCCACCTGGTGTGTGTGCCTCACATTCCAAAGGTCGTGAGTTCGAATCTCGCTAAGGGTGAGTTACCCGGATAAGGTTTCCTTCGGGGTTTTCCCTTATCCTGAGAAGACTAATGTCAAGTAACTTTAAGGTCCATGGACCCCGAGATCATTTGAGCATCATTTCACCAATGTCATTCATCGTCCGATATGACCAACCGGGTTAAAGGACGTTAAGCTTAAAGAAAGAAAAAAAATCATGAGGATTTCACCGAACATTACCTGAAGATTCTAAATATACACTGTATTTCTCATATAAATACATTGTATTGTAATTAAAATTCCTACAACCAAGTTTGAGAAAATCTAAAAGGTCGAAAAACCTTTCATGTAAACGGTAGTTTGGAGTGGGAGCGGGGGTCACACTTTTCGGTTATGCTGCTGACAGACAAAAACGAGAGCGCGCATGCAGGGACATTTCAACAAAACTGCTTTTTTCTGGATTTATGGAGTCTCAAAACGCGATTTCTGATGAAATCTCGATATCGACTTTTTGCGTGGAATACAATATTTCCTCTACTTACAAAACGTAGTAGAGAAGGCAGAAAAGGTATCTCCTAAGATGTCAGGAAGGTTTAATAGAACAGCTAATATTTTCAAAATTGTGCCACATAAATTATTTGTCATAAACCACACAGGCATCTTTATTTAATTTGTGATAACTTACAGAATTTAACAAAAACGTCATTAGATATTTGTAAAGTGATGCAGTATTTCAAATATATATCATTTTATTACATTATTAGAGAAAATAAAAGCTAATCAGCATTTTCCATGTAAAGGATTGCTTTCACGTGGATAGTTTCCTGAAAAGCTTTGCCTTGTATAAAATATGCCTATATTCAACCGTTAGTTGTATTTTCTCTGTACAATGTGCATAGTGGATAAAGAAGATATTGTATTTCACTAAAAAGTTGATATGGAGATTTCACTGGAAATACGCGTTTTGAGACCCCTTAATTAAAAACAAAGCATTTTTTTAGAAACATGTCAATGTGTGTGTGTTTTTGTGTGTGTGTCTGTCTGTTTGTGGGCAGCATAGCTCAAAAACGAACAGTCGGTTAAATACCAAACTTGGGTTTAATTTGGTTTTTAAATTCAGTATTTTCCAAGGATGTGACAGGAAAGTTTGCAAGAAAATTCTCCCACCCCAACTACCCTTCACATCATTTTTTTTCTTGAAAATGCTGATTTTCTCAAAAATGGCTCTAACTATTTTTGTTAAAATACTGTATATCTCATTAAATCACGCAATTTATGTCATAAACATATCTTTTTTTTTTTTTTTAAAGTGAACTACAAAGTTGGTTTCAATTTTAGGCTATTTAACATTTTCTCAAACGGGAAGATATCTTTCTTTTCCTTTCTCTTTAGTTTACACTTAGCAAGCAAAGAGAACCAAATTTTAATTGTTTCACACAACGACCGGCTTTTAAAGGATTTGATTATTGCTTTAGCGTAGAATATTCCCTTATTTCCCATCTATTTACAAAGAAGCAAATAGAAAGACCAATTCCAGTAATGTCTATCTTGGTTACTATGATGTGTATAAAAGAATAATGTTTTGTAAGACAAATATGTGGAAGAGCTGGAGAAAGTCATGCTGGATATACGTTGAGCATTTGGAATACAAAAGGCGTGCTTGTACAGTGGTTGTCACAGAAGTGCCCAACAACAACCGTGGTAAAAAGTACCAACCTTAGCAAGCTTGTTACGGCCGCGTACGAGCTGCCAAGACGAACTCGCAGTGGTCGGCCAAATGAGGTTACCTATCAACCCGCACAAAAGCCACAAATATATTCCTGTACTTCTGTGGTATGGCAGAAAGCTGTTTAAGACGGAGAATTCCAATGAATGTATTACTTTTAAGTTTAAAAAGAAAGGAAGAACTTATAATTAGGTTTTTTTGGAGGGGGCCTTATGGGGGGTCTGGCCCGTTCGCCCCCCCCTCCCCCACATTTTTCAGTTCAATTTCTTACATTCTATATGCATTGCACCGCGCTTTGCCTGAATCTGTCGGTTTCGGCTTCTAAACGTGTTCTATCACTTCCATTACTTAAGCTCTTAAACACAATGGGTGATATGATGAAGTTCGTTAGGGCTTCGCCCATGAAAAACAAAATCAGGCAGTTGTGCTCTCACCATTACACACACACACACACAACTAAATAGTTATAATTCTGTAAACCCCAATGGATTAAGCGGCAAGATGCAGTTTTACAATCTAAGAATATTTTCCTGCAACTATGTTGTTGCTAAAAATATAATTTTTGAGTAAAATGCACATAGTAAACTCCTTCCTAAAGTTCAAGTTCATAATTTGCTCTAGATACCATAGCTGAAATATTCGGAATTACTGTAATGCTACATTCACATTGAGATTCAAGCGCAGTCGTAACATAGCATAAGCGCAGACGCAAGGAAACACCATTCACAATGCAATTGTAAGCGCAACGCAAGAAGTTGTCACGGGTTTCTAGATCCGCCAGTTATGTGCGCAAGTTACAAACTGAATAACACACCCAACAATACCATATAAGAAAATTCAATCAATCTTTTACAAATAAATATGTTATAAAATTACATATTAATTACACACAATAATTGTTCATTCTAAATTATTGAAAATAGTATAAGTATAGAGACTTCAGAAAGTGATAAAGCTACACATTTAATTAACTAAGAATTATCTCTCTGCATCTTCGATTTATGAGAACTAAGAATCTAGATACAGATGATAGTTACATCCATTAAATCAAAGAAGGTTTCGCAAGGAGACTGTCATAACCTTTTGAGGGAGATTAGAGATAGCGCGGCACGGCCATATATGTACAGCAGGCCTGTAAAGTCTTGCAGCGCGATCGTTTGTTGTTGAATTCATAGGCAATGCATAGAGAAAAGAAGCAGAATGCCTCGTCTTTGCATGCAAGCAAGGATAAAGTTTGGAGTTTGCAAACTCTTGCGTTGCATTGCATTGCGTTGCGTCTTGCGTGTTTCTATGTGAATGCTTACATTAAATAATATGGGTCCAAACTCTCTGCGCTTGCATTTCATTGTGAATGTAGCATACGCCTTTCCAGACAACAACAAAATCCGAGTTTTAATGTACTTCATTGTTATGAAATTATTGAAACAATTAAAGATATTTTAGAAGAATGTTTAGAAAATAAAACGTTTCATTCTATTTCTGGAAACGCAAAAGATGTTGATCTAGAAGTTTTGATGTTTGTCGAATAACATTCAGACAACCCTATCGCAGTTATGTTCTTACTAAAACTTATTTAAAAAATCATTACCTCATTAAGGTTTTTCTTCCAATCTTTGATTACGTTTTCAATGAATTTTTCTACCAGATTCTCACGCGATAGGCACAAAAACATCATTAAACCGCAGTCTTTGATTCCAGCTTTTCAGATGATCTGAATTTAGATATTGACGGTTTAGTAAAAAGAGGAAAACTTTTAAGAAAAGAATTAGTTGCTAGGAACAATTACACAGTTTCGAGGTGAATTAAACATGTGGTTTAACTTTTTGGGAGCCCAAGAAAGTAAATCGAAAACGTCTACTGAATCTCTTCTTCACGCTAAAAGCAACGCATTTCCAAATAACATGCAACTTCTAATAATCATGTGCGTCGTACCCAACCCTATATTTAGGCAATGTAACGCCCGTGGGCCCAACAACTAATTTCACCCCTTCCCCCAACAGCAAACTGAGGCAATTCTGAAAAAAAAAAAAAAAAAAATAGCGGCAATATGCAAATGGGCTATTTAAAATACGTATATATTATTTAAAGAAGATATCTTCGAAATAGAAACCATTGCACGGACTTATGGTAACCAACCTTGAGTTCAGAGTAGAGAGATTCGTTTTAGCGTGTCCAAAATTTAAGATTTATTACCTGCCCACCCACACAGGCAGGCAGACAAAGCAGTGGCCGCACCGGGTTCGATCCCAAGCGATCGCATGTGAGATTTGTGGGACACAAAACGACGCAGGGGCGGGTTTTCTCCGGGTTGTCCGTTTTCCCCTGCCATTGTATTCCACCGGTGCTCCATCTTCATTTCATGTATCACCAGTGTCATCACCTGCGGTGCCAGACGTAGTAAAAGCAGGTAAAAAACTACAAAGCAGAACTCAGTAGAAACCAAAAAGTTATTAATATTTCAACAAAGAATGCCAGTAGTTCGATACTTCAATAGCGTTCTGCTTGCCTTGTTATCAGCAAACACATTATCAGAGTCTAGTTTCACAGTCAGATCGTACAACCAGGTGATTCAAACGCTCCTGAGTCTTAGAAGCATGCAAGTAGTTCGTAACCCTTCCAAGAACTGAAAAGGAACGTTCGGCAGAACAGTTCGTTGCTGGTGTGCTCAAATAAATTTGAAGAGCGATCCTGGTGTTTGGATAAATATGAAACAGATATTTCTCTCTTAGCATTTTATTTAAGGCAGGCAAAGAAGGACGGTTCTCAGATCCAGAACTCAAAAGGAGATGGACTGCTCTATGTCCTCTGAGTAAACATACTGCAGCTGTTCTGCAGCGTCATACAGTTTATCAAGGTCCATTTTCAGAAAACTCTTCGTAGACACCAAGACGCTTCTTGAGCTTGTTCAGAATATAATTTAAAAAATTGGTCATCGATGCATCCTCATCATCAGTTTTGCAAACCACGGTGTCATTTTCTGACTTAGAGTCTGAGTCATCAAAACATTTCTTTCGTTTCGTCACACGGTTTTCTTGAGTTTCACTGACTCGTACAAGTTATGTAGTCTCAAGTTTTCTCTCCCTCAACACTTTGTACACTTCAAAATACTTTGTCATCTCATCTATGAAAGTTAGAAGTGGAAATATAAAGTTTCAATACTGCAGATATGTCAACTTCTGCTGACTGTAGAGTAGTACTCACTGCATTGGGCCAGAAAGGCAGATGTCCAAGACTACGCGGTGTCTAAGAGTACGCATAGTTATTAGCGGTTAAGGCATTTCACTCTTGGTGAAACACAATGAACAGGCAGCTGCTAGAAAAGAGCAGACGCATTCTCAACGTTTTGCTCCTATCACCAGTACCAATTCGTGGTCAGTAGGTAATTTAAGTTCACCGCTCCCGTTGTCATCGCTTTTCTTGGTCCATAAAATATAGTCATCCTTTGTTATACGCGATCTCACTTTACGCGTTTTCGCTTAAAGCGATTAAAAAAAAAAAAAAAAAAGTTAATTTTAACACTGTACAAATGACATAAACAGATGCATTTGTGTAAAACTCATTTTTTTCATGTTTACCTTGAAATAGCCCATATCACTCTCGCATTAATTTTACGCGTTTTTGTCTTAAGTATTAATTCAAGAGAACCAATTACTCGCGTAATGCGAGAGACACCTATAGACGTAAATTATTGTTAATTTTAATAGTAGTACTTACCAGTTTACTGGAATGTCAGCTCCAAAAATAGATTTCTTCAGAAATAGTTCCATAACAGCTTGCATGGAATTTTCATGAACATCCTTCCGAAGCGTACAAAGTAACTGCTTTTCTATGGACATCATTGACAGAGAGAATAATCTTTCTTGGCCCATTGTAGACCTACAGTGATATTTTACTCGATTTAAAGGGGGAAATGATCGTTCAAGAGAAGCCGTAGTTGCTGGTACACTTAGAATTAGACAAGCTAATTTGTAAACTTCAGCAAAACCTACACCATATCTCTTTCGTTCATAATTATCACTATTTCACCAACTGACTTAAGTTCAAAATTTGTATCTACAGAAGAATGCACAACATTAAGTTCATATTTAGGACGTACCGAATCAAAATATTAGCCCTAGATGTCGCACAATTTTGAGCAATGGTGGTCAGAGAAAGACGTTCTGTAATTCTTGAATTTTGAGGAATCAAGGAGAACAAAGAAATGAAAACTTTCGTAGTCCCAAAACCTATTTTGTATTTGATAGGGCACATTATCATAGAATATCCTCCTGAACATAATTTCAGAAACTTCACTGTTCTTCCTTTTCTTTTGTGCATGTTCGTTTATCACTTCAGTAGAAATGTTTCCCCAAATATGTTGTCTTCTTAGCTCCTCTGAAGTGCTTCTAGTCTGGATTACTTTTGAAAATGGCAAAATGCAATATCCATAGACTTGTCTTGTAATATGTTGAAGAGAACGTCAGTATGAGCAAATACTGCCGAAAATGTTTTGAGGAGGAAAACAGTATCCAACTGAGTCAAAAAATAAACAAATCCTTGTGCGTTAACCAATGTGTCGGGTTCCCAATCAACATTGTTTTCTGGTTCTGTTATGAATTCAAAGAATAAAATCAGGTTACTTCATTGCTCTTGTACAGCGTTGACAAGGCGTGAATTGAAGTTCCAGCACGTTGGATCCGCTTTTGGTAACTTTTTATTCATAAAAGCACGCAAAGTTTCCGTTAACTTTAGCGGAACGAGAAAAGAATTAGAGAGCTCTGATAGAGTTTGAAAAATTATTGCGCACTTATCATTACACATTGCCAAATTCAGAATATGACAGTAACAGTGAACAAATAATGCCTGTGGAAATGCCACTTTTACTATAGATTACAAACCATCTAATTGACTTGACATTACGTCCTCACCATCGTAATTCTGAGCGACAAGTTTCTTACAAAAATTAAAAGTTTTAATTGTTGTAAGTAAATGGTTGTAAAGTGTCTTAGGAAATTTGTCTGCACTGACGTTGTAAATTGAACTTTCTCTGATTTGTCCTTATAGCGTAAAATAGTAGAGAGTTGGGATTTGTTCACTATGTCTGAGACAACATCTAGAAGAATAGCTATAAAATTAGCGGATGCAAATTCTTTTATTATAAAGTTAACCAAGAAACCCCTAACATCTTGGATTAAATCATTCTGAATGGATGGCGAAGTGCCCCGGAAACCTGTAGCGTTTTTCACATGATCATTTAAAAGTTGATCATAGGTACTGAGAAATCCAATGTTTCTACGTAATCACCTCTATTAAATGTTTCTGACTCGTCGTGTCCTCTAAAACCTACTTTCTACTTCCCTAAGTGACAGACATCAATGAGTCTGTTCAATATTTCTCTGCTCTTTTTTACCATTTTATTATGCTTTGAAATTTGTAATGATTTCTGAATCTTTAGTTGCTGCCCTACTCGCGTATTGCCAAAATTACAGAGTGAGTGCACAAAATATGCAATTTTTTTGTGTGTGTGTTTTCATGCTTACTTAATGAACCAGTTGGAGAAACTATATTGTCGAATCCTTCTTGAGACTATGTGGCACTGCTTTTGTCGCTTACGAGAAAGAAGACATGGCCAACAATAGAATTTGTCTAATTTGGTACAACCAGTTAACCTTTTGTACCTAGAATTATTGATAATGCAGAAATGCCTATTATACTCTCGGTTTTGTCTTGACATTTTACAACCAGACCTGGTAGTTCAGGAGTTTACCTGCCGTTGTTTTTTATTTTTAGTTTTTCAGAAAGTTCGGAAATCCAGTCTTTATGACACGTTCTACTGCACAGTCACAAGAACCACTAGTTCAGTAACACTTACATCGGCCATTTTAACAAAAAATTACACGTAAAACAACACTAATATAGACTAAAAGTGTTTGTCAGTTGCAAAATTTAGCAGTGCATTTCGACAGGTATCGAATGGCAACTAAGCTTTGTTTCCCCTCGCCTATCTAGCGAAGAATTGGGATTGGGTGGCCATCGCTTCAACTTGCGATGGAGTAGATGCGCGCGCACACCAGTGCTGGCCTTGCCTAGCTAGCGGAGAATGTTGGGAGCATGGTTATCGTTTTAACTTGCGGTGATGTAGTTGTGCGCGCGCATCATTGCAAATGAAAAAAAAAAAATAATAACCGCACAAACTTATGTTTATTTGATATTTAGTTGAAGTGCATACAAACAATTCTGATTGTATAACATGTTTATTGAAGGTCGTTTTGATCCCTCTCAAGTTTAGTACCCCGGCGGTGTACGCGGTGTATAGGAGAATTCGCCACTACCTATCATTGTGTTTATTAAGATACAACTTGTATTTTTGTGCTATTTGATCTTTGCTTTCAGTTTTTCACATTCAAGTTTAACAAAGATGGTTAACAAGTTTAACAAACAGTTAATGTGATTAAATGTAATATCCTTTGTGTATATAAAAAGAGGAATTTCGTCTTAGAACACTACATACCTAACCTGCAACAATGTTTTGTAAGGAGTGCTGCCAACGGTAAAAGTGTGCACTCATCTCTGAGAAAAGCGCGCCTACTCTTGAACTCGTGCACCTCTCACGTTGTGTGAATTATTGTTCATAAATGTTTCAAGGCTTAGAGATATCTTACGTATATCATGGCATTCATATATATAATTGAAATAGGAACGATTTTATAAGCTCCATTAATTCCAATCATGTATACAATTGCCTAAATGTTTAAACACACGTGGAAAATTGGGGGGGGGGGTCCTCGGAAATTTGCAAACTTTATAACATAATAAAATTAAGACACTATTTCTTACTTAACTTGATATTTATTCCAAGTTTTCTGTATTTCATTTCACTGTTCGATATGGGGAGATACAAAAGAAAGTCTGATAGGAAGCTGGTGTTACATAGGACTGATCAAGGATGAGAGTAAAAGACCAATCGCCCTGTGTATGGCTACACTCAGGAAGAGGTTGAAAGTTAGTACTGCTCCTACTTCACAAGTCAGATATAAACTACGTTTTCTGAGGAAATGGAACAGAAATTATCTGCGCACTTCACAACTGTTGTACGGATTAACGCTCAACACCCATGACATACGACTTTACAGAATTAAATGGCATCGAACATAGGTTTAACAATGGCATAAAATGCCTGAGAAAGACTGTGCTGGAGGATTCTACAAAAGAAGACATCTTAAGCTGCGACAACCTGAAAAATTAAGTTTTGCAGGAACCCCAGGATTTAATAAAATCCAGACTGAGAGACGTTTTTTGATTCTGAATAAGATATATGTAGCAACAATTTTGCCCTCTAACGGATTTTCAATACGGATGAAATCAATGTTTTAACGGTACCAAATAACTTACTGAAAGTACGTATTTGTACAGAAAGTAGTCAAGAAAATTGTTTCAGGTAAGAGGATAATATGCACAGGAGTATGCTCTTAGAGAGCAGGAGGTGAAAACGTACCACCAGCACTCATTTTTCCGAGTCAGAAATCAAAAACTGAACTAATTGATAGAGCTCCACTAGGTACCCTTCTACTCTGACCTATGGTTTTTAAGTGCTTAAAACCGTGTTAATAGATTTACTGGTATGTAAAATAATTCCTGCGGGACAAAATTCGGTCACACTGGCAGCGCTGATATGATGCTGGGAATTGACAGCGTCGTGAACAAACAGATCATTTAATTTAACCTATACTCAGTTGTGATTCAGGTTGCATAAATCAGTGAACTTTCTATTGAATGGCTGCAACACTCAGAAACAAGAAAGTGTGATTAAACAAAATCAAGCTTAACTAACCATTCTACGCACATGAGCATAATAGCCATCGATAAATATAAAGTACGCGGAGATCTCTCCAGTCTTCCCCTCACAGCAGCCACAACTGCAAACATTAAACAAGGAATATTTTGGTCCATTAAAAAGGGCATTTTCCCAAGAGTGTGACAAATGACTATTTTCACTGATAAGGGCTTTGCTCCTGCTACTGTTATGGAACGTCCTACTCTTCAAATGCCAACTGATAACAGTGAAGAAACTTAACACAGTTAGCTGCCTACTCCTTCACAGATAACTCCCTCAGGATCCAGCATCTTCCAAGACAATTAGCTGCCTTCTCCTTCACAGATAACTCCCTCAGGATCCAGCATCTTCCAAGACAATTAGCTGCCCACTCCTTCACAGATAACTCCCTCAGGATCCAGCATCTTCCAAGACAATTAGCTGCCTACTCCTTCACAGATAACTCCCTCAACATCCAGCATCTTCCAAGACAATTACCTCATGATCTTCCAAAGTGATAACTCCGCTCACAGCAAACTAGAAGCCAGGAGTTTTCAACCTGTCCCCGAAGGGCATTCATTCTCTTCCAAAGCTATACCTAACGGCAATAGCTGAGAAGAGTCCACAGCAATAATCGGATTCTCCAGAAGCACGTGTACCTAATAATACTTATTGGCACTGATTACAGAGGTTGTGGGTTGTTCCTATTTTCTTTATTTCAGGTTCCTGAAAGCTAGGGTCTTTCTACAACTAGTATTATTAAATTCATGCAAAGTACATGTCATTTAAACGGTGAGATTTATTAATGTAAGGAAAAATTTGGTAACGCGTGCATAGTGATCTCTTACTCTTTGAAACCAAGAGTGCGCTTTAGCAGGGCTTTGTATTTGTAAACTATTTAGGTAATTTTTATTAGCTACATCCATTTTAATTCTGAACAGTGTTCTCTAAATATCATTTAATATGGTGCATTAGTTTCATGTAAATATCTTGTACCACTAGGTTACAGTAAAATAAAATTTAGCAAATGGCCGCCTTTCCTCTACTAGATGGAAATGGTATTGCGTTCCACTTAAATATTCCATACCGAAATTTCACCGGAAATACATGTTTTGATATCCCCTGAATAAAAAGGCGTGTGTGAACAGCAAGGCTGAGTATTTTCCGAGATACGACATTAAGATTTTCAAGGAAATCTTCCACCCAATCTGCCCTTTACAGGCACGTTTTGCAAAAAATAACGTTTCAGGTGTTAAAAATGATTTGTGACTGTCAAAGTTAGAAAATCAAGATGCCACATTGAAATTCATTACCACATAAAAGAAATCTCTCTTTAAAATGTGCTTTGCCTTTAATCAATTTTAGGCTGCAGAGTTGGCTTTGTGTTGCCACGGCTACCTCTTAACGTTTGTCGTTTATCAGTTGCGTAATATATTCCCCGAGCAAGCCTTACAGGGACTTGATTTAGAACACTCCTCCCAGACTTATAGAAAACATGCCTCCGCAAATAAGAAGAAGCATGTGGTTTATGTGAGATGCTCTAGCACATTTTAGTCTCTTTGCTCGAGATGCATGAGAGGTAGAGGGGGATCAGTTCCACGGCCTGCACTTTCTCCCGACCTCAGTCCTTTGGAATTTTATCTTCTGGGGGCACCTTAAACCATTGGTTTGTGCAGCAGATATCTCGGGTGAAGAAACTTTTAGTCTACATGTCATATAAGCCTGCGAAATATTACCACTTCCACTGCGAGTATTTTATATTCCATGCTTCGGTGAGAGCATGCATGTCTAGAGACAAGATCAAGACATTTAGATCATTTTCTATAAGTGATGTTTGTGTGCAACACCTCCTAACAAGCTGACAGTGTCAAACATAGAATGAAGCTCACTTTAAAATGTTTTGATTAATAACATTTTGAATCACAATAAATCGGGGAACGAAGGGTTTTGAGATATGTGTTTATGAACACTTTTTCTTGCTTTGTTGTAAGAAACCTGTCCCCAAACTTTGTAAAAGTATTTTTGAATCAGCATGTATAAAAAGGAATATAAAAACCTTATTTTTAAAACCTTGCATTTTACAAGTTTTAAGAGGACAAAAACAGAGTGTTTCAAAACGACACCAAACGAAGATGTGGACCTTGTTGGTCATACCGTACGTGATACGTGAATATAATTTTCAGCTCTAAATTCGACACTTGCAAAAACTGCCATAAAATCACCCTGGATTACGCAGTTGTACATACACGTGCCTGGCCCACTCCAAGAGAGATGCCGATTGTTAGCGAAGTACCCAGTCGCGTGGTGTAGGCGTGATTTGATAGACACACCGGCGCGGGACAGGTTACCTTAGTAATGGAAAACTTAGCATGTGGGTGTGACGTATGACAACCGCTGTTCCTTCTCTGCTAAACCCAAATGTATGCGATATTTAAACACACATAAAACTTTAAATAGAAGAGTTTGAAAGTTTCGGACAAGTCAAAGTGTAAGTTAATCGACTGTTATCTTCGTTTGGTGACGTTTTGAAACGGCCTGTGTACAAATTAAGTCGGAAACAAAGTTTAGCTTCTCTTAATAATGCGAAAATGGCATCTTTATGACATGTTAAAGAATCTGCAAAATTGCTGTTTAATGTTAAATAAAGTATTTTAAAACGAGTAACATCGGAATTGCGAGGTTTCAGAAGTAAATCGATAACTATTTCAGTCACGCTTACCGACCAAGCAGCCAATCCCGGAATGGAATCAGCAGAAATAAAATTACGTATCATACCCTGGGTGCGACAGTGTGGAGATTGCGATGAGAAATGGAGTAAGGTAATGTAACTTTGTAAATAAAGCTTTGTGTTGATAACTTTCGTTATTATATAGTTATGCCAATTCGTCTGTCACTTTCTGGATGGCCTAGTAAACTATCCGAAGCAAAAAATACAATAGCTTTCCAGAGGAACTGTTCGATTTGACGACCTGAAACATTCTTACAGAGATTGCACCTACGAAGAAATGAACCTCGTACCCTGTCAAAAATTCCAGGAGTATTGAGAGCCTCATCACAAGCACTTACAGTTTGTGTCAGAACTTTTACAACTGACTCAACATAGTCTGGTAAGTAAGGCTGTTCAGTATGCGCAATGGTACCACGAGGCACCAAAAAGCACATGTGCTCAGAAGTTTAGATTACCTTAGGATATTATTCTGTGTGAACTAAGTTTTGCACCTCATTGAAAAGATTGATATCTTCACACATAATGTGTATATTTTTACAATATGAACACAATTTTTAGCAATTCAGGTTCTCACAGTAGTCACGTGTAGGTATTAGTTAAGGTTTTAGCAGTCTCGCTGACCACAGTGGCTCAAATGGTTAAAACGGTATAATACCTACATACAGATAAAATCTAAGTACCGCTGTTCAGTTCCTAGCATTAGCCAAGCTTTTCTTACTCCACCGCTAAAACCACAGTCAGTACTACGCTTCAAAGCACTCATTACATAAATGTGTTCAACAAACCTAATTGTTCTGCTGCATTAATCTACGCAGCTTCCTTGACAATTACTGCATTTAATATTGAACAATACGTAAATATCATTCACAGTCTTTTGAAAGTGAGAGTTTATCGCCTTGGCTGCAGAAAAGTAAACTTAGGGTATTTGTGCTGCTCAAATTGTGTACCCCTTCAAGTAAAATAAGAAATTTGTAACACTAAACAATGAAAACTTGAGAGAGCGATGCGATCTTTGTTCGTTGTCCACCGCTATGGTGACTCATCCACCACTACGTTAGAGTGCAGTGTTCTAGCTAACTATGATCTGAACTCTACCGAACTGTTATAAGTGGCGTGCCCGCCCGCAAAGAACAGGCAATTTTGTCAAAGTTGCATCTGCATATAATTATAAATGTCGTATTGATTGTGCACCAATATTGCATTCCTCCGACTACTGGCGTACAAATGAAGCATTCTGAATGAAAACAGGACACATGCGTCCACTTCTTTTAATTTACGGCTATTGATGTGCGATCCAGAAAACATTGACATTTGGCAAAAGGGATAATAGGTCTCCTATCTCAAATCCTGCCAATTTGTGCGGTTGAATTCTGGAATATAAACTGTGTTCACATTTGTAATACACTTTTAATGCTTTATTCTTTACTTACACGGTTTTCAGAGGATTTGTTTCTCCAATCAGATTCAAGGGCTTTCTTTTCTATTCTTACGGCTTGTCCTTTCTAAATCATTTGCTTTTTTGTTTTTTCTGCTTTTCATATTCCTTAATTTCCTAAACGATTGATTATCGTTATGATCTAAATCAAGAACTTTTTGTGAATATTTTTTTTAATAAGACCGTTTCAATAGAATCATTTTCTAATTTTCTGACAATTATGATATCATTAAATAGTTTTTAAACATTCTCGAAACCGAATGTAAAATGCAATTTTTTTCTTCACGCAGATATTATAAACTGAATCATAAATGCTTCAATAAGCTGTTCCACACATGCAACAATACATTGTTGAGCTACTAATGATTTTTTCCTGGGATGTCAGCCAAATAAGTGTTGGATTAATTTCTAAGCTTTTAGCGACGTGCTCTGTTGCCATCATCAGGGAACTGGAGGCAAGTCCAGTCCAGTCCAGTGTGATTGGCAGGCTGAGGGCAGCCCGAGGTGTGTTAGACGTGTCCCTGTTCTCAGAGAGAACTTAACCACGTTCTGACGGGATTGTGGGTTTTGTAGGATGGCGGGTGTGTATTGGGGTTGTGGAGTGACAGGAGGAGGCGAATATTGCTCCTCGACGGTTGCCTTGATGGTGCAACGGCCCTTGTGCACCGCTGGTGTGTTTTTATCAAAATGTTTCTTGAGGTTAAATTTTGAATCCAAGCAACTCTTGAAGGATAATAAGGAGCTTAGCCGTAGCAGCTGTTGGTGGTGCTCCTTCGTTACCGGGGATGCCCGCAAGCTATGCGGGGAAGCCGGTATCGCCTGAAGCGGCGGTTTGTGGGATCGTAATCCCCAAGAGACCTAACGAGGGCGCTCCGATGGAATGGTAACCCTTCGTTGAATTTTGTTGCCCGACGCCTAATCTCGTCCTCCAGGTATGGTAGACCAGAGGCTTCGTGCAGGAGTCTCGTTGGAAAGCCTCGAGGCACAGAATAGATAGCCCGGAGACACCTATTCTGTACCCGCTGAAGCAACAGCAGACTGGAGTCTGCCGCCATGCCCCAGATCTCACAGGCGTAGATTAATAAGGGGATAATAAGAGCCCTCAAAAGGCGCAACTTAAGGGGAACCGTCATCGAGGACCTCAGCATCGGGTACAGTGAGGCCGCAGCCCCATTGCCCCGGCACCACAGACCCCGGACGTGCTCCCTAAAAGTGACGCCCCTGTCAAGCTTCACCCCCAAGTAGGTGATGGTGTTGGTCCATTGTATCCTTCGTCTGAGGTACGTGAATGTGGGAAAGTTTGCGGGAAAGCGGCGCTTGGTGAAAAGAATAGCGTGGCTTTTCTCCGGATTTATGGACAATCGCCAACGCTCGCACCACTCTTGGATGAGGCAGAGGTGTCTCTGGATAGGGTTGAAGGCTCTGCGTGGGTGTTTATTTGTACAGTATAACAGCACGTCATCAGCATACTGAGCTATGTTGACTTGCTGCACTGTTGGTAGGTCGGCCATGTAGACGCTAAAGAGCGTAGGGGAAAGTACAGAGCCTTCGGGGACTCCGCCTCTTACTGGCCTAGGTGTTGATTTGTGTCCCGCAACTGAAACTACAAAAAATCTGTGTTTAAGATATGAGTGTAGTAGGTGTATGATGTGTGTCGGGAGCTCCAGTCGGATGAATTTGAGGAGCAGACCCGCGTGCCAGGTCGTAGAGAAGGCTTTCTCCACGTCCAGCGACACTGCCGCAGTGTAGGCTCTGTCCTGGAAGCCCAGGGCAGCGGCCTCCACCACTCTCAGTAGTTGCTGGGGTGTAGAATGTCCAGGACGAAAACCAAATTGGTGATCTGGGATGGCATGAATGTCGCCCAAGAGAGGGGACAAGCGGGCTAGTATTAGCCTCTCGAAAACCTTTGAGAGAACTGATAGGAGACTGATGGATCGGTAATTGGATGGGTGTAACGGGTCTTTCCCCGGCTTCAAGATGCATATCACCCGGGCCTCCCTCCACTCGCGTGGAAAGTGGCACAAGGTGAGGCACATGTTGAAAACCTTGGTTAGAAAGAGTACCGCCTTGATGGGAAGGCATCGGAGCATGGCGGGGGTTAGTCCGTCAGGACCTGCTGCCTTTTTGGGGTTGAGGCGCCGGAGTGCGCCCTGGAGTTCACTGGGTCGGATGACGGGAAGTCGGTCCGCCTCGTCGGGGGGGCGCCGAAGGTATCGATGCACCTCCCGCCGAGCACGGTCCGAGAAGTCTTCGTCCTGGGGGTCTTCTCGTGGCCTCATAGACCTTTCGAGGTAGTCAGCGAACACATCAGCTTTGGCTCGGGGTTCATAAGCCAGGCCTTGGGTGCCTTGGATTGGGGAGGTGATTTGACCTCCGCGGTGCCGGAGAGCTTTGGCAATCCTCCACACGTCGCCATCCTCGAGCCTCAAGCGGGTCATAGTCTCCTCCCACGCTCGCACCCTGTGCTCGCGTAGTCGGGTCCGGACCTCTCGGCGTAAACGCCTCAGGAGTGCTCGGTTATGTGGCGTGCGGTGACGCTGGTATAGTCTGCGGGCAGCCCAGGAACGGCGTACAAGCAGATGGAGTTCTAGGGGTAGGACATCTGGGTGTAGAGGAGCTGGGGTGTGAACAGTTAGGTTATGGGCAGTTTGCACCACGATGGAGGTAAAGGATTGGACCGCAGCCTCTAGGGATGGGATGTCTGTGATCCTAGGGTTCGGCGGGATGGAGTCGTTGAGGCAAACCCTGACGCATTCCCAGTCAACGTCGCGGTTTTGAACCGAGACGTCGTGACTGGCAACCCGTGTGTTAACCTCAGCTAACACGGGATTATGATCGGAATGAAGTGCGTTGATCGATGTGAGAGATGTATGAAAAGGGAATTGTTTGATGATCGCGAAGTCAATAACGGATGCCCGTCCTTGACCTCGTGGATGGTGTGTGGGTTGCCAGGGGCCCTCTACTCTGAGTTGAGGGTCCGCATCTATCATGCGTATGTCATTGCCTCGGGCGTCCGCCCGGGGGCCGCAATGCCAACGCGGATGTTTGGCATTGAAGTCCCCGGCCAGGATGACATTAGGATGAAGGGCTAGGATGGAAAGGTAATCGTTTAGTACGAACTGCCTATGGGGTGGATGGTATACAGACACCAGTAAAACTTCCGTACCGCCTAGGTCAACACAGACAGCCGTGGCTTCCATGGTTTGAAGAGGTGGGAGCTGGATGGGTTTGTGGACTACCCTGTTTCTCACGAAGATCGCTGTGCCACCTCCTCGGCGGCCCACACGATCCACTCTGAGGTAGTTGTAGCCCGGAAGTCGGAAAGGGGTATCTGGACGGAGATGTGTTTCGCTGACTAGCACAAGGTCTAGGGCAAATGAGCCGGCAAAATGCTGGAGCTCACTCCCCTGACCGTTCAGGCCACACGCGTTCCAGAACGCGAATCGAAAAGAGGTACGAGACCTATTTCGACTCGCCATTCTGGGCGGTCTGGACGATCACGGTCAGGAGGGCAAGTCCCTCCATGGCTACAGCCATCTTTGCGGCTGGGTCTGTGGCATATAGGAATCTGACCAGCAGATCACAGATGCTCCGGCCGTGGTTCAGCAGTAGCTGCTGTATCCACGCCATCACATCCGACATCTGCAGGACAGGAGGAGTGGTGGGGGTTATGTTTCTGGGTGAGGGTGTAGGAGTGCTTCGGGGCGCCGGCACGCCGCCAGCCGCCTCCTGCCCCTGCTGTCGCTCGGGTATGGGAGTGCCGTTCCCTTGCGCAGCCCTGGGGGAGAAGTTAGGCTGCCTGGCCGGCCAGCGCACCTTAGCTTGGGTGGGGGGCTTTTGTTTGGGTTTGGCTGGAGCTTCTTTGTTGCGTGGGGGTTGGTGGGTGTTATTACCATCCCGTGGCTTCGCAGGGCCACGCTCAGCCCTTTGCGCCGTAGTGGTGTTGGTGGCTATCCTTTGTTGCGCCGGCTGTCTTGCAGGAGGGGCAGGTGCAGATGTTGGCGCCTCTGGTCGCTGGTTGGCTACAGGTACTGTTCTTGTGACCTGCTGTAGTTCTGGCGGCGGTCTCCTGGCCGCTATGACAGCGATCCTCTTAGGACAGCCACCATAAGATGCAATATGTTCGCCACCACAGTTTGCGCAAGTCGGCTTCGCGGTGGGAGATATCTTGCAGACCTCTTTAGGGTGGGCGCCTCCGCACCTTAAGCAGCGCAGGTTACGGAAGCAAAAGTGACTGGAGTGGTTAAACCCCAGGCACCGGTGACATTAAGGGGGCCCGCCGGAGCCCTTGGAAGGTTCTATTTTGACCCTGAGGTAACAGATGGCGGTGACGCCATCTATCTTGGCCTCAGGGTCATTGGCCCGCTCCACTACTACGAGGAAGAGGGGGAGGGGAGATTTGGGGCCTTGCCCATCTGGAGCGGACCTGGTGAGCTGCTTCACCAGTCTTGGGGTGATGCCCTGGCGGATGAGGTCTGTCGAGATATCCTCCACCGAGGTGTCGACTGGTAGGCCACGAATGACCCTGCGGATGTCACGGGACTTATCCAGTCCAAAGGTAAAATGGGGAACACTTTTCCTCTTGAGGGCTTGCAGGATGAGATTATAATCCTCTATAATCTTCGCCTGGAAGACGTAGCGGTGCTTGTTCTTCCGAACCGTGCACTGACTCGATAGGGATGGCATAACCTCCTTGAGGAAGCCTACCACCCCCTTAAAGTCGTCCACGATAATCGGTGGAACGTGCCTCCTCGACCCAGGATTCTGGGCGGGCCCAGAATCTCCGGGGCGGGATGTTGCCTGGGATTGGCCAGAGGGCACGCCCTCTGCAGCCAATCGGGTTTGCCTCTTCTCCTTCCTCGAGGCCACTACGCGAAAATCGTCCTCTCCGTCTGTGGAGAGGCCGGAAGAGGACTCCTCATGATCTACCATCATGGAGGATGAGTGGTACGACAGGACCGAGGTCCTGCCGCTGCGATGTGAAATATTACTGCACACGCTGGCGCAGTCGTCGTCGGAGTCGTGCTCCGGAATTTGGCCTGCACGTGAAACTGGTTCGCGCGGGAGGCCCTCGTTGGTGTCTTGCTTGGATGAGTCCAAACAGATAATCTTTCCTTTACCGCCTTGGCGTTCCTGGCTAGATCTCTTTTTGCCCTCTACAGTAGCAGGGCCACTGGAGGGCAGGGTGGCTGCACCAGTGCTGGTGCTGGCAACAGCCGTTGCTTCATAATAGGCAGGCCCGCTTGGGGCTTTGCCTTTGGATGGTTTTGATTTGCTCCTGGTCATGGTGGAAGAGGACGAGGACAGGGATACTTGCCCTGCACCCTAGGGTGCAGTGCACAAAAACACACCTTGGTTTACCCTCACCTGCAGGCAGCAGGGGCTAAGAAGCAGGCCGAAACAGAGGACCGGACGCTTTGATTAGCGCGCCTTACCCGAACCTAAGAGGTTGGGTGGCTGTGGCCTTGTTTCGGCAACCCGCTGCCTTTGCACTTCCGATGGTCTGGAAGTGCACTCCGCTCTTATTGGAGTGGTGGCCGGCCAATCAGGGTCCTCGGTGTTTAGTTGGTGTTGTTTAGCTGGCGTCTGCGGTTGGTAGCAAGGAAGGCAGGCTTCTGCATGTGGCGCTAAAAAGTTCCTGGAATGCCAGAGATGGCCTGAAGAGCAGGAACTGAAGTACCCAGAACAGCGCTTCGCCGACTGGAATGCGTCGAAACAACGCTGCGTCGAAACTCGAAACCAATGCCTGGAGGCAAGTTGTACTGGCGGTGCAATTTATACCTGGAGAGGAAGGCTGAAGGATTGCCCCGCGCTCTGTCATTGGTCGGCGGCTGAGGTACAGATTCTATACCTCAACAATACAAGCTGCCACCACCCCGCAAAGAAATACACAGTTCCTTCTACACTTCTACCCCGAGCTAATAAGCATGACCTTGCAAAAGAAATGCAGCACCTACGTATAGTCTTTAGTATACCAACCGCGATATTAACAAAGTTTTCAGGAAACTCCAACACAAACCAAACGACAATGTAGAGAAAAACGTTAGTCTATCTGCAGTCATTATTCCGTACATGGGTGAGGTGTCCCACAAACTAGCAGGAATACCGTCTAAACGTATCATCAGAACAGTTGTTAAGCCCCTGCCAAAATCAAACAACATCTGGACTCCGTCAAAGTAAACCTGGGCCTACAAAATCCCTTGCGGATGTGGAAAAATAATTACATCGGCCAGACGCGGAGGACTGTGGAAGAGCGCATCAAAGGAAACCAACAGTGTATCAGGTTGGGCTACCCTGAAAATTCCGTGGTGGCACGGCATACTTACGATTCTGGACATAGGATCAGTTTTTCATTCATCAAAATAATAGAAAAATCTACTGGATATCGTGATAGACTGATAAAAGAGCAATATATATATATATATATATATATATATATATATATATATATATATATAAACAAATAAGAATATTTTAACAGAGACGCAGGTCTGTAAATAATTAAAACATAGTTACCTATAATTCATAGCTACTTGCCCCATCCTCCTGGCAGCGCAACCAATGAGCGCGCGATGCGGTCCTTCAGCCTTCCCATCCAGTTATAAATCCCCCCACCACAGCAACTTGCCTCGAGTTTCCTGATATGGCGACAGAATATGTTGCCATATCAGCTGGGAAATAATTTGAACATTCAACTGGCTGACATCCCGAGAGGAAATCATGAATAACCAGCGTCGGGAAAGTTTGAAATTGTTCATTGTTGGGCTGTTTACGTATAGATAGATAGCAGTGGCACATGCATGAGACAAAGGAAGCGTTGCTCACTTTGGAAGGGATAGTTTTATTCATACGAAATTAATGAGATGCGTCTGAAGACTACCCGCATCTCACATTTTCTGCTATCGATGTCTCATAAGACGCGTCTTACCTTTATTCATACCACCCAATTGCAATATGTGTATTTCTTGCAAACAACGGAAGAGCAACAAACTAAAAAGCACTGGGTCTTTTAAACCCCATTCCAACGAACTATCTAGGAGAAAGTTTTAGAATCGATACTCGAGAATGGTTTCCCAAGTGAAAGCTGAAACAAGCACATTTTGTTTGCAACATAACATTTGTCTCGGTATCTAGAAATAAAACCAATCAAAAACTTCAGTAAAGGAAGTAAGCAGATTTATTTTGGATGACATAATTTGCAGGCACGAATCTTAGTTGTTTTCGAGCAGCGGTCGTGTGCATCTCGCGCTGACAGTCGGCATCAAGAGTGCGAGTGCTTACATACGTATATGTTTCATAGTTCTATTGTCTACTTGAGGTTATAACAATTAGTATGCTTGTGTTGTTTCCATCGGTGTTTTCAGCTTCGGTATGTCTGCCTTAAATATAAACAAATGAGACAACATGCATTCAGTTATCTCACTTAAAGCTACATTTGCAGTGACCGACTCGCGTCCTTCACCGTTGAAAGTTTATCAATTCTGGCACAAGAGGTAGGTCTAAACAAGCATAAAGTTGGTACTATACAATTTAATGAAAGAGAAAACGCCATTTACATTAAATCAATTTCATTCATTCAATACGAGCAAATTCTTCAGAAATATGCCATGCCAACGTCATATCAATTTTCATCCGGCATTCGCCTGAATATCACAATCACCGAAGCTGATAAAGACACCGATCACCGTAAGGGCATTTCATCTCCCCTCGAAGGTTCCCAACACTCTCTCAGTAACGTGTCAAGTGCATATGGGACAGTTTTTGATATTCGAAAGGAAACTTGGAACACGCTGACTATATGTTAACTGTAAACAATGGCATTAGCGCTGTCAAAATGGCAGTCAAGAAAATATGCCTTCAATTCTTAAAGTGGGTCCTGTTCAAGTTCAGGAGGTTCCAGCATGTTCTACCAACGTGCTTCATTAGTCACCAAATGACTCATCTAAAAGAAAATTGTCCGCATAGAAAAAGTGTATTGCATGTGCCAGAACACCGTAGACTATCCCTCTTTAGTGAAATAGTCGACAGTACTACACCCAGAACAACACAAGTGTTGACCCTGAGCAGCATGTGTCAGCCAGGCCCGAGTATGCAGAGTCGAATGCAGCCAACTGTTGATGTTGCCCCGGCCGCCTTTGTTGATATGGAAGAGCGCGGCGAAGCAAGTGATGGCCAGTGTATAAACAGCGTATGTGAAACTCGCGCTCTCCGCGAGAAAACCTCCACGTTAGCCAGCTCTATTTACGGAGACAACTGGCAAGACGGATGCTGTTGTCGAGAGTATCCACGGTGGAGACGCCGCCTGGCAGTGTACATCACATGGAATACGCGTCCATTGGTACACGTACTGATGAACAAGTTCCAACCACGAAACGCAGGCATAACGGCAGAGGAAGAAGCTATGAACGAGGGCTCAGATCCTGTCGTTACTTCTAACTCTTCCACAACGGAGACCTCCTGTTTGACACCGCCCTTTGCTAAACATTTAAAAACTGATGACGCATCCCAAAGCCATATATCGCCTCGAGGATTTTGCTTAAAGTCTACGCCGGTGACGAATGTAAAATTGTAAACGAAACTTCACGGGGAAAAAAGCCGAAACTATGACACTTCTTACCATAAAGCTGACAAGACAGAATTTCTTCCCGAAAATGCGCCGCAAAATGTTAGTGTTCCCATGGCAGACAGATAATGTCCTACACGTTGAGTGTAGGATTACATACTACTGTTATTTTCTGTTTATTTTTTTTTATCTGTGTAATATATTTGTTATGAAGAATTTCGCCGCGTTAAATACCAAGTGTTTACGCAGTAAACATAAGCAAGCAATGTTGCGCACTTTTTTTTATCTCATAATGACCTAGATATGCATCTTTTATAAGATGTCAAGGTTGGGGATCTCAATTTCATGTGTCCCTGTTCGTCTGCGGTGCCAGATGTAGTAAAACAGACATTAAACACCATAAAAAGGTTCCTTTTGTGACTACACTGTTAACAGCGGTGACAGCAATAGCGGTACGGCGGTTATTTTTTATGCTGGCATTCATGTAGAAGATGTGGGGTGCCATTCTAGTGGCGGCATAATATCGGCAGTTCTCAATAATGCTCATTTTATAAAAGCACATTTGTCCTCTGGCGGTAATCATCGCATATAACGTGAGATTTTTATAGTGGACAAACTGCCTTTTTACTTAAGACCTAATCACAGTCAGCTGATTATTGGTGGTGACTGGAACTTGTGTGCAGTGTTAATGATCAGTCGGGTTAGTACCATCCTTCCCCAGCTTAGACTCCCTTCCAGACTCTTATCTCAGATTTGAAACTGAAGTGTGTATAGGAGGTTAAACACGGTGTTGATGTGAAGTATACTTTCCATAGGGCGACCGATGCTGTTCTCGGACCATGACTGCCTCACTGTGAAGCTACAAGCAGACACTTTATTACTCGTTTAAGGGAAGCTGTTGGAAACTTCATGAAGAGCTATTGACTCGACTGCGCACTAAGGAGAACTTTCAATGACTTTGGGAACCACTGGTTACACGAGTGAATCGTCCTAACACCTCAGCTAGCTATCTCGATGAACATTATTAAACCTGGCATTCGAAGTTGTTTCAAAGGATTGAGGGTTTGTCATGTGAAAGAGGTGCAAGCAATTCTACATGTTTATTCTCAGACCTTGCAGGAGCTGTATGTGATGTACTGCAGGAAATTACGGCTATTAAGTCACGAACAACTTATGCGTGGTCTCTTGTAGCCGATGAACGAGTGGCATTAATGCACGCTGTTCAGGAGAAATGCAGAGGAAACCTGAAATTTACACGCGAGATTGAGAAGGGCAATGTTTATACAGTAAATACAACCAGCACCAGCTTGCGCGAGATATAACGTACATTTTCACCTTATTTTATCACCGTTTTGAATAATGGGGGACAGCATACGAAAGCTGTTGGATGCTGTCACAACTTATGTCAGTTTGAACCAACAAGAAGGATTACGTCAACCTGTAACTGAAGAGAAACTACTCAGAGCATTAAAAGCGGTGTAAGAACACGGCTCCCGTCCTCTTGGGTTGACTTATAACTAGATTACTGGGGTGTTGTGAAAGGGTATATCATTGCCATGCACAATGACATATTTGCGACTCAAGTAATTTTCCACGGTTTCAGTGATGAAGTGATTATTCTTCTACCCAAGAATCCTCATCCTCACAGGTTTCAAGACTATCGACCGATCACGCTCTTGAATACTGACTATAAATAATTTACGAAAATATTGGTGAATAGAAATACTTCAGTGTATCTGATATCTGTGATGTTGGCCAGACTGGTGGTATTCCTGGAAGGATCATCATTCACAATATTGTCGCTCTCCGAGATACCATTCTCCATTTTTCAGAGCATGCTAATGAAAGTGGTGCATATTTGGCATTGGGCTTTGAAAAGGCTTTTGATACAGTTAGCCAAACAACTACTCTTTTCAGTGTTGGATACCTTTTGCTTCTCGAAGGAGATCTTGGACACCATAAAGGCCTTGTACGGTAGCACCACATCGCGTATACAAGCAAACGGATACTCCAGTCAGCCAGTTCGTGTAGGACCGTCATTAGGGCAAGGTTGCCCATCAATGATGCTTTTAGCTTTAAGTTTAGAAGCCATGATAAAGATGGCTCATTCCTCACTTCCCCTTGAACGTCATGTATCACAACCTCTCTTCACGCTATGGGCTTATTCAGACGATTTGGCGATCCTGCTGCGAGACCAACGGGACTGATCAATTGTTCCCAGAATACATGAGACTTACTGCAGAGCCTCTGGTGCTAGAATTAGTTATCCAAATCTGCATTGATTCGATTGGATGCGTGGCCGGAATATCACATGGTAGGAAAAGTTCCCTCTACGCTGCAGAAAAAGATTCTTGGGATCGTCGTCTCCAAGGACTGGAAGGTAGTGGTTGCTCTGAACTGGTCAAGGGTTACCAGTGAAGCAAGAGCATTGCTGATTAAGTAGATCTCCAATAACTGGAACCTCCTTCAGAAAGTGTGGCATGTGAGTGGTTTGCCTCTCCAAACTATAGTGCTTGCTCAAGTGCTTCCTCTACCACCGAAACAAGTTATCGTTGGAAAACCTAGAAAACCTACAATGGAAAGCATCAAGTCGTCCTTCAGTTCATCCGAGATCACTGGTACAACCTCCAAACCCTTCCTCCAGAAGGTAGTGGTGCTGAGGAGCTCATATCTACCAGCTCCATTTACCGTCGTTTACTCCCATAAGCCGGCTTTAGCTTCGCCATGGAACATCAATACACAAATCACCGTTGGAAATGCATTTGGAGAAACCTTCATATGTCACATCTTCCACTTCAGTGACAGGTGTCTACCGTTATTTTAACCGCATCATTCACACATCAGAGAAACAACACAGACATCTTCAGTTGTTTAAAGAAATGCAGTGGACTAGATAAAAAAAAAATCACAGTTTGGTGTTCTGCGGCATTGCAATAGATGTATGAACTACAGCGAAACAACTCATCCAGACCCTTTCTCAAATCTCATTTTCGGACTCTCCTAGACTTGGATCGTGCATCCGCCTGCCACAAACCTGTTCAAATTTGGCAGCCGGTTTTATCCACTACCATCTCAGTGCACCTCATCCAAATTCTACAGATTTCCTAGAGATGCTGTGGTAGACGGCGGCTCTCACCAATTACTGGACTCCCTTGGATGTCTAGCCTCAGATGTAGAGGGGATATCATCAGCATCGTAGTAAGTTTGGGCGCAGTGTTTCTGCATATAAAATTGTGTGGTTGATCAGTGAGACAGTCCTATAATGTTTCTTGTGTGACATGTCTTATTTATTTCATAAGTTACGTTATATAAAGTTGTTATATAACAGGTACTGAGACTCATGGGCACCACGTCACAGTTCGCTGCCAGTTGCCTTCCCCAAACAAGCGGCTTGACAGAAACTATATCATTCAGCTGCTACAAGACACTCGAATTGCACCATAAACTTAGCCCAGATTCACGAGGCGGCAGGCAAGACTAAAGATTACGCCCTTCAAATTTGTTTACCCAAGGAAAGCAGGTTGCAAGTGGACGTGGATTTTTTAAGTTAAGTACAAGATTTGTGTGGCCATAAAGTTAAGGACGATGGAATAAAACCGCGAGAATTGGCGGCTTGAAACGTGGGACGATTCGTTGTGTTCTAATTCTCCTGCTTTTATAAGTACGTGATAGTTGGATAGGTCGTTATACGATCAATAGGATTTTGTAGGTTTCGGCTAGATCAATTTGTTTATTTTATGCTGTTGAACATTATTTTATTTTCAACAGTTACATAGCCTGTATCCGCAATATATTTAATTTAACTGCAAAATGACTATTATTTAGGTTAGTCATAGAATGAAAAAATTAAAAGTTGAATTGAATTTGATTTGAGCAAGAGATTCTTATGATTTCTCGGGTCGTAGAGACTTAGAAATGAAACAGAGTATGCACGACTGCATACATTTACGTCTGGTGTCAATTTTCATATATAACTAAGTAGAGCAAAGTTTATATAACACAGATAAACTGAAGATATTCTTTAATTTACAGTTTTGCAACCCTCTTAATTCTTATAACTATCGAAAGTCTAATAGTTTATTTTATGTACTTAAAAGTAATTTATATAAATTTAAGCGTATCAGATGATTTAAAATACCAACTTATGACTGGCGCGGTTGAGTAGAACCTGGAATTTTTGGAATCCCAAGTTGAAAGTCCCTTACATAAATAACTATATATATTTAAGTGTATTTATTTATCCCATTATCAATCATTTGATTTTTCTAATAATGAATGTTTGCTGCTATACCAACGTGTAAATTTTCGTATACGAAACAAACAAATTATTTTATGTTAATACCACATTTCTGGTGAATACGTTAATATTTTAGCTCAATAAAACCATTATTATCGTTGGATAGGTAGAGTCAGACTGAAAAATGCAATGCCATAGCCGGGATTTGAACCACGGATCTCCCTTGTGGTTTACCGGGAACATGTGAGTCAGTTGAGAAATTCAATGCTATGCTGGCATGTTGCCATGGTAGTTCAGTGGAAGAGCAACCGGCTACAGAATGGGAGATCCGTGGTTCAAATCCCGGCTATGGCATTGCACTTTTCAGTATGACTCTACCTATCCAACCTCTGCCCTACACATGGCTTGTGTAAAAAACAATTAAACCACTATCGTTTATCACTTTTTGAGTTTTTAATATTTCGAAATTAAGAGGATTGTACACATATAATATACATTGGATAATTTTCGGATATAGAATAAATCGTGAGCTTTAACACTATTTAACATGGAATAAATTAATATAAATAATTGCGTATGTAGCATAATATCAGCAACAAATGCCCTTTACGATTACGTAACTTTTGTTGAATATATTTCATAGTACAAGAAATAATACACACAAAATTCCTCAAACAAAAGTTATGTGTGAGTAAATTTTCAGCCACGAAATTATATTACATTAGATTTAAACGTGAAATTATAATTATTTTAATACAATTAAATTCAATATGCTACGGTACAAATGGAATATTTTCTTTTACATATAAATGACATATTTGTAGATATGATAACCTTGATTTTAAGTAATGCATATATATTACAACATTACGTTTTCATGCATTATATCATATTTTACATGAGATATATTATACCCACATTATCATTGTTTTCACATAACCATTACATCTTATATGTCGCATGAAATATTCACATTATATTAGTTACATTGTGCCTAACATCATACACTTTATGGAATAGTAAATGCATAAAATTGCAATTGTTTGTATTTTAAATATATGTTTTTCTTTTGGACTTTTTATAGCGAATTATTTATAAAATTTTTCCCTTAATCTTCATCGTTAATTTTCATAATTATATTTTATAAATAGCTTTAAATTGTTCTTATAATATCTTCCAAATATCTTACTGTTTGTATCCTTTAGTTAATTGTGTGATCGCCAAAGTGTTTATTTATAAAGTATGGGCCAGCGTAAAGGAGTTCCATTTTCTGGTTTTCTTCTGCGCCGGTCTGAAATGTTTATTCTCTAATCAATACTTTATCTCACAGCTTCGCATCCCATTTTCTTTACCTTTTATTTACTTTGTTCTTTATCTTTTCTGATATTATAAATATATTGTTAAAGGCAACTTTCCATTTTTCTTCCTTTGATCTTTTTTATTTATTTTAGCATAGGTTTTCCACAAATCTCGAAATAGAGGTTCCGATGTACTGAGCATCAACTCAGCTGGTGTGGAAGATGTAATAGTGTTTTTAGTATAGCCCCGAATATTTTCTATTTTATCGCGGTATGCGAACCATCCCTGAAGTTGTCTGTTGTATATTTTAAACAGCGTCCTGACGTATTAGCTTGAGGAAAACACGCTCAAGAATGACACTATTTAATTTTATGTGCTTGCAGGGTTTTACAAATTGTTTACCTGTATGCATAGTTGCATCATTAGACAATATAGTGTTAATTTTTCGATATGTAGGAATAAAGCCATTTCAAATTCCAGCTAATGTTTTATTTTGATTAACATGACACAGATAAAAGAATAAACTTTTATAAGGAATGTATGTGGATCAGCTTATGGAAGTCATGTGAATGGAATACATTAGAATTTTTCACATACATTCGGATTACCTTTATTAATTTAAATCCTGCACCGCAAAACAGATAAGGGAACTCAAACATTGTGGAATAAAAGTGCAGTAATGATTTTCATGTTTGGCATGTAAATACCAAAATTCTGCGTTCAAATGAGGAATATTTAAGCGTGTTTTGGTTCTGATATATCTCACAGGGTAGATTTTGATAAATTTTGCAAAGATGTCTAGCATTACAAAAATATATCTGTAATTGTACAAACCCTCAGGAAATTATCCATGAGATTCATTTCTCGAAGGATGGTACTAGGTTCAATATCAGGTTTTGCTTTCTGCCTGTGTTCACGTACTGCTACATTTTTTCTAAGCTTTTTGCTTAAATGTTCCTCAATTGTACTCACGGTTTTACTTGTGCTTGAAGCAACGTACTTTGTTTTTTTCCTATACATTTAGCAATTATCATCTTCCGTTTTCTAACGTTTTTATCATGTAGTTTATATAATCTTACATCCTATAGTGTATATTTTGTTTTGCTTATTTCAAGTATGTACTCATTAATAACGATAATTTGGGGCCATCCCTTCGTAAATTAACAAAATTTTTAACACCCTAGCAAATGCTTTAATTGCTTTAAGATTGAAATTTAATATTTTAATGTAATGATGTGGATTACGAATAGTTTTAGGAATATTATGAGATGATAATGTATCACTGAATATTGTATTTGCCAGAAATAGGCTCAATTTCTGTGTCTAAGATGCAATTGCATGGATATAACGTGAAGGGTTGAATTGGTTAATTTGTATGAACTATAAACTGATATGGTCTGTGTGACCATTATCTTGCAGTTATAAATATATTCTCCAAATTTAAAGAGTGCGAAGTAAGCTAAAGGAATTTCTTGTTCCGCAATATACGCGTTAGCTTCTGTTTTGTCAAGATGCTGTACAAATTACAGTACAACTCTGTCTTTCGAGATCTGGGTTAAGTATGAACCATAGCCTAATGACAAAGCATCTGTAAATGGAAGTGCTGGATTTGCTCTTTCTAACATAACTGATTCTATAAGCATCCGTTTAGATGTTTCCAAAGCTGGTTGGTGACGTTTTTTCCATAACCATGTTGAATCTTTTTAAGAAGTCCTCTCAGAGGGGAAATTAGAGCCATATAATCAAAAAGGAATTTTCCTTGGTAATTTAATGTTATTAGGTGGCCCGATTTCGATTCTATGCGCTCGTATGTGGGATTTATGGTGAGCGAAGCGGCGTCTGGAAGTGTTTTCTCCAGATCCTCGTTTTCCCCCACCACTCATCCCACCAATTGTCCCATCATCACCTTTTTTATCATCCATTTCGCTTACATTTCATATCATACACTTCCTCAGCTCATGCCTGGCTACGGGCCGACCACTCGTTCCAGGTTCTCTCAGTCAGGCTTCTGACCCCTAGACATCAGCTAGAGGTGTTTCAGCCCTAACAACTGCCGGGACTTAATTGTTTCAGGTTGCGTGGAGGCGCAATTTCTTCGAAACAGCAACTGTCTCTGAGTGAGGCTGTACCCAATTGGCAGTAATTATGTATTCCAGGAATTTACCTTCTTTATAAAGGACTCTAAAATTTCCAGACTTATGATCATGCAGCTCTGCTGAAATTTCCGAAGAATATAATTAATATGTTGCAAATGTGTTTTATCAACATCATATATGAGAACATAGTTAGCGACAAAATCTTTAATGGCTTCGCCAAATACAGCATATAATGCTCGTGGTAAAGCCCTACCGCTTGTATTAAGCCCAAATGCGCCCAAATACGCAGCTTTTATCGGGGATTTCCTTTCTTCAAGAGCTAAAGGTATTTGCCATAATGATTTATTTAAATTAATAATACATAGATATTTTCCATCACAAGTTCTAGCAAGAATTTGATTAGTTCTAGGTGCTCTAAAATGATGAGGAAGTGTGTATAAGTTCACTAACCAGGCATCAATTCTCATTTGCAACTTATCCCCTGTTCCAGGAAGCATTTGTTGAAAGCGATTCAGATATATCCAATATATCATATTTTGTCTTACTAAATTTGGGAAAACGAGGCATCTGTGTGTGTGTGTGTGTGTGTGTGTGTGTGTGTGTGTGTGTGTGTGTGTGTGTAGGGTCGTATACCTTCTATCTTAAATGTACGTGTGTATTTATTACCTACATAGCCCAGGTTCATTAGAAAACACCTTTTTGTATTTACTTAGAATGTTAAAGCGTTCTTGTTTCTGAGATTAGTTTACATTGTATTAGATTTATCCATTGAGACACATTTTGAAATGTACGAGTGTTATTCAAGTAATCTAATTGAATATATTTATTTCTAACATTACCTGTCGTTTTACTATTAATATGCTCCTACCGAAGTCAATGGCATTTAAACAGTGGTATAAAATACTTTCACAAATAATAATAATAATAATAATAATATCAGTAAATAAGTTATGTAATACTAATGCAATAATATCACATTTCCAATTGAATATATTTATTTCTAACATTACCTGTCGTTTTACTCTTTCTTTCTTTCTTTTTTCCAAATGCAATATTGCAGTAGATAATTTACTCGGTAGATGATTTGCTCTTTCTGTTTTAATTACATCTTTCACCTACCACACTTGTGCTACATACAGTATCGAACACAGCTTGGTATCTTCTATTACATCGATGAATGATGGGGTTTTAATACCTTACCAAGTGTATAATTAAGTTCATACATTTTGTTTTCTTTGCTTTGATATTAAATCAAAGTGTTAAGAGGAATCTAATTTAATATATAATCGAAAAGTGCCACAGGACCAGTTAGTTTTCCGCTTGTTGATTCACAGGTTGTACGGTTGCTTGGTTATTAACCTGCAGCTCGGTGTTAGTTTCGCTTCTCTGTATCGTTCGAATTCGCAAAACTTGGGTGCCAACTATTTAAGTTATCCCAATAATTACGCAAATCTCCCATTGTACCGGTATCAGTATTTATGTCTTCCATGCATTTGTATGGAATTAATTTGAATGTTACGTTGGAACCGATAATTTCTGTTTTCTGGACGAAGGTTGGTGGAGGCCTCATTGTAGTTTCCTGTCTTGTCTTGAGTTCGCGGTTGTACCTGCTGATGTTGGTATTACGGTTCATAGAGACTTGCGCCTTTTACCCACAAAATGGTTGAATTTCGATTCGTTCTTCCCTTTATATATTTTAATGAAGTTGTCCTGGTTAATATCGGGATGTGGAACGTTTTTGAAATTAGTGGTATACCTCCCATTCCTCGGTGTGGTGGTTGTGATGCTATTCTGTTTGAATAGGTTGACTTTCAAGTTCTGTCCATAATTCTAACATGTCCGTAAAATTCACCGGTAGACGACAATTACGTTCCTTCTGATGTGGTCTGACAAATGTCTAATCACAGCAGTTAAGATTTTCTGATCTGAGAACGTGAATCTATTAACCTAGATATGTTTACTATATCCAAAAAGCAACAAGTAAGGCTTGGTTAGTAGATGTGTTATGTTCTCCAGTGACTAGTTCGATACGCACAGAATTTTACTCGTACACTGCTGGAGCCTAATATTTTCCTGGGAACAATTTTCTGAGGGATGAGTAACTCTCATTCCCAGCGCTAATACGATTTCTTTACA
This sequence comes from Hymenopus coronatus, assembly GCA_030762935.1. Classification (NCBI taxonomy): domain Eukaryota; kingdom Metazoa; phylum Arthropoda; class Insecta; order Mantodea; family Hymenopodidae; genus Hymenopus; species Hymenopus coronatus. The sequence goes on from CM060887.1 coordinate 86,996,187, forward strand.
ATCATCATTCTGAGATCGTTTGGGATCTCTTTGGTTTTAAAATAATGGTCCGTGTCTTTTAGAAACATTTTAGCTACATCATATTGTTCTTCTTCACTGAAAGTTGGTGGATATATTCCGTTAAGGGTGTGGACTGTATATGGACGTTCATTGTGTGCTGTATGTAGATTATTGTGCAGATGGTTATTTTGTCAGGTGTTCGCCATGTGTTGTGCGTCCGCGTGTACTACATATAATATGACGGTTACCATGTGCAACATTAACATCGTTAGGCATGTTATTAGCTTTAAGTTGAAGTGCATTAGATCATGAATATTTTCATTTTCTTTAGATAAGTTATCTGGGGTCATTTCTTGGTTCATTACTTGCATCAGCTATCTCTACTTCAGCTGTAGCAGCTATTATATTATTGGAATATTCACATCTTACTATTGGCAATTCTTTTTCTACAAGTTCAGTTACACATTTTTTTACTTGTATTATTGCTGAGATAATTATTTCTCTTAATGCATTATCAGTGGTTCTTTTAGAATTATTTTGTTCAAGTTTATTCTCCCTGATCTTTTCTATTTGTTAATTTTTCATTAACTTCAGCTAGTGAAATTTGGCATTCTTCTGTATTTCCTGATTACTCTCGTTTGTTTACTTAGTCTTTTCTTCACCTAAATTTGTTATTCTCATTCTAATAATATCTAATTCAGCTATTACTTGAAATGTGATTTCAATTTTAGTATTTTCTAATTATTTGCTAATGTCTAAATGTTGACTTGCAAGTTGATTTCTAACATGGCCTATTTCATCACCTAGCTCCTTCGCAACATTACTTTACTGGATTTCCACGTTGTCTAGTTTATTCTGTATATACCTTTCAATAATAGATACCTATTTGTGATACCTTAATAGTAACTACATTTTTTTTCATCATCCGAGCTCAAACGTTTAAATTGTTCGTGTTTTGAGATACGCTATTATTATGCGCCCTATCCCTGCCTCAAGATACTATTCAAGTTCCTCTGTCGCGCCATGTCAACCAGCTCTGTTGCTTTACTTGAGATGGTGATGATGGTGTTTAAGAGCGCTCCACTACACGGTCATCGGGGTCCTTATGAAACAAATAATGGCAAAAGCAAGAAATAAACATGAATAAAATATCACAAATATAAATTTTACCAAAAGCTAAATATAAAATCCAATGAATATAAATCTAATCACGGCAAAAGACATATATAGAAAACTATTTCGAAAAATAGTACGAAAAAATCTTGTGTTCCATTCATATGACTTTCTCTACATCTCTGCAACAAATTATTGTTAAAAAAGCTAATGCTTCTATTTACTTCTTACTAATCGAGAAAAAATTAGCAGAATTAGTCTTATTACTTGCTTCCTTGTAAGTAGAAGCGAAATATGGGAGTATCATAGGTTAAAGTGAAGTCAAAAGCTGGTTGCTATGTGACTGAAGTTCCTTTGTATGGATAGGAGTTGACAACTTTTTGTATGAGAAAAGTATAAGTTTTTTAAAGCTGAAGGCAAAAACAAGGAATATCCCCAAAACGATCAATTCCATGAAAAAAACGCATATAACATAAATTGTGTGTTTTAACGTGCTCTACATTTTTATGTGGTAAGTTTTTGTGGATCTCTGACGGTTTAGCAGTTAAGCAAAAATTCCGTAAAATATATCCAGAATAAAGTAGTGTTCAGAGGCTATTCTCAGAAAATTCAAGATATACATTTTATTTATGAGGTAAATTTCTTTAATATACGATATTTTAATCAAAATCTTTAGAGCCAGTTTAGAGAAAATCAAAATTTTCGAAAAAAAGTTCCATGTAAAAGGTAGTTGGGGGTGGTGGATTTTCTTAAAAATCTTCGTGTCGCATTCTTGGAAGTTACTAAACTTAAATACCAAGTTTGGTATTCAACGGTCTTTTCGGTTTTGAGTTATGCTGTCCACAGACACACACACGCACAAACGGACCTTTTTTGGATTCAGGGGGACCCAAAACATGTATTTCCGGTGAAATCTCGGTATCAAATTTTTGGGTGGAATACAATACCTTCTCTACTATGTGCATAGTACGTGCAGAGAAAGTAAAAAGTGTTAAACATAACTAAATCCTCAGTTGAAGGCTTACCATTGATAAAAATATAAAAATCTTATCTACCGTTCGGTTATCATCCGCCAGGACCTCAGTAAGGCTAACGGCAGTTGCAGGATGCCCGAACATGTGCTCTAGCAACACATGACGGAACAGACAAATCTTCTACATAGCGGACAGATAGCAGCAGATTCCCTTTTAAGAAGGTAACTATGTGTAAAATTGCAGTACATGCGCAGTCGCGCCAATATCGCTTCCTCGAGATTGTCGAGAGTAAGTTACCCAGTTTATTGAAAGGTTCTTCACTACTCTAAGCATGTTTCCGCGAGAGCTGATCTCTCTTCATACCAGCACTACAAGCTTAAAGTATTCCGATGTTACACAAGAAATGTTAATATAGGGCTCTGTGGTTCCGTTAGACTGGGAATGACTCATAATAAGACTGAGCCAAATTTCGACGGCGAACATGCACAAGGTATATAGCATACAGCTCTGCACTATAAAGGATGTGCTACTATGAAAACCGAATGTATATTTTTCGAGTTCATAAACAAAGACACATCCAACACCATTGGTGTACTTGCTTCTATCAGTGTATATACACATTTGGTCATTGTAATTTGACAGAAATTAAAAAAAAAAAAAAAAAACGTACACTAGATACTGATATCGTAAACTTCCGGTATACTGCCGTCCCGAGATTTACGTGTGACATCACACGCAACCAAGATGGGTGCACCCTCTCCCTCTTAGGAAACATGCTAGCCATTAGATATCGTGCTTCCGAAGAAGCTCTCAGAAACGAATCCCTGCAGGACAATACTCCTGGGGGAACACTTTTGAGGCAGAATTAACTGCTCTAGTACCGATTCATGTGGCACTTTCATCTCTTAAACAAACAAATTGAAAGAAACCGAGCAGATCCTTAGTCTGAAAACGCGATCAGTCATATACTCCTGAATGAATAACGGTTGGCGTTCACGCATGTTCCAGTTGAATCGGGAACGCAATATCCCTGCTCACCAACCCTTTTCGAGGTGAAAAAGATTCCAACGTTTTTTTTTTTCGGGGGGGAGGGGAGGAAGGGCCTTTGTTTAATTTTACTTAATTCACCCCTCATCAACTTATGAGTCCGTTTATGACCTGTGTTGAAATTGAGACAAGGAGGTCAGCTGCTGAACGACGTCGTCGGAAACAGCACTGGGTGTTGGTAAATTGTGTTTCCAGCCATTATACCTTCCGTCAATTGATCACGCATTCCATCACAACTAGTGAGGACGTAGCTGGATGGAAGAACACAGTCCTTTCCAGCTTTCAAAATAGGCCTTCAAGACCTCGAGAGATGTTGCAACACATGGAAATAAATTCCATCACAACCTTGTACAGAGTTTCGCGAAGGTGGAAGTGCTTGGTCTAACTCCGCCATGGTGGAAAGGCGGTTATAATCTTCAAGATTTACAGACCGAAAGGAGAAATCTTGAGCTTCCACCTGAGCCTTAACAGGAAGAAACTGGACCGAGACACAAAACTGAACCTGAGCTAGACACAATTGAAAGCCACGACAAACATATCCACAGCAGTTCCTGCAGCTATTTTAAGACCGGGGAATAGCATATGTGTTGATTTTCCGGCCTTGTGCCTTAACTTACCCCATATGATAGAGGAAGGTATGTGTTGATTAAATGAAGCTAGAAACTTGCCTTTTTCTATCCTTAATAACCTATCTAGATTTAGCACGCACCTTCTTATACTGTTTGAGGTCGTCCAGTTGAAGCTATGCTGAAAAGCCCCTAGAGCACGCCTGCGAGCATTCATCTGTCCACCAAGATACCGGAAATGGACTACAGGGTTGACAGTCGACCGCTCAGCAGCATCAAGAACTTTTTTCGTGACATGTTCCACTAAAACATTCGCAGTGAACCGGCAGTAAAGATTCCAGTTGATTTGATCTAAACGCCATCTAGGGAAACGTGTGGAGCATGTGTCTTGTGTTAAGAGACTAATAAGATGCTTTACCCGAGCGCAGTCGTACATAGCTGTAAGAAGGTAAGCAATTCAGGGCACTTAGTGTGTCTGTGTTTCCTTTCACCTGTACGAGGAGCCTTAGACGCCACTCCGAGGAGCGATACTGATGCTCATTTTTACCCGGCGTCCTCCTCCTCTTCTCACGCTTGAAGTTCTTAATGGTCCCTGATGAAGTGGATCCTTCTGGTCTTTGAAGTCTGCGGGAAATGGGTGGTCTGAAGGTCTTCGATGTCCTCTCGGTCATCCAGGATGCGAAGTCGTCCTTTGGATGCTGGGGACCGATCTTCTCATCTTCTAATCTAGGAAGTTCCCTCCAGGATGTTAGAAGACATTTTCAATGTTGTAATATGGTCTTCTAGATTGCAGAATTGTATTTAAATTTTCTGTAGCTGTTTCTGCTCGTGCCGAAAAAAATGGGTATCAATTTGGGATGGTTCTTGAGTTTCGATTTCCTCCTTCTACACGTACATATTAGCTATACCATGCGTGTTTTATTTATTTATTTATTGTAGATTTCGGCTAGATCAGTTTGTTTATTATCTATGTTGCTAGAACATTACTTTATGTCCAGTATTTTGGTACCCCATATACACAATGTTATTTGATTTTACTGTAAAATGGCTATCATTTGAGTTAAAATTGGAATGAAATAATTAAAAGTTGAATTGCATTTCATATAAGTAAGAGATGCTTATAACTTCTTGGGTTGTAGAGACCTAGAATTCAAACACAGAAATAAGTACAATGGTATAAATTTACATCTATTTATTTGGCGTACATTTTCATATACAGGCTGGCGCAAAAACTACTGGACACTGGGCAAAGATTGAAGATGCGCAACTGTCCAGTGTCTTTTGCGCCCGCCTCTATAACTATAAGTAGAACGAAGTTTATATTCCTTAGTTTATACCTTTGCAATCTTCCTAAATGTTATAATTATTGAAAGTCTAATAGTTTATTTTACACATGTAGAACTAATTTAAATAAGCCTTATAATTTCGGTTCATTTACAATATAGGTGTATTATTATTATTATTATTACTACTATACAATATCAACTGACACTACTGCGAATCCCAAGCTGGAAATGCCTTATATATGCACTTATCATATTTGTGAATAATGTTAATACTACAATAATCTTTGAGTTGCTAATTTTCGTTATACGTAAACCTTGTCATAACAACATTTTTACGAGATACAAGTGTAAATGATTTTTGTGTCAAATATCAAATCTATGGTGATTATACGTTAACATTTTCGTTCAATATCACCCTCACTATCATTTATTATACTTTTTAAGTTAAATAGTTTGAAACTAAGAAGATTATTTACATACATACATAATACATACAAGCAAACAAACATACATACATACGTACGTACGTACGTACATACATACATATATACATACATACAAACGTACGTACATACATACATACACACATACATACATACATACATACACACATACATACACACATACACATACATACATACATACATACATACATACACACATACATACATACACACATTCATACACACATACATACACACATACATACATTCATACATACATACATACATACACACATACACTCACACATACATACACACATACACACATACACTCACACATACATACATACATACATACATACATACATACATACATACACACATACACTCACACATACATACATACATACATACATACATACATACATACATACATACACACATACACTCACACATACATACATACATACATACATACATACATACATACACACATACACTCACACATACATACATACATACACACATACACTCACACATACACTCACACATACATACATACATACATACATACATACATACATACATACATACACACATACACTCACACATACATACATACATACATACACACATACACTCACACATACACTCACACATACATACATACATACATACACACATACACTCACACATACATACATACATACATACATACATACATACATACACACATACACTCACACATACATACATACACACATACATACATACATACATACATACTCACATACATACACACATACACTCACACATACATACACACATACATACACACATACACTCACACATACATACACTCACACATACATACATACATACATACATACACTCACACATACATACACACATACATACATACATTCACACATACATACATACATACATACATACACACATACACTCACACATACATACATACACACATACATACATACACTCACACATACATACACACATACATACATACACATACATACACTCACACATACATACACACATACATACATACACATACACACATACATACACATATACATACACACATACATACACACATACATACACACATACATACATGCATACATAGATACATGGATGTGTGTGTGTGTATATATATATATATATATATATATATATATATATATATACCTAGAATGTATAATTTTTGGATATATAATAAATCGTGAGTTTTAACACAAGTTAACATGGCATAAATTAACATACACAATTCCTTATGTAGCCTACCTAACATCTGCCACAAACATAAGAACTAGCTAAGAGAAAAACAAAACGCTGTCTAATAAAAAGAGGAAGGTTGTAGCGTACAAAGTGAGGAAGCAGGTTAAACTGTACATCTCACAAGAAGGGTAGGGAGATTTGCAAAACTCGTTTTGAACTATACTGGCCGTTATGCGGTGATAAGCCTGAGTCGATAAAATTACGAATAAAAACAAGAAATCCCCGCAGCTGAAACTGCACACGTGCAGTGGTCTGCAGTTTAGTACCAGTTTACCATTATGGTGCACATAGAACAAATGAAGCTGAAAAACAAATATAAAAGGTTAGTGACTAGAAAACGAAAGGGCTTGGAGCAGAGCAGATAGTTAAGGGGAAGGCAACCTGAGAGTAAAGGATAAAAAGTGTGGAGTAGCGTTATAATTTTTCTCTATAATGCGCGTCCTCCTCCACAACCCCTTTAGATTTTTTCTCACACTCCCTCGTTTCTAGAGCTGTACTTGGAAAATGGTGTAGGCCTAGTGGGAGTAACTATGACGTCACTGATTGGCGAACCAGCCGGAGAACTATAGAAGCCAGTAACACGCCCCTCAGTTTTAGAGTCGATCAGGGTACCTATATAATTGCTACGATACCGCAGGTAATCTAGACACTACGAAACCCAGCAGATAAAATGCTGCATCATCTAGATTATACGGGTATACCCGTGATGGGGAATTTAAACGGCACTATGGCATAGTTTTTGACATTGACCACAAAACCTCAAGGGTTATATATCCTCAAATTTGATTGTGATGTAGGCACAAGCAGTAGGCAGAAAACAGCAAAATGAACGTGAGATTAAGAACCGTCATAAGTCTGCAAATGGCACAGTTATATTTAATACAAACGAGAATAGAGGGAGCGCCAGGAAAAGATATTTTTGCTGGCCTGAAAAATTGTTGAAAACCAACAGTGGATAATGCAACCGATTGCTGACAGAGTCCACGGAAATAATGACCTCATGTAAGAATCGATAACCATCATTGACGATAATTCCATTTAATATTGTCGCAACCGCCTTTTATACTAGTAACTCGGAGGGAACTCGCTGTGGCTGCGAAAGGCACCTACAAAACTATTCTAACCGGATGCGACATGAGGGACGTATCCCCCATGCTAACTTATGGGCAATTAGCAAACTCAGGAGTAAAACAAGGAAATGTGGGAACAAAATCAAACTACTAAATTAAAACATGTTAATTCAAAAGTAATTCCAGCTAACTGATTTATTAAACTTTTACCTTTTATGTTGACGCTGGATGATGCGTAGCCAAAACCTGGGTGAATACTATAGCTCCAATTATTAATTACATAATTACTAAACAAACGTGCGATGTGCACCCCACGGCGTCCCACTGGCAAAGAGGCTGAAAAGCCACGCTCCCGTGGTTATATTAGACTAACCTTTTCTACAGTACAGCCAAAACAATAAAAATTAATTAGTCAATCATGCCACACTTAGAATGTGGATCCTAACGCAGTAGTACCACATTCTGCATGTGACAATATACCCAGACCGGGCTGATCACATTAGAAGAAAAACTAATAGGCTCATGTATAAATTAATGCTAGGAGCCAAAGAAGCTCATAAAAACCTAAAACTAGAAAATAGTGTCATGTTCCTTTCAGCATTAACACATGTTTGTTTGTGTTAAAATTCCTGTGAAATTAAGAGGCTCGAATCGGAGAAAAAAAAAAATTACCTCCACCACCTTTGCATGGAAACGAGAGAGATGTGAAATAATACACGAAGTAACGTACGGTCACAGTGTTACGTCGGTTGCTGGAGTAGTACTTAGGGAATATGACCCTCATAGGTCATGTTTTCCAAGCGACTTAGTTTTCAGTCCAAAATGTGCGGCTAAATTATCTAAAACCGGTGTCCCACGGTCAAAATTTGGTCCAATTTTTTTATACAACGTGAACGTTGTGTACAATTTCTCCATTCCATTCACACGGGAGTGTGTATTCGTCCAAATATTTCTCTCATGCACATGAACGACTGATAGAAAATGTTGGAGTTTGCTGATCCATATTTATTTACGTTTGCTGTCCCAAGTTTAGTTTATGAATCCATTGTAAGATCATATTATAACAGAAAAAAAATATCAATAAAGAGGCGTTGATGGACTAGACCATGGCTGTAACGTAGGAATTCAGACCAAGGAAGAGGTGCACTACATATGCTGCAAAATGAACTCGTTTCTGACCTTGTAAATTATTTTAACTTCCTTAGAATGGACGAATATTTGTTTGGAAAGTTGCTATCCTTAGTTGAGGCAAAAATCACTCGCCAAGACACAAATATGAGGCAGTCTATACCAGCAAATCAAGGGTAGCGTTTTTATATTTTGTTGAGAAAAGAAGGTTAGGTACAAATGGATCCGATTAAATACATTGCAGGGGTTATAAATACCCTAGTCATTATTTCATAAATCTCTGCCGCACAAAAAATGTGTATTTCATTCATAGCTCAGCTACTATAACCCTAATATTAGGACAAGGTCTACAACATACAGCAAAATTTCACACAAACAATCACATGGGTGGGAAGGAAGACCCAGCGCTAGCTGCCATCTTATTACGTCATTACCAAGGTCGCTCATTGGTTGATTTCATACGTTTGGACCACAAAATAGAAACCGCTATATCCTGTTGTAGCAAACTGGAATTGGACCAAAAAATAGGACGGAAATTGTGTACAATGAAATTATTCGATGTCCCACGATCCAATTTGTAGTTTGAAGAATATTGGACGGTCGGCTTTAGGAACTGCGGCCCTAGAATTAAACGAGCACAGTCCATATCAATGCTATCACGTCAATTAGCACAGTGAACTAGATACTTGTTACTCACCCCCGCAAACAATAATTAATGACAGGGAAAGGAGCAGCACGTGAAAAACCTACCGGAAGACGTTCCGGGGGCTCTGAAGGTGCAAGTGCTTTGCGACTGCACATAGAATGGACGATTTAGTGAAAAAACCCGATATATTCCCGCGCGCAGAGAAATCACAGCCCCCAGCAGCGCCTCTGCTCTTAATCCCAGAAAGTTGGTCTAGTTTCAGATCTATGAAAATACGCCCGGCTCAAACTCAAACCCGCTGGATAATGTTTAAACGAGCACTGGACCCTCACCACTCTCCATTTGAATTTATCACAAGCCCCAACCTCCGGCAGGGACGCCATGACAGTCTGGCTAGCTATGATAACCACAGTAAGCAATAATCGCTAAACTTCGCGAACAAATTTTAGGAACGTTAGTGGCCCCTAATGCGCCGGACAGACGTAATTTATTACAAGCTGGATATAATCGATAATCTTCACAGCACTAATTTTAGGCATCTTTCTAATCATTTTTAGCATTTAACATTGTGACTAATAATCGGAAATGCAAACACGACACAGTGCTGCCAACTCCTGTTGCTATGCTTCAAGAAGAAACGTCGAAAATGTAGGAAATAGACATCGCGATCCAATAGTTAGTAAAAGTAAGAAAGGTGAATACCAAAAGCTGCTAAACCCAACTTCACTAAATTTTCAGGATGTGCAAAAATAGCATATTATTTTGTACAGCTTTATTATTTGTTCTGCATTATGCTTTTTATGAAACAGATTTTCATGGTATTCAAGCAAAGAAGAAGACTGTGTTGGCTTTTATAAATTATTATGCAAATTTAAAATTTTAAAAATTAGGATACAGTAGCTTTTGAAATGAAATGACGATATTTTGAAGAGAAATTATTTGGAATTAGTATATTTTTGCAGGAAATATTCTGAAGTAATAATTGAATTTTTTTTCAGTCTGTTTCATTAATTTATTTAGAATTGAAAAAGGCAAGTGAACATTCGCGCATAAAAAAATCAGGTTCTTGATCTTCATTAAATGCAAATATGTTATGTGGATCTCAATGAGCGTTAAATAAGATATAAAGTGTTATACACACTGTCATTGTGAAGCACTATGCCAAGTACTGGTAACAGTTTTATACACACTGTCATTGTGAAGCACTATGCCAAGTACTGGTAACAGTTTTATACACACTGTCATTGTGAAGCACTATGCCAAGTACTGGTAACAGTTTTATACACACTGTCATTGTGAAGCACTATGCCAAGTACTGGTAACAGTTTTATACACACTGTCATTGTGAAGCACTATGCCAAGTCCTGGTAACAGTTTGATACACACTGTCATTGTGAAGCACTATGCCAAGTCCTGGTAACAGTTTTATACACACTGTCATTGTGAAGCACTATGCCAAGTCCTGGTAACAGTTTCATACACACTGTCATTGTGAAGCACTATGCCAAGTACTGGTAACAGTTTTATACACACTGTCATTGTGAAGCACTATGCCAAGTACTGGTAACAGTTTTATACACACTGTCATTGTGAAGCACTATGCCAAGTCCTGGTAACAGTTTGATACACACTGTCATTGTGAAGCACTATGCCAAGTCCTGGTAACAGTTTTATACACACTGTCATTGTGAAGCACTATGCCAAGTACTGGTAACAGTTTTATACACACTGTCATTGTGAAGCACTATGCCAAGTCCTGGTAACAGTTTGATACACACTGTCATTGTGAAGCACTATGCCAAGTCCTGGTAACAGTTTTATACACACTGTCATTGTGAAGCACTATGCCAAGTACTGGTAACAGTTTTATACACACTGTCATTGTGAAGCACTATGCCAAGTCCTGGTAACAGTTTGATACACACTGTCATTGTGAAGCACTATGCCAAGTCCTGGTAACAGTTTGATACACACTGTCATTGTGAAGCACTATGCCAAGTCCTGGTAACAGTTTTATACACACTGTCATTGTGAAGCACTATGCCAAGTCCTGGTAACAGTTTTATACACACTGTCATTGTGAAGCACTATGCCAAGTCCTGGTAACAGTTTTATACACACTGTCATTGTGAAGCACTATGCCAAGTCCTGGTAACAGTTTTATACACACTGTCATTGTGAAGCACTATGCCAAGTACTGGTAACAGTTTTATACACACTGTCATTGTGAAGCACTATGCCAAGTACTGGTAACAGTTGTATACACACTGTCATTGTGAAGCACTATGCCAAGTACTGGTAACAGTTTTATACACACTGTCATTGTGAAGCACTATGCCAAGTACTGGTAACAGTTTTATACACACTGTCATTGTGAAGCACTAGGCCAAGTCCTGGTAACAGTTTTATACACACTGTCATTGTGAAGCACTATGCCAAGTACTGGTAACAGTTTTATACACACTGTCATTGTGAAGCACTATGCCAAGTACTGGTAACAGTTTTATACACACTGTCATTGTGAAGCACTATGCCAAGTACTGGTAACAGTTTTATACACACTGCCATTGTGAAGCACTATGCCAAGTACTGGTAACAGTTTTATACACACTGTCATTGTGAAGCACTATGCCAAGTACTGGTAACAGTTTTATACACACTGTCATTGTGAAGCACTATGCCAAGTACTGGTAACAGTTTTATACACACTGTCATTGTGAAGCACTATGCCAAGTACTGGTAACAGTTTTATACACACTGTCATTGTGAAGCACTATGCCAAGTACTGGTAACAGTTTTATACACACTGTCATTGTGAAGCACTATGCCAAGTACTGGTAACAGTTTTATACACACTGTCATTGTGAAGCACTATGCCAAGTACTGGTAACAGTTTGATACACACTGTCATTGTGAAGCACTATGCCAAGTACTGGTAACAGTTTGATACACACTGTCATTGTGAAGCACTATGCCAAGTACTGGTAACAGTTTGATACACACTGTCATTGTGAAGCACTATGCCAAGTCCTGGTAACAGTTTTATACACACTGTCATTGTGAAGCACTATGCCAAGTACTGGTAACAGTTTTATACACACTGTCATTGTGAAGCACTATGCCAAGTACTGGTAACAGTTTTATACACACTGTCATTGTGAAGCACTATGCCAAGTACTGGTAACAGTTTTATACACACTGTCATTGTGAAGCACTATGCCAAGTACTGGTAACAGTTTTATACACACTGTCATTGTGAAGCACTATGCCAAGTACTGGTAACAGTTTTATACACACTGTCATTGTGAAGCACTATGCCAAGTACTGGTAACAGTTTTATACACACTGTCATTGTGAAGCACTATGCCAAGTACTGGTAACAGTTTTATACACACTGTCATTGTGAAGCACTATGCCAAGTACTGGTAACAGTTTGATACACACTGTCATTGTGAAGCACTATGCCAAGTACTGGTAACAGTTTCATACACACTGTCATTGTGAAGCACTATGCCAAGTACTGGTAACAGTTTCATACACACTGTCATTGTGAAGCACTATGCCAAGTACTGGTAACAGTTTCATACACACTGTCATTGTGAAGCACTATGCCAAGTACTGGTAACAGTTTCATACACACTGTCATTGTGAAGCACTATGCCAAGTACTGGTAACAGTTGTATACACACTGTCATTGTGAAGCACTATGCCAAGTCCTGGTAACAGTTTTATACACACTGTCATTGTGAAGCACTATGCCAAGTACTGGTAACAGTTTCATACACACTGTCATTGTGAAGCACTATGCCAAGTACTGGTAACAGTTTTATACACACTGTCATTGTGAAGCACTATGCCAAGTACTGGTAACAGTTTTATACACACTGTCATTGTGAAGCACTATGCCAAGTACTGGTAACAGTTTTATACACACTGTCATTGTGAAGCACTATGCCAAGTACTGGTAACAGTTTTATACACACTGTCATTGTGAAGCACTATGCCAAGTTCTGGTAACAGTTTTATACACACTGTCATTGTGAAGCACTATGCCAAGTACTGGTAACAGTTTTATACACACTGTCATTGTGAAGCACTATGCCAAGTACTGGTAACAGTTTCATACACACTGTCATTGTGAAGCACTATGCCAAGTACTGGTAACAGTTTTATACACACTGTCATTGTGAAGCACTATGCCAAGTACTGGTAACAGTTTTATACACACTGTCATTGTGAAGCACTATGCCAAGTACTGGTAACAGTTTGATACACACTGTCATTGTGAAGCACTATGCCAAGTCCTGGTAACAGTTTTATACACACTGTCATTGTGAAGCACTATGCCAAGTACTGGTAACAGTTTTATACACACTGTCATTGTGAAGCACTATGCCAAGTACTGGTAACAGTTTTATACACACTGTCATTGTGAAGCACTATGCCAAGTACTGGTAACAGTTTTATACACACTGTCATTGTGAAGCACTATGCCAAGTACTGGTAACAGTTTTATACACACTGTCATTGTGAAGCACTATGCCAAGTACTGGTAACAGTTTTATACACACTGTCATTGTGAAGCACTATGCCAAGTACTGGTAACAGTTTTCCATATCTTCAGTTTTTCTGCAGACGTGTGATTTGTTTTGAAGATCCTCTTCAATATTGGTTACATTTTGTTCATTTTTTCAAAATGTTGTGTATTGAAGAAGGAAAAGCATATGAGTACCTTACAGTCAATAAGGAGGATTTGTCATAGGAAAAAGTTAAGACCCTAGAATCTGAGATTTTGAATCCTTTTTACTTTCTCTAGCCCCATATCTACAATGTACATACCGATAGAGAAGGTATTGTAACGCACTCACAAATTCGATACCGAGATTTCACTGGAAATACATGTTTTGGGTCCCCTGAATAAAAAAAAAAACATTTTTAGAAAAATGTCCGTGTGTGTGTAAGCGCAGCATAGTTCAAAAACAAACAGACCGTCAAATACCAAACTTGGTACTTAAGTTTGGTATCTTCCAAGAATGCGACACGAAGATTTTCAAGAAAACCTCTCCACCCCTAACTACCCTTTACATGGAAAAATGTTCGAAAATGTTGTTTTTCTTAAAAATGGCTCTAATGATTTTGATTAAAATACCATATATTAAAGAAATTTCTGTCACAAATAAAATGTACCTATATCTTGAATTTTCTGGGAATAGCTTCTAAAGACCTGTTTATTCCGGATGCATTTCACTTAATTCGGCATAACTAGTAAACCGTAAGAGATAGACAAAAACTCACTGTACAAAAAATGTAGGTCTTGTTAAAATACACAAGATATGGCATATACATTTTTTTCTTGCAGCTCACCTTTTTTTAGGTATTCCTTATTATTAGTTTCAATTGTAGTTTCCTTTAGTTCTACTGCTGGCCAAGCAAAGAAGCGATTTGCCATGACAATCGCATAACGACAGCTTTTAAAACATTTGAATATCATTTTAGTGTATTCCCTTAGTTCCAGTCTACTTATAAGGAACTAAGTAATAAAATTCTGCTGTATCTCGGTTAGTATGGTGTTGGAAGAAGAAAGGACTTCTTTCGTAAGAAGTTTGTAGAGTAGCTAGAGAAAGTCGTGTAAGTGTAACACATAAGATTTTTAGTCTTCAAATATGTTTGGACTCTGCATTCTAGTTCTGTATATTGACCTCCCTGATGGTGAATAGTGTCGCACTTCATTCCAGTATTTTACATATTCGGCAGGGTATGAGATAGTATCTGCTTCTTTCAGCTATTTTACTTTCTCTACACGTACACTGTACATAGTGTATAGTCAGGCCGCGTCGTGGCCGAGTGGTTAGACCACTCGCCTCGCACCTAGACGGCCCCGGTTCGATCCCAAACGACCGCATGTGAGATTTGTGGTGGACAAAGCGGCATTTTTGGAAAAACGTCTGTGTGTATGTGCGTGTGTGTCTGTATGTGTGTCTCTGTGTCTGTGGACAGCATAGCTCAAAAACGAAAAGACCGTTGAATACCAAACTTGGTATTTAAGTTTGGTATCTTCCAAGGATGCGACACGAAGATTTTCAAGAAAAACCCCTCACCCTCAACTACCCTTTACATGGAAATTTTTTTAGAAAATTTTTATTTTCTTAAAAATGACTCTAACGATTTTGATTAAAATATTGTATATTAAAGATATTTACCTGACAAATAAAATGTATATCTTGAATTTTCTGGGAATAGCCTCTGAAGACTAGTTTAGCCTGAATACATTTCACGGAATTTTGCGTAACTGCTAAAGCGTAAGAGATGGGCAAAAATTTAACACACAGAAAATGTAGAGCGCACTAAAACACACAATTTATGTTACATACATTTTTTTCGTGGAGTTGATCGTTTTTGACATATTCCTTGTTTTTGGTTTCAGCTATGAAAAACATACTTTCTCATACAGGAATTTGTCAACTCGTGTCCATACAAACAAAGAAACTTCAGTCACATAGCAACCAGATTTTATTTATCACTTTAACCTATGGTACTCCCTTATTTCGCTTCTACTTACAATGAAGCAGGCAATAAGAATATTTCTGCTAATTTTTTCTCGATTAGCATGAATTAAATAGAAGCATAACTTTTTTAACAATAATTTGTTGCAGAGATGTAGAGAAAGTCATGTGATGGAACACATCAGATTTTTCTTTCAATTGTTTAATTGTTCATAGTGGCTGTATTTTCAACCTTTCTTCGATTAACTGAACACCTAAGCAACACGGTTTAGGATCATCTGAATATTGTATAAAATAATAAGTTGATAACGTCCTTTCTGTTTTTTATATTTCCCCAGATATGCGATGTGCTCTGGCATTGTTGACAACAATATTTCTCTGTATAGCCCGTGTTTGTATTGCAGTATGAAGAGCTTAAAACGTTTGATCAAACTGAAGCATATCTCCTTTCTTAATAGTTTACTATTTGACAAGATTTAGAACTATTGCCTGCCTGACGTTAAGTTAATTTAACATTTGAGCCCTTGTTTTTTTTTTTTTTTTCTAACATTTTTCTTGCCGTCTTCTTCCAATTTGCTGGGTCTGATGTTCCCTGCTTCCTCGGTTGGTGCTAGGCGAGGTGCAGTAAATTCTCGTCCAAGTGGGCATTCCAAGCCTTCCTCTATTGTTATTCATACTGCTTCTACTGTAAATAAAAGTTCAGAGTCGAATATAACGATTAATTTACTTAAACTCATCCTGCTATGTATAGGAATATTGGAAAACATTAAAACTATACACACCTGATAAGCAGTTACAAAGAATACTTTATTGCAACCTACAACGATAAAGAATTCAAGTATTGCATGGTATGGCAATACTAACAAATGAATCATAGATTTTAAGTTTTTATTCGCCAAAGAAAGAGACATTTCATTCCAAAAACGAACAAAATTACTGAATAAGACTCGCAATATTGTATATAGTACTTTCTGGCTTGCATAAACTGTGGTGGTGGTATAGTAGGAATGTTGAATTTATTATTCTTTGGGAGGAAATATTTTTTTTATAGACTTCTTGCTGATAGAATAGGTGCTGGGGAAAAAAAAATATAAGCTAATTTTGATATGTTAGTACATGTTGCCTACACTTTGAGGCGGGAACTGGAGACGTACCTATGGTGCTGGGCTGCGCAGCGACGACTGGTCCTTTCTCCCCCTTCCGTGAAGTCGATTCTCGACGCCTCTCGGCTATTTGCGGACTCAGCGGCGAGAATTGGGACCTATTTGTTTAGCTCAAAGTATTGAGCGGCGATGATCTCAAGTCGGGGAACGGAAATTTGGCTCAAAATTAACGTCGGCACTTTCATTTAATTCAAGGTTTATTTCCTTTCGTAAGCGCTCTCGAGACAGTTCCTGGCGCGATTCTATCTCCGTAATTTCTCTCGCAATAGAGCGTAATGCGCACAAAGGAAACTTGAGCTTACGCAGCGACATTGCAACTGTTACGCGCAGAATTATGTAGACACTTTAACTTTCTACGCAAGTTCCACGCGGTGTTAACTCACGACAGTGGTTGAATCACAATTATAACATTTAGACTTGGTAGACACTTAACTTTTTAGCGTGGATTTCTTATTACAAGTGTCGCAGGTTCCGCGTGACGTTACATTTCACAGTGTGTGAATCACAATAATACACTTTGCGGGCATTTTACTATTTGGCGCGGGTCTTCTTATTCTGAGCTTCGCAGGTTCCGCGTGAAGTTACATTTCTTAGTGCGTGAAAATTCGGGCGAACACCCTACATTTATAGTAGGTTCTACCCATGCTCAAAACTCTCGACTTGCAATCTCATTGGCCCATTTTGGTGCCGAAAATAGCTTGGGGTGCGCTTCTAACGTGACGTAATTAATTCCAATTGGTCAATATGTCTTTCACATGATTCTTGACCCCAATTTTCTCGTGATTCCCCTCTTTATATGTCACATCCACTTTCTCTTTCCGAGACGTGACTACACAATAGCATCTTTCCCCTCTCGTAATATACAAAAGCAACTGTCGTAAACAACTGGAATCGCCGCTTGAGAACTCTCAGTTTAAAGTTAGAAAATATTTACCAGGAACAGTCTCTCTGAACTTTCAATATACATGTGACAATAAATACATGATATTAGTAATTAACTGAACTAGCAATTAACTTAAAGAATCTCATTAATTAAAATATAGGTGAAGGGCTCATTCGGCCAGGCGACAATCCGTCTCAACTTTCATGCAAAATATTCATGTAACTCAAAGCAACGCATTAAACATCTTACTTCACATCAAATGGATTTAGTACATTTTGGAATTCGCACTCTCAGTTGTGCTCACATTCCCCAAACACTATTTTGTTCTACATCCCCCGCAATCCAAATATAGCTACGCACACTCGAACCATTTGTGAGAAAAAGAAACACATGCATATTCACGAAGCACAGTGGGTAACCGACGAAATTAAGTTTTACACAACGCGCGTTTGAAGTAAATACATTTAAAAACCAACAGATTCGGTTGCAGTGCTAAACGAAGCAAAAGTAGTACAGCTCGAGAGAAACAGGCACACAGCATACGAGAGAACTAGAACGATTGGCACAAGAAGAAAAGATAAAGAGAAGAAGAAGAAGCGGGAACAGAATCACCTCTGAATAAATAGGAACACAGGAAAAGCGAATACTTGTGCAGGATACACTGCAGAGTATCACAAGTTAAGAGTGAAAAAAGAAGAAAAAGAACACGCTTATAATGACTGACGATAGTCTAAGTGGTAAAAATATAGGCAAATTAAGGTGGCATTAGCTCTCAAAGTAGCGTTAAGCAAGTGTGCAAATAAATAGGTGAACAAATAAACATGGAATAGGATAGGTAGAGTCAGACTGAAAAATGCAATGCCATAGCCGGAATTTGAACCACGGATCTCCCGGTCTCGAACCGGTTGCTCTTTCACTGAGCTACCATGGCAACATGCCGGCATAGCATTGAATTTCTCAACTGAGAAATGTTTCCCGGTAAACCACAAGGTGACCTCAAATTATTTTGAGATGACAACCGCAATGACTACTTACAATTCTGTAATAATAATTTGAGAGCCCCTTGTGGTTTACCGGGGAAAATGTGAGTCAGTTGAAAAATTCAAATTTTGCTGAGATTTGCATAACTAGAAAACCGTAAGAGACAGACAAAACTTACTGCACAAAAAGTTTAGATCTTGCTAAAATACACAATATATGCCATATACATTTTTTTCGTTGAGTTTACCGTTTTCAGTATATTCCTTGTTATTAGCTTCAATTGTAAGGTACTTATACTTTTCTCAGGCAGTAAGTGTCCGTTTTTCTTTTGTTCTACCCCTGGACAAACAAAGAAGTGATTTGCAATAACACTACTACAACAACAGTTTTTAAAACATTTGGCTATCACCTTAGCCTAGTGCATTCTCTTAGTTCCCTTCTACCTATAAGGAAGTAAATGCCTAATAAGAACATTCTGCTAATGTTTATCTCGATTAGCATTGTGTAGAAATAGGAATAATCTTTTGTAAGAAGTTTGTTTGTAGAGACTATAGAAAGTCATGTGAGTGTAACATTTCGGAATGAAAGTTTTCAAATAATGTATAGGGGTGAGTGACGATCAATGCGTGGGTTCGAGTCCCGCCTTGGGCATGGGTGTTATATGTTTGTGTAAAGGAACAGTAACACCAGTAATCATACACTAAATTTAGGGGGGAAATGTAAACAGCGGACCAGACTACGGTGCAGTTAAAAAAAATGGGAAATGGAGATCACCTTGTTTTTTCTACTCTCCCAGCGTGGTGCTGTCATCTTGTCTACCACTCCAGTAATATGCGCGACCCATCACCATTAGAGTTCCATTTTCCTATGTATAAAGTTGGATATTACGCTCCAGGCTGTGTACGCCATCGTAATAATTGTATATTAAGATATTTCTTTAGTTTTGGAATGTATGAATAGTATGCTATTTGAGCTGCACTTTAACACCACAGATAGTGAAAACAAAACATTAGAGTATGTTCAGCTTTGGAATTAAGATGACGCTTGCAGGAGGGGCAATAGAGATCAGAGTGATCGCGATTACCCCGAATGGTCTCCGTTTCCCTCTCACATTTGTTTATTCATTAGTAACGTAAAACTGTATTTTACAGATGGTTCATACCTATAAGTGGAAAACGGATAAAGCAACCTGGACAAAGGAATGTCTGGAGGATGTCTTGAAACATGTCCAAAATGGAGAAAGCATACGAAATACATCTAAGAGGAAAGTCGTGTTAAACTTGGAATTGCAAAGTCACCGGCTTTGGTTAGGAAAATTACATTGATGCCCGAGGATGGGACTGAGCATCTTAAAAAGCTAGCCAATATGTTTTATGACTTAAGAAGGGCTCTATTTGACTTTGCAGAAAAAAGAGGTTCAAAGCATAACTTCAACGTGGACAATAAAATGGCTGGAAGAGATTGTTGGAAGGGTTTTTACAAAGGAATTCTTCAGTTTCTATAAGAAAGCCTGAAGCACCAGCATAGGGAGAATCAAAGGCTTCAACAGAGCTGAAGTATCTAAATTCTTTGATAACTTGGAGGCAGCTATGTCCAATTATTATTTTTCGCCAGTTCAGTGCTACAATATGGACGAAACAGGTATGGGTACCGTGCAAGAACCTGGTAATATTATTGCACCTAAGGGACAAAAGCGAGTGGGCTTGTTACTAGCTGGGAAATTGATAAAAACGTAACTGTGATATGTGCTGCAGGTAGTTCGATCCCTCCATCATATTCCCACGCAAGAGAATGAGCTCAGGTCTGTCAGCCGATGGACCTCCTGGAGCGCATTTATTTATATTGTTTAACTACTTGTGACAGCGCAGGCGACCTTGGAGCACTATACAAATGCTCAAATAATGGGTGATCAAACGAAAAAATATTTGTACAATGGCTTCAATTCTTTCAAAACTATGTGAAATTATCTCCCAACCATCCTGTACTTCTGATTTTAGACAATCACGGCAGTCATGTGATGCTTGCGGCATATGATATTTGTAAGCTCCATGGCATTGTTATGGTTTCAATACCACCACACACCTCTCACCGGCTACAGCCACTTGATGTGACATTTTATGGGCTACTTAAAATACTTTCCATAGGGAATGTGACAGTTTCATGAAAGTAAAGGCTCAAAGAATTACCCGACCTGACGATTTTGCTACTCAAACGTGGTCACCATTGCCAAGGATGTCTCAGGATTCAAAAATAAAGGGATCATGCCTCTGGACCGTAATAATTTCACGGACGAGTATTTTATTTTTGAATTGGAAACGGAAAGCCAAACCATTGAAGCTCCTGTTTGTTTTTCTTCGTAGTCATCAGCTGACTCTCAAAAAGCTTCTACATCATCTCAGGATATGGAAGCAGCAGCTCCTACAAGCATTGCCTCCACCTCTAATATGAACGAAGTTTTGTTTTAGCCTATTTCTCCTCTACCTACATTAAAAAACTTAGTGAACAATGATCATAGAATCACAGAAAGCAGCATTCTGAAATCCTGATCTCTACACCACAGAAGAAATGTTTGCAAACCACGAAGAGAAAAAAAAATGGATGCAGAGGCTAAAACAGAAGGAAAGAAAACGAAAAAGCGTTAAAAGTACACAAATTGGATCCAAAACTCACGCTTAGACAAAAACAGAAGGGCCATTTTATTGAAAAGAATTTGATGGAAGATTTCACGTTGAGCGACTCTCCCACCGAGGATGATAATTTTGCTAAAAATGTTTAAGACGAAGAAAATTATGACAAAGAAAAGTGTTTCATAAGTGGTGAATTTGGAATGGCCAATGAACTGTGGTACAGGTGCACGGTTTGCGGATTTTGGATTCATTCTCTCTGCTCTGGATGGGACAGTCCTGAGGGATATACTTCTGACATTTGTTCAAACATCGAGAAGTTATTTAATGAAATAACGGAAATAATTACCCTTTTCTATTGCTAAGATGTTAATTTACAGTTTTTGGATGTTCTTTTTAGAATCAACATTTTAATGCTAATTGTTGAGGCTTTCGCACAATTAGGAATGTGTTTCCTTGTGTCATTTCTACATGCATATTCTTTGTTACACTCTATTTATCAATTTAAGCTGTATGAAACTTGCTGATCGCAATTGCCCCACTCTATGGGTAATGGCGATCAATGAAATACTTATTTTTTTTCATATCTTGTGTGCTCCAATTCATGCTGATAAATATAAACGAACATAGAAATGAGTAAGTATACGATATTGGGTATACACCTACTCCTTTTTGTTTTAAAAATAAAATAATTTTATAACAGAAAATGAACATTCTCCTTAACTGATCGCCATTCCCCCATCTCCCATCTCATATGCATCTTCTTCTTCTCTGCCATATCAGGCATTGGACTGATCATCCATCCTGGACTAGCTATGACCCATAGTTTGCTTGCTCTTCGACAGGCATCAGCCTTAGGGATGTAAAAGGAAGAAGAGAAAAGCATAATTAAAGTTATCAGATTACCAAAACAGTTAATTTCCCACCCCCCCCCCTTTCCTTCCCCTTTTCCTCAACTAAGTCAGCAATAAGTACAGCACAACGAAGTTCAACCAACCACCTTAATAACAATAGTTCTTCAAAGAGATTCTGAATGAACCATCTTATCACCATTCCGACATTAAATGTCTTTACTTCCCTAATCAGCTTATCACCATACCGACATTAAATGTCTTTACTTTCCTAATCAGCCATGATGAACACATCTAACATGAAAGGACATTACTGGCATTAAGAGAAACTTCACAACAAATTAAACCTCCGCCATATTGTAACGTGTCTGTGCACATTGTTAGGAGGCAATCAAGTTTGCAGAGGGGAAGAGTGAGGTGCCCTTGAGCTATAAATAAGTACACTCAAGGGTGGGATGGGACACAGTAGGGCTTTGCTGTCTCTCAGAGCAACGAAATACGCGAATTCCCCGACACGAACATGTCCAGCAGTTTAAGACACTACCGTACTTCTACAAAGCTCACCTTTTACATACTGCTCTGGTTGACGTCACCCATTTAATTCACACTTGAAGCTCGGTTCAACTTCGCTCTGGAGTACTTCTGATGTAAAGGCTTTTCCTGACCTGCTCCCAAGGGTTTGTATAGTGAAATCCATTTTTATTGTGTTATAGGGCCAGCTGCCTCATCACTACCTCTTTTTGTTTTCAACTACGGTTGCTGAACCTGATACGCCATCACATCTAGCAATATCTAATTTACCCAATAAGACCACCGGGTACTCTACAATACCTCTATTGCTCAAAACAGGACGCTCCTTCCATTCACATGACTTTCTCTACTTCTGTCTAACAAATTATTGTTAATAAGCTTATTCTTCTATTTACTTCAAGCTAATCGAGAAAAAATTAGCAGAAATAGTCTTATTACTTGCTTCCTTGTAAGCAGAAGCGAAATAAGGGAGTACCATAGGTTAAAATGATAGTCTAAAGCTGGTTACTAGGTGACCGAAGTTCCTTTGTATGGACACGAGTTGGCAAATTCCTGTATGACAAAGGTACAAGTTTTTTAAAGCTGAAACCAAAAACAAGGAATATCTTAAAACGACCAACTCCTCGAAAAAAATTATATAACATAAATTGTGTGTTTTAATATGCTCTATATTTTCTGTGTGGTAAGTTTTGTCCATTTCTTAAGGTTTAGCAGTTATGCAAAATTTCGTAAAATTCCTCTAGAATAAAGTAGTCTTCAGAGGCTATTCCCAGAAAATTCAACAGATACATATTATTTGTCAGGTAAATATCTCTAATATACGATATTTTTATCAAAATCGTTAGAGCCAGTTTTGAGAAAATCAAAATTTTCGAAAAAAAGTTCCATGTAAAGGGTATTTTATTGAAAATCCTCGTGTCGCATCCTTGGAAGATACCAAACTTAAATACCAAGTTTCTATTTAACGGTATTATCGTTTTTGAGCTATGCTGTCCACAGACACACAGACACACACACAGGCGGACCTTTTTCCAAAAATGGCTTTTTGGATTCAGGGGGACACAAAACATGTATTTTCGATGAAATCTCGGTATGGAATTTTTGAGTGCAATACAATACTTTCTCTATATACTATGTACATAGTACGTGTAGAGAAAGTTATATGGGTGCTGTGAGAAAAAAGCTAAAGATCCTGTGCAGTAACTTGGAAGAACGCCCGGTATAACCTGTGTCATGGGGTGAGTGAAGCAGAGAGACTGAGGGGAGTCTTGTGGCATACACAGTGAACTGGGAAAAAGTGTCGAGTGGGACATTCTAGCTAATGTAATCACACATGTGCTGATGTCATTGCTTATTGTTTCTTTGCTCTATGTATCTTCTTCCTGTTTTACTTTCTCGCTTCCTCCTTCTCTTTTTTACTTTTTCCGGCCTGCTTTGCTTCACTCCTGCGTCTTTCCTTTCTTTGTTGGCTGTGACCGTTTCATTGCTGCGCTTTGGGACACGTGCCTGCCCATGGGGAGGGTTTTGCGGGATGCTGCTCCATGTCGTTACGGTCACGTTCCTGCTCATTCCTGTTTTCTCTTGAGATCTGACAGTACCCTGGAGGGGGTCAACCATACAGTGTTACCATGTTTTTCCCACACTGTTGTTTTACATGTGTTTTTCCGTTTCGTTCTTGTTGTCTTCTTTTCCCATTTATTTGATGTGCTGTTGATGGAATGTGTTCTCCACATGCCATTTCTCTGTCTCTTGTGAGGGTTCACGTGCCCTATAAATGGATCAGGGGTACAATGTATGCTGGCTGTCGAGTACTCGAATTCAATTGGAAACAAAATGGATGAGAGCAACGATTATTAAACAACATGAAATCGACCCTGAAGAAAAAAACAGGCTGTTGGGAACAAAGCAATTAAATTGAAGCCATGGGAAAAGCAGAAGTTGGAAACTCTTGATAAATCCGAAAAAATACCAGGCGCTCAGGTTACATCTTCCTGTTGCAAACTTGTATGAAGATGGCCACAGCAGATACTAAGCAAAAGCTAGCATGCCTGATGGAAGACTTAGAGTTTACTAACCCGTTTAGTATTACCCAAGGTATATTCACCAGGCATGCCTAGTAAATGCTAGTTCCCGGAAAAATCTTAGGTTTTACTAGGCTTAGCATATACTTAAGTTTTTATTCACACCAAACTCAAGCAAATGCTTAAAAACTGGGTAGTACAAGCAAATGTTTATTTTTATTCACTTCACTTAATTTGTATTGTACGCATTACTAAACCTGCCACCTCCCATGCGTGTTCACTGTAGCGCTGCGTTGCTTCTCGTAGCAAAGATTTCTTTTTCCTCTTAATGATGTTGAATCAACACATAGCGGCTATTTATTTTAGACACACTTATTTCATACATGGCATTTGGAACAGTTAATAATATAGATACTGTCTCATAAGTAATGCTTTTTTAAGAAAAACAAATATTTGAAATGTGTTCTGACAAGCAATAAACTAATCTTCAAAGTATAGACCATTAGATTCTATGGTCTTGAGCCATCTTTCAGCAAGGTTTATTACCCCACGATGGTACCAGTCTCTGGTTTTTGGTGCGAAGAGTTCGGCGAGACCCACTTGCACTGCTTCAATGTTGTCAAAAGTTCTTCCACGTACAAAATTGGCCATGGATCGATGATAATCTGATGGTGCGAGATCAGGGTTGGTGCTGGGTGTGGTAGCAGTTCCTTAGTCATTCGTGCAGTATGGGGTCTTGCATTGTCCTGTTGCAATAGAACTCTATTTCGGTTAACTAATGCTGGGTATCTCCGTCTCAAAATTTCACAAACTCGTTCCAGTTGTTGAGAATAAAGATCCGCATCAATCGCCCGCCCGTTTGGAACAAACTCCCAGTGAATCACACCTTCAAAATTCCACCAGACACACACATTATTTTGGGACCGAACCAATGTTTTTAATCATGACTTTGGCAGGTTAGCAGGGATCAAGCCACTGTTTCGAGGCATCAGGGTTTCGGTAATACACCCATTTTTCATCACAGGTGACAATTCCTCTGACAAATCTATCATTCATGGGATTACGGATAAGCTGACGACAGATATCCACTCTACGTTGAGCCTGTTGAGGTGTCAGTTCATGAGCTACAGATCTACAGCTTCTGTATGATTTTCCAAGTGTCTTAATGTGGCGATGTATGGTATCTTTTGATGCACCAAGTTCTTCTGAAAGCCTAGGGTACTCTTTTGCGGATTTCTTCACAAAACTTGGCGTGTATCCTCAATATTCCATACTTTAGGTCTTCCAGAACGCGATAAATCTTTGGTGTTTTCGTCTCCATCGTTGCGGCACACGCTCACTAACGACACCTTCTCCTTCCACTTCACATATTCTTCGAGCTGCGGCAGCGGCTTTATAATCCAGTAGTGCTTTAGAAAGACTCCAAGTTCAAACTTTGTTATCTCCATTTTGTGATTGTTTATTAACATCTGAAGACTGATACATGCTCGCAATGTGCGCAACACTAGCCATGGTATCCTGTAAATCGCATTGCCAAACCATTTCATCAATACATTTTCAAAACACCAAAATTGAAAAACCGACATTACTTAAGAGACAACCTAATATGATGCTTCTCTAAATATTTACTCTACTGATCAGCAAAATGCTGCACGCGAAAGCATGTGGTGCGCAGAATGGTGCGCAAATGTATCAGGCACGAACAGTTCTCTCTTAATGAATAATAATAATGGACTCTGTATAGTATGAAAAAAATACTAAAATTATTGTTAAGAAAACCAATATTTTTAAACATTTTTAAGAATCCAATCTGAGCAAATTTGATTTTTGGGAGGAAGGACCTTTAGTTACTTTCTCTACACGTACTATATAATAGTGTATAGAGTAGGTATTGCACTCCACCAGAAAACTCGATACCGTGATTTCACCGAAAATATATGTTTTAGGGTACCAGTATAAAAAAAAAATGCATTTTCAGAAAAAGCTCCATGTGTGTATGAGTGTGTGTTACCGTGTGTCCGTGTGTCTGTGAACATAATTTATTTGTCAGGTAAATAACTTTAATATACGACATTAAATATTTTGGGGGGATTTTTCTCAAAACCTTAGTGTCGCATCCCTGGAAGATACTAAACTTAAATACCAAGTTTGGAACTTTATGGTCTTTTAGTTTTTGAGCTATGCTGTCCACAGAAATAAACACACACACACACACACACACACGGACCTTTTGCAAAAAAAATTGATGTGTTCTATTCACTTAACTTTCTCAATATCTGTGTAACAAATTATTGTTAAAAAGCTATTTTTCTATTTACGTCATGATAATCCAGCAGCAACTGCGCACTCTTGGTTCCTTGTGAGTAGAAGGGAAAGCATCTGATGTGTTTCATTCATTCTCTAGCTGTTCGGCAAACCGACCTTTTAGTCAAAACACTATTTATTTATACTAATCAAGATAAAGATAAGCAGATTGAGACTTATTACTTGCTTGCAAGTAAAGGAGAAATAAAATGCACAGGCTAAAGCGATAGACTAATCCTTTAAAAGCTAGTTGTTATGTGAAACAGTTGAACTTTCATCTCTTTGCTTGCTAGGAGTAAACAAACGAGAAGCAAAAAGAAAGATTTCTTCCCGTTTGAGAAAGGTTTGAGTGGCTTATAATTGAAACCAATAATCCGGAATATCTGGAAAACGGTTAACTCTACAAACGATATATACCAGTGTTTTAATTACATCTACATTTTTTGTGCCTATCACGTTTTGCCAGTTATATAAAATTCATCCAAAATGAAGAGGTCTTCATAGAGTATTTCCAGAAAATTCAAGGTATTAATTTCGTTCCACAATAAAATATCTTAAACATAAGCTATTTTAATCAAAATCGATAGAGCCATTTTTGAGAAAATCAAAATTTTCGAAAAATGTTCCATGTAAAGGGTAGTTGGGGGCTGGGAGATTTTCTTGAAAATCTTCGTGTCATATCCTTGAAAGATACTCAACTTAAATACCAAGTTTGGTATTTAACCGACTTTTCGTTTTCGAGCTATTCTGCCCACAGACACTCAGGGCTTTTTTCTAAAAATGTTTTTTGGAGTCAAGGGGCCTCAAAACATGTATTTCCGATGAAATATCAATATTGGATTTCTCTATACAATGTACATAGTACGTGAAGAGAAAGTTGTTTCAAATATCACCACGGAGGGTTTTATCAGACCCCAGCTATAACATATGTAAATAAAAAGCTATTTTTGATTGCATTGATAACTTTATATCACTTGTCCTGTATCCGAGTGTTTTATGAATTATCCATTTTACAGAACTCTGCCAATCGTTGCGGGCTGTGTGTGTCCCCAATGCTGGTACTATGATCTTAGAGTAACAGAAAATACATTTTGAAAAACACGTTAGGTATATAGGCTGGAATACTTACGATTGTTTATATATACAAATATATGCATATTTAATAAGATTAGCTTTTTATACGAAAAAATTACAACATTCAAGACAACCACTCATAATTAGAGGATATAAAATTAAAGCTACAACCTGCAAGTATAGTCACAAGGAAAGTTGAAACTAATAATTTATGCCTGTTATCGTTATTCATAATAGTTTTGTTTCCGAGACGAATTTGTAAGAAGATGAGGAACCAAACTGGTGAAATGAGCACGTCTGACACTTGTAAGATACAATTTTAGAACTGGAAGAAAAAACAGGAATAAATCATACTCCTGTTTAGTTTTATAATCCCTACCATCGGCACGTGCATATTTTGTTTCAAAAATAATTTACGCTTCTCAGTTATATTTCGCATAAAGCCCACTGCTATTGTTAATAAATTGATGTACCCCATTAATGTTATTTAAAGTCTTTTTTGAATTGTGTAAAATAAGTTAATTTATGCGTTCCCTACAATCTACGGTGGGTAGCTTACAGAAGCATTATATTTCGCCCAAAAACTTGAAATATAGTTCTCACCAGCAGTGTGTACTTTCAGATCCCCTGAATCCAAGCAGATTTCGTTTCCAGAAAAAGTCCCGTGTCAGTATGTGAAGGTATGCCTCTAAAATACAAATGAATGTCAGGCTTTATAGGTTTTGCATCTTTTAAGGATACACAGGAATACATTTCACTTCCAACTACATACACTCTTAAGATGGAAGATTTTTCGATATTTTTTATTTTTTTCAAAATAAGGCTCTAAATAGTTTGACTAAAGAACCGCATGTATATAACGTTAATTTGACAAACGAAATGTATATCTTCAATTTCCTGGGAGTAGTCTGTTATGTCCTCTTTATTTGTGGTGAATGCTACAAAAATTTAACTGCAACCACAGGACTTGTGCAACATTTCAGGGAAAACATAGAGCTCACACAGCTTTCCCAAATTAACCTCTTTTTGGTAACAAGTGTGTCTCCAAATATTTCATGCAATATAGTTGTTTACATTTTGCTAAGCTTTAAGAAATTATATCACATAAATGGACCGACTGGTCAACAGCATTTTTACTATCTCTATACGTACACTATACATAGTGTATAGAGAAGGTATTGTAGTGCACCCAAAAATTCGATACCGAGATTTCACCGGAAATATATGTTTTGAGACCCCCTGAATAAAAAAAAGCATTTTTAGAAAAATGTCCGTGTGTGTGACTGTCTGTCTGTGGGTATGTATGTGTATGTATGTGTGTGTGTGTCTGTAGGCCGCATAGCTCAAAAACGAAACTACCGTTAAATACCAAACTTGGTATTTAAGTTTGGTGTAGTCCAAGAATGCGACACCAAGATTTTCAAGAAAATCTCCCCACCCCAAACTAACCTGTACATGGAAAAAATTTCGAAAATTTTGATTTTCTTAAAAATGGCTATAACGATATTGATTAAAATATCGTATATTAAAGATATATTTACCTGCCAAATAAAATGTATATCTTGAATTATCTGGGAATAGCCTCTGAAGACTACTTTATTCTGGATGAATTTTACGGAATTTTGCATAACTGCTAAACCGTAAGAGATGGACGTAAACTTAAATACAAAAAATGCAGATTACGTTAAAAGACACAATTAATGTTATATATATATATTTTTTTTTTTTTTCCTTGGAGTTGATCGTTTTTGAGATATTCCTTGTTTTTGGTTTCAGCTTAGAAAAACATACTTTTCTTATACAGGAATTTGTCAACTCCTGTCCATACAAACAAAGGAACTTCAGTCACATAGCAACCAGCTTTTGACTATCACTTTAACTTATAGTGCTCCCTTATTTCGCTCCTACTAACAAGGAAGCTAGTAATAAGGCTATTTTTGCTAATTTTTCTCAATTAGCGTGAAGTAAATAGAAGCACAGCTTTTTAACAATAATTTTTTGCAGAGTTGTAGAGAAAGTCATGTGAATAGATTACATCATATTTTTATCACAAATAATGTAAATGATGTTCGTAGCTAAGACGTAGGTGTTGAATTCAAAAGTGAAATCGGTTTTTGCCTATCGAGTTCAGTTTACGTGATGCGGTACCCTCTATTGCATCAAAAAAGTTAAACTATTGCATATAGCTATTGTTTAATTGTATAATTAATTTGCTTTCAATTTTCTTTTGTGGCTTTATTATTGGAAAACAATCGGCATATACACAATGAATCCCATACATGATTCTGAGTTCCGAAATTCACTGCCACACTACGAAGCAGAGGATGAGCCGTTCCAACAAGCTGCACCTGGGCTCTATTTGAAGTTTCCCTCAACCATGGAAACATAATTTCCCAAAAACTGCTATTTGTCCCGACATTTTGTTAGAAATTGTATAAAATGACAATCTAGCAATTACAGGTCCATAAAACTAAAATAAGATACCTTTATACAGGAGTTGGATAGGTAGAGTCAGACTGAAAAATTCATGTCATAGCCGGGATTTGAAGCACGGATCTCTGTATCTCTAGCCGGTTGATCTGCCAATGAGCTACCACGGCAACATGCCGACATAACATTGAATTTCTCAACTGACTCACTGTTTTGAGATCACTGCTGGTTTACCGGGAAACATGCGAGTCAGTTGAGAAATGCAATGCTCTACCGGCAAAAAATGTAAATGGCGTGTTATTTATGGACGCTCTTTAACTGCTGTGGTTCTCAGCGTCCCATTGTATACTGGGCGTGAAAATTTGCTCAGAGACCTCTCTATCAGGCTTGAGGTTCTTTTACGTGCCGTAAATATACGACGGGTTTACTTCCCTTCCAAAGGAAGCCATGCGTTCTCCGCCGGGTTTGAACCCGCAACCTTGGGTATATAAAGTCAGCACGGAGGGCGACACCATGCCGGCATGTTGACATGATAGCTCAGTGGCAGAGCAACCGGCTAGAGATCGGGAGATCCGTGGTTCAAATCCCCGTTTGACTCTACCTATCCAACTCCTGTTCTACAGACGGCTTGTGTGAAAAAACAATTAAAGCAATAGCTTTATACGATTCAAAACTTTTGGATTGTACAGTTCCAGACGGATATTGGTGAGGGTTTCAGTTCAATCTCTTGTTGATTTGTTACTCGTGCTTTCACTTAACTGTGTTTTAGATACGTTTCCATTGATGAACGTTTTCACTAACTTAATATGTTTCTGACTTTTAGCATGTTGATATAATTCGGTTTTGCCACAGAATATTTCAACGTCACATGCAGCTCATCTACATTTGAATTGGTTTCCTGGAAATGTTCTTAAGCAGCCCTTAAAGGTAGAATGACTTAACCACTGGTCTTGAAATTGTTTCTATTCGACGATAACTCACAAAGAATTTTCTTTTTACTTTCTCTACGCGTACATAGTGGATAAAGACGAGTTGTATTGCACCCAAAGTTGATATCGAGATTTCTCCGGAAATACATGAATACAAACAATATGATGTGTTCCATTCACATGAGTTTGTCCACAATAAATTATTGTTAAAATGTTATTCTTCTATTTACTTAATGCTAATGGAGAAAAAATTAGCAGAAAGGGCCTTATTACTTGCTTCCTTGTAAATAGAAGAAAAATAAGGGAGTACCATAGACTAAATCGATAGTTAAATCTTTCAAAAGCTGGTTGCTATGTGACTGAAGTTCCTTTGTATGGAGAGAAGTTAACGAATTCCCGTATGAGAAAAGTATAAGTACATATATTAAAGCTCTAACTAATAAAACAAATGTCTCTAAAACGGTTAACCCTACGAAAAATTGTGTTTTTAACGTGCGGTAAGTTTTTGTCTGTCGCTTATGATTTACCAGTTATACAAAATTCATCCATAATAATGTCTAGAGAGGCTATTCCCAAAAAACTTGAAGATATACATTTTATTTGCCATGTAAATATCTTACACATAAGAGATTTTAATGAAAATCGTTACAGCAATTGTTTTTAGAAAATCAAAATGTTTTCCATCTAAGGGGTAGGTAGTTTGGGGTGGGGCCATTTTCTTAAAAATCTTCGTGTCGCATTCTTAAATACCAAGTTTGGTTTTCAACGGTCTTTTCGTTTTTGAGCTATGCTGCCCACAGACACACACACGCGGACATTTTTCTAAAATGTTTTTTTTATTCAGGGGTCTCAAAACACCTATTTTCGGTGAGAGCTTGGTATCGAATTTTGGGTGTAATACAATACCTTCTCTATACACTATATACATAGTACGTGTAGAGAAAGTAAAAATCATTTATAGAAACATGACGTATATATGTGTGTATGTGGGCAGCATAGTTCAAAAACGAGAAGCTCGTTAAATACCAAACTCGATATTGAAGATCAGTATCTTCCAAGGATCCGACACGAAAATTTCCAAGAAAACCCTCTCACCCCTAACTACCCTTTACATGGAAAAATTCGAAAATGTGGTTAAAACTCTTATATTTAAGATATTTACATGACAAATGAAATGTATATCTTGAATTGTCTTGGAATATCCTCTAAAGGCCTGTTTATTCTGGATGAATTTTTCTGAATTTTGTATAACTGGTAAACCGTATGAGATAGATAAAAACTTACTACACAAAACATGTAGATCTCCTTAAAACACAAAATTTATGTCATATCCATTTTTCTCGTGGAGTTTAGCGTTTTCGAGATATTTATTCCTTGTTATTGGTTTCAGTTTTAAAATACTGAAAACTTTGCTCATACAGGAACTTTTCTACTCCTGGCCATGCAAAGAAACGGATTTCAATCGCATAGCAACCAGCTTTTCAAACATTTGACTGTCGATTTAGTATTCCCTGATTTCCCTCCTACTTATAAGGAAGCAAGTAACAAGACCGTTTCTGTCAATGTTTATCTCGATTAGCTTGAAGTAGATAGAATAATAAGCTTGTTACAGAGAAAGTCGTGTGAATGGACTACATAGGGTCTTTCTTTTTTAGGACGCTCGTTTTGGGCACTAATACCTACTTCACATACTGTATAGTGAGATATTGGTATTAATAGCACATGTGTAAGTACACTTTCACTGAACAAAATACGTTTTGTTTATTAAGGATGCGATGCCGTCAATTGCAAGGATCATAATTTCATCCTGCTGGAGTATTTTCACATGCTAATAAATCTGCTGACAGATACTCGTATATCCTTTTAAGCATATCTTAAAACCTCGTTCTGGGCCGCGTTAGAATCCGCGACCTTGGAATCAGTAGGTAGCGTCTAACAGAAGAAACAGAAAACGAAATCTTCTGCGCTACCACACGTTACGGAAAATCCAAAAAAAAGGTGCTAATTCTTAAGCTACGCTCTTCGGAAAACGAAGCATAGAAGCTTAGAAGCATATATGAAGGGAATCCCGCAGGAGAATATTAAATTAAATACTTGTTTGTTAACGGCGAGTCATATCAGCGTCTCCGGTGCGCCGGAATTTTGATCCACAGGAGTTATTTTGCGTAGTAGTAAATTTACTAACATGGGACTGGCACTGTCACTTTGAGCACTTAAAAGCCATCGGTCTGAGCCGGGTTTAACCCTAGTTTTAAATTGAGGAGGCTAGCGTCTAACCAATTGAGGCACACAGACATTCCAGTAAGGAGACTGGGCACGAGGAAGGAACATTGCATCATGTAACATGTGCTTACTGCCCACCCAACACAAGAAGGCCAGCGAGCGACGGGGGGCTTGAACTGTTACTGGTCACGTACTAGTGGATCTGTTTACGTTTACTACGTGTGTATATGAACCAGCCTACTGCTGCCAGATCTAATGCTCGTTTCAGTAACTGCAGTGATGTATTGGCTCTCGCTGCTAACACGCAGTACTACAGTTATATAATATTTTGTTACTTTTATTCTTGGTTTAATATTTAAATGCGGAGAGCGGCAGCGAGGACTTCTCCGACTCGGATCTTGCACGACAACTGGACTTCTAGCTAAGTGTGAGTTATGTGACAACACTGTGTATTTTAACGTCCAGATGTCGAGCATAAACATCATGCGGACAGCAAAAGTGTTTACGTTACGCATTCCTCTACCTTCCTTCTTGTGGTGGGTCATCTAATACTTGGTCTCAGTTCGATAGCCATTTGTATCAGCTCTGAGCATTTTCTTTACGGTTGTCCTATATGATAATGATAAATGCCTCACGATTTTGGTAATGTTTCGTTATTTTTTTCCTAAAAAACTAAACTTTTGCTTATTTTCCCGTTCATTGTAAGGAAATTTGGCACAGTCTGGCAATACTGCACCAGTCGCAGTATTGAGAGAGCTTTACGAAGCGAGTTACTGTTGTAAGTTGGTGAAGGTTACTGCTTTGTGTGAATTCAGAGTAAGAAACGCCTGTAACAATAACCCAAACTTAACCCTCTTGTAAAAGGGACTATGAACTTTATTTCGGGTGCAAGGCTGGCACCTAGACAAGAATCGAGCCCCCAACATAATGTGTTGCACAGCTTGGTCAAATATCCTTTGGTGTCCCCATGATTTGGAGGGAAGCAACTCATCATGGAGCAGACTGTTATTTCTGCATATCAAAATAGCGCGGTTCATCTCTAAAACAAACTGTGCAAGATCCTAATTTACAGTTTGCTTTAAGACCTGTATGCCATAGTGAAAAATCTAATGTGTTCCAGTCACATGAATTTCTCTACATAACATTATTGCTAAAAAGCTAATGCTTCTATTTACTAATCGAGAAAAAATTAATAGAAACAGTCTTATTACTTACCTACTTGTAAGTAGAAGCGAAAAAAGGGTGTACCATAGGTTAAACTTATAGTTAAAAACTGGTTGCTATGTGACTGAAGTTTCTTTGTTTGTATAGACACAATTTGACAAATTTCTGTATGAGAAAAGTAAAAGTTTTTCCAAGATGAAACCAAAAACAACGAATATGTAAAAAAAAAAAAAAAAAAAATGATCAAATCCACGAAAAAATTTATATAACATAAATGGTGTTTTAATGTGCTCTACATTTTTTTTTTTTTTTTTTTTTTTTTGTGTAGCAAGTTTTTTTTTCTATCTCTTACGGTTTGG
Source organism: Hymenopus coronatus (assembly GCA_030762935.1). Classification (NCBI taxonomy): domain Eukaryota; kingdom Metazoa; phylum Arthropoda; class Insecta; order Mantodea; family Hymenopodidae; genus Hymenopus; species Hymenopus coronatus. The sequence continues at coordinate 87,031,802 of CM060887.1, forward strand.
CAGTTATAAAAAATTCCGTAGAATTCATTCAGAATAAAGTAGTCTTCAGAGGCTATTCCCAGAAAATTCAAAATATGTATTTTATTTGTCTGGTAAATATATTTAATATACGATATTTTAATCAAAATCGTTAAAGCCATTTTTGAGAAAAATCAACAGTTTCGAAAAAAGTTCCATGTAAAGGACACTTTAGGATGGGGAGATTTTCCTCAAAATCTTCCTGTCGCATCCCTGCAGGACACTAAACTTAAATACCAAGTTTGGTATTTTACCGACTTTTCGTTTTTGAGTTATCGAATTCACAGACACATGGACACACGAAGGCACACACGGACCTTTTTCTGAAAATATTTTTTTTGGATACATGGGACCCTAATATATATTTTCTGGTGAAATCTCGGAATCGAATTTTTTGGTAGAGTGCAATACCTTCTCTATACACTATGTACATAGTACGTGTAGAGAAAGTACCAGTGTGTCCTGAGAATGTGACAGAGAGTGAAGATAGAGACGAACACTAGAAGACAGAGAAGGAGATATGCATACCGACCCAACATTTCAAGTCCCTTGTAAATCAAATGAGCCACATTTTGCCCTTCCCCTCGAGTCGCTGTCGAAGCAACACGCTGAGTTTCTAGTTTCGTGATTAAAAGAAAGGAATATTCCTCTGATATGAAAGTGAGTGTTTACAGTGACCAAAATTCTCGTTTCTTCTGAATATTTATCAAAGGAAGATGACCAGATGTTTTTTTGTTTGTAGTCACATGGAATACACTATGGAGATTTTTGGCCATGATTTTAGTGTAAGTGCTTGGCGCCTGATTCTAGCAAACTTAGTCTGCACAATGGAACATGCAGGTATCCTTTTGTTCCCATTACTCACGTAGTTAGCATGTAGGAGACGTATGAGGACTTTAAATCGCTATTCACACACATGATTCTGCGGTGCAGGGTGCTATTTGAGGGTGGTGAAAGGAAGGCAGATGGAGAGCAATGATAACAACGGGACTTAAATTAAGCTAATATATTGAGAAAGATTAATTAATTTATTGGTTGCACATGTTAGGTTTACAAAGGTGGGGGATTGCGATCTATTCTACTAATCCTGGCCAATATCCTTCTCATTACTGGGGTTACATTAAGAGATATGTCATGGTGTGTTTAGTGAGGTGAAAAAGGAAGTGGTTGGGCGGCTGAGCTCGGAACGACGCCCCAAGACGCACAAGCCCAGCAGAGGTTCCCTGGTGGTCGGGTCTACAGTCCCTTAAGTAGATTTAGCTGCATCCCGGAAGGGCATTTCAATGTGGTGGCCGAACTCAAATATGGAGAACCAACGTCCTCATTGTGGGTAGTCTTAGCCAATCAACATCGCATGTTTAAATATTCCAACCTTTTGATTTAATCGTCCTGGAGTTTTTTATGGACAATGTTCAGAAAATAAAAAAAAATCTAATAAAGAATATCTTCTAATCAAAAAAATAAATGATAATAAAATTAAAGCAAAGTGCAAATGTGCACGTAGCCCAACGGAAGTTGGTGTCATCGAAAACTCCACTGGGAGCGTCATCGGAAGAGGCTTGTCACTTCCATTCTGTAACTTAATCAGATTATAACAAAGCTTGTATTTTCCCAAGAATATGTAATGGTGAAATTCCAATTAATTCATATTAATTAATTCCCAATTAATAAAATGTAACTGAAACAACATAAGTTAAACTCTCGCCAATGACACGCGTGACAACATCCAATATGAGAAACACAAATGGCTTACATGTGGAGATCTTACGGGTGTTGCAATTCTGCTCAGCTTGCAGTTCGGGTACACAAAGTTTCAACTTTCATTTATTTATTCTGTGTAACAAAGGATTCACATGAGTTAGGAATCTTATTGTAAATATTCATAATTTGTCAACAAAAAAGCTTCTTCTGTTTCAATCTCCAAAAAAAGTATAACATCATGGGTGAAATCATAAAGGGCAATCTGTTTCCCCATATGATTAAATATCCTCGCTTCAAAATAATACTAAAAAGAGAGAAGAAAGTAAGATTGTCTGCGTTCCAATTTAAATACAGTTGATAAACGAGTGAGATCAATTCATCACCATCGAGTAAAGATTTGAAGTGGCATTACGCAATTTCTTCAGATGAGTCTGATGCAAGTCAGAATGATTCTGACAGAGATATAGAAGAGGTGGGAAACAAACCAAAACTCAAAGTTCATCACTAAAATTATTAGATGACAAGGCAGTGTTAAGAAAAAGTTCACATGCTTCTGAAACTGAAAACACTTCTACAAAAAAAAAAAAAAAAAAAAAAAAAATTGAGATTAAGATTACCCAAAAAAGGGATTGGAGGAGGATAATAATGAAGAGAATGATGATAAGGAGGAGAGGGTAAAAGAGGAGAGTTAGTATGATTATGAATATAATGATGAAGATTAAAATGATATTCTGAAGGCACAGTGAAGGAAAAGCTGCGGAATATGAAGATGGATTATGCTCGTGGAGAAGGAGTACTGCTATCTCAGACTTAGTCAGATGAGGAAAGCAGGGAATCTGATTCTGAAGAAGAACTAGAGCATGGATGGGAACAGATACAGCAACAAACAGATCAGCAGTTCTTCATAAGGATAGGCATAATAAGATTCGATGAGTTGATCTTGTTGCTTCTTAATTTCTTTCTACTGGAGGAATAATACTTTCTGCTACGATATATGCTTCTGAATTTGGTCCTCAGAGAATGAAAGAAGAAGAAATAAAAGGTCCAACAGAACTAACTGAAAACTCATTAATTCTGAATCTCGAGAAGACCAGCAAAATGAGGAGGAAAATGAAGAGGTAAGTAAATCATTTGAAGAAGCTAAAACAATACTAATTGAATCGCCTAAAATATTTCTACACAATTGTTGAATACGGTTATATTGCAAAGATATACAATGAATGTGATGGGCTACAGTGCAACAAAATTAGATCTGCGAACTGTGCCTGATGATTAAGAGCCTCTTGAAGCTTGTGACTCAGTTCCAGACCTTGCAAAATATCATCCTGAATATTAATTTACCACTACAATCTTACAACAAGCCAAAGTTGAACTCATATTGCATGAAACAAATCCAGAGAAGCAGGAATTAAAAAAGAAATTTATTGATCGGAGCTTCTGGGGTTAACAGCCGCGTGATGTTGGTAAAATTGCTCGAGCTTTCGGCTATGCTAGCTCTATAGTCTTTTCAGGAAGCTCTGATTAACAATCATCACCGTGAAAGCTTCAGAAATTTATATCAGGGCAAGTGGATGGCATTTCAGAAGATGATATCTGGCATCGTTTTGCGGTGAAGGAAGTGCCAATCAAGATCAAAATGAAATGTGTTCAGAGAAGGGTAATGCAAGTCAAGGAAAGGAAGATACATTATCAAAGTGCAGCACCCTTCTGGAAGAAATTAAAACAAAGAAGGAAAAGAAAACCTCGCATAACCTTTGAATGTAAGATCTTGATATGAAGGGCAAGACAGAAAAATGTCTTAAGAAGAAACTTCAAAATAGCAAGAATCTTATTCCATTTCAATAATTCCTCGAGAAAAGGAAACAGAAGAGGGAAGCAGGAAGATGAATTATCTGATAATGCCTTCAGTGACGATGACATTCCATCAGATGTTTTATATGAATGAACCTTACTTTAAAGAAGAAGTTTAAAATGGAATAAACTAAAAAAGTTTGCCAAGAGCGAAAAGAAGCAAAGTGAAGAGGTCGGTGAGGATGCAAAGCAAAAGAAGCCAGCGCTAGAGTTGCTCTTAATGGGAGAATCATAAATGAAGTCCATACAGGAAAATAAGTCTGGGAAGGAAAAAGAAGCAGTGCAATAGAACAAAACCAAAGATGAAGCACCAACTGAAATATATGACGATTGCCCGTGAATGCAAATGAGGGATTTGATGCACTTTTCTATTCTCATCATTTCAATATAGATTCAGTTGATCCACATTATCGGAAGACAAAAGACATGGAAACTTTAAAAATGTCTTCGCTTAGGAAAAACTTAAGCGAAGAAATATTCATAAAAATGAAGATAAACGTATTGTGGTAAACAGTAGGTTATAGTAAAAGGATTTGGATGCAGAATTATCTGTTTTAGTGAAGTGTATGAAGAGAAAATCCATTACTTCCTTTTCAGTCATCTGATGTTATTCTTCATATAGACTAGAAATTCAATATCAATAGCTGAATTAGCTAGGATTACTCCTGTTAAACCTCCTACTGTAAATAGGAAAATGAAACCTAGAGCTCACATTGATGCGGGACTAAAAATAAACCACTAAAACCATGAAGAAAAAAAAAACAACAAAACTATGGGATGAACTAAAAAGTGTTGTAAATACAATAAATTGTTTAACTTCGTAAGATATATAAATAAGTTTATGTACAGAAGAAATAAAAAATAAAAACCTTAAAAAAAGACAATATGTCTTGTCTCTAGCTAACGCTTACCTTTTGCCATTAGTTCTACTCTCATGCTGTCGCCAACTTACTGATAACATGATGTTTATAATTTTCAGCTTTTAACGTATCATCCTTTGCAGAATATTTTCCTCAATCAGATCACATCCTTTTTTGACCTTTTGGATTTCTGTGGTCCAAATTTCTAAGGAAAAGTCGGATTGCTATTCAATGCTTATCGTGCAGTACCTACAAACTGAAGTCACAACACAAAAAAATGTACTTTCTCTACACGTACTATGTACATAGTGTATAGAGAAGGTATTGCACTCCATCCAAAATTCGATACCGAGGTTTCACCAGAAATATATGTTTTAGGGTCCCCTGTATAATAAAAAAAAGCATTTTCACAAAAAGGTCCGTGTGTGTGTGTGTGTGTGTGTGTGTGTGTGTGTGTGTGTGTCCGTGTGTCTGTGAACACAATAATTCAAAAACGAAAGGCCCGTAAAATACCAAACTTGGTATTTACGTTAAGTATCTTCCAGGGATGCGACACGAAGATTTTGAGAAAAATCCCCCCACCCCAAACTACTCTTTACATGGAACTTTTTTTTCGAAAATTTTGATTTTCTCAAAAATGGCTCGAACGATTTTGATTAAAATATCATATACTAAAGATATTTACCTGACAAATAAAATGTATACCTTGAATTTTCTGGGAATAGCCTGGGAAGATTACTTTATTCTGGATGAATTTTACGGAATTTTACATAACTGCTAAACCGTACGATATGGAGACAAACTTACCACACAAAACATGTAGAGCATGTTAAAACACACAATTTATGTTATATGCATTTTTTTTCGTGGAGTTGATCGTTTTTAAGATATTCATTGTTTTTAGTTTCAGCTTTGATAAACTTATACTTTTTTCATACAGGAATTTGTCAATTCCTGCCCATACGAACAATGGAACTTTAGTCACATAGTAACCAGCTTTTTACTATCACTATAACCTATGGAACTGCCATATTTCGCTTCTACTTACAAGGAAGCAGTAATAATATTATTTCTGCTAAGTTTTCCTCGATTAGAATGAAATAAATGGAACTATAAGCTTTTTAACAATAAATTGTTGCAGAGATGTAGAGAAAGTCATGTGAATGGAACACATCAGATTTTTTTCTTAGCTAGAGTACAATAGAATGCTGATACATGCCTATAATAATTTTACTTGAAGTTCAAAGGAGATTTAAACAAAACCACGTGACAAGGAGCGTCTCATTGGCTGGTGGGTGAACTACAACTTTTCCCGCTTAAGATGACATCTCTTCCGCTATATAAAACAGTTCGGTTCAGAATTTAACTTTTGTAGTTTTTCTTGTGCGGCGAAATTAAAAGAAAAAATACATTATTGCAACAGTTGAAACCAAAGCATTCAGCTCTGAGGTGCTACTCTGTTGCCGGACGGTGCAGATAATACAGTCAAGAATGTTCAGTTATCTCCGTTACCTTTCATGATAGATGCAATTGTTATTGGACTTCATCGTTCTTGTTCCGTCATATTTGGATCGCACGCGCAATCTGAGCATTCATCCCTTAACATCTTATGCACATGTGTGTATGATTTGTAATACTTTTTAATTTGAATTTGTAAATAAATATAGGTACACTTAATCTTTAATTACGAAGTTAGAATAGCTTACCAATCGGAGTTGCTCAATCTCTACTATGTATTTTATAATTACCTACTATTTGCAAAATATGTGTCGATATATGCAATTGGCCTTTGAGACCATAGCCACCTGTATTCGTTGCAGTCAAACAGAAGAAAGCGTTTATTTACCATTGGTACATCGACCACAGTGTTTGTTTTGTTTGTCATTTAACCTGGTTGGTCATATCGGACGATGAATGAAATTGGTGAAACGATGCTCAAATGATCTCGGGGCCCATGGAGCTTAAAGTTACTCATCTTCTCAGGATAAGGGAAAACTCGAAAAAAACCTTATCCGGGCAACTCGCCATAAGCGAGATTCGAACTCACGACCTTTTCAATGGGAAGCAGACACGCTACAACCACACTATCCAGGTGGGCGAACACAGTGTTGTTAACAATGTCGCCAAATGTTTATCCACTAAAAGGTAGACGGGATCCCAAGCTGAAAATTAGGTATTACAATTTTATTTTTTGTGTTCGATAAGTTCGATGTGTTACATTGCTTTACGTGTTTTATTCTGTGTTTTTGCCCTGTGAGCCATTGTTTAAAAGGACGCCCATGGCAGCGTGGTTATGGTGAAGGAATTCGAAAGAAAGGGCCAGAATACGAACGATGGTAAAATAAATAGATCTACCAGTGGAAATTTCACAAACAGTATAATTTATGGTGAAATCCTAAAACCAAACTATATTTAATAAATTTAAGTGTACCAGCTGTTGCAGAAAATATTAACGAAAGCATTAACTAACCCTCTTTTTACCTATTCTTATGTATATTGATAAGTTACCTAATTGACATTGATACCTAAATGCATACATTTCTGCTTTCAATGATTATTGTAGCATTTAATTCGGGTACTAGTATATAATATGTTTAAAATGTGTAGGGGTGTAATTTAGGGGAGGCAGGGGACAATTGCCACCCTGTGCGGCAAACAATTAGGCTACTGGTCTATAGTTAGATACAAGCCGCAACGTACACTTGGCAACGCTGTTCAGAAATGTGGACTGGAGGCCCACGCTGTCTAATAGCATAATGGGAAAACAGTCTAACAGCTGTTTTATTGCGATTTAAAAATGAAAAACTGCGTGAAAAAATTTATAAGGGCTGGGGCGGTTGTGGCAATGACCTAATAGCAAAGTTCAATGATTCAAGAAACTAACCCCAACAATCTGCACTTCCTTATGCAGTTTCTCCAAATCTGCCCAATTTATTTATTTGGCAATTTTCTCCGAAATAATGTTGCACTTTTCTGCTGTTGCTCCGTGGGAACGTTTTTAGACACTCTTCTTAGATTATACTTTTAAAAAGAATTATAAATCTTGAAACATCTTGTGCCAAAAGGAGCTATCCTACATTTTGTTTATTTTGAAGTAGTTGACTTTTTTCAAGGGGTTATACACGTAAAATAACCCAACATTTAAGTATTTTACTTTGTTTTTGTGCATAATTTGTTCATGCTACTGTAAAGTTATAAATGAACAACACACATACACAAAAACAAATGCCATATTATTGGATAACCTTCTTTTGGCGCAACATTGCAGATGATTAAAATATCCACTTGGTATTTCAAAGCAAGTCAGGTCATGTTACATAGGCTTCGTGAAATGAAAATTCAAAAGAAAGACTTCTGTTTAGAAGCATTTATCTGCCACGTGGAAGTACCCACATAATTGCTAATATGCAACATAATATCTGAAAATGTATTTACTAAATCTGCATGCTTGAGAACCTCGTGTAGAAGCTCTCTTCCTGTTTCTCTGTTTACAATTTTCCTTTTTTTAGGGTATTTCAATACTTCCGCGTGGGTAACAAATACAGTTGGATAAGCAGTTGATTTCGTTTTGGTGAAAGAGTAGTGAAATTACCGCGACTTCAGTATGTTTCACCTATTGCAAACGTCTCTTTGGGGAAATGGTTAATGTACACTACTGAGATTTTATTTGGCTGCCATTGATCCCGGTGGGTGCTTCTAAACCACTTTTCTTCCATCTCAGAATCAGTTGGAAATCGAAAAGTAGTTACATAACCCTCTTCTTTGGAGCTGTCGTAATTATTGCTCCTACACGTAGGAACACAGCCCTTCCTGGGCAGCTGCAGGCAGAAAATGGATGGAATTAATCATTTCTGCTATAAACATTTTACAACGTGCCATATAAATTATAAATTGCATGTGTTACCAGTTCTTGCCTTTATATGAGCAAGCACGTGGTAAATCCAGACTTATTACTACAAAACGCCTTTAACTGAAATGTTATTCATTACATGTGCATATACAGTGTGCGCACAAAGTCCGTATACTCCTCTACTAAATCTAAAATTACGTGATGTTTGAGGTTGGTATATATTCATATTATTCTCCTGTCAGATACCCATTGTTGACGACTTCGATTGTTATCGCTCTTATGACAACAAATCAACAAATATTATGAGTCAAATTAGTTGATGCCGAGATATTGAGAAAGAATTGCTGATACAAATGATTACACAATTGAGGAATGCTGTGTCGGTTCATGAGCAAATCAATGAAGGATGTCATGGACGATTTCGTTGCACGGTTTGTGAAAGCAGCACCGACCAAGAAGACGTTGTTAGCTTGGGAACGGGCAGTGTTCGCGACGCGACGAGAAATGGACCATTCACAAGGCTTGAAATTTTGCTGACGTGGAAAACTCTATCCAAGAATCTCCGGTTAAATCCTTAAGGAAACGTGCTGCACAGTTAGGGGTACCGGCCGGAATCAACCATGAGGAAACACATTAAAGTGGATCTGAAAATGAAGTGTTGGCGTCCATTGAATGTGAATGAATTATCAGATGCTGATTTGGAGACACGTGTTAATGCTTGTGGTCGGATGCTGCAACAATTCCAAACAATGTCTGAGAAGGCAAGAGTTATGTTCACAGACGAATGTGCGATTTATCGAAGTTCCCATAACCCCAGTGTTTATTTCTGGGGAAAACAAAATCCAAATTTTTTCGAAGAAATCGTGTCTTGGTCTGGGCTGGAATGACACAAACTCCTCTGTTTGGCCCATATTTTTTTTTTTTTTTTTTTATGATCCTGATAATCAGAACACTTATCTCCAGATGATTGATGACTGGCTCCTCCCACAGCTGCAAAATGCGGTAATCTTAAACAGTGTTTGGTTTCAACATGATGGGGCGCCAGCTCACTTCGCAGTGGCTGTTCGACAGCGTCTGAACGCAGTCTTTGGAAATCGTTGGATCGGTAGTGGATCGGATAATCTCACATGGCCTCCAAGGAGTCCTGATCTAACAACTCCAGATAATGCACTATGGTGTTACATCAAAGAGGTATAGGTGCGCTACAACTGGTGAACTGCAAAATGCGGTGCGAGTAGCTTTCCACACAGTGACTCCAATGAAGTTGAGTAAGATGAACACGAGAACATGGCGGCTGTGCAGAGACAATGGGGGGGGGGACACATACCGATGTTTTGGAGCCCTAAGATGTAAGGAGAAACATTTAATTACATAAATATTGGAAATTTATACTTTTATCTCACGTCAGTTTGAATTTAATATAGTGGTATCCGGACTTTGTGCGCACACTGTATAAGGATAGATACTATAAAGTACACAACTTTCAAATTGTTTTCACTTTATCAACGTAAATACCATTAGTTATTTAATATTAGTTCAATAGCTTCACCTTTAGCAGAAAGCTTACTGCCGCCAAAACATCCTCCGCTAGGTGTTGCCAAACGTTTCAGATTCCATCTTGTAAATTATAGTTCAAATGAAAACTCAGAAAACTTCTTTAGACAATCTTGCCCCCCCCCCCCCACAAAACTGAAATGACGCTCCTGAGAATCGACTATTCTTTTTTCCGCATGAACGATGTGGTATAACCCGACATGGTTTTTGGGTTTCCTGCTAGCAAGGTTATCCACTTGAAACCTTTCTAAAGCAACATAAATCGGAAGTAAAGTAGAGCAGAATAAGTTGATTGTACATTATAAGAGACGAATCTCTTTTGCTAATGGGTAGAGTAACTCTTGTGAAGTTCCTTTTTCTTAGGACCGAGAACAGAAAGAAAGAAGGAAGGAAAGAAAGTAATGACAACAAGAAAACCAAGCATTTTACCCAGCCGGAAATAGAATTGGATCCGCAGCGTTAGAGGTCTTCACTCTTTTAAAATTCCTAGAAGCTATGGAATAGCCAATCTGGAAATTATGTTCAGCGAAAACAGCAGTGGTAGTTTCATTGAGCAGTGCAGCACGAGTCGACCCAGTTACCAAGGCCAATCTTTATGTATAGCAGGAACGTTCCCGTCCACTCTGATGAAACAAAATGCCTCTCGATATCCAACGAAATCTCTAAATTACTGTTATTACATTAGGATCGGCGCAATTGTTGCGTAACATTCATAACTTTTGCTGAGGCCGTGAAAAGTCTGAAGGCGCACAGTAAACATAAACTCCTTGCAATAAAGAACTGCACCAAGAATAGGGTTAATGGCAAGCAACAATTGGAGCAAGTCTAACAAGTTCCTGCATTACATCAGCATCAGCAAGTACACCTGCCAAGATGCACTTTTCTAGCTCACTTCAGCGCTCATGCTGAAGGAAGGTTTACTTACGCAAGTAACTGTGGTGTAGGGGTTATGTGTCTGCCCCACGTTTGATTGCAATCTCGTAAATCTGAATATTGGATAATGCTTCTTTTTCGGGGGTTCCCTTATTCTGAAAGGGTGTCTTTGAGCTCTATGGACTCCTTAGATCAGCATTATTTCATTTATCCTCTTATATGACCAACCGTTAAAACTTTTAGTTTAAAAAAAAAGAATAATTAATAGAGAAGGAATTCCTCTATGGCGTATTATGGATACTCAGCTGTGTTGATTTTGATAAAACTTCCGATTTATTTCTGGATATTGACATCAAACTTACACATATTGTAACAGGAGTTTGCATCTATTGGATGGACAATAAGGACAGAAAAGAGTCATTCTACTGGTGCAGAGAGAAAAGGGTACCTTCTTCCTTTCTTTTCTGTTATTTTTTCTGTTTATTTAATCAAATTTCACATGTTTCTCATCTTAGGTACTAGTTATCGTTCTTTCATCTGCCTACAACTATAAATAAATATTTGGGGTATTCCATTCAATCTCCAGTCACACTACGAATTAATAAATGCATTTTTCATGAATTATTCATTAAAAACTTCTTTTTCTATCTACTTCCTGTTAATTGTGATACATTCTCCTAGAAATTGTTTTGAATCATGTAATGCAGGAGGTAGACAATGACGTATAAAAAACCAGAAACCCCAATAAAATGTTTAGAAAACAAGTCGCTGTATGTTGACTTGACCCCTGGTATGACAAAGGAAAGGTCACAAATGTATTGTTAAAGTATATTGGTAAAGTCAAACGAAGTGCCCTATGGTCACTATATCAATATTTTAACTTAAATTATGCGATATAAGGAATTTATGTTGTTTTTTTTTTTTTCTTGTGGGTTTTCATTTCCCCCTCATGTTTCATAGTTAAAGAAAAGATAAGTTCCACAACATATGTATAGAACATTCGTGATATTATTCCAATATCTCAAAGACGAGATTGTTATCTAGATCGGTGGAACTGGAATATAAAAATGAATAAAATCGGTGGGAGGGGGGGTATGTCTTGACTCCAAAGGTCAGTAAGGCTACAAGCCTAGGGGAAGGAAAACCCTGAAATTACACCCACTTGACACAGTTTTAGCATGCCATCGAAAGTGGAATAATGATTGCTCAGAGCACCTTGCAAAGCCTCGAAATTCCAGACAGTAATTAATGCGACCCGACAAAGGAATAATAAGAATAGGGAAGTGGAATATAAAATCTTGGAACAGTAAAGCCAGGAAATAATAATGCTGATTACAGAGAAGAGATTGGTCATGTGCAATATATCGGAAACAAAAAGAAAGATAAAAGCCCTGAAAATATAAAGATAATTATTTATACTGAACGAGATAAATTCGAACAAATAGAAGGGAAAGATAAAATGTATGTGACAATGGTATGACGGATCCTAATATATGGAACCAAAACCCGAGCTGTCACGAACAAAATTAAGCAGTTATATGAAACAGAGGAATTTAATGTTTTAAGATTGATAGTAAGGAAGTCTAGAAATGATAGGATAAGAAATACGGATGTAAAGGATCACAAAGAAATAATCGATAGTAAATGTATGAAAAAAGAAAAGAAAAACGGAATGAAATAATCATACTATAAGAAAGGAAAATAATTAATCTATTTTACTTGTACAAGAGCTTAAGCAATTAGGAAAACAATCTGTTGTGTTCCATTCACATGGCTTTCTCTACATCTCTGTAACACATTATTGTTAAAAAGCTTATGATTCTATTTATTTCATGCTAATCGAGAAAAAATAGCAGAAATATTCTTATTACTTGCTTCCTTGTTAGTAGAAGCGAAATAAGGGTGTACCATAGCTTAAAGTGATAGTCAAAAGCTGGTTGCTATGTGACTGATGTTCCTTTGTTTCTTATGACAGGAGTTGACAAATTCCTGTATGAGAAAAGTACAAGATTTAACTTTCTCTATAGGCACTATGAACATAGTGTATAGAGAATGTATTGCACTCCACCAAAAAATTCGATACCGACATTTCATCGGAAATATATGTTTTAGGGTCCCCTTAATAAAAAAAAAAGCATTTTCGGAAAAAGGTCCGTGTGTGTGTATGTCTGTGTGAGTGTCCGTGTGTCTGTGAACACGATAACTCAAAAACGAAAAGTAAGTAAAATACCAAACTTGGTATTTAAGTTTAGTATCTTCCAGGGATGCCACACGAAGATTTTGAGAAAAATCCCCCCACCCCCAACTACCCTTTATATGGAACTTTTTTCGAAAATGTTGATTTTCTCAAAAATGGCTCTAACGATTTCGATTAAAAGTTCGTATATTAAAGTTATTTACCTGAAAAATAAAATGTATATCTTGAATTTTCTGGGAATAGCCTCTGAAGAGTAGTTTTATTCTGGATGAATTTTACTAAATTTTGAATAACTGCTAAACCGTAAGAGATGGACAAAAACTTACTGCCCAAAAAATGTGGAGCACGTTAAAACACACAATTTATGTTATATACATTTTTTTCGTGGAGTTCGTCGTTTTTGTGACAGCTTATTTTTGGTTTCTGCTATGAAAAACTTATACATTTCTCATACAGGAATTTGGCAACTGCTGTCCATACAAACAAAGGAACTTCAGTGACATAGCAACAGCTTTTAATTATCACTTTAACCTATGGTACTCCCTTATTTCACCTCTACTTGCAAGGAAGCAAGTAATATGGTTATTTTTGCTAATGTTTTACTGATTAGCATGCACTTAATAGAAGTATAAGCTTTTTAAGAATAATTTGTTGCAGGGATATAGAGAAAGTCATGTGAATGGTACGCATCAGATTTTTTAAAGCTGAAACCAAAAACAAGGAATATCTAAAAAAGATCAACTCCATGAAGAAAATGTATATCACATAAATTGTGTGTTTTAACGTGCTCTCATTTTTTGTATGGTAGGTTTTTGTCCATCTCTTACGGTTTAAGAAGTTAGGCGAAATTCCGTAAAATTTATCCAGAATAAAGTAATCTTCAGAGGCTATTTCCAGAAAATTCAAGATATACATTTTATTTATACATATATCTTTAATATACGATATTTTAATCAAAATCGTTAGAGACATTTTTAAGAAAATAAAAATGTTCGAAAAAAGTTCCATGTAAAGGGTAATTGGGGGTGGGGGGATTTTCTTGAAAATCTTCGTTGCGCATCCTTGGAACATACCCAATTTAAATACCAAGCTTGGTATTCAACGGTCTTTTCGTTTTTGAGCTATGCTGTCGACAGACACACACACAGATACACACGCACACACGGACCTCTTTCTGAAAATGCTTTTTTTTTTCAGATTCAGAGGGAGCCAAAACATGTATTTCCGGTGAAATCTCTGTATCGAATTTTTGGGTGGAATGCAATACCTTCTCTATACACTATGTACATAGTACGTGTGGAGAAAGTAAAAGTGTATTGGTAGGCCACAGAAAAGATTGGGAGAAGGTCTGTTAGTCATGCAGTGTTTCTGTGGAACAAAGCGTGAAGAAAAACAGGCTATAACCTACATAAAATATAAAAAAGTTTTTGGCGTGGACATGTACACCTTTTTCTCTACTCCTGCAGAATTATTACAGTCAAAAAGTTTGCACGTACAAATAATAATGGATAGAAATACCCGTTTAGACGACTGCACACCAGTCTTGTGACGTTAGTACTCGGGAGGGGTTCGAGTCCCATTGGGCCCGCCAGGCTGACTAAGGCATCTTTGTTTCTCAGGTCTGGTTCCTCTTTTACCACGTGACCACCGCTTCCTGGCCCCATATTTTCCTTCCGTTCATTTCATAGTCTCAGGGTTATAGGGCCACGCGACTGAGAATTGTGCGTTGTGGAGGACGTTGCCAGGAGCCAGGAACGAGTCGCCCGAGTGTTCTCGGCGGGGGAGGGTTAATCGCCACGGTATTGCCGCCGCCGCAAAATTTCTGGAATCGTGACTCTGACCGCCAACCCAGCTTATCGGAGTCTGTCATATGCTACTTGTCTTACTCAAAGTCACAGCGAGCAAACTTTATACACCGAAAGTGTTTCGCATATGTTTGTATTCAAAGTGGGCAGTAAATAGCATTAATTTTATTTTTTTAACCATGGCTCCCACGTTTTCAATTTTAAGTGGCAAGGTATTACTTAGAGCAGAGAAAAACTTGCTAATGTCCTTCACTTCATGAAACAAGAGGCAGAGATGAAGGAGGAAAATGTATGTTCCCCGAGTTCTTCAAAAGCCTGCGACAGTGAATGAAAGAGTAGCCAAGGTAACTGATATTTCACTGAATTCTATTTCCAGGGTTCTCAAAGATAAGAAAGAAAAAAAATAATAATATATCACTTTTAAATTAAAAGATATGGAACAGTTGTGTCGCCAGCGAATTGCAGAAATTGGCAGGCCACAATGGGAAAATGTATGTCGACATGTTGAGAACATTAAAAATCATTAGAAAGAATTGTTGAAAAACAAAAAGAAGAAATTCTAATCCAGGATAATGATGCAGAAAGAGCGATAGCGTTAACAATAACGACATGAGCGAAGACGGACTGTCAGGTGTGGAAGAATTGGAGGCAGACGATTGACATTGTTTATATAGTAGGCCATTTGTATAGATGTTTTGTAGATATGAATATACATATGAAAACACATGTTTATCAGTATAAGAGGTGACAGATATTTGACATTGACTGTGACAGGCATGAATCGACTGGTGAACTGCTTATCTGAAAGTACAACTCGCTTCCTAGCTCTCATTAAGATTTTCACATGTCCAGATCTGTTGCGCCAGTTATACCTTTCTTGCGGATTTATCCGTGCGATATAATAATAGGTGCAGTAAGGTGCAAGCGTTTATGTTAATATAAAATACTGTTTCCCTTTATGCTACCGGCGCGGGTTGGTTACCTATCCAAGTAGAGACCGGGCCCGATTTTGCTTAAGTTGACCAGCCGCTTGCGGGAAAGCATATTCATCTTGCGGGGAGAACGGAGAGGATTGAGGTAACAGCTGAGGGTTGGCCGGTGTACCACTTGGTGCTCACCCATCCAAGTCGCGACCAGGCTCAATGCTGCTTAACTCGGCGAGGTTAGATTTTTTTAAGTAAGAAGCGGCAGAAACTACCAGCCTAAGGCATCCTTGGGAAGCCCTTGGCTGATGCGTCTGCTGGGCAGCATGAGGTCATATTGATCGAGAGAATTCACCAGAGGATTAGAGTGAGGTATATTATGCGAGCTCTTTCTCGCACAGCATCCACTATGTATGGAATTCCGGAGTGGGAATGGAGGATCTAGGACGGGAATCTACAGTCTGTGCCATATATCATCCCCAGTGCCCTGTTCTGCAGATGGTGGAACGAGCCACCGAACTCCAGACCTCGCAGCCGTACAGCATAGAGATGGGATGACCGCGCGATACAGCCGTAGTTTTAGATATGAAGGTATGGTGGAGCGGAATGTGGAATACAACTGCCGAAGGGCAGTGTGGCCCATCCCCATCTTTTCCCTGACATGGGGGGTGAATGTGAGGCTGCGGTCGAGGGGAACTGCGAGGTATTTGGCGGAGCGGACCCAAAGGATCTCTCCGCCGCCAGCGACGGACTTTAGCCAGCATGTGGGCTGATAGCCATGCTCCACTTTTCACTCCATCTCCCGATGGCCTGGATCTATTTTTGAAGCGGGAGTTCTTGTTTCTGTCATTATGTGGGGAAGTCAGACATGTAGGCGGCAAAGAGAAACGGCGACAGCACGCTGCCCTCCGGCAATCTTGCCGCTATGGGCCTAACTGTGGATTGACTCCCTCCACCCGCACCTGGAAGGGCGGTCACGAAGGAAGCTGCTAAGCAGGTGAAGCGTTCTTGAGTTTGTACAACAGTCCCTGGTGGCGAAGGAGTACGTTGCAATTTGCGCCGTGTAAGGATTTCTCGCTGGCGCTTGGCCAGTCAGCTGGTCTCAAACTGGGAAAATGGGTACATGCGTCAAAATTGTTGCTAGGGACGAGTCTGCTGTTGGACCAGAGATCCGTCCTACTGCCTAATCCTAATGAGAATAAATATAAATAAATAAAAAAATAACGGTAATATTTTCGAAACGTTTCGTTAATATTGAATTGCGGAGGAAGTTTTTACTTACTCTTCTACTTTACTTATAGCAAGTAGTAGAAATTCTGTATTTCCCAAAAATTCGATTCCAATATTTAATGGCAAACACACATTTTGGGAACTTTTTTTAAAAATACGGTCCATGTATGTGTGTCTGTATGTGCGAGTGTGTGTGTGCGTGTCGGTGACGTGCAATCCACCTAAGCAAACTAATTATTGCTTGGGCAGTTTGAGAAGAAGGAAAAGAAAAATAGTTTATAAGTTTTATAAGAACGATGAAGTTATAAGCAAAGTTGCAAGTTAAATAATTTAACCAAAGCAACATGGGATCATGATGTTGCTATGCACATATTCGCACTTCTACGTCATCACAGCTTTTAGAATGTGACTTCTGGATTACACTGCTTAAATAGCAATGAGAATGAGCTATTTGATTCTGTTGCCATTGTTCAATGAGCTGATGAAACAAGTGACGTTTCCTCTTCTTTATTGGCCTACCATTGAAGACACATTGGTAGAAAGTTTTATGTGCTTCCAAGATGTAAGGACAAAACTGCTTCAGCTATAATCTCATTTTAATACACTATCAAATTGTGGTGAAAGACTCTTCGCACAGAGCTACGATGAATGTGTAGTAACGTCCTTTTCTTTACCTGGTGAACAGGCATACTGTGTTAAGACACCTTTACAAGTACTTCATTGTTATATATATTTTCTGAGTACTTCCTCTGCACGTACTATATACATACTGTTTACCCAAAAATTCGATACCAAAATTTCACCGGAAATATATATTTCAGAAAATGTGTGTGTGTGTGTGTGTCCCTGTGCCTTATAGCTCAAAATCGAAAAGTCGTAAAATACCAAACTTGGTATTTAAGTTTACTATCTTCCATGGATGCGACAAGAAGATTTTGAGAAAAATCCCACCACCGTAAACTACCCTTTACATGGGAAAAAATTCGAAAATTATTATTTTCTTAAAAATGGCTGTAACGATTTTGATTAAAATATCATATATGAAAGATATTTATTTGGCTAATAAAATGTATATCTTGAATTTTCTGGGAATAGCCTCTGAAGACTACATTATTCTGGATGAATTTTGCGCAATTTTGCATAACTGCCAAATCGTAAGAGATGGACAAAAACTTACCACATAAAAAATGTAGAGCACGTTAAAACATACAATTTATGTGATATACATTTTGTTCGTGGAGTTGATAGTTTTTGAGATATTTCTTGTTTCTGGTTTCAACTTTAAAAAACTTATCCTTTTCTCATAGAGGAATTTGTCAACTACTGTGCATACAAACAAAGGAACTTCAGTCACATAGTAATCAGCTTTTGACTATCACTTTAACCTATGATACTCCTTATTTCACTTATACTTGCAAGGAAGCAAGTAATACGATTATTGCTGCTAATTTTCTCTCGATTAGCTTGAAGTAAATAGAAGCATAAGCTTTTTAACAATAATCTGTTGCAGAGATGTAGAGAAAGTCATGTGAATGGAACACCTCAGATTTTTTTGGGCTGTGCCAAAGAGCCTCAAGTACAAGATGACTAGAATGACAGAAAAGTTCATTTTGTGGAAAGGCTGTGTATGTCACATCATGACTGCATAGTCTATGCAATCCTTCCTAGTGCTATGCAACGGAATCCTATAATAATGGAAGCCATTCGTAAATATTCGATGATATCCACGCTCTATGAATAAATGCTCTATGGAAGAGAAACTTGCCTTTGCGGGTTCTTTTCACTTTTCAACGCTTATTTTGCACATTTACTACTTCTGTGTGTTCTCGTTTCCTTCACAATTCTTGTGAACAGGTGTTGGCATGAAATAATGTGCCGTATCTGAAAAGGAAATCACTTTTGCATAATTATAAACTTTTAAAATTGTTGGCAAAATTTGTTGCGACGGCTACTGTAAAACATCTATTGTGTTGATTTGTCTGTCTGTTGTATGATACTTCACGGCAACCTCTTTAAGTACACAGTTAAAACTTTTAAATTATAAATTTGAGGACAATATTCTTGTGTAAAAAGTAATTAACGGGAAGTTCTTGGTGAGCTACTGCTTGTACAGAATTGAAATCTTATACACAAGTTTGAAATATATGTTTAGAAAATTTATAATCGGTATAAAATAAGAGCAGTTTAGATGAACAGTCTCCTAGAAATATGCGATTTTTAGAAACGTTTCCAAAAAGTTTACCAAGTTGCCAAAGTTACCAAATAATAGAACTCAAGAAAAAAAATTGCATTGCTCCTGAATTATAGTGCCAGGCGTTAGAGCATTTGTGCTCATATCTTTTCTTAGCCAGAGATATACTGCGGTTGGACAAAGTCTGGTGGTTAGAGTCCAAAATGTGATAACCAATAATGCTTTTATGTTATAAGGCTAAAATATTGGAAACATAGTTTTTTAAATATAAATACACATTTTTATTATATTTCATTTTCTGAAAGAAGAAGTAAATAAAACGAGTTATTTAGTACTCAGCTGTGCATTCCCAGTTGTATCTGACCCACGCCGGGGCTCGTTCTCTCCTTTTAAACCTGTCGATGACGTGGCAAGAAACTTCCAGAAGCAGGCACATGTACAAACCACCGCAGGTGTCACAAGCTCACGCAGCATCTTCGATATTAAAATACTTGTCAACTGCATAGATGTCCGCTCACGCAGGTGTAACAATGCGCGATAAGAATTATGTATGACTTTTGAAGCAAGGTGATAATACACGCGCGGCGATCACAGTCACAATGTGTACAACTGATTGGTCAGCAGCAACTTCTGACAGAAGATGAGAGAGTTTGACTGTTGTGGCCTGAAGTCTAAATATTGTCGTGCAGAAATAATTGTAAATGCATGCTCTTAAAAGTTTAAAATGCCAGAAAATTCCAGAAAAATTACTATATAAATATTTGTTATATTTTCATATGCGTGCCTGGAAAAGGTCCGAATGTGAAGGTTTACTTATTTACGTAATCTTCTTAAACTCGTGACAGTTATTGTAAAATCTAATACGAATCAGAAACCGTATGACTGGAGAGTATTTTCGTATGTATAAAAGCACGAAAGGAAGCATAATTGTATTGTATATTACATTTAAAATAATTGTAGATATGCATTTGTATTGCAATTTGTATTCATGCGGCAAAAAGATACATAATATCGGTAAAAAAAAAAACAACAAAAAACTAAAAAAACAACTTTCATTTTATATGAGATGCGATACTGTTTCTTACCAAACAAATTCCTTCTTACGAAAGGGAAGCCACGCTAAGAGTGATGCTATCTTAAGCGAGTGTAAATTGCAACCGACACTATCTCAAATTATGTCGCAAACGGTTATTTAACCATCAAATGGTGTTTAAATATGAAGCAAAATCACAATTGTGCAGCACATATTCAGATAATTAAGTGTGAAAGCGAGAAAAACGCTGAAGTTAAACAATTGTGTTTCAAGTCATTTGCTTTAGCAACATATTTTAATGCAAATGAATATTATAGAAAAGCGTAGATAGAATTGTTGCAGAAATAAATATCACTTAAAACAGTAATTGTTCTTCAAATTAACATCTAATGAAACATATTATTGGGACTGACCATAAAGAGGCCTCAGTTTCATTGGAGAGACTTCGATATGAGACCTGCTGTGCACGTTAGATTATATTTATGTTCATGTCAGTACATGCGACCAATATTATACATTAATTAAATTTAAAATAATTGTAGGTATACATTTATATTCATACGCCATAATATCAGACAAAAAACGAAAAACTTTCATTGTGTAAGAGATGTGTGTGGGGAATTAAGCGAAAATACTCTCAACAAAACTTGGGCAATTCTTTCAATTTCAGTCATGGATTCCAAATTATCAAAATAATGAAATCAATAGTTCAAACAATAACGTTTCAAAATATAAAATTGTTAATGGTAATTTTCATATTTACACAATTCTTCACAAAGCTATACAGTGACTGAAATATTTGAAGCTGACCCTCTGTGGGCGTTGATGTTTTGTTTTGTTGCTAGCATATCAAGTCCTCTTGGTTAACTGAAGCTGCCCTTTTCGTCCGTGCTGAGCTAACCGATAGAAGTAAGAATTAAAATTAAATACAACTCATGTATACATATATTATTGTAAATAAGCACCTCTTCTTAATGTGAACTAATTTCCAAGAAACAAATTCTGATGTGGGACATTCATATGACTTACTCTACCACGTTATCAATTCAGAGGGCTTGTGTTCTCTATAATTATGCTTCAATAGAAGAAATTATTTAATACATACTGAAAATGGTTTCAGTTACTTGGTAGCTGTGAGTCGAACTGCAATCTGATTGAGCTAGTATTTCCAAGAGATTTTTATTTCTACAAATTTTATGAATACATGAATAGAAATAAAATAAACAAAACAATAGGAGGAATTAACTCAACAATAATAGGAATTAACATGGAATTGAACTGAAAACAGCAGAAAAACACATAGTATATATCTATAGCTATTCTTTGGAAATGTTAATACATATATGGCAATTACAAAAGGGGGATTAGATCGGTAGCTGTGACATTGTTGGTTGCATATTTCACCAGGATATTAAAACTACATTCAGTAAATATAATACAACAGCAATTAAACAAAACTTGAAACAATTAAGGTGATACTACATAACCTGAAATTGATATTAATAAGCATGCTCGTCACATAAACACTCATGGAAATCAAAGCTTCCACAAATCGTAACAATGAATCAACAAATGTTTGTTTGCTTGCCGGGGTATTTTTCTTATATCAAACTATAGTACCGGTAAACCTAGTGAGGACAGTGCTGCAAAGCTTAAGATTGCCGGGGTGAAATATATATCTGCTTTCGGTACGGAAGGGAAAAATGGAGAATAAAACCACTCTCGCCACCAAAGATGGTCGGAAAAGCAAAGTCATGCAGTAAGCAATAAACCCTGGGACGATGATAGCCTATATCGAGCTCAAGAGCTATACATTGTAAAATGCTAATGCACAAAAACGATTTTGTTTAAGTGGTGGGTAGCATTTCTCCAAGACAAAAAGTAAGGGAAGAAATGTACCAAATCCTTACGAAACTAAATGTTTCATCAAAATGATCTAATCATGGACTACCCCTCACAGCGCCCAAGTTTACAACCTGTGTTCACAAGGCAGTTAATAGATAAAAAAAAAAATCTGATGTGTACCATTCACATGACTTTCTCTACATCTCTGGAACAAATTATTCTTAAAAAGCTTATACTTCTATTTACATAATGCTAATCAGAAAAAAATTAGCAGAAATAGTCTTATTACTTGCTTCCTTGTAAGTAGAGGCGAAATAAGGTTAAAGTGATAGTCAAAAGCTGGTTGCTCTGTCACTGAAGTTCCTTTGTTTGTATGGACAGCAGTTGACAATTTCCTGTAAGAGAAAAGTGTAAGTTTTTCAAAGCAGAAACCAAAAACAGGGAATGTCTCAAAAACGATGAACTGCACGAAAAAAAAAGTATATAAGATAAACTGTGTGTTTTAATGTGCTCTACATTTTTCATGTAGTAAGTTTTTTTGCATCTCTCACGGTTTAGCAGTTATTCAAAATTCCGTAACATTCATCCAGAATAAAGTACTCTTCAGAATCTATTCCCAGAAAATTCAAGATATACATTTTATTTGTGAGGTAAATATCTTTAATATACGATATTTCAATCAAAATCCTTAAAGCCATTTTTGAGAAAGTCAAAATTTTCGAAAAAAGTTCCATGCAAAGTGTAGTTGTGAGTGCGGGGATTTTTCTCAAAATCTTCGTGTCGGATCCCTGGAAGATACTAAACTTAAATGCCAAG
Organism: Hymenopus coronatus; assembly: GCA_030762935.1. Taxonomy (NCBI): domain Eukaryota; kingdom Metazoa; phylum Arthropoda; class Insecta; order Mantodea; family Hymenopodidae; genus Hymenopus; species Hymenopus coronatus. The sequence continues at coordinate 87,054,549 of CM060887.1, forward strand.
TTTGGTATTCAACGATCTTTTCGTTTTTGAGCTATGCTGTCCAAAGACACACACACATACACACACGCACACACGGACCTTTTGCCAAAAAGTTTTTTTTTTTTTTGGATTCAGGGGGACCCAAAACATGTATTTCCGGTGAAATCTCGGTATGGAATTTTTAGGTGCAATACAATACCTTCTCTATACAGTATGTACATAGTACGTGTAGAGAACGTAAAAAAGACGTATAGTTGTGAAGGGAATGAGGAGCGTGAACAGCAAGAGTATACAGTGCTACCTTGGCGTATTGCTGTCAAGTAACACACAAAATCGCCCTAGCAGAGTTGCCACAATTTACAGATCTCATTACATTGTCAGAGGCCTTGGAAGTTTAACAAGACTCAGGACTCAGCTCGCCGTGCCACGTAAAAAATGTGCTTCATAATTATGTTAACTGAAAGGAAGCACAGCCTCTTTCTCAACAAGCAGCACCGGTACTAATAAATAATGTATCATTGATGTCCGGATACTAACGACTACTGGTTCACGTCAATATCAGACTGAACCAAGGATAAGAGACGTAAACAGGATAAGAGCAAACTACATCCAAGACATACTGCTATTGTTTAAATTGTTAATTAGCATCGAAATATGTCTTACCTATAAGATAGCAAGAAATTGGAATTTTTATTTAATTTCTTCCTTCTTAAGCAGGCGGTACATTTAAGTAACAATTTCGGCAAAGCTGTCCTGCAAACTTGCTCATAATGTGTTTAACCACTGCCTACTACAGTTAACAAGCCATGTTCATAGATGTTGCAACACTGTATAGCTGCCAAGTGGTAGGCTTAGAGCAGACGACAAAGCAATATATAACTTGTTCTATTATTTACGTTCTATTAGTTCGTATACATGTATAACGTATTCTGGACAAAATAAATTATATTTATAACAAATAAATAATGCATTAATACAAATATGTAACAGAGTTACTACACTTCAAGTTAATAACTTAAGGTTGAAGTTTTCTCTTCTTGCAGCTCTGATCAATTGTGTTGTTTACACACTTAGTATAATTACTCAAGGTAATGTTTACAAACTTGAAAAAGTACTTTAGAAGTCATTTCTCTGACTTTCAGACCACAGATACACTCATCAATGTCACCATAAACACCCTTGGTCTCTAAGCTCTGCATAGCTAGCATAGTAAGACTGCTTCTTTGATTGCCTACTGTAAAGAACTTACTTGCTACGTCAGAAGACTTCGTTATATACTGAAGTATGGCAGAAACATGATAAAAAGGTACCCACAAATAAATCACTGGGTACTGAAAGTTGTAAATAGTCAAAATATGCATCACTGATTTCTGTTCCCTTTCCCTCTTTTAATAGTCAAATACAAGCTCACACCTCAAAAAACTGCAGCGAAAATATTTATAAACCCTTCAAAATTATTCACTTTATCTTGTTTCTCCAGCTCCAACTTTTTAACTTCATTTCTTCTTCTAATATGCTCTGTCCTGGAATGCGGATCTCTCCTCTCTCTTTTGGAAAAGTGCTGCTTAAGTATGATGGTAAATTCTGGAACTAACAGGATACTGCATTTTCTTTTAATTTAGGGCACCGCAACGCAAGTTTTGTAAGAGAACCATTTTCATGTTTCCAGTTGGCATTAATAATTATGTCCTTTTCGTCAAAGTGTTGGCACACACAGCTGACGACGATGTTGGACACCAGTCTTTCCGTGGGATAGCACGCCTGCCTCGTTGTTTCTTCTTTAGGGAATGAAATGTAGAAACACTGCCTCGTAACTTTATACTGGTGTCATAATTTGACCTACATCCAGGGACACAGCGCTTTCTAGGCACCTGAAATATATTTCAAAAAATGTTAATGAATAAGTTCGCGAAAGTTTTCAAAATCTATTATAAGGACAGGCTATGTGCAATACAATACAAGAGAATACTTACTATTGCAGCTTTCTATCTGATTGTCATAGCAAGATTATTCGTGAACGAGAGAAAAAGTCGTTCGTTGTAAATACACGTGATGTAACTGTAAAATTAGTGAATTTGAAAATAAATTTACTCCGAGGTGTAATGGTTACCATGTTAACTTCATATGGTCGCGGGTTCAAACCCGGCGGAGGAGGACGATGTCTTTTTTCAGGCGTAAAAATCCTTAGCATGGAAGTAAAGCCGTTGGTCCCGTGTAGTAGATTTACGGCACGTAAAAGAACCTCAAGCCTGATTGAGAGGCCAATTTAGAATGGGACGCTGAGAACCACAATAATTAACACGCCATTTACATTTTCAATGTGTTTACTTTCTGCAGATTTCTCAGCCTATGTGCAGTGTTGCCAAATTTACTAACATCATGGCTTGTACACTCTAGGAAGCAGTGGTTTAACCCGTTCTTCAGGCTTAGCAGTATAGTAGGTGAAGGAAAACAGTTTCTGAAATCAGAATTTGACAAGAAAATTAAGCACATCCTATAAACAAACTATATACATGAGCGGGGTCATGTAAGAAACTTATATTTCTTGATAACGCAAACCACAAGTATCTGACGATAGCAGAGCTTCCTGTGTTTAATTATTTGCATATAAAAATTGGCATGATAAATATGTATGCACAGTCTGAAACGAGTATCATGTTGTCGTGGAAAATGTTGTTCTGGAATAGCAACTGAGGTGTGATTAAAATACAGCAAGTGAGGATAAAATGTCGGGGAGAGTCGCAGAACACATGACTGAAGGTGTTTAGCGTCATTATTGTGATTTGCTGTTACAAGGAACTTAACCTAGGTTATATGCAAATAGGATGAAAGCAACAGAATTTATAGTGTATTAACAAACTCTGTGAATTACAATCAAGGTGGTAATGAATATTAACAGTTTCCATATTTGTGATTGAATATTATACTAGAAAAATTCAAAACGTGAGGTGCATTGCAGCCTAGTGAATGTTGACGAGTACACAAGAGCGAGTAAAGCAAGTTTGCATTATGTGGATTTGGTAGCTTCCAGCAGATGCGGATAACGTCTGCCTCCAATAGGAAACGGGTGTTGATGTTATTTGTCAGTCGGTTTAGTGGCGTGCTGTGTTGAGCATGTCGGCTATTTTACTTGTGTTTAAGTGCATTTGACAGTTGTTCGTCTCGTGGGATGTGTGCAGCTGCTTGGATATCTGGTCTGTAATGTTCACCGCAATTATACTAACAATAACACGATTAATCAGTAACGTGATTAGTCGGACATTAAGAGAACTGACAGTTCAATTACTTGATGTATCAGTTGTCTTAAATGTCTTCAGTTTACTGATCAAATGCTATTGCAACTATATATACACGACAGTTAACCACTATCGAACACTAATAGCAATTGGCATCAAATTGAACTTAGTAAAGAAAACACCAGAAATTCCAAAATACACATGAAATAAAGTTAAGGGAACTATTTGGTATTTTTCAACCAGTGCTATCGCTGTGCACATTCAATGATCCCATCTATATCCTATACTTAAGGCAAGTTTAGTGTCGTACAGTAATCCAAAGCGGTGAACAATAATGATGTTATAATTATTGTACAGTACACATTGTTCATTGAAATTGTTTACTATACATGACGATTGTGATAAACGCTGCCAATGTTATTATTATTATTATTATTATTATTATTATTATTATTATTATGGTTGTTGTTTTTCTATTCCTTTTATTTTTCCTCCAAATATTATTGTTATCTGTTATTTTCTTTATTTCTGATTTATGCCATATTAATGTTGGAAAAAATTTGTAGGCGGACTTTGTTAACTATGTATTTATTTATCTACGGCTAACAAGTTTTTTCATGTCAGTTGCCGTCAGTGCCTATCTTTGGTAACCCAGCTGTACTGTTGTGCAGCGACCATTTATGTACTGTTACAACTATAATAAGTGCAAGACCTATTGTGAACTTCTAATATGATGTAAGATAAGAGAAGTGCAGTAGATTAAACTGTACTTTCACCAAATTTTATACTAAGTTAACGTTACTTATGGTACACATATACATATTTTATCATATGTACCCTTATTATCATATGCTCTTTAGTTCCTGGAATTAATTCCTCCTAAACGGTTTATATTACGGGTATAGCTTGGAGACAAGAGCGATGCTTTCGTTTCTTCCGGGCCATGTTGTAATTTTTACCCGAAAATTAACTGCTGATGTCTGTTGCTCAATTTCAAAGGACCTATTGTACCCATGTAATAACTCGACCTGCCTTTCTTATGTGTAGGTGTGTACAGCTTCACTAACTATTCTGGTTGGTTCGTCTCTTCCTGTCAAACATTTGCTTGAACTTGGTTTGCTTGCCAGTAATTGGAGCCTTTACTTCTTTCACAAAGAGGTTGTCAGTCCTGGACTTCTTCCGGCAGTGTGGGGTGTCCATATAGTAGAAAAAGGGGGTCATCCCTGTAGGCTCCTGTTTACTGAAGAGGAGAGCCGCGTTCCAACCGTCCTGTTAATGACAGGCTGGTTTGTTCTTTCTGCTAATTCATTACAGGCTGGATGATAAGCCGTGGTGAAAACAGATTCAACGTGAGAATAATTTCCTTACTTCACTCACAAATACTGCACCTCTGTCGGATAGCAATTAAGCTGTTTCGCCCTGGCGACAGGTGATTTTTCTAGTATAAATTTTGCGACTCGTCCTGTGGATCCTCTTGGGATTGCCTTCCATTCTCTCCGCTTAGACAGTGAGTCTGTGGCAATAACCGTCATGCTGTTACCTCTTTTTGACCTCCTAAATGGTCCGATCAAAGCTATGTCCCCTTGCGCCTACCTGAGACATGGTATGGTTTATAGGAATCCACCTGGTTTAACATTTCGGGGACCCTTACTGATTGACAGCCTTTACGTATTTCTCAACGATTTTTCCACATGCCTATCCAGTGGTAACTTGAACTGATTTTTCGAAAGGTTCTTGTAAAGCCCAGATGACCTGACAGAGGTTCATCATGACATGAAAATAAAATTGCATGTTCCAACTATTCGGGTATTACTAGCAGATGCAATGGTTCTGAGTCTTCTGTAGTTTTTGCGATTAAGAACTCCGGATTTCAGGATTTCAGAAACAGCTTGCGTCGTAATTTTGGTGATCACACGTTGGGGGTTTTACCAATTTAGTTTGTTCAACTATATGGGGTCTAGGTTTATCAATTGGAAAGCGCGATAGTGCGTCGGCGTCGAGGTGCTTTTTACCCGATTCAAATGGTGACGTTATATTCTTGAAGTTTTCTGTTTATTCTCTGTAGAAGCGCGCAGCCCACATCAACAGTGCCGACGTCAGCGTGTATTTCTTTACACACCACGGGGCTGAGTTGTCCGAAGATTGGGGTTTGGGTTATCAAAAGCATTTTGTTGGCTTTGAGTCCACTCAAAATCCTTGTTCTTCCGTGTGAGTTCATGGAGGGGATGCGCTATGCAGGCAAAATTTGGTACAAAGCGTCTTTAGAAGTTAAATAAGCTCAGTACTTTGCGTACGTAAACTACGTTTTTGGAAGTCGCTAAGTGTGTGATAGCTCGAAGTTTATAGAATCCGGCTTAATCCATTTAGCCAAAACTTCGAATCCAAGAAGTTTGATTTGAGCTTTCCAAAGAAGCATTTTTCAGGCTTAAGTTTGAATTTGTGTGTTTGAAATTTGCGGTATACTTCCTCCAAGTTGTTAAGCAATTCGGGGAATGTAGATACAAACACGACAATGTCATCGAGATAGACCAATGCTTTCTTGAATTTTAGATCACCTAACAACTTACCGGATATTTCCGAAAAGAAACTAAGGGCGTTGACAAGACCAGAGGCGAGTCGCATACGTACATAGTGACCCTGATGTGTGGAAAATCCCATATATTGTTGACTAGTTTCTTGGATCAGGACTTGAAAATATGCACTTAACAAGTGTAGAGTGCAATACCATTGAGAATTTCCCAAATAACTAAGAAGATCGTCATAAGGGTTAAGGATAACATGAAATTACTGTTGTTCCATTTGACTTTGCATAGTCGACGCAAAAACACATTTCACCATTCTTTTTCTTAACCAAGACCACGGGGAAAGCCCAAATGCTTATCTTCCCGGATAACACCTGCGTCGAGCATCTCACGCACCTGGCATTGTATGATTTCTGTTTGTGCCTGAGATTCTCGACAGGGTCTTTGTTTTATAGGTTTGTCATTAGTGACCTGAATTTTAAACTCTCCTGTGTTAGTCTATATGTTTCCAAGTCAATTAGGGCTTTATATTGGTTCATGAAGCTCATCCCTAATAGGAGATTATTTTCGAACTCTTGAACAACAAGAACATGCCATTAATATGGAAGTAAAGAGAGGTGGAATAACATACATCTATCCGCTGTCCTTACTATCAAATCCTTCGGAACCGGGAGCTCACAAACAGATACTCACTGGTTGACTGGCAACCGCACCTTGTATAGTAATGACATTTACCTTCTGAATAAGTGTCGTCGTTTGTTTTGGTGTACTCTCGGTGATGACGTCACGGATCTTATTCCCGTGACATTCCTTGCCCGTTTGGGTGATTGTATCGTTGTCTGCAATTCGGGGTCGTATACCCTGGCAGTCTGCATTTAAAGCACGTGAATGTACTGTTTGGTGTGACCGGAGGCATTAGAGCCACGCCATGTTCCTCTCGAGGCAATGTTAAGACCGTCGTGCTGACTATAGCTACGACGCCCTCGGCCTTGACCCGTTGCATCATTTTGGTAAGGGAGATTGCGAGGCGTGTGCATTGGCCTCTGATGTATAAATCGCAAGTTTTGCGTTTGTTTCTACAAGTCGGGAATCTACCGTTGCAGTCTGATTGTTGACTTGGTCGAGTGAGCAGTGATACTGGTTTAGGAGTTAGGAACATTCAACTCTGACCGGCAAGGTATCTGGACGTTTATACGTGTCGGATAAATTGTATCATCTCTGCAATAGATTGTGAGTTCGATGGGAGTACACGTTCTAGCAACGAGGGTTTCAATCCGCGCATAATTTGACGAAATTCTTCAGGTTCTGTCATGTCAGGATTCACCTGGTCAAAGCGAGCGTGTACATCATATATGTAAGGTCAGTTTGTTCAGACACTTTGGCGTAGACGGTATTCCAAAATATGTTCATGTGCCACTGGTACCAATGCTGCCTGAAAGGCCAGTCCTTCAAGACTCAGATGACAAAAGGAATATATTTTAAAGCAATTAGCTACTGCGTCTGATAAATAGAACGGAAGATGTTGCATGTTGTGCTTATCATCCCATCCGCTAGCCGTAGCAATGGCTTCAAAGTTATAGGGCTAGTTTCCAATATGCTGACCGTAAAATTTCCCAGAGTCAATCAAAGGTCTTGTAAAAGGCACGTTCTTAGTGATTACTGGGTACTTTCGGGGACCGACGTGGAGGCCGGAGTCATTGCTATAAGGTCTTCCGTCGGGCTGGAACCTAAAGACGCTAATGCTTTAAAATAATCTTGGGGCGATACTGTGTTGCTGAGATCATCCACGCTCAGACTACGTTCTGGAGCAAAATACTCAATCGGAGTTAAACCTCGGAATCTTTTATTAGATCTAACTCGGATACTGGACAGAGACGCTTGGACGCAATGCAGGGGTGTTATTGACCACAATAATTTGATACTCATAGATTAACGTCCAAATTCCGACACTAATAGGACTTTCGCTTAGATACTTGGGTAATAATTCCATGCATTTAAGTGTGCGTGGAACCCATTTGTGAAACCAAGTAGGGGTATGGATAAGACCACCCACACGGAAAACAAGATGCAAAAGGTGGTACACTGCACTGAGACAAATTAACTCATAACCCAAGATAACCGTGTCGCATATCAAAAGTAGATAATCAATTTTAAAGGAAAGGTGGAGAAGAGGACACATATAATACTAAAATAATATAGAGATACCAACCCAAACATTTCAAAGAAAACAGATTAAAAACTAGGAAAATTTACAATTAGTTGGCATTGGGAGGCGAACAATGATAGCCTTAAAATTGAGGGGGCGGGGATTGAACCATGCCTCTCAAAATAATAATTCTGAAAAGCCGACACGTCCACCATATTGTCACAGCAATGAAGGTTGAAGCTTAGGGGTGTAACTATTCAGGGTAGAAAGCATTTCAAAGCTTGGCGTAATCACTAGGAATATTTTACCGGGCTGACGGCTCATTAATATTAAGCAGTATTGAGTTTACAATTTTAAGGGGAGCAACCTTAGAGCACTTAGTGAGTCTTACCTTGAGCGTGTTGTATTGAGGAGGAGCCGTGGACCAGGTCGTTCGAACTTTCTGGATCGGTGAGTCGAAAACATCGACGTCTCGGGTCTCGTTCCAGAAAATCGGCGCTATCGTTTATGTCGGTTCGATCTTACTCAATCCTAATGACGTCTGTTTCCTGAATGTAATGAGTCGATGTCCAATTGTGTGTCAGAGCGGAAACGCGCGATTGTTCCATCTTGTCTGATGATATATTATTTCCATGGAAATAATGTCATTTGGAAAGTCCCTGGGGCAATCCTTAGGAGGTGCGGTATGCCCACATACATCCTGTCACAAATGAATCTTAACAAAGCCTCTAAGGTCAGAAAATATAAAATATGAAGCCAAAAGAATTTGAAAGAGTGTGGCAGGGCAATAATATATTTGAAAGTATTATCAAATAATAATGGTCCTCCCATGCGACAATATTCCTCGTGTATTTAAGTAAATGGAATTCTTTACTTATCACTGAAACTTGTGCACTCAAATGTTGATACGGAGCTAAATTTTCATTAAATATTAGTGCATCTCTATAGTTGTACCGCTGATCTGACCTAATGCAAGCTATTTTCTTTCACAGTTAATTCACGTTTTGATCCCTCTTCTGCCCCTAAAGAGTATTATCAGACAGCGTCTTGTGCCAATCTATCCACTACTGCTCCTATAGGTTAATTGCCTCTAGGAGCGTGAAGATATCTAAATTTATATATAAGATATATCCCAGAAAAATGTGTTACTCTGCTTAGAGCAACATAAAGCATTGATCTGCAGTTAATTCTCATTTCGTAAAGTATATGCATGTCTCGCTTGGCTTATATGGATAGTTAGCACTTCGGCACATACAACCGGAAACTGTGGGTACTCGAATTACTTGTTGTTCTATTTTATTTGATGTATATGGTATTTTCCTTTTTAAATCTAATGAAGCATAGTTATGATTAATATTTTGTTTTTTCATATAAATGAAACTTAGCGTTCTTTCTTTTCGACCGTCACCAAAACTCAGGACTGTTATATTAGGTTCTCGGGAATTCGCTTTCAAACGAATCTCTGTCCGTATAGCGCAAGCTCCGCCCACTACATCTATATTGCTCGTTATAATGTACTTAATACTTATTTTAATTTAATTCATCAACTTCCGATAGCTTTTGGATTTTCACTGCACTCAAAATTCTATTTTTAGCTCTTTCAGATATGTTTTCTGTAATCAAATCTCTTGCTACTGCATTATGGTTTCCTGCCCTATTTTTTAATTATTTCTGTATATTAACATTTCTTGTAAATAATCTTGTCGCGCTCTCTGGTACTTCGTTTGTTTACAAAGTTCTACCTTTTATTGAAGTAGTGGCTGGATTATTTAAGAAGTTCACAAAAATTCCAGTTAATCATTTTGGACTCATTATGTCCGTCAAATCGAATAATTCAAACTCGTCCTATAGAGATGATTTCTGTTGATTAAGGAAGCAAATTTATTTGAAGTAAATTTATAAAGTGGAGTGTCCCTTACAGGTGGTAGCTGATAAAGGTCCCCGACTGTTATTAACGAAACTGCCCCAAAAGACATGTCAGTTGCCATTACTTCCCGCAGCCTGCTAAACATTGCATTTCCAACCACTGATATATCATCAATAATCAGCAGCTTCAAATTCAATAATTTCTCTCTAACTGTATTGGCTAAGTCGTTAGATCAGGCGGGCATATTCCCTGCAAATTGTGTCGCAAGTAAAGCGAAAGCTGTGTGCAGTGTGACCCCGTTAATCAGGAGAGCTGCCCTTCCTGAAGGAACGCAAAGCAGTACTACCAGTAACTAACCAGTAAGATGTAGAAATCCGCTATCATCTGATAAAATGCATTTACTACCATATTATTTTCTACACCAGCGAAGCCACTTAGAAATGTTCTTATTGGCAGTTTGTTAACTTTAAAGCTGTTTAGCACATGTAAATGAATCCTGTTTGCCATTTAAGTTGTTCACTAAATTTAACGTTTACTCTCGAGATATTCTACTAGGAATTGAATCTATTTATATCTTGATCTCTAGCCAGTTGCTCTGGCCTCTAAGCTACCATGCTAATAGGCCTCGACTGACTCGCATTTTTTCTGGTGAACCACTAGGTGATCTCAAACAGGACTCTAGTTATACGCACTACACATGAAACCCCCAAAATTTAGGGGACGCCATTTGCAAAAACTACAAGAAAGTCTACTAGAGAACCTTAACAGAATTATACGTGAAAAAACTTTAAAACTTAAAAAGCAAAAGTTAATCAGCAAACAAACGCGTAAGCATCAGATCCAACACAATATACCGTCCTACAAGGCAAAAAAAAAGTAACAAATCTTTCTGAAGAAACTTTCCATAACGAAGCAATAGAATTGTTAAACATGGACTTCAAAACGTGCACTCAATTCTCGACCAATATTCGAGATGATGTAGTGGACATAGAGCTGCCTACAAAAGAACTAAGCCACATTGATCAAATTATAATAAAGAAAGAATGTGCACCTATACTTAAGCAAATCAAAAACAAACAAAAAATACAAAAGAACAAACACAAACAAATAATCACTTCTCTAAACAAAAAACAAAACAAACGGTAGTCTAAAAATGGATAAGGAAAACACTACTGTGATAATGCACAAAATCGTTTGCATTTCAAAAGTAGAAACTCTTTTAGAGAATACATAGAAATAAGTAAAAACACATTAAGCACATTACCAACAGCTCTCAAACAGACAATAAAGCAAACACAAATTATACCAAAATTAGATAAATTCAAATTGAAAAAAGCAAACTGAACTGTACCACGTCTTTATGCGCTGCCGAAAATTCATAAACCAGACAAATCTATGAGACCAATAGTCCCCAATCTCCAAATTATCAAAGTGGTTGGTCAACAATTTCAGTAGCTCCCCGGAACATGAGAATCTTACTTGGAACTAATAAAACATCTGGAACAATACACAGTTTTAACCAATGATTTGTTAGTCTCGTCTGATGTGAACTCATTATTCACCAGCATTTCAGACAAAAAAACTGCTTGAAACCCTGAAAACATAGCTCACAAGCATAGGCTTAAACAGAAAGCAATAGAAGATTTGGTACCTTGACAGAACTGTGCATCAAGCAAAATTGTTTCCGATTCAATGGCAAATTTTACAGACAAACCTCAGGCTTAGCGATTGGAAACCCACTTTCACCCTTTTTAGCATATTTCTACATGGGGCAACTTGCAGTTCACATAACCTCCAGTTTTCCTAATATGTTCAAAAAATGGTTTATATATCTGGACAATGTTTTTTCGGAGGTCACCAAAGAATTATTACAAGATTCTCTAAAATTACTAAACCTACAGCACAGGCAAATATAGTTCACAATGGAAACAGAAAAAGGCCAAATTCTACCATACCTGGACCTAAAACTAATATGGAAAGGACAGGAGATAGCGCATGGCATCTACAGGAAGACCCCCCCCCCCACACACAGACAATTACATAAAACGGAATAGCTTCAATCCGGAACCTCACAAACATGCAATCTTCAACAGCTCAGTACACAGGCTCTTCAGCATCCCCCTCGGCCAAAAAGAGAACAACTTAGAATACCTCCAATTAAGACACGTAGTTTCAGTCAACGATTTCAACCCGCGCGTAATTGAAAAAAAAAAAAAAAAAAAAAAAAAACATACAAACCAATTAACATTACAACAAATCACTACTCCGTCGACGCAAAAACCAAAAGTTACATATAAACTTTTCACTTATCACCCAACAGCAGATAAAACATTACAAAAAATTCAAGAAATACAACATAAATTTAGCTTCAAGTAACCAACTCAACATAGAAAACAAATGCATTGAAAACAGACATCAAAGACTCCATGCCTACGAATCAGATATCAAGCATTTACAAATTTGATTGTAAGGACGGCTAAAAGAACATTTCAGAGACAGCAAACAAAAACGGACGGATAAATCGGCAGTGCACAGCATTTTTGGACATCACACCATCAAAAAGGAAATGACATAATGGTGCTTAAACTGTAAGTACAGAATGTATCAACTTCTGGACTACATCTTTTTTAAGAACACACTTGTTTGCTTTAAGGATGATGTTATTACATTCAAGTGCTGTATTTCATTCATGTTAAGTTTTGTTAAAACATTTTTGCGAAAGAAATTTATTCTAGCTTTTTATAAAGATAACTCATCAAATTTGCATATTTATGTTCTTCAGATTCCTTTGTTTCTTCTCGTTTGTTTCACAGTTGTTTTCATCCCCTGGCAGTGCACTCAAAATAGTCGTCCTAGCCGTGACAGGCAAAGGGAAGTGAAATCTGCATGCCATTTTTGGTTTTTCCTACCGTTGTGTGTGTGTGTGTGTGTGTGTGTGTGTGTGTTTATGCTTCTGTAGAGCCATGTATGGATAATTTTCATTGTACTCGCAGATATTTATTTGCCAGTAAAATGTATAACTTTTTTGATTGAATTTTGATTTTGTGGATTATAACTTGGGAAGAATCCTTCAACCAGCTATAAGTAGTTTTAAGAAAGATGAAATCGTATAATCGAAATATGGAACACAAGAAACAGGATCATTCCTTTTTAACAGTGCCTTTTCATTGTTGTGCAGTTCAAGTGCCTCTTTTTGCGCCAACTTGTTATATTTCATACAGTATAACGTTAAAAGAGTTCGGACCACAAGCTCTCTGCTGCAGACAGCGTAACAAACAGTATCTGTTTTCCTAACTCTCTGATCATTGTCATTAAGTCCTTCTGCTGTTTCTCTCAGAATGTTAGACTGTATTGTGTATTGAAAAGATGGCAAATGCCAATTTTCATTCCCTATATTACCAATAAGCTCTCAATTTAGTAAATATCCTGCGTTAATGTTAGAGTAGTTTTTTTTTTTAATTTATTTATTTTCCTCAAGTGCATATTTATTTTGGCTACACATTGTCTTCCTGTCTTCTATTTGGCCACGAACAGTCTACTTGGTATGGAGGATCTGCCATCTGCCGTGGATGCGAAACAAGAGGGAATTGTTAGATTTTACCATGTTTACAAAGCAGGAACAACAATCTTAGCTGAAAATTCAATGTGCCTGCGCTTGTACAGAATGTCAGAAGGTCTTGTTGAGAATGTGGGGAAATGGCGTTACTATACAGGACTTGGCGAGAGCCTTAAAAGAGGGACTTGGTCATGTGGAACACAGGCTTGCCCGGTCTTCTAAGTGTTACTGAAGAGGATGTCATGCTATTTCTGCACCACTAGACACCGATCGGCGTGAGTTGACCCTGGAGATAGGAACATCGCACATGGCTGTATTTAATATTCTAAAGAATCGTCTAATAATCCGAGAAATTTCATGTTAACGGGATTGCTGAGACTTGACGGAGGCACAGCGATGGTTACCATACGTCTCCGTTCAAACTCACTTGGAGCATTATGGTAGTGATGCACACGCCTTCTTACGGTGCATTACTGCACTTGATGAGGTGTGGGCTACGTCATACAACTATTTAAGCACCAAACCAATGCATGGCGTCAAAACAGTGGTGTGTTGTACCCCTAGAAATGTGGAAGTTATGCTGATTCTTGATAACGAATGTGATGGCGTCATAATGGGTCAAAACAGTGGTGTGTTGTACCCCTAGAAATGTGGAAGTTATGCTGATTCTTGATAACGAATGTGATGGCGTCATAATGGGTCAAAACAGTGGTGTGTTGTACCCCTAGAAATGTGGAAGTTATGCTGATTCTTGATAACGAATGTGATGGCGTCATAATGGGTCAAAACAGTGGTGTGTTGTACCCCTAGAAATGTGGAAGTTATGCTGATTCTTGATAACGAATGTGATGGCGTCATAATGGGTCAAAACAGTGGTGTGTTGTACCCCTAGAAATGTGGAAGTTATGCTGATTCTTGATAACGAATGTGATGGCGTCATAATGGGTCAAAACAGTGGTGTGTTGTACCCCTAGAAATGTGGAAGTTATGCTGATTCTTGATAACGAATGTGATGGCGTCATAATGGGTCAAAACAGTGGTGTGTTGTACCCCTAGAAATGTGGAAGTTATGCTGATTCTTGATAACGAATGTGATGGCGTCATAATGGGTCAAAACAGTGGTGTGTTGTACCCCTAGAAATGTGGAAGTTATGCTGATTCTTGATAACGAATGTGATGGCGTCATAATGGGTCAAAACAGTGGTGTGTTGTACCCCTAGAAATGTGGAAGTTATGCTGATTCTTGATAACGAATGTGATGGCGTCATAATGGGTCAAAACAGTGGTGTGTTGTACCCCTAGAAATGTGGAAGTTATGCTGATTCTTGATAACGAATGTGATGGCGTCATAATGGGTCAAAACAGTGGTGTGTTGTACCCCTAGAAATGTGGAAGTTATGCTGATTCTTGATAACGAATGTGATGGCGTCATAATGGGTCAAAACAGTGGTGTGTTGTACCCCTAGAAATGTGGAAGTTATGCTGATTCTTGATAACGAATGTGATGGCGTCATAATGGGTCAAAACAGTGGTGTGTTGTACCCCTAGAAATGTGGAAGTTATGCTGATTCTTGATAACGAATGTGATGGCGTCATAATGGGTCAAAACAGTGGTGTGTTGTACCCCTAGAAATGTGGAAGTTATGCTGATTCTTGATAACGAATGTGATGGCGTCATAATGGGTCAAAACAGTGGTGTGTTGTACCCCTAGAAATGTGGAAGTTATGCTGATTCTTGATAACGAATGTGATGGCGTCATAATGGGTCAAAACAGTGGTGTGTTGTACCCCTAGAAATGTGGAAGTTATGCTGATTCTTGATAACGAATGTGATGGCGTCATAATGGGTCAAAACAGTGGTGTGTTGTACCCCTAGAAATGTGGAAGTTATGCTGATTCTTGATAACGAATGTGATGGCGTCATAATGGGTCAAAACAGTGGTGTGTTGTACCCCTAGAAATGTGGAAGTTATGCTGATTCTTGATAACGAATGTGATGGCGTCATAATGGGTCAAAACAGTGGTGTGTTGTACCCCTAGAAATGTGGAAGTTATGCTGATTCTTGATAACGAATGTGATGGCGTCATAATGGGTCAAAACAGTGGTGTGTTGTACCCCTAGAAATGTGGAAGTTATGCTGATTCTTGATAACGAATGTGATGGCGTCATAATGGGTCAAAACAGTGGTGTGTTGTACCCCTAGAAATGTGGAAGTTATGCTGATTCTTGATAACGAATGTGATGGCGTCATAATGGGTCAAAACAGTGGTGTGTTGTACCCCTAGAAATGTGGAAGTTATGCTGATTCTTGATAACGAATGTGATGGCGTCATAATGGGTCAAAACAGTGGTGTGTTGTACCCCTAGAAATGTGGAAGTTATGCTGATTCTTGATAACGAATGTGATGGCGTCATAATGGGTCAAAACAGTGGTGTGTTGTACCCCTAGAAATGTGGAAGTTATGCTGATTCTTGATAACGAATGTGATGGCGTCATAATGGGTCAAAACAGTGGTGTGTTGTACCCCTAGAAATGTGGAAGTTATGCTGATTCTTGATAACGAATGTGATGGCGTCATAATGGGTCAAAACAGTGGTGTGTTGTACCCCTAGAAATGTGGAAGTTATGCTGATTCTTGATAACGAATGTGATGGCGTCATAATGGGTCAAAACAGTGGTGTGTTGTACCCCTAGAAATGTGGAAGTTATGCTGATTCTTGATAACGAATGTGATGGCGTCATAATGGGTCAAAACAGTGGTGTGTTGTACCCCTAGAAATGTGGAAGTTATGCTGATTCTTGATAACGAATGTGATGGCGTCATAATGGGTCAAAACAGTGGTGTGTTGTACCCCTAGAAATGTGGAAGTTATGCTGATTCTTGATAACGAATGTGATGGCGTCATAATGGGTCAAAACAGTGGTGTGTTGTACCCCTAGAAATGTGGAAGTTATGCTGATTCTTGATAACGAATGTGATGGCGTCATAATGGGTCAAAACAGTGGTGTGTTGTACCCCTAGAAATGTGGAAGTTATGCTGATTCTTGATAACGAATGTGATGGCGTCATAATGGGTCAAAACAGTGGTGTGTTGTACCCCTAGAAATGTGGAAGTTATGCTGATTCTTGATAACGAATGTGATGGCGTCATAATGGGTCAAAACAGTGGTGTGTTGTACCCCTAGAAATGTGGAAGTTATGCTGATTCTTGATAACGAATGTGATGGCGTCATAATGGGTCAAAACAGTGGTGTGTTGTACCCCTAGAAATGTGGAAGTTATGCTGATTCTTGATAACGAATGTGATGGCGTCATAATGGGTCAAAACAGTGGTGTGTTGTACCCCTAGAAATGTGGAAGTTATGCTGATTCTTGATAACGAATGTGATGGCGTCATAATGGGTCAAAACAGTGGTGTGTTGTACCCCTAGAAATGTGGAAGTTATGCTGATTCTTGATAACGAATGTGATGGCGTCATAATGGGTCAAAACAGTGGTGTGTTGTACCCCTAGAAATGTGGAAGTTATGCTGATTCTTGATAACGAATGTGATGGCGTCATAATGGGTCAAAACAGTGGTGTGTTGTACCCCTAGAAATGTGGAAGTTATGCTGATTCTTGATAACGAATGTGATGGCGTCATAATGGGTCAAAACAGTGGTGTGTTGTACCCCTAGAAATGTGGAAGTTATGCTGATTCTTGATAACGAATGTGATGGCGTCATAATGGGTCAAAACAGTGGTGTGTTGTACCCCTAGAAATGTGGAAGTTATGCTGATTCTTGATAACGAATGTGATGGCGTCATAATGGGTCAAAACAGTGGTGTGTTGTACCCCTAGAAATGTGGAAGTTATGCTGATTCTTGATAACGAATGTGATGGCGTCATAATGGGTCAAAACAGTGGTGTGTTGTACCCCTAGAAATGTGGAAGTTATGCTGATTCTTGATAACGAATGTGATGGCGTCATAATGGGTCAAAACAGTGGTGTGTTGTACCCCTAGAAATGTGGAAGTTATGCTGATTCTTGATAACGAATGTGATGGCGTCATAATGGGTCAAAACAGTGGTGTGTTGTACCCCTAGAAATGTGGAAGTTATGCTGATTCTTGATAACGAATGTGATGGCGTCATAATGGGTCAAAACAGTGGTGTGTTGTACCCCTAGAAATGTGGAAGTTATGCTGATTCTTGATAACGAATGTGATGGCGTCATAATGGGTCAAAACAGTGGTGTGTTGTACCCCTAGAAATGTGGAAGTTATGCTGATTCTTGATAACGAATGTGATGGCGTCATAATGGGTCAAAACAGTGGTGTGTTGTACCCCTAGAAATGTGGAAGTTATGCTGATTCTTGATAACGAATGTGATGGCGTCATAATGGGTCAAAACAGTGGTGTGTTGTACCCCTAGAAATGTGGAAGTTATGCTGATTCTTGATAACGAATGTGATGGCGTCATAATGGGTCAAAACAGTGGTGTGTTGTACCCCTAGAAATGTGGAAGTTATGCTGATTCTTGATAACGAATGTGATGGCGTCATAATGGGTCAAAACAGTGGTGTGTTGTACCCCTAGAAATGTGGAAGTTATGCTGATTCTTGATAACGAATGTGATGGCGTCATAATGGGTCAAAACAGTGGTGTGTTGTACCCCTAGAAATGTGGAAGTTATGCTGATTCTTGATAACGAATGTGATGGCGTCATAATGGGTCAAAACAGTGGTGTGTTGTACCCCTAGAAATGTGGAAGTTATGCTGATTCTTGATAACGAATGTGATGGCGTCATAATGGGTCAAAACAGTGGTGTGTTGTACCCCTAGAAATGTGGAAGTTATGCTGATTCTTGATAACGAATGTGATGGCGTCATAATGGGTCAAAACAGTGGTGTGTTGTACCCCTAGAAATGTGGAAGTTATGCTGATTCTTGATAACGAATGTGATGGCGTCATAATGGGTCAAAACAGTGGTGTGTTGTACCCCTAGAAATGTGGAAGTTATGCTGATTCTTGATAACGAATGTGATGGCGTCATAATGGGTCAAAACAGTGGTGTGTTGTACCCCTAGAAATGTGGAAGTTATGCTGATTCTTGATAACGAATGTGATGGCGTCATAATGGGTCAAAACAGTGGTGTGTTGTACCCCTAGAAATGTGGAAGTTATGCTGATTCTTGATAACGAATGTGATGGCGTCATAATGGGTCAAAACAGTGGTGTGTTGTACCCCTAGAAATGTGGAAGTTATGCTGATTCTTGATAACGAATGTGATGGCGTCATAATGGGTCAAAACAGTGGTGTGTTGTACCCCTAGAAATGTGGAAGTTATGCTGATTCTTGATAACGAATGTGATGGCGTCATAATGGGTCAAAACAGTGGTGTGTTGTACCCCTAGAAATGTGGAAGTTATGCTGATTCTTGATAACGAATGTGATGGCGTCATAATGGGTCAAAACAGTGGTGTGTTGTACCCCTAGAAATGTGGAAGTTATGCTGATTCTTGATAACGAATGTGATGGCGTCATAATGGGTCAAAACAGTGGTGTGTTGTACCCCTAGAAATGTGGAAGTTATGCTGATTCTTGATAACGAATGTGATGGCGTCATAATGGGTCAAAACAGTGGTGTGTTGTACCCCTAGAAATGTGGAAGTTATGCTGATTCTTGATAACGAATGTGATGGCGTCATAATGGGTCAAAACAGTGGTGTGTTGTACCCCTAGAAATGTGGAAGTTATGCTGATTCTTGATAACGAATGTGATGGCGTCATAATGGGTCAAAACAGTGGTGTGTTGTACCCCTAGAAATGTGGAAGTTATGCTGATTCTTGATAACGAATGTGATGGCGTCATAATGGGTCAAAACAGTGGTGTGTTGTACCCCTAGAAATGTGGAAGTTATGCTGATTCTTGATAACGAATGTGATGGCGTCATAATGGGTCAAAACAGTGGTGTGTTGTACCCCTAGAAATGTGGAAGTTATGCTGATTCTTGATAACGAATGTGATGGCGTCATAATGGGTCAAAACAGTGGTGTGTTGCACCCCTAGAAATGTGGAAGTTATGCTGATTCTTGATAACGAATGTGATGGCGTCATAATGGGTCAAAACAGTGGTGTGTTGTACCCCTAGAAATGTGGAAGTTATGCTGATTCTTGATAACGAATGTGATGGCGTCATAATGGGTCAAAACAGTGGTGTGTTGTACCCCTAGAAATGTG
Source organism: Hymenopus coronatus (assembly GCA_030762935.1). Taxonomy (NCBI): domain Eukaryota; kingdom Metazoa; phylum Arthropoda; class Insecta; order Mantodea; family Hymenopodidae; genus Hymenopus; species Hymenopus coronatus. Next base: position 87,074,084 of record CM060887.1, read on the forward strand.
GAAGTTATGCTGATTCTTGATAACGAATGTGATGGCGTCATAATGGGTCAAAACAGTGGTGTGTTGTACCCCTAGAAATGTGGAAGTTATGCTGATTCTTGATAACGAATGTGATGGCGTCATAATGGGTCAAAACAGTGGTGTGTTGTACCCCTAGAAATGTGGAAGTTATGCTGATTCTTGATAACGAATGTGATGGCGTCATAATGGGTCAAAACAGTGGTGTGTTGTACCCCTAGAAATGTGGAAGTTATGCTGATTCTTGATAACGAATGTGATGGCGTCATAATGGGTCAAAACAGTGGTGTGTTGTACCCCTAGAAATGTGGAAGTTATGCTGATTCTTGATAACGAATGTGATGGCGTCATCCTAACACATACCGACCTGCAAGAACAACATGTTAATATGCAGTATTCCTGTCATTACATGGAGAATAACTTGAAACCAGGAAGCGCACACATGTTTTGCAAAACCTGCGATCATTTTGTAGGATAATGCTCGGGTACACACGACACACCCTAAAGCTGATCTGTACGGTCACTGGGGATGGAAAGTGATTATCTATTCACCACGTTCAACGGACTTAAACCCCTGTAATTATAACTTGATTCCAAAGTAGAAACAGCCGCTTCGTGACATTCGTTCCGGATGGGGTGGTCCAGCAGAAACATCAACAAAACTGTTACAGAGATACTACTTCCACATCGCTGGCAACAAGTTATAGACAATGCTGGGTACTACATTGGAGGTATCATTTGTCTACTAGTAATAAATACATAGTTGCTACTACCAATCTAAGTATTTTAACATATTTAAAGACTCACCCGCGAATCTTTTGGGAAAGCAAATTTCATCAAACGCCAAGCGGCTCGTTTTTGGTCCTGTACTGGTGTTATTACTTCTATTGTGTCTGTTGCTACTTCATTTCCGGACATTAGATGTATTTTTCTTCACTGTCATGCTATATTGAAGTTTCTTCTTTGGGTCCTATTTCCAGAGCGTTTGCTTCTTCAGCATTATTGTCGACGATAAACTCCACATTTTCTTTGTATTGTTTTTCATACCTCCTTAAATACAGTTAATCTACTTTGATAGCATTACTTTTATACAATGGAGTTTATTGCAAATTTTTCAAGGCATCACAGAGGTCTACTGGAGTCGTTGTCTCATACTTGCAGAATAAGCCATTTTAACTGTAGCTGCATTGTTGCCATATCATCAATAGATCGCGGTAGAACATAGAGACACTCGATATCAATTGGAATATTTATAACCGAGCGCTTTGCTCCTAATTGTGGGTTCAACGCAAAGACTTTAAAGGTCGCATTTGCATTAATGACACATAATGACTACATAATCGTTCCTCTGAAGGAGATAGTCACTTAATACAATCCGGTATATTCATACCTCGACTTATCGCCATTTTCTTATCTTTCCGTCTCTTAATATAACTCTTACACGCGTCTAAAGAACGGTAATTGCATATTCTTTCAAAAAACTCCTCAAAACTGTCATTACTTGTTTTTTTTTAATAAAATTGCTGTTCAGTTTAATAACAGAGTGCTCAAACATATCGCATGAATAGAAGTATAACTTTAATGTGAATGACACTGTGCTTTTTCTTCAATTGTGGAGTCTGACACGCGAGCACTCAGGGGTGCCCACAATATAAAGCAAAAGCGCTACATAGTCTCGTATATAACAATTTATGACATTTTGTCGTTGTTAAACATATTCACCACATCATCTTCTTTCTACTTTAAACATTTTGTAGAAATAATTTAATAGCAAATTTCATTTTAAATGCAAGGGAAATGAAGAAAGCTCAAGGCATACACAAATATTTAAATATGCGTCACTATATACAACGGTTGGTATTCCATGACACCGCCAGAAATATTTAAATAATGACTACTTTAATACACAACAAAGTATTGTTAAATCACAATAAGTAACAGTGAATATGTCACATAATGACTGATACTACACAGTTCTGTTATATAACCTGAGAGTTTTAAATAAATTTACATATTTTAAAGAACTTTGGAGTATATTTTTGTGTATCTCTTACGATTTACAGGTTATACAGTATTCTTCCGAATGAAGAAAACGTCACAGGCTATGCATATAAAAGCAATGTGTATATTTTATTTGTGGTGTAAATATTTTAAATATACCCATTTAATTCATGTCCTTATAGTTTTTTTTTTGGATAATATAAACAAGTGAAAATATAAGGAAATTTTAAGATATACTGAATTTAAGTATCAAATTTGGGATGTATCCAACATTTCATTTCTGAGCTATCTATAAGGATCAATCGAGTGGGATGGGTGCCTCAGTCTGTGATTGGTGTGCCGTCTCTCCTGGTTCCAGGCCCTCACCTCAACCCTCCTGGGCCGTGTCACTTCTCACCGCGTCCTAGTGAGGACACTGCAGTCTGTGTGGGGCTGGGGCCGTAGTCTGCCAGTCGGAGTGCTTCAGTCTGTGATTGGTGTGCCGTCTCTCCTGGTTCCAGGCCCTCACCTCAACCCTCCTGGGCCGTGTCACTTCTCACCACGACCTAGTGAGGACTGTGTGGGGCTGCGGCCGTAGTCTGCCAGTCGGAGTGCTTCAGTCTGTGATTGGTGTGCCGTCTCTCCTGGTTCCAGGCCCTCACCTCAACCCTTCTGGGCCGTGTCACTTCTCACCGCGTCCTAGTGAGGCCACTGCAGTCTGTGTGGGGCTGCGGCCGTAGTCTGCCAGTCGGAGTGCTTCAGTCTGTGATTGGTGTGCCGTCTCTCCTGGTTCCAGGCCCTCACCTCAACCCTTCTGGGCCGTGTCACTTCTCACCGCGTCCTAGTGAGGCCACTGCAGTCTGTGTGGGGCTGGGGCCGTAGTCTGCCAGTCGGAGTGCTTCAGTCTGTGATTGGTGTGCCGTCTCTCCTGGTTCCAGGCCCTCACCTCAACCCTCCTGGGCCGTGTCACTTCTCACCACGACCTAGTGAGGACTGTGTGGGGCTGCGGCCGTAGTCTGCCAGTCGGAGTGCTTCAGTCTGTGATTGGTGTGCCGTCTCTCCTGGTTCCAGGCCCTCACCTCAACCCTTCTGGGCCGTGTCACTTCTCACCGCGTCCTAGTGAGGACACAGCAGTCTGTGTGGGGCTGGGGCCGTAGTCTGCCAGTCGGAGTGCCTCAGTCTGTGATTGGTGTGCCGTCTCTCCTGGTTCCAGGCCCTCACCTCAACCCTTCTGGGCCGTGTCACTTCTCGCCGCGTCCTAGTGAGGCCACTGCAGTCTGTGTGGGGCTGGGGCCGTAGTCTGCCAGTCGGAGTGCCTCAGTCTGTGATTGGTGTGCCGTCTCTCCTGGTTCCAGGCCCTCACCTCAACCCTCCTGGGCCGTGTCACTTCTCGCCGCGTCCTAGTGAGGACACAGCAGTCTGTGTGGGGCTGCGGCCGTAGTCTGCCAGTCGGAGTGCCTCAGTCTGTGATTGGTGTGCCGTCTCTCCTGGTTCCAGGCCCTCACCTCAACCCTTCTGGGCCGTGTCACTTCTCACCACGACCTAGTGAGGGCTGTGTGGGGCTGGGGCCGTAGTCTGCCAGTCGGAGTGCTTCAGTCTGTGATTGGTGTGCCGTCTCTCCTGGTTCCAGGCCCTCACCTCAACCCTTCTGGGCCGTGTCACTTCTCACCGCGTCCTAGTGAGGACACAGCAGTCTGTGTGGGGCTGGGGCCGTAGTCTGCCAGTCGGAGTGCCTCAGTCTGTGATTGGTGTGCCGTCTCTCCTGGTTCCAGGCCCTCACCTCAACTCTTCTGGGCCGTGTCACTTCTCACCGCGTCCTAGTGAGGCCACTGCAGTCTGTGTGGGGCTGGGGCCGTAGTCTGCCAGTCGGAGTGCTTCAGTCTGTGATTGGTGTGCCGTCTCTCCTGGTTCCAGGCCCTCACCTCAACCCTTCTGGGCCGTGTCACTTCTCACCACGACCTAGTGAGGGCTGTGTGGGGCGGGGGCCGTAGTCTGCCAGTCGGAGTGCTTCAGTCTGTGATTGGTGTGCCGTCTCTCCTGGTTCCAGGCCCTCACCTCAACTCTTCTGGGCCGTGTCACTTCTCACCACGACCTAGTGAGGGCTGTGTGGGGCTGGGGCCGTAGTCTGCCAGTCGGAGTGCTTCAGTCTGTGATTGGTGTGCCGTCTCTCCTGGTTCCAGGCCCTCACCTCAACCCTTCTGGGCCGTGTCACTTCTCACCACGACCTAGTGAGGGCTGTGTGGGGCGGGGGCCGTAGTCTGCCAGTCGGAGTGCTTCAGTCTGTGATTGGTGTGCCGTCTCTCCTGGTTCCAGGCCCTCACCTCAACCCTCCTGGGCCGTGTCACTTCTCACCGCGTCCTACCCTATCATTTCCTACCGTATCTGTCTGTAAAATAGTTCATAATGAAACACGGATCCATCTATTAGGAAATACTATTTTCAATGAGGTTAAAACATGATGAAACATTCATTAAGTTAATACACTCGAATTAATTGTTTTTTCACACAAGCCGTGTGTAGGAAAGGAGTTGGATAGGTAGAGTCAGATTGAAAAATTCAATGCCATAGCCGGGATCCTGGTCTATAGCTGGTTGCTCTTCCACTGAGCTACCATGGCAACATGCCGGCATAGCATTGAATTTCTCAACTGACTCGCATGTTTTCCGGTAAACCACAAGGTGATCTCAGTGGCAGAGCAACACACACACACACACACACACACACACACACACACACACACACACACACACACACACACACACACACACACACACACACACACACACACACACACACACACACACACACACACACACACACACACACGCACACTCATTCTTCCCAGTTACTCTTAAACACAGTCGAAATTTAGAAATACGTAAATTCAGGTGAGTGTAAGTTATACATACATAATGGAACAGGTGGGCGAACTTGTAACTGACATGTACTACCTGCCTATGAGTATGCTGAAATACAGTTTTTATGTTCTCCATTTTTGCTACTAAAGAAATTACCCTCGACTTGTGCATTTCTGTTGCAACTGAATATATATTTCAGGAAATGTTAGGTAGCGTTTCATTTTACCAACTTACATTGCCATACAGTTTGTTTTCAAATACTCTAGTAACAAAGGAAGACAAAAAACTTGGTTTTTAGTACAAGAAGTCAACCAATCAGAACACTATACTCGAGTATACAGCTCGGTTTCAGAACCTCCTGGAACTACAACCCGTAGTAACATAGTAAATATAAAAATCTGATGTGTTCCATTCACATGACTTTCTCTATATCTCTGCAACAAAAAATTGTTAAAAGCTTAGGCTTCTATTCAATTTATTCTAATAGGTTAAGAGGATAGCCAAAATCTGGTTACTATGTGACTGAAGCTCCTTTGTTTGTATGGATAGGAGTTGATAAATTCCTGTGTGAGAAAAGTATGTTTTTAAAAGTGAAATCAAAAACCAGGAATAACTCAAAAACGATCAACTCCACGAGAAAAATGTATATAACAAAAATTGTGTGTTATAGCATGCTCTACATTTTTTGTGCGCTAAGTTTTCGCCCATCTCTTATGGTTTAGGAGTTATGCAAAATTTCGTAAAATTCATTCAGAATTAAGTAGTCTTCAGAGGCTAGTCCCAGAAAATTCAAGATATACTTTTTATTTGTCAAGAAAATAGCTTTAATATACGATGTTTTAATCAAAATCGGTAGAGCCATTTTTGAGAAAATAAACATTTTCGTAAAAGATTCCATGTAAAGGGTAGCTGGGGGTGGGGGGATTTTTCTCAAAATCTTCGTCTCGAATCCCTGGAAGATACTAAACTTAAATAGCAAGTTTTCGTTTTCGAGTTATCGTGTTCTCAGACACACGGACACACTGACACACACACATACACACACACACATGGACCTTTTTGTGAAAATGCTTTTTTTTAGATACAGGGGACCCTAAAGCATATATTTCCGGTGAAATCTCGGTATCGAAGTTTTGAGTGCAATACAATACTTGCTCTATACACTATGCACATAGTACATGTAGAGAAAGTAAAACTGAGCCCCTCTCTTGTTCTAGTCCTTGGTGGTTTGCAACGTTTTTCTCTAAATCACCAAAGGATGCCAAATTTCTTGTTACACTTTATGTGAAGGCTGCCACATTATTATCCAATTACATGACTATGGAATTACTCGCCACTTCTTGCCAATACTGTTTACGAAAACAGAATAAGATTATCTTACTTTTTCGCCTCATGTCAAAAGTAAAAAATGTTACTCTTTCTGTCATTCAAGAGCATTTAGCAAATTTACAAAGCTTTAAATTTTGCTCTCTTCTTGCAGCATTTTATGGTATATTTTCTCTAACCGATGTTTTGTTTGTGTCCTTCAAAATTCTTCTTTGGGTATTGTTTACTGCAGAGGAAAGATAGCAGAAACCCAAAATAGTCTGAAATCTCTAAGAAACCGTTTTCCGAATGTGTATGAAGAAACTGTTTATGAGGTTAGACTCCCAGAAAAACGAAACTGTAACACGTTATAACAAAATGCTGAATATTAGGTTTCTTATAATCTCAACAACATATTGATGAAAAATGTCAAGACTATGTGATGCTTAAGGTTTGGGCTTATTAGACTCGTCAAAATAGCTCTTATGTTCACAGTTTCCCAGCTGATGGTTTTAAGACTTTAAATAGCTCTTATGTTCACAGTTTCCCAGCTGATGGTTTTAAGACTTTAAATAGCTCTTATGTTCACAGTTTCCCAGCTGATGGTTTTAAGACTTTAAATAGCTCTTATGTTCACAGTTTCCCAGCTGATGGTTTTAAATCAGAGTTACCATCACTACTTCGAAGAAGACTGTCTGAAAAATGAGTTAATAGTAACGTACAGTTCGAAGGAATTTTTCCAGAAGTCACTTTCAGAGCTAATGAAGATGAAAGTAATTTCAGCACTTATAAAAAAAGAGAACGGAAATACCAAATTAACACATAGCGACGTGCTGTTATAAATGTTATAAGCCTGCACATTGTCGTATTCCGGTTTTTACGCATTTCTTTAAAGTCGCCTCACTGCGTGTCTTCTAGCTACTTTAAAACATGTTACAAACTCTGACACAACGTATAGAAACATATTATATTATATGGTACATTTTACAATACTAGACTTACCTATAATCAACATTCCTAAACGAAAGTATTTAGTAAATGTTACGAATATTGCGGAATAGCAGTACACAGTAGAGTAATTTTACAATATTTTGTCCAACAATTTCGGACACTTAAAACCATTAATTTGATACATGAATTTGGATTCTACATTGACACATTTAGTTTACATAGAATCTTGGGTCTTTGCGTTAAAAATGGTGGCGCTGGGAATTCTGCAGTATGTTCCTTGAAGTGCAGGTTTGTATTATGGTGCATCTTCTTTATAGTAGGTATATAGATGTAAACTTCGTATGTCCATTTGAGATTCTGGCTATGAGTTTCTAGTCACGGCGATTTAGGAATTTGACTTAAAAGGATGCATTGATGACCTATGGAATAATATTTTGGGGAAATTCAGTAAATGCTAAAAAAGTATTCGCTGTGCGAAAAAAGGTAATAAGAATAATGGCAGGGGAAAGACGATCAACTCACTGCAATGTGGAATTCAAAATGTGGAATTTTACCATTAGGCTGTGAATACATGTATTCTAGCCATATTGTCATTTGTAATAAATAACCCAGAAAAGTTTACAGAAAATACAGATATTCAAAACAAAGAGACCAGACATAAGCGGGACTTACATAGACCAACAAATAATTTGCAGTTATTCCAAAAAGGGGTTTACTACAAAGGAATAGTTTTGTTTAATTCACTTCCCTCTTCTAAAAAAGAATTGCAAATGAACAAAAACAAGTTTAGATCAGAATTAAAAAGACACCTTATTACTCACACCTATACAGAGGAGGATTTCATTCAATCAAAAAATGCTGGTGATAATGTAACATTGTAAATATAATAAACATGAATATTCTAAGAATGCAAGTAAGTGTACGGGTAGACTTTTGGAAACAGACATGTAATTGAAAATTATGCAAAACTGACTCCTCTGAAAATTGTAATTGTCAGAGTTGTTATTTGTAAATAAATGTATTAATAAGTATGAATAAATGTAATTGTTGACTTGATCTACATTCTAGAGTTAGGGCTTTGATTCTAATCTCATAATAGGATCTACAGATTGCAATGTTATATGTATGTATGTGTATGTGTGTATGTATGTGTATGTGTGTATGTATGTGTATGTGTGTATATGTGTATGTGTGTATGTATGTGTATGTGTGTATGTATGTGTATGTGTGTATGTATGTGTATGTGTGTATGTATGTATGTGTGTATGTATGTATGTGTGTATGTATGTGTATGTGTGTATGTATGTGTATGTGTGTATGTATGTATGTGTGTATATGTGTATGTGTGTATGTGTGTATGTATGTGTGTATGTATGTGTGTATGTGTGTATGTATGTGTGTATGTGTGTATGTATGTGTGTATGTGTGTATGTATGTGTGTATGTGTGTTTGTATGTGTGTATGTGTGTATGTATGTGTGTGTATGTGTGTGTATGTATGTGTGTATGTGTGTGTATGTATGTGTGTATGTGTGTATGTATGTGTGTATGTGTGTATGTATGTGTGTATGTGTGTATGTATGCGTGTATATGTGTATGTGTGTATGTGTGTATGGGTGTATGTGTGTATGTATGTATGTATGTAAAGGTAAAATTATCTCTTGCATCGAGGAGTTTAGTTTTTGGGAGAGGTAACCCAAAGGGGCATCACGGAGAGTTCTTGTCAAGTGAGCTTTGACGTCTTGTTATTGGATTTTAACATTTGAATTTATATTTGGAAAATGTGTCGTATCTAAGGGTGCTTTGTCAACTAAGTCAATCCTATATAGTTTGGTGTGTAAAAGATTCCATATTAATGTTGTGCTTCTTTTCTTCACGAAGCTGTATCGGGGAAGCTGATGAATTCCATTAATGAGAGGACGAGTTGTTAAATATCTGGAATAGCCAAAAGAGTCAGTAGACACAAAAACAGGCGTACCACTACCCAGCTCATTAATATAGGGCTTCCTTGGAACATAATTCACATAGGTGTGGTAACTTTTGGAGAATCTTACGTTCAGGATTAATAATGCTGGAGCATCAATAGACATTATTACTATTAGAGCCGTCGACGTACATTTGTTTGTATTCTGAATATTACTTTCTCTACACGTACTATGTACATAGTGTATAGAGAAGGTATTGTATTGCACCCAAAAATTCAATACCGAGATTTCACCGATTCGATACATGTTTTGAGACTCCTTGAACAAAAAAAAGTTTTAGAAAAATGTCCGTGTGTGTGTGTCTGTGTCTGTGGGCAGCATAACTCAAAAATGAAAAGACCGTTATAAACCAAACTTGGTATTTAGGTTTGGTATTTTCCAAGGATGCGACGCGAAGATTTTCAAGAAAATTCCCCCAAAAATTTGATTTTCTCACAAATGGCTCTAACGATTTTGATTAAAATGTCATATATTAAAGATATTTACACAACAAATAACGTGTATATCTTGAATTTTCTGGGAATAGCCTCTGAAGACTACTTTATTCTGGATGAATTTTATGGAATTTTGCATAACGCTAAACGTAGGGTATAGACAAAAACTTATCACACAGATTATGTAGAGCACATTAAAACACAATTTATGTTATATACATTTTTTTCGTGGATTTGATAGATTTCAGGATATTCCTTGCCTTTAGTTTCAGCTTTGAAAAACTTGTAATTTTCCTATACAGGAATTTGTCAACTCGTGTCCATACAAACAAAGGAACTTCAGTCACATAGCAACCAGCTTTTGACTATCACTTTAACCTATAATACTCCCTTATTTCGCTTCTACTTACAAGGAAGCAAGTAATAAGACTATTTCTGCTAAGTTTTTTTCTCAATTAGCATGAAGTAAATAGAAGCATAAACTTTTTAACAATAATTTGTTGCAGAGATGTAGAGAAAGTCATGTGAATGGAACACATCAGATTTTTTTTTTCAAGTACTTCCTGGAACATTTGTCTGCAAATTCTACCACATATATCGATGTTTAAGGTTTTCTTTGCAAAATCAAAGTTTACTTGTGTTGGGAGGAAAGCTACCTGAAGGGATATTATTGGTGGAATTGTGAAGTTTAGCTCTTGCAGAGTTTGGTGGATCGTCATGTAGAACGATATAGGTATTGTGTGTTTTTAATTAAACCTATTTATTTATTTTTGGAAACATGTAATCCCACATTCGACACTCTGGCTTATACCTCACTTTTAAATCATACGATTGTTTACGTCGAACGGCTAGAAAAATTAAACTGAGTTTTCATTTATGAACGATTTTAAAATGCTGTGGTGCTTAGCGTTCAATTTTACATTTGATGTGAAAGACCATTTAATTTTGTTTAGAGGTCTCTGTATCGGGCTTGATGCTCTTGTAAAGCTACAGCACAGGACCAACAAGCCGATACTTGCCTTCCCAAGGAAGCTATATTTTGGATTTTTACGCCCGAAAAAAAAAATCGAATGTATTCCAGTCACATGACTTTCTCTACACCTCTGCAACAAATTACTATTAAAAAGCTTATGTCTCTATTTACTTCATGCTAATTACAATAAAAAAAAGCAAAAATAAGTCTTATTGCTTGCTTCCTTGTAATTAGAAGCGAAATATGGGAGCACCATAGGTTAAAGTGATAGCCAAAAGCTGGTTGCTATGTGGCTGAAGTTCCTTTGTTTGTACGGACAGGAGTTGAAAAATTAATGTATGAGAAAAGTAAGTTTTGAAAGCTGAAACCAATAACAAGGAGTATCTCAAAATCCACCAACTCCACGAAAAAGATGTATATAACGTAAATTGTGTGCTCTACGTTTTCTTACGGCTTAGCAGTTATGCAAAATTCATCCAGAATAAAGTAGTCTTCAGAGGCTATTCCCAGAAAAGTCAAGATATACATTTTATTTGTCAGGTAAATATCTTTAATATACGGTATTTTAATCAAAATCGTTATAGCCATTTTTAAGAAAAAAAAATTTCGAAAAAATTCCATGTAAAGGGTAGTTTGTGGTGGGGGGGATTTTTCTCAAAATCTTCGTGTCGCATTCCTGGAAGATACGAAACTTAAATACCAAGTTTGGTATTTTACCTACTTTTTGTTTTTGAGTTATCGTGTTCACAGACACACGGACACACACACGGACATTTTTCTGAAAATTCTTTTTTTGGTTACAGGGGACCCTAAAACGTATATTTCCGGTGAAATCTCGGTATCGGATTTTTGGGTGCAATACAATACCCTCTCTATACACTATATACATAGTACGTGTAGAGAAAGTAAAAATCAAATCGCCCTTCGGCAGGTTTGAACCACAGATAGAGGAAGCTAATGGCTTCGATCAGAAGACTACAAACTGAACCCAAACGCTAGTCTCACTGACGATGAATGAATGGAGTCCAGCTGAGAGATTAACAAATTTATGGGCTTACTGGTACATAACCATGGTTTAACATAGATCTTAGAAAAGACTTGAGGGAAGTGAACGACACCAGAAAATCTGCTCCCCAGGTACTCGTCAGCTAAGCATCTTCATCACACTCTCCTCTTAGATGTTGGAAAATGTGGCATCCATGCAAGTTTTCTGCCGAATGCAATTCCTAACATGTTAACGGTTTCCTCTTGTCGTTAAGGGGACAAGTAGTCTGAAATGGTAAAAAATAACATGTTTGGTTTTAGACACTAATAAATCCTCTATTATTTCTAGTTTCAGAAAATATATACTTTTGGGGGATATAGGAGATTTTAATCAATTTAAATATAATTTAAATACTAGTCTGCATTTCTTTACAGCTGTTAATAATTTGTTACAGAGATGTAGAGAAAGTCATGTGAATGGAGCACATGAGATTCTTTTTCTAATATTTTACACATACTGCACGCTAGAGATATTGGTCTGCAGTTTCCTGTCAGAATTGTGTTCTTTGCCTGGTTTAGACGCAGGATTACCATGATCAGGAAATGTGTAATAACGCATGATAGGCATGACATCAGGTTTTCCCACGGTGCCAAGCTCATAGTCATATGGGGTGTCCTCCATATTTTGTTTCACAATTACCATTGGATATTTTATTGGTATTGTGCTGTCATTGGTCTAGGGCTTTTTGGTTAAATGGATAGGTGGGAGTGAAGTTGGTACATCCACAAAAAACAGATGAAGAGTTTTACCCGTTTCACTTTCTGAACCAATCACAAAGAAGCATTCCGGTATGTCGGTCAGACAACGGAAACAGATCTACGAGGGCTGTAAAGAAAGTAGTGGCAACATGGTCCCCACATTCTCAGGAGAGCGGGTATCAGCCAATAGGATAGGGGAGCGATCAGGTGACTAGTGTCGATGTGTGGTCGGGCTGCCAGTTGAGAGTGTTGTTGCTGTGTAGTGTTGAAGTGAACAGTGTCAAGTGCACCGCTCTAAAGCATGTTTACCAAAAGCGATCAGCGTTCGTGGATTAAAATCAAGGTTGCCCGTGGAAATATGCATCAGCAATTCATCGAGGATTACGTGAAGCTTGTGGCGGGAATGCATTACCGTACAGGACGGTTGCACGATGGGTCAAGGCGTTTCGTGCAGGTTGGACTGAGACCGCGGATTTGCACCGCACAGGTCGGCCGTCCATTCCGCAAGATCAGATTGACATCGTGAGTGTTCTCGTTGCCATGGACTATCGATGGACTGTCCGGGAGTTGTCCGTAGAGGTTGGTCTCAGTCATCAAACTGTGTGGCATATCCTGATTAAATGTCTTCACCTGAGGAAAATTGCGTCCCGTTGGGTTCCACATCGACTCACTGAGGTTCAGAAATGGCGCCGGTATGCACTGGCTGGCATCCTCCTGGACAGATACCGCAACGAAGGAGACACGTTTCTGCAGCGTATTGTCGCCATTGATGAGACGTGGGCACTAGCCTATGAGCCGGAATTGAAGCGTCAGTTAAATTAATGGCGTCTCACAGGTTCACCACGTCCACAGAAAGGTCGACAGGAGCCCAGTCGGGTGAAGCTGATTGTGGCATACAACTACGAGGGGGTTATTCTTACGCATGCTGTGCCTGAGGGACAAACCGTCAACAGTGACTACTATTGCCGATTTCTGGAGCGACATCTTCGTCCGGCTATGCGGCGCAAACGTCCATGTTTATTCGAGACGATCACCCCATAGTGTTGCATGACAACGCACGTTGTCATGTCGCAAACAATGTCCAGCTCTTATTGCAATGGTGGCATTGGGAGGTTTTGGAACATCCTCCGTACCCACCAGACCTGAGTCCTTGTGACTTCGACCTGTTTCCGAAGTTGAAGGAACCCCTCTGAGGCCGCCGATTTCCTGACGTGGCATCTGTAGTCCGCTCAATAGGGCGCTCCGTCGCAGTCATCAACCAACGGTCCTTACCAATGGTTCCAACGGCTGCCCTATATTTGGCCAAAGGTCAGGGACTTTGCGGGTGACTACATTGAAGGAATGTAATGCAAATGTACTTGTGAGTTCAATAAATATTGTGTTTTATCAATGTTGCCATTACTTTATTTACAACCCTCGTAGATCCTGCACCGTTGCAATATCTGGCTATTTCCAACCACGCGCTCAGTTTGTGAACTCCTAACGCGTGCGTTGAGCTGTTCTGTACAAGATACGTATTATCCGTTGTTATTTATATTTGTTGATAGTGTTTTGGTGTTTGTACATGAGGGAACATAACAAGACTTTTATAATTATAGAGGTGGATAGACTTTTGCGGGAAGGTGTGGCGAGAGTGGACGCGGCTTGAAGAAGAAAATGAATCATGTTCACAAAATAATACGAAAAGCACAGGAATTAGACGGAATCATCAGTGAATGTGAACCACTAATGATAAGTCTTGGTGACGACGACGATGTTGATGATGACAATGACGATGATCCTTTCCAGAATGATGACGACGGAGACTTGGATGGAATTGAGTCATTAAAATTCTAAACTGGCGAAAATCATTTTGTTATACCTTCCTCTCATTGTAACGAGCTATTTTGCATTAATCTGTTCTATATTGTCGCAAACACCTAATGTATGCTACATGCGTTATAGTATCACTTTTATTTTCAATTAACATCAACAATAACGAATTAGTTTCATTATTCATCGGCATTCATTTACTATGTACACTGTTTATATTCGTTACACACGATAGAGATATATGTGATTAGTTTTTGTTTACTAGTTACTCTGGCAACGCCACTAAAGGCAGCATAGCCAACCTTACGCGAACTGTCAAGTGCAAGGATTCAGCGACGGGGTATAGGAGCTTGTTTCCAAGAGTCAAGCTGGTTTTCTGAAAATCCCTCGTAACGTTCTGATGGGAAGCATCGTCATTCTGTGCGTTTGATTCATACTTGTGACTGAGAGCGGTCACTTAGCACGGATAATTGTTCCAGCTCCCTCGCGATGATGGGCGGCTGTCCAGAGATGGAGGATTGTGTTTTAGGAAAGGGTTTCCCTAACGGGCTCGGCATTGGTGGCATCGATATTGGGGATAATTCGAGACTTTTTAACTTTAGGGAAATCTTCTACATTCGCTATTGCAGTTGTCTATCCTAGTTGCTTCTGTTAGTAGCTTACATTGCTTAGGAACAAGATCCTCTTGCTTACATGCAGGCTGAGTTATATAGAGCTGACACATTTCTTTCATTAATTGTGTCAAAACGTGTTTTTCTAGCGACAACTTATTACACCCAAATTGTAGAGGATTTTGGGAGATTATTTACCTCTATAGCAAATGTTGAAAATGTCCTCCATCCTGCATAAGGCACAACTCAACACGTCGTTCCATGTTACTGGCCACTCGTTGGAGGACTCTGTTGTCAATAGCTTGAATCTCCTTTGTGATTGTGATTCAGATCGTCCAATGTCTGGGGACGCGTGGCGTAAACCCTATCTTATAAGTAACCCCATAGAAAAGAGTCCGGCGATGTGCAATCCGGAGATCTCGGTGGTCACAGGTTCCTGGAAATTATCCGATCGTCAAAGAAACTTGCAATTAGGTTCATGGATTCATTTGATGTATGGCATGTAGCGCCATCTTGCTGAAAATATCCTTGACTCAGTCTACATCGTACTGCATTTTCACGTTGACTACAAGAATGAAATGTCGAAACAGCTGCCAACAATGCAATTAGGAATAAAACATAAACATCTGCGCATCTACTGACAAGGAATGGAAACTCCAGAACATTCTGCTTAATTTGGTGCTAAAATTGGATCATTGAATGAATTTCCAACGGATTAATTAAAGAAAGAAATGTGCCAGTTCTACTCTGTAGAAAGCTTGTTTCTTGTTTTTATTAAATATTAAATCCTAATGCCAATATGATCTGCAAGTTTTTTTTTTAAAAAACCACATAAAGTGCCACGCTATCAATTCTATTTTAATAAAAAGCAACTTGAGACACCTGAAGGTATGTTACATTGTGATAAGGTTCGAGAGAGCCATGCAGAGAATAAGTTAGTGCTAAAAGTAATATTCGTTTTGCATAGTGTATATTATGCATCAGATTAATGGCATAAATCACATACAACCTGACAAATTAATCATTAATAGTCTTTAAATATACTAAAAGATCAACAATTCAATGTTTTCGATGCAATATAAGCTTCTGATATTTCTTACCCTAATCTATAAGATTTGAAGTTTGATATTTTGTGCTGAGATTTATTATGTTTATTTTTATAACAATAATGTGCACGATGAAGTACTCCTGCATTCTCAAGTGAGATATGAGAATGGCACTAAATTAATTTCAATTTTCGTACTGTTTTACGAGGCATTTCACTTGTACCATACTCTACTAAAGTCCTCCTGATGACAAGAGTTTCGTTTTTAACAACCTCTTGGCACTCCTAAGAGCAGAACAATCTTCACAAAAAGTAAAAATATGCAGTTCACCATGTGACATTTGCTGGAACCTGATAGCCACTGCTATATCTGAAACTAGCATAACACATTGTTATTGTTATTATTGTTTTTATTATTGTTATTGTTAATATTATTGTTATTATAATTGTTATAGTTGTTATTATTGTTATTATTGTTGTTCTTATTATTGTTAATATAATTGTTAATTTTATTATTGTTATTATTTATGTTAATATTGTTGTTAATATTATTATTGTTGCTATTATAATTGTTAATATTGTTGTTATTGTTATTATTCTTGTTATTATTATTATTTGTATTATAATTATTATTATTGTTATTATTATTATTGTTGTTATTAAGTGAACACGCTGCCAATAGAAAGACTGACACAATTTCTATAGGAAATGTGCGAGAAATTCAATCTTAGGATGTCAAAACAAAATAAGTTTTTAAAATATTAATAATTAGAATGTAGCCATCCTCAATTTTCATTTTTTTTGGTAGTGTTCAACGCCCGCTTATGGCATCGCAGGCGGTGACACAGATGGTATGGAGCACCGGTGGAATGCGACGGCGGGGGAAACCGGAGAAAATCCGCCCCAGCACAAATCTCACATGCGGTCGCTTGGGATCGAACCCCGGCAGTCTAGGTGAGAGGCGAATGGTCTAACCATTCGGCCAAGGCGCGGCCTCAATTTTCATGTAACTGTACATTATGGTAACAGGCGGTAGTGCTACTAGGGTCGGCTGATAAGTCCCGGGCCTCTCAATGAAAACAGCATTTAAAAACATTTTTATTTTTGCTTTATTTCCAAGAAAGACTAATACACTTGTCATGTCGGTGTTTTAATTTAATTAAATCATCCCCAAGGTCCTCAAAATAACTGTTTACCGCATCAATGACTTCCTCGTTGTTGTGAAATCCTGTCCTCCAAGACATTTTTGGAGGTTTGGGAACAGGTGGTAGTCACTGGGTGCTACATCTGGCGAGTAGGGTGCATATTCAAGCAATTCCAACTTTAATTCGCACATTTTTACTTTCTCTACACGTACTATGTACATAGTGTATAGAGAAGGTATTGTATTGCACCCAAAAATTAGATACCGAGATTTCACCGGAAATACATGTTTTTTTTTGTCCCCCTGAATCCAAAAAAAAAAAGCATTTTTGGAAAAAGATCCGTGTGTGTGCGTGTGTGTGTGTCTGTGGACAGCATAGTTCAAAAACGAATAGACTGTTAAATACCAAACTTGGTATTTAAGTTTGGTATCTTCCAAGGATGCGACACGAAGATTTTCAAGAAAATCCCCCCCCCCCCACAACTACTTATTATATGGAACTTCTTTCGACAATTTTGATTTTCTTAAAAATGGCTCTAACGATTTTGATTAAAATGTCGTATATTAAATAATATGTATCTGTTGAATTTTCTGGGACTGGCCTCTGAAGACTACTTTATTCTAGAGGAATTTTACGAAATTTTGCATAACTGCTACACCGTAAGAGATGGACAAAAACTTACCACAGAAAAATGTAGAGCCCTTTAAAACACACAATTTATGTTATATAACTTTTTTTCGTGGAGTTGATCGTTTGTTAGCTATTTCTTGTTTTTGCTTTCAGCCTTAAAAAACTGAAACTTTTCTCATACAGGAATTTGTCAACTCCTGTCTATACAAACAAGGGAACTTCAGTCACATAGCGACCAGTTTTTGACCATCACTTTAAAATATGATACTTCCTTATTTCGCTTCTACTTACAAAGAGGCAAATAATAAGACTTAATTTTTTCTCGATTAGCATGAAGTAAATAGAAGCACAAGCTTTTTAACAATAATTTGATGCAGAGATGTAGAGAAAGTCATGTGAATGGAACACATCAGATTTTTTTCAGCTGCTAACTTCTTATTCAGATTGTTGGAAATACGTAATGAAAAATCTGATGTGTTACACTCCATGACTTTCTCTAGCTGCTCTACAAACTTCTTACAAAAGATTGTTCTTCTTTCTACACAATGCTAATCGAGATGAATATTAGCAGAATGTTCGTATTACTTAGTTCCTTATAAGTAGAAGGAAACTAAGGGAATGCACTAGGCTAAAGTGATAGTCAAATGTTTTAAAAGCTGTCGTGATGCGATTGTCATTGCAAATCATTTCTTTGCTTGGCCAGGAGTAGAACAAAGGAAAAACGGACACTTCCTGCCTGAGAAAAGTATAAGAACTTCACAATTGAAACCAATAACAAGGAATATCTCGGAAACGGTTACCTCCACTACAAAAACGTAAAGGACCTAATTTGTGTGTTTTGACGAGATCTATATTTTTGTGGAGTAAGTTTTTGTCTATCTCTTAGGGTTTATTAGTTAAACAAAAGTCGGCTAAATTCATCCAGAATAAAGAGGTCTTCAGAGACTATTCCCAGAACATTCATCTTATTTGGGATGTAAATAGCTTTAATATAGGGGATTTTAATCAAGATCGTTAGAGCCATTTTTGAGAAAATTAAAATTTTCGATGTAAAGGGTACTTTGTAATGGGGGGCTTTTCTTTAAAATCTTCGTGTCGTATCCTTGGAAAATACTAAATCCAAAACAGCAAGTTTGGTATTTAACAGTCTTTTAGTTTTTGAGCTATGCTGTCCACAGACAAACACACACACTCAGAGCTTTTTCTAAAAATTCTTTTTGCCGACTCAGGGGACCCCAAAACATATTTCCAATGTTGGCAACATTAATTTGCCAACAGCAGGCATATAATGTTTTAAAGTTAAGTCATGCCGAATATCTGTTATTATAGCTTATTCCTTACTGGGATACATTTAGTAACACTAGTATAACTTGACTGAACCTTATTACTACACATAATTACTTTTCATTGTATCTTGCGCTTTTCTGCCGTTACAGGAACACTCGTAGATGCGCATCTTGTTTTAATTATAACTGGCGCAACAGATCTGGACATGCGAAAATCTTAATGAGAGCTAGGAAGCGAGTTGTACTTTCAGATAAGCAGTTCACCAGTCGATTCATGTCTGTCACAGTCAATGTCAAATATCTGTCACCTCTTATGCACCTGCACTGATAAACATGTGTTTTCATATGTAATCTACAAAACATCTATACAAATGGCCTACTATATAAACAATGTCAATCGTCTGCCTCCAATTCTTCCACACCTGACAGTCCTTCGTCTTCACTCACGTCATTGTCATCATCAACGCTATCACTACTTTCTGCACCATTATCCTGGATTAGAATTCTTTTTGATTTCCTACAATTCTTTCTAGTGATTTTCAATGTTCTCAACATGTCGACATACATTTTCCCATTGTGGCCTGCCAATTTCTGCAATTCGCTGGCGACACAACTGTTCCACATCTTTTAATTTAAAAGTGATATATTAAGTTTTATTTTTATTTATTTCTTATCTTTGAGAACCCTAGAAACGGAACTCAGTGAAATATCAGTTGCCTTAGCTACTCTTTCTACAGGCTTTTGAAGAACTCGGGGAACATACATTTTCTTCCTTCATCTCTGCCTCTTGTTTCATGAAGTCAAGGACATTTGCAATTATTTCTCTGCTCTGAATATGTAATACCTTGTCACTTAACTTTGTTAACGTAGGAGCCATGGTTAAAAAAATAAAATAAACACCATTTACTGCCCACTTTGTATACAAGCATATGAGCAGTTTCGATATAGGATGTACAAAGTTTGCTCGCTGTGACTTTAAGTAAGCAAAGTATCATAACACAAATTCCGATAAGCTAGGCTCGATAGCTGGGTTGGCGGTCAGGGTCACGATTCCAGAAGTTCTGCGCCGTCAATATTTTGCAGCTGCTTACCTCCGAATAGTGGTCATTTAGGTGCAAAAATTAAACAGTTACTTGATATAACTGTCTCAGTGAATTAATACACAAAATACTGACATGAAGGGAAATTTATGGAGCTATAATACACAGTCCCAAATACTTGTTAGAGTTAAAGGGGACTATACAATTGACAGAAAAAGATCTTATGTGTTCCATTCATATGACTTTCTCTACATCTCTGCAATAAATTATTGTTAAAAGGACTATTCTATTTATTTCATGCTAATCGATAAAAAAATTAGCAGAAATGGTCTTATTACTTGCTTCCTTGTAAATAGAAGGGAAATATGGGAGTACCATAGGCTAAAACGATAGTCAAATGTTTTATAAGCTGGTTGCTATGATTGAAGTTCCTTTGCTTGTATGGCCAGGAGTTAACAAATTCTCGTATAAGAAAAGTACCTATACGTATTTTAAAACTGAAACCAATAACACCGAATATGTTAAAAACGGTCAACTCCACGAAAAAAATGTATAGGTATAATATAAATTGTGTGTTTTAAGCAGCTCTACGTTTTTTAAATAAGTTTTTGTCTATCTCTTACGGTTTAGCAGTTATGCAAGATTGCACAAAATTCATTCAGAATAAAGATGTCTTCAGAGGCTATTCCCATAAAGTCAAGATATACATTTTGTCATGTAAATATTTTTAATATACGATATTTTTTTAATCAAATCTTAGAGCTATTTTTAGAAAAATCAAAATTTTCAAAAATGTTTCCATGTAAAGGGTAGTTGCGGGGATTTTCTTGAAAATTTTCCCGTCGCATCCTTGGTAGATTAACTGAAATACCAAGTTTGGTATTTAACGGAATTTTCGTTTTTGAGTTATGCTGCCCACAGACATACACATACTGACAGACAGACATACTTACATGGACATTTTTCTAAAAATGTTTTTTTTTTTGTTTTGGATTCGGGGCTCTGAAAACATATTTGCTGTGAAATCTCGGTATCGAATTTTTGGGTGCAATACAATAAATACATTTTCTATGCACATAGTACTCGTAGAGAAAGTAACAAGTTTATCAATTAACGTGAAGGGTAATCCGTTTAGGGTTACTTTAATGTATATTGTACTCCACCTAAAAGTTAGATGTCGAGAGTTATGACAACCCCCCGAATAACGCTTTTTTAGAAAACGACCCGTGTGTGTATGTGTGTGTGCATTTTAAAAGAAAAGCAGTTGCTTAAATACCAAAGTATCCTTTAAATGGAAAGTGTATCTAAAGGTTTGACTTTGCTAAAATGAATAAGGATTTTTATTAAGTTGCCATATTATTATAATTTTAGGATACTTTGATGACAAATTGAATGTATATACCTCGTGTTTTCTGGGAATAGCTTGCGAAGAAAGGATGTGTGTATTAACTTGCTTAACTGATAGACAAAAACGTGTGTACAAATAAATGACATGTGTATTAGACATTATATGAGATCTGCTTTTAGCGAACTCAGGGTTGCTTGGCTCAACAATGGCAATCGAATGATACTGACTATCCCAGCCATACGCCAGGTATTTGATATTCACCATTAACGTTTGGTAATGCCTCGGATATCGACCAATCACCGATAATATCTGTCTTATAATATACTTGCAAGGATGAGATTTTTATTTTCTCTAGCCCCGTATGTACAATGTACATAGGGATAGAGAAGTATTGTATTCCATCCAAAATTCGATGTCGAGATTTCACCGAAATACATGTTTAGGGTTCCTGAATCCAAAAAAAGAATTTTCAGAAACAGGTTCGTGTGTGTGTGAGTGTGTGTATGGGTGGGTGGGTGGATTAATAACACTAAATATTTGAGGATTTGATATAACTTTTGTTTTAATAATTGCTCAAGAAGTAGAACATAGGAAAATCAAAGTCCTAGGGATATATATCCTCTAATTAAACATATACAGATTAATTCAAGATCTTCTCGGGCTTCTAGCCAGGTGTCAAGCCAAGTTTTTACCTGGCTAGAAGCCCGAGAAGATCTTGAATTAACACGTCGCCAGGAAAGCTATAGTTCTTATTTCATATACAGATTGTTTGTAGAAATAAAATTAATCCTATAGATAAAGGAGGATTAACAAATAGAAATATAATATGTTCTGACTGCCTGTCTGTGTGTGCGTTTGGAGAGCATAGTTCAAAAACGAAAAGACGGTCAAATACCAAACTCGGTATCTTCCAAGGATGTGACACGAAGCTTTCAAGAAAATCCCCTCAGGCCTAACTACCCTGTACATGGAACAATTTTCGAAACTTTTGTTTTTCTTAAAAATGGCCCTAACGATTTTGCTTAAAATACCACATATTAAAGCCATTTCTATCACAAATAAAATGTATATCTTGAATTTTCTGGGAATAGCTTATAAAGACCTGTTTATTCTGGATGAGTTTTGCATAATTTGGCATAACTAGTAAACCGTAAGAGATGGACAAAAACTTACTTCACAAAAAATGTAGAGCACATTAAGACACACAATTTATGTTATATACATGTTTTTCTTGGAGTTCGTCGTTTTTGTGACATTCCTTATTTTTGGTTTCTGCTATGAAAAAGGTATACTTTTCTCATACAGGAACTTGTCAACTCCTATCCATATAGACAAAGGAACTTCATTGACATAGCAACCAGCTTTAGACTATCACTTTAACCTACAGTTGTCCCTTATTTCGCTTCTACTTACAAGGAAGCGAGTAATTAGACTATTTCTGCTATTTTTTTCTGATTAGCATAAAGTAAATAAAAGTATAAGCTTTTTAAGAATAATTTGTTACAGGGATATGGAGAAAGTCATGTGAATGGTACGCATCAGATTTTTTTTCCATCAATTTTCCATAAATAAATCCCATTTGAGGTTACGAAATTCAAGAGATAAACTCTAATCTCACATGGAATTATTTCTTATAATTAATTACAAGCTGCTTCAAAACTAATAATCGTTAACTTTTAAACCCTTCATAATGTTTTTACCATCTTCTCTGCTTGATTAATCGGAGCTATGAAACATGTGTGTGACTATATTGTTGGTTTGTATCTACACGCACTATCTACAGAGTGTAAAGAGAATGTATTGCACTCCACCCAAAAATTCGATACCGAGATTTCACCGGAAATATATGTTTTAGAGTTCCACTGTAACCAAAAAAATTATCTTCAGAAGAAGGTCCGTGTGTGTGTGTATGAACACGATAAATCAAAAACGAAAAGTCGCTAAAACACCAAACTTAGTATTTAAGTTTAGTATGTTCCAGGGATGCGACACGAAGATTTAGAGAAAAATCACCCCACCCCAAACTACCCTTTACATGGAACTTTGTTTTTTTGAAATGTTTGATTTTCTTAAAAATGGCTGTAACGATTTTGATGAAAATACGGCATATTAAAGATATTTAAGTGAAGAATAAAATGTATATCTTGAATTCTCTGGGAATAGTCTCTGAAGACTACTTTATTCTTAATTAATTTTACGGAATTTTGCATAACTGCTAAACGGTAAGAGATGGACAAAAACTTATCACACAAAAAATGTAGAACAAGTTAAAACACACAATTAATGTTTTATATATATTTTTTTCGTGAAGTTGTTCTTTATTTATATATATATATATTCCTTATTTTGGTTTCACCTTTAAAAAACATACTTTTCTCACACAGGAATTTGTCAACTCCCGTCCAAACAAACAAAGGAACTTCGATCACATAGCAAGTGATTATCACTTTAATCTATGGCATTCACTTATTTCCCTTCTACTTACAAGGAAGCAAGTAATAAGATTTTTTTCTGCTAATTTGTTCTCGATTAGCATGAAGTAAATAGAGGCATAAGCTTTTTAACAATAATTTGTTGTAGAGATGTAGAGAAAGTCTTGTGAAATGTGAATGGGACACATCAGATTTTTAATTTCGGATATCAACTATATTCTGCTTGGAATAAAAGCTAATAAAATTGCATGTATGTTACAAAAAAAATGAAAAGATTAAAAGATAGGTAAAGAATCGACCTCACGTATTGCGATCTATTGAAATCTATCGCACGCTAATATCCCCAGGAGAAGAGAATCTCAGGTGGCCACAGGCAGTCCATAGAGACAAACGAACTTAATGGCTGAAAGCTCTTGATCCCGGCGCCTGAATCCTCCGTGCCAACCCGGTTGTCGCCCCTGCGAGACAGCGACTGTAACTCCGCCTCAACGCCAAGAACAGCATTTACATCCGCGCGCCATTTGCCAGCGCTGCCACACATCACGAACCTAAAAGCACACCTGAAGTATGACGAGGAAATGACATGAACGGGAAATGATAGAAAGGAAGTCATGGAGAGTAAACACTCCGGCATTCGTCTAAGTGGCAAGGGGAACCACAAGTCAGAGTCCGTGGTCGAAACCCCGACCTCCCGAGTGCAAAGGTAGAGCAGTGGTGTGCTACCTCTCGGTAAAATGATTAATGCTACATTCATAATGAAATGCAAGCGCAGACGTAATGTAGCATAAGCGCTGACGTTAGGAGACACCATTCACAATGCATCGTAAGCGCAACGCAACGCTTTCTAGATCCTCAAGTTACATGCGAATATCTTCCAAGTTACAAACTGAATAACATAACCAATAATACCACATACGAAAATTCACTCATTTTTTTTTACAAATAAATATGTTATAAAATTACATAATAACAACTGATGCTCGCGGCAGTGACGTCACAATAATTGCTCATTCAAAATTATTGAAAATAGTACAAGCATAGAGACTTCAGGAAGTGATGAAGCTGCACATTTAATGAATTAAGAATTATCTCTCTGCGTCTTCGAGTTATGAGAACCAAGAAATCAAGACACAGATAATAGTTAAATCCATTAAATCAAAGAAGGATTCGCAAGGAGACTGTTATAACCTCTTGAGGAAAATTAGAGATGGCGCGGCACGGCCACATAGAAGAGCATGCATGTACAGCAGGCCCTGTACATTCTTGCAGTGCGATCGTTTGTTATTGAATTCATAGGCAGTGCATAGAGAAAAGAAGCAGAGTGCTTCCTCTTTGCATACAACGCTAGGATAAAGTTTGGAGTTTGCAAACTTTTGCGTTGCATTGCATTGTGTTGCATCTTGCGTGTTTCTTATGTTAATGTTTGCATTAAATAAACTCCTGCGCTTACGTTGTGTCTGCGCTTGCATTTAATTGTGAATGTAGCTAAGTCACTACCGTTATGATCATGATTATACAAATAAATGGAAAAATGTTAAAAACAAAACAAAACTAGCGCTTTCGCAATTTTAGAGTTTTGTTTGAAGGAACGGCCTAATCCAGCAGTAGGTATTGATTTCCAAGATAATTCAGCGACTGACTTCTGGCTGGACAGTAATCATTTAGATAGGATCTTTCTCGCCAGAGAAGAATGGTGCATGTGCAATCGTTCCGAATTGCGAATTGTTACCTATCGTCGTTAACGAATGAGGTATGCTTGGGAAATCAGGTCACCTTGCGGCTGTGGTTACTGAGTCATCGTACTCCAGCAATGAGTGTGTGTGTCCTTCTCTCCCCCCCCCCCCCTCTCTCTCTCTCTCTCTCTGCATCATTGTGGAAGAACAGGATTGTGATGTTGTAAACTATATTGTCATAAGCAACACGTTCCTGTTATTCGTGCAGTCAATTTCGAGTCCCTGCGTGTCCACTTGCATAAACGATAATCTCAACGAAATACCAACATAAACCTCCCTGCAGAAGAAACACTTTACCAATGTTTCAACCTAACTATCGTGCTCGTTGGTAAATAATTACATTGCACCGGGTGCAAAAAGCTCATATCTTAACTGTAATTGGCATTTCATATTTTCATCACTCCCAAACTTCAAGAAAAATTTCTAATGCATAATTATGACTTCACTATAAAACTCTGATGTATTCATTCACATGACTTTCTCTACATCTCTGCAACAAATTATTGTTAAAACGTTTATGCTTCTATTTTCTTCATGCTGACTGAGAAAAAATTAGCAGAAATAGTCTTATTACTTGCTTCCTTGTAAGTAGAAATGGGTTAAAGTGATAGTCAAAAGCTGGTTGCTATGTGACTGAAGTTCCTTTATTTGTATGGACAAGAGTTGACAAATTCTTCTTTCAGCTTTTCAAAGCTTAAAACCAAAAACAAGGAATATTTAAAAAAACATTAAAAAAAAAACGATCAACTGCACGAACAAAATGTATATAACATACATTGTGTGTTTTAAAGTGCTCTACATTTTTTGTGGTATAAGTTTTTGTCCCTCTCTTACGGTCTAGCTGTTATGCAAAATTCCGTAAAATTCATCCAGAATAAAATCCATTCAAGATATACATGATATTTGTCGTGTAAATATGTTTAATATATGATATTTTAATCAAAGTCGTTGGAGCCATTTTTGAGAAAATCAAAATTTTTGAAAAAAGTTCCATGTAAAAGGTATTTGGGGGTGGGTGGATTTTTCATAAAATCTTCGTGTCGCATCCCCGGAAGATACTGAACCTAAATACCAACGCATGATTATTCTAATTAAGTTTTAAAAACTAATCCGTGAGCAATATAAAAATTAGGAGCAGATATTTTATTGCACACATTCTGTAGTGTGCCAGAAGATCAAATATAAAAAATCTGATGTGATCCGTTCACATGACTTTCTCTACATTTCTGCAACAAATTATTGTTAAAAAGCTTAGACTTCTATTTACTTCATGCCAATCCACAAAAAATTAGCAAAAATAGTCTTATTACTTGCTTCCTTGTAAGTAGGAGCGAAATAAGCGACAGCCAAAAGCTGGTTGCTATGCGACTGAAGTTCCTTTGTTTTTATGGACAGTTTTTAAAACTTAATTAGAATAATCATGCGTTTTTATACAGCTTATTCTGCTTTAGAATATAAAATAACTTAAATAACTATCCACTTTAGAAACATTTCAACGAGACAATTCGTAAACAATGTATTAAAAATATAATGTTGAAATGGTTCCATGAAGCTCGATAGCTATAGAAGATAGATTTTGATTTTTGCTAGTTAAATGGAATAAATTGTTTATTATATCCAGAATAAAAATACATGTTTGAGTGAAACTTTTGCTACCACTAAAACGTGCAAAAATAATTGCAACTATAAAATCACTTTTATCACTTCAGTGACCCCTTAATTTTTAACTGGGTTAGCATCAAGTAGATACAAGAATAAGCTTTTGTAAGAATAGTTTCTTGTAGAATAGGTAGAGAAAATACTATGAATAGAACACATCACACATTTACTGTTTTACACTACAGTTACATAGTGGGAAGAGAAGGTATTGCATTCCATCCACAATTCGATAACGAGAGTTCACCGCAAATACATGTTTTGAAGATTCCTGAATCACAAAAAACAGGTATGTTTTAAAATGATTCGTGTGTATCTGCGAACAGTAAAACTAAAAAATCTGATGCGTTCCATTCACATGACCTTCTCTACATCGCTGTAACAAATTATTGTTAAAAAGCATATTCTTCTATCTACTTTATGATAGTCGAGATAAACATTAGCAGAAATTTTCCTTATTGATTGTTTCCTTGTAATTAGAAGGAAAATAAGGGGATACGTTAGGCTAAAACGATAGTCAAATCTTTTAAAAGCCTGTTGTCATGTTGATGAAATCTGTTTCCATACAGGGCCAAGATTTTAAACCCTTTTCACACGAAAAGTTGTAAGTATTTTAAAGCTGAAACAAACAACAAGGAATATCTCAGAAATGGTTAGTTATACGAAAAAAACGTATATGACATAAATTGTGTGTATTAACGTGATCTACATTTTTTGTGTAGTAAGTTTTTGTCTATCTCTTACGGTTTACTAGTGCGCAAAATTCAGCAAAATTCATTAAAAATAAAGAGGTCTTTAGAGGCTATCCCCAGAAAATTCAAGAAATGCAGTTTATTTTCCATATAAATATCTTCAATATACAATATTTTAATCCAAATCGTTAGAGCCATTTTTGAGAAACTCAAAATTTTCGAAAAAAGTTCTATGTTAAGGGTAGTTTGTAGTGCGGAGACTTTTCTCAAAATCTTCGTGTCGCATCCCTGGAAGTTTGGAGTTTTTGTTCAAGAGAATGGGGTGCCTGGGGTATCGGTATTAAGTTTCACTGTGTTTGCTATAGCAATTAATTCTATCTCGAAATGTGCTCCCCAGGTGTATCATCCTATTTATTCCTAGGCGACTTCGCTGTCTATTCTACCAATTTGCAGAAATGTGTGGACCGTTTTACAGAATGGAGGTCTAAAAATGGTTTTCGTTTCTCAATTGGGAATTCAGTCTGTTACCTTTTGATGCCGAAGGCGGTGATTACTATCTTCCTCCAATGTGGACCTGATTTGTTACCATTCGAGATTCCTGGGGTTGCTCTTGGTTACTTAACTCTTCTGATCATTGCATATAGCACAGCTGAAAGTGCAATGTGACCTTTGTCTGAATATTTTACGGGTGCTGGTTAAAAATCTTGGGAATTGGGTTGGACATTCTTGCTGCGACGTTATTGCGCGCTGTGCCACATTAGATTACGGATGCATCGTTTATTCTGAAGCACGATCATCTCTGCTGAGAGGATTAGATATAGTCCAGAATAAGGACACCCGTGTGGCTGTTGGAGCATTTCCGAGAGCTTCTTGTGAAGCACGATATTGAAATGTTGCGTGGGGAACGGTGCTTCCGTGCTAGCATGAAGAATGGCCAGCTCCGTGAAAACAAACTAGTGCAATAAAAGAGATTCCAATAGACTGGGTAACTGCCACTCCTATATCTCTTCGTGAGGAGCTTATTTTGGTTCGATTGCGAAGTTGGCCACTGCAATTTTACACACGGTTACCTTTTTAAGGGGAACTCTGCTCCAGTCTGTTCGCTATATAGCGAAAATCTATATCATGCCTTGCTAGAATGCATTCCTATAGCACATATTCTGGAATGTCTGCAACTGCCGGCAAATCTGACAGAGGCCCTGGCGTACGATGGCATAACGGTCAAAGGGTTCTTCAACGTTTATCAAAGGCAACTTTCGAATGCGGATTTAATTATATTTATTTCATTTTCGTACATTTCGGCACAGTTTTGTAAATGTATTTATCTCTGGCTTTTGTCATTCGTTGTGTGTATGAACTATATATTTAATTTTGCAATGATTTATTTTCATTATTTATTTTATATTTGTTTATCTTTGACTTTTGTTATTATTTATTAAGTGACTCTGGATGTATATAGATGAATAGATTCATTG
Organism: Hymenopus coronatus; assembly: GCA_030762935.1. Lineage (NCBI taxonomy): Eukaryota > Metazoa > Arthropoda > Insecta > Mantodea > Hymenopodidae > Hymenopus > Hymenopus coronatus. The sequence goes on from CM060887.1 coordinate 87,103,235, forward strand.
ATATTTTTAAAGACTTAGAACCTATTTCCAATCATTTTAGGGCACACCTCTTAGGCATTATCACATATATTTATAACACAGTGCTGACTTCAGGCATTGACGTCATTTAGAACACTAGCACACATTTAGTTATTATAAGGGTTTAGTTGCCACAACGCGCAAAACCATTCACGGCATTATACAAAGATTTGACTCACTTCCACGAGCACAGTACAACACATATGAAAGGATGTCAGCACTTAAACATGCAATTGCTTAAGAATGTCAAATTCAAGAACTGACCTTCTCAAAATAGAACTAGAGGTAACCACAAAGGAAACCAGATGTAACCTTATATAACTGAATGTAATCACAAATAGGTATCAGAAATAAAAGCACTATGATAACTCACAACACAGCCACTGAAAGTAAAAAAGAAAGCCCTTTAGCAAATAACTAAGAAGTCACATGCAACACTAACCCTATCATAGTCTAAGACATTGGATATCCCATCTTACTCTAAAATGTTATTTGTTAAAATTAGCAATCTTGAGTGTCAGCGAAGCTATTCAAGCTAGTTTACAACGCAGATACCACTCGGGAACACCAATGTAAGCATATAAAGGTAAGGTTTCTACTTTAATGAGACAAGCAGTCAATATGTTGATAGTTCAACCACTTTGAACTTCATTTTGCACCTAAAACTCTTGGTTACAAGAAATTTGGCGCATGAAAATAGTATCTGTAATCTGTGTCTCTCAAGGAGCGCGCTCAGTTCCAGACTGAGCTACTCCATTGAAGTCGGGGGCCTAAGCTTTCAAGTGGATGATGGTTCATGCTGCTGATGCTGCTCAGCCCTGTATTACATATCTGTTACATGTATAGAGGTTTCCCGCTTCGCTTCTATCTCTCCCTTCTCAGTCTCTCAGAATAATTTTTAATCTTAAGTAAGTTGATAAATGTCTTAAGAATTGTTGTGTATTACTTGTATTACTCTTTTTCTTTCTGTCCCTCTATCTCTCTCTCTCACCTCCTAGACGGCCGTGGTTCGATCCCAAGGGACCGGTTTCCCCCGCCATCGCATTCCACCGGTACTCCATCTTCATTCATGTATCACCAGTGTCACCGCCTGTGGTGCCATCAGTAGTTAAAGCGGGCGTTAAACACTACAAACAAATCTTTCACCTGCTACTCTTGGCAGCGCTCTTTGTTTTTGTGTGTCTTTCCCTGTCTTTCGCGTCCCTTTTATTCATTCTCTCCCTCCCTACATTTCCGTATCCTCCCTTTCTCTTTCCTCCATTTCTGTCTCTTTCTTTCTCTGTCTTGTTCTCTGTTTCTGCCTCACCTTTTCTCTTATTCGCTTTAATGTACATCTCCGTGGGGAATCGAAGCGGTTCCCTTGTGCTAGAAGCTGGCACGCTATGTAATTTCCCGAAGAAATCAGTAACATTTGAAAACGTAAAATACTAGTTAATTTAAATACTAGTTAATAATGATGATGATGTAGTTTGTGATACTGAAATGATGGTATTGGTCAAGGTTTCAATAAGGTCTCACTACTTGAGAGTGTAAAATATTCGCAAAATACTAGTTAATTTAAATAATAATAATAATAAAAATAATAATAATAATAATAAAATTGTTATTCAGTTTGTGATACTAAAGTGATGGTATTGGGAAAGGCAAAATGATTATTCAGGAATACCCTAAATTAAATTGAAATTGTTTAATAGTTAAGATAAATTCTTGCAACAGTTTAAAATAACCTAAGTGTTGGGGAAAACGGTGAAAAGAATCTAGGTAGTTCCTGTAATCGAGACCTGAAATCGGCATGTGCTGCTCTATTGCAGTAATTGGTTTATCTGGTTTTGCAGGAAAGACTAAAGCTGAAACAAGAAAACGGAAAGTTAAACACAGAAAAGCAAGTTTTAATTTTTCTGGCACATATGTAAGTAGAGAAAATATTGCATTGCATCAAAAATGTCTTTCTTTCTCTAGTGCGAGTGTGTGAGTGTATGTGTGATGTTATGCTAAGGAACGATTTTTGAGTGTTTAAATGATCCTAAAATGTTTTAAAGGAGGAAGAGTTTGTAACATGTGTAGTGCACGCATAAAAGCTAGAAACGGATGAAAGTGGTTAAGCTATGAAAACATGGAATATTTCTTGTGACCCAGTATAACATAGTAAAATGTTGTAACATTTGCTGGACATGTCTGTAAACGTTGGGAAAAGTGCCTGAAAAATAATACAAATAGTACGATTAGTTCTTATACGAGCAATCAATCCTTCTTAAATAAATATTGGAATATAATCAGTCCATGACGATGGTGTTGGAATTCTAAAACCATCTGGAGCTCTCCTGAAACTGTAAGTACACAACTGTTTTTAAAAAAGCTTTTGGCTCGCCATAAAGAGTGCAATGTGCTTATAAACTCAAACATTAAAGGATGTCTCTTCCTGAAAGCGCTTCGGGAGAGTACAGTTTTCAAAATAACTTAAAACGTAAAATAAATACGTGTTCCGTTAACCTCTGTGTGTGTGTGTGTGCGCGCGCGTAGCCCTAACTTGGAAGGCTGAAAAGGAAATGTAAGCGAATCGCAGTTTCCTCCTTTTCTCTCTCTGCTCTCTGCTCTTTCTCTCTCCCCACCCTCTAATTCTCTCGCTCTCTCATGTTTTATTGGTTGAAAACTAGTCATGCTCACCGTGTGTAATCCAATACGCCCGTTGAAATGCCTCAGTATACTATAGCAATAACATATAAAGCAATAAAAGTTTATTTAAAAGCACGTTGTTCCTCTGCATGTATTTCTAAGAAAGAATAATTTGGCGAGATGGAAAAAGCATATGTACCTATTATTGTTATTGTCGTGTATCCATATTTGGTTTTATTTCGAATGAGAGTTGCGTTCATTCATTCAGAATACGTACTTTCTCATTAATATTTGTATTGGATATTATTATTATTATTATTATTATTATTATTCTATTTGTACGGAATGCATTCTGGAAGGCGTACTTTTTAAGGTGGATGTCTCGCTAAGCCTTCAACTTTACCGTATATCGTTATGGTAATTGACAATTCCAATTATATTATTATTGTTGTAGGTTGCAAGTGATATGTAGCAAATGAGGGACAAGACAACGTACCAGGACATACTTTAATAAGTGTTTATTCGACTGTTTCTGTAAACATGGGTGATCTTGTTCTTCAGAAAAAGGATTTAAAAAAAAGGAAACATACAAAAACATTGATAGTGAAGGAAAAGCTTCGTTTTATAGACAAAGATGATTAAGCCCGTCTGAGTAGTGTGGGGAGAGCTTCACATTGAAGAGGTTGCGAGTTCGAATGTGTGAGGGTGAGTTACCCGGATAAGGTTTTTTCGGGGTTTTCCCTTATCCTGAGAAGATGAATGTCGAGTAACTTTAGGCTCCATGGACCCCGAGATCATTTGAGCATCATTTCACCAATTTCATTCACCATTCGTTATGACGAATCAGGTTAAAGGACGTTAGGTTACAAAAAAAAAAAAAAAAAAAAAAAATGAAGTAATAAAATAAAATAAAAAAATCGCTGCTGGTTGCCACAGGATTAAAAAATAAAAATAAATCGTTTAACAATGGGCCTTAAGGCATATTGATGTATACGTGCGCTTGAAAGGTCAGTTTTTCACAACAACAAAAATGATGCCCTCCCTCATTAGTCTATTTATATAATCCGGCGTTAAAGGGGATTGCATGTGTGTGCGACGAACAAAATAAAGCGCGGCGAGTCTATAAAATGGCTGTTAAATTGTCAGGTCATGCAATATACCAATGTTATATTTACAGTGCTATGAAATATAAACAGTGTCACATTTAAACTTTCCAATAGTAAGTGCATCTAAAATTATTGTCTGCAAACACTTTCTTAAAAATGATCAAAACTTAAGTTACAAATCTCATTGTATTTGTTCAGGAGACAACGTGTTGTATTGTCGAGTAAGTTGTTAGTGACTTTCAATTAAATACAAAGAGGTGCTAAGTATAATGTGAACGAATAACCATTGGAAAGCGTCTTCTACATTTGGCTAATAACATAGAGGAATGAATGCTGTAAACGTTTCCCCGGAAGCTGTTTAGTCTAAGAACTATTATACTTACTATCCCATGGAATTGTTTATTTGTAAACATATATCATAGTGATTTAATTTTCAGATTAAATTGAAACAATAGTGAATACGATTATTTTGATATAAGTGATAGCTCAAACCAGATCTAGACTCTGCATTCGTGACTGGAAGGCGCATTAAATTCAACAATATCACACACTTGAGAAAAGGGTGTCGTGAAAATGTTTCAACCCTTCTTAACTCAACTCTCAAATGAGCGTGTTCCATTCTATCAACTTTTCAGCTTTAGCATACGCTTTTACATTTGCAATCTGATCAAAGGGATTGGAAGCATCTACTTGCTTTCCCATCAGTATGCTCGTAGTTTTTAAGCATGATTCCACTGAATTACTAACTTATGTACATCTGGTCCTACTGAATTTAAGTTCCAACAGTGGACATTTTCCATTGATAGTAAACATAAAAATACACATATACACAGCAAACAGTTTATAATTTAAGGGAGGAAAAGTGTAACATACAAATGGAAGGAAGAGTATTGCAATACATTTAGGCAGACACTAAATTCTAATTATGGCCAGATACGTCAGTGTGGAATAAGTTTTATGATAAAAGAACAAGAAATTGAAAAGGCTATGAATATTTTAAATATCATTATGCTAAGGGCTGGGGAGGAAATTAAAATGAGAAAGAAGGTTTACAAAAGAGATGAGGGCTGATTTGATGAAGAACGTAGAGTAACTAAAAGACAAGTCAAACAGCTGCTCATAAAGTGGAGGGAATTACGAAACAGAATTAAAGAAAGAGTATATGCAAGGGAACAAAAGAATGATGAAAAAACATGAAAGTAATTTATTACGAGTCCTAAATGAAAATAATGCAAATGAGGTATGGAAGGTTATGAAATCAATGTATAATAAATATGTAACAAAACCAAGTATACAACCAGGAGAATGGATGGAATATTTTTAAAAAATTGTATGGGGGGGAATAGTAAAAATAAGATAGGAAATTGAGAAATAGGTAATAACTATGTAGATATGCTCGATGATATAATAAGAAGTGAAGAAATAATTCAGCAGGTGAAATTAATGAAGAGAAATAAAGCAACTGGAATAGATGGAATCCCGACAGAGTTCCTTAAGGAATGGTGCACTGAAATAAACAGAGTTAAGGTTCTAGTAGACTTATTTAACACAATTAAAGTGAAGGGTTATACACCAGAAAAGTGGAGAAAAGCAATCATACATCCAATATACAAAGGCAAGGGCAGTGTTGATAAACCAAACAACTATAGAGGCATTGCATTATTATGAAATGTAGGAAAACATTTTACTGGCACTATGGCAAGCAGGATACAAACATGGGTTGTAGAATATAATATCCTCTCGGAACTTCAGATGGGCTTTAGAAAAGGGAGGAGGACAGTTGATTATTTATTTATTATAAAAACACTGGTAGATAAATACTAAAATAATGTGAATAACTTCTGGAATTTGGCAAGGAAAAGATTTGAGGATATTCAGTGAGATAACTGAAAAGAGATCTTTAGTTTTCTGTATACCAATGAAAGACTCATGGGGAAGGGAAAAGTACATAGATGTGAGAAATAAAGAGGAGCATGGCTGAAAGCAGGAGTATGGAGGTTAAAAGGTTTAAGGAAAGGTATTCCACAAAATCAATGTCCTATATGTGGAGGAAATGAAGACATGGAACACATTTTATTTAAATGTAAGGCGACTGAAGTTTGGAGAAAAGAGTATATTAATAAGAAATGGTTTAAAATAGCAGTAGTTGGAATGTTTCAAAAAGATAGTAAGGAGATTGGACAATTCTTATACAAAGTGAAAAATAAATGGGTATGGACAGTAAATAGACAAAACGGTGTAATAAACTAGAAGTAATAAACTATTGTGTATGACTGCTAAAGAGCCAGGGCTGAACACCGGTATAAAGCTTAGCATAAATAAAAACAAAAAATATCTGGTCCAGCCCAAAGCATTAATTTCAATTATGGGAGAAGACCACCACTCAATGCAAGTTGAATAAAATGAACACCCATTTTGACATATTTAAAATTGCAAACACTAATCCACTCTCCAAGAGTTTTAGTTTTCACTGAACTAAAGAGGCAAAAAGGCATATTCCTTTTTTGTTTCAGCTCTTTAATTACCGCTGAACCTGTACCATAGAAATAGTTTGACCTTCAAGTAAATGAACACGATTATTAAACCAGCTGCCTGACTATGCACAAAAAGAGCCTTATTTCGGAGAGAGGATCGTCAGAAAGCAATCTTTGGGACACCTTTCCTGGATCAAAGTAAGATTTTAAAGCTGAATTAAGCTTAAGTACACTTCTACAGCTGGCAACAAGAAAGCAGTTTTGAATACTCTATTTCCACAAAGTCACAACTACACGCAAAGATGTTTCGCGCACTGAATACATGCAGAAGCACGAATACATTTCCTGCACAACACTTTCTATGCAAACCGGTAAACAATCAATTGCAGTTTGTATACACTAGGTGTGCAAAGCAACCTACACCTAAAATTGGTTTGTTTAAGGACTTCTGAAGAATAGTGTAAACATTGTTTTTACCTTTTCTTGCTGCCCCTCCAAAATTGCAATTACGAGTAATGTCAGCACATAAACCTACAACTTTAGCTTCAATTTTGTAGTGATTTAAAATGTATGAGGGCACAATTTCAGCTGTCTCACCACACTGATCTTCAAAGTCCAACACTTTCACTTGCACTCCATTAACAGGAAGAAAATAGCGTACCGATAATGGAAACAGCTTTGTAGATTTATGACTGGACGAATCTGCGTACACTGTGATGTAATGTTGATCGAAACGAATTTCTCTGTGAAATAAAAACCATACTTCTGCTGCTGCAGCAAGCATTTGTTCTTATTTCTGAAAAATGTGGAAATGTTGCAGGGGATGGAGTTGCATTAGTTGACGGTTTATGTTTTGCCGTTTGTAAATGGCGTATTATTTCGGACTTCCCACTGTTTGCTATCGAAAAATTTGCCGAACATTTTTAACAATATACCGACGTCACTGTCTGTCTTTCTCCTTTTGATGAAAGGACACAAAGACTGAAGTTCAGAATTTAAAACCTATTTTCTTCTCGGTGCCAGAGAGCTGTAAAACACGAGAGGTTACACAGCCAATCTACCAAAGAGAATAACTAAGCAATAATGAATAAACCGCAGAGCGTAAAGGCTGAAGAAACACGAGCAGACAACCTGAATAGAAACGTAGCCGATGCCGCACTGTCGTAAACAATGGCAGTTAAACTTGATTATTGCATGCCATAAATATATATCCTTACAATAAAATTATACAAAAGATAAAAACGCTGGAACTAGTGATTTAAAGCTGAAACTCACAACTTAAAATTAAAGTATGATATTTCGCAAGACATATTTGATTTTTCCGCGTGTCATCGCAACCGGCAGGACAGTCCCCCCCGCCCCCAGAATCAGATGGGAAGGTGACTTGGAGCCTATCCCTGAAGCGGAAGAAGAATAATTATATTCTTCAAACGCCTCACTAACACTGACACTGCAAACCGCAAAATAACACGAAAGTTCTGCAATGTAACGATAATGAAACTTGTGGCACATGGGAGTAGTAACGTTGCCGCGTGGTAAGCAATTGTACGGGGACTTCAAAGCGATGCCAGTAGTTAGGATCATAGATAAAAGTTTGGGCTGGTATTACTTAAAAGGGATGTGATCAGGGCAAGACTTATGTATTTAGCCGCCCCCTAGGCAGCGCTAAAATGTTCCACCCCCAATTTTCTCCAGACATTTTAAGCAGCCATTATACGGGTCATTGAGTTTAAACAGGGCCGGGTTTAGGTATTTTGCCGCCCCCTAGGCAGTGCTAAACTTTTCCGCAGCCATTATACAGATCATTGTGTTTAAATTAGTTTTAAATGAAGTTTACAATTTAAAAAAAAAAAATTATTTGGAATAAAAATACATGCATCTTACTTGTAAGTTATAACGATTTCTTTCCTATTTTCTTCATAGAGAAAACATTGGCGACGTTGTCGAAGTCGATCTGATGAAGCACATCACACTCGATGCAAACAATTGACATAGCGTTCATTTTCCTTGTTCTTCAACGAAGATAATTTTTAACTCTTTTGAGCACTGAAAATGATCTCTCTACCGAACCATTTTCTATATGTGCTCATAGAAATATACGTAGCACTTCACCAATATTAGGACACACATCCATCCGGAGTGTTTTGTAAAGACACCATGATTGCATTTCTTTACCTAAATTGTCCTCACTCATATAGCATCAAGGTGAATGCATTCACTGTCGAATTCATCCTTTATATCGTCTGAGTAAGTCGCTCTTAAGGTTTGAGCCCGTTTGAAAATTGGGTTTTGTCTAACTCGCAGAGCTTAGTAACAAAATTAAAATTAGCGAACAATGTTGTATACGCAGTACATCTACGTTTCAGTTCATGATATGGCTTGTCAACAATAACATTTATTGTGGAACTACAATGTTCTGTTTGATCACCAAGTTGCAACTTACGTCTACGTTTCAGTTCATGATATGGTTTGTCAACAATAACATTTATTGTGGAACTACAATGTTCTTGATCAGTTCACCCTGAAGACGAGGAAGATGCACTTCTTCGAAACGTTGGTGTCAAGCCAAGTTTTTACCTGGCTAGAAACCCGAGAAGATTTTGAATTACAATGTTCTGTTTGATCACCAAGTTGCAACTTACGTCTACGTTTCAGTTCATGATATGGCTTGTCAACAATAACATTTACTGTGTAACTACAATGTTCTGTTTGATCACCAAGTTGCAACTTACGTCTACGTTTCCTTGTGCTGTCGTAATTGCAAGCATCTTCACCACACAGGTTCATAGCTTTTTCCCCTAAACATCAAACATACCTCTTTTGCATTCAAGATATGTTAGTAATGGGTTGTAAAGAATGATGACAAGTTCTAATTCGCCCTCACTGTCAAGCCTTTCTAAAATATTCCACAATAATGTAGTAAAACATGTCTCCAAATTTTGAAGTGAATGATGAAATCGTGCAGCTTCAGAACCAGTAAGTGGTTTCTCTATATTGTCGTCAGATATTGCAGTTAGAGCAGATTGGATTTCTAACCACGAAGAACAAGCACCGTACCTGGCCGAGCACCTTGTTGGTGTGAGACTTTTCAACACCGTAGAGTTTGGTATCAGATGAGGTAATAAAAGTTTCCACCTGTTTATAAACACCGAGAAAAAGTTACATAGCTCCTGAATAACACCACAGATGTTTACTGTGGGAATTTAATATCCCACAACAGAAGAACCAACAAGATTTGACAGAATGAGCTGAACATGGAACATACACAGCAAGGAGATTTAAATCTTTAATTCGTACTTGAATGTGCCTCACATATTACTAGTGTTACCATAGAGCTGAGCACGGCAATTTTTAATAGCAGGACCAAGTACATTCAAAGTTTCCAAGGCAATGAAACAAATGGGGGCCCTCACCAGAGGAAAGAATATAACAGTTTGCTGTGCATTATATTCGCCAATGTTCATCTTTCCACGGTTGAGGATGTCACCTCAACTTCAAGGTGGTGGACCTGCGGGTGCTATATACCATTGCTCCAAAAATGGGGGATGACATCTGAACCGTTTATTCACATGGCTGCATAATTTTAACAAAGAAACAAATGCATTCATTGAAAACCCTGTTCTACTTATAATGGACAATCACGGAACCCATAAATCACTTACCGCATACTTGTATTGCAAAGAGGACATTCACATAATGCATCGCATCGATTACAACTTCTTGATCTCACATTTTATGGACCATTAAAGGTTGCCCTTAACAAGGAACACTTATTTGAAGACACGTGCAGCTCAAAAAATCATTCCATACACCATTGCTGAGATTTTTAAAATGCCTATGGTAGGGTCGCCTCATTGGATAAAGCTGCAAAGGGATTTGAAAAAAAAAAAAAAAAAAGCGCTATTTGCCCCTTTAATCCAAATGTCTACACTAACGAAGATGGTATGGCTGGAACGAATTTGAGACCTTCAGCAGAGAATCCAGATCTCGTAGTACTGATGGAAGATGATTGTGAAAATTAGATGTAAAGATCAGAATACACCGAATCAGTGGTAGTGCAACCAGATCCCTCTCACACACACACAGTTGACTTCCCAACAAATTTTACCTCATCCTGCACCTTCTGAATTGCACCCTAACACAAACGGAAAACCAATTCCAATCAGCAAAATATCACCTATTCCCGGTGCCTCAAAAATAACAAACAAAAGAAAGCCTAGCAATAACAAGCAGTATTCAGAGATTTTAACAGCAACGCCTATGAAAGAAAACTAGAAGCCTTAGAGTTACATAGAGCTGAAAAAATAATGCAAAGACCAAAAGGAATGAGACCAACGAGCTAATTTCAGCTGCGTCTTCTTCAAATCTAAGAAAGGACAAAATAGATCAATCACGCCAGTTGCATCAAATTTAAGGGAAAGAAAATAAAATAGCAAAAATGCAGTTATTCGAAAGCTCAGAAGAAGAAGGTGAAGAAGAAGAGTTGTGCGATGACGATAAACTAGACATCAGTCTATGTGAGGAGAACGATGATGAAGATGAGATCCGTGCGATGTGCGGAGAGTTTCGACGAAATGGTGAAGTCTGGTTCCGATGCACACTTGTGCAAATTGGACCCACAAAGATTGGATTGTCACCTTTAAACTGACCATTACCCTCAAGCACCGTACAATCCCGCTCATTGCACAGTTTTATAATTTAGCTTTTAATTCCTATAATATAATGTTATTGTTGTTTTTCAAATAAAACTTATTCATTTGTGAAGAAAAAATGTTGATGACTGCGTTATACCAATCATCCATATGAGGTATATTTTCAGAGAATGCTGTTAAAGTTCTCTTATGTGAGCGCCACTACCCCTCCTTCCCCTAATTGAGTAATAAACAATTAACATACATTCTATTTGATTTTCAACAAGGAATTGTTGTTTATGCAAGTGTTAAATGTTATAATTTCCTCCCTGCCCCGTCTACACGTTTTGCAATAACATTAGGCAGCTGCAGTCTTTCCTTTTATTCTCGCCGCGAGCCCGCGACAATGCCTTAAAACAAAATATTCAACTTCCACAAGCTGTACAAAATCAAACTTCAGAAAGATTTTCCAAATTTTTTAAAAAAATCTGATGTGTTCCATACACATGACTTTCTCTATATCTCTGCAACAAATTATTGTTAAAAAGCTTATGCTTCTATTTATTTCATACAAATCGAGTAAAAATCAGCAGAAATAGTCTTATTACCTGCTTCCTTGTAAGTAGAAGCGAAATAAGGGAGTACCATAGGTTAAAGTGGTAGTCAAAAGCTGGTTGCTATGTGACTGAACTTCCTTTACTTGTAAGAACAGGAATTGTTACATTCCTGCATGAGAAAAGTATGTTTTTGAAGCTGAAACCAAAAACAAGAGTATCCCAAAAATGACCAACTTTACGAAAAAAATGTATATAAGATAAAGTGTGTGTTTTAAGGTGCTCTACATTTTTTGTGTTGTAAGTTTTTGTCCATCTCTTACGGTTTAGCAGTTACGCAAAATTCTGTAAAATTCATCCAGAGTAAAGTAGTCTTCAGAGGCTATTCCTAGAAAATTCAAGATATACATTTTATTTGTCAAGTAAATATCTTTGATATACGATATTTTAATAAAAATGGTTAGAGCCATTTTTAAGAAAATAAAAACTTTCGAAAACAGTTACATGTAAAGGGTAGTTGGGGTGGGGGGATTCCTTTAAAAATCTTCGTGTCGCATCCTTTGAAGATACGAAACTTAAATACCAAGTTTGGTATTTTACCAACTTTTCGTTTTTGAGTTATCGTGTTCATAGACACACTGACACATGGACACACACGGACCTTTTTGTGAAAATGCTTTTTATGGAAGCAGGGGACCCTAAAACATATATTTCCGGTGAAATCTCGGTATCGATTTTTTTTGGAGTGCAATACCTTCTCTATACACTATGTGCATAGTGCGTACAGAGAAAGTAATAAATGTTACAGTAAAAAGGAAGGACGGAAAATGCCAGCCTCCTGAAAATTGCCGTCCTAGGCCCAAATTCGGCACTGGATGTGATTTCTCCATCTTTTGAGCAAGACGAGGACTGATGAACGCTGTTGCTCTTTCAACGTTTTATTTTTACTTTCTCTACACATATTGTATTGCACCCAAAAATGTATGTTTTAGGGCCCCCCTTATCCAAAAAATCTTATGTGACTTTCTCTACATCTCTGTAACAAATTATTGTTAATAAGCTTATTCTTCAATATGCTTCATGATAATCGAGATAAACATTAGCAGAAACTGTTTTTATACTCATTTCCTTATGACTTTCTCTACATATCTGCAACAAATTATTGTTAAAAAAGCTTATGCTTCCATTTACTTCCTTGTACTCGAGAACAAATTAGCAGAAATAGTCTTATTACTTGTTTCCTTGTAAGTAGAAGCGAAATAAGGGAGTACCATAGGTTAAAGTGATAGTCAAAAGGTGGTTGCTATGTGACTGAAGTTCTTTTGTTTATATGGATAGGAGTTGACAAATTTCTATATGAGAAAAGTAAGTTTTTCATAGCTGAAACCAAAAAACAATCAATATCTCAAAAACGATCAACTCAACGAAAAGTATGTATGTATATAGTATAAATTCTGTTTTTAACGTGCTCTACATTTCTTATGTAGTAAATTTTTATCTAAGTCTTACGGTTTAGGAGTTATGCAAAATTCCGTAAAATTCGTTCAGAATAAAGTAGTCTCCAGAGGCTATTCCCAGAAAATTGAAGATGTACAGTTTGTTTGTCAGGTAAATATCTTTAATATATGATATTTAATCAAAATCGTTACGCAATTCTTGCGAAAATCAAAACTTTTGAAAAAAGTTCCATGTAAAGGGTAGTTTGGAGTGGGGGAATTTTTCTCAAAATCTTCGTGTCGCATCCCTGGAAGATACTAAACTAAAATACCAAGTTTGGTATTTTACCGACTTTTCGTTTTTGAGTTATCGTGTTCAGACACACGGACACACACACACACACACACACACACACACACACACACACACACATACTCACACGGACCTTTTTTGTGAAAATATTTTTTTGGGATATAAGGGACCCTAAAATATATATTTCCGGCGAAATCTCGGTATTGAATTTTTGGGTGGAGTGCAATACCTTCTCTATGACTATGTACATAGCGCTTACACGCGAAAGTAATAAATGAATACATTAGGCTAAACGGTCAGCCAAATGTTTTAAAATGGTTGCTATGGGATTGAAACCGTTTCAGGAGTTGAGAAGTTCCTGTTTGAGAAAAGTAGAGCATTTTAAAACTGAAACCAAATACAAGGAATATCTCGAAAACGGTCAACTCCAGGACAAAAAATGCATGTAACATAACGAACTCTACATTTTTGTGTAGTAAGTTTTTTTCTAGCTCTTACGTTTTACCAGCTACGCAAAATTAAACAAAATTCATTCAGAACAAAGAGGTCTTCAGAGGCTATTCCCAGAAAATTCAAATTATACATTTTATTTGCCATATAAATATCTTTAATATACGGTATTTTAGTCAAAATCGTTTGAGCTATTTTTGAGAACATCAAAATTTCTAAATGTTTTCCACGTAAAGCGTAGTTTGGGGTGAGGACATTTTTCTCAAAATCTTCGCGGCGCATCCTTGGAAGATACTAAACTCAAAAACCAAGTTTGGTATTTAACAGACTCCCACATACACACACGCACACGCACACGGACATTTTTCTAAACATTTATATATATATATATATATATATATATATATATATATATATATATATTTTTTTTTTATTCAGGAGTTCCCAAAAGTTATATTTCCGGTGAAATCTCGCTATCTAATTTTTTGGTTTAATACAATACATTCTCTATACACTATGCAGGTACATGGTACCTATAGAGAAAGTAAAAGTTAACTTATATAGTGGGACCGCATTTACTGTGTACGGTTCAATGGTCCAACCGTACACCACCGTACCCGCAAATGTACGGTATCGAATTTTTGGGTGCATTACAATACCTTCTCTATACACTATGTACGATACTCTTTACATAGAACTTTTTTCGAAAATTTCGATTTTGTCAAAAAATGGCTCTAACGATTTTGGTTAAAATATCAGATATTTACCTGACAAATAAAATGTATATCTTGAATTTTCTGGGAATAGACTGCTTTATTCTGGATAAATTTTACGGAATTTTGCATAACTGCTAATCCGTAAGACCTGGACAAAAACTTACAACACAAAAAATGTATAGCACGTTAAAACACACAATTTATGTTATATATATTTGTTTTGTGGAGACGATCGGTTTTGATATGTTCCTTGTTTTTTGTTTCAGCTTTGAAAAACTTATACCTTTCTCATAAAGGAATTTGTCAACTCCTGTCCATACAAACAAAGGAACTTCAGTGACATAGCAACCAGCTTTTGACTATCACTTTAACCTTACTCTCTTATTTCGATTCTACTTACAAGGAAGCAAGTAATAAGACTATTTCTGCTACTTTTTTTCTGGATTAGCATGAAATAATTAGAAGCATAAGCTTTTTAACAATAATTTGTTGCAGAGATGTAGAGAAAGTATTGTGAATGGAACATATCAGATTTTTCGAAACAAAATTACTTATTTCATAAATAATAGTATAAGTTACAACTATTACTGTGGGCCGAATGCGACGTGACAGAGCAAGTATTACTGCGGGACACACTTGTCTTATACGAAGAAATTACGTTTCTCACACTGTAGATTCGCCTCATCTGTCATGAGACGGTAGCGGACTGGAGTTCGCACCTACTTCTATTGAAGGAAGCTGCGACAGCATAGTTGATATATTGTGACCTCACCTCCCTGGAGTCACAGCCGCAAGTGGGCATAGGCAGGCAGAGACGCGCAGAAGTCTGTAACATTTCCAAGCCTAAACACCCGCGCACCATTAGGGAGCAATTCCAGGAGGATGCCGCAGTAGGCAAGACAGCTCTCTTTCTCTGGCTTTCACGGGAAGACCAAATCGCAAACAACTGCGCCATATGTCCAGCATTGTCGACACTGCAGGATCTGAAAGCACATCTGAAACATGAAGGGAAATGAAATGGGAGAGAATGAGGGAATGGAGAGTCGTGGTAAAATACACCACCCCAGCATTCGCCTTGGCGACCAGGGAAAACCCTTGATCACCGAGAAACGGACCCATGACCTTCCAAATGTAAGCCTCACACATTACCGCGGAGCTATCTTGCTCGGTTCCCTGATACACAACAACATAGGTACTAGCTTTAGACGTCAGTGTAAAATATTTGTTGCATCTTTAGCTACAAATGTAACACGTATCAAAAAATCTTATGTGTTCCATTCACATGACTTTCTCTACATCTCTGCAACAAATTATTTTTAAAAAGCTTATACTTCTATTTACCTTATGCTAATCAGAAAAAATTAGCAGAAATAGTCTTATTACTTGCTTCCTTGTAAATAGAAGCGAAATAAGGGAGTACCATAGGTTAAAGTGATAGTCAAAAGCTGGTTGCTATGTGACTGACGTTCCTTTGTTTATATGGACAGGAGTTGACAAATTCCTGTATGAGAAAAGTATACGTTTTTCAAAGCAGAAAAAAAAATTAGGAATGTCTCAAAAACGATAAACTCCACGAAAAAAATGTATATAACATAAAGTGTGTGTTTTAACGTACTCTACATTTTTCATGTGGTAAGTTTTTGTTCATCTCTTACGGTTTAGCAGTTATGCAAAATTCCGTAAAATCCATTCAGAATAAAGTACTCTTCAGAGTGTATTCCCAGAAAATTCAAGATATACATTTTATTTATCAGGTAAATAGCTTTAATATACGATATTTTAATTCAAAATTGTTAGAGCCATTTTGAGAAAGTGAAAATTTTCGAAAAAAGTTCCACGTAAAGGGTAGTTGGGGGTGGTTTTTTTTTCCTCAAAATCTTCGTGTGGCATCCCTGGAAGATACTAAACTTAAATACCAAGTTTGGTACTTTACCGGCTTTTCGTTTTTGAGTTATCTGTTCACAGACACACACACACGGACCTATTTCCGAAAATGCTTGTTTTAGATAAAGGGGACCCTAAAACATATATTTCCCGTGAAATCTGGGTATCGAATTTTTGGGTGCATTACAATACCTTCTCTATACACTATGTAGATAGTACGTGTAGAGAAAGTAAAAAGTAAACTGTCTTTGCATGTTTTATAACGTCGCAGTTCAAAGACAGCAGTTCTGCAAGGTCGGCACAAAAAAGGTCATTTGTAAAGGGCGGGTGATGCAATTTGTGAAGGCTGCCAGAGAATGGGTACAGCATGCGTGGGTTATCCATTATTGCAGTACTTGACCTGAAAATATCACAGGCGACATCAATCAAAATGCTTCCTTGGTCAAGTGGTCAGCGAGCTGATTTCTCACCCGGGTTCGATTCTCGGCTGGGACGGGGAAATTTTCTCTAGCCGGAATTATTTCCTATCCCCCACAGAGTCTGCAAGTGAATGTGGCCGTATTTGAGTAAAACAAAATGATTTAAACCAACGTAAGAACTTCTAGACG
This sequence comes from Hymenopus coronatus, assembly GCA_030762935.1. Taxonomy (NCBI): domain Eukaryota; kingdom Metazoa; phylum Arthropoda; class Insecta; order Mantodea; family Hymenopodidae; genus Hymenopus; species Hymenopus coronatus. Next base: position 87,120,038 of record CM060887.1, read on the forward strand.
ACGAGTTGTTTCAAGTGGAAAGCCTCCGATATGACCTTAGATGTTAAAGGGGGGCTATATAAATGAAACAATAATAAAAAATGTTTCCTATCAACAAACTTGCAAAGGTATACGATCTGTTAAAATATTAACCACTGCTGCAAAAAATTAAAATTTCAAAAGTGTAACGTGTGCCTTCTTTGTGTTTCACTTGTCTCGCCTTTAATAGAAGTAAGTCGTGTATTGCTTTAGTTGTTTGTAGCATACGGCAAAATGAAGATAAACTAAACGTAATAGGTAATAGCGAAACTCGTTTGTTTGAGGTAAACAAGTACGGCATCAGATCGCTTTGTCGTCCTCCGTGGTCTAGGAGTAACATGTCAATGCGGGCAGAGGGCGATAAAACTCCTTGGGAAGGGAAGTAAAGCCATAGATTCATGACACGTAAAAGAAAGAACTTCAAACCTAATCAAGAGGCCTCTTAGTAAAAGTAAGTGATCTTTCACTCCCAATATAGAATGGCACGCTGAAGACGATAGCAGTCAAACACTCAATTTTAATCATTAATATTGATGATAGTAGTAATGATAATAATACTATAATAATGATGAATATAATAATACTGGTGATAATAATAATGATACTGATGCTATTTAATAATGATGATAACAATACTGATGATGATAATCATAATAATACTGATGATGATGATAACAATAATAATGCTGATGATAATAATAATGATACTGATGATATTTAATAATGGTGATAATACTGATGATAATAATACTGATGATGATAATAATACTGATGATGATAATAATACTGATGATAATAATAATACTGATACTGATGATATTTAATAATGGTGATAATAATACTGATGATGATGATAATAATACCGATGATGATAATAATACTGATGATAATAATGATACTGATGATATTTAATAATGATGATAATAATACTGATGATAATAATGATACTGATGATATTTAATAATACTGATGATGATAATAATACTGATGATGATAATAATACTGATGATAATAATACTGATGATAATAATACTGATAATGATAATAATACTGATGATAATAATACTGATGATGATAATAATACAAATTATGATAATACAGATGATGATAATAATACTGATGATGATAATACTGATGATGATAATACTAATGATGATAATAATGCTGATGATGATAATACTGATGATAATAATACTGATGATAATAATGCTGATGATGATGATACTGATGATGATAATAATACTGATGATGATGATACTGATGATGATAATAATACTGATGATGATAATAATACTGATGATAATAATACTGATGATGATACTGATGATGATAATACTGATGATAATAATACTGATGATAATAATACTGATGATGATGATACTGATGATGATACTGATGATGATAATAATACTGATGATAATAATACTGATGATAATAATACTGATGATGATGATGATACTGATGATGATAATAATACTGATGATGATACTGATGATAATAATACTGATGATGATGATGATACTGATGATGATAATAATACTGATGATGATACTGATGATGATAATAATACTGATGATGATAATAATACTGATGATAATAATACTGATGATAATAATACTGATGATAATACTGATGATGATACTGATGATGATACTGATGATGATAATAATACTGATGATAATAATACTGATGATAATAATACTGATGATAATAATACTGATGATGATAATAATACTGATGATGATAATAATACTGATGATAATAATACTGATGATAATAATACTGATGACGATACTGATGATGATAATACTGATGATGATAATACTGATGATGATGATGATACTGATGATGATAATAATACTGATGATAATAATGATGATGATAATACTGATGATAATACTACTGATGATAATAATACTGATGATAATAATACTGATGATGATAATACTGATGATGATAATAATACTGATGATAATAATACTGATGATAATAATACTGATGATGATAATACTGATGATGATGATAATAATACTGATGATGATGATAATAATGATGATAATACTGATGATAATGATAATAATACTGATAATAATACTGATGATAATAATACTGATGATGATGATGATAATACTGATGATGATGATAATAATAATACTGAGGATAATAATACTGATGATGATGATGATAATAATACTGATGATAATAATACTGATGATAATAATACTGATGATGATAATACTGATGATGATGATAATAATACTGATGATGATGATGATAGTAATACTGATGATGATAATAATACTGATGATGATAATATTGATGATGATGATGATGATAATAATACTGATGATGATAATAATACTGATGATAATAATACTGATGATGATGATAATAATACTGATGATGATGATAATAATAATGATGATAATAATACTGATGATAATAATACTGATAATAATACTGATGATAATAATAATAAGAATATTAAAAATCATTAGAAAACACTGCAAAATACTGTAAAATATTATCAAAACGCCTGAAAAGAGCTAAAATGCCTGTTTTAGAGTCCTATATACCAACAAAACTATTTGAGATGTATGGAAAAGAGCTAAATTGACTCATCAATACCTTGATCTACAGTCCTAAAAACCCTCCCCAAAATGGTATGGCATGACATTAAAAGTATACTGAACAACAGTGACGCCGCTACAAATCACCATTAAAATCCTGAAAAATGTATGTGAAAGCACTACAAGCACCGAAAAATATTCCCAAAACGCACAAAAATTCTTGTAAAAGCGCTAAAAAGCATTAGAAAAGACTGCAAAGTAATGTAAAATAACAGCGAAAACTTATTGCAAAAGGCGCAAAATACTTGTTTTAGTATCCCAAATACCCTGAAAATGGCTCGAAGCGTTTGGAAAAAGAGAGCTAACATGCTTGATTAGTACTTGACACCTAGCTGTCCTAAACATTCTCCAAATGATATGGAATGCCATTAGAATCATACTAAACAACTAAAATCATCTTACAATCCCCGAAAAAGCTTGTGTAAACACTACAATCGCTTAAAAATAACAGTAAACTTATTAAAAAGCTTATAAAAGCGTAAAAATCAATAGAAAATTATAAAAAAAATGTAAAATACGAGCAAAAACGTCTGAAAAAAAAACCTACAATAACCACAAAATGGCGAAAAATCAGCTAAAACGTCTGATAAGTACTCTGAAATTATCTGACCTAAGCACCCTCCAAATGGTATGAAATGCCATTAAAAGCATTCTAAACAACTGTCCTAGCACCCGAAAGACCCTCAAGAAGTGTTATAAATTATCTGTAAGCACTCAAAAAGTGGACTATACACTGCAAAATAATAAAAAAAAATAAAAGTCCTCAAACATCGTTCGTAATGCAAATAATCGTTAAAGTATGTTAAAATTCTCATAAAAAGTATAAAAATAATTTATATGCAAAACAAACGACCTTGAAAGGGAATCCACAGGATTGAAAAATACACCTAATTACTCTGAGCTTAGGTTAGGTCCCCCCTCCTCCTAGAGTGAGCTCCTTGAATTCCCTATCTCTACCATGTATGCACATTAATTCTTACACTGATCTCTTGCTAGAGACTCCCCCCTCCTTGAATTCCCTATCTTTCCCATGTATGCCACTAGTCCCTGTGCCAGGATCGCTTTATCTTAGCTACTGAAAGTTTTTAAAGTCTCATAAGTTAAGTAATAACAGTGCCAAGGAAACGCATTTCGGTTAATAGCCGCTAGGTGGCAGTGGAACCACGGTTATTTGTTGCTAAATGCCGTAGTACTCCTATATTTTCCCTTCCCATTCAACTTTAAGGTAACGCACCAGTTTATCGAGACAATGACGCAACACAGCAGTGAAAATCAAATACGTTTTTATGTATTAAGTGTCCTTTCATTTAAAATAAAGAAGCAAAGAAGCTTTCCCGGCGATGAACACCTAGAGTACGTACTTAATTATTTGCCGCTAGATGGCCGTAGTACTGCTCAATTTTGTTCTCCGTTCAATATTAAGGTCACGCAACAGTTTATCGAGACAATGACGCAACGCAGCAGTGAAATTAAAATACATTTTTATGTTATAACTGTCCTTTCCTTACTCCTATCGTTTTAAATAAAGAAACGAAGAGGTTTTCCTTGCAACGATCACCTGAAGTAAGTACTTATTTTTTTGCCGCTAGATGGCCGTAGTACTGCTAAATTTTTCTTTCCCATTCAATGCTAAGGAAATACACCCAGTTATGGAGTCAAGAACTCAAAGATAACAGTGAAACCAAATATATTTCTTGTGTACTATCGTTTCCTTGGTCTCGTCGTTTAAATAAAGAAATAAGTATATTATTGTTGTAATTCTTAAAAAATGAACAAGTTATAAACTATGCACGTAACCAATAATCCTTCTTGGAGTCTGAAAATGGCGGAGTAATGACGGGACCCGGATAGTAAACCGTTTGAGGTTATGTGATACATGAGCTAGCTAATTATGGTTTCATCAGAAGATACCCCGGTCACCATCACACTGCAATTGCAGTGCTCTTAATGCATTTGATCAAGTAATATTTTGGGTTAAATGGAGAAATTTAATACACAAAGCTATCACAAATAAAAACTTTTCATTTGCCCAACCAGATCTACTTGCTCTTTAATTATGTTATTCTTAGCCTTAAAAATGGCTGCTTTGACATTGAAAAAAGTTGCTTTCCCACGCTGTTAACTGCATATGTCATCTTTTCCACACTACCTTATGGGTGCGCCGACTTCGTTCTTCTCGCAATACCAACAATATATGCTACATTGCGCAGATCAATGTGCTTCATTGCGCTTTGCAGATGCAAAGGCATTATTAGACATGGGCATGGGAAAATTCCTGTTGGTACTTCTACTGGCCTCATTTCGTTCTACCAAATTTTTGTCACTTCACAACGTCAAAGGAAGAATTAATATCGAAAGTGTTCCCAAGTATTGGTGCAAATTACAAAAAATATGCTTGGTTGAGCGAACTGATAAGAATGTAGATGGTCTGAATATAAAAATTGGAGTAAAATTTATGGGAAAATGAATTTTTAAGTCAATCGATTTCATTACCGATTCAAATGAAGTCGTGAATAATCTAACTGAATTCCTAAATTCATTGGATTTGCCATGATTCCGTCACACAATTTACAGCCCAAGGTGACTTGGTCAAATCTCAATCTGCCAAAATTATGCAACGGAACAAGACTCGCTGTTAAAAAATTATGAATATTTTGGTTTAAGCTATTATAATCATAGGAAAGTTCAAAGGCGAGGATGTGCTTATTCCTAGAATACCACTAAAGCCAAATAACTTTCCTTTTGAATTTAAGCGTGTTCAGTTTTCCGTGCGCCTTGCTTTCGCAATGGCAATAAAACCCCAGGTCGATTGTTAGAAATGAAATATGCCTTGAATTGCCGTGTTTTTCGTATGGGCAATTCAACGTTGCGTGCTCGAGAGTCGGCAATCCATCGGCGCTATTGGTTTTCTCTGCGGAAGGAAAATTGTACATTACAAGGCATTCCAATAAGTATTGTAAAATAATGTTATTTCATTGCATGGGTCGTATTGTAAACGGAAGATTTTGTCTTAGTTTTTTTCTTTAGGTACACCACCCGTGCGTAGCCGGGGCGGGCAGGTATATTTTATATATATATATATATATATATATATAGATATATATATATGTATATATATATATATATTTGTGGAAAATTTTTCTCTATCTCTTACAGTTTTTTAGTTATTCAAAATTCATCCAAATTGAACAGCACTTAAGAAGTTATTTCCAGGAAATTCAAAATATACATTTTATAGAAATATCTTTAATACTCCGCCTTTTAATCATAATCGTTGGAGTCATTTTGGAGAAACTCAAACTTTTCGAAAAAAAATGCATGTATAGGATAGTTTAGGATGGGGTGATTTTCCGCAAAATTGTTGTGTTGAATCCTTGAAAGATGGTAAACTTAAATACCAAATTTGATATTTTCCAACTTTTAGTTTTTGAGTTATCGTGTTCACACATAGAATTTGTCTTAAAACATGTATTTCCGATGAAATCTCTGTAACGAATTTTTGGGTGGAGTGCAATATCTTCTCTACCTATATACCATGTACAATGTAGAGAAAGTACAAATGCTTTATTTGTATTCAGGTGTCGACGAATGTATTTCCAGTGAAATCTCGGTATCGTTTTTTTTTTTTTTGTTTTTCTGTTTTTTTTTTGTGGAATACAATAACTTCTCTATCCACTCTGTACATTGCTCATACGTGCTAGAGAGAGTAATATATCGTGAAGAGATTTTAAAACAATATATTTAGACAATAAAGTTATTATTTAAATAAATATTCAGGTTATTTTTATTATTGGGATAAGTAGAGTCAGACTGAAAAATTCGATATCATAGCCGGGATTTGAAGCACGGATCTCCCAGTCTCTAGCCGGTTGCTCTGCCACTGAGCTACCATGGCAACATGCCGGCATAGCATTGAATTTCTCAACTGACTCACATGTTTGCCTTCTTCCAGTCACTGTGAGGGCGAATGCCACCGGCAAGCCGATGGTGTCCCGACAAAAACCATTCCAGGACTGCCGTCCTGCACTAATAGGATGATGGTGGGTAAAGTGAAGAGACGGTGGAAACAGGGTGGAACGACAGTGGAGAGGAGTGTTGCATCAGTAATAAGATATTTTTATATTTATTTTTTTAAATTATATATACACTAGCTGACCCGGCGAACTTAGTTCCGCCTTAGAGGCAATAAATGGGCAGATTTTGGATTTTATTAAGTTCAATTTTTTATTATTATAATAAATATAAATACAAAAAATCAAGTATTTTAATGATTATTTATTGGCCGTGTATTTTGGTGCATGGCTTGCACTCTTCAGTGAAGCACCTTGTGATAGACGACATTTCTTGTTTTATTATAATTGAAGTCGTTTAAACTCAAACGGCAAATCAGTTGGTATCACCAGGATCCTCGGAATGAGAACTTCCTCACCTTCGAATTTTCGTCGCGTAAATCACATTGTTCATCAATTTCTTTACCACCAAACGCCTTCCGTCGCACACTTTTGGTTGGTTTATGTTTCGAAGTATGATTACTAGAGCCAACCTTTAGTCGTAAAGTGTGCGGTGGTAAGCCAGGCACATCCAAGGAGTTTAAAAATGTAATTGGATAGTTGGTGGCCTCATCTTCATTTGTTACACGGTCAATAGAATTGAGCTAGTATGCAAGCAGTAATCAGTGCTGCAATCGTATCGAAACGCTGCTTGATTCAAATCAGTACTTGATACATTTCTTCTTGTTGATCTCTGAGGTTTACTCGCATTGCCAACGGGCTGCCTCGCTTTGCTCTTGTGATTGAGAAGCACAAAGTCGAGTCATACTAACCCGGCGCTTTCTTGTTCTTCAGTCCTTTCATTCGCAACGTTTCGAATCCTAGTTGCATTACGGCTTTGTCGGGAAAGATTCGATCGTCTTGGTCGCGGCATTGTTAATGATAATATCGGCACAATAAGCTAAAAGAAACTCGAAACAAACACATCAACTGGTCAACTTCAAAATTTCTTGTCAAATTTTCAACCATACTTAACCATAGACAATATTACGTTTAGCTGTCAGTTGCGTTTTGTTATACCATTTTTAACAAATGAACGGCTAGACTGACACATTTTTCGTTTTTCTGTCTGTTACGTTTTGTTATACCAGTTTTATGTCATGTCTCACGGAAACGGGATGGAAAGTATCCTTTTTTATAGTGTTTAACGCCCAATTTAATTACTTATGGCACCGCAGGCGGTGACACATGATACATGAATGATGATGGAGCACCGGTGGAATGAGATGGTGGGGAGAACCGGAGTACCCGGAGAAAACCCGCCCCAGCGCCGTTTTGTCCACCACAAATCTCACATGCGGTCACTTGGGATCAAACCCAGGCCGTCTAGGTGAGTGGTCTAACCACTCGGCAACGGCGCGGCCTTAAAATAAAAAAAAAGGTATTCTATGTCCGTCTCCTGGTTCTAAGCTACCTCCCCACCGATTTTCAGCCAAATCGGTTCAGCCGTTCTTGAGTTATAAATAGTGTAACACGACTTTATTTTATATATAGATTTTTATCTTTTTTGTGTGTATATATATTTTTTTATTTTTATTTTTTTGTTTTTATTTTACATTTTTTTTTGTTTCCTTTATATTTTTTATTTCTTTTAATTAAACATTTTATTATGTCTATTTTTTTAATTTTTTTTTAATATTTTTCTCTTTTTCTTTTTTAATTGTTTTAACATATATTTCCTTCCCCCCCCCCCTTTTTAAGAGATGGTCTGTTATTCACCATTATTGACCAAGGACAAGTCTGGAGCGCTTGTAACTTTCTCCGGGGTCGAGGTCATGCTCTCCGAGGCCACGAATGAGGGCGTTGAAGCTGTTGGAAGGATCCTGTAAAATTTCTGGGAAAGAGTGAGGATATAATCTGTTAATAAGGGGAAGGAGGGATCACGATGGAGGTCTTGGTTGGGGATGTACCAGTCGGCGTTTACTGTAACACGAAGGAATTTGTTTTGGAGTATTTGAAGACGGGAAAGATGGGATTTAGCGGCAATGGTCGAGAACCCGTTTGCACAATAATACCTTGTTATGAAGAGACAGATGACTCTCGTGAGTACAATGGATATAACATTGCCATTCGACGACTAATTCTTTTGGACAGTGTTCAATGTGAGGTTTCCAGGCCAGTATCTCGCCGAGGTACTGAGACTCCCAGGTAACGTCACAAGTTTCCCGGTAGACCCAAGGTGTTTCACTTTTTTTGAGATGACAAACCCCATGTCGGCATGTTGCCATGGTAGCTCAGTGGCAGAGCAACTGGCTAGAGACTGGGAGATCCGTGGTTCAAATCCACTCTACCTATCCGACTATCCTACACATGGTTTCTGTGAGAAAACAATTGAATTATCACAATGTTATTTTTTGTTATAACTGCTCTAAATTCCTGCTAGATATCTTACATGCTGTTGGTTTTCTTGATCTCATATATACATTAACCTAAGAACAGGATTTATTTCTGACATTGAAAGGTCCTTTTATGATCTACGTATTACTTTGTTATATAAATGTTAAGAAATAAGTGCAAATATCAAAAGACATGTGCAAATAAGTTTGATTTTTTTTTTTATATTATATCCCATATAGGATTAAGGAGTCTATTTTTTAATTTTCATTAGGTTTTACAAGAGATAGGGGAATTCTTAATTATTTTGTAACCTCAACACTGACGTAACCTTTTCCGTATCGCTGTTAGGTGTAGCTGGAGCCACTCGTACCCTTACTTTTTGTGAAGTTAATAATTTCTGTTAATATTTTCCCTTGTTGATCATTAAACAAACATTATAATACAGATCTTGTCAGTAAAACAATATGACATCACAAAGCTCTCATCATTAAATTCTGATATCTGCCATTCACATGACTTCCTCTACCTGCAGCAAATTATTACAAAGGTTTGTTCTTCTATCCACTCCACGATATTCAACATCGCCGTCAACAGAAATTGTCTTGTAGATACAAGATAAATAAGGGGATATACTAGACAAAGTACTAAACAAATGATTTAAACGCTAGTCGATTTATGGGACATTGAAATTCCGTTCTCTTTGAATGGTCAGGAGTAAAACGTAAATACATAAAAACGAATGGCAACTTGAGAACCAATATCAATGAACATCTCCAAAACACTATACTCCACAAAAAATACTGTGTTTTAACCAGATCTACATTTTTCTGTAGTGACATTTTGTGTGTCTCTTACGGTTTGCCAGTTATGCAAATATCATTAGACTGAAGAGGACCGCAGAGCCTATTCCCAGAAATTTTAAGATAAACGTTTTATTTGTGAATATTTATCTGTAAATGAAATTGAGTTTTCTTTATGGACGCTGTTTAACTGCTGAGGTTTTTAGCGACCCACTGTCGTGAAAGACCACTTAATTTCATTCAGAGGTTCCTTTATTAAGCTTGCGTGTCGTAAATCTACAACACGGGACAAACGGCTTTACTCCCCTTCCGGAGGAAGCCATGCTAAGGATTTTTACGCCCGAAGGGTAATATTAAAACTTAAACCTTGTAATTTTATGCGTGGAAGTACAACTTTGGCAGTTTTCCAAAATGATGGGATAAGTCGCTAGAATCTGGTGATATGCCGTTTGATAGGCTCCATTCATGATGTGCAAATACGCGCTTGTTAATTGTCCTAGGAAGGATGTTTACAAGTATTGTATCTGTCAGATGGCGTCCTTTTCGATCATTGTATTACAACTTCAGCACCTCTGAGCCACTCATTATAATGTTAATTGCATATTATTATTCTACTTTATATTATCATGAGGCTTCGGACATGACTTTAGTGTAGGTTAATTTACAGTACGTTGGATCAGACTGAAGAATGCAATGCGACAGCTGGGATTTGAACCACGGATTTCCCGGTCTCTAGCCGGTTGCTCTTCCACTAAGCTACCATGGCAACATAGCGTCTAGTATGTTGCTTACAAGCGAGCGAGAGAGCGGAGAGGGAAGAGGCAGAAGATAGCGCTATTGATTTTCTGCTATAGGTATAGGTGTACACTTCTCTATTAAACATAAATTCGTATCATAACGTATAAATAATATGAAAAAGTACTGTGACAGTCAGTTTCATGTTGATTTCCATGTGTGGACAGGATTCTGAATGTAAACGACTTCGAACTTCAGAACAGGTTGCATATGTACCGATCGCTTACTTAGAATAAATGAACGGCTATGCTTGGGGAGGGAGTGAAATTCTGCGTGTAGGTACGTAATTATTTTCCACTCACAGTGCAACACCTGAAGGAGGACGATGGTTTTCTTCGGAAGGGAAGTAAAGTCGTTGGTCCCGTATCGTAGATTTACGGCACGTAAAAGAACCTGAAGCCTGAGCAAAATTAAGCGGTCTTTCACGCCCAATTTAGAATGGGAAGCTGAGAACCACAGTAGTTAAAGAGCGTCCATAAATGACACGCCATTTACATTTTTTCACAGTGCAACCAAACCCAACGTGTGCAGCCTAATTATTTACTTACAATTGTAATTAAGCCAATTAAACCAGGATAGGCTAATTAAACAGACATTTAATAACTTACTACTATTGTTACTATTAGGTTAAGTATTCAGGCTGTAGTTATTAATTATTTGGTCTTACCTTTGCAGTTGAACAGAAATATGAACAGTTTTGCAACTTTTGGTATAAGCGTTGTCTGTTTGTGTGGGGTTTATTTTAGAGGAAGATCATTTGCGTAGAACAAATCAAGGAAATGCAATTGTTTGGTTTAGGTTAAGCAGACCGAAATCATATTAAAATGTAACTATTGGCTGTACTTCGTTCTATTACAGTACAGTAATTTGCATGTTATATAAATAATGGCCATTGTTCATCGCTGAATTTGTCATTTAACATTTAAGATTATTGTTTACAGACAGACGTAAGAGTTTGTGTTGAAACTTATCTTAAAAATTTGCATTAGTAATTTTAATTAATATCATGCCAATTTTCGGGCAGAAATAATAAGCAATGATATTACTGACACGAAAATTAGCACATAACTAAAATAATATTAATGATAAAACAGCTTTTATCAAATTTCGAAACCTTTTATTTCAAATCAAAAGCATGAGTACAATAAAATATCACACATCAGACAACATACAAAAAGTTGTGACATTGTTTATTTCCATATATTTATTTATTTTTAGTTGTCCTGTCTATAACAACTAGACTATACAGAGAGAACCTCTACGTATATACTCTACCTGTTCCTCAAACTATTCTTAAGAAATATTTAGTTTCTATCCATGTTATGCTAATCGAGATAAACATTACGAAATTGTCTTATTATGTGCTCCCTTGTAAGCAGAAGGGGTATAAGGAAATACACTAGGTTAAAGTTATAGTCAAATATTTTAAAAGCTGACCGCTTTATAACAGAATTGCAATTCCCTTCTCTTTGTATGAGCAGGATGAAAAATAGCGAATATCGACTTCCATTCGAGAAAATTGTAAGTGTTGGAAATTTTAAAACCAATGACAAGGAATATCTATCAAATAGTTAGCTATACAACATATGTGTAGGATATAACTTGTGCGTTTTAACGAGAATTGCATGTTTTGTGTAGGAAGTTTTTGTCACTCTGTTACGTTTACTAAGTTTGGAAAAAGTATCCAGAATGGAGAGTATGTCAGAAAATTCGGGATATCCATTTATTTGTCATGGAAGTATACTAAATGCCAGGTATTTCAATCTAAATCATTAGAGCAATTTTTGAGAAAATGAACATTTTCAAAAAATCCTTCATGTAATGGGAGTTTGGAGCGAGTGGATTTTTCTGAAGATCTTCGCGTTGCGTGCTTGGAAGATACTGAACTTGATACTCACACATAGACCTTCTTATAAAAATGCTGTTTCTTCTATTTTAAGAGTTCTCAAAATATGTATTTCTGGTAACATCTCGGGATTGAACTTAAGGGTAGAATATAATACTATTTCTACTTACTAATGTACATTATATATATATATATGTGTGTGTGTGTGTGTGTGTGTGTGCGTGTGTGTGTGAACCAGAGGTAAAAATGTTTTTGTTTCCGATGGCCTTAAAACGTGTAAACTAAGACCGAAGATGAGACCATGAAGCTCCTGAAAGCCGGTTTCTACCCAATAACGGTGTCACCACACAAATCGTTGAATATCTGTAGAGGCGTGGTGACCACCGCCTGCCTAGACGGTCTTTCCAGTACTGAAAATATTTGCAATCTCTCCGACTAGGATGTGTAGCGACTTCTTGATTGTCAGTCGGTTGTCCTAAATTCATGGTATCACCTTACCCGAGACTCTTTACTGTGGATATGAGGCCGCGTATGCCGTACCCTATGCGTTGTTTTCGGTGTCAGAAGTTTGGTCATACCCAAAGTCGGCCTACATGTGCACGTTACGGCCAACCTGCTCACGGAGAAACTACTTGAGCTCAACCCCTGTTGCGACCATCGCGACCACGCTTTCTCGAAGAAAAGGCCATCCAGGAGTTGCGAGTTAAGGACTGACTTTTCCGGAAGCTAGGCGTCGTTTCCAACAGCTGCAACCTGCAATTATCTCACAATATGTCTCAGCGTTCTGCTACACTCCTGTAACCTCAGTGGCACGGTCTGTAAGACCGTGTCAGTTGCCATCGCGTGTACGCAAACAACCCAGTCAGTGGCTACAACGACCTTGCAGCCATCAACATGCATAACTTCCAGTCCCTCAGTTGCCATTTCACCAGAACCTGTTCGTAAGCCTTTACTTAGACCGCCACCATCTATCGCTGCCTCCCACGAGTGCTACGGTGAAATTTCTTGGATTGGTGTTCGATAGGAAACTTATCTGGTTGTCCCATATCTATTCCTTGAAAGCTAGATGTGATCGCTTAATGTTTTACGTATTTTATGTGGTATATGCTGAGGAGCAGATCGCACCGTACTAGTATAGCTTTGCCGTTCGCTCTACACACTAAACTTCATTACGAATGTCTTGTGACGTCGTTTGAACCCAGTTCACCATCGCGGGATTTGTCTGACGCTGGGTGACTTTCCAACCAGTCCAGTTGTTAGTTTGTATGCGGAAGTTCCTGAACCTCCGGAGTGTCATAGACGTGATGTACTTCTATGCAACTATATTATCCGATTTGCCAGGCCACCCGTATTTCAAGTTATTCTTCGACGAGTCTCTTGGTCGTCAATATGCTGTTAGCCCGCTGGCCTTGCTTCTCGCAGGGGTTCGTTTTCGTCTGCTTCTTCGACTCTTGGACTTTTGCTTACCGCCTCTGTTGCCACTGCAGTTTAGAGTTTCAGGGTGAGTTTATTTATTCAGAAAGTTTCAAGGATGGCCGTGGTGTGCTATGTGCTTACGCTGTTAATTCCCGGAGATATGCATTTCATATTTTTACCATCGAATATTTTAGTATATAACAAACCCTTCTTTTTATCCGGGTACGGGACTTCAGGCAATTCTTATTTGTATCGATTCCCTCAATACAGTACAGGGCTTTAGAGAGCTGTATCCATATCATTTGATTCAGAATCGCCTAGATACCCCAGCGTGTCGTTCAGTTGGATTCCTGGCCACGTGGGTGTGAGAGGAAGTGAATAATCGGATGCTGCTGCCGAGTCTGCCATTTCATTACCAACTGCTTTTAGATCCATCGTTTTTCTAGACGATGTTCATGTTCACCTGCGCCGGGCCATTTTTACGCGGTGGTTCCATGAATGGTCGGGGGTGCGCGGCAATATACTTCGAGAAGTCAAGCTCCTTCCTGTCTCCTGGATTACTTCCTCGCATGCAAGTCACTGCGATGAAGTGATTTTAGCGTGACTGCGTATAGGACATTGGCGATTTAGCCATCAGCATCTTTTCCGTTGGGAGCCCACTCTTCAACGAGTTCCCTGTAATCAACATTTGACGATACGTCAGCTTATATTGGAGTGTCGCCTTTTTACTGTATTGCGTGCATCCTTGTGTCTGGCAACTGATCTTCTCGCTAGGCGACAACTCTAGTGCTTGGGAGGGACTTTTTACTTTTCTTCGCTGCTGTGGGATGTACAGTCGGGTTTAATTTTATCTCGGTGTTTTATCTCTTTACAGACTCGTCTAATAGATTACTTTTCCTTTATTTCCTGTAATTTTGTTGTAATGTACGAGGGCTGTGCAATAAAGAATGATCATAATTTTATTACGGTAATAATTTTTCGCACTAAAATTCAATCTTATTATATTCTGTTAGCTTAATGTGAAACAAACACGTCGTAGTAGTTTCATTGTTGGTACTCCTGGTTCCCGCCTGTGAGAACCAGGCAAGTTCAGACATGTTCAGTATCACCTACCGCTACAATGAAGGTAACACGCGAGGAACAATATGCGGCTTTGAAATTCTGCTTTCGTCTCAACAAATCTTCAGTTGAGGGGCCTATGGAGAGTCTGTTCTTCCCTACTGCACAGCTCGAAGGTGGTTTAAAATGTTTAAGGAGGGGAGACAATCAATTTCAAAGGAAGGTGGACCCGGTGCTCCAGTTAGAGTCTCCTTCATTACCAACCCCCAAAAAAAGTGAAAGTGGTTGCTTCTGCTGGGAAAGTTATGGTCATCTCATTCTTTGATATTCATGGAATGGTTTATCAGCATGTTGTACCTGCAAACACATCAGTAACTGGACAATACTACAGGGATGTCCTGAAAAGATTGGGAGTCCATATCAGGTGCAAAAACCACATTTCCGTGAAGCAGGCTGGATGCTGCACCACGATAATGCGCGGCCGCATGTTGCCAATGTTGTTGCTGAATATCTTGCAAAAATCAACGTGTAGTGCATTCTTCACCCTCTCCGTATTTAGCAGCATGTGACTTTTTTCTATTCCCTAACTTCAAGAAACGCCTTCTGGGAGGCATGCATCATCAGAAGCAGTGGTGAAGGCTGCAGAGGCGATTTTGAAGGACCTCTCAAAAACTGGTTTCCAGCATGTCTTTGAATACTGGCAGAAACGTTGGGACAAGTGCATCGCGTTCATGGGAGAGTATTTTGAGAAGGACCATCAAAATTTTGAGGATGAGTAAAGGTACGTTGTCAAAAAAAATTGTAATCATTCTTTATTGAACAGCCCTCGTATATCACTCTAGTCCCTTGGTTTTAGTCTGACATTGGTAACCTTTTTGTTATCTCCCTGGCTTTAATACATGTGCGGTATTCCTGTTTTAATCGTTTTATGCCATTAATTTTAAGTGCTAGAACCATCGTAGTTGTGCACCCTGAAGCCTTACTACTACTGCTACAGCTGCTGCCACCCCTAACCCACCACCACTACTACTGGTACAGCTGCTGCCACCCCTAACCCACCACCACTACTACTGCTACAGCTGCTGCCACCCCTAACCCACCACCACTACTACTGCTACAGCTGCTGCCACCCCTAACCCACCACCACTACTACTGCTACAGCTGCTGCCACCCCTAACCCACCACCACTACTAAGACGACCACCACCATCACTACTACTGCTACAGCTGCTGCCACCCCTAACCCACCACCACTACTAAGACGACCAGCACCATCTTCACCTGCACTACCAGGACGACAACGACCACAACACCATCACTACTACTGCTACAGCTGCTGCCACCCCTAACCCACCACCACTACTAAGACGACCACCACCATCACTACTACTGCTACAGCTGCTGCCACCCCTAACCCACCGCCACTACTAAGACGACCAGCACCATCTTCACCTGCACTACCAGGACGACAACGACCACAACACCATCACTACTACTGCTACAGCTGCTGCCACCCCTAACCTACCACTACTACTAAGACGACCAGCACCATCTTCACCTGCACTACCAGGACGACAACGACCACAACACCATCACTACTACTGCTACAGCTGCTGCCACCCCTAACCTACCACTGCTACTGCTACAGCTGCTGCCACCCCTAACCTACCACTACTACCTCTGCTACAGCTGCTGCCACCCCTAACCTACCACTACTACTGCTACAGCTGCTGTCACCCCTAACCTACCACTACTATTGCTACAGCTGCTGCCACCCCTAACCTACCACTACTACTGCTACAGCTGCTGTCACCCCTAACCTACCACTACTATTGCTACAGCTGCTGCCACCCCTAACCTACCACTACTACTGCTACATCTGCTGCCACCCCTAACCTACCACTACTACTGCTACAGCTGCTGCCACCCCTAACCTACCACTACTACCACCACTACTACTGCTACAGCTGCTTCCACCCCTAACCTACCACTACTACCACCAGTACTACTGCTACAGCTGCTGCCACCCGTAACCTACCACTACTACCACCACTACTACTGCTACAGCTGCTGCCACCCGTAACCTACCACTACTACCACCACTACTACTGCTACAGCTGCTGCCACCCCTAACCTACCACTACTACCACCACTACTACTGCTACAGCTGCTGCCACCCCTAACCTACCACTACTACCACCACTACTACTGCTACAGCTGCTGCCACCCCTAACCTACCACTACTACTGCTACAGCTGCTGCCACCCCTAACCTACCACTACTACCACCACTATTACTGCTACAGCTGCTGCCACCCCTAACCTACCACTACTACCACCACCATCTTCACCTGCACTACCAGGACAACGACCACAACACCATCACTACTACCACCACCTCTGCCACTACCACTACTTTGGGCAGATCAGTGAGTTTTATTGTGGTCGGTCTAGATGTGTCAACTGCGGATACCTCATACTACTTGAGATTGTACATCA
Organism: Hymenopus coronatus; assembly: GCA_030762935.1. Taxonomy (NCBI): domain Eukaryota; kingdom Metazoa; phylum Arthropoda; class Insecta; order Mantodea; family Hymenopodidae; genus Hymenopus; species Hymenopus coronatus. The sequence continues at coordinate 87,137,485 of CM060887.1, forward strand.
GCTCCATCTTTCGACAACTGCAATGGTGATCTTCCATCTAGTTTCCGGGAATGCACCCGTTTCGGGACAAGAGAGAGAGCGATTCAGGAGATACGGGTGAAACCGCTACACAGATCTGCGATATCAACAAGGCCAAAATTGCAGAGAGAATTACTGTCGCCAGACCACTAAGAAGTCTTGAATTTCTACCTCTAGGTCGGCATCTGCCAAATCCGCCACTGTAAAGCATAGTTCATCATGTCACCGGCAAAACCGTAGCGTATTCCGCTCCTGAGAAACATTTCAAGTTACAATCGATTTCCTTGAGGAACGTGTGTCGTCTTCGGCGGTGACAATATTTGTAGATCAGCACCTCAAATAGGTTCGAGGTTCTCGAATGGAAATTACAAAGTGATGGAACAGGAAGATTCTGCCCTCGTTGCAAGACAGAGAGTGCTTAGGGCTCGGGATGTTCTTCTGAAGAAAATGTTAGTCCGACAGAAAAGAACAAATTAAACCGACCAGCACTCTAATATGCAGAAAAATCTCTCAATATAGAACTTATCCCATACTATAGACAATATCTATCCTGCAGTGAAAAATACGTGGAAATAAACCACATCGACCAGAGCTTGAATTGTTGTTCCACCATAATCAACCTGATTGTAACGTAGTGTATGAATTTAGGTATCCGTATTTGAGAAATGCTATCGTCAATAGTTGAACATGGACTGTTTGTTATTCATCTAAGATCTTCTGCAGTTACATCTGGTTTTAGGGAAAGTAGAATATAAATTGTATTTGATGGCAGTTCGCACCACGATAGAGGTAAAGGATTGGACCGCAGCCTCTAGGGATGGGATGTCTGTGATCCTAGGGTTCGGCGGGATGGAGTCGTTGAGGCAAACCCTGACGCATTCCCAGTCAACGTCGCAAGTTTCTCTCGCTGCTCCCTTTAGACATTTGTAGGGAAATTCCTCAGCTGGCTAACAATCGATGTCCGAAATGTAACACATTAGACATACATGTTTGGTAGAAGCATGACTAATTATCTTGCTATTATTGAAACTCTATGTGATTATCACCTACTTTATTAATACAACTGAATATTGTGTCTCCGTTCAGACAAAAGCTCCTGGTTCAATTCTTACCCAACTACATTGTTGTTGCAAAGCACGGTTGTTTCTTCTGTCGTCCCCAGCAGAGGGCAATACATTTTTTGGGTGTAAAAATTCTTAACATGGTTTCCTTCGGAAAAGAAGTGAAGCCATTGGTCCCATGTCGTAGATTTATGGCACCTCCACATCAGAACTAGAACGGTGACTGCAGTTAGGGCAATGGGTGAGTTCGAACACACTAGACTGCTATCAACTGACACAGTAAGGGCCTATTCAGGTTAAAGATGTTGCCTGTTCTTGTTAAGGAAGGGTGTAGGACCATCTCACATATAAACGATTACAAGAGAAAGAAATAAATCTGATGTGTAACATTCACATTACTTTCTCTGGCTGCTCTACAAATAGACTTCTTACAACAGATTATTCTTCTTTTTACAGTGCTAATCGAGATAAGCATTAGCAGAAAGGAACTAAAGGAATGCGATACTAAAGCGATAACAAAATGTTTAAAAGCTATCATTCATTATGCGCAATCATTGAAATTGGTTTCTTTGCTTGGCCAAGAGTAGAACAAAAGGAAACCGAACGCCTCCTGTCTGAGAACACTATACGCGTTTTAAAATTGAAACCAATAGTAGCAATATCTTAGACGGTCAACTCTACAACAAAAATGCATGTGACTTAAATTGTGATTTAGCAATATACACATATTTTGTATAGTAAGCTTTTGTCTATCTCTTATGGTTTTTAACCGTTATGCAACAATCTGCAAATATCAACCAGAATAAAGTGCTCTTCAGAGGCTGTTCCCAGAAGATTCAAAATAAACATGTTGTGAATAACTATAATATGCGGTACTTTAATCAAAATCGTTAGAGCCATTTTTGTGAAAAACAAACATTTCAAAAATGTTTCCATGTAAAGGTTAATTTGGGGTGGGGGAATTTTCTTAAAACCTTTGTGTCTCGTATTTCCAGTGAACTTTCGCTATCGAATTGTTGGGTGCAATACAATACCTTCTCTATACACTGTGTAGAGAAATTAATAACAGCCAGTTTCGGATAAGGTACTCAGTTTACCTCCGTTGCGTTGCTTTTAAAAGTTTTTGTTTTGTATGGGGAACTAAGGCGGTTACTACCTCAAGAAAGTTGTGGGAGCATCACAGAGCACGAGATCGAGGCTGGTCTATGAACTCACCAGAGAAACCTTTCTAATAGACAATCTGCGAACGACACTGTTACTAGAATACTAAAGGTGAGCCACTCCGGGTTGAGAAGCTGCTATTGGCTCTCTGCCTATGACGTAGCTGAGAGCGAAGTCGAGCGCGCGGAATACATATTCAGTTCAGTGAAAGCACTAATTCTTCACTAATTATCAATTATGAAAACACATGTTGTCAGTTCTTTAAAAGGCATATTAACTCACGTGCATTGTGGACATACCGCAAACCAAAGTGCGTGAAAACTACATTTGTAATGTCTTAACTACAGGAATAAGGAGTACGGGAGTGCAAACTGTAGGTGCTACAAGAGATTTAGGACATGACTTTCTTTAAGAGCGACAAAGGATAATGTACAACTACTCAAAGAATACGTTAAATAGTTATTTTCACCGTAAACAATTAAAACTTACACACCACTAGTGTTGGTTTGTGAAGATGACGCGGCCCACTGCTTATTCTTCCTTTCTGCGTATTTACTTAACATTTGTTGCCTATTTTTGGAATTTAAACATCTAATTCTAATAAATGTTCTAGTTCGAACATAGAGAGTAATCATTTTTTCCTGGACGTCTAGAAACTTTTCTTTTAGTAAAACTAGTAAAGCTTTGAAACGGTTTGCCCGTGAAATGCACAAAACACTATTTTAAATTGGCGAATTGTTTCCATCCATTTCTGACATTGTGTCTCGTTAAATCACATCATTTATGTCAAATGCATTTTTGTTGTAGAGCTGACTGTTTCCGAGATATTCCTTGTTATTGGCTTCAATTCTAAAATACTCATACCTTTTTCAGACAGGAAGTGTCCATTTTTCTTTTGTTCTACTCCTGTTCTTACTCGTGCAATTACGGAGAAATATATGGGAATTATATGCAATTATCTTATTACTTGGTTCCTTGTAAGCAGAAGGGAAATAAGGGACTACACAAGGCTAAAGCGATATTCAAATTTTTTAAAAGCTGGTTGTTATGTGATTGAAGTACCTTTGTATGGACAGAAGTTGACAAATTCCCGTATCAGATAATACAAGTTTTTACTTTCTCTACACGTACGTTGTACTTAGTGTATAGAGAAGATGCATTCCATCCAAAAATTCGATACCGAGATTTCACCGGAAATACACGTTTTAGAGTCTCCTGTATCCAAAAAAAGTATTTTTAGAAAAAGTTTCGCGTGCACGTGTGTGTATCTGTGAACACAACTCAAAAACGAAAAGCGGTAAAATACTAAGTTCGGTATTTAACGGTATTTTCGTATTTGAGCTATTCTGTCCACACACACACACACACACACACACACACACACACACACACACACACACACACACACACACACACATCCCCACACACTCACACCCATACACACATATATAGGATATTTTTCCAAAAGTGTTTTGTTTTATTCAGGGGGATCCAAAACATGTATTTCCGGTGAAATCTCAGTATTGAATTTTTGGGTACAATGCAATACCTTCTCTATGCACTATGCACATATTAAGTGTAGAAAAATATGATGTTTTACACTCACATGACTTTCTCTAGCTGCTCTACAAACCTCCTACAAAATACTATTCTTCTTTGTGCACAATGCTAATCGAGATAAATATTAGCAGAATGTTCTTATTACTTAATTCCTTATAAGTAGCAGGGAATAAGGGAATTCGCTATGCTAAAGTAATTGTGAAATGTTTTAAAATCTGTCGTTATGCGATTGTCATTGCAAATCACTTCTTTACTTGTCCAGGAGTAGAACAAAAGAAAAGCGGACACTTCCTGTCTGAGAAAAGTTCAAACACTTCACAATTGAAACCAATAACAAGGAATATCTCAGAAACGGTTACGTCCACAACAAAAACGTGAAGGACATAAATTGTGTGTTTTGTCGTGATGTGCATTTTTTGTGCAGTGAGTTTTTTTTTTTTTTTTTTTTTTTTTTTGTATCTCTTACGGTTTAGCAGTTAAGCAAAATTCATCCAGAATAAAGAGGTCTTAAGAGGCTATTCCCCAAAAATTCGAGATATACATTATATTTCGGACATAAATTGCTTTAATATACGGGATTTTAATCAAAATCGTTTGAGCCATTTTTAAGAAAATCAACATTTTCGAAATTTGTTCCATGTAAAGGGTACTTTGAGTTTTTTTTTTTTTTTCTTTTCTTTTGAAAATCTTCGTATCGCATCCTTGGAAGATACTAAACCTAAATACCAAGTTTGGTATTTAACGGTCTTTTCGTTTTTGGGCTATGCTGTCCAAAGACACACAGACAGACAGACAGACACATACACGCGGACCTTTTTTTTTTAAAAATAAGGGAATACACTACGCTAAAGCCATAGTCAAATGTTTTAAAAGCTGTCGTTATACGATTATCATTACAAATCCCTTCCTTTCTTGGCCAGGAATAGAACAAAAGAAAACCGCACACTCCCGTCTGAGAAAAGTACAAGTGCTTCACAACTGAAACTAATGACAATGAATACCTCTAAAACGGTAAGCTCCACGAGAAAAATGTATATGACATAACTTGTGTATTTTAACAAGACCTACATTTTTTGCATAGTAAGCTTTGGTCTATCTCTTACGGTTTACTAGTTATGCCAAATTAAGCAAAATTCATCCAGAATAAACAGGCCTTTAGAAGCTATTCCTAGAAAATTCAAGATATACATATTATTTTTCAGTTAAATACCTTTAATATACGCTATTTTAATCAAAATCGTTACAGCAATTTTTAAGAAAATCAAAATTTTCGAAAAAAGTTCCATGTAAAGGGTAGTTTGGAGTGGGAGGACCCTAAAACATATATTTCTGGTAAAATCTCGGTATCGAATTTTTGGGTGGAGTGCAATACCTTCTCTATACACTATGTACATAGTGCTTATAGAGAAAGTAAAAATGAAAGCTAACATAAAAAAGGAAATTAAGTCTCTTATGAAAGAGAAATTTCTGAAAGATAACAGAGATATTTTTACAGGCCCAGATGTCTCCCAGGTACCTGCACAATTGTTACTACTAAAGATTTTAAATGAGCAATTCATCCACCTAGCAGAATACCCCCTGCTTTAAACATTCCTTTGCAACAAGAGTTAGCTAGGTTAGTAGACAGAAAAGTAATTGTAAAAGTCCATAAGATTGACCACCTAGTTGTATTTAACAAAGCAAACGATAAAATCAGTATATGCATGGATCCCTCTAATATCTCTCCTATCAGTATTTGCAAAAATACTTGAAAGAGTAATGTACTACAGGTTAATGCCTTTTCTAGAGGCATGCAGCATTTTAAGTAAGTTTCAGTTTGGATTTTGTAAAGGTAAAAACATTAGCAATGCTATATTTTCATTCTCAGAATCAATATTCAAAGCTCAGGATGACAAAAAAAGACTGTTGGGCTCTTTATAGACCTTAGCAAAGCTTTTGACATGGTTAACCATAAAATATTGATTCACAAACTTAACAAATGTGGAGTGAGGGAATTAGCTAAAGAATGGTTTAGTTCATAGTTAAGTAACAGATGTCAGTCCGTTGAAGTAATTTCAGCTGTATCAAATGATATTATAAAGTATGGAGTCCCACAAGGCTCAGTATTAGGTCCACTACTCCTTCTTATATACATAAACGATCTCCCTCCCAATATTACTCAAGCAAAAAGTGTGTTATTTCCAGATGACACGAGTATTACAATTAGTGACCCTGCCAAAAATAAGTTGCAGGATAAAACCAGCAAGGTTTTAAAACAAATAGAAAACTGGCTATTGACCATTAAGCTCAAGCTTAACATCGAAAAAACCAACCACAAAATTCTTGGGCATATGGGTAGAAGCAAACCTGACATGGGAAACCCACATACATCATCTAAGCAGGAAACTCAGCTGTCTATGCTATGCATTTAGAGTCCTCTCAAAAATATTGCCCTTGGAGGGCTTAAAGTCAGCGTACAATGGATCTGTCCATTCACTGCTCACATATGGAATAATAGTATGGGGGACATCCTCAAAAAGTTTGCAGAAAAGGTTAGTAAAAATCATAAAACAGGTACCAATACGATCAGATAGTAAGATAGTATTCAAAGAATTACCTATATTACCCTTACCTTGTATATATATCTTAGAGTCGGTCTCTTTTATACATCAAAATTTGGATCTCCTCAAAAGAAACTCAGCCCTACGCGACCACAATACAAGAGCCTGTGGTAATATACATCTCAACACACATAGGCTCACCAGGTGTCTTAAGTCTATATCACATCAGGGTATAAATTTATACAATCATCTTCCAAACAGTGTTAAAGAGCTTAATCACAAAAAATTTAGAACAGCTGTTAAGAACCATCTCAAAAGTCATTTACCACTCACTAAATGAATATTTCAATCAGAAACTCTAACTTGTTCCACAGAATGCAAATTAAATAACTATAAATCATTATTATTATTATCTTTGCAACCATATTTCTCTTGTGCAGATACTGCTGCTTTTTGTTTGTAATTACAGGTCCCATTCTGCAGCAGTAGGAAGGAGCCTGGCGCTGGCAGAAAACTATTTTGGATTATTCTTTTTAATTTTGAATTATTCTTTTACAATTTCTGTATATATTTAAACTCAAATATAACAAAATTTCATTATATTTTGATGATGCCATAGAATCTGTATTTCTTCAGGCTGATAATAAATCTACCTATAATCTATCTATCTATCTACCTCAATGCACAGATTGCCTCTCACAGTTGACGAGATAAGTATGAAAGATTCACGTAAAGAATTACACTCTGTGTTTGATCATCACTTGAAACTTGATGAAGATTTGTCATGAAATGCTGTATATCTACCCCATTAGGAATTTACAGAATTTACTTCTGATTCTCGGGAACTATTTGAAGAGAAATTAGATGAATACTTCGGAGACATTCCTAACATAGTAATTTTCCATGACGACATGATTGCTTGTGGTAGCACCATGGCAGAACATGGCCTTGCTCTTGACACACTAAGTCAGCATGCTAGGGGTGTCCAAACTAATTTCAATCCAGACAAACTACAATTTAAATCAACTTAATTTAAATTTATGGGTCAGGTATTCTGCAAAAATGGAATGAGTGTTGAGTCTCTTCTAGCATTACCTGAACCAAGATGTAAGTCAAGTCTACAGCGAATTCTAGGATCTTTCAATTATGTGAAACACTATGTTCCTATGGCTCATCACATGCAACCATTGTATGAATTACTTAGGCTGCCTCATTCCAAAGCATTTAACAAGCTCAAAGAAGCAGTAACCAAATCTCCAGCATTAGTCCCATTTGATCCATCCAAGGAAAATGTAATTCAATGAGACGCATTGAAAGATGGTCTAGGTTGTAGCATGTTCCAAGAACATAACAAGATTAAGAAACTCGTACTTGTATTTTTCGAGTCATGAATGAACATGAAGTTAATTATAATCAGACTGAAAAAGAGCATTCAGCAATCTCTTAGGGATGCAATAAGCTGGGTAGCTACTTGTATAGAAATGTAGTAGATGTACAGACTGATCACAAACCCATTGTATCTATATTTGCAAAATTGGATCTCTCAGGCTCCAGCATCTCAGATTAAAATTGTTAAGATATTCACTGAAAGTACACTATGTGCCAAGAAAATATCTTCATTTCACAGGTATGCTCTCCCGGTCTCATTTAAATAAAACAGAAGTTGACCAAGAAATATTTGAACTGGTTCATTCTGTATCAATGCACCTGTCAATGAAAGTTGAAAGAATCACAAAGTTTCAAGTTGCAACTTCACAAATTCCAATTGTGAAAATAATCACCAGATACGATCAAGAAGGCCACAATGTGGATGTCTCGTGTAAATCATGGTATTCCTCAAAGATGATTTGTATGTTGAAAACATACGTCAGTGATGCAATACATCTTTTTCAAGGCTAACATCTTACCATCCATTGAAAGTAAGTCTTTCTTCTTTCTCTTTTCTGCTCTTGTTTAAATTCTCGTTCTCAATCTCCCCTTGCTCTAACTTCAACCGATGAGTGAATGCCATGCATATAATTTTCTTAATTTCAGTGAGCATTCTAAATCCTGTTTCATGATGGGAAAATTAACAAAGGCTTCTTTCAATAGTATATGGAATATTTAGAACACACAGGTCATCGTGGTCATCAAAATGTTATGTATACACTACTCGCATATCTACAGATTACAAACACTTCATGTAGGTAGTTCTTCATAAATAATGCTCTTTATTGTAACATGACTCAAAGCCATTTAACATACCACTAACACACTTAATTTCTTTAACAAAAGAAATGAGAAAAAAAGAACAATATGGACTATATGGAACAATGATTAACTATGCAAAGTTCTTCTGAATGAAGAGGACTTCAGAGGCTATTTCCAGTCAAGTACACTTCATTTGTCATGAAAATAACTTAAACATATGCCATGTTAATCAAATTCATTAGAGCCATTTTTTAAAAAAAATCACAATTCTCGAAATTCTCGATAATTTGGGATGCTTTTCTTGAAAGATCTTTATATCAGATCCTTTAAGGTGCTGCACTTAAATACCAACTTTGGTACACACTCACACCTACACATCCACCTTACACATACACACCTTTATGTAAACATTGTTTTCATTTGATTAAGGGAGTGTCAAGGCTTGTATTTCTGGAGAAATCTAGGTAACAAATGTTTAGGTGTAACACCAATACTTCCTCTACATATTATAGGTAGGTAATAGAAAATGTGAAAGGTATATAGCATTATAAAATTGGGAATCTGTATCGTTTGATGTATCATGTAATGTGTTTTTCGGCTTGTTAAGCTGCTTATAAAAGTAAGATGGTAAATCAAAAAGAAAAAATTGTTTAGCATTTGTTGTTAGTGAAACATGGCCAAAACAGTTGTTTACATTAGACCTGATATGGGTATGTCAGCCCAGCAGAGAAGAGATTTCAAGATAACCAGGCTCAAGGAAATTTAAACTAACATAGATCTACCAGACCAAGGTCATGTTGAAAATACTAATAAAAAACTAATTACCTGTGAAGCTGGAATAAGATCCAGATGTGCTGATCAAAATGTCATGTGGCCAGCCATTTGAATTATTCCTTGAAAATTAACTCATATAAACCAATTTTGTCATTTTTATTTTCTCTACCACAAGTCTATGGGAGGTTGAGCAAACAACTGATTCTCTTTATATATTATATAAGGTGCCCACCCTTCCCCTTTGAATGTGAATGCAATATTTTGCCTATTGTACATATTCATGCTATAATAATGGATTGTTTTATGCAATCATCGATTATTAGCATTCTTCTGTCAGCATTTCAGTTTATTGCATCAAAGTTTCTCTTTGCATTCTGCAAAATGGATTTCTCGATAGAAGAAAGAAATGAAGCATATGTGAAAACAGTTCAATTAATGAGACTTGCCAAATTTTCAGGGTCGTATACAGACAGAGGACTACTAGCAAAGAGCAATACAATAAAAATTGGTGCACTATGGATCTGTGCAAAATGAAAATGACAAAGAATTCCTTCACAGACATTCGCTGAAATTTTATTCAGGGCCCAAAGAAGTCGACATGTAACTTGGCCCACCAGGCACATGCAAGTAGGAGTTGCCAGTCTTCATTTAAAGCCATATTGTGTGAGAGTTGTAAAGCAATCATGGGAAAAAAATGTATAGGGCATATTATTTAAGGGTGCTCTTTAACTTCTGGGTTCTCAGCATCCCATTCTTTACTGGGTGGGAAAGACCGCTTAATTTTGCTCAAAGGCCTCTCAATCAGGCTTGAGGTTCTTTTACGTGCTGTAAATCTACGACACGGGACCAACGCCTTTACTTCTCTCCCAAAGGAAGCAATTATGGGAGGATAACAGTCAAAAAAACATGTAGATTACTGCACGTGGCTTTTGAATAACATCAACAATGGTTTGTTAGACCCTTTCCATTACATCAAGAGAGATGAAGTATGGTTCATTCTGGTCATGAGAATTCACAGAACACATACTGGGTAATGGAGAAGCCTAACAACTCCATGATGAAAAAATTGGCGTTTGGTGTGTAACAGGAGTGTGCAACATTGGACCAATGTTTTCTGACTCCACCCTCGACATGGTTGTACGTATGGATCTTACTGAATATGAAAGACAATATTCTTGCAGTAGGAGGGGACAACATGCCACATGTCTTATTGTCCATGAGGCCTTCTCTGTCAGCAAACACGTTCACGGAATCTAACATGTAGTTTTTTCCTGTGGGGACACTTGAAGATCAAGGTGTATGAAACAAATCCACACACAATACAGCAACTGAAAGACCTCAGACACCATCGATATCTGAACTTTACGCCAGGTGTATTTGAATATGCTTAAATGTGCATAGCTGTGTATTGATGCTGAAGGGGATCACTTTCAACATCTTCTATAAATGTAAATAGATATTCAGCTCTTTGTTTCTGTAATTTCACTGAATTTCCTTTATATTTACAGTCCTTTTACCTGGGCCACTCTATACCTACAGATGTATAAAATAGCTATCAATGCACAACAGGATGGGTTACAAGAGATTTTCCTGTTTCCTTTGCTTTTCTGAAAGAAGACTCATATCTGTAAACAGTTGCTATCTCATTGAGAGAATCAAATTACCACATGATGAAATGTAGAAGTGATATACGATTTGACATGCATATTTATCACAGATAATTAATATCTCTAACTAAGATTTGAAACCTAACAGAAGCATAAAGCTCCTACTGCTATCATTAAACTTTCTTTTCTCCAAAACTATACGGAGATGGTGGCCATCATTATTACTACAGTGCCACCAGCACCATTGCTATTATAATATCATAGTAGGTATCCCTGTTATGTTGCTCACTCAGTTGACTATTTATTATATGTGTGAGTACGCACTCATCTACTATTTCTATTATGAATTAAAGTCATTTAGTATTTGTTATGAGGGATAGATATACCGTAAAGAATAGTCATTAAAAACTGATCATTGTATTCTGATGAAAAATATTCTATCTTTGTATTTCGAATCTTTTATAGTTATAGTATGAAAAACTTTACATAGGTTGACAGATTAATGTGACTAATAAATATGTCAAATTTATATACAGATTTCTGACATACATTTTAAATAAGCTGTATGTCTAATGTTTTATTTTGTTTCAGAATAACTTGCTACAGCTCCTGCTTCTGGTACAAGTAGTATCATTGTTACCAGTATCACAGACTTCTGTTCATGTCAGATTTTCATCTAAACCTATCAGTTACAGTCACAGTACTCTGGACATTTCATCAGGTAATAGACTCAGATGACTACAGTTACATTTAATATAACTTAACAAGTACATATCATTAGCACAATAGCACTTGCATATAATTATATGTCCATTATATTTGGTTGCATTTCACAAAAATGTATATATTCCAGTAGTGAAACAAAAATATTTTCATAATACCAACCAAAATTGCATATTTTATTATTCTTCGCAATAAAGCATTATACCACCTATAATATTGAAGTCCTAAATGCCACAACACATATATATCTGATGTTCAAAGATTAAAAATGTGGAAATATGTTCAAGAAGCACATTTCATGAAAATAATGTTTTGGAACAAGCCCTTTGCAAATATTGGATTTTGGAATAATAACTTTGTATTTGGTCAAACTGGTTAAGTAATTAATTAATTCATAATAATGATAATAAAAATAATAGTATAATATATTAAGATGACGATGAAGATGATGATGTGCTGTAAGTAACACTTTTGATGAAGCCTTGTGTAAAGCAATTCATTGCACATTAAATAATGTTTTACTTTATTAAAATTAAATTCTTTATCACAAAATTATATTATAATATTATATTGCTTTACAAAAGAGAACATAATATGTACATGGATATAAGCTAAGGAACTTGTGGCTCACACGTAAGGGAGTCTAATTTACTTTCTTCATTTTCTTCACCTATTAGAAGCTTGCAATACTCATACCTTCAATGCCCTTCCTTTTCCTGCACCACTATACCCTTAAGGCAGCTTCATATGTATTTCTTCATTCAACTCTCCATGTAGAAAAGCTGTTTTTACATCAAATATTTGAATTAATATATCTTCTTTAGCAGCAATTGCAAAAAGTAATCTAAACAGGACTGAATATATCTTTATAGCCAAGGAAGTCTATCCTTCTTCTGTTGGCAGCCTCTTAGCACAAACAAGCTTTATATTTGCCATTATCTTTAATCTTGAAAATTCATTTGATGTCACTCTGACATCCTAGGCTCTCTGGTGATTGGCCAAAATCTTCCTCAAATGTTCTTCTAGAGTCTTGATATGCCACTCAACCATGCTGTCTGACTGTGTCTCTTGGTACCTCAAGTCGCTCCAGCGTTTCCCTTATTGGGTTATACAAAAATTAGTGCGATGTGTAGCTGCAACTGCACCTGATGGCAACAAAAAAGCTCTTCTATGAGGCAGTTTGCAATGGCTTTGGGCTTCTGGTTAGCGATGGCATACACCTCTAGCCACTTGGTGACCAACAGATACTTGTTGCCCATGTCTAACAGAGGGAATGGTCCAGCTACTTCAATAGCTATGCGTTTCAAGGGTCTCCAACATTATACTGCTGCATGTGACTATGGCTCCTGGTCTCTGGATGGCAACTTGTTGCACACACACATACCATTGGTGGCAGCACCTCTCAGTGTTTGCCCATAGTCTCACCTAATAGTACCATCGTTGGAGCTTGTTGATGGTTCAGTTGAGTCCTAAATGTCCTCTCAAAGTCCCCACATGTACTCCTCCAGGACTTCCCAAGCTTATTCCAAGGGAGGTCAAGCTGCTCAGGTGACTCCCATACTCTGAACAATGCTTCTTCCTTGGTCTTCAATTGGTCTCACTGGGCCCAATTGAACTAGTATACTCAACTTCTGGAGCAATGTCTTCCCTGTTTATTCTAGTCCCTGCTTCCACTTCTCCAAGGAGTGGTCCCAAGTTGGCATTCATCAGCTGCTCCCTCCTCAGTCTTGTGATGGCACTGCTAAAATAACATGGATAGCAGTAGCATGTTCCTTCTCCTCAACATTTATGCAGTAGCTGCACTCCTCTGGATGGGATTGTCTGGACAAGATATCTGCATTGGAGTGGCTCCTTCTTATTTAATGTTTTTTATGTAAAGTTGTACTCTGACAGCCTATGGACCCAATAGGGTCTGGTCCTCCAGCCAGGTGAGAATGAAATGGTCAGTCCTCTAGAGGAATGGCTGACCATATGGTACTTGTGGAAGTGATCCAGTGTCATCGCTACTGCTAGGAGCTCTTGCCAGGTAACACAGCAGTTCTTTCTTGCTTTGGAGGGCAACTTGCTGTAGTAGGCTGGCATAGAATGCCTTCAATACCGGCATTGCTGACATCAGTGTCCACAACAAAGCTGCCACAAGTTGTGGAAACCCTAAATTAGGAGCACTGCAGAGCGCTGACTTTAGTACCTGTATTGTGTTCTCTGCCTCTTCTGACCACATGTAAGTCTGACACTCTTCCATCAGATGAGCGAAGGGTTTTACGATGTTAGAGCAAGCTCTGACAAACCAGTGGTAGTAGCTGCATGGGCCCAGGAAACTTCACAGTTGTCTTTTGGGCAAGGCCAATCTCTCACTGCTCGAGCTTTCTCCACATGGTGATGTGGCCCAAATAGTTCACTTCCTTGCAGAAGGAATGGTACTTCTTCCCATGTAGCTTTAAGCTAGCTGCCTACATCCTCTTGTTCAGGTTCTTGAGATGTTCTTCAAAGTTACTGCCAACAACAAAGATATCATCTAGAAATAACAGGCAGGCGCTACAAGTCAACCCTCTCATCACTGAATCCACAAGGTGCTGGAAGGTGGCTGGTGCATTGCAAAGGCCAAAGCCCTTCTACTTGCCTGTATCCCGATTTCAAGTCAAAAGTCAAAAACCATCGGCACCAGCAAGTAGTACAGGTGTAATCAATCGGGGTTAAGGGAAACACTCATTCTGGTGACAGCACTAGCTTTCAGTAGTCCATATAGAAGCATAGCTCACCGCTCCTCCTCCTCCTCCTTCGTCTTCTTCTTCTTTTTCACCAAGACCCCAGGGGAATACCAAGCAATATTGGACTCATCAGTGATTCCCCTGGATTTTATGTCCTCCAGTATATCCCATACCTTTGCTTGCATTGCCAGAGGAACATCTTGGTGGTTGTCAGATAGATTGGAAATCTCCAGACTGGAGTACTCAATCAGTGCAGCTGTAATTGCCTTTCTCTTAGCTAAAGATATGACAAAAAATGAATTGGTTAACATGGAATATGACTTTGCTACTACAAACACGACCTCAAAAGTCCAGGTTTAAATCTGTTTGAGTACATGTAGCAAACTTGAAGAGGCATGCGCAAAAAAACAAATACTGAAATGAACTGTAGAAAAGGAATGAAACAAAATCTTGGTTAATTCAATGCAGAGAATATGTCAAGCCATGATTAAAGCCAAAGAATACCCAACAAAACAGAACTGTTTGTACTGTGCTGCTGTACATAATGTTTAAAATTTTAGTTCTACATACCTATTACAGGAATATAAAAGTTAAAAAAAAATTGTGATTTTTTTTCATATTTTTGTTTCATTTCATTAACTTTCCTTGTAACTTGTCACTTCTTCATTTGTTCAAGTATAAAGTGTATTTCATTAACAATACAGTATTAAAGCATTACATTTTCTTGTAGACTGACTCAGAATGTAGAAATAAATAAAAAAGTTACATACCCACTGTTTATCAACATTTTGAAGAAGCATACCCAGTGGTTCTTTCTATGGAAAATGAAAATTAAGAGTTATGTGCTATATTCATTGGCATTTCAGTCAATTTATCTTATTTATAGCTAGAGTTGAATTTGATTAAGAACTTTTATTGGACTCATATTAATTTCAACCTCAATATGACCTATTCCTACCTGAAGAACGAATTCAGATTCTTAAAGATGTCCCTAATATTCCTGCTCATACACCAAAGATAAAATATAAAGTTCTGATGTCTTTATGGCTGGTAGAGAATAATCACCGTTGCAAGGTAAAATGACTGAGAACATAAATAATTATCCTTATTTAGTTGAAATTAAGCACAATCTAATATGTGTGTGCATAAATCCTCTTTCTCTCACTTTACTGAAGCAAATAGTTCATTATAATGGAAATGCACATTTCAGTCCATGAATAGCTGCAACAATAGAAAATGATATTGTGTATATATAAATCCTCTTTCTCTCACTTTACCAAAACAAATAGCTTGCGACAGTAGAAACGCGTATATCATTCCATCAACACCTGCAACAATGGAAAATAATATTGTGTATGCACAAATCCTCTTTCCCTCACTTCCATCTTTTTAATTTCACTAGAACCAGTATGTTTCTGCTGATTGAGGGTGCAAATGAAAGCATGTCAAAGGTTCTGTTTCAAGAATTCAAATAAGATTCTATTAAAAGAAGTACTGTGGTGTAGTATTTGCAATTCAGGAATTCTGTTAGGTGAAAAACACCAGCAACACTACATCAAACAGCACATTTCCAGTTCTAAACATCAAATAAATAAATTGTGACAACATTTATTATGGAATGTATTTGAACTGTGATGTTGAAAATGAGTCGGAATAGTAACACTCACCTCACTTATATGTCACATTGATTAAAACTTCACTTGTCTCAAACTTCTGAGTTATTTTATTTGAACTGTGTTCTTCAAAAATTCAAGTTTGAAGGAATTCAACATTGATTTGTATGCTATTCTTATGCAAACGGAAATTCCACTCAGTAAAGTAAACCATACAGCTTTCAAAGGATTCCTTAAAAAATACACAAAAAATATCAATGCTTGATAATAATAATAATAATAATAATAATAATAATAATAATAATAATAATAATTATAATGATAATTATAATGATGATGAGGATGAATATGATGATGATAATTATTATTATTATTATTTTATTCACCATTAGACTTTACAAAAGCAATAGGTTTCGTCAAAAACATATGTACAGATATATACAAGCAATGTAAGTATTATGGTACAGTTTTAGAATTATTGATATGAAAATTACAAATATTACTTAATTCTAGAAAACTTAAAAGTGTTAGGACTAATCTTCTACATACATGTAATCAAATAAAATCTGAGGTATGGATATTACACTCCATAAATTCATCTACAGAGTAGAATGCTGTTTTCTTATGCCATTTTTTTACTATTAAGGTAAAACTGTTCTGTGGTAGGTCTCTTATACTTGGTGGGAGTTTATTAAAAAGTTTTAGCTGTTGGTAGCAGTGGCTATTGATACTCTTGGTTAATTGGTTATGTGGTGTATCTAAATCATATTTACATTGGGTGTTATAACTACATACAGATGATCGATCTACAAAATCATTAATATTTTCTTTGACTTGCACAATATTACTGAATATATATAACGAAGGTAGTGTCATTATCTTAAAATCATGAAGCTAGGTATCTCGTAATAGAAACAGACTTATTTTTAAAAATGTAGAGATGCTTAATGTCTTGGAATACAAAAGCTTCTTGTATTTTCTATTTCTGATGAGTGCTGATTTGATGTATGAGGTCAGTCAATAGCTAATGCCTCCTATTGCTTTTTCTCTTTTAATTTGTAAGAAAATTAAACTTTGATTACACAGCATGAAAGTCACAACATTAAGAATTAAATTGTCACTTTTCAATGTAGTCCCCATCCTTTTCGACAGTTTTGGTCCACCTTTTAACAAGGGTATGTATTTCAGTGTGATAAAATGCACGGTCTTGCACACACAGATGCTTTCACGGCCTCTGCATCTTTAAAGTGAATCCCATGATGAGCTTCCTTTAGCGACCCAAACAGATAGTAGTCTGATGGTGCTAGGTCAGGGCTGTATGGGGGATGAGGCAAGACTTCCCATACAATTTTCACAATCGCTTCAGTGGTGTGATGACTGGTGTGTGGTTTTGCATTGTCAAGCAAAAGAAGAACATCCGCCATGATTTTTGTAGGGCAAACTTGCCGAAGTTTTTTGAGGGTGCTGACGTATCAGACAAAATTTATTGTGCATCCCAGAACATTGTTGCCATCACTCTCCTTGCCGATTGCACAGATTTGAATTTTTTCTTCTTCAGTGAGGTTGTGCGATGTCATTCCATTGACTGTTATTTTGATTCAGGTTCAAAACAATGAACCCATGTTTCATCTCCAGTCACAATGTTTTCTAGAAACTCCTCTCCCTCCAAATTGAAGCGCTGCAAGAGTTCAGCAGCTATTGTTTTTCTTGTCTCCTCATTCTTGTGGGAGGGCATTCTTGGTACCCGCTGTGAACCAACTTTTGAGTACTCCAGTTGTTGAATAATGGTCATCACACTGCCTTTACTGCAACACAGCTGTTACCCAGCGGTCAGTACGAATGATCCCATTCACCATAGTCACCGGTCTACCACTCTGATTTTCATCAGTCAATGGCGTTGCTTCACCATATACATTTTTCATCCTCTCATAATTGTGAATGGCTGTTTCACCTTCCGCACTTATGTGTAGAATGCTGTCTAATATGCACATCAATGTCAGCCATTTTGCAAAAGGCAGCAGTGCTGCCACCTGATAACTTAGGAAGTTGCTACTGCAGTGAATTAGAAAATAAGTTTTGAGGAATTGCACCAAATTCAAATTGTTCACATTGCTAACTTAGTTAAGGAGAGAAAAAATAAGAGGCATTAGTTATTGACTGACCCTCTTATTTATTTGTAACTCAATAACCTAAAATAGAAGATAGAGTTTTAGTTATTTGAGTAACAGCACTTTTTTTTTTTTTTTTTTAATCTTAACAGTTCCATTTTACCTTATTTTAGCACCTTTTCCCTTCCTTTTTTCAGATGAAATTTGTACCTAAAACTCCTAACCCTGAGCATATACAATTTTTGAAGAAGCACTGTTCTAGTACAGAGAGCAAGACTTTCTGTGAAGTAATAATGAGAAGCTATACCACTAATTACTTGTAGACCTTGAGCATTTTTGGGGAGATGCTTGGTCTAACTGCTGCCAGCAGGGAGGAGTCCTCTCTCCCATGCTTTGGACTCTAGTAGTGGATGGACCATTGTGTCAACTCAGAGATGCCAGTTTTCTTTCCTTTGAATATGTAGATGATATTTCTATTATTGTCAGGGGGAACTTTGCTAACACTATTGTTGAGTTATTTCAATTTGCACTCAGGAAAGTTGAGATGTGGTGCATAGAACTATATGGTTGAACTATAGCATATTCATCCCAAGTCAAATACCTTGGTCTTCTTTTAGACAAGAAACTGATTTGAAAAGATCATTTAGTTGCCAAAACTTACAGGGTAACCTTGCTTAGTATAAGCATTATGAGGTCAGATATGAAACCAACGGTTTCACTAATTCTTATCCTAAGCATAGTGAATGGGAAGGGTAGGTTAAACCTGATGAAAATGAAGGTTCAATCTGGTATAATAATGGTTCTATAATGAAATTGGAACAGGACCTATGGCAAGAGGTATTTGCTGTTTTAGCTATATTTGGGAGAGTGTATATAATTTATAGATCCTTAAACTCTCAGACAGTCAGACAGGCCTTAAGGCCCTTGATAACCAACTTGGTTAAGTTCACTCAAAGCACCAGCCACTGGTTCAGCTGAAGTGGGTACCAGAGCATGTGGGATTCTAAGCAATGAAAGGGCATATAAATCTGCTAAAAGGAGAGCTGGCCAACCTTTTATTGGATCCAAACCAGTGCTGCGACTGTCATGGACTGCTTAGGCTGGTTTTCAGGGACTGGTTTCTCAGAGAACATGAGTTATACTAGAAATCTTCTGTAAGTCTCAGGCACTCCAAAGCTCTCATGAGGAGACTGGATAGAAGCAAGAAGAATTGCTAAAATTAAGCAGGGAAAAGCTCACATGAGCAACAGGTTTCCTTATTTACTTAGAGGCCACCTGCGCAAAATGAGGCAGCAAGTGAATCCTACCTGCAGATGGTGTCAACAGGTAGATGAGACACTGTCCACTTATTATGGGAGTGCTCCTATAGCACTTGTTGACTAAAGCGCCCTCATTTTTGGGTATCAATTTAAAAAATTGGAGGAGCTTTCAAACATCACGCTCCAGAGTCTGATTTTGTTTGTAATCAATATCACACTTCTGGATCAATGATGTGTAATAGATCTGTAAAGGTCACAGTGCAGGGCATTGTTCCCCCTTATCATACTCAAGGAAGGAAAAGACTGAAGGAGAAAAAATAAAATGAGTAATAGCATAAGCTGTGAATTGGGTATAGAAATTGAATATTTCTGAGTTGGATTTGTAACATTAAGTATCGCTTATGTGTAGTATTGCCATACTGGTTTCAAAGCCATGTGGGCTTCATTGTTGATGGTTTCCAACTGAATTTCAGCAGGATGTTCTATGTTGAGCTGGTGTGCCATGGCAGATTTGTCAGTTTGTTTGTATTTTGTTGCTCTCAAGTGCTCTTTAAGTCTTGTTTCAAGGTGTCTTATTGGTTTACCAATGTAAAATTTGTTGCAATCTGTGCAATTTATTTTGTAGATTCCTGATTTTTTGCCTACTAACCATGAAATAGTACCTAACATACATCTTATAAAATCTGCCAGATTTGCAGCAGAACGTCTGGGAGAAAATCCATATCATTAAAAACCAATGCCACATATTCAACTTTGAATTCCACTACAAAATATATTGCAGAGGTTCGTCCCTTAGCCACCAGTTGTATTATGCTTGTGTGTGTGTGTGTCTGTGTGTGTGCGTGCGTGCGTGTGTGTGTGTTTTTTTTAGTGATTTTTTTCAGTTTTCAGCTTTCAGGTTACATGAATTCAGTTTTTGTATTTTAAAAAAAAATCAACTAAACCAGATTGCTGTTTTAGTAAAGAAATGTGTGTGCTCTCATCTGATTAGCCGGAACTTTCTGTATAGCTAGGTTTTGTATGCCTAACTATTGATTAATTTTGTATTTTTTATTTCAATTTCAATTTTTGTTTTTAGTTTTTTTATAATATTAAAGAGACTTCTCATCCACATAATACATATTATATAGCAGACAAAAGGGTTTACTAAAAATAAAAAAAAAAAAAATAAATAAAAAGAAAAAAGATTTAGCTCCCTGTGTCATTTGGTGTTCATTTTATTACTAATGATTTAAAACCCTACATTCTGCTCTAAAATTGCTTGGCACTTTTCAGACAGCTTTCTGTTACTAAAAGGGTTAAATATATTTTTATTAATTCATAATCTTCTCTGGCTTCTTCAGTTCTTATTTTATATTTTTATTGTTCTGCTGCAGCTTATAAAGGAAGCATTGAATCAAATCCAGAAAACTTGTGGCCTAATGGAGTATTTCTACAACCAGATGATGAAATGCTAACACTGCTTACTGAACGTACAGAACACCAAAATATGTATCATGATTTTGGTATGTTATACAATAATCTAACTTAGAGTTAATTAAAGATCTTCCTGCATTGTGCATGTTCCTATGTTTAAATAATTAAATACTAGAAATACAGTCCTAATTAGGGGTTGTACTGGCAGTGGTTGTTTCAATGGTGGTGGCGGTGAACTTTTTGAAACAATTTAAACAAGATACTTATATGATGTTGAAAATGAGTCGGAATAGTAACACTCACCTCACTTATATGTAATTATGTCCAAAACATATGTTTCAAGGGCAATTGCCCTCTTCTTCAGTTGAAGTCCGACTGATGGCTGGTATTTGTGCTCTGTGGTCTATTACGGTGGAGCCATCTGGTGTTCTCAGTAGAAGTTCAAAATCATGTGGCGGTATTTCAAAATTCATCAGTTGGCCTTTTTGTTGTGTAATGAGAATATTCTCCCAAACTTTAAGTTCTGCCGGGTTGTTTACAGGTTTTAGCAATTTTATGTCATTTTGTATTTCATGATGTGATGTCCAAAAATGGTATGCTACTGCCGATTTATCTGTTTGTTTCTGTTTGATATGTCTGAAATGTTCCTTTAGCCTTGTTTCCAGTCTTCTTTTTGTTTGGCCAATGTAACATGATTTGCAGTCCTTGCAATCAATTCTGTAGATCCCTGATCTCTGGTTTTTAGGTAGGGGTCTTTAATGTCTGTTTTCAATGCATTTTTTATGTTGAATTGGTTACTTGAAGCTAAACTTATATTGTATTTCTTGAAAATTTTTTTGAATTTCCTATCTGCTGTTGGGTGATAGGTGAATTTTTTATATATAACTTTCGGTTTTTGTATGGACAAAGTGGTGATTTGTTTTAAGGTTAATTTCTCCTTATGTTTTTTAATTTTTTGGTCAATGATGTCTGGGTTAAAACCATTGGCTGAGGCTATATGTCTTAGTTGGAGGTATTCTGTGTTGTACTCTTCTGGGTCAAGTGGGATGCTGAGGAGTCTGTGTACTGAACTGTTGAAGACTGCCTGTTTATGAGGTTCTGGGTTGAAACTATTCTGTTTTATGTAATTGTCTGTATGTATGGTCTTCCTGTAGATGCCATAAGTGATCTTTTGTTCTTTCCGTGTTAGTTTTAGGTCCAGGTATGGTAGCATTTGGTCTTTTTCTGTTTCCATTGTGAATTGTATGTACCTGTCCTGTAGGTTTAGTAATTTTAGAGAGTCTTCTGCTAATTTTTTGGGGACCACCGCAAAAACATCATCAACATATCTAAACCATTTTTTGAATATATTCGGAAAACTGGAGGTTATATGTACTTCAAGTCGTCCCATGTACAGATTTGCTAAAAAGGGCGAAAGTGGGTTACCCATCGCTAAGCCTGATGATTGTCTGTAAAATCTACCATTGAATTGGAAATAATTCTGGTTGATGCAAAGTTCTGTTAAAGTATGGAAGTCTTCTATTTCTTTCTGGTTTAAGCCTATGAGCCATGCTTTGAAGGTTTCAAGTAACTTGTCGACTGGGATGCTGGTGAATAATGATTTCACATCAAACGAAACCAACAACTCATTGTTTGAAACTTTGTACTCTTCTAGATGTTTTATTAGTTCTATGGAGTTTTTAATGGAAAGGTGGTTGTGTTCCGGGAAGCTATTGAATTTGTTAACTAACCACTTAGATAATTTGTAGGTTGGAGAGTTTATGCAATTGACTATTGGTCTCATGGGTTTGTCCGGTTTGTGGATTTTTGGCAAAGCATAAAGACGTGGTAGAGTTGGGTTTGCTTCTTTCATTTTGAATTTTTCTAGTTTAGGTATAACTTCTGTTCTTTCTATTGTACGTTTTAAGGATGTTATCAGTGTGTTTAATGGGTTTTTACTTATTTCTGTATATTCTTTATTCTCTAAAAGGGTTTCTACTTTTGAAATGTAACCTTTTTTGTCCATTATGACTGTTGTGTTTCCCTTATCTGCTTTTAAGAAAACTACCGGTTTTTTGTTTAAGGACCTGATTATTTGTTTATGTTTGTTCTTTTGTATTTTTGTGTCTTTGATTTCCTGCAGTATAGGTGCAACTTCTTTCTTTATTGTTAATTGATCGATCCGGTTTAGTTCTTTTGTAGCTATTTCTATGTCCGCTATATAAGCTTGTACGCTGGTCGAGAATTGAGTGCAAGTTTTGAAGCCCTTGTTTAAAAATGTAATTTCTTCGTTATTGAAGGTTTCTTCCGAAAGATTTACTACGTTCACATTAGTTGGTTTGCTTGACTGTATATTGAGTTGGGTTTGGTTTTTCCGCGTCGTTTTGCTAATTAGTTTCTCCAATTTCTTTTTAAGTTTCATTGTTTTTTCGTGCATTATTCTATTGAGTTTTTCTAAAAGATTTTGTTGAATGTTTTTCCAAATGATGTCCCCTACATTTTGCACAAGTTTCATATGTGACGCGTATAGCTGGAGTTCTAATTTATTTAGCGTGGCATAGTGTTTGTTTCTTGCAAGTGTGATAACTTTCCTATCTGCGGCTTTTTGTATCATACTGTTGTCGAATTTTATGAATTTTCTGACAAAAATCGGCATTACGCGGTGTCTTAGGCATAGGTTCAAAAAGCGTATGTCGGCAAGTAGCGTTCTTCTTTTGATCTGGTTTTTGAGAAATATCTTGAGATCTTTTTTGTTATTGTCTAAAGTTTTATTAAATGAATCATACCTGCAGTAATCTTGTGATGAGCACATGTTCCAAGAATATTCTCATTACACAACAAAAAGACCAACTGATGAATTTTGAAATACCGCCACATGATTTTGAACTTCTACTGAGAACACCAGATGGCTCCACCGTAATAGACCACAGAGCACAAATACCAGCCATCAGTCAGACTTCAACTGAAGAAGAGGGCAATTGCCCTTGAAACATATGTTTTGGACATAATTACATATAAGTGAGGTGAGTGTTACTATTCCGACTCATTTTCAACATCACATTGATTAAAACTTCACTTGTCTCAAACTTCTGAGTTATTTAAGATAATTATAATTTTACATCAAAATATACAGGATATTGGTAATAAGGTGGACTTTTTTTTAAATATTCATGAAGAATGCAAAATAGTATGAAAATAATTACTAGTCATACCTTAAAATACCAGATAAAAATATGCACATTCAACAATTATTATCTTGCACATTGGTGCAGAAATTTTATTTCTCTCCAGTGTTGTCGATAGGACTTGTATTCTCAGAGTTGATTGGGCTGCTGTAGTCTCTGGAATTCCACTGTTTCTTGTCCTGGATCCTCGGTGTGGTGGCTATGTTGAAACATGTTTTATATGTTTGAATTCGCTACGATGAAGAGTTCGGTTGAGGACAAAGTTAGCAAACAGACAAGATGACTATTTTTGTACACAACTTGCTCTGCCATCCTTGCATCCTGTGGTGTATTTCACACAAAATTAGCAAACAGACAAGCTGACTTGCTCTGCCATCCTCGCATCCTGTGGTGTATTTCACACAAAGTTAGCAAACAGACAAGATGACTATTTTTGTACACAACTTGCTCTGCCATCCTTGCATCCTGTGGTGTATTTCACACAAAGTTAGCAAACAGACAAGCTGACTTGCTCTGCCATCCTCACATCCTGTGTTGTATTTCACACATGGGTATTCAAACCCTACTTCTTTTGAGAGAAAAGTTCTGGATTCTGAAGGCCAGAAAAACAGTCTGAAATATGCTGTATAATTAGCTTGAGGCAAGTAGCATACAGTTTAAATGCCACAACTGCTCCCATACCAAAAGATAGAATAAAAGATTTGTCTGTACAAAGTGTTTGTGATTTGACTTGACTGGCCTGATTTATTTGAATTAAGGTACGAAAACCTGGATTGCTCTATTTATGTCTGCTGTTAATAGAGCAGTACACCTGAATTGTTGTCAGCACTGTCTTATGAAAACTTTCTCAAGGCATAACATAATTTATTGCTTGCCATGGGAGATCAGTAACAATTTACTCAGATAATGGAAGAAATTTTACTGGAACTTCGAATGAGCTCCAAAAAATAGTATTAAACAATATAGGTGGTGGCTTTAAAATAATTGAATGGAAGTTCATCCCACCATGTTTCTGGGAAAGATTAATGCAGACCCTACGCAAGGTTCCAGGCAAAGCACAAACAATTCTTTGTGATACAGAATCTGTACTGACCTACATGGGGGACTACTTCCCTTATCACCAGGATTGTTTTTATGTGATGTTTCTCAAATGCTGTGTTCTCATCAAGGAAAGGTTCCTGAACAGGAGATTGTGACATCAGCAAAAGAGCAGATTTGCACAACTGGCTTAGATCAAAGTATTTAGGTCTGTTGATACAGAGTTTGCAAATAAAAGGAAGTAAAGCTGAGATCAAATTGGGAGACTGTTCTAATAACAAGTGACAATGTAAAATGAATTGTTTGGCCCCAGTGAAGAGTTATACAGATTTATCCTGGAAAAGATAATATTACTCGTCCGGTAAAGTTGCAAACTGCCAATCTGTATTACTTAGACACATTCAAAGAGTACATTCCTATGACTGGGTAGAAGAAGTGAAAGTAACTGATAAGGTTAGTGAATCATTTAACCTTTCATTGAACTAAAGGAATACCAAGTGGCAGACAAATCAGAGTGCCTGAGAAAATGAGTTAATAATTATGTTATTGCTGACATGTATTTGTCAATGTATTCTGGTATTTTATTTTTTTTTTTCACTACATTAGATGAATTTTGATTTGATAAACACCAAATGAAGGTGGGGGATGCTCTGTATAGGTTAATCAGATTAACAATTTTTTTTTTCTCTCTCATTTCTTTGGTTTAAGAAAATGAATGAGTATGTAAAATAGCGTTGACTAAGTTGCAAAAAATGTTATTATTTACGATGAAGAGCATTATTTACCTTCATTAAGTGTTTGTAATTTACAAAATGAAAATGGAAATGGCGTGTTATTTATGGACGCTCTTTAACTACTGTGGTTCTCAGCGTCCCATTCTAAATTGGGTGTGGAAGACTGCTTAATTTTGCTCAGAGGCCTCTCTTATCAGGCTTGAGGTTCTTTTACGTGCCGTAAATCTACGACACGGGACCCACGGCTTTACTTCCCTTCCGAAGGAAGCCATGCTAAGGATTTTTACACCCGAAAAAATCCATCGTCCTCCGCTGGGTTTGAACCCGCAACCTTGGGTATATGAATTGTAATTTACAGATATACAGGTAGCATATACATAACAAATGGGACTCATCAGATTTTTTAAGGAAAGTTTGTTTGTCAAACGGCTAAGCAAGTCATGTGAAAGGACTACTGCAGCTGTAATATCTCATTTAACACCTAAAGGTGCTGGAGTGAAACACGTGTGTGACAAATGAAAACATACTGCAAAATAATATACATTTAATTAAACTAAATAAAAGGATAGCTTTCCAGTGTCAACTAATTTACAATGAAGTTGCCAGGAATCTTGCTAAAAAATGAAACCACATTCAACAAAAACCAATTAAATTTGTTTTCATGTACTAAAAAAGGATAATTAAACAACAATTTCAGAATATTTCTAAACAAATTTGGCTAAACATTTAAATACAATTAGAATACCTCCATTGTCACTTTTCCTGTGGTGTTCAGGAAGATAGAATGTCCAGCCAATTCTCTTTGAGTAAGAATTATTGGAGAGCAAGAGAGTTAATGGCTTCACTGTCAATAATTCAGCATTAGCCAATAAACAAAAAACATATTAAATAAAAAATAAAAGAAATTTGAATTGGTTTTTGTAACACAAACATCACTTATTTTTACTTACTGGGACCAGTTTCGGGAACACTTGTTCCCAATTTCAAACCTTAATTCCAACTAAATCTTTTTTTGTTGGTGTCAACGATGGGGTGGTGGTGTATCAATTGTGGAGGAATCTGTTGCTGGATCTATGAACTTCCAGAGGTTGCTATATGCTGGTAAATCAAAATTCATGATATGGCTTTTTTTCTTCATGATGTAGATCTTCTCCCAGACATCTAATTCTCTGGGTTTATAAGCTAGTTTTAACAGTTTTATATTTGGTGTGATTTCGTGTCCTGATGTCCAAAAATGATAGGCAACTGCTGATTTTTCTATTTGCTTGTATTTTAGGTTTCTCATGTGTTCCTTTAATCTGGTCCTCAAACTTCTCTTTGTCCTTCCGATATACACCAGATTACAGTAGAGCATTTAATTTCATAAATTCCCAGTTTTTTGCCTGCAGGGATAGGATCTTTTAAATTTCTGCACAGCAGAAAGTTACACTATGCTCTTAGGGATAATTTATGCGCTAATTTCCTGCCCATCTTAAGCAGAAAAATGAGCAGGAAAACGCTTACCCCAAAGAAAAAATTAGATCATCTTTGCAAAAAACAGAATAAAAATAGACCAATCAGACACCAGAGATCTCCCAAAAACCATGTTATAAACTTATCCAAAAACGAAACTTTCAACAAATCTCAGTTAGCCATTCTCAACAAAGGCCTAAAAACATGTGTAGATTATTGCAAAAAAACAGAAAACTTAGTAGCAGATATAGAAATAGCCACAAGCATCTAAAAGAAATAGACCAAAAAGCAATTAAGAAGCAATGTGAATCAATTTTGGATCAAGTACATACAAGAATAAAAAGAAAAAGTCTGCAACAAAAAATCATAAAATCCTTAACTCAAAAACCAGTTGTTTACACAAAATCAGACAAAGATAACCAAATAGTAATACTGGACCAAGAAGACTACAACCAAAGAATAGAATCCTTGCTATGCAATCCGGAATATCAAGAAATATCCAATCCACTAAATAAAAGTATAAAGATTTTACAAGAAACATTATCAATTTGTAAAACCATAACAGAAAAAGAGAAATCCAAATTAAAGCCAGATTTACCATCCTTACCCAGATTGTATGCCCTACCTAAAACACACAAACCTGACAACAAAATGAGACCGATAGTAGATAATATCAATGCACCCGCATATAAATTCTCCAAATGGCTCAACAAAAATTCAACTCCTTGCCAAAATTCAATAGTAAAAGTGTATCAAATTCATTGGGCATGATTAACCACCTCAAAGATTTCAGTGTTTCACCTAAAGATAAGATAGTATCCTTTGATGTCACCTCCGTATTCCCCAGCATACCCATAGACGAACTCCAAAAACCTCTGAAAACCTGGCTACAAAGCATAACATACCAACAGAGGAAATAGAAGATCTTGTCCAGCTAACCAATTTATGTGAAAAACAGAACTACTTCACATTCAAGAATAAATGCTACCAACAAACAACAGGACTTGCAATGGGGAATCCTCTATCACCATTCCTAGCCGGCCTATACATGAGTAATTTTAAAATACACATTACTGACTCATTCCCACATATATACAAAAAATGGTATAGGTATGTAGATGACATCATCGCCATAGTTCCAGAAAAACTTGTAAACAATGCACTCAAACTTCTTGACTTGCAAAACAAGTCCATTCAGTTCACTATTGAGACCGAACAGGAAGGAGTCCTACCATTCCTAGACATCAGAATAATAAGAACAGAAAAACATAGCCTGACATTTGGAATACATAGAAAATCCACCAATACAGATAACCACATAAAGTTTGATAGCTACAACCCTACAGCACACAAATATGCAGTCCTGAACAGTTTAACGTATAGATTGGTACACATTCCCATGGAGAATAATGAATACCAAAAAGAATAACAACAGATACTCCAAACAGCTACCAACAACAGCTTCCAAAAAAGTGCAGTAGACAAGAGAATACATAAATACAAAAAACTAAACCGCATAACACACACAACCACCCTACAGAACCTCAGGAACCAAACCCAGGTCAGAAAATTCACCTATCATCCTTGGGCACAAACTTCAGAAAATCTTCAGGAATTTTAACATC
This sequence comes from Hymenopus coronatus, assembly GCA_030762935.1. Classification (NCBI taxonomy): domain Eukaryota; kingdom Metazoa; phylum Arthropoda; class Insecta; order Mantodea; family Hymenopodidae; genus Hymenopus; species Hymenopus coronatus. Next base: position 87,166,236 of record CM060887.1, read on the forward strand.
ACCTTAGCTCCAAAAAACAACTACAGTATTCAGAAACTGCTGTGCAGAAATTTAAAGGATCCTATCCCTGCACACAAAAAACCAGGAATTTATGAAATTAAATGCTCAGACTGTAATCTGGTTTATATAGGAAGGACAAAGAGAAGTTTGAGGACCAGATTAAAGGAACATATGAGAAACCTAAAATACAAGCAAACAGAAAAATCAGCAGTTGCCTATCATTTTTGGACAACAGGACACGAAATCACACCAAATATAAAACTGTTAAAACCAGCATACAAACCCAGAGAATTAGATATCTGGGAGAAGATCTATATCATGAAGAAAAAGAGCCATATCATGAATTTTGATTTACCACCATAAAGCAACCTCTGGAAGTTCATAGATCCAGCAACAGATGCCTCCACAATTGATACACCACCACCCCCATTGTTGATGCCAACAAAGAAAGATTTAGTCGGAATTAAGGGTTGAAAATGGGAAAAAGTGTTCCTGAAACTGGTCCCAGTAAGTAAAAATAAGTGATGTTTGTGTTACAAAAACCATCTTAAATTTATTTTATTTTTTATTTAATCACATCACTGTCACAAGCTTCTATGCATATTTGCAAGTTTTGAAAATAACATATTATTTTAAGCATTTATTGTTAACAGTAATGCATTTTATTAGATTGTAGTGTGTTTTTATTGGGGAGCAACATTTGCAAGAAGATTTGTTATTTTGGTTTCAATATAATTTGGGACAATATAATATAAACAACTTAACATTAAATAAACTTTTATTTTAAAAAAACAGTTCAATGTATTGTTCTGTAAAATGCATGCATAAAAGTATTTCTATTTAAAAGAATATTGTCAGTAGGTACAATTGCCAATCACAAAACAAGTGTCTTCAATATTCATAAATATATTTTCTGGTTTTCTAGTCTCAACGGATGAAGATCCAGACCCATTACTGATTAGTGGTGCAGAAGCAGTAGCAATGGTGAAGTTTATCTTTAGCAAGGGACCACTGTTTTATGAAGATGTGCCACATGCTCGAGCCCTGCTAAGAAATCAAAAGTTGCGGCTTGCTAATGGTCTTGATGGTAATCTCCTCGGCAGTATCCGACCAGACTCTGTGTTTTATCGCTGGAAACATCTTCATGGAAACCATCAGCAGTCATATTATACTCTGCCATTCTTTGCACTTTAAAATACATGTGTAGAAATAAAATTACTTTATTTTAAGCAATTATTTATACTTCTGACTTAAGTTATTTCATATATTCACTAATTTATACAATACATTAAGATACTGTACATTAAATCACTTAACTCATTCAAGGGTACCCAATAGTGAAGTGTTAAAATAATAAATAAACAAAGTAAATAAAAATATATATATTTTGGTATGTTGGGATGCAAACCTCTGACCGTACCAGGATGGTCAACTCTCACACACCATGGCTTAGGCTATGCAGCCATTAGGTCACTAGATAACTGCAGTATTATCTAATATTATAATATCATAATAATGAGAGCGAATATTATTAAAAAAAAAAAAAAAAAAAAAAAAGAATTGTTAAATATATGTATCAGCATCCAACAATGCCATCACACTGATTACTTTAGATTACTTTATTCTTTTCCACAATTTCTCTTGAAGGCAGAGCACATTTTGACTGAATTTGATCCTGCAATCCTTGGTTTGATAGATTAGCTACTCCTTTCGTGCCATAAATCCAGACGTTGAGGATTATGTTATCTCGTGGAGTTATCCGATGTTGCCCATCGATAAAATGGGTTATTTAACAGTCAGGCACAAGATATCATATCTCATCCATATTGCTTAAAGGGTTAATTAGCTAGAATAAAAACAGGGATACATGAAAGTGCAAATAAGTGCTACATGTCCTCTTCTCAAACATGCACAAATTTGCACTGTTTAATTAATTTGTACGTTAATGGTGAAATTTAGAACATAGATCTAACTTGGTGCAAAATGACTTTATTTTGTAGGTATGTGTATCTAGCTGGAATATAAATTCTTGAAAACAACTACCCTGATAGTAAACACGCGTGTTATAAACAATATCAGCGTTCAAGCATGTACAAATAGCTACATTTTATATCAAATTAGATCCCTTTCTCAGGTTTACTGAATGGACAGTGCTTTCATAAAAAGCAAATGTGCAAGAAATGATATCAAAAAATACATGTTTAAAGAATATGGTTTATGATTTATTCCCTTTCAATAAATCTAAGAAAATTCTCTTCAGAGAAATAGATAAGAAAACCTACATATCCAATAGTGCCATCTTCTTGGGGAATGAAACATAAATGATTCTACTGGATAAATCAAAGGTCAGTCTATGTTATTTCCAACAAAAGCACAGTCCATTGGAGCTTTACTGTATATTATTGATTATTAATGGCACCAAGTCATGCTTCACTATAAATTTGCTAATTTTTCCCCTACTAAAGGTTATAGGATATGTCTTTGTTGAGAAGCCATAAATTGATGGGTGTCACATATCAACTTATGGCTGTTACAATGCTGTTCACAAATTAGATATCTTAATGGGTTTGGTTGGTGAGGAGTGAAGTGAGTAAAATTAAACAAAGGCCCTTCTTCCCAAAGAAAAAAAATTTGTCAAAAACTTGATTTTTTAATCAAAAAACAAAACTCTGGTTCCATAAACAATACTTTTACAGTATAGGTTTTTATACTCACAGATCCCATTTTTTTCGTCTACAAAATGGAATCTGCGAGTATCAAGGTGTGTCCAGAAAATTTGTAGATCTATTTCAAATAATACCCTTATCAACTTTTGACAGGTTCAAGATTACCATTAAAGTAACTCTTATCAATGAAATGACAAAAATTGCAAAATTCACTTATCAAGAATTTACCACAAAATTGTATGTTTCAATTCCTAAATTCTTTGATCTTTTCTTGACACATGCAAAATCATTATAACAATTAAAACATTAATGGGAATGCACAGTGAAGTAACTAATTAAATAGGGGTAAAAACATAGATGAGTGTTCAAGAGTGAAGTTTGAGTGTAATCTATGTTTTTACCCCTATTTCATTATAACAAGTTGCTCCCCAACTTCTGAACAAGGAACCCATTATGATTAAGAACAGGATGACACTGACAGGCAGTTTCTTACAGAATACATTAAATCGACGGTTGCCATCAAAGTTCCTAAAATCTGCCTAACCTCTTAAGAGTAGCATTAGACAAATATATGGATGGCATTTCTCATTGATTTTTGTTGTGATCCTAAATAGTTTGTTCTAAAGACATTATTTTCATATTTTAAAGAGCTGCATAAATGGCTGTCATTCTATAATGGTAGAAGTATTTTTGTTTTATTGTTTAGCATGCTAATATTTTATTTTTCTGGTGTAATGTGAAATGTGTCAAAGGGAGATAGTAAAGTTGCTTGTGTTTTTTTAAGGACTTCTAGTACCTAGCTTTATGAGCATTTTATGTTAATTATTCTGATTTAATTGTAAAGTAATTAATCCTGCTTTTAACTTAATACCTATATCAATTACTTTTCAAGATAATATTACATATCAATCTTCAATTTTAGAGAGAATGCAAGTAAGCACAATATTGTTTCAATACAATCATATTTCTCTAGTTGATATGCTGCATTTTCTTAATTCAATATAATTATATTTTTCTAGTTGTTGATATGCTGAATTTTTTTAAAAACTAACCTCCAATGCAAACATTCTGTTTATAATGTCTCGTGCAAGGAATTTTCAACCAGAATCTTTATATAAAATGAGTTATCTTGTGTTTCATTTACATTAAGTACTACTTTTATGTGAATAATTTTATATAAATATTTGATTTACATCTGACTCAAAAGTATCTGATTTCTATTAGATTTGAATTTAAATTTTAATTAAACTGTAAAAAATTAAATAAATTTAAAAAAAGATTAAAATGTTTACAATACATATTGTTTAAACGTACAATATATACATTATTTCACATTTCAAAAATATTGCCAACCTAATAAAAGGCTTTATTTAATGGGACAAATTATGACCAGAAACTAATACAGCAGTTTTAAACTAATTTTGATATAACTTAACATAGGCTGTATGTTATGATATTGATTATTAATCTAATTTATCTGTGATTAATGGCTCCTAGCAATATTTGTTTTTTGCTATATTTTTTTATTTTTAAACATGTAGCCATATATTATAAACACTTTAATCACTAATGGTTTAGCTACAAGTTGTCATTTTAAAATAGCATTCATGTTAACAAATAATCAAATGCCATTTAAGTGTACTGCAGTGTTTCAGATGTTAAAACATGTTTGTTATACTAAGCATGTAAACTACTATTATATATCACTTTGATTTTTGTTGTAAAATAAAATAAATGTTAGTGTACTCCACTGTAGCAATCTGTTGTTGCATTTCTGTTTACTTTCTCAAACACCTTCCTATAGCCGGTAGGAGACAATATATTATATCCAAAAATGTAATATGGAAATGTCACCAGAAATAATGTTGAGAAGTTCCCCGATTAAAAAAAGAATTTTTAGAAATATGTGTGTGTGTGCATGCATGCATGCGTGTGTGTGTGTGTGTGTGTGTGTGTGTGTGTGTGTGCATGCGCACGTGTGCATGTGTGCTCCATGAGTGTGTAGGTTTATTGGCATGTTAAAGAAACCCTGCAGGATAAGATTCTGGTACTGATATGATCCTGGCAATTGATAGCATCATTAAGAAACAAAACTTTCTGTGTACTTTTATGTGTGCGTATACAAGTAACAAATTTTCTTTATATTTTATTTTCTCAATAATGACTAATAATTTTGGCAAAATATCATATGTATGACATCCCTATAAGAGAGAGAAAAAAATGTATTTCTTGAATTCTCTATGCAGCCTTTCAGTCCCCTTTATTTTGTTGAACTATTTGCAATTCTGCAAATTAAGAAACCGAAGGAAATAGTCAAAACTTGCTACAGGAGTATACAGCTCATTGTAATAAATAATGTGTGTCAATTACATTTTTTCCTAATACAGTAAAACCTGTCTTCAATGGAAATGAACGCAACTCTCGAGCGTTTCCATTGTGGTCAGGTTTCCATTTAATGAAGATATAACAAAATTAAAGCATGAGCAAATATTTATGGCCACGTCATGGCTGAGTGGTTAGATCATTCACCTCTCATCTAGACGACCCGGGTTTGATGCCAAGCAACCGCATGTGAGATTTGTGGTGGACAAAGCAGTGGAGGGGCAGGTTTTCTCCAGTTTCCCCCACCATCGTATTCCATCGGTGCTCCATCTTCATTCCATGTATTACCAGTGTCATCACCTGCAGTGCCTTGGTAGTAAAAGCGGGCATTAAACACTATAAAAAAAAATGCACACATTTATGCAGAGTTGCTCGCCTTTGCACAAACACCAAACATATACAAGTCATTTCAGCATAGGACAAATTGCTGCAAGTCCTTTAAACTTTTGCATCTTTATAAGTCTTTAGTCTACACTCTTGTTCCAATTGACGGCCATATTTCTCTTATCCTCCTCCACCTCCTCATTATTCCGACTTTGCATATAGACCTCAATTAAGGCATCTATATCCATTGTGTTTGTCTCAGTTTGCACATCACTGTCTTTGTTGACATACCCCTTGGCATTACAATTGAAAGTAGCTTCATTTCTGTAATTTTGTAATTCTTATTTCTCATATTCATTTTCTTCACTATTAACTAGATACATTGGAAACCCTGCTTTTCCAAAACACTTTGTCACTGTTTCTGGTAGTAGTTTCTTTACAGCTTGGCTTCTCCAAATTACCACAACAAGAACAGAGATACCTTTGGCTAGGTCACAAGCAGATGCTGCGGAATTCATATTTTGAGCAAAGACTGCATTTGCAGTTTCAAAAAATATACTTTAACATTCTGAATGATACCTTGGTCCAACAGTTGACTAACGTTTGTGGTGTTTGGAGAGAACCAAACAAGTCAGACACTGGAAAATTTGACGTGTGTGTGACATATTACATTATCCAAAAGATAAAGGAAAATATTCTGGTTTTCCCTCTTCATTCTTCTATTAAATGCCATTAACCATTCTTCCATCATCTGGTACATCACCCATGCCTTTTTATTGGATCCAAAGCTCAATGTTTTTTAAGCATCTTGGCTTAGAAGCCTTGACGATATCTTGGATTTTTTCCATTTCACCTAACATAAAAGTACATAAAAACAGTCAATCTTTTCTTAGACATTTTTCCTCCCAAATATTTTCCACCTTTGAGACACAATGATTTATTTGGTAATGTGCACAAAAATAATCCCGTTTCGTTGCCATTTGCTATCTTTTCAGGTTCATATCCTCCAATTATAGAGGGTTTCAGCTATCAAATCAGTGATGGTTTCAGTATTAACGCCACTCGATTCATCACAAAGTTCATTTAAAACTATCCGGTGTCTTTTGCAGACACATTCCGGCCATCCATTACATGCTTTGAAATAAGTCTTGCCCAATTTTTCAGCTATCTTTTTAGTGTATTCCTGTAACATAGACTATGATATGTGGTGACTTTTGGTACTAACACCAACAAACCAATTCCACACTACTTCACTGATGTCCTGGTTTTCAGGTTTCTTAAACTCTCTCTATATTTTCCATTAGCACAATTTTCCTATCGCTTCAAAATTTCCAATTTCTTCTTTAGTATCTTGTAAACTTGAGTTTTGCCTACATTGAACACTTTTGTGATCTGCTTGACACTCAGTTTATCATGTTCACCACTTTTACTCTCGTGGTGAGATCTAGCACAACCCTTGTTTCGGAAGCCATGCCCAACTAAATCATCACCTATGTGTTTTAAAGTGCTGTTTGACAGGTCATTAATGCATAAATTGCATAGGGCATAGACAACAATAAAAAGACGACTAGCCGCCCTTATCTAACATCAATGGTTAACTAAATTATGTAGTGAAGCACGACTATGGCAGGAGTTCACAGTACATCCCCTCACAGACTATTACATATATCACTTACCCACCTCATGAATTAGATCCTTATATATTCAACTACTTGAAGTTGACAATTGAACAACATTACCAATAAAGGTATTAACACCAATAATTAGAATTCGTGTTAATACATTTATTGGTAATGTTGTTCGATTGTCAACTTCAAGTAGTCAAATATTATAAGGATCTAATTCATAATTCAGAAGCAAAATCTGTAGAGCACACAATAAAGACTTTCACAGGGTGCCTCAACATGTTCTAAATGTTACATTCGGCAACTGGAAATGTTGTGTTAAAAGACGTATATTCATTTCTGTTGTGTGCATTAGACAGTTTCTGTTTAATAAAGGAAATTTAGCATGTTTTTACCCACAAATTCATGATACCATGAAATATTTTCATTTAAGAGAGATTTCCATTTAACTAGGAGTCTGTTAAACTCAGGTTTTACTGCATAAGCCATTTCAAATTTTTTTATGTTATAATTTTACACTTTTACTAATCGCCTACAAAAAACTAAACTAAAGGCCGCACTGTAGCCGAGTTGTTAGACCATTCGCCTCTCACTTAGACGGCCCAGGTTCGATCCCAAGCGACCACAAGTGAAATTTGTGGTGGACAAAGCAGCACAGGGGCGGGTTTTCTTCGGGTTCTCTGGTTTCCCCCGCCATCGCATTCCACCGGTGCTCCATCTTCATTTCATGTATCACCAGTGTCATCGCCTGCAGTGCCACAAGTAGTAAAAACAGGCCTTAAATACTACCAAAAAAAAAGTTTGCAACTCTATTTTCTTAAAATTTGAACTCCATGTTTTTTCTAAATTCTTTCCATCTCATGTGGTTGTTATCAAGAATAAGCTTTTGAATGCTGTTTGCAGATTTTGTATTACTAAGCATAGAATGGAATCCTAGGCAGATGCTGTAGCATAATGTGGATAGAAGAATAAGATTTCTATAAATATTTCAAAAAACACCAGTCTTCTCAAAAATGAATTTCAATGCACTACTGCAAACTAATTCTGAAAACATATTTCATCATCACAAGATGCCTTCATTAAGCTAAACAATAGCATGAGCTTGTTATTCTAGCACTTGCATTTATTATTCTTAGCCCCCCATGGATGTTCATTAAAAAATAATATATATACTAGGCTCTTTCAATGCAGTTTATTTTCTTCTTAGCAACGAGAAAACATTGTAATATTCATTTTTTCTTTCAAATGAAAGAAGAGTTTTACAAAAACTGACAATGACTCTGAGAAAAGGATGTATGAGTGTATTTTTACTCTATGGCTCATAATTGCTTTGCTATTATAATAAATGTCAAAATAGGAGTATAACATCTCCATGCATTAGTTTTTCTTCTTAGGATTTTAAAAGAAAAAAGTTGGGTACCTGTCTGAAAGTGTTAGAATCTGAATATCCATATTCTTCAATAATAATCATTTAGTAACAGCATTCACTTTCCAAAATTGCTCCCCTAAATTCATTTCAGAAGAGCTTCATTTTTTTCAAAATTCCTTTTGCTTCTTGCTTAACTGTTGACTTACATTTTAAAGGCTTGGTAATGGCTTCAAAATTACTTTATAAAATAAGAACTGAAGCTTTCCTGGCGACTTGTTAATTCAAAATCTTCTCGGGCTTCTAGCCAGGTAAAAACTTGGCTTGACACCAACGTTTCGAAGAAGTGCATCTTCCTCGTCTTCAGGGTGAACTGATGGTTTGAGCTTGCGGAGACTGGTATTTATAAGAGCTGGGATGAAGCTAACATCTGATTGGTTAGCGTGATATTATGGCCTGGTATTTAAGATGACTGAGACATGGGCACGGACTTCGTAGAAAACTATTTATAGCAGTTATTCGGCTAATGTTTTGTGTTTGAGCACGCACCTGCTAGAAAATAAGTCTTGGAAGACTGCAGGTAGAGGATTAGGTATTAAGGCTCTTTAACGTTGGTGTCCATGCTGAACTTAATTGTAGGCCAGAATCGTGATTTAGATTATTTGTTTCAGATGAGATGGCTAAAGCTTCTTTTACTCTCCTTTCCCAGTAGTTTGAACACTTTGCCACTATCTTAGTGTTGGTAAAGTTAGCTCTGTGGCTCTGTTCTATACAGTGTTCAGCCAGTCCAGATTTTTCGGGTTGCATAAGCCTTATTGATCTTTGGTGTTCAGAAACGCGTGTGGCAATAGTGCGTCCTGTTTGGCCAATATACGCTGCGCTGCATTCGCAAGGAATGTGGTAGACACCAGGTACTCTAAGAGCTAAATTATCTTTAACTGGCCTGACCAAATTTTTGATTTTAGATGGTGGCTTATGGATGGTTTTGACATTATATAGAGTAGTCTACTAATCTTTGCCGAAATATTGCTGGTAAACGGTATATAGGCTATGGCGGCTGGCTTGTCTTTTTGTTGAGTGTTCTTGCTGGGGTTTCTTTTTCGTCCGGCAAGAACACTCAACAGAAAGACAAGCCAGCCGCCATAGCCTATATACCGTTTACCAGCAATATTTCGGCAAAGATTAGTAGACTACTCTATATAATGTCAAAACCATCCATAAGCCACCACCTAAAATCAAAAATTTGGTCAGGCCAGTTAAAGATAATTTAGCTCTTAGAGTACCTGATGTCTACCACATTCCTTGCGAATGCAGCGCAGCGTACATTGGCCAAACAGGACGCACTATTGCCACACGCGTTTCTGAACACTAAAGATCAATAAGGCTTATGCAACCCGAAAAATCTGGACTGGCTGAACACTGTATAGAACAGAGCCACAGAGCTAACTTTACCAACACTAAGATAGTGGCAAAGTGTTCGAACTACTGGGAAAGGAGAGTAAAAGAAGCTTTAGCCATCTCATCTGAAACAAATAATCTAAATCGCGATTCTGGCCTACAATTAAGTTTAGCATGGACACCAATGTTAAAGAGCCTTAATACCTAATCCTCTACCTGCAGTCTTCCAAGACTTATTTTCTAGCAGGTGCGTGCTCAAACACAAAACATTAGCCGAATAACTGCTATAAATAGTTTTCTACGAAGTCCATGCCCATGTCTCAGTCATCTTAAATACCAGGCCATAATATCACGCGAACCAATCAGATGTTAGCTTCATTCCAGCTCTTATAAATACCAGTCTCCGCAAGCTCAAACCATCAGTTCACCCTGAAGACGAGGAAGATGCACTTCTTCGAAACGTTGGTGTCAAGCCAAGTTTTTACCTGGCTAGAAGCCCGAGAAGATTTTGAATTCACTTTATAAAACTTTACATGCATCATCTTGAGCTTGAGAAAGTGTCTTGAGAGAAAGATTTCCTGATGTAAAAAATGACTCCAAAATTCAAAATTAATGATATGTTGATGCTGAGAAAAAATTGTAGAGAGAAAGGATGTACGCAATCTGCAGCAAGATCTAACTACATTAAGGGAGTAAACACAGCAACTTGTGTTCTTTAAGGCATGCTTCTTTAACACATTGGAGCCAGCCCAAGCCCGAGTATAGCTTAGGCCATGCTCATGCTCATGCTTGGGCAGGTATTTCTAACGCTTTTAATGCAATTCCACGATCTGAACTTGGTCTTGGGCTATGTGGCAAAGAACATACATCAGTTATCGTTTAGTTGTCTGATTTGTGCTACCATCCGTCCTTGCTTTAGTCAACTATTAGAAATTTTAGGAGCTTTAGTAATATTGGCTGCTCTTGAGTAGTTGTGCCATTTTCTTTGAAGGTGGTGGTCTGTTTGTTGCGTTTGTGCTCTTAAATGTTAAAATGCTGCGTTTTCCCCGATTTCTGTGAAGTGAAGCTGAAACTCAGGATACAAATGAAGCTGTGGAAAATTCTGATTCCAAGGGAGAGTTTTTCAAACTTTGAATAAATGGAGTGTAAGCAGCTTTAGGCAGTTTTTTTCAAACACATGTTTGATACTTGTGAATTTAAAATAAAATATTACTAAGGAAGTTATGACTATTTTCTTAGTTGTTGAAAAATCCTTGAATGCCATACTTTTAGATTGTCCCAATACTTTTCGGCAGATTTAATTGATGTACTGTAAGTAATAACTCAAAGTAGGCGTAAAAACCCTGGGTTTCTTGGCACTTCTACTACTGGAACGCCTCGGCTTCAATGTGTTAATAGCATATCTGAGAATAAAACTTAGTTTATCAATGCGTGCATGCGTGCATGCGTGGGTGTGTGTGTGTGTGTGTGTGTGTGTGTGTGTGTGTGTATGTGTGTGTGTCAATTGTGGAAGTCAACATAACTTAATGATATTTGGAATCCTTCACATCCTTACTATTTCACTGACTACTGTTTTTACCATACTTTTAATCAGCTTCTCAAAGGTATGTCCTCTTTTAAGAATGGAATATACTCAAATAATTTCCAGCAGATTAGAAAATTCCCTTTCAAAACAAAAGCACTCATTTCTTGTGCACTCTGGAATGCTAATGTACAATTTCCTCACTACAGCTATTATTCCTGGAATATTTCACCTCCTCTTTTACTTGAAAGAATAGACATCTGTCAACTCTATATAGTTCACTGTCCCTTCTTTTAAGCATACATCCCAATGAGAGTGAGAATTCTTGTGTTCCGTCAGCCATTCAGTCGCATGCTTTCATCACAGAAGCCAAATGTTGTCAACTGTTATGTCCCCCACAAAGTTTACAAAGAGCATAAAATACACAAGCTTGGCTGTGGGAATAAACTAAATAGTCATGTTTTAGAATATCCCCATCATCAGCTTTCTTTCAAACAATGCTGTGGTTAGAAATCTTTGTTTGGATACACCCACTTGCTATTAATAAACTTTTTTTACATTTTGTTTCATTTCATTTATGGCAAACATCATTTGCCATCCAAAAATATGGATTCTCACCTGGTGTACAGATGATTGAATCTTTCAGTTGTATACAGTCGACACGACTTGCACAGCCATCAATAGATTCAATTAGAAATGGGTATACAAGCACAGTCTTTTCTGCTGGAATCCTCATTTTCAATTTCCTCAAATATTTAACAGAAAGACACTTGTGTTGAAGTTTGGTTTCTGGTGAAAAATAAGTGACATGAGATAGCTTTCTACTTTCCTTCCTCTTCTTCTCTTCCGCTAATTTGCAATATTTTACACCACTTAATTATTTTCAGGCATCCATTTTGTATAAATAACATGAAATCACTTTTATTAAAACTTGCAGATAATCTAAATGAGTAAAAAAATTGCTGTTCACTCAAGTGTTTCTTTGGAAATACATTTTGTTTCCTGTTCTGTGGATTCTTCAGAACTTTAGATGTTATGCATTATTGGCAGCCTTCTTGATTGGCCCTATGCTATGTTGGCAGCATTGATTAACTGCCTTCTTGGCTCCATACATCCTTTTACATTCAATAGGCACTATGAGAGTGTGGGTGTTCTAGAAATTAAGTTTTTAAAGTATTTATTGTCCTCAACCCTTTAAGACCCAGAAACATTTTTTCTATTGACATCTTCTGCAACTCAATCTGAGTCTGCATACTCAACACCTCGATACTTATTCATATTTTCTCAGGAAACTAATTCCATAGTGTTAGCATGATTCAAACATTACTTTATCCTTTTAAAATGAGCCCAGTTTGTGTTATTAGCATACGCATAAACAGATTTAGAAAAATCATATTTCAGGCCTAGTGCCCATCACTAAAGACATCAAGATTTCTCTGTAAGACTGTTTAGTGAAATTTTTATCATCAGTTCCTTTAATAAGAGTTAAAGCTTTCTCTACAGAGAAGGTAGGTACTTATTCTTTACAATCAGACTTTTGATGAACTTTAATAATATTATTCTTTACACCTTGATCAATTTCTAATCCTAAGAATTTTATACTTCCTAAACTAGTCATAGCTTAGTACTAGAACCACCAGAGCTATTTGCATACTCAGAACCACTAGTGTAGTTATTTTAACTTCTGCTAATATATAGAAAATTTCCGAGTTTATCACGAGCATTATTTTGAATGCATGTTATTACAACACTAAATAATTCACTTTAATTTCAAATATACAAGGAGTTTAGGCCTGCCTGGGTACTGTGACGTAGCATGTCTGCTTCACATTCAACAAGTTGCAAGTTTGAATCTTGCTTAGGGTCACTTAGTCGGATAAGGGTTTTTTTGGAGTTTTCCCTTATCCTGAGAAGAGGAATGTACAGTAACTTTAAATCATTTCACCAATTTCATTCATATGACCAACCTGGTTAAAGGAAGTTAAAAAAAAAAAAATGTTAAATAAATCTTTTATATGTAATACTCAATATATTTTTTGATATTTTGTATATCTGCACAGAAAACAAATTATCAACTATTTACACTAAGGAAGAAACCAATAAATATTTCCCTTCAACTAAAAGGAAAAACTCTCACAGAAACACGTGAAGCCAAATATTTAGGTATTGCTTTTTATACAAAATTAAAATGAAAAAAAAACACCTTGATTATATATACAAAAAAAGTGCAAAAAATTACCACTATTAGAAGGGCTGGCAGGCAAGAAATAGGGAAGCACTATGCAAACTTAAACACTTTTTACAAGATGTATATTAAACCAACATTTAGATATTGTAAAGAGGTATTAATAACTGCAAATATAGAAAACTTAATACTCTACAAAACCAAATTCTTTGTCTAGTAACTGGAGCTGTTTAAACTACCCCAGTATTTGCTCTACAAATTTTAACAAATAATCCAAGAATTAAACTTAAACAAGCAGCCATCATACAATACGAAAAATTAAACAGACTACCTTATAATGACTGGGAAAAAAGAAAACCACAAGTAAACCTAAAAACTCAACAAAGTTTCCTTACTAAAGTTAAAGAAATCAAACAAAGATTAAAACTTCCTTACTTAAAAGAAAACATACAAACAAATATTAACTATTTGATATTGAACACTCTACACTGGCTGAGGAATTTATAAAATGAAACCTCTTTATGTGTTCTGAAACAAATGACACTAGAAGTAATAAATTTAAGATACTCAACCAATGAATGGCTACATGTTTATACTGATGGTTCCAGCTTACCAAATAACAGTGGTACTGGCACAGGTGCAATATGTCCTCTCTTCTCTTTCTACAAAAGCTTAAGTTTAAATACCACAAATTTTAATGGAGAGATTTCGGCAACACTTGAGAGTTTACAAAACCTTCTATATCATATAAATAAATTTGAAAAAGTTGTTTTATTATCTGACTCTAAAGCAGCTATTATATCCATAACATCTGATGAAACACCTAATAACCTAAATATTGCAGAAAGCCGCAAAAGCATAAAACAAGTAATGAATTTAAATAAAAGATTAATACTTCAATGGATACCAGCACATTGCAGAATACAGGGTAATGAAACAGCTGACTTTCTAGCCAAGAGAGGTAGTAAAATTACATCAAATTCATCTGATCCAATAAGTTATCACTCTTATCAAAAGAACCATTATATCAACATATAATAAAAAAATTTAAGAAGATAATGTATTACAAACAAAAGGAAAATCATGGGAAAATGTATGTAATAACACGACCAGAATCACTACATTACCAAGGAAATGCTCTATAGCAACTTTTAGACTCCTAACAGGCCATGACTGTCTCAATAAACATTTATTCAGGATTGGTACAGTGAGATCTCCTCTGTGTCCTTTCTGTACACTTAAAGACTATATGGATGGAAATCATCTACTGCGTTGCCCAACCTTTAGTCAACATGATAATGTGACATCAAAATACTGGAATGCAAGAAAGTGAATGGCTTCACTGCCAGCTGCTCAACATTAGATACCAACCAACCATATCTCATGTTTCTATATTATGGATTTTATACTAATTAAAGGTGCATAATAATTGTTTATCCATAGCCCTTTTAATTCTATATATATGCTCCCAGATCACTCTATAAAAGTAATCTCTTGAATCAATTTTCTATAGACTTCATAAAATTAAATGAATGTCTGAAAAATTGGATAAAATATAAAACAGTTATTTTCATGGAGAAAATATCACTTTTCTCTTACCTCCTTCTCATTATTTATATCTAAGTAGCTTAGAAAACATTCTATTTACATGCTTTACAAATGACTTTCTTGGTCACTTTGTGTGTGCAAGGCCCACATACACTTGTAACTAGTATTGTTCTGACATTTCTTCATTTGGCACTGTAGTCTCTGCTTACCTTTCTTTGGTACTTCCATCTTTTCATGTTTTTCCTCCATTTCTTTTTCTTCCTCTTCATTTCTGCCACTTGACTGTTTTTTGATTTCATATACTCATTACATAATTCTTCTGCTAATTTCAGGATATAATTTCTAAGACTTATCAAACTTCTTGTTACACCCTTGAAAATACCCATGAATTGATTCCTGCTGAATCAATAATGTTTTGGAAAACATGTATTGGCCATCAACGAATGTCTGAACTCAATTGCTCTAATACGTTGTCAGCAAACTTTGTCTTGTTGTAGAAGCTCTCTCAGGAAGATTTTTTTCATTATTTTCTATTTCTACATCTGAATGTATGGTAGTATATAGTAGGATATTCTTGTTTTGCTTTCCTTGGTATACAGTTAGTGAAGAGTCTCTATTCTTGAGAAGAATGGATGTAAACAATGGATATTTCATTCTTGAGTTTCTCTTCTTGGACATCTCATGGTTCCAATAATAATAGTGTTTTCATATTTCAGCTTACTTCCAAGTTTTGCTGTGGTAAAACAATTATTATTACATTCCTTCCCTTTTGCAACAGGTTGCTACTGTCTCATTGAAACGTTTTCTGGAAGGCTTTCATCAACTACTCTTTGTAAGTCTTTGTCAAGATTACAGAGAAATTGCCAGAATTTTATCTCAAATTTATCAGGCTTGTTCGGCATGTACTGAAGAAAAGGACATTTCATTCTGCTTGGGAAAAGTTGTTTTGTCAGTTGTGAGATATTTCCCGGGTTAATTTTCAATAAATCTGTTCTAGGTGCTTGAAACTAAAGTAAATTTGTCAGTTTTCAATTGTTCTGTCTGGTGCTCTACATATCAAAATGAATAAATCTTAGAATTTCTCGAAAGTTATTCCTTCCCTTAGTTTCCCTGAAAAATGGGGAACCCCAATTGTTGAAACATAGTTTGTCCAACTCTGTGGCATCTCAGACATATAACCAAGTAGTGAATGCATCTAAACTCAACACCACATATTATTATGGATCACCCTTCTTGCTTCTGTTTCGGTGCACTATTTTATAAATGATGCATATTGTAATGAGTTGGTAAATGTAGTTGGACAAATAAAAGTGTTAGAAAGCCAGAAAGTCCCAAGTCCAAGATTTTGTTGTGAACATACCTAAGTGATATGACGTCATATGACTCGTGTGTAAATGGAAAGGCAAACTCTTGTGTTCAGGTTACTCAAATGTAACCCTTGTTGACATTAGTAGCTTAAACAGGGAATACTACAGTAAACATGGACTCCATCTAAACTACAAAGGTAAAAGGTACATTGCACTCAAAAAATGCAATATAACTTAAATAAATTAAGTTATTGTGCACCTGCAAATGCCCTAGGTGAAAGTATAGGTAATTGACTAGTAAATGATAAAAGAGAATTTAGAGGTGTAGATGAAAAGATTAAAAACAATAAAACAGAGTACTGCACCAAAATGCACAATACATAGCAAATAAAATTAATGTACTAGAAGTAATCCTAACTGAACTGAATTTAGTAATTTTTACTGAACATGGATTACACATGGCAGTCACAATTGGCCCAATTCTCAAATTGTGCTGATGTGATCTCAGGTTGATATGTTTTGTGGAAAAGAGCTCACAAATGGAGGAGTAATAATGTTTTGCAAAAAAGATACACCATTCAATAATATTAAAATATTAAATAAATTCTGGAAAGAAATGATTCGAAATAATACATGCATTTAGAAGAGTTTCTACAAACAACTCTAGACGAAAATTATAATTATGGGAGATCTCAATGTAGAAACCAAAAACAAAGAATTTTTAGATATATTATAAAGTTTTATAACCTTAAAAAATACATCTAGTGTAGGCCCAATGTGAATAACTAAACAAACAAGCAGAGCTATAGAATATATAATAACAAACCTTAAGCAATCTAAATCACTACAATAAATAATGATTTTCACATTTCAGATCATATAACACAAATTATTGAGTACAAAACTCTAATAATGATACATTGAAACCTCATTATATGTATGTTAGAAATACAAGTACTTCAAATTTTCTCAAACTCAAGGAAAGTTTAGCAGAGGAACAGTGGTCTTAGGTATATTCAAGATCACAAATAAAAATGATGTCCTGTTTGTATTACTCTCTACAGATGGTGAAATAATAGATATTGTAAAGACATTCCCCAATAAAAGCACCAGTGGTTGGGAATTGCTCAAATGTAATTGCCTATCTATTAACTTACTTAACACTACCATTGAAGAAGGTATTTTCCCTAACTGTTTAAAAGTAAGCATTACAGGACCTATTCATAAGAAAGGAGATAAACACCAAATGAATGCTTAGAGGCCTATAACTCTCACATCAGTAATTGTTATGTTATTTGAGAAGGTTATATTATCTTCATTTGTAAAATTCCTAAACAAGCCTAACATCCAAACAAACACTCAGCATGGATCTAGAAAACTACACTCCACAACATCAGTAAGTAATTAGTATTGGAAAATTAAATGAGAACAAAAAATAGCATCTCTTTCATTAGATCTAAGTAAGGCATTTGACAGCATAAATCAAATACTTTTAAATCAAATCAAAAACTATGGCATTAGAGGTGTTGCATACATGCTAATGTCCTCCTTTCTAATGTGCAGATTCCAGTGTACAGAAATTATACATAAAACAAAATAATAATGTAAAAAAGATCAGATCGGACTTCTAAGAGGTAACATGTGGCTCACCTCAAGGATCAGTTTGGATCTTGTTTTGTTTATCTTGTATATAAATGATTTGCCTATTT
The DNA here is from genome assembly GCA_030762935.1 of Hymenopus coronatus. Taxonomy (NCBI): domain Eukaryota; kingdom Metazoa; phylum Arthropoda; class Insecta; order Mantodea; family Hymenopodidae; genus Hymenopus; species Hymenopus coronatus. The sequence continues at coordinate 87,184,268 of CM060887.1, forward strand.
CTTCAGTACCACTACCTATGCGGATGATACAAATATTTTATGTTGGAACAATACATTACGCAGCTTACAACAAACTATTTCTAAAACAATCACTCTATTTGAAAAATAGTTTTCCGTTAATAACTTATCAATGAATAAAAGTAAAATTAAAATTATTATAATTGACTTGAACAATAAACTCAAATTTAATGACAGAAGCAATAGGAACTTGTTACCAATTTTCACTGATGAACATATTTTCCTTGGTGTTAAAATGAAATGAGCTTTTATTTACGGATGCTCTTAAATAACTGTGGTTCTCAGCATCCCATTCTATATTGGATGTGAACGACCAATTAATTTTGCTTAGAGACCTCTCTATCAGGTTTGAAGTTCTTTTACGTGTCGTAAATCTACCTCTGCCAGGTTTGAACCTGTGACCTTGGGTATATGCAACCATTACACCACAGAGAGCAACTTCCTTGGTGATCAAGTAGACAGTATACTCTGCTGGGGCAAACTTATAAATAACTTTTGCAATAAACTAATTAAAGCTGTTTATTTATTCAAAATAACAAGAAACTATTTGGATGAACGGATCAAGGGAATGATGTATTATGCCACGTTTAAATTATGGCATTCGAAGTATGGGGTAGGGCACCCAAAGCATGCTTACACAGAATATTTATCTTACAAAAGAAAGTAGCTAATTCAAATAATGTATAATATGACACATACAGAATCCTTAGACCAATCTTTCAATCTAAAAGTATATTGGCTATTTACTATTTTTATGTATATATAAAGCTGTCACATAAATAGTTGAAAATCCCCAATATAGACTCAAAAACAGCAAAACTCACTCTCGCCATACAAGAAGTAGAAATGACATTCACAGAATATCAATCAATAAAAACAAGATTGATAGCAAGCAATCCCTATAAATTGGCTCATTAATGTTTTCTAAATTACCCTTTGAAATTAAAATAACTACAGGCAACATTTAAAAAAACTGAAAGAACTTCTACACTTCAAGTGCCTATACACCATAAGTGAATTGTAAAGGATAATATTGTAACCACCTAATTATTCTATATTACTTATAACTGCATGTAATTGTTTATTTATACTCATGATACTTTTATTTGCTATATTTATACTTACCTTCTTTTTGTTTAAAAAGATAACTGTAATATATGCAAAATATGTGTAAATATGTACATTTGCATATTTGTATGTAAAACTTTGTAATGTGACCATGTCAGATAGCTGTACCAAGCTCCACTGACAATGATAGATCAAGATGAAGATGAAAAGCAGACAAAATGACTTCTTGGCGGTTCTAATGTTAATTCCCTTTGAATTTTCTGATTGTTTTTGTGTAATAACAAAATGTCATCAACAACATAAATATATACAATGATGCATTATCATATTCTTCATAATTGATTTGTAAGGAAATGTCATGTAGCAAACATCACCACTTATTTGCATCATTTCAACGCATTTTGCTTAACTCCATACAATGATGTTTACAAATGTGTTTACTCTATTCCAATACTATAGATAATTTTATGTCTCATTGCTTCAACACTCGTACACAGTTGACCATTTCTTTGGTTCTCTGTAATCCAACTTCAATCTTAGAGCTTTCTATCATAACTGACATGCATGTGTATTTATTTTATGTTGTGTGTCAGTATACATTTCTATTGGTTTCCAAAGCATTCTTTAAACAGTCATGCAAAAAAGAATCAGTATATTCAATGGAAATTAAATACATATTAAACCACCTTTAAAGGGATTTTAAAGCTGAAGCAAGATATTTTTATAAGTAGGAAGAATTTACAGTGGATATTGAGATCAAAAATTTGAAACAGTAATGGAAATGAGGTAAAAACTTTTCTTTAAATTTCTTAAAAGTAAATCATGAAAATGAGGAACTATATCATATTATGTAACCTACATGCGTATTTGTCCTTTAAGAGATTCAGCTTTTGCACTATTAATCTGCCTAGAAATAAATTGACTGAGGTAGCAGCAGCACAAGGTGATATTTAATGTGGTATAAGCTGACTATAGAATTTCTGCTTTTATTTATAGCAAACATTTAGAAAACTCAGTATATTACCAGTAGGGCTACCTGTACTTGCAGAAGGCTCCATTTGTAACGTTTGAATAGTTTGAAAATGGTGCAAAAAGTTTACTTTTTGTGCAGACCATCATATTGAACTGTAACTTAGTTTTACCTTATGCGATACTCTGAGATAATATTATGTGCCTTTTTTCTGTTAGACATTATATATTCTTGGCTGAAAAATTTTTTCTCTTGGGTTCATTTATACAAGCTATATCATGTTGCATGACGAATTCAGCCTGATCTGAAAGTTTACCCAACACACACTGGGACTATTGCACAACATTCTGATTCATTACAACAGATGCAATAGCACTCTAATTTGATTTCCTGTTAATGTTTAATAAATGTAGTTTACTATTGTTGCTTAGAACTTTACATCACACAAAGCACAATGGGAAAGAAGATAAAATAAAAATCATTGGTTATAAAATAAGTCAAATTTACACTTGAACTGCTTCACTAAGTAATAAATTACCTGGACATGTTTTGCAGGCTTATGCAGCATCTGTTGAGGATGTAGTGTAAATTTGACTCATTTTATAACCAATGTGTAATTATGCTTCACTGTGTACCACTTCCAGTATTTTGATTCTTTTGATCAAATAAAAATCAGACACATTTTGCAGATCAAATACATACTTTCTCCCCATGTGCATGCATGGCACTTGCAACTTTGTTGCCAATTCTCTTGTAAGTGGAGCATGTGTCTTCTAACAGTGGTTTGCTTTATTTCAGGTGAAGTTGGGTTTTGTGGCTATGTAATTTACTGCATTATTTTTGTTATAGTTATTCTCATTATAGTTGTACATAGCTATGTTATAGTTAACTTTATTGTTTACATCTTACAGATGATACACTGCCTCTCTTGGCCACAGAAAATGTCAACTTGAGATACGGTGGCGTTACTATAGAGCTGGTATGGATTCGTGTTTGCTGCACTATTCTACAAGCAAAGCGAGATCCATTGACAGGAACTGATGGGAAATTGTTACTTCTTGTCATTTTATGAGGCACTATCCCAATTTGAACTTCCAATATGAATTTCTTCTATAAAATGTTCTGTATACATAATTGCTAAATGTCTAAAAGACAAAAATGAGATCGCTCTTCAATATGAGAAAGCCCAAACCACACTGAGAGCTCTGGGTTTTTTAAAGTGATACCACTGTCTCAATCACAACGTGACAACATTGTAGAAATTCACAGCACCAAATTGTTAAGGGTACTCAAGCATGTAAATGGCTCATAAAGCCAATTTTTTATTTTGTCTTTTATAAAAATCAACAACATTTTCTGAATCCAATGATGTATTTGATTATAACACTTTCAATGTTTAAGTCCTTTAAACGGATCCCCCATTTTAAATTTTTGGGTGTACTTTTCTTAGAAACTACTAATCCAGAGGGATGAAATTTCTTCTGAAGTTATAAACCAAGCAGTTCAACTGAGGATTTGAAATATATTTTTCAAGTGCAACAAATTGTATTTTTAAAAAATTGTATTTATATATTTTAAGAATATATTCTTTCTAATGCTATTTTATTTAGAATTTATATGTCATCAGATCAAAAAAATAATTTACTCATTTTGTTTATCATTAAAGCCTTTATCTCTTGTGTAAAAATGGAAGGATATGTCAACAAAATTATAACAGCTATGTGTACCTAAATAATAATCATGATGATGATGATGATGATGATGATGATGATGATGATGATGACGACGACTATGATAATATTGTTTTTACAATTTCCTCCCTTCAACTTGGAGTGTGCTATCAGAATGAAGTGATATTACATGTTTTGCATTATCAGCATGTTAAAAACATTACTTGATAGGTAACATGATGTTTGTTACCTATGATGCAGGAAAACCCCTTGAATTCTGATTTTGAAGTGCATATGTTGAACATATATGTCCCACTATCCTTTTACAAACTCTAGGTTAACTAACCTAAATGTGGGCAGTTGATGTAACTAATAAACATAACTCAATGGCATGACAGTCCACAAGGGACCTTGGCCTACCACCCGGCCACTGTACCCCATCTCAGCCCAAAGTCATCAAGAATGGGGTGCAGTGCTGGAGGGTGAGATGTGATCAGTGCCTCGAGTTCCTCCCATCCAGTTGATGCAGTCTTCTTGTACTTCTCAGTTGGTTCCCCAGGGACCTCACGAGGCTGAGTGCATCCCGAACCAGACCTTCCAGCAGGGAAAATTTCCCATGCCAGTACTGGGAATCAAACCCAGTTCTCCTGTTTGGCAAGCAGCCGCACTATCACCGAACTAAGGAGATGACCCGATTTAACTAATAGCAATAACTGTAAAGTTAGAAATCCTCAGCTTTTAACTGGAAACCAGAATACAAGCCCTAAGTAACATACGGAATAATTCTAATTACTTTTGCCATTGGTCAAAAGGTATAAAAAGTTGAATATTTTGAAAGTTTACAGAAAATACAATAACATTTAAAAAATTTAAATCTGATCATTTCATTTTTTTCAAAGTGTTATCCAGTGCATTCTATTCACCATCTCACCCTTTAAAATTACTTTTCAAATGCTGAACATCATTTTTCTTTGAAGAGAGTTCAAATAAGCTGTTACTGCAGTTGACCTTGATTTTTTTCTTTGATTCGGGAGAATAGAAAATGTATGGATCCAGTTCTGGACTGTAGGAATATCAGATTCCTGGAAAACGGGTTACTTCTAGTGCAGTGTAGGTAGACGCATTGTGCAGACCAGTTCAAAGTTAACTGAACTTGTTGCATCAGATTGGCAGTGATAGTCTTTTTCTCTCAAGCAGAGGTGTCATAAGGTGGTCATTATCAGCGTAACATTATCTTTGCTCTACTGGCAAAATCCAGAGTGATGACTATTCACTTAGTATTGGATTAATTGTTTTTTCACACAAACCGTGTGTGTAGGACAGGAGTTGGATAGGGAGAGTCAGACTGAAAAATTCTATGCCATAGCCAGGATTTGAACCACGGATCTCTTGCTGGTTGCTCTGCCACTAAGCTACCATGGCAACTTGCTGGCATAGCATTGAATTTCTGACTGACTCACATATTTCACAAGGTGCTCTCAAATTATTTTTGAGATGACAACCCCAATGGCGACTTACAATGTTGTAAGTACTTAAGTCCCAGGATTCATAGTATAGCCAACTATTATGGTCAATTGGTATTGGATTAATTGTTTTTTCACATAAGCTGTGTGTAGGACAGGAGTTGGATAGGTAGAGTCAGACAGAAAAATTCAATGCCATAGCCAGGATTGAACCACGGATCTCCTGATCTCTAGTCGGTTGCTCTGCTACTGAGCTACCATGGCAACATGCTATGCATGTGGTTCAAATCCCGGCTATGACATTGAATTTTTCAGTCTGACTCTACCTATCTGACTATCACTTAGTTTCTGGATCACACTGGTATATATCCAGCTCCTGTAGCTGTTATAATTTTAAATATCCTCTTCAATGTTTCCCTTTCAAATTTTTCTATCATTGCTTGTGCTCATTAGGGTGGTAGGGAACCAAAGGGCTGCAGAGCTTCCTGACATGAAGGATGCTGTTCCCATTCTGAAATGTGCAACAACATGTGTTCTGGTTTCACCAAGTTGCTGTAGTCTTCATCTTTCAGGCAATTTCTTCCTCTTCTAAATTCTGCAAACCATTAATAAATCGTTTACTGTGAAGGACAAAAATCTCTGAATGCCCAATGCAAGCTTTCAAGATTTTCTCTCTCCTTTAAACTACTTAAGTAAAAAAAATCCTTGCACAGAAATGCTCTTGCTTGAGATGAGTATCAGCGTGCAGCATAGCAACACCTAAATGATAATGCTGTACATTACTGGAGCAAATCTAGGCTTTCACACAAGCTATGAAAACTTGCTTTGGCTGACAACTCCAAAGTGACTCTAGTACCATATATAAATGGAGGAAAAAACAAAGAGAGAATATTCAAATATGTTGAACATTTTTAATGTAGCTGTAGATGAGAACAGTATCATTATACAATTTACATTCTCAAGATTTGCAACAGGATAAATAGTGTCAGGTAACAGTTCATAAAGCCTATTGTAAAAACAAGTGTTATGCAAAACCAGTAAAGCATTAAATATAGTACAATAAGCATACAGAGACAATTTTGAAAGCACACTGTCACAGTTAAACCCTAAACTACTCTTAATTAAATTTATATGCTATAATTATTCCCCAAATAAGTAAAAAATCAATCTTAAATTGCCTATGCCTTTTCATTCATTGTTTCTGTTTTCTTTCTGCTTTTTTATAATTTGTTTCATTGTTTAATATTTTTTTTCCATCAGCATTTAAAAGCAATAGAGAGATACATCTTTAAGCTTTAGATTACACTTATACATATGAATTTGTGTCATCTGTTTAGTTTATATATTTCCTTCAATTATTATATGTACATCACAATTTTCATTGTCATATTTTCTGTTATATAAAAAAGGCTTCTATGATGGTCTTTTGTTTCTATCCACCATTGTCATTAACTTTGTAGATTTTGCATAAAATATATTACCAGGAAAGCAAAATTAAATAAAATGCATTTAATATCCCTTCCAAATTACATTATAGGCACTAACAGTAAGGCTAAGTATTTGAAACTATTAAAATTTGTGGAATAAGTTTAATGGCCCCTTTCAATATAATGTGTAGTTCATGGCAGTATACTCAGAGGCAAAGTGCTCAATCTTTTATTTAATGCAAATTAATACTATGGTTTTGGATGGTTGTAACATGTATCACACTTCAACAACAAAAAAATATATTGTATATATTGTAAACATTTGTTATTTATTTTTTCACTGTGGCATTTGTATTAGTTTTCTGCATTTCAATTTTAAGAATTCCTCTGAGGTATTTAGTGGACCTTTCTTCATGTATTTAAGTCTAAGCACTATTAGCACTTCTGATAAATAAAAATGCTTAAGAAAATGCATACACTAGTTTTATCCTAAAAAATAACAGATTTCTTTCAGGATGGGATTCAAAGCAGCAACAAAATGAGGTGTGCACAAGTGGCTTAGGTTATTTCATTTTATAAAGTACTACAAAAAAATCAGTGGTTCATAAACAGAAATTTTGATTTATAACAGGTATCATCTTCCACTAACAGCTTGTATGAATGTGTATCACATTTGTTCAAATAAGATTCAGTAACTATGCTAACTTGGGTTTTCTCAGGTAGGGCTTCAATTTCAATGCAATATTGCAGTCATCCAACAGAAAAAATGCACTGCAAGAGAACAATAATCAGTTCTCGCAAATGAAAATACATTACAACATCAAGAAGTTTAATACAGTGAAGTGCAATGATATTTAACCAGTTGGTGCACAGTTCAACTTTACTTTCTCACAAAAAATAATTGAAGTTGAAAATGTGCACAGAATTATTAAACATCAATTTTATTTATATCTTACTTTTGTAAAAAGCAAATGTTAATTTTCTCTTTTATCAACTTTCAAGTGCACATAAACATTTGCATTTATAATACAATTAACGACTTTATGCTCCTGCATGTGAAAATAAAGTACATTGTCATAAACAGACATCCCTACGATTTTTTAAAATATTTTTCATCAATATTTTACCACAAGGTATACAAAGCTATGCAACTTGTGCTTTGCACCTCGGATGCTGTATGTTGGCATGGGTATACAATAGTGTTAATTATGCATGTTCTAAATCTACAAAATAATTGGAATGCACTTAAAAGTTTCCTGCATTCTTCTTCATTAAAAATGCTTCTAATCAATTGTTTCAAATTGTTAGAAAATCTTCATAAAAATCATTACTTAACATGTATGAAATCCTCATCGTGGAATGTATGTATTGAGATTGCATTCTTTACACTACATTTTTATTTTATTTAACAAAGTACCAATTGCAGAATAGCAAGGGCTTTTTGAAGCAGCTGCTAGATTAGTGGACTTATGGATTGTGCATCTAAACAATAGAAAAATTAAAACATTTTTTACAAGCTATGCAAGTTATATATTTGTTACAAATACCAGTTAAATATCCTCTTTCTTCCTCACTGTTTCATAAAATACAATATTTATCATATAGAACACAATTTTTTGTTTCCTTTTGCACTTTATCTTCTGTGTTTATTTCATTAAGCTAACAATTACAGAGAAAAGTTCCAAAGATATCTATACTCCCCTTCAAAAAACTAAAAGTTAAAAACGTATTTAAAATTTAAATTCCTGTATGAAAAGGCTTTTCACTTTCTTTGTATTACCTGACTGATTTTCCTAGCTGTTTTAATAATGAGAAAAACTTCTTAAAAATTCATATTTTAAGAGGATCAAAAAATAATTCCCCAGACAGCAGAATCCTTAGCTTATATTTACAAAAGAAATGCAATATGCACCACAAAATTACTTCTTATGCATTTATATGTAGGGCTTCTTTAAAAAAAGTCAAATTCATAATTTCAAGATTAAAACCAAAGCTTTAAATTGCAAGACAGTAAACAATAATAAAATAGTAATCTAAGTAACCCAAGAGAACATAATGTATCAGTAGAAATATTCTCAATGTATCCATATTAATGATTATGCTGCTGCTCATCAGCCATGAATTTGTCAACAATTTGTTGCATTGACTCACGAAGTTCATTTCCATCATCACCAGAAGTAGTCATTGTTATTGTTCTTGTTGTGGTTACAACCCTAGAAGAAAAACAATGTTTTAGTTCAATTGCAGAATATAAACAATGTGCAAATATTTTCAGTTCTATTTATATCTTAAAAATCTGCATTATATTTAATTTTCCTTAACACATACAATGCAAAATTGCGCATAATAATTTGGAAGACTTTTAGGTAGATTTCATATAGATGATAGACTTTGATTTATGGCTATTAATGAGTAATCCTCTAGTGGAAAAAATAATGAATATATTACTATACATTTTATATGTATACATTGAATAATGTTTATTGAAACCTTAGTGGCCACTGATATTTACTGGGCATCAATACCTCAACCCCAAAATGGGGTATTTCACAAAAGTTCATACTCATAGCTCTGTTTTGCAGATAGAATAAATGGTATTTCAACTGCTGTAGTGAGCTTGAAATATACATAATTCTCAGTATACCTTAAATTTGAATCCAGAAATTTCTAGGGGGCACTGAAAATCTTAATTTACACCCACATACTACAAAACTTTTCAGAGGTATCCCATTGTTTCAGTGAGGTACTGAGAGTTCTGGAAACCAAGAGAAAGCATAAATATGCCACTGTGATCGCAAAGAAACTAGTAAAACCACTGACTGAAAGCAATTTCCTTGGGATTGAGGACACAAACATCAGATTGCCAAGATGCAGTCCATTAATATCATGGGTTTTTTGATTTAGCATCAAATGACATAAGTGTAGCCCCGATAATAACATTTAATAAGGAAACAATACAATATGTTAATGAGACAAAATTTTTGGAGCTAACTATTGACCAGTTATTAAGTTGGAAACCTCATATTCAGAACATTACAGCTAAAATAAACAAAGCGTACTATATAATATTAGTACTAAAAATATTTGTAATATACAAATGCTAAAATTGATATATTTTTCTTATGTGCAATCGCATCTTGCATATGGAATGTTTATATGAGGATCTGCAACGGAAGTAAAAACTCTGTTTGTAACACAAAAGAAAATAATAAGATGTTCAATTTAAGTAGAATGACTCATTGTAAAAACTATTTTAAGGAAAATAACATACTAACATTGCCATGCTTGTATACATTAGAAACTGTATGCTTTACATACAATACTTCCAAATAAATAACACGGTACACGACCATAATACAAGAAATATCATTTACAAGGTTCCAGATCTACTAAAAAGTAAACTCTCTTCTACATATAGGCATCCATCTGTTCAATTTAATAACTAAAACAATAAAATGTGGTGATAAGAAAAGGTTCAGAAGAGATGTGCACTTGACCACATTGGCAGTCACACCAACTTTGGTACTTAACACATACACCTTTTTCTAGAAATACTTTTTTATGAGGTTTAGTAGTCCTGAATACATATATTTTCAGTGTAACTTTGACAACAAATTTTTGGATTAAATAGAACACTTCCCCTACTTACCATATGTGATAGAGAAAGTAAAAATTACCCTAATTTGTTAGTGAGTCTAAATTAAATGATGTCAGCTACCTGTATGGTAACTGCCATGCTGAAAGATCTGAGAATACCATATTTATTATTTAAAACAAAGCTTTCCTAAGAGTTGACTTTTAAAAGATGACCAATAATAATTTAATAATGACATGTATTTTAAAATGAATAATAATAAAGAATGGATGGAAAGAATCTCCTGCATTACCAACATGATTTCTTTATGAAGAAGTAGAGAACTCCTGCCCAACAAAGAGTACCAAATGTGAAAAAGTGAAATTTCTTTATCTAATGTCACTGCTGGTGCTCAAGATCAATACAAAGGACAAAATCGCATAGCTGGACAAAAACATGGAACCAAATCACATACAGTTCATAATCTTATATGTTTTTTGTCCATTTATTCATACTGCAAGGAACACACAGTTGGATAATAAATAGATAAGAAACTATTGTGTAAATGCTGATAGATATAGAAAATCAAACATAGGTTTGTACTGTCATTATTTTTGCAATTTTAGAATCCTTAAACAGGTAGTAAGTAATACTATGAACAAAGACTGTTGCATTATCATTAGAAATAAGATTGGTAACTGCAATAATACTCGCAGCAATTAATTTCAGTTTATAAAGTTGTCATTTTCTAAAGCACTTTAAAATAACAACAAGGAGCTGGCACAGAAATAATGTGTACTCAAGTATTCATTCGCAGGAGAGTTCTTACTTAGGAGAAAACTATTATTATTAGACAACATAAACAAGACATTTTATTACTCTTGTATTAAACTCCTGGAGCATGCTCTAATACCTTTATTTTTGCAGTATTCACAATCTATTTATATATACTGGCACTATTTTCAACCATAGAATCCAAATTCTTAATAGATAGAAAATCTTGATGACTACAACCATAACCACCTTCTTTCACTTTCTGATCTTGAAAAAAAAAGAAAGAAAGAAATAAATAATGAACGGGGACAGGTACCATTCATCTTTGCAGCATATGTTAATTAATAAATTTTGTTGTACCTTTTCTCAAAACTGTAAATATTAGATAAATCAAATTTACACTTCTAAGTAACAAAGTGACATTGTTTTAGAGAAATATCTTTTAAAATGTATCTAAGAGTTTTTTTAATAATCACCCTAATTTTTTCAAATTTTTAACATGAACACTCATATTATCAGTCTTAATATTGGCAGAAGAGACACAGATCTTGCTTGCCAATGGAAGGTGTGAAAAACTTGAGCACTTCTCGCAGAAGTAGGTATGTCTCATTCTCAATGCATTAGCTTGAAGACTTGCTAGCTATGTACATATTTTGTGCTACACAGTGCACTAGGAAAATGGTATATTGAAAGCATTATAATGAGGTCTCAAGAAAATTTGGAACAACAAAGCTAGTGAATGCACTTTAGCTGTCTGTAATGGCAGAACACAAAACACTGGAAACATACGCAAGCATATATGCACAAGAACATTACACATAATACCTCTGAACACAAAGGTAGAATAAAACATAATCTGTTAACGTTATTAAGGTAAAAGTCAGCTTGCATAAAAACCAGAGTCCTAATCTGCATCGTCAGGAAGTGGATGGATCCCATTCATTTTATGTAATTCATACTGGAGTTGCTATCGCTGTCACTGTCAGCTTGATGATAATGCGCTCTGAGGCTTTGTCCATATGACCACTTGGGTTAAATTTATTTTCAACTATTACTGTATACTGACATCACCATGACCTATGGTGGTAACCTCTTGCATCAGCAAGGTCCTTGCAGCTTCCAGTTGGAATATAACATTCCTCTGTAGTCTTTCATGCTAGACAAAATCAATTCAATCACATTTAAATGCGGATGATGATAGTGATGGTGATGATGATGGTGGTGGCGATCTCCTTAGCATGGTGGTAGCAGAGCTGCTTATGAAGGGAGAGGCCTGGGTTCAATTCCTGGTATCAGTGAGGGGAATTTCTGCTGCTGGGAGACCTGGTCTGGGGTGCAATCAGCCTCATGAGGTCCGTGAGGAGACCAATTGAGGAAAAAGTAGCAGCTCCTGGTTGCATAGACCACATTAACTGGTCAGGAGGGACTCAGGGTGTTAACCACATTCCACTCTACACCCCATTCATTATGCCTGTAATAGGTAGAGATGGGGGATGCAGCGGTCAGACAATAAGCCTTGGCCCAACTTCGGGCTGTTGTGCAATGGAGTGTGCGATATGGTGGTAGATGGAGAACTGCATAGCCATGATCTGCAAGAGGTCTGTCAATTCTGTTTGATTTGTATTGAGGTTCACAGGCTTTCATCAAGTTGTAAACTCAAGTTTCAGCATCTCAGTGTTGTATGGAATGCCTTTCTCAGTTAACCATTCTTGCATTATCTGCTCCCCGGAGGACGATGTAGGTAGAGCTTCAAACTGGACATTGTGATATTGTATCAAATGTCTTTGTTGATTTAAAAATTAGTTACAAATACAGTCTTTGATTCACTGCTGCAAATAATTCAGTCGATGTTTCAACAGTATATGGCTGAACTCCATCCATGATTCATACACCACTGTGCGCTAACACTCCAGTCAGTCATGACTCAGTGCAATTCACAACAACAACAATGTCGCACTGCAATTCTTCCTCCTTTTATAGCTAGAAAAGTGATTTCACAGAATTTCCTGGAAGCTTCTGGAAGCCAAAGCTTGGAGAGGAATCAAGAAGAATCTTGTGTTCTGAAAGGTCCTATTTCCATCACATTGCTCTTCCTGTTGTTTACGCATCCATCTGCTTGACTCACATACCAGGTGAACATGAAAGCAGTCACACGAACAGCATTGTCATATTGCTCTCTCCTCAGGACTGTTCATCCCAAACAGCACTGTCATAGCAGGCTAGATGATCCAAATGTATTACCAGGTCCTTCCTGTGGGGTAGATTCTGGATGCGGTAGACAACATCATTTATCCTCTTCACCACAAGGTACAGTTTGGGGCAGCATTCCTTGCCGCTCGTAGGGTGATATAGCCACACCAGATCACCTTGCTGGAATCCTCAGCTGCTTGTAAGAGGTCTTCTCGATCGCTCGCTACCTGAATGTTTTGATGGGTCATCTCATGCAGGTCATGAAGTCAGCCTATAAGATGCTCCAGTAGTGACTACTGACTGTTCTGTCCCAGGAGGACTCCCAAACATCAGTCATATGGTAGTTGCAGCTCTCTGCCAAAGACCAAACTGGTCGGTGTCAACCCAGTGGTGCTGCGGGTCAAAGTGTGGTAGGCCAGCAAGAAAAGTGCCACCCTCTAGTGATTGGCCTCAGCTTTCCTCAAATGTTCCTCTAGGGCCTTGATGCACCGTTCAACTATGCCGTCTGACTGTGACTGAAGAAGTGTTGTGTGCACTTCCAGTCGCTCCAGTGTTTCCCCCATGAGGTTGGACTTAAAGTTGGTGGCCTGACCACTACATAGCTCCATTGTAGTAATAAAACAGTTGCTGTTGCCTCTGTTGGGTATGAATGTGGAGACTAAGGGTATGAAAAAAGGACTCCAACAGAATCAATGCTCAATATATGGTGAAAATGAAGATATGGAACATAGAGTTTATGACTGTAAAGGGACAGAGCTTTGGAGAAAACAGTGCATAAATGGTAAATGGCTGAAAATGGACAGAAAGACAGTCAAACTTTTTAATAAGGATAGCGCAAAACTAGGCAAGTATTTGGCTAAATAAAAAAGAAATGGATGTGGTCAGCAAAAGGAGAAGTAGATGAAACATAAGTTTATAGGTTGTGTTAAGCAATATTGAGCATGACTGTTGTACACTATCATTATCATCGTCGTCATTATTGCTATCATTATCATTATGATTCTTCTTCTTGTTATTATTATTATTGTTGTTGTTATGATTATTATATTATTGTTGTTCTTATTGCCATCATCATCATCATCATCCTTATGATTAAAATAAATGTGCTTGATTATGAGGAAAACTTGGTTAGGAATATGGCAAGATAAAAGCCTGGGCTGATGTATAACCATATTCTTTGTATGGGTGCTTAGTATAAATAAATAAGTAAATATAATTAAAATTCTGGGCATCAGGACCTAATTGGGAATAAGAAAAATTGTGCATATTTCCAAACAATTAAATCTGAGTGCTGCTGTTCAGAACTTCTCAAAAGAGATTCATAACTTTTTTTTTTCTATACCAGAACACAATGCCAATGTAGATGATGATGATGGTTAGTGTTTAAGGGTGCTCAACTATAAGGTCATCCATCAGAGCCACTATCAAACAAATTGTGGCAAAAGCTCGTGGCAGAGATAAAGCTCAATAGAAGATATTATAAATAAGAATGAAAGTTAAATCTAAAATTCAATATATAAAAGTAATTACGACAAAAGCTACAGATAGTTGATTTCAGAAAAATATTTCCTAACTGATACAAAAACAAGAATAAAAACAACTAAATCTGTATGGAATAAATGTTTTTTCATACAAGCCATGTGTAGGACAGGAGTTGGATAGGTAGAGTCAGACTGAAAAATTCAATGCCTATCCAACTAAATCTGTAATTTAAAGGCTATCTTTGATAAAAATTTAAAAATCTCAGTTACCGCTCGATTATCGTCCGCCAGGACTTCTGCAAGACTGACCGGCAGCTGCAGTGATCCCCAAGTATGTGCTATATTAACATACTCTAGCAATACATGATGTACAGACAAATCTTCTCCATATGGCGGACACACAGGAGCAAATTCACTCTTAAGAAGGAAACTATGTGTACAATTACAGTGGCCAATATGCAAACGAGCCAAAATTACTTCCTCCCATCGAGATTGACAAGAGGAAGTTACCCAGTTTGTTGGAAGGTCCTTCACTACACTAAGCTTGTTTCCACGGAGAGCTGACCACTCTTCATGCCAGCATGAAAGTATTGCTCTGCACACAACAAGCTTAAAGTCTTCAGATGTTACACAAGACATTTTTGTACTGGGCTCAGTGGTTGCTGTCTTTGTCGCAAAATCTGACAGTTCATTCCCCAGCAAGCCTGTGACTAGGAATCCATGCACACTCCACATTAATGCCTGAAGTATATAAAGCATAGAGGGCATCCTGGATACGCTGCACGATAAGATGGTAGTTGTACAGATCACTAAGGCTCTGAAGTGCACTAAGGGAATCACTCAATATAAGACAGTCACTGAAATTTTGATGGCCAACATGCAGAATGGCTCGACACATTGCGTACAGCTCCGCACTATAAATGGATGTACCACTATGAAAACTGAATGTATATTGTTTGGTATCATATACAAAAGCACATCCAACACCAACAGTGCACTTACTTCCGTCAGTATATATATATATATATACAAATTCGGTCATTGTAATTTGACAAAATTCAAAAAAACATCTACAGATACTAGAAACAGGCATTGTAGATTTTCGGTATACTATCATCCTGAGGTTTACATGGGATGTAGTACGTAACCAAGGTGGGTGCACCCTTTCCCCCTTGGGAAATACTCTAAGCATTACGATATCGTGCTTATGAAGAAGCTCTTGGAAGCGAGCACCTGGGGGCCTTGGACTAATTAAGATATTTCTATAATGTTTGTCCAGCCCAGGGTTAAAAAAAGGAGTGAACGTTGGATGCGAAGGCATGCACTTTAGCCCACAGCCATAATTTGTTAACAGGATATCGCGCCTACACTGCAGAGGGGGTTCTGCCAATTCAGCATAAAGGCTGGCTACTGGACTGGTTGGAAAAGCTTCAACAACCACATGAATACCCTGATTATGGACAGTGTCTAATCTTCTCAGCACAGATGGTCTTGCCAAAGAATAAACTATGCATCCGTAATCTAACTTGGCTCCGATCAGGGTGCAATAAAGTTGCAGCAAGACTTCGATCTGCTCCCCAAGGTTTGTCACTTAGTATCTATAAAATATTCAGAGAACAGTTACAGTGTGCCTTCAGCTGTGCTATATGTGGTGACCAACACAGTTTTCTATCGAATATCAACTCAAGGAATCTCATCTCATCCGCGAATTGTAGTAAAACTGTACCAAACCACAGTGAAGGTGGCAATCGCCTCCTGTGGCGCCAGAAGTTCACGCAGAGTGACTTTCAGTGGAGAAGCGAAAGCCATTTTTAGAACACCAATTCTGCTAGACACTTGAGCGAAAGCACTGCCAAAAGTGTTGGCCATACCAAACTTATCAATAGTATCTCCTACAGCTGTTTTAAGACCGGCGATTGGCGTATGATTTTTTCCATCCACGCGCCTTAACTTATCCCATACAATACAGGAAGGTGTATATCGATTGAATGACGCTACAATCTTGCTCCATGATATCTTTTTGCTCTCCTTAATAATTTGTCTAGATTTGGCATGCATCTTTTTCACTCAATCAGGTTATCCAGTGTTGGACGACGTTGGAAAACCCTGAGAGCACGCCTGCGAGCACGAATGGCATTCTATCATTCATCTGTCCACCAAGGTACTGGAAATCGATAACAGGTTTGGGTTGTCGACCGTAGAATAGACTGCTCAGGAGCATCAAGAATATTTTTCGTGAGGTGTTCCACTAAAACATTCACAGATTCAAGCTCGTTCATGGAAAGTAGTTATTAGAATGTAAATTAGAGATGATATTCCACTGTAAGGAAGATGCTAATTGTGGTGAACAAACTGCTAATTCCAGGTGTGAAAAACTGTTGAAAGCATCAGAAAGAAATGAATGCTCTCCGGTGTTCAGAAGAGTTAGGTTATAATTGTTCAAGAAATTGGCAATTAACTTACCTCTCGCACAAGCCAGAGGTGAGCCCCACAGTGGATGGTGGGCATTTACATCACCTACCAAAAGAAAAGGTGTTGGTAGTTGAGAAAGTAGATCCCGTAAATCGGTGAGCGAGAGGTTGTCACTCGGAGGAAGGTATATATTACATATGGTGAATCTGGTAAGTGACAGTTTAATCCTTACAGCCACTGACTGGATGTCAGACTGTAATGATACTGATTGCGCGAACATATCATCTCTGATGAGCATCATAGTGCCTCCGTGCACAGGTACACTCTCTTCCGATGATAGATCACACCTTACAGGGGTGTACCATTTGATTTTGAAGCTGTCTTGTGGACGGAGCTTAGTCTCTAGCAAACATATGACCAAAGGATCACTCTGGAAACAACAGTTCAAGCTCAAGTGGATGTGTTCTTATTCTACGTATGTTCCATTGTAGGATAGCCATGTTCTTTATAATGTGATAAGTTGTACATTGTGGTTATTTCTATTTTGAAGACTGCTAGGTCCGTTCAGTTTATTCTTTTTAGGTGTCGGGCTAACACCTTCTACAGGAGGATGGTCTTCCTGTTTGTCACTGTCCTTCTGGCGGTGAGGGCAGTATCACCTTCTTCCATCTCCTCCACTTGGGAGAACCCCCTGGTTTGAGTACCTCAAACCGATTGGAAATAGAGATCGGTGATGATGAATGGCGCCAACCTGAGCCTTCCCAGAGAAATCTTCAGAAGAGGGCCTCCGAGGACTGTTGTTTCCATTTGTTGTTTTGGGAGTGGGCTTTTTGCTTTGTTTGAGGAAGTCGGTTCTCTCAAGTTGGTCTTGAACTTTCGTTCAGGTTCTTTATATATTATTAGCTTGCCAGTCTAGGTCGATTGCTTTGGTGGCGATTTAACTGTAGCTTTCTTTGCTGTTTCAGATGTAGGATATGTTGATATTGATTTAAATGTTGAAGTCGAAGGTCTAGGAAGTGAGCTGACTGTGAGAACCCTTTCTACAATATTGGCCCCTTTATATCGCAGGTTTGAGTTGTGATTACCCGACTTTATACCAAATTAGCTAAAACTGAGCTATGGGTACCATACTTCAGGACAGAGGGTTGGCAGATTCGCAAGAGTTTCCGGGCTTCCAAAAAGGACAGCTACTCTCTAACTCGAATCTCCTGGACCATCTTTTCCTCTACAAAATGGGAACAGTTACGGGAATTTGCTGGATGTTCACCGTTACAGTTAACGCACGTTGAATCTGTAGACTCGCGTTGCAGAATTCACTGGTGTGGCCAAATCGCTGACATTTATAACATCTGAGTGGGTTCAGTATATACGGACATACCTCAATGGATTCATACCCTGCCATTATCCTTTGTGTGGGAGATCTACCCATTCAAAGGTAAGAAACAGAGTATGGGTAGGCACAAATTCTCCATTTACTTTTCTTTGAACACGGGGAGCAAGATTTTCTTGAATTTCCTCACTGGTCAAACCATCCAATGTGCGGGTGTTTATCACACCGCATGAGGAGTTCAAGGTTTTATGTATGTCAACCTTTAATAATTAGCTGGCTAACATTTTGGCCTTAAGTATTTTCCCAGACTGGGATGCTGATTGTGCTTTTACCAGGAACATGCCATTACAAGCTCTAATGCATGATTTTACAGGAGCTCCTACTGCTTGCTTTAAGAAACCAAACCTTACAGTTTCTCCTGGACTATCAAATTCAACACATAAAGAAGACAAATGAAAAAAAAAGTAACATACCAGGACAGTTACTTAGCATACGGATTTATGTGGAATAAGAACAAGAAAACCCTGTGTGCTAAGTTTGTGGTGAAACAATTAGTAGCAAGGCCATAGTACCTAGCATTGAAGTGGCAATTAACAACAAAGCATGCTAGTGTGTCACACAAAGTGTGATGTATTTTTCATGTATACTAGAAGGGGAGAATGGGAAAGAGAATGACCATAGGTGATAGTGCTCTTGAAGACTCATTTAAAGTAGCAGAACTGATAGCTAACAAAAAGAAGCTTCATACTCTTGGAGAGAAAATCATAGGCCTTGCATGTAAAGTTATAGTTTCAACAATACTTGAAGGAACAGCAAGTCAAATTTCGAAAGCTTCTCTCTCCAACAACACAATGAGGCACATGATATCTGAAATGCAATATCAACTAACAAGTCGTGGAAAAAATAATAACTGATAGAATATTTGCTTTGCAAGTAGATAGGAGTATTGATATTGTCGACAAACTGCAACTTCTTGGTTTTATCAAATCTTGATGATAAAGATAGTAGTGAGCAGTTTCTGTTTTGTAGACCGCTGGAGACTATAACCACAGGCCATGATATTTTTGTTTCTATTAATTACTTTCTCAATGACCATGATCTTTCATGGAAAGACTGTTGTGGTATATGGTGCACCATCTATGTCTGGGAAATTTAAAGGTTTTACTGCCAAAGCTCCTAATGAAAATTCATCCATTATTATAACTCACTGTTTTCTGCATAGAGAGTCACTAGCCGTGAAAGTGTGTAATGAAGATTTTGCTCCAATGTTCAACCAAGTTGTGAAAATGCTGAACTACATGAAGTCTCTGCCTTTAAAGTGTAGGGTTTTTTAACAGCTATGTCACGCAATGAACTTAGCTCATACCTCTTTGTTACTTCACACAGAAGTAAGGTGGTTGTCGCAGGGTAATGTATTGAATTAGTTTCTCAAACTTAAAGAACAGATGAGAACCTTTTTTAAGAATGGAAATCAACACACATTTCATGAGCTGTTACTGAGTGATTTGGTGTGGAACTGTCGTATCTGGCAGATATTTGTCATAAGCTGAATGAGCTGAATGTTTTGATACAGGGTTGACAGGAAATAATAATTTCCTCAACTAATTAAATGAAAGATTTTAGAAGAAAACTTAGTTCTTGGAGGTCTACAGTTCAGAAAGGAGATCTGTCAAACTTTCCATCTCCTCTTAATCTGGCAGAAGATAAAGATTTGGGCAAGGCTAAAAGGCAGCACTTGTGATCACCATATCTGGATTTGCATGTATAAACATTTTTTTTTCCCCCGCCTAAGAAGTACATTCTTAAAACAAAGTTTATTATACCAATCAAGAGCTCACAAGTATAAATTCAAAATCTTATTTCACATAAAAAACACATTTTGAAAAAACAATTCTGTAAATAAATATTTTGGCTTTTTTTTTTTTATTATTTATTTTTTTTTTAAATAAAAGCATATTGTAATAATCCTTCTGCAATCAACAAAGAAATTATGCAATAACTGCATAAGCACATAACTGTTGCTACATCTGGTTAAGAGACAATGCAATATTATCGTCTCAAAACACTCCCCACTATAAATTATCTTATCTTTCACATAGTAAAAGGACTCAGAAACGACCGTGATAAACTCTGTGATGTGCAATTGTAAGTTCGTTACTGCATATCTATTTCTTTTTCAGTAGTGAATTACACTGGCCTACAAAGATTTTCCGGCAAAAGTAATTGTATGAGATGTATGTTACATTTAGTGTCTTTATGCAAAAAATAACACCAGTTGTTTCATATAATGTACAGATTTCTCAAAAGTCCTTCTCATGTTTATGCTAATGGAGCTTTGTTGTTGTAAATGAGATTTGGATTGATTGCATGGAATGCAAGTATGTACATGTCTCAGAGAAAATATTGCATGTGGTCTGTTTTAGAAGGGAGTAGATAATCATGCAGGAACACCGAAACCACAAATAGAACAGTTGCAGTTTGCGCATGCACTTGAAGTCGTTTGAGTGAATAAGTAAGCGAGTTAGTTTGTGTTAAAATGGCAAGTGGCAGTGATGATCTGAGGCAAAAATGTGCGAACACTCCCAACTCTTTCTGTTACATATCTGGCCAGTATACAATTACTAGCCAGATGCAAAATATTATGCCATTTATAAAAAGCTTGTACTTGGCATATTTTAACATGAATTTAGGTAATCAGGACAAGTATTTTGCACCCCATATAGTGTGTAGAACATGTGTGAAAAACCTGCAGCAAAGGGTTGTTGCCATCAATGCCATTCGGAATCCCTATAGTTTGGCAGGAACAAAGAAATCATTTTGACAACCGTTATTTTTGTGTATGTGAAGTGTCCGAGTTCAATATGAAAAACAAAAAGCACATTGTGTATCCCTGTCTTCCATCTGTCATGTAAGTCCCATACCACATGGACCCGATATTCTTGTCCCAAAACCATTAATACAGTTACCAGAGTTAATTCGTCATCTCCAAGTGCAAAAGGATGGTGATGATACCTTTATACCGGATGTCGAGGATAAAACTACACATCTTTATAATCAATGTGGCTTAAATGATTTAGTGCATGAGATAGGCCTTACTAAAGAAAAGAGTGAACTTTGAGGATCAAGACTAAAAGAGAGAAATATTTTACTTCCTGGGACAAATTCATATTGTTACAGAAATTGGGAGGAAGAATTCCAGCACTCTTTTGTTCACGAAGATGAAGTTGTATTTGCTGTCTTGATTCTTTGACTTGGAACATTATTACCAAGCAAAGGACTGGCATCTGTTTATTGATTCCAATAAAAGAGGTCTCTAAGGTGTTCTTCTGCACAATGGAAATAAACTTGCTTCAGTGCCAATCACCCATTCAACATCTCTTCATGAAAACTATCACAATTTATCAATGGTGTTGCAGAAACTCAACTACAATGAACACACATGCTTACTTTGCTGTGATTTAAAAGTGTGCTATATCATATTAGGGCAGTAAGGAGGATATACAACGTTCCCAAGTTTTCTGTGTGAGTGGGACTCTTGGGACAGGGATCGTTAGTGTCTGAGTGGCCCAAGAGGAAACAGTTCGTGTCTGGAGATTGTAAAGTGTCTATTATTTGATCCTCAAAGTGTGTTATTGCCCCCTTTACATATTAAATTGGGAATTATGAAGCAGTACATGAAGAGTTTGGATAGAGGTAGTCCTTGCTTTCCTTACCTTTGACAGAAAGTTCCAGGACTATCGGATGCCAAATTAAGGAAGGTGTTTTTGACAGCCCCGGGAAGTTTATGAAGGATCCAACATTCATTACGATGATGAACAAAAAACAGCTTCAGGCATGGGAATCATTCAAGGATGTTTGTAGCAATTCTTGGGTAATGTTAAACATGTCAACTACCAACAGATTGTTGAAGCCATGCTGTACAACTTCCAGAAATTGTGTTGCCACATGAGCTTTAAATTACATTTCCTACACAGTCATCTGGATCATTTTCCTGCAAATTTAGGAGCATTCAGCGAGGAATATTGCAAACGGTTCCATCAGGATATTATAGAAATGGGACAAAGATATAAGGGGCAATGGGACATGTCCATGATGTGAAACATTAGTGTTCTTGTAGTGACATTCATACATTCTAGCAATGAATATATTACTTTTTTGTATATTTGATGCATTTTAATCATGTCCCATTAAAATTACATATATTCTTTATTATGGTGTTTTCTATTGAAATTATAACAATAAGTAAAACTTTTTTTTTTTTTTTTTTTAGCTTAACGTTCTTTAACCCAGTTGGTCATATTGGACAATGAATGAAATTGGTGAAATGATGCTCAAATAATCTCGGGGTCCATGGAGCTTAAAGTTACTCGACATTCGTCTTCTCAGGATAAGGGAAAACCCCCAAAAAACCTTATCCAGGTAACTCACGCCTAAGCGAGATTCAAACTCATGACCTTTTGAATGTGAAGCAGACACGCTACCACCACACTACCCAGGCGGACTTGTAAAACTTTGATTTCAAATAGAAAAAAAAAAAAGAAAAAAAAAATCATCTTTTCAACCTTTTGCCAGAGAAAAATATTTTTTTTTCACAGGCTGGTGTTACTTTAAACATGCCGAAAATGAAATCAAATGTGTGTGAATATTTACAGAAATATGTATTGGAGTTTAAAAACAGTTTTACCACTGACAGTAGGGTATTATATTGCCAACCTTGTGCAAAATGTGTAAGTGCAGATGAACGATTGCAGATAAGAGGTACATTTGTCCAAGATAAACATATTGCAGCTTCATCCCGTGTTTCATCGCAGCAAGTTCTTGTAGGAGAACCTACTCCATCCTCATCTAACTTTAAAATCAATTCACAGTAGTATTCAGATTTATGTGAAGCACTTCTTTCAAATGATATAAGAAGATCTGGGTGAGCATTGACGAAACTAGCGATTATGCTGGCATTAGAAAAATGGGAAATGTTTTTAATAGGTGTGTTGGAAAATGCTGAAAAAATTTCCAAACCACACTTCTTGCTAGTTTCTAAATATTTGTCAGTTACAAATCATGTGTCAATTGCTAAGCTGCTCAATGAAGCTTTGCAGATCTTATAGTCAAATGGAGTGAAGTAAGACACTGTTTTGCTTTTCATAATGGATGGTGCGCAATATATGAAGAGGCTGGTGAAGCCCTAAATGATTCATGTGACATGTATCATACAGAGATTGTGTGACAAAATCTGAACACTTTATCCGCATAAGTTAGTGTGAAATGGGAACATTTTTTTGTAAAATCACCAACTTGAATTAATCTTTTCAAAGAAAGAAATCATGATCTTCCACAGCCTCCTAAACCCACAACCACACATTGGATGCTTGGCAGTAATATATTACGCAGTCAATTTATAAGCATTTATATCTGTAGTAAGTGAACTGGACCGCGACAATGCTTATTCAATTGATTTTCAAAATTGATTTGTGATGGACGATATTTCACAGAAAATATTAAAGATGGTAAAGGAAGAAGTAAAAACCATAAAGTATCAATCACATCCAACTCCCTAGGGATGAACACAGATACCAAAGAGACAAAGGCACAGAGGATGACAGGAATGTGACAGATAGGAATGCAGACGAAACTGCAGAACAAGTAGAGACCATGCACATGATCTAGGACAAGACATATACATGGATGGAGGAGAGAGTGAATGGAATACAGTGAGAAGGGGTAGAACAGACACATGAGCAAGCAAAGAACTGAAGTAGTAAAACATTTATGGGGAACAACAAAGGGCATACAGAGCCTAAAGGTGGTGGAAAGGAGCGCCTGGTTATATATTGGCAAGTTAAATCTAGAAATAACAGATGATGATGCTAAAGACTACCTGAAAGAAAATGGAGTTGAAGGTAGAATTTATTGTGATTTGATAAATGAAAAAATAGGTAGCATAGCCTTAAAGTAGACTACCTATGCAATATTTGGAACTAATCCACAGCGGTGAGTTTACGCCAACTGATGTATTCTGCTGGTCTTTTTGTCAACCATGGAAATACAGGGGCCCAACAAATAGTTAAACTTCTCACATGGAATGTAGAATCTACTCCCAGAGAAAATGTTCCTGAATGATTATGGCATAGAAATATTAACCGAGGCAATGGTCAAAGAAGACATGGTATTCAATGTACTGAACTTCTATAATATACATGCTCATGCGAAACAATGCAATGACTGAGGAAGGCATAGTCTGCATCATTAAACCAAAGATAGCACCTTTCAAACTCTTGTTAAAAGAAGAAAATCTGCTAGATAGACGGACAAGGATTGGGGTCACAGCAGCAGTATTCTTTAACCCACACCACACTGCAGCAGATGTTGTTGATTGACTAGGGCCAGCTCTAAGCCACTGTAGAGTGACTGATAAAATAATCATTGCAGGAGACTTAAACTGTGCAATAGATAAATAAGACGAAAAATATAAAGAAGTACTGGCATAACTGCAAAGCGAGGGTTTCTCAGAGCACAATAAGTGTCTAGACTGGGATCAGTATAATATACTTAATACTCACATGAGGAATCAGGTCAAGCACATTTGCCACACCACTTAAAAAGGAGGAAGCACTGATCCATACACATATTCCTGTAATTATGTATATAAAAATCACCCCAGCCAATGCCATAAGAGAAATGTGAAATCCAATACTTGGTAAAAAATTGTACTTGGATATAGTAAAATCAGATAGAAGAAAAAATGCAATTGACTGAGAAGCATTGAAGAAGCTGCTGCATGGCTGAGGACATGTATAGAATGTGGAGCCGCCTCGCAAAACATAAACAGGAAAATGAGACCTTGGCTCGATAAAGAATGTTATTAATAGAGGAAGAGCACTCTAGGAAAACTGCAGACTTAGAGAGACAAAAAATGATGTTACCCTTGAAGATTGCAGACAAGAGAGGAAACTTTATAAGGACACCATTAAAAAAAAAAGAAAAGGAACACTAGGAAGCTGAACAAAGGACTGATAGTGGAAGCTGAGGAAGACTCATACCGCACCCTCCGTCCGAAAAAACAGAAGTTTCAACCTAGCATCCCCATGGAGACATAGATACAACACTTGAACAAAGTTATATGCACAAAGGAAATGAGGCCATCCATCAAGACACCAGTGATTCCGCAGACAGAGGAGATCATCTCTGAAGAAGAAATTTCAGAAGCCATACAGGATACCAAGAACAGAACCCCAGGTCCAGACAGGATTAGAAATGAACACATCTGTACCTCCTTCCAATATAGAACTCTCTTCTGAGCAAATGTATGGAATTAGGAAACACACTGGACAAATGGAGAAAGTCAACCATCAAACTACTGTACAAGGATAAAGGGTACATGTCCACTCCAAGTGCCTTAGAACCTACTGCACTGAAAATCCTAACAAGAATCCTAACAAAACGGTTGCCATAAAAGCTGCAACCACTTCCAGAAGAGCACTTCCTACTAAACCAAATAAAAATTACATTAGAAGAGCCCAAAGGAAAACTATATGTAATTTTTATTAACTACTCTAAAACCTTTAAGTTCTAGTCAACCGAAATATACTTATAGATAAGCTAGAGGAATTCGTTGGCAGAACAAGTATGACCATACCTATATCAAATATCCTGACAAAGAACTATCTCCAAATAGATGATGGAGTAGGCAAATCAGAATGGTTATCCCAAACGAACGGCATACTTCAGCATGATCCACTAAGCCCAATACTATTTAATGCTCTTACACATGACATCGCAAAAGAAATTACAGGAGCTGACATGTATATGTGCACCAATGAAATCACTCTGCAACAACACAATACGCGCTACAAATAGCAACAGATACAAAAAGCAAATGGGCAGAGAAAAATTACATAGATATAAATGAAGAGAAAACAGAAATGGTAGTAGGCTCACCAAAGCAGAAACGGCACAATGCAACAGAAAATTCATTGAAGGAATGAACAACTTCAAATATGTGGCATTACAATACAGTCTACAGAGAAGAGCTTCAGATTCCACATTAGAACAAGACCAGTGGCTGCAGTTAGGACACATTAGACTGTTCATCAATCGACACAGCTATGCATCTTTTGAGGTTAGAGATATTGCCTGCCCTTGAATATGGAATCAAACTAGTGTGGGAACATCTCACGCATAAACAATTAGAAGCCAGATACCTCAAGAAAGTTCTGGCAGTATCACGCAGCATAAGGTGAAGGCTGGTCTATGAACTCATCAGAGAAACCTTCCTAATAGAGGATCTGCAACAACACTGCTACTGCCTTCTCAAGCCTATAATACAGTTCTACACGACTTACGAGAAAAGAAAAAACACATAGTAATGGAGTTCTATACAACCTGTGTGTTGCATGAGAGAGGATGGACACAGGTAAGCTATGAAATGCATCACGTGACTACAAGACTGTCAGTTTATGGTTTCCACCATAAGGTGTGCCCCAAGAAAGAATTCCACAAACTTAGTGATGTCTATACCTGTGTTTTGTGCTCAGAGAAATGTGAAAAATACCATATGAAAAACAATATAAATTTATTGCTGCTTATATAGTAGTATTCATCGGCATTCATTTATAATGTACACTGTATTGTATTCTACACAGTCTGTGCACTGTTTTATTAATTATTATTATATTATTATTATTACTATTATTACATCTATTATTACTACGATTATATTATTATTATTATTATTATTATTATTATATGTTGCCTCCGTGCTAGCCTCTAAAACCCAAGATTTCAGGTTCAAACCTGGCAGAGGGCGATGGAGTTTTTCAGACACAAAAATCTTTATCATTGCTTCCTTTGGAAGAGAAGTAAAGCTGGTGGTTCCATGTATGTTTAATTGCAAGTAAAAGTACTTCATCCCCTGAAAGAAGATAGTTCCTGGAACATCTGCCAATTGTTATTTCGTCCTACAGTGGTATCTGTGGGCGACAGCTGATCCCTCATCACAATGGCACATAGTCACAAACTCACAACTACAAATTCAAATCTGTTCATGGAAACATCATAACAATGCCCTCTGCTTCACTTAGGAAATACAGGAAATATTACAATCACCACTATTATGATATGACATACAACATTTATTTTATCATTAAAATTTGCATCTTAAATCTTAATTGGGAACATTAATTTTGCAAGAAACATTGCTTACCTAAGCGTAATCCACAACATACACTAAAATGCTTAGTTAGCATTTAATAGTTAAAATGTTAATTTTTAGTATCAACATTTCCTGTTACAGCAGCATTAAAATAATGTCTAAGCGATTCTCTTCTGTAACAAATGTTTTAGCTACAGGATTTCAGCATTTGTTGCATTCAACAAACAAATATTTACTCAAAACAACAGGAAGTTTGCTAGGAGAATGCCAAAGTTTGTTAAGCCATAAAAACATTACAATGGGTAGCTGAAGGTGACTCAGTCATATTGCCTATTCAGAGAAAGTCAGTCAGTTGGTCTCTCTCTCTCCCCCCACCTAACTCCCTGTCTCCCGCTCTCAATTTCTGAAAACTTACCTAGTATTTGATTCTGGATCAAAGTCTGTTGAAATAGTTTCCATTATAAGTGGGTCTTCATTTCCTTGGAAGAAATCAGCTCCTGAAATGAGATAATGTTAAATGCTTTATAGCAACCTTTCACTACTATATGTAGCTTTTTTTTTTTTTTTTTTTTTTTTAGTATAATTTCAATCCTGAATAAAACAAAAATGGATGTAAGAATGTATAACTGATTAAAGAATTACATAATTTACTTTAAACGAAAGCAAAATTAAAGCTACTGAGATACAAAAAGAAGAGGTATTATTATTCACATATGCATACTTAATGAAGTAGCCAAAGTTTATTTTCGGAAAATAAATAAAACTGGAGCATGCATGTATGCAACTAATAATCAAAACATTTCAATTTAGTTTCGCATGCTTAAAAGTGAGAAGTGCTTTAGAGAACTACTATTGCTACATAACATGCACAAACTATACAAGGAACTACAGGATGAAAAGGTAGGTTTTTATTGGTTAAGATCATGTAATTGCCAAACACTTCTAATTTGCATAATCTTTTCTACAGTTTGATTTCTGAATCATGTTATTGCACTCTTCACTATACTTTCTGATGGTGCTGGCAGATTGCTAACATTCAGAAGCATGTTACCTGTTTACTAACATGTTTATTGTACTATTGCAGCAGTAAAGCTTTT
The DNA here is from genome assembly GCA_030762935.1 of Hymenopus coronatus. Lineage (NCBI taxonomy): Eukaryota > Metazoa > Arthropoda > Insecta > Mantodea > Hymenopodidae > Hymenopus > Hymenopus coronatus. Next base: position 87,212,890 of record CM060887.1, read on the forward strand.
AGCAATGATGATTTATTTTCTCTGCTTAACAGCAGTAAGTTCTTTTTCCATATCACAGTTAAATTGTACACCTACTGTAAAAGTGATTATATTAATACTTTTAACTGTGAAAACATCATGTGTTTCTGTGTTGTTTTAATTATGTTGGTGCTATCATAGCTCCTCTGAGGCAGCCACAAGATGCAGAAGAATGCAGTTTTGTTGAGAGAGCCATGCAAGAGGAAGCAGGCTGCTGGCACAAGCCATACCAGCTAGAGTGATCTCTTGCTACATACAATAACCAACGCACAAAGTCATAGTAAAATGAAGCAGAGTGGCTCTTCCATTTTTAGTCATTACTCATGCTCCATGAACAAAATTAAAAAATAATGCTAATTTGAGTGGACTAGAGCTTATACCCCTGCCACTGAATCCTTGCACTTGACAGTTGGGAGTTAAGTTGGTACCCCAGCAAAAAAAAAGTTGAAAAGCTTTACCCGTTTGACTTTCTGAACCAATCACAATGCAGCATTCGCGTTGGTCGGTCTGACAACGGAATCTAGGTGCCACCCCATTGCAATATCTGGCTATTTTCAACCATGTGCTCAGTTTGTGAACTCCTAACACGTGCGTTAAACTGTTCTGTACAAGCTACGTATTATTCGTTATGTATATTTGTTATTATTGTTGATAGTGTTTTTGGTGTTTGTTTGTACGTGAGCGAACATAACAAGACTTTCACAATTATAGAACTGGATAGGGTTTTGCGGAAAGGCGTAGCGAGGGTGGACACAGCTTCATGGAGGAAGAAAGTGAATCATGTTCACAAAATAATACGAAAAGCACAGGCATTAGTCGGAATCATCAGTGAATGTGAACCACTAATGATATGTCTTAACGACGACTACAAAGATGATGATTATGCTTCCGAGAATGATAATGACTGAGACTTGGATGGAATTGAGCCATTAAAACTCTAAACTGGTGAAAATCATTCTGTTATACCTTTCTGTCTTTGTAACAAGCTATTTTGCATTAATTTGTTCTAATTGTCGGTAATGCATGCTACATACATTACAGTATCACTGTTATCTTTAATTAACATCAATAATAATGAATTAGTTTCAGTATTCATCGGCATTCATTTATAATGTATACTGTTTATGTTCGTCTAGAGAGATTTGTAATCAGCTGTTGTTAATTCAAAATCTTCTCAGGCTTCTAGCCAGGTAAAAGCTTGGCTTGACACCAACGTTTCGAAGAAGTGCATCTTCCTCGTCTTCAGGGTGAACTGATGGTTTGAGCTTACGGAGACTGGTATTTATAAGAGCTGGTATGAAGCTAACATCTGATTGGTTCGCGTGATATTATGGCCTGGTATTTAAGATGACTGAGACATGGGCATGGACTTCGTAGAAAACTATTTATAGCAGTTATTCGGCTAATGTTTTGTGTTTCTAGCAGGTGCGTGCTCAAACACAAAACATTAGCCGAATAACTGCTATAAATAGTTTTCTACGAAGTCCGTGCCCATGTCTCAGTCATCTTAAATACCAGGCCATAATATCACACGAACCAATCAGATGTTAGCTTCATCCCAGCTCTTATAAATACCAGTCTCCGCAAGCTCAAACCATCAGTTCACCCTGAAGACGAGGAAGATGCACTTCTTCGAAACGTTGGTGTCAAGCCAAGTTTTTACCTGGCTAGAAGCCCGAGAAGATTTTGAATTAATACGTCGCCAGGAAATCTTCAGTTCTTATTTCAGCTGTTGTTGTTTACTAGTTACTCTGGCAATGCTGCAAAGGCAGCATAGCCAACCTTACATAAAACCATCCGAACTGTCAAGTGCAAGGATTCAGTGGCGGGGGTTTAGATCAGTCATCTGCTGTAGGATGAGATATGAGTTAAGAGTTTATTCTACCTAGGCCCTTTCAGGTACATCAGACCTTAAAATTTTTGGAATTCCTAGAACTACTTTTAGTGAAAGGAAATACAAGCAATTGCTTTTTACCCTACCATATAGTTATGTATGAAATTAGAAATGCACGACCTTGAAAAATAAAGTAAATGCTTCAGTGTGGATGATATATATGAATATCCCAAAAATTTTTGCAGCTATGTCTTTGAAGCTCTGTAAACTATAAGAGCAATTAAAAATAAAATGTCAATGAATAAATATTCCTTTTATTTATTACTACAGTTCACTTCATGATACTGTTTCTATGTCTCAACTTATGCAATTAATTTGTTGGATCCACATATAAAATTTTATATAATAATATTTATTATCATTAATTTATTTTAGTAGTTACTGTTATACATCATGGCCCACCATCCCCTTGTAAGCCCTTGTGGTAAGCAAGTTTTTAATGATATGGTTTACATAGCAATTGAAACCCAAAGGAAGCTGATTCCTGTGCTACCTATTTTGATATCAAAAGGCACTAAATGCCAGAATCTATACTGCATGTGATTGTCATTTATTATCTCAAGTGATGCATGATTCTGATATTATTGAATGGTTTGAACTGGAAATCAAACATTTTAAATGCTTAAATATGAGATAAAGGGGCACCGACAAAGAAGTCTTGAGAACATATACCAGCATTGCTGAACTGATATTTACACAACTGAGGATTCGTGGTTCAAGCCCATGACTGTTCATTTTTGTTTTATTTCAATTTATTCACTGTTTGAAACAAAGAGAGAACATTATCAAATCTTTGTGATATTCAATATGTACCATTTTCCCCGTAATCCATGATTACATCACAAATTCCACAGCCATGATTTAGAAGACTGAGTTGCAACTGTTTTACCAGTTATATAGATAAAAGAATGTGAATGAAGCACATTGGATTTTTAATCTTGATCAGCATGAAGTAGATTGAAGAATAAGCTTTAGTAAGAACAGTTGTTACAAAATAGGTAAAGAAAGTAATTTTTCTGCACTGTATTCTTGTTTTTGTTATGTTTTTTCTTGAAAAAACAATTTTTAGCTGAACTTATAGAGACAGGATTAATTTACATTATTCGGGCAAGAACAAAGGATCATCCACAAATACGTAAACATTTTAATTTCTGTTATTGTTGGATGAATAAATGGGCAGGTTAAACTATTGATGACACTGGAAATGATCTATCCACGCCTGCACTTTTATATGGTAGTGAAACATGGACTCTAAGAGCCCAGGATTGGAAAAAAATTGAAACCATACATTTGAGATTCTGTCTGCGGAAAGACTTTTGTTACTAACAGGGAGGAGACCCTTTGATTCCTTTAATAATTAATTGAAGGCTTAAAGGAACCAACTTGGACAAAAGCCTAATGTCTGATCCCTCACCTTCATGCTGTGCAGCTGTTAGTAATCACATATCAATTTTCTTATAATAGAAAGGACACGCTTTAATTGCTTCTATATTTTGAAGACTTAAAGGAACCCATCTAAACAAAATTATTGATGAACTAAAGGGAAGGGCCGCTCACCAATAAGCACTGGTCAGTTTGGTGAGTTATTGACCTGGACTGATATTTTTCCTTATCAGATCCCCTCTTTTACCTTTGCTATCCAGTCTTGCTGGACTCCTCTGGTTTTCTTCGACACCAATGGTATTAGAGTATTTGAGGCCTAGGGGATCATTTCATTTTCTTTTCTGTCCATACCTTTCTTTTTTTAGGTGATGTAACTCCCATTTATGGTGCCTAATTTTAAACAGTTACAAAAAGTTGAATAAAAACATTCCAGATAAAGTTATGTTCCCCTAACAGGTCATGACTGTCTCAATAAACATCTATTCAGGATTGGTATAGTGAGATCTCCTCTGTGTCCTTTCTGTACACTTAAAGAAGATATGGATGGAAACTATCTACTGCGCTGCCCAACCTTGAGTCGACATGATAATATGACATCAGAATACTGGAATGCTAGAGAGCGAATGGTTTCACTGCCAACTGCTCAACATTAGATACTGGCAACCAACAATTGAGATTCCTCACATCAGTTGAGAAGGTAACAATAAGATACAAAAAAGAACTAGTGAAATAAGGGAAAGATTTTGAAACAGAATGTAACTGACAAAATTAAGGAATATCAAAATACTGGAACCATCATGCTGAAAGAATGGCCATAAATAGACTACCATGGCAAGCATATTTTTAACTAACCCATTGGGAAACATGGTCTGCCCACTCAAGAAGAAGGAGAAAAAGTTGGCAACATACTTAACATACTACAGTGATTCTTTGAATAGAGAGGGAGAGAGAGAGAGAGAGAGAGAGAGAGAGAGAGAGAGAGAGAGAGAGAGAGAGAGAGAGAGAGAGAGAGAGAGAGAGAGAGAGAGAGAGAGAGAGAGAGAGAGAGAGAGAGCATGTTAAACACTACTAAAAATAAGGCTGAACACACCTGAAATATTTTAATAGTGTTTTTTCCTCCATTGGTAAGAAATGTGGAAAGCTTTCTCATATACATGACTTCGCATAAAATATACTGAACATGGCATGTCATTATCTTTGGAATGAAGCCCACTCACACATCTTCGATCAATAATAATTATTTAGTGAAGCATTATGAAGTTTTGTCAAAATTTCATCTGCAACCATTTTGAGATGCCCTGAGCGCTCATAATCTTCAATGGATGTACAAATTCACCAGCCCACTTTTGAAAATTAAAGGGAGGATTCCTTAGTTGTCGAATTTAACTCCTTTTGTGTAGGATTGACCATGGGAAATCTACAATTATAACTGTCCTGCTGTAAATGATGCACACTAGCAGGATTTGTTTTTCAACAAATGTAGTTCACAACAGATCATTGGTCAGAGGAGACTAGAATTCAAGCACACATTTGTATTAACAGTGCAACTAGAAGACTATTTTCATGTTCCACTAAAAGAATAACATACAGGAGTGTTCTTCAGTAGAGGAGGGCAGATCCAGTCATCATATAAACATAATGGTTCACAAAAAACAGTTTGTAACCTGAAAATGTAAAAAGTCCAGTTGGATTTCAATTATTCTGCACCTCTATGGACAGAATTGTTAAGATGGATTTTAAATTACACCCATCTAACTGCAGCTGTCTCAAGAGATGAGGTTAGTAGATCAGCAAGCTTAAGAAGATGTTAGACCAAGGTGAGACAATTCTTTCTTCTTTGGTAATGTCAGAGAATGCTAACTTTCATTTAAATGGATTTGCAAAATCTCAGCTATAACACAAACTCACAATTTCTGTTTGAAAAACTTGTATAGTCAATAAGCCTTTGTGTAGTGTGTTATTAGAGTTTAAATTGCCACTGTGGGAGGGGCCATGGTTAATTGAGTAAGGACATTCAGAGAAGGTACAATGAGTGTAAACAATTTTTCATTCTGTATCTAAAGCTTGGTCTCCACTGCTACAACAATCAACACTCACAACTTGAAAAACATGTTGAGCCATACATATAGCTGGAATTCCTATCCACATTCGATCCCCATTGCATGCACCAGTGAGGCTAAACTTGTTCCTTTTGTTAATATCAAGATAATCAAGTATCAACCCTTGTAGTACCAATGTGAAAGACAAGCTTGCTTTTTTATTTACTTCATTTTAGTTGAAACAAACTTTTACAGAAATATTATAAATAAATTATGTAGAATAAATTAAGTGTTTTTAAGATTTCTATATTTTTTGAGTAGTACTTTTTTTTTCTATTGACTAACCTGTCAGATATACCTAAACGATTTTACAAAGTTCCTTCCAAACGAAGAGGTCTTCACAGGCTATTTCAAGAAAATTTAAAATAACATTTTATTTGTCATTTAAATATAGTTAATATGGTATTAGAATAAATATCTTGAGACATTTTTGGGAAAATTTCACCAATTATTGCAAAACAAAGAGATGATTTTTAGAGTAGCCATGTTTTATATCAGCTGAACTGAGATTAGACTTAATCTCTTTTTCTTCTCTCTATACGTCTATGTTCTCATGCATGCATTAAAAAAATGGGCCAGTTCAGTCACCAAAGTTTTCTTGGTTTCCTTTCTATAGTATTTTATAGGTATACTTCAGATTACGGATATTGTATGAACCTCATTACCAGCTGTATTGTTGATTCTTCATCCACTGCTACTTCATTTCCCCACTAATAAACATATGCCAGTTATCTAAATGTATGTATTCTGCGAACTTCATGCAGACCCAATTAGTGTACTCACATGTTTTCCAGTGCAGCTGGAAAATAATTTTGCTTAGTCAAGACATGTTGAATAAACTTGTTGACCAGCGGAGAACTTGTTAACTGCTGACATGTTGAGCTCAACTTATTGAATCAATATGTTTTGTTGATTGTTGATGCAGTGGAGGCCTGCCTTAAGAACTAATCCCTGGAAATGCCATTTTATTCAGCAATATGGAACTACAGTCAATGTAGTTTGAGATATGCATTCTACCCTAACAATTGATTTTGTATTTGGGAATATACCATGACTAGCATGGTCTGCAGATCTGACAGCGCCAGGTTGCTGAATGTTTTCTACCTCAAAGAGGTCTTTCCCAAATAACTAGGTACTTACTAAAGAACTGAAAATGGCAATCTGAGAAGAAATTTAGGCTGCTCCACACAAAATGATTCAATTTGTTATGATGACCCACAACAAATGATTGCTGGTATGGTGGTCATTTGCTTTATGCCTGCTCAAGAAACAGGGTGTATGTAGGATTAATGACACAGTATCTATACCTTTGAGTTATATATAAAAATGTATTACATACTTTTTGACAGTTGTATTTTCCTTTAGCACTATTTTCAGTGGCCAATCCTGTATATGTGTTATGGTGATCTTTTTAAACAAAGTACTTTATCATAGCTAATACTTCAGTTTTATGCAGTGGAACACCTCAGGTATTATTACTATATTATGCATAAACACAAATTTGACATGATTGTCACAAACAAGTGACAACATTTTTGTACCTGAAACTTCACAGCACAAGATGTAAAGCAAAGTTTGCCACACAATGACATGAGGGCCAAAAGCATGGTGCACTTACATCAGATTGATTCGTCCATCTCTTGCAAACCATATAAAAATAAACCATCAGATTCACGTTTTTCCCCATGTCTGGTTTAGGTGTTATCCTCATTCATTTGAAGCTTTCCAGTTTTTCTTCTTATTGCCAATTTTAAAAATAGGATTGCAACAATGTTTCAAATGTCTTTCTAGCTGGATTATGTCAATTCTGCAAGCTCTTTTATTTCAGTTGTTAGCTTAGGTGCTAAACTTATGCATTAACTTTTTTTTTCTTCTTATTGCATATTTTAAAACTGGAACTTCAAATTATGTTTCAATTTTCTTGTTAAAAATTCATATCTCTGTCATAGTATATAAAAAGCAGCCTTTGCAGATGTATCTACCAGAGGCTTATGCTGCTATGATGCTCTGGTTTAGCTCTTTTCTTTGTTTCTTTTCTTTTATTTGGCAAATTATGTTTATCAATGAAAATATTAGGTTCATAAAAATAATAATAATAATAATAATAATAATAATAATAATACATATATGAGACTCCCAAATATCTTGGTGTCACATCCTTGGAAGATATCTTAAATACTAAGTTTTGTATTTAACAGCCTTTTTATTTTTGGGATATGTTGGACGCACGCAAGCATGCATGCACGCACACACACTGAGCATTCTCTTGAATGATAAATAGGGAATTGCAGGTGTGACAGTAATCCCCACTTCTTGATAGGTATAAAAGGAATGTAACACTATGGCAGTGAAGAAAGATTTTATTTCAACTGATTTGTTTAACTGTCAGTTCTGGCAATATAATATAACATCCATGCCTTGTGAATTGTTTTCTCTTTAAAAAGAAGTTGTTTTAAATATATTATTGGTTTGTAAGAAGGTATCTATCAAACTTGCTCTTAAAAATGACAAGAAGTGGAGAACATTTAAGCACCTTGGCTTTATTGATAATATTGTTTAACAATTGTATAATAATAATAATATTTAATATTTATAATGCAATTATAAATATTAAATATTGTTGTGAACGATTATACAATAGCTGAGATAGACTGCCTCTGTGTTTAATTGGTCAATAGAATAATAATAATAATAAGAAGAATGATGATGATGATCATAATAATAATAACGATAACAATAATAGTAATATTAATTGCTCATGAACAAACTTTTAACATAAACCAATGAAAAATAACAACTTTTAATTTTGAAATAGATAACTTTTGATTTTGCGTACATTAGGTCCATTAAGAATCCCTATCTTCAGCAATAAAAATCACTAGACTGGCAACACATATTGGGAATTACTTCAGGTGTTCTCGAGACTCATGGGCTATGCTTCACATGGCAAGAATGAAGACCTAAGGTGAACGTTGCAGTGACTTATGTCCCATCCCTCATCAGTTAGTCCTTCTACTCCTGCCCGGGAAGACAGGCCACATTGCATTGCCAACAGAATCAAGTTTATCGCAAGGAGCCTATTTTATACCATAATAGGTTAGAATGCAAATAGCCAACAGATTAGGAATCATTTTTATTTATAAATTTAATAGAAATTCTTTCTTCACATATTTACCAGGCTTCCTTACTGGTCTAGCTAGCCTACAGCATATGCCCTTGGTATATATCTTATTTTGTGAAGTGTAAACTTTCATGCTACATTAATTTGAAAATGTAAAGCACTGGAATTTTCCTATGAGTGGAGAAATTCGACAATGCTCTTACTCTAAAATGTATGTGATAATCCTTAGGATTGGTTTCACAAAGTGATTATTTTTCCTGTTATTTTGGTTATGTAAACCCAGGTTATCACTGTAACAAAGAGGCATATTTCACCATGTGGTGCAAGCCCAGCTTGGGTTTATGCATGTTTTATGAACCAGCAGTTAAGTTCATAATAAGTGAGAAATGCTGTTTCCAGTTGATGCCTTTTTTTTGTGCATATTGAAAACTAAAACCACGTTTGATTGAAAAACAGACGAGTGTTCTGCTTTTGAAGCTCTGCGGTTGGAAAGTCACTCATATAGTTTATCTTTGGCTATGAAGTTTCAGCTTATCACATATACATTAATTATCATGTATTTTATTGATTTTTTTCATCTAAAACATTAATGGTAACACAAAATGTTTCATAAAAACAATGATGTACTTAGGTTGTTGAAAGAAAGAAATGAAGTGAAATCTGAAAAATTGGGTTATATTTCATCGTAAACCAAATATCTCTAAAATGAAACAAGATACAAACATTTGTGCTTGGTATAGAGGAACAGAATGTCTACCAAGAAAGACAGTACACAGTGTAATAAAGAAAAAGAGGTTAGCTGTGTCAATGCCAAAAAGTAATTATTTATTCTGCACAAAACTCTAATTTATTAAATAAATTTATATTTATTGTGAACTAACTGCTTCTAAATGGAAATTCCAATTCATTTGTTCCAAATTAAAAGGAAGAATTTGTGATGAGAGACACATCAAAACCTATATGATACATTGAACTAATTGTTTCTGATCCATTTTGGCCATCTATTTCTGTCATACTGCACAATATTCATTATTACTACTTTCATATTTATAGTTCTCTATAATGAATCGATGCACCATTATTCCTTTTGCTTGTATAACTGCAATTTTAATCTGTAAATGGTGGAAAACGTCCGATAGTACTTTAACTGGACCATCACACTAGTTAGTAAAACAGCTGTTCTAGATACTAATCAACTGCTTTAACATCTTTTACCAGATTAAATAAGATTATCATTGTTGATAATACCAACCTTTAATGCCCACTAAAAACTATGTAGTAGAAGTTGACAGTTGACACACATGATTTCTCCATTTCAAATATTCTAAAATAAAATATTTGGTAAAATTATATGATAGAGTCGGATTAGTAATGCTAATGCTGTTAAAATGAAGAGAGAACCAAACCATACATAATGTTTCATTGACTTTCATCCATATCTTCAGTTGGAGTTCAACTGATGGTTGGAAGTTGAGTTCTATGGTATGTTATGGTAGAGACATCTGGTTAGCGGTGTGCAACCGAAGCATTGCTTCTATTATATCAGAAGCTTTTAAATTTATCTAGATTATTCAGTAATAAGCTGATAAAGTCTAAGCATACAGAAATAATGAATTTCACTGCATCATGGTTATGCTTACCAGCAGTATACCACTGCTGTCCCAGACTCAAGTGTGTACATTAATATTGGACTGGTTCCACTTCCAAGACTCAAGTGTACACATTAGTACGTACCCGAACTATTGCAAAATATCTGCTGATTCTGCTACACCAGTGAGAGAGGATGTGCACGCATCTGAAGACTTCCAAGAGACACTGGCTTATATTATGCTGCTTGTGAAGCAAGCTTAAAATGATTCAATCAGCTTCTGTTAAGGTGCTGAAATATCGGTACAAGGCAAATTTTTATCAGTGGCGTGTTGCTCAGTTTGAAGTTTCACAGTCAACAGAAATGAGTAGATAGAGATTGTTCGAACAGTGTAATTACTATACAACAATGTCTCAGCCTAAATGTATCATAAAAGAACTTTCTGCATGTTCATTCTCAGAACAATTGTTTTGCTGGTATTGTCTTTTGTTAGGTAGTGATAGGAATACTAGTTGGGACAAAAACTTGATACATATGTCTGAGAAATTTAGTTACGTCTATAGCCAAGCATGATTGTCTGTCAATCATCTTATGATCTTCCACAGATATAGTTGGTTATGGAAAAAGTTTACCGTGTTTGATGACCAGTCAAAAAATGAAATTTCCAATGCAATCAGAAGGTAAAGCGAAAAAGAGAAATCCTTAAAAGACTTATTAATACAGTGTGTTTTCGAGGAAAGAAAGAGTCAGCCTTCCGAGGACGATGAAAATAGAACATTCTGTTAATTGAGGTAATTATATTGAATTGGTAAAGTACACTGCAGATATGATCCTCTTTTATCAGAGCATTTAGAAACTTCCAACTGTTTTTAAAGGAATTTCCAATTGTATGCAAAACAATCTAATCAGGCTCTTAGTTTAGCAATTCTATCAGCTATAAAACAGAAATAGTAAATGCTCCTTTTGTGGCAATTATGGTTGATGAAACAACTGATGTGGCAAATGAGAGGGAGAGGGAGGGGGAGAGAGGGGGAGAGTGGGAGAGGGAGGAGAGAGGGAGGGGAGGGGGAGAGAGAGAACGGGAGGGGGAGGGGGAGAGAGGGAGGGGAGGGAGAGAGAAATCACAGAAAGATTCTTGAGATTATGTGATATAAGTAGTGATCGACTGCCCAAGCATTATTATTCATGTACTAAATCTTGTTTTTTTTTTTTTTTTTTTTTTTTTTTTTTTTTTTTTTTTTTTTTATTGTTTCATTTGTATAGCCCCCTTTAACATCAATGGTCATATCGGGAGCTTTCACTTGTGAAACTGTAGGTTCAGAACATTAGGTTAAACTTTATATTACTAAACATATGCACATTCACTCTCATATTCATACAGACTCTAAGGGGATAGGGAATAATTCCAGTTACAGAAAAATTCCCCGCCACAGCCGGGAATCGAACCCGGGACCTCCGGGTGAGAAGTCATAAACCTTGTTTTGTCTCAAAGTACTTTCCAGATACCTGAATAAAAGTTTTCTTAGCATCCTTAATGGACTTGCAGCCTTCTTCAAAATCTCCAAAACTACAAAATTGTTGAACCAATTTTTACAGCATGGACTTCCATGAGTGCCCAACGTGATGGAAATTTCTATTCTTCAGATTAGTAGGTGTGCAGGAACAGAACTCAACTGTGTGATGTATTTTGTGCAATGCTAGAACACCCTGCAGAGAATGAGTCAGACATTTTAACACCAGTTGATGACTATTTGTCTTTTTTGTCAGATTTCAAATTTGGTTTCCTTCTTAACACATTCAACAAAATATTTTACTTCACATGTGTACTGTATTACATCCTTCAGAACCAGGAAGTGATATTCTGTACTGTCAGTGGAAAATTCAAGAAACCTGTCACTCTATGGTGGCTTTGCATGACGAACACTCTCAATTAGGAGAGCCTTCAAGGAGAAGAAATGTATACTGTGAAGTGTTTGACAAAATTACCTATTACTTGGAAATGAGATCTCAAGATAACACTAAACTGAGAATTTTAAATTTACTGGCAAATGAAAACTATGGGCAGTGTGAAAAGTGTTTCCCGAAAGCTGCTTTTGAAGTCTCTTGGCTACTTATTTTTTCGACGCCATTTGGTTGAAAAATGAGCTCTTTAGAATTTGAAAATAAAACCATAAGTGAACTTACAAAACTATTCAGCACTAATTCAACCCTAAAAATAGTTTTCGATAGAGTAATTTGTTAGTGTCATTACGGTGTGCAATTCCAGAGAGTACTTTTTTGGTCGAGAAGTCATTTTCAGCGCTGAAGAGAAAAGTTATTCTCAAAATTCTACTGGAGGAGAGAGCTTATCACATCTTGGATTATTTCAATTGAAGCGCGCTTATTATAAGACCTCAGAAAAAATCTTGTGTGTTCCATTGACATGACTTTCTCTACATCACTGTAACAAACTGTTTTTAAACAGCTTATTCTTCTAGCTACTTATGATAATCAGGATAAATATTAGCATAAATTGACTTCATTTCTTGCTCCCTTGAAAGTAGAAGGTAAATAAGGGAATACCCCAGGCTAAAATAATGGTCAAATCCTTTAAAAGCTGGTTGCCATGTGGTTGAAATCCGTTTCTATGCATCACAAGGAGTTTACAATTTCCATGTGAGAAAAGTTTAAGTATTTTAAATCAGAAAAAAAAAAAAAAAAAAAAAAAAAACAAGGAATATCTCAAAAATGGTCAACTCCATGAAAAAATGTATATGACAAAAATTGTATGTTTTAACTAGATCTACATTTTTTGTGTGGTAAGTTTTTGTCTATCTCTTACAGTTTACTAGTTACGCAATATTCAGCAAAATTCATCCAGAATAAAGAGACAGCTCCCACAAAGTTCAAGGTATACATTTCATTTGCCATGTAAATATCTTTAATATACAGTATTTTAATCAAAATTGTTAGAGCCATTTTTGAGAAAATCAAAATTTTCAAAATTTTTTCCTTGTAAAGGGTATTTGGGGGTGGGGGGATTTTCTTGAAAATCTTTGTGTTGCATCCTTGGAAGATACCAACAGACGACAGACAGACAGATGGACATTTTTCTTAAAATGTTCTTTTTCGGATTCAGGGGGTCTCAAATCATGTATTTCTGGTGAAATCTTGGTATCAAATTTTTGGGTGCAATACAATACCTCCTCTATACACTATGTACTACACAGTATGTGTAGAGAAAGTAAAAATGTAGGCATTTGTAACAATGGACTCTCACTATATCCTACAAATGGACCATTTGGTATGGTTTTCATTAAAAGGAGGTTGTAGTCACTACAAATGCTTTCATTTTTTTGCCTTTAAAATGCAAATTTCTCCAGCTTTGTTTGTATTTGTCTTTAAGAACCTCAGCAATTCTTATCAAATTTGGAAATTGTGATGCAATAGTAAATAGGTAATGTGGTTAGTAAACATTTTCTTTTATGTTAGAAGTTTGTATATCAAGTTACCAATTCCATTGTTTATCTCCTAAGCTGCATTCAAATATCCTATTTATTAAAGCCAAAACTAAATCCTACAGCAAATTAACACAATTCCATTTTAATGAACTTTACATATGGGTTATGATGTTTTAGTGCAATAAAGAAACTTCTAGCAACAAAGCAACAAAATGCTACTTGAGAGGATAATAGAGAGAGAGGGGGAGGGGGGAGAGAGAGAGAGAGGGGGGGATACTTAAAATGGTAAGAAGTAAAGTTCATTCACCAGCATAAAGTGTTAAGAAGGAGAAAAAACAAAGTTCAGAACAAAAGATAACATTTACACATTGTGGGAAGCTAAAAGATTGTGTACTTACAAACAGTCTGAAAGATTGTTGTGAATTTTTAGTAGTCTAAGAGCAGAAACTATAATAAATATTAATGGCAGCAACAATACACACTGTTTTGAGATGCACTGCTGCCGGAGAAGAATTTTTAACAAACCAATATTAAGAGTAGCTTTAAATGAAAATAGTGGTCTAACAATTTTAATATTCTCATTGATATAATTTTGGTGTGAACTGAGCTAACATTATCAGAAAGGCCTCCTATTTGCTTTTAGTATACTATCCTAGAACAGCTTAACATTATAAATAATATTAGAAGACATATATGAGAAATTGGTTTTCAAAATCCAACTGAAATAACTCTTTCAATTCATTCTTTTTTTAATTTTGTTTACTGCAACATTAAATAGTATGTTTGAATGAAAAAGAAAAAAATAAAGCTTAGAGCTATACACAGCAAATAATTACTTTATCATTTCCATAAAACTGTGGAAATTTGCTTTTCTTAATAATTTCATTGAAAAGTTTCAATACCAAATATCCTTTAAATTTCACTCTGTATCCTTAGTTGTCTAAAAAGGCCCATGACATTAAACAGATTATGGATAAATTATAAGAGTATACTGCTGTAGCCCTGGGTACACCAGTTCATGTCAGAGCTCCTATTCAGAATAAATGTATGCGACAGAAAGCAAAGCATAAGAAATTACCTGGAAAATGAAAAATTAAAAGTTGAATGAAAAAGCATTAAGAAATAGTGCAATCTCACAGGGGGGGGTAATCTTCCCAGCAGATTATGCTTTACTTGGATTATTATATGTCTTTAATTCACTTCTCAAAATAAAACAGAATGGCATTCATCAGATATTAAAACAAATACCAAACACCTATACAGTTCCCACTAACTTCATAGAGCAGTATGGTGACTCTTTCAATTCCCAATTGAAAGTAAATGTGATTACAAATGTTATGGTAAATATAAGAAGTGTCTGAGGTTATAAACCCTTATATATTTCTTTCATTCTACTGATTCAAAATAATATGGCACATACTGGAAAATGCCTATGATAAAAATATCTACCCTTCTGGAAGGGGAGGTAAGGTAACCCTTATGTTACCTCTTAACAATGATACTCTGTACTTCTGGCATGATTAAAAACAATACTAGTGGAGTATTAGTAGATACAAATTGTCAATGTCAATAGGTTGAAAATAGATCATATGGAGAGGATGCTTAGTAAATGAGATTGTATGTTCATTTGGGGCAGTGATGATGATTCTCCAGGTGGAAAATATTGAAGTAAAGAGATATTTACCAATACATGGAAAGTATTTTCATGAATTGCTACTGTTACAAAGGACCTCTCAGAAGTAGGAATGGGATGTTGATGATGTGGTTAACAGGAAAGAGAAAAAGAAGAGAGTATTGGTGTTGGGCAGCAGTCATGCCTGGAGGAGCTCGGGGGTAAATTCAGAGTTGAATGTATAAGTAAGCCTAATGCTAAACTAGATGTTAAGAGTCCTTCCATCGGTCTTACTAAAGACGATGATCACGTGCCAATAGCAGTGATGGGTATTCATTGAAGGAGGATCTGAACCACAGCACCCATACTAATGTCAAACTTGTTGACCTTTTCAGAGATATGATAAGCCAGCACTTGGTCACGTGATGGCCTATGGAAGAGGAGCACAGCTCTCTAGCATGTCTCCATTCAACCTACACTTCTCAACCATTTGCCTGTCTCTTGGCCAAACAATTCAGATGTGACAATCATGTTCTGGTCATTGTAGGAGCCAAATCCCGTAAAAAGGAGAACCCTGCAATTAAAATGTATCTCATACGAAAAGTGATGGATGGCCACCTCCAATATCAAACAATTCATTTGGTCTCTTTCATCCAGAAATTAGATGAGTTAAGTATACACATTCAAGAGTGAAATTATGATATTTCAGTAATTTGCTTATCAGAGCACATGACAGAAGCAGAGCTGAAAAGGGTGGTGATTGTTGCTCACCATGGTCCACGTAATAAAAGGTCACAGAAACATCTATCTTCAATACATCACATTATTAAACTCTCTGGCCAGCTGGCCGGGACATTCCATGCTGTGCGAGTGGCACATGTGGGTGCACAAGTTTCTCCCTTCCCCTCTGTCGTTGTGGCTCTGGCAGCATGGGACTTGAACAGGAAGACAGTTGAACTAGAGCTGAGTTGGGAGAGCATCGGTTCTGTTCCCCAGTCGCTCAGCCAGCTGCCCTGCCACACTTCGCCATGTTTGCAACATGAACAGCTGGTGTTTTGTGATTGCTCGCCTATGTAGCACTTTTATGTTGGTGAGATCCTTTTAATTTAATTATTTCAGGGTCAACTGATTGTAATGTGTGCGTGAGGAGTTTTCTGATATGTTAAAGGCATGGCCAAAGCCTAAATGGCTGTAATTAACTGATTATAGAATACAAGTATACTGTTGTTTAGTTGCTGGTCTATTTGACTGCAGCAATACGAATATAGTCACTGGGCGCAAGAATCACAGGTGATTTTCTCCGAGTGAAGTTTTGGGCGTGCTTCCCAAGGAACAAAGGCTCCTTGCTTTGTATTCAGGGTTTTCTAAATTTTAATAATTGAATAAGTATTTCTTGGTTACAGTGTGCATGTGGAGTAATACCAGAAGATCCTAAAATTGTTCTGGAGAATATATCTATGTAATCTTTGTTATGTTTTTCAGAGTTTATAGTTTATTGTGTGCAATGTACACCTTGTTTGGAATATAATGGCATCAATTCACGGCTGCTGTAGCCTCACATCTTCTTACTTTACTCTTGGTATCAGTAGCAAGATGTCTGCCTTTCATAACCACAAGCGTACATAGTCCATAGGTTCAAACAACTTCAATGGAGGACCAGCCAATTTGATGAACTGATGGTAGAAAGATGAAATGAAGCTCTTGAAGGTGTGATTATTGAGGTTTATTTGTGAAGATCTACGTTCACATTCACTAGTGGATATGGGAACATATTTCACTGCATTGAGAAGAGAACTAGCATTTCCTTCTCCCAAAATCCTCTAAGTATCCCTCTCTCTGTAAGTCCAAAATGATGATATAGGATCTTTATACTGGTTTCACCATATGTTATTCCAGGATTTTCAGGCCAATTCAAGAGTCCAACACTTCCGCACATTCAGATATAGCAATATCTTCCGACAGCAACAGACAATTCTCCATCTGCTGTTTTAGACTATCATAAAATTGCTGGCTCAAGATGTCTTCTTTTTGTTTCATTTTCCAATGTAATTCCTCTGGAGTTTATCTCTTATGCTGCTTTGATAACTTCGCAGTAGTGAGGGCCATTGCTCAGTTTCCCTTCTTTGAACACCAACAGCTGATTTCTGATTTTCTGCTGGGCCAAATAAAATGTAATGTCTTGTGCTTATAGCTCAAGACTTAGTTCTGATACTCTTGAAGGGCATCACACATTAAAGCTAAGTCAAGAATGAAACCACTTTTAATGATGTGCTTTAGTAAACCATCATACATGCCTCGGTCATTTGACTTCCTAATTTCTTCGTCTTTAGCTGCTGAGAAGTGTGCAACCAAAGCTTTAAAGTTTTTCCACACTGCTGACAGGCTTCTGAAGCTCGATGCTACCCATCTGGTGCCCAAGATTCTGCCTATTTTTAAAATTTCAATTTCGAGGAGCTCTGCAGGCTGTTTTAACTCTCGAGCATTCTTCAGTGACTGGTGATTCACTGTATATAGCTTGTCTAAGAAAGATCTGAAGAGATTCACATGTGATGGGAAGTCTCTTTTAATTATATCACCCACTGACAATTCAAGTCTGTGGTTAGCACAATGCCAAACCAAAACTTATGGGAAATTCTGTCTCAATTATGTCACAATTCCTTTTTCCTTCCCACCATCACTGCTGCTCCATCTGTTGCAACTGAAATAAGATTTTCTTTCAGAAACTTATTAGAAAACTCCATGGATGACAAACAATTCAACAATGTGTTACAAATGCCTTCAGCAGTTACATTATTTAGCTCAACCATATCAAGGAAAATGTTAGTGGGCTCTCTCATGTCAGGGACCTTGGTTTGCAAATAAATTACTAATTATTGATGAGAGTCATCGATAATTAATGACATTTTTGATCTTGTATGAATTATTGCTTTAATCAGTGGTTTTCATTTCCTTCACAATATGATTAATAATGTTAGTACATGCATTTCTGGAGTGTAAAATGCGGCCCATGTCAACACTGTTAAGTTCTTGCAGATCAACTCCGGTCTCAAAATCATTGAACAACTGATTTTTTTCGCAACTGTATAAGCAGTGTGAAATATTGAATTAATTAAAGTGGTATTGATAACACACACTTCACTTACTTTTATTGAGTAGGACAATTGTTTCGCGGACCGTTGCCTGCATCCTCAGCTGTTGAACCACTACTGCTTGGGTTTGGGTTCCAAGTTGTGGTTGTGGTTGTGGATGTGATGGTTGTGGTGACATCTGTTGGGCGGGCGATGAGACTTGTTAAGCAATCCTTAGGGGGGAACTCCATGTTCATCAATGTGTGGCGGTATTTATGAATATAGATTTTTTTTTTTTTTTGCAGTGGTTCAACAGCTGAGGATGCGGGCAACGGTCCGTGAAACAATTGTCCTACTCAATAAAAGTAAGTGAAGTGTGCGTTAACAATACCACTTTAATTAATTCAATTTGATTATGCCTTCACTGTAAGCAGCTTCAAAATTATACATTTATAGCGTGAAATATATTTGCTGTCACTTCCTGATCGTTCTCAAATGCCTTAGTGCGAGCATTTTCCAGAGTCTTCTCTTTAGCACAAAGTAGCATTTGAGCCGCAGCTTCAAGAGCAGAACTTTCTTTATGTTTAAATATTTTTTTGTGCAAAGAGACCATCTGCTCTTTTCTTGAAACACCAGATGATGACACAGAGGTTGTTCAATGTTCATACCTTGTTTATTACATTCTATACCCAAATTTCCTATTTCTTTGCAAACTTTGCAACCAATTTTTTTATTTGAAATAATTAACCACTTATTTCTCTCACAAAATGCACTTTTTTGATCCAAAGTCCAACATTCTGGAAGACCATCTGACTTACTATCATATACAGGTTCATTCGCTTGGTTGACTATATTTCCACACATGGGTTCAATGTTCAGGTTTTCATTTTTATAACCTACTAACGTCGCAATTTCTGACTGTTTACTCGCACAACTACCATTTAGAAGTTTTAAGTATTTAGAATCAGGAGAACAAGTAAAATAGTTGGTTATTTTGCTGCTCATCTTACCTTAGCCAAAACTAACTTGCAACAAAAAGGTGGGATACATGCTTCAATCATGCATAAAAACCAATGCAAGAATGCAGGAACAGGAAGTAAATAGCCACTTCACAGATCTCTCGCAGACTGCGCTAGCATCATCCATATCGCGATTGCCAACACAAAAAAAAATTAATAAATCCGAAAATTTGATTTATGCCCATAAAATAAATTGGTGACAAACTATTATATAATATAAGCATCGATAATCTGAACACTGTAAAAAGGTACTTTGCACACAGTAAAGTTTAGGGGTATGCGTCCCCCAGATTATTTTATATATATATATATATATATATATATATATATATATATATATATATATATATATATATATATATATTTTAATTTTTAATATAAAGTTTATATCAGTATTTCTCAACAACTTCTCACTGTAATGGCCTGTAGCTAGTCTTCCTTCCTCTCTCGATCCAAGACATTGTTCTTTTAGGAGAATTCCCATAAAATTACTTGGTGAAGATATTTTATATTTTTTTTTTATTAGCACTGCCACTATGACCGCAGTTAGGGGAAAGGGGTTCAGATAATGAACCCAGGTGTGCTGGTTTGGCAGTTGCTAAAGTGTGAATCTCAGCAAGTACATAATTGTTCTAGTTTTTATAGAAGTAGATTCAATTGTGGAGGAGTGAGTATATATGATAAAAACAGCATAAAGTTCACTAACCTAAACATTGCCTTGTTTTGTGAGGAAAAAGAATTTGAATGTAGTTCAGTAAAAATAGAGCTTGGTAGCGACATGTATATCATACTAGCAGATTATAGGGCTTCAAGTAACTTCCAACATTTTATAAACAGATTAGAAAGAACCATTTTATATATTTACACTGAAAAAGCTAAAATAATAGTTTGTGGTGATTTTAACATAACACACTTAATGGCACTTTATTTTAGGACCAAGCTCACTTTCCTACTGCATACTTTTAACTTGGAATATATAGTTCACTTTCAACTAGAACACATATGAACACTGCAACCACTATAGACAATATTTTTCTTGATGCAGAAAAATTTCCAAATTATATTGTACCTCCTATATGTGTCGGATCACATGCTCAGATGTTGTTATTACCTGTCACAGAAACCAAACAGACTGATAATAGGAAACATATCATCACAACAACAATAATTAATGAGGAGCCCATCAAAATTTTTAAATTAATGTTGAAAAATGTACTCAAGTCTATGTCATGACCCGTATAAATGATAAATCTAATGAATTTCTCAAAACTGTGATATTAGCATTTGAAGCTACTTTCTCCAAGAAAAATGTAAACTCATTACAGGTTAAAAAGGTCAAATCTTGGATTACTTCTGGTATAAGAAACAAAAGAAATTTGTTCTTACTATATCGCACAAGTAATGGCCAAAACATTAAAGCATATTACAAAACATATTGTAAAACACTTAAAAAAGTAATTAAAGACACAAAAAGAAGGCGTTACTCACTAGTTATGGACAAGTCAAATAATAACATTAAAACAATGTGGGTCATAATAAAAACTGAAACTGGGAGAAGAAACTTAAAAAATAATGTAGCTCTCATAACTATGGGATACAAAGAAGTTAGTAATCACCTAATACCTTCAGCATATACTTCCTTAATATATCAAAAAACATGAACAGATCCAACTGAAACCCTAGTACACTAGAAAGGCTAAAAAGACCATATCCCAATATAAATTGTAGATTGAAATTGGACCACACAACTTCCAGAGAGATACAATATTATTACCTTGTTAAAAAGCAAAACCTCACATGGTTGGAATGAAATAAGTACAAAATTATTAAAATGTTTCCTACAAGAGTTGAGCAAGCCCCTTAGTCACATATATGTAATCATTCCCTTTTGTCAGGAATATTCCCAGAAAAAATGAAGTACATCATTGTTAAACATTTATACAAAATAGGAGATAAAACCCTGACTACTAATTATAGACCCATCTCACTTTTAACAGACTTTTCTAAAGTAATGGAAAAAGATGAATATAATCAAGTTCTTAAATACATGAATTTAAACACTATTCATCATCCCAGTTTGGATTTAGGAAAAAACTGGCAACTGTAAATGCCACATACATCATAACCTACTATTGCTAAAGTTAACATTTTATGGTTTTAGTGAGACCACAATAATAAATTGATTCAGATCTTACCTAGCAAATAGAATTAAAAAAAAAAACAGGGTAAATGGCTATGATTCTGAGCTGGTGTCATTACCAAAGGGGTCCCTCAAGGTTGTATAATTTGACCTTTGTTGTTTCTAATATTTATAAATGATCTGCCAAGAATCTTGGCAAGGAGTCAATAGCTGTACTTTTTGTAGATGACACTAGTGTACTTGTGTCTGGAAAGTCACATCACAATTGAGAGATTCAGCCAATAAAGCTTTTGGTTTGAGGCAAATATGCTATCATTAAACTGTGATAAAAAAAGTTTCATTCAATTTAAAACCAAGCATAAGCAAGTACAGGAATTATCAATCAGGTACAACAATTTCACTATAAGCAAAGTATCAGATACTAAATTTCTATTGCACCAAAAAGATGAAGAGCTCAGCTGGAGAAATCACATAAAAATATGTTACCAAAACTTGGCAGTGCATGCTTTGCATTAAGAAATTTAAAGAATCTGTTTAATGAAAACACCTTAAGAGCAGCATATGTTTCCTACTTCCATTTGCTGATGAAATACGGAATTATTTTTTGGGGCAATTCAACACACAGCAGGCAAGTGCTTATATTACAAAAAAGAGCCATTACGTTACTTCCCATCGCTCTTGTAGGCTATTATTTAGAACCCAAGAATACATATTTCATTTTCAGCCTTGTTACACATCAAACTGTTCATTATTAATATCAAAAGAATGCAGGTATCTCTTTAGGGCATCAAAGCTCCTATTTTCTTCTGTGGTAGACACCTGCTGCCCCAGGTTTGTACTTCACACACTAATAGCTGTTATCACAGTCACTGGAATTTATCATTTTCCATGCTGATTCCACCGACTTGTCCAAACAAGTTATCACAGGTTCCTCCAAATCAAAGACTCTCTTTCTGGTAAAAGTTCTGGATGGTTGATTGAATGTTATGCTTCAAAAATTAACTTCCTTGCATGGAGTACATCTATTTTGATGTTTCTGCATTCATCACTCCATTGTCAGCCATTGTAAATTCTTATTGCATGACCTGTTTCCAATAAAAATACTTCAAATTGGCAATTATGTCAAATTTGAAATATACAGTTTGCAATAAGAAATACAAGTTTCATATTTCTTGATGTTGATGCAACATTCTTAGGATGTGCTGCAGACTGTTTAATGAACAAAATGATTTTACAGTTTTGACCCCAACTTTCTGTCAAGCTGCAACAGTTAATTTTCAACAATGACTCCCATCACCCAAGAGTTCCAGTTAACTTTTAGGGAGTTGGTAGCATCCTAACATTTTTAAAGCAGCATGATTATTAACAATTCCAATGGGATGATTTGTCGCTTGCATCAGCATTCCAGGATAGCAAAACTGTAAGCTTGCTTGGCTTTCACTTCACCATGGCAATTTTCCCTTTGTACGCCAGAGGTTTCTGAGGCTGTGAATTATAAAACAGCACAGTTTTATCAGTATGATAAATTTCTTTCATTTCATAGCCCTCTATTTGCTTAAGGAGAGCTCCAACTTTACTTCTATGTACCTACACAATGACACTTTTTAAATAGATCTATCCATCCATTCAAAGCCTTGAAGTTGTTGATTCCAAACTGAGCTGCCAAGTATAGGATTTCTATCATCCATGGATATTTGAATCAGAACAAAGAACTGATTCCAATCCTTGCACAAGACTCTGGGCATATAGCCCTGTTCAATTTCAGCACAATTTTTAGCAATTTTACTCATTGCAAGGATTAGTAATCCTTGTTCAAAGCCAAGTCCACACATGTACCAAAACTTACATTGGCCAGATTTAACATTTTCAGTTTCTTGTTAACCAAAAACACTTTTTGCTCTTTGGCCTTATTTTATTCCATTCTTCAATATCCAATTTAAAATCAGGTTTCAATAATCACTGATTATATGGATTAAAAACATTTGCAGTGATTTGATTTCAATCTTTACAGCTTCAGAGCAAACAGAAAACATGTATGCAAATGTGGATTTAGCAAAGCAAAACAGATGCCAATCAGAAATCTTGCTGCCATTTCTAGGCATGTTTTGAAGTTAAGTTATTGGACAGGTAAATGATGTGCACGCATGCACACACCTTTTTCTGAAAATGAATTCTTTTGGAATTCAGGGAAGTCTAAAATGTGTATTCTAGTAAAGATATGCATCAAATTTTTGGGTGGAGTGCAGTAACTTCTCTACATATGTACTGTGAACTAAGTAGAGAAAGTAAAAATGAGTCCTATTGTTATTCTAGCCCTTATTACAAACCATACTCCAATCACTTTTAGGTCATAATGAGGTGTTTCTTACACTACCACAAGTTTTTCTGAAGCCCAAATTTACTGTTAGAGTTTTCTTACATCCATTTAGTCTATATAATTAGACTATCCCACCATTATAAATAAAGTAATTTAACATCTAGAATGTAAAGTTTGAACACCTGCAGGGTGCATGTAATCTTCCCAATACGTGCAATAGACACACATATCCGGTGAATGGAACCTAAATTGGGATATCCCATAATAGGAAAAACTTGTTAAAGTTGGACCTCACCTCCCTCTTCAATGCTGCACCCTGTATAAACATTTTAGTATTTAAGCATTGGATACAGTATCCAGGATAATAATTAACAAATTTGTAGATAAAGAAATGTGAAGTATGTAATTCCAAGTCTGTATAAATATTGGCTTACTGTAATAGATGTATTTTTCAAAATATTCCAAACATGTATTTAATGCTACTGAAAAGTAATTTTTGTCAGTTATAGTGACAATCCTTGGGCTATTGATATGTGCACACAGCATTGAAGATTATATTATTTCAAAAAGTAAATATATAAAAGCATAAAATTAAGGCTAAAGTGATTGATAAAAACATACAATTTTGATCATCTTTCCTGGATAGCTTTGTTTTCAATGTTTTAGCTACCAGTTTAGTCAAGGCTTGGCAACATGAAATAACTGCATTAACAACAATCTGCTTCGCTGAAGAACTTAAGATTATCATTTTTATGTGGTTGGGACAGATGCTCATTAATGCTCTGGCTCTAAGCATTTATTGAATACCCTGAACATTTCTATCATGAACCATTGCTCTCTAGATAAGTTCCAAGTTAGGAGCCTAATTCTACCTGTTACAGTTTAAGTTTAATTAAATCTCCAAAACATTGCAACAATAAAAGATACCTATCTTCCAAAACAAACCTGGATGTTTAATTTGACAAAACAAATTATTTAACCCATAGCTAACATGCAGAAGTGAAGGAGCAGATGCAGTAGATTTTGGCAGAACTAATCCAAAAGAGATATCAAAGACAACAGCTATGAAAGGGAGCATGGATTGCATGCACTAACAGAAACTATTGACATCCTACAGTAACTCCATTGCTCTTTACAACAATGATACAACTAAATTAATAGTGGTATAAATAAATTTGGAATACTACAATGTCCAATTTTATTGGCACTCTTTGGAGTAACAACAAAAGAAAAGTGTAAACAGAGAAAGAAAGGGAGTGAGAACTCTAAAGAAAATCAAAAGGAGAAATGATGTCTGGAAATCAAATTGGGTCTGCCAACTGAAAGGCTAAGGTTTCATATTAGGTGCCTATTCAATATGGTGTGAATGCAAAAATAAACATGTGAGGTTCTATAAAATAGTAGTTATAAAAGGAAAATGAACAAGCAGCTGTTGGTATGTCAATATTCACACAGTTAAATGCACTATTAATCTGGCAAAACAATAGCATTCTTCACAAATGTATACAGGAGGCACTGTATCTATCAGCAACTTCTCAATCCTTTCATATCTTCCTATTTAGTACTTGCACATCTTTACATCAATTAGTATTTGGGTTAAAAGTTCTCTGAGGCTTTTGAAACGTGGAGATTAAATCTGGTTTGTTGTTCAACGAGTGCATCTGATGTGTAAATTCAGGTCCTTAACTGATTTCTATGATTATTTAATGTGCAAATCAATGTTATTTGATTTCTACAATTTTTTTATGTATAAATCAATGTTCTTATTTGATTTCAACAATTATTTGATGTGTAAATCAATTATTTGACTTCTACACTTATTTGATTTCTACCATTACTTGAGTGTAGATTAATGTTGTTATCTGATTTCTATGACTACTTTTGTAAACCTTTGCTTTGTTGTTTATTGACTGACAACTTATTCCTGTTGTCTTATAAGCTTATTCCTGTTACATTGTAGGCACTTGCTGCAACTTAAATGATTCATTTGACTTGGAACACCTCATAAGTGCCTTTTGCCTGATTTTTGAGAGGGGAACATGATTATTCATATTGCTTTTGCCTGTTTTAGTAGTACATTGTGCATTTTGTCATTCTTTCTTTCTTGCTTCCTTCCTTCCATGTTTCCATGACCATTAGAGGTAATCTAATTTGTGTAGTGTATCTAGTTTAATAAAAGCAGCAGTGCCTGTTTTGTTAAGGATAATTTTCATTTGTTATTTCACGATGCATACTGTAAAATTTTAATTGCAAAGCTGATATTCTAAAATGGAAATTCTGCATAGGTTGTAGATCACTGCATTTGTTTGCCATCTACAAAAATCAAACACATCTTTTAATAGAATAGTAATAGCCTCAACTTATGATTTGGAACCCTGATGAATGTGATATTTTTATGTTTATGCTACTTTAAATCTAGTCAATTCAGTATAAAATAAGAATAAGGGAGTATGTTAAAAAGCTTTAATGTCCATCTTAAAAACCAAGTTAAAAACAATTCCATAACTCTTGTAACAACTTTTTTCAAGTTAATACTGTGCAGTTGCAGTAAAAAGTGTTAGCATTTCATTGATTCTAGCTTCATAGGTTGCAATCCAAAAGATCTTAATATTTGCAAATATGTATTCTGCAGCTCATTCCTTTTCTGATTAAATCAATGCTTTATTTATAAATGAATTCAACTGCAAAATGATTTAAGCTGCAATAGCTTAAAGCAATTTGTTAATAATATTATAGTTAATTCAAAATCTTCTCGGGCTTCTAGCCAGGTAAAAACTTGGCTTGACACCAACGTTTCGAAGAAGTGCATCTTCCTCGTCTTCAGGGTGAACTGATGGTTTGAGCTTGCGGAGACTGGTATTTATAGAGCTGGGATGAAGCTAAGATCTGATTGGTTCGCGTGATATTATGGCCTGGTATTTAAGATGACTGAGACATGGGCAAGGACTTCGTAGAAAACTATTTATAGCAGTTATTTGACTAATGTTTTGTGTTTGAGCACGCACCTGCTAGAAAATAAGTCTTGGAAGACTGCAGGTACAGGATTAGGTGTTAAGGCTCTTTAACATCGGTGTCCATGCTGAACTTAATTGTAGGCCAGAATCGCGATTTAGATTATTTGGCTAAGTGTTCGAACTACTGGGAAAGGAGAGTAAAAGAAGCTTTAGCCATCTCATCTGAAACAAATAATCTAAATCGCGATTCTGGCCTACAATTAAGTTCAGCATGGACACCGATGTTAAAGAGCCCTAACACCTAATCCTGTACCTGCAGTGTTCCAAGACTTATTTTCTAGCAGGTGCGTGCTCAAACACAAAACATTAGCCGAATAACTGCTATAAATAGTTTTCTACGAAGTCCGTGCCCATGTCTCAGTCATCTTAAATACCAGGCCATAATATCACGCGAACCAATCAGACGTTAGCTTCATCCCAGCTCTATAAACACCAGTCTCCGCAAGCTCAAACCATCAGTTCACCCTGAAGACGAGGAAGATGCACTTCTTCGAAACATTGGTGTCAAGCCAAGTTTTTACCTGGCTAGAAGCCCGAGAAGATTTTGAATTAATACGTCGCCAGGAAAGCTTCAGTTCTTATTTTAATATTATAGTTATTTATTTTGCAAGCAAATGTGTTTCAGTGGTGTTGTATTCTTACATAAAGATCATTACTTGTGGTGTAAAATTTCTTCTCTAAAGGACCAAGTAAGAACAACTGTAACCGACAAATTCAATTACCACAGCTAATAAACTGTACATAGGTTAGAACATTGTTATCTAGTGCTGAATTTTAACTTACTGCTTTCAGGAAGGGATTACATGATCAAAAAATAAGTATATTTCCTATTTTCAGTATCTGGCACATTTGATTAACTAGGTTTAACATCTTCTCATAAATGTGTATGGTTATCAAAATAAGTGGAAAATTATTCTTCAAAAATATTATGATAAAATTGCTTTTGAGACCAGTTTGATGGAAACTGAATAAAGCATTAAGGAAATAGGTTTAAGTTACTTTGCACATTCTATGTTGATAGGACCAATTCTCAAATTTGACTGCCTTTCTTCAATC
The DNA here is from genome assembly GCA_030762935.1 of Hymenopus coronatus. Classification (NCBI taxonomy): domain Eukaryota; kingdom Metazoa; phylum Arthropoda; class Insecta; order Mantodea; family Hymenopodidae; genus Hymenopus; species Hymenopus coronatus. The sequence continues at coordinate 87,240,659 of CM060887.1, forward strand.
TTTTAGTCTTCCCATCAAAGAAATGAAAATAATAGGGTACCTCATGTTTATCACTAGCAATAACATTAAAAATAAAAAACTTGAGGGCTTGTATGTACCTGAGTGCTGTTCATCCTCGGACAGTTCAGTCCCTTCATGAAGAGCTACATCAGAACCACTAGAACTGCCTAGTAGTTTGCATTTCCCAACAGACGTCTGTCCATCAAGAGGTGAATCACAATCTGAGTCACTCCGAAGGGATCCCTGATAACTTTGACTATTTCCATCCACTTCATTACCTATATTTGTTTCCTCAGTTTCCTTCTTAAGTGCATCTACTGCATTTTTTCTTTCTTCGTCAAGAAAAGAGCCTGTTATAGTTATGGCCCTTTCAATAAATTCCATTTTGTTATCTGGATCTTCAACTAGTTTATCAATAACGCAACTTGCATGAGAAATATCATTTTTGTTAGGTTTCTCCTTTTTATATTTATCTATATCTGATGCTTGTAACATAGCTTTCTCCAAAGCACCACTTTCTTTATTACCATTATATGAATCAACATCTTCCTTTTGCTGTTCATCATCTGAACCAAAGTCCCATTCTATATTTTCAATCTGAAAATCAGAATTTTGTGTGGACCTCCTATGAGATCTGGATGTTTTGCGGATGGGTTTAATACGTTGGTGAGATGGTGGTGTAGTTCCCTTCTCATGCAGTGCTGCCACTAGAGGGTAGAAGTTGTCATCATGCGAACTAACATCTACACTACTGTCAAGTGCAGAATGGATTGGTGCATGCTTCTCTCCTGGTTCTGATAAAGCCTCAGGGGGAACCAAACACTCAAAAAGCTCTAGAAACAAACACAGAGGCTTTTCAGAGCAAGTATGCATACAGGCATGTCTAAGTCAAACAAGAGAGTAGGTTTTTAATCCTTATATTTGTTCTTAAAGCAAAGAATAAGCATTAAGAAACAAGACACTTAATGTAGCAAGTGAAATGAATATATTCACTATGTCCCTTTAACAATTTCATAAACCATTTAAAATGTATTATATGACATGAATATTGATTAATTTTTTAAGCTTCTGCGTCTACAGTTTTTACTTTTTAGTAAAAACTGTAGCAGCCACATTAAGCAACAATATTGAACATATTATTTACAACCCAAATATAGAGGGCTCGTTTGACCTGTATTTGTATAAAAACTAAGACAAATTTCATGTTGAAGCAAAACCGTTTATAGCACATTTACCTTTTTGCACTATCCATGACACACAGAATCAGAGGCAGCTTTAACACAGAAGAGTGGAAGTTAACTTATGTACATTCCCAACTTAACCTAAATGTGCTATCTAGAAATATTATGCCCAAATAATTAGACATGGAACCTCAGAACTATTACATTTTGCAAATAACCACAAAAATAATTACACCTCAGGAAGAGACAGCACTGCATTATACAATATAGGATACTTAAACACATGGGTGTCCAAACAAACATATTGGGGGGGGGGGTGTGTTCCCCCATGATTTCAAAAGTTAACCATGGAGAAGAATTTATGTTCTTACTTTATATTTAATTTTTACCATTGATAGATTTATAGGATGGGGGGAAAATTACAAATACTGTCACCATGAAAAATAAAGAAAGAAAGAAGAAAAAAAAAAAAAAGGCATGACTCACAAGGGGCCATTGTCACACTGATGTTACATATCTGTTATTTTTTTTTTTTAAATAAAGAAACTAGATCAAAAATAAAAATACCCATATCTCAGGTTACTTTCTCATATATCCAAGTTTGCAAGAGAAACATTATTTACAAATTAGAATGAAGCACTAATAATATCTAAATCCTTGCATATATCTGTGTTTAGTCATTATTAAATGAAATAACATTCTTAAAGGTATGCTTATCTTTTCAGTATTTTTCTTGGAGGTGTCCATAATTATGAAAACAAAATGAAATGTAATAGTGGCCATTTCTTGGTTTTAAGTTATCTTTAGCGCAGTCTGGCACACAGATGCTTCTATACCCCCACCACTGAGTCCTTGCACTTGACATTTGGGAGATAAGTTGGTACATCCACAGAAAACAGATGAATTGACTTTCTGAACCAATCACAAAGAAGCATTCCGGTCAGTTGGTCGATCAGACAACGCAAACGCATCTAGATGCCGCACCATTGCAATATCTGGCTATTTCCAACCACATGCTCAGTTTGTGAACTCCTAACATGTGCGTTGAGCTGTTCTATACAAGATACGTATTATTTATATTTGTTGATAGTCTGTTGGTGTTTGTGCGTGAGGGAACATATCAAGGCTTTCATAATTATAGAGGTGGATAGACTTTTGCTGGAAGGTGTGGTGAGAGTGGATGCGGCTACATGGAAAAAGAAAGTGAATCATGTGCACAAAATAATATGAAAAGCTCAGAAATTAGACGGAATCATCAGTGAATGCGAACCACTGATGATATGTCTTGGTGACGATGATGACGATCATCCTTCAGAAGGGATATTTTATGACTCATTTTTTTCACTTGTTCATTTTTTGGTAAATGCGCTATAATTCGGCATAAATACATTGTCCTGTGTTGAAAGGAATAATGCCTAATGGCTCCTTGTGGAGAAAATTGACTTGTTATGACTTGGTCAGGAGGAGAAAGGAATAATGTCTAATGGTTCCTTAGCGGAGAAAATTGACTTGCTATGACTTGGTTGACTTGAACTACCAGGGCAATCCTGTACCCGGAAAAAGCAAAGGAGCAGATTGCAGGTAAGTGCAGTAACAAATTCATAAGTTTAGTTTTATAGTTTATGTAAGTGCTGTGACACTGCTAATGTGATTCAACACTTTTAAGGTGTCAAATGGAATGCTTCCGCCTTATTAGTGATGCACAACGCCTGAAGATTCTGTCAAATTTTCTCAACATAGAGGATAAAAATGCTCAAAATATACATTTACAAGGACTCATTGTTGCTAAAGACATGAAGCAAAGACGGCCATGGAAACAACAGAACGGATGTTCAGGTAACAAGAGGCAATATTCTTTTGATTATTTTGTTGTTGTAGAAGTAGATGCCTGAATATTTGCAAATTAGTTTTTCTTAACGTTCATGCTGTATCACAGAACTGAGTATTTCAAATACAAAGTTCCTTGTTTGAGGACAAATTCCAAGGGATAAACGAGGTGAAAATGGGTGTACCACCAAAACTACAGGAAATGTCTTGAAAGCAACATATGATCACATCCATTCATTCCCCCTTCGGACAACACAGTAAGCTGGCAAGAAATACAATACTTGGACACATGCTTGGATATCAAAATAATGCATGACCTTTTTTGGCAGAAATATCCCAAGTTTGATGTTTAGTATGATTTTTATAGAAAGTATTTTTCTGAAAATGCTAATTATGCTTTTGGTCGCCCATAAATTGATGTTTGCAGCATATGTGAGGAACTACAAGCCAAAATAAAAAGCCCTCATAACACTGACAGCAGCAAAAAGGCAGAACAAATCAATCTTGATGTGCATAAGCATAGGAGCAAGAGATTTTATACTGCGTATAAGCAAGTGGAACAGAATAAGGATAGTCATGTTGCTGGTTTGGCATTTGACTTTATCAAACATCCCTGTGCAAGAAACATTTTACCTTAGACAGCTGTGGGTGAATAGTTTCTGTATTTATAACATAAATCCAGACATTGTGTTGTGTATCTCTATCATTAGGTGAGGGAAAGTAGGGGGCAAATGACATAGGTTCCTTCTCATATGATTACCTCCATACTTCAGAAAATATAAAAGATCTCTACCTCTTCTCTGATGGAGCACCAGGACAAAACAAAAATCACATGCTAATCCAAAAGTGCCATGGATTAACACAGTTGGGCAAGAAGAACAAGATCATTAACCAATTTCCAAACAGGGGCCATTCGTCCCTTCCATGTGATCGAGTGTTTGGAGTAATGAGGAGAAAAATCTCAAAATATGACAGAGTTTATACTCCTAAAGAACATGTGGAGCTGATAGCTAATAGTGTATCAGGAATAACCATGACTATGTTTCACACAGAATGAATTTTGACAAGTGATGGCCTCAGTTTTCCAAGAAAATTGTTTTTTTTGTAGAAACAACAAGTAAGGATTTTCCAAGAAGCAAGAAAGAATCATTTGCAATTTTCCAGTATAAGGAATTCATTTACGAAACTGCTATGCCTGGAATAGCAAGGACATGTCCATTCATCAACAGTTGTCTAACATATACATTCTCTTTGCTGAAAACCCGATCAAAGGTTTGCATGGATCTGGAGTTAGCATATCCACAATGCAGAGTGCCCATTCAGCAGAAGAAAATGGAGGACAAAGCTAGCGAAATATGTACGTGGGGAAGATGCACTGAAATTTTATGAAGATAAATTGCAGTGGCCAGTGATTTCATAAATCATTTATTAGGATAAAGGAACTATAACAGTTATTTGTATGTTACACATTCATGTTTCTACAAAATTCTTAATTTCATACAAATTTTTTTTATTTTGCGTTGCTTTTATAAAGTATAGCTTTGTAATTGTATTATACAAGGTGCTAAACCTCAGATTGTAATAAAACCCACATTTTGAAATTAATAAAGGTATTAAGCTTTGATAAACTGCCCATTGAGTGGAGAAAGGAAGTAAGTCATTTTTTTTTCAAACTCACTTTTTGGGAATATTAGTAACAATTGAGTGAGTATATCTATACAATTATACCAAGATTACAATAAGAAATACAATAAAACATCAAACAGAAATTTCTGAAAATAGGTCATTTGACTAAACAGTTTTTTGTCTTTCCTGAAAAATGTCAAAAAGTGACTTAGTTCCTTTCTCCACCGACCGATTCAATTAAGTAATATGCCAAAATCATCCATAACAGCAAAGGAGCATGACATTGTGTTTGCTAAACATGGTTTATATGCTTATGTACAAGATATGTAGTAAGACTTTATAATGAACAACTTAATTCCATGCCAAACAATGCGGAATCCAAAAAAAAAAAAAATGTGGAACCGAACACCAAGCTCCATAGCAGCTCTTCTACACATTTGCAACAGAAAGAAGGATACTGGAGACTGTCGGGAATACAACGGAGCATTTATGAGAGCAAACATTTAGCTTGAGAAGCCAAGTATCCTAACATTGGACAGACTACGAGAGACACCTCAGGGACATGAAACTCAAACAAACAGACAAATCTGCAGTATCACATCACAACAAATCATCAAACCAGACATTAAAATTATTACAATGTAAAAAGCACAAGTGAACTAGCAATTTGAGAAAGGATACACATAAGGAAAAATGTGCACAGAGTTGTGGATTTTGAAATACCACTGGCGGACTACACCTTAATATTACCTCCAAGAAAACCAGATGACAGCACAGAGGTAATTACAAATGTGTCCTATCACAGATCCAGGAAGCTGACCTAATGTTGGGGGTCCTCCTGCAACAGAAGAGCCAGCAGACAACTATGTGGAGCATCTCGTACACTGACATGCATGAAATGGTGCACCAAAACATGCAGATAGCAAGAGATTGGATAAAGATCCATTACAACAGCCAAGGTTTCCAGCAAGGTGATCTGATTTGCTTATATCATGCTACCTGGACCAAGGGACGCTGCCCCAAGCTTCAACAACCAAGATTTCCAGCAAGGTGATCTGATTTGCTTATATCATGCTACCTGGACCAAGGGACGCTGCCCCAAGCTTCAACAACCAAGGTTTCCAGCAAGGTGATCTGATTTGCTTATATCATGCTACCTGGACCAAGGGACGCTGCCCCAAGCTTCAACAACCAAGATTTCCAGCAAGGTGATCTGATTTGCTTATATCATGCTACCTGGACCAAGGGACGCTGCCCCAAGCTTCAACAACCAAGGTTTCCACCAAGGTGATCTGATTTGCTTATATCATGCTACCTGGACCAAGGGTCGCTGCCCCAAGCTTCAACAACCAAGGTCTCCAGCAAGGTGATCTGATTTGCTTATATCATGCTACCTGGACCAAGGGACCCTTCAACAACCATGGCAAGGGATGCATCTTGTGGTGAAGAGGGAAGAAACTGATTGTACATTTGGATCATCTAGCACTCTATGATAATATTGGTGGGAATGTGCAGCCATGAGAAGGGAACAGTGTGACCTTTCTCATGTTCACTGCGGAATGTGAGACACCGCAGTTGGATGTGTAACAATAGCACGACAAAACAGAGACTTTGGAATGTGAAACATTGACATCAGGATTCTTCTGATATTCAAAATGTTTCTCCCAGCTTAGATTTCAGGTACCTTCGAAAAGTTTCCAGAAAGTTTGAGTCATCATTTTCTTGCTATAAAAAGGAGAAAGTGCATTATGATCTTGTTATGAATTGTAATGAGCTGTGAGCAACTGGAGTGTCAGCGCACAGTGGTACATGAATGGCGTGCAGACATAAACTGTAAAGTGTCTAATGTTGAGTGAATTATTTGAAGCAGTGACTTAAAGACTTTATTTGTAACTAATTGTGGAGTCAATAAAGACCTATGTTACACTATACAGGGTTACTATAAAAGAAATAGACAACTTCAACTGCCTGTAAAACAAAAACTATTAGAGATAGCAACCTAATTATTTTGAGGTATGTTGAGAAACTCTCAAAGTTTCGTTTGTTACTATTGGTAATGCTGTAGTGTTTTGTTTGTTGTTACAGAAGCTGAAATGGTGGAAAATCCTGTGGAAAAGGCATATTGCGTGTTGGAATTTGCTAGAATGCAATCAGCAACTGTTGTCCAACGACATTTTAGAACACGTTACCACAAAAATGAAATGATGCGCTCACAAAAACCAGCATCGTCTTCATCATGTCGCAACATGTCGATGCAAAAGTCACGCCGTATGACCTTATCTTCTTCACTCAGAAACTGCAACATCTGTAATCTGTAAGGCATCATGTGCAGTTGCTTCCGCAAGATTTTCCATACAGTTTGCTGTGGAATTTGTAATTGCATGCTTGCCCTAGATGTCGATTTCTGTGGGCTTCTTATGTAGGCAGAACGAACACGTTCAACGTTTTCTTCCGAAACTCTTGGTCTTCCAGAGCTCTTCCCTTTGCACAAACATCCAATTTTCTATACCAGTCGTAGATTGACTGTCTAGTCGGTGGCGTTTTGTGGTAACGTGTTCTAAAATGTCGTTGGACAACAGTTGCTGATTGCGTTCTAGCAAATTCCAACACGCAATATGCCTTTTCCACAGGATTTTCTGCCATTTCAGCTTCTGCAACAACAAACAAAACACTACAGCATTACCAATAGTAACAAACGAAACTTTGAGAATTTCTCAACATACCTCCAAAATAATTAGGTTGCTATCTCTAATAGTTTTTGTTTTACAGGCAGTTGAAGTTGTCTATTTCTTTTGTAGTAACCCTGTACTTTAACCAATTAGAAAACTAATATTTTTCATTTTGATACAACCCATATAAAATAAATACAGGAAGGAATTCATGATACATCTTGAGTGAAATTTATTTGGTGTACCTATTATATCCTGTTTCATTCAATTTGTTGCTGAGTAGGCTGTTAAAATCTGGAGGTTTAACTTTCTGAACACAGATTTAATGGCATTTAAATTTTGAAAATATGAATAATTAAATAAATAACACTAAACATCCTTCATTTGATGATTATGATGATAATGCCACCAAAACATACAACAGTCTCCTACTTAACATTCAAGAATCACTTAACTTATCCCAATTTAAAAACAAACTCTTCAAATACCCACTTGAGCAATACTGTAATTCCTAAAAATTTGACAGCAGAAAATCCTTATGGTGTTTTTTGAAATATTGCATTAAGTTTAATCACACCTCACACAAATTATGTTAAAAATTTGTGTGTGTATACATATAAAATGTATACTTATATACTCCTTTTTATATGTGTTAATGTGTTTATTTTATTCTTTGTATTTTGCTTACCGCCTAACTAAAGGGCAGTCCCTAACTAGAGCAATATGCTCATTGGGACATTCTATGTAAATAAATAAATAAATAAAAAAAATAAAACAAAATGAGTTTTATAAGCCTGTAATTAAGACCAAAATGTTTATGGATGCAGGTTAGTATTGTTTCAGCTCTTTCTGTACTAGCATACTAGCATATGGCTTGCCTTCTTGGTTGAATATAACTGCAGTACAATGATTACTTCACACTTTGCAAACCAGCATTGTCATATAAATCTGCCATATCCACAATAATTCTAAATTTAAAAAAAAATGCTTGCCAAATTAATATAACACAGCTTTATAAGAGAAAAAGCAATGTATTTCAACTTAGTAAACTTCTTAGCCCTCTAGGGCAGTAACAACTATGCAGTTGAGTGCAATCATCATCCATCTTAACTCTCTGGATGCAAGATCCAGTTGGGGAAGATAGGAGGTTGATTTTTATTGTAAAATCTTGACAATTCATGTAACAGATGCCAGAAGTGATACAGTTAGCCGATGTACAATATTTAAGCTGCATGTTGGTATCATTTTTCTAGTGAGGTTGTTATGTATCAGCCATTATAGTGTTGTGATTTCTTGTGGTTTTGCATGCTGCACATCACAGAGTAGAATACTGATACAAGAAGTCTGACAGAGACAGAACTTGCATCTAACATTGCTGGAAAACAATAGTTATAGTCACATCCTGGTCAGCAAAGATAACCATGGAAATTCTAAATTAATATGAGGACTTAAATAATATCCTTAAAAGTTTGTGGAAATGCAAAACGTCAAATAGCCAATACAAAAAATCTCAATGCAACAGCTTCAAAATTAGGCATGGAAACCAAGTAAAACCTTACATTTCATTCAAAATCTTCTCGGGCTTCTAGCCAGGTAAAAACTTGGCTTGACACCAACGTTTCTCGTCTTCAGGGTGAACTGATGGTTTGAGCTTGCGGAGACTGGTATTTATAAGAGCTGGGATGAAGCTAACATCTGATTGGTTAGCGTGATATTATGGCCTGGTATTTAAGATGACTGAGGCATGGGCACGGACTTCGTAGAAAACTATTTATAGCAGTTATTCGGCTAATGTCTTGTGTTTGAGCACGCACCTGCTAGAAAATAAGTCTTGGAAGACTGCAGGTAGAGGATTAGGTATTAAGGCTCTTTAACATTGGTGTCCATGCTGAACTTAATTGTAGGCCAGAATCGCGATTTAGATTATTTGTTTCAGATGAGATGGCTAAAGCTTCTTTTACTCTCCTTTCCCAGTAGTTTGAACACTTTGCCACTATCTTAGTGTTGGTAAAGTTAGCTCTGTGGCTCTGTTCTATACAGTGTTCAGCCAGTCCAGATTTTTCGGGTTGCATAAGCCTTATTGATCTTTGGTGTTCAGAAACACGTGTGGCAATAGTGCATCCTGTTTGGCCAATGTATGCTGCGCTGCATTCGCAAGGAATGTGGTAGACACCAGGTACTCTGAGAGCTAAATTATCTTTAACTGGCCTGACCAAATTTTTTGGCCAAACAGGATGCACTATTGCCACACATGTTTCTGAACACCAAAGATCAATAAGGCTTATGCAACCCGAAAAATCTGGACTGGCTGAACACTGTATAGAACAAAGCCACAGAGCTAACTTTACCAACACCAAGATAGTGGCAAAGTGTTCAAACTACTGGGAAAGGAGAGTAAAAGAAGCTTTAGCCATCTCATCTGAAACAAATAATCTAAATCGCGATTCTGGCCTACAATTAAGTTCAGCATGGACACCAATGTTAAAGAGCCTTAATACCTAATCCTCTACCTGCAGTCTTCCAAGACTTATTTTCTAGCAGGTGCATGCTCAAACACAAAACATTAGCCGAATAACTGCTATAAATAGTTTTCTACGAAGTCCGTGCCCATGTCTCAGTCATCTTAAATACCAGGCCATAATATCACGCTAACCAATCAGATGTTAGCTTCATCCCAGCTCTTATAAATACCAGTCTCCGCAAGCTCAAACCATCAGTTCACCCTGAAGACGAGGAAGATGTACTTCTTCGAAACGTTGGTGTCAAGCCAAGTTTTTAACTGGCTAGAAGCCCGAGAAGATTTTGAATTAACACGTCGCCAGGAAAGCTTCAGTTCTTATCTTACATTTCATGTTACTAAAGATGAAGTTTAAGCAGTAGCTTGGCAGCAAAAGTAAATGGCAGGAAAGTGATAAACCACATCATCATCATTGTCATCGTCATCATCTTTGTCATCACCACCACCACTACCACATCTACTACAAAACAAATATACTCATAAAGGAAAACAACCAACTCTCATGATGAACATATAAAGAGGGATACCTGTATGCATACTATGTGCTTTTCATTTCTTTCTATGAGTGAATAAAGCTGAAAATGTGTCCAGGATTAAAAGCCAAGTAAAAGAAACTTACCAAGCTAAAGAAATTTAAAAATTCCCTGTACAACACATTCCATTTCTCATTATAAAGAAAACGTTACCTTGGACAGCAGTAGGTAGACGCTGCGCCACAACAGTGCTGGTATTTACTTCTTCCAGTTGCTCCAAGTTGTCAATATCACCACTGTTCTCTTTCTCATGGTCTTTTCCTGGAAAGGTAAGCTTCATTAAAATATGTTTTAATTCATGCTATTGCATCCATATCTTTATTATTTTTAATCTTTTAAAAAACTAATCTTCATGAAATATTTTACTTTATAAAAAGTAGCACCTGAAATAACTTAATTATAATTCCCCTTTTAATAAAAATCGCTTGTACACCTTTTCATTAGAACTTTACATCATCCATTCACTGGCACTTAATTTCTTTGGAAGCATTAGGTTTAAGTTGTAAACTATTCCAAAAGTTATATTTGTAAAAATTAAAAAATTAACCATAAACAAATGGAATTACCATGGTACTCTTTATAATTCTATGTCAGGTCTTATTTAATTCCCTGCTTTATTAGACGACCTTAAGTTTCACAATGCTTGAAATTAGGTAAGGTATACTCTTTTCAAACCTTTACCAACTGATAAGGTGTAAGTTATTTCTTATGGTGGTGGTGGTGGTGGGGGTGGGGGTGGGGTGGTGGTATTACTATTACATGATTTATAGCATTACTTGATTTATCCTGCTTTCCATCCTGGGCCTTCAGTGGTGTTGATGATGCTTGTTCATGTTGCTCCTTATGAGCTATGAAATCTTCCATCATGCTAGTGAATTCCTTTTCTTCAGGTGTGTATTTCTGTTCATCATCAACTGTATTTTTGCTTCCTGAAGATGAGTATAAGCATATGAAAAAATTAAAGCATATAAAAATATGTCCTTAACAAACATTAACAAATGGGAGGAGGTTAATTATAAAGGATAAATAATTTTTTGAATTTTTGTGCTTCTGAAGCTATGTACAAATTTTCTCCTGGTAACAGCAAAACAGAAACATAATTACACCAGAGTAAAAATAAACAGCTGCTTTTTCTGGGTAATGTTTTAAGTTTCTGAATAAAAGACTAAAATTTGAAACATTTTTGTTTTCTCTACTACATAATTGTAAGCAGGGGAACTATTGTATTTTACCTAGATTTGTTCTATTCTCCTGAGATTTCACTGGAAATACACATTTTGACTCTCACTGAATCCAACAAAATCAAATTTTGCTGCACAAAAAATATAAATCTTGTTAAAGCAAACTGTCTATGAGGTACTTAGATACAAAGCCCAACATTTCAACTTTTAGCAAAAAATGACTTTTGCCATTTGTGCATTCTCCTTGTATAAAACTCTCAATAATTTGATATGAGCATTGCTATATCAATATTTCCTACTGTTATAACAGTATGAAAAATACATTGAAATTCAAATGCTGACACTTCCTTATGGCTGTGAGAAGCATTTTATGAAATTTCCTTGCAGTCAGCCATTCAATGACCACAGAAAGGATGGTGCAAGTATTAATGTGCCAAAGACAATGCTTCATTCTGAGTGTGCTGCTACATTGTGTTTTACATTGGGAAAACTAGGTAATAATACAATGAAAACTTCTATTATTAGCTACACCAAAATGAGGGAGAAAGAAAGTGAGAAACCCCAGGAAATTGGAAGCCACTAAGAAAAACAGTTTTACATTTTCACAGAGCAATTGTGAATCTTTACTTCCAATGAGTGCATGTAAGTGGAAATGTGCGTTTGTTTCATGTTGTTCCTCCTTATCCCTTATAGCCTTAATTTTTTTTTTTGTAAATGACAATGTCAATTGTCAAGGCCATATCAGCGCCTATGGTGTGCTGGAATTTTGTCCTGCAGGAGCTGTTTAACCTGCCTGTAAATCTACTGACATGGGGCTGTTGCTTTCAAGCATACTTAAAAACCATTGGTCTGGACCAGGTTTGAACAGCAACCTTTAATTCAGAAGGCCATTACTTAACCAACTTAACAACTTCTTCATATCCTTGTGGTTGGATCAGTTACCATCATTTTCTTGAAAAAAATGTCACATTTGAAATGTAATGCAGTCTACATTGACGTATTTCATTAGTAAACAAAAGTTCAAATTCATTTAACTTGAATAAAATTTCAATACAAAGCAACTAAGTACATTGTCAGCATTTAAATATGATAAGGAAAGCTTGATTAGATTCATAGGGAATGATTTAAAAGTATTATTTGATTTATCGCTGTTTCGATTTATCTCCAAAACATCTAATCTGCATTGCTGCAGATAATCGAGAATGTTCTGTACTATGTTTTGTAACAAAATGCTTCAAATATAATCCTTAATATAATATAAAATAAAATAGTTCTTTTTGTTTTATTCAGGATGTAATAATTTATATTTAAATCAGTCCTGCCTACTAGCAAATGTAACACAATAAAAATATCCCTTTCATAATATGGCTACAAGCATTAATGAATACATTAAATAAAACAACAAAATATACAGTTAAATGTGATAGATGATTAATACTAATAATGAACCACATTAATTATACCTTTTACAGCAATTATTTCTATAGATCCTACACATAACTTACTATTCCGTTATTGTTAAATTCAAAGCTGACATTTTCATATCTTAGTTGCATTTTCAAGGAAAATAGCTTGTTTCTTGGAATTAACTAATATCCTGCACAGCTATAGTGTACATGCAAGGGGCATTGATGTTAGTTTGCTTCTAAAGAGTCTGTGTTAAAGGTCATGTCAAATACACTTTTTGTGGTGTTAACCATTTTTGAGATATTTCTTGTTATAGGTTTAAATATTCCAATACTGTTATTTTTCTCAAATGCAAAATTGTTACTTATCCCCCAGCATCTGGGTCATGCAAGGAGAATGGAGTCTCAACACCAGAGCAACCTGCTCTTATTTAACCTAGTATATTCTCTTATTCCCCTTACGTATAAGGAAATACAAAATTAAACCATTTCTGCTAACGTTTATCTCAAACAGCATAAAATACATAGAAAGATAGGCTTTTGCAAGAATGGTTTGTTGTAGAACAGGTACAGAAAGTCATATGAATGAAACACATCAGATTTTTACTTTCACTACATGTACTATGCATAGAGAAGGTTGCAACAAAAATTGGATACCGCGATTTCACCAGAAATACATGTTTTGGGATCCCCCGAATTAAAAAAAAATTTACTTTCTCTACATGTACTATGTACACAGTGTATAGAGAAGATTGCATTCCACCCAAAAATTTGATACTGAGATTTCACCGGAAATAAACTTTTTAGGGTCCCCTGTAAAAGGCATTTCAGAATAAGGGGAGGGGGGAGTTGTGTGTGTGCGTGTGCGTGTGCATGTGCGTGTGTGTGTGTGTGTGCGTGCATGTGTGTGCATGTGTGTGTGTGCGTGTGTGTGTGTGTGTGCGTGTGCACGTGTGTGTGTGTGTGTGTGTGTGTGTGTGTGTGTGTGTGTGTGTGTGTGTGTGTGTCATTGGACAGCATAGCTCAAAATCTAAAAGTCTGTTAAATACCAAATTTGGTATCTCCCAAGGATGCCACACAAAAATTTTCAAGAAAATCTCCCCCATCCCCAACCATCCTCTACATGGAAAAAATTTTGAAAATTGATTTTACAAAAACGGCTGAAACAATTATGATTAAAATCTCTTATGTTTAAGATATTTACGTGTTCCATTCACATGACTTTCACTACACCTCTGCAACAAATTATTGTTGAAAAGTTTATGCTTCTATTTACTTCATGCTAATCAAGAAAAAATTAGCAGAAATAGTCTTATTATTTGCTTCCTTGTAAGTAGAAGCAAAATAAGGGAGTATCATAGGTTAAAGTGATAGTCAAATGGTTATTATGTGACTGAAGTTCCTTAGTTTGTATTGACAAATTCCTGTATGAGAAAATTATACGTTTTTTAAAGTTGAAACAAAAAACAAGGAATATCTCAAAAACGATCAACTCCACGAAAAAAAATGTATATATCATAAATTGCGTGCTTTAACAAGCTCTACATTTTTTGTGGGATAAGTTTTTGTATATCTCTTATGGTTTAGCTGTTATGCAAAATTCTGTAAAATCCATCCTGAATAAAGTAGTCTTCAGAGGCTATTCCCAGAAAATTTAATTTTTTATTTGTCGTGAAAATATATTTTAATATATGATATTTTAATCAAAATCATTAAAGCCATTTTTGAGAAAATCAAACTTTTCGAAAATTTTTCCATATAAAGGGTAGTTGAGGATGGGGGGATTTTCTTGAAAATCTTTGTGTCGTATCCTTAGAGGACACTGAACTTAAATACTAAATTTAGTACTTAACAGACTTTTCGTTTTTGAGCTATGCTGCTCACACACACACACACACACACACACACACACACACACACACATGGACATTTTTCTAAAAATGCTTTTTCTGTATTCAGGGGGTCCTAAAAATATATTTCCGGAGAAATCTCGGTATCAAATTTTTGGGTGCATTAGAATACCTTCTCTATACACTAAGTACATAGTATGAGTAGAAAAAGTAAAAATAAAATGTATATCTTGAATTTTCTGGGAATAGCCTCTAAAGACCTCTTTATTCTGGATTTATTATTTCTTAATTTTGCATTACTTGTAAACTGTAAGAGATATAAAAAACTTACTGCACAAAACATGTGGAGCTCCTTAAAACACATAATATATGTCCTATACATTTTTTTCCTGTCTTTGACCATTTTTGAGATACTCCTAGTTATTGGTTTCAATTTTAAAATAAATACTTTTCTCATACAGGAACTTGTCAACTCCTGGCCACGCAAAGAAATGGATTTCAATTCCTTAGCATCCACATTTTAAAATATGTGACCGTCATTTAGCCTAGTGTATTCCCTTATTTCCTTTCCACTTACAAGCAGTTAACTAATAAGAGCATTTCTGCTAGTTTTATCTTGATTAGCATGAAGTGGATAGAAGTACAAGTTTACTAACAATAATTTGTTACTGAAATGTATAAAAAGTCATGTAGATGGAACACATCAGATTTTTAATACATCAAATACACATTGAATTTGGCAAAAACTATATGCACTAGCTGATATAGCAGATAAACCAATTATTAACTTCAAATAAAGATATTTGCATGATGGTTACACAATAAGCTTAAATTTAATTTACTTACCACTGCTAACTGTAAAAAAATCTCCACCACTGCTGCTTAGTGTCAAATAATCTCCATTGCTGACTTCAGATGGCTGAAGGAACAACAAAAAGATTTGCTTAAGAAAATTTTGGACTAACAATAACATATTTTATGAATGCTAAAAATCATAATGCCTACAAAAGGCATTGCTTATGGACGGCAAAACAAGCATATTTCAACAGCATTCTTTGCCATTTTTAACAGCTGTGCTAATAGAAAAAATGCTGTTTCCATTTTTGTTCCTTCCACATTTATGTACCCTTTTTAACATCTAGATCATATCTGCAGCAACTGTTGCACATTATTACTTTTGATTTGAAGCAATAAATCACATAATTGCTGGCTCTAGAGGGCAAGTATTGTCAAAATTGAAACCAGAACTTCTGGCTTTACAAGATGGCTTTCTAACCATCAGATCACAGATAAGATTTATATATTAAGCATTGTTGTAACAGCTATTTACTCACAGAATTTATATGGGAAAAATGCCAGAAACATGCTTGTTTGATTTTTTATAATTCAAAGCTGCTGCTCATGTTCAGTGATGTAAGGAGGGAAAAACAACAACAACAACAACAATTTTTTTAAATTCATTTTAAGCAGCTGTTGGGCAGCTTAATGTGACAGCTTTGGTTATTATGTTTTAATGGCATTCAGCTCACAATTCTTGCTTAGAGTAACTTCTTAATCTAAATTGGAAGGCAAGAAACCAAGAAAGTCATTTTGTCTACTAAATAGTTTCCATAGACAGATAATTGTAATACAGCCCTATCCAATGTGCCCTTCATAAGCAAATTTTCATGACAAACATCTTCATAGTAGTTGTGTCTAGGTCTTCCAGGTTGGCTAATAAAACGGGGAGAGAAGGTTATGCTTGGGCAAAAACAGATCAATTAAAATTAAGGGGGCTTAGAGGGGATTATGAAATTAATATATGCCCAATGTGTGGGGAAAATGTGGAAGTACTACATTGTGGATAGCAAAATTAAAAACATGATTCCTGTTCTTCCACCTGTAGATATTCTCCCAAATTGTTAGCTATATTTTCACTACTAAGTTTTTGGTACTTTTGGATTTCTATTTATGGTGGGTTAGTCTTAGTGTGTTAGCCAAGCTACTGCCAATTTATCTTTCTGCTTTTGTTTTTTCATTTTGTGGTATTCTTTTGCTCTTGTTTTTATGCTTCTTTTAGTTTTTTTTTTTCAATTTGCAGAAACCTGTTGGGTGGTATGTGAACTTCCTAAAACTCTTGTTTTCCTTTTCCTTTGGAATGATTGTGCTGACCTTGTTTGCACTGTTTATTTTCCTATGTACTGTTTCTGCCCAGAATCTATTTTCTGTAGCTATGTCCGTTATGTTCTTAGTCTTTTTTGCACATGAGAACATTAACCAATCTGTATGCATAAGACAGTTGAGTACTGTTTGCTGCTGGGGAATAGTGTCAAAATGCAAAACAAAATACTTACGCTAAAATAAAAACTGGAGAACTTACGCTAAAAAGAGGAGAGGAAAAGCACCAACCAATAAAACCACACCACACCACAAATAAGCATCAAAAGCCTTCAAATCAAACCTTAACCAAGTCAGAGCTGATTTCCTAAAAGGGGATGAAAACCTGTTTATATTTCAAAGATTATATTGCAAAACTTATATGAAATTGAAAAAGCAATAAAGTGTGAATGCTGCAAAATTATTGAAACAAAGGAAACAAAAATCCTTACAAAAAAGTAATAAGAAAACTAAAAAGCAAACTGATGATTTATAAGAAAGATGACAAAGGGAACACAGTAATAGTTATGGAAAAAACTGAATATGCTGAAAGAATGGAAACACTTTTAGAAAAAGAAGAGTACTTTACAGTAAAAAAAAACCCTTAAACAAATGTATAAATAAGGTAAATGCAACAATTCAGGACTATAAATTAGTACACAAAATATAAAGACACAAAATTAAAGTGATAATCTAGTAGTAGCCAAAATGTCTTCTAAAAATACATAAACCAGGGAAATCAATGAGGCCCATATACATTGATAAAAAAACTAACACACAGAATTTCTTATTTCGCAAAATTTGATACTTCTCTGATCTAATTCAAATGATCAAAGATGTGGAAATAGAAAAAACAGATACTCTAGTATCCTTTGATGTTACAGGCTTTACTCCATGCATACCAGCAAAAATTCTATTATCTCATATTAGAAAGTGGCTTCTAGCAATAATAAAAATAGTAGAAGCAGCACCAAAATACATCATATTACAAACTGTGAATAGAACAAAATTTCTTCGCTTTAAAGGTTAATAAACATAAACAAAATTCTGGTTTAGCTATGGTAACCCACTATCATCACCAGGCCTTATAATGAACAATTTGGAAACAGAGTCACAAAGATGTTTCCCTGGATATTCAAATTATGGTACAACATTGTAGATATAGTGTTGCCAATAGTCCCAGAAAAACACTAAAACTACCTGCAAGAAAAATGTATAAAATTCACATGGACCACCCTTCCTTTAACTTGAGCCGTGTTTCTGTGCAGGGGCGCTGCTTATTCGTCCCAGAGGTATATGTGCTACCTGCCAGTTGTAGAAGGGCATGAAGAGCAGTTGTGAAATGGAGATAGAGTCGGGAGCACTAAAAACCCATTTGGCTGGTTTTCAGAAGTGGTGCTTTAGGTTTGCCTGACGTGATCTGAAGCATTTTCTCAAAAAAAATTAGGTGAGTTGTGGCATGTGACTCATATTTAGAATTTTCAAAAGTATTGCTGGGAGGCTTAACTTCCTCCTACTGAGAATTGAATATTAATTGAGTGTTGTGCCTCTCCCAAGGTTAATTAGGCTATATATTTCCTTTTTTATGCTTTTAGCTTAAAGTATGTATTAGAATTATACCTGGGGATGATTTTTTGGGGGTATGTGTGATAGTTGAATGGGCTTTTTATGCTAAATTACAACCAAGTATTGAAATTTGGTTGTTTCAAAGTAAGAGTTAAATAACATTTTGGTCTCAACTTCACACTACCATTACTTATATGGTATTTGGCAGCCCACATAGCTCAAAAGGCAAGAAATGAACCTTGCTCCCACAAGTAGTGTGTAGCAGATTAAAGACAAAGAACAACCGGAATTTGCTTAGACTAATGAGCTTTCATTTACAATTGTTGAACCTAAGCTGAAGGCTTGACTATGTGTTAAATTGTGAGGTTTAAGGCTTGGCCAAGCACAAATGTAACTTTCACATGGTTTTCACCATTCCTTTTTCTATGCTTTAAGAGAAGTTAAACTAAATGCTATATTGTGTGTTAAACTTGAAGGTTTAATCAATTTCTCTACTGGGAGATTTTGAGCAATTTGATTAAAGGCCAACCATGTGCTTAACTTCATCAAGTTTTGTGCTACTTCTATTTTATGCCTGACCAGGCACATATTTCATTCATATAGGCTTTTCATTACTCCACTTTCATTTTTTTTTTTAGTATTTAATTTGTTATTGTCAAATTAACCAAGCAATTGCTGATGCGAGTTCGCTATATATATTGTTACAAACAGAGAAACAGCTATTTTTACTTTTTCTACTTGTACTATGTACATATAGTATATACATATTGTGTGTATAGAGAAGGTTTTTTTTTCTCCTTTTTTTCCCCCCCCCATTTGTATAGTCCCCTTTAACATCAATGGTCATATTGGGGGCTTTCACTTGTGAAAATGTAGGTTCAGAACATTAGGTTAAACTTTATATTGCTAAACACACGTACATTCACTCTCACATTCATACTTCCAGACTCTATGGGGGATAGGGAATAATTCCGGTTAAAGAAAAATTCCCGCCCCAGCCAGAAATCGAACCCGGGACCTCTGGGTGAGAAATCAGCTCGCGAGAAGATATTGTAATGCACCCAAACATGTCATACCAAGATTTCTCCAGAAATACATGTTTTGAGTCCCCTTGATGTAAAAATAGCATTATTAGAAAAGTGTGTGAGTGTGAGTGTGAGTGTGGGGGTGGGGGTGGGGGTGGGGGTGTGTGTGCGTGTGTGCGTGCGTGCGTGCGTGCGTGCGTGTGTGTGTGTGTGTGTGTGTGTGTATATAGACAGCATAGCTTAAAAAGAAAAGACTGTTAAATACAAACTTGGTATTTAAGTTTAAGGATGAAACATAAAGATTTTTAAGAAATCCTTCCCCACCCCAACTATCCTTTACATGGAACTTTTTTCGAAAATTTTGATTTTCTCAAAAATGACTAACAATTTTTTATTAAAATATCATATATTAAAAAGATTTACCTGACAAATAAAATGTAAAGCTTGAATTTTCTGGGAATAGCCCCTAAGATTATTTTATTCTGGATGAATTTTACGAAGTTTTGCACAACTGGTAAACTGTAAGAGATAGACAAAAGCAACTTAACCGAAAATGTAGATCTTGTTAATACACACAATTTATGTTATACACATTTTTTTCGTGGATTTGATCATTTTTGAGATATTCCTTGTTATTGGTTTCAGCTTTAAATACTTATACTTTTCTCATATGGGATTTTGTCAACTCCTGTCCATACAAACAAAGGAACTTCAATCAAATAGCAACCAGCTTTTGACTATCACTTTTTTCTCACAATTAGCATGAAGTAAATAGAAGCATAAGCTTTTTAACGATAATTTGTTGCAGAGATGCAGAAAAAATCATGGAACTTATCAGATTTTTTTGGGCATTATTTTGGGGACTTAACCCCTATTTTTTGACATCAATAAAATTTCCTATAACAGAACAAACTATATAAAGACAGTAAAGAGGCCAGCACACTGATTCCAAATGAAAAAGAAAACAAGAGTTTTAAGAAGTTCACACAGCCAACACATTTCAGAGGATCTTTATATTACATCATTTTAGCCCCAAAAAGGTTACCCCATAAAAAACATTAAATTTAAGATGCCATTCCACAGGAAAACAAACCATGAATATACCTGTTCAGCGTCAATGGCTGTGACAAATTTGCATTGGAAAAACTAAAATAAACATAAAAACAAGAATGAAAGAACACCTCATAAACATAAAACACAAGAAAGAAGACAAATCAGCAGTAGCTTGGCATTTTTGGAAAGACCAAGATGTAATAAATACAAATCCAAAAGTACTAAAAACATAGTAAGAAAAACAGAGCTAACAGTTTGGGAGTATATCTATCTATGGAAGGCAAGATATACATTTTCAATTTTGAAATCCTGCCAGGCAGCCTATTGATGCAGAGGTTCATCCAAGCACCATCAGAAACTAGGCCAAACACCTCAACAAATAACAACAGCAATTGAACGGAACTGAAGATAGAAGCACATAGCTTCAGAAACATGTCGTCAATTAAAAATAAATAAGTGATTTAGTGTTACAAAAATCAATTCGCCAATCAATCTCAATGATTAGAACACATCACTGTAAAAAGTACAACATACTAAATCTTAATTTTAAGAGTAGAAGTGTAGAAATCTATCAATTTTAGCTGCACCATATATATATATAGCAAGCACACAACTTTCCTTGGGAGCTAGTTTAACAGGGAGCGACGGCCAACAGGAAAAAGAGGCAACTAGCCCACCTGCCATTCTGCAATGTTGTCAACCAAAGAAGGTTTTGTTCTTTGGGGTCTTTACTCATTATGGTGAATAGGTTAACTAATTTGCCTTGAACTAGCTGAATTATTAGGTGAATGCAGAGAAAGGCATGTGTCTGAACTCTGGGATCTACAGACCAAATGAAAACTTACTTTTAAGTGATAGATATGATAGCGTATAGTGAGCTTCATGTCTCAATGTTGTTGCTCTGTTCTGCTTCCAAAATTGTATGAAACCTACTGAATGAAGACTACAGAGTTGAGCACCCAAGAAAAGGAGCAGACATAACAAATATATACGAAAGCATATAAAGAACTGCACATAAAATACATTAAAAGAATTGCAATACACATATACTTATAGAAATAATAACAAATACTTCAAAACAGCATTAAGGAAAATTTCTTGCATAAGCTTCGGCGGCTAGTGTCCATGGTATCTTGGTCTTCCGGGAAGGCCGCGTCTTGGCTTGAAGTGTTGCCGACGTTTTGCCTCACTATGTGGGGCTTCCTCAGGGCGTGTGCTCTCATCACGACAGTGCCAGGTGAACTGTGTTCCGACAGCGCGGCCGAGCGCTCTTTATACTGTGGTGGGAGGGGGCAAAGGCCGGCCCCTCTCGCGCCTATTGGCTGGTGGTCTGCCAATCCCTGCATTCCTAATTAGGGTCTGCCAGATTGAGCTGAGATGTTTGCCGCTGTCTCGGTTTAAGGTGTGTTGTTGTTTGTAAATTTCTATGCTTTCCCGTACCATCCTGTGTGGGAAATAGTCAGAATGTGCCAGTAGCTGTATCTGGTCGAAATCTATGTGGTGTCCTGTGGCTATGGCGTGCTTTGCAAGTGCTGATTTCTCTGGTTGGTGCAGTTTTAAGCTTCTAATGTGCTCTTGTCGCCTGGTTGTCACCGATCTGCCTGTTTGTCCAACATATGATGCTCCACATTCACAGTCTATCTTGTAAACTCCCGGGTTGGACAGGGGATCACGAGTGTCTTTAATTGGACGTAGAAGAGATTTCAGTTTCTTGGAGGACTTGTATCTGGTATCAATATTGTGTTTGCGTAAAATTCTGGCTATCTTGTCGGTGGTGTCTGCTATGTAGGGCAGCCAAGCAATGGATTTGTTTTTGTCTGTTTCTTTTCTCATATTGTTATTTTTCTTTGTTTGTAGGTGTCTGATTAGTGTATTAGAGTATCCATTTGTAGCCAGCACTTGTTGTAAATGATCTAATTCTTCTTTTAGGCAACATTTCAAGCCAAGACCAAGATACCAAGCATTAAGGAAATATTGAATAATCATGCAATAGAAATTGTAGGAATTGAATTATTAATAAACTATTTAATGAAATAAAGCAATTGTGAAAAGCATAAAAACTATTTAACTTTAAATACATGTTATAGTACAGAACAGTTTATCTATGGAAAAGCCTTATTTGTGTATTATATAAATAAGTTTTATAGGCCTGTCTTTAAAATGTACTTCAAAGTATAAAAATGTAGATCTATGCTCCTCTTAATTTATTTCTTATTTTTAACTGCTGATCTATTATAGCTCATGCTGTGCAGAGATTTTCAGTCTTAGGATATTACACATTAAAACCTGTACCTATGCCTCTACTTGAGATTTATTGCTGGTACATTTAGGTGTGGATCAATACAATTAAAACTGACATGAATACAATGAAAGCACAGTTTAGTGATGCATACTATAGTGCAACTTAGGGTAGTCTGGATTAATCATATATGCTGTTTATACACAGCAAAGTTCAAAGTATATTAAGTAGCAAGTTATCTGCAATGTGCATGATCATATTTGTAAATAATTTCTTTCGTTGATTAGAAGATATTTTACATTGTAGGTATATTTTGAAAGAAGCGCTGTTTTTTTGCAGTCAAATAAAGTAACTATATGGGTGATTACATAATTGAATGCTGCACTGTTCAAGGTTATTATTAGAGGCAAAAGAAATTTATCAACAGGAGAATTTTAACAAGTCATTAATACAAAGAATTACTCCCACTAGAATCAGAACATTTTGTTTAGTTGGATACGTAGAATCAATCAATGTCATAGCCAGGATTTGAACCATGGATATCCTGGTCCCTAGCATGTTGCTCTAACCACTGAGCTACCATGGCAACTTGCCATAAAGCTGAATTACATTTTGTCTTCAGTTCACATAAAATTTAATTTAAACATTTCTATTTTGTTGAAACACTGTTACATAAAGTAATGTTCTTAGAAAGTTCTGAGGTAGATAATATTGTTCTGAATTCAATAATAATTTTCTTTTAGCTATGCTATATGCTTACGACAAAAATCAACTAATGACACAAAGCATGTTGGTACTTACAAGTTTATGGTTTAGCTTATGAAGATGAAATTTCGATTTCATTCACTTGTGCAAATAAATGCTTAGCTTTTGCTTTTCTGAGCAGCACTTAATGGAAGGTCATCATAGCAATATGGGATCAAATTTACTGTGTTCAATGGGCTGCATTTTTACATATGCCATAAAAATATTCCTTTTAAAATGTTTTAGTGACACAATCATCATTCATAATGCTTAGCTGGATGTGATATCTTAATGTGTTCGCCAGTGAATGTCTCTATAATTTAAATTCAAGAAGTATTAAATTGTTGTTGTGAGTCATAAGTTTAGTAAAACCTTCTGCTTATTCACTTAGGCTGAAAAAAAGACAAACAAAAACATTTGTGCAATCTTCTGAAAGGTATACAGTTCTCTTAGTTTCCATTAAGCTGCCATTAATGTTGCAGTGTTTCTGTACGGTTCATCTTCACTAGCCATGTAACATAGAACTTTACTACTGTGCAAGTATGTCCTCATGGTATATTTACAAGAGGACAAAATATATGCTGAACAGTAATGTTAAAAAGAAATGTTTAGAAAAAAGGAAAAGTTAGAATTTATATTCCCACCCTCTTATATGATCATAAATACACCTAGAATGCCATACAAAATTCCAAGTAGCAGAATACTCCATAGCCTAAGTTATATTTTGCACTTACTGCTAACATGAAGCTGAAAGTGTTCTCACCTTAAGGAAACTACTATTATTATTGTTAAAGCTTTGGGCACTAATATCAGCACGTTTGAGAGTGGCATCACGTGAAGGTCCCAGTTCTTCTCGAAGAGCATCAAATCCAGATTGATCCAGCTGAACCTTTGCTACGGCACGTTCCATATCATCTGTTACCAGCTCCACGTTGAAAACACATTTGTTCACTATGTCTTCTCTATCAATTTTACAAAGAGCCTTCTCCAGTATGTTACCTGCAATATAAGTGAACATCTCAACGTGACCCAGAGCAAGATATAACTGTAAAAATTAGGTAGAAGCAGAACAATACTAATGCTGCAACAGTAAAAGAGAGGAACTGGATGTGCTACTCAGGACAATCTCTAACTTGTTTTACTTGCAGCATATGCCTCTGTTGTGTACCACAAGTACATGATAATGGTGCCATGACCAAGCAATATTGCTGAATGTCCTGAGTAATACAAAAGTGTAAAAACAAATTGCTGTGATGCAGATGTAGTTTGAAATAAATTTCACTTTCCATTACTAAATTTTAAACGGATACCAATAAGCTCAGACTATTAACTGTGAAAGCACAATGCTATTTAGCCTACAAATGAATGCTCTGTTCATATCCTATTTTTTAAATAAATTCTTAAGATTAATATAAATTTTTTAACACATTGAAGCCCAGGCGTTTCTTTAGTTGAAGAGCCAAGAAACCCACGGTTTTTATGCCTACTTTGAGTTATTATTTACAGTACATCAATTATTTCTGTCAAAAAGTATTGGGACAATCTAAAAGTATGGTATTCAAGGATTTCTCAACAAGTAAGAAAATAGTCATAACTTCCGTATTAATATTTTATTTTAAATTTACAACAAGTATCAAATATGTGTTTGAAAAAATCTGCGTAAAGCTGCTTACACTCCATTTATTGAAAATTTTAAAAACTCTCACCTAGAAATGGTGTTTTCCAGATCTTCATTTGTATACTGAATTTCAGCTTCAGTTCACAGAAATCGAGGAAAATGCAGCATTTTAACATTTTAGAACACGAAACGAAACAAACAGATCACCACCTTCAAGGAAAATGGTGCAAATACCTGCGAGTAACCATTATTACTAAATTTCCTAAATTTCCTAATAGTTCACTAAAGCGAGGACAGATGGTAGCACAAATCAGACCACTAAATGATAACCGATGTATGTTCTTTGCTGTACAGCCCAAGACTGAGTTATGGTCATGGAATTGCATTAAAAGTGCTAGAAATACCTGCCCGAGCTATTCTTGGGCGTGGCTCACATGAACATTTTGCACAGCCCAAGCTATACTCAGGCTTGGGCTTCAATGTGTTAAAAGCAGGTAATATTTGAGTCAAAATTAACATTTTGAAGCTTCTATGAATCCTATTCATGAACAGATCACAAATAAAAAAACACATCAGCAATTTCAAATCCTGCAAACATTTTTGCTCATTTTACTTGCTCTACCACTTATCTATAGTAAGTAGGAGCAGTATTTAATTTAATGAAAAATATTATAGCAAGATTTCACCAGAAATACACATTTTAAGCCCCTTTCCAAACCAAAAGTGAAGTTTATCTAAAGGTATTTGTATGCTGAGCAACATAACTTTAAGACAAACTGTAACATAAATACTTAGTTTTAGTATGCACTTTTTTTTTTTAACTCATTAAAGGCCATTATATCACTTATACTAGTATTGTCAAGTATTATAAACTCAAACACAGTATCACATTACACAATTGTCTTTAATCTCCTAAAAAGTAAAGAAACAAATTTGGTGTTTAAGTTTAGCATTTTACAAGTGTGCGACATGAATATTTTCAAAAAATGACAGACTCATTCAAATTGCAGGTTTGGGAAAGGAGGGCTTTGTTCACACCACTCCTGTTAAAACCAACCCATCTCCGTTTGTTCAAGAAATTTTACAATGCAATTGATCTGTTGTTTTTTTGTTTTTTTTTTTTTTTGTTGTTTTTTATTTTTTTAATAAATAAAAGATGGTTCTAAAACCGCTGTTTAAATGACAAATAAACTAGATATCTTGAATTTTCTGTGAATTATCCTTAGTCATCTTCATTCTAAATATGCTCCACAGTCTAGGGATAACATGCTAGCCTGTAATCCTTCAAATCCAGTGGAGGGCATCCTTCAGAAGGGAAGCAAAGTCAGTGGTCTAGTATTGTAGACTTACAGCATGTAAAAGAACCTCAAGCCTGATAAAGAGGCCTCTAAGCAAAATTAAGTGGATTTTCGTGCCCAATATAGATTGATACTGAGAACACAACAGTTAAAGAGTGTCCATAAATAAAACCTCACTTTTTTATTTTTCATTATAGATGAATTTTTTAGACTTTTGTCTAACTTATAGATAAAAACTAACTACACAAAAAGTCTCTTTAAAATGCACACTTTATGTCAAATAAATGTTTTGTGTCACGTATAATTTCTGAAATATTTATCATTAAGGTTTGAATTTTCTAACACTTTATGCCTTTTTGGTGTGTTAAGTCACCATTTTTTTTCATAATGTAATATAAAGGGTTTGAAAGCAAGTGTATAGCAACCTGTTCTATAAATGTATTACCATAACTACAGCCTCCCGTAGTTTCTTGTATTTATAACAAAATGTGTTCTGAAATAATTTTTGCAAGCATTTAACTTGTTCAATATAAAATACACTGTATATAAAGTTTTGAAAAATAATTTGCAGAAGAGTAAAAGTCATGTGGAGTAACATCACTAATTTTTAAATTATGATTCCTAATTATTGTTTTCTATTGTATTAAACTGCTTATTCTTAAACATAATTTACACATTATTTTAAGAAGTATTAACTTTATTTAACAATGCTAAAGCTGTAAGGGGTTAGTACAATATCTGAATGCTGGTATACTGAAACTTTCCGCAACAAATTATTTCATAGGCCAATAAGTATACTGACCCAAGGCTGCAAAATTTCAACACATTTAAATTCTATCATTTTAGGCTCAGGAGGAAGTTTCTAATCCACTTAGTCATCCACGCTGAATATATTCCTCTTTTAAATACCCTCAGGGTGTGTTGTGCATTAGCAGCTAACTGTGATTTATTTACTTTTTCCTAAAACCAAATTTCTCACAGAAACAAAAATTACAGTAAAACTTCCAATTTTATTCTCATTTAATATTTTCTCATACCTACATTTTGGTTTGATGATCATTGTCATTTAATAAATGTATTTTATAATATTTAACACAGTTCTGCTGTGTATAATCACTTTTAAATATAAAATACATGGTATAGTCACATTAATTGTTTTAAGTTATGAGGCTTAGAAATTCAAATCATTTGCACACCAATTTCCAATAACATCCTAAGCTACTGGATTTCTAGCTTGACTGTCCATTAAACTCCATGCTGAGACAAAATGCTGCAGAAATAAAACAATGGATAATTTATTCATTCAAAATGTCAAATAAATGTCAAAGGCATGGGTAATTTAATTTATCATTCCATTGTGAAAGTAACAGTGGTTACAGCCAAGTGTACTGCAGCTGTACTGTGCAATTATAAGTGACACAAAGCAATGTAATGAATGGAAAGAACCATATAAATAAAGTACTAACAAGATACACTGTCTAATGAAGGCTGGTATACTATGATTGCAAGTTTGGTAGTTGGGGAAAAGGTGAATCTGAAGCATGGGAGCTCTCCTGGATTCTGTTATGTAAGCTTCTCAGGGAGTATCACATATTGGGAGTACTGTGCTCAGTGTTTAGAGTGTTTGTATTCATCAGCCATTGTGACAAAGTATAAGCAGTTGTTAGAAAAGGTTAAAGCTAGAGAACTGTCAGCTGCGACGGAAACAGCTGAGCAAGGGGAAAATAGTGATTTAGTCTTCCCATTAGGAAGTAGTGTAGGAGTTATTGCTCTACCAGTACAACAGGTGATATTTAGTATTCAATTTGCTAAAGCTAGATTGCACAATACATGGTAGACCTTTACTGGTAACTTAAAATGTCAGTAAGGAATCCACAAGAGATCTTTGAATTTTTGTTACTGGTACTTAAATTGCACAAGCAAACCCAAGCTTATGGTGTGCATAATCTGATGCTTCACCCTCATGTAAAAGAACCCATTGCTGGTATGATGTTGAAGGAAATGAATATGCACAATCAATTAAACACTTTCATAGCACTGTTCTACAAATTTTACTTTCACCAGTGAATTATAATTTGTTGCTTTCAAGGAATTATTTTAGATAGCAGAGAGATGATGAGCCATTTGTAGACTTCATAGATCAGATTAGGTGGTCCGCCAAAGTCTTAAAAGTTCATTTTGCTGAAGAGGAAATAGTTAAAACAATCATATCCAAATGCAGGCATCTGAAGGTCCAAAGTTTAGCTTTGCATGGAAAACTTGTTACAAGCTTTTAAAGGTTAGATTAGTTGACATACAGTACTGTCATTTACCAATGATAGATGTGCTCCATAAGAAAGTATCAGTTCCTAGTGTGGGAGGTAGTGATAGTAAGATGCAGCTCATATGCTGGAATTGTAATAGTCCCAGGTATGCTAGGAGGCAGTGTAAAAAACCTCGGAGTCATTCCAGTGTGGGGAAGAACAAAATTTAGGTTCCTGATGCCTGTGCATGACGTATGTGTCAAGCACATTTCCTAGTGCTGTTGCTAAGCTTGATAAGATGCAAGCATCTGCATCCTTGAACTCTCCTTTGCTTTATGTGCAGATAGAGGACTATCTCCACTTGCTTTGGTAGATTCAGGTAGAGTTATTTCTCTTGTTAATCGTAAATTAATTAGGAAGTGGGGATGTCAGATGAACTCTACTGATACTAGAGATGTCATGAATGTAGTTTTGGGTTTAGTGGAAATTGTTGGAATTGTGTATTTAGCTCTGCATGTTGAGGAATTTCATTGGAAGGTCAAACTTCATGTTGTTGAAGATCTGCCTGTGCAATTTATACTTGGCTGCAATTTTATTGTTAAAACTGGACTTGTGTTGGAAATGGCTAGCCAGTATGTGTACTTTAAATTTCAACCATCATGAAAGTTTACCTTACATCAGATGCCATTGTAGTTCCTGGGAAGTAATGTTGCAGATACACATGCCATCTGCAATAATTGGCAAATTTATCACCCTAATTGCCTGGTGATCAGCAAAGTATATTCCATGAGTTGGTTCAGGAATTTCCTGATCTTACTAATTTAGTGCAATATGAAATACAATTGCTTGATGCCTCTCCTATTAGGTTATCACCATACCAGTTACCACCTCAGCAGTTACACATTTTGAGAGTCAAGGTAGATGAGATGCTACAGAAGGGAATTGTATGGGTGTTAAGTTCTAATTATGCTAGTCCTATATTTTGAGTACCCAAGGGT
This sequence comes from Hymenopus coronatus, assembly GCA_030762935.1. Classification (NCBI taxonomy): domain Eukaryota; kingdom Metazoa; phylum Arthropoda; class Insecta; order Mantodea; family Hymenopodidae; genus Hymenopus; species Hymenopus coronatus. The sequence goes on from CM060887.1 coordinate 87,270,370, forward strand.
AGTAGGACAATGATAGTAGGCTTTTGTTGACTACAGAGCTTTAAATTCCAAGATCAAGATTGAGTCAACTCCACTGTCACATGTCCATCTTAATTAGCACTGGCTTGCAAAAACCAAATACTCTGCATATTACCCAATTCATTTCTAAGAGAAGTCGAAATACACACCATTTGCCACAGATTATAATTCAATTGATAACCATTTGATTCTAACATAATTACTTGACAAGATCTTTAGATCTCTCAGACCTAAATGACGATTTTCTTCACTTAGCAATGTTCAGTTCAGTTGAAACCATTGATGGCCGACCAGAGCAAGGCAAATCATCCACCACATCTCGACCACTCATATGCATGTGTTTTTGATAAAGTCAATTCACCGTAAGCCCTCTGTAACGTTTTCAGCGATTCGGCACATGAAATACTATTTGCAATGCAAAATTTGAGACACATTCTTTGTTCAATATTTGTATCCATCGTAAAATCACAAATCACCTTTGAGATGAACTAACAAAATGGCATACTGTAAACAAACTAGATGACAGATTTCAATCAAACTCCGCATGGGTATAGAGGAAAGTTTTACCAACTTAGCGACAACAATAATTTTGAATCCCCTTTTAAACAGGATTTTTAAATGATCAATTCCCTGTACTTTCTTGACAGAAGGTATACATATACACTACCGCTCAAAAGTTTTTGAACACACTTCATTTTTAGGATTTATTGAAACAATGGAATATAAAAAAGACATAGTTTGTAGTCACAAAAGCATATTTAATGAAAATCCGCAATACATGTTAGATTTTACTTTCTTCAAAGTAACCTCCTTTTGCTTTAATTATAGCTGTGCAAACTCTGGGCATTCTTTCTATTAAGTGCGCCAGTGTATCTTCAGAAATATCCCTCCATAAGTTGTGCACATGACTCCACAATACATTTACATTAGTGGGTTGTTTCTTTCTTACCCCTCTGTCCATATGATCCCAAAGTAGTTCAATAGGATTGCAGTCAGGACTTTGAGGGGTCAAACCATGTTCTTCAAGACTTGTGTCTCTTCCAATCGTTCAACGTATCTTCTACAGAGTATGCCTGGGATCATTGTCCTGCTGCAGAATGAATCCCTTGCCAATTGACCTCATCCCAGATGGTTTGGTATGGCGTTGGAAAATATTGTGATAATGCTCCTTCTCCATCATTCCTTCTATTTTCACAATATCGCCTGTCCTATTGCCATAAAAACAACCCCATACCAGCATCAAACCACCTCCATGCTTGACTGTAGGGGATATGCACTGAGGTGCCACGCATTCACCATTTGCATGCCGAACAAACTGGCGACGTTTAGAGCCAAATAGCTCAAAATTAGATTCATCAGTAAATAATACCCTTTTCCACTGATCAACAGTCCAGCTTACATGTTGCTTGACCTATTATAATCTTTTCCGTTTATTGACAGCTCTCAATAGGGGGTTCTTTGCCGAAATGCAACCGTTCAGATGTGCATCCTGAAGCCGTCTATTCACTCACAGATCCATCCCTTAACTGGTTCAGTTCTGATGTCAGCATGGGTGCTGTTTTGAAACGATCACGTTTGCTGGTCACTATTAAATGTTTATCCTCACTTTTCGAGGTCACCCTAGGCCTCCCCTTTCGATAACGATCCTTATTGCTATTTGTAGTTACATACCTCTTCACAGTGTAATGGACACTTGCCAAGGAAACGTGTTCTTGTGTGGCAATTTGACGCATGGTGTGGCCTACTTTATGTAAGCTGACTATTGCAGCACGTTTTTCTGCTGAAAGCTCCCTTCTTTTACCCATTTCAGACTTTTCAACTGCACAATAACAATGTGTACCATTCATCTGCTTATGAGGCACTGAAGTGCTTTTCGCAGCCAATACCTATGTACAGATGTCTGTGAACGACATCTAGGAAATCACAGACATACTATGACATCTAAAACAACATTAGGGTATACATTGGAAAAATGAGTCAAATTTACACTTGAATTGCTTCACTAAGTAATTAATTACCTGGACATCTGTTGATGATGTAGGCATCATACGCCTTCAAAACATGTCCAGGTAATTAATTACTTAGTGAAGCAATTCAAGTGTAAATTCGACTCATTTTTCCAATGTGTAATTATGCTTCACTGTGTACCACTTCCAGTATTTTGATTCTTTTGAACATTAGGGTAATTGTTCCTATAAGGGCCAACAAATGCTAATTTTCAAAATACACATAATTGACAAACAAAAGGTAGCATAGTAAATTTCAATTCCGTCTCCATGGATTTCTACCATTTATAATGTAACATTGGCTTTGTTTGGCGGCGTTATACACTTGTTAATTGCAGGAAAACAGGCTGTTCAAAAACTTTTGAGTGGTGGTGTGGGTATATTTACATACACACACACACACACACACACACATATATATATATATATATCATTGATTCTTGTCATTGTAGGGTTACTAATGTTTAAAAACAAAAGTCCAGGATACTTGGAATTTTTAGCCATCTTCAAAATAGCCAAACAAAATGCAAAATTTGCACAAACTGGGTCAAACTTATGCATCAATTAACATAAATATAACATAATCTGAAATAAAATGCTTAAAGAATCCTTTGGTAAATCTATGAATATATCACAGTAAAATTACTAATTGTCCTACGCAGAATGTCTGTGTGATTTAATTTTGTAAACACTGCACAATTTTAAGTAATTATTTGTAAATATAAAACAAGGAATTGTTGCTTGTACCTTACAGCTATTATAGATGCAAATTAATTGGTAGTATGGAACTAAACGTTTTCATAATCAAGGTGTTTCTACTCCATTTTTGCCCTGATATTATGAGCAGAAATTATTCTTTGAATAATTAATTTAACATAATCTTTTATATGTATTCTGAGATGAAACTGTACCAATTATACACAGCTATTGTTGCATATGGCTTCCAAACATAATTGAAAATAAATTATTACAAGATGTCAGTCAGTGCTTCAATAGTCAAGGCTTTTGTGACTCATTGTTATTTATTATCTTAATGTTCAACTCTTGTATTATTGTGTGGACTGGGCATTTTTCTGTTTTACTTGCAATTGCATTCATCCAATTCATATAAAGACAATATATATGAAGCATATGAGCATTGGTCTGCAAATATTTTCTTGGGCCCCATTATTTACCACATAATGGCAAGAGAACACCCTAATTTATTATAAATTCCTATTCAATTGGGACATAATTTGTTTTAAATGAGAGAGAAATGCATGCACGTGTGTGCACACCCACATCTCCACCCCCACACCTTTTTCTGAAAATGCTGTTTTTGGATTAAGGGGGTCCTAAAACATGTATTTCCAGTGAAATCTTTGTATTAAAATTTTGGGTGGAATACAATACCTTCTCTATCCTCTATGTATATTGTACATACAGGGCTAGAGAAAGTAAAAATTGAGCTGTATAGCACACACACAACCACTCTACAGAGCCACTGTGACCAACCTCAGTATCATCCTTGGGCACACACACACACACACACCTTCAGAAGATCTTAAAAAATTATAACATTACCTCAACTCTAAAAAAAAAATAAGAGCATTCAGAAACTGCTATGCAAAAAATTAAAGGATCCTGTCCCAAAACAAAAAACTGAGAATTTATGAAATTAAATCCTCCGACTGTAATATAGTATACTAAGAAGGATAAAAACAAGTTTGGAAACCAGATTAAAAGAACATATGATAAACTTAAAATACAAACTGAAAAGTCAGTAGTTGGTCATCAGGACATGAAATCACACCTAATGTAAAATTGTTAAAACCAGTTTATAAACACACAGAATTAGATGTCTGGTAGAAGAGCTACATCATAAAGAAAAAGAACCATGCTATGAATTTTTATTTACTGCCATACAACAACCTTTGGAAGTTCATAGATCTGGTAACAGATGCTTTCACAAATAAAGCATCTCCAACCCCCATCGCTGATGCTAACGAAGCGAGATTCAGTCAGAATTAAAGGTTGAAAATGGGAACAAGTGTTTTTGAAACTGATCCCAATAAATATTACCAAGTTATGTTTTGTGTTACAAAACCGACTCAAATTCTTTTCATTTAACACTTTAATTTATTGAATTTATTCAATTTATTGATAAAGACTTGTGAAATATAATACTGTTTTAAGATAGTATTTTCTTACAATTATAACACCATTTATCTTATTGTATTATTAGCAGACTGTGAAACTTAGACCAGTTGTGTTTCCGACCAGAATATTCTAAACCCCCTACCCCTACTAACTCTTATAATGGTCTCAAATACAAGCCTCAAAATACGAGTTTAATAACATTTAAATATAAAAGTTGCATTTTATTTCTGCTAATTTGGATGTATTTTGTAATATTTTATGAGCCAAAATGATTGTAATTTTATTTTTAAATTAATTTAAAAAAAAACCTTAAACTTTATGAATTTAATTCCTATACATACCAGTTGCTTTATTTCCTGCAGTTTGGAGCCAAATACGTAGCATAACCATAGCCTGCTGACTGACATTTTCTGGATATTCGCTTTTAATAAGGTTTATATCAGATGTGGACATGCCCAGCTCCAAGGCCAGTGAAACCCAATCCTCTCCTAATAAATTGCTAATGTCGGAGAGACGGATATCTGCACGATGAATTGTATCTGGATGGCCTGTAATCATATACAAGGGAATATTCTACTCTTAGGTGGTAATTAGAACAAAATATTAACTTCTCCAGATATTTACTTTGGCCCTTCATAACTACACACTATAGAGTTTCTAATGCTACACATAACCCCATAACTTAGCATGTACTTACTAATACCATCTCTTAGAAAGCTATAATTCTTTTGCAGCTCCAGCAAGTCAGGTTCTGAAGGTCCAGCTTCTGGTATGATGGTCTCAGGTAATGTGATATTGAGTGTGCAAATTGGAGTTTGTGCTGGTTCTCCTTTTGCAACCTAAGTACAAATTTTATAGAGTAATAAGCAATTAATTTTGCTGGAAAGGTATATGAACATTTTATCTCACATTTTGCAGTTACACAAAGTACATAGGTGCTTAATATTGAAGTATATCGAAGTTAATGGTAGCAATTTCATTAATTAATAAAACTCTTGTAGTTATACAAAGCATATACTACTGAAAGCAATTATAACTATTTTGTTAATTAAAAAAACTAATACCTTAGGTTCTCTCATAAACATTATCCTGCCAACAGTATCCTCATCCTGATCCTTTACTCTCACTGTAAATGGTAGTCTGTTTTCTTTGAAAGCTCGGAATCCAAGCTGCAGCTGTTCACCAGATTTCATCACTGGCACCAGATTGCCAGCAAACTCAATATACTGGGGCTTACCTTCCAGAACCTGTCAACATTTTCATTTACAATTTGTAGTGTCAAATTTAAGATACGAGACAAAAACAAGGAACAAAGTGGATGTTAAAACATGTATGACAAACCTCTACATCTCTACTTTTGGCGACTTCTGTGAAGTGTTCTTGGTGTTCCAGAGTTTTGTCCTCCTTGTCATCAGTCATGCAGAACACTCTCAAACGTGCTTCCATCACATCTACTCGCTTGGCAAACACCACAAATCTGATAACAAATATGACAGTTTTAATTTATCTGAGGATTACTGTCATGAAAGATAAGCGAGCAGTTTTTATTCTTTTTATTAATTTATTAGCAAATGAAAGCAATATATATATATATATATATAAAACAGGCTACTTATATGTAAATGATAATATACCAATTAAAATTTAGTTGAGTCGATTTTGTAACACTACATCACTTACTTTTTTATTTCGGAAAACATGCTTCTGAAACATGTTTTCCGAAATAACAAAGTAAGTGATGTAGTGTTACAAAATCGACTCAACTAAATTTTAATTGTTAAAACACATCACTGTCTCAAAGTCCACCATAAAGCAGGATGATAATATACCAATTTACAAAATGCTAAAAATGCATAAATCTACATTTAACATGTATTGTTATAACTGTAAATGTTGATTTTGGGTACTTCTACCTACATATTTCTTGAGAATTTCTTAAAAATTAAAGTTTTTGTAAAGCTCCATTTTTATTTGCAAATTTTAAGGAAAAAATCTGATGTGTTTCATTCACATGACTTTTTCTACATCTCTGCCAAAAATTATTGTTAAAAAGCTTATTGTTCTATTTACTTAATGCCAATTGAAAAAAATTAGCAGGAATAGTCTTATTTCTTGCTTCCTTGTAAGTAGAAGCGAAATAAGGGAGCACCATAGGTTGAAGTGATAGTCACAAGCTGGTTGCTATGTGACTGAAGTTTCTTTGCATGGACAGGAGTTGACAAAAGTCCAGTGTGAGAAAAGTATAATTTTTTAAAGCTGAAACAAAAAACAAGGAATATCTCAAAAATGATCAACTCCACAAAAAAAAAAAAAAAAAAAAAAAAAAAAAAAAAAAAAAAAAAAAAAAAAAAAATATATATATATATATATATACATACATTTTTTGTGTAATAAGTTTTTGTCTATCTCTTATGGTTTACCAGTTATACAAAATTCAATAAAAATCATCCAGAATAAACATGTCTTCAGAGGCTATTCCCAGAAAATTGAAGATATACATTCTATTTGTCACATAATATCTTGAATATAAGAGATTTTAATAAAAATCGTTAAAGCCATTTTTTAGAAAATAAAATCTTTGAAAAATGTTCCACGTAAAGGGTAGTTGGGCATGGGGGGGATTTTCTTGAAAATCTTTGTGTTGCATCCTTGGAAGGTACCAAACTTAAATACCAAGTTTGGTTTCACAAGCACACACACACACACACACACACACCCACCCACCCACCCCTACACCCACCCATGCACACACACACAGATGTTTTTCTAAAAATGCTTTTATTGGATTCAGGGGGTCTCACTTCTGGTGAAATGTTGGTATCAAATTTTTGGGTACATAGTAAAAATTGCTATATTATTATTAATTATTATTATTATTGTTATTATTATTATTATTGTTCTTCTTCTCCTCCTTCTCCATCTCCATCTCCTCCTCCTTCTTCTTCTTCTTCTTCTTCTTCTTCTTCTTCTTCTTCTTCTTCTTCTTGTTACTGTTGTTGTTGTTGTTACTGTTGTTGTTGTTGTTACTGTTGTTGTTACTGTTGGTGTTACTGTTGTTACTGTTACTGTTGTTGTTGTTACTGTTACTGTTGTTGTTGTTGTTACTGTTGTTGTTGGTACTGGTACTGTTGTTGTTGTTGTTGTTACTGTTGTTGTTGTTGTTACTGTTACTGTTGTTGTTGTTACTGTTGTTGTTACTGTTGTTGTTACTGTTGTTGTTGTTGTTACTGTTGTTGTTGTTACTGGTACTGTTGTTGTTGTTACTGGTACTGTTGTTGTTGTTGTTGTTGTTACTGGTACTGTTGTTGTTGTTGTTGTTACTGTTGTTGTTACTGGTACTGTTGTTGTTGTTGTTGTTACTGTTGTTGTTACTGTTGTTGTTACTGGTACTGTTGTTGTTGTTGTTACTGTTACTGTTGTTGTTACTGTTACTGTTGTTGTTGTTACTGTTACTGTTACTACTACTATTACTACTACTATTACTACTATTATTATTATTATTATTATTATTTTTTTTTTTTTTTTCATTTATTCAAAACAGCATGCCCCATTACCGAAATAATATTACATGCATTACATATTTCACACTATTTACATTGTGTATACATTGTTTACATAGTTTTGTGTATTTTAATACTTCTTTCAGTCTTGTTATCTCAAGTTGCACTTTTTCACTTGTCCTTTAGACCCTATCATACACTATTGCTTTCACATATTTGTTAAAATGTCTAAAATGTTTGTGTATTAGTTCTTTCTGTGGCACTGGCCATGTTCCTCCACTTTTGCAGATTTCTTCTTTTAGCTTGTTTCTGGCGTGTTGCTGCATTTCACAATCGTATAGTAGATGGTCTACGGTTTGCGTGGCTTTCTGACACGGGCAATTAGAGTCGTTTAGGATTCCTATTCGATGTAGATGTGATTTATTTTTGCCGTGTCCTGTTACAATTTCGGAGATCTCTGATGTTATCTGGCATTTGAGTTTTAATCTATCTCTAACTGATGGGAAGTACTTCTTGCATGTTGCCCCTTTAGCTGTGTTGTTCCATTCGCTCTGCCATTTGATGGTTCCTTCTTCCTTTATCTCTGTAATGACTGTTGATTTTGGTTTTCTCGTATACTCAGTGAGTCCAGTTTTCCTATTGCAGCTTCCTTTGCCAATTTATCTGCCATTTCATTGCCATGATTTCCGACATGCGCTTTTATCCAGCGCATATCAGAAATTATGATTAATTATTATTATTATTATTATTATTATTATTATTATTTCAATGCTGCAAAACTCCTCAGCTTTTGCACAAAATAAGATAGTAAAATGACTGGCTAAAACTTGTTATTAATATGGCAAATGTGCAATTGTTTGAAAGTGCATTGGAGGCAGAGTACAGACCACCATTTCCTATAGCATGACACAGCCTCAAGTCACTAGTTTTACTGGAATGTTAAAGAGCTCCTGCAGGACAAAATTCTAGCACACCATCAGCAATGATGTGATCCTGGAAATTGACAGCATTGCAACAAACAAACAAAATAATAAAACTATTATTTGATGTGTATCAGATATGTAAACCAGAGGTGAGTATAATCAGATCTTGTCACTAGCAAAGGAGAGCAGCAAGCATGAGCAGGTTGACCCTGCTGTGATATCACATGCTGATATTACAAACAGATCTCACCAGTCTATCAGAAGCAAAATAAGGGAGTACCATACGTTAAAGTGAAAGCCAAAAGCTGGTCGCTATGTGACTGAAGTTAGTTTGTTTGTATGGACACGAGTTGGTAAATTCCTGTATGAGAAAAGTATAAGTTTCTCAAAGCTGAAACCAAAAACAAGGAATATCTAAAAAAACAATCAACTCCACGAAAAAAATGTATATAACATAAATTTTGTATTTTAACGCGCTCTACATTTTTTGTGTGTTAAGTTTTTGTCCATCTCTTACGGTTTAGTAGTTATGCAAAATTCATCCAGAATAAAGTAGTCTTCAGAGCTATTCCCAGAAAATTAAAGATATACATTTTGTCAGGTAAATATCTTTAATATATGATATTTAATCAAAATCATTAGAGCCATTTTTTAGAAAATCAACAGTCTTTTTCTTTTCCTTTCATCGGCAGCGGGGACTTTCCCAATCTATGTTTTGGTTTTAATGCACTTTTGTCCATATATTTATTTTAAGGGGGAAGCACGTTTTTTTAAATCCTCAATGACAAATGCAGATGTAAAAGATACATAGAAAACTGTAATAATGAACTTAAATCCCATAAAAGAAAAAATTAAAATATGGAATTTAAGACTTACAGGACAAAGTTTTATAACAGAAACAGATTCAGAGGAGGATTGAAAAAAGATTAAGGAAAAGGAATGCTTGCCATCTTTTAAGACGTCCTTGCCGGCGTAAATGAAGATGAAATCAAAAAGAATATTTATGAGCAAAATTTTGCAAATGAGATGACAAAATGGGAATTTGAAGAATATTTTACACTTTGTTTTAAAACAGGGCCAAGAAATTAAGCCACCATACATCATGTTGCAGAGGTTTCATCCAAAATAAGGAAAATGCTAATAACCAACCAGAGAATATATATATTGGTTTCCAAGTCGTATCTGTTAAAGATTTTGTCTCTATTTAAAAATATGTCAAATGTCAGGATTATGGACATGTTGCCAAATACTGCAAGACAGAGAAATCTATTTGTGCACGTTGTGGAGAGGAAAATCATAAGGAGGAGGTTTATCAGAAAAAAGACAAGCCTGCTATTTGCATTCCATGTGACAAAAGAAAAAAGAAATGTGGAGATAAAAAGAACTGTCCAACATAAGACCTAATGTTAGAGAGACTTTTAGCCAGAACCAATACTGGAGAGTAAAATTTATACAACAGGATTGAACCAAAGAAAAAGGCAGATTAGAAGAAGCGACTGATTGCAGATAAATTAAGAAAACAAAGTTTAAACCAAGGAAAATAAAAAACATGACATTATGACACAGATGGATGAGCCAGTATGCCCGGAAATAAAAGTTGAAGCAGTAATACAACAAGAGAATGTTAAAATAAGTCAAGAAAAGGAAGTTCAAATTGATCCAGAAAAACCTAATTTACCACATAAATTAACAATCACTAAAATAGATGCAGAAATAGATTAAAAAATAAAAGGAAAATACATGCGGATTACGATGTAATTATTGAAGATGACACGAGTTCAGGGCAAGATGCAAGTATAAATAATAAATGTGCAAAGTTTGGGGAGATAAAAAATCCATGTAAGACATCCTTTTTGAGAACATTATGGTGGGAGAGGGATAATTAATAACAAAATTGTTAAAATTGATAAAACAGATTTCAAGGGGACATGGCTGTGAAATATCTCTAAAAAATAAAATTTTCAATTTATATGCCACTAAAAACCCTATTTGTTACAGATTATAAATATGTATGGTTTTTAACCTTTAGAGACATTTAAATTCGGATTTTAAAGATGGCAGCGCAATGACGTTGCCCTTTTAAAGCCTTTTCTTTTTGTAAAAGTTGTAGAAGTTTGTAAACAGTGTAGTTATAATCATTTATTTGACAACAAGACGATTGATTACACTAAATAACACTTACTTGGGATTTTTGCTGGAACATGTTTTGAAGGACTAGTTTCCTTCATTTTCAACTGGACATTGTCTAATTCCTTGTGGTGAGGCTGGCGATGCTGTAAGTGCTGCCTCCTCTTTTGGTGGTGGTTCAATGAACTTGCTAAACACATCCTTCTGTGGAACGTCCAAATTGAAAACCTTGTTTCTATTTTTTACAATGAAGATGTGTATCCATGTGGCCAGATCTTGATTTCCTGTTATGTGTTTTAGAAGTTTTGGTTCTGAATTTATATTGTGGTGTTTTCTCCAAAAGTGGGTGGGCAACTTGATTTTTCCAATTGTTTTTGGTTTCTGAAACATTCTTTGGATCTTGTTTCTAAATTTCTTTTTGTTTTTCCAATATAAATCCGATTACAATCTTTGCATCCCATTTTGTATATTCCAGATTTTTTCTTTGCTGGGAGGACATCCTTGATATTTGAGCCTTATTCATTTTTTAAGCTGTGCTTGCTGAATGTTGTATTCTTTGAACATTTTTTTAAATTTGTCAAACGCCCATGGTTGGTATGTGAATTTCTTGAAGCTGATCTTCTGTTCTATTGTTGAGAGAGTGGTCATTTCTTTTTGGCTAGTTTTATTTTTTCATCCACAGAGATCTTGGGAAACCATTTTTATTTGCAATTTTGATTATTTTGTTATATTCTGCCCTGTATTCATTTGTTAGAGGTGGCATGTTCCCCAGTCTATGTGTTAGGCTATTGAAGATTGCCTGTTTATGTGCCCTTGGATTGGCTTTTACACAACTGTCTGTCTGAATAGGTTTCCTGTAAATTACAAAGTTTATTCTATTTTCAGATCTAAAAATGATAGCTGGTTCTTTTTCTATTTCTACTGTGAATTTTATACTTTTTTCTTGAATGTTTTTAAGTTTTAGGGCATCATCGATGTGCCTTTTTGGCACTATGTCATTGAACATCCAAGGGAAATCTTTTGTGAATATGATTTCCAATGTGCTCATGAAAATATCTGCCAATATGGGCGAGAGTTGTTAATCCTAATGTTTAACTGAAAAGAGTTTTGTTCGGTGCATAGTTGTATATATTCTGAAATTTCTTGTGATGCCATTCCAATTGATTTAAGCCAATATTCTAATGGTGAGGCAAGTTTATCCAATGGTATGCTTGGAAATAGTGATTTGACATCAAACAAGACCAATGTGTCCCCATCTTTTAATTCTATGGGAATATATAGAACAAAACCGTTGATTATTTTTATATAATTTTCGTATTTTGATCCAATTTTGCATGCTATCAAAATTTTAAAATATATTAAAATGTGATTTACTTGAGACGAAAATTCAAAATACAGGAATACAAGCCTTTATGAGCATTTGGCGCTATATTGCACTTTGGGAAAAATCACCATTCCTAAAAATTACAGATAAATAATGGCTTTCTCAAAACCCAAAGAAAGGAAACTTACTTGGCCATGAATGGTGGGTGTGAAGCTTCTCTGTATAAGTCAGTAGCCATCTTTGTTGCTTCCAAGATATTGCGGCAGTCCATAAGCCAGAACCTGGCCGATACTGTGGTAGTAAATGTTACACAGTCCTTCACAAAGGTTAAAGGAGTAGAGCCTGTCACATCTTCCCATTGTGCTCTTGTTGTGCCACCTTATAAAAAAAAAAAAAAAAACATATATATATAGATTTACAAACATACGCTGTGCTTAGAAAATTCTTTAGGGAAAAATTATGGTTGAATTTTTTGTAGAAAGAAGCTTTAGCAATGTAACATTTGTCTCTAACATACAAGAACAGTCATTTGACCTTTAAATTGTTCTAATACTTGCAACATCAGTGAACTGTATGTGCTCAGGAACACAATGGTATACAACTGTTTAAAAAAAACATACATAAGGCATAACAATATAGGTTTTTTTTCTGTCTGTCATTAAAACATTACAGATGACGAAGATGGGATACCCAGTTATGTCACAATATAGCCAAATAGTATTTAGTAAGCCAGAATATGCATTATAACCAAATATTTTTATTGATAAAATAAATATGTGAGGATTTTCCCTGTTCCTGGTCCCCCCCCAAAAAAAAAATTGTATTCACTGCATGAAGTAAGGTTATAACAAAAAATCGTAACATAATATATTTTAATATTTACATTACTGATTAAATTCTACAACATCAATTAAGTACCAAGCTACAAATTGTATTTTTCTCCTAACTAGGACACGTGAATAGAGCAAGGACAGCTCCTCAAGGGGTTTGCAGTTGTACACAACCCCCCCCCCCCCCAGCAATATTTTCAAACCTCCAATTGTATTTTCAATATTATATTACAATTTTACTTTCTGATTATCTACAGGTGACAGTTTCAAGTGACTGCCATGTTACAACTCTCATTAAGGTGTATGGTAGGCATGTTGAGAGAAGACTAGGAAAGAGCAGGAAGGTGTTGCAATGAACCTTGCCACCATTTGTTAAACTGTTAACTAATTGAATGTATATTTGTCCAAAGAAATAAAGCTCAGCGGGCGAATGTAGAGATTTTGCATGATCTTTGTATAGCTCTAAGATTTAATTTTTAAATTGACACTTAACAGCCACAATAGAGGTGTGCGCCATCTAGGTTGTGGCATTCAATAATGCACTCTTTCGCAGTCTGTCTAACTCCATTAGAACAAATTCCAAACAATGAAAGTAACATGCTTTTCTTTACATTCATGAAAACATTTGTGCAGTTTTGCTCTATTTGTGCATCAAGCTAATTTTGTGTTGCAACTTGGTAAGTAGGTAGGATAATTATTGTCAAGTAGGACTAAGAAGAACATACTTCAAAGCAAAATATCTCCAAATCTAAACAACACTGAATTTTATTTGTTGAGTATGGGTTTATTTTTTGATTCAAAATTGTTAGGAATGTTACTGTTAAGTATACTAATTGTTTAGCCCACTTTCAACTGTTTAATTGTAGTGCCCGCCGGTTGATGAACCTGACTTGCAGTTGTCCAGTCCAGTGCCAGATGTTCTAGCAGCAGGAAGCTAGAGACTGGGAGAAGAATGAATGAATATGGCACATAGTAAACTAGTAATTGTTTAGATACAATAATATATATTGGAATGCTCACATTGTGAAGAAAGTAATTATAATTAACTAACATTAATTTAACATAAACACTCTTTTGCTCCTTTGTGAGGCATAAGAGTGTTCATGTAGAATCAATGTTAGTTAATTATAATAGTAATTGTTTCTCATGCCATCGAGCAGATTCCTTCTGCCATATGAATATGTGTGAAAGGTTTTTGTCAGTGATAGTAATAAAGTATTTTGGAGAAAATCAAATGATTTAACTTGCTACCACAGTGAAGCAGCATGTACCTTACCTTACACCATGTGTTTCTAGGGTGCACTAAGATTGCAACCAGTTAGGGGAAGGTCAGGTAGTAACGGGTGCTTAAGCTTTCTCAAAGTTATAACATTTGTTTATGATTAAAATGGAATATGCTATACTCTACTGAAAACTTCCATATCTTTAGAAGTTCATTTATCTTAAGAGTCTTATTAATTTTTTCTCTTTGAGGTTTTATAAACCTTACCTTTCTGATTTCTGGAGGGTTGTATCAGCACAGTGATGTGCTTGAAAAAACTTATTTTTTTTTAATTATAAAACAGCTTTTTATTGCTAAACATACATGGTTATACAAAACAATATCAAAAGAAGCAACCTCCTATATATTACTTATTATAAGTATAGAAAAATCATTTTATAATTATCGAATTGATGACACTTATGATTTTTAGAAAGACAAGAATCCCACTCATAATAAAGGATCACAAAGGTGTTCAATGCAGGCAAAACTGAAGTTCATGAGATTCTAAAGTAGAAAACAGAAATTCTGAAGCAGTGGGAAAACTGTGCTAATGGGAAAATAAAGAGAAAACTAAAAACCAGGACATTACTGAAATAGTGTGGGAGTCGTTCGTTAGTGTTAGGGCAAAACATCAGAGCATATCAGGGCCTATGTTACAGGAATATGCTAAAAGGTAGCTGAAAGACTGGACAAGACTGAATTCAAAGCATCTAAGGGAGAGTTTCTGCAAAAGACATCAGGTAGTTTTTAACAAACTTTGTGGTGAATCGAATGACATTAACACTGAAATCATCGCTGATTGGATTGCTAAACTACCTTCAATGATAAGGATACACACTGGAAAACATAGTAAACAGCGACGAGATGGGATTATTCTTCTGCACGTTACCAAATAAGTCATTGTGTTTAAAAGGTAAGAAATGTTGGGGAGGAAAATTGTCCAAGGAAAGATTGCCTGTTTTCCTATGTGGTTTTATGTCAGGTGAAATGGAAAAAAAAACCTAGCAATTTTAAGGCCACTAACTAAAACACTGACCTTCTGATTAGAGATCCAATAAAAAGGCATGGATGATGTCACAGATCATGGAAGAATGGTTAATGATATTTAACGAAAGAATGGTTAACAGTATTTAATGGAAGAATGAGGAAACAAAGCCGGCAAGTTCTGCTTTTTTTGGATAATGCAACATGTCACCCACACACAGAACTTACCAATGTCCGACTTGCTTGGTTCCCTCCAATACTACAAGTGGTGCTCAACCATTGGACCAAGGCATCATTCACAACGTTAAAGTATATTTTCATAAACTGTTAATGCAATCTCTGCTCGTTAATATGGATTCCACATCATCTGCCTCTGATTAACCAAAACCATATCAGTTTTAGATGCGGTAATTTGGACAAGCCAAGCTGTAAAGAAATTTCTACCAGTAACAGTGACAAAGTTATAATATTTGACTATTTGAAGTAGATAATCGAACAACATTACCAATAAAGGTATTAACACCAATTCTAATTGCATCCGAAGATGTAATTCATTCATTAACAATTCCTAGTCTTGGAGTAAAAGCTGATGCTACTCCAGGACGCTTAAATCAAAAGGTTGCAGGGTTTCCAATGTGTCAAGTAATTGACAGTGAAGAAAATGAGGTAAAGACACAAGAATTGAAAAACTACATCATTGAAGGTGCTTTCAATTGCAATGCCATGGAATATTTAACATAGACAGTGATGTGCACACTGAAACAGACAACAGTTATTATAGATGCAAAGTCGGAAAGAAGAGAAGGAGGAGGAAGATGAAGAGGAATATGTCCCTGAGCTGGAACAAGAGTATAGGCTAAACAATTACTGGGATGCTGTCAAAAGTTTAAAGGAACTGCAGCAATTCATCCTACAGCAAAATGATTCAGATATTAGGTGTGATTTCTCAGGCCAAAGTGTTTGTGGAAAGTCCAGCAGCTAAGAAGCAATGTGTACAGAAAACTCTCCTTGACAACTGGCAAAAATAAGTGAATTGTGTATACAGTCATTTTTTGTTCATTATATGTTTTGGTATGCTTATATAAATATATTGCACAGAAGTGTCTAAATATACACAATTAAATGAGGTATGTACATTATTTTATCTCATTCTATCCATTTATGTATGTGCATGGTTTAACGTTGTTAATAGCAACAGCCAGAATGTTAAAAAAGGCAAAGGAGATGATTTGGGGGAAAAAAACAAGTGCGCATGCACACATGCACACGCACACACACACACACACACACACACCGATAATTACATTATGTTTCACATAAGTTTGCCGTGTTCAGAAGTTTAATACATAGGCACCACATTAAATCTACTCAGTCAAGAGGAATATCAAAGGAATAGTATAACATTTTAGAAATAGCAATCTCAACAGCTTTGGAACAGCTTCAATAAACAAATTAATTAAACAATATTTAAAATACAGAAAACTAAAATATTGATCATGTTAAAGGCAACAGAAGATAAAGATTGGAAATATATATATAAAAAAAATACACCTCATCCATGGGCTTTCACCAAATTTGAAAAGAGTTTTAAAAGATTTATTGTTAAACTGGATAAGAATTTACCAAATAAATTGTAATAAATGAGGAAAATTTTACATAGGGAAAACCAAGAAATTTAAAGACCAGATTGAAGGAACATCACAGGAATATTAAATATAAACAAATGAGTTCAGTCATTGCATATCATTTTTACTTTCTCTACATGTACTTTGTACGTAGTGTATAGAGAAGGTATTGTATTGCACCCAAAAATTCGAAACTGAGATTTCACTGGAAATACATGTTTTCTCTGAACTTTTTCTTTCAGTATTTCACCAACTCTTCCAGGGACAGAATCAAGTTTAGAGATTGTGGTTTTGAACACACTTAGTAAATCACAAAGGGTTGAACGTCTGACTCCATACAAACAATGCCTCTGGAAGATGAGAAAAATAAGCAGATATATATGCAAGATTAGCTTCTATTTCTGAAGTTAACAGAACATCTTGAGCAGTTTGAATGGAGGCTGCATTTTTGGGATCAAATGTAGAAACAATGCTTTTAACAGTTTCTAAATGTTCGGCACTGTACTTAACCATGTGCCCCAGCATGTTATAATTGGTTCTGGTGGCAGGGGAATCTCAAGTGTTGTTTCTCTGAATGCCTGTCTTCTATAAGGTGCTTTTACACCTTCTTCACAGCAGACACTAGCTTGTCAACATTTGCACTGATAATTTCAGCAACGTGATGTAATCCATGAGCAAGACAAGTCAAATGTATCATACTGGGAAATGAAACTTTGAGAGCAGTGCCAGCTTTGCCCATGTAACTTGCTGCATCATGCATTCATACTGAATGCCATTTAGCCATAGCAAATTCATGGAATCGATAAAAACTGAGGAAACTGCAGAGCTATTTGTAATCTGAAACTGCTCTATTGCAAGGAGATACATCATAGACATTACATTTTTGTTAAGATATCCAATTACAATACTTGCAATAAACTGTATCTCACAGTCTTCTGTTTGATCGATTGACACCCGTATAAAATTATTTTGAATCTTATTTTTTTAATGGTTTGGTTGTAGTAGTGCTGTATGTAATTTTTATGTTTAATGGATTCGTCTAGCACTTTACACTTTGTATACTTCTCTATAAAACTTCTCAAAACAGGATAAGTTAATTTCCATAGCGTAAATCTGCAGACAGAAAGGCTTTGCACAAATGAAAAGAAAACTGCGAAAAGCTACTGTTAGAACATTCACCTAAAAACATCTGTATGGGAGCACTTTTCGTGGATTTATGTCTTACATTCTCCTGGTGTTTATGGTGTCCACATGCTGAACAACTTTGAAACGTTTTTCACAAGCAACCGTTTTTTCAAATGCACAGCAATAATGTATTTTGCTATCTGTCGTTATCATCTCCCCTTTGAACTCCTACTCCTACTGTTGCAATTTAGACGAGATTACACCAAATGAATGGCAGAGATATTTTAGAGAACTGATTGGGGAAAGAACAACACAAATTTAGAAATAATGAATGGTAAGCTAGACAGTCTATTCACAGTGCAAGAGGTCTACCTGCAATTAAAGAATATAAAAAAAGAAAAGGCAGTAGGATATGATGGAATTCCAGGAGAATTCTGCAAGACATATGGTGAAACAGGAAAGGGCTAGAAATAATGACAAAGGTATTAAACAAAATAAAGGAAAGCAAGGACATCCCAGAATGTTGGAAGATAAGCATGATAGTACCCATAGGGAGGGGAGCAAACAAACTAGAAAACTATAGAGGAATAAGTTTGCTATCTATTTTAAGAAAAATTACCCCATGATATTGTCAGAAAGGTTAAAAAATTGGGCAGAACAGGAAAGGAAGCTGTCAGAATTTCAAGCAGGCTTTAGAAAAGGGAAGCAAACAATAGATTATATATTTATAATACAGAAAATAATAGATATCTTAGTAAATTAAGAGGAAGAGTGTACATGTTCTTTGCAGATTTTGACAAGGTTTTTGAAACAGAAAAGCTCTATCATGGAAATTAAGGAGAAAGGGGGTGAGTGAAAACTACATAAATTAAGTGAAAAAATATATAATGGGATAAAGTTCTGTAAAAGTTGGGGAAAAAATTAAATCATGGAAATGACAGAGCAAACAATTGGTCAGAGACAAGGAGGTAAACTGAGTCTAATATTATTTAATATATTCATAGATGATATAGTCACATGCATGTGTAAGAGGACCATTTTTATTTTACAATATTTTGAAATATATTATTGCCCTGTCACACTTCTAAATTATTTTGGTTTCATGTTTTATATATTCCGACTTAAGAGACTTTGCTAAGATTCATTCGTGACAGGATGTGAGTGGGCACAACGGAATTCCTTAGTTTACTACAAGGCACTTCTTGAATGACATTATTTCCATGGAAAGTTCTAGAACAATGTTGCATCAAACAACATGGATCGATCACATGTTTCCACTCAATCCAATGCTCAAGTTAGGCATCAGCTCACCACATACAGGAAAACGACATCATTAGGATTGAGTCAGATCGAACTGATATAAGGGAGCGCAATAGCAATAGTCACTGCCCATTGATCTTTCCATCTTGCAGATCCGCCAAGTCCGAACGATGTAGCCTCATGACACGACAATGTGTCAAGGTAAGACTCACTAAGTAGTCTAGGTTTTCTCCCCTTAAGATTGTAAACTGCTCAACACTGCTTAGAATTAATGAGGGGTCAAACTAAGAAAATAAACTATTAAGCCAAATTTTGAGTTGCTTCTACCCTAACCAGCTATATCCCTAAGCTCCAACCATCATAGCTGTGACAATATAATAATAAAACACAAAAAGGAAACCAACACTGTCCAGTAATAATGAATAAGGAAATTCCCGGATTGCTGTACGCTGCTAATTTAATGGTAGGATCCATATCAATTGTCAGATTACAAAGGGCAATAAATGAGGCTCAAAAATTTTGTGAGGAATGGGGAATAAAAAGAAATATAAGCAAGTCTAAAGTTATGGTTTTTAAAAAAGGATCTAAATTAAATGGGAAAAAATTAGAAGTGGAGTGAGGGTGAATAACAGAGTGGAATGGGAGGCACAGAGGAGAAAAATAGATGCAATGTCAGGGTTTAGAATTTGCAAATACAAGTGGGAAGAATGTGTGAAGCGTTAGTGAAATCAAGAAAGCTTTGTGTAGTAGAGATCTGGGGGTCTCAGACATAAATAACAAGGTGCATCACATGTATACAATGTTTTGTGAAGATTTATTGGGTTTGCTGAGATCAGCGCCAAGAGAAGTTGCCTTGGTAGAGCTTGGGAAAACAAGAGGCAATGGAATAATAACATTTTGGTAAAAGAAGATGGAGAAATCTTAAAACTATGTATGAAGCAACAACAAAATCTAGAGAGCAGAAATAGTTAGTGGGCAGTTGGTGGAAAAATTATGGATAAAATAGAAATGGGAGATATATGGAGCCTTGAAGAAAGAAATGAAAGTAATTTAGGTAACCTTGTAAAACACAGGGTAGAAGACATAGACAAGCAGGAGATAAGTGAAAGTTTCGAAAACAAGAAACTGGTACAATTTTATACACAAATAAAAAGATTGGGGATGAGAACCATATGTAGATTACTGTAACAGGCAAGAAAAAGAAGAATTAGCTTGGATTAGAACAGGAACAATATTTTTAAGAATAAGAGGCAGTTAAAAAGGAATAGCAAAATGTGTGGTGAGAAAGAAAGTATAGAACATTATATGATAGAATGCAAGGAACCAGCAATATAGAGAAACAAGATTGGGAGAAAAAATGGGAAAATTATAGCTATAGAATTGTTAACAGGGTGGGAAGAAAAGTAGATTAGAAGCATAGGTGGTTCTTGCAAAATGAGCAAGAAAAGCAAGGAGTGCAAAAGAAGAAGACAGAGTGGAGAAGAAGGATAGAGAAGGTTGTGCCATGCAAACTGGAGCAGCAATAACGCAATTAAAATTTGTACATAGTTTAGGGTAAGGCAAATGTAAAAGAAGTTGTACAAATAAATATTCATTCATAAAAGAAGTTATTCTACTAAACATTGTGAAATTCTATAGTTTCCTGGAAATTTTTCCCTAGTCCTTTCAGGAAACTTGCTTATTAAAGATTCCCTCTGGGATTTTTAATACCTTAGTTTTGCCTAGGATTACTATAGTACACCCTTGTCCTTGGAATTTAAAGCCATTGTGTCATTAGTCTGGGGTAAGGGAAAACAATCCTTCTGGGTGACAGCACTTAGCTTTTGAAATTAATTTAGTTGAGTCCATTTTGTAACACTACATTACTTACTTTTATTATCGGAAAACATGTTTCAGAAGCCATATTTTCCGATAATAAAAGTAAGTGGTGTAATGTTACAAAATCAACTTCAATTGTTAAAACACAACACTGTCACAAACTCCACCATATATCATCAGTAGCCCTTAGCTTCTTAGGGACAGTTGCTACCTTGGCTTCCTCCATCCTCAATATGACCCCGAGAATGGTCTTGTAGCATAACTTGGCATTGCACACCCAGCTGATAAAGGAGTAGGCAGCTTTTTGGGAGAAGGTTCAACAGAGCTTTGTTCACTAATTGTTAAACAGTAAAGCAAATT
The DNA here is from genome assembly GCA_030762935.1 of Hymenopus coronatus. Lineage (NCBI taxonomy): Eukaryota > Metazoa > Arthropoda > Insecta > Mantodea > Hymenopodidae > Hymenopus > Hymenopus coronatus. The sequence goes on from CM060887.1 coordinate 87,291,673, forward strand.
GCTGCAGTCTGACTACAATATGCTGTAGTTTCAGAACTGGTTTCTCTGGACAACACCAACATTGAAATTGTCTCTGGAGGCTGGCTACCAGCTTGTTGCTCCTGCCTCTGCTAACCAAAGGTTCTTGGCTCTTGGTAGATGACTTTCCATCACATTTTGTTGGCTTGAATCATACAGGCATCTCAAACCTCAGATCCCCAAGTCTTAAGGTTAAGCATTTCTTTTATATTGGTGTTCACTTCCCTGGTGCTATTGTTGACTCTTTCTTCTAGGACATTAAGCCATTCCCTGAAGTGATCTCAGGTTTAACATGATGGCCAAGTGCCTTCACTTTCCTCATGCTGCTAGTCATTTGTTAATTTTGGTCAATATCTCTGTATTCATTTTCTTCATTATGAAATCCATCTTGTCTATTCCAGAATTAAATTTGTTAAGACTCTTCATTTCTTCCATTTCAGATTCCATTTTGGCCCCATTTCCTCCATTTCAGATTCCATTTTGGCCCCATTTCTTCCATTTTAGATTCCATTTTGGCCCCATTTCTTCCATTTCAGATTCCATTTTGGCCCCATTTCTTCCATTTCAGATTCCATTTTGGCCCCATTTCTTCCATTTCAGATTCTATTTTTGCCTCCATCTTCTCCAACTTTGTCAATAATTTCTATAGCAGTTTGTACATCTTGGCTTTTTATGCCACTTCTGATACAAATGTAACAAATGCGAACACAGTTACTGATGAACACACTTTATTTACCACTATAGCACTCAATGTAACACAACACTTTGACATCAATGATCAACTGATCAAAGTTTTACTCAGTGCACAAAATAAATAATTTGCCTAATCACATTACACATCTCACAATTGTTAACTCACTGCTCTCTTTTATTGTCTTAACTGTTGACTTCTTTACTGACTGCTGGCCTGATATTTGCATCCTGTATCCCAGACTGAAGGTTCTGAGACACTGCTAAAAGTACACTTCCAGAACTGTATTGTTAAAACTGCAGGGAAGTGATATAATCAGAGTTGTTTGTGTTCTTTTACCTCCTATTATTCTTTGAGGAGCAATTGATCAGCGAAGCACTGGCAGGTGTTGCTCGCTGGCAGGTCAGTAGTTATATACTTTGCATTACAATCACAATATCTTTTGTTTTCAATACTAAATTTTAGAATAGCAACTATTTTTATAACACAAGAAACACTTTTTCTGAACTATTTCCCCATGTATAGAATAAATGGCTATCATGTATGGTGAATTTCACTTTTTGATTATTATAACTTTTCTCTTTTATGGCATTATCTAAATGTCTGCTTGGCACTATTGAAATATGTCAACATAGCAGTACCATGGGAATTTTGATGACATATTTACAATAGTGCGAAGCAGACATTTAGATGATGCCATAAAATTACAGAAAAAACCATAAAATTCACAATGGAAACAGAAACCAATGGAGAATTCCCTTTCTTAGACTCAAAAATCATAGGAAACGGCACAAAAGTAAACTTTGGAATCTATAGAAAACCAATTCAATCAGAAAATTATATTAAAAATGAAAGCTACAACCCATTACCGCACAAACATGCAGTAATAAACAGCCTCAATGTACCAATGAGCACAACCAAATTCAACAAAGAGTTAAAGACCATAATTCAACAGCAGTACAAAATGGATACAGCAAGAACCTCGTGTACAAGAGACTCGATAAAGGAAAGCAGAAAAAAAAACATAAAAGAAATAACTACCCTAACAGCAGGAAAAGACAATATCAACACATTCAAAAAATTCACTTACCACCCCCGAGCACTTAAAAAATTCAAAAAGATCTTCAAGGAACAAAACATCACCCTGGCTCCAATGAACAGATTTTCTGTCATAAATTTACTAAAATCAAAAATGAAATTCTACCAGAAAATAGATCAGGAATATATCAAATTAAATGTACAAATTGTGAAAAATTCTACATAGGACAAACCAAAAGAAGTTTAAAAATCAGATCCAAAGAGCACTTTAGAAACCTAAAACAAGAAGATAAATCAGCAGTAGCAGTTCACTTCTGGAAAGAAAACCATAATCTAGATCCAAATCCAAAATTGTTAAAAACCATGTCAGGGCCACAATGAACTCACAACCTGGGAAAACATCCTCATATGGAAAAACAAATATCACCTAATAAACTTTGAAATCCCTCCAGTTGACAACTTAGTTAAGAAGTTCATCATTTTGCCACCAGAGAAGAGAACACAAGCAAACACAACCAGCAATGGCAGTTGGATCCGTGAGGTTGAAAATGGAAGCATAGGCTTCCGAAACTAGTCCCCCATAATATATAAGTGACGTAGAGTTAAAAATACAGACTCAACAAATTAATACCACATAAAATTTGACCGTCACTGTTACTAAATTCCTCCAAACATCAATCAATTATACAGAACTGTCAGACTTGGAAAAAAGAAATACAGCAATTTACTGCAAAATGATAGAAGAGTTCTTGTAGTTCCCAGAGCAACTCTTAAACTGTACCAAACTTAGATGTATACTGTAAGTGTGAAAACTTAAATGAGTACTGGAATTCAAAAGATAAATTTTATAGCATTTTTTAAAAGTGTCAATTTCCAATGAAAAATGGCATCAGAGTGGCATGTCATAAATTTGACATAAAACCTAAAATGATTCAGTATTGATGGAATCAGAAGGATTAAATAAAGAGAGTGAAGAAAGACCACAAATCTTTTCATGCAATACCGAAAGGAAAATCCGAAGAAATTAATGAAAAAGTGTTAAGAGGGGTTACTGAAACAAGACACAATGATGGTGCTGCAATTGAAACAAGACACAATGATGGTGCTGCAATATGAAATGCTACAAATCAAAGCATGTGAGACAGGTAAAATGCTTGGATCTCAGATTCAGAATTAAAAGCACATGCACAAGACATAAAGACTTTTCGTTTTGGAAATAATTGCTGTGCAGAATGTTAGCAATGCAGCAGTTAGCCCTAACAACACATTTAAATCTAACTCTGACAATAGTACGTTAAATAGATTTGTTGATATGATAGATTCTCTTTTGTCTATCCTGCAACCATTAGTACAAAATTTACAACTGTTTCCACTAGTTCTCAGCAAAAAATGAATCACACATATAAAGGAAGATCCTTTAAAGTTTGCACTTGGAATTCTAGAGGAATGAATAACTTTCTCAACAGTTATAACATAGACATGCTGCTCGTAACAGAAACAAAACTTGCACCTCATATAATTTTTGTCATGCTAGGCTATAAAATTTATCAAGCAGATCATCCTGCTAATACCAGAAACGGTATCTGCAATCTTCATTAAAAGTGACATTCAGCACAATGAACTGTTACTGGTTAGAGAAGAGGAAGTCCAACTCTCCAGAAGCTTGAACAACAACAACAACAATAATAATAATAATAATAATATGTATCAATAGAATCATTCTATTCAGCTCCTGAAAATAAATTAACTGCTGCAAACATTTGGGACGTTATACACGTAATAAGTACAAACTATTTAACTGGTGGAGAGTTCAACAGCAGACAGACTCAGGGGAGCTTGATGTGGCATTCAAGTTTTTGCTGGTCTAATAGAACCTACAGATGCTGGTCATTCTCCTGATGTACTAGACAATGTGGCACAGCTCTGATCATCTTCCAGTAGCTCTTAAGTTGGAATGTGGCTTCTGTAGACAACATTTCACCTTCTTTAATTAGATATGCTACACAGAAACATTAAATAGTGTAAAATCTTCTAAGGACCTTGATGTAGCAGTAACATCCAGCATGCTGCCAGTCTGCTTCATAACAATGTATATAACTTACATTCATTTAAGCATTTTCCCATTTCTTCAAGAATCACACAACTAGTGGAAGAAAAATAAGCATGTCATTGGTTATGGCTACAAACATGGTACCAACCACATAAAACGGCATACAATAGCACAACCCAACATCTTTGCAAAGCACGGAAGGAGAAAAGAGACGCTGCTAATCATGCTGAACTGTCTAAGTTCAATTACAAGGATGGTTCTCTTTGGAGTTTAACAAAACAGAAGAACAGCATTTCACCTTTAAATATCAATAGTAACTGGTATGCAAAACTCCAGGAGAAAGCTGATGTGTATTCTCAGAAGTGCTAGTACAGCAGTTATTGCCAAATCCTGTACAATATTTTGCATTTAACAAGAACATTGAAGAAGTGATGCAGATGCCATTACAGTTATCGCCTTTTGAAACCTAGTTTACTCCTGATCGGGTGCTTAATAGATCTCCAAAAGGACAGGCTCCTGGATGTGACCAAACAGTTGTTCCGTTAATGAAAGCATTTTTAAGGAAGACATTGGTGTTTTAAGCCAGGTATATAATGCAATACTGCGAACAGCCTACTTTCCACAGAAATGGTAACATGCAGTAACAGTTATGATACACAAGCCAGATAAAATTAAGACAGATCCAAGCAGCCATAGACCTATTAGTCTTCTTTTATTATTCGCAAAGTTATTTGAATGTCTTCTGCTTCCTAAATTAATGATTCATCTGACACCCAGTTGCCATCATAATTGCCAACAGCAACTGCAATAGGTAGTTGACATACTAAGCACCTATGAAGAAAACTTGGTATGTAATGAATTATTCTTGGATACTGTAAAAGTCTTAATGAGGTTTGGCATGAAGATCTATTTTATAAAACTAAATCCAAAGTTCCTGATACATTCTGCAGGATCATACAATCATCCCTATGAAACAGAACTTTTTCAGTTGCATGTGGAAAATCAAGTCTGGTATTCCCCAAGAAAGTATTTGGGATCTTTGTCTCCAATCTAATGAAGTGACAGTTGCCAATCATGTGGCAAATCTCAGCAAGGGAGATGGTAATACATCTTCACTTAAATTACAGATGTACGTGGTACAAATATTGGAGGATAATAATGAATGCAAAAAAAATTAAAATCTGTGAAAGTTACATACAAAATCATGTACCAAACCACTGCATAATCTTCATGGCAAGCATGTCCCACAAACTGAAGCAGTAAAGTACCTCAGACTAACATTAGATAACTGATTAACATGGAAACCATACCTCACTCACGTAGTACGAAAAATTAGAAACAGAATCCGCCAGATACATTATTTCATATGACTACAATACAAAAGAATAATTTACCTCTTGTTGGTTTTGCTTATATGGACATATAGGTGTGGCATTTGGGGTTCTGCAACTGATTCACAGATAAAGAGTACAGATTCTTCAAAATCATTTCTGTCGACTCATGATATATGCACCATGGTATGTCCACAACACAACCATCCACCGGGATCTTCAGATTCCACTAGCAGTTACTGTCCTGCAAGAAGCTCTACAGCAAGTTCGCCAATTCACTACTGAACATGAATCCGTAAACACCTGCCAGCAGCTCGAAGATTAAAACTAAAGCATCATTCAGACCTGACAATGCAATAGCTATATAAGGCCTGTCCTTGCCATGTTTCAAGTTGTCTTATTGTCATGTAATGAGCATAACAGTACAAGAGAGTTATCATGATTAATAAACAAAATGAAGGCTTACAATGAAAGCAGATTTTAATTAAAAATCTCCTATTATGTTGCACAAAAATAAAATTGCTTAGATGTTGAAAGTAAAAGTAAAAAAGTCCTATATCCGGATAAAGTATATTGTACATATGAATATAATTTGGAAAGCAACATAATGGGAAGCCTGCCTCTATAGTGTGGGGTAGCATGTCTGCCTCATATTCAAGACGTCCTGAGTTTGAATCTTGGTTGGGGTGAGTTACATGAATGAGGTTCTTTCTTTTGGGTTGTCCCTTATCCCAAGAAGATTATCATTGAGTAACTTAAAGCTCTATGGACCTCCAGCAGATCTGAGCATCAATTTACCAATTACATTTATCGTCCAATATGATATACCAAGTTAAAGGATATTTAAAAATAACATAATGGGCCCCTTGTAGTATTACATTTAAGGTTTCATATACCATGTCTCCTTAATTTATTTTTAATTGTTTCACAGCATTAAAATTGATGTATGGGAGATAAAATTATTTGGTTAACAGCAGTAACATCCCAGCAGCAATTTACACAGTGAACCATAACTGTCATTAAAATATACATTTATCAGTTGACTTTCTAATATTCACTAGGCTTCATTTACTAACACATGCATCATCAAACATCTCTTACAACCTCAAACATCACAAGAAGGAAGAAGACCAGCAAGAACAAACTAGCAACCAGTTAACTGGCTGCTGAGCAACTAACATCTTTCTCTTATCAAACATCCTGCATAAGTTCTTATTAAGCAAAACATACAAAATATTAAAAAGTTAACTTGGAAATATGCATTTTAATAACTATAGCAAACTTTGTAAAGATAATAAACAGAGAAAATTCATGTACCTGTTATACTACAAAGTAACCTAAGTGTTGGGGCATCGCCAGAATATTGGTTGATCATGCCCTTATTGGCTGCCTGAGGAACTGGGATGGTTAGTGTGATTGGTTTATGGAATTTTCGTCTCCTTGGTTCAACAGTTACAATGGGTGACACTGCCACACGGTTGCCCAAAAGTTTTGCTGCTAGTTCTGCTGGAATTGGTTGTGCCTAGAATAAGAACAAAATGCTTCATTTTTAATGGTCATTATAATGATAGTACATAGTGGTGGGGTAAGTAATGTGGAGAGTGGAGATTATTTTTATAACCAGCCTCATAAATTCAATGTTTTCTCTAAATGATAATATATAGGTGCAATTGCGTCTTTTAATCCTCATCAAAATAGGAGTATTATAGAAAAAGTATCAATAAATATCAACAACAATAATAATAATATGTAAAAATGTAATAAAATTTTATTCATTAATGTTATATAAATGGCTCTGGATGTCTATAGAACCTCATGCTTCTTTGATGGCTATATTATATACCTCTTTTTTACTTTCTCTACACATACTATCTATAGTGTATAGAGAGGGTATTGCACTCCACCCAAAAATTTAATACCGAGATTTCACCAGAAATATGTTTTAGGGTCCCTTGTGTCCAAAAAAGCATTTTCACAAAAAGGTGTGCATGTGCGTGTGGGTGTGCATGTGTGCGCGTGTGTGTGTGAACACGAAAAGTCGCTAAAATACCAAACTTGGCATTTAAGTTTAGTATCTTTCAGGGATGCGACACAAAGATTTTGAGAAAAATCCCCCCACCCCAAACTACCCTTTACGTGGAACTTTTTTCGAAAATTTTCATTTTCTCAAAAATGGCTCTAACGATTTTGATTAAAATATATATAAAAGATATTTACCTGACAAATAAAATGTATATTTTGAATTTTCTGAAGACTTCTTTATTCTGGATGAATTTTACGAAATTTTGCATAACTGCTAAACCATAAGAGATGGAAAGAAACTTTCTACACAAAAAATGTAGAGCTGTTTAAAACACACGATTTATGTTATACAGGTGAAAATTATTTAAACCGACAAACTCTGGGAGGTTGTAGGGGACACCAAAACAAATATTTTTCCTTAATGTCATTTTTTCCTATGAGGATTATTTAAACCGGTAGAGGAAGATTTCTCTGACATAAAAAAAACCAACAAACACTTTTGCATTTTTTATTACCAAGAGACACCGACAAACACTTTTGCATTATTTATTACCAAGAGACAACACATGAACACAACGCAATTACTTAAATTACAGTAGAGGTTCAAAAATGCCTTCATTGACATTTAAACAAAGCTGACACCGACGGATCATGTTCTGTCTACCACGGGCAAAAACTCCAGGAGTGTCGTTAATTGCTCCTACTGCTGCTACTATCCGGGCAACCAGATCCTCTTCTGATTCAACAGGAGTTCTGTAAACTAGGTTGCGCATCTCTCCCCACACAAAAAAATCCATAGGGGTCATATCTGGGGATCGAGCAGGCCATGGTACAGGACCACCTCTGCCAATCCACTTTTCTGCAAACTGTCGGTTCAAGAATCGACGCACAGGACGACTGAAATGTGCCGGTGCCCCGTCATGTTGGAACCACATGCGTTGTCTTGTAGGGAGCGGGACATCCTCCAGCAATTCTGGCAATGCTCTGGCGAGAAAATTGTGATAGTGCCCGCCATTTAATGGCCTAGGTAGGAGATATGGCCCAATTAAACAGTCCCCAACAACAGCCCACACATTAACGACGAACCGCACTTGATGTGCGCGAGTAACTGTGGCATGTGGGTTATCCTCACTCCAAACATGCGAATTGTGCAGGTTGAATACTCCATCACGCGCAAACGTTGCTTCATCTTTAAACAACACAGAGGATGGAAATGTAGGATGCATTTGACACTGTTCCAGGTACCACTGCGAAAACTGTGCTCTGGGTGCATAATCAACTGGTTCCAGGTTGTGGACACGCTGTAGGTAAAATGGACGTAAGTATTGCTCATGAAGGACGTTTCTTACATTCGTCTGATTCGTCCCCATGTTACGCGCAATTGCACGAGTGCTGATAGAAGGATCTCGCTCCACATGCTGCAGGACAGCTTCCTCAAATTGCAGCATTCTTACTGTGCGACGGCGTCCCTGTCCAGGTCCTCTGCTAAATGACCCGGTCTCGCGCAGACGTTGGTACACAGCAGTAAACGTCGTATGATGTGGGGTACAGCGATTAGGATATTGTTGTTGATAAAGCGCTACGTAGTATGCACCAACCATATAAGTGTACTCACTCCAGGTGTATCGCTCCATTAGTAAACAGATACTGTACAGTATGCACACTACACTGGTGGATAAAACAATTCCTACCATCAACAGCAATTGCATTCATGACAATTGAAGGGCGCAATTCGCCCTCTACCGGTTTAAATAATCCTCATAGGAAAAAATGACATTAAGGAAAAATATTTGTTTTGGTGTCCCCTACAACCTCCCAGAGTTTGTCGGTTTAAATAATTTTCATCCTGTATGCATTTTTTTCATGGACTTGATGATTTTTGAGATATTCCTTGTCTTTGGTTTCAGCTTTAAAAAATTATACTTTTCTGACACAGGACTTTGTCTACTCCTGTCCATACAAACAAAGGAACTTCAGTCACATAGCAACCAGCTTTTGAGTATCACTTTAACCTATGGTACTCCCTTATTTCGCATCTACTTACAAGGAAGCAAGTAATAAGACTATTTCTGTTATTTTTTTCGATTAGCATTAAGTAAATAGAAGAATAAGCTTTCTAACACTAATTTGTGCAGAGATGTAGAGAAAGTCATGTGAATGGAACATGATAGGTTGGAACCTCACAAGGTAACAAGATCAGTCCACAAACGACGATATCACCTCGCTTTGCAGTACTGCACGTAAACATGCCTCTTCTCAGGAATTTCTAACTGCCTACAAAGGATCTCAGTGAATGCTGGGGTCAAATATAAATTTCTATCAGTGAGAACTGAAAAGCTATTTTACTTTAATTATGTGTATTATTTTCATTACTGGCTACACTTACAGGTGTAAACTAAATCCTGATTCAAAATTGATGGGACCTGCCTGGTATGGAGCAGATTCAAGATTTGCATTTGTCTTTATTTCTCCAATCAGAATAATATATTGCACATTTGTTTGCAAGCATCAGAAATTCTCTGTTCCTCAGTTTTTGCTAAACTTTATTTAATTGAGAGGATGCTTGTGCAAGACATGATTCAATCATTTTTTTTATTCTACTATTAGGTTTTAATATCTGCAAAATTTTCCTCTAGATCTCTCATAGTACAGAAAACTGACAGCATATTGATAAGCTGTGGTTTTGAGCTCAAAATAGGGCAAAATAATTCAAGATCCTTGAATATTTTCTTTGAATACACAATATGTCTAAAGCAGGCATTAATAGGCTATGAAAAATCTTTTCGGTTCCATTTTTCAAAACTGGCATTCATCAGTACAATTTGGAATGATGTGATTTGAGTTATATAAAAGTGGGTCTTCTCAGAGCTTCTGTTCAGCTTAACAATAGTAAGTTAACAGTTTCCTTCTTGCTGTAAATCTAATCTAGTGTTATATATGCTCGTAGGCTTTCACGGCCGGTGTTATTATTGGTAAAAGATAACATATCCGGGCTTGTAGGCCGTGGTCGAAAATTAAAATTATCAAAATAATTAAAACTTGACGTTTCGTCCTCGGCTGTGGAGGACATCTTCAGAATGAACCTGGGCAGGAACGGCTAATGACTGCAAATTCATGGAACAGAGGTCGGCAATATAACCTGTTGAGGTAGTGGGAGGGGAGTAATTTGACTGCTATGTTCTGATTGGCTGTTGTGTATCTTTTACCAATAATCTAGTATTGCTTGCATACAATAATACTTTTAATAAACATGAGTAGTAAAAGCTCTAGCCATACATCCAGTTACATGATCACTATTTAAGTGCTCAAGTATATAGTAGACTTTAAGAAGTAGGTATTTCAAAGTTTAAAGCATTGTAAATTGTTTCCTCTTTGGGTGGAGAGTAATCAAAACATGTATTTATTGGTCAAACAGTGGATATATGTTTCCCATGAAGTTAACAAATATGTCAGTAGCACTTTCATCCTAATACATAATTCCCTCACTGAGGTATACAAATGCAATGAGTGTTTTTTTTTTTTTAATCTGACAAACATTGTTAACATTGAGGACCTCCTTTTACTTCATAATATGAGGGTGGATCAAAAAGTAGCACACAATAATTTTTTTTACAAAAAAAGGCTTAATAGTTAAAAAAAGAAAAATTGCAAGTGAACTTACACCTTTTACCTACTTTACAACATAGTCAGCAACTTTCTGAACACATTTGTCACATCATGATACCAGTTTCAATATGTCCTATTTGTAGAAGTCTGTTTCCCTGGAGTATAGCCATCTGCAGACTGGTGATTCGCATCTGCTGCAAAGCGTTGACCAGCTAGGAATTTCTTCATGGGACCAAACAGATGAAAGTCTGACAGTGCAAGGTTCAGATTGCACGGTGGATGCTGAAGCACCTCCCAACCAGCAGCAACATGAGGACGAGTTTGTCATAAAGAAGTTTGACGTCGTCAGCATTAATGTTGTGACGTTTGTCATGAAGGACATAGCGCAACTTCCCAGTGGTCCCGTGTTCAGCAAAGTCCACCAATAAAACACCATGTATATCCCAGAACACTGTCACAACCACTTTCATAGCAAATAAGTGTTTCCACTCCATACTTGCCTGCTTTGTTTTGGGCCTAAAGTAGTATGCCCATGACTCATCATCAGTGACAATTCCTTTCAGAAAGTCATGCCCTTCTGTGATGTACCACGTTAAGTGATTCAAGCTTGTCATTATTCGCTGGCCCTTATGGTTATCTCTCAGGTTCTTGGGCACACAGCAAGCATTAACTTTATGAAATTTCAGTGTGTCATGAACAATATCGAACACTGCATCATAGGAAATGTGGAACTATTGTGATAAAGTTTGCAGTTGCACACGCAGGCCATTAAAAATTGCTGCCTCAATGCCTCTGACATTCTGCGGGGTTGCAGCTGTTACCAGTCTCTCACAGCACGGCAATCACTAGGTTCACATGGCCCTCTTGGAAAAATGCATACCATGATTTGGCGTGAAGTGATACAGTTTTAAATTTCAAAAAAAAATGTTGCTGTATAAAATGTTTAACTTGTAGGACTTTAAGTATTCTTTATATCAATCTAGGACCAGGCTTTAATTACCACTAATAAGTTTTTTACTATTTGCAGATCTGCAAATTTTATAGACAGAAAATAGATGTATCACTTCACCCCTTGATATGGGATCAAGTGATATACCCATTTATTTTACATTTTAGATCACTTCAAGCAGGTCTGGGGGTGAAGTAATACACACTTGTGTGTTTTAAAGGATATATAAAGTGATAATTTATAGAATCTTGCAGCAGATTATCAGTTATTGTATTAATAATTGAACTTTGTAATTTATTCCAATTTAATTTAGTTCATTTAGACATAAAATGTATAATATTTAAATTATTTCTGAATAAAAGACAACAAATTATAAACAAAATGCAAATTAATATTTTAATTTAATTGCATTAGCAACAACTAACAATGATTGTTCACAATACATTGAATGGGAACTTAGGAACAATTCAGATGTAAAAAATAATTAGAAAAAATTAACCAAACTGTAACCTCTATGCTCCAACATAAAATGGCAGGAAAGAAAAATGTATGGTAAAAGCCATAGCCAAAGATCATATAAACAATATAACTCACAAGTTTGCAAACATAGACACATTGAAATTACCTACAGAAAAAAATTCTCCATTTTATATCACTTCACCCCAGTGTATCATTTCACCCCGTATTACTGTACCATCTGGAGACATTGCTGTGGTCCATACAATCATCCCCATACATGCCATGCATGTCCCTGTGAACTTCACTTGTTGCTTGTCCTTTGGCACACATATATTGAACCACACCTCTCTGCTCTTCACACATAGATGACAGTAGCATGCACACCTTTTTTGCATAGTTCACGCTTCTCTCACTAGAGTTACACATGAAGTAAAAACTACCCTCTGTAGTGAAAACTTCAAACTATATCTGTGTGAATTTGCAACACTCCAGCTGCAATACTAAGGCAGAAAAAAATTATTGTGCATCACGTTTCGATCCGCCCTCATAGCTTTGGGGCAAAAATTCCCTTAACATTTAATGCTGGAATCATCGTTTGCATTTCTGTATTTATAACAGCATTAATACATTATGTTTCAATGCAAACATTAAATGTATTAGATGCATCCCATTCCCTTAACTACACTGGGCACTCCATTATTTGCCAATCATTTGTGATTTCATCCTTACTAAAGTTGGTATAATTTAGCAAGTGCCACGACTATTGGATGTAAAGGATGCTACAGAACCCTACTGCCTCAGGTTCTGTAGCTAGTATTCAACTAAGCATTAAAATAGTACAAGGTAAACAAATTTACATTTATTTGCGAAAGAAATATTAATAATATTTCATAACTATGTAACGCAATAGTGTTTGAATATTTTAGAATATTAGCAAATTTACATTATGCTTTAACATTTGAAGATTTTTGAATGAGCCTTGGTTAATGTCCACCAGGACGTCTGCAAGACATAATGGCAGTTGTAAAGATGTGGTAGAAGAATACCTCTAGCAACACATAGCAGATAGCAGACAAATAGGAGCAGGGTTCTCCTTAAAAAGGTAACTGTGCATAAAATTGCAGTGACCAATACACAATCACGTCAAAATTACTTCCTCTTGAATATACATGACAGGAAGTTACTCATTTACTTGGAATTTTTCTCACTACTTTAAGCTTGTTTCCACGACAAACATCAAGTGAAGCAATGCTTATTAAACCATATATAACAAAAGGAAATGTAATATATCAGCTCTCTAGTTTAAAATTTGTATTTTGTGAACAGTGTACATATTAGTATAAGTTGTGGCATAATGTACATAGTGAGTGTTTTCACCAAAAGGCACAATTACCACAATTGTTACTTTTGAGAATGGAATGAAATCAGGTATATCTTGCACAGGATGCCAGTTTTGTATTATCCCTCATATCCAGGAGGAATTAAATCAGTGACCCTTAGACAAGACCATGAGGACAGATTGCTTATACTCAAAGGTTTAAATACAATAAACAGAATTTAGCTTTATGTAGGTTCATAGTGAAACTCAATACAAACCTGTATTCCTACTCTTATTTTTTTGGTGAGTGCTGCTGATGGGAAAACAGCTTGTACCTGAGGTACAACACTGGATGAAACCATTCCACCTTCAGGTCCAATGGCATGTACTTCCTGCCTAATGCGGGACACTACTGCAAAGTAATGTGGGAAATCCACTGTAAGGATTCTTGTGATGCGATTTGTATGCAGATCCTCCAATTGGCTCATTTCTAAGACAGTAAGAGGATATGTTCTGTATAAGAAAACTGTTTTGTTATTCACACAAAACAAAATAAATATTCCAGCTTGGTATTTATTTGCTGCTGACAGCAGTTTATCATCTTAGATATCACAGTGCAGCCTATTACCTTAGATTTAGACTTACTTACAGGATAATAAATGATGGACTTCCTCCTACCTCATACCAAGGTCCTGTGGTTTAATGTATAACTTACTCTAAACTTTAAATATTAATACACCTTAAAAAGGGTGCTTCTTAAGCAAATTAAGATTATTAAGAGAATTAGTAAACTAAGATTGGTTTATTTGATACTGGCAGTGTTAGAGCACCAAGGTAAATCAATATTTGCTCTAACTTTCCCATGTAAGAAGTCCATGGTTGGATTCCCAGTTCTGGGGTCATTCAAGCCTTCATATTTAAGTAGCTTATATAAAAATCCCCAAACACCAACATGGTTCAGAATTTACAGTAAAAGCTGTAGGTCCTCTCATACAATTTTCTCATCATCATTATTCTAACACCAGAGGTAATGGATACCTCTAGTTAGTTAATAAAGCAGACCAGCCATTACTTAGTGGAATGAGTTTTCCCCAAAGATCATAAGAGATAGGGAGTATTGAAGCAAACAAACAGCATTTGTTTTCATTAATTTCAGCATTATTAATTTGATTGAAGTTCTTCATTCTGGAATTCATGAAATTATGTAATTTTAGAGCTTACATTTTTGGTTCTGTTGATAACATTTTTATATCCTATAAATTTATTGAATGGTTTGTTCTGCACTTATTAAATATAAAATTTCTGACTTTAAAACTAAACATAATTTATGATTGTATGAAATCAAATGTGGAGGTTCTTAAGTACTTACAGTATGTTTATATCTTTTTCCATATGTGAAAATGATTTAATGAATCTGATAATGCAATGCATTATTTTAATTCTGAAAGTTATTTATCTAAGCTAATCTTCTGATATCAAGCTGCCAAGGCAACTAGTAATAGAAACATATGATGAACATGCAAAGAGTTCTCCTTACCATCTCCTTCAAAGCTCTCATTCAGCACATCTTGTACTGCTTCTTCATTTGCATCAAGAGTATGTTCCCTCCAGGTTTCACCATTATCAGACCGCAGAATCACTATTTCCCTCTCCTTGCCACGCAGAGATGCAAAGTGTGGCACTTCAATTATCACAGGTCTACAAAAAACAGAAAACTAATGTAATACAAATTTGTATTTGCTGAGGTTGTTGGAAACAAGATTTAACCACAGATTTGTGTATAATCATAAAATGTGAATGTTTCATCTTCCACAATACTGGAGGGTAGAAATCACCTTTACATCCTTATTAAGTTTGTACCACTGGTTTATTTAGTGTTCTGAATACAGTTTTAAGATAATTATTACATACATAAAACTAATTAACCTATAGTCACATTCAGCCTTTGTTGCTACCATCCTGTATTCTCTTTGATAACCAATTCATTTTCTATATTTTATCTAGAGGCCTGGTGACATTTCTGTGCTTCCAGCATTCCTCCAATATTCTTCTGCTTTGTGCTTATCAGTTTCTAATTTGCTAACACAGATATAATATTTTTGCAATAGTACCAATGAAACACATAGAAGAGGCACTAAAACTGTTAAATTTACAAGGGAAGAAAAGAAGATAAAATTCAATTAGAAACAGAAAAAGGTAGACAATTAGCATTTTAGACCTAAAAATATTATTAAAAAATAAGTACATACTGGTAGTGGAAGCAGCATGATCCGTATCAGCAGGACGAAGGATGTCTTATGGACTGACTTAGCACTCACTAGCATGGCCAGGACAACTTTTGTGGTGTGGTAGGCAAAGGTAAATCCACATTATTTCCTAAGTATAGTATCCATGGGGAGTAAGAGATCTATGGTTGCAGTGACAAGGCATAGCCTTTTTTTAAACAAAATCTACACAAAACCAAAGCAGATAGTTACATAAAGTCTGAAAGCTAAAATAAACAGACAGTAGTTTAACACAGAGGTTGCCAAACTTCTCATAATTGGTGTCACATTAATCATCTGAGGATGATTTCTGGCTGAAGTTTTAAGATAGGAGCCATAAACTCGCAGGCAGGAGACATTCAGATCACATATTAGTTTTCAAACAACATAATTTCATTGAACTAAAAGCAATAACTGATGTACATAAGTACTGCACAAATAAGCAATGTGTCATTCATAGTCTCATTATAGCTTAATCCATAGGCAAATCCATAAACTTGATGAAAGAAGAAATCGAAGAGTATTCCAAGCTAATCCATATCTGCATTGAACAATCTTTCTTCATCTTCAATGACAAATATTATAAACAGAAATCAGGCCTCACAATGGGAAGTCCCATGTCACCATTCCTGGCAAATCTATTCATGAGCTTTTTCAAAACAAAAATCACAAATCAATTCCCTCACATTTTCAAAACCTGATTCAGGTATGTCGATGATGTATTTGCCATAGTAAATGCTGAACTAATAGAAGATGCACTGCTGCTACTAGATTTACAAATCCCAGAGATTAAATTTACCATGGAAACCAAGAAAGACAACATCCTTCCGTTTTTGGACCTCAAAATTATCAGGAACTATAAAAATCTGGAATTTGGAATTTTCAGGAAGGACACACATACAGACAACCACATAAAATCTAACAGCTTCAACCCAACTAGCCACAAACATGCAATCATCCACAGTTTGCTAAACAGATTACTTAACATCCCTATGGGGAAAATAGAATATGAAAAAGAGCGTAACCAAATAATAAAAATTGCCAAGAACAAGGGTTTTAACAAAACCCTTGTTCTGAAAAAACTAAAAACAATAAAGAGAAAGAAAAAAAAGCAGCTTCAACCACCCTCATGGCAGAAAAAAAATCAGAATATTTTAAAAAATTCACATTCCACCTTCAAGCCTTCAACAAATTTAAAAAGATCTTCAAAAAACAAAACATCTTCTTAGCCCCACAAAAAAAAAAAAAAAAAAAAACACAGCATAAAAAACCTTCTAAAGAACAAGTTAGACAAAACACCTGCATCCAACAAATCAGGAATTCACAGAATCAACTGTAAAAACTGTGATAAAAGATACATAGGACAAACCAGAAGAAACATAGGAACCAGGTTGAAGGAACATCTGGCACACTTAAGAAACAACCAAATGGAGAAA
This sequence comes from Hymenopus coronatus, assembly GCA_030762935.1. Classification (NCBI taxonomy): domain Eukaryota; kingdom Metazoa; phylum Arthropoda; class Insecta; order Mantodea; family Hymenopodidae; genus Hymenopus; species Hymenopus coronatus. Next base: position 87,308,855 of record CM060887.1, read on the forward strand.
TCAGCAGTAGCCTCACATGCTTGGGAAAATAGCCGTAGAATCAAAGATAATGTCCACTTGTTAAAATCAGTACAGCAACTGCTAGAATTTTGGAATTCCTGCCAATGACAACCCGCTCTACAAGTTCATTTATCAGCCACCAGAGAAAGGAGAGGAGTCCTCAGAGAATACCAACAACAGGCCGGCCAGTCGAAATCTGTTGATGATGTAGACAACATAAGCCTGTGAAACATGTCCAGGTAATTTATTACTTAGTGAAGCAATTCAAGTGCAAATTTGACTCATTTTATAACCAATGTGTAATTATGCTTCACTGTAAACCACTTCCAGTATTTTGATTCTTTTGATCATAATATATAGGATGTTTCAAAAGTCACTTCAAATTTTAAACCATTATAAATTTTATAATATTTGAGATAGGAAAAAACACAAAATAAGCCACATATAGGGTAAACAATGGGATTTTATAAAACATTGGGAAGATGCCCTCCAATCTCTTGTTCAACGTACACCATTCTTTCTGTGACTCATGCGCAGCATTTTGTAGATGATGTCTTAGAATATTAACAACTTTTTGTGAGATAGCATCTCTCAGTTGCTGTTGGGTGGTTGGATATGTCAGGACCACTCACTCTTTAAGGTAACCCCACAACCAATTGGTCAGAGATTGTAGTGGTCACTTTGTTGGAACTTTACAAACAGAACATTGGCCCTATTCTTTAATTGTTGAAAGTTCTAAATTTTCTCAGGCCTTGAGAAAAACTCCTCTTGCTTTCATAATAGTATTAACTCGCTGTATTCTATCATTTGGTGATAGAGTCATGATTTTTAGTTTACAAATTCTTATAGCAGTATGAATAAAATGTATAATGTTTTATTCAACAAAACTGTACCCATCGTAATGGTGAATTGAAAGACCTAGATTAACACCTGTTATATGAAATGTTTTTAGGTTAATAGCAATTCATATTCAATGAGAAGAATGAAAATGGTTTTTCTGAGTTACAACTGCAGACATTTGTGGTTCCAAATCTGTGTGGCCTTTCATCAAAATAGATTCTTGAATGTGCATCAGTGATAGCAGGCCTATATTTTGGTGTGACACATTTCATTTTAGATCACTATTTTCATAGATCTATGTTAATGTGAATACTGATATTAATCTTCATGCAAAATCTTAAAAAAAATGAGGAAGTTGTCATTTGGCATACAATTGCAAAAGTAAACCAAATTAACTTCCTTGTTCAAAACTTGCAAATATGCATAGAAGCTTGTGACAATGATGTGATTAAATAAAAAATAAAAGAATTTCAGTCGGTTTTTGTAGCACAAACATCTGTTCCCATTTTCAACCCTTGATTGCGACTAAATCTTTCTTCGTTGGCGTCAATGATGGGGGTGGTGGTGTATCAATTGTGGAGGCATCTGTTGCTGGATCTATGAACTTCCAGAGGTTGCTGTATGGTGGTAAATCAAAATTCATGTTATGGCTTTCTTCATGATGTAGATCTTCTCCCAGACATCTAATTCTGTGGGTTTATATGCTGGTTTTAAGAGTTTTATGTTCAGTGTGATTTTGTGTCCTGATGTCCAAAAATGATAGGCAACAGCTGATTTTTCTATTTGCTTGTATTTTAGGTTCCTCATGTGTTCCTTTAATCTGGTCTCCAAACTTCTCTTTGTCCTTCCTATATACACCAGATTCCAGTCAGGCATTTAATTTCATAAATTTCCAGTTTTTTGTCTGCAGGGATAGGATCTTTTAAATTTCTGCACAGCAGTTTCTGAATGCTGTAGCTATTTTTTTTTAAACTTCCTTGTATTTTTCCTTTAATAGGTCATTACACTGTATACCAATTAAAAAGCTGATTGTTTAATTTTATTTATTCGTTTTGAAATATGTATAAAGTAATCTAATACAGGTTCACCATTTCTTTTTACTTATAGTTTTTTAAATTTATGGGTAGGCCAAACAAAATCAGCTCACATGCGGGATTCCACTATGATACAATTTGGTCCAATTAATGATACTGATCCCAACATTAAGCCATCAGCATATTTTGGCTTTCGTGCCTATTGTTTCTATCTACTTTCTAAGTGAATTTAATTTATAGATAAGATTCAAATCAAGATGCTAAATTTATTTATTTTAATTGGTGTATCTTTAGTTAACAAATGCCTAGGTATATAGCCAAAGAAGATTTAATACAATTAAAAATGAAAGGAAAACATCCTAATAGCCTTTTAGCTTGCTGTTACCACACTCTCCCTCCCAGTAATATTGAGGAAATGTTAAATGGCAACCACACCTTGTTCTGGATGTAATATTCTGGTCTTGCTTGGAGTTGCTGGGAGCTGTTTCTGGGTGTTGTAGGAGGTGCTGCTGATAATGGTGGTAAGGAGTTTATGCTGCTGCAGGAGTATAGGTAGTTATGTGATTCTTCAGGATGAATGCTGGATTTAGCTTGTCCACAGATACAGCGATGGAGATCAATTACAAAATGTTTGTCATTTCTAGAGTATACTCTATAGAGACAATTATAGACCAGTTGCAAAGGTCTTCTACGTTGAATGAAAACATATTCATACTTCATTAACCCAGGATGAATAAAGACCTTGTTAGAATGAAGTTTGGCTTCAATGTGTTAAATGGTTCTCATCATGTCCTTTAGCTCGTAGAGGAAGATTGAAGTGTCTTTGTGAATTGGGAGGAGCACCAAAGAAGTTTGTAGGACACCTATTAAGTGGCACCATATGTAATTTCTGTAGGAGTTGTGTTGTAGCTAGGGATGGTGAGTGATTGCTGATCCAGCAGTGCTAAAAGAAAGTGTCAGAACCCATTCATTTGTTAGTCAAATTTTTAGGGCTAACTTTAGCTGTCGGTGTCACCATTCAATCATTCTATTTGCTGCTGGATAGTAACCTGTGGTTTTTTGTGTCAAGTGTCAAGAAATTGAACCAGATGTCAGAACAGTTCACAGATAAACTCCCTCTACAATAATAACTTTGGAACTCCTAAACAGTAATCCAGTCCAATAGAATTGAGAATGTAACTATTTCTGCTGTTATACCTTTTTGGAACTGCCTCTGCCACCGAAAATCAGTCAATCATGCTAAGTAAGGTGGAAGTGATCCAATGATATCTATATTTGATTTGTGAAAATCTTTCTTGATTGACTGGTATTGCCCAATGACATTGTTTGTATGATACAAAACTTTTTCTTGTGGACAAGCAATGCATTAGGATGTCCAGATGTTTATATTTTTCTTCATGGATGGCCAAACATATTTCTGTCGAATGAGATGTGACTTGATACTTCTGCAGAATTTTAAAGGAATGTGAGGCCAAAGTCAGTTGCTGAAGTGGCACTATTGGGTAAGGTGTTTAGAATTTCAATGAGGATGTGGCTGATTTTTGCAACTGGTTCAATTCACCTATTATTTGAGTGATTTCCTTAAAAGTGATTATTAATGGTATACTGATGGTGCAAATTCTGGAACAAGTGTCAGCTACACCATTCTTCTTTCCTCTTTCACATATCTGATATATGTGGTATACTGTCCAATAAAGCTTATTTGAGGTGGTTGTTGAGGTGTAGTTTTCTTATTTCATTGTCTGAACATGAATGTTAGAGGCTTGTAGAAATCAGAAATTATCTTCCTTCTAGCATGTGCAGAAAATGTACGATTGTTGAATATATTGTAAGAAGTTCTTGATCATAGGGGAGTAGCTCTTTTTGTGTTACTGAGTGTTTTGTAAAAAGATAGCCAAGGGTTCTACAAAACCTTTTCTGATTTAATGCAGTGAAGCACCTACAGCAAAGTCATAGGTCTCCACAATCACAACTAATGTCAAACCTTGAGAGAGGTGAGCTTTTTAATTGTTTTCTTGCATCACAGGCAAGGTCTAAAAAATTGACTTGCATTGTTGACACACAAGAAAATGCTTATTGGTAAAGTTTTTCACACTGAGAAAGCATAAAAAATCTTTAACTTCTTGGGAAGTGGGTATTCAATAGTAGTCTTCACCTATATATATATATATATATATATATATATATATATGTTAAACTGACTGAGCATTCAACCAATAGAAGGAGATGATCTTCATTTTGGGAAGCTAGCAGAATATCATCAATGCAACAAAAGACAAATTCAAAATCACTCAGAACTGAGTACACATACTTTTGACAGGACTGTGCTGCATTCTGCAAACCAAATAAATGGAAGGTGTACAAATTTGTAAAGTCCAAAAGGTGTAACTATAGCTATCTTTGGCATATCATCAGGGTGAACTGGAATGGGATGATATGCACACAAGAGATCAGTTTTTAAAAATATTCCTTTACCATTCAGTTGACTATTGAAATTTTGAATCTTAGATACTGGATAATAATCAGGGTAAGTATGCTTGATAATCATCACAGGAATGCCAGCATCCATCCTTCTTAGTTTCTAGATTAAGAGAACTAGCCCAGCAAGTATTCAAGAGATGATAAATTCCCATTCCATCATCTGTTTTCCTAATAGGAGGAGGAGCAGAACATATTGGCCCGATAATCTACTAAGAGAGTTGCCTTCCATGGTGTAATGGTTACCATGCTAGCTTCAAATCCAGTGGAGGACAATGGATTTTTTTGGGTGTAAAAATCCTTAGTACTGCTTCTTTCAGAAGGGAAGTAAAGCCGTTGGTTCCATATCTTAGATTTATGTACATAAAAGAACCACAAGCCTGTTAGAGAGGCCTCTGAGCAAAATTAAGTGGTCTTTCACACCCAATTTAGAATGGGATGTTGAGAACCACAGTAGTTAAAGAGCATCCCTAAATAACACGCCATTTACAATCTTCCAAGAATTTATAACCAGTAATAGTCAGCAATAAATAAGTTGAGAAACATCATGCTCCAAATATCTGCTGCTTTCAGAGGCAGGCAGTTTAGTTTCCTGAAGTCATGGGTGGTTGTTAGCTATTGAATGATAAGAACAGGGCTCTGTACTTTTTGTGCTGAATTGCAGCATTTAAAATGATATCAATCTTTATACTTGCCAGAGTGCTGGACTGTAATCTTGAGTTTGTTGAACTTGCTCTTAATTTATTGACAGATGAGTGAGGTTAACTGGGATATCCATTCTTCTAGGTGTGATAGTCAGTTGGTTAGAAAGAGTTGCGTAGACTGATGTTCATCTAGATAGGCCTAGCAGTTTGTGAATTGTATTATGATATGGAATAAACTATTATTTTATCAGCCATTATTGCCAATTTTTCTAAATTGTCACTATCTGAAGCTAAAATTGTGTGGATATTGACAGGCAGACACTGGATAAAAATGGTACAAAACATCTTGAGTCCGAGTTCCTATAAAATTTTGCATTGATCACAGAAATTTTGACAGTTTCATGTCCTGAAATTCCAATTCTGTTAGCAGTTTGTTTACTTTTCTGGTCTCACAAACTCTTAAATCAAATGTTTTTTTTAAATCTGTAATAAGGAATGAGAGGCAGTTTTGCATAAAAATTGTGTGACATCAGCTTCCACTATTGCTCACTATTGGTTAAGTGTGCAGGCTATGTTCTTATTTCAGCTGGAAAATTGGACCATTGCTGAGTGTTTTATACCAAATCAACTTGGCTACTTCCCCACACTTAGTTTCAATACAGACCTTCATTGTTCTACATGTTGGAGTCATCACTTTTGCCTTTCCCTTTATTGGGTTTTCATCTACTTTATAATCAAATGAATTTAATAAATAGACAATTTTCCAACAAAAACAAATTTATTAGGTAAATGATTAGCAATATAACCAAGAAATTTTAATACAGTAAAAGTATAAAAGGAAAACATCATAATCGCCTTTTAGGTTTCTATCACTACAATATAGTTGATCTGAGATTTCTATTGTTCTAATTTCTAGCATGTGTATATACTGACTAGACATAAGCTCCACATTATATCAACTACAAGCAGATTAAACAAAATGAGGCTTAATTTGCAACCTTGTCTAATTTCCTTTTTTTTTTTTTTTTTTTTTTTTTATTTATTTAATGAATATGCTCATTATCCAACTCCATTAATACTCCATACTATTTTTGCGAAGAAGTATATAAAAGAGCAGAAGCGGAAAAACGAATTGGAACCAAATTAAAAGAAGAAGAACAAAATTAATAGGCCATTTATTAAGACATCAGAGCACACTGAATATTATAATAGAAGGTATGATAGAAGGAAGAAGTGGCAAAGGAAGAGCAAGATCACAATATATAAAACAAATTATGGAAGATATGAAATGCAGTAAATATGAAGAACTCAAATGGAAAGCAGAGAGAAGATCTGAATGGAGAGTCGCTGCAAACCAATCCAAGGATTGAAGACTCCAAAAAAAAAAAACTATTTTTGCTTTACATCTCTCAATATCAACAGTAGAATGTTCCATAATTAATTAAGGCTGCTCTACACATGCAATATTCTACTTCATTTTTATAACTAGAGGGCATCAAGAGTCTATCGTTTAGGCAAATTTATTAAATAGTCTTCTCAGATATTTAATAGTAGTTTCTTCGTCATTGGCCATTTGTTTGCTGGAGTTCTACAACTTGTTTCAGATAGTTCCTTTCCTTTTGTAATTTTGGACATCTTAGGATGAGATGGTCTACATCTGTTTTTCTAATAGACAGCAACATGTAGGGTCATCTATTATTCATATCTTTACAGGTATGCCTTGCTTTTCACATGTCCTCCAATAATTGCTGTTAATGTTGAGTTGATTAAGATGTTCTGTTTCATTCTTTGGTGCTTTTCACATGTCCTCCAATAATTGCTGTTAATGTTGAGTTGATTAAGATGTTCTGTTTCATTCTTTGGTGCTTTTCACATGTCCTCCAATAATTGCTATTAATGTTGAGTTGATTAAGATGTTCTGTTTCATTCTTTGGTGCTTTTCACATGTCCTCCAATAATTGCTATTAATGTTGAGTTGATTAAGATGTTCTGTTTCATTCTTTGGTGCAGTAGCGCTTTTGGTTGTGATTTAAATTCTTACTCTGTATACTTTAAAGTTTATTCTTCCTCTGCACATTTATTACAGCAATTTTACAAGTGTCTCTTTGCTCAATCCTTTTGATTGTACTATATACCATTCTTTATTAGTTTATGATGTGCTTTTTGAAAGTCTATAAAAAACTGCACACACTTTTATTTTTGAATTATAAGCTTTTATGTTCTGACTTTTTGTAATCATTACATTCACTATTCTTCCTTTACTAAATCCTAAACAGAATATGAAAATCTTTTGGTTCTCTGTGGTATTTTATTCTTTTTGCCAACATTTCTAAATTTGATAACAGCATCTGCCTAGAAACCTGACACTAATCTTCATTTTATAATGATCCAAATTATCACTATCCTCAACTCTTTTAAAGTCAGCCCAGACAGGAAAATACTATGTGAGAAGTGCTAAGCAACTTTTGAGGATGCAGAATGTAGAATTTTAAAAAAATATTGATAAAATGAGAACAGAGCTGTGAATTCTTTTTAAATTTTCAGAAAAGATTTTCAACTGCTGCATAATATACATTACCTGGATAAGAAATCTCTCCAATATTTTTAACCCTCAAGCTGTTGCTGCAATGATGATATTATGCCAAAAATGATGTTACTTTCTTTACCTTCTCTTCAGTTCAACAAACCTTAAATAGTACCAGCAAGGTGGAAGCCTATATAACTTAGGAGCTTTTATGGGTTATATCTAGAGTTACACAATTGGTCCACTCTGTGCATCAGCACGCCTGGTCATAAAAGTATTTTATACATATTCCTGCCTGGATATTAAATTTCTTGCTTCTTAATTATAACATATTTCATTACATGATAAATTTCCAACATCTTTATAGCTTTTACAATTACTGAATATTATAATTTTAGGGCAAATATTGTAAAACCAAGTGAACTCAAAAAAGATTTTACTGGGAGTACTAGTTGAGGAAGGTAATGAAAATTACAATTTTGATGATGACTTCTCTGACAGTGAAGAGGAATACACTGAAGACAGGGATCATGAAATTGATTCAGATCTCGAGAACAATCCTGACAAAAATTCTTCTGGCAATCCCAGCACTCCAGTTGAAGCTTTTGTCACCAGAGACAAATCTAAATGGATGAAAAGTAACCTGAAGAACAAAACTTCCTGTGTAGCACAAAAAATATAATCAAAGTGTTACCAGGGCCTAAAAGAAGTTCATAGGGTATCAAGGATGAAATAACTGCTTTCAATAATATTATCAGTGTTGAAATGATCAATGAAATTGTGCACTACACCAATATAGAAAGAAAACCAATGACTTTTCCAGAGAAAGACACTCAAAACTGGCAACGAGAAATGAGATTTATGATGTATTGGGCCTTCTTTTTTTAGACTAGTCAATGCAATGGAATCATGGTCTAAAGATGGCATGGGAATGCAAATTTTGAGAGCCTGTATTAGCTATGAAAGATTTCTGTTCCTGAATAGTGTATAAGGTTTGATGATAAACAATCCAGAGAAGAGAGAGGCAAATTTGATAAGAGAGGCAATTAGAATATTTCTGGATCATTTTATAATGAACTGAAGAGAATGCTACAGCATTGGGGAATTTCTCACTCTTGATGAGAAGCTGGAACCATTTAAAGGAAGATGTTTTTTCATCCAGTATATACCAATAAGCCAGCAAATCTGGTACACCAGCCACCCATTTGCACTGTCTCTACTAGCAAACAAAATAACATGCATCAGGATCTTGCACCATAACCAGAAGCAAATCCCTTATCAATTTCTTGATATCAGGAGCATATAACTGTAGTATTCCATGTACCAAAGAGGAACAAAGCAGTGATCCACATTTCTACCATACACAATCAAAGTACTACTAAGAAGCTACACATAATTCTGGACTACAATACGTCCAAAGGAGGATCGACAACATGGATCATAAGTGCTTCAAATATTCCGTGTCCATGTTACCAGAAGATGGACAATGCATTGTGGTATATTTTGTTAAATATAGCAGGTATAAATTCACAAGTCCAAGAAAATATGAGGCATCCAAAAAGAGTTTTCCTATTACATTTTTCATAGCAGCTCATGGAAATGCAAGAATTTCAACTCTACCACTGGATATTACAGTGTTTTTAAATTCTTTTAGAGATGAATCTCAAATTCAAAATGAAGAATGCCAAACAAAGAAATGAGGTCTCTCTGTTATCTGTGGGTGTGCCAGAAACCTAAATACAATAATTTAGTGTTCCTCCTGTGATTCATTTGTGTATAAAAGGCACTCAAATGTGGTGAACAGGATAAAGAATGTGAAAGCAAGTAAATGCTCAATGCAATTTGCGCAAGTTTCTCATTTCATTAAATTTTTTTACAAAATTCACTTCCTCTGCCTTATAATACTACATTCTGAAGTGCGTTATCAGTTATTGCCAGTTTTCATAATAATAAGGAAAGTAGTAGTAGTAGTATGTGATTGTGTACACATACTAAATTGCAATGCTGTAGACATTTATATCTGAAAATACATTAAATAAATTGGCTATTAATGTAAAACAGCAGAGTAATGTAATAAAACTTCAAGAAATTGGATCTAGCAACCATCCAAGTATCAACTGAACAGCACTCCAATGTGGCGCACTGAATGTTCCAGTAAGCCTGCTCACATTACATTCTTAGAGTGCCCGCTTGAGGGTTAACAATTAATGCAAAACAAAAATTTGAAAATAAAATCAAAAAGAATCAATGATTAAGCATGCATAATCTTACAACACAAAATTATATGTCATATCAATGAAATTAAAACAAACATAGTTCTTCCCTATGTCTGGTATCTTATGTTTTAGAATACAACAAATTAATTAATTTAACCTGCAAACTGAAGAAACAAAAAAAACACCATAATCATGCACACATATGCATTAAACATGTAATGCTGAAAATGACAGAAAACTAAAGGGCACACATGTAAACTAAGTTACTGTACAATTCATCACTTGTGTTGTTGCACACATTTTTTAGCCAACACATATTTTCTTATGCATCTCTTTGTTTCTTTTTGGGACCAATATTTTGGGTCATTATAATTTTGCTCCTTTCTTCCTTTCATCACTGGAGGAATTACAGAGAGCAGCACAATCTATTTCTTACCTCACACTACCATTCAGATCTAAAAATTCACATTCCCTTTACTCTTAACACATCCTGAACTACTGCAACCTTGTGCTTGGTAATGCCATTTTCCTACATAAACAAACATGGGCCAGAGAAACTAAGTTTTGGAGTTGATTTTGTGCTTTGGATACAACAAAGAGACTGAGAATCTCCAGAAAACCTTCTCTATGGCAATGAGATAGCAAGTATACAGACTTAGACACAAGAACAACTTAAAACATATGAAACTGACATCATGAGTAGATTGTGTCTAACACAATCTTTTAGGGTTAAAGAACTCTGCAGATAAGTCATCACTTTACACAGCTATATACATATGAAATTGGTCATTTAAATGCCTGAATTGTGGGTTAAAATAAAGTAGCATTAAAAAAGATGAATGAAATTTTGCCAAATAAAGATCAGCACTGATAAACATCAGATATCATTGAGCGTGTAACTTTATAAGAAACTATGTTACTATGTGCATACCTCAGATTTTTACATTTTCCTTTTAATAAAAGAAAACTTAGAATACAACCTGTTGAAAAATATTAAAAGTTATGCTACTATGAGCATAATAAAGTTCTTTACACTTGCCTTAAACATCTTATTAACTGCTGAAAGAAACTTACCCCAAAAATTTAGCTCCAACTGGACCAAGTTCCAAAATTCTGCTGGCAAGAGCCTCTCCTTCCATTAAAGGTGGTGGATTTGGCAATTTGTCCCTTCTTAAGTATCGGCATGTAATTCGCATAGGCATGGCTGCCTTACGAGGTGGTACAATCACTCTAACTCCAGAATGTCGACAACCACGCATAGCTCCTCCTCTTGCATCCACCAAGAAACTCACCAAAAAGCTGAAGTATGCAAAAAAATCAGTTAACACTGTTTCTTAAGAACCCAACTAAAATGAGACGCACTTTGAAAACATTTTAAAAACCTAAATCTTACCTTAAGTCCACATCCCAAAAAGCATTGTACATACATGTTTCTGCAGTTTCTCCTATTTATTTTTGTCTCAGCGACATTTAGAATTGAATAGATAAGTTTTCAGGAACTGAATTAGATATATACTGCTCATTTACTTACAAATGATTTACAATGTTAGTGAGTGTAATTAGGTATTGCAAATTGATCTATCAAGTAGTAACAGTGCTCTTTGTTATCCATTTTTACATAGATAAATTGAGCTCAATTTCTTCTTCCAGCTACCTCTTCATTAAATTATATGCTCTTTTCACTACAAACTATGACAGCAAGCTGAAACATCAATTTAATGATAGTTAACAGTTTCAGACAATACTGTGTTAGCATTTAACGTAGATTAAGTCAGACGTTTGGAACTCAATAGCTCTCTAGTTCGCTCCGGACAACCAAGGCAACTAACTTTGCATGAAAGCCATATCACAGCCCTGAGCTTGAGTGAGCAGATATAACAGAAGGACTAAACTGCAAATCGGAGAGATATTCAACAAAGAACAATGAGAGAAGGACTGTCCGGCCTAAAATTCTCATAATAAACATGCGTTTAAACTTATAGTGAACTTATCTGGCTTTTAAAGCAAAACAATATTAAATTAATTGAAACATTTATACAAAAGTGATTATTCAATAATAATAATAATAATAATAATAATAATAATAATAATAATAATAATAATAATAATAATAATAATAATAATAATAATAATAAACGATTACCATGATGTTTACCTTAAAATTAAAACATATGTTTTATACATCCGGTTTTAACATTATTCATTATTATTCTATCAAAATATAAATGAGGAATGATATTTCATAACGCGTTAAGTCCACTTTCGCACATAAACTAGTTTGAAGCAGATTTGTACTCAGAAAGATGCACTGCATCGAGCTACGATGTTGGTTTGATTCAAATGCACTTTTTAACTGTTTAAATTGAGTCTAAAAAATGGGTTTTGATTCAAAATGTGATAAGTCATGCACCAAATTTGGTTCAAACTGCAATAAGCCCAGCTTGTTATGATCGCTAATTATATGTTGCGCTAAAATTTAATAATAATGGTAAAGCTAAGAAAGCAAACATTCCAAACCATCACGACAATGTTTTGGTGAAATACAGTGATTGTTGTGGCCAATGTATTGTCATGTGTGACAGGTTTGTTTCTCAGCATTGTGTTTTTATGCTAGTCTGCATTTAATAAGTAACATGGAAGTTGTAAATGTTGGGGACCACTCTTCTGGACCTAGAAAGCATCAGAAGGGCATAGTGGAAAGAAAAGCGCAGCAGATGGAAAGGTAACTACTTTAAAACACAATTTTTAGGTTGAGATTTCTTATTTAATGCATTTATTTACAATTATTACTAGCAGCATATTCTTGCTTTACTTATGAATCGAATACCACTTATGCGATTGCATTACAATTGTTTTAGGTACCGTGATAAAGATCCTGAAATGTTAAAGTTTGAACCACTTTATGCATACCGGGAGGAAAAGTTTAAATGCTGCTCCATACCTGTCTACCATCTTATCAGGAATAGAAAGAAGGTAGCAGCAGCACTCAGAAAGAAAGCAGAAAACAGAATACTGTAGTTACAAAGTTTCGAGTGAGAGTAAACAATGAGAAAGTTCCTGTATGTTCCAAGTTTTTTAGAGTTATATTTGGCTTAGGAGCAACCAGACTTAATAGTATTGCTGCCTCACTAATTGTTGGCAGTGCCATTTTTGAAAGAAGAGGAGGGGATCATAAAATACAAAACATTCCAAAGAAAGAAAGTGTGATTAAGTTCATTTCAAATTTGAGGGTTAGAGAAAGACACTACAATAGACAAAAAAGTAAACGGCTTTGTCTTTCTTCAGAAATGAATATCACAATGCTCTTTAAAATGTATGAGTGTTCCTGATCATTAAAGGTAAAAATGTGGTTCTTTCTTTTTTATTTTTTTTTTTTTATTTAAAACAGTACCGGAGTCTGGTCAGGACATATACACATTGCAGAAACATATAACACCCATGCATGCCCAAGGCACAACTCGAACTCACGAAGCACCAAAGCGAGACGCCTTAGCAAGCGTGGCCATGGGGGCCGGCATTCTTCAATAATATCCTCTCTAATCATTTTAATTTGGATTTGGTGATCCTGCGGTAGATGTCAGTAGCTATTGATGTAGAATAAGACATGAAATGAAAGACTTTGGCCAAATACAAAAAGTGAAAGCAGAGCTTGCTGCCTGTAGAATGAGAGCAAAACAGGTTTTTGAAACTATGAAAGAGAAACTACCCAAATGCTTGTAATTATTCTTTGATCTACAGCAAGTTCAACACTTGCCAAAACTTGCTATTGACGAGGCATATTATGCACAAAAACTGTCATACTATATGCTCTCTGCATTACAGACATACAAAATAAGTCTCCAAACTTCTATTGCTGGAGTGAAAACCAGACTGGTCGTGCACCAAATGAAGTAGCTTGAGCTTTTATAGATGTTCTAAGTAAGCATAGATACGATGAGCACACCTCAGCCATAAGATTATTTTGTGGCGGTTGCGCTGTGCAGAACAGAAACTCCCATGTAGTTCATTCTTGTATTGGTGGCTTCTAAAATAATCCCCAGGCTCAATAATACTTTCCCCTCCTACTTGCCTGCAAACTGCTTTTTCAGCACAGTGGAGAAGATTCTTTGAAAACAATCTGAAATTTTAACTCCTGAGCAATGTCATAAAATTTGTGAGAAATCACAGGTTAGGTATGGACTGGAATATTTTAAACTTCAAGAGTCTCTGTGATGCTCTGAAGAAGCCAGTTGGTATAAGAGATATGAAACGTGTAATTCTGAAAAAGAAGTTCAAAGGGAACAACACCTTCATTGTTTTTAAAATGGAACCCTTATACAGACTGGATGATGCCTCAAAAAACTATGTTTCGTTGCTGAAAAGAGATGTATCAGCTGATCAGATCTCTAACCCAAATGCTGAAAGTTTGATACACACTATAAAGTCAGAAAAAAAAAGACTTAATCACTCTTCTGAAACAACGCTTTGGTGTTAGCTGGAAGGAGAATGAAAGTCTGAAATTTTATATTGATGTACTCAAGAGATATGTTGCAACAAACAATGAAGAGTAGAAGAGTACTTGAGGATGAATGTGATTGCTTGGAAGAGGACCTTGGATATTAAATGCTCTGAAGAAGAGCATGAGAAAGTCTATGTGAGCTACTTTTGTCAGTGATATTTATATTATAATTTTGTTTTGTAATATTTGCTCTGCATTGTTTTGTTTTTTTAAACTTGACACAAAACATTTTAACACTTTACTTTTAAAAAGCATAACTTTTTACTGCTTTGTTTAATGCATATAGAAACACTTTTTTGTATTATTAATATAGAGATTCCCTGGATAATGTTCCAAGCAAAAACAAAGAAAAGAGAAGATTTGCAGGATATTTAAAATAAAACTAACTTTGATCCTGTTATTAACAGTTATAATATATACGCTATGAAAAGAATTTGGAGAATTATTAATGGCTCAGTTTAAATTGCATAATATAGTTAAAAAAATTAATTTTGTATTATTAATATAGAGATTCCCTGGATAATGTTCCAAGCAAAAACAGAGAAAAGAGAAGATTTGCAGGATATTTAAAATAAAACTAACTTTGATCCTGTTATTAACAGTTATAATATATACGCTATGAAAAGAATTTGGAGAATTATTAATGGCTCAGTTTAAATTGCATAATATAGTTAAAAAAATTAAGAAAAGAACACATAATTAAAGAAGTAAGAATTTGGATTGTATATTTATATAATATTTTCAATTGTTCTCCTTGATTATAATTTTAATCATAATGCTCAAATAATGTCTGGATATTTCTCAAATAACAGCATGTAATATAAAAACAAGCGACTGATTTACATTGTATTGTTTAAATAAAAAATAAGAACATATTCTTTAATTTATGATTTCATTATATGAATTAAACTGGTTAAGGATGAACATTAAAGGGTATTTTCTTGCATTATTTCTGTAGAAATTTGCTTCAAAACTCAATATGTCCTTTTGGTTGGAGCAAAACGAGATAAGTCCACAGATTTTCAACATTTAATTAGCAACAGTGGGTTTAATTAAATAGTGAAATTTTTGGCACTTATCCTATTTTTCTGTATTCAGAACTCTAACTAGATCCCAGTATTTACATTTACATTATCTAAAAAACTTTACTCAATATCAGTTTTTGGCCTCATCTATAAAATTTGTATTTGTGGACTTATCGTGTTTTGAAAAGTTACTCCTTAAATGCACATTATATTTTATTCTACAAAATCAAAAATAACATAGAGCTTTTTTAATTTAACACAAACTATATCACAGGTTATTTTTTAAATTAAAAAGGTAAATTGCTTTAACCTGATGAAACCATTAAAAACCTGCAGCATTTTAAAGAAGCAAATGTATAGAGTATAAAAATATATAAACACCAATGATTTTATCTTCCAAATTAAAAATTATTTTTAAGCATGACACAAATGATTTGTAAGCATTGCACTAAAAATCCTGCTTTTTAGTTTCTCCTAAGGCAAACATAACTATTTGAATGTACTTCATCTTTTTAAAGTGAAAACTTGGCACCTGCTGGATTCTAACAGTTTTGTTATGTCAGAAAAAAAATGACTTGTGCTCATTGAATGCATAATATAGCTTCCAAAGCTACATCTGACATGCTTGATCTTCTTTTTGACTTAAGATTCATTACTGAAAATATTTGCTCACAAACATATGTCAAGCTAAAGATTGCAAAAAATCAGTATGGGGTCTGTTAATCATGCCACATGGTGGTGCCAGCGAATGAGACTGAGAGGAGGAACAGCTTAAAGCACAGGCCTGATCCAGACCAGCGCTCTCTGGCTCAACAAATGTCAGTTGATATGGATTAAGTGAATAAAACCTGACATATCTTGTTAAAGAGAATTTCACATCATGGTGAAAAACAAACATGTATTTAGGTATATACTCAGAGAAAATACACATTATTTTTTTCTGAAAGAATTGAAAAGCAAAAGTGTATCACCACTCTGCTTAATACACAGACAAATACATGAAATGTATTTGGAATGTAAGCTCATCAATTTACATAAAAAAAATTGTTTTTTTCTATAGTGAACTAGCACTCTTATCTGCCATACTAAGAGGGTCGGCTGATAAGTGCCGGGCCTCGCATAGATATGGCGCCACTAGGCCAGTTAGATGGTAGCATCGTATTGTTTAACTCCAGACTAGCTTGTATCCTTAGTTACAGGTCAATAGCTTGTTTAGTTTTTGAATGACAGCATTTTAAATAAGACAACTTTGGAGTTTTCACGAAAATGGAGAATTTGGAAAAGCAAGCAGTGATTAAATACTTCCATTTGAAAGGTTTAGCACCTAAAGAAATCAAGGAGGAAATGGATAGTACATCGAAAGACTCTGCCCCTTCATATTCAATGATTAAAAGGTGGGTTGCAGAGTTTAAAATGGGATGTACGAGCACTAGTGATGATCATCGCTCTGGACGCCCTGTAGAAGTGACAACTCCAGAGATCATTGAAAAAATTCATCATTTAGTATTGGAAGATCATAGATTAAAGCTGTTTGAGATAGCAAAGGGTGTAAACATATCAAAAGAATGAGCAGGTAATATTTTAAGTAATGTTTTGGGCTTTCACAAGGTCTGAGCAAGATGGGTGCCACGTTTGTTGACACCTGATCAAAAGTTGCAAAGAAAAAAGGTTTCTGTTAAGAATGTGGAGCTCTACTGTAAAAATCCCAGTAAATTTTTTAGAGGGCTTATTACCATGGATGAGACTTGGATACATCACTACGCTCCAGAAAGTAAATCACAGTCAAAACAGTGGATTGCGCCAGGTGAACCAACTCAAAAAGGCAAAGTAAATTTTGTCAGCAAACAAGGTTAGGGCAAGTGATTTTGGGATGAACAGGGAATCATTTTTATTGATTACTTGGAAAAGGGTAAAAGTATCACTGGTGACTACTACGCAAGCTTACTGCAATGTTTGAGTGATGAGGTGGGGGGAAAAAAAAAAAAAAAAAAAAAAACCTCATTTGGCAAAAAAAAAATGTTTCATCATAAAAATGCTTTGGCCCATCGTTCAGTCATTGCAATGGAAAAATGTGCAAATTAAAGTTTGAATTACTTGAACATCCACCTACTCGCCAGATCTAGCACTCAGTGACTATCACCTGTCCCCAAACCTCAAAATATTTCTTGGAGGGGGAAGATTTCACAGCATCGAGGAGGTCATTGATGCGGTAAACAGCTATTTTGAGAACCTTGATAAATCGCACTATAGAGATGGTTTAATTAAATTAGAATAACGATATGACAAATGTATTAGCTTTTCTGGAGATTATGTTGAGAAATAAAGCAAAAAAAAAAATTCTTAATTGCTGTTTGCATTGAGAGACCCGGGACTTATCAGCCGACCCTCATATACTGTGATGCAACACAATAGTTACTTGTACTGTACTGCTGAGATGAATAAGTTTTTGTTTAAATACATATTTTAATTTTCAAGCCAAAACCCGCCTTATAAACGAATTGCCATTTAGCAGCAGGGATAAAAAACTGAATAAAATCTTCCCTGTTTGCAGTAAACAGAAAATTGAAAGTATTTCCTGCCCCATGCTATCACGTAGATAAGTTTCCTTTTCGTGGTGAACAATCCAATGATCAATTAAAACCACAGACTAGTTGCCTTTCTGCAGTAAGGGTTCAAACATACTCAGTCCTCCCATTCTTATACAGGATTCCTGACGCAGACTTGAGATAAATTGTTGATGTTGTATAGTTGCATTTATTTTACAACTGTTCAAACAATTTTCTCTAAATGCTAATCCTTTAAAATTATGTTAAAGCTTTTTCAGTAATGTTATTTACAAAGCAGCTGGTCAGAGGAACATATATTGGAAAAAGCAATATTGTAAGTAATGAAAGAACACCCTGAGCCATAATTTAGCACATAATGACTTTACTGAAGATATTAAAAGAGAAACTGTTGCCTTCCCTTATTCAGTGATTTATACACAATTTATATTTTTATCTATTGGATTTGTTATGCTTTCAACATTCCTTGAGTAGGCTTTATTCTTTGTGTAAAACTTTCAGCTTAATGTTTTACTATGCAATTAATTTAATGCATCACTAAATAATTTTATTGCTAAGTTTTATGTATAAAATGCAGTATATTAAAATTCACATTAAATAATGACCACTTGATATGCATATCTAAAAGTACTCATCTTAAATACGTGCATTCAATGTTATGGCAGCTGGGGAATCCAAGAGCCTAATGACCTGTAGTTCCATTTAATGCCATAGTAGGTGCTCAAGAGAGCATAATGGGTAGTATATGAACTCTTGCACTGAAAGACGTGCAAACAAAAATATTCAAATAACATTGGTTCAGAGGAAAGTCAAGCTCTCTTCCTATATATTAGCACTCATCAGCAGTCAAGTCCCTCACCTTTCTGCATTTGTTTTTGTTTTGTAAGCCATTTCAAATTAACTTTAAAAGATCGTTGGCTAATAACCTGGTTTGCCCTGAAGCACAGTTGTTCTTTCTGCAGGCAAACAAAAATGTAGGAGAAAGCAAGTAATGTCTCCTCCTATTGTCTTAGAAGAACTTGACATTTTTTAGTTAGTACTACCTACATAACAATTGAATATATTTTTAGGTAAATTAATTTACATGCATAAGAAATATGATCCCCCCCTTCTGAAAGTACCTAATCTAGACTAAATGATATAGCTGATTTTATAATACCATTGCTATTCATTGCTAAAACATTATTCTTTCAGTGATTTTGTGCTTCTATAAAGCATATTTCTAAGTTTTTAATGAGAGAATGTAAATTTTTCAAAAACAGTGTCACTTCATGGTATTACAATATTAAAATTTTGTGCTTGAAGCATATGCCTCGTATGTGTTCTTTACTTACAAAAATAGTGTAACTAATGTCTTTATTGACTAAACAATTAGTTACAAATAAAAAATTAAGTTCACTCAACGAAAGACAGTCACAGTTTATGGCTGGTGCCCCACTCACG
This sequence comes from Hymenopus coronatus, assembly GCA_030762935.1. Lineage (NCBI taxonomy): Eukaryota > Metazoa > Arthropoda > Insecta > Mantodea > Hymenopodidae > Hymenopus > Hymenopus coronatus. The sequence continues at coordinate 87,328,121 of CM060887.1, forward strand.
GCTCAGATCAAATCACAACACACACTCAATCCTCCTTGCATTTATAAGGGGAAAATGATGTCACAAGTTTTCCACAAATTTATCGAAGCAGACTATTCCAGAAGTAATGGGACTCACATTCTAGAAGGTTCTGGTAACATCTGCAGCACACTTTACGTTGTTTACACTGATCTCAACGCAGCTGCATGCCCCAGTGAACGTGAGACAAGGTCACTGCTCCCTCCTCAGGGCTGGTCATCCTGACTAGCACCATCATATTGGACTAGACGATCCACGTGCACTACCAGTTTCTTCTCTTGGGGTAGTCTCTGGATGCGGTGTCGCCGTCCGTGGTGTAATGGATACCATACTGACTTCATATACCCAAGGTCACGGGTTCAAACCTGACGGAGAGCAATGAATTTTTTCGGGCATAAAAATCCTTTGCATGGCTTCCTTCGGAAGGGAAGTAAAACCGTTGGTCCCATGTTGCAGATTTAAAAGAACCTCAAGCCTGATAGAGAGGCCTCTGAGCAAAATTAAGCGGTTTTTCACGCCCAATATAGAATGGGACGCTGAGAACCATAGCAGTTAAAGAGTGTCCATAAATAAATAAATAAAAAGACATTTCCATTTCTGGATGCGGTACATGATATCACAAGTTACGGCCCTTGCCATGGTTGTTGAGCTTGGGGCAGCATCCCTTGGTCCAAGTAGGGCAATACAACCACACCAGATCACCTTGCTAGAAGCCTCAGCTATTGGCCTACCGGTCCTAGCAGCTCTTCATCCTGTGGATATTCTGACAGGCCATCTCAAGCATGTCATGAAGTTGGTCCAGGAGATGCTCCATGTAGTTGACTGCTGGCTATTCTGCGCCAGGAAGCCTCCCAAACATCAGGTCACATGGTAGTCACAGCTCTCCACCGAAGTCCAAACTGGCTGGTGTCAAGCCAGTGGTATCATGGGCCAAAGTGTGATAGGCCAGCAAGAAAAGTGGCACCCTCACATCCCAGTCTCTTTGGTGACAGGTAACAATCTTTCTGAGACATTTTTCTAGGGTCTTAATGTACCGCTCAACCATGCTGTCTGACTGTGGATGAAGAGGTGTTGTGCATGTGTTATGCACTCGCAGTCGCTCCTATGTTTCCTTCATGAGGGTGGACTCAAAATTGGTTCCCTGATCACTGTACCCCAAAGTGACAAAACAGTGCTTCCATGAGACAGTTCGCGGTGGTCTTTACCTCTTGGTTAGGGATGACGTGCACTTCTGGCCACTTGGTGAAGTAATCCATGGCTACTAGCAGATACCTATTGCCCCTGTTGGACACCGGGAATGGCCAGCTATGTCGATGGCCGATGCTCCCACGTTATACTGCTGCATGTGACCTTGACTCCTGGTTGGCAGGCCGCAACTTGCTGCACTCACATGACATTGGCAGTACCATCTCTCAGCATCTGCCCGTAGTTTCAGCTAGTAGAACCATTGTCGTAGCTTGTTGATGTTTCGGTTGGATCCCAAATGTCCTCCTGAAGTCCCTGCATGTACTTTCTCCACCACTTGCGTGACCTCCAGGTCTTTCCATCAGCTGAATCTCGTCATCTTGGCGTGGACAGTCCCTCACTAGGTATTCCGCATCGCCACACTCCCAGCACACACCACCCGAAGGTCGTCGTCGCCTCAGGGTTGTATTCCTCTCCCGGTCATAGGAATACTCCTGGTCCTGGAAGTGGGCGCAGCTGTGGTGGGCACCTCCATTCTGAAGGCTGCCGTTAACGCCTCGTGGATTATTTTGTAGTCGCAGAGCATCAGGCGCTGTCGTATCTCGGCATCACACACCCCGTCGACGAAGGAATAGGCAGCTTCCTGCGATGCGTAGCTAGGTGGCAGATTCACCAGGGCTTTGTTCGCAAGCTGTTCAATGGCTAGGGCGAACTCCTGCATCGTCTCGCCTGGCTGTTGCACCCTCGCCTTAAGTTGACTGCGGTAGGCTACAACCAAGCGATGCTCCCAAAGCGGTTCTCGAGGGCCTCCCAGATCTCTCCGGACTGCGCCGACGTCGGGATCGCATTCAGTACTTCTTCCGCTCGTCCTTGCAGACTTGCTATCAGTTGTGCGGTTTCTTCTTCTGATGACCATCGATTATGGGCGGCAGAAGATTTCAAAAGTTGACGTCCCCTCGTACTTGGGTAGCTTGCGTGGGCGGATGTTGTGTTGCGTCCTGTGGTCTCGACCTTCAAATCCTTAAACCTCCCGTCGAGCATCTTTTCCATCATGGTGTTTAGTTCCTTCGCGTCACTGTCGACTTTCCCCTCAGGATGTTAAACCGTTACCCGAGTCTTCCAGGGCATCAACGCATTTGTCAAGTTCCTCAATTCTCCCGCTGAGCTCTTCCAAGTTTTTCTCCACGCCGGCCAGACGTTCATCCATTTTGGTCATTAGTTCGGTCTTCATGTTTTCCATTGCCGGCTCCATTTTCTCTTCCATCTTCCCTATTCTGGATTCCATCTTCTCCGCTGTTTCCATTCCAGTCTTCATTTCCGTCTTCACTGTCCATCCTCTCCATCAGAAGCATCTCTTCCATCTTGGCTGCTTTACCCCACCAGTGTAACAAATGTCTTTATTGACTAAACAATTAGTTACAAATAAACAATTACGTCCACTCTATGTAAGTCATATCACAGTTTATGGCAGCGTACCATCCATAATTGCATGACAACACTGCAGTCACTCACGATTCAGTTCAAATCACAACAGACACTGACTCCTCTCTGCTTTTATAAGGGGAAAATGCAGTATCAAGTTTTTTTGCAAATTTCTCTAAGCAGAACACTTGAGAAGCAATAGGACTCACATTCTAGAAAGTTCTGCGGAGCTTTTTAGGCTTGTTTACACCAATCTCCAACTCCGACATTTCTCATTCCAGCTCTCACAGCTGTATACCTCAGCAAATATAACAGGTCACATGCATGAACGGCATTGCCACACTATATATATTCTTGTTATTGATATAATATTTTGGAGACAGGAGGAAAGCTAATTTATAACTATTTTGAATATAAATTTGTTTACTTAAATAAAGACCCTTCTTTAATTATAGTTTTATTTACATACAGTGTTATAACATATAATTCAGATATACTCAACTTCTAAATCATGTACACAAAAAAAAAAGTTGGTTCTTTCATTTAGTTTTTCTTCAATTTTTACTTTCTAAACATGTACTATGTACATAGTGTATAGAGAAGGTATTGCACTCCACCCAAAAATTTGGTACTGAGATTTCACTGGAAATATATGTTTTAGGGTTCCCCGTATCCAAAAAAAGCATTTTCAGAAAAAGGTACATGTGTGTTTGTGTGTGTGTGTGTGTGTGTGTGTGTGTGTGTGTGTGTGTGTGTGTGTGTGTGTGTTCCTGTGTCAGTGTGTCTGTGAACACGATAACTCAAAAACGAAAAGTCAGTAAAATACCAAACTTGGTATTTATCTTTAGTATCTTCCAGGTGTGCAATACAAAGATTTTGAGAAAAATTCCCCCACCCCAAACTACCCTTTACATGGAACTTTTTTCGAAAATTTTGATTTTCTCAAAAATGGCTAATGATTTTGATCAAAATATCACATATTAAAGATATTTACTTGAAATAAATAAAATGTATATCTTTAATTTTCTGGGAATAGCCTCTAAAGACTACTTTATTCTACATTACTACACACAATTCATGTTATATACATTTTTTCATGAAGTTGATCACTTTTTAGATATTCCTTGTTTCTGGTTTCAGCTTTGAAAAATTTATACATTTCTCATGCAGGAATTCGTCAACTCCTGTCCATACAAACAAAGGAACTTCAGTCACATAGCAACCAGTTTTTGACTATCACTTTAACCTATGGTACTCCCTTATTTCACTTCTACTTACAAGGAAGCAAGTAATAAGACTATTTCTACTAATTTTTTCTCGTTTAGGATGAATAAGCGTTTTAACAATAGTTTGTTGCAGAGATGTAGAGAAAGTCATGTGAATGGAACACATCAGATTTTTGAGATGATAATTGCTGGAGAGTGAAAATATATTTTACTATGTAGACCAGTATTAATTTATTACGCAGATCAGTACTAACTTAGCTGAATACACCTACAGGATTTTAAAAATAATACAATTATAATCAAAGAGGGATCATTTTATAATGCAGATTGCACATTTTATTAGAAATATTGCTCATACCTAAGTTGTAGTCATAGGTCATTCTCAATTCATTGGCTTAAACTTTAACATGTGCACTATTTCAGTATTTACAAAGACTAGCAAACATTTAAGCAGATTCTTTTGTTATTTTTAAGTGTATAAACAGCCAATTGATATAAGTAAACCAATTAAATTCCAGATACTCCGTAGCAACTCCAACATAGCTACAGTGCCCCCGCCTATAAAGTATACCAATCAAATCCATAAACAATGCAGAGAGTTAAATACAAATAGCCTGTTAAAACATACTAAAAATAACTGTATTGAATGAGCTCTACAGTATTATTAATAGCGTAAGAGTGAATAAAATGTTAATAATAAGACTACTTAAAGTGAAAGTATGCATAGCTCAGTTCAAAAGAAAAGGAAAACATTTTATTTTATATGTACATCTCTGCGCTACAGCAATAAACTAATTTCTAATTTCCCAGGAAGAAGAGAAAAAGTTTCATGAAGGAGAATTGTGTGTAGTCAATAAGGAGGAAAAAAAAGGGTCTCTACAGTATTTTAGTTTCTCATTCACACTGAAGAGTATTGAAAATTATGTTTAATTTTAAAGAACTAATGATTAGGAAAACAAAATTTTCTTATACTTATTATTCCATTTGATATCTAATTCTTTAATGTACATTTATGATGAGGAAAGCATGCACTCTGCTTTACAGAATTGATAATGTATATATACTTGTAGTACATTTCCTTTAGTGAAGCTGAAAACAACTATGGAAATGCATGTTGCTTAAAGATAAAGAGTTTTTGCATTTGATATCATTTTCAGCCTTGAAAATCATTCAAAGATTTAACGCTGATTTTTGTGAACCAGTATTTTCATAAAATATAAAATGTGCTGTTTTTGTTTACTTTCAAATTTGCTGTTTAAGAGAAAAAACTAAATAATTACCTATTGTCTTCTGCTCATTTTCAGAATAGCGTATTTTGTTCCAACATTTAACCACTTACTGCATGCAGAGCTCCTACATAACTCTACCAATAGTTCTATTAATATACATTGCAAATGAATTGTTTTAAACAAGCTGTGTGCAAACAAACATCTAACACAAGAAGCTACGATATACACACCCTACTATTGCACTGGTGAAGCTTACACTTACTTTTTCCAATATGGTATGCTGTGAGTTTCATCCCAGTGTAGTTGGAATAAACCATTATAGAAAAGGGAAAAAACAGTTAGTTTGGTTCAAATAAACTACATTAGTAATAAACATCAAAATGATATTCATTTAAATGAAGATAAGTGCATTAAGTTATAATAGTACTGAAATGTATTTCCTTACACTAATGTCAGTGGTTATTCAAGCATCTAAGTATTACACAATGTGAGCGAGATTCAGAAACATTTAAATAAAATATTCTTCTTTAGACTACCACTTCAAAAAAACATCATGTTGCTATTCTACCACCTCACTTACAGCACATCAAAATTAAATGTACAAAAACATTTAACTTTTTATTCTCTCAGGTCACAAAGTTTTTTAATTCATTTTTACTTTCTCTACCCAGTACAGAGAGAAGGTACACAAAAAGTTGATATCAAGATTTCACCAGAAATATATGTTTTACGGTCCTCTGTATAAAAAAGCATTTTTAAAAAAAGGTCTATGTGCACACCATGTGCATGCATGTATAACTCAAAAATGTCTGTAAAATATCAAACTTGGTATTTAAATTTTAGCATCTTTCAAGTATGCAACACAAAGATTATGAAGAAAATCCCAAAACACCAAACTATCCTTTACATGAAAAACATTTTGAAAATTTTAATTTTCTCAAAGAAGGCTCTAACAATTTTGATTAAAATACCATATATTAAAGATATTTACATGACAAACAAAATGTATATTTTTTATTTTCTGAGAATAGCCTATGAAGGCCTCTTCATTCTGGATTAGTTTTGCTGAATTTTGCATAACTGGTAAACCATAACAGATAAGACATAAACCTACTGCACAAAAAATGTAGATCTCATTAAAATACACAATTTATGTCTAATTCTTTCCATGGAATTGGCCATTTCTGAAATATTCCTTGCTATTAGTTTCAGTTTCAGAATACTTGAACTTTTCGCATATGGGAATTGTTCAATCTTAGTCATGCAAATAAATGGATTTCAATTGCATAGCATCGGGCTTTATAAGATTTGACTATCCGTTTAGCCTTGTGTACTCCCTTATTCCCTGAAGACCATTTCTGCTAATTTTTATTTCAATTAGCATGAAATACATAGAAGAATAAGCATTTCAATAACAATAATTTGTTACAGAGATGTACCAATGGATCACATCAGATTTTTCATTTAAAGTACAATATTTGAGAATGAACTTTACTACATTAATGTGTTGTGAGCAATTATTGTGAGTTTCTAAGTGACCAAAAAGTATGTGATCCATAGATAAAATAGTTTGTTTATATATATAAATTTATAACTCATTCATAAGAAAAACAATTTAACTAAGAATTTATGCTTAATGATGTCAAAACATATGCTAAATTTGGGCACGGAGGGATTTTTCCTAAGCTGATTTACCCATTTATAATCTTTCTTTTACTTGGATGTTAAGCTATGTTTATATGCAACTGATATACATACTATTGTTTACATTAAATGTATCCATTTATTTTCAAAAATGTCTACCACTGAAAATCTAGAAAATCCACATCACTCAATTTGAGCATTAATTTACAGGTTACATTTCCCGTCAATTTAATTAAAGTATGGTAATAATAGATGTTGAAACTCTGAGTATGTCGTAATAACCATAGACAACGGGTGGTATGAATAAGAGACACATCTTATGAGACACCGCTAGCAAAAAATGTGAGATGCAGCTGGTCTTGAGACGTGTCTCATTAATTTCGTATGAATAAAAATTTCCCCTCCGAAACGAGATGCACTATCTGCGTCTCATATACATACTGTTGCTATCTGTGTGTAAACAGGTCAACAACATATGTTGTACATATGGAAAAGCTTATTTATACTGTCAAAATGGAGAATGAAAATATTATTTTTTAATCCTGTTTCGCACATGTTTTAAAAAACTATTTAATAAAACTGTATTGTCAGAAAATTAAAAATTTGCAATGGGCCATAATCAAACAAGATTTATTAGGGATTATAATGAAGTTTAATTTAGGAAAATAAGCAATATGAAAAGCAGAATAAAACAAAATATCTGATGTGTTCCACTCACATGACTATCTCTAGCTGTTCCACATATAAACTATTCTTACAAAACATCAATGTTTCATTTATACCATGCTAATCAAGACAAACGTTAGCAGAATTGGTTTTATTACTTGCTTCCTTGTGAATAGAAGGGAAATAGGGGAATATGCTAGGCTAAAGCACAGTCCAAACTTTTATAACCTGATCGTTATGTGAAACAGAGGTTTGGTTTGCTTTGCATGGCAAGTAGCAAAACTAGAGAGATTAAACAGGAGTCTTCCTGTTTGAGAACAGTTAACATACTTTAAAATTGAAATCAATAACAAGGAATATCTCGAAACAGCCAGCTCTAAATGAAAAATGTATATGATATAAATTATGTATTTTAACAAGATCTACATTTTTGTATTTTTAAGTTTTTCTTTATCTCTAATGTAAAATTAATCCAGAATAAAGAAGTTTTCAGAATTTCCAGAAAATAGAATATATACATTTTATTTGTGAAAATATCTTTAATATGCAGTGTTTTTAATCAAAATCATTAGAGCCATTTTTGAAAAAACATTTTCTAACATTTTTCCATGTAAAAGGTAGTTTGAGGTGGGGAGATTTTCTTTAAAATCTTGTGTCACATCCTTGGAAGATACTAAACAAAAATACCAAGTTTGGTATTTAATGGTATGAGCTTTGCTGACAACTCTCTCTCTCCCTCTTTCCCGCACTCCTCCCCCCCCCTACAACCACACACCCACATGCGGGTATGCACAACCATTTTTTTTAAAAAAAAATCTTTTTTTGAACTCACGGACGTGAAAACATTACTCTGGATTCTTGACATCGAAATTTTGGGTGCAATACAACACCTTCTCCAGCTATTTTGTACATTGCATGTAGCGAAAGTAAAAAGCAAATGACTTACAAAGCTATAAACATGAAAGAATAGATACGCTTGGACTTGGTGGAGAAACAAATCCTCTGAAAACAGTTTAAGTTAAGAATAAAACATTAAAACAGTATTATTTCATATATCTATTATTTATTTAGTTACTTTGAAATAGAAATACTTCTATCAAAGTTCCACTGTGTTAAGGAGTGCAAAAACCTAGTTTTGTAGAACATTATAAGAAGTATCATATCTCATGTGCCATAAAAGACAAAGATGACAAAAGTGAGAACGTAGGCTTTCATGGCCAGAGTCAATATAGCTAGGAGTTTTTTCTGGGCTTTTTGCCATGATTTGCTGGAGTAAAATGTTTTGTCCACAGCTGCGGTAGACATCTTCAGTGGCGCGGTCAAAGTTTTCTCGGAGAAGTTTTCGCTGCTTCTGATTGTTGGTTAACCATCAGAGTTGCTGTATTTTATGCTGGTTGGTTGGGGTGGGATTTGGTCTCTGTGATGAAGGTGTCTTCTGATTGGCCTGCTTCATCTTGCCAGTTTTTTTACGTTTCCTGTCTTCAATGACAGGATGCCAGTTTCTGTTGAGGTTTAAGGCCTCTTCTTTTTTGTTGAAATTGTTAGAATGTCTGTAAATTTCTAAGGCTTCTCGCTGTAGTTGGGCATGGTAATGTACTGTGGATGACAGGTTGTTCGAACAACAAATTCTGGATCTCCTAAAGCCAGACACATACCGAAAAATTCACAGCGCTCCCACAGCCTGGATTCTGCAAAAGACCAATCTGCTAATTATGAATTCTTCTCTGCCAACAAAAGATAAACACTGCATCATTAGATTGGAAGCACAGACTTTACGGCCTTCCAAAAATTCAAAAGCCTGAAGGCCCATCGTCAGCACCATTGTTTCTCCCACCTACACCATAGCCAAACATTTAACCTGTTTATTACAACCCCATGTTGGCTCAACGGACTCCTACATCAAATACTCTACTTATTTCATCCAGAAACTGCAAAGTATCACCTTACAGCCAGATGACCTTCTATGGTGCCAGTACAGGAAGCCCTTGTGAAATATATCTTCTCAGATGATATAGTTACACTCTTTCATCACGTTCTCACTAAGGTATATTTTCAGTGGAACTACTCATTCTATGAACAAATAGGCGGTGTTGCCATGGAGAGCCCTCTAAGTCCAGTAGTGGCAAACTTTTTCATGGAATAGTTTGAGTATACAGCCTTGGACACAGCTCCACTAAAACCAACAGTTGTAGATAGCACATTCATTATATGGTCCCATGGAGAAGAAACCCTTCAAGAGAAAAGGACAAGGATGAACAGCTAGCAGGAAGACTGATGGCTCTCTTGGGCAAGCCCACCTGCAATGACCATTACCTCAACAAATAATCAAAACATCATCCTAGTCAAAAATGGGCCATGATCAAAACACTTGTGCATCGGGCTTCTTGCATCTGTGAACCACAACTGCTACAAGAAGAACTCAGGCAGGTAAAACAGACATTACATTCAAATGGTTATTCCATCCTGCCAGGTCTCATTCCACCGCTCAAATACCAGACCAAAATAAAGGCACAGTTTTTCTCCCAGTAATAGTATCACCGACTGGATGGAGCACATATTGCTGCTCCACAATGCTAAAACTGTTTTCAAGCCCAAGAGGCAACTGAACAATTTACTATGCTCAGCCAAAGACCTCCGGGAGCCTCTGCCATCTGCCGGTGTATACCACATTCCCTGTTCTTGCAGCTTGGTATACACTGGTACCACACAACACAGTGTTAACACCAGAATCAAGGAACACAAAGATAACTGTTGACTGGACCACACAGGTCCAGTCTGCGGTCGCCAAACATACCATTGAGCTGGGGGATGAACACATCATAAAATTCCAGGACATGAGCATTCTTTCATCCACAGTATATTACTATATCCGACTAATGTGAGAAGCCATAGAAATTGGCAAGCATTCTAACCATTTCAACAAGAAAGAAGAGGGTTTAAAGCTCAGATTCACATTTGTTTATTGAGAAATGTGGCATGGTGCACGGTACATTTGGGCCCGGCTTACAGGCTTAAATTACATGGAAATACAATTGACACATATGCACAAATAGCCATTTTGGCTTGCAACAACCCATTTGGTGACCAGTCATACGTCACCGAAAACAGTTGAATTTAGTATCATTGTGGAATTTTGTTTTCACACAGTTTTTTTTTCCATTTATTTACACTTGCGCACATGGCCATGCGAGCACATCCCACTAGGCACGCTCACACACACATGATACCACTTACACACAACACAGTACAAAAACACTTTACTATGTACACTATTTACACTTCTGCAGACTGGTTGAGTGGCAGCTGGTAGTTTGGGTGTTGGGGCAGCCTCAGTCATAGTTGGAGGAGGCCTGGGACCATTGGGGTAGGCTGGACGAGCGGAGTAGTTTATTGAGTAGTGTTTCATTTAAAACATCCAGATTCTTGTATGTTTCCGGTACTTTGGTTCACCAGAGATGATGTTAGACACTAGCTCATTTTGATGGTTGTGAATGTGTGTTCAGATTGCAATAGAATGTTTGTAGATGGATTCTGGCTTTGTGGGTTCCTTGATGGATGGTTGCGTTGGATGTCAGGATAGGGACACCATGGATTTTTCCGAGGGAGAGGTTTTGAATGGTTTGGAGTTGGCGTAAGGCAGTTTTGGAGGTGTTGGCCCAGGCCACACAAGTGTACAGGACCACTGATAATATAAATGATGATTTTAGATGTTAGTCGTAGGTTTCTAATGCGAAAAACAGGGGCCCATAACTTTAATCACTCTCAGCCTTTGTTGGAGGTACTTTTCAAGTGAGTGATCCACCGCATTTTGCGATCATGATGACACCTAGATATTTCACTTGCTGATGACAGTGAAGTCTTTGACCACTGACCATTATGTCCATTGCCCGAGGGAAATGCCACTGGGAGAAATAGATTAGCTGGCATTTGGTTGCATTAAGTTTTACTTTCCAGTCATGGAGCCATGACAGGAAGCGGTCAATATACTGCTGCATTTCTAAAAGGCCAAAATAAGGATTTTTGTGGTGGTTGTATCTGGCATCCATGGGGAAGTCATTGGTGAAGAGGATGTACAGAAGAGGGGACATAAATGCCCCTTGTGGCATGCCAGCTTGCATGACATGCTACTAAGAGGATGCGTGGCCCACTTGGACGTAGAAGAGGTGGCTTTCTAAAAAAAACTTTGCAGTAAAAACATGACATTTTGGAGGCTGGGAAAATTGCAGTGCAGTTTGTAGATGAGGCCAGAGTGTCAGCACTGATCAAAAGCGGCTTCTATGTCCAGAAATAGTGCCAATATCGAAGCCCCATTGTTAACTGCTTGGTGATGTCATCTGCTAGTCTAAGCAATTGCAATTCTACGAAATGACCTTTTCTAAATCCACACTGAGATTTTGATAAAACATTCATTTCCAAAACTTGATTTTGGAGTCTGAAAAGAATAAGCTTTTCAAACAATTTTCCAATAGTAGACAGACTAATTGGGCAATAATTCAGAGGTTGCCTGGTGCTTTTTCCTTGCTTTGGAGCATAATTACCTTATGGAAGGCAGGAAACATCATAGAACTAGCAAGATCGAAGTGGGGCCAATCAGAAACCACCTTTGCCAAAGGGACCAAGCCCCGCCCCCAAACAACCACCATAAATACAGCAACTCTGACAGGAAACTTTGACCATACCACTGAAGATGTCTACCACAGTTGTGGACAAAATGTCTGAAATGAAATGGAGTGTTATTTATGGACGCTCTTTAACTACTGTGGTTCTCAGCATCTCATATCATACTGGGCATGAAAAACCACTTAATTTTGCTCAAAGGTCTCTATCAGGCTTGAGGTTCTTTTACGTGCCGTAAATCTACAACACGGGACCAACGACTTTACTTCCCTTCCAAAGGAAGTTATGCTAAGGATTTTTATGCCTGAAAAAATCCATCCTCTTCTGCCAGGTTTGAACCCATGACCTTGGGTATATGAAGTTAGCATGGTAACCATTACACCACGGAGGACGACACGAAACGTCTGAAACATGTTACTCCAGCAGAGCTCAGCAAAACAGCCCGGAAATAATTCCTAATTATATGTATTAATTTCTAGCTGTATTGATGAAACTAATAATTTAACAACTCTTGTAATAACAATTGAGATAATATAAAGATTTGTACTTATTAAAATACCTTAGTTCCTGTTAAATATATTATTGTAATATTGCTTTAGTTATAAAAGCCTACTCATGTAATCATTTATTATTCTTGCTATTTTATCCCTTTTTTGGGTCCCTGTCCCTAATATACCTGCTTCCTCTCCATCATCACCATCATTATATCATCATCATCATGATCAACATTATGAGTTGATCTTCCTGCTATTACTCCTCTCCTCAGTCTTGGATCAAGAATATCGTAATCATGTTCCAGAAATGTTTATTATGAGGAACCATACAACATAGACAAACGAAGGTACTCAGTAGCTAACATTACCTTTTATTGAATTATTTGAAGACTTTCTTTATCGTGGCTAAAATAAATTTGTATTACAAATATCATATTCCTTGGCGAGATACCTACATAGGGCTTATATGCTGTCCATAACCCCAATTATTATTACGAATATTTCTGCAGACATCAGAATTTTGCATCCCTTGTAACAATGGCTTTCCTGGTAATGTTTTCATCAACATGAAGTTTTTCTTTTTATTATTATGATAAGGGTATGATCCAAAGCTCCAATTGCATTAGGGAATATATCTTCTACAAAGCCACACTGAAAACCAGGGTTTACTATCTGTGATCAAATGGTCAGCATTCTGGCTTCTCACCCAAAAGTCGCGGGTTCGATTTTTGGCTGGAGCAGGGAATTCTTTTTTAATAGAATCACCTTCTATGCACACAGTCTCTAACTCTGTGTGTGTGGGTGCGTGCATGCATGGATGTGTGTGTGTGTGCATGCATGGATGTACGTGTGGGTGCATGCATGGATGTGTGTGTGCGTGCATGCATGGATGTGTGTGCATGGATGCATGGATGTGTGTGTGTGTGTGTGTGTGTGTGTGTGTGTATGGGTGCATGCATGGATGTGTGTGCACGTGTGCATGTGTGTGTGTGGGTGCATGCATGGATGTGTGTGTGCGTGGGTGCGTGCATGCATGGGTGTGTGTGTGTTTAATTGTGCACAATTGAATAAATGATGTTAATAAACTTTACAGTTCAGTGAGAAATCACCAGCAATTGTTTCTAAAGTAAAGCCCCCGATATAACTACAGAAGTTAAAGGTGGCTAAATAAATGAAAAAAATAATGACAATAATATTCTAATCTTTGCTCATTTGGGAAAAGCTCCAACTCTTGTTCCTGTTGCTTTGGGAAAAAAATTTGTACAGGATGTATCTCATGAGAATGAGACACGGCTACTTATATTCATTGCAAAACTTGTGACACATCACATTATGTAAGCGAGTGAGACATTGGTCACGATCAAGGCTATCTCCATCTTGACTTGTTGAGTTTTATTAATACCACCCAATGACTCAACTGCTATCCTCTGGCTAAGGACAGTGTTGTATTTGCCCATATAATAAACTTAATGTGGCATTGAATTTTTCAGTCAGACTCTACCTATCCAATTAATGTTCTTAATTAATAAGGTTATTCATTTTCTTAAATATATATCCACAAAGTATATGTACAATCCTATTTATTATTTTGTATTCAAATCACTCATGCTTTTGATGAAATTCAAAGGTAACACCTGGGACCTTTAGAAGCAAACAGCACTAAACAATGGTGAGATATGTTTAAATTAGAAGAATGGGATGCGAAGTAAATAAGTGGCATTGATTAGTTTTTTCTTACCTTTAAAATACTGAATATTAATCTTTGTACCAAAGAATATATCAACTAAAGTACCGTGAATATTTTATAGTGTACTGAAAGGAATGATGAAATATTTTTACTGGGTAATCTCCTTACCATTTAAGTACACTTGTTGGTTTCATTTAGTTCAAAACTGATACCTTTGTGGACTTCTTTAAAGAGGGAAAATTAAAATGTGGCATAATTTCAAATTTATTAAACAGAACATGTATTGAGAGGTCATGCTTAGGATATGTGTTCTGCTTCATTAACAGGTGTCAACAGGCAGCTGATAATATTAGCTCATGCTCATGATACATACTCCACTTAATAAATAGACAGCTGGCAGTGAGAGCTTATGCTCACAATACATGTTCTGCTTAAAAAACAGGTATCAACAGGCAGCTGCAAGTGTGAGCTAATACTCATGATACATACTCCACTTAATAAATAGACAGCTGGCAGTGAGAGCTTATGCTCACAATACATGTTCTGCTTAAAAAACAGGTATCAACAGGCAGCTGCAAGTGTGAGCTAATACTCATGCTGATTAATGATCAGGTGTCAAGAAGCAGCTGACAAAGTGTTCTCAGCTCACAATACCTCATCTACTTAACAGGTGTCAACAGACAAATAACAATGTGAACTCATGCTTATGATACATGTTCTGCTTAATAGATAGGTGTCCTGAGGCATGACAAAAAGAGTTCATGTCCAAGAGAAAGAGGGATACACATGTGCACACATATGCTCACTAAGGAAACATTTAAAACTAAACTTTTGCATAAACATCAATAATAAAAAAAAAGTCAAAAACCAAAGAAAATAACAAAGAAACCATTAGTAAAAAAAAGTCAAAAACCAAAGAAAATAACAAAGAAACTGGAATGATTTGCAATTTCAATAAAGGAAGAAGAAGAACAAAAAGAAGAAACAACTTTGCAAAGTACAGTAAGGATCAAAAAGAAGAAAAAATAACGAAACAGATAAAAACCATAAGCAGATTTCATCATAAAAGTGCAATATAAAAACAAACAAAACAATTTAGACAAAGTGATAAAATCCATAGTTTCTATGTCACAGGGCAACTCATCAATATTGATGATATTAAAGAAAATAGCAGACTGTTTGACAGTAATTGCTAATTTATCAAAAAAACTGGATGAAGAAATATTAGAAATAGTTAAAGATGCTGTAAACTAAATGAAGTAACTTTCAGAATAAAGTTTGAAAACTCCATGTTTGTATGTTGCTTCATTCTTACAAATTTGAAGAATAACTGATAAGTAGGGCCTGGATTTTGATGAAAAGTTGGCTTTTTTCTTAGTGGTCAGAGATGATGTTTATTGGAAGTTTAAGTGCATTCTTGAACAAAAACATTAGATATATGTTGTTTTCATAGGTGATCAAAATGCATTTTTTCCACATTTTCATAATGAAGTTATTTATTTATATTTAGATGCATGTTTAGGTAGACAACGTTTATTGCACTTAGGTTACATTTACAATAATTTAGAAAATCTTGTCCTGTTACTTATATTACTTTTCCTAATTCATCCTCCATGGTGTAGTGGTTACCATTCTAACCTCCAAAACCTAATATTACCATATTTCATTATTGCTTCATACCTGGCAGAGGGTGATGGATTTTTTGGATGCAAAAATCCTTAGGGCACCCTTCACAAGGGAAGTAATGATGGTGGTCCTGCGTAATATTTATTTGCACATATTAGAATCCTTTACCTTGTAAAAAGAAGTTTTCTGGACAAAATTCCACCATTTCACATCTGCAGGTCATGTTTTTATCCCAGTGTGACGTGTCGATCATTCATCACCAGGACACAGAGTGGCAAACACATGAACTAGAAATTCAAATCCAATCAAGGAAACATCATAACGATGCCCTATGCTCCACTTAGGAGCTACAGGAAATTAATTATCTAATGTACTGCTTAGGTCCTATTTCTGCATAACTCCCTGGCTGTTAGCGAGTAAAACCTTTTGATTTTTACTAACTATTCCATCTCAATCTCTGTGTTTTCTCTTCTGTTCTCTTTTTCTTTTCTTTTTTTTAAACCATCTTTCTTTTACCTTTTCCAAATATTGCCGTATTTCATTATTGCTTCGGTTCCCATTTTCATTGCTACCATCTTTCCTGACATACTATCACATGTTAAGTTCCTAAATTTCTTTCCTCCAATTTCACATTCTATTAAACAGTGAACAACACTGTCTTTCTTACGACAAGCAGTGGCTTCTTAGGAGGGTGACGGAGATGAATCTGCAACTTGTTGAGCCCTGCTGACTCTGACATTGATATGATACTTGTTAGAGGTATAGGCCGAGATGGTTATACCTCAATTCTAGAGGCAAAAGGCAGCTTTCACAGGTAATTGCTGACACAATTATGGGTTGAATTTCTGTTGTGATATCTGATGGGACTTTTTTAGGTTAAAGGAAATCCTCCAAAATAGTCAAAAAAGAACTTTAAAGTCAATTGAAATAAATAGAGGTTCACCAACAAAGAATTTTAGGAATACTGAAAATATCAGAACTGTTATTAATATAAATGATAGCAGTAGCTCATTGTGTATATTTCACCAAAATATTAGGGATTTAAAAAACAAAGTTGATGAACTTTCTCTTAGTCTTGCTTCTGAAAAATTACAGCCACATGTTTTATGCTTATCCGAACATCACTTAACAAAACAGGAAGTCATGCCACTTTCACTGCATGGGTACTCTCAAGGAAAACTTTAAAAAAAGGAGGGGTTTGCATATTTGTAAGACATGATGTATCTTATAAAATCATTAATCTTAACAAGTTTTGCTTCGAGCTAGACATAGAGATGTGCACAGTTCAGCTAAGCATAAATCAAGTAAATTTTGCAATAATAACTCTATATCGGTCCCCAGTAGGTAACTATGAGGTCTTCAAAAAAACAGTTAGATGATTCCTTAAAGTTTATATTGAAACTGAAATGAGAACTGATAATTTGTGGTGACAATAATATTAATTATTTTATACCTAGTCTCTGAAAGGACCAACTCAATTCTATATTTTTTTACATATATGTCACACAAAGTACATTTTCCTACAAGAATTCAGGGTAGCTCATCTTCAGCAGCAGATAACATATTCATAAATATAGATAGAAATAAAACTTCAATAACCTTACCATTTGCAAATGGCCTTTCAGATCATGACGCACAAATACTTCTCATTAAAGAGATTAACCTAAAGTTAAAACCAAACTATAAATATTGTAGAACATGAAAAGTAGATGAAAGCACCCTCACATTGTTTAAGTATGCCCTTCAACAAGAATCATGAACTGAAATCTATGAAATAAATGTTGTAAATGACAAGTTCAATCATTTCTTACATTTCAACTCACAATTTGTAGCACCCTTTCCAGTCAAATATCATAAAATACACAATCAGAAGGGAAATAACACCTGGATTACAACAGGCATTAAAACTTCTTGCAAACATAAGCAAAAATTGTACCAAGAATTGAAACATAATAAGGCCCCAAACTTAGAATGTCACTACAAAAAGTATTATAAAATTCTAAAAGAAACAATAAAAGCTGCTAAAATATTAGCATTATAATAAAGAGATATCCAATTCTGATAATAAAATAAAAACTATCTGGAATATAATAAAAAGAGAAACAGGTAAGGGCTCTCAATTGTACTGAATTCCGGTAATAAAAAAATTGATGATCCTCAAAAGGTTGCAGATATTTTGAACAATTTCTTTTTGAATGTAACAGATAAATTAAACATAAATTATGGATGTAAAGAATCAGCATTAAGTTTTTTTGAAAACCTCTTTTGTAAACAGAGCCCCTGAATTTAAAATAAAAAATGACTACACCATCTGCAATAAAAAATATAATAACTTTGCTCAAGACCAAAAGTTCCTTTGGATATGATGAAATATCAAGCAACATCCTAAAAGCATGTTCTGACCCAATAAGCATTCCCCTTTAGCTATGTAACAAATCACTAATGAGTGGAATATTTTCTGACAGAATGAAGTACTCTACTGTCAAACCACTTTTTAAAAAAGGTAAACAAGATATCTCAAATTATAGACCTATATATCTCTCTTGTCTGTTTTCTCAAAAGTGTTTGAGAAAGTAATGTTCAACAGGCTTTATAATTACTTGGAAAAGAACAACTTACTTGCCAAAGAACAGTTTGGCTTTAGAAAAGGAGTAGCGACAGATAATGCAACCTGCAAGCTCACGCATAAAGTGTTAACAGTGTTAATTGAAAAGGAATATGTCAGTGGAATCTTTTGTGACCTAGCGAAGGCTTTTGACTGTGTGAATCATGAGATTCTGATAGAAACACTACATTTCTATGGAATAAAGAATAACATATTAGATTGGTTTACTTTATACATAGAGAAGTGAAAATAAAGGGTCAAAATTAATAACTCCATAAACCTTGAAAAAACAAAAACCATTAAAATTTTAACTACTCGCTCACCACAAACACACATAGAAAAAGGAATTAATGATACATGGTTAGAACGGCTAAATGAAATTTCTTGGTCTTCAGGTAAATAAGCATTTGGACTAGAAGTCACATATTAGCTACATCACACCTAAACTTAGCTCAGCATGTTATATGCTCTCTGTGCACTAGTTAAATTTCACTCAATCAGTACACTTACACTTTGGTGTATTTTGCCTACATTAACTCTATCATTGAGTATGGAATAATATTCTGGGGTAATTCAGTGGATAGTAAATGCATATTCCGGATACAGAAGAAAGTTACATGAATAATCTGTAATGCTTATAGCAGACAGTCATGCAAAGAACTATTTCAAAAATTGGACATACTCACCTTACCTTGTGTTTATATAGTATCCATTTTAAAATTCTATGCAGTTAATCGACATAGTTTTATAACAAAATTCATAACATTAATACTAGACAAAAGGGATATATTCATTGTCCCAATGCCAATCTTCGTTGCTTTCAGAAAGGTGTATATTATGGAACAATCAAGATATTTAATGCTCTCCCAGTACTCTCAAAGAAAATGTTGGGAATTTCACATTTTGTGTATATTAGTGTGTGTGTGTGTGTTTTATATTCAAATTAAACTGATGTATACTTTGACTTGCACGAACGTGTCAAATGGATTTTTTTTAGTATTTAGCAATGACACAATGTCTCTAAAGCTCTGATATTTTACACTCTAGTACATAATTGTAAATTTTTGCTTGTAAATTCTATAGCATATTTGAAAATACGTATTGTAATTTGTTAACATTTATGGAGAGTACATAATACAATAATCATATTTTAGTTTTATATAATTACTAGTAGCAACTATTATATCAATAATTAGAAAACTATCATCTGACATTGCATCAGTGTTACATATAGTGAAACTATATTTATTTATATATTTTAACACTATTTTTGATACTCTTTGTTTTTCTGCATGCAAAAAAAAAAGTAATATGCTTTTATGGAGCACATTAAGTATAGTGCAGTGCTGTACAGGGCTCAAAAGCAAATGGTGTGATTATATGTCTATTATGCTGTTTGTGTAACTCGTGCTTTTAACATTAGAGCTTTATACATTGTTATCTTTTTCTTAGTTTTTTTTTTCTCTCCATAATATATAAACATATGTATACATGTATATCCCTTGACAAGTTCTATATTCATTGGCTTCCTGGCCTAAACAAACCTGCTGAATGCTTTGTAATCTAATCTCCCTGCATGAAATACAATGTTCTAGTTCAGTACCTCTCATCCCTTTCAAAAGTAATGCTGGTTCTCTCCAAGCTTATCCATCCCTCTTTAATAATGATGACGATGATGATGATGATGATGATGATGATAAATTGGGAGTGATACACTGTGAAACTCAGGCAATAGTAATATAAGCTGTTTTATACAAGGCTTCATCAACTGATGGAACTGTATTGTTCTGTAAAGTGTGCAAAATTAAAGTCACTGCAGATAAACAGTTCACTGATAAACAACATGTTGGTTGGAAAAAACATTTGCGAGCTCTTCAAAATGTGAAGTAAAGCCAAGACCCAATTATTGTTAAAAGAAAGTGTTTCTAATCCACAAGTATGTGAATCAAGTTCCAATATAGATTTTTACCTCTTTTGAATTACGTGTGAAACAAAAATAAAAGAAAACACATTGTTAAGTCATAGGCATATTCCAGTAAATAAAATATACAAATTCAAAATCAATGATACCAAATGATATCCAACAAAGTTGTAAATAAAACTGCAGCAGATAAAATTTGTACTAAAATGGTGACAAACAATGCAGATGTTAACGAAAACCAGCAGAAATGAGTATAGTCCCTCAGAAAATAGAGTTTTTTTTTATAGTGTTTAATGCCCACTTTTACTACTTGGGATCAAACCCAGGCTATCTAGGAGAGGCGAGTAGTCTAACCACTTGGTCACGGCACGGCCCAAAAATGGAGAGGACAAAATGCATGTTAACATAAATATTTACATAGTGTTGGTAAGCTATGTGAATGTACAGGCGTGAGAAATGACCAGCAGAAAATAATTTGAATTAATGAACAAGGAACTTAGAAAAGCACAGAACAACCTGCAAAAATTGGAAAATGACATCAGTTCAGGTTCAAGAATATGGGAATAATGAGAATGGTACATGGGAGAAGCCAAAGAAACCTGCTAAAATGACGAAAATGACTGCATTTACATTAGAAACAAATAACTATTTCTCCATGATGAATGAAAAGGTGATCAGTGAAGAGGATATACACACAGTTGATAACGGTAAACTTAATAATGCAAATGAAATGGTCCAAAAAAAGAAAATACTTATTCATGGTGATAGTCATGTGCAAGATTAGCTCCATGGTTATGTGAACATATGGATGATCATGATGTAATACGTATGTGAGACCTGATACCAAACTCGGCTTTGTGGTTGTATCTGCTTTCTCAATATGGTCTCCAATGAGGCATACACACTTGCACCACTGATATGATTACTTCTGCAGGCCCTCCAGGAACCACTTCTTTGGAGTCTGTTGCACCCACTGCAGGACAGCTGCTTGCAGTTCCTCTGAGTCGGTAAAATGATGTCCACACAAAGCTCTCTTCATAGCCCTGGTAATCAGAAGAAGCAAAGTCAGGTAAAGACAGTGGGTGTGGCAGCTGTGGTTTCCTGACTCTTATGGGAGCATTATTGTGTAGAAGGAGCACACCTTGCGCCCATTTTCTAGGTGCTTCTTTTGAAAATCCGAAGAGTAGCCACAAACGCCTTGCTGTTGTTCAGGATGATTCCCAAAACACTGTGGCCATGTATTTGCCTACTGAGGGCGCTGTTCATAACTTCTTTGGCAGTGGGCTGCCTTTAAGCTTCCACTGCATCGCTTGAGATTTGGCTTCTGGCTCATGGTAGTGGAGCCAGGTCTTGTTGCCAGTCATGAGTGTGCACTTAAAGCCTTCTGGATCCTGGTTGTGGCACTACACACATCCTGTGCTGTTGGTTTTGTGCTGCATTCAGGGATCTGGCACACACCTTCCCCAATTTCAGATATTCATGCACTATGTTTTTCTCGCAAGTGCTGTGACTACTTTCAGTTCTATGAGTGTGATGCACTTGTTCTCCTGAATAACGCTTGAAATGTGTTGTCACAATCACACACTTTCCAGAACTGCTTCCTTTCTCCATTGATGTGCAGCCACTTTTCCACCCAGTTTAAAATTGTTTTTCAAGATGGTGCAGACTTACCACACACTGCAGCAATCGTCTAGGAATTTCTGCAGTTTTTTCCACTGAAACCACGTCATCCAGCACTGCCAGTAATGATCACACTCCATGGTGTCCGCTCACATAATAACAGCAGTTGAAGAAATGCATTGCAGTGTTCAGTGATGCCACTTCTCTGGTATGTCCTGCCACATGTGGAGAGACCAAAGTACTATTGACTTGTAACTATCAATACGAGCCAAATAACATACTAGGAACGATGGAAAAAATAAAGTGTAATTCATTATGAAACACCCCTCATAATTTGTGTTATGTAGTTTGTTTCTTTGTTATAATTTGATACTTACTAAACTGCAGTGTCAAATACAAGTTCATCTGCCTAACAAGTGAAAGATTGAACATGCATTGCCAATCTTTACCTAAATCAAATTTTCTCCATTACAAGAAATGGAACATTCACATGAAAATGCAAGTACAAACTCAAATCACAATCCTGTGAACATAAACCAACCTCCACCTATTTATGTAACCAATTTGGTTAAATAAACACTCATTACAACATTACAACATTGAATAACCTTAAAACATATGACGGTCAACAATAACAAAGTCAAGTTAATCTGTAAAACAGCTGAAGGTTACAGAACTCCGTCAGCTATTTAGCAAACAACAAACCTAAAAATGAAAGAAAATTTTATTTGTAATTAGAAGTTTGCACTTGTCATGCATCTTTGCCAGGATAATGGAGGAACTGCAAGAGCTAGGCTAATCCAGCTCAAATGATTCCAGTTCACCACCCAAAACATTATTTTTTCTTGACCTTAAACACAATGCTATAAATGAGAAAATTGTAATAAATTCTTAATACAAAAAATAGAGCCACCTAAACCTAAACATCATGTAATTCAATGCACTAATTGTCAATCTTATGGGCATAGCAAAAACTATTGTCGTAGATCAACACACTGCATGAAATGCAATGCATTCCACAGAAAAATGCTCTAAAAGTCCCACAACTGTTCCTATTTGTGTGAACTGCAAAAAGAACCATACAGCGAACTACAGAGGTTGTCCTAAACATAAAGAACTCTGAAACTCAATGCACATGCCTATAAAGATAATGCAAAATCATCCAGTTTTAGTAACAAATCTACCAGGAATCTCAGTCAACAGCCCAACAACAACCACATTATGTAAAGGCTGCCAAGCAAAACTATGCAGCAGTGCCAGTTACCAATGACTTAAAACAAAATTCTTGACAAAATAGATTCACTGATATCCATTATAGTTCCACTTATCAACACATTTCAGCAAGTGTTACCCATACTGTCAAAACAAAATGAGTTTACATGATTCTATTAAAGTCTGCATATTGAATAGTAAAAGTTAAAATACATGAAATGAGCACAAATTTTATCCTTGGAGGAGACTTCAATAGTAAACATCCCAGATGGGGTTCTAACCTTATAAATACAATACACTTCATGATGTAGGATACCAGCTTTCCCTTGAACTGAACTAGCCTATAGAACCAACCTTGTATCCTGCTGCTGGGTATAAGCCTGACATATTAGACTTCCTTAGTGGAAAAAATATAAAATATTGCTCCTTTCCAATGGTATTTACACACAAGCTTAACTCAGACCATTTTCCTGTATTTTGACATTAAAAACAACGCTAAAAAACAACACCAGAATAAGCAGTAGCCTTTTGAATGGCAGTACTACGTAAATACTTGGCAGCCCCTCACCAATTTAAAAGTAGCACTGAAAATACCTCAAGCAAGATATTAACTGCGCAGTGCATTAATAGAAATATTCAATATGCTGCAAGTTTATCCAGCAGACACAATGACAAAAAGAAGTCTACAATAAGCATCACTTTACCTCCGCATACTAAGCAGCTTCTCTGACAAAAGAAACAATGTTGTATACTGTGGGAGAAAACAAAGTAACCACCCTATAAAACAACACATAACAGGGCAACAAAACATCTTCAAAATGCATTTAATGAACAGAATAGCATGACCCGCACTCTTATCTCATTGTGGAAAAACACTAAAATCCTGGCTGAACAATTTAAAGGAACACCACCATTATAAATAACCAACAAACGATATACTTCTCCAAAAGACAAGGCATTCATATTTTCTAAAACACTGCAACAAGAGTTCAAATCAAATTCTAACAGTGATTCACAATTTACCAGGCACATGAAAGAATAGCATCCAGCTCATTGCTGCTGTGTCCTCAAATGTTCCATTTCACTCCAGCTCAGGGTCTAAACAGCAATCGCTAGGACATCACAAAACCACATTGTCACTAACGAAAGCTCTACCAAGAAAACCTTTAATACTACTAATGCAAATACTTCCCAAACAGCTGGAAACATGTTTTGATAACGATGGTACCAAAACCAGAAACATTCAAGTCTGATCTCTTTCATATCACTTTATAAGCCTACTAACAACATTTTCTAAAATATTTTAACACTTATTCCTTCCTCACCTGATTGGCCCTCTACATCCGCTTATCCCTTGAAACAGATAAAGCTTTTGGTAAAGCTTAGCATGTTGGGCTGTTATACAAAATAAAAAGTTTTGTTAGCAACACCATATTTTAGCAGTAAAATCTTAACTGTCCAATACAATGTGTTATTTTCAGCTTAGAAAGTGTAAGCAGGAGTTCCTCAGGTGGTGTACTGGCTCTATTCCTTTACTTAATCTTTAGCTTGCATTTTCCAAAACACGACAACCTGCTAATCTCTCAATTTTCAGAGGATGTAGCTATCCTTAACAAAGAATCTGAAGTCAAAGCAGCTAGCAAATTACAATCTTTTAGAGATAAAATCAATGATTGGTGCACAAATTGGAGAGAAGAGGAATCCAAAGAAAACAAAGTTAGTGACGCTCACATATGCATAAGAGGAATACAGCAAATAGTAATAAGTTTTGCGACAGTGCCACAATCCAACACAGTCAAATATCTTGGTTTAAAACTTGATTCAAAATTACACTGGAATGCACACATTATTGTTCTCGTCAAGAAACAGACAAAAAATGTATCAATTCAAATTCCCAATAATCGATACTTCACCTTTACCATTATCTACAAAAAGACTAATCTACTTTTTGTTTGCTAATCAGGACCCCCCCCCCCCCTATGCAATTGGTGCAAGATGCAAATCAACCAAATCCAGGATATTCAGAATCGGTCTTCAGCTACTAGCAAACGCACCTTGGTGCATCAATCATAATTAAACACTGCGAAGATATGTACCTCAACACAAGAATGAGCATGGCAAAGACTGAAGCAAAAACAACTCTGCGAAGATATGAACCCCAACACAAGAATGAGCATGCCAAAGACTGAAGCAAAAACAACTCTGTGAAGATATGTACCCCGACACAAGAATGAGCATGGCAAAGACTGAAAGCAACTCTGCGAAGATATGTACCTTGACACAAGAATGAGCATGGCAAAGACTGAAAGCAACTCTGTGAAGATATGTACCTCGACACAAGAATGAGCATGGCAAAGACTGAAGCAAAAGCAACTCTGCGAAGATATGTAACTCAACACAAGAATGAGCATGGCAAAGACTGAAGCAAAAACAACTCTGTGAAGATACGTACCTCGACACAAGAATGAGCATGGCAAAGACTGAAGCAAAAACAACTCTGCGAAGATACGTACCCCGACACAAGAATGAGCATGGCAAAGACTGAAGCAAAAGCAACTCTGCAAAGATATGTACCTCAACACAAGAATGAGCATGGCAAAGACTGAAGCAAAAACAACTCTGCAAAGATACGTACCTTGACACAAGAATGAGCATGGCAAAGACTGAAGCAAAAACAACTCTGCAAAGATACGTACCTCGACACAAGAATGAGCATGGCAAAGACTGAAGCAAAAACAAATCTGCGAAGATATGTACCTCGACACAAGAATGAGCATGGCAAAGACTGAAGCAAAAACAACTCTGCAAAGATACGTACCTCGACACAAGAATGAGCATGGCAAAGACTGAAGCAAAAACAACTCTGCGAAGATATGTACCTCGACACAAGAATGAGCATGGCAAAGACTGAAGCAAAAACAACTCTGCAAAGATACATACCTCGACACAAGAATGAGCATGGCAAAGACTGAAGCAAAAACAACTCTGCAAAGATACATACCTCGACACAAGAATGAGCATGGCAAAGACTGAAGCAAAAACAACTCTGCGAAGATATGTACCTCGACACAAGAATGAGCAAAGACTGAAGCAAAAGCAACTCTGCGAAGATATGTACCTCGACACAAGAATGAGCAAAGACTGAAGCAAAAACAACTCTGCGAAGATGTGAACCCCAACACAAGAATGAGCATGGCAAAGACTGAAGCAAAAACAACTCTGCAAAGATATGTACCTCAACACAAGAATGAGCATGGCAAAGACTGAAGCAAAAACAACTCTGCAAAGATATGTACCTCAACACAAGAATGAGCATGGCAAAGACTGAAGCAAAAACAACTCTGCGAAGATATGTACCTCGACACAAGAATGAGCATGGCAAAGACTGAAGCAAAAGCAATTCTGCAAAGATATGTTCCTCGACACAAGAATGAGCAAAGACTGAAGCAAAAGCAACTCTGCGAAGATATGTACCTCGACACAAGAATGAGCATGGCAAAGACTGAAGCAAAAACAACTCTGCGAAGATATGTACCTCGACACAAGAATGAGCAAAGACTGAAGCAAAAACAACTCTGCGAAGATATGTACCTCGACACAAGAATGAGCAAAGACTGAAGCAAAAACAAATCTGTGAAGATACGTACCTCGACACAAGAATGAGCAGGGCAAAGACTGAAGCAAAAACAACTCTGCGAAGATATGTACCCCGACACAAGAATGAGCATGGCAAAGACTGAAGCAAAACAACATACAGATCTTCTAATTTGAAATGAACACAAACCATGCGACAGTCACTGGACTACAACCTCTACACACATCTATTCTTCTACTTGAATAATTACATCTTGTTAGCCAAATTAAAAAATACTGTAATCTAGGTATAAAAAGTTTTCAATAAAACAAAAATAAGAAGAAATGTTGGACGTGTAAGATAGAATTACACTGAAAAGTCAATGCTATAGACAGGACTTGAGGTTTTCTTTTGTGTGGTTTATTCTTTAACTTCATATTCTACAAAATATAAGTTCGACAATTTTACTTGAATATAGATAATGTACGTAAATCTTAACCATGGCAATTTTATAAGGCTGTATAATTGTCAGTATCTCTGTATTTTAAATAAATAAATTAACAACAAAAACAATAAAAACAACACAGAACAGATATAAATTTCTCTCTGCCTTTTATCCACAAATATCCGAAATATGCCACCAGATCAGAGCACACTTCCCCCCCCAACTATCTGTTTCTAAACTTTATTTGCATATGACATCCTGGCAGACCACTCAACAATCCCATAATGATGGTTTACTTTCAGTTAATAAAACAAATCACTCGATATCTAACTCCTGTTGCTCTGCTGTTGTGAAGTTGACGCGTGAAAGCCTCCATTCATTCAGTTGCTTGGAAGTGGTCATTGCAGTCAGTTTTATCTGCTGTTGTGCTCAGGGTCGCAAAAGTTGCAGGCAGTAATTTGCTCATCTGAACACTCTCATATAATACTGTGGTTCTATGTTAGCAGCTGGTGCTGTGTCGTTGCATGCTGTTGCAAAGAGTTGACTGTCTGAAAAGAGTCTCAACTACAATTTTTATGCATTTCTCGACTTGTCCTATATCATGAAATCTATGTACATATGTATGATTTTACAAGATGAATAATTTGTCTGTCTGTTTGTCTATCTGTATGTCCATCTATCTAATCACTACAATACTAGAGAACAAAGCCCATAAAACAATAATTTTCAATAGTAAGATTAACAAAAAAACATTCAAAAAATACCTTTCCCTCCACATTCCTGTTGCCTTACAGCCGGAGAAATATGGAGCCAAGGAAACATCCAGGATGCTCAAATTATATCTGCATGTTGTAGTTCAAAAATGTGCATAAAAAAAAAAAAGAAGAAAGAAATTGATAAAAATTAAAATGGAACATCTATATAATTGCAGGTTGGTTAAGACAACTTCATGCCATTATAACTGTGAGAACGTCCATGCATGTGCATTGGTGAATGTGCATAATAGCATGCTAAATATTATTTGTGCTTCTTACCCTTTGAATCATGCTTATTTCTTCTCTTCCATCAACCTCATTTAAATAAAACAAGAAATATTTTACCTGCAAGCTCCTCTAGAGGAAAAATGTCTACACTGCATTTATTTTCATGATGCTATAACACCACCCATCCGTAATCTTCAACATATGAAGCACATGATTATATGTATTATGTTTATGATACATTAGTAGGTATTTATTTTTTCTTTCATTTAATTATTTCATTTTTTTCTTACTTCTTCTTGTTGATTTACTTAGCCAGTTTGACTTTTTTAATTTTGTTGAAACTTCTCTTATCCATGTGCTTACTGAAACAGTTTCCTTGTTTTTTTCACCTACTTTGCATCAATCTTTCAAACTTATTTTATTATCATGGAATTCCTTTTCTTTCTTAAATTTAAGCTTTTCTTCCCCGTCACTCTTGCTGCTCCACTTTAAAGTTTCTACACTTTTAATTACTCCCCCAGCCCTTTACTCGCAAACTCCTCACACTCTCTCTCTCTACTTCATTGCTCCATGTCTTTCCACTCTAGTAGTTGGAGTGTCATTATCTTGCTTTCTCTTTCATTCTAGATATAAAGCTTATTAACACAGGACAAATAAATAGATAAAGCTGCCATTCTGTCATCTAAATGACAGCTTACAACTGCTGTAACTGTGTTACAGATTCCAGTCTTTACTTAACATGCATACCAATCCTCGTATTCTTACTTTACCAGCAATGCTAACAAACTGGAATGTATTCTTCCGCACACACCACATGGTGCTAAGCTGTGTTTTACATTTGGCAGGAATAGAAATAGCTACCAACTTTCACTGTTCACAGATAATGATTAACCCCATTAAATGTATAATAAATAAAACACAAGAAAACAAGTAGACGAGTCCTTATTCAGCAGGAAATGTAAAATCTCCCATAAAATTACAAAATGCAGGCATGTTGTTTTGAAAGTTTGCTGAAGTGTTGCATACTTACATCACTCCAATAGTTTTTTTTTTTTTTTCAAATTTTAGCATTCACATATGCACAACCATAGACTACAAATTTCTTTAATATACAGGGACTTATTCAAAAGAGCTAATCTGAAGATGGAAGTGGTCGCACTCCTTCAAGATACGGTTAGTCTGCTCTGAATCATCACAGAGATTGATAATTAGTCAGTCAGCGACAATGTTCACCATTCCCTCCAAATCTCACTCTGTTTGCTCTTCCCAAACAATGTGTTTGCATTTTTGCTGCTTACAAAGAGCAACTCGGCTAATTTAAAAGTTTTGCACTTTACGCTGCTTTCAGAAACCCAGTAAATGCCACTGTTAAGCTAAAAATATTGTTTAATGAAATAGTAAGGTACCTTTTACAAAATTTAGTATATACATTAGGAATAGTTTGGCTTGCTAATGTTTCACCACCTTGGTATTACATTTTTCCATCATTACTTGCTCACTAGAGGCAGCCATTAGTTATGCATTGTTGCATAAAGAAATAAATGATTAAATAAGCAATAAATTTTGTTCCTTAGTCATTCATATATATTGTTTAGACAACATTGCAAAGTTTAATACAGTTTCTCTGTACTCACTTGGAAATTTAAGAGGAACTAACCTTGTGATGCAGAAAAGTGATAAAACATTCAGAAACCAATCATAATTGTTGCAAATTGTTGCTTTTGTTTTCATTACTGGTGAGTAAGGATGGATGGATGTTAAAAGGTAATAGCAGCAGCAACCACAAAACCAGTAGAAGCAGCAAAAAGTGCTGTTAATCTCTAGTTATACCAAGAGCATGGTGCTCTTATTAATGATTGCAGTAACCCAAATAAAAAACAGCTTTCCATGTAAAGGGTAATCTGTGGTGGGGCAACCCTGTAGAAATGCTTATGTTGTACTTTTAAAAGATACTGGACTTACAAAATTTGGTATTTATCCAACTTTTTGTTTTGATTTTCAAAAGCAAAAGAGTATATGCTCTTTACTAAGTCGCACATCTTTCATAAAATGCTCAGTTCAGACAACCTCAAAACATGAATTTCTAGTAAAATTTCCATATCAGATTTCTGGTGTTGTATAATATTTCCTTTATCTACTTTAAAAAGCTAGAGAAAGTAAATAAGTATATGAAAAAGCTAGAGAAAATAATATTATTTTCAGGTTCAAATTATTGTACAACATATCTGTATCTGAGAAGCAAAAGGGTGTATGTCCAATTTCGTCAATTTCAAGGTATTCATACTTTTGTGACAAGCATTAATGAACGCACAACATGGAAACAAGGCTTCCTCCAGTACTCCACTTTGTGATTTTGTCATATTATTATGGCAGATGTCCAGAAAAAACATTTCAAACAAAACACACACATGTGGGACATCCGCCCATTACCTCCAATTTATGACAATTCAAGGTATATTCCACACACTTCTAACAACTGACCTTGGGATTTATTGTCATTGAGAATGCAAGGCACCCTGGAAACTGAACATGCTTAAATTCAAGAAGAAATTCGGTTGACATTAGTGGTGTTCTTGGAATAAGTATATTCTCACCTTTGAACTTTCCTATGTTATAATAGCTTAAATCATATTTTTCATAATTTTTTTAACAGCAAGTTTTGTTCCGCTGCATAATTTCGGCTGATTGAGATTCTGTAGCACAATTACCATGGAGTCAACCTGAGCTGTAAATTGTGTGGTGGTAATCCTACCAAATCCAATGAATTTAGGAATTCAGTTAGATAATTGATGACTTAATTTGGATTGGTAAAGGAATCGATTGACTTAAATGAATGCATTTGTCCATCAATTTTACTCTGAATTTTTATATTCAAATCATCTACATTCTTATTAGTTGCTGCTAAAATGGCTCGTTCGCTCAACCAAGCATAGATTTTGTAATTTGCACCAATATTTGGGAACACTTTCAATATTAATTCTTCCTTTGACATTGTGAAGTGACAAAAATTGGATGGAAACAAAATGACAGGAATTTGCCCATTGCCAATGTCTAATAATGCCTTTGCATCTGAAAAGTGCAATGAAGAGCAATGCTCTGTGCAATGTAGCATATATAGTTGGTATTGCAACTATAAAGTATTGTGGAAAGGATGACACATGCAGTTAACAGTGTGAGCAACCAAGGATGTCGTTGGCATAATAACAGCGATTGCAGCGCATCCATAGTGTGGTGGGTAAATGCTGACATAGGTAATGAATTACATTAAGGAGCAAGTCACAAAGTAACATTCATGCTTCTTCCAAATTTCTTTCTTTCCTTTACTCTTAATGTTTTCCACCTCTTTCTTTATTTTCTCCTATGTCAAAACAGCCATTTTTAAGGCTAACAATGACAACTAAAGATCAAGTAGATCTGGTTGGGTAATTGAAAAGCTTTTATTTGATGATAGCTTTATGTATTAAATTTCTCCATTTAACCCAAAATATTACTTGATGAAATATATCAAGAGCACCGCAATTGCAGTGTGATGGTGATGTGGGTATCTTCATGTTCTTTAGCTAGCTCATGTACCACATAATGTCAAATAACCAACATCTGCAATAGGACGTTAAACCTAAAACAGATCCCGTCATTTCTCAGCCATTTCAGATTCTAAGAAGGGTTAATGGTTATGTGCATAGTTTATAACTTGTTCATTTCAAAGAATTACAACATATACTTATTTCTTTATTTAAACAATGTGACCAAAGGAACGATAGTTAATACATAAGAAATATATTTGATTTTCGCAGTTATCTTGCATCATTGTCTCCATAACTGGGTGTATTCCCTTAGCATTGAATGGGGAAGAAACATAGAGCAGTAGGTATACTACAGCCATCTGGTGGAAAATTAATAAGTACGTATTTTAGCTGTTCGACACTAGGAAAACGTCTTTACTTCATTATTTTAAATGATAGGAGTAAGGAAAGAAGCGTTAATACATAAAAATGTGAATTTCACCACTGCATTGTGTCATCTCGATAAACTGCTGTGTTACCCTAACATTGGATTGGGGATGAAAAATGCTACTATAGCCATCTAGCGGCAAATAAATAAGTGCTTAGGTGTTTGTCGCCAGGGAAGCTTCTTTGCTTCTTTATTTTAAACGATAGGAGTAAGGAATGGACAGTTAATACATAAAAATGTATTAGAGGTTCACTGTTGCATTGCATCATTGTCTTGATAAACTGGTGTATTACCATAACATTGAATAGGGAGGAAAAATATTACTTCAGCCATCTAGTGACAAATAAATACTTACTCTAGGTGTTAGTCCCCATGAAAGCTTCTTTGCTTCTTTATTTTAAACAATAGGAGTAAGGAAAGGACAGTTAATATATAAAAATTGTATTTGAATTTCACTGCTGCATTGCGTCATTGTGTCGATAAACTGGTGCATTACCTTAATATTTAATGGGGAGGGAAAATTTAGCAGTACTACCATTTAGCAACAAATGACCGTGGTACCACTCCATCTGGCAGCTGTTAACCGAAATGCGTTCCCATGGCATAGTTTTTGTTCATATTATGAGATTTTAAAAATGTTTAAACATCTTCTTTTCCACAAACTCTGTCGTGACAATAACGACAACAAAAAAAGAATTGTTCAATTTGGTGCAGTCGTTCGGAAGTGATGCACGTACATACATTTTGGTGATTCATTTTTATATATAGATTCTTTATTCCTTTATTCAGGAAATCAAGCTGTTACAGCATAATGTTAAGTACATTGAGCTTTTACGTTCCCTTTAATTATATGAATAGAAGCTTTATTTTAGGCACTTTCACAGGACCCATATAACAAAGTATCATCTATGACACTACAAAACTACAAATAATAAAAATAAAGGGACATCTTCCAAAACATTGTGTAACAGTAACAAGAGAATCTACTCATCACATTTAACTGGAATACGGCATATAGGTGTAAAAACCAATTCTTTTCACCCATTCTATGTTAATACTGATAACTATTTGTAATGAAGCTGTAGTGAGTGAGAACAAAGCATGCTAGTGATATCATATGTTTCACAGGGATGGGATGGACTATCAAGATTTGAATTTCACATCAGAGAGCAGCTGAAAGGCAAGATCTGATGCTATGATATTTGCCAAAACAGACGCGGTTTTTGCACCTTTTCACAATCTGATTCCTGTAAGATTATCATAATTCATTTTTCATGTAGAAGAATAATGCCATAAAGGGACCAATGGGTGGTATGAATAAAAGTGAGACGTGTTTTATGAGACACCACTAGCAGAAAATGTGTGACGCAGCTAGTCTTGAGATGTAACTCATTAAGTTCATTTGAATAAAAATTACCTCTCCGAAGTGAGATGCACTACCTGCATCTCATTTACATGCCCTTCTTATCTGTGTGTAAACGGGTCAACAATGTATTGTTGCACGCATGGAAAGGTTTATTTCAGCATTTATGATTCAATTTATACGATTTATACTGTAAAAATGGAGGAGGAAACTCATTTTTAATCATGTTTCATGGATGTTTTAAAAAGCTATTTAATAAAATTGTAATTGTCAGAAAATTAGAAAGTTGCAATGGTCGGAATGAAAAAAGAATTAGGAAAAATTCTTGTTAGGGATTATAATGAAATTTAATTTAGGAAAATAAACAACGTGAAAAGCAGAATAAAACAAAAAATATGATGTTCCACTCAAATGACTTTCGCTAGCTGTTCCACACACAAACCATTCTTACAAAACATTCTTTTATTTATATCATGCTAATCGATATAAACATTAGTGGAATTGGTGTTATTACTTACTTGTTTGTGAGTAGAAGGGAAATAAGCGAACATACCAGGCTAAAGCTTAGTCAAAACATTTAAAACCTGATCGTTATATGAAACAGAAGTTTTGCATGGCAAGCAGCAAAACTAGAGAGTCCAAACGAAGTAGGTTTCCTGTTTTAGAGCTTGAAAAAATAACAAGAAATATTTCGAAAACATTATTATTTAAAAGAAAAACGTACATGACAAATTATGTATTTTAACAAGATCTACATTTTTGTGTAGCAAGTTTTTATCTATCTCATATGATTTAAAGTTATGAAAAATTCATTCAGAATAAAGAAATCTTCAGAGGCGATTTCCAAAAAAATGCAAGATATACATTTTATTTCTGATGCAAATATCTTTAATATATGGTAGTTTAATAAAAAATCATCAGAGCCATTTTTGTGAAAAAGAACATTTTCAAACATTTTCCACGTAAAGGTAGTTTAGGGTGGGGGGATTTTCTTCAAAAGTTGAGTGTCCCACCCTTGGAACATAAACATAAATATCAGGTTTGATATTTGCAATTTTTCCTTAAATCTACTTAATTTAATAATAAATACACAAAATTCTTAATTCATTTATAATAAAAAATGTCCTTTGAGCTAGGCTGCCCCCACCAAACACACATATGGACTTTTTTTTTTCTAAAGTTGTTTTGGGCCCTCAAAACATATTACTGGTGAAATCTCGACATTAAATTTTTTGGTGGAATACAATACCTTCTCCACCTACTATGTACTTTATGTGTACATACATGCTGCAAAAGTAAAATGCAAATGCTTTACAAAAGACAACAATGAAAGAATGGCCATGTTGTGGCCCTCCTGGGTTCGATCTCAAGCAACCGCATGCGAGATTTGTGGTGGACAAAGTGGCGCAGGGGTGGGTTTTCCCCGGGTTCTCCAGTTTTGCCCACCATCGCATTCCCCTGCTGCTCCATCTTCATTCCCATGTGTCACCACTGTCATCGCTTGCGGTACCACAGCATGTGTTTGAAATCACCCCATCACAGGGGTAACAGACAGTTTTATTCATCAGAATACAGTTTACTTATATCATATTTTTGGTTCATCTTCTTTGATCAGATTATTTTTCAATGTCATTTCAAATATCTCACACTTTTTGTCACGTGAATTGCGAAGCTACCTTAAAGAGTATTAAATTTCCGCCCGATATTACCCCATTTTACGGTATTGTGACTATGCACCAAATGCAAGTGTTTGTACCTTGCCAGCCCATAATCACTGCACTTTTCACTGTCATTGCTAATTGTTATTGTATTGCTAATTGGTTTCTTTTCCATTTTAAATCCATTTTCACACTTGCACAGATGAACACATGTGCAGTCAGTAAGTGCATTACAACAAAGGTCCTATTGTCATTCCTGGGTGAAGAGGTCACACCTGTGTGACATGCACTAGCACAATAGTGAGGCAACTTGGCCCAGAGAGTCAGTCTCAAAATTAAGTATGGAGTATGCAGCTGCATTAGAGAGCCGTCAATTGTCTTGAAGTGCGAGAGAGTTAAAAATTGTACTACAGCTTTGAACGGAAAAACAATTTATTCTAATCAAGTTTTGAAATAAATATTATTATTACACTGGTGACAGGAGTGGGATTTAATGCCACAATGGAAATGATGAAAACCCTAATAGCAAACATTCAGAACCTGAAATACGAAACGAAGTCCAGCATGAAGTAAATAGACACGAACATGGAATCCAAAATGGAAAATATGCACGCAAAAATGGAATCCAGAATGAAAAGAGCAAAATCTTGAGTGGAAGACATGAAATCTGGGATGGAAAGAGTGGTCAAGATTCAAGTAGAAATGAAGATGAAAATGTCCCTGATGAAGACAAAACTTTCTGGAACTTCTGGAACAGACTGGAAGACAACATTAAGCAGATTATGCCTTGTTAGAACGAAGATCCCTTGGGGCTGTTGAATCCAATAGACATCCAGCTGGGAAGCGGATAGGGAAGTGCAAGCTAGCAGTAAATGCATTCCCATCTGAAGGGCCAGCACCACTGCAGGATCCAGTGCCATGACTGAAAGATTTGAAGAAGGCAACCAATAGCCTGACTACTTCACAACTGGAGAAAGTCCAGCATCTACTGAGAATACCAACCAGTCTTTAGTCAACGGAATGGCAATTATGGCCAACGTAGAGGTCCTTTATAAATATTAATAATTTTAACAACTGCAATTAAAGTTAAAAATAGATATGATGCAATTAAAATTATAATTATATTAATGGGTTGATTATATATTTTTAACTGACCCAGAATTCTTATCTGGTCATCACTGGAGACACCTAAACTATACAGCAACCACCAAGAAATGTTCCTCTGGCAAAACAAGAGCAGGTTCGGGCCGTGCTGGAGGACATGTGATCTAGGGGAATCACTGGAGAATCCAATACCCCTTAGTGAAAAAGAAAAATGGTGAATTACAGAATGTTGTCACCAGAAAGAACTGTTACCCTTTACCCTGGATTGATGACATCCTGCACACACCTCTTGGCACCCAATGGTTCTCGACTTTTGCCTAGATATCAGAGATAAGGAGACCATATTCTTGTCAGTCCAAGTGAATTCCATATATAATTAATATAATATTTGGATAAGCTAGTAACAGTGAAGTGAAATTTAAATTTAAGAGAAGGTTTGAGTTGGAATGGGAACACTCTCATCACTTACATTGTTTGGTTGCTCAGACTCAAACCTTCTCTTAAATTTTTTTCCAATATAATTATTTTAATCTCTTGATAATATTTGGTTTTAGTTAGATAAGCCTACAATCTTAGCCACAAATAGTAATTTGTACTGCGTGTGGATTCCAAAGTACTAAACTGCAATGTACCTTTAAGTTCTTCCTATATATATATACTAGAATGCCTCTAACCCAAATAATTAGGAATGACTAGTGAAAATTGCAAATGTTTGATTATAGAAACACTGCTGGAAAGTTGCCCCTCAATGGCTATGTCAACATTCTGGTTATTGATTCATAAAAAATGAAAGAGAGAATTACATGTTACCAGCATGGCAGAGAGAAACCTAAAGGTGTATAAACATATGCAAAATGGGCAGTGCTAGACAGCTTCTCAGCCAGATTCAGTAAGCTGCGAAAGAGTTCATTTTTCAAGAACTAATTTTTTCTTTGAACACAAACTGAGATTCAATGTTAGGCACTTGCATTTTAAAATAAAGGGTGATGCATAAAAACCACCTCCAAGTACTAGACTCTCATTGCCTAGTAGATGATGCCAGTTATCATCTATTGCTGTGAAGCTGTTGCAACAATATTTTGTCCTGTAGTATGAAAGTCATTACGACTTGGTTAAAACATGTGAAGTAAATATTTCAGTGAGATGTATCACTGTTCATTTAAGGAAATGCAAGACATTTTTGCAAAGAAGTTTCTTGGCATTTCTACACCAGCCAAGAGCAGCATACAGGATTTGGTGACAAGTGGCATACTACAAGGAGTTGCAAGTGCAAAAATTAATTGTATGATACGCAATAAATTCATGAGCCCAACCCATTGATCACAGATATTCAAGCATGAATAATCCAGAGTCCAAAGAAGTCGACAGGTCAATTGGCAGAGAAAGTGAATATTTTGCATTGATCTTGTCAACATGTTTTACAATACATAGGGATGAAGTCCTACAAAATGATGTGTGTCCAAGAACTGAAGGAGAAAGATAAGGCAAAACTTGTGAATTTCTGTAAGTGGTTATGCCAAACAATTGAGAAACTTGGATCCGCTGCTGAATTTCATGAGATGAGATTCCATCTACCAGAACACCAGATACTGCTCAACAAACAATCCTGATATGAATAATGTAGAACCTCTTCACAGTGAAAAAACCCGAGTCTAATGTGCTACGTCAGATTGTGGGTCCCATATTTTTTTAAGCAACAGTAAACACTAATGTGTATATGAGAATATTTGAGGAATTTTCTGAAAGGTTGACCTCCCATAAATGTGTATATGCTTCTTTCAACAGGATGGGATAACCTGTCACTCTTGAAGCAGGTCAATCTCACAAATTCATCAAAGATTTACAGAAGAAAGGAGTGTCAGCAGAGGATTATGGCTACTATGTTCACTAGACCAACCATTTGTGACTTATATCTGAGGGGCAGTCTAAAGGGAAAAGTGTGCACAAATAACCCAAAAATGTTAGAAGAATTAAAGGACAATATTGATAATGAAATTTGAATGATGTGGTAGAGTTGCACAAAGTGTATATTAACATGTTGGGCACACACAAAAGTGCAGTGAAGAACAAGGACCTAATGTAACTTGAAGATAAGATCAATTCAGTAAATACAGACCATTGCATCAGCTAATTTGTTATTATTACATGTTATCTATTTGTTGTTGTATCTGCTCATGACAGGCAACAATTTGTGTGTAATTGTCAGGTGAGCAGTCTGTACTCAGGGCCAGTTTTTCATGCCATTCTGTACAAAATAATGCACTTCAACCATGAAGCATATTCAATAAAAAGTTAAAATGTAGCAAGCAAAAACACTGTTACATATTATGCCAAAAATGTATACCTCGTTCCTTATGTCAAGAGTATTATTGCCATGCTGCATATATAAAAAAACACATTTGGTATAATTTTTTAATAATTTAACGTAACTTTTTATACCAAAAATGTAAATACATGCTATTTGTTCAACCTGCATGCTTTATAAACTGCAAAACTCATAAATAAACTACTATGTATCTTTCATTACCTTAGAAATATTTAATGGAAAAAAGAAGTTTGATTTACAAATTGAAAAAATGAAGTGAGCTTTGGATATTTGAGGAAATGTTATGCCGCTAATAACAATGCTGTGCATATCTAACAGAAGAGCAAATACACGAGTTATAAATCACAAAATTTATAAGAACACATTAATTTCCATATGCTTTATTTGAATATATATTGTAAAACATATAAGAAATATGAGAGTTGCCCAATAAATAATGCCCCTCAATTTATTTTGCCATGAAAAACGTTTTTGAGAAATGTATAAATTTAGGTGCAACTTTCTTGAAGTTAAACAAAGTTTCAGTTTCTTCAGACAGAAAGCATAGGTGTAGGAATGTTTTAAAGAACAATGTGCTGTGATTGAATTTCTTGTAGCAGAGAAAGAAATCATAAACGTTTGTGCAAAGTCTACAGAACATCTGCAGTCGATAGGAGTACTGTTCATCGCTGGTGAAAGCATCAGAGCTCCAAGAGTTGCTGCAGGCAGACGACCACCCATGGCTGTCACACTTGACTTGTTGCACAGGCTGATGTATTTCGAGAGGATTGATGCATTGGCACTGAAGCAAAGGAACTGTGCATGTGATTATCAATGAGCCCAGATACACAAAAGTGTGTACAAGATGGGTTCCTCAGTGTCTTACTGTCGATCACAAATCCCAAAGAAAATACACTGCTTCTGACTTGCAGCTGATGGGGAGGCCTCTTGTCCCAGATTGTGACAGGTGTATCACTTTGAGCCTGGGGAGGCCTCTTGTCCCAGATTGTGACAGGTGTATCACTTTGAGCCGAAACAAAAAGACAATTGATAGAATAGCATCATGTTCAGTTTCCACAGAAGAAAAAATTCAAAGCAGTTCCTTCAGCCAGAAAATCATGATCACAGTGGTTTGTGGTTGAAGGATGTAATTCTCAAAAGGCAGTACCATTAGATTAGAAAGGTATGTCAAAACAAACTTAAGCACTGCTTCTGGCAAATGCAGCGCCATAGTTTGCAGTCAGCACTTTAACACTCATGCTCACATAAGTTTGAGGACTTCTGCCCACATCGCCAACAGGGTTGTACAGAGTTACCCCAACCACCCGATTTGGTTCCCTCAGATTTCCACTTGTTTGGGCCACTGAAGAATGCTATTTGTGGAAGGTATTTCAAAGGCAATGAAGAGGTGATTCATGAACTGAAAACCTGACTCCGCAGGCAGAGTAAAGATTTTTGCCAACAAGGAATACATGCCCTCCTTTCTCACTGAGAAAGTAAAAGTGACCAGACAAAATTACATATGTAAATTTCATTTTTGTGCAATAAATACTTTTGGAAAAAAAAAATATGGGGCATTATTTATTGGGCAACCCTCATATATACTTAGATTAGCTATTCCTCAGGGTTTTGGTGTTAAGTGGACTGCCCTACTGAATTTATAATTAAGAGCTAGTCCAATAACCAAAACATTATTTTCATAACTTAGACTTATATAAACATGTATAATCAAGTTAAAAGAAGTGCATTGTGCATTCATTACATTTAAAAACCAAAATATATATTAGTACAAGTTAGTAAACATACAAAATGCATTATGAATTTCAATATCAATATTATATACAGTTTGAAACAAAACATAATCACTGTTGAACGTGTATAAAATTAGAAATTAATCCTTAGTTTCGCATTTATCGCTTAAATGAGAAGACAAATTGCAGCCATTACAATAAGCACTCCTTCAGTATTTATTAGGCTGTGCTCATAAAAACATTAGTATCTATTCAGTGAAGCTGAATTCTTTCTTCCTTTAATTTTAGTATCAGTTTTAAACATTATAATATATTCTGGATTGGATTAACTATATTATATTTTATGATGAGAGGTATAAGTTTACTTTCCATTTTTATAATCAGGGCTTTAACTGGTATAGAAGACCAAACAGAAGAACAAAAGAAGGGCAGGGAGCGAGACACATACTCAGTAGCAAGACAACAGTTAAAGGAGTATTACTCCACAATTATGTGTTCACTGTTTCATACAATAGGTACCATCTTAGTAAAAGAATGAAAAGTAGAGCATCTTTTTAAAGCTACAAGTAAAAGGGAGGAAGCTTAATACGTATTTTTAATACCAGTGCTTCACAAATGTACGAGGGTTGGCTGATAAGTCCTGGGCCTCACACAGATATGGCGCCACTAGGCCAATTAGATAGTAGCATCATAAGTTTAACTCTAGACTAGCTTGAACCCACAGTTAGAGGTCAATGACTTGTTTAGTTTTTCGAATGACAGCATTTTAAACAATACAACTTTAGAGTTTTCATGAAAATGGAGGATTTGGAAAAACGAGCAGTGATTTAATACTTCGATTTGAAAGACTTAACGCCTATAGAAATCAAGGAGGAAATGGACAGTACATTGAAAGACTCTGCCCCTTCATATTCAATGATTAAAAGGTGGGTTGCAGGGTTTAAAATGGGACATACGAGCACTAGTGATGAGCCTCGCTCTGGACACCCTGTAGAAGTGACAACTCCAGAAATCATTGAAAAAATTCATTGTTTAGTACTGGAAGGCCTCAGACTAAAGTTGTTTGAGATAGCAGAGGCTGTAAATATGTCAAAGGTAATATTTTTGGGCTTACACAAGGTCTGTGCAAGATGGGTGCCATGTTTGTTGACACCTGATCAAAAGTTGCACAGAAAAAACTGCGTCTATTAAAAATTTGGAGCTCTACCGTAAAGATCACAGTGAATTTTTGAGATGGCTTATTACCATGGATGAAACTTGGATACATCACCACACTCCAGAAAGTAAATAGAGACAAAACAGTAGATTGCGCCAGGTGAACCAACTTCAAAAAAGGCAAAGTCAATTTTTTCACCTAACAAGATAATGACGAGTGTTTTCTGGGATGCACAGGGAATTATTTTTATTGATTACTTGGAAAAGGGTAAAAGCATCACTGGTGTCTACTACACAAGCTTACTGCCACGTTTGAGTGATGAAGTGAAAAGAAAACCCCCTCATTTGGCAAAAAAAACTTGTTTTATCACGACAATGCTCCGGCCCATCGTTCAGTCATTGCGATGGGAAAAATATGCGAATTAAAATTGGAATTGCTTGAACATCCACTCTATTCGCCAGATCTAGCACCCAGTGACTACCACCTGTTCCCAGACCTCAAAAAATTTTCTTGGAGGACGAAGATTTCACAGCAATGAGGTCATTGAGGAACTTGATAAATCACACTACAGATGGTTTAATTAAATTAGAACACCGATATGACAAATGTAGTATAGCCTTTATGGAGATTATGTTGAGAAATAAAGCAAACAAAATTGTTTTAAATGCTGTTTTCATTGAGAGGCCCGGGACCTATCAGCCGACCCTCGTATAAATATGTAGGTATACAAACATATACTTAAACGGGAAGTCTTTCAAGGTAGAAAAATGCACAAAATGTAAAGCCATATAAAGTGAGAAAAATGCAATTTCATGGCTATAAAAAGATTGTAATCTTTGCTATTCTACCTTCATTATCTGAGCCAAACTTTGCCTCTCAATAATGCACTTTTCTTGCAACAAAAGTTTATGAAACTGGTTTTAAAATCATACCTGTCTATGGTAGAATGTTTCATTTAATTTAAGTTAGAATGTTTTATTTATATATAAACAAAAGCTACAGGGGAACAGCACTTTCTTTGTAAATATGAATTAAAAATGTAGCAAATTTAAGTTAAAATAATATTGGGTTATCTGTGAAAACTAAACAATAAGGATCTTCCTTTTTAAATTTCTTTGTTCTCTTAACATGCTGCCTTTAATATACGAGTTCAAATCAGCAGCTCTACCATTGTAAACACTGTTCATTAGCTATTATATTAACTTGTTTGCAAGGATTCTCTTTTTAATG
Organism: Hymenopus coronatus; assembly: GCA_030762935.1. Taxonomy (NCBI): domain Eukaryota; kingdom Metazoa; phylum Arthropoda; class Insecta; order Mantodea; family Hymenopodidae; genus Hymenopus; species Hymenopus coronatus. The sequence goes on from CM060887.1 coordinate 87,370,813, forward strand.
ATAGGGAGCTTTCAATTCTATTTTTTAACATTGAATCACATATTCACACATTGTCATACTTCCAGGCTCGTTAGAGTTATAAAACGATGCTATTGAAAGAAAACAAAAGCCAGGAATCAGTATGCTAACCATACAATCACAGTGTGACAATCTTGTTAGTACCAAAAAAACATGAATTAAGCAAAAAAGCAGTACATTCTTAGATAATGTACAATCTACTTCTCAAAATCTAGTAGTACTCCAATACAAATTGTATTTCTGTCTGGCAGCATGCATAAGGGAGATTAAAACTGTGTTATGGGAGTCAAGACCAGATAAAGAAGGTGGTGCATGACCTCTCCTCACCAAGCAAAAGATTAATTTAAAAAAACAGGCTGCAACATAATAAATCTCAAATAAAGGTTAAACAAACTGGACACAATATTAATAAATAGAACTTAAGTAATATTAATTTATATATAATAAATAAAAATTAAAAAACGTCTTAGGATTTGTTTTTTATTTGCAAATTGCTTAATTCACACACATTTTAGTGTATTTTCCCCACTATGATAATTCTTGTTTAATGGTTCACAATGTAATAATTATTATTATTATTACTACTTACCTATAGTATTATTTATTTTACCCGCTTTACAATATCTTCCTCGAAATTCCTTTTACCTCAAAATCTAAATTTTCAAAGTTAAATGTCTGAGGACCACCTTGCAACCAACCACCAGGTAAGCCCTACTACCCACTTACAGAAATCCTGGATCCCCTCTTGATGGGAGTCATATGTATCTTTACTTTAAGTGTAAAAGCATTGTCAAAAGTTCTGCCTCACAAGAACATGGACTTTACGTTAAGCCCAATAACTGAATGCTAGGATGTTGTTAAGTTGCATTAAAAATTCTCAGATTCCTGAGAATGTGAGATAGCTCCTTTTGAAATATTCAAATGTTCACATATAAACAGAGTTTCAAATCTCATAAATATATTGTTAATAACAGACGTCTGTTATGCATAGATGTTTATAGCTCCTCAATTTTTGAATAAAACAGATATAGACCAACTTAATTTATTTTAAACACATTTAAAGCCTGTTTGGAATCTTCATTACTTTTAAGAAACCTTTCAACCTAGATGATAAAAGCATACTCACCCAACATGGATAGGCTGGCGATGCACCTCGATGTTATCAGGAACATGGTTTGTGGCATACTGCTCTTTAACATGGGGTGCACTCAACATCAAGTCACTAACTCCAAGCGAGGTCACTAAAACAACACAATTTCATTACACTGCAAAAATAAATGCTAAGTGTGATTCATTTTTATCAAAGTTCAACAATAATCTATTTTTGTTGTCAAACCCTATTCTCTAAATTCTAAACTCTTATTTAAATGTTGTTTAATTCAAACTTAACTTAGAAAAAGAAGAAATTTGACAGCAGGAAAATTATCATTATATTGCATGGAATGCTAATCATTGATGCTGTCTGATGTTTGTCTCAGTTACCACAGTACAAAGAAAAATAATATTGGAGAGTTAAGAAAGGAAAAGAAGCATTTCATTTATGTAGATGCCTCCAGGTATAACATTTTTTTTTTTTTTCATGGCCAGCTTACCCTCCCCAAATGTAAGACAGACATTCCCCTAGGGCTTACGGAGTGCCTAGGGGAGTCAACATCACGTAACCTCAGAATGAAGAACCTGGAATGGGAGACAGGCATGAGCATGAGCAAGTGGATGATATGAAATGAAAGTGAAATGAATGATAGGAAAGGTGATGATGAAGCAATTGGTAAAATGAGAGGCAGGGGAAACCACAAGACCCGGAGAAAATCCACCCAGACAATGTTTTGTTCACCACAAATCCCACATCCCCTTAAGAAGGGTAATAAACTAGAAAAAGATGAAAATGGTATATGGCAGATAAAGAAATTGAGGTTGTTAATGACTTCCCATATCTGAGCATAAAGTTAAATAGTACTGGAGGATGGGAGAAACAGAAGTAAAAGGAAATTAAGCCATTGTTCATAAAGATGCGCCGATAACACACTGATGTTTTAATCAGGCTGTTAAGTACCTTAATGGTGATATAAGGTGTCTCAAAATTTCCTAATTTTTCCTGCTTGATAGTGTTATGGTTTGTAGTCAGTGCTGTTAATTTTATGGCATTGTTGGGATTCCCACTCGAAGTGAATACATTTTCAGTCCACATAGCATCCCTCATTTGTGAGTAAACTAACAAGTTTCCCGAGAGTTGTGCACTCCTGACTGGTTCGAATCGAATTTCATGTTCTTCACCTCAGTGATTTTCATTGTTGTGTTCCCTTTGCTGCTCATCATCCGAAGGGTAAAAATGGTTTCTGCTGTGATATGTTCCACATGGTCTTCGAAGATTTCTATTTCCGGTGCCTCTACCTCTATGGAAATGTTGTGGTTTGGGATCATTGTTCTGACTAATTGTTGTAATTTCTGAAGAACCTAATTTCATGAACATTTTCAGTCCTCAAATGCCTTTGAGTCCTGCCACATTTTCTTTCAAAATTTGGAATTGTGTGACCATACCATTTCTCTTGGAGTGTCACTTCTGTTATGAAAATTTCTGTTTGGCCTTCTACGAAAGTTAGATGGTGATGCTCAACCTCTATTGTTGCTACAATTAATCCTGATTCTATCTCTTAACAATCCACAATACTGAAATCCTCTTAATTAAATGTTTATATAAGTAATTTACTGTATTCTTTCGTAGTTACATCATAAATTGTAACATTATCTATGTTAACTAGTGCCAAGACAAAGCTGCGAAACTAAGCAGTAAACTATTACAAAAGGCAACCCATTGTTGTGTGTCAAAACCTTGAAAATTTGAAGGATTTCTTTAATGCAGATTATTAAATCAACCATCGAAATGATGCTCCAAAGCTTAGCAATTAGTAGGTAATTCTGAATCCTCAGAGGGAAGTAATTAGTTAAAAGTTCAATTCTAATTCTATAATCTGGGGGTCTTAGATGCTTTATATATTAAGCAGTGACATCAAGAATTACTGTCTCAAGATCATAGGAATAGCAAAGGTCATACCAGTTTTGTTTTTCTTTTACTACATTTCCTTGGCTGTTCTATACAAGTATGACATACTTTTTTGGAGCCCATTTTTTGTCAAGATCTCCAAGCTTCATATGAAAATAGTCATTGTAGGCCTTTTTAACAATTTTTTTTAATATTTTGTCTTCTCTTTTGAACAACAAAATTTCCACAGATATGGCAAAATATATCAGGGTTAGTTTTACACTTTCTAGAAGACATATTACACAACTGTATGACATACCACTGTCCCTCATAAAAATAGGTTCTCACTATTTGAAAAGCAACTACAGACTGAACTAGTTTTGCAGGGATTGAACTTATAGGGTGCATATTATTATCTGTTACTTTGTTACATTGTTGTGCAACAAATTAATTTTAACAATTAAATGAGTAACATTTCTTAGTTTTGTAATTTGTTTTTTAGTTTCATACAATATTTATGCAGAGAACTACATTAAAACAGTTTAGGTATAACTGTTAATTGCAAAAAATGGTATGTGGTACCAGAGTCATTTATTTGTCCTAAGACATTTATTTTTATTTATTTATTACGACAATAACAAGTCCTCGTATTTATGGGCTGCTAATTAGGACAGAGTAAACCAAACAAATTATAAATAAACTATCTAAAAGAGAAAAGTAGTAATGAAATAGAATCTCCTCTATAAAGATAATGCAATATCAATAATTTTCTTTGTATAGCAATTGAAAAGGAAACTAAAAGGTACAAAAGAACTGTGACACATAACATAAAATTTACATAAAATAAATAATCTATAGGAAAGAAATATAGACCATGAAAATACTAAAAATGGTTATTATACAAATGATTTTGAAGCTGAGAAATTGAACCTCTTTTTGCATATATAGCAGTTTCCTTTATTTTTGCTTCTTCAGTCCAAACTTTTTCCAGAAATTGAACAAATGTAAAGAACTGGTGGCTCAAGCTCCAACCATTAAAACAATTGCTTATAATTTATTTAGATTGTAGTTTGCCTTGAAGTATGGAATGTGGGTGTGTAAACATTCCATTTTCCTTTGTTGATGTCTTCTGGCTGTCCTTTGAGCTTCGCAAATCTAACAAAAAGGTCGATGATAAATCCTATTTTTGTGTCATCTCGAGTTGCAATCATGTCAATTCTTCTTATGCTACTCTTAGTTTCCAGACCGTGGACTTTGTAGTTGTTTGTTTGCAGTTTGTCTGCGATCAGTGAGCAAATTTTGTGATGGCGAGAGTTGGTAATACTTCCCCATTAGGGCAAAATCCCAAGACGTGTGCAAGCATTTCATCTCTCACTGACAGAGGCTGTTGTCTTGCAATCTATCTGCTATGGAACACACATTAGCAGTCATTTTTAGAGATTCACTTCATGTCAGACTATTATGGTTTTGAATCCATGAATTCACTGGCTTGATGTTAAGAAATCTGTTTGGTATTTTATTCAGATCAGTGGTTTGGAATGGGCAAATTACGTAATTTAAATTTAATACTAAGCAATAGGAATTTAATACAGATATATATATATATATATATATATATATATATATATATATATATATATATCTATAGTTATCAATTTTTTGTCAAACATATGAGCGATTCTGATTAGTTTTGTAATATTAATAAAACTAATTAAATTATGTAATAATACTCAAAATTATCAACCAAGTTATTATACAAAATCAACTTACAGATAGTTTTACAAGTAACTAGGAATTAAAACAGGGTGATAAATTGGTACCATCACTATTTAATTTAGTTCTGTAATTCATCATGAGACAATGTGAAATAGACACTAACAACTCAATAGTACACAAAACTGCTCAATAATGGGATATGACAATGATGTAGTTCATATCCAGATTACTAACAGCCATTAAAGAAGACTACGTAGATATTAAAACTGCAATTAAGACAATAGAGCTAGAGGGGAATGTAAAGAAAACCAAAAGCATGATCAATCTTATAGACCTTGAATGCAACCTGCATAAATGGATACAGTTGGTGACTTAATAAAAATAGTTGAATTTGTCCTCCAAATTTCAAAAATATGGAGCGGATCATTAGAAAACAGGAGGAGGATAAACTCTGCTAATAAAACATACATTGCTTTTTAGCAATATTTAAATCTAAAGACTGTGGTTTGTTATGGATTTGAGAGTTGGACTTTCAATAAGAAAGAGCAACTGATGATTAGTATATTTGAAAGAAAGAGTTTCTGTGGCCTCTTCAAAATAATGGGGTATGAAGAATAAGATTTAACAATAAGTTGTATAAATTATACAGAGTACAGCTATATCATAATTATCAAATTTTAAAGATTGAACTGGCTCGTCTTGTGCGATGTAGTGTGTACCTAGTGTATGCTGGGAAAATATTCCTATCACAATCACAATTGATTACCATCAGGTAGAACCCATTAAGAGGTAAAATTTGTCAAAAGTCCCCAGAAATCCCCAGTGCTTACCTTAAACCTCCCCTTACAAGTCTTTACAGGATCACTCAAATCTCAATTACTGTACATCATAGTTCTTAATTTTATTTTATTGTTTTGTTTCATTGTTCTTTTAAATTGCTTTACTTCTGGGATTATAATGTACAAAAAAGGTCCACTTCAAATTTTGACTATCAATAAACTGTTTGGATATTTGCAAAGTTTGTGAAATAATAACTTTTTAGTTTTTCCTAGTAAAATGTTTTGCTTCCCCTTCAAATAAATTTGGATATGTTTTATGTATATATGTGTATATTTATATGAATGGCAAGATGTACGGAGACAGCTTATGGGAGGCATGTAAACCCTTTTACGCTAGCTAGTGTGACTGGTGCGCATGACTGCTCCTTGTTACCCCTCCCTAGCCCATTTTCTCATTTTTCCTGTTCTACTCTCAAGTAGAATTTACATATAAGTAATGTTTGTTAGGTCTCACACTTTTATGACTTAAACACTCTTGAAATATAATGCATTCATGCCCTAAAATTACCAGAGTATGACCTAAAACCCTAAAAATATGACTTAAAACTTAAAAAAAAAAAAAATGGAAAAAAATTTACTTTTAACAGTTGCAGATAAAATATCTCATACTCTCTTAGTTTTCATTTTCAGCAGAATTGCAGTGAATGGTGCCATACAGCTTCAGATGGTCAAACGTGAAGTATTCTGGTTTATCAACAAGTACAGCGTTATATTTGAAGAAGCTTCTTTCTACATCATATAACATAATGGGGGCATGCTTAAAATAAGGGAAATCATTAGCATAATGTTCTGGTTATTATCATTGAATTCTTCCACAAAGCATATCATAATGTTGTACATTCATGATTTCTTGCAAGCCACATTGTAGTTTTTCCCTAACCAAGTCAGTTAATTTTCCCACAGAGTTGATGACTCACTTTGTTTCCCTACAGTGCTTAATGCTTCACACACAATTGAATGCCCACAGTTTCAAACCAAGTGATGGAATTTTATATCAGAAGAGAAAATTTATTTTATGCAAGCTAAGTTTCTTGACATGGTGGATGAAAAACATTTTTCATTTTCATCAAAGCTGTTGAACTACTGCATTGCAGTAGTATGTGCAATAGTAGTTTGCAGTATCAAACCAAGTTCCTAGTGTTACTGTGGGCTGAGAGGGATGTGAAGGGTTAATGGTGCTTTTTCTTTCAACTTCAGCATTCAAAGCAGACAGAGCCTTAAGAAAAATCTTCTTGGCATTAGCACTGAATCTGTCCACCTTAAGTAATTCACTTGAACTTGTGCAGCCATTCTATGTAGGGCATGAGCAAAACAAGTTACACACACAATTTTGGGATAAAGAATCTGTTCACCTTTTGCTGTTTTTACCATATAAGATGAAAATATCTTTGGTTTTTTACAACTTTACCTGGCCATGTCAAATTTAGTGTCAAAAACAGCGATGGAGGAGTACTCCCCTTATACAACACATTGCAGAAATGTTTCTTTAGGCTGGTCATGTTAAGAGTGCCTATAGTAACATTTAACACATATCTATCATCATAACGCTGACAATGAGAACCTGGAAATGCATAATAACACTTTTTGCAGCAACAACATATGGCAACTTGGGTGACTGGCATACAAACGAATACATTTCATAGTAGACAAATTAAGCTCTCTTACCTCACACCCTGGTTACCTTCATCACTTTTGTATTTAGCAGTATTGCAATGTTGTTGCCAGTGTAGGGGAGTATTTGAGTAAAAGTAATCAAATTTCTTGCAATGATTACATTTCGGGTAATTTTTAATTGTAATGTTACATTTTACATGTAAAAATATATTTTTACATGTAATTTACTTCAGGAAATAAAATTGTAATCATTACAGTAAAGTAATTCTTACAGTATTTTTCAATTTTCACAAAACGAGAATAAAACTATTGTTTGTTACTATGCGACTGCTCAGCCTCATTGTTTTAGGGTATTTGGCAATGTTGTAACACGGCAAGGTAAGCCACCCTATAAAAACATTTCTTCCATTTACTCACTGACGCCAGAGAATGATGAAACTGTGTGAGAAAAAACTGAGTTGAAACAAAGAGCACGTGGAAAGCTTTCTGAAATTGTTGAAATGGATTTCATATTGATGTGTAATGGGGAAAATGTAAGAATGTTTCCATTCCCATATTTGTCAAACTGTTTTGAGTTGGTTGGATCACAAAACGATGTTAATATGTGCGTTAAGTATAAACTTTGTATAGGGAGCAAAATTCTGAAGTCTGCATGGAGCACAGAACCAATTTAAGGAAACGTGTGATGGTAAGTAGTGTTGTTTGCAAAAACTTGCATGAAAATTCTCATTTAGCTTCACCAACTGCCCAACATCAGTTAAGATAGCCAACCTGACAGTTTCTTACTTCAAACTGTATCAAAATCGCGTTCAATACTGATTAAAAGATAGCATGTAAATGCGGATCGTACACAATACATATTGAGTTCCTATGTAAACGAATATTATTTCGTGTTAAAGTGAATACAAAATAACTAATGATTTCGTGGCAGTGGCGGCAATAATAATAATAATAATAATAATAATAATAATAATGGACTTAATCAGCTTAATTTACAATTAGTTTGTTCAAAATACATGGCAAACTATTAAATTTCATTTAAACATTAAGTTATGTCTTCTTTTTACACAGATGATATGCTAAATTTCAAAACTAAGTTCTGGAAATCGGAGGTTTTCTTGTATTCAAGGTTGTGTTTCTGTGGTTTACTAACTTAGCTGGTGTATGTGTGACCGATCATCAAGTAAGCATATGATGGTGTCCGTTGTCTCAGAAAATACAGTGTGTGGGTGTGCAAGTGTGTGTGTGTGCAAGTGTGTGTGTGTGTGCAAGTGTGTGTGTGCAAGTGTGTGTGTGCAAGTGTGTGTGTGCAAGTGTGTGTGTGCAAGTGTGTGTGTGTGCGCAAGTGTGTGTGTGTGTGGGGGTGTGCATGCGGGATCGTGCGTGCGTGCATGTGCGTGTGTGTGTGTGTGTGTGTGTATCTAAAACCATCACCTGTTTAAAAACTATAGGAAAGAAAATACCAGACAGCCTAGTGTTTGTGGACCCTCAAATCACAGTCAGGAAGCATAATGGTTAGAGGTGGGGAAGAATCTTGAAGGGACTGCCAATAAGAAATTTCCAGGTAATGTATGAATGGACAAGATACCTACCAATTTCTATTTGAAAAAAAAATATACACCATGGAACAAGTGAACATTTAACTTCAGATCATGTGTTTGTTATTTATATTTAGTTTTTTGTGAAATTCATTACAAATATAGCTTATTGGAGTGACGTGAGGAAAATATCTTTTTAAAGAGTTCAGTGATGCCCATAGTTCTGAGCTTGTTTGAAGTCCTGGAGCAAAGAGAGTGACTATAACTGTCAAACTCACACTTTCAAATTTTTGTGTCATTAAATTTGCATTTTTGAAGAGCATTAAACATATGAACTTCACAGCTAAGATTATAAGTTAAACAAATTATACTATAAACGTTTCTCATTTATAAATATAGTATTTTGTGTGTGTGTGTGTGTGTGTGTGTGTGTGTGTGTGTGTGTGTGTGTGTGTGTGTGTGTGTGTGTGTGTGTGTGTGTGTGTGTGTGTGTGTGTGTGTGTGTGTGTGTGTGTGTGTGTGTGTGTGTGTGTGTGTGTGTGTGTGTGTGTGTGTGTGTGTGTGTGTGTGTGTGTGTGTGTGTGTGTGTGTGTGTGTGTGTGTGTGTGTGTGTGTGTGTGTGTGTGTGTGTGTGTGTGTGTGTGTGTGTGTGTGTGTGTGTGTGTGTGTGTGTGTGTGTGTGTGTGTGTGTGTGTGTGTGTGTGTGTGTGTGTGTGTGTGTGTGTGTGTGTGTGTGTGTGTGTGTGTGTGTGTGTGTGTGTGTGTGTGTGTGTGTGTGTGTGTGTGTGTGTGTGTGTGTGTGTGTGTGTGTGTGTGTGTGTGTGTGTGTGTGTGTGTGTGTGTGTGTGTGTGTGTGTGTGTGTGTGTGTGTGTTGTGTGTGTGTGTGTGTGTGTGTGTGTGTGTGTGTGTGTGTGTGTGTGTGTGTGTGTGTGTGTGTGTGTGTGTGTGTGTGTGTGTGTGTGTGTGTGTGTGTGTGTGTGTGTGTGTGTGTGTGTGTGTGTGTGTGTGTGTGTGTGTGTGTGTGTGTGTGTGTGTGTGTGTGTGTGTGTGTGTGTGTGTGTGTGTGTGTGTGTGTGTGTGTGTGTGTGTGTGTGTGTGTGTGTGTGTGTGTGTGTGTGTGTGTGTGTGTGTGTGTGTGTGTGTGTGTGTGTGTGTGTGTGTGTGTGTGTGTGTGTGTGTGTGTGTGTGTGTGTGTGTGTGTGTGTGTGTGTGTGTGTGTGTGTGTGTGTGTGTGTGTGTGTGTGTGTGTGTGTGTGTGTGTGTGTGTGTGTGTGTGTGTGTGTGTGTGTGTGTGTGTGTGTGTGTGTGTGTGTGTGTGTGTGTGTGTGTGTGTGTGTGTGTGTGTGTGTGTGTGTGTGTGTGTGTGTGTGTGTGTGTGTGTGTGTGTGTGTGTGTGTGTGTGTGTGTGTGTGTGTGTGTGTGTGTGTGTGTGTGTGTGTGTGTGTGTGTGTGTGTGTGTGTGTGTGTGTGTGTGTGTGTGTGT